>CM045458.1:6001855-8648436 GCA_024666655.1 Dascyllus trimaculatus
TACCCTGTTCGCCGTCTCTCCCTCCGTCTCCGTCATCCTCATATGAGAGGATTACATGAGTACTCTGTGAATTGATGGATTTAATACAGCCTAACAAAAGTCCCAGGTGACCGAGCAGCACGTGAGAGGCACAGTTTTAATTTATCACTTTGCAGAATTATCAGTAAGTCAATGTTGTAATAAACTAACTGACAGTTTAACAGCAAGTGTGAAAAGGGAATAAGATTATATTGAAGAAAATCTCACATTACACTGGCTTTATATTCCACAAGAGGTTTAAAAACGCCTCAAATTTCTGGTTACAATTGAATCAGATATAATAGACCTTAAGGATATGTCACTTTGGCTGTGGGGATTTATGACAGGCACTTTTGCAAATTTTGAATTAATAATTCTAATTAATTATTTTATAGTGCTGTTAAAAATTGGAATTACAAGTTGCTCAACAAAAAGATTCAATAAAACATCTTAAAAAGATGATGAAAACATCACAAAAGACAATAAAGCCTTAAAAAGGGGTAACAGTGCTGACGATTTAACAAAAAATGTGACAAAAGAATGTATGAAGAAATTTCACATTACACAGGTTTAATATGCCCCCCAACCCCCCCAAAAAATGTTAGTTTTAGTTGTTTATTAAAGCAGAAATGCTACAAAATTTCTGGTTACAGATTATTAAATGTGTGACTTTCTCTGTGGAGTGTAAACACAAAGTAAATATCTCAGTTTTCAATCAGATTTTCTTTCATGTTGATCAAATAAAATAGACTTTATAAATATATCACTGTGGGCTGTATGGATTTATAACATGCACTTTTTTTTATAGCATCTTTAAACATTTGCAATACAAGGTGCTTTACAAAAAATGTCAATAAAACATTTTAAAAAGATGATAAAACATTATAAAAGGCAATTTAACAGCAAATGTGAGAACGAATAAGGCAGTATTGAAGAAATTTCATATTACACAGTTTTAATATTTTTTAAATATTAGTTTTGTTCATTTTTAAAGCAGAAATGCCCCAAAATGTCAGGTTACAGATTATAAAATTTGTGCATTTCTTAGCCAAGTATAAGCATATGAGCATAAAATAAATGTGTGGGTTTTAAATTTGATTTTTTTTTTTCATGTTAGCTAAATAAAATAGACTCTCAAGTTGGGCTGTGGGGATTTATAACATGCATTTTTTATTTTTTGGAAGTTTTGGATTAATAATTATAATACATTTATATATATCATTTAAATATTATGAATTATTATAATTTTATGATCATTTTTATGATTTAAAATATATTTTTATTTTTATTACGATTAATTATTATGAATTTCATTATTCAATTATATATAATCAAATTATTCTGAATTTCCCTTCGGGTATGAATAAAGTATATTCTATTCTATTCTATTCTAAATTATTTTATAGTGAATTTCAAAAATTGAGTTACAAAGTGCTTTTACAAAAAGTGATAATTAGATGTTTTTTAAAAAGATCATAAAATATTACAAGGGAGAATTAAACTTTACAAGTAGCAACAATAAAACGATAGAAAAACAATTATTAAAAAATATTATACAGATTCCATTCTGCACAAGTGGGTTATTAAAAGCTTTTTAAAATAAGTGATAAATGAAGAAAAATGTTACATTAAACAATAATGACAGTAATGATTAGCAGCACAACTCCTTCATGCCTAATAATATTCAAGCGTAAATGCAAATTAGAATAGTTTTTGGTAGATCTGCTGATGTTAATCTAGTGTGTAAAGGCTCTGAAGTCTTTGTGTCAGATTTCTATCCTGGTTTCTCGCTGTAAGTTTCTCGTACTCAGGTGAAAATCACAGATATGAGCTCAGTTTGAGGTGCGAGCCTCCGCTGAGCCTGTTACTATTGTAATTATGATATGTCAGAGAGCCTGAGGTCACGGGACTCCTGGCTGCTCATGCTCTCTCGCTCATTAATCGTTGCCAGCTGAGGCCGATCAGGTTCTGCTGCACTAACAAGAGAAGCTCCATCAGGTCACAGTTTTCTGAGCCTCACATGAAGCCAAATGACCAGGAACAACTCTCTTTGTATCTGTGTCCGATGCCTCCACTTGCACGGGAACTTTGCATTTTCAACCAAGCAAGCTTCACATAAGATTCCTGCATTTGTTTGCAAACTGAAAGTGCCAGTAAACTCCTCCGCTGCCACCTTAGAACAGCACATCAGAGCTATTTTGGGATGCTTACACACACTCACACTGGGGTGGTGTTGCCCTTTTAGTAGAAAGCATCTCGTAATTAACAGTCATTTTTGCTGTGGGCTAGCCTCGTTAGCTGGTAGCATATGTGTCGATGTCAAGATGCAATCTGTCTTGATGCCTAATGAGGATCCTCCTGCAACCTTCATGAACTGTGAAGTCGGATACTGAGCTCCACTCAGGGGGCGAGTCAGCACATTTGTTCGGCACAGAGAGGACAGCAGCGTGAGCGCGGCCCACTGATTCGACAGAAAATATGTGCACTATATGCTTTTTGATCTATAAATCACCTAGAATTACAGGATTGGTCACAATTTTACTGGAGGCAAGTGCACCTTTTGACAAATATATGTCACCTGCAGATGCTGGAGCTGCAATAATAATTAACACACAGTCTATTTGGCCCCACTTCTAAGTCAGTCAGAGAGTATTTTTAATGCAAAATATGGGTTATTTACCAACAGATGAGGCAAATCCTTAAATGTTTGACTTGAAATATAAGATAAAAGCATTCTGATTTCAACGATTGAATCAAAGAACAGCATGAACCCGTGTCATGATGGAGGGAGGAGCCTGCTGAACTGTGTCTAATGCTGTCCGTCCATATTCATTTCCGGAAGTAAATCATTTTTGTAATCCTAATCTGAATGTAGTGGCAGATTAAGAGAGAGAGAGAGGGGGAGGGAGGGAGGATGCAGCCTCTCTAATCTCTTACAAATTCCCAAAATGTTGCTTTACAAAGTATTTTCTGTTGTCGTTTGTGTTTTTTAAAGTAGAATATGTCATAATAGATGCAGGTTTCATTCATGCATCATCATTATGCTGGCATATTTTCTTAAATTCTGTTGTTTGCTTGTTGAACGATTGCATGGACGTATAAAGAGATTAGTCTGCTGTGTGCGAAATGGGGGGAGGGAGCAGAATCCACGAGCATAACTAAGAAATGTAACGGGCGCCTGGATGAGACAGAGTGTACATGCAGGAAAACCAGATGCACAAGCCAACCGATAGATAGATAGTGACAGATTATGGTGCAAAAGCCAGAGTGAATTATTTATCTGACTCAAAAAACACATCAATAATTAACCAAAGTCAGAGTCTGGCTTGTCTTGTGTTAGCGTGCAGGAATAGGTGGAGTTTTTCAGGATGGGGGAACACAAGAACTCATCGAAGCCCAAATCTGAAACACCTTTTTTTTTTTTTTTGCAATATGCAGCAATCAAATGGTCGTGGTGATTGTTTCTGTTTCTGTGCATAATTCTCCAGCTCACTGACTAACTGGATCAGCCCGATGGAAGGTGGACGGCTGAGTGTGCTTTGCTGTGAACTTGCACATTCGCATGAAACACATATACACACTGGAAACTGTGGCACTGTGTCTGGTTGAACGTGTAGTTAAGTCCTACCTGCATGGGGTTGTTGTTGTTGTTGGGAATATGGAGGTTGTAACACACAGATGGTCGCTCTTCTGACTTCTCTGTTTGACTCCTGTGGAAAAAAAAAAGTGACCCTCGACATGAAATGGTCTCATGCATATTGATCAAAAGCCTAAAATAACAACAAATTTTGGTCTCCTTGAGGAAAAACTGAATAATTTAAGCAAATAAAAGAAAAATCCTTAAGCTCTTTAGCTGACAAAAAAGACATTTTAGATGGAACATCATGTGGAATGAGTGTATATGTGAGTATACCACTTGAAATATTGATTACTCTTTCTGCTTGCAGCTCAGTGAGCTGTAAAGGCTTTTCTATAAAACTCCCCTTTTCAGTCAATCAACATTTGCAAACTGACGTATGCTTTGTTAAGCATTCTATTTAAATGACGTAATAACAGTTCATGCATTTCGCTACTTTCATTATGTGGCAGTATAGATACAGAAGCCTGCCTGTTCGGTGGTCGTGTGTTGGGTCAGGTCTCTCTTGAGCAGCACCAGCATGGCAGCAGGTCCCAGGCGGCCTGAAGGAGTGGACGCTGGGGGAATCTGCAGTCGTGGCTCTTCGGCAAGTGACAGCTGCTTCCACACACTGGGACACACTGAGTCAGACACAAGCCCAAGGTGGTGCATGATGTCTGCCTGGAGGTGTGTGTGTGTGTATGGGAGAAAGAGGGAGTCTATGAAAGGGAGGCAAAGACTGGAAAATCTGCACAGTAACTCCAGGTGGTGTCAGCAGAATGTGCATGAAAAATGATGACTGTGATCATTGTCATGCTGCAAGATGTTTGCAGACACCAGGCCTCCGTGTTTCACACGTTTCAAGCTTTCAAAATTTGTTTTGAAAGCGTCCAGCGGGTTATCTAAATGTTCCCGATGCGTCTCTATGACTTTCTTTAAAGGAAATATTTAACTGCATTTGCTTAGATTAAATGATCAGGGATGATGTTGTACATATCAGCATGAATCCAGCATAATTATCTCCTGCATAGGAAAGCATCACACTGTTAAACATGCATGTCTTTAACTGTTTAATGTGTGATTTTCTTGAACAGTTTACTGTTATTTTACAGACTTCTCCCTGTTTGTTAAAATAACTAGATAATAACTAGTAAAATAACAAGCAAAAGTATTCATTAACATGTTAACCCTGAAAGAAATGTCCACATCAAAAATATTAATATTCATAAATGGTTATTTGTTCTTTTATAGGGTTTAACTGCTGCCATTACTGTGTCACTGTATTTAAATCTGCAAAAATATCATTATTTGACCGATATCTGCTGTTATTTGAGAGAAAAAATCTGTACAGTAGAGACTGAAGATGCAAATTATCTGTTGCTTTACAGATTTTCCTTGTTTTTTTATTTAATTAGCTAAATAATAACTTATAAAATCACAGGAAAAAAGTATTAATTTATTCATTAACCCTATAAAAAGACCAAATATATATACTGTATAATGTCCACATAGAAAAATCTTCATATTTCAAAATGGCCATTTATTATTTTTTACAGCATTTAATTTAAAAAATGGCATTATTTGACAGATATTTGCCATTATTTGAAAAGAAATTCTATCTATTAGAGATTGAAAAAAGGAAATCATCTTTAACTTTACAGATTTACAGATACCTGTTTTTTTCCATATGTTAACGATAAAAAACGAGCCAAACTTGTGCAGAATGTAAATATCAAAACGTATTTTACAAACAGTGATTTGTTCTTTTAACACATATGACCATATTATTCTATTTAAATCAGATATTTGGCGTTATTTTTGCTTTTACAGACTTTTCTGGCCTCCTTGTGCCCCCATTTTTACCATTTTTCTTCCAGTTCTTTCATCTCCCAGTGCAGTGTTGCACTGCATTGCTGTTTAAACCCAACAAAGTTTAAAATAATCCACTGTGGCAGCACATTTTATCACTGGAATCACATCTTTTAGACCATTTTACCTCCAAACAATAAGACATATGTCTGGGTCTGTCTGACTCCACATCATTTCCTACAGTCTCTGTCTCTGTCTGTTCTCAGGCTGATTGAGAAACGGCAGCCGAATGGAGAAACCATCGAGTTGTCAGCGGAGGGCCGTCCTGAGCTGGTGGAGGAGAAGGAGCTGCCGGTGGTGGACTGTACCTGCTTCGGTTTGCCCAGGAGGTACATCATCGCCATCCTGTCTGGCCTAGGGTTCTGCATCTCCTTCGGTATCCGGTGCAACCTGGGAGTGGCCATCGTAAGCATGGTCAACGACCACACGGTCTACAAAGGCAATAAGGAAGTGCTGGTGGTAAGTAGTGAAATGACAGCTTGTGTATCAGTCTGTTTGTTTTTAAGGACTTGCTTCTGTTAGTTTGGGTGCTTTATGACCTGGATTTCAGGCCATGTGTGATTATAAAGTGAGCTTAATCGCAGTGTAAACTACCATCACACAGCACTGTCTAATAGTGTCTTGCACAAAAACATCACTTTAGATCTTCATTTTGGAGAATATTATGATTTACAAAATATATTCTTTATAAAAAGCACAGAAATGATTTTAAAAAATGACAGAAATATAGCAGATATAGATGGGTCTTACCTGGATTGACAGATTTCTCAAAGTTGTGACCATCTTTAGGATTCTTCCTGATCTCTGTTTTCAAATGAACAAACTGAAAACCATATATTTCCTTATGTCCAGGCTGCACAGTTCACCTGGGACCCTGAGACGGTGGGGATGATCCACGGCTCCTTCTTCTGGGGCTACATCGTCACACAGATCCCGGGTGGCTTTATATGTCAAAAATTTGCCGCCAACAGGTAAATGTCTTCACATTTCACACACGGTTCCTCTCTAGAACAAGCAGATCTGTTATGTGGACTTTGGGATTCATAATAATCAATTTACTAGCAATAATCAGTGTAGTCTGTGTTTGCAGAAGCACCAGTAAACAGCATACCACTCCTTCTGATTCTCTGTCTTTTCTGTGTTCCAGAGTGTTTGGTTTTGCCATAGTGGCCACATCCACACTCAACATGCTGATTCCATCTGCCGCTCGCTGCCATTACAGCTGCGTCATACTTGTCAGGATATGCCAGGGCCTTGTTGAGGTATAGTATGTGTTGGTCTGTGTGAACTCTGTGTAAGACTTCTCCTATAAATGTGAGTGTTTCCTTGACTGTACTGTGTCCTTTCAGGGTGTTTCATACCCAGCCTGCCATGGGATCTGGGCAAAATGGGCCCCTCCTCTTGAGAGAAGTCGATTAGCCACAACGGCCTTTTGTGGTAAAGTTTAAGCACTTTATTGTCACATTTCCCTAAATTCAATTTATACAACACCTGCAGAAACTTGGAATCTCCTCTAGAGTTGAGTTCTGAGGGTCTGAACATGAGTTTGTGAGGATGGAACAGCTAGAAGCTCCTCAAAGGTTTAAGACGTGGACTCCTATGGTCCTAAGTATATATATGCAAAACATTTTCAGTGCAAAACCTTTGTTCTAACTAATGTTGTGTGCATCCTTGTGTGTGTCTTCTCAGGATCCTATGCGGGGGCAGTGGTGGCGATGCCTTTAGCTGGGATACTGGTGCAATACACTGGGTGGCCTTCAGTATTTTATGTTTATGGTTAGTATCCTCATCCTCAAAGTATGAGATAGTGCTCATTGCTGCACTGTCTCATACCTGTAAATTTACCTGGTGTGGGATCAATGAGGTTTATCTTATCTTATCTCACTTTACTGTAATTTTGTTGCTGTACTAATTTACAGTTTCTGGCTGTATTTATTTTAAACATTTGCTCTTATTTTACAGATATTCCTGGTTTTGTTAAATTAGAGCTAAAAACAGTCAAAGTAGTAACAGTGGTTAAATCACAGAGAGAAAGCATTAATTTATATGGTAACTATAAAACAACAGGCCATAACTGTAAATAACATCCACATCATAAGTTTGTATTTTTTTCTAATGGTACTTGTGTTCTTATCAAAATGTGTGACCATAAACTGCTCTATTTTTACTGTATTTAAATCAGTAAAAAATATTATTTTACATATATTTGGCTTTATTTGACAGACAAATTAGGTATATTAGGGATTTAAAAATGGTAATTTGTTTTGTTTTGTTAAATTACAGATGATTTCCAGTATAATCGAAGAAAAAATTATTTATTTGCATGTCGACTGTAAAAAAATTGGGAAAAAAGAAAAAGAAAAAAATGATATAATCTGTGTGAATGATTATATCAGAAAAAAGTTTGTATTTACATGTTGAAAGTAAAAAATAAACAAAAAAATAAATAAATAACAGACTAAACCTACCTAAAATTTTAATTTGTTCTTTCCTGATGTGTGACTGTTAATTTTTTAAATAATTTAAATGAAAACATCTATTAGTTTTATTTTTCATTTTTTAAATAATGTTTTAACGTTATAGTCTTCCACTCTCTAATATATATTTCTTCTGGTTGCCAGATTTTCACAGTTTTTTATGGGAGTCTTTTGTTACAGTCTGTTACTTACTTTTATTTTCCCTCTTCCTCTCACTATTATATTTAACTGCTCTTCCTCCGCTCTCTCTCTCTTCCTCTCCCAGGCAGCTTTGGGATATTCTGGTATTTGTTCTGGGTTCTGGTGTCGTACGAGAGTCCTGCAGCTCATCCCACCATCACACCGGAGGAGAGGAAATACATCGAAGAAGCAATCGGAGAGTCCGCAGCATTTCTCAACCCTCTCCATGTACGGCGTTAAATAATGTTCAGAATCTCCTACATCTGAATGCGCACACACACTCAGCTTCTTAATCAATCAGTCCCCTCAGAGGATCCCATTAATATCTTGTTACTTTTGGTGACAGAAATTTAAAACCCCGTGGAGACACTTCTTCACCTCGATGCCAGTCTACGCCATCATTGTGGCCAACTTCTGCAGGAGCTGGACTTTCTACCTGCTGCTCATCAGCCAGCCGGCCTACTTTGAGGAAGTCTTTGGCTTTGAGATCAGCAAGGTGAGATCACAGAGTTTCCCCACAGTAGCTTCAGTTTCACATCCAGGCTGCTACATTTAAAATCTCGCCCACAGCCTTTCTCAGCCCGGCTCTTATTCTCATGTTTGCACTCGCCATCTCAAGCATGGTAATTTCATTCGGAGAGCCTTAGGAGACGTGCACTGCTTGCCCGATTATTCATATTTTTGAGGGAGACATATTTTCCAAAGGTCTACAAACAGAGATGGCGTGTAAAAAATGATTAGCAGGAAAAGACAATTTGCATAGCAGATTTTCCCATTAAGGTGAAACACTCTCAAATTTTATGACTAGTTTCAGGGAATTAAAGAGAATCACTACCGAGCACCTGAGGATGGAAAACCCTGGAAACAGATCTCCTTTAGGCTGTTGAAACCAGTGTGACCATGTGTACATGTACTGTATGTTTTGTCTGTGTGAAGCAAAAATTATGAAGAGAGAAAGAAGCTTAACTGATTTTATTTAGAAAATGTAGAATCTGAGGGAAAGCACAACAAAGCTAGTGCTGATTTGGGAAATATTTTTACTTTCATTCGATAGCAGGTAACCATAACTATGGTGCCACCAAAACACTTAACCTTATAGGTATGTCTTACCACTCAGCAGATATCTTTGCAATGACTCTGTGCAGTTACTTCAGGCTAACAAGACCAGTTCCTCTCTACATAAATGGGAAGAGAGTCTCCAGAACATAAAAACTACAGATTTTCCTTGTTTTGTTAAATTACTGACAATATCTAGTAAAAATCACAGGAAAAAAATAAATGTATTCACATGTTTTAAAAAAACAGACCATAACTGTACTAGTGTCCCCATCAAAAATCTGTATTTTAGAAAAAAAAATTACCATACAAATTTTATTTAGTTTTTTTCCCCAATGTGTTACCATAAAATAACACTGTTCTACATTTTTTAAATAAAAAATTATTATTATGTAGTTTTTTTCCAGTATTCTACTGTTTTTATTATATTTTTCTGGCATCCTTGTTGCCAGATTGTCAAGAACAAAAATCTGATAAACACTGTTAAAAAAGTTTGGTGACTTTGCCCCAAATTAACGTTCTAAACGCATTTTTCATCACACTGGTTATTCTTCTACCACACCTACACACAGTGTGACGACAACGTACTTAGACCTGTGCAACAACACGATTGGCTGGATATGTCCCAGTTCAGCAAATTAGATTTCTTGAAGCAAGAGGTGGGACATGAGTCATACAACCAATATCTTTGGTGAATTCTCTCATTGATTTCTGTTCAAGCTTCTTAAAGTAGCGAGCCTTTCCCTTGTAGCATCTTGGTTTTAACTCTTCTAATCTCTTTCCGTTGCTAATATGGCATTAATTAAACCACGTTAACTAATCAGCATAAACTCATACATTTTACTGTTATGCAGATTGGTGTGCTGTTATTAGATCACATTTAAAATGAAATAAAGTCTTTTCAATCCCTCAGCCTCCTCCATTGTCTGGCAGCAGCAGTAATATCATTCCTGTTCGTGTGTCTGTCACTTACATGCTGTTCCTCTTTCAGGTGGGGATGGTCTCAGCTTTGCCCCATCTGGTGATGACAATCATCGTGCCTATTGGCGGCCAGTTGGCTGACTACCTAAGAACCCACAACCTGATGTCCACCACCAATGTCAGGAAGCTCATGAACTGTGGAGGTGAGACTGTCGGACATGAAAGGACAGAAGCGTGATGAGGGTGAGAGAAGAAAGGCAGCGTAAGAGCAGAGACTGAACGGATTCACACGAACAGAACTCAGCTACTCTTTGAGTTTGTCGGTGGATGATGTTATATGCGTGTTTGAAGCATAGATTGAGAAGCGTATGTTCAGTGTAAAGGCCGAACTATTGATTGAGCTCGATGAAAGTTTAATCCACTCTGGGTTTAGAGGGAATCTCTTAGCTGGAGTTTGAGGAGCTGAGAGTCGTTATATGAGTTTTCAGAGAGACATCTGCAAATCTTAAAGCTGCATGTTACAGGCATCCAGAAACGTGCGTTTAACCCGAATGTCTTCTCGTCGGGTAGAAATCAAGATGCCATTTTATCTTTGCTGTAGTTAAAACATTAAAAAAAGAGAGTAAGCAACATAAGAACTGACTTTTGATGTAGACAATATTACAGCCAATCAGCAGCATTGCCAAACAATTCTTGTTCTTCATTGCTTTATTTCTCATTAAATTAAAGGCATTATAATATGGTAGCATCATTTGTGTCACCTTTTACTCAGCAACTTGCTTTCGGAGCGTTTGAAGTGCAGCAGCTGCCAGTATTAGAATCCCATTAATATTTTAGCCCATTTTAAAGGTCATACCAGTGTGTGCATAAACACATGGACTGTCCCTGTCAGAGCAAATTAATTATGATGCAGAGGACCATCGATTGATTGTTACAGAGTTTGAAGCTGTGTTTAGCTTTCGTCATTTCATGATGATTTGTTTTTATGGATGTGCTTCAGGTTTTGGGATGGAGGCCACGCTCCTGCTGGTGGTGGGATACTCTCACACTAAAGGCATCGCCATTTCTTTCCTGGTCCTCGCTGTGGGTTTCAGTGGATTTGCTATCTCAGGTAGGTAATATTACAAAAACGTGACTGATCTGTTTCGACAGCATGGAGATTACAGTTCGTTCAGTCTGACTAGAAAATTTGTATTTCGAAGGTATAATGTGACATTTTAGAAAACCTGCCCTTAGCAGTTACTTCCTGGTTATAACTCAGCTCCTATACTGCTAAAAAATGGAAAAAGTGAAATCAGCTACAGGCAAAAGCTTCATATTTCAGGCAGAATGATTACATTGTCTGGTATTGATCAATATCCAAGTAAGCAAACAAGTGTTATTTCCCTACAGTGCATCTCTCTCCTCATTGATTCCCTTTACTACTCTCAGAATGTTCAACGGCTCTTCAGCAGGCTTTCTGTTTTTTTGAAGTGCAGTAAAAATTTTATGTTGTTCCTTAGGAGTTAGTTGGTTTGGTGGTAGGTCACCATCACTATAAAACATCTTCCCAAATAACAAGCTGGCATCTTACAATATGTTCTTCTGTTTGATCAGCCGTCCAGAACCAAGATTTTTAAATAGATTATAATGGGAGCTGCACAGTGGCTCGGTGGCTCGGTGGTTAGCAGCGTCGCCTCACAGCTAGAAGATCCCCGGTTCGCGTCCCGGTTAGGACACCTGGGATCTTTCTGTGTGGAGTTCGCATGTTCTGTGCGTGGGTTTTCACCGTGTACTCCGGCTTCCTCCCACAATCCAAAAACATGCTAAATTGTCCATATGAGTGTGTGCTTGGTTGTCTGTCTCTATATGTAGCCCTGTGATAGGCCGGTAACCTGTCTAGGGTGTCCCCTGCCTTCGCCAGAGTCAGCTGGGATAGGCTCCAGGAGTACTCTAGCTTCAAGAGTACTTAAAAGAAAAAACATGTGGACCCACAAAGAACGATCTTGAAAACTGTTGGTGCCTAAAGGACAAACTTTCTGATGGTTCTATGAGACACCTTTGGGGGAAACTTTAAATAACCTCTTGCTCAAATGTTCTTATGTAAATGTTTATGTTATCACTGCAAGGAGCCATTTTTGGTTCCACTTAACACTTTTATTTTTCAGTGTTGTTGTCTTTTATCTACTCCTGAGCCGATGTGTTCATTCGTGCAGGGTTTAACGTGAATCACTTGGATATCGCCCCTCGATACGCCAGCATACTGATGGGCATTTCAAATGGAGTGGGAACATTATCTGGAATGGTGTGTCCTCTCATAGTGGGGGCCATGACCAAACACAAGGTGATTCTTTCCTTTCTCTCAACTTAACAAGGCCACATGTTGAAGTCAAAATGTGCATGTATGTTCTTTAACTCTCCTACTGTATGTACAAATGTTTAATCGTTTCAGACACGTGAGGAGTGGCAGGGCGTCTTCCTCATAGCGTCCCTTGTTCATTATGGAGGAGTGATCTTCTATGGTATGACTTTAAAGTGTTTGGCGACACTTGTCTGCTCAGAAAATCTTCATTCTTGATGCTAAACATGTGTTTTTTTTTCTCACCAGGAATCTTTGCATCAGGAGAGAAACAGCCATGGGCAGACATAGAGGACACGAGTGAGGAGAAGTGTGGTATAATCGATGAGGATGAACTGGCCAATGAGACGGAGGAGCTTTACCGTGGAGGCGGGCAGTATGGCGCCATGAGCCAACAGGTGGTCGGGTCCAACGGAGGAGGAGGAGCAGGAGGAGGAGGTGCTGGGGCAGGATGGGTGACAGACTGGGATAAGTCTGAGGAGTATGTGCAGCCGCCTGGATACAACTCCTACATGTATGGAGGAGAAGAGGAGAAGAAGCTGACATAGACGACTGACATGACACAAAAAAAAAAATAACACGATAAAGAAGAGAGGAAGATTGTTTTGGAAAGGGATTGTAGGAGAGTCACTGCTCTACTCAATGGACCTGCTGTGTGAATTGTACAACATTTACAGTTTGCACATGTCAAAAAGTATGCATCTGATTCATTCCATTGTATGAGTGTGTGTGTTTGTGTGTGTGAGTGTGTGTGTAGCCATGTGCATGCAGGTGGTATTCATATACATGAACACATACAGTATTTATCTGCAGTATCTGAATTCATCACCCAGATTTCCTTCCTGCTCCTAGCTCTTTGTGATTGGTCAGGAGTTCTGTTTCCACATCGCTGAGGAGATTGTGTGTGTGTGTGTGTCTGTGTGGTGGACTTTTGCCTGAACAGCAACTTGCTCAAGCCACTGGCATTGTGTTGTATTTAAATTTTTATGTGTGAGCCATGCAGGTACTGTTTTTGCTGGAAAAGCAGGTTTGGGGCTTTAGTTTTAACACTTGAGCTCTCAGACTGAGCACAAATCATATCGAACATATGATAAATGATGTGTTTTTATGCGTGTAGACACTTATGGACAGCTTTGTCCAGATGCATCATTAAAGTGTGTTTGCATGTGGTGGTCAGAACGGGCTCATTTATGTTGTGAGAATCTGTAATGTGAGAAAAAAAGGTGCTTAGATGTTGTATCAGTCTTTTGTTAAGCAACCTCCCCTTCATGTGAGTATGCAAAGGCGTGTGCTTGACTTTGAACACAAAGCTGCGTGTGGCGTCTCGCTGAATCTCACCTGGGTCTGACCGAACTGGGTCATATCCAGCCAGGATTATGGGTCACAACACGCCCATCATGAGTAATCATCTGACACTTGTGACTTTCCACTTAGTGTCCCATCAGAGAGGTGGCCCAGAATGACAAACAGAGTGTAATAGTTGCTTTGCTGTTCCACCACTTAACCAGCGCAGAGCAATAGTTGTAATATTTCCAGGCCTCACAGCACAAGCTGGTCTGTTCATGCCTTTTACCTTCTTCAACCCCTGTTGCTGCTTTTTCTGCTTCTTTAGTAGCTTCACAAAATGTCGGTCATGTTGCAGTTGGTGGAGCTTTTCAGACTTTCTGTGTGCGTGTGTGTGACGGCCCGTGCTCTGTTGTGTTGGGTGCAGGTGCTGAAACATTGTGCGGTGAGCATGTTTTAATGAGCACAGTGGCGCAGTAGCTCTCCAGCCCTCTTTCTTTTACACACAAACACACACAGGATGCAGATTTCATGCAGTCAGGTGCACAGTGTGCAGAGGAAGCGGTGACATGCTATTTGGTATTTACATGGTTGTAACAGTGAAGGGCACCCGTGGTGCATATGGGTGGGATTAGAAAGAATTTCTTATAAGATATTACCAGAGAATGTTTTAAGAATCATGGCCAATCACATCAGCTCCTTTATGCACTGGCAGCTGGGAAATTGAGTTTTTCTCAAGAAAGAAAACTCAAAAAGGAGAGGAACTGTTGTATAGTGCAGGCTGCACAGCGTGACTCTTTACACCTGCACATACAGCACATAGAGCCAACAGACTCCAACATGAAACATGTGTGCGCATGGACACACACACACACACACACACTCACACATACACACACAAAACTCCTGCATTGTGCATCTACTCACAGGTCATGCTAACACAGTCATTTATTTTTAACTCTAAAAAGACATTTACAGATGGCTCTCTTTCAGATCACATGTGTGAGAAGTGATACACTGCTGGAATGTTAAAGGGATGTATTTGATTTAAATGAGGGTTTAAAGGTAAAATGTGTCAAAGTATTAAAAAAAGTGAATAAGGAAAATTACCAGTTTGTGTTGAGTGAAATGTCTTAAAGACATGACTGATTATTCCTGTGAACAATTTCATTTTTAAGTGTTGTATCAGTGTATCTTTGATCTTCTTTGTCTCAGTTTATGGCTGTTCCAATGTTGTCCTCCTCCCTCTTGATGAAATGTGTGGTTACCTGCTGGGAATCGGTGTAAAAAAACTAGAAATGATCTCATTTAAACATGCAAATATGTGGAAAATATTTTATGTATAAAAAATGTACATGTGAGATAACCTTGTGTATAATAAAATTTAAGCAATTTAAGATGATGTCACTATTTCAGCACAATCATGTCATCAGGATTTGTCACCTACAGCACAATGACGCATTAAATTAGTGTTGAATTTTTTTACATCATGAGTGCAATGTCAGTTCTTTGTCTTTCTCTCAGGACAGATGGATGCAGGATTATCTCCGTGATTTTAGGCAAAGATTAGATAGGAGAGCAGATGCACTCAGTGGGAGAGTGAGGGAGCAACATGGACGTCACAGACAACGGAAGTGAGGATGATGGACCAGAGGGTGGAGCATCACGCCTGGAGTCTCTCTCTCTCTCTCTCTCTACGTGTGTGTGTGTGTGTGTGTGTGTCCAGTGCAGCACTTGTAATCTATAATCACCTATTCTCCCAGACATCATGTGTCTACTTTCTGGTTGATTTGACCCATCATCACATTCCATTTCTTTGGCAGCTTAAATGAAGTCCTTAAAGTTTTAATACTCGTGTCGTCAAAGTGATTTAAATTCATTACTGCTAGTTCCTCTCTGGTTGCTTCAGATTGCCTTTCATTTTTGAAAGAATTAAGCAAAAAAAAACATTGTCTGTATCTTTGACGGATTTATTGCAGTGTTGCTCAGATGAACTGTGACTTAAACCTGCAATAGCCCTTGTTGGCCAGCAGGGGCAGTAAAAACTACATTGGAACACTGATGCTAATTTTAACTGACCAAAATCAATCTTGTTAACATGTCCATATGGTGTTTGTTAGATGCTAGAAGACACATCATGAGCAAAATAAACATTTTCACCTTAAAACCACAGTGTACCAATGACACTTTAAAAACACAGATTCAGACATATGGGGTTTTATACTTAACAAACTTAAGGAGCCAAAACTGTCAACCTGCAAGTCAGTATTCTTCTTCAGAATCGGTTTCCAGTTCCAAAATCTGTAGCTGATCTACCTCAATATTACAGCTCGCCATTGTGTGGTGCAGAGCAGTTTTACAGTGTTTAAGTCAAATCATAGGTGAGCTGGTGTGCTCGGGCTGCAGCAAACAATGGAGGAGTGGATGGAAAAAGAGGTGCGGACTTCATAGATCTGCACATTCTAGAGGAAGCAACAGTGTGGAGTTACAGCTTGGCCAAGTCAAGGCAAGAAGGTAACATTCTTATTGGAAAAAACTTCCAAATATATAATTTTGACATACAGACATGAGTTTAGAGAGGTTTAATCAATGGCTGAAGATGGTGGTCTTAATGAAACTTTACTCCATGGTGCTTTCAGTTGTTAAGTTTATGACTTGAATTTTAGAATGTAATGATAGGAATTTGAATTTTAGAAGATGATTTGAATCTTGTAATGTTATTATTTGCATTTGAATTTTAGAATGTTTTGATTTAAATTCTAGAATGCTATGATTTGAATCCAACAATGCTGTTGTTTGAATTTTAGAATGTTATGATTTGAAACTTAGACTGTTGTGGTTTGAATTTTACAAAGTTATTATTTGAATTTTACAATGTTATGATTTCAGTTTTAGAATGTTGTGATTTGAATCCTACAATGCTATTGTTTGAATTTTAAAATGTTACTATTTGAATTTGAATTTTAGAATGTTATGATTTGATCTTTACAACGTTATCATTAGAATTTCTAGAATGTTATGTTTAAATTTGACAATGTTATGATTTGAACTTTAGAATGTTATTGTAACCAGTGTTTGCTACTAATACAGGGTGAAGTAAAAAGTAGGAATGGACACAATTCTAGCAGCAAAACTAGCAGGAAAGCAGTATAAGGACTAAAATAGATGTAATATTATGTCTTTCTGGTCTTATTCAGTCCATGGGCAGCAGAGTTCTCAGTCAGCTGTAACTTTTATAGACCCAATAGAAGAGCATTAAAAATGATCTAGCCTAAAAAAGTGTTTATTAGTTTCTCTAAGGCAAGAAATAGTCAACTCTTTGGCTCTATTTTACAAATGATTAAGCTAAGTCCTAGACAAATTTTGCAGCCAGTTTCTCTCTCTTAACCTAAAATATTGCTTTTATCCTGGTTGAACTGTAAAAAGTTTTGTGACATGAAGCAGTGATATCTAAAATAGAAAAAGAACATCAGCTGGTTCTTTGTCAATAATAGAGAAATATACTCAGGTCAATCTATGCTGACTTCACTCTGGTATGTACAATGTGTTGAATGTGCAGAAAGTTTTGAATATGAGGAAAAATTTCTGAATCAGTTCAAATCAATGGATTTATCGTTGACGTGAGTAGGTGCCTCGTGCACTTTTATAATAAAGTTAGATCCTTAAACAAAAACACAAAAGCGCACAGAAGAGTAAATCATGCCTATATGTGTGTGTTGAGTTAGAAGACATGATATTAGATGAGAAAATTGATCCACAGGAGAATAAATGTAGAGAATAACTGCCTTAAAATCCAATATTTTATTGAGTTGTCACTTGTCACATTGCCATAAACAATTTCTACCATAGTTTGATGCAGAAATCTCACCAAAATGCAGGAAAGGGGTTTGACACCCAAAAGTTGTTTTGCCCTGCTTGATGTATCTCCAAATGTTCCGATATGGACATCACGACCAATGCTAATATTCCTGTTACTATCTTATTCATTTTGATGATTGCTGTGCATTAACTGAAGATTTAATTGTAGTGTGGCAGTTTCTCAAAGGGATCACTAGAGGGCAGTGAAAACCTTCATTCTAAGCCTTGTATGTTCTAAATACAGCCAGATCTACTATAAAACCATAGAAGAAAAGGAGAACCTATTTCCTATCAAGCTCAACATAAGACACTTTTGGTAAGATATAAAAATAATTACCGGTACAAGACAGTAGTAAGAAAATAGTTTATGAAGGTTGTAATAACTGCAGAGATGTTTATTATTAATAATATTTAGTACAGAACTTCAAACTGTTCGGAAATTGTTGATACTACAGGTTACTTGAGTACTTCAATGAATAGTTCATCTGCCACTGAAGTTGAGAAGAACCATCTGCAAGAGAAGGAAGACAGCCCTGGAAGCCACGCCCAAATAAGGCATTGCCCGTTTATGATTGGACAGATATAGCAATTGTGGGCGGGGGCTCAATAACCACAAACGCCGCTGCGATTGGACCAATAGGACGTCTGTCAAAACACCGCCGTTTCATTGGCTGTTTGACGAGGGGATTAACGTGAAAACGCTCTGCTTACAATGAATCACAATGGAGACTAAGTAGGAACTCACACGAATTCGGTCTTTTAATTTATTTGTACTATAAAGTTATATTTTTACCAGTAGCCTCGCAATTCTGTAGTACATATTTTAACTCGTAATTCTTAGTCAGAAGAACAAGTTGCTGACTCATCCTGAAGTGTTTCTACAAGTGTTTTGAACAAGGAAATCGTCTCCGGCTAACGTTATGTAGCAAGCTAATCTCATTTATCTACTCGTCAACTCCGCTATCATTTCACAGAGTTAATAAATATACACAGGTAAGAAAGTTTGAACAGTTTTTTTTACTTCCAGCTGTCGTTCATATCGATTCATTAACGAGTCAGAGTTCACTAATGCAAAAACAAGTAACGGATAAATCTGGGTCAGTGTCTTCGCCATGTCCGTTTAGGGAGGAGAGGGCAAACGGGTATTTCTGTCAGTGTTCACCTGATATTTGTTGGTTCTGCTGTGAATTAAATCGCGGTTCTTGATAACAGCGTCCACCTGTTGGCAGGTATGACCGAGTACAAACTTGTGGTGGTCGGGGCAGGAGGTGTGGGGAAGAGCGCTCTCACCATCCAGCTCATCCAGAACCACTTCGTGGATGAATATGATCCAACCATCGAGGTGAGAAACAGAAACACACACATCTAGAGTTTTACAAGACATGACGGGGGACTTTCATGTGAATCTGGTTTTAAGGATTTTAAAATGACCCTTCATAGTCACATCTGTCCTGATAGCTGACATTAAAATACAGTTCATGTTGTTATCTAACTTATGACAACAAGAGTTCAGGTAAATAAATAATTAGTTGGATTCTTGTATTACTCTTGTATTGACAATGTTATTTGTACAGCTTGGAGCAGGAGACAAAGATCTGAGTTCTCTGTATGCTATATTATATAGACATGGTGTATTATTTAGTATGTAAGTATGGAAAAGCCAATATTCTCCCTGTTCCAGCTACTTAAATTTGAATATTTCCTGGTGTATTTTTTCATCTCTGACAGTAAGCTGAATACTGTTGGGTTGTGGACAACACAAGGCAGTTGAGGATGTTATTTTGGTCTCTGAGACACACTGACATTCTTTAGAGTTACCTTTTAAACTACACCTACTAAACTACAACTACATCATTCTAATCTCAAGGCGCATTAGTGAACCTTTGGTTGGATTGATGGATTGGCCGTTACTTTAATTATCCACATGTTTTTATAAACAGTATAACCACAGAATGCGGTGCGTTTTAATACGTTTTATCTTTTACATTTGATCACATTTTAGGACCTTAATTAAGATTGATGGATTTTTTTCACCATGCTTGAAATGTGTCGGCAAACAAAGTATTTTAGAATAATACATTTTTACTAATGGTTTGTTATAACCTAGGGTTTTTATTATCTTCTTTTCTTTTGGTTATCTTAAAAGGGGGGAACTCGGAGTATGAAAGGCAAACTTCCCTATAAAATTGAATGTGACTTCATATTTTGGCTCTTGTCTTTGGAAGGCATTACCTCTGTGTGCATACTTATAGTATACTGCAATATGGTAGACACTTGCTCTTTGTTAATTTACTTTTTGTAGAATTTCCCCAACAGCTCAAACAACTAATCGATTTTCAAGAAAATAATCAACAGATTAATTAGTATTGGAAATATCTATTAGTTGCTGATCTACATATCGAGATGTTTCATTAATGTATTTTTGGTGTCTTACAAGTCCATGCAGGCTTTTTGTGTTTGTGACAAAAAATAACGTAGCAATTTAAAAGGTGAAAGTACAAGAATTATAATACAAATATACCATGCAAGACACTTTAATGTGTCGCTGGTTGAGATGGAGCAAGCTGATTTTTACAGCTTTGTATTCTGCTGCTGCGCATCACTGATCGTAGATTCTTTATCTAAAATCTTTATGTGCAAAGGAAAGAGCAATTACAGCTTTCAAGCTGTAATTATATATAATTCTAGGAGTCATTATGGGTTTCAAATAATTGTCACTAATGGATATAAATTACACTGCTAACTCTGTATCTCCTGTTTCTCAGCTTTCTCCACACACTCTCAACACACTGGTTGTAAATCTCTCTCCAGACTTTCTTAAACACGTATAGCTGCAAGTTTTCTGTAATTCCATAGTTGCTTAAAATCAGGTTTTAGCAAGTTCATCACAAAACCTTCCTTTCATCGAGGTCTTGTTGCTACATGACGCAGCAGTGTGACCGTCAAAAAAAACCATGGGAATCGATAGAATGCAATGCATTCTTGGCAGATGTGTTTGGTGCTGCATGTGTGATCGTACTGATGCTATGCTGCAGGACTCGTACAGAAAACAGGTAGTGATCGATGGAGAGACGTGTCTGTTGGACATCCTGGACACTGCAGGTCAGGAGGAGTACAGCGCCATGAGGGACCAGTACATGAGGACGGGAGAGGGCTTCCTCTGTGTGTTTGCCATCAACAACACAAAGTCCTTTGAGGACGTTCACCTTTACAGGTACAAGATGGCTCACAATTACACATCAGCTGGAGGAAAAAAAGTTAAATCAGTCCTGTCAAAGGAGGACTAATTGTTTACTTTAACTGCATATGTTTAACTTGGCGGTCGTGTGTACTGTGCAGGTTTAGATGGTCTAGCATTACAAAGGTTATTTCCTGATTGGTAAGAACTGCACTCTATTATCTGTAACACATCTACAGATATACTGAGTGTGGTTATGTTTTGTCAGGGTGCTGGTACATTTCGCAACTGATCCACTTACATAAAGCAATTCTGAAAAAAAAATCATGAATCATGTGTTGCAAGGATAGCTTCCAAGCACTGCTTCCCTTACAACAACAATGGCTAAGTTCTGTCTACAGCTTTAATGCTCCTCAAAGCTCAATTCTTGTCTGGTCTCCTAAACATTTTGATTGCAAACATCTCTTCTGGCAGGTGATGCAGCAGATTCAGATTAGTGATTGTAACCCACTGTTCAAAAAGCGGGGCAGCCTCAGTGTAAGGTTTTTGAAAAAATGCGTCTCTTCCTCAGAGAGCAGATCAACAGGGTGAAGGACAGTGACAGTGTTCCCATGGTGCTGGTGGGGAACAAAAGTGACCTGAGTACCCGCACGGTGGAGACCCGGCAGGCGCAGGAGCTGGCACGAAGCTTCGGAGTGCCGTTTGTCGAGACTTCTGCCAAAACCAGACAGGTATGTTGAAAGAACAGTAATGATAGTCTTTTTTGTCTCCAGACTGAGTCATGAAATATTTAGTGGATGATACACACTTCAGGTATTGTAGATTAGCTGTAGTACCTGGTTGCACTGCCAGGTAAAGCCTCTTACTGCTAAAAAGTTTAGCATTGTAAGGGTTTAGCTACTAAAGTAGTACCATGGCAAGTCTTCAGTGTGACCTCCAGCCAGCGCACATGTTACAAGTAAAGTCAGGATCAATTAGGACATCCTTCCTGTGTCCTAGTAGCATAGAAAACAACAGCTTCCACAGCCTGCATCAGTTGTCTACAGGTTTGCAAGCAATATCAATGCATGATCAGCAGAAAGCGTGCTGAATTTACACCATCTGTTTTTCAGTTACTGAATGATACTGTGACAGACATTTTAACATTTTCATGCCTGTCTTGCAGGGTGTGGAAGAAGCTTTCTATTCACTTGTCAGGGAGATCAGAAGATACAAGGAGACCAACCGCAGCAACAAGAAGAGCAAGAAGAACCCTCAGAGACGTTGCACAATCCTATAGCAAACCACACACATACACACACACACACACACACACACACACAGCAGCATCCTTTAGAGCACTTGTTTCACACACTGCCGTCCTCTGTCACCTTGGAAACGTCCAAAACAGCGCTGGACGGGGACGCAGACGTGGCAAGATCACATTTTATCACTGTGACTGTTTCCACTTGCAGTTTGTTGCCACAAGATTCATCTACGTGCAGTGTCCATTTAAACACTGTGAATTTCAGGGTGTTCCAGGCTCAAAATGGGCCTCAAATGACAGTAAGACCAGCACAGTAAAGGTTGTGTTACCCTATTTGGCAGAAATGTGCCCCTTTTCCTGTTATTGTTGACCATTTGAAAAAACAGAAATGTCAACTGTGCTTTAGTAAATGAAATACCAGTTAACAAAACTGGTTTAAAATGTTATTTTTGGTTGTTGTAAATTCAATTATCATTTAGGCTTTTTTCTTTGGCACACACAACCATGCATAAACCCTGATTTAAATTTAGTTTCAATAACCAAACAACAACAAAAACTGTTATTTTCACTTTTTTAGGTCAAGTCAGAATTTGTGCAAACTTATTTTTTTCCATTATAAATTTGATTGTAAATTGTGTCGCCATTGTTTCCAGCTCCTATTGACTATATAGCTGTGAGAGATTTCAGAAATGCATCACTGCACTCTGTGGAAATCTCCGTTAATGATTTCAGGATTCTACATTTTCAAATTTTTTGGTGACAGGGATTTATTCGACTTTACAAGAAGATTGTCCAAATAACTTTTTTGAAAAACTTTCTTGATAAAAGATTAGCCAAACCTGAGGTTTAGAAAAATGTCTTCCCCTTCTGTTTTTTTTCTATAGATAGGTGTAGCCACTGGGGCTTGGAAAACAGCAATATCCACTTTTCCATTGTACTCACAAAGACTCCATGTGAATAAAAATGCTGTCATAGTGTAGGATCGCAACAGAAACAATAGCTCAAGGCTGTGTTCCAGACTCCTGGGTGCACTTTATTCTTTTCCTATTATGCGTTTGTCATAGTTATCTAGTGCCATTTTAAAAGTTTCCTCAGGAATATGGTGTTTCATCAGGCGCTGATTAATAACAGTCGGAGCTGTGTCAAATGATCAGTTGAGATCTGATGCCTCCGTTCATCATTTTACACCGTCATCAACTTGTTGTTTGAAGTATCATCTCTGCTGTTGGTCCCTCACAGTCTCACTGTATTCCAAAGTCCACTTTTAAAGCAGTTTTTTTTGTCCAGTTCCAGTATTGGTGGGTGTAGTTTTAAGTCCAAGCGCTGTTTATGTTACACCACAGCATGTAGTTGGTGAAAATGTCCATGTGGTACTGCATACAAACCACTGTTTAACTCAGCGAGAAATCTCCAGAGTTCAGGCACATAACCGCCATTTTATCTGACCATACTTGATGCTGAACGGTGAGGATGTTAGCAAGGCAACTTTTTATAGCAGCGCTCGACTTCTTCCATAATTACCGTCACCCTAAATGTAATGGATTATTCATTTTCTATTTTTGTAAAACTGCAAACAGCATCCCCCAATTTTAAAACCAACATCTGCATTGATAAAATGCTGCCTGTAATAAATTACTAAAATTACATCAAAGTTCAATGATCAGTTGAGTTGCATCCTGCTCACAGTGAATCCACCCATGTAGGATTCTTACTTTGCTGTGGTGTTAACCAGCAGCTGTATCATTATCTGGACTTAATGTAATACCGTTGTTGAATATGGAGATACTCCATTAGATATGAACAAGTCTCACTGACAGCTATGTAAAATCTGTAATGCACTCTGCTGTAATGAACAAGTAAACAACATTTTTAACCTTTACAACTCGTCTGTTTTGTTTATGTAAGAGGGATCTTCAAGATGATACAAAGTATTTTCAAAAGGTAGTGCAGGACATGAAGGGCTACTTATACCAGATCTGATATGTGACCTCTCACAATGTATACTATATCTTTGAAAAAGAACAAATACTCCTCCTCTTGGTCTGTGCCATCAAAAGAAAAAGATGAATAGTGTTTTTTTAAGTGCTAAATCAGTGGAGAGGAAGGACTGTGGTTTACGATGCTGAAGAGGAAGGTAATCAAGTTCCTCCTTTCATTTCTGTGAGAGTGTACACTTTTCCTTTGATGTCAATTTAAGATGGGGATGTGTACACACGTACAGCTGAACTGACAGGTTAACACACCCAGTAGCATTTTGTCATTCTAAATGTGATTTTTTTTTAAAAAGTTATTAAGTAATGACCATAAGCTCAAACAGGATAGTCTGCTTTTTGAGTTTATTTTACAAAAAGACACTACTTTGTGACATTTTATTCAATATTAGAAAATATAGAAATAGTGTGTGATATATAGGCGTTTTTACAAGCATGAAAAGACAAAATAAAGGGAGAGGATGAGAGTCCGTGGTCATGTGAAATGAGGCACATAATCTGTCAGCATGTGTGAATCCCTCTCACCATCCAAAACGAGACACCAGCTTGCTCTGGTCATCCAAATCTTTCTGAACCTTCTTCCTCATGTAGAAGATGGGACAGTCCCGACTGCAGAGGAGAGAGTGGGAACCATGTTAGCAGAATAAAAAAAAACTGACAGTTCACAGTTATGACAAATAAAGACAAGTGAATTTTGCTGACATCAGTCTCCTCCACTATCATCACAACATCAAACAAGGAAATAGCTTTCAGAAAATCATGTTCATCCCTCAGGTAGAGATTCAGAGAAAATCAGTGCTAAAGGGCATTTAAGCTGTTATGGCACTGCAACACTTTACTAAAACACTTCATGTTGTTGTTTTCTTTGTCACCTGTATTTGACAAAGTACTGTATGTGTACCTGGTACAGAGCACATCCTCATGAAGGGAGCCTTGACAGCGCTGACACTGAGTCCACAGGCGAGAGAAACGCTCCTCCAGTGCGTTCAGGTGAAAGATCTGTGAATAACAACCTGAATGTTAGCAACTCGAAAGACATGACAGGAAAAAAAAATTTGTTTTCAGATATCGACCTCTTAAAAAAATGCTAATGAAGAACTGCTTTTCAGTGAGAGTCAACTGGGAAGATAAACACAGTTAGAATGAATAATGAAATCAACCTATCCATGTCAATGAAGACAACATATTAAAATAATTCACATGCAGCAGCTTGCCTACCTCCTTTTGGTACAGTTCAGACTCCTTCTTCTTACAGAAATCACAGACAGCCGCTGCAATGACACACGTTACATGTTATGTACAACATTCCATATAAATGTCTTACTGTACTTATAGACATAATTATGGATGGGACATATGCAGAGAAAGGAAGGCTTATTTTCCAAGGATCACCTGAACTGACAAAGTGAACATCAAATACACACCATCAGTTTTCAGCACAGCTTTGCAGCCGATGCAGGTGCTCCTCTTCTGAGCAAACGCCATGAGGCCTCCAACCTTTGAGGTCAACACAGTTTTACAGCGAGTGTGGTCGCCCTCTGAAAGACACACAAAAACAGCAGCAACGTTAACATCTACATTAATATACAACACCTCTCTTTTCTTACTTCACAATGAAGTTTTATTAAGGTTATGCTTTATAATGCCTCCTCTATTCACAGATCACTGTTTCTTATTTCACTAGTATGCAAGTAAGCCATGGCAGAGAATAGCATGTTTGTGAATGCTGACGTACTGAGCAGGACACTTTCAGCCTTGCTCTCTCCCAGGATGGGCTCAAATATTCTCATCAGGGGTTTGGATAGCTGCTGCTCCAGGTAGTATTGTGTGTCAATGGGAATGTTGTTCTCCAGCACATAGATGGGGTCCTGGAATAACATGTGGAAGAATCAGGATTATCATCAGGACTGATTATTGTACAATAAGGAGAGGATGGAAATTAATTACTGATGAAACAAACAAACACATTAACCTTCTAAACCCCACATGTCTGGTTTGAAACTCATGTTGTTTAAAATATAATCCATAATTTATCACAGAAAGACACTGTAGTGACTCATGGTCTGTAGGGCTTTTAAGCTCATGGGACCAGATTGTTTACAATAATGAGCTTTAGGCCTGTGGGAATGGTTAAGGTAATGGGTATTGTACATATGTGACCTTACATAGGACGTGTTTTTTTGCCTTTTGCTCTTTGCCCTTTCTGGTATGTATCGGTATCTGTCTTTCTTTCTTTCTTGAACACCCTCCCCTATACAAGTCAGTAGGAAAGGTTGTTCGGGGTGCTGATTCTATCTGGCTGTGAATCTCACCCAGGTAGACCATGGAGCCTGAAGGTTCTGTTCTTGTTTTAATAAACCTTTTTATATATAAACTAGACAGTGGAGAATTTCTTCAACATCTTCACTTCATCGCTTCACAATTTACCACAACACTAAAAACAGAAAGACCTGTTGGATTTGCAACTTTTCAACAGTCCTTGAACTACTCATCTGTGATGTGCAGTTCAATCAGGAAAATTATCCAAATCTAACCTTTAAATTGTGATATTTCATCAAAATCACTATTTTCAAGACATCTCAATCAAAATGAACTGTTCTAACCAGATTTGGTAAAAAAAAAAAAAAAAAAAAACATTTTACACTCCACGATGCAACCCACAAGTCAAGACTGACTCAACTGTGACCAACAATCATAAGATAAAAATCCAGAGACTATTTGGCTGAACTTGGCTGAACTTCAGGTTGTTTACTTAGGGCGGATTGCAGACAAGAATGGAAACCACTTGTGGGTTGTAAAACTATCTTTAGCATGTAGAGTCACTACTAGTCAGCACTGGCAACACCTGTGGGCACTTGTAAAAATGTTGTACATGTTTTTCTCTACTTCTATGAAATAAATGATCAAAGAAATTTAACATTTAGTCTCTCTTTTCACATGATTCATGCATTATAACTTTGCCACACTGCACAGAGGACATTTTGGAGCTCTCTCTACTGCTCACCAGGGCTGTGGTATTTCCATAGAGGTACAAAGAGTCATATTGTGGTAAAAGTTAGGCCACAGTCAGTAAAAACAAAACAAACAAAAAAAACCCCCAGTGATTTCAGAGCGTTAGCACACAATCAAAGATGAAGCTACACACCTCTGACTTCATGTACGCTGCTGCTCCTTTCGCAGCCTTGATGATGACGTATGGAACTCGGTCTCCGAGATTCGGGGCGCTTCCTGCATCCCTTTTTCTCATCCTGTGAAACATTAAAAGGGTGAATTACACACATAGAGACTACTATAAGAAATAACATGACTCGTTGTCCAGTTAGAGATTAATCAGACCTCTCTGCCAGCTCCACGTGTGCCTGTTTGCCAGCGTACTCCTGGGCAGTTCGAGTTAGCTCCTTAGTGATGACCAGCTGGCTGATGTCGATACGATTACACAGCAGGTCTGAGATCACTTCTTTGGCGTGATCCACAGCACCCTGGGGGTCCCTAAAGACACATTACATCAAGTATAGTTAGTTTTACAGTGCATTAACATCTCCAGTTCAAGATCACCACAACAGAAAGACAGCAGAGTAGCTTAAATCCTAAGTTTAGATCTTTTTAGGAGGTGATGTCCACAAAATGAACTCATGATAAACATGTGTCTACCTGTCTATGAGGATTTTCTGCAGGCAGGTGTTGATAAGGTTCGCCACCAGAGGGCAGTTGTCTCTGCGGACAGTCTCAATGCCTTTACAATCCATCTTGTCATGTGTGTCTGCGCTGGATGAGAAATACAGGCCTGCGTAGCGCTTCTTGTTGATCAGCAGGTAAGGGTAGTACACCTGGGGAGGTCACAAAAGACAGCTTGTTCAATGCACTCTTCAGCCAGACATGCTAGAAAATGGATGGACAGTAGCAATGAATAGGTGGATGCATTATAAAATAAATAAGTTTAACTGATTTAAAACACTTCAAGGTTGCAATCAGGAGAATAAAATCATTACATTAGTGTAGTATAAAAATGTAAAATGGAGTAAAATATTCTACAATATAAACAATAAGCAATACAGACACAACAAAACTGTAAAAACTGTGTAGCAAATTTAATAAAGAGCCTGCTACATAAGGTTTTGAGAAGCTATTTAAAAGATGGTCTTGATTCTGAAAGCTTCAGATCTTCAGGGAGTTCCAGAGCCGTGAGGAACCTGACTGCAAAGCCAGTTCAGCTTTAGACTTGAGCCGAGAACAGCCAGCACAGCCCTGCCTGAGGATCTGAGGCTGCACTGTGGTTGTTAGGAGAGCAGCAGCAGCGGGGAGCTAAACCATGAAGTCCTTCAAAATCTTACAAAGCAAAACTGCCTGAAACCAGTGAGGAGAAACAAAACCATCTGAACTATACAACATGTCAGCAGTCTTGAACAACAATTTTTTTTCACTAAAAGTTACAAACAAAACATTTCCTAAGTTTACTGCTAATACCAGGCTAGAAAACTGTTTGACTCTTTAATACCTTGTAAAGCTAATTTCTAAAACTAATCACAATGCTTTCTGAGCCTCTCCCAGATCTGCAGATTATCCTTTCCCTGGACTAAATCCTAAACAAAGTTTCACAGGTTTTGAAATTATTCAAAAGGGGCTGTGGTCATTAGAACAGATGCATCTGATGCAAGAGGTGAGGCAACTTCCTGGTGACGGTTAATCCAGTCAAGGGCACAGCTGACTAACCACAACTGATTTTAAACTAGCATCCAAACTCCATGTGAAGTCTTTTCATGGTCTACATAATAATCACTTTCAGATCGTTTCATTTTCAGAAAGTATCCCAGTTTAACGTACTCTGCACTGCAACTTAATCAGGGACTTCTGACCAAGTCAGATTTAATGTACATTCTTTGACTGGAAATTTTGCTTTTTAAAATGGGAGAAATAAGTGGGTGAAAATATCATATATAGTCAACCGCATCAAATGGATAAAACAGGCCCAAAGCATGCCAGGGCTGTCAGATTAAAACTCTACACTACTGACAGGTAGTAGTACTAGAAAACAAAAAGCAAACTGAGGGCCCTCAAGTTAAGACAGATTTTAAAAGTTGAAATGTCAGTTACTGGAGAATTATGGTTGTGCCCATAATAATAAATAAGCAAATATGCTTAATAATATCAGGTAAAATCCTAATATACTGCTTAAATTAGTGTGTAGTTGATGTGGTACGGGGCAAAAACATTAATATTCCTCAATAACAAGGAACCAACTCAATTGCTTCTCCAACAGAAAAGTGTTTTGATAAAGAGAATGGACTGAAATGATACCTTCTCAAACTCCAGTTTGATGGGTGGTATGAAATGGGATGACACCCACTCGGCTGCCTCCCTCCCAATTTCCATCGCCTCGCTCACTGTTGCAACTCCAAGTTTAACCATGACAGAGTCTGTGTCTCCATAAATTACCTTAATGCATAAAAACAAATTTAAAAATATACACAAGTCAATATAAATTACAAATGTGAACAAATCTGACTGAACAACTATTATATATTAGAAATTTCAAAAATGGGTTGAGTCTTGTCAGTCATGTGTATCCCTCACCTTAGCATCAGCTTGGAAGCCATTAGAAAGAGTGTACTTGGACTCCACCAACTTTTTGGTTGTCTCAATCATCTGTCTTCCAAAACCAGTAACACTCTGGAAGAGACAAGAGAAAGATTTAAACAAAACAATCACTAAACTATCTGTGATGTTGGAAAAACATTTGAATTTTCATGGAGCAAAATGTTCAGCCTCATTACAGATCATGAATTTTACTAGCTGGGAAAATTATGGACTTTCCACAAAACACTTTTGTTCACTTTCACACTTACAGTAAGTCTTTGTTTGTAATTGTTTTTATTTGTTGCTCCACCTGTTCTGTGGTTTCTATTCAGTGCTAATCTTTGCTCTACATCTTTGTTTTTTTACCGTTTGTGCTCTGACTTCACATCTGTGCACAACAGCAGGAATAATGTCAGTCAGTCAAATGAGGACAACTCAGTGCAGACTGAGAACTGTAAACAGTTCATGGAGTTTAGGTACAACAATGCAACCTGTCAGCCTCCATTTAGGGATATTTAGTACAAACTGCAAGACACACTGCTCACCTGTGAGATCTCTAAGCAGGGCAGCTTCCCCACTTGAGCCCCTGTGAAGCCATAGACAGAGTTTGCACTGATTTTCAGAGCCAACTGTCGACCATCCAGCACCTGCTTCTTGAAAGGGTCAGTTTCCTTCTTTAGTTCTGCTTTGGCCCTGTGGACAGACAGTAAGACCAACCTATAAGGATGTATGTGCACACCAGGGACATGTTTATCTGCTTTATATTATCTATAGCTTCACCAGAAGCATTATGTTTGAGTGTGAATTTTGGTACACACTGTAATTTTTTTGCATGTATTGAGAGGAAGCATGTTAAACAAAGGTTCTGAAGTCACAGATCAAAAAATTGGACTATTATCTTCTTTTCCAACCTTTGGTAAATTGTCACCTCACTTCAGAGAGTTTATTTGATGTATTTGCATTAATTCAAACCTCTTTCGGGCGGACAGAAGGTTCTCTAGGATCTCTGGAAGGAGTCCTTTCCTCACAGAACTCTTCACAAACCGATCACCTGTTGGAGTCTTGATGAAGTCGTCTGGAGACAGGCTGAGGACAGACAACAATTTAAAGTCAGTAATCACTCAAATGAACAACTTAACACTCATATACAATAGAACATCACAAGAATAAAGAGTATTAACACTGTACACTAAAAGACATATTTTAACAACTTGAAACTTGATCAATGATTCATTGCCTTAAACAGCTGAAGTTGCACATGTTGCTGAAAACGTGCAACTTTATGGCCTTTCCACTCTAATTACAGTGATAATCAGCCAAGAGAGGAGGTGTTTACATACATAAATACTGACAAAAAAGCCCATAAATCAATCTATTAATGTGACTAGAACAGATAGTCAAATTTACACAAAACATTTGTATCAATAAGGACAGTCGTCTCTTTAATCTTGTTTAACATTAATTTTCTAATTCCCTGAGCGTCTGATTTTCAAACCCACAGAGGTGTTGTGGTGACACTTTTAACAATTAAAATAAGTATGGTGGCTAAAATTATGTACATAGCAAACCAAACTTAGTTCTAGAAAATGAAAGTGAAATAATGTGAACAGCTAGAACACGCAGTTTCCCCTACAGACTTGAATTGCTAAAACCAAGTTGCTCAGTTCAATGAAATACATGACTTTCATGCTGTTTGTTTCAGTATAACTTCATCAGACATGCTCACCCCAATTTCTCCACTGAGCCTTTCTGCAGCAGCGTTGTGTAGCACAGATTGTGAGCCATCATGATGGACGGATACAAGGAGGAGAAATCCAGGGTGGCGATGGGAACACTGTAATATCTGCGCAGAGAAGAGGGTCGGGTCAAAATGTATATGAAAAGGCGGAACACTCCACATAACAGGAGCAGTGGAGTCATGCACCAACACAAACAAATATACTGTAGATATACTTACCCTTTCTCTGGCTCAATGACAGTTGCTCCGGTGTAGTCTTCTCCTCCTTCTGTCTTTACAACGGGCATCACCAGATCCTGTTTCATGGCCTTAACATGCACGCACACTTAATTTCTAAATCTGCTCAGATGAATAAAGTATACATCTTTGTGGGGCTTTTTTTTTACCTGTCGCAGCAGCTGAGAGACGACCTTGATCTGCTGTCCTCTTGAGAGCAGGTATGTGAGCGGCACACCGGTCACTCTGGCCATCTCCATGTAGTTAATCACACACATGAGCTTCTGCAGCAGCCGCAGAGGGAGATAAGCATCTTTCAGGCAGTAGACGGCCAAACGACGGCGTGTCTGTTCGTTTCCATTCTGAGATGAAGGAACAAAAGACAGTTCAATATGACTGTTTTTTAGATTTTTGACTTCATTACAAAATGAGCCATACATCTGAATGCTGATTAATGAAAGGTAACTGGTTTGTGCCTTACCTGCAGATCAGTGATGATGGAGTGCTGCACATCCTCCTTCTGTTCTTGTAAGAAATGGAAACTCACGGCATTCAGAGAGTACGAGCGCAATTTATAGTCTCTGAGGAGAACCTGAAAGAAACACACCAAGTTCAGTGTCTTTTCCTGAAAACATTCTTACCTACACAGTGCACCACATATGATGTGCACAATACCTAACAGATCGTTACATTAGCCTTTACAATACTGAGTGCTGACCTGCAGCAGATCAAACTGAACTCGGCCCTCCATGTTAATGGTCTTGTTCTCTCTGCGGCCCATCTGCTTGCTCTGGAAATTCAAGTCTCGCAAAACTGATTTGGTGTTTCGAACACGGCCCAAGTAGGGAAAGTAATTCACCTAAACACAAAAAAAACATGCATTATTAAATAGAGAACAAAACACAAATGTCTCAGTCCAAACTTAAAGGGAGAATTTAAGTGCAGCAACAAAAGCCTTGTACACAAGATTTTATCTGCCAAGAATAGCCTTAGCATTAGATCAAAATGAATATCTAACCTTTAGAGCAGCTGCCCTGTTGATCAAGTAGGGAAAGTCAAAGTTCTGGATGTTGTATCCAGTAATGATGTCTGGGTCCACCGTCCTCAAAAACTCTGCCCAGCACTGTTCACCCAAAGACAGAATAAAAACAGCATAACATTTTATCTGGGAACAAAAAAACATGTCAAAATATAGATGTTCAGAAGCGTTAGTGTACCTGCAGTAACTGTTTCTCCTGAGTAAAGCACAAAATCTGGGAGCCAACAATGCTGGCGCAGGACTGCAGGGTGAATACTGTGCGAATGAAGGGCTCCGTCTCACCCTGCCGCTGCACCATAGATGCTATCTGAATCACAGGATCCTTGTCTGCTTCTGGGAAGATTCCTGGAAAGAAAAAATGGCAACACCAGAGTCAAAAGTTGCCTTTGCTTTTCATCAGGTTTGAGCAGGTCATGGTCATGTGTTGGTCTGCTGCATGGCAAGAATGCAGAAGTTAAAAAAAAACCCTTCACCTTTTCTTCCTGCACACTCGATATCAAAGCTGAGGACCCTAAGCGGTGCAATCCTCTGCCATTGTCCCTCTGCCGGGTGACTTATCAGATCTGTCCATCCCACATCCACTTCATACTGACACAAAGACACCTGAAGGACAAAGACAGCAGGAGAAAGTTCTGAATCATTGCCCAACGCAGCATTGGAGCCATTTGATTTACTGACACAGCAGGTTGTCTCATGTTACAAGTAAAATGCAAACTAGACCTACCTTGCCTGGGTACTGAGAATCATCCGTCACGCTTTTCTCTTCACGCAGTCTGTACTTGCCTTTGGGAAGTTCAATCCAACAGCATCCGACCACATCACTGTCTACCATAAACCTGAGAACACAGAGAGACTCATTAAGCTGAATAAAACAGCTTTAGTATCATTTTTACAGCTGTTTTGTATTAAATGATAATGTATTTAAACTTCATCTTTTACTATCACAAGTTAGTTTCCCTGACCACATGGTGCTACTGCATGTAAATAACATATGATCAAGTGAAAACATAAATAGGGCTAATTATCAGTCACTGCAAACACAAATTTAAACTTAAAAAATCGTGATAAACAATGAAGTACATACACTTCAATACAGCAAATAAAGGATGCATCTCTCCATTTCTATTTTTAAATATACACCACAGGCTATGTTAGGATAGTTTCCTGGGAAAGCAGCCATATATACACTCAGCATGTCATCTTATTCCACTACTTTGATAACTTCCTCCTAAGATTCATTTGTTTTGTTGCAAATTCCACATGATTCAACAACTTTCTTTTAAATCCAATAATTGGCCACTTGAACATTTCCATCTGTCTGTCAACTTATCAAAAGTCTTCACTGTTTTTATGTAGCACACATACCTGATTTCAAAATCTATATTGGCCTCAAAGGCTTGGTAACATTGGAGAGGAAAAGGTCCAAACTTAAAGCCCTGTTCCAGCAGTCTCTTTGCAGGGGCGATGAGACGAGGCATCGCCATGGTTATCCGCAAGAAATCCAGACTCTGCTTCCCATGGTAACCATACATGTCTGTGGAACAAGGACAACAGATGTTTGGATGCAAAAATGATGACACAAGCATAGAGGTACAATATTTGATTTTCTCACTGTATGATATCACACAGTAATAAGATAAGAATATTGATACCAGCATCATATATGTATGTTAATATATTATCACATGATTTTTTTCACTATGACCAGCCTTCTCAATTACAACAGTACAGTCAAAAAACACATTTGTGAGTGTTTGTGAACTTGAAACGCTCACTGTATATTCACCTAACAAACTCTCATTAGCATTTGCACATTACTTGTACTCACTCTCTTTGCGGGTGATGTCCACAGCCAGCACTGTGACGGAGATGTTGTCCTTATTAGAACGCATGTCCTTCAAGACAACAGAGTTCAGCTCTCTCTGAAATTCACCCAGGTAAGCAGATGTGATCCCTTTTCAAGTGAAGCAGAAAGAAGTTTATAAGAATTAGTTAAATTATTTTCTTCGTAAAAGCAGAAATTAATTTAGGTGTGGCATAAAATAAAAGTACATTCTACTGGGAGTAAGATTAAATATTAACTAATTAAAAGCTATATGTACTGAGAAAATCCAGTATATGACAAAAATATAAGTCTTAAAAATATTAAGTACTCACCACTTGGTGCAGGAACATAGAAGTAAGGTGCAAAACCATGGACATGGCAGCACACACTGTTACCACTGTCTGTTACGCCAAACATCCGAATGATTGGGACTTTTCCTTGTGACTGGCCAGGCATGCCAGCGACTGCCCCTCCTGCATAATACAAAGGTGGAAACCAACTCATTAAGCATTTCTTCTCTAAAAGGGGGATGGCATTTGACCAGGTGGATAATACGGTCTCCTACATCTAATCCAAACAGGCAAGAAACCGGGATAACTCTGAGTCATCTGTGATCTTTTCATTTATTTGTACAAGTCAGGTACGTCTGTATGTCTGCAACTCAAATCTGTGTGAAAACAATTCTTGTGAATCTGTAACTGATCTCCATTATATCATCTTTTTTTTACATTGTTAGAACAGCAATACATCTCACAGAATTAAGTCACCTTGTTCTTTGATAATTACCCAAATAATGGTCAAGATCAATCTGCTGAAACACCAAAGTGTCAGACGATGGATCCAGTGAAGGAGCATTAGGCCGCCGCCAACGAGGGTTAATGTCTGTTGAGAAAAGGTCACCTGATAGAAAAAGGAGACAAGACAGAAACAAAACCAAAAAAGCATTATCTATTATGTCCATGGGTGCGGACAAGAGCTGTTTTAGTGTCAGAAGTTGAATCAGCAGTAAAGTAAGTTTCTGGGATGACCGTTAAATAGTTTTACAGTTGCCACTCGGCACAATGCAGAAATAAATATGCTTTATTTATTCAAGGTATGAAGGGATTACGAAGTTAGCCATTAAAACTGATTTGTTGGAGCTACCAGTCATACAATTTTCTTGCTTAAAAAAACAGAAAAATCTCATAAATCTTAAACTGTTGTTCTGCATATAAAGACTTATAATAGGTTGGGTGCTATGTGACTCTACAGCTAGAGTCACATAGCACCCAGGTATCTGCTTGATAGCAGACAGAGGTATGGAAATAGTGTGAAACCTCAGCTATTAATATTTGATCTACATGTCATTTGCATAAACCATAAATCTCCCCCTACATGAGGAAAACAGTTTCACTTACACCAGCTATGACTGTACACTTTTCTGTTCAACACTCACCTACAGGAATAACATCATGTCCTGACTGCCCCTCCATCTCCTCTGCATCCATTTCAGCTTCATCAAACATCGACAACTCCTCTTCAAACTGTGAAGGACTGTCCTCCCAGTCATTAGCTGCTTTACCCCTCTTGGCCTGGGGCGCAACGCCCTTTAGAGGGCCACCATTGCGTCGTTTAAAATCCATGTCTACATTTCAGTGACAAAGAAACTTTATGAAACAGCGAAGGCAGAAGGCACATTAGAAAAGATGATCAAAAAGAAATGAGAGAAAGCCACTGCTTCACACAGCAGAGATATGAATTAAAGATAATATTAAATGAATAAGTTCAGAATAGAGCAAAAGTCATGTCTGAGCAGCAATGAAAGCTAACATTTTAGCAGAAATTCTATTTTTATAAATACAAAAGATTAGACAGAACAATACATCTGATTTGCATTGGTGTTAATATTTTTTAGAGAATAAGAATCAGCTTTATTGGCCAAGTATGTGTGCACACTTTTTTCTTTATTCTCGTAGTACTTTCGCAAAACACACACACACGCATTCAAACAAGGGCAACAGGTTACAGATGGGAAACTGGGTTTTGAACTTCTATGTAGTTATATGTGTAGAAAGGCACGCTAAAATTGAAACAGAAGTTTAGTGGTAATTGTGCAGATTTTGATGATAAGAAAAAATACTTATTAGCAATAAATACAGGATGGTTGATACAAGATGATACTTGAGGTGGGTGGATGCAACATATTTGTGGCATAAAGTGATAAAATGTGTACATTAGAATGAGTTTACTGTGCAATAGTACATAAAATCAGTGCAGTTCTGTCGGCAATCATAAAATACTGCATCGCTGTTGGATATTTCTCAGCTGATAAATGCATGATGATGAAATGACCTGCAATGAGGAGCTACAACAAGATAAGTTATACTATGATTACACAGCTGAACAAAAGAAACACAACGTCAAAAGGGAAGCAAAAAATGACACTAGCAGTAATAGTAAACGCATTTAATATACATTACATTAGTGCTCATTAAGTACAGTAACTGTCAAATTGTAAACAGCAGGGCTTAATGTAATAAACTGAATGTCATGTGGTTGCTGATAAATTTTGAAAGCAACCACTGTACTTGTAGCCATGCAACTGGTATGACTTGAATCTTGAATTTGCCTAGGGGGATTAATAAAGTGCCTATTTATTTATCCATGTATGACTAGACTTTTGGTGTTGCTGCACCCAAACTAGCTTAACAAGACTCTCTACAGTTACCATCACAACTCAGTTCCGCAGTAGTGCCTTTGTTGTCTCAACCTTATTGCAGCTACTTCAGCTAGGCGCACTCTATTTTATCTGCGTGTTAATGCACCGCTTTCGCTTTCAATCTGCAAGCTACAAAACATATAAAGCTCAGGAATCCAGCTGTAAGGTTTATGACAAGTGAATTTTCGATTTTGTAACCAGCTAATGCAGCAAGCTAGCAAACACACAGCAGTCTCGCGCCACGGCTAATCTCACCAACCTGTTGTGTTTGTGCCTCCGTTAAGTCAGATATCACAACTATCAACAGCTGCTGTGTTTCCAACGAACTTATAAATACCTCTGAAAGTTGCGTCCTCACAGCAAACCCCGGTTGACAACGGCTCCCGCCACTCTTCTTCAATTCGCGAACTTTCACCGACGAAAGCGCGGAAACTTACCGGGCTTGGTAGTAAAGGAACAGACAGTGACGACACCGAAGGGGCGGAGCCACAGCGGTAAAGAAGAGGAAGTTGGACGGGACTTGTCAAATCCTTGTACAAGAAATAAACCGTGTGGTCGCGGCAAAATGACGTCCGCCCGAGGGAGGGAAAAATGTCAGTGACGACAATCCCTCCATGATAGATAAATAGATAAGACAGACAGACAGACAGACAGACAGTGTTGTGGTTTATTGTGCAGCGATGATGTGAAGATGGTGAAGAAATTCTCCGATGATACTTGTTTAAATATAAAAAGGTTTATTGAAACAAGTGCAGCATCTTCAGACACCATGGTCTGTCTGGGTGAGATTCACAGTCAAATAAAATCCACACGGCAAATTGCTTCTTCCACTGGGTTATATAGGGGAAAGACTTTACATAGAATAGGTCACAAGTTACTAATTAAAAGGGTGGGAAAACACCCCCCATCTTAAGGAGGAAAGGGCCCAGATCTTATCACAACTCAGTAATTGCTCACAAGTGAACCTTTGACTTAGGAATACCAAACCTGTGGTCAAATAACCTTTACAACCAGGAGGCAGAACATCAGACACCACATATTTTCCCACTTCAGCACTCCAAAGAGTCTTGAAAGAGAGTAACACAAACATGTTTACAGTTTTAACAAAACAACACTTCCTCCAATTTGTGCTTACTACAGCATAACTTTAACAATACAACAAATTTATGGAGTGCAAGAGCAAACGACCTGTCAGGCAGTCATCTTCCTGAAATGTCCATAAAACAATCTAGACAGGAAAATTCTTTCACGGCCCTTCTGCCTTAGGCAACAACATATAGTACTCCAAGCCAATCAAAAAGGAAGAATTTTAAAAATGTATTTAGGGATATTCTTTAAGCAAATACATATAGAAATCTCATAAAACTAAAATCAAACAATGTCCAAAGTCAGGCTGGTCGACCCATTGCACCTTCCAGTGAACCTGTCCCTGCCTATCCCCAATATCCCTAGGCACCGAAAAAAGAAAAAGATGGGTCTCAGTCCATCAGTGTTCCTCAGATGAAAGCTGCACCCTTTGACTGCACCCACAGACTTAATCTGTTTGTCAAATTTCATTACTGAGTCCAAGATTTTTTTTAAATAAAGTTAAGATAGATCATATATTTTTAATTTCTGTTAGATGATAAACACATGATTGCACAGGCTTTGCAGTGTGCTGTTCAAAACTCTGATTACTGTCAAACCGGACGCCAAGATTCTTTATAACAGGCTTGATATGATCTGGCAAACCAGCTGATGTCAGAATCGGTTTTGCCTTGTGATGCGACCCAGTAATAAGAATCTCTATTTCATCTGAATTTAACTGAAGAAAGTTATTCAGCATGAAGCTTTTGACATCAGTAATTTTAATTAATTTATAAACCCTTGGATTTTAATAGAATTTAATTTGTTTTTCTGTGAGATTTCTGCTCTGGGTGAAAAACTTCCTGCACATACCAAACACATCACACATATCTGAGTTTGATAGGCCTCAAAGTAAATGTTATATTTCTTTCCTTGCGATACGTGATACTCAACTGGTTTTGGGTTGGGGTTTTGTTGGTCAGATAAGACAAGAATGAACATTCGATGGCCTGACAGAACATTTTCACTGTTTACATATGTTTTTTGACCATAGTAATCCTGTTTTACCCAGTTCAGAGTTGAATAAAATTAACTTTTGAGCCAAACCCATGATTAGGTGTTATGGTTACTCAATATCTCAGACCCCCTCATGAAAACAGAGATGCCCTTTCTATGAATCTCACACAGTGTGCATGTTTTTCTTATCCCTGAAAGTTGTTGGTGTTCTCCATCACCTCCTCTGGACACAGAGGTCACAGACTGGAGGATAGCACCATGTTCTAAGGTCAGAGGTCACAGGACTGAGAGTGGTGACACCTGAGAGGTAAAGATCAGAGGATTGGATACTGACAAATAGCAACCAGTGGAAAATACTTCTATGGGTTAATATAGGACAGATCACAGACATATGTGGAGGGTTAAGTTTTAATGTCACTGGTCACGTTGTATTTCCAAGCCAGATCCTTACAAGACCTTATAAATAACTCCTGCTCTTCTCCCCCCTCGCAGTAGAAAAGGAGAACCTGCCCGGTTGCCCATGACTCCCCTGTTTTGTATGGGTGAAATGATAATTCACCAACCACCGCAGCTCTCTTTAACCTCTCCGCAGCCAATTGCGTCTCTCCGCGGAGGAAAACTCCCAGTTCCCGTCACGTTGTGCAGAGAGGCGGACACAGAGAGGAGACTGAGACCAATAGGAGTGGAGCTCATGAATAATGTGACAGCAGAAACCTCACACCGAGCGGCCTTCTTCCTGCATCCCGGGCCAGGGCCGCCCCGTCCCTCTGCTGGAGCGCACGGAACCAACGTGAATCGCTGACATTTAGGTGAAGCCGCCGCCCCCTTTTGCTTGCTCTCCGCTGTTTTCCTTTTTTATGGATTGACTGCGACAGCTGCCAATGCAAGGTCCATCTCCGTGAAGTTGGGACAACACCGGAGTGTGAGTAGACGTCTCTGTTTTATCCTCCAACAGTGATATTAGTTGAATACTTTGCGCATCGAGCCGCTGCGCGTCCGGACGCGGTGTCCTCGGCGCGTTTCCGCAGCTGTGTTGCAGGAGCTGCTTCATGTCACGTTCGCCACGAAACTCAAGAGAAGCAGAGACGATGCAGAAAGCAGCAGCATGTTCACCAGGGAGCTGTTGCTTTTCCGACGCTGCCTGCAGTCTGTGGACATGAGCGTCTATTTCTGTCTTTCCTCAGAACTGTGGGCCTGCAGGACAATAAGAACATTATGCATTAAAGGGACGTGAGCGATGTCATGATGGTGATTAGTGTTTAAACTGGTTAATGTGGCAATTTCATTAGATCCATCCAGAAAGTGAAGCGGATGGATACAAACAGAAAGCCTGGGGCAATCCAGTGGAAGTTGAATTTCATCAGTGGGATGTTTCCTCTCAGTCACATTTGAACTCTCTTGTCAGGACATTAGCTCTAAAAATCTTATTAGAAATACAGAATCTGAGGTGTTACGTGCAAAAGAAGGGTCATGATGGTGTTCAGCTTAAACCACCTTCATGTGTACCTCAAACACTTCAAAAATGCCATTGCTTGTCTAGTTGTGGACAGGAATGATGAACTGAGTGAATCCTGTTGGTGCATTTGCTTCTTATTTGAAGTCATGATTACAACATCTCATAGAAGCAACATGTGCCACAGTGGAGGCAAGTTAATACCTGATCTGTGCCCACGTTTGTGCCTTTTTTACAACTCTGCATCCTTTCTCACGCCACTCCCCTTTATTCAGTAGGAGGTTTCACCATTTCTACAAGCAGGAACTGAACACAGGTTGTATCAGGCTGGAGGAATGCAGTCCTGTGCTTTATAAATGCCTCAGTGGCCTTTACAGGGGTGTAGTTGTTGTGGAAGCTGTAAATAAAACAAATTTGCAGCGGGGGACGTGCATTATTGTGCATGTGTGTGTGCTATGCAGCTACACTGGAAGGAGACCAGAAGAAGGTTATCTAAGATAGTGCAGGGAGCAGATACTGTACTCACACATGCTGCACACTTTTAGCCTTATTACTCAACCCTTCAGGGTGTTTATTGGGCACCGGTTCCCCCGACAACAGTTAAACGTTAAGCTTACTAAGTTACCAAGGAAATAAAAACGTGTGAAACAGTTATTTCCAGGATCTGAGGCATCATAAAATAATTGAGAAACCTTGTGTTCACATCACAGTTGTGTGATGCAACAGGAGTTATGAAATGAGGCGTGTTGCTCATTGATGTTGAGTTGAATGTTGGTCAAGAGGATGTTCCAGTTCTTCCAAACTGTGCCATTTACACCTTCAGTTTCTATGGAACAAAATCTAAAACAAAGCAGCCTTGTTTCTTCACGTCAGAGGTTTTGGCAAATACGTTCAACGCGTGACAACCGTGTTTTGTGTACACATAGTTGTAAGGTGTTCCCATCCGAGCAGCATGTGTTCTATTTTTACCCAGAATGCCGCTGGCTCGCAGCCTGTCTGTCACGTCCCTGTCGGGGCTGGAGGAGTGGGACGAGGAGTTTGATTTGGAGGATGCTGTTCTTTTTGAAATTGCCTGGGAGGTGGCGAACAAAGGCAAGTGTTTGGCTTGTGTGAATGCTTTTAATTTGAAAGTGTTTGAAAGGAGGTAGAAATGCCAGATATAGATCAGCTTGGATCACATTATATCTTTGTCTCGACTCCTTGTGGCATGTTTGCTGCATGTGTGAAGTTGGAGGCATCTACACCGTCATCCAGACCAAAGCCCGTCTGACCGCGGAGGAATGGGGGGAGAACTATTTCCTGGTGGGTCCCTACGTGGAGAGCAACGTGCGCACTCAGGTGGAGCTGATCGAGCCAACCAACCCCGTGCTGAAGAGAACCATTGACAAGATGAACTCCAGTGGCTGTAAGGTACTACCACACAAGCACAGTAAACACACACACAGCCGCCTCTGAGTTAAATATACCATAGTTGGAGTGATTATGAAGTGAGAATTGTGAATATGTGCTCCATTAGAGATCCTCAGCACCGCTCTCCAGCATTGGCCACGACTCTTAAACCCAGTGACATTTCCCCGCAAAGGTTAGAGGTCGTATCGGTGTCCATCTGTCTCTGGTTCTTCCACACAAACCCACTCCAGAAATAGAAGACTGATATTTCCAGTGCTTTGTGCTGTGTCACTCTGGTAGGAGCTGTGGGTCAAGGATAGGAGTAGTGGTGGAGCTATTTTGAAGGATAGTGCAGCCGTTTCTGGTTTACCTTGAATCACACATGACAGGCCAGAACTAAGTTAGAGCAGCTGAAAATTTAGACATCTAGGTCCACTTTAATTGTATTTTGATTGCGATTATGTGCCAACTAGGCAAACTCCATCAAAGTTAATCTGACATTAAGTGGTTGGAGATTTTTTTTTCCTCTATGTATTGTAATCTGAAATACATGTTTGAGTCAGGTTAAGTAGTATTTCATATTATTTTGTAGGATTTTATTCCCCACTACCATAAATAACACTATAAAGTCTTGACCACAATATTTACACTTAATTTTGAAACACTAATCTCAATCCTTTTTACTTTAGGGCACTGTGGTGCAAAAAACCCCAAAATACCATCTTGACTTAACTATTTAATCTTGTCACTTTTCATGCTCAGGATCTCATTTGTTTGAATTTGTTTTAATTATTTGTCTAATTTACAATTAGTGTTATTGTAACACACTTTGTGAATATCCCCTGTGAGGGACTGATAAAGTTTATCTTATCTTATCCAATATTTACACTTAATTCTGTAACACGAATCATAATCCTTTTTATTGGAGCAACAAAAACAAACAAACAAACAAAAAATAACAACTTGACTTAACTATTTTATCTTGTTACACTGCATGTTTAGGGTCCTTATTGTAAAGCGCTTTGTGAATATCCTCGATTTGGGATTGAGAAAGTTTAGCTTAACTTAAATTAGACTTCGAAATGTGCTATACAAATGAAATTATTATTATTTGATAGATGAAACAAATTAGAAGTAGGAGTTAATGTAGCTTCTGCAAGTCCACTAATATTTAAATTTTTTTTTTAAAAAAGCAGAAAAAATATTGCCCCTATCCATCCCTCAATCCTCTTCTCCATGTTCCTGCAGGTCTACTTTGGCCGCTGGCTGATTGAGGGCAGTCCATATGTGGTTCTGATCGACGTCGCCTTCACCGCCTGGTCTCTGGACCGCTGGAAGAGCGAGCTGTGGGAGCTCTGTGACATCGGCGTGCCGTGGTTCGACCGTGAGGCCAACGATGCCGTGTTGTTTGGCTTCCTGACAGCTTGGCTTCTGGGAGAGGTCAGCAGCTTGAGCTTAGTATCGCATAGCTGACAAGAGTGGACTTAAAACTGTTGGGATTTGGAAATGTATGTGCAGAAAGAAGAGTTACTATCTGCATGTCTGTGCAAAGTGTGAATGGATCTTACATTTTAAAACTTTTAAATACATAACTCTAGAAAACATGTATGGTTCCCCCGTTGGTTCACGCTGACCCTGTGTTCTTTAATCCTGCAGTACGTAGCCCAGAGTGAGGAACCTCCACATGTTGTCGCCCATTTCCACGAGTGGTTGGCCGGCCTGGGCCTGGTGTTGTGTCGACACAGACAGCTGCCTGTGGCAACCATCTTCACCACCCACGCTACACTGCTGGGACGCTACCTGTGTGCTGGAAACGTGGACTTCTATAACAACCTTGCAGAGGTATGTGTGTTTGTGCGTCCGTCCACACTTAGATATCACTACAAATGCAGCAGTTGTTAAATTTCACTCAAAAAAGGCACATAATCAGACTGATTTTATTATTTGAGTTGCAGTGGAGTGTTGTTATTAACTATTTCACACATTTTCTGTCCTGCTCGTGCCTTGGTGTGTCAGTTCAACGTGGATAAGGAAGCCGGCGACAGACAGATCTACCATCGCTACTGCTTGGAGCGAGCGGCTGCACACTGTGCCCACGTCTTCACCACAGTGTCCCAAATTACAGCCATTGAGGCAGAGCACCTGCTCAAGAGGAAACCAGGTGTGTGGAGGTGAATTGATGTATGTATGGCACTGCACTCAGAAAATATCCCTGATGGTCACTGGACTCAATCGTCATCACCAATCAGTGTACTTCCTGCTGCTGCTTTCAGTGCAGAGTTTCAAACGTTTAACTGATTTCTGTGTGTCTTCTGTGCTTCTGTTTTTAATTCAACCCCCTTAATCTTGCATAGACATTATCACTCCCAACGGTCTCAACGTGAAGAAGTTCTCGGCCGTCCACGAGTTTCAGAACCTCCACGCTCAGAGCAAAAATCGGATCCAGGAGTTCGTCAGGGGACATTTTTATGGGTCAGAACAAACGACACAACAATGCAACACCATCAAAACTTCAATAATTCAGCCAGAAAATCAAGAATCCAGTCAAATTCTGAAAAAAATACATTAACTAAATGTGTGCATTTAGAGTTCATGCTCCCCACTGCTTGTCTTGACTACCAGGCACCTTGACTTCAACCTGGACAAGTGCTTGTTCCTTTTCATAGCTGGAAGGTACGAATTCTCCAACAAAGGAGCCGACCTCTTCTTGGAGGCTTTAGCCAGACTCAACTATCTGCTGAGAGTAAGTCTGTGAAGCTGTGTCCACAGATTGGAGGAGGAAATGGGGAATTTTGGGTGTAAAAACTTTTGTGTCTGCCACAGGTCAACCACAGTGACGTGACGGTCATCGCGTTCTTCATCATGCCAGCTCGGACAAACAACTTCAACGTGGAGACGCTGAAGGGCCAAGCAGTCAGGAAGCAGCTCTGGTGAGGCTGTTTTTAGATGCTGCTACTCTAGTTGTAACTGAAGCATCAAAATCACCATTCGACACTTTGAAATAGAAAAGTAGTTATACTCTTTATTGTGGTGCCTGACAGGGATACGGCTCAGACTGTGAAGGAACGCTTCGGAAAGAAACTTTATGAGTCTCTTCTAGTGTGAGTTGCCCTCTTTAAGTTTGCCTCATGAAATCTGTAAGATGTAGAATGATTTGTCTTATACCTCCATCAATAAGAAGCCAGTAAGAGACACCTTGCCCATTAAAAGCCTTCTGTTAAAATACAAAATCCAGTTGTTTTCCATGACACCTGGATGTACTTGGATTCATATTCCGTGCAAACGTGCTATTTAATACCTAAGATTCTTGTTTCTTTTCCCCTTTAACTCTTTTGTTTAGAGGGCAGCTGCCAGATGTGTCCAAGATGTTGGACAAAGAGGATTTCACCATCATGAAGCGTGCCATCTTTGCGACTCAGAGACAGTGCCAGCCTCCGATCTGCACCCACAACATGCTGGAGGACAGCAGCGACCCGATTCTTAACTGTGTCCGCCGCATCGGCCTTTTCAACAGCTCTGCAGATCGAGTCAAGGTAGATCGTGGAATAAGCTATGAAAAATTCTCACCCTCACACCCCTGAAAATGTCTTCTGAGCTTTTTTTTGAGGATATTATTGATCAGTCAGGTTGTATTTGTTTTTTTAACGCTAGTAGTGTAACAGTAGTTGCTGATGCTAGTCGTAACACTAGTCCCATCCATACCTAATACTCTGTAATATGTTTATTCAGACAGTGGATTGTAGAAGTCTCCATCATTCATGCATCTGCTGCACCTATCAGTCCACTGTCTGACTTGCAAAGTGCATCCTGTTGTGGGGAAGAAGTATAGCTGTGTCATTCCATTAAAAATGAATCAGTGCCTCCCTCCTAAACCCAAAAGAATCAGCTGATTTTTGTTGTACAATAACTTTCATCATGCTATCAACATTTCCAGAGTTACAGGCCTTCAGAGTACATGGGGATGGATCAAATCTAATGCTTTTTAATTCACATTATTATTCCAGAATTATTAAGGACTCAACTTCCTACATAAAGGACATGGCTACATGAAACCACACATGCTGATAGGAGCCTTGAAAGTTCACTCAAAGTGCACTTTTTTGAAGATTTCTCTGGTGAATTTTGCTCCCTCCTATTAGTCTTATGTTCTAGACATTAAAGTGGTGCAGTTCTGTTGTTGAAAGTATATTATATCCCATGATGTTGATGCTCAAAGTTGGTTATAGAAAAACAAAATCATGCTGAACAAAAATGAGATTTTGGCTTTCGGTTGTCAGACCTGAAGTTGATGTAAAACTGATTGGTTGCAGTTTTCAGCAGAGCTCAGATGCTTTTCTGAGTGTGTTAGGTGGGGAGTTTTTCTCAGATTTGCTTGATTTTATATAGACTGACCCAGCTTGCTGCTCGCACAGTTTGCTCTGGTAAAGCCTCCTATTGTCTATCTGCTGTGAGACTGAATAGTTTCTCCATCCATTAGATAATCTTCCATCCAGAGTTCCTGTCGTCCACCTCTCCTCTACTTCCCATGGATTATGAGGAGTTTGTAAGAGGATGCCACCTTGGCGTCTTCCCCTCTTACTATGAACCTTGGGGCTACACACCAGGTAGGAATCATGCATATGGACGTTGTGTATGTATGATGTGTAGATACAAACCCTCATCAGGCTTTACTGTTTTTGTCATCATCAGCTGAGTGCACCGTCATGGGAATTCCTTCCATCTCAACCAACCTGTCGGGCTTCGGCTGTTTCATGGAGGAACACATAGCAGATCCCACAGCTTATGGTGCGTGTCTTTACATATTATCGTCTTCTATTATCCATTTTCTCAAAAAAAAAGATGAGCACTTCATGCCTCTTTCCCTTGGCAGGTATTTACATCCTGGATCGGCGGTTCCGAGGGGTCGATGAGTCGTGTAACCAGCTCACTTCGTTCCTGTTCCAGTTCTGCAAGCAGAGCCGACGCCAGCGGATCATCCAGAGGAACCGGACCGAGCGTCTGAGTGACCTGCTGGACTGGAGATACCTCGGCAGGGTGAGATTACAAATCTCATAGATGGACTTTGTTGTTAGTGCAACAACTTCACAGTTAATTATTTTTTTTCCTTCTGTTCCTCATTAGTATTACATATCTGCCCGTCACATGGCTCTGGCTAAAGCCTTCCCTGACACCTACATATATGAACCTCATGATCCCACATCGGTAAGTTGACTTTATTATGCTTATGGAAGTGACGTCTTTTCAGTTTCATCTCTTGATCCTGATCTTTCATTCTCATCCTCAGACTTCAGGTTTCCGTTACCCCCGACCAGCCTCAGTGCCGCCGTCTCCTGCTCTGTCCCGCCACTCCTCCCCCCACCACAGCGAGGCCGAAGACAACGACGAAGACGAGCGCTACGACGAGGATCTGGAGGCCGAGAAGGACCGAGTGAACATCCGCCAGCCCTACTCCCTGCCGTTCAAAAACAAGACCTCTGCCGCCAACGGGGCCAGCGGGGCCAATGGGAGCAGCGATGGCGATGCAAGCGAGAAAAACTAAGACGGACCCACGCACACATACAGTACATGCTACACCTCACTAGTGACACTCTATCTGTGGCAGTCGTTGAAGTTCTCCATGTACTTGCAAACGTTACAAATCAGTGCCGTTGTGTGAATGCACGGGGTGAATTTGGTATCGGCATGTTGTGAAAAAATAGCATCACTGTCAGTGTCTTCCCGACCTGTGCGTACCTCAGAATTTTTACAAATATCCGTCAGTTTCGGTATCGTTTCAGTTACACCAGCAGTGCAGCCAGTGATTTGCTTTAGGGGATAAATGTAGCAGCTAGGAAAGGGTTAAGCGACAGCTCAACAGGGAGAAAAAACAATCAGGATTGCTGGATTTTGTAGCGTACTAACACTGGATAACATAGACTAAAGCATTGGAAAAACTAACAGGATTATTAGGAGTTTCTGGAGATGGGTTTTATACTTGATTCAAAGGGGGTCAGAGCAGGGAAACAACCAAACCCTCCTTTCTACCAGCTTGCCATCTTTATGCATTTAAAGTAGAATTTTCCCTGTGAGAAGTCCCACGTAACGACATTAGCCTCTGTCAGCATCTGTTCTTCGTACTCGTGTTTCACTTATATTGATGATACAGTGCTTCAAATGCAGCTGTCCACCTTGTTGTAGCATTTCTTTTTCTTTATTTCTTTAAAACGCCTTGTTTACTACAAAACTTCCCAGAATGGAGATAAGATGCAGAGCACACACATGCACAAGTAGCATCAGAAAAAGAAAAAAAGAATGCTGTCATTCTGAGAATAGCGTCAGCAGGTGTGTGTTTTTCATTTTGTTTCTGCGCCTTATTGTGTCACAGCGACGATTACTGGTGAACAACCTCATACTCCTTACTGTGTGTGTGTGTGTGTGTGTGTGGTGTGGAGATGGTTAATCCTCCGTTCGCCTGTATTTATTTGTGAAAGGAAACAAGGTGAAAAAGCAGGACTGTGTTCTGAGATGGCAACTGTGTTTTTTGAGATGGAAGATCTAAGAGAAAGGGCTACAGACGGAGCCAAAGGAAAAAGGGTTTTATCAGGCGTTTACTCACTATCACTCCCTGTAAGAGTTGTGTCATTTGTTACAATCTTGCACCAGATGAACTTATAATAAAGCTGAATATATATATATATATAAATATATAAATACACCTGTTAGTGTTTTACAAATAATAATGTCTCTTCTTTCATTGTGTGCATGCAGTTTATTGAAAAACGTTTCCAAGAGTCTGTAGGGTTTTTACATTCTCAGTAACATGCTGATGCAGTGATCCACCGTCTGCACAGCGTATCCATCATAAACCGTCTAATTTATCTGGCATTTTGCAGTGGATCCTCCTCCTGTGTTGTAGGTAAAGCATCCGTCGTCCTCACCTGCTTCAGCACAAGTAAACTCTGCCCCCATGACCTTTGCAAACTGAGAGGAACAAGAATATAAACGTTAAAATCAGATTATTATTAATTTGTCCCCAAATTACAGACAGAAAAACTCAAAATCTCACTTTTAATCTGTTTATTTTATAGCAGATGTATTGCATAACTGTCTCCAATCCTCTCTGTACATATCTATTCTGCTATTTTCCAGTAGAACATGATAGCAATGTACTGAAAACTCTTTCATATATCAGTAAAATGTTGCTTTTTGTGCTTTTAAATCTACAATGTGAGCCACAAGGCATTTTTTTTTACAGAGGAGTAATTTTAAGTGAAGTATAACTTTTAGTTGAGTATTTTGGTGCTTTTTATTTAGAAAATGTTAAAAATCATGCAAGACTCACAGAGTAAACTATTCCAGAAGGAGTTGTATGTCGCGCTGCCAGTTACAGCCCCAAGTTTGGCTGGATTCCTCCTCACTGTGTGCACTGAGAAGCCATCGGGCCCGGTGACCTCCACCTCCACCACATGATAGTCACTTAACCTGCAGCATGAAAGAATGTGAAACTGGATGATTCAAGCAGACATGAATGGCTGAATGAGGTCAGACTTTTGGAGAGACTCACGCTGTGTCTGACACAATCTCTCCCTGAACACCAGCGAAGCCAAGCGTTCCTGCTGCCAGTGCCGCTGCTGCCATGGTGTTCACATTGTTTGGCGCAAGTGGGCACAGTTCTGCCACTGAGCCTCTGAATAACACTCGCCGGCCCTCTCCCTCCGTCCAATCGCTGAGGACGTCTCCCGTGAGCCGGAAGCAGGATGGATGCTTGGACATTCTGATGAACAAAGCCTGAAAAGACGCCAAGAGAAGAAAGAGTTGAATCAGAGGACAGAGAGGTTTACCAGAGACGTTCACAGCCAAGAATAGCAACACTGAGCAGCATTCAGCTGCAAATATGCTCATGTTAATCAGACTAAAGCAATGGTTGTTCAAGTCAGACATTCTCACAGTTTATAGCTCATTACAACCCAACACTACCTTCAATTTCCCACTATCATTCATTCTCTGGATGTCTTGGCCTCCCCATAATGCACCACTGGGGATGTAGAGCGTCCTTCCATACTGCTGAGCAGCTTGACGCAGCTTCTGGTTCAGATCCGGATCAGAGAGGGCAGAGGGGGATCCCACCTGAGAAGATAAAGGCTCAACATGAAATCTGCTCATTACACAAATTATTTTTAATGGAGGAGAATCTACATTTCAGCTAAATCATCATTCTCTTAGACTTAGAGAAGCTCATGCATGCGTTTACGTCTTGTGAGATGGACTATCTATGTAACTGCATTCCATACTGGCCTAGATGTAGAGCTGAATTCAAGGCTCTGTTTGTTCGCTCTATGTCTCTCAGTGGTAATATCAGGAAGATTTACTGAGTACAAGCCCGTCAGGCCTCTCAGATTTGCAGAGACTGGTCAGCTACTGGAGCTCAGAGTTCAAACCAAACATGGTAAAATGGTTTTTAACTGTTATGCTGCCCACTGCTGGAATCGGCTATACATGTGCCCAACTGTAGCCATTTTAAAAACTAAGCTAAATTCAGTTTGTTTGTCCACTGCTATAAATTAATGTGCAATTTTTACATATTCCGTCATTTCAGACTTGTTTTTTTTACCATAGTTGTCTGTCCTTGTATTGTGTCTACTGTTTTACTTTGAATTTCAATGATTTTACTCAGGTTTTGTTGGGGTTTTTTTGCATTTGAATGTTTTATATGAAGCACTTTCTATTGCACGGCCTTGAACAGTCACACTTCACTGCACATACTGTATGAGCATTTGACAAATAAAAACTCATGAATCTTTCAGTTGCCTTAGCGTATTAAATGCGCTATGCCTTACAGTACCATTCATGCACGCTTCAGGATGTACATGAAATATAAATATCAATACACATATAAGGTACATGACAGTGGCATCTGTAACCAGCAATGACCTAAATGTGTCCAATACTGCTCTTAGCAACCCGTACCAGCTAGCTGTCAAATCAGCTAGTCTTTTTTGTCTGTTTCAACTCCTTAGAAACATAATTAAATCCATATCCAAAGAAATCAGTGTTCATTTATCTATATTTATATATAGTATATATTGAGTTTAAACACCATGTCCTTCTTGAAATTATGCAGATTAAACAGCATGTCTCTGTTACATGTTCAAACCTATAAAAACCACCACAAAATAAGTCTTTCCAGATGAAGATGTATTTATAATTAATAATAAAGAAGTGTAGAACTGGTCTGAAAGTACCCTTTTTTCAATAAATCATCAACATCACAGAAAAACAGAAAAGAATCTCACCATGAAATGAGACCGAGACAGAAAACGGAGCCCAAATTCTTTCACTATCTGAGGATGACACACCTCTATAATCACATCACACCGCCTGTAAAACACACATTTATTGGTAATTAAAGTTTAAAATGGACATTATTGGCATGTCAGTGGTAATCCTGAGATAATGTAGTGTTGGTTTATCTTGGTGATGTGTGTGTGTGTGTGAGTCTGCACCTGTCTGCAAAGGACGACAGATCACCAAGTATGAGCTCAGCAGGAACTGAACCCTTGAGCTTGTCAGGATTTCTGTTCCAGACAAAAGCCAGAGTTAAACCAAGAGAAGCTCCATCTTTAAGGATCTTCTCCACTAGGTATTGCCCTAAATCGCACAAACACACACATGCACATGTCAGCACATAATATACATCAATTCAAAGATTGTGTGTCAGAGTTTTGGAAGGGGAGTTCAGACCTAGATGTCCATATCCCACCACTCCAATCCTTTGGGAGGAAGAGCTGGTTGCCATGTCCTGTGTAGAGGAAACATACATGCTAATAAAAGCCCATAACATTCACCTGCAACACTAAAAACACACACACACACACACACACACACACATATATGCATATCTGTATATGACCTTAAGCCCTACTTGATATCGATGAATTGTCTCTTGACCACTGTTACACTTCCTGCATTTATTGCTGATTTGCTGATAGTCCTGCAGCCCTGCTCAGCTGAGTCTCCTACTACGAAGTTCATTAACCAGCCCACAAACCCCAGGAATTGTGGGAAAGCAGAGTACAAAGTTTGACTCAGGGAGGCCAGAGTTAATCATTGCCGGTCTGTGGATCTATTAGGGCTCCTCCTACATCCACCATGACTTAAATTTCAGCTCCATGAAATACAAAAAAATAGACATAAATCAAAGGTTGTCTCACAAGTAAGACAGGAATTGATCAGATGAAAAGTTGCTGTAGAAGTGAGGAATATCAATCAACATGCAAGACATTTCCTTCATTTGTCATATAGTTTATGCACTATAAAATGTGTCTCTTATTTTATTAAAAATATTATTATTTTCATATCTACAGTTTTGTAATTGTTATTGCACATCTGGTGTGTGTTTTGTGTCTTTAATATAAAGTGGGGTTGGATTTTGCCTGTTTTGAGAAGCAGTGTTGCCATTTAGTGAACACAAGCAGGTAATTTTCTTCCATAATTCTTTGAACAAAACCCCAAAACTGTGTCATAAATCATACATTACACATTTGTTGTCAAATAATCAAGTACAGCAGCAGAGACCTTGCTTCCATATTAAGCCATTAAAGCTTTAAGAACTGGATTGTGCCTTAACAAAGTCATTTTATTATAACTATTCTCATTTCTTTTAATAGATGTCACAAAGATAAATTAGTGAAATCTGCATCAACTACAAGGTTTAAAGATATGATTTAAAGAATAAAAACAATTTCTGGTACAAATATAAAGATGTTCCCAACATTTGTTTCTTCAAAAACACAACCCATAGATGTCTTCACAACAACAAACTCAGCATGTAAAGCCAGAAAACAACTTTTATTATATAGTAAAGTTGACTTTTCGTGGGTGTTACACCTTGTTCAACTTTGCCCTTCACATGTTGATGTCACCAAAGTGGAGACGTCAAAGGTCAGCTATTTGTCCATGAGGACTCCAACCAGGGAGAACATTGATTATCAAACTGCAATCAGACGGCGAGGATCGGTCTAAAGTTCGCTGTCGAGAAACACAGGCTGATAGACACGGCAGAGATTCGAGACGAGGGATACATCAGGAGGACACCTGAGGACTGAATGTGCTGGTATCTGAGGCAGTAAAGGCAGAAAAACTGCAACAGAAGAGGAAATCAGGACAAAACTGAAATATTTGCTGGGGAAATCTGGGAGAAGATGGACATCCTTGAGACAGATGCCTATGACAGGAGGCAGAGGAGAAATATGGTACAGTTTACTCATCTTCACTTTTCAATGTTTTTATGCTACTTCATTCATAAGGAACTGATATAACAATCTAGAATGTTTATTCCAGCCTACTCTTATGTGAAAACTTGTCCCTCTGTGTCTTTCTGTTGGTCCCTTTCTGTCAGTCCTGCGCTCTATTCTTCTCCCTCCTGCCTTTCTTTCTGTCCACAGCCGCCTACTTCTACCTGTGGACTCCTGATTCCCCTCCGTCCATCATGTCTGCAGGTGTCAAATCAGCACCGACGCTCCTATTGGCTGCAGTGGTGCTGAGCTGGAATGGAGGTCGGAGCGTCCTGGGTGTGGTGGGAGGACTGATCTTCTCTGCTGTTGGTGACTGCTGCTTGATTTGGCCTGAGCATTTCCTGCATGGTAAGACACATTAGAGGATTTCTCAGATGCAGGTGAAGCCATCTTTGTCCATTATTCCCCCATGAAAAGAGCACCATAGGCCTAATAAATACAGCATTCCCACAGCATGTATTGTCATAGTAAATGTTATAATCAGTGTTTCAAGATGTTGCCTTCACAGGACTTTACATTTGATTATATTTTCCACATCTGTTTCAGGGATGGGTGCATTCGCTGTGGCTCACCTGCTGTACTCACTCTCCTTCCTCTCCAGACGCTATGCATCATATTCCTCCTCTTCTTCCTCCACCTTGACTCGTCTCCTGTATTTGATCCTGCTTATTTTTGGAGCAGGTTTCTACATCTTTCTATATCCATTCCTACAAAAGGCGCCAAACTCTGATATGATAGTTCCAGCTGTGGGGATCTACATCACCTTGATTTGTCTAATGAGCGCCTTTGCGATCAGAACCCGCCACACGGTGACACTGCTGGGAAGTCTGAGCTTCATGGTGTCTGATCTGTGTCTGGCTCTGCAAGTTTTCAGGGTGATAGAAAAGATGCAGCATGGCAACCATATTGTCATGGTGACGTATTATTTGGCGCAGCTTCTAATTGCTGTGGGTGACGTGAAGGCAGTGGAGGACAAAGACGACTTTTCAAAATGGAAGAGGTCCTAACCAGGATCCCTGTGGTATCCCTCAAGTACCTTCCTTGCCCCCCTTTTTTTTTGCAAAACCTGTTCCTGTGAAGACCTCCTCTAAGGTTTGCATGTTTCCTTTTTTAGAGGACCCACCAAATAAAGGATAAGAAGAAGATAAATAGAACAAGGACAGTAATCCTGGTCAAGAAAAGACGAAGCAAAAGATCACCTTTCCCAAACAAGATCCCTTATAATGCATCTCCAATTTCTATATTTCAATCATCACACAAATTTATATTACTTTAAAACACTACAAATATGTCCACAAACAAGACTGAAAAGCACTCAATGAATATCACGTTGGAATATTTATATTATGTGGTTTAATGATAAAACATTTTGTGAGTAATCCATGTTTATGTGTGTATTTGTTGGCATGATGGGAACTGGCCATTATATGTATATAAATAATTCTGTGTTTTGTTAATAGTAAATAAATATGATATCCATAATTGTGAGTTGTGTGTTGAGGGACTTAAAGTTTACAACAATTAAAAATTAGATATAAATGTACCTGAATTGACATTTACATGTATACTAACAATTGAAATAGAAAATCCAATACATAATACCTTTAATGGAGAGGTTTGGTGTTACATTTAAGTTATCAGGAAGAGACACTGGAGTGAAATAAGAGTATTTTATACAGTACAGATATTTACACAGTAAAATCCAGATCCTGGATTACATGCAAAATATGGACAGCAACTGTCGTAACAGACAAAAATGTTGCTCAACATCCGCGATCGTCCAGCTCGAGAATGTTCTGTTACATGTTTTCACACTGAAGCTAAAACAGGTGAGGTAAAAAAAATATATGTATATATTTCAGCGATCCATCCCGTTGTCATCTGACTGCTGCTGTCGTTGGAAACACATGAGCCTCAAACGCTTGCAGAAGTCAAGTTCTTCCTGTTGGAAACAAACAAGTGACTTTAAAAAGAGGAAATGCACAAAACGTAAACCTAAACTATGAAAGCTTTAAACCTAAAAGGATATATTTATTGATTCTTTCTTATAATAATTTAAATTAAAGTAACTGCCACTAGTTAGCACTTGGAAAAGAAAGTGGTCAAAAAGTTGGTTGGCTTTGGTTTAGATTTACTATTGTTCCCAAACAACATTCTGACAACTCGTTTTTGCTTGCAGTTGTAGTTTTAAACATGACAAGAGAAACATTTCCATATATACACTCTATACATACAATCACTAGCCACTTTATCAGGAACACCTTTGAAATCAAAAGCAATACAATAAAACAGCTCTTTTACAAATTTCTGCTTTACAAGTTTATACATTTTCAGTCTTGGTTCATATTTTCGTCATTTATTATTGAGATCATAGTGAGTGGTGATAGTGTGTTGGACTGCATTACATTATTTACTTACTTAATCTATGACAATACTTGAACCCAGCTTTACCGTAATGGCTCACAGTCATGACTTACCTGACTTTCATCTTTTCCCTGAAGCTCTCTGGCTCGCTGTCGGAGTAACTCCTCCAAACCCAGAGCAGGATTCCTGCAGTCTTTTAGCCCTGGAGGAAAGTCTTCCACCAAACTAGACAGACACAGGACCCAGGTTAAACAAGGCTACTTATAAGAAACATGAATTAATGTCAGTTTTGAGTGTCAAAGACAGAAAAGGCAGAGAACGCTTCTTACCAGCAAAGGGCGCCGAGCACATGCTCATGGAAAGGTGAATGTGGAGTGCGGAGAACTGATACCAGCTGCTGGACCATACCCATGGAGACGACTGTGTCTGTAGGAGGAAATAAACAGGACTGTGATTCATCAGAGCCAGAATGCAAAAAGGTGTGTACAGAGAGGGATGGTTCCAAACTTGATTAATCCTGAAGGAAATTCTCATGCTAGACATTGCTCCAAAAAAAACCAAAAACATAAGAAAGTCAGTGCCTAAAAAAGTAGATAAAAGCTCTACCCAAGAGCTGAGTAAAATTATCAAAATAACCTAAACAGATAATAATGTTAATTTAAAGAAATACATGAGAGAGAGCACACTTCTGCAGCAAACATTTTAATTAACAAAAGGGACATTCAGGTTCTTGATTGACTGTAAATACAAAACGTTGCAGGTAGAGGGAGCAGTAGACCCACAGGTTCTTTAATACAGTTCAATTCAAATTTCAGAAACTGCCTTTAGAAATGACTCATATGAATAAAACGCAAAGCCGTCTACACATTTTTTAAAAATCGTATTACAAGTTCAAAATTACAAGTTCAAACCAGCAATGCCTTTATTTTCTTTGCTCATTTTTTCATATTTAGTACTTCTGATTGCAGACAACTAATTCAGTTAAAGACAATTTAATATCCAAGAGACTCTTCTCTCACTGATTTGAAGAGCTGCTAAACTCCAAAGAAACTGGAGGACTGTAGTGCTAAACGATGGCCTTCTTGGCAAAAAAACAGATCATTACAGAGGTAATTTGACAAACAGCTCTGTCCTCTCTCATTCATACCTTTCTGTTCGGGGTTTGACGTCAGCAGATTGAGCAGAAGGAAAGCCGACTTTGTCCTGAGCTTCTCGTTCTCCGACTGCATGCCTCGCATCAGCACTGAGAAACCATCATTAGACAGGAAAGCCTGGAGCCCTGCGTCCTGCTCTCTGACCAAACCTACGATCACAACAACATATAGTTTGGATGTGAGGTGTACAGTAGACAAATGAGCCAAAACATTGCAACCACCCCGTCTAACAGGTTGTCAGTTCTTCAAACGCTGCAAAAACATCATCGTGTCACTGAGGCTTCTGAAGGAGCCTCAGACCATTTGGCACCAAGATCTAAATATAATCTAGATATAATCAGTAGATTGTTTTGTCTTTATACCTTTATTTTTAGCCTTATTGTACTTTTGTAATTCTTGTCTTGCTTCTTCCATACCTAATCTGTATGAAGCTGCTGTAACATGTATATTTCCCTGGTGAGAGATCAACAAAGTTCATTTTATCTTATCTTGACTTGTAGATACTTTTGGTCCTGTGAGTTTAGAGCTGAAGCAGCAGCATTTAGGATTTGTTCCAACACATCTACAAGTAAATTATCCCTCCTCAAACATCCAACAAGCTGACCATAAGAACCAACTGTTCACTTGAAGTCTAACATTCCAGACTTTGACATTTACCTCATCTGTGAGTGGTCATAATGGTTGCAGTTTTACTTACATGAGACGGCGTAAAGGGCTTTTACTCTGACGGTGGGATGTTGGTCTGAATCTGTCAGCTGCAGCAGCTTTGGCAGAACCCCGATGTTCAGCAGGTGGACCTGCACCTGCGGCATGTTCTGGGCACAGGAGGCGATGAGGTCGGCAGCACGCCACCTCAGCCCACTTTGGGCATGACACAGATACCGAGAGGCACACAAGTCCAGTCCACCAAGAGTCAACAGGTCTGTAAAGCATAGAAATGGGACACAGTCAGGATAATCAGCACATACTCTCATCTCTATCTAACCAGTGCTCTATCAGCTCTCACTCCACATATTACAAACCTCTAGCGTTGTCCAGGTTCTCACACAACTCTGACAACATCTCAAAGGCTGATTCCCGCTCATCCTCATCGTCTTCTTCCCTCTCTTCCTCTCCTTCTCTCTCCCTTTCACTGCCTTCCTCTTCACGTAGAACAGCCAAGCACTGCTTCATCTGCTCCACTTCGTCCATCTGCCCTTTGCAGACCTCTGCAAGAGCCTCTCTCAGCCATGTTTTCCTCTGGAATGAAGAAACGAGAATGAGACCGTTTCTCATCCTAAACTTTTGATGCAAGGTGTCCAAAAAAACCTGACAGATGGATGCAGACATAAGTATCTGTGGCTGAATAGTCAATTAAACAATGTGCGGTCTCTTTACCTGAACAGAAACTAGCATAAGGGTCGAGGAGAGATGTGGAGAATTTATACAGACTCATGAAAGAACAATCACAGTTTTAGGAGATTCTGAATGCACTTACAGTAGGCTACTTAAATACAGATGTTGATGGAGTAGGTCTGCTGTGGTGAAACTACAACGTTCTGAAGATGAACCAATAAAAATGCATTCTCATCTCTACCCTTTCGAGCTTTCTTGCCATGCTGTCTTATGCATGTTATATAAACGGTGACAAACAGGTAAAAAATATATTACTTCATTGCCAAGGTTGGAATTGAATTTAAAATACAGATATAGGCTACCAGTCACAAAAATGAAAATCAATCATTGTCACATTGAGAATGGCTGCTCACACTAACCCTCCATCCACTCATATTTATCCACATGAATCCCTATTAAAATGACTGTATAAAATTCTTCTATGTTTTGGTTAATATTCAAATCCTATAATAGCTATAGAATCACCACAAATGTTGACATGATTGTGTTATGAAGTTGCTATGACTAATACAGGCTGTGAATCTGTCGTGACTAAAATGAAACCATTCTTAATAGTAAGATTCAAATACACCAAAACCAAGGAGTAGTTACCTGAGACAAAATGGATCTTAGAGAGGGATTTAAATTCTAGATATCTAGATATAGATAAAGCTTTAATGTGGATCAAGTGGCTCAAACAACAGATATTTCTAGAAACAAAAATTAGATAAGTTATCTTATGTTGGGACAGTTCCTCTAAGTTGTTGTGAACACTTTGTGTCTGAGGAAAACTTGATATAAACCCATAAAACCAGAGACACTTACCTCCTCTGACATGGGCTCTACAGGGGCAGGACCCTCTGCGGCTGATCCAGCCTCCACTGCCAGCTGCAGAACCCCCTGGAGGTTCTGAGGGTATCTCCTGTTGTTCCTGTCTTCTGACATGATGTCAACAGCTGAAAGGGAAAACAAGTACAATAAAGGGAAGCAGATTTTAGAAACACCATTAAGTAATACTGAATGCTGAGAATACGACTTGATAAGATAGGCAGTACAGTGCAGAAGTTAGCCTTACTGTACTGACAGAACATGCTGAACTACAGGCATACTGCACAACACAACATCAATTAAACTGACATTTTCTCATTTAGCTAGCAATAAAACACAATCTCTATTTAGTTTATTCCAAACTTACCTGTAAAGAGTCCTAAAAAACTGTGTTGAGTAAATGTACACGCTGTTTCTTCTGAGTTTCTCAGAGTCCAGTATTAGTTTGCTCCCTTTTAAACACAGAAACTTGAAAAGCGCTAGAACGTTCTAGTTAGCTGATCTCATGAGTGGTAAGGAGGCCGCCATGTTTTACCGTAAAACTTCAACCAAACGGGCAAGAATTATATTTTTTAGGTGTTCAGTGGTCTCCTCGAAGTCTTTTCAGTCTTAGCATTATCTGCGTCAAATTAATTCTTCATAAATACAACATAAATCTAAAAACTTGCAAGAAAACCACGACAAATAAAAGTTACAGTGGCAAATTTATCCATATTAGTGTCGTTACGGTAAACCAGCAAAGGTTGTACGCACAGTTTACAGAGAGTATCAGTAAGATTGAGAGGAGTCCCTAAATCACAGAGTAAATGCGTCCTGTTTAAGTTATTATAATATATGTGATGAAATATATTACAATTACGACATCATATTGACAAATAGTTTAGAATGTATTATTTTTACATCTGGTCACTTTTTGAATAGCTGCTGTTTGGTATTTCATGGTATTTAATAGTAAAAACTCTCTTATCATGTGTTATTGTTATTATTACTGGTAGAAGTTTATTACTGGAAGTTTTAGTGAAAAGCAGCTTCTCTCACACTTTTTTACATGCAGTCAAAAGTGAGTAATGATAATTTATAACCACCTGATATATCACTGAAACGAAAAAAATGCGTCAAATCTGTGTGGAGCGACATCTTTGTAACTGGTTCGGTTACTCTCTTGACTTGTCCTTCGTCTTTGGTTTGTCTAACCATCCAAGATGGCGGCGCTTGTGGGGCTGCGTGCATGTTTCTCTGGTAAAATTGTTTAATTCTTCTCAACTATTAGACTCTGAATGCATTTCTGACAATGTAATGATTCGCACCACTATAATTTGTTTAGTAAGCAATATAATGTGTCGTTTTTGTCTGTAAAAATATAAGAACACAATGAAAAAGAGGATGCTGTCTCTAGCGCAAGGTCACGTTACCGGTGAGGGTTAGCTAATGATAGAGCTAGCTAAGGATGAGGTTTGAATGGAGAATTATTGTTAAATGTAGTAAACGACAACCAGATAGCTACTGAAACCTGCTCTTTAGATAGCTAACAGCGGCTCATTTGAAGGACAATGACACTGACGAGTTATTTGGTTCAAAGGGCTTGTTTGCTTAAAATCAGTTGCTGCAAAGCTGTTTTTAGTCTGATGTAACCTGCGTGGGTTTGAATCTGATGCTAAACTCTGCTTTAGTCCCACTTCTGTCACAAGAATCTGATGGGAAGTGCAGATGCAAAGATCTTTACAGACATTTTAATGAGATTTCCACTGCACAGTTGGCAAATATTTGTGAAACACTCAGGGGTAATAGGTCATGGGAGTCAAGTCAGCTTTATTGTCATTTTAACTCTACCCCCAAGGCATGTAGTGGAATAAAACTGCATTCCTTCCAAAACCAATAAATGACAGGAACAAAATGCACATTTCATGATTGCAGTCAATAGAAGAACCAGATATCACTGCATATGGAAAGGTGAGTGAGAAAAGTGCTTTAGTGATATAGAAAAACTAACTAATAAATATGGCTAAAACATGTTGTTTGATGCTCCCTGAAATGAATAGAAGCTAAAAAATAAATAAAGAAAAAATACGAGAGCAATCAAACTAAATGTTGTAGGACGGGAAAATACACAATTTCTGCTACAACTAGGAGTTCTGATGTGGTATAAAATGGGGTGTGAGAACCTGGTTGAGATAATGGGATGTGAGTCTGACAGCCTGGTGAAGTAGCCCTTCCACCACCTGGTAGTCTGAGTATTGATGCTTCTCAAACTCTTGTCGGATGACAAAGGGGCAAAAAGCGTGTGTGAGGGGTTTTCACCAAAGCTGAAAGTGTGAAAATGTGGTGGGAGGCATCTGAATCAACACAGAATTTGTATTTTAAAATGTCTGAATGAGGGAAAGTTCACCCACCCCTCCAAACCTAGAAATATATTCATGTGTTGATGATTTCATTGAGACACATTGTGTTGAAAAGATGTTTTCCTGGATTATCAAGTCAAATAACCACCTGTTTCTGAATTCATGTAATCCTAATGTTTTGGTTTCCTGTTCTCAGCCCTCCAGCTTTCCTCGCCGAGCCTCCTGCACAGCTCGTTTAAATTGGTAAGTCTGCAGGCAAACTAAACCCATAGGTTTTATATCTCACATGGATTTAGCAACTGTCTAATTCCTGGATCTGTCCTTGTTGTGTAGTGTGCTGTGCCTGTGAGTCGGCGGACCTTCGCTGCAGAGGCTAAGAAGACATACAGCAGAGACAAACCCCACGTGAACATCGGAACAATTGGCCACGTAGATCACGGCAAGACCACCCTGACTGCAGCCATTACAAAAGGTAGATTCACTGACGTTGTTGGTCTTTTTTTCCCACTAGAGAGAGAGATTCATTTAAATCTATTGTATGTAATGATTTTATGTTGTCCAGACAGCAAATTAGTTTCACTGATCTTAATGAAAAAAAGGCTCCATAGTTTTCTTGATCTGAGTATTGTGACCTCCCCTCCTCAGTGCTCGCTGATGCTGGTGGTGCTAGCTATAAAAAGTATGAGGACATCGACAATGCTCCAGAAGAGAAGGCCAGAGGAATTACCATCAATGCCTCTCACGTAGAATACACCACAGCCAACAGACATTACGCCCACACAGACTGTCCCGGCCACGCTGACTACGTCAAGGTACAAAGTGATTTTTCACCTGTATGCAGCCTCACCAAGAAAATGCTGCTGATGGTGATTCAGCCTCAATGCTTTTATTTTTCAGAACATGATCACAGGCACGGCTCAGATGGACGGCTGCATCCTGGTGGTGGCAGGCACCGACGGCCAGATGCCTCAGACACGTGAGCATCTCCTGTTGGCCCGGCAGATCGGCGTCGAGCACGTGGTGGTTTTCATCAACAAGGCCGACGCCGTGGAGGACAAGGAGATGCTGGAGCTGGTGGAGATCGAGATCCGCGAGCTGCTCACAGAGTTCGGCTATGATGGCGAGAACACACCTGTAGTGATCGGATCAGCCCTCTGCGCCCTGGAGGTGAGATAAACGCTAGCAGTAAATTGTTGAACAGTTCTGATAGTAGTGTGTGAATCTCCTGTTACTCTATCCTTTTAGAAACAGATTGAATTAAATTTAGTTTCTCGAATGTAATGACTTTTTTCTTTGCTCCATCTCAGGGCAAACAGCCTGAACTGGGTATGAATGCAGTGATGAAGCTGCTGGAGATTGTGGATTCTTACGTTCCTCTGCCCAAAAGAGAGCTGGAGAAGCCTTTCCTTCTGCCCATTGAAGGGGTTTATTCAATCCCAGGTAGGAAAACAAACCGACAGGAATGCACATGGCTCCTGCTCAACACAATGCTGAACGCAACTAGGAGAAAATTTTGGTGCATCTCAAATGTTTCTTTATTGTAAGAACTGTTAATGACGGCTAATTTCCCAGTCAATTAAACACAAATGTAAACTTAAAAGTAAAAACACTCACAAGATCATAAAAATTAACAGAATTTAGCTATGAGGTTAAATACTGTCCAAAATATTATGCATGTAGCTCTTTAGAAACCATTTGAAACTGTTAATCACAATCTGTAATAACCACTTCGCGCTATGCATATGATCATTGCACATGATCCTGCAAAACATGACAAATAACTAAACTGAAGTAAAGTATTACAAAGTTGTAAGTACTCTCTTGTACCTGTGCTGAATGTGGTTATAGTCGGTGCTGTACATTAATTAAACATTAGTTTAGAATGCTTGTAATTGTGGTGCCACCTTGTGAGGGTAGACACCTGTAATTGTTTAGCTGATTTATGCCTCAGAACCCTAGTTTTCAGTGTATTATGGTGGAGAAATGCTGTTACTGACTCTAATAACTGGCTGTAAAATTCCCTGTGTGAAGACTGCAGATATGTGACTAGAAACATCTGAAAGCTGAGACAACTGATGACATGATTTTACCATTTACTTGCCTTTTGTTCTTCAGGCAGAGGTACAGTCGTGACAGGAACCATGGAGAGGGGCATCATCAAGAAAGGAGACGAGTGTGAGTTTGTGGGTCACAATCGCATCTTCAAGTCTGTGGTGACAGGTGAGTGGGAAAAAAAGTATCTAGTCTAAAAATCCTACTAAGGACACATTTGGTCCCAGTGTCTAGCTGAGTTGTGCTAGATATCTGGAGGAATTTGACCTTGCTTTGGATCCCGTCAGGTATTGAGATGTTCCACAAGTCTCTGGACCGGGCGGAGGCAGGAGATAATCTGGGCGCTCTGGTCCGAGGCCTGAAAAGGGAGGATGTGAGGAGAGGGATGGTGATGTGCAAACCAGGATGCATCATGCCTCACCAGAAAGTCAAGGCCCAGGTCTGAATCACAGAGTTATGCTATCATGTACATTGATTAAGTTGTCTTAGTAACAGTCAGACATTTATCTATGATGTCTGCTTATAGACCAGTTAAACAGTTATCATATACAATTCCAGTTAAGAACAAACTGAGAAACCAGCAACATTAAAAACTTTTTAGTGGTTTGAAGTCATTGTAGTCATTAAAGGAGCTGCTTTAATCATCTAGTAAGTCAAACTTGGTCATGCGTGTGCTCTGTATGATGTTTGTGCTCTCTGTGTTGCAGGTCTATGTTCTGAGTAAGGAGGAGGGAGGAAGACACAAACCATTCGTCACCAACTTCATGCCCGTCATGTTCTCTCTCACCTGGGACATGGCCTGCAGAGTCACTCTGCCCGGCGACAAGGTGCGTTTGTACCTGGACATGTATCTTTGGGAGGACCAGTGTGGGTTTTAGACGACATCTTTGGGAAGTGAGGACATGTTGGCCGGTCGTCACGTTTGAACAGACCTTCAGAGGGTTGGAGGGCTAAGATTTAGTTGTGATGAAAGTGAGGTTACAGGGCTACAGATTATATTAGTTCAAAGATAACAGTTATGCAAGTATAAAGTTCTGCATTTCAGTCAGTAATATGTAAATAGATCTGTAGTGCCAGCTCCCCATTCACAACAATTTATCCAGATAGTGCATGAGACATTAAACATGGATATAATCTTTTAAAAATGTTCAACTGAAGGCTGACATGTAGTACAGGTGTTTAAAGCAGGACTGTAGGACTTCATTACAGCACACAGCGGTTTATATTTCTTTGGTTATTTGGGGTTTTTCCCAGCTTTTAAAATTTTTGATGTTTTCCTCCCATAAACTCATGTATTTTTACGTTTGTCTCATTTCAAAGGCTTCATTTTCACATGCACCAATAACAAGTTATCAGCAATGAAATTCTTGGAAGTATTGTATCTCTACCGAGTGCCGTAATTACCCTGTTTACAGACTACATTTATTCAGACATGCTCATCACTCACATCGACATCTACACACTGAGGAAACACATATGAATATAGAAGAGCAGTGCAAAAAGGTTATCTACGGTAGGTGCAATATTTGTGGTGCTGAGAGGGTAAGATTTGTCCTGGTAATCGCTCTGTTGTTGTTTCTGCCCTCTCTCAGGAAATGGTGATGCCCGGTGAGGACACCTCGCTGATGCTGACCCTCCGCCAGCCGATGGTTCTGGAAAAAGGCCAGAGGTTCACCCTAAGAGACGGAAACAGAACCATCGGCACCGGCCTGGTCACAGACATCCTGACCATGACAGACGAGGACAACGCCAACTGGGGCTGAATGAAATATCTGCAGAAGGGGCCGGGAGGGGGGTTCATAAGAGGGGTCAGTGAGGGAGGCTGGGGAGGGTCTGTGTCTGTTCAGATCTGTTAATTCTAGAAGTACACAAAAATACATGCTTAAATCTCAAACACCAGAGGACTCGAAAACATGCATGGCTCAGTTGTGCAGTTCAAAACCAAACGAAGTACCCCATGAAGTTCAGCAGAGACTTTGTGCTTCAAGACAGTCAGAATTATGTCATTTATGTAATAAAATGTATTTAATAATAACAATGGCGTCTGTGTTTTCTGGTAAATGCTACCTCTAGCTAGATAATTTTGAAGAAAAAGCCCACAGAAAGAAATCCAAATATTAAGCTGCCATATAGCTCGCTGAGTTAAGGCGTTACCATATGGACGCAGGTTTCCAGCAGCAGTCGTGAGTTAGAGTCCGGCTCACGACCCTTTGCTGCATGTCTCTCTCCTCTCTACCCCCTTTCACTCTGTCAATAAAACTTGAAAAAAAATTTCCCCCCCAAAAAAAGATTTTTTAAAAAAGAAATCCAAATATTAGTCTCGCATCAGGGTTTTCATGCATAAATCTGCAGCTAAAGACTTTGTTGCATGTTATCAGTTGGATTTGCCTCATGAGGGCAGCAGAGAGGTGCTTCAAAAGGCTCCAGGACTAGTATCTGTCAGGTTTGCTCTGTATTTTTAGTGAGCATCTGTGAAAATTTACCAACTCTAGTAAAATAAGTAACAAACAAGTTGCCCATTTGTATATTTATGATTATCAACTCGCTTATCTCGGTATAAATGCCTCTAAAACAATTCATGCTCATGTGGAGGTTTGCTGGCTGTGCAGCTGCAGTCTGTTCAAGATTTGTGTAAAGAGACTAAGTGATGCACAAGTATCTGAATAAGTGGTTATGGTTTGCGTGATAATATGAAACGCTAGATCCAATTTGTAGATTGTCACAACGCAAATTCACATATGATTGGAAACGATTTGTCATTCCTGAACTGACTGCTGTTTTAATACAAAGAGCGACATCAGAAACGACTGTGTTCTTGTCCTATCATAGTTTATGTTATGGAGTATATCTTAAGTAGTACATGTATAAAAAAAAGTTGTTTTTATTTGCTGTAAAAGGTGTCAGACACATCAAATGTGGCTTTAAAGGTCCATTTTGATCATTTTTACTTCTTTTTGTCTTCTTTTTTTTGGAAAACGATTTAAATTGACATAGCTTATTAGTATAGCGTCACCTGGGGCAGACTAAAAAAGAAACTAAATTCATAGAAAAGCACTAATCTGATGAGAAACAAACATTTATTGGAGATGTCAAATACTCACTTGCAGTATAACTAACATAATTAAAGCTGGCTGCTCGTACACATGTTAGCTGTTTATTGCCAGAGTATATTGTTTTCATGTTTTGGGCACCACTAACAGCAACTTCTCTTTATGTTGCATTTTTGTTCTGCTCCTTTTATAGTTTTTGCTGTGAAAAATGGAGACTAAATATTAAAATCAAGACATTAAGTCAGTTAAAACAACGTAGTGAATGAGCTGATGCTGAGCAGGACGTCTGTTGGATGAAGAGCCTCAGACAGAAGAAGATCCAAAGTGATCAGCTGATTTTGGAGACTGACAACGAGATAATGGTTTCTGTAGTAGCTAGATGCTAATGGTTTTTGAATGCAGAGCAGATTTCAGACGGACGGACGGACAGAAGTCCTCTCCGCTCGCTCATTCCCAGCAGGAAGTTCTCCAGTTGCTCTGTCTGCTGTCGGTATTTGAGTCAGTGCCTCCTGTAATCCAATCAGCCTGTTGCTGTAATCAAATACTGTACGTCTGCAGGAGTCCAGGCTGGAGCTGCAAGTATACTACTGAGTGATGTGCTCAGCTGGAGGACAAATGTCTCCCTGAGCAAAATAAGATCAGACGGTAAACACTAGTATGTTTCAGTCATGTTGGCCTGAACTGTCCAGCTAGTACACTGAATGTGAAGCAAAGCAGCGTTTAAAGCTTTGAGTGATTGTTGCTGGATCATGTCTTGACAGTCTGTTTATCCCTTTAGACAACAACTTAACATTGTGAAACACTTGGTTTTAGGATTCATGGTATTAAACACATCATTTTTTCCCCGGATAATAAAAGCATTTAGCATTTATTTACAGACAATGTAAGAATTTAAATGTTTATAGCACATCATAATGAAGGAGCCGTTTCAGTGTTGCTGTAACTATAAATCTCTCTCTAAAGCATCTCTAACAGATAATAAATGACTACCAATAAGATCAGTTGTGGAAGAAGTCGTGAAATCAATTTTATTTTATTTTAAGAGCATGCATCTACAAGAAAACAAACTTAATCCAGGTTAAATTTAAGTAAAGTGCAATGCTATAATTAGAAAAATGAACTTTTAAATATAAAAATAAAGGTATGAGTTTAATTGTAATAATTTACCAGTGCAAATTAAATTTTTTAAAATTATTTCAAATTATTATGTATTAATGCTTTCTTGCTTAAGCCGCATTTTACTGTGCAACACAGTCAACGCACCTTCCATAAGAGGTAGAAATACTACTAGTATTAGTTTTCCCACCAGCTAATATAGTATTTAACATATAGTTGTAGTGATAAATCTATACTCTTATAAGTATATGAAATGTAAAGAATATAAATAAATGTAAAAAAAATGCCATTACAAGTCATGATATTGTCCAGGTGTCATTAAATAGATTACAGCTATATTATGTAATTTTATTAATCTTTATCTTATCATCTTTTTTATCTTATGTTTCCATCTTAATAGATCTTTACATACTGTTTGTATAGGTTAAATAAGAGGTTTACATTAAAATAGTTCCACTTTGTGTGTAAACAGATACAACCTTTGTCTGTTTGTTCACTCCAGTGTGACTTTTTTTCTTGTTTATTTTGTGTTTCTGAAGTTATGAAATTCACACGGGCTCTTTTTGCTCAGTTTCTCTCTGAGCTGTTACATAACAGTTTATATTACCGTCTAATCCACCCCGATTTCTAAAACCGGTTTCCTCTCCCAGTTTTTCCCAGACGGGGTGGGTTTCTCCGGCCGGTGATCTTCCATGAACAAGTTCACGTCTCCTGACCTTTGAGCTGTTCTCACCCGTCAGAAGAACAACATGACGCTGCCTTTGCCGTCTGATTTTCCAGAGGGTGGAAAGAGACGCTGCAATACAATATGAAGAAGATGCTCTGATAGGTTTCCCTGACCTGCGCTGACTCGATTAAATGTCATGTCTCAGGGACGGGCCAAGGACGGCTGGGAGGGTTTGTTTTATCTTCAACATGGACACTCATTTCCAAACACATTCACTGACTCAGAGTAAAATGTCTTTACCTCAGAGGATTACATAAGTGGGAGGTCATTAATGTCAGCAGCACATCAAGCCAAGGAGCACCTAAAGCCATTATTTTAACACAGAGACATCATCAAGGCTAACTTTTCTTCATTTCTGATTAAATAACATCCCCAAATTTAGTCAGTAACAGCTGCAAAAGGCCAAACTGACTAAGCTTGGTCTCTGTGGATACGAGATGTTTACATACAGCCAGTCCCCTGTAGGCTCTGCTCCCATTAACAGGCCGGATTAGGGTCATTCCAAAAAATGGTCATTCAATATAATCTAAACCTCCCAGCTCACATTTTGTCTTGACAAAATCATATAAAAATGTCTATTAAATTAATGGCATGCCAACAAATCCTAAAACTCTCCTCTGAATACTTTTTTAGTTATGAATTTTTGAAGTTTGGCCTAAATTTAATGCTGTTTGCATTGAATTATAAGCCCCACTGATCCCTTATTCTCCATTGGATTGGGTTGACTTTTTTCAATATACACAAAACTCTAAAGTATAATTTGTGACTAAAATACATTTCTACTCAAATAAAGAGCTTTCACTTTTCAAAAATTCAATATCTCCCTTACTTTTTACTATTCTAAAATCACAATTTAATTCTGTGTAGGGATCATATAGTTCTAGTTGTAGTAAACACAGTATCACAGCTGGAAAAATCCACTTCTAAGGTATTTTGACTGTATATCTTCCCAAGAGGGATTGTTCTTTTCCCTGAGACTTTACAGTGTTGGTTTTCATTGAAAAATATATAGAAAAATGAAAAATTCATGACATGAACTGGGAGGGTTTTAATGAGCTGACATGGAATGACCTAATAACCACAGCAGAAACTGACATTCGGTGTCATCAAAACTCTAAATCAGAGAGCAAAAGCAGCCTTATGACAATGAGTGAGTGAACACTGATGATGCTGAACCTGTTTTTAAAATTCTCAACTGTACAATACCAAATTTGATGCAAGAGGGATGAAGTGCTATAAATTCTGCATCCATTTTAATCATAGTAGTACCAGGTAGCCTCTTGGTAACCTGAAGAATGATGTGCTTTAATAACAGAGAGCAGGTTTAATCAATGCCAAGTCATATATTAAATCTTCTGCTCCAGAGAGGTGTATTTTTTAAAATTACTTACATCTTTCATTCATTCCGAGAAGCCTTGGGTTTAATCTGCCAGTTTCCAAATTCAACTTAATCCTTCATCAGAAATCTGAAACTTTGGAGATGCAACATTTCCAGTAGCAGAAAGTATCTCTACAGTGCATCAGCCATGATAAGCTGTATTTCTGACGTGTCTGGAGTCAAAGGAAAAAGGAAATGCAGCTGTTATCGTTGCATCGTGTTACTTTTTTTCCCGCCCTCCACCTTCTTTCCTCCAGCCGAAGGGGAAAGAATAGAGCCGCTGCAATTAAGGCCGAATTTGCCTTTCAGCAGCCCACTCTGCATGCTGGAAGACTGACCCTCCACGGCTTCACATCCTCCAACACGGCAGAGTGGGTGGGAAGCATCCCAGGTTTATTCTCAGAGCGCCTTCAATCACACGGCACATCTCAGAGGATACGGAGCTATGGAAGTAAAGAAATTACGCTTCTGTTTGAAGAGAACACCCCTGAAAGTTTAACGTAGCTGAGCTTAAAAGTTGCTGCTGCCAGGATGAGAGTTGAATGTCTCGCACAGCTGCTCTGTAGCTCCTTACATGTCAGGTCAGATTAAATGGTAATTGAATAAAACAAGATCTGGGTAGCATCACTAACACATAAACACAATCATATTACGCATATATTTGCACACTTTACAGGACTTCTAAGCATCATACAGACTTGCTGCCTCTGAAAAAGAGTTGAAGACCATAAAAACAACCTGTTACACTCTCGTAATGCAGCAGCGAAGGCGACGAAAGCTTCGGTTTCCGTGGTTCAGAGTGTGCATCTGCGTGAGTCTTCTGTGCATGTGATCTCTTTTCCAGTGCTCAAGGTTACAGGGCAGCGAAATCAAAAAGATCTGCCAAGTCGTGTCTGTATAAATGCAAAGACGTGCCTGATTGGTTGCATAAGAGTGAAAGAAGAAACCTCTGACCCCAACCAGATACCATCCGAACAAATCACAGCCATAAACCACGCTCCATTCCTTCCTGTTTATCAAACAGAGAGGAAACAAACCTGCACAACAAAACAGATGCTTATTGTTATTACTGTAATTATTAATAAATGAGCCACCAAGAAGGGAAAAAGCAAACTGTTTTTGGCTTTGTCAGACGTATTTTATTGTGGTAATCGACAGGAGATTTTGTTGTTGAAACCCTGCGAGGAGAAAACAAATCAGAGGCTGCTTCAGATTAATGGAAGACGGCAAAAAGAGGTCAAAGTAGATCAACTCAGTGGATGGTATTTCAGTCCTTAAAGCAAAAGAAGGTAGCACTCACTTTTGTAAAACAATGTATTAGTGATAAACCATAAAAGGAAAGAAAAACAAGATTTATTTACAATCTCAGCCTGACAAATGTACAAATGGTTCATCCTTGACCTTGCTCTTTGTGCAAATGGCAGAGGAGCCGCCATTTGTTTTCCAGAGCGAACCTATTACCAGGCTTTTTCAGCACAAGTCAGCAAAATATAAATACAAATGTGTTGAGATCTGCTGAAATGGCAGTCAGGTGTATAAGTTAACCCACATGGAAACTCCTAGTCTGATAAATGTGGAGGGGAAAAACAAATTCATCTCACCTGGGATCAGTGTCACACAGTCTGACCTAGTATCTGTATCTGTTACCAAGAAAAGAGATAATAATGACGCCACGAGAATATAGAAAAACAACAGAAACTGGTAACAGATTCAATGCTAGAACCAAATTCATCTATAAAGTGCATCTATTCAAGGTTTTTCTTCGGAGGTCCGTGATTTTACCAACAACATTTGTCATGAGCAGGTCAGATTCAAATTAGGACATTCAGGGTTTTCTGTTGAAGCTGTTTGTCTGTAGTAAACACAATATTTCAAGTCAATAAATAACCAAATCAAGCCCTAAATGGCCATTGTTCAACTTAATTTTTTCGCTCCATTTTCTCGAGAGAACAAGATCATTCTCCTCCGTTTTCTCATTGTAACAACATAATTTTTTCGCCATCACTTGATAACAAAATCCGCTATGTCGTGGTAGCGACAAAATCAACTTGTTATAACGAGAAAAAACAACATAGTTTTCTCATTATAACGAGTTCATTTTCTGGTGAGGTACAAAGCGAAACCAACCCCCCAGACCAGAACGTGCTCTGCTGCTGCTGCACACGACCGACTAAAGCCAGGCCTGGACGTGCTCTACTGCAGCTGCACACTCTAGTGAGGTCAGTTCAGCCTGTTCATGTGTTTGTTTGTACTTTTGCAAGTCTGTGGTTACAAGTTATCATCTTAACAGTAAGTGGCGGGTTGGTTTCGCTTTGTACCTCACTGGAAAATTAACTTGTTACAACGAGAAAACGATTTTGTTTTCTTGTTATGACAAATTAATTCTGTCGTTATTGTGACATAACAGATTTTGTTATTGTGTGATAACGACAAAATTATGTTGTTATAACGAGAAAACAGATGAGAATTATCTCATTTTCTCGAGAAAATGGAGCAGAAAAATTAAGTTGAACCATGGCCGTTTAGGGCTTCCATAGAATACAGCAGTTTCCTTAAGATTTGATTACACTCATCTCCAAATAATAACGAGACGTTTCCCACTTTTTCACACTCATGTTTCTCCATCTTCTGCATGTTCTCCCTGTTAAATTTTAAAATTATTATGACAAGATGCTGCATATGAGCCAATTCCTGATCTTAGTGTTGCCAAAAAATGTCCAATTTTGCATGAAAGATGACAAAATTGTCCAATAAAAACCTAAAACCTTCAAAAATGACTAATAAAGTGGCTTCATGTTCACTTTAAAGCACTTGTAGAGATGTACAGTGTCTCCTCAGACAGTGCTGTCGTATCAGGGCTTCCCTTTTGGCCAATATTTTATGGATTCAGCCTTTTAACTCGACATAGAGCAAATATGTGACGCAGTATTACTCCACTCTCGTCTCTCCTGGGCCGCCACGTGACAAGGTTTCCTTTCAGATGTCTTTAATTAGAATCTTCTTCTGCCTGCCGGGCCTCTCCAGAAATTATGTGTCAAGTCTTTGATTACAATATGTGGGATGTTACAGTTGGAGTCTCCCGTCCTCACGGTGGTTTTATATCTTGAGGTCACAGGAAGGGGTGAACTTGAGGTGCTTGTTCTTTGGTTTTGATGGTGGTTTTTGGCCTATGACTTTGCATTCACAGGGACATGCAGTTTGAGTTTTATTTTCTTTGGGAACATGCATTTTATTGCATTTAAGGGGTAATTTATTTTGAAGGAGAACTTGCTAAACCTGCCTCAGATTGTCTAATCATAGCAGATTCAGTGTGTCTGACCAGCAGATTTCTGTTAATCTATATTTTTGCTGCTGTTTACAGAACTTTAATTTCCTCATGCACTGTGTATTTTTATTGTTTCCATTTGACACTTTAGGGTGCATTTTTCAATTTAGTAAACTTTTTATTCATAGCATATTTTACACTTTATTGTGCATTTTGTATCTTATATTTATGCTTTTATTATATTTCATATTTTTCTTTTGTGGAGAAGTATATCTGTTCTATTCTATTCTATCTGAAGACTGTAATGCACCAAGGTAATACAGCAGACATTCAGATGACCAATTCCTGTCAGTAATATTACATTAAGACCTGACTGCAGTTATTTGACTTGGCTGCATTCATTTTGCATAATTGTTATAATTCTTTCCATTCACCTGTATGAAAACAGCTGGATGAAACTAACAGAAATGTCAGGCTTCAATCACTTTTTCCATTTTATTTTTTCCATGTTTTGGATTAATGGCACCAAATATTTATCTCAAAGTGCCTAATTTGTAATATTTGACCAACTGCATTTCAATTAGAGGAGGTACAGGAGCCTAGTTTTCTCTTAGACCAATCAAATTACAATATGACAAAAGGTTATTTTGAAATTCTTGGCACATAATGCTAAAAAAAACTGTGCTCACCCACAGCTTTAATGTTGCTGTTTTAGTTACAAGGACGAGGATAAACGAAAAATTAGAGGATTTGTAGCAAAAAGTGCAGCAAAAAGTGTTGATCAAAGGTGCTAATATCACTCATCTAAGGCAGAAAATGAACAGAATAAGACGATTTAATTGTTAATTACAAAGGATTTTGTAACTGTGACAGCCTTGTTCAGTGTTATTTCCAAGGCCAGCAGCATTTCCAAATCCATTATTATACTAGCTCATCCACTGTGCAGTATTTCCTCACTGTGCAGATGCCAGTGCTGGATGCCACCGTATCACAGCTAATATTAGCAGCTCTGACCTTCAGTTTATTAGATTCAGGATAGTTTCTCTCCAACAACCCCAGCAAATATTACTTGAGGTAGCATAACTAGTCCTGTTTCTTGGAGTGTTAAAGGGGAAAATACAGTACTGCTTGGAAATCTTTCTTTTAGATTGTAAGTGAAGCTTCACTGATCCATGCAAAAGGTTTATTTCCAGGTTTTCCACATGGATCTGCAAACTTTTTGACCTGAACCCGTTTGCTTTTGTCTTTGTCAGTCATCAAGCAGGTAGCATGATGTTTGGACACCTTCCTTGTTTTGAAATGAGTCAGCTTGAGTCCTTACAAAATCAGCGGGACACTGACTTTTCAACCAACGCAAAACTCGAAATAGTAACCCTGCTTTTATCTACCACCGTCTGAAACCCAGGAGCTGTAGTTACGGATGACAAATGTTCATCCATCATCAGAATCAACTGCACTTTGTGTGTGGAAAGTGAACAAACCAGTCATTTGATTGTGATTCTTTCAAAGTCCACAAAATTATCGATAAACTGAAAAAAATTTAAAATGTTTAACATAGTTAGTTGAAATGAAAAGATTTAAGAGAGTAGTTTGATCTAATACTATGCAAAACATACATATGATGTACCATCAGGTGTGTTTTTCCCTTTTTGTGATGAAAACTCTACTTTGTTATGTGTCTCCCATAGTAACGTGGAGGCCAAACTGTAATCAAGTCAGTCACTGACACATATAATGTAGAATATTAAGAGGCTTGTTGTTCACATAAATTATATCATTAAGATGAAAGTCCACTTTTGAGCTACACCTCTGATTCTACCAGATGGAGAAACGTTCTTCAGGTTTTCTGTCACTGCACACATAGTTTGTAAATCTTATATTTGAGGAACAGCATCTACAGACAGTCCATCAAACAGTTCTCAAAAGGTTTATACAAAACTATGCTATTGTCATGCATTTTATTACTATGATAAACATGACAGTTCCATTTGCATTTGATAATGCTCAATAACCATCTCAGGAAAGAAAAGAAGTTTGTCCAATGAGCTTCACTCTTGCTTGTGTGATGGAGATCAGTTCTGCTGATGCTCAGCAGTAAATCTCTTCAGTGGTGTCCTCATGTCAGTGACAGTCACAGAACTCTCCACATGACGCCGCTCTGCAGTCAAACACAACTAAACAGGTTAAATTGCTGATTCTCTACGGGAGGGTGTCTGATCATGTCCAGGGGTGGTCAACTTATTCCCTAACTCCGATGAACCCTTCCTGTCCTGCTCTTTCTCCTCATCTCCCTCGTCCTCCTCGTCCCTGCTGATGAAGGCCAGCTCGTTCTCGTAGCAGAAGGAGTTGGCACCGGATGTTGGGAATTTTCTCTCCTCCATGTCCTTGGCGCTGCATCTCGGGGTGGACGGGACTTCGAATGTTTTGTGAAAGTAGGCGTAGTCTATCCTGTACTGGCTCTTCTCCTCGAAGATGACGGGCTCGAAGCGGTGACCCCACAGGATCTCCGAGGCCAGATAAGAGCTGCGAGCCTGCGTCGTCATGGCTGTGGCCTCCACCAATCCTTCTAGTATTATTACTATCTCAAAGTCGGATGTTTCCAGATCTTGCTTGCTGATGCCAAACAGTGGACTTTCTTCATCAATCTCATGTATGACAGTGAGGGGTGCAACCAGAAACAGGCGGTCTGTGCCTTTGTCGTAGCCCACATTCATGTCAATCTGATCCAGGGGGATGTACTCGCCTTCCTCCGTGTAGCGGGGCTTCACCAGCTGAGCTCGCACATGAGCCTCCACAATGTGGCTCTTCCTCAGATTAGCAACCCTGAACATGAGGCACAGCTTCCCATCGCGCAAAGCGATCACTGCGTTGTGGCTGAACAGCAGCGTCTCTGCTCGCTTTTTGGGTCTCGCCATCTTGGCCATGATGGCACCAATCATGAAGGCGTCGATGATGCAGCCCATGATGGACTGAAAGACGACCATGAAGACAGCTGCCGGGCACTCCTCTGTCACACAGCGAGCTCCATACCCGATGGTTGTCTGGGTCTCGATGGAGAACAGGAAAGCTGCCACAAAGGTGTTGACCTGCGTGACACAAGGAACGAAGCTGTCGTCTGCAGGATGGTCCATGTCGCCATGCAGGAGGCCGATGACCCAGAAGGCCAAACCGAACGTCAGCCAGGACACGACAAACGCCAGGCTGAACAGCAGGAACATGTATCGCCAGCGGATGTCCACACAAGTTGTGAAAATATCAGAAATGTACCGCTGCGACTTCTCATCCATGTTGGAGAAGTGGACGTTGCACTGGCCGGTCTTGCTGACGAACCGGCTGTGGTATTTGCGTCTCGTGTGGATCTTGCCATTTCCAAAGCTGCCTACAGCCGGCATGGCGCTGAGTCGGAGGCCTTCTTCTTCACAGGACAAGAAAGTGTGGTGGTGGGCTCTTCCCACACTCATGCCTCAGTGGGACGCAGCCACAGGGCTTCACACGATCAGCCCGGCTCATACAAACCTGACCAGGTTTACACCAAGTGCTCAGCTCTGTCCAGCACAGACTGAAGATTCTGTAAAGGAAGGACAGGCAGAATATTAACACAGCATTAGGTATAATTGTGAAAGTGCTTTGAGAGAACAGGAAAAGAAGGCAGATGCATTAATTTAGTTTAAGCAATGACTTATGATGACCATGAAGCCTGTTCATTAATCAAACCTAATTTAAACTGAAATTTTTAATCATTCAGCATGATTTAATCCATTTTCTCTAATCATTCTACTCTCTTCTTTCTTTCAGGAGCCCAATCATACTCATGAAAACGGATTTTTGGTAAATACTTTGTGAACATCCTTCATTAAAATACATAGAATTCTCTCAGAAATCAATATTAAACTCACGTTTAGTAGCACTTGATTACAACTCTCTCTTATTCTTCTCTTTTTAGTCAGAAATATGAATTTAATATACAATATTCATGGTTTTGTAGCTGACTAATTGTTGCTGCATAACTATGTGACACATTTATACATGCATTTTCAGACTGTCTTCTTATTCATGGTATATTTTTGGTATTCTGTCTCATTTTCTTTCCTCCTGCTGCTCTTTTAGAGAGACTGTAGGTAATATACAATACATGTTTCACTGATCAACAAGGTACAGAAATAGCCAGCTAATCCAATGCCCTGCCATTTTATGTGACGTATCTTCTGTTTCCTCCAGCTGGCACAACTATTACAGTCGCAGGAGTATGCTGCGATGCGGCTGTGTGAGTCCCCTGTGAGGCTGAGCTGGAAAGTAATACGAGCTAAAAAAGATGGGGCAGAAAACTGGGTATGATAGTAGAGATAGGCTCGGATACAAATGGTTAGATGATAGAAATCAATGGGAGGTTTCAGAAGGGGGAATTCTATCCCGATCAAAGTCTTCTCCGAGCTTGTAAAGACAAAGTAAACAATAGTATAGATTGTGTCATCTGCTACCTCTGTCATTAATGGCTTTTGTGTTCCTATTATGCATCTTTTCTATGTGTGTAAGACCCTTAGATCTTTCAAATCAATTGTTTCTTTTCCAAAACGTACATACAACATTTAATGTGTAAGGGATTTACTGTGAGGCACAAATAAAAAATTACGTCCAACAGTTTATACTATAGGTGTGATTATAGATTTCTGGGGTGATCTGGCCTCACCTGACCTTTAATAAACTGAATTAGAACCCCAATTTTACATGGAAAACTCAAATTTATGGAAACATTTTCGAGTTGAACTGTATATCTAATAATTAAACTTTGTAAGGATCAAGCCTAAGAGTCTGCAGCCAAGCTAGCAGGTATGTAAGGCTCTATTAAAGCAGTGTTTTGACCTAAATGCCCACAACGGCAGGGTTAAAAAGCTGGGATCATGCTCAGTTTTAGTAGTTTAGAACTGCATGACACTATGCACATATTTATTTCCTTTTGCAGTATATAAACCAAAGCTGAGGCTTGTGGAAATGTCATTAGTAGTAAAATTATTTGTGCATAAATCAAAGTGTTGGGCTAGCTGAAATTAAGACTTGATGATGGCGAAAAGTCAAGATCACCAAATTCATGGAGTATGTACCAACTTTCATGGCAATCTATCTTACTTCAGGCGTTTCCCTCAAAAATACAACCAGAAAAAGCCATCAGGGTCGATCCTCTGGGAACCATAAATACAACCAGAAAAATTTCATTCAGTAGATTTAGAGATAAGTCTGGACAGGTGGACCAACAGATGGACAAACACTGGCCTCCACAAAGTCAAAACATAACTACTTGTACCTGCATTAGAACCAAGACAGCAGAAAGTGCTGCAGATAATTTAGCTGCTGCATCATCAGTGCTGAGTAATACTCAGGCCATGTGAGGTATCACAAGAGATGCTGCTTTGTTGATGTTCATCTGTTGTGATTCTTTATGTTATAGGTTTATTAGTATAGATTTCACTGACATGATATGGCTGCAGTTTCAAGCCATAAAATAAGAACATATTGCACCACAGACTCAAGGGACCCAGAAAAACACACCTCAGTTACAGGTCAGAACTACCACTGGCTGTGGCATGCTTACTGGTGCATTTTAGATCACTTTTATTAAGCTTGATTTTGATTGTCTTTCAGCATGTCTCAGAACACTGTAGAATATTGCACATGGCCAGCTTGGTAGCACATTGTGTTTTGTTTCTTGAAGACACAAGATGCAATCAAGCTTCCAAATGGAGTCATAAAGGCTGCACCATGGATACATATAGTTAAGGACAGATAGACATTAATACCCTACCAGACATCAGGCACCTGCAACAAAACAGCAGGTAGATGATGATTTTTAATTGATGCTTTCTGTGTTGATTCAAGAAGAGGCGACAATTGACAACAAATGTGACTTTTTTCTTTGCCTGTGAATGAGTGTCTCTCAGTGGTTTAGTTGCTAGGAAGCAGGATGTGTCCAAAGGATATTAATATCTGATAAATTGTGCGACTGCTCCTCAGCTCTCTCTAGAACCACACTGAGCCTGCTGGGCTGCAATCTCAACACTGAGGAGTATTTTTCCCTGCTGACGTTTGTCACAGCAGAACCTGTTCTCACTGAAAATATATTTGCACGCAACCAGGAGAGACAGTGAATCTTAGAATGGATGTTTGCAGTGTTATATTTATAGCTGTTCTGTCTGAAATCACAAGAAACTTACCTTTTGTGCAAATGATCCCAATAAAAGTTGATTTCCAACTTTCTTTTTCTTCCTCTTTCTCAGCCAAACTGCTGCATGTTTCTCCTCAGACTTCCTTCACCTGTTCTCTTCTGTTAGGAGTAGAACCCCGCTATCCTCTTGAGGCAGAAAAGTAAATGACCACAGAGTATCTTCATGTCTCTCACTCCTGGTTTTAATGCATCTCTTTCTCCATTAAATGAGCAGAGCATTACAATCACTCACAGGTATTCCAAAGTTACCGCTCGACTGATATCCAGTTCATCGGAAACAGATCAGAAATTACAAAATGACTTCAGTGAAGCTCTGAAGTCGTAATTTTGACCCTCAGAATAGCACAACAACTTGATCACAGCTATCCCAAATTAAATGAATATAGGGCTCACGTGGCCTGTTGGGTCCAATCCAATCAAAAAATCAATTCCTCACAGCTTATTTTAGCGTCATGGGAAGTCGACAGTCTCTCTTCTTCCACGTGTCTCACACTTTCTTAGTATAACTGCTATCTGATCTTGTTCTGCTGCAGATCCCACTCTGTATCCCACATCTAGTGAACTATTGCTCACTGCTCAGCTCTAGTCCTCCCCCTCCCTTTCACGGTGTCACTGTAGATACTTGGCATTTGGAGACTACATGCTCTTCCCCTACAAAGTGTCCATGGTCAGCTGATCATCGCTGGTGTTGAGAGAACCAGCTGGTTTATTCACAACTGATATCACCCAGAGAGATCAGGACACGCTGTTTTCTTTGGGTTTGTTATTTCGTACAAAGTATTTCTTATTCTGTGACAATGTTGCTGTAAAGATTGAACAATGCTGCTGAATAACCAATGTTTATTTCCACATTCACTTTCTTTCAGAAGTAGGGTTAACCCTAACCCAATGCACTGGGTGTTTTTACTCGTCCAGAAGTGAAAATCTACCTGGTCATCTATGAACATACACTCTGCATGTTGTCTTTATTTTCTAACTAAAAGCAAACAGATCACAGAGTGGGTGGTGTGGTCTCCATTTTGACTCATTCAGAAAGCAGAGCGGCTCCCGTTGAACACGCTGGACTTGGAAAAGCTCATGTAGGCAGTTTCTTGCTGAACATCGGTCATTTGGCTGATGTGTGTGTGCATGCTTGAATGAAGGAGGAGATCAGTGAACTGCTTGTGTATCATCGGGCCAATTAGCAGTCGCTAAAAGAAAGACTGAGAGTCTACAGCCAAGCTTGAATGACTCTACTTAAGCACAGAGTTGTTTTTGTTTATTACTTGAACTCAGTGTGCAGCTGATGTCAGTAGTTTAGAAGGTGTCTGGTCATAAATTAAAGTACTGGACAAACTTGGAAATGAAAAATCCCCTGAATACATCCTGAACATGAATAGCTGGGGTGAAAATGTGTACTAATGCACAATATATTTGATCATGTTGTGTTCTACATTCAGCAGATGCTCAATCTAAATTGGATCTGGGGAGTTTGAAGGTCAGATCAATGGAGCTCTTGGTTGTGTTCCTTGAACTGTTCCTGTAGGTTTTTCAGTGGAACATTGCATGCTGGGAAGGGTGCTACATGTCAAAATTACATCCACATGAATGTCAGCAGAACATTGCATTGAAATGAGATGATGGTTCTACAAAGTGCTTTAAAAGGAGATGGTGGTAGAACCATGCAAAGTGTTCGTCTGCCATTGAGGAGCAACTTGGAGTTCAATGTCTTGCCCAAGGACACTTTGACAAGTCTAGGGACTGAGAATCTGGGAATATTACAGTTAGCTGACAGACCACTAAGTAGGTGTCAAAGCTACATCCACATGACTGCCAGGATCCAACATTTCCTAGAAGAACATGTCATTGTAACATGATGATCAAAGTCATTTGCTTCATCCATCAGCGGTTTTAATGTTGACGATGTATGTACCTAGTAATCCATGTGGTAGTTGTCGAGATATGTCAGTTGGGACCAAAATAGTTGACCTATCAACATACAGACCATCATCACCATCCATAGATCCATACCTCTGCCGTTTTTCTAAAGTTCTTCAACAGACAAGTGTGCAGGACAGACAGATTGACAGAGCTAATAACTACTTCTATTTGGCCACAGTTCAACCCCAAACACCCCTGTTTGGATGTTTATCTGCATGTGTAGCCAACAACACGCGTCACTCTGCTTTTTAAAAAGCAGCCGCCACCGCTCTGGATGGATGTTTGCAATTCTTACATGAGTTTCACAGGACGAAAACAGGATTAGTGGCTCCAGTTCTGGCCTAACCCAGATTCACCGAAGGCCATCGCAGGGCAGAGAGGTGGTTGGAAGGTGCTCGTGACACGCCAAAATCACGGCCTCCAAGGAAGCTAAGCCAAGGCGGTCTCGGTATCAGTTTTCTAAATATAATCAGAAGTAATATTTGACCTATGTGAGTATTAGTCCTGCTGGATCTGTGTTCGCTGAGGCAGTAACAGTAGTGTTTCTTTATTCTCTTTTGGAGCGGAGGAATAAACATAAGCCTCACTTTGCAAGCTAATGCATGTACTGTGAACATTTGCGAAGAACTGACCAGATCTAAATCTTTATATTGTATTAGAATTTTAAGACATATATGGTATAAAATGAATGACTCAGGCTGTACAGAAGAAAGAGCAAGCACTCACTGAATGAAATCTGTAGCAGACAATGTGCTAGATGTAACATCTCACTGTAAGAACAGCAAGAACTGTTTGAAAATGGCACCTTTTGTTGGCCAAAAATGATGCTCCGTGTGTCTTTCTGTTGTAACTGTACACTACAAACTGTTACTATGATGTCAGGGCTGTAAATGGGTTATGGGTTCAGTTGGGGGGATGGCAGTCCAGATGGGGATGTGAAGTGTGCTATCGGGACAGAGCGAGCCCAGAGCCCAGCCGATACCTCGTACCCAGCGAGTTATTTAAAGGCCCCCTCACTGCGGCAGGACAAAGTGGGCCAGACTCGACCGCACTCGAGCTGATGCAAGCTGCAGCCTCTGGTCGCACTTGATCACCTTTTCAGATCATCAACACACTCCTAAACAGCAGACTACTGATTCATGTCAGGGGTTATGTCATGTTGTTGTTGGCCTTTGAGGCACAGAAGACACCGAGGGGAGAACAGGACGTTTCCTCAAAGCTCAGTCAGAGTCAAGAGTGAACGTCTCCTGCTATTGAGGCTCATTTGCTGTGTGTTTCTGTAGTTATCTATATATATCTACAGTACACGCTGTAGGTTTTTCAGACCTGCATGGCTCCCAGTAGACCACACACTGAAAAACTTTCATACCTCTCTTTGGTGCAATATCAACACATTTATAGCTGTGAATTATGAATATTTTGTACATTTAAAAACTCTGTGCAATATCAGTTTTTTCTACAGATACAAGAATCTGTGTGACATCGTTATGTTTTTTACTTTCAGACAAATATGTGCAATATCAATACTTCTCTTTCAGTAAATCTGTGCATGAAAGAATCTGTGCAATATTGTTCCACACCGAGAAGAATTAGGAGAATCTGAACTAGTACTTATGTATATTTTTGGTTTATTTTGTATTTTTCTAAATGTTTGGACTGTCCCCTTTGCTGCTGTGACAATGCAAATTTCTCCACTGTGGGATTAATGAAGGCATATGGTATTGTATTGCATTGTGGGTTTCAAAGCTAACTATGTTCTTTACACATGTGGTAAATATTTGAGCAAAAGCTTGTAAATTTGAACTTTGCCAACTGGAACAATCACAGATCACATATCTTCATTGATCGCAGTTACAGTCAAAGTGGCCATGTGGTTTTTAAGTGTGCTTTGCCTTCATTTAACATTCCCTCAGGACTCATTTTCAGAAATAAATCCTAGAATTCAACTGGTGGAGGTGATCATGATCAAACCAGTGCTAACAGCTACAACAGAGTGACTCACCTGATGAATAAAAAGAACATAAAACATGTAGCCTTCAGTAAAAGTAATGCATATGTGACATGAAATACAGGACACAGCTTCGTGACGAAACAAGAGTAGGGGAGTCTGTGGTAACTGGTACTTGGGCAATAAAATAAATGCAGCATTAGTGAAAATGTGACAGGAGCAAAACAAATACACAGGTTTCAGAGGGTTCATTTGCAGGTCACATCTTGAAAGCTCCAGGCGAACAACATGGTAATGCGTTATCTGGTACTAATGAAACTATTGGTAACATGGATATATAACTTTATCATTGGGAGTACTTTACAATTATTACCTCATTATTACCAGCTTGAGGTAATAACTTGCCTTATTACCTTTAAATGTTCAATCCATTATCACCCTCAATTACAGTTTTTAGCCTGTTGCAGTAATTAAACACCAATTTATTGCTCGTTTCCAAGTTATGAACTCTGTGTTTGTCACATTCTTAACCCAGTGTAACCCTCGTAATACCAGGCTTGCTTGTAAAGTTCTGCTATAATACAGTAGCCCTGTGCATGAAGCTTCTTTTTCTGCTCTGCTGATAAAAAAAATATTTAAAAACTGCTAAAAAAAACAAAACAAAGAAGTTCCATTTTAAGACTGCTGCAAAAGCCTCCAACAAAATGGTTGCAGACCCAGTTTTGCACAGCATTGATCACAAGAAATAGAAAGAAAAACAAAACACAAAGGAAGAGATGCTGAAGAAAGTTGGCAGCCAGCACAACCAGTGAGTGGGGAAGAGAGGCGTTGTCCACCCACCCAACACAAAGAAAAGCTGCACACACACAAAGACGGAGGACTTTCTTAAGGAGCTGTGCACTAATCTGCCTGCTCCAGTTGGTGAATGCGCTCCAGACCTGCCTAATGAACATCCTGATTCATAATAATAACTCGTGCAAGACCGTGCAAGAACACAACTATATATAACCATACCTATGTTTATATATTAGAGACATATTTTTCTACTCATGTTTATCTTGTAATTTTTACTACTGCTTAAATTTCTAAGTCTTGAATGGGAGTATCATAAAAGTTTTCCTCTTGGGAGTCACTAAAGTTTTTCTGTTTCTGATTCTGCATGGACATTTTTTCATCACAAATAATGTTTTACTCTCTGTTATAATTCACACAAAATGACATGAAACTGATGGTCTGATCTTTAAAGATACATAGTGTCTTCAGTGTTATTAACCAGGTACGTTGCCTGACTAGCTTGTTAATTAGTTAGATTGAATTAATTTTGTGTTTCATCGCTGTTTGTGCCTTTTTAAGATGTCCAAATCTAATAGAGCAATTCTTTGCATCTACACATCTGGACTGTTTTTGCACCAACCAAACTTTCCTTGTCTGTTTGAGGCACAATTACAGGTCTCTATCACTGGATCCGTTGACAGTAGATCCATTGAGGCCTCCATGCATCGGACGTGTTCCACTCAATCTTATTGGCATCTGTTGTGATTGGAAGCCAGGGCAGTATCCTGGGCTCTTGGTTGTGTTCCTTGGGCTTTTCCTGAGCACAGGCCAATGTTTAGATAAGTGGTATGCGTCAAACTAACATCCAGATAAATGCCAGGGCTCAAGATTTCCCAGCAGAACATTTCCTTGTAAGATGATCTGCGTCATTCACTTCACCTATCTGTGGTTTTGTTGTTGTGTACAAGCGTTGACTGTAGCCTCAGCGTCCTCCATGCCGAGGCTGGTTATTGGCAAACTGATATTGATGCCAAATTTATATTTGTATCAGGTGAACAATGTAGGATTTATCCATTGTCATGGAAACGCTGACAAATTTCAGTTGGAGCTCGCAACTTGCATGTAGGTCACACGCCTCTGGACCTGATTTTATAACTCTGTGGCTCGAAACAAATTTTTTAAAAAAAGTTTTTGCTGCTGTTCTTTGCCAATTTGAAAACAAACAGGTTTATGTCACGTGTGAGAGGAAATCTAAGCTGAGCTGCGGTTCCATCGACTGCAGCGTAGACACAGCTGAAGTGTATCATTGGGGAAGCAGGCTGCAGATTAGAGCCGTCTGTGCTGGTTGCAGTAATTGATCTTTGCATGACTAAATGGGCCACTTATTTTTACAGCCTGAGCAGGTGCACCTGTGTTCTGGTGTTTCTGCATCAGCCGCTGATCAGTCATAGGGACCTGGTGAGTTTGTGGGGCAACTCGACTCAGAACAGACCCTGCAGGTGCACACAGACACAAACACACACAAAACTTAGATTACCTTTCATTGTACACTACTTATATTAGTTTACATACACATGTAAAGTAATGCAACAATAAACTGGAGAAAGTACATACTTTTGTATTATTATTACATTCTTTATTTTCTAGATATCACCTTATTACTAATTGATAGGCTGAAAACAAAAAGAAGTACAAGGTTTTTCTTTTATTCATATGACAAGTATTTATGAACATGTTTGTCAAAGGTCTTTAGTTAAAGGCAGAAACTGTAATTCTATTCCAGCACACGTTTTTGTCATATTCAGTGAACACCTCCTCAGGGTCTTTTAGGTGTTTGTTCTGTGTTGCACTAAAAAAAAATCTGGTGTTCGTACACATCCCAGGCACTGTGAATAGAAAAAAACAGAACAAACTGACTCAGACTGATCAACACAACACTATTTGATACACATTCATGCTGATGCAGGTTCATGCTTATGCACAGAGGGAGTGAGAGTCATCTGGCTAATTATCTTAATATGCTACATGGCAAAATATTATTGATGTTTCTCCAGAATCGCGGACTGCACCTTTAAATTCAGTTATTGATCAACAATTTGTGCATTGACATTGAAGAATCAAGATGAAGAGGACTGGAAAATGTATTTTATAAAACAAATAGTGTGGCGTAACAGACATCATACATGCAACAACAGGGAATATAGCTTTATTAACAATTATAGCACAAACTCAATTCTCAGGTGAGCCACACTGTACTCTGCTGGTACTTTCATCCAATGATCTGAGGGCCTGATCAGGGATAACACCCATAGGTTTCCTGAAGAAAAACATTTTGAAGGTAAGTTTGGTGGCTCCAGCTGTTGCTTAAGTCCGAGCTAATCCAAAAATTAGGAAAGAGGTGGAGTGTAAATGGAGATGAAGTGGACCATGTGCAACCAAGCCCTTAATTATGCACAATTTTAGGCATTAATACAATTTAACTGGTCAGTTATATACAAATTCACTCCCTGTACAGTTGTCATGAACAGGAAAAATTAGCCTTAGAGACCAATAACATTTTTGTACCAGGCTGTAATCATGTTTATTTCAGCTGTAATTTAACATGTAGGTCTATGGTGATTGACTCACTATTGGAGTCAGCCTCTAGTGGCCATTTAAAGAACTGCAGTTTCTGGCGCTTTATATTAACTGCATATTAAACGATGAGTATAAATGCAGACAAATAAGGGAAAAAAAACTTCATTTTTCAGCCCCAGAAATTACTGCTTATGGTGTTAAATCTCTGTTAAATAAATAGGTTAAAATGAACATTCATATATTTAACCATCTGAGATCCAAGAGACACTCTTTGATATAACTTACAGTGCAACATATAAACAACACCTAACATGATACGTGACAAAATCATTATCACTAAAGGTTGTTTTTTTGCACTGATGATTATTTTCATTGTAAATATATTATTAATTGATTAGTTGTCATGTTAATGTTTTGGATTAAAATGTTTAAAAAGTCCCATCATTGCATCTCATAGTTCAGGCTGACATTTGAAATTGATTTGATCTGGAAAAACAGTCCAAAACCAAAAGATGCTCCATTTTTACGATTTAAAACAGTGAAAAGAAGCACATCTTTATTAAACAGAGGATTAATATTCAGCTGAACTCACGATTTATTGATCAGCTACTTTTAAAAACTCTAGTCCAGTAGCTTTTCCACAGCTTTCAGCCTCATGGTACTGTACATCTATTTACTAATTGCTACTACTATTTACAAGGTCAGGAATAAACGTCCATGCAAATTATTTTATTGTATCTATGGCAAAGTTTGAGTCTATTGATGATACAGAATGTTAGTTAGTTTGCAGAGTCCAAATTTATTTCTTGAGTCATTTCAAGACAGAAAATACCTATGTGACGCAAAAAATGGGGAAAAAACCCAAGCTAACAAGTGCAGAAATAGTTCCAGTTGTCATGCACCAAAATACACCAGAACAGCTCACAGGTGTAGAATTAAATCCTTTTTTTTATTACATTAAAAATCGAGTTTGCACTTTCCAAGTGTCAGCTCACATGACTGCAGTTTCACACTCGCAGGAGTCACAGGAAAGGAGAGATGAGTGTTGGGTTTTAATGAGGTGCGATGTTCCTCTTTAGGAATTTGACTCTGAGAAGCAGAACAAGATTAGGTCTTCTTCAACGGCACCGGGAGCTGTGATTTATAAGATACACAGAAATCACATCTCTGGAGATATGAACCTAGGTTTCCATAAAGTTCAAAAGACTCAGTTGGACTAAATTAGAAAAGCACAGAGTCATAAAAGCTTTCTTTCTAACACTCTGTGTATTAAAGGTTTACACATGTTAAGGTTGAGGGTTGCCTGATGCCGGTTGTAGTAGAAAAGACATCATGAAGCAGCGTGTCTCTTAATAAAACAGTCATTCAGAATTGTAAAATGTTTGGGATCCGTCTGCTGGGAAACTACACAGTCACACACTGTCAAGCTAAGCTCCGCAGCAGGAGGTTTGGATTCATGTTTTGGTGACCAGATACCCAGTCTTCATGCCATAACCCTGACAGTCCAGCCACATCTACACATGAGATTTACTGTGAGGATCTGCAGCATTACTTCTGACTTCAGAAAGAGACACTGAACCTCAGCTTTGTTCAAAATACCTGATCCAAATCTTCAGAAACTCAAGGCTATGATTCAGACTTCAGGGGCACTTGTTGAGCTGTTCTCCACAAGGGAAAGTTTCTGTTTGATGTTGACACCTAGTGAAATCCCTGGAGTTCATCCTGTACAAACTGAGAACTGATATCTCTTTTATTTCTATTTGTGGGTCTGTTTTACATCAGTCAAGTACAAATAAAGACTTGGACATTGGTAGAAAAGCAGGTGCCATGACAGTGAGCTGAAAAGTAGTCAGTTGATTTCAATAGATTGAAAATCAACAGTTTTATGTATTTAAATGTATTTTATTTTCTAAATGATTTAATAAGTATTATATCATTTTAGTACATTTTTTTGGTATTAAAATTTTGTGCCTCCATCCTGTAAATGTTTACCAGTCTTCTGTGGCATTGCACTGCTTTTTGGATGCAAGAAAATTTTGATCTATCCATTTAGGGCCTGGATTTAGTGTTTTTCCATAGTTTATTGGTCAAAAAATTAGCTAATTAACTGATTTAACTAATAACAATGAGAACCTTTCGTTTTTGTTTAGCTGCCCTTCTGTGAGTACAACCAGACCGACAAAAAAAGGAAGTAAACTACCATTAAAGTGTCCGTTACAACTGGTTCTGATGAACGGTGCAGTAGTTTTTAGTATCACAGACACAGAGGTGTCATTTATAGAGGCTGTCTTTGGTATATATGATAAGACAAAAGACAAATAGATACAAACTATGTGTTTTTGTCTGTGGTTTACTTTTATACCACGAGTTACTGCAAAGTAAATGGACTTGATTTTGTTTGTTTTTTTTAAAGTCTGCATTTTCCAGAATGTGAAAAACAAGTTGTGTCAGTGTGCACATAGAGACTGAAGAAAATGAAGCAGTGCTATGGAGTTTATGCGGTAGAGTTACGGTGTTATAAGTGTATGAAGTGTGGAAAATCGAGCGCAATTCTCATCTTATCTTATGCAAACACTTTATTGGGTGTGAAAGGAGTCAGAATACAAACTTTCTTTTTTATCCAATATTTGCAGATATTAGCGAGCTATATTAAATTGTCCACTCTTGTCGTGAAACGCTGCTTTAAACACATTTTAAGAAACTGGTGCAGAAGTTGCCTCTGCAGGGAGAGTCAGTGTTGGATGATGCTACATCTAGTGGTACAAAACATGTTTACACAAATATTGATGCAATACACAGAGTAATGTTTTAATAAAAACATGAGCAGTATGTCTAAAAGTTACAAAACCACTGTGTGATGTAGAGAACTGTAAAGCAAAATGTAAATAGAATGTCACTGTGACTCATTTGTTATATTTGAACAGGTGCTAAATGTGCATCTAAAAAAGTCCTGTGCTTGTTGCTCCCTCTGGTGGTTTTCTGTTGCTTCTGCTCAAACACATGACAACAAATCAACTTTTTACACAGTAAAAAGGTTACACATAATTCAATGTACTCTGTACAACAACAGGAGCAACACTTAATAGGCAGAAATGTATTCAAACTGCAGATTCCAGATGCCCATCTTCTCAGAATGACTCAAACAGCTTCATTCTTTCTTGGATGGAAAGGCCTTCTTTTAAACTCTGGAGGATAAACAGACAAAACATAGGAAATAAGAGATAAATGAAAGAAGGGGAAGTGAACACAAGCTTTAAAACTCTAGTTAGCACAACTGAAAGGTTTGAAATGGCTTTAAATTCACAGAAATCATAAATACTTTGCAAAACTTTGGATTTGGACACTTTTATGTACTTTCATAGGTGGAAAAATGAAAACTGTTATCAGTGCTGCAGCAGTTTTTACCTTTGATCTGACTCCTCTTATTTGCCGCAGGAGGGATGATTTCTCAGCTTTCTTCAGAAAAGCAGAGCTGTGTGAGTTTATCGCTGTGTCTTCTGAAAAAATAGGCGCAGAGATGGAGGGAATAAAGGACAATCTGAACATGCACTTAGTCAACTATGGGCTGATAAATGACTCATTAAAACAGGCAGCACTCCTGATAATCACTGATAATCATTACATTTCATAGATAAAGTTACAAGTGTCTCACCGAGGCTCTGCCCTGAAGCGTCTTTGTTTGGAGACCAAGTGCCGAAGTTGAAATCTTCCCCATGTTGATGAGCTTCACTGTTTGTATAAAGGGCCTGGAGCTTATTCTGGGCGTATATTTTGTCCTGTAAAACACACACAGAGTTTTTAGTTAAAGATTAAATGGAATAGAGTTGATGTGAGATGCTTGCTTTTGTGTTCCATTTAAATTAATCCACAAGTTTCACCAAATATTAAAAAAAAATCATGTTTGCATGAATAAATAAATGTGTGATCTCGGCACCATTCGAGCGATCTTCAGCTCCTCTCTGAGCGAACGAGCCTCTTGTCTGAGAAACTGCATCTCAGCCTCTCTGGCCCTCAGAATCACCTGCAACACAAGAAGAATACATCAGTTCCATGAAGTAGCTTTAACTTAAAACAGCACAACTCCAAGACAAACGCAACACGTACCTCCATCTCATATAAGCTGTCGACGTGTGGTTGTTTCCCATTCAGAGAGAAATGAAGCTGAGACTTTTCATCTGTGTCTCTCTTAAAGGAAGAACAATTATAGGAAGTCACTGCAGAGTCTTTGCTCTGCTGTTTTGTGCATGTAAGCGTAATGAAAACAATAGACTCATACCTGTTTCTTTTTGAGCTCCTGGTTTTCTTTCTGGTACTGCATCAGGGATTTCCTCTCGTCCTGCAGCTCCTGGCTGAGCTGAGAGTTTTCCAGGCATTTCTCGGCGTGCTGAACCGACAGCACCTCCAGCTCCTTTTGCATTAACTGGATCTCCTTCCTGGGAGGATGAAGCAGAAACACAGACATGCACAGGTGTTCAGAAGAAAAGGGGAATATATTATTTTTTAAAAAGATTTTGGGGCATTTTGGCTGAATATGGGGAGCAAGAACAGGGAAATAACACGCGGTAAAGGTGCTGGTTGCAAGGATTCAAGTCAACTACTCACTGTACATAGTGTTCACCCTAACCAGCTATAGAACAGGTAATTAATAGAACACTAATTGAGAGTATATGGACAAACTGCTAGTAATTGCTGATTAACTCTTTTTAAAAAAAATTGTAGGAAATATGACACAAATGTTGAGGACAGAAGAGACATAACTGCAGTGCAATAGAAAAAAATGGGTGCTTTATTGCATTAAATGATGGAAATACTGTGATTATTTTTATATATGACAGTGTATTTTTGTGAATGTATTGCCAATAAAGATTTGAGGGGAAAACATGTGAGCAGTTATAATATTAGAACAGGTGCGTGTCTTATGTTTGCATATAAAAACACTAAATTTGTCATTATATTTGTCATTTTATTTCATTTAATAGGTCACTTTGATTCAGAATTTGCTCTCATAGATGCACATCTGTGTCCTTGTTGCTCTCTGCATGTGAGCACAGACTGACAGACAACCTGCTGCTGATTCAAGGCTCATTGTCTGTCCTTAGAATGACACAACAGTGTGGTTGGTAATAGAGATTACGGTGCCAATGCTTTGTCTGAACAACACTGACTTACAGGAAGTCTTGATCCTGACTTCATGATCCTAATTGTTGAAACCTGCAGCAGTAAGGTAGTTCTGCTTCAAAATAAAATGATTTTACTTTCTATTGACACCAGAACTAACATGTCAACGGTGATATTTTCAAGGTCAATAGGTTTCACAACTGCATATATCCAGATACATTCATTTCTCATTTGTTTACCTGTCTTTTCATTTTTAAGTTTATTTTTTAAGGTGACAAAATGCGACTCTTGTTCTTAAGAAATGTCACTGACGCATTTCAAATCTGATCTGTTGTCATATCATAACACTGAGTTACCAGTTTGCTGTATGAAGTACATAACACAGCACAATACAGTACAATAGCCATGGAATAAATGCTGCAGCGAAAGAGTAGACATGCTTATCTCAGTAGCTTCAGTGTAAGAGAAAAACAAGTAATCTGAAAAGACCGTTAGCGACTCACTCATATTCGATGTGGAGCTGTGTGAAGTCTGAACTCTCCCTGATGTGCTGAGACTGTCGGCTTCTCTCCAGCTCCTTTTTATGAGCTCTGCGCATCGCGACGATGGCTGTGAACAGTAAAGCTTACATTCAATCAACTTTTCATGATGGATAAAATCATAATATATTAATTTTTCTGTCAAATATGGTAAAAAAAAAACATAGTGAACATTCATACACATTATGTAGTTTCCACTAACAGGATGCCATTTTCCCATTTTATTAGACTCTTTCAACCACAGAGCTTTTATGTTTGTAGGGTTTCTTGCTGAAAGTCATTTACCTGCCATTGTGGCTGCTGTCTCCTCCTGCAGCAGCTGATCTTTCTCCCTCTGAAGTTCAGCCACCTCCTTCTGATGCTGCTGATTTAGATCTCTGATCAGCTTCCTGTGTGTTTCCTCCATAGCAGCGAAGCCCTCGTCACAGGAGGCCTAGGTTGACATTTAGAAATCATGTTTAAATGCAAGAACAGAGGTTATATGTACTGTTTTGTAGTACTTGTGTGTGCTAGTTAATGAGTCTGATGTCATATTCAAGTATTAAAGTGTGAGCAATAAAGACAAGTAATGTAAGTGTTAACTCTCCAGTCACTGTCATGGGTCACTGTAATAATCCTAAACAGTAAAACACAAGGAAATCTGTAATTAGTGCTTGTTACCTGAAGTTTTTCCAGATCTTTCTGGTAAGCCTCTCTCATGGCCACTGCATCACCTCCCAGCTTTACCATCCCGCTGTGGTCTGGTAGATTAGAGGTACCTTCAGTGAAACAAGGCGCCTTCTCTTTGGAAACACAAGACTTGATGTAGCAGCCGTGCAGGTGTTTCATCTCCTCCTCGTGGATCTGCTGCAGCTCCCTTATCTTCTCTTGGAAGTCCATTTCCAGTTTTTGCATCCGTTCCTCGTGAAAGTCCTCAATTTTCTGTATGTTTTCCAGCAGCCTCTGGTTCCCAGTTTCTACTGTTAGAATCTTTTGCTCAGCTCGCTCTAGCTGTTCTCTGAGTTCACTGTTGTCCTCCTGAAGCTGACATAAGGTTTGATTAAAGGCCTCCTGCTCGTCCATTAAGTTCATGTCCTGTTCTTTGCACAGAGTTTGCACTTTATTCTGTAACACCTCCCTTTGCTGAATCTCCTGCTCTAAATCCAGGTAGAGCCTGTCTGACAAGTAAATTAACCTCGCTTGCTCCTGCATATAATTCAACTCCAGTGCAGAAGCGTTTTCCATGCTGTGGTCCGGACTGCGCTCACTGACTGGTCTTTTATCATCGGGGATCTCTTGGCAGACTTGGCGTAAGAATTTAGCTCTTCTTTGCAGCCGGGATATGAGTCTCTCTAACCAGTCCGGTTCTTTCTCTGCTTCGACCTTTTTGTCATCAGATTGAACTGGTTTTGCAGCTTCTTTTAAACCTCTGGCATCCACCTGCTCCTCATAAGGAGCCAACTCAGGTGGACTGATATCTGCCAAACCCGCCCTTTGATTCTCAGCCTCTTGATTACTTACTTGAGCCACTCTTTCATGCTGTTGCTGGAATTTTAAGGCAGCATAAATGAGCTCCGCTTCAGCACAGACTCTGCTGATTGCACTCTGTAAGGTTTCATCACTGACACAGTCGGTTCTCCCAGACTGCATCTTTTCTTCTCTTTTTAGTGCTATTCTTTGGGAGGTTATGTTTTTGTACCTGTGTGCTGCATCTCCCTCATTCTCCTTTGATACTAAAGACAGCTGGAAAACACTGTGTTGACTCTGAAGCACAGACATCATTTTTTCTACTACAAATAATTCCCTTTTTAAACACTTTCCGACACTTCCTATGTCATCCGCTGAGGATTGTGTGTTACTCTCAGCGAGCTTCTCATCACTGAGGATCTTTCCCTCTCCTCTGCTGGCATTATAAGATTCATGCTGTTGCTTCTCTGCGTCTTTCTCTCCCTGCTGAAGACAGGCAACAACAGTGGCTAGCTGCCTCTCAAAGTCTGGAATATTAATGGTGGGAGCTTGGAGCCTCTCCCTGCAGGCCTGTATGATGTTCAGAGCTACCTGGAACCTGCCGACCAACATCCTGCAGCGGTTCTCCGTCTCCTGGGCGAAGCGCTGGTTCTGCTTGGCCTGACTGTGCAGCAGCAGACTGAGGTGCTGGGCGGTCGCTCGGCTCTGGGTCAGCTGGGAGCAGAGGTGGGGGTCCTGGCAGCTGATGTGATTCTGGTGTTCCTCCAGTCTTTGCGTAATGTCCCTCAGTTTCTCCTCTGTTACGTAAAGCTTGGTTTCAAGTAGCTGGATCACAGACATGAACCTCTCTGGGTCGTCTCCTGCAGTGATGATGTACTGGTACGATGCATCGACAGACCGAGAGCGCCTTCTTGAATGTGCATAAGAGCTGTTAGACAACTGGCAACTCTCTGTTGCCTCTGTCCTGCTTCCATTTGGCTCAGTTGTTTGCTGTTGTTGCTGAAGATGCTCTGAAGTCTCATCTTTCTGCTGAGAAGAGCCACAGATGCCACCTTTCATCACTTCATTTAGTTTAAGTTCTGTCTCTTCCAAGCTGTTACCCAAGACTTCCATCTTTAGCAAGACTTCACTCAGCTCCTGCTCCTTCCTGTCCAGCAGTCTCTCATAACCTTCTCGTATCTCCTGTGTTTCCGACTCCCTTTGTTGCACCTTCCCTAACGCCACCTGCAGCTCCTCACAAGCTCTCTCATACGAATGCTCCAGGTTGTAGTAGTGAGTTTCGTCTGTTTTCAAGCGGCCCTGCAGCCTGCTCACCTCCCGGTCTGCCTCTGATAACTGGTTCTGCAGCTCTTGGCAGCGTTGGTCGGCCTGCTGTCGTTCTTCTTGGAGCCGCTGCACAGCAGATACAGTACATGTCAGCTCCTCCTGAAGCTGTCGTTGTGCCTCCTCTATCTCCCTCGTCCATGTCTGAGTCTTATTCAGGCTCTCCACCTGCTGCTCGGCCTTGCCCAGTTTCTCCTGAAGGTCTTGGGAGTGTTTCTCAGCCTGAGCCAGACTAGCTGCCAGGCTCCTCCGTTCTCTCTCCTGACTTGCTTGAAGGAGCGCGAGGTGCTTCTGCAGTCGAGCCTCTTTTTCAGCCTGAGCATCCTCATAACCATGAAGCTGAGCGGACACCTCATGGAGATTATTCCGCAGCAGTTCCGCTTCCTGCTGGAGACTTTGGTAGCTCAGTAATTCCTGCTGCAGCTGTGCCAAGCGGGAGTCGGTCTCCCTCCTCTGCTCCTCACTGACGCTCAGCTGGGATTTCAAGGAGGCCAAACATCGCTCCCACTCCTCCTGCTGCTCCTGGAACCGCCGTCGATCCTGCTCCAGATGGGCTTGTGCGAGCGCCGTGGCATCTCCTGTAACCAGCAGCTGTGCTTGTTGAGCTAAGAGGTCGACTCTTCGGCGTAGCTCAGCTTCTCTTGCTTCCTCGTGACTCCTCTTTTGTGCCTCCATCTCAAGACGGAGGTTGTGATTTATCTTCTGCAGCTGCTGCATGGTCAAAGATTGCTCTGAAGATGAGGTGGTGCCATTCTACAAGACAAGAAACTTTAATTAGGAAAACTTTTTATATATAACATTATACTTCCTGATATTGTAAATGTCGGCTGAACTTCAGAATACATCTTTGCATTATACATCACTTTGGATTTTGTTACTCATCACAGACATTGAAAATCATTTAAGAAGGAACCTTTTTTGTCCAGCAGTAACAATCACATTGATAATGTTTTAAATATACATATGGTCACATCAGAATTAAATTACAATCCACTTAAAGGTAGAGAAGGTCATTCTAATGCAATTAATTGTCCTTGTGGGCACAGAGTTTTAAAATACGATCTCTACCTGCGTGTTATTAATGAAAATGTGACTTTCTTCGAGTTTATTTTGAAAGAAGTGGTCTTTTTATATTGTCTTATTGTTACTGCACAGCCTTGAGAACAGTCACCTTGCATTTCACTGCACATATTATATGAGCACATCCATCTATCCATGATCTGTACACCGCTTAATCCTCTGTAAGGTCGCGGAGGTGCTGGAGTCTATCCCAGCTGACTAGGGGGAAGGCAGGGGACACACCTGGACAGGTCACCAGTCTATCACAGGGCCACACATAGAGACAGACAACCAAGCACAGTCCCATTCACACCTACAGACAATTTTTAGAACAATCAGTTAACCTTGGCATGTTTTTGGACTGTGTACCCAGAGAAAACCCACACTGCACAGGGAGAACATGCAAACTCCGCAAAGAAAGATCCCAGGCGTCCTAACCGGGATGCGAACCGGGGATCTTCTAGCTTCTAGAGGTGACATTGCTAACCACTGAGCCACCATGCAGCCCCTATATGAGTACATGACTATGATCAACACACTATTCCAGCCAACCAGCAACAGAGGACATTTGAGCTTGTGCACATGGCAACCCTACAAATCCGTACATATTTTCTGGAGTATAGGGTGAATTTAGAGGATTGTTAAAACCCTGCTCCCTCTTAATTTTTGCGGTGGAGGGGTTTTTGCGCAGCAGCAGTTTGTGGCACAGTGTGAGAGATCGTGGCAACTGCTTCTCTTCTCACTGTTTTGAAGGGGAAATGTCGAAAGAGAAGCTGGTTTCAGCTGTGTTTCATTGCTCATGGACAAAAACCATGACTCCCAATAAAAGACACTAAACTGATACTATAGCCGCCTGTATGGTTCTACCAACCAATAATAACAATCTAAATGACTCACTATTGCTTGCTTTATTCATTTTGAATGCTGTTTGTGCTACATGTCGCTAATTTGATGAAGTTTTGTATTATAATATTTGTTTGCTTCAACTGTATGAGAAAGAAAGATCATCTTCCAAGCAGTGTAAGGCTGGAATGTTTCTCTGTGTTCTGGCAGTGCATGGCAATAAATTATGAGGGCGAGGCTTCTGTCATGATCCCCGCTCCTGCCCCTGTCTGTGTCTGTCTTCAGCTTGGTTTTTCTTTCATTCTCCCTCTTCTCTCTCACCCTCACACCTGTCTGTTTGCCCTCACTTTCTCCCTCAGTCACCTCAGCTCTGCCTGCAGCTTGATTATTGACTTGAATCAGCTGCAGGCAGAGGCTCACCTGCCACTAATCACCTCCCTCCATAAAAAGCCCAGTTCTTGCAGTCACACCTCGCCAGACCATAAAACTATGCTTCCCGGTACACAATCTGTCTCCCGTCTGCCATTTACCTGCCTTCATTTACTTGTCATCCGGTTCCTGTTGTTTCAGTTAAGTTTTGGTATTCTGTTTAATGCTGTTTCTGTGGCTTTTGTTTGTTAACTTTCCTTATTTCTGTCGTGGGTGTTTTGAGTTAAGTCTGTTGCGTGTTTTTGTGTGAGTTGTTCTTGTATGGTGTTCTTAATGTCGCCTTTGAGGTTTGTTTGAAGTCTTGGTTGATTTTTGTTGTTCTCTAGTTCATTTACTTTCCCTGGACTTCGGTTCTTCTGTATTACCTTCAGTTTTGTATGGTTTCTATGTTTAGTTATCTTATTCGTAGTAAGTTAAGTTCTTCTTAGATTCTGTTTGTTGTGGGTGTGCGTTATTGTAAGGGTTTGTTGTTGTTGTATGTTTAAGAAGCTTTCGTTTGGTAAGTCTGTACTGTATGTTTTTATTTATTGATAAAATTAAATCCTCAGTTGACTGTCACTAATTCCATCTGTCTGGTGTCTGCGCGTGGGTTCTCTGACCCCCACCCCGTAACAGCTTCTGAATGGAATTGTTACTTCATCTTTTATCATAATGCACATGAAACCTGTTAACTGTGCTGCTAATATAAATGTGAATAAATATATTTTTGAGTATCTTCTGCTTTGTACCTGTGGACAAAACCTTGAATGGCTCTCTCTCTCATGTTGCAGCTCCTCCTGCAGATTCTTGTTTAGCTGCTGGAGTCGAGACAGTTCCCTCTGGGTTTGTTCCAGCTGCAGAGAAATAATAACAAACACAAAGTCTTAAATGCATTTTTGCACTTCTCACAGAATTCCTTACTAGATTCAGTTGCATGTTGTTTCCAGTTTGGTATCACTTTGGTATGGCAGGTCGTTGGCTTGGCTGTGGTGGAATTACAAATATGATCTCACCTCTTTGACAAGTTGCCCAGTCTTACGCTCGCACTGAAGAGTTTCCTTGTCTTTTGTGCAGGCGGTGGCTGTTGATGCCTGTTGCTCTTCCCTCTGGGTTGCGGTTTCAACACGCTCAATTGCACTCTGCATGTTTGGATGTTCATCAAGACTCTCGTCATTTTGCAGCACCTCTGGGGAATTAGAGCTGTGACTTTGGGATCCTTCGACACGCAATGATGCATCTGTCACAGCTGGTACACAGAGGACAACACAGAAATACATTGAGTACAGTGTAATCTATGAAAAAACAATATGTATTTCTCCTTCTGTGTCCAGTATTCATACAAAGCAGCATTTCACATTCACAAACTGACTCACTGAATGCAATTTAATTAAAGCATTTCTATGTCATACATCAAAGTGTAATAGAAACAGTAGGAATCTGCATCAATTTTTAAACCAGTTGCTAAAAAAAATACTTGTTCCTATTTGTCTCAGTTTGTTTAACGGCTCACCAGTTTGTGTGGTTCCAACGAGGCATTGATGAGCACCTTCGCCCTCCTCCACCTGGTGTGGGGGACTGGTAGGAGATGGAGCAGAGGAGGATGAAGCAGGAAGAGGAGAAGGTGAAGATTTCCCATCAGCCGAGCTCTGAGCACTTTCCAGCTGCAGTTTGGGCTCCTGATCTTCCTGTTGTCGTTGTGAATCCTCTGTTCGGTCTCCAGTTCTGAGGTCTTGCAACAGCTTAGTCTCCTGCTCTGAAAGGGAGCTGTGAACAAAAGCAGAGACATTTTTATACAAAAGCCCATTTGTTAAATCCACCAACTGGATTAACTCAGGCAAAATTTAAGAATTTAAGTAAAGTCTCAGGTTTTGTTCAGAATTTACTAATCTGTCATTTGGGATTTAAAACTAAGTACTGTAAAATATTTTGACGTGAATTTTGAGCGTTTTATGTGTTTTCAGACCTGGAAATGTTTGTAATTTCACCCTTGAAGAAATGTCTTTACCGGGAAGCCACTTTAAGGGTTCAGTATCTCCAGAAAAGTAACTCCCACAGCCATGAAATTTGGTGATTGGTCAAATTTTTAATTATTGGCCCTTGAAAATAGAAAAAAAGTGCAAAATCTTTAAACCAGGCGTGTCAAATCCTGGTCCACAAGGGCCACTATCCTGCATGTTTTAGATGTGTTCCAGGATCGTTATCAGGCTTCTGCAGAGCTTGACGACAAGCTGATCATTTGAATCAGGTGTGTTAGAAGAGGGAAACATCTAAAACATGAAGGATAGTGGCCCTCGAGGACCAGGATTGGACACCCCTGCTTTAAACGGAGATGGTATTGGGGCTACACAAAGTCCCTCTAAGTGAATATATATGGATGTAACCTTATTTCCTCCTAAAAATATACTCTTAGGTCAACATGTCGCTAACTTTTGAGGCCTCTAACATCAGTAGAATTTGATGTGTTACAAGTATTATAAGCAAAGGCATCACTTTTTTGCTATTTTGACTTGTCAGAATGGTGATGTGGACTCATTCATAGGAGCACAGAAACTGGTGTGCATAGAGGTCTACATGTTGTCATCACATGTGCAAAGAGACATGTTGCTTCCATGTGGTCTGCATGCTGAAATCTAACAATATATGAGGCTTGTTTTGCCTTATTGAATGCTCCCATACATATGCACTTTTCATATAAACCCTCAATAAAAACAGTCTTACTGGTACAACCCTGGAGATCTGGGAATGATGGACTATACGGTGTTTTGTCTACAAGTCTGACACCAGTGATGCAGCACTCAAGAAATAAAACACAGTCAACCTTGCAGTGTCTTGTGTTGAACTGGGTCGCACGTTCTTCAACACTGCTTGGACCCAGTTGCTTCTCATCCCAGAAGTCATTGCACACAGTGTGTAAACCCCGTCTCTGGTCTGTGGAAGCAGAAAAATGTGATTCATTACCACACCTCTTAAGGAAAGTTAATGGATGTGCTGGATAAAAATACTGTTAACCAGTTGTATTTATTGTCAACACTGTTGGTCTGAACCGTCAGATTACTTCAATTTTCCCTCAAGTAGCTTGTTTCTTGCTACCAACTTCAAATCTCTTTCAACAAGCTTTTAAAATAGTCTCTAAACGGCTCTTTAAGTGAGGTTTTTAGAGGCATTGATGCATTTTAAAGGGTTTTCAGCTAGCGGGAAGTATAGATAAATTACAAGTTAATCCATTTCCTAATTTTTTAAGGCATACTTCTACACTTCTAAACGTTTAACATGTCAATACAAAAGATACCGAAACTTTCTTTGTGCTATGGGTTTTGATTTCGTTGCATTAACTCCATTTAAGGTCAATAATAAAAGATCTTGCAGTGCAATAACAGAGCAACCAGCAGAATCAGCACCACAGTTTAATAATAATGCACAAGACAAATTATACTGCATCAATAAATAATAAAGGCTCATGATCGATCGTTGCAGCACGCCCTTAGCGACCACCTCTTCTATAATTGGATAATAAGGTTAGTTTTGTCCTCACCTTCACGTGGAGGGACAAGACTTAGAGTTATTTTAAGCCACTGCATTAAGACATTTATGACAGACCATGACCTTCGCGGCCTTTTGACCCTTAACTGCAGCATCAGTGTGTAAAGGTTCCAATAGAAAACTGCAATATGCTCATAAACACATTACCTGTTTCTTTCCTTGGTTGCAGTGATGCTGACATGCAGCAGTGGGAATCAAAGAGGACGACTCCGGCGGCTGAGGGGAGCTGCTGGGTTTCATCTTCTCAGCATTATCACCATGACACTGGTCTTTTTTACTCCTTTAATGAAAGTGTAAAGGAAACAGATTACCAAAACCCACCAATCATTGCACAATAAGGACATTTCAGAGAGCAAATACCAAAACAAAAGTTAAAAAATCCTAATAACAGACCTCATTTGTTCTGCAGAGGATGAATGCTGGCCAGAATTCAGTATTTTCTTCCCACTGGGCTGTGATTTTTTAAATTGTGAAATCGTTTGGTTTGAATCTGCTGCAGAGACAACGCAAATAAATAGCTGAATGTGACACAATTTAAGAAAATTCTTTAGTGCATATTTATCATTATTCCCTTCATAAATTAACATGTTCTTTATTGGGGGGCAAACTGACAAAGAATGACACAATAACAAAAGAGCCACTACATTTAAATATTAAATATTCTGCATTTTTCTATATAAATAAAGACACATGAATGAACCATGAGTAGAATTACCATCTCCAGTGGGTCTCTGGTCGAGTCTGCTGAGCGAGCGGCTGCTTCTCATGAAGGGAGCAGCAGAGAGGGAGCTGGTGTTGAGGGAGGAGAAGCTCCGGCTGCTGCTGAGGCGGAGAGCTGATCCGGCTGCCTGCCTGGTGGTCTGGTGGCCGAGGCTGCCTCTTTTCAAGCTGCCAGTGGAGTCGCCGCCTCTGCTGCCGAGGCTGTTGCTCCTTCCAGCACTGACACTGGTTTTACTGCTGACGGCCTGTTTAGCTCCACTGCTTACAGGTGCTGTCGATGCTGCTGCTGCTGCTGGCTCCTTTGAATTACAGAGAAAGAGAGCAGAAGTCACAAAGAGATCAAATTCTGCATGTTTTTCAGCTGATGGAGAAGATATTCCAATGTCAAACATCACACCTCGAGTCCCAACTTGGACCCTTTGACACATACAATCCGATCACCACTGGAGAGCCTTTTAATCCTGACAAGAGCTCTTAATTTACTTAAGTACCATCTGACCGACACTGATCATGCACACACACACACAGACACGCGCTTCAGACTTAATCACACTTTGGGGAGCCATCAGATAAAAGCAGTCTATTCCAGTCTGAGTAGATGCAACCTCACCAACTGCAGAGGCAATGAATCTGTGGCCGCAGCACACGACAGAGAAATCAATTAGAAGAAGCTTGAGGAGTCCTGACTTTGCGATTCGTGCGGGTTTTAACTGCACTGACTTGATCTCCGGCCACTAATGGCTTCATAAATCAAACCATCTCGCAAAAAAACATCCTGAGGAAACTGTGTCCATGTTAAATGGACAACACAGCTGGTGGAGTTCAACACTTTCACATACACAGTTAGCATTAGTTACACTACTGAGGGAGGAGGAGCTGTTTAAACAGAAAGACACAGGATGCAGATTCAGCACACTTTGTTTTTTCTCTCCACAAAATGAAGCAACACCATGCAAAAATGTTAATTATCTCTGTTTGGTGTGCTCTAGTGTGAGAATGGTTCCGGTTTTTGGATGTCACTTATTGGGAGGAGCAGAAAATGATGAATCAATTTCACAGCTCAAGGCATCTTTAACAAAACTGCTGCGTTGAAAACAAAAGACGGGAACAGGACGAGTCTGAATTCTTTGAAATATCTCAGTGACTGGGTATTTCATCCTCATTTACTTTTGTTGTGATCAAAGATGTTCCATATGTACAATGTCTGGATTACAGCACAACACAGCAACAAAAAGTCCTTTGTTATGTCACGTGTTACCCGATTTTGTGATGTTCAAATGTACCAAAATGAAATACTTTATCCCAGAATACATATCTCTCATTGCCGGATGTTTTCACATTAAAACAGTCACAGGTGTTTCTGAGCAGATCCTTGTTCAGGCTGCATTTATATTCCCAAAAGCATCCCTAAAAAATATGTGCAACATTTTGAATTTCTACCCACCTTTCCTCCTTTCTTCTGTGCAGGCTTGTTGGTCTTAGTGTTTACCAGGGTCTCATGCCACCTGCTATGAATGAGATTAAGACACATGAAGCATTGAGGCAACTTCACTTTCACAAAACACTTATTTTGTATTACTATTAGGTTTTACATGGTTATGTTCAGTTATAGAAACTCTTTCTGTGCATATAATTTAATTTAAGGGTGTTAAAATCTTCCTTCATAGCACATTAACAACAGATAAGCCCTTAATTTTAAACGAAATCATACATATTATGTTTATTTCTAAAGCAGCCAGTGAATATTTAGTGGATATAACCCAAGTTAATGGAAATAGCATACAGCTAGGGAGGACTGCTGTCAGTCACAGTGACCCTGAACCTGTGTAGTTATTTTTCTCATGAACAAGTAACTCCTGTGGTGTTCAAACAAACAAAGAAATTTAATAAGGGGCATTTACATACTTAATTTTTAGCTGTCATCTCAATATGATGTTTAAATTTGGTGCTTTTCAGTCACAATCACTTATTACGCTGCTTCAGTTTTCATTTTACCTGAGCAATCTCTGGAAAGTAAAAGGCATATTACCTGAAGCACCACCTCAGACAGTACAGTTTAGTGTAAATTTTATCTATATCTTTTGTTAAATTAACTAATTTTACATAGAAAAATCTGACTTACCTTTGTTTATTGAACGACATTTTCAGCCTCACAATAAAAAATCTCCCTGAATGCGACTTCTTAAATTAATGTGACAACTTCTGGCTGATATTCATCTGCAAAAAGAGTCTCGAGTGAACAAATCACAAACACGTCCACACAACCGCGTCCCAAAGAAAGACACAGACGAACATAATCCCACACGAGTCGACAAACTCCATTAGAGTTTTTCAGGATTAGGCCGACAGATTAACAGGATTACTACACAGTCATTTTAGTGAACTTGACGTTCGGTCCTGCAATGTTTATATACTTCTAATATCTGTCAAGTTAATATCAAGTCCCAGGAACCAGTGATAAAGTGAAAAACACACTCAAGTCTTTGGATATTGGTTGCTGAGTGTGTGTTTGCTCTGCTGAGGACACACAGTGACACAGCTGTCATCATGAATCAGTGAGCTGTGACCCGACATGAACTTTCGAAAACAATTACTTAGATACAAGACTTGTGTGAGTAAAAGCCAGACTGAGACAATGAGAACAAAAGAGGGTTTTCTTCTTGTTGGGTTTGTAACAAGAAAGAGTCTGTTAATCAAATCACATCATGCAATTAGAGCTCAAGTGCCAAAATGAATAAGTCATTTAATTATGTGTGGCCAAGGCAATAAATGTAAAGTGGTAGATAATAACTGGGAGATGTAAAATTAATAGAAGTCGAGTAGTATATCAGAAGAAAAAGCAAAGAGACTTAGTGAAGCTTAGTCTTATGCCAAAATGCAACTCTGACTGATTGTATTAGGTAATAAAAGGTAATATCAGTGTAGTGCTCTTAATGTTGTGACAGAAGGTCAAAAGGTCACTACATGCATGCAATCAATAGACCTTTTTCACAACACATGATTTGATTTTTTAAGGCCAACAGGAAAGGCAGGTGGTACTAAGAACATTAACAAAGGCTCTGTTGTATTGAAGTGTCCCAGTGAGCCAGCCTGCATTACACAAGGGCCCCAAAAGTCAAAAGCTAAATGGACTTCAGTCGTTAATAACTGTATTATTTACAATTATGTGCTTTTCCTACCTTGACATGTCCCCGCTTTTTCTGATCTTACATGTGCGTGTCTGTCTGCATGCAGGGTGTGCAGCATTTATTTTTTATTAGTGTTTATTTTATAATATTGTAGGAAAGAGGGACACATTGAATCATCGGTTCCAATTAACCTCAACCAAAGAGTAAATACTCCTTGGTAAATGTGTTTAATATATATTTATTTTGATGGTATTGTAGATGAGGGTGGCACATTGGAGCATCTGGTTCGAATTAACCTTAGTGTTTAACCTTAGTCTGACTCAGCAGATGTACCGTAAACTGCAGCTTACACCTTTCTCCGCCCTTACTGCTATCTACGTGCTACATGTCTCAGAATCTCCTTCACTATGGGAAACAGCAACCTCTGAGCAGCAACCTACACACTGAAAATTTCATGTTTTACAGGTTTGTATCATGCATTACGGCAGCCTCGCTAGATTTTTTGTTGCATGCAAATATTTATGGGCCACCAAAACTATTCCCACGTGACTTGATAGATAGAAAGAAAGATAAGAAAAGTAAGGAAAATAACTTGTTTACCATGCTAGTAGAAGAAATAAGGTGAAAATGATGCTTGTATGTTGCAATAAAAAAGTGGATTAAAAAATGTGCATGCAGTAAAATAAGATAAAAATAATAATACACATATAGAAGGGAGTGCAGCATAAACACAGCATGAAAACATTTGTCTCAAAGTCTTGGTTTCATAATTTCTCAGCAGTTTAAACTTATTGTTTATTCCATTTATTGATGTGTTTGCCAATCTATCTACTTTAGATATTCTATTTCATTTTAGCCTGTTTTATTTAATTTTTATCTTTTCTGGTGTTTCCTCATTGCATGTGTTTTTTAAGGACAGCTTTTCCTCACTTCCCCAGTCCCTCTTTTTTGAGTCCTATTGCATTTTGTTGCATTTTTATTCCTTTGTATTGTAAAGCATTTTGTGTTACATTTATTTTTTTTAAAATAAAAAGTGTTACAAAAAAAAAAGTCTGACTGACTGATTGATTGGTGTTTTATTTGTCTCTATAATCTCAGAGATGCTGTTTTCTCTGCTCTGAGAACTCGGCCGCTGATTGGCTGCTGGGCCACGTGACCTCACAGCTGATTTCGCTGGATGAAGTGTTTTGCTTTTAGCTCATCATTCCATGTAGCCATTTCTGGTTAGCATAGCTGTAGGGTAGCATAGCAGTCATTTGCCAGCTTTAGCAGCGCTACTATGGCCCAGGCAGCACAGGCTACTGCATTTGACGCAAACAACTCTCAGATTCAGGTGGAACACGATAAAAAGCGCCGGCAGTTTGTTATCAGGCTAAATGGTAAGTTCAGTATGTAAACATTAGGGTGCTAGCTAGCTGGCTATGTTAGCTAAGAGGCTGGTGGAACATTAGCTTTCCTTGATGCTAACATCGTCGGCGTTCCCTTATTGATAACTCCAACTGCCATTTTAAACACAACAGGCATTATTCAGTTCACACGGGCGTTATTTTGGTATTATATGGAGTCAGGAACAAAGCCAAGACAATAAACCCTGATGAAAGCTGCTGACTTCCCTGACTTGTAACTTCATCTGCTGCTTTTGGGCACGACGAAAACATTTTCCTCGTTGCATTCCTGAAGGCAAATATGCCACAAATAGACATTCTCCTAGCTGGCCTAGTAAAGTTTCTTTATAGCAACCCAGTTCCTCTCTCCTGCATTGAATTACGCTTTAAACATCAGTGATTTCAACTTTCCAGATATGACATGCTCTGAATTTTATTAGTCAGACCCAAATATGGGTTGTAGCACTTCTTTTTTTAGTTCAAAGCAAAGTATGCACATAGTGATTTATGCTATGTCAAGTAGCTAAACTAACTGCAAGTTTTCCTTTCAGTGTTCTGGTTTATGACAAGCTAAACTATTGTTGTTAATGTGGGTATTTGTCCATTAATTTAAAATTTTCATAGCTTGCACAGTTGTGTGTTTTCAGCAAAATGTTGGGAGCCATTGTTACCAGAATCAAGATCTTTATCAGTCTCTGTTCAGTTTCTCTTCACCCAACTGCATTATCCCTTCTTCTCAGGCACTGGTCTTACTAAGCAGCCATTTTGCAGTATTATATGTGGATTGCATTCTGTTTTATTGACAGATAAACCCTGGGCTTACACATAGCTTTAAATATAAATCTGCTATAAGTAATTCAGTTAGATCACATGCTACAAGTTTTATGTGTGTTTATTACCTCTCATTTTTCCCAGCATACCCTCGCAAGGTGGGGTCAAGCTGCTTTTTGTAAGCTGTAAAAAAAAACTGGGTTGGGTGGAGGCTCATTTGACACCAACAAGAGCTACATCTTCTGTCTGCCCTCAGGGTCTCATGATCGTGCAGTTCTTCTGTATGAATATGTTGGGAAGAAGACGGTGGATTTGCAACACACTGAAGTTCCAGATGCTTACAGAGGGAGGGGAATTGCCAAACATCTGGCCAAGGTAGAGCTGATTCTTAAAAATCCAGTCTGAAATGAGAGATTTCTCTTTGTTTCTATGTTTCAAATGCCTGGTGTGCTCCTATACACAATGGAAATTACAGTTTGTGTAAATCTGAATAGATAATTAAAATAAAAATTTAAATAAACCATTTTTGTCTGCACTCGGAGCACAAATAGGTTTTAGAATTTTGCACATAAAGCGCATTTAAAGTAAAGCTGCAACTACTGGTTGATTAATTGATTGGCAACTACAGTGATAATCATTTGATTAGCCAAGCATCAAATGTGAGAATTTTCTTTTCTTGGTTTTACGTAATAGTAAATTCTAAATATGTTTGTACGTTAGACTATTGGTCACACAATATATTTAATACATATTGATCAATTATAAAAATGATCATTAGTGTTGGCATTATTTAAACCTGATAAACTTTAGTGAATGACAGTGTGTGCGTATGAATCCAAATTTATACAACTGATTAGTTGTCAGCTGAAATTAATCACCTCCTTTTCTGTTCTGATAATTGATTAATTGGTCCGAGTGACTTGATGTGAAAAAGTCTAGATTCTCTTTTTCTTCTGTGAAGCTTCCTTAAAGCTTTTCCTGGCTTCCATTTTTTTAAACTTTATGACAGTACACTGAATGTATTGGGGTCGTGTACAAAACAAGATTCGATGATGTCATCTTGGGCTTTGTGTAATACATTTTCTGATGTTTTTTTTAGGGCTGACAAAGAATACATAAATCAAGATAAAAATCAACAAATTAAAGTCTAAATAAGAGAAGAAGTGTCTTATTTTAGTGACTGCCATACAGATTTTACCTCTTATAACCTGACAAAGTTGAATTTTTATATGTTTCTATGACCATTTGAAGAAATGAATGAATAATTCAGATGTGATTTTCTGCATTATGTGATGGCAGGCAGCCATGGATTTTGTGGTGGAAGAGGACCTGAAAGCGCACCTGACCTGCTGGTACATTCAGAAATATGTCAAAGAGAATCCGCAGCCTCAGTACTTTGAACATATTTATCAATGACCCCACATGACTCCAAAAAAAGAGAAGAGCTGGAGAAAGAGACTCCCGGGAGAGAAATACTGTGTGGAAGCATGCTTTGGAGTTACAGGATGATAAACAACAAAGGACCTTCCAGGCATTGTTAAACATGACACTGAGTGAATCCAAGGACAACGGATCTCACACCAAAGATGTCTGTGAGGTGAACGTTGGATCGACTGGTCAGTTATGTCCACACCAAGAGGATTCAACACAAGCAGGAAGTGAATCGGCCACGACTTGTAAAACAAAGCAACCAAAGGTTAAGCATGTTACCTCAGGCAGAAACTTCCAGGAGCTACACCCAACACTGACTTGAAGCAAACGTTAGGCATGTATTGCAAGCAGATGTGAGTCAAATGTTAAAATGTGTTGCAAACTCCTGTCCTCCTTTGGACTCACTGGTTGTGAGCTGCTACCACATGACCGACCCTGGCGTCTGTCTCTGGGATGGTTTGGATAAAAAAGCAATTGTGACTCCACTGACACTCAAATGATCGTGACATTTACTTTTTAACTCCTTCCTTTTTTGGTTTTTTATTCTTTTCCCACTTTTAGAAATTGTGTTTCTTAGGGCTAAAGTGTTAGTATAGAAGGTTGTGTGTGCGAAATGCATCTTCGGAACAACAAGCTACTCAATTTTTACTAGGTGAAAATTGAAAGAGGTGTAGACATACATTTGGCGGGGAATTAATCATTTTAAAAAATATAATCTATATTTTTAAGATATGTATTTTCCCAAACTCTTAGTTTGGATCAAATTTTACTCCATCCACTTCCATTCTTCCCACATACAGAAATGAAATGTTCATTATTGAAGTCATGAATTGGTTCTTTGATTGATAAAAAATGGAAGGATGTACAAGCGACAGATTCCAAACTGAAAGTGCAAACCTGACTAAGCCTCAAGAAAAGCTCATTTTCTTAAATGTTCGTGTTAAATGTGAGACGCATCCATGCGATGAACTGCTTTTAAAGTCTGTCACTGTACGGCGCAACACTTCAGTGTGGATATAGATGAAGATCTGCTCAAACCAGCAACAAAAACAACACTGTTACATTCAGGGCATTTACATTCTATGGTGTCAGACACTCCTTTGTTCTGTCATTCAGGAAAATGACACTGGGTGGCTGAAGCTTAGACTTTTCTTGTTGTTTTATCTATTTCTTTGCTTTTTGCATCAAGGTTTCATAACTCAGCTGATGTCAAAATAGTAAAATTAATCACAACAAACAATATTTTGGAAAAAAAAGAACTTTTTTGGCTCTTCAGGAGGTTTTGCTGTTGACAATCTTAAGTGTTGAGGAGAAAAGTACCTCAGGTTACTCAACACACTCTGGCAGGACAGTACAGATTCTGTCTACTTTAATAACTTAGGAAACCAGTATCTCTTTGTAAAACGTTCCTTTGGGTGGCACTTGTCTAATCATAGGCCTGGGCATTCAAGGTATTATTTCTTCTTTTTTGTTATGCTATATTTGTGTGTTTCTCTGAAAGGAAACAAATGCCCGACTTCAGTTTCAAGCAGTTGTGTCTAACAAATGCATCATCATGTTACAATCCTGTTACAATGTTTTGTGCTTGGGACACTTTTTTTCTCCGTACTTGTTGTCAGTAAATAAATAAATCTAATACACATCACTTTTTTAATGTCATAGTATATGTTGATCACAAAACTGAAAAACATACGCATGAATGGCAGATACTGAGGAGAGGATTTGATACTGTTCTATTTTTTTCACATTTAACTTTACAGTGATCATTTGTTTATTATGATTGTTCATGTTTTCCTGCTTTAGCTAGTTCCCGTCTCCTCAATGCTTCAACTGAGCTGTTTGTTCTTTCGGTGTAAAACACACATTTGTAAAGGTGTGTGCTTTAAGCATTTGTTTTTCTAGTATTTATGCAGTTAACTCATTCAAATATCAAGGCAGCAGAATAGCTTATCATGCATTGCCCATCTCAAAACACTTTTGTTTGGTCAGATGAACACTAAAATAAGTAGTACATGTTCAGTAATTCCATGACAATTATTTAAGGACAGACAACTTTAAACTATGAGAGAATACCGTGTTAACTATGAGTATATCATATCCATAATAAATACTGCAAAGAACCACACAGATAAAAAACTAAACTATTGATTAGCCCCACTGTCAGATTAGATCACAGCAGTAATTTAAGTCAGTTGTTAATTTATGTTTTCTTGGTTAAGGATGAAGGACATTTAAAGCTACTTTGTGTTGGTTCTATATTGCTTTACTGTGGCGCCATCAGGTGGCAGAATGAAGATGTGACCTTACCAGACATTATAATCAATTGACTAAGCAAGTAGAGATGATCCGTGTAAATTAGCAGAAAGATAATACACATAACAACGACTGTTAGTCTCATCTCACTGTATACAGTCTCATAATGCTGTTCTAAGCCATATCTAGTAAAATCTAGCTGGTGTTACTCATTAAATCAGCTCCGAGGGTTTGTCAATCTCGATATAAAATGGTTTGGGAGCATCTGCGCTAAAGGATTGGATTCTACACAGCTTGTGTGTGAGTCACTGCGCTTTTTTAAATCGGTGAATCAGACTTGCAGATAAGTACTTGATAATTCTTTAATGGTGTGACCCAGAATGATACACCAGCAGCAAACACAAACAGAAGCACTGAGGTTGTCTTATTATCGTGCTGCTTACAACGCAGAGGCTCTTGCTTGACAGATCGCTAAAAAGTAATCAGCAGTTTGGTTCAGACACTTAAAAGTTTTGGACATGAAACAGCTACAAAACATCTCCTGATTACTGAGGAGCTCGGAACATGTAGTGCAACATGCAGTGAGTGACGCAGCTTCCTGCATTACTGCATGCCACCTCAGTCACCACATGTAACCAGACAGCCATGTCCAAGGTCCTCTACAAATGTCAGCTCAGGGTTAAAACTGAGTCTGTCTGTAGCTGCCACTGAAGACACAAAGGTCATGTCCTCTGTTTTTGTTCTGGGAATTTAAAGTGGTCAGCATACTGAGGGATTTTGTTATGATGTGCAAATAATAACCTGCACATGGTTGTTATTCTATAAGCTGAGTCCAGCATGTTTAGGATGAATAAATATGCCTAAGTTTGACTACTACAAACCCGCTAAAGGTCTGGACTGGGATATCAGAGCTGTTACAGTCATTTGCTTGGAAGAAAAACATGTTTCTGACCTTTCATTTAACAAAATTTCTCAAACTGCTTGCATAAATGTAAACCTGTGCCTAAATAAAGCGTTTGATCCTGATCAAAGAAGGAAATAAGCTAAAGAATCTGATCTCATGATCTCAGTATTTGTAATCCTGGCTGCAACTATTTCCATCATACATACAAAAAAAACAACACATTATATCTTTAAATAACCTGCATTTCTCGATGGAGAAAAGGCAAAAGCTTTTTTTTTTCTTTATACACTGGTCGTTATGAGATTTTGTGCTTTTTTGCTTCAATAACATGCCTTCTTTCAGAACTAGTGGAAAGAAAACATCCAACATACACATTTAGATGTTTATTCTGCTACACTTTGTATATTTTTATCTGTAGATTTCTATTACAATACATCTCTGGGCCATTTTCTCATAGTGTTTCCCCCCCTCTCAAATAAGGCCAGAAATCTGCACTTCAGTTGTTCAGTGTTGAAAAATTAGCCACAGCCTGAATTACAAGAGAGGATTGATCTGTGTTATTCCCAAAGAAATTTCTTGTGCCAGGCATTGCTTAGAACAACAAAATTACAATAACATAAACAAGCACAGCGTGCAATAGAATAGTAACACGATATAAATATGATACAATAGTAAAAATAAAAATAAGTAAGCTGGAATAAAGCAAAAATGTTTATGTAAAAGGTGATACTGATACTTATACTGAAAGCGATATTCTGACTTTGCAAATTATTTTTTAGATTGATAACCCTTTTTTTTGTTACAGAGGGACAAAGATTGTCCCTCCTAAAATCTCCTGTAAAAACCTTTAACACTGATATGAAGCGATAATTTTGAAGATGACGTCATCTAGTGTTCAGATTTCTGCACTGGAAATGTATGCAAGGTGACACATATTGAGACACATGTTATAGTCAGTAATGTACAGCATCCAGATGTGCAACATTAGTTACACTACTGTTTAATAATTCCTAAAACACCATATAAGCTATTTTAAAAGAATATACTAACCCACTGTTTTCATAGATACACTTACACATACTATTGTATTTTTCCACTGCATGTTTTATTTTATATTTGCACTTTTAAAAAGTGTCTGACTGTGTGAATGCTGTATAATTCCGTTGTTCACTATGCAACAACAGTAAGAGAATTATTTTCTATTCTGTTCCATTTAAATATAAAATTTCAGAAGATCTGTAATACAAAAACTAGTTGTCTTACTGTGGGTAGTCCATTGGGGAAGTTTCATGGTGGTATCTGTTCACCTGTTGTGTCTCCCCTTGACCATTCTAAGTCCTGGGGGAGTCACAGGTCCAGTGTTGAAAATCATTTAAATATCATTCAGATTGCACATTTTCCGATATGCATGATTGATTTTTGATTTCTGTATTGATACGTCATGCCCGCGTCACTTAGAGCTGCTACAGTTGTTGTTCCTCTCACAGTGCTTGGTTCCAGCTGATCTGACCGCAGCCATTATAGTCAGGTTACAGCACGCCGACACGCAGCTCACACCAGCGCGCGGACACACACTGAGCACGCGAGAGCACAATATGGGTGAGAAGTCAACACACACATTTCACTGCAAAACCACACAAATACACATGTTACACTGTGTGTTCTATAACATACAGTAGGCTATGTTGTTACGGATTTAACTAATACATGCAATATTACACTTTGATATCTAAATGGCTCCTGTGTTTATTTGTAGTTCAGTTTGTGTAGTTAAATAACTGATTGTTATAATTTAAATAAACATACCTTCATTCATTTCTGTTTATATTTATTTAGATTGTGGTCTGACCTCTCAAACTTCTATGTGCCATTACAAAATACGTAAAGGCAGGTAGTCTTCCTGCATAGCATCATGGGATTAGTAGTCCGCTTTCAATTCAATCTGTTGCGCCCATGATAGTAAGACACTACATTACCCAGAATGCTAGGTGCTGGTAAACGTCAACTGCAATCACAGTTGTATCTCCAACATGGCGTCGCTGGGAAGGAGGCGCGGTGTCCCAGTAAGCAGGGAGAGGTCAGTTACTTCACATCTTGGCCGTTAAACGAAAATATTTTACCAAGTTGCATGTTTTTGTCGGTGTCACCGTTCGCCTGATCCCGAGCATGCACACTGATCGGGATGCAAAGTTAAACGCCAAAACGAGAAGTCGGAATTTTAGCCCATGGTAAGCTAGCGTTAGCTGGCTAACGTGTACGGCTAGCTAACGTTAGCAAGGAAACAAACTAGCAGCTCATGTGATGTTTTGGTTGTTCCACAGCTGCCGATTAACTGCGGGAGAAGTTAAATTTTACCGTGTGTCGAAGTGGACACCGGAGCAATATGTTGCCGTTCATACAGTGCACGACTACGGCTCAGCTAGCAGTGTTGTCCGCTGTGTTTGTCGACCTGTTCTGGAAGTGAAACGCTTCTCAACTTAGCTTTCAGTCGTCCAACTTTCTACCATGTAATCGAGTTAGCTAATGTACCTACCCGACGCTCAGGTACAGTGTGTCCTCTGCTCCGGGACTCTAAAACGACTTTCACTTGAATCTAAAACGCCTTCAATTTTTTTTCTTAGCTAATACTGCGCTTGTCTTTGTCGCCGCTTCTTATCTGTTCAATCGTTGAAGTTTGTTTGCCTTTACTCATGGTGCACTTGAAGGCCTCGGAATGTTGACACTGATCCACACATATGTCTCGTATTTTAACATAATTTGCGAGAAATTATCAGTTTATAAAAGTGATTGGACATTAAATAATGCCCGATTATTAGCTAATAAACAAATGGAGGCAAGCTATCAGCATTTTGACATTTGATAATCATGACTTGATGTAAAGTAGGCATTAACCAATATGTTTTTCAGGGCTGATATCGATACCAGTTATTAATAATGAAGGAAACTTAATATTTACAACTCATATACATCTGCAGTAAATATTAAAATCTTGGTGTCAAAATTCAAAATAATACAAACTCCACTGCAGTTTTTGTCGAAATGCCTTTGTGTATTTGTGTTTTACATATTTTTCGCTTTTTAAAATGTTTCAAATGTGTCCTTAAGTGTTGACAGGCAGTTATTGGTGACATTTAACTAATCAGATAGTGCTGTGAGCAGGACATTGGTCTACATTGCTATAGAGAGAGATGACTGCATCAGAATCAAAGCAGGGTATTTTCCAACTAATTTGTTTCACTGGGCATCAATAATAAAAACACCAATAATTAGAAAAATGATAAATATTGGATCAGGTAATCGACCGTAGTTGATCAGTCACTAATGTGAAGCAGAACAAAAGCAAAATGAAAAGTGCTCATGCAACTAAAGTATGTATATTGAAATAAAGTATGTTAATAAATAATTTGGGGTTATGTGTAATGCAGTACACAATTAAGAATTCAGATTGAACTTATTTTTATATACTCACACATCTCACAAGTATCATTTTAACCAAACGCCAATAAGTTATTGGTCATGGTATCAGTATTCTGAATTATTGACTGAACAACAACAATGACTGATGTTGTTCAGCAAAAGCAGATAGGAAATAGGAGACACAGTCTTAGATGATTAAGTCTTTTCATTCTATGCTCTCTTCTTTGTCTTACTGTTACTTGCCTGCTATTTTGTTTCTGCACAGGGGAGTGATGGCGGCGTCAGACTGCTACATCGTGCACGAGATCTACAATGGGGAGAATGCGCAGGACCAGTTTGAGTATGAGCTGGAGCAGGCACTGGAGGCCCAGTATAAATACATTGTTATCGAGCCCACGCGGATCGGAGATGAGACAGCCCGTTGGATTACCGTGGGCAACTGCCTGCACAAGACGGCTGTGTTGTCAGGTGCTGCTTGCCTCCTGACACCACTTTCATTGCCCGTTGAATACTCGCGCTACGTGGCATTGCCCGCAGGCGCCCTCAGCGTGGCCTGCGCTGCCCTCTACGGGATTTCGTGGCAGTTTGACCCCTGCTGCAAGTACCAGGTGGAATATGACAGCCAAAAACTCTCGCGGCTGCCCCTGCATACACTGACCTCCTCGACGCCCGTGGTATTGGTACGCAGGGATGACATCCACAGAAAGAGACTCCATAACACGATAGCACTGGCGGCCCTGGCGTATTGCGCCAAGAAGATCTATGAACTCTATGCGGTATGAGTGCACTCTGAAGAGGATTTAAGAACCAAGAGAAAACGGAAAAAACAAACAAAAAAACAGAACCTACCCACCCCCAGATGTAAGAAAAGTGGAAGTCATGATCAGGCCCAGCAGTTAGCTCCACATGTTGTGGGTGCTTCCATTTTGAACTTTGATCAGAGGGATATAGTTAAAACTAGAAGGAATTGTTTTTTTTTCCTTACATTTCCTTTACTTCTATGTGACAACAACAGCACACTTATCTCCGTAGTACCCTTGCGCCTCCTCCCCTGCGCTCTCCACCTGCATCCTTGACACGCAAGAAGCTCGTTCACAAGTGTATGAGAGCAGTTCCTGCGGACTGAATTGTATTGGAGTGAAGTGGACAGACATGTTTTGTGTACCAAACTCTTTCCCCTTTCCCTCGTAGTTTTACTGTACCCCTTTCTTGCTGATCAGTACATCACCCTTCATTAAACATTAGGATATTTCAAACTCACTTTTCTGTACTTTATTTACTTTTTTCATTAAATGGATTCAACATGATGTCCAGAAAAGAGCGTAATAGCTCAAACTTATTTGAGATTGTGTCTTGTTCATGTAGATTTTCTGGTTTAAACAATTGCAAGGAAGATCTTGTGAGACAAAGATGTGGCTCAATGTCCTCTTTTGAAAAAACTACAAACTTTTAATCATGTAAATTACATTAGACTGTTTGACACTACAGACAATACACAACAAATTCTACATTCTTACGTCCTTCTATATACTATGTTTATCCAATGGTGTGACTCCCAGGAGGCATCAATACTGATTTTGAGATGAAAAACTAGTATAAATGAAGTGAAGGATGACTGAAACAACCAAATGATGAAGTGAATTTAAGTTGTATGAATTATAATTGAGTACTCGGTGACACTGATTAAAAAGTTGTTAAAAAGTCTAATTTTAATCACCATTACAAGCAGAGCAGTAGATTGTTGGAATAAATGTCAGCGTATCAGAAATAAATTCCACCAGTTTGTTTCAAACAGAACTCTGTAAAACATCTCCCACTCACTCAGGACTGCAGCGCAGTGGCAAATAGTTCATTTGTTCATGAAAATGTTCAGCTGTTGACTTTGACAATTGTCCTGCAATTAATACAAGTTGCTTTTGTTTTTTCTTTAAAATATATACATGGTGCTTTCATAGGTAAAATGTATAGTTTCTTAACAATTGTGCACAGTGTATGAAAGCACCTCAGACAACTGGGACCCAAGCTGTTGACTTCAAGTAGAAGAAAAGTCAGTTTGCAAACTTTGCTATTTTGTTCACACTCAAACATTGACTTTGCAGCCTCAGCCTCGGTGTGTATTGGCTGCTGGATGTGGAAAACCACAGGCATGCAGCTCTTGCATTTCCTGCTCAGTCATTTTGAAATTGGAAAAAATAAATAAAATGCATTGATGCACACAGAATTCAAATCCTCCTAAGGCTATTTCTTCTCACCATATACACAAAAATATATATTTATATCTCACTGAATGAGTCAAACTGAAATTAGATGATGGCAGTTCTGAAGCAGAGGGATGAGTTCTCAGAGGAATGGCCTGAGACAACCTCATTACTCTGCTGATTTGTGGCCAGACCAGGCAAATTATTTGTCAGCTGACCTGCTGAAACTAGCGGTCTTCCGCAGGAGTTTGGCTGTTTGGTGCATTCGCTGATTATCACCCAAATAAGGAAGAAACTGCTCACATCAGCACACAGATGTCATCATACTGAGCATTAGGAAGGCCGATGACTGTCCTCAGCGGACAGTGGGTCTAAAAGCTAGCTGATGCTGTTTATTCATGCTGCTTTTATCTTACATAAATACCAAAAAGTTAACATTTTCTCAACCTGTCTGCCCAAGGAGCGTCACAGCCAGCCCTAATGATTTTAGAAGAAGTCAAAAATCCTGTTTACTGCCTCTATTAGTCAAGCTGTTCTGCACCAATGACATCTCAAAGGAGCTTTTCAGTTACAGTAGAGTTTAAGCGACCTCTGCTGGCAAAATCTGTTAAAAGCAGGACACACTTAGACCGCTACTACAAAGAAGTGCAATAATCCAGTAAAACTGAATTACAAGCACTCTTAATCAGCATGACTACCAGAACATTCTGCTTACAGGACCATCAGTTTTATTTCAACAAAACCAAGAGCCAAAACACTTTTCCAGGCTCTTTAAGGCCTTTTTTCACCAAGCAGCAGAGCGATGCAGTGCTGCCTCACATGACCTGGCTCCTGCAATTACTTGACCCATAACCAGCTGCGATAGTTCAGGATCAGCAGAGTGAAGGAAATCAGCTGACAAGTGCTCAGCGTATGTCAGAACTCCCACAGGACTGTTGGAAAAGCTCCACTGTATGATATTGTGAAGCCGCTGAGGAGAATGAAGTGTGTGCAAAGGAGCTGCAAAACGTGGCTACTGCAAAGAGTCTAAAACTGTGAATGTTGTTGGTTTCGTCAATCTGATGCATTATTTCATAGCTAAATGTTTGACAGTTCCACTTTATGTAGGTAGCTGGTTTATTCAAGTGGTCGATAACTTCAAGGTCGGATCAAGTGTTGAATAGTCTTGACTTATTTTTTCAAGCTGCCTCTGGTCAATGACTTTGCAGTCTCAAGAGCAAGCCTTTGCAGGTTTGGTAGACTGGCTTCACCCTGCATGGTCTGGCCTGCACTGAATGGGGGATGTAATCTGAACTGTAGGGGGTGATCCTTTCTTGCGCCTGTGGGGCTGATTTACAGTTAGCTGATGTGCATTTTTGTAGTCAGCTCAAACATATTTTATCTTGTACTGTATCTGGTGTATTCTCTTTTGTAGGTTCTATAGGGACTCAAAACCAGCCATAATCATACCTTAAAGAGTAAGTATCAATATGTCCCCTTCAGTGGATGGTAAGGGTCCATAGTCTGTGTGCTTCCTGGACATCGAGGCAAGTTTATGGTATACCAGCAGTTAGAACAACATCAAAATTGTGGTTTAACAATTAGTCAGACCTAACTTCACAGTGCTGGAGATATTTAAAGGGAAGGGGAGGGGAAAAAGACAATGCAATATAAAAAAATTGCGTAGGTCTTAAAACAATGAAATATATGTTGAGTAAGTTTTTTTTACAAAGATTTTGTTGCCTTCCATATGTTGTATCTAAGTCTTTGATAACACAACCTGTAGGAGAAACACAGCACTTGCAGGAATCAGTCTGATCACATTTATCACAACAAACACACCTTGCAGCTTCAGATCGGATGACATGACATTATGTAAAGTGGAAAAAAAAATACAAATAGATCGGCAGCTTGAATTGAATGTTTTAATCAAGAAAAAAAAAGACTAATTGGAAAGTCTTTACGTTAACAAAATGTCATAGATCAGTTTACCGCAGATGTCGGTGGTTGGTAAGCTGTGTGTTCCTGAGCATCTTTGTTGCAGTCTACACAGGTCAATAACATTTAAACTACTGACTGGAGGAACAGTCCATGTGAGTTGAGTTGAACAAGAGTTCAATTACTTCCTGTTCCTATGAGGGGAGGAATTCTTGTTTTAGGCTCTTTACTTTTTATTTATTGTTCACCTATTTGGTATGGATATAAATGAGGTAATCTGGCAGCCAGTGGTGGGGAAAGTTATCAGACACAAGCTTTTATTTTACTTAAAAATACTCCATTACAAGTAAAAGTCCTGCATGAAAAATCCAACTTATGTAAAAGTACATAAGTGCTAGCAATAAAATGTAGTTAAAGTATTGAAGTACTGGTTGTCTCTCTGACGGATACAGTATTATATATGCCATCATTAGATTATTAATACTGTAGCATCAGTGTGTCAGCAGCAAGTTACTGTTGTACCTGCTGGATGTAAACTACATTATCTACATCAGATAAATCTTAGGGGCTGTCACATGGTGAGTGGGAGAGGAAACACTACATCTGAAATTTGACTACATATTGGTGTTGGTAAGAAAGGGTTAGAAACGGATGATTTAGTATTAAACAATGTGTAGTTTAAAAGTTTGTTTTATTAGGCCACAATATAAAATCTTCATCCCAACAGTTACTAAGACTGTCAAATAAAAGCAATGGAGTAGAAGGTAGCTACACTATTTACCTCAGCAATGTAGTGCAGTTTAAGCATAACAGTAAGTAAATACTAAAAAAGCAATCTCAAAATTACATTAAAGTATAATATTTCAAGTAAATGTACTCAGTTACTGTCCACCACTGCTGGAAACAAAGAACATATGACATGAAATGATTATGATTGTTGTCAGAACTGGAACTTCATCTCCCATAATTCCTAGCAAGAAGCAAAGCGGAAGTGGGCTCCGCTGTCTTTCAGGAGAACCCGGAACTCCTTGAAACACGGACCCACACTGCAGGTCCGCACAGCAGCACAAGCCAGGTGAGCTCTGTTAGTGAACTATTAACCCGCTGTTGTGTTTAAGTTCGCGGTTTTTTACACAGTGGATGCTAGCTAGCTTAGTTAGCTTCACCTGCTAATGTAGTTTTACGCTGTTAGCCAGCCTGTACAGAGAAGGTGATGCTGAACTCACTGTGTACTGTTATATTTAAGGCTTTAGCAAAACTTATTGTATATCTCGTTGACAGAAACCTTGTGTTTGTCAGTACATGTCCTAAATGGTACCATTAATTAGCAAAGTTTTAAAAATGACCTCAAATAGCACATAGTTTGTGCAATAAAATGTTCAAAAATGCAGTCAACAGCTGTGGTATTAGTATGAAGTTCATGTCATGGAAGATACTTGAGTCATTGTCCTTACAATTAGGAATATGTCCTGCTTTGATCATTTATTCCGGAACTAATTAGCAGCAATTACTAGTAATATGAAGTCTCATTTGCCTGGGTTGGAGTGCACCTGCATCAAGATCAGTGATACTGGGATGGAGTGTATTTCTTACTACATGTTCACTGAATTATTCTAAATTATTCTTCACACTTGAGAAGAAGAGTCCATGATCTTCAGGCAACTTTTAGGTTTATTTTACAATAAGCAGAGAGTACAAACTTTTTTTCTGGCAATACACAAAAAGAAAATACAATAAATTGCAAAACCCTAGCCATTATTAGTAGTGTAGTGCACTGCAATACCCTTTGTTTAACCATTTTTCATGTAGTACACTGTCTGTACAGATGCAATGGCAGTAAAAAAAACACTGAAGATGCTCAAAATATGAGCATAAGTGATGCAATGTTTTCTATGCACTCCTGTTTCACTCTGTATTCTTTTTTAAAAGAGAAATTCCTGATTGTTTTTCATCGTTGTCATCTTGTCTGACTGACTTGACTTGTTTATGTGATGTTTTAGAAACAGATGATACCACAATCTGGTTGAATACTGATTTCAGTCAAAGTACTTAGGCCTTTATTAGTCCTTCATGGTCACCCTGCAGTCAGTCAGAAGCAAGTATGCCTCTAGACCAGGGGTGCCCAATCCTGGACCTCGAGAGCCCCTATCCAGCATGTTTTAGATGTTTTCCTCTTCCAACACACCTGACTAAATGATCAGCTTATCGTCAAGCTCTGCAGAAGCCTGATAACGACCCTGATCATTTAATCAGGTGTGTTGGAAGAGGGAAACATCTAAAACATGCTGGATAGGGGCTCTCGAGGACCATGATTGGGTACCCCTGCTCTAGACCATGGCATAATTTTCAATAAAGGATACCACATCAGGCAATATGTAGGGGCTGACAGTTTCTGTTCAGGGCCGATACCAATACAAGTGTTAGTGTTCAAGGACACTGATGGCAACACAAATCTTCATTGAAATGCCTTTGTTTGTGTATGTTTTAGATATGTTTAAGTGAAAGAGAGCTTTTCATCATTTGCCCTTCAGTGCTGATAGGCTATTAGTTTAACCAATCAGACAGTAGAGTGGGCGGGACAGTGTGGCAGCTACAGATAGAGGTGGCTGCATCAAAGCCAAAGCATTAGCCTGATCCCTTATGTGTTTGAGACTGTTGCTATGCTGGTTGTTTGTGTTGTGTTTTGGAAACGGGACAAGTGGAAGGGGCTTAACTAAATGATACAGACATTAAAACATCCACAGTCCCATCAATGTTGGGGTTTAAGAGCTTACAGGAAAGGTCGAAGTCACCTTGGAGCCTGTTGAAAGACCTTTTTTGTGTACATTTTCTTTTGATGTATGTAGGCAATTATGGTATTTTCTTCCAGACAAGCAGTTGGTTGCATGATCAAATATACTCTCCATTATTATCTTATAAATTGTCAAAAGTAATGAAAGATGATCAACAGTCATGTCTTAAAGTTTTTTACTTAATGTGGATAGGCAGATAGAGAGAGAGAGAGATTGATAGATACCCTATCAAACCCCTAAGGGAAATTGTAGTGTTGCAACAGCATCACAAAAACACAAATAAAACACAATTTAAGAAATATATACTAGATAAAATAAAATTAAAAAAACAAACAAAGGACTTAGAATAGGATAAGACAAGGTTCAAGGTGCAAAGTCCTGAGTAGAGAATTTAATTTGATTTAATTTAGATTTCTTTTTAATGGAGAGCAGGAGTCACCCACAGCTTGGTGTCAAAATAAATCAGGTCTATTGCATGTTAGAAGGTTGCATATTTGAAGCCAGCCTTAGTTGGGTCACTCCTCTGTAGAGCAGTGGGTTTGAATGTTGTAATATTCCAGAGTTGCAACAGTATTAGATGGGAAGCTTTTTCTCCTCACTGAATCCTTTTGTCCTTGTGACTGCAGGTTGTCTGGTGTGGAGCAGAGCGGCTGGCTATGGAGCGCGTCATGGGAGGAGGAATGCTTCCACTAGTGTTAACAAGTGTTGGGGTCTTGCTGCTGTACCGGATACTTCTCCGCTTTAGAAAAGGAGCTTCTGTGCAAGGAGCTGTTGTGGTCATCACCGGGGCCAGCTCTGGACTCGGGAAAGGTCAGGCTCCTACTAATTACATGTAGATGTTCTCTACAAATGACTTCTGTTTTTTTCAGGCCATACTTTTTCAGTGTTTCTAAAATAAAAAAAGAGCTTTTAATAAGTGTGTTAACATGAGAATTAAAATTGAAATCAGTCTAAAGTCACTGTCAAGTTTGTGGTCTGTGTTTTAATCTGTTCGGACCACCAGGCACTGAGGGCAGTTTTTCTCCTGCCACTTTGGGTCCTCATGTAGTTTCAAAAAGGTTTTACCAATACATCCATTCAGTGACACACAAAATGTCAAAACAGTGATATGTGTAATTATTTTGGTGAAATATTGGGAAGCAGGGAGATGAGCACCGTCACTGAAATGGCTAGTTCACAGTGAAAAACAATAGAAGGACTGCTTCACTACTTGATCCAAATCCTCAGCAAAACCTGAAATTTCCAACATTTAGGATGCTGCTTTGTTGTTTTTGTTTCCTGTAGTGGAGAGATTTTGAAAACTTTAACACACAGATAGTGAAAGGGAAGGAGAAAGCTGTGTAAAATGCATGGCCAGTAGCAGGATTATATCTGATATCTGCATTTGGTGAGTCACGCTTTTCAATATAAGTCTTGTTGCGATTGTATCAAAAGCTGCACTGAGGCCTAAGAGAAGGACAGCCATGTTGTTTGTGTCCACAGTAATCCTCAGTTCATTAACTTTCAGTAGGGCTGTCTCAGTAATAGACTGGAGCTCTTCTAAAATGCTGTTGTTGTTTAGATGAACAAGTAGTTGAATAAAAGCAATTTTCTCTGAAGTTTACCAAAAACAGGGGATTAGGAGAGGGTCTGTAATAGTTTAGATCAGACTTCTTGAGGAGAGGTTTTACTGTTCAGTTCTTGAAAGCTGTGGTGAAGTTGTCGAGGTTAAGAGAGTATTTATTACACTTTTAACTTTTATTAGTCTGTGTTAGCAGGCTTTAAACAGCTTGTTATTTTATAGGGCCTAAAACACAAGTGGAAGCCCTCAACCTGCCAGTTACTATGCTGATAGTGGAGGACCAGAGTGTCTGCTTTCATAATACTGCCTGTAATGGAAAGTACTTTATTCTTTTAAAAAAATAAAGCTCATTCTCTGCATTTAAGATCGCATCACTCTGATGTGTAGGGCTGCATTACAGTTGTGTAGTAGTGAGACAGTATACAGCCTCGTGGTTCAGTGTTGTGATGCACCTGCTTACATGTTGTTCTTTGCTATTCACAAATTACAGGAGGTGTGCTTCTTGTGTTGCAGAGTGCGCACGAGTCTTCCACGCTGCAGGTGCACGGCTGGTGCTGTGTGGGCGAGATGCATCCCGTCTGCAGCAGGTGGTCCAGGAGCTTACAGCAAGTTCAACAGATGCACAGCAGCAGGTATGTACACTACAGGCACATGCTCTGTTTTCTAATGATACTTCCTGATTTTTTACAGTGTATTTCTTTTTACATCATGTCTTTCATTATTATCACTCCCATTTAAGCCCTAAGAATTCTCGACTTCGGAACATCTTGCGTATTGGTGAGTGCAGAAGATGACTGTTCTGTGTTGTTCATTCACCAGACCTACACTCCCAGCACTGTTGTCTTCGACCTGGCTGACGCTGACACAGTGGACAGAGCTGCAGAGGAGATCCTGAAATGTTACGGACAAGTGGACGTCCTCATTAATAACGCTGGAATCAGCTACCGTGGCAACATCCTGGAAACCCACATGTCAGTTCATCGGGATGTTATGGAAACTAATTACTTTGGGACCATTGCTCTCACTCAAGGTTAGTGATGTGCAGAGTGGGGACCATGTTGATTTTTATTTATTTTATCTTTTGGTTGCTCGATCTGAGGAGAATATGGCATTAAAAAGTCCTAACATGAACAGAGACTTGTTGTCATGTGGCCTATTGATACTGTCAGAGCTCACAGGTAATTCGTGGTGCTTGGTTTCCCTGTTAAAGATGCAAAGGGGTCGAGGTTTAAACATGACAGATCTAGAATTACATTACACTCACTCGAATTTAAATACTCACAAAAGATGAATTCAACACAACCGTCCAGCTGCACTGCAGAGAAACAATTATTATTTCAGTTAGAAATACAATCAAAACAACATCATGCAGTTTGATTAAAGACTTTTTCACCTTTTGCCAGCTGGTGATGGTTTCATACATTTCCCACAAGGCATTTTTTTCACTCTTTTTTACCACAAGCTTTTTTAAAATATTAAATAAATGTAAAATGTTTTTGGTAATCCTGGATTGTCCCAATTGTTGGTACAAAAACATGAAATTCTGAACCGTACACATCACAGGTCCTTCATGGAGATTTACTAGTTGGGCAATATTTTACATTAGTCAGCTCTTAGTTTCTTCTCTATTTCCTTCACAGCTCTCCTGCCCTCCATGGTTCGCCGGCGAAGTGGCCACATCATTGTCATTAGCAGCGTCCAGGGCAAGATAGCCATTCCCCACAGATCAGCTTGTAAGTTGTCTTTATTCATTTCATCAAAGCAAATGAGCAGGCAGGAGGCATTGTGACTCTAAATGAAATGCGACTCTGGTTTTTCCTCCCTGCGGTCAGATGCAGCCTCTAAACACGCCACCCAGGCCTACTTCGACTGCTTGAGGGCAGAGATTGAGCGCTATCAGATCCCAGTGACGGTGATCAGTCCAGGGTACATCCGAACCGACCTGTCGGTCAACGCTGTCACCGGAGATGGCTCTAAGTATGGAGGTGAGGCACTGCAAAGAAGAGCTGTATCTGACCATGTTTGAATCAACAATTAGAGATTTACATTTAGTTCAACTGTAGAGGAAGTCTGGAAGGAGGCAACCGTTGTGTGTAACCAAAGCATTGCTCAGCAAAAAAAGGCACCAGTAATGTGTCTTGCTGAGTTTTTTGTCTGAATGAGCTTCTGCTGCTCATTTATTTTAGGAAAAGTTACTTTTCTTTTAACATTACAGACAAAGCAACTTTAAACAGTTCACAGACCCACCTTCCATAGGATTATTGCCTTTTATTTACTCACATGCAAAATTTTAGCTATAACTGTCAAAAAAATCTACTGGAACAAAACAGTTGTAGTTACGCATGTAGCAGCTACTAGCACATATTAAAGGTGGAGTAAGACATTACTCACCTGTCAGTGTTTCATCAGAAGCCTAATCAGCCAAACTCATGGACCCTCATTGCTATGGCAACGACTCTAACAACTGGGCTAACCGACCAAAAGACAAATGTTCCAGCCTTATAGACCTGGAAGTGTTTGTCTCTTTCTCAAAAGCTGAAGCAAAACAAAGAATATAATATAAAATTAATGACTTGCAAGCGCTTGAACGACAAACAAAGCACAAAAACTGTTTTTATGGGCCAGTAGAGCCACACCTGGTTGCAAACAGCATTCATTCCCTAGTGGAACCAGAGCCAGCGACCTGTGGCTGCTGTGCACACAAGCCCAGTGTAAGATGGAAGTCTTTATCTGTGGCAGAGCTCAGCAGTGCTGAAACCAGCTTATTGCTTCATATTTCCCCTTGGAAAATGAAAACAGTAGCGCTGTCTTTCATACCTTCTCTACAAGCTGCTGCTGCTGCCATCCACTGCACAAAAATCTTGTGAATTAACCCCATCCTCCATAAGATGTGTAGGGATTCATAGGGCTGTCCTGTGCAGTAGTACAAATGTTGCTGGTCGGCAGGAATAGTGTGGATTATTCTGACCCTCCTTGCTTTTTTTCCATACACAGAGTCAGGGGTGTTGCACATTTTTTCAGTGCACATATACACAATAGACATCTGCTGGACCACGAGGAGATGTTCTATGAATCTGATAGAAGGTGTATTGAATTAAAATGACTTACTGACAATAGTGTTATTTGTCAGGTTGTAAAAAAGTTTAGGTCAAAGATGGGCTCCCAGGTAGTGGAAATAAATTTGTAGAGCGAATTTCAACTATGATGTAATTCAAAGTGCTTTTCATGAGGCATGAAAACACATAAAGACAGAACATAAAAGAAGCAATCAGATATTTTTCGTATAATACTTTCCATATGAATAAATGTGATTTTGATAAGAAATATAATCCCAGTAACAGAACAGTTTTCTGTGTTCGCTGACTCCCTGGTGTCACTGATGCAACATGTTTCATGTCTGTGCAACTCCACTTTCAGTTGTGGATAAAACCACAGCTTCCGGTCGAGACCCCAGAGATGTGGCTCAGTTGGTCCTGAAGGCCGTTCGCCAGAGGAGCAAAGATGTTGTTGTGGCTGGACTTGTGCCCAACCTGGCCATCTACCTCCGAACACTGTGGCCTGCACTCTTCTTCAAAATCATGTCCTCTCGAGCTCGCAAGGAGCAGAAACCTAAAGACGAGTGACGCAGCTGCAGCAGGTGAGGAGCAGGAGGCTGGCATCATATGGACCAAAGGCTGGACAGACAACACTAGACGGAGCTCTTCAGTAGCACGTGTGGTGTACCAGGACCTGTGGTTAGTGGTTTATTGTTGTGAGCAGCATCTGTGGCGGAGCAGGCAAGGAAGGCTGAGTCAGTGAGCTATTTCTGGAGTTTCACTACAAGTCATCAGAATCAGTGCTCCACTACAAAGATGTTGTGATGATGTTTGTTGACTTGACTTTTGAAGAAGACTGGTTTGAAGCAGGTTTCTCATTTAATTTTTAATGCACATCTTAAAATAGTCTGGGAGAGGGGTGTTAGTGGGGGATTTAATCTGTATACATACACACTGTACTAGAGGCCTTCTAATGCCACAAGTCAAACATGAGATAAACTGAAATGCAGGAATTGATCAAAAATATACTGTATGGTGTTTTTTGTCAGATGATCTGCTTCCAGCAGTTGCAGTTCTACTGTAGAACAAGTACTGTGGTTTAAGAGTTATGCTTTGTCAACAATCTCTCTTAGAAATGTGGAACAACACCTGACATGTTTCTAGGTCATGTCTTCCATATAGCTCTGTGCAGAAAGAAATGCAGTTTCCTTTTTAAGTTATTATTTAAACCATTTTTTCTCACTTTATTTCAGTCCAGATCAGCAACATTACAACTCCCCTATGATATTTGCATCCTGTATATTCCTGTTTACTTAGTTTATGAGGTTGTATGGCTTTGAGGGGTGTGAATTTATTTTCTGTAATGGGAACAGTGAGGGATTCAGTCTGCAGAAACCACTAATCCACTTCTGGAAAAGCAGGCAAACCTGAAACTGTTACCTTCAGGTCACACTAACCTTTTAAAAGTTTCCATTTGACTGGCTTTACCACAAAGTCAACACAATAAATACAAGAAAGAAGCAGTTTTTTTATAACTATGTTTAAACACAGAATAAAAACACCTTTTACAAACTGAAAACTTAAAACAGGTTTTTCCTTTTAGATGCCTCCTTAATATTAAGTTAAACAGAAAACACTTTATTTTCTCAGAAATGTTAACAATAAATAGTCCAAATAACAATTTACATTATGTTACAAAAGCGCAGTGAATACTGGAATTGCCATTTGTACAAACAAAATCCTTCAACAGCAAAAATAAACTTGCCAGATTTAAAGACAAAACCTGCTGTTCATTCCTTATTAGGAATCATCTAGTGTGACAACACGAAGATTTTCCAGATGTCTTTCACAAATGAATAAACATCGTAAGAGCTTTTACATCGTAAAGTCAAAGCCCTCAAGGTGCTTGAAGGAAACCAATGTTCTAAATTTGTGGAATGACAAGAATTCTCCTAGAAATTACACTCAGAGATTCAAACAAACATGTTGACGAGAAGATGTTCACAATACTGCATATTGATGATGCTGGTTGATTAAAATCAATATGATCGCAATTCAGTCTGGACTTCACATAGTAGGTGTGTAATCCCTGTTAATAACAGTATGCTGGAAGTGTGACCCTGCATGGAAATAGTAAGTGGAAAAGCTTCTAAGATTCTGTTTCCCTTTAACCTCATCACAAAAAGTGAGCCGGTGTTATTAAAGAGTGTTTAGAAGCCAGTCATGCTGACATTAGCCATAGTGTTTTGTTAGTATCCAGTACCAGTCAAATAATGTTTTGGGATGTGATTAAAGAATCACCACAACACTTGCAAAGAGTCAACTATGGCTTTAGTGTTTGATTTTATTACATACATCGGACTGTTCGTTATTATGGAGTCTAAACGGAGTGTAACACTACTGGTAACGTTTAATGGTACCCACAACATTTTTAGTCTGTCAATGAAAATGTAATACCCAGCTCCTTCATTGGAACACATTAGGACTGCAAGAAACAAGCAAGAGAGCTTAGATAAATGAGCGTTATTATTTTTCACTGTCGCTGGAAAAAACAGTTGAAGAGCTGCTACCTGCTGTGACAGGGTTATTGAAAATTAGACCAAGGATCATGTCTGGGTGTACCATTAACCTAAAATTATGAATCAGCAACTCAAAGATAAACATCAACTTAAAGGCCATCTCAGTTCTTATTATCGTCACTTAAAAGGGCTGAAAATTTCACACAACGGACAAAATCCAATGTGATTTCAGCTCAAAATTCAAAAAGTAGTAACTGCAGAGAATCACATCTGTCAAATTACTGCCAAGTGGAGTCAACCATCGAGCTGCCATTATGTATGCTGTAAGAAATGAATCCAAACACGCATGGCTACAATACAACCAATAAAACCTGAACTGATAAGAGAGGAAGAGCACGTGAAATGGAGGGCAGCATGAAAGACTGTACTTCTACCTGCCCTACTGTGTTGTGCTCCACTTTTGCACCTTAACAATGGCAAGTATTTTCACCGTATCCAACCTCTTTCTCACTGCCATGACTTTCACACTCCAGCGGCTGTTTACCACCAGGTGGGATCTGAACTGCACATTTTGGCGGATTTACACATTTTGGGGGTCGATCTGAGAGCGTAGAAGACACACACAGACACACACTCATACACACAAAGAGCAGGAACAGACATAAAAGATTGGTGAAAATATTTTGTTCAGATATGGCATAGTATTTTCCTGTACATGAGGTTGTGTTTTGTAAACGCATTTCGTTATCTAAAGTGTTTGTTTTTAAAGGGCATTTTACCTTAGTTCAGTTCAGTCCAGTGAAACCATTGTGTTTCAAACTCGCTTTGAACAATGGTCACAGTTCACTGATATTATTGCACTTTTACAAACAGGGCAGGGATGGCTTTGATGGTCATCCTCCACAGTCGTCTTCCCTCCAAAGTAGAAGGAAAGACAAAGGAGAAACCTCTCGTATCGCCGCTCACTCTGCGACTCTTGTCCTCCAGATGGCGGCGGCTCAGTGAAGCCACTTCCTCTCTTCCTCAGGGAGGCGGGATGGAGGGTTCGGTCACAGCCAGCTCCTGAGCCAGGTCATTGAAGCGAGCGATGTAGTCCACGCTGCTCTCGCTCATCATACACGCAAGCTGAGAGTCCATCTGCAAACACAACCAAAGAGCTTTTCATGTGACAACAGCGAGAACAGCAGAAAAGACAACTGAAAAAAAGATCACACTTCCTTCCTCGGGAGCGGTTTGACATTTAGGGAACTATACCAGATTAGAGGACTCATACCACTCTCATATTTGTCCATGAAACATGAGGATACAGCCAACAGCCAGTTAGTTTAGCACAGATACAAGGGGGAAACAGCTGACTCACTCTGTCCATCTCCCAGCCAGGTCTGGACATAAACACTGGGGTTTATGCAGTTTTTGTGCACATTAAACAAACAGATATGGCATGTTCATTACAAGGCTTTAAAGGTATCAGCGGGTAGACTTTGCTTATCTTGGGACAGAGCCACATTAACCATTCCCCCTATTTTCAGTGTTTGTACTAAGATAACCAGATGATGCTTCATGTGTACTACACTAACATCTGTCAGCAATTTTGGCAATTTTAAGATGGCCTGAGTGAACTTAAAAAATACAAATAAAAATGCAGAACTACATATTTGTAGATGACAAAATTTCACTTCCATATTTCTTAGTAACAGAAGACCTGACTCACTTCTGCCACATCAGGAAGGCCACGGGATTGAAAGGAATCATGAGAATTGCAGTCCAGGAGGCTTGGACCAAGCAAAGCTGTGCCGCTGGAGGGGCCAGAGGGGGTTAGGGTGGTTCGCCTGCCCTTATCAGGAGACACCATGCTGGCTGGAAGGGAAGAAAGAAAGCAACAGAGACAGTGAATAGAAGGGACAGCACACTGCCTTCATGGGCCATCACTGCAAGAGGATGTCTGAAGATGTATCAGTATATCTGTGCATCAATAATAGAATGAATTTGAAGGTACAAAGAGTTCCATGTTGGAGTTTTCTATAAATAATGCCCTTTGGTTAAATGTATTCAAAGCTACTGTGCACTGTTTTACAGTCATTTTGATTTTCCAACAGCACAGGTAGAAGTAGGCCAGTCAGCATTACAGGATTTATTATTGTGCAACGCAATCGTATCAATAAGATGGGTGCACAGTAGACTTAACCAAAGCTACAATGAATAATGAACAGACAGATCTATAATTGTATCTGTTTATGAGACAAAAAAACACTTACAAAGGAGGCATCCTAGTGTTGAGTCTGATGAGTCGCTGGGGTACCACTGGGGGTCGTGGCTGGGCGATGGGATCCAGCCTCTGGACGGGCTGACTGACGGAGACGAGGTCAACAGTTTGGAGCCATCGCTGTTGCCTATCTTGGCTGGAGAGAGAGCAGCCTCCTCACCTGCTGCAGAGCAGGAAACAGAAATGAGACAGCATACACAATGATCAATGCGCCTCTGAGGTTTCGTTGGTCGCACCTCAGCATATTTTCTTTTTCTCTTTCAAACCTCTCATAAGACCACAAAACCAAACTCGGTCACTGGGGATTAGAAAACTTCTCTTGGTTGTTGTCATTTTTCATTTCAGTCAACAATCTCTGCTCCAGACGTATAATTTCACTACGGTGAATGACACCCATCTCCTGTTTTTGTTTGTCGAGTTTTTCCTTTAAGTAATTTGGCAGCTTTACAAACATAAATTTTGCACCCTTCATTAAATTCCTGCATGTGTGTACAAAATACACATACCATAGTGGGTAGAGTTGATGGCAATGTCAATGATGGAGTCACTGATGTGTGTTTGAGGGTCTCCGGGGGCAAGAGCCTCCTCAGGGGGGCCTGGGAGAGAGATGTCAAGGAGTGAGACGACGCTGGGCGGAGACAAGAGCGAGTCTCCACCACCAGTCACTCCAGGAGACGGAGGAGGCAGACCATTCTGTGGAAAGAACAACTTGATTCAATACAATGCAAACAACTTTAGTAATCCCATAAGGGGCAATTTGTTTGGAGCAGCTGGTGTAAAACAATAAGATGCAGACAAATATACAAAGGACATATATATAAAGGATAGTAAATACACCAGGGAGCTGTACGTAGGAATAAAAAGTTAACAATCAACCCTCTGAACCCCAAGCAGTTTTGTGGTGTTTTTGCTCCTGACACATTTTTACTCATTGTGGTCTCATTTTCACTGCAATATAAATCCCTCTATGGAAACAACACAACCATGGCTAGAACAAGAGAGAATCCAGAAATGTCTTTTGTGCCGTGCGACAAAGTTAAAATGCCATAAATCGTTAAAAGAAAAGAAAAAATAGAAAGCTCAATTTCTTTTAAAAATTTTGAAAAAACATGGAATCAAAATGTGCAGAATGTTTGGTTTTGATAGAATCTGGTTACTGCAAATGATCTATTTTTGACATTTTTTTTTAAATCAGGGGCATCATTGCTATAATCTCAGGAGCATTGGGTTATTTTACTTGGGGTATTAATTATCATCTTGCTGAATGTTCTACCTCTGCTAACAGTTCTGCACCTTTTCTCAAACTCCATATATCACCTGGTTGCTAGTATTTAGGCATCCAAAAAAACAAAACTGAACTATAAAACCCAGACTATAATGTAAAAATAAATGAAGAGTTGATTGAGTGTTTAAATGAGTAAGTATCACTATTTAAAGTATTACCTTACTCTGACTGGACTCTGTAAAGTCACGGCTCCCTGTCTAGGTAAATATATTCAACAAAATTTAGCATAACAGAGGAAGCAAGGAGGAGGCATTAAACCAAAGGTGTGAGTGAGTGTGTGTGTGTGTGTGTGTGTGTGTGTGTACTCCTGACCTCTGGGACGTTTTCCTGGACGAGTTGAGAGTCTGGTTCAGCATCAACGGTGGGTGTGGTGGTGAGCAAAGTGCTGTTATCAACAGTGGGAGAATCTAGCTCCTGGCAGGGACTGCCAGGGATGATGCCTGCAGACTTGGCTGCCAGGTCAATGGCACCTGAAAGAGCATTAACAGTTTAGGAACACACAGGATTTGTAGCACCTACGCATGACGACACCTGATAAGCATCAACAGTACATGAGACTAGAATGACCAAAAAAACTTATCAAAAACTTTATCAAATGACATGAACAACAACATATAACAACTATGCATGATGTTTGTGTTTATTGTAACTGGAGGATAAGAAGAAAAGGTTCAAATATTACTCAAACTGAAAGGTTGAGCAGTATTTAATCAGTATGTAGAATTTAACAGCATTTTAAGAAGACAGACAACTATATCAGCGAATAAAAGGAGTCCATACTGGAGAGCTGGCTGGTCACTGCAGAGCTGGACGCTGCAGAGGAAGTTTTGGACAGAAGAGGGCGGGAGGAGGGAGCCAGTCGAGTGTGGATTGGCCGGAAAGATCCAGTTCCTGAGGGAAAAAACAGGAAGAGAAAGGGTGAGCAATTAGCAGGGTTCTTGTTGAGAAGAGAAATCATGTTTACTAGAACTAACACATAAATAGGTCTATGAAAGGGCCTACTTTCAAGAAGTTGAAAAGAACACTATTCACTAAACATTTGCACCCTCAGGTAATACTATGTTGTACTGAGGGATCCTGATGTCTCTAGAGTACCTGTGGCAGAGGAATTGGAGAGGATGGAGAAGGAGCAGACATGCTGAGGAGTGTCTCCTGTAGTTCTGGGTAGCAGAGTTCGCTGTGAACAAGACAGAGGCAATTGAACTAAATGTACAGTTAATTCAAAAAATCTTCTGGCCCATTACTGCCAGCAACATGAGCCAAAGCAATCGAGATGATGCTCACCGCCTAGTGGATTAAGTAAAACTACCTTGTGTTTTCCTCTTACCTGAACTACAAGTGGTTTCCGAAGTTGTCTGTTTCGAGGTTTTCTCTGTCTAGAAAGGAAAAGATCTGACTGCATCTGTAGAAAAAAAATGCATATTAACATTTGTACACAGTTATGTGGATGACTTATCAGTTTAGCCTTGGTGTAAAAACAATGCGTTGTTCTGTCTTACACTGATAGAGTCGAGCTGCTGTCTGAAGGCAAGCTCAGCCTCCTTGTTGGGGGAGAACATTCTGTTGTGGCGGGAGCTGTTGGGGGGCAGAGTGGTGGGAACCGCGAACACACCGCCTTCTGAGTCGCTGCCCGCAGTCGAGCCCAGCAGAGAGCGGGGAAGGTTGCGCCCACCTGAGGACGGGAGGTACAGGTAAGATGCCATGTGAGGAGGGCAGTTTTAAATTGAATTGAATATTTTTAAGGCCATTGAACAGCATCTGAAAATACTACTCACAAAGTATTTAAACAATCACCTCCGAAGAAGGAAGGATTTGCACTGCATTATTACATATTATCAGAAGATGACAGCACATTTGGTTCCTGTAGTAGCAGCTTTATGCAAAAGAAAGCAACAAATACCTGAGGCTCCAGCATTTGGCAGGTGTAACCTGGCCACTCGGACAGAAGCCTGTTGCCGGCCACAGCTGGGGCTGCGAACACCTGCTACAGGACCTTTCCCTGGAGGTGTGACAGCCTGGTTTTGTTCCTCTTGATGGGTCTTAAGTGGCGATGTGGCTGTGGAGCAGAGCTCTGGAGCCTGAAGTAGAAGACACATGACAGCATCCACTCTTTATGTACATTTCCAAATAATGATTTCATTACAGTTAAAGAAGAAGCCTGGAGGACACAGTTCACAGCTAATTCCTATAGTAAAAAACAATCTAAGGTTTATCTATGTGGGGAGGACTTCATGTGGAGCACACTAAAAATGAAATTCTGTGAACAGACAGGACGATACACCCTTAGTACTGCTGTCACACTGTAGCATATTGTTAAAGACCCTACAAAAAATATTGAGTTTAAGTTGCATTTGTGCCGTTGGGAGGCATGAACTACAAGTTTTCAGCCCTATTTTCAAATTAAACACATCTGTAAAACACATCCTGACAAAAGTTTTGTTTTGAAAGTTGAAATCAGTATCTGGCAACAAGCTACAACACTGGGAATAACAAAAGTGAATCCTTACCAAAGGTTTAGGATTGACCTCAGTTGCAACCAGCTTGAGCAGGCAACGCAAAACTCGGTTTGTCCTGTTGGGTTTGGACTGTACCAAGGCTTGTCCATTTTCTTGGTTGCTGGGAGAAACCGCAGCTGGCAGCCACTCATATTCCAGCTGCAGCTTGCCTGGCTTCCCAAACATTAGGTAGAGCTCAGCCAGGGTGACATTCTCTGCATCACGAGCGCTCCAGCCCTCCTCTCTGATCTGTTCAACAGTCCGTTCTTTGGCTGCTGATACCGAGCTTTGCAACACGCCCTCCTCTGAGCCAGTCACTAGAGGTTTGGCTGCAGGAGCCTGGTTTGCCTCTGGGGAAGAGGTGCTGGTGTTTTGCTCCTCTTTGCACTGCTCCGATGAGCTCTCTACACCACCACACAATTTGTCTGTGCTTTTGGTCACTGCTAAGCCACCAGTGGCCTCCATGACAGAGTAAACCTTGCCCGCTTCAGAAGATACTGTCCCATTTCCCTCTTCTCTGAGGGCTACAGTCTGCTGAGAGGAAACAGTCACAGAAAGAGACTGAGGTCTCTTCTCCTCTACCTTTGTAGAACAATCTGGTGATGGTTCAAGGCTTGGGGGTTCAGTCCGACGAGTATCACCCAAGACAGTTGCTGAAGCACCAGCAACAGCAGTGTTTGCCCGTGCAGATTTGCTACCAGTTCGAGGAGGTGGAGCTGTGTGGATGCCTAGGATCTGGGCAGCAGGCAGTTCCTTGGCATTAGGCCGGTTCTTGCCACTCTCTAACCAGTGTACAGTGCAGGAGGCCTTGGAGTGAACTACACGTGCCACGCCTGGCAGCGTGGTCAATGTGCTGCTCTCAGCTGGAAAAAGAAAGAGCTCATCTTGCCGAGTTTTGCTGGGAGAGGCTGTGCTGCCCTGGCTGCCCTCGAGCGCCTCCCTCTCCATGAGACTCTTAAGCTGAAGCAACACTGTTAAGGACAAGAACGTACCTGACAGAAACAGATACATCTCCCAAAAATGCAGCTGAAGTGCAATCAGCTGCTTTAATCCACATACCAAAGATTGAAGAAAACTGTACAGTGAAACATATTTTAGTGTGTTAATATCAACAGTAACCCAATATTTCTAAGAGGCAGAATAATATCCGAGGTACCTGCCAACCTGTCATCCAAGACTTGTAGACTCACTCTGAAAAACACTTTTTTTTAACTGAAGTACAAAGAATGTGTTTCCAAGGATACAATCCGCTGGTCGTGGTATGCCCACTTCTGTTTTAGATATTCGATGAGGCTTGAGACTTTTCTGTGGAGCTCCACCACCATCCTGGGTTGGAAAAGACAGAAAAGTTTATTGGTATCTGTTGATTAACAAGCAACAGAACACTAGTGGTCCTAATAGTCCTGATGTACCTTTAGGTTTCACACCTACCAGGTGACTGTGTAAACATACATTTAGTCGTGGATCTGAGCATGCACACTTAATATTATTGATAACTATTTTCCAAAGCGTTGTTTTTTGTTAATACATACAGCTTTGTGATACAAGAGCTGCAAACAGGCATCATTTTCAAAACTGCTTAGTGACGCTTTAATGGAGGAAATCTTTAAAATGTGTTACATCTGCCACAAAGTACTGCAATACTGCTGTGCTGTTGGTAATTTTAAACATGGATGCTTTTAAAAACCACAATGTGCATTTGACTCTTACTTATCACTTAAATGAGCATTTAAAAGCAACAGGATACTAGAAAAACAGTTCTTCTTTTGTTGTGATTTTAAAAAGACAAAAGTGGACAAAATATTCATGATCTCAAGGAAGATTATGTTTATGATTCCATGACAGCGTATGCTTTTGAAAAATGTACTTTGGTAATTATCAGTCAGTGACTAGTTGACTGGGAGGACTGACCTGAGACGAGGGTTGTGGGCTAGACTCTGAACGCGGGCCCAGGAGTGGTTACTGCGTGGCTGGAGCTCCATTGCCACCTTCAGGGGTAGGCGCACTGGCTTCTGGTCCTCTTCGTCACTCACTCCTGCAGGCACATGAAGATACACCATTACTGAATGAGAGCTTCCAGCAGAGCTCTCTTTAGACACAGGCCACAAAAGCACTGCGTGAACAGTACAATAGAGCTGTCAGTACAGTTGCTATTAAGTTAAGTATAGTGTGTCACAAACTTCCATGCTTAATGAACTCACACACACAATGAAAGAGAGTCATCAAACATGATAGTACTGGAGTGCAGATAGAACAGATCAGGATGAGGCCCTTTTCCAAGATGTAGACACAACAATGAGAGCGACGGCAGATGCATGCGGGACTGATATGTTCTACACTTGACTGAAGCAAATGTTTTCACTAACTGTAGATGCTACTGAACAGAGGGTTGATGACAGCTGGTCACAACAGTCATCTCCTGCATCTTCCTCCTGCTACTCCTCCTCACTCCGATTCCTAGCGTTACCATGGAAATGCCAGTAGCCCACACACTGCCATTGTTTTTGCCAAAAACCCCACCCCCACAAGCCCCGTGCCGCAGCATCAGTGTGGTTTGTATTTTAAGCACTGATGTTTGTTTACTTTGCCTACGTTGCTTTGTATGTGTTATATGTGTTGTGTGTCTGCATGCACGGACTCACCATCTGGATCACAAAGTTTCTTCAGTGCACGGCACATGGGGGCTTTGATCCTTAGGTTCCTCCCTTTAGAGCGCACAGTGGTGGCCCTGATCAAACAGACAAAGCAGTAGTGGAAAACTTCAGTGCTTCTGAAGGCTGACTTTTCATATTACACCCATCAGTGGTGTCTCATCATCGCTCCATTTTTTTCTATAGAGGAAGTAAGCTAGTCATTCAGATGAAAGTAGAACTGCGCAGAATAAGATGAACACTTGAAATATTAAATAATACAGCAGCCATTTAGTATGCAAAATTATACCATGCAATACTGTGCATTTCGTATTATACAATAACACACAATATTTTGAGGAATTAACACTCGTTGCTGATGCACATTCCTTGAATTTAACACTTTATCATGACCTCGGATGGTTTAGTCTTTGATAACGAGGGCGACAACTTCTTTGTTTTTAGGCAGAAATAATACAGTACATGATATCAGTACTTTACAATCCCAGATCTGTGCATGTAAACACACCCTTTTTATTGTTTAACACAAAAATACTAAACAGTGCAGCTAGACTATGCCTTTAAATCGACTTACCCCTGCTGGATGAGTTCGTTCAGCTTTGCCACGTTTTTATCATCCATTACTGTCAAAGACAAAATGCAAATCCAGAAAGCTGTTAGTGACATCGTCCCTCAGGGGCCACATTCCCCCAAGACTGGGATCATGCAGACTTTAATCACATCCCTTGTGTCCTACACTAACAGCAGCAAAAGGCTCATGTACAAACAACTTTTAAAAACACATGCATTCAAATACTTGCACAGCATTCACTTACATCCTCCAACTTTTTTGCGGAGCTCAGCATAGCAGATAAGACCATACAGCTCTTGAGAAGATTTCTTCAACACTCGGGAGTACACTGAGAAGAACAGGAAGCACAAGTCACAACACTGGTGTCACTAGCCACTCAGGAGGCCTGTGTATGCTACATAAAGATAACACTGAGGGCTATTTGTAGAGGAAAGAAGCTCAAGCTTATCTGGTGAACTACATTAACATGTGTTTTGAGAGAGAATCTCCCTGTATAACAACATATTACGTAAACATTAGTGCTCTATCTGTTGAAAAAATGGTCCTGGAATACATATTTGTTTTCTTTTGTCTTAATCCCAACAGGCTGTTTTACATTACTCTGAAAAGAACTATTATAAGAGGCACTATTAAAACACATACACAACAATTCAGCAAGAAAGAAAGACAGATAAACTGATGAACGCTTAGACCCCTTTCTATTTCAAGAAAGGGGCTACACAGTGCTACTGGACAACTCAAATAACACACTGTGATGACACAGTAACGGTCTGACATTATTATTGTGAACAAGTGTTATATGTGTGTCTTTCAATTTCAAAGATTTATTCATTTATATCCCCCAAATTTAATTGAGACCCTGTAAGTTCCACCTGGTTTGGGGGACAAAGATAAAGGACAGCTTACCATTGGCAAAGTCAATGTGTTTGGAGATCTTGTGCCAGGTGCGGTAGTAGAAGTGGCGGACCTGCTCTTTGTTCTTCACCATGTTGGCTGGCTTGCCTCTTTTCTTGTACTTCATTGCAATGTTGTTCTGGATAGCCTCGAAATCCTTCCCATGCTGGAGGCAACAGCAGTAGAAGTGAGTGTAAGACATCAAAAGATATACACATGGAAACGTTTTAACTTGGTTTAAGCTGGTTGCACTCTTTACCTCGTACAGCCCCTCAAAAAAGCTGTTTTTGTCCTCTGCGCTCCACGACTCCCACTGCCGACGGGCTCTCTTCTGGTTACCTGCTTGTTCCTCCTTCTCAGCAGACCCTTGGCCCTTGGAGGCTTTGGACACTCCACCTGTGGAGCCGGCCACGGGCCCCGACTGTCCCACTGCCCCTTGGGAAGAAGAGCCATTCTCTGCTCCTGTTACACAAAAACGAGCCCCACAAATCCATCAGTTATGGAAGATTCAGAGGAAAGGCACAACCTAAATATCAGAGTAAAAACACAAGGATTGAGCCGAATATTTCGGTTGACCACTCTGGCTGTTTTGCATAGCATGGGAATAAAATACAGTGTCGTCCTGGCGTGTGTGGTTTGGAAGATGTTAAAATACATGCACACAAAGCCACCTACTGCCATTACAGTGCACAACCTGCAGAGCTTCCTCCTCTGTGGTTCAGTTCTGGCAAGAAGGCAGGAAAAGCAATCAGTCCCTATGGCCAGGTCCACAGGACACGGATCCAAAACCAACTCGTGGTGGGCTCCACTGGCCAAATTTGGCCCAGCACAGAGCATAATGCCAGGAGGCATTAACACAAACACCTCGACAGTTACTGTTGCAGCCCTGAGCTATGTTGAGGAAACTGTATTTTCAGCCTAAATGGGTGTTCATTTACAAATGCAAATGTGTGTGTGTAGCTCATAAGCACTAACCTAGATGTGTCTCCTCAAAATGGATGCGTACCAATATAGCATCACATCAAAATAAGTAGGGCTTTCTTGGTCAACTGGTCAAAACTTGGGGCAATCTAAATATATTTTATGAAATAATCAGTCACTTTTCCAAAAGCAATACAAGAAATCCCCCAGTCACGCCTGTCAGAGCACAAAGAAGTAAACTGCAAAAGACCACTTCTGTCTGATCAAGGACTAAGTAACTTATAAAGACATTTTCAAGGGAGGAAAAATGGACGAATTGCAGTTGCAGAGCAGTGACAACACACTGAAACGCTTCGGGAATCATTTCATAATTTGTGCAGAAATAAAATCTTTGGGAAGGAAGGCACACATTTCAATAACTCTCAAAGTTTCAAACACACCAAATAATAATTCTCCTGCCATCGCATTCCCCATCTTTTTTTTGCCTCTTGTGGGATTTGTGGTATGTACACCCTGAAGGTGATGCCGCATTTGTACAGATACACCCACACAAGCCAGCTCTTAGATTATTTGTGATTAGTAATCCACGTGCCAATCCTTCGGAGTGTTTAAAAGTCAGCAAAGCCTGCGAGCCTTAAGTCATCTCTAGCTTTCGTTCTTTGCTCGGACATTCAATATTACTATGTCAATTCACCAGTGGGAGCTCCTGCAGACTTCAGCAGATATTGCTCACACTGCAAGTCACCACAGCACAGAGCATCAAGAAATTAATTGCAAAAGCAAACCAGCAAGCCATTAGAACTAATAATAAGCATTTGGGCAAATTAAATTATAAACTGCGTCGGGTATTCGCTAAACTGTGGTTATTTTAGTGTTTGTTGTGGTAAAACTATAAACATACTTACAATTTTGACACATTAAAAAAAACTGAAATTGTTAATAGGTTGTATCAAGAGAAATACTTAGCCGAGGGCAGTACAGACATTTTGATCTCTTCTGATTCTATTCCCCTAAAAAAAACAACGTGGCTTTCCTGTCCACTGACATTTAAAACCTGTGATTTATTTCTCCTAGGCTGAGATGATAATTACAGCCATAACTGTCTTACATTTTTACTGCCATTGTGGCAAGTTTACAAAAAACTGTGATTGAAACCAGATAAGTGGCATCCTAATTGAAATGTAACTTCTGGCCTCTCCTCTTTTTCTCGTTAGTGCTTCCCAGGATGGTGTAGTAAGTTGGGTTGGATCAGCCATAACTGCACCCAGTGTACAACCCAGGCAGTGGGCCACAGGGGATATACAGCAACAAAACGGCGTCAGTTTAGCCACCACAGACGACAAATCACAAACACAGTGACACAGTAAAAACTGAGAGTGGACCCCCTGCTAATTCCACGTCCACACACTCTGATCCGGGCTGGTCACCCACGGTACCTTTCGATTTTGCCCCGCCATGTCCATTGATGGTCGAGCCGATTGAATCCTTCCGTATCCGTTTGCTCGGAGGTCGAACGCTGGATCGGAGAAAATGATGCTGGTCGTGACACGGAGGGGCGGGCTCCGCTGAGGCGTGGGGTTGCTGGGTCGAACCTAGTCCGGTTCGGTTCGGCGGAGACGCGGGGAGGACCGTGGCTGAACCGGGGCTGAGACCCGCGGCTGATGGATTAAGAATTTCCACTCCGTCGTCTCCCTTTGTACTGCGCTCCTCGCTCGCCTGCTCTCCGCTCTCCTCCTCGTCGCAACCTTCGGGCTTTCTGGACGGATTCCTCCTCCCATCGACCCCGATCCCCTCCCTGGAGCCCGGTGTCATGCTGTCAAAGCACATTCACACAAAATTTGTCACATTAGGAGCAAAGCGGTGGGCAAAATTAACTTCTAAAGACGACGTTCACTGTCTCTCAACATGGCCGCCGCTGTTTGTTTCAAATCCCCTCTCCAGTCCCGTCAAAACAACACCAAATATATGCATTTAACGTCTTGAGATAAATTATTTCCAACAATTAAAACAGTTTAGCAAGTGGCGACGATGTTTTACCGAGTGTCTTTTGGCTCTAACGGTCAATATTAACGGTATAATTTAAACTAAATTCAAATGCGAGCGCTTTTCAGTTTAGCGCCCTGCAGAAACGACAACGAAAACCCCTCGGTGCGTTCGACCTCTAAATAAAGTGTTTGTTTCAAATATAATTTTACCCATTTTCGTGCTCTTCGGTAGTAGGCGATGTCTTCTTTCTCTTCACCATGGGTCCGACCGGTTATATTGGCAATTACTGATCAAATTGAGCATAATAAAGCCGAGACCGATCTCTCCGCTTTCTGCCCTCTCCTTGCTCCTGCTCCGACTGAGCTGAACTCTCTGCGCAGTTCAACTGTTTTCTATCAGCAACAACATTACTCAATGCTTCTTTGAAACAAGAATTAAAACTAAGAAACAAATGCTAAAATGTGAGATATTTGCTGCTTGCGATGGGGATTTTTTTTTTTACTGAAGCTCGTGTCGGTTGAGCTCATTTGAATTGACAGGCAGAGATAGTTTTATTAACCTGTGTGCAAGTGGACTTCGCTTGACACTACGTCACCATCGCCTGCAGAAATTATGTCTGCAAAAGAAATTATTTCATATCCATCATGTACTTTTAAGGCTTTTGCACAACACTTCTACAATCTGTTAGCATTGCTATCACCTCAGAAATATTATTTTTAATGCGCCAATATCAGGAGCAGGCTTTATGTGCGCGATAGACATCACGACAAGAAGTATTACATTTGTAAAACTGTTAAAATGTGTTAACACCACCGAGCTGATATCACTGCATGGTTTCTACTGTTATCCTCTGATTTATTTATTCCTGAATAATCAGGAGGAGGGCAGTGCAGAGGGATGACAGCAAGAGAAAGCCACACAAAGGAAGATTAATTAGACATTAGTAGCTTGAGTCTGAAAATGACGAGGAATTCCCCCCTTTTCTAAATTCCGACATAGCATTTAAATCCCCTATCTCTACCATCTAAAAGCCGATTCTCAGGCAAAATCTATCAGATTCACAATACAACGAGTACAACTAGCTGTGGGAGCCTGAAACTACTAGTTAAGTTGTTTAATGGTAACTTGCACTCTTTGGGGTTTTACAACTTCAAATAGTTGTAATGTCAACAGACATATGTAACTACAATTTAATGTATACGATGTCAAAACAGTGTCACTGGATATTAATTTAGATTTCCTATGGCACCACATTGAGATCTAATGTGTTTTCACAGAATTACACTACTAATTCTCCCTACGATGTTACAGTGCAGCACTCCGGTGGCTCTGGGAGTCTCACTACGGGTATGATGTTATACCAGAAAGTTAACATTGCTGTAGAAGGGTAGCTTTGCAATAGTTCAAGTTATGTTACAATAGTTGTTAACTAGTTGTAGTAAGTTGTATGAACAGAAGACAAGAATCTCCTCCATACCTACCGCGGCACCTAGCATGGCTGCTGTGTCGGCTAGCTAACGTTAACGCTATGACCAGTCAAACAAGCCATAACGTTACAGAAAACTGTTTGTAACATAACGGTTATTTTCTGTAGAGCGTCAAATAGTTTCTTAGATGGAAAGTTCTAAAGAGTTTAGGATTTACCTGAAGTGGAAGCCTGTTGGTAGTATTCCCAGCCGAATCACGGGCTAGCATTGCTAGCTGACGGCAGACCTCCAGCTTGTTGCGACCGATGACAGTTCCTGCAGATCGAATGTCCACGCGCTTAGACACGCCCACTACAACTCGAAAACAAAGCCTATGATTGGTTAGAAATACACGAGGACAGCCGTTGAAATTTGATTGACAGAAAGCTCTACCAATAGTTAGTGGAAGAGGCTCCACGGAGGACCAATTATGTTTCTCTTCCTGTCATGCCCTCTAAGTTTTCCGATTAAGTACTTTAAAAATTTAAGACCAGTTTAACTGTTTTATAATATAACCAATTGCTTGAAGTAATTATACGAACAAAAATTGTTTCAGCAAGTTTGAATCACCTCAACGAAGGCTCATAATGCTATAAAAATAAGTTCCGCCCAGACAATGATTGGCACTTTGAAGATCAAATCAACAGGCGGAAATCTGGGGATGCGCTTGATTTGTGTGGGCGTTTGCTGAGAAATCAACCGGGTAAGTTGGATTAGAATTTGAAACTAAGGGAAGGGAACAAAACAATACTTATTTAGCTATATTTGTAACGTGTGGTGTAGAGACAGCGGAAATATGGTAGAATGGGTTTTGGATACAGTAGTATGTGGTGTTTATTTTAGTTGTTACCGCATACTCAGCTCACATTGATTTTGTCCAGGCTGAGCACTGTGATTTAAAGCAAGCGCACCATATAGAGAGCGGTACACTTGTGCGATTGTTTAAATATTCTTGGGCAGACTACCAGGGCGGAGTTTACGATTTATTTAGTAGAGGGGTGTAAAACACCGCCTGCAGATGTAGCAAATCGGATGTAACAAAGAAAGTTATAGCATGAGCGCTGTTGTGAACAATGAACAGTTGTGTCTCTCAGACTGTATAGTCCAGTTTGAGTGTAAAGGGACTCCGGGTGACTTGAATCGAGCGCACCATCTTGGCAGCGGACCAGTCAGCTCTCGGGGTGTCACAGCTGGGTGGACTCAAATTCTTCACTACGGAGTCTGGTTGGGCACGCGCACGCAGGCAGGGGGAAATTGCTGGACGTCCAGTTGGCAAACTGACGAAGTTGTCTTCGGAAACTTGAAGGCTCAAAACAAAACCACTATGACTTCGACGAACATGTTTCAGGGGTTGGATTCGGCCTCAAAACCAAGCTCAAGGTGAGAAAATATAGCAGCGTGGCTTGTTTATCTATAAAAATAACGGCCAACTATGCGTTATATTCAGCCGCTCGGTGAGCTAGTACCTCAGAATGTAGGTTAACGTTGTCTGACAGAGCGTCTTAGTTTTTTTGCATCATCACTTTTTATGCTAATGTCTTTAAATCTAACACCAGCACCTACTGCTGCTGTAAAAAGGCAAGCTTAACTGCCTCTGTGGTTGTTTAACTTGAGCTACGTTGGCTGGAGTTGTCGTCTGTTAGCAAACTTAGAGTGAAGATAGCTTTCAAGCTAGCTGACCAGGCGTTGTCTGCTGCGCCTGCGGAAGTGTGAAATGCTCCTCAGGCTGCTCTTCTTTGTATCCGCCAACAACGGCAGTGTGGCCACATTGTTCTCATTACAAAACGTTCCGTGTTTTTAATCGAAAGCATCAGTTCAGGGGTCAACACTGCTAAATAGTCGAGTACACGCGTACAGCGACTTTTAATAACGACGGAAAGTTTGGCAACAAACAGCTTTTCAGACGTATGGCGCCGTTCCCGGGTCTATAATCAAATAACCTGTTATTTGGCTGCGTTGACTCAAACTGTCGCCTCCACTGCAACATATTTATAGCCAGTTTACATCTACAGTTTTATACTCGTCTTCTTTGTGCGCGATGATATGACCTCATGTTTCTAACAGTAGCTAGTAATGATACTCTTTAACTGGAGTCTGCTTTCTTTATGGATTAACAGAACCTCAGATATGTACAGCTTTGGAAATAGTCATTAGTCGACCTGCTTTTTTCTTTACTACTTAACAGGCCTTCAGCATTGCTAATTGTACTTGAATTTTATCACAATAATGACAGTGTCTTCTATAATACATGAAAAAAGACTTTGATTATAATAATATTTCATTCTTTGCAGTAAATAATGCTTTAAATGATTTAATTATGCTGTAAAAATTAACACTAGGTGGTTGAAGGCACTTTATGAGTCAGCATTATTGTGTGCATAACCTGTATATGTAAAGTGGACAGATAATCCAAGCTTAATCATCACTCAACATCTTTTAAAAACATTATTGTGTGATGACAAGAAGATGACAGCCATCTTGGTGGGAAGAGGGATGCAGCGAGCAGACAGCCATTACTAAATCGCTTGGAATCAGCAAAACAGCTGTCAGTGACAACCTTAAGAAGAAACACAGTGTGGCTCCACCAAGAGCCACAAAGGAAGAGGCAGAGAACAGTGGTCTAAAAATATTTCCAAAGCTGTATTTTGACTTTCATGTAGTGACACCAAGTATGCAGTCTGTTATGATTTAGTAAGATGAACTCTAATTGAAACAGTGTAAATCCCATTCAATCTGAACTACATTTTTGCCAGGTCACACTTGTATATGTTAACTGATTTAACTGAGATAAGATCCATTTAAAAGCTGAACTTTTTTGTTATGTCTGCAGGGTGTTGCAGCCTCCTGGAGGAGGCTCCAGTAACCTGTTTGGTGGCTATGAAGAAGATTCTGCAGCAACAAGAAGACCTAATAAGATGGCCTCTAAAGTTTTCGCTCCACCAGAAGAGCCCCAGAGTGTACCGAAACGCTCCAACCCTCCAGGTCAGACCAAGCTGCCAGAGCTAATGGATGTGCAGAGGCAGACCAGTCAAAGCATCTATCATTTCCAGGGTGTGAAAACTGTTACTATTATGTGATAATTCCAGGATAAACACTTTGTGCCTGCTTGTAATCCACCTTCAGATTTTGTGATGTATCTGGTATAACCAAATATGTTCTGAGTTCAGTTTACTGAGAGTTTCTAGACAGGGACAGTTTGGTCATCCTGACTACCTTATCTGCAAGTTTTTTCATCTGACTGGCTGCCACTGTAGTGTGTGTCCAGTATATGACACTAATTTGCTCGTGCAGCAAGTGTGACTCTGTATGAAGAAGCTCAGTTCACATGTCAAGTTTCTTAATCCGATATACTATAGAGGACAGTAGCATAATCACACTGCCACTGCCACAAAAATGAAACATCTTGGTAATACTTTATGTAGGCGGGAAGAGTAGTGGGATATTTGGTGAACCTGAAGCTCCAGCTCAACCACAGAGACCTGTACCCCCAGGTGGACCAACCAGCAACATATTTGGAGCTGCAGAAAGTGCACCTGTCCAAAGCCCAAGCCGAAGCCACCCAAATAAGCCAAAGGTACTCTTTACACCCAGGTTTTGAACTTGTTGTTGACTATAATGTATTTATATTTTTAAATGAGTTTTTGATTTTTGCTTTGTTGTTTTATGCGTGACTCATGATTATAAGCACACCAGCTAATGAACTTTTAAAGGACTAGTTGACCTTAAATTAGTAATGTATTTGTCTGCTTACCACTGTATAGGAAAATAAAACTTGTTGAATATTTTGGAAAAGGTTTGCAGCTGCACATTATGTTGCTTGTATTCAGTTTCATAGGCCTTTTTGTTGGCTGACAAAGGAAATTTACCAATAGTATAACAGTATTTGTGATAAAGTGATGATGTGGTGTTAACCTAGACTGCCAGTATGACCTGAAAGAAGATACCATCCAATGTGAAATGTTTTATTTGCGTTTACTTACTTGCTTTGGTTACAGAATTTGAATAATTACTTAAGCTTTAAGCAGAGTTTTGATCTGAGTGACACATCTTTACCCTTCATTATCTACAGGACAATCTAAGTGTGGGTCCTGAACCTGAATCACCAGGTGAGTACTTTACATAAAGACAAATGTTAATGTAAATTCATTTGCAGATTTGTAAAATTTACGGTCCTACTCTTAATGATGATGATATATCTCTGATAGCGGTCCTCACTATTTAGATAGATGAGTCAAGTTCGTCCTCCAGTTTAGTTCATATGGTAATGAAACATGAGTTTTTGTGCTAGGTTTTATTCCTAGCAAATGCATCCTAAATACCAAACAACGTCTTTAGTTAGTAGAAAGTGCAACACCCATTATCCATTATCTATACCTGTTTTATCCTGTGGAGGATTGTAGGGTGCTGAAGTCTATCACAGCTGGCATTGGGTGAGAGGTGGGGTTAGGGCTAGGCAATATCAGCAGAACATCTGTCACACTAAAATGTGTTATGTCAATCGATAATGATAATTATTAATACACTTTTAGTAACTTTTTAGAAGAAATAAAGGCCAGGCCTAGGTAAGGAACACCCTGTACCATGGACAGCTTGCTAGGGCTAACACAAAGAGGCAGACTACAGTGCATGCTTACATCCAAAGCCCATGTTACATCACCGAATAACCTACTGTACATGTCTTTAGATTCCTGGAGGAAAACTTAGAAAAATGTAAATGCAACATCTGCATGGTAAAATGTTATTTGTAATGAAGCCAGGACAGCCATTTGTCCCTCATAAGTTACTGAAAGAAACATGGTTACTGTAGGGGATCAATGTTGTAGTGTTTTGTTTACTTTCACAGATTTATAAATTTATTTTTGGTGTCAAAAGCAGTATTTTCTTTAGGGGAGAACAACTCCCTTTAGCGTGAACTTTGGGTTTTGTAAGTTTGCAGAGCCTTTTACATGCACAAAAAAGCTCTATTACAGTAGAAGAAGGAAAATATCCTAAAAGCATAATATGGGCTGTGATAGTGCTGAAGAGTAATTTTAGACTGTAATGACTGCAGCAGGACCAGTTAAGTGCTTGTTTATAGTGTTGAACAGGCCTCTGTAAATATGGAATGCGTCCATTAGCTCTGTGTTCTTCCTTTCATGAATTCTTCTTGCATCCTAAATGTGTCTCTAAAATGTGTAATTTCCATTAAGTATTCCACAATGTAAGTGGGTTATTGACTTTTAAACTATTATTCTGCTCTGGTCTTTCTGTAAAACATTTTTTTTTGTGTCTAAAGCACCTGAACCCAAGGTCAGCCCGCCTGAGGTGAAGGAAGAACCTGCCCCTCCAGCTCCTGTACCAGCCAAGGAAGAGCCTGCTCCTGTGTCAGCCCCTCCAGCCCCTCCAGCCCCTCCAGCATCTGAGCCCACCTCCACCACCTCAACTCCTGATGAGGGTTCGATGAAGAACCACGAGCCTCACCTTGGACCCAAGCCTCGCTCTCACAACAGGGTCCTCAACCCCCCCGGAGGAAAGTCTAGTGTGGTATTCTACTGATCAGCTGAGCACACTCCCAGTTTGTGTCCATATACTCCTTGTCTGCTCTCCTGTTAGTCTTCTCTCATTCCTACTCCCCTCTCCTGATGGTTATGCCACCTGTACATCTGAACACAGACCAGATTTTTTTCATTGTTGACACCAGATTCCTGGTCTTGATATTTTGTCCTCAGCTTCTTGCACTTTCAGCTCTGTGTCTGACTCTCAGCTCTTTGTCCGTATATTCTTCTTCACTGAAACTTGCAATCATACAATCACCAATAAGTCAATCAACTGGCTAGCTATTATCTGATCACTTTAACTGTACCACTGTTCAATCTCTATTTTGCGGTTACTATTTCCGCTGTTTGTGTTTTTAAATTGTGTAAGTGTAGGTTGGCTGAAGGCACAATTTTCTGATTTTGAAAACATTTTTGCATCTCAAGAATGGTTTATACAATGGAACATGCACAACTTTTAGCTTTAAACAGACCTAAACTCTAATGATTTGGTGTAGCTAAAATCTATGCATAAAAAATCCATGGCAGACATGTGCAGAAATTTCAGGGTGCTTGTTTTTAAGCCTTAACGTGTAGGCGTTCAGTCAGGAGGGGTGAACAGATCTTCTCACGATGTACAATGTTTCAGGGAGTTCCATTAATGCTACCTTTTTTGCGCTCCAGATCCTTATTGGGTGTCTTTCGGAAAAATATCAAATATTGCGTCACTGAATAATCAGAAGCCTTAATTCTGCTTAGCATTTTTTATCTTTCTTGCCTTCTCATTAATTATTTCCAAAACGGTATGTGTAGAACATGAATGATCTGCTGTCAGAGCACAATCTCTGATCATGAATAGATGCCAAAAATTGACTAGAACTAAAACAAAGATGAATGCTGTTGTTTACTCCCAAAAGTTTCTGCTTCCTTAAAGAAATTCCATTTTAATTTTATGCGAATGTATTGTGCAGGTACTTTTCTGCTTTGTCCTCATTGCTTGCTTGCTTGCTTTATCTGAGAACATGCCTTTTTTTCTTTTCTTTTCTTTTCTTTTTTTTTTGCTTGGGGTAGGCCTCTGTTTATGTTTTAAATTAAAACGGCTGAAGACAAGTGAACTCTGGACAAGCGCGTGGCCTATCCGAGTCCAGGTGGGCTCATCGATAATCAGCCTTTCACACACATCATGACGCACATTCATGGTATTCTGGTGCCGGCCTGTCCCCTTTGTGTTGATGTGCCTGGCAGGCAATGAGCGCAGCAGAAGGAAGAAATCCTGTGTATTGCAATAAAACTGTTGTTTTGCATTTAGAGTTTGTTTATTGTGTTTATGTCCCGAAAACGTTGAAATAATAGTCACTCTGAGTATTTCAGATTCAATAATGACTCATTAAACCATTGCAAGGAGAGAAACACAAGAGGGGAGTTAACTGTACAAAGAGTGAAATCCCTTGCACATGTTGTTGAATGTTTGTCTGGTTTAGTGTAACTCTAACTCACAGTCCAGTTCTTGTCTGCTCCAAATTTGTAGGTAATTCTTGAATCTCTGACACTGGTGCTTTTGTCTGGCTCTGTCCTCAGGCAGCACTCAGTGCAAGCTGCTTTTTTCAGACTAAATGGCCATTTTCCGCCCTGGGGAAAATCTTGTTTTAGCTTTGCAACCACACTTTAGAATCTGCATGATAGTGTTTTTCCATTTTCCCCTTCAAGCAATGGTGCAGACAAAATATTTGTGAGTAAATGCAGACACTGAGATGAGTAAGAGTTCTATTTGGATGATAGAAGGCAGCTCACAAAAATTGGGGACTCTTTGGGAATTAGTGTTGAAAATTATGATACTCAAACATGGGACATCATAAGCTCTCACATTATTAGCCTATTTATGAAAGATCTGCAGCTAATACATGTACTAGATACATATACGATGTAATATTTTAACTCTTGGCATCCTCTTGTGCTCAAATTTTGGCAACAGTGGCTTGACCTGGATGAAAAAGTGAGTTCTTCCTAATGCTTCTTTCAAAATTATGACCTAAATCTTTAGTAGCCACATGCAGCTTGTCTGTAGTCACAATTTTGGTCAGCTTTCAAAGAATGTTTCTTTGGAAGCTTGAATTTTTGATTGGAGGGAAACAATAGGCAACAACATAAACTGCTTAACTGTGATTCCTGTGGACTTGTGGGATGCAATGAAAAACCAACAGATGTCTGAAGTGACTACAAATAATGAAGAATGGAACTCGAGCCTGTACTTTGTTTATCTAAATTCTATCCAAGTCTGTTCTGTCTGTTTTTGCCATTTTTGGTACCATACCAAGCCTAAACCTCAAACTGCTATTTTATTCACCCGTCTTCTGCTGTGAGCCTCTGAGTAAAATTGGTGGATGGTGAGAAATATAAACCGCCAGTATTTTACTGCCACCTACTGAGGTCAAAAAAGAACACCTAAATCTTTACACTATAGGAAGACTAGAAACTGACGTTAGGACAGTAAGTGCTCATCATGGTCCATTTATTTCCTTTGTAAAATATGCAGTTCATCAGACAACGTTTTCCTTTATTTTTAATGCAGTAGGCTTTTTTATACTGGCATTGAGTGGCAGTTTTTTTAAATGTTAAATGTGAGGTTCGATCATTTAGATCTGATGCAGATTCACACTGTAAACCCTGAACTTCACTCCCATCTCATTTGTGGTTTACAGCACATTTATTACTAGTTTTTTTTGTAAGTATAGAGTGTTTTTACATTTTGTTGGGCTGTTTAGCTGGAAAGGTTTTTACAATATGGAGGCAGTTAAGATGCATTTGGCATAGGAGCTGTTCGCCCTTTATCTTGGCAGTTTTTATGCTTCATTAGCTTGTTTTTGTCTCCATTGTTGATCCTCTCCATGGCGAACAATAGCCCAAGCTACACTTGTCTCACTGAGAGAAAGTTCAAGACAAAGATGTTCGCTCTCAACGTCTTCTCTTTAAATTGTTATTCTCTGGAAGGGATTTCCTACAGGGCAGGCTGTTGTATCTGGAACATATAACTTCCTCTCTTATTGTAATTATTATTCATAGGGTTCATTTGTAATTTACTTCATATGCTGTTTTCTGATTTTTGGCAGGGAATGCAGACTACACTGGGGCCTCTTTAATGAATGCAGATCCCAGTCAGGCTTTTAGTGATAAGCTATGCCATGATTAGGTATCATGCAGTCAGTAATTACCTTTTTGCTCCTCTGCAGGGCCCAGTTGTTCTGAAATCAGATTAGTAAACCTATCTTGGTTTCGATCTGGATGAAATCTTCAAGTATATGTTGTTCAAAACCTTTGGTAGGATTGGGATACCTGTCAGGATTAATGCGATCACAGCAAAAGGTTGGACTTAGATCCGATTTCAGGAACAAGCTGAAAATGACAGGGGGATGTTCGTATTATTTTATTGTGCCAGTCGGATTTCACATAGCTAGTAGCTTACATTGTGAGATATGCCCCCCTTTACAGTGACAGTAGTTTAGATTTGGTCATCTTGGGAAGTTTGTGTCTGGATCAGGGTGATCAGCATCCTCAATCTCTTTGTGCATTCAGCTGTTGTGACAGTGATTTGGGAAGGTAAATGTTACCTTCACTATTTGTGTACTGTCTGTGGAGATCATGCAGATTTAATAAGTATTTAAGTTCATTTCAGGAGCTGAAATAATTACTGCAAGTAACTCAGTTTTCCAGTATTCATTTCCCATCCAAACTGAGCAACATCGTTTTTCAGAAATGAAGGTGTGGACACGGTATCAGACAAGACTTTAAATGTGCATAGAGACAAAACAATCTTCCAGTTTTCAAATATGGGAGAAGATAAGTTGTTGTTGTTGTTGCCTATAGCGTTAAGACACCTAGAAGTGTTGTGAAAGATGCGTCTATTTAACAAAAGTCCCTTTAATGTGAGATACTTTTGTTCTGTCAGGTGGGAATTCAGTCAGTCATACAGAGATACAGAGTTTTTACCTACCTAAGGTGTAGTCATATACATTTACAGCTGTCTGTCAGGATTATGAAACATTTAGTTTCATTTTGGAGAGTGCTTTGTCACTTTTATTAAATTCTAGCCCTGATGCGGATTTGAGTCAAGTGAGCTATTATGAGGAAAAATTACAACTTCTGGCTTGAGCTTTCAAAATAAAAGTTGTCGAGAGAAACCAAAGTACAAAAGATGGGACAATAAAATGCTGTCATCACTGCTGTTTATATGCATCTGGTATTTAAAGGGTCAAATAGGGAGAAATCATTTACTGAAAGTTTAACAGAACAACTGAATTATTCTGGATATTGTAAAATAAGTTAACTTACATAGTCTTTGGGTTGCATGCAAGACTTCAGTTATTTGAGAATTCTGGATAGATTTCTGACAAATGAAACGTCACTCCAGATTTGAGTGGTTATTAGATTAGATAAAATTAGATTGTTAGATTAATTGAATTTTTAGTCAGGAGCATTAAAGAGGAACACATTTAATTGATAAGGAAATTATTTCATATGATGATTAAAGTATGTCTTAAATATACAACCAGAATTTCTGTGTTGTGGCTGTGTGTCTCCACCAACCTGTGAAGTTCATCCCTCGTTCTGTCTGTTCCTGAGAAAAATGCTTTTGCAGAACGTTACCATGCCACAGTGGTGTTCACCTTTGACCTTTTAGATATTAAATCTTGTCACTTTTTTAAAAGTGACAAGACACTGTTAAATGTTTGTGCAATTGGGTCAGATTTACCAAATTAAATCTTGAGTTATGGCCACTAACATTTAAACAGTTCATCCTTAAGTCCAAATTAACATTTCAGCAAATTTAGAGAAATTCCAGGTTTGTGCCACATCTGAAGATATTCTCTAAAGCAGGGGTGTCAAATCCTGGTCCTCGAGGGTCGCTATCCTGCATGTTTAAGATGTTTCCTTCTTCCAACACACCTGATTCAAATGATCAGCTCATCATGAAGCTCTGCAGAAGCCTGATAACGATCCTGATCATTTAATCAGGTGTGTTCGAAGAGGGAAACATCTAAAACATGCTGGATAGTGGCCCTCGAGGACCAGGATTTGAAACCCCTGTCTTAAAGGGAAATCGTGTTTACAAGAATGGGACAGACAGATGAACAGAAAATCAAAAAATAGTGTCTCCACTTGTATGGAGGCATAAAAATGGTGAGGCTTTTTGTTTTGTATATTTTATATATATATATGTTTGTGTGTTGGATTTTTTTGTTGTTTGTGTTATTTTCACTGTGGTGGAAAACTGCTATTTTAAATATTTAATGTGACCTGTACTCCTGCAAATAAGCACTGCATTGCAATTAAGGTAGAAGATACAGGATCAACAGAGGCTGAGATATGGTTATTTTTTGTCCTTGGTTTGTGTAAAGCTCCAGAAACACTGAATGCTTATAAGATTGTGCATCTCGGACAATCCAGTGTTGGAGAAATATAACCAAGTGTATAAATATGAACAGTCTTTGGACCATTTGATAACATATGTTAAATATGCATGTAGAAATATATATTCACATAAGTTATACACAAAAAAGAAAGTTTATAATCATGGTAGTTTACACATGAACTGTCTTCTCAACTATCTTAGAATTATTTTTAGTAAAATAATCAGCTTTATTGTTCAAGTATGGATACACATAAAAGGATTCAGGCTCCGATTTTAACTCTCAACTACATGTGCTTTTTACACAAAAACACATGTAAATAAACAACAAGTTAAGGACAGTCAAGTGAGTGTTTAACTGCCATGTACAGTGATTAGATATGTGTAAAAAAAAAAAAAAAAACAACTTTTAAACACGTTTAAAGTGTTTCAAAGTCTGGTGCAAATTGTGCAGATTCTGATGGTCGATAGATAGATACAGTTATCTGCAATAAATACAGAGTTATTGGCACTGTATGTACATGAGATAGGTGGATGATGAGAGCAACATTGCTGGAATTAAATAAATTACAGCTGTGTGATTTACAGCAGATACAGTAGTTTGGAGTTAGGGATTTAAATGAGTTGCCTCGGTCATTTTAGACTTTAGAGTGATAACCTGTGGGAACAAACTGTTTTTGTGTCTGGTTGCTTTGTTTTTCACTGCTCTGGATCTTCAGTGACTTTTACCTGCCTGTTACCCAACTTTGGACATGTATAGCTGCTAAAACCTCTTCTGCAGTCCAGATTGTCCTTTATTATTTGGAATAATTCAATGAATGTGTGAGTCAGAAAATACTCCAGTTTTTTTTGTTGTTCACTTGTCGTTATTCTGTATTTATTCGTATCTAAAAGTGCAGAGTTTTTACTGTAAATTAATCAGATTGTATGCACAGACTGCAGGCCTTTATTTTGAAATGAGGAAGCTGGATCCGTGTGTCGTCAGTGCGACTTGACGCAGTGCCTCAATGCAGACGGTGTGACGTCAGCCAGAGTCGGTCAGCTGGCTCCTCCATCTGAGCAGCAGCGAGCCTCTCCCATAGGGAGACATCACCATCACCGCCGAGCCTGGCCAGCAGCACCGGGGAGAGTCATGGCAGCAGCGACGCTATAGTGGTGGATCGGGGCGTCGGCGGCGGATCTGGAGCCGTAGATTATTTATTTACCTATTTATTAATTTATTTATTGGCCCTGCCAGGGATGGCTGGGGTCCACGGCTGCGGCTGCTGAGAGGCAGGTGCAATATCATCGACGAAGGCGTTTCGCTGCTCGGCATGGACTCAGCGAGGGCCGATCCACAGGCTGGCCCACTGCGCACCCACCGCTCCCCGGATCTGATGCTCTCTGCGGGAGGAGAGCTGTAGCTGGGCCGCTACAAGGGGCCGATAGTCGGTAACTGGCTGCTGGTGGTGGAGGAGGAAGAGGAGGAGAAGGAGGGGGCCTTCATCATATCAAAATATTACAGACAATATTCTCAGCTCAAGGTTATGCGCACACAACAACAGTCTGCCCTCCTGCAGTAAATCTGCGCTGCTGCTGCAAAATGGCATAAGTCTTTATTTAAGGAACTCCAGTGATTGAAAGCGCTTCTCTCTGTGCGCTCCGCGGATCCAAACCCTGTGACTGTCTCAGCCTTAACACAGGCCCGAAAAACTGTTGAGCGCAGCCTCATCTGGATAAGTGAAGCCGGCTCCAGCTGCCAAGATGATGGAGCTGCAGATAGACGAGGTGGTCTACCAGGACGACTACGGCTCCGGCTCCGTCATGTCGGAGCGGGTGTCGGGCCTGGCCAACTCCATCTACCGGGAGTTCGAGCGGCTCATACGCAGCTACGACGAGGAGGTGGTGAAGGAGCTGATGCCGCTGGTGGTGAACGTCCTGGAGAACCTGGATGCGGTGCTGACTGAGAACCAGGAGCACGAAGTGGAGCTGGAGCTGCTGAAGGAGGACAACGAGCAGCTCATCACCCAGTACGAGAGGGAGAAGGCGCTGCGCAAACAGGCGGAGGAGGTGAGTAACCGGCCGGCCACTGCTGGGCCTCCAGCCGCAGCATCACATCCAGCTCCAGAGGTTTCATCAGACATGTGACTCATGTTCAGGCCTGGGACACGAGATTGTTTAGCTTATTTATAGTGTCAGTGCACTGACAACAACACTGTCTACTATATACTGTGGTAATAACACCTTCACTAAGTGATAATGAAGTGTTTGGCATCATAATTAGGCTATTTTAGTAGTTCTGCAGGTAACTTATGGTGCCAAAGCATAAGAATAGTTAGGGCATCCTTGGAGGTGTTCTGAAGTGTAGTAATGCAAGTATGTCCTGCAAATACTTTTAAAAAATGTCTCACAATTCATGGCACAGTATAGTAAAACCTAAGTGATACATCATTTGGCTGATATTACCACAGGTTTATCAGTATCATATATGTTGTCCGATATCAAAACGTTTCTTTGACAGCACATGATACAGAAAAAGATGCTTGGGGTAATTTAAAAATGGTGCCATCACATACTTTGTCCAGCAGAGCAGCTCCAGCTCCATTGTTTACATTACTTACATGCTGTCTGCAGCACATGTAGCAGAGTATTAAGCTGAGCAGGAAGTGGTGCCGAGTCAAACAGTGTCTTCACAGTAAGTTACACACTAGTTTGTGAAATAAATTACTAGAAAATCAAACAACAATGCCTTCACTTTCACTTTTCAATACACTGTTAATTATAAGATGCTCTATATAAATATATGTAAGCAATTTTGGGCGATTTTTCTCCCTTAAATCAGTATTGACTCCAAAAATCTACTGCTGGTCAAGTTGTATAACCACAAAGTATCAGTAAATTAATTTAGTATGTGGGCTATAACATAGTTCTTAAAGTTTAAACTAAAATATAAAATCTACTTAACAGAGTGTTCAGTCTAGACTGTCACAGTGATACATGTGTACGAATGACAACATGACACATTTTTATTCCAGTTTACATTAGTGATGCAGCTATTACGCCAGCTTATGCTCCTCCATACCTTGTTTTTTTACCATTACAGGTGCTATTGTTACAGCTACTTCTGCTAACCCAGCTTCCACCAGCATACAGTTTTCTGCTGTTATCACAAATGAGTTTTATTTTTAGTGCTCTTTCCCTAAACCGGCAGCTGAAGTTGCATGCAAATGTAAGCACACATTATGCAAACGCAAAGTAAGTACATGATAGCAGCACATGCAGTGCACGGCGATATAGGGACAGTCAGCAGATGGAACAGTGCAAGCACGACATTCAGTGGGCGTTTACACTCGAAAACCCAGTAAGAACAGGGACACAGACAACAAAAGTGTACATCAATATGGAGCTATTACATTACAGGTCAAACTCCTCCTCCTGCGTTTTTTTTTCCTCCTCTGGGCTTTTCCCCTGACCGGTGTCACAGCAGCCGTGGGATCCAGCAGGCGTCATAAAGCAACTTTAATCCTCCTCCCATCCAAAGAGGCCTCAGCATATCACTGGCAGCCCTGCTAGTATCAGCTTAGCTCAGCTTTTATCATCTGCTCTCCCCACTGAGTCAGTTCTCCTTCTGGCTGGTACTTTTCACTTATACTGTTAATTGAGAGACAACTTGGGGGTCAAAATTTAAGTGTTGGCATGTTCAAGCTTCTTTTATTGTAACGACAGAAAGAAATCCTGTTGCATTTTACTGAAAAACTAACAGGAGCCAGCTGGAGTCATTGTGTTAAGTGATACATGCCAGCAGGTCCAGACTGGAGCACCAACTCTGAAACTGAAAGAGAAAATAGCATAATAATGACAGTGCCTCTCTTTACATACCTCTTAGAGCGTGTTTATCCAACACTGTTATGTGTATTTAGTCAGCGAGGCTTGTTCATGGCTCAGTAAGCATCATCAGTCAATGTACAGTGCACTGTGTTATCTGATTCTGCAGAAATCTATGCATTTTCTGTTCATTCAGACAATTTCATAAACAGAAATGTCTGTCATGTTCTAGTAAATGAGACCCCGGTTAACCAAACGACTGGGTTATAAAAAGAAGCCATATTATGTCTGCAATTCTTGTTATTTTCATGCAAACTGAAACCTCTTTGAACGTGGTTAAAATTGCTCTGTGCAGGAAAAATCCTAAATCAAGGTAGAAAATATTGATAGCACAGACATACGGAAGGTATAGAAATCAGAGCTGGTACCTAAACTAGACGCTATGCTGGTGGAACTCCTGTGTTTTTGTAAATAAGATAATGCAAGTGCAGCTCAGTCTCACTGATGAGGCATTCTTTAAAAGCTGACTTTATCTTTCCACAAAATCTTGAAATGGCATCTAATTATTTGATTCTGCTTCTTCATTTTAGCCATGAAAGGAGTCTGACTTGAACATATCCATAATTACACCTCCTTTAGCACTTACTTTTTACACTCATTAGAACCTTGTTTGATGAAGTGGGGCTGCTGGTATTTTCAATTCAGTGACACACTCAGTCGGTAGTTTTATAAGGCATTTTATTCCATCTTTTCCTTTGCCTGGATCCAAACACAAAGCTGTTTGTGTCACAGCTGGTTGTAGCTGGTGTTAAAGTGTGTGTATCTCACTAAATCAGCCCTTCTTTAGACTCATATCACAGCTTAGAAATGCTTCCTGTAACCTAAGCTAAGAGTCTTTCTATTCTTGAAAAAGGAAATTTCACCCACTTGCAGATCACGTCAATTTCTCAGATATTTTTAGGCTGTCTTGCAGACGTAGCATGTTTAATATCTGCCTGCAGATTTTCAATGATGTTGAAGTGCAGGGACTGCTAAGGGCCACTCTCATTCAGCTAGTGTTTGTTGTGATAGTTCATGGAGGATGCTTAACAACTGGTCAAATGTTCTTTTGGTGGCTGTGGCCAAAAGAACAAGGTTAACCTTAACCTTAATCTTGTCTGCAGAATTCGACAGCATAGCATGACTTTGGCTTATCCAGATGTTGCTTTGCAGACTTCAGATGTTAACTTTTAGGATGATGCTGCAGAAAAGTATTCCTCTGGATAACTTTCCCTTGTAGATGCTGTATGTGCACCAGAGCTGCTCAGTGGAACCACGGCTGTACTTTTGTGTCAGCTAAATCTTACTTAAGGTTTCTTGGTCTTCAGATCTCGTCTTAACTCCCACAATTCCGCCTAATCGCAATATCATAATGGCATTTCTGACAGTGAAAATTGCAAGGTGGAAGCACTTTAGCGTCTTTTTATACGCTTCCTTGCTTTGTAAGCATAAGTTAGCCCCATTTTCAGATCTGCAAATGCTCAAGAGAGCTCAGAGCTGTTGAGTGTTACCACAAGATCTGAGGAGTCAGAGAATTTATCAGCTGTAGACTCTCATCAGCTGACCTCTAATGGTGCCTTGCAAGTTAAAATGCGTCATTTAACTTCTGCGATGTTGAACGGCGCAATGATATTTGGTCATTTTTTAAGTCTCCAAGCTGCAGGGGTTGCATTTACTTCCTTCATTGCCAAAATAAACAATTTTCCCGAAACTTTGCATGCAACTGCACATCTTTGCACAAATTGGGTGATGAATTTGACTGCAGCGAATAAACAGAGACAGTTTTTTGTCTGATTATCAGCAGGGCACAATGGGGGATGGGACCAAGTGTTAGGGGTGGGAGTCGTAGCAGATCAATAGTACACAGAGCACACTGAGGGAGCCTGGCACTGTAACCTGATTTGTGCTTATGAGGAGCAGCAACAGAAAGGGAGAGAGCAACAAAAGCAGTAGAGAAATAAATGGACTGAGGGTTTCTGGAGCTGCAGCTTGAACCAGAAAACACAGAGGCCAGATCGGAAAGAGTGGAGGGCTAATGAGAAGAAAAGGCAGGGTGAGACAGAGAGGATCTGAGCCTGAGGAAAACAATAACACACCCTCTGGCCAGACACGGCGAGCAACAAGCAAAAAGCGGCTCAGATTACAAGGTTATTAGGCTCAGGCTAATGGTAAACAAAGCCAGCAGATCTGCACATGAAGCATTCACCAAGATGTGTGAGATTACAGTTATTGCACTTCACAAATTCAACCAATTTTTAAGCATCTGTGTTGCTGCAGGCCTACGCAGGAATGATCCCATCAGTTTCTGTCACTAAACGTCCTGATTTCTCACTTCTCATAGTGTGATGACGGTCAGTGATTGATCGTCTCTGCCTCGGATCTGTCTGACCACCGTTTATTTTGATGTGATTTGCATCAATTAGATTGCAAAAAATGGTTTTACTCGCCAGCTTTTATCTATATTCTGGGAAGAAATGAGGAAATGGACATTATATTAGCCTGCATGGATTTATTTTCCTTCAGTTTACTTTCTCCTTGTGCAGAATAAACAGCTGAAAGTGTGACCGCGGTGCAGTCAAACACACTTAGCCCTGGTTTGTCAGGGAAGCCCATTGGTTCCACTCACTCATCTCACAGACACTTCTTGAATTATTCATATCAGACACAGTGAACACAATGCTCCAAGCCACAAATCCATTCATACACTGTGTCACTATACCTGTGCAATTAGTCATTATACAGTCAAAGGTCATCTCTTAAAATGCACCACTTGTTTTTTACATCTTTAGTCACTCAACCGCTGTGATTCTGCTGCTGTACGACATTAACGCTGCATTTTAATGTTGAAATCTTGAATTTGAAGGTGTCTAATGCAGGTAAAAGCAGTGGATAGAGGAGTCAGTTTGAAGGGCATCACTGTAGGACATGCTCCCAGCCCAAGGGGATTGGATGAAGGATATTATTTTATGAAGCTTTGGCTTGGCTGCTCGGAAAGTAGAACCGCTTTCTAACTGAATATAATGTCTATATTACATTCTAAGTGAAAAACAAATGCATCCACTATGATCTCTGCTTTTATTTTGTTAGAGAAGCGTTATTTCTCTTTTCAATTTTGTGTAAAATTGGTAGCAGAGGGCTGTTTGATGGTGAGATATACCTTTTATCTTGCCACATTTTCTGTAATCAATTGACGTTTTGTTAGTGAAACTTGTTAAATTAGCCGGCAAAACGATTTCTAAGATCTTTCATCGATCTCTTTCCGTCAGAGGTGCAGAATTTCCTGCTCAAATCCATTCTGCATATGAAAAACAGATCGTTAAACAGGGTTTGCTGTTCTCCACAGCGACTTTAGATATCAGCATTACCTGTGGTATTTTTGTCATATTGTAGTAGTTGTTGCTTTGTGGGCTGTATATCTGCTGCTGCTGCATATTGCTGGTTCCAAGGCCTCCCTGCAGTCAGAGGATTACAGTATTAAGACTTTGTGGACGTGCTGCATTGAAAAAAGGACGTCATTGTGAACAGCTTTATAAAAAAACGGGCAATGTGGAGGAGAAGTGGGCAGCTCTGAGCTTCTCTGTTATGGCTGCTCAGTTACTGGGGTTATGTATATACTCAGAGTCCAGTTGAGGTATTTCATAGAGCTGTAGGACATTATAGGTGTGTTTAAAAATTGCATTGCATTCCACTGACCCTGAACAAGAGCAATTTTACAATTCACGATAATCCCGTTTCATAAACAAGCATAGTAACCATAGTTTGTTTTTTCTTTTCAGTCCATATAGAGCTATTATAACTAGCCGTCAACATGTTGTACAGTCAATGCAGTGAACTGATTTCTGTTTTTTGCTCGTTTGTCTTCTATCAGAAATTCATTGAATTCGAAGATGCGCTGGAAGCTGAGAAGAAGGACCTGCAGGTGCAAGTGGAGTTTCTGGAGCTGCAGGGGAAGCAGCTGGAGCTCAAGACAAAGAACTACTCCGACCAGAGTGAGTGGACAGACTTAAGTACTGCGTATTAGTCTGTGTGCTGTATATAAACTGTACATGCAGCACATCTGGCTGTTGAAACCAGACTCTAGTGCACAGAACCCCCAATCCTTCTGGAGTTATCAGTAGATTTAATTTGATTGTTCTGTGTTTCTTCTGGAAGTTTTTTATGCATGAATAACAGAAAAGATAACAGTGAGGCTCGAGGATGTATTTTGATTGTAGTTCTGTGGGGAAGATGGAAAAGGAAGTAGACACACTGAGGGCGTATTTTTAGACTTGTTGGTGTTTTTGAACTGAACCACTGATTTGCTTTTGCTCTGTTGTCTGTACTCTATTAATACCAACGCACGTGTTCGACTGGCTGTTTTGTTTTGTTTTCTCTGCTATGAGCCCTCAATTATTATTTTTGTCATAACTTTGGTTTAACATAAAATAAAGCCCAGTCTCTGAACTGTGCTATTTTACAGTTTGCCAGTTCAGTGGTCACGAAATGAAGCTTTTTGTCTGTTTAATTGGTGACACATTATAAAGTGAACTGTTCAACTGGAAAGGATTAGAGTCAGAGCTATTTGAATGTACTACTTCACTTCTGGAGAAATCCCTCTTGGTTTTCTAGCTGTTAAACTGCTGTCTGTCTGTTTCACAGTCACTCGGCTGGAAGAGCGAGAATCAGACATGAAGAAAGAGTACAACGCTCTGCACCAGCGCCACACCGAGGTGAGCAAACATTCAGGCTAGGAAAATCTGCTTTTAGCATAATTTACAGCATATCCACCCTTAAATCCACATATTCCACCAAACATACATGCCTGATAATTTGAATACTGCTAATATCATCATCCTTAACCCTCTGAAACCAGACATGCTATGTGTACATAACCACCAAAATGACACCATTTATCAGTGTGAGAAACTGTCAAAACAGAAAAAACTTAATAAATTTTCACATTTCTGACAGTTGTTGAACTACTCCTTTGTGGTGTTGATTTGCATTGTACTCTATTATAGCCACTGCTGGACAAGCAACTTTTCCTGCAGGAATTTCCGCCCCTTAATCAGACTGTCCACCATCTGAAGTTGCATCCACATGTATCTTTTGGCTATTTGTACAATAGCCAATAAGAATGCCATCTCTCTGACCAAACCTGTGATTGTCCAAAGTGTCTTGTCACTGGAAAGATGTTCTAAATACTATTCTCTATGTTTATTATGGAATTCTTGCCCAATGACACCAAACAATATGGCCAATTCCCAGAGAATTGTTTGTGATTATTCAGAGATGTTGTCCTAATTTAGACAAGAATAAGTCTTGTTTAATTTGTCATAAACAATATTATGCAAAAGACCCAATATGGTCCTTTGAGCGCTATAATCTCACAGTCTGTTTGTCCCTTTGGTTCAAAAAATCCAACAAGTTGCAGATAATAGATTTTGTAATTAAATTACTGTAATCCTTATACATGCTTTCTCACCAATCTGGATTTTATCTGCTATTATATTATTATAATTTAATGATTTTCCTCCTTCCAGTTTCCCTGTTTTCTCAGATATAGTCTTGTGCGGGTTGTTTTGGCTTACAGATGATTCAGACGTACGTCGAGCACATAGAGCGGACCAAAATGCAGCAGGCGGGGAGTAACAGCCAATCAGAAGGCCCTGGCTGTGGACGAACGTGAGTGTTTTGTGTGTGTGTGTGTGTGTGTGTACGTTGGCGTGTTATTGTCGTGCAGCTTTGTGTGGATTTGAATTGTAACTTCCACCCATCGTCTTGTTGAGGACGTTTCATGTTTTGTCCAAGTTCCAACACGCTCGCTGCGTCGTTGTTTGTCAGGAGCCGTGATGAGCAGCTGGTACTTCCCACTGACAGAGCTTATGTACAAAGACAAGCAGCAGCCATTATGAGCCTTGTGGGAAATAATTAGAAAAAATGAGAGTTTGGAGTTAATTTACCAGCTTGCAGTGTTCAGCAGTTACCCAACCCTTGGGCACGAAGCAGGATGAGGAGCAGGACATCTGGTGCAGCCTCTGAATATTAGTCACGTCCTCCAATATGTTCACTAAATCCTGAAATATCTAAATCTGAAAATTCAGTTCAACTGCATTGTCTACTGAAAAGAATCCCAATGCAGCCAAGTGCTAAGTGTCTGAATTAGTGGAGTTCTGAATGAATCTGGAGCGTAGAGTTGTGACCTATTTTTGGTTGCATTGTGAATCCTGTTGAGGTTTACGGAATGTATTATTTATTAAGACGAGACTTTGTTACTAAACTGCAGATTATCTGAAGCAGTTTTAATGTGAGGAGGAGAAACAATCCTTTAGCTGAGTAAAAAGACCTTAAAAACTACAATCAAGGTGAAGAAGCGTGTGTGTTTGTGTGTGTTTTTTTGTGTCATGGCATGTTCCTGTCTCCTGTCTTTCTCTAATCAGTGTTTGTGTGTCTTGTCTGTCTTGCTGGCTTGCTCTCTGTGCTGCTGTTTGCACAGTCAACGCCACACATGGAGGAAAAGGTAAATCCAATACAGTGCCACGACTCTGCTCCCCTCAGCCCTGCCTTCTAAACGGGCCTGCTTGGACTTAAAATGTGACTGAGAGATGCTGCCTTTATTCTCTGTATGTGCTTTATATGACAGAGAATTCCCTCCTGCATTTGCTTTACTAGTCACTGATGCCTGTAATGTACTGATGATGTTGCATTCTTGCGATAAACTATGAAATGAGGAATGAATCAAAGGTCATGCTTGAGCAGTGCGATGCATATTTTCCAGATTTCTTCTCCCTCATGTGTTTGTCTGCCAGTCCGTCCGTCCGTCTGCCTTCTTGCTTGTCCGTTGCTTTGTCCTTGTTGTACTGTTTATAATATTATGCATCAAATTATGGGTTTGATTCCAGACCTTTTCTGTTTCTGTGTTTAGTCCTTGCAATGTTTTGAGTTTCCTCTGGGTGCTTTCTCTACAGAGTTGCAGGAAAAGTTTGACATTTTAAGAAATACTGTTATTTGCTTTCTTCTTGAGATAGATTGGATAGACACTCTCATGTCTGTAAAATCTGTGAACAACAGTCACAGGACTGCCGAACAAAATCCCAAAAATTGAATATCCTAATTTAAACAGTGCAAAAGTCAAATACCTTCAATAGACCTAAAAGTTGTGCAGTGAGACAGTTTTATTTTCTAGATTGTGTCTAAATTATCGTAAAATAGCACCTTTATTAAAGTGTTAATGCATGCTCAAGATTGTTTTATTTTGAAAGTACACACAACAATTGGTTCTAAATTTGTTCTGAAGGAAATTTACAACATCAACCGAATTATTCACAAATATTTCTGCAGAGCCCCTCAGGAGCTTTCTTAGATGTAAAGTGAAGACCGACACCAGAGTTTACAAAAATAAGAGTTTTATTTCAATACATAAATACTGTAGGTGAATATCCAGGGGGCAAAGTGGAAAAAATAGAAGCAACCATGAGAGAACGGTGCGCTGCAGCAAAAAGACTGTGGTGACAAATTAACTCTTTTTAAAAAGTATGTGTATTATGTTGGATGTAATGTAAACAGTTTGTAGCAGGTGTAAAAGTTCACATAAATATAAACCTGATAACATTTACCTCACTATTACAAGGAAAAGGTTCAACTGATATTATGGCCATAAACCAGATAATTACTGTAAGTTTACGTAAATTTGTTTATAATTCAAGAAAGCAGAAAAAAATACTGTTTAAATAATGTATTAAATTTCCTGCAAAAAAACAAGAGAAATACATACCTACAATTTGACACTATTGACATAGCATTTTGAATAACTTTCGGATCATTAATTTAGAAATAGTGTCTTTTCTCAATTAAAAAACACAGAAAATTACTCTAAAATCTTAGTTATGTTTTCCATAACATTTAGATTTTTTTTCAGTGTACAGTAAATATAAAACTGGTTAGTTTAGCTCAGCACAAACACTGTAAACATCTATACTGGATCTGTCCAAAGGCAACAATCAGCTCATCTAAAGCTCATTAATCTGCATGTCACTGGTTTAACCCCTACAACAGATTCTATCATTTAACTGAGGGATAGGTGTTGGACTATTTCTTGGTCTTGGTATGTCTTGCCTGGCAACTTGTTAAAAAATAAGAACATGTTAATTTGTAAATTTTATAGGTTGGACGGATCCATTCTTGCTGTAGCCACCAGTTTCCAGTCTAAACTTCACATTTATACAGAGTTAATTCAAATTTCTCTACAAGAAAGCACTTCAGCACAGTTCTCAAAACGTTGAGCTTCTCCTTTAAATGTAATTCTTTGAAATTTCCACCAATGTGAGTGACCGTGATGAACTCTGCAGGGTATTCTGTGCCTTGATTCTGATGCATGTCAGGATGAGCTGCGGCCCTGCAGAGGAAAAACAGATTAAATGTAATAAATGAATAACCGACAGTCCTTCTCACGTTAGTGTCCACTTCCTCTGTGTCTTTTCTGCCAGCAGCAAAGCGGAGCGCCCGCCGTCGTTGAGCCTGTACCCCAGCGGCGAGGGCATGGTACGTGGGGGTCTCGGGGGGGCTAGGATGATGCCCGGGAAAGACATCTGGCAGGTCAGCGAGCTCGGCCAATCCACCTTCACCTCCGCCTATCAGGTGGGACAGATGGCGGCCCTGTCCTCCTCCACGACCAAACCGCAGCCCGGGGAGTGGAAGGGGAAGGGGCCGGCCTCACCGCTGCTAGCCGTGGACCACCTCCTCTCCCACGCCTGCTTGTGTCACTTCACAGGGAACTATTTTATATCAAATCAGTGGGAAATCTGCTGTTCTTACAGGCGGATTTGTTGACTCAAGCAAGCAGGGACCATTTTTTCCATGCAGTTTTTTTTTCTTATAACTGTGTGATTATTTTACTCTGTGATCGTGGAGCTTCTGTCATGTGTTGTGTTTTAGTTTACACTTGTGTTGCTTGAGCTTGTGTTTCCAAGTGTACTTTATTTTTTTAAAGAAAACCTATGCTCATCATCCAAGTTGATGGCATATAGAGCTTTATATGTGAGAAAAAACTAAGGAGCCAAGGATAATTTTGCTTTCCTCCTCCTGATATTTGGAAATCTTTGAGATTCTGAGAGCATAAATAAAGGTTAAAACGTGCATTTTAGAATTTAGAATGCTGCACATCTTATAAAAGGTCAACATTGTTTTTAATCCAGGACTTAATCTGCACACTGTATTTAGAGAAATAAGAACATTGAAGTTTTGAGCCATTAAATCAGTTTTAGGCCATCACTTTAAAAAACACAGATTACTTGACCTTTTGTCTTCCCAGAATAGCTTAGGAACATAGAAACAGCCAAAATATTCATATTTGTGGCTTTTGTGCATGAATAAGTCGCTCAACGGTAAACATTTTGTGATTTAACGCCAAAATTACCCAAAAAGTGACGTTAAACTTTGCACGTAGTGGTGCAAAATGAGGGAATCTACCATCAAAATGTGGCTTTTTCACCCTAAATGTAAAGAATAGAACAATATGTGCTTTAAATTTATTGTTTTCTTCCTAATGTTTCTACAGAAACTTGAGGGACTACAAAAAGTCAAATGATATTCGACTCTTTCTGGTATCATTTTACCAGTTTTAAATGCTTAAAAGCCATTAGGACCAGTTGCTTGAGATAATTGAAGTCATACATGTGTTATTGTAAGAATGTAAGTGTTGGTCTGCCTTCATTATAGGATGCTCATATGTTGTTTTTATCTCATTCCCATGCCAACGCTTCATCACACACATGAAGGAGGACGGATCAGAGTCCGACTCAGTGGCAGCGACACCCAGCAGCACAGGAAGCAAGTCCAACACACCCACCTCCTCCGTCCCCTCCGCCACCGTCACCCCCATCAACGAGGGATTCCTGCCGCCCTCCGAGTTCGACGTCATGCGGGCCGGGAACCGCAGGAAAAGTGCCAAGCGTCTCAGCCGGAATATGGAGGTGCAAGTCTCCCAGGAAACCAGGAATGTCAGCATCGGTAAGAAGACGTAGACGTAAACATCCTTCAGCATCCTCTTTCGTAAAAATGCTCATCTAACATGTCATCCTGGTGTATGTTTTTCCAGGAATGGGAAGCAGCGATGAGTGGTCAGAATTTCAGGAGATCATTGATTCGACCCCTGAGCTGGACATGTGTGTGGACCCCCGAGTGTATGGAGGAGGGAACAGGTACACTTAAACCAACAGTTAAACTCTTTTATCTCCAGGATTTTTATTGGGAACTAACAAAAAGTACCCACAAGATCAGTATCTCTTTTTAACCTCATCAAAGGGATTTAAATGGTCTTATGTACCTGTGTTTGTGAACCATACATACATTTTACATATGTATATTCTTACCATTTTCATCAAAAGAGTTTTAGATCACAGCAAATATCATGTCTCCACTTATCTTTGCCAAAATTAAGTATTGTCCGCAATTGTAAGTGCAGATTTCTTGTTTATTAGTACTCAAACATGCAGGTACATCAATGTGGTTGTTTCCCAGTTTAAATCAAATCCAGTAACCGTTTTCCAAACCATGAAATATTCTTGAATCCTTCAGCTAAAGGCAAAATACAAAAATCACCAAGACTTCCACTCCAGTGTTCTTCCTGCATGTGCAGCGCCTTCACAAAGAAGTGTTACATTTTCACTGACACAAATAAAAATAGATTTCGCTCTCATTGTTTAATTAAATCCCAGTTTCCGTGTGCTTCAGCCCCTCTCAGGGCATAGTTAACGAGGCCTTCGGCATCAACACGGACTCCCTCTACCACGAGATCAAAGACGCCAAGTCAGACATCATCGGGGATGTTGATGCAGGTGCCGAGCTGCTGGGTAAGAACGGGACTTTGACTGCATTTAGCTGGTTTTATAGGTTTATCATGGATACCTTTATCTGAGAGCCCTAAGTTGTGCCATGAAATCTCATTTCTGGTTACAATTTAGTGGTATCCCTCTGTTTTGGTCAGAGGACTGTATTTCTTGTCAAGGGAATGCCTGAAGATAAATACACCTTCAAACGGTGACAGTAAAACTTGGTTTGTACTGAATGCTAACAGGCCAATATGTGATATTCCTCAGAATAAGTATAAACTCTGAGGCAGGAAAAATAAGGGCTGATGCATGTGTGTGTTACACAAAGCCGGCATCTGTTTTTTCTTTGCGTTACTGCAGGGTACGAGCTCCATGTGAGGCTGTGTGAATGTGCCCCTGCACTCTTTTTTTTTTTCCTTGCATGAAGGCTGCAGCACATCTCTGCATCACTGCAGTCGTCCTGAAAAAACAAAGTCTCACACATTGGATTGCAACCACAGCCCCAGCAGCCCATTCATGCAGTGTTGCCTTTACTGTTTATTTGTCTTTTGTGTTTGCCTGTTTTTTTAAAAACTTTTTTAACAGGACAGAGGCATGTTTAGTGCAGTTTGTTATAAAGGTTTTCACTTTAACCCTCTGAACCCCAAACAAGTTCTGTTTCCTGTTACATTTTTACTCACAGTAGACTAATTATTCACTACAAAACTAAGTCGTGAACTTCAATGGAAGCAGCAAGAAGTATATAGAACTCCAAAATGTCTTGTGTGCAGTATAACAAAGTAATAATGCCATAATCATAAAAAAAATGTTGAATTTCTTGATTATTTATTTTTAAATCATTTAAATTACCTGGAATCAGTGCCCACAGGTGTTACCAATGCTCTATAAATCTAAAAATCCATATGTGTTTTGACTGTATGTACTATAGATATTTTGCAGTGTGTTCCATACGCTGCTTTGTTAAGACACAGCCTGCAGTTCAGCCTAGTTCCATCAAAAAGTCCCATAATTTTTGTCATGTGACTGTTGGCTGCAGCTAAGTTATCGATAATATCATAGTTGCACCAAGGAGCTGAGAATTTTTTGTTTTTTCACAGAATCTGGTTCATGCAAATGGTTTGTTTTTAGGAGAATTTACATAGAATAAAGTTTTTGGCTTAGATTTGTTAAATTTTCCCAAGAAACTGCACATCATAGATGACTAGTTTAAAGACTGTTGGAAAGGTGAGAATTCAGTTTTCCTTTTGTTTTTACAGTTGATAAATGGTGTAGTTTTGCTAATTTAAATATATATATGTCATACCACCAGCAGGATCGGAGGTTCAGAGGGTTCAGTGTTTCTTTTTTTTTCACCTTCATGAGATATTCAGTGCATTTTGTTTCATTATTTAACTTAGATGCCCGTTCTAACGCCCCATTTTGGGATTACACTCTTTGAGGGAATCCTCGTTTCTTTTTCTAGGATTTGTTTTTTGATGCAGCAGAAAGAGGAAGGGAAGTTTGAGCCGTTTTCTTGTCCATCTGTTAACCTCTCACCCGTTTCTTTTTTCCCCCTTTTTATGTGCTTCTGCTGGTGACACCCATAGGCGAGTTCTCAGGTGTGTATCTGAACATGAATTGGTTGGTATCTTTTTCTGTTGCTCTCTCGACTCCTCTTTTCTCTCCAAACGCCACATTTAAGAGCAGATATTACTCAGTGTATACAAATTATAACACTGCTTGGTCAAGAAATGGGACATTTGGAAATTATGATGATGCCAGTATCTCTAAATATGCACCGGAGCAGTTTCTTCTAATCTCTTTGAACGTGCAGTGAGATTAGGTTATACCTGTACCTGTTTTCATGTTCACAGACATTGAATTATACTATAGAAACATTAGAAAAACATAGAATAGATTCATTATTATTTGAATAATTTACCCTCTGGGTCACAGAGATCTGCTCCATGGTTGACTGTAACTTGAAGGTCAGATTGCAGCTACTGTGTTAAAGTCCTTGAACCGTTCTTCAAATCCAAATTAACAAATGCTTATTATCAGCATCCTCTCTCCTCCTGTTCTTCTCTTTTTCCGGCTCATCTCTAATCTGTGCCCACTCCTCTTTCTCTCCTCTCCCTTCGTCTTCTTCTTCTTCTTCTTCTTCTTCTGCCTCCAGTCCGTGATGATTTCTTCGGTAAGGCGCCTCTTGCCCTTCGCTCGTGGCCACGTTTTGCTTGTTGTGTCATTCCCTGACCTCCAGCTTTCACATCCCTCTGGTCGCTTCCTTGTGTCTGTTTTTTATGTGGCTTTATATTTATATTTTGTGCCACCTTTGCATCTCACCTACCTGAAATGTTACTTTTATTCGATAAGGAGCTACTGCAGAGGGCCCTGTGGTAAACGTCTGGCCAGTTGTGTTGGCACTAGGGGTGGACTGATGGCACCAGTTAATCAAAGAGGCTGATAACTGATGTTTGGAACAATTTGCAGTAAATGTGAACATTTTAGTAACACAAAACCTTATTTATGTTTTTATGTATTGAAATAAAAGACAATTTTCAACATTTAAACTTAAGTTTTGATAGAGTGAAGTTTAAGTGTCTGTGCAGGACGTTGGTTAAGACCACACAGTGACTGCTTTAGAGCAAAAGTGCTGCATTTTAAATCAGTTAAAGAAAAATACAATACAGAAAATTGCAAAAATGCTGACTATCGGATCCGATAATCATCCAGACATAGGATCGGTCGACCCCTAGTTGACCCCTTATTGACCATTAAGATGAAAACAGCATTTTGTCTGAGACAGGAACACAATATTCTAATGGGACAGACTCAGTGCCACAGAAGAATATTAAAAGTATAAGCGCATGTGTAGGAAAATACACAGCATAACGATGAGAATTAGCTTAGTTAGCTTCAATCAGGCATTTTCAGGAAGAGCTTAGTTCTGTAGCTGCCACAAAAATCTGCTGTCATGAGATAAAGTTGCTCCATTTTGTAAAATTTAGAGAACAAAGAATCAGGATGAATGCTCATAGAAACATGTGCCTTACGTCTGCTCGACTCAGCACCTTCAAAGTCCAGGATGTGAGAGATTTATATTCATTAATTTGATGTAAGGTTGTAATTTGTTATCTCATGTGTTTTACAGTTCAAACTGAGCTTCAGATTGAACCCAAAAAAAAGAGGACGACTTATTTTTCTGTCCCTGCTGTCAGATCACGGCATAATCCTCACAGGCTTTTCTAATCCACTTAAACCAAGAGCCCTTCTCTCTGCGTCCGATGCGACCCACCACCAGTCCCTTTGAAAACACAGCAGCCTCTTGGCATTTTGTTTTTCGCTTTGTTTGTTCTCATGTCTGAAATTTTCTCTGTTGAAAATTCAGCTTAAAGTTTGTTTGTGCTTGGCTTAATGTTGCACAGTGCTTGCTGCTTCCGTGTGCGTTTTTCAGTTAATTTCTGGATAATTAAGGTTCAGTAACAAATTAATTTATCTTGGTTAAGAGATAGAGCCTGAATTTTGCACATATTTGCACCCACTGATCGATCTAGATCATTTCTATGAAACTGCATTTTGTGTTTTAAGGTGTAAAAATGTATTTTAAAAGTACATTTTACAAATAACCTTTCTTTGTTAGCCTGACTTTGCATCATTGTTCAAATCAGAACAATAATCTGAGCTTAAATTTTAGATTTATTTCATTTAATAAACCTGTCATGTGGAAATCTGTCATCTTTTCTCCCACAACAGGCTGTTATTTTACTTTATTTGGAAGTCAGTGTTACCAAAGAAACTGAGAAATGCATTTTGCTTTCACTTGATTGGATTTATTGATAAAGGGGTGTTCTGTATTGTGAGTGATAAGTAACAGATGTGAATGTGGTTGTTTCAGGGATGGGCAAGGAGGTAGAGAACCTGCTGACGGAGAACAAACAGCTCCTAGAGACCAAGTAAGAGAAGATTATGTTTGTGTGTTAGTCTTCATTTTGTGTTCACTTACTGCCCTTAATCCAGAGCAAACAATATGAACTGAAAGATTTGTCTTGTCAAAATGAGCGAGACACTCAGCGATTGGTTTAAAATGAAGGATAATCTGCATGTTCTTTGACCAAAACACTGGAAATGAAAGCCTCTGACATCTGATTTCACCGTCTGTCTGCTCTTTGCCCGACAGAAACGCTCTCAACATTGTGAAAAATGACCTTATTGCCAAAGTGGACGAGCTGTCGGGGGAGCAGGAGGTGCTGAGGGAGGAGCTGGAGGCGGTGAGGCAGTCCAAGAACAAGGTGGATGCACGAGTCAAAGAGCTGGAAGAAGAACTCAAGAGGTGAAAATGACAGGGTTTTTATTTTTAAACAACTCGGGGCGCTAATGAAGAAACCAACTTGCTTCTTAAATGTGTTAAATTCAGTGTGAAAGAATTTCTACCTGTAGAGTCTTAGAACAAGAATGATGGCAGTGTCATGAAATATCTACTCTGGAGGAAGCTACGGACAATAAACACATTAAATGCAGGTTAAAGCGTCACAGCAGTTAGAACTGTTGACCTGTAACCCAAACCCACGGGCTCTGAATGTGTAAACTGGTAGATTTGTCTCAGCAACAGACAGAAGAAGTAACATGATAGTCTGTTGTGTTGTGTTCAGGTATGCGAACCTGAAGGACTAAATGTCTCAGTACAGAGCTCAGTTATTCTGAGGTGGATCTTGTATCGATCAGTTGCGTCTCACACAATCATTTCTTTAATTAAAGTTTCGACTCAGCAGCAGGAGAAACTCTTTTGTGTCTTTTAAATCTTTCAGAAACTATCGAGAAACACACTTTTTTTTTTAGTGTGGCTGCTCCTTTGTGTTCATGGAAAAAGGTAATTATATTAGGAGTTATATCAGGCAGTTAAAGCCGATGTGCTGTAAACATCTACGGCCAGAAACTCTGAAGTGTAAAACTGTACAACTCACCTGAACACAGTTTCCAGAGGCACAGTATGTTCACACCTCTGAAAAAATGCGAAGGTGCTTCAGATGCAGTTAAGAACTACGTAGTGAAATTATTTTCTATGAGAGTTTCCAAAGAAGAAATGGATAACAGGAAACTGTCAGACTACTTCATTAGATACAGGACGGTATTCTGTTCTGTGTATTTTGACCTGATGAGTTCAACTGAGATCCTGTTTCATGAGACACCTGTCCAAGCAGGAAAACAATCAAAGCAAACAGTTTCAGAATCGTAAAATCAACCTAACAGAAAACACAGATTATTAAAATGCTTAAGAGAACACAGCAGCAGCAGCAGCGTTACCTGTGACAGTTTCAGACATTTGTTAATGGGCTTCAGTTAGAACGTGCAGAACCTTATGTGACTGTGATATGGGCACTGAGAAGCTTAATGCAACGTCAAATATTACTGTTCAGTGCTTTTTGCAAAACAAAAACTTCAAAATGGTGTGAATTTCAAAGTAAAAGCACCCACTTGTCAGCCTCTGTCCTTGGGCTGCATCATGTTTTGATGCAACAGGAAGCCTCATAAAAAAGACTCATGCCCCCAGTTTTTCCTGTCTCCTAGTATCAACAACACTCTTCTATTCCTTTGTGTGTAACTCTTTACAGCAGAAGTAAAGACTATAACTGTGTTTTTGGGCTGCAGGTTAAGAGCAGAAGCTCTTGGAGCATCTCGAGACTCCAAGGATGAAGGAGGTGATGATGTGAGTAAAGCTGCCTTTTCTGCAATGTTCATCTTACACATGGAATCACTTTTAATGCATCTAAAATTAGTATAATATGAATTTACCACTGTCAACGAGCCTGGTATTAGCTGAAAAAGTAAATATTCTGCTCATATTAAATGAGATTTTAAGTCCTTTGGTTGATGTGTAGAGAGTTTGTTCAGTGTAATGACTGATAGATTTACTGCAGACGTTAATGAAACGCTTCCATGTGCCCAGTTTTCATCACCAATGCAAGACGGCGACATGACAATGACCCAGCGGCGGCGGTTCACTCGGGTGGAGATGGCCCGAGTGCTGATGGAGAGGAACCAGTACAAAGAGAGACTGATGGAGCTGCAGGAGGCTGTGCGGTGGACGGAGATGATCAGGTAGGAAGGACAAGACGCTGCTTTAAATGAGAGATTAAGAAGATTAAGAATTGAGATGAAATGTCTTCTGTGGAGTTATAATGCCATAAATCTTTAAAATATAATAATAATAGTAAAAACAAACAGAAGTTATATTTCTTTGATTATTTAATTTGCAAAAATTGAAAATTTGGCTCTACATACTATAGATCATTACATATTTAAGTAGTTTCCTTACTTGTCTCCTATCTGCTCTGTGTAAACACAGCCTTCAGTTCAGCCCAGTTCAGTCAAAACGTCCTTGAATTTCTGCTGGTGGCAGCTAAGTCACTCATAACTTCTCGGTTGCACAGGAGAGTGCAGAATTTTTAGTTGTTTTACAAAATATGGTTCGAGCAAACAATTTATTTTTGGCAATTTTTAAGTAAGACATGTACAACAGAGCAGATTAGATGATTAGTTTAAGGTCAGTTGCAATGTGGGAATTCTGATGATTCTTTTTTTCTGTGGTTACTGGCTCTGATAAAAGGTATAATTATGCCGGGTTCTGGATTTCAGAGGGTCAAAGTCAACATACTAAAACATATTGTAACACAAAGTTTGAAGTGATCTCAGTGATTCTGATTTGTTTTTATGCTGTAGTTTTAATGAAAAGTTATTTTTTACGTTGCAGACTTTTTATTTTACTTCATATATATTTAAATTAATACTTTAGTGTACTCTTAGTAATTTATCTGTCCTACAGAACCAAAAAGTTAAGTCACCTGTCAAAATTATTTTACTTCCTTTATCATATTTTGGTGTTTTATTCTTTTTCTTTCTGTTTTATTAAATATATAGCATTCACTGTCTGTGTGCCTTGTAAAGCATTTTATAATGTTTTTCTCAGGTGCTGTATGAATAAATAAAGTTTATTATTATTATTTAATTCCATCTGACTTCACTCCTCTCTTTCTTCTCTTTCCTCTCAGGGCGTCCCGAGAGAGTCCTCCGATCCAAGAGAAGAAGAAGTCCACCATCTGGCAGTTGTGAGATTCTGCTTGAATTTCACTTATTCACTCAAGTTAAAATTAGAAACACCTTGAACAGAAGAAAATGCAAAAGCCAAACGTCTCCTTCTCTTTCTTTCTCCTTCCTCCAGCTTTGCTCGTCTCTTCAGCTCGTCGTCCAGCCCTCCACCAGTCAAGCGGCCGTACTACAGCGTCAACATCCACTACAAGTCGCCGTCGCCGGCCGGTTTCTCTCAGCGACGCAGCCACACCATGTGTCAGATCTCCACCTCCAACCGAACGCTGGAGTTCTTCCCTGAAGAGTGAGCAGCAGCTACATACCGTCACCACACTTGCACTTTACACTACACCACAATGCTCGTCTGCAGCTTCCCACTCTGCTTTGGTCTAAATGCCGGGTTGCTTGCTCGCTTGTGGCGGCTTGGAGAGTAGAAAGCCTCAGATTCAGTGTTCAGAGAGAGGTGGTTGAATTCATGCTCTGACTTTAGTGAGAAGAGTTTCACACACATCTCTTCATGAATGTGTAAAGGTTGTACTCTAAATATCACTAAAAAGTTTGTGAACCAGGATTTCTGATTTGATTACGCAGAAGAAATGTGGTCTGATTTTAATCGAGATCACAATTCTAGATGAGATAAGGTAAACTTTATTGATCCCTCACTGGGGAAAGAAGCAGGACAAGAAATACAAAAGTACAATAAGGCTAAAGATTAAGACATAATGAAGGTTTAATAAAGACAATGTACAAGTACACGTGGATATGTACAGATGAACACAAACCATATTTATTTTAGTTTATTTTTATTTCATTTATCATCTTTATCGAACACACTGAGTTGATAATTGTGACTGAAATAAACCTTAGACCACATTTTTTGAGGAATCAATGCAGAAATCCTGAAGAAACTTTATTAGTTTTTTAATGGTTGATGATTGTAGATGATTTATTTAATATTAAAGCTTCTCTAATAGCCACTGCATTGATTAAAAGGATTATTGGATGCTGAAAGAATTGATTTTTAGCGATACGAGTGAACTTATTGGCCTCTTCTGACTACCTGTTCTGAATGTAGAGTATGATTTATTGGAGCATTTGAAGTCATTCTCAATATATCTTTGCTTTTAAACTCCATCTTACAAACTCAGACACAAGTAAATGCAGCATTAACACTTCACTTATGGCCATACAGACTCATCTTTACATCTTAGCAGCATTAAACGTACAAGAATCTTCTCAGGAGCTTCAGTTTAACACGATAAAATGATTGCTTGGCTTCGGCTACATGAGAGCTTTGTTTAACCAGAGCGCTGCTGTTGCTTTTCTCCTCTTCCTCTTCCTCTTCTCTTCTTCTTCTTCACATCTTTTTCTGTCTGCCTCTTGCTGCTGGCTGGCAAGGCTGCTAACGCTTCGCTGTCTCTCTTCTTCTTCCCTCCCGTTGCTTCCAGACTGGCCAGTAACGGTGTTGCGTCTCTCCTCAGTGACTCGGCACTGTTGGCCCGCCGAGAGCAGCGGCGTGAACAGTACCGGCAGGTCCGAGAGCACATGCGCCGCGACGACGGCATCATGCAGGCCTGCGGCTGGAGTGTGCCGTCCAGGTTCAAACAGGTAGAAGCCCCGCTGAGAGTCCACAAGCAGAATGAAAACACACAAAGAACGTAGCTTGCATGAGGAGAATAAGCTTCCAGATGTTTGATTATGTGAGTCACTGAAAACTGAGGAGCAAAAAGGCTCAGATTTGCTTTCAGAAATAACTTCTAAATCCTGGAAACCATAACTTGTAAGCCTTTGAGAATGGAAAACTGATGGTTGTAAATGTGTAGACATGATTTATAGCAAAATGTAAAATTGGCGTAGAACTTATAAACAATGAGGTCACACAAAGACATATTTTTGAACATCTAATTTCAGATTTAAAGGGAAAAAGTATGAAACTGCCTTCCTGCACTGCTACCAGACTCGTTAACCAAACCACAGACTTTGAACTTTATCTCTGCATCATTTTACAATCTTTAAATCTTATTGACTCTTATTTGAACCTATAAAAACAGTTTTAAAAAGAGGCAAAGCTGCTGATGTGAGAAGACTTTTTATCCAGTCACCTCCTAATTGGTTGTCCAACGGCCGTGATTAAATTATTGATCGGACAACTGAAATTGATCGTGGGTCAGTGCTCCTGTCAGGCTGCTGATTAACGCTGTTATTGTTTGCAGCAGGAGGAGAATCCAGTTTAAAATTCGCAAAATATAGTTTCTTTTTATCAGTTAAAACATGCAGAACCACACATTTGCTCTAATAAAGTATAAATATTCTGTATTTTTTATTGCTTAACAGTTCGAACAGGAAAGACCAAAACCAGTAATGCACAAGTCTTCTGCAGTCAGCGTTGTGTGTTTTAGTTCCTCACTGTGCAATCTGATCAGTGGCTTTTGAGGGAGCTGTCTTTACTTTATCGTGGTCAGAAATGGCAGATACAGCTTTTATAAAGCACTGGATTTCCCTATATTTAGCTTTATTTAAATGTATATTTGTTCCTGTGATATAGAACATGAATAATATTGATAATATCTGTTTTTTTATGCATGGAATCAAGAAAGTTTTTTTCAGAATTTTGACTTAAAGTTAGTGAACTTCCATGGCAATAATAGCAAACTTGTGTGTTTTAGTTAGAAGTGAATCAGTGATGAATCACCCTCATGTATGAATCATGCATCAACAGTAGGCTGGTTTCAGTCATGATCCATCATGACAAAGATACAGAAAAATAGATATGAATGGCAAAAATAACGGTGGATATAAAGTAGTTCAAACCTGCAGCAGCTACACTACAAATTACTTGGCACTTGCCAAGATTTAAAATCTTATTTTCAGACATGACAGATAATTTGACTCGTTTTAAAAGTTAATTACTCATTTTTAGTCCTTGATTTTATTGTACAATCTCATATTTGAGAAAAAAAAACTTATTTCAAGATTTCTTACCAAGTAAAATGTACTTGCTGCATGGACAGATAATTTCACTGCTTTTAAGTAATTTCTTCTCAAATTCAGTGTTTTTATCTTATATTTAGGCTACTCTTCTTTGCAGTGTACATCAGTAAAATGCTGCTGACACACTGATGATGCACTATTAATAATTTAACAAGCTGGACCGAACCAGCTTTTTTTGGTTTTATACTTTAACTACATTGCGCTGCCACACTTGTATTAGTACTGTTACTTTAGTAAAGGATTTGAATACTTCTTCCACCACTGCGATTCCCAGCTAGTTGTCCCCTGTCTCTTTCCACTGCAGCAATCTAATAAAAATGATCTTAGATGAAAGAAGAAGAATTATCAGGCTTTGCATACAGAGACAACACTTGTTAGCACAATTAGTGTTTTGCTGGTTTTGGTTTTTTCTCGGACTTATCCGTTCATTAATCCAGCACCAGTAAGAGTAGTAGAGCTTTTTTATATTTTCCACTTTGGTTTGAAGCATAAGCATGATTGCACAGCATGGAAATGTACCTTAAGCTGCTCTGGCACGCTAAAGGTGTGCAGCTCGAAGGCCAGAGTGTGTTGGTAGGCAGGTGGCTCTAACTCTGGTCTCCCACAGACTGGAGGTCAGACGGACAGCGCTCAGGACAGCCCGCTGAAGAGACAACAGGCAAGTGAGACCGACAGAGAACCAGCATGCGCCTTTATGGCTTCCCCTCCCTTTAACCTCCCTCCCAAAGCTCCGAGCCCCGAGAAGGCAGCAAAGAGAAAAGGCAGACGACACACTGAGCATACGAGCAGATAATCAGCACAGCATTTTGTTTTGTAGACAAACTCTCTGAGCTCCATGTGAAGGTTTCGTAACACGACTTTACCATTTCTTCTGGAAATGCATGAACAGGAAGTGATTTTTTTCCCATTTTTAGGCATGATGAGTCAGAATCACCATATTTCATACATTTCAAACAGATGCTACTTACAGACACTTTATAACTGCAGCTCTCAGATAAAATCCTCTTATTTTGTAGAGTTAAATCCAAGTGATTTTCTGTCCCTCCACCAATTTTGTTGCAATCTTTTAACCTTTAACCTCTGTCTGTCTCAACCTGCCCGACTTAACACACTGATGTTGTCATCTCTTAACTCCTGTGTTGTTTTCTCAAAGGAAAAATCCACTATTAAATGCTTATGACTAGTTATTAAGTGTAGTTTTTCCGTTTTTATTTGTGGAATAATCGGAAAATCCCAGTGAAAATGTTTGTGTTTCTGTCATCCCTTTATCACTACGAACAAATCACACCAAAGAAAGGTACAGCAGAATCCTGCAAGAATAATGTTTATATTTGCAGTAGCTTTATGCTCTGGTGGTGTATTTCTCTAATTTCCAAGCAACAAAATGACATTGCATCAGATTATTTTAAGTAAAGTTTAGCAGCAGAAAAATTAGAAATTAAATCACAATTGACTAGAACATGACTCTTTCTAAATGCACAATTTTGCACCTGTATGTATCGCTGTAATCACCCCAGATGAGTGCATTATAAAAGAGGAAGAGGCATCATTTCCACCTCTGACAGCTCCCACTGCAGAGGTGTTATTCTCTGAGAAAGTGGTGAGAGACTTTTTTCCCAAACTGGGGAAGTTCTCACTCTCCCTGGTTGTATCTAAAGCCTTCCTCATGTGTAATGTACATGTTCAGATTGGCGAAAGCAGTGGAGTTTTCCTTTAATGCCTGCTGTGTATGTGCTGTACATGTATACAGCACATTCACACACACACTGGATGTTTCTGTTTTCCATCAGTAGAATTGGAGATGTTTTCATGGAACCAGGTAATAATTCTCCACTTGTTTGTTTCTTAAACGCTTGTCACCTCTGATTTTCAGACCACCAACGAGAAAGAGGACAACCGCATGAAGAATGTTCCTGTTCCCGTTTACTGTCGCCCCCTGGTGGAGAAGGACCCCAACAGGAAGGTGAGAGGTTCAGGGGTGTAGCTCAGCAGTTAAAGGCCCAATCCGATCAAAAATGTGTTTTCCATGGTGATGTAGATGCAGGGTTTGCCACTAAAAGAGTGTTGTTAAATTCATCTGTAGACAGTGGAAAGTTTCTTTTTTGTTACGTCTCAGCTTGCTTGGAAGCAGTCCAAGATTTACTTTAATTTATTTAGTTATTAATATTTAAAGTCAGGCAGATATTCTTTGAAATGTATTTGTAAGAGATAACCTTCACAAGAATCTCACTGGATCAAATAAATACACCGCCCACTCCTTCAAAGTGTTAAGTCTAAACTACATAAAACATGGATATAATGTAAAGTGATATGATTCTCTTTATCACTTGCTGGACATCAAGACAGAGCCTTTATTCTTGAAGTTTTCCTTGAATTCTCTAAGGGCACTCCAACAGGGCCAGCAGCTTTGATTTAGAAACCCACAAGTGTCTTAATTGCTTTTTATTTTTGCAGCTGTGGTGTGCAGCTGGAGTGGACCTGACGGGATGGAGGGCCGGCAGCCAGGAGGCGGCACCGAACAAAACGGCATCGGGCAGCAGCGACCCGCTTCACGCTGAGGAGGACGGAGCTGATAAGAAGAACAGCCACACGTCTCCAGAGAAGAGGAAGGTAGAGCAACCATCTGAGGGCTTTTATTACTGCAGTTTACTCCAGCTAGCACTGCACACTGGACTGTAAATGAATTACAGACGTGGAGGAATCATAGTCACCTCACCTGTCCTGTTTCAGTTTGTTATCAAAACCCTGTTCTCCCTTTTCAAACTCAATCAGTCAGACTTTATTTATGTAGCATGTTTCATACAAATAAAATGCAATACAAAGTGCTTTACAGATAACATAAACAAAAATGCAGTAAAACAGAGGAACTCAGGAAACGTTGTTCTATTTAACATGCGCAACGAGGAAGCAGCAGATGAGATAAAATGAAATAAAATCAGATTAGCTAGATAAATTTAAAAAATGAAATAAAATGTCTGTCATTAAAATAGAGATGTAGAAATAGAAGCCAAAGATTATCAAAGCAGAATAAGAAATGATGCAAATGAAGTAATAAATTGCACATTAAAAAGACAAAAATATGTAAATAGGTGAATAAATAGAAGAAGACAATAAATAGAATTAATTCTAAGAAGAGTAATAAATAATTAAAAATCTATGAACTCAGTCAGAAGCCTGACTTAAAGGTAGGTCTCGAGTTTGCTTTTAAAAACATCAACAGTCTGTGCTGCCCTCAGGTCTTCTATTGCAGATAGCAAAATGCTGCCTCCCCATAGGTTTTATTCTGGCTTTAGGTTTAATTAAAAAGCTGCTACCAGAAGACCCCAGGGTTCATAAGATAAAAGCGAATTGGATAAATATGAAGCACCAAGACCATTAAGAACCTTATAATCTAATAAAAGGATCTTAAAATCAGTTCTAAAAGCGACAGGTAACCAGTGCAGAGACTTATTTGTCAATCCTACATGTAATAAAAGCATGTGTTAGTGTCTCTGCATTAGTTTTAGAGAGAAGTGGTCACAGTATGTCAGTGTTTTTTAAGTGATCAAAAGCCATCTTGGTTATATTTTTGATGTGGGACTCAAAATTGATTGTTGAGTCCAAGATGACTCCAAGATTTTCTTTCCTTCCTCTCAGTCGAAGGAGCTCCAGGAAACCGACACCATGAGCAGCCGAGTGTGGATCCTCACCAGCACACACTCCGCCAGCAAGGTGGTCATCATCGACGCCAACCAGCCCGGCTCACTGGTCGACCAGTTCAACGTCTGCAACGCCCACGTGCTCTGCATCTCCAGTGTGCCGGGTAAGAAGGAACACGACGCTGTTGCACTTTTTGTATCGGCATCAAATTCTGCGTTTTTGTTTTCTCTGTGTGTTGATGTTTGTGTTGTTTTAACCAGCTGCCAGCGAGAGCGATTATCCACCCGGAGAGATCGTGTTGGATCCGGGTGACGGTGGAGCGGGGTTAGGAGACGACACCGGCAGCATGGAGGGCATGCTGGCCGGCATCACGCTGGTGGGCTGTGCCACCAACTGCAGCGTCGCCCGTAGCAACTGTTCCTCACGCACCGACACGCCTATAATGGACAAAGGACAAGGTGGGCTCATCATAAACACTTGTGGGTCATTCCACCTCTTCCATCATCTCATATTTAACTTTTCTTTTAAAGTGTCAAGTATTGATTGAGTTGATCATGTGTAAAATGGGGCTCATAGGTAACATTAGTGTTTGAGTTAAAACATTTTAAAGAAGGATGGGAACATGATGGATATTGCATCATTTTCTTCGCACCAATCTGTGGTCAACTCAATTAATATTCACCACTTAAAAAAAAATCTGTCAAATATAAGATGGTTCATTGGGCCAGAATGACCCACCTGCAGCTTTGTTGCATTATAGAAAGATGAGAAGATGGTCGTGTGCGTTTATTTCACTGGTGGTGTGTTTCAGCTCCCACTGCTCCCCCCATGAATGGGAAGATCCACCCGGCACAGTCGGCTGAGGAAGCCACGGAGGCCACAGAGGTTTCAGACTCGACGGCCAGCCACACCGAAATGGGATCTGGGCCTCCGGGACCGTTTACTGAGCACGTTTTCACCGATCCTCAGCCTCGTCCAACAGATGCCTCCGACAGGTAGGAGGTCCAAGTCTGGCAAGTCATCAGGAATGCTAAATTTATGAGTGTATGAGAAATGAAATCAATGATCACCTTTAGCACACTGCCAATGTATGATGTCTGTCCACACAGGAGCTCGGGACAGTCCAAGGAGGAAGCATCTCAGCCTGCAGAGTCAGAGGATGGAGGTGAAGAGGCCAAAAACTACACCAGCGTGGCCCCCACCATGTGGCTCGGAGCCCAGAACGGCTGGTGAGTCACTCAGCTGGAACACTTCTGCTGGAGCCTCACAGTTTTTACAAACGGATGATTACTTGGGTTTATGATGTATTCTTTCACATGCAGGGCTTCAGGCTAGCCTTATGCACTGGTTGCACATCTGCACATAGTTTAGGCTAGTTTTGCCAGAAAAATGTTTTGTAACCTGGAGGATGATGCAGAACTTAAAGTTAGCAAAATGTAGCTCTTCTTTGGCCGTATTATAAGCAGTGATAAATCTTATAAGCACTTTTAAATCCTCACTGCTACGGTTTGTTGGAGTTTCCTGGAGCATTTTTAACGGCTTAGTTCAGAACATCGAAGCTCCGACAGCAAAAGTTCTGTTACCGGCCATGCTTTGGCTGCGCTTTTTGCAATAAATGCATCATGTGGGCTGTTTTATCATTCTCACAGCTTTAGAATTTACTTGTGGTGGTGAGTCGTGTGAGTGATGAGCATGCAGAGACTCATGCAGTTTAGTGGAGGAAAGTGTAACCCGGGCTGTTTTCTGACGCTGCAATTTACAGAATGGAATAGAAAGCCCTTATTATCACTGTACAATGTACAACGAGATTTGAGGTTTGAGATGTCCCCTAAATGCCTCACATGGAGGCCATTGGTAGGCATGACAAGTTACTGAAATTCCCTGAACACCTCACACACGTCTGTAGATGCAGCTAGAGAGAGGCCTCTTGTCTCCTCACTCAGTTATTGCAGTGCAGCCGCTCAGACAGATGTGTGGCCAAAAATTAGTTTGAAAGAGGGATCTAATTTAAAATGTACACCAAATGCTTTTATCTACCTGCCTGGGCCACCCAGAGACTCACACAAACAGACATGCTAAATATCAGGTGCACCACTGTGACCAATGAACATCTTTAGTCACACCTAACAGATTAGTAGCCACACATACTAAATCTGACAGCATATTGGTGTTAATTATTGTCTAATGTCCCAAATAAACAAAGAAATACGTAAAGTAAAGCTTTTCTTTAACATGGTTAACACTGGGAAAACACATTAAATGAATACTGTAAAACTGAGGTCATAATAAACTTCAGCCTTGACACCCTAAGACTCTGTAAAAGCTTCAACTCCACATTAGACCAATTATTTTTGATGCACATGAAAACCATAGAATTATTTCACCAAGTGCTTCTACCTTCCTGCCAAGACACACATATATGTTGTGACATGCATCTAATAATTCTGCGTGCTGTTTGCATTTGCTTTGGAGTGACTTTGTTCTGTTTCTCCTTCAAGGCTTTACGTCCACTCAGCTGTTGGAAACTGGAAGAAGTGTCTCCACTCCATCAAACTCAAAGACTCGGTGCTCAGCCTGGTGTAAGAAAGGACACCTCAGCAGCTCCTTCTTCTTCTTCTTCCTGTGACAGTTACATTATTTATAGTTGTTCCTCCAACAGTCTGTCTCCTCTCTGATTTCAGGCACGTTAAAGGTCGCGTGCTGGTTGCCCTCGCTGATGGGACGTTCGCAATTTTCCACAGAGCCGAGGGTATTTGGCTTTCATTTAAATATTTGTTTTAACAGGCCTCCACCAAATTTGTTCCAGGATTTTTAACATGACAACCTTTCAGGCTCAATATAATCTGATTTGAACTATGAAATCGCCAAAACAAACCAGCGATGCGTGTCCAGTTAATTTCACATGGATTTAGATGGATTAGTCGAGGTTTTTTAAAAGCTTAATGATGAAACAGTAGGTGGTTGTCAACTGCTGAATTCAGTGTGCTTGTTTGTGTCGTCTGTCAACAGATGGCCAGTGGGATTTGTCCAACTACCACTTCATGGACCTCGGCCGGCCTCATCACTCCATCCGCTGCATGGCTGTGGTCCACGACAAAGTGTGGTGCGGCTACAAGAACAAGATCCACGTCATTCAGCCCAAAACCATGCAGATCGAGGTGCGTTATGATGTGACGGCAGGAAATAAAGAGTCCAGCTTTAAGAGCTTGCCTTTTACGCTGCATCACTTTTCACTGATTCGGTCCACCTCTGCTTGATAGAAGTCCTTCGACGCCCACCCTCGCAGGGAGAGTCAGGTGCGGCAGCTGGCGTGGATCGGTGACGGTGTTTGGGTGTCGATCCGGTTAGACTCCACTTTACGTCTCTACCACGCACACACACACCAGCACCTCCAGGACGTAGACATCGAGCCGTATGTCAGCAAGATGCTCGGTGAGTTTGCGGAGTTAAGAAAGATGATTTATTCTATCTTTTAGGGTTTAAGTGTGGTGGTCTAGCTGCCTTCACTGCAACAGGATGGATGCTGAATTCTCACTGACATACAATCTGGTTGTAATTCACAGGTACTGGAAAGCTTGGCTTCTCTTTTGTGCGAATCACGGCACTTCTGATTGGTGGAAACCGTCTCTGGGTGGGGACTGGAAACGGTGTGATCATCTCCATCCCTCTGACAGAGAGTGAGTCTGGCATGAGTTTTACAATAATAATAATAACAACTTTATTAATATAGCACCTTCTAAAAATAGAGTTTATAATTTGCTTTACAGTCAGGGCAAAAACTCAGGAATAACACTGAAGGCTGATCAATCCACACATGGTAAAAGATTTTCAAAATAAATTAGTACAATACCAGATAATATAATAAAATGTCACATCAAAGTAAGGGAGAGAATGAGTGGAATGAAAGAAAAATGGAGGGTACAAGCATAAACACAAAGCTAAAAAATTATAATAATTGTAGTAATGGTAAATAAATAAGTGAATAAATAAAAAGGTAAGGGGGAATAAAATTAACAATGGAATAAATAAATTTTAAAAAAAACCCAATTAGATGATAAAAATAGAGAATAAAAATAAAAAATAAAAATAGAAATAGAGAAACAGGCGACATCTCATAAAAGCAGGACTTTAAAAATGGGTTTTGAAGAAGTGATTTAAAAGAAGAAACTGATTCTGTAATCCTGCTCTCCAAGCTTCATCTCCTCAGGCAGGAGCCCTGATCACAAACGCTCCGTCACCCTTCGATTTTCAGCCTCGACTTTGGAATTTCTTCAGCAAGTCGCTCAAAGCAAAACAAGTAATGAGAAGTGATTTCAGTTAACTAAAAATCTGCAGAGACAGTGTTGCTGCCTCTCCTCAGTAGATACTTTGTGATGGTGATCTGTTTGATTTTCTGGAAGCTGAATGTGGAAAAACTCAAGAGATTTTAGTTTTAGTTAAAAACACATTACAAAGAAAGGAACAAGTGATTTGTTTCTGGAATGAATACAAATCCAGCAGCATCAAGGCGTGATCCTAAGATTTTTTGTGGCGTTTACAAACCAAACCTTGTCTAATTGCCGCAACACTGAAGTTTAATTTGGTGGCCTGGATTTTTCCATCACAAAATAATCAAAAACCTACTACAGCAGACATTTTTCACTGAACATCCAGCTGCAGCTCTGCTTATCTGTATTCTTCTTTAGCTTTCCTCCCTCGTCTCCCCGAGAGCTTCTCCCACCTTCCGTTTGCCTTCCTTCCCTCAGCGGTTTCGTCTCTTTCACACAGTCTTGGTCGTAACTTTTACTGTCACTGTCCTCTTTCTCCTCCTCCTCCTCCTTTCACCCTCCTCCTCCTCCTCCTCCTCCTCCTCCTCCTCCTCCCGTAGCGGTGGTCCTTCACCGGGGACAGCTCCTGGGTTTGAGGGGTAAGTGGGAGCCTCCCAACCTCCTTCTGTTGCGATCTACCTGTCCTCACCCAGTCACACCTCTGTGTCCCTTCAAACTGTGTAATTTCTGCTTCTCTATGTTTGTGCTACAAGGGTATAGCTCTCAATAAGTCGTGGATATTTAGTTGAAGAAGGTTTTCTTTGTGCCGTTATCGTACTTTTCACTGTAGTATCAGTGGATGTCGCTGCTTTGCATGCTGTTTATCATTGTGATTTACTGCATCAGTGACAAAACTTATATTGGTGTGTATCAAATCTGTTGCATGAGTTATTCTAAAACATCTTTCATTTTCAGTTGGTCTGTGGAAAAATGTTCTTGGTGGTATTTCCTGGAAAGATGTTTTTAATTCTGCCTGTGTCGAGCTCTGACATGTGATCTTCCAGTGAATATTAGTGACTGATGTGTTTCTCACCCCAGCCAATAAGGTGTCTCCTACGTCGTCCGGTGGGGTGATCCATGTGTACGGTGACGACGGCGGCTCCGAGAAGAGCAGCGGCAGCTTCATCCCCTACTGCTCGATGGCGCAGGCCCAGCTCTGTTTCCATGGACACCGGGATGCAGTCAAGTTCTTCGTGTCTGTACCGGGTAAGTCCGACTATCTGCTGATGTTTGCAGCTTATAAACCGACTCCTGGAAGCTGGCAACATCTTTCTTATCCCATACACGGAAAGATAAATGTCTGGGCAGCATAAATCTGTATTAATACTGCAGAGTTCTAGTCTGAATGTGTTTCTGTCCTTGGTTTTCAATTTGTTGATATTATTTTGTTCCAGGCAATGTTCTGGCCACCCTAAACGGCAGCGTGCTGGACAGTCCATCAGAGGGTCAGGGCTCCACGGCGCCCACGGAGACGGAGGCGCAAAGTGTTCATAACGTGCTGGTGCTGAGCGGAGGAGAAGGTTACATCGACTTCCGTATAGGTGAGAGTTCACACCTGTCCTTGAACGCCTCACACAGGTGTCGGGTACATTTGTGAGACACAACAAACAGCGGAGATGAAGAAGTTTGTTGTTGCATGTCGATATTTAATCAATATATTATGGACACAGGATGATGAAACAAAGAACAAAGAAATGACAATAGGTACTGTATTTATTCCCTGCTCGTGGCATTATTAGTTTGGTTTGTATGACAATAGTGTAAAAAAATCTGAGATGTAACTTGATCTGTGACATCTGTGAACATTAGCCAAGTCCATAGTTTAGTATGTCATCAAAAATCCCACAAAGACATCATAGTTAGGTATGTTGTCCAAAATATCACACAGAAAAATCTGAGGTGTAACTTGTTCTGTTACATCTGTAAACATTTTCCTCGTTTTTGCTAGTTTAAGGATTTTTTAATGCAGCGTGGTGTTCATTTTGTAAATTATGGTCCCATTTAGAGTAAAATAAATAACAACTCTGTGATTGTCAGATTGCTGCTACATAATTGTACAGGCAGATTGAACCCCTCATTCATTATGTTTGAAAAGACCGGAATATTTCACAAACTAACAGGTGGGCTCACAGTTGCTTATATTTTTTCAATTAATTGTAGAAATGCACTTCCTAAGTTCTGCATTCCCCCGTTTCATTCTCAGGGGATGGAGAGGACGATGAGACGGAGGAAGGAGACAGTTCTGCCGTTGGGGCTTCGCAGATGAAACCTGGTTTGTCCAAAGCCGAACGGAGCCACATCATCGTCTGGCAGGTGTCTTATGTACCTGAGTGACGCCTGGATCTGCTTTAACGCCCCGCCCGCCCATCTCCTTAAAGAAATCTCCTCCCGCCCCGAAGCTTCCAGCCACCCAAACCTTGTAATTATCCCCCCGGTCGTATAAAAGTTCCCCCTTCTTGGCTCTAAAACGACCCTCCAAGCCGTGTATCGTCCCCTGTAACTATTCTATCCCCTCCTGCCCCGTCACCTTGTAACTTTAATGCCTTGTAAGTACCTCCTCTGATCTAGTAATCTGCCTGCCATCCTGTTTGTCCCACCCAGGGCATTGTAACTATCTTCATGAGCCTTGTAACCCAGCCTCATAACTACCTCCCTCCTCTGTATCGATCTTATATTCACCCTGTAAGCACACTGTATCTCCTCCTATATTTACCTCAACTGTCCTGCATCTGCCCCTAAAGTAACTCCTCATCTTTCTCCATTTAGTTCTGTAAAAACCCCCGCATCATCTTAAAGCAAAGCCCAGAGCCCCAACATGCATCAAATGCACAAAAAGAAAAGTTAAAAAAAACGAGCAGCAACAGGTGCAGCAATGTGAACGACAATACTGACTCGCATTTTCACTAGAAATCCGATTTTTTCACAGCCAATCGACCCTGTTTAAACGGAGGTAATGGACGCAGACGAGGTGTTTATGGTCTTTGTGGGGGGGAGCAGCATGCTGAAGTCTTGGTTTAAGATTGTAGTTAAAGATGTCTGACTTTGTTGGAATTTGAAGTGACGTTGAGCAAATTATTACCTGTCAAATTCTGCACAGAAGTCTGGGTTCTTTTGGCTGCTACCTGACATATTTCACATCCCATCTTGCCATCACCTCTATTTGAAGTGTCCTGATCGTTTCACCAGTTTGTGCTTACAAACCCAGAGTGACAGAAGATAATGTGATGCGCCTGCAGCAGCGAGACAAATTCAGAATGAGCCCAGTCAAAGGGGGTTGAGTTTAACGCGTCCGAAACTCATTTCTCTCATCTGGCTGGCTGTTGATCGGACGGTTCGGTGTGCAGCAGGTGAACGGTGGCGTGAAGTCATTACATGTACGAGGATTACTGTAAATCTCCAGACGCACTGAAAAGCCCATCCTCTTTGTTCGATATGGAAATTCTTGCATTGATCTCTATCTGTGTGGATTAAATATTAAACATATTTGTGTGCTGAAAACAGTTACGTTGGATGTGTGGTGTGTGTCTCACTTTACAATAAATACAAACATTTTACAAAGAGTAGATTTATTGTTTTTGGACATTTTGAATACAGCATCATAGCAGTAGATAAAAGCATGACTTTGACTAAACTGGCAAGATCTCTATAAAAAAGACAAGACAATAGCAAACTTCAGTTCCACTTCAATTTGCTAACTGAGCCTGATATGAATGTCGCATGAAATTAGAAAACAATTTTAAAACCTGTACGCTTCTGGAAAGCTGGAAACTTTACATTCAAGTAGTTCAAAGCGATCTGTTTTTACATTCCTGCAGACTCTGAACTTAATAGTACAAGACAAGGCAGTATTTTTGTCAGTTAATTGCTTCAAGGAATTACATTAAGTGCCAAAAAAGGATTTTTATATGTCGGATACATTTTAGAGGAGCTAAATACAACAGAATCAGAGCTGTTTTGTGCAAATTCAAAAACCCTCCACACTATATCACCTGTCTGCATATAGATACGGATAGAAATTAAGGGTAGATTTAAATGAAGCCATTTCCCTGACACATTATCTCATAAGCATAGTGACGCAACATTATATTGCTTCAATTCAGCCTTATTGCTTAAAAACTGAAAACATGAGCTAGTGTTCTGGACTTAACATAAACGACAATGAACACAGAAACAAACACTGTCAAGTTTCAGATAAGGTTATTGCTCACCTTAGTGCACTTTCGCTTGTTTAAGTCATCTCACCTTCCTTTAGACTGACAAATAATGAAACGTATGAAAAAAAAAAGAAACCAGCAAGGCAGGATGACCCTTTTTCTTTGTGCGTCTACAAACTACTAAAGCCCCAAAAAATGTTTGCCTGAGGTATGACGTGATCCATCTTGTAACAACAGCCCATGTAAAGAGAACACTGGTAGAGGACGGTGTCGATGCAGCACACACGCCTTCAGTTGTAGATCCAGCTGTTGCAGCTGTGCTCCCAACACTGAAGCTCGTTCTGACGAAACCACAGAGAGATTTCCTTCTGGGCGCTCGTGACCGAGTCGCTGCCGTGGATCACGTTCCTGCAGCACAGAGCCGACAAACATGTTAACACTGACACTTCATATAAATGTTCAATATTCTAACTAGTTCAGCTTTTTTCCTTCAGCGGACTGTGTAATCATTTAAAAACACACGCTACGCTGGACTCTAAACACGACGTCAACTCGGTTCAATTAATAAAACCTTATTTGTCCCCTGGGGGCAACTTAAAGCACGTAGAGCAGATGGATACAGAACGGTAGCAACAACTGTACAATAATACCAGCAGCCATGTGGTAGTAAAATAGGATAAATTAAACTAAATTTAAAAATTAAAAATGGAATACCCTAAGATGAAAATAAAGTCAGTATCATATTAACAACAAATAATGTACATAAGGTGTTAAATAGGTTCAGAAGTGCAAAGTGGAAGTATGTCAGACAATATATTGATTATCTTCATTATCAAATACTCTGCCTATTATTTTCTCAATCAAATACAGATTTATATAAAGAAAACATCAGAAAATGCGCTTTACAGTCTCTTTGAGTAGAAAGTGTTCTCCTCAAAGATCTGATGTAAGATATTTAATTTATAATGATATCAAACATTCCTGGTTTATGAAGCCAGTTTGAGCATTTGAGAAGCTGAAACGAGGAACCTTTTGGTATTTTTGCTAAAAAGGTTACTTAAATGACGTTATCATAATGATTATAGCTTCTGTCAATCAACTAGTCATTTAAACTGTCATAACGTTTGCAACCTCTTGTTTTAGTACCTCTAAAATAATAAAACTTAACTGCTTGTAGGAGACAAAAGTTTTTTGTTATGACTCTTGATGTTTTTATTTGCTCTTTTACATGCACATTTTAGTACAACGTAATAGCAGCAGTGTTGGAAGTCCCTCTGTGGTTTAGAGATTACGAGGCCAGCCAGCCTCAGAATCAGAAAACTGTTCTGATAAAAAATAATGAATATCTGACAGAAATTATGTTTAATGTACAAGTGCTTTCTGTGCAAATCAAACACAGAACTTTGGCTTTGAATGTCCTTCTTCTAAAGCTATATAAGAGAAAATGTAGGTCACACTGTGCCTGAAAATATTAAGATTGTATTTAAAATCTGCTTTGCTTTAAAAACTGCAGAATAACATTGTTGTGGATGCAGAAAATCCACTGCCACTGAGGTTTTCACCACATGTATTTCACTGGATGGGAAGGGAAGCTGTCAGCTCTCACCTGCCCACTTCCACACAGTAATCTCCTCGGATGGTTCCCGGCAGCGAGTCTGCAGGGTTGGTCTCTCCCATCATCTTACGAGCAGTCTTGACCACGTCCAAACCCTGCCACACCTGAACAGTCACAGAAATGTGTTGGTAAATGCAAATTACCTGATTTATTACTGATACTGAAAAGAGGTAAAACAAAACAAGTTCAATGCCTGCAGCAGTAGGACTAAACTGTGACTTACTGTGTTTTTAACAGACACAAAACACTACAGAATACTGAATGTCTTCACTATCCTGTGGACATGAGTACAGCATCTCACCATGGCAACAACCGGTCCAGAGCTCATGTAGGTGATGAGTCCGCTGAAGAAGGGTTTACTCCTCAGGTCCCAGTAGTGTTCCCTGAGAAGATCCTCAGATGCCTGATGCACAATAAGACACATATTTACTTAATAGGTAACATTCATTTATTACAGTAGCCTCTATCATGTGTTTGGGTCATGAATAAAGAAATCCACACTCGACCTACCTGCACAAGCTTGAGGCCCACCAGTTTGAACCCTTTCTTCTCAAAACGACGCACGATTTCTCCCACGAGCCTCCGCTGGACGCCATCTGGTTTCACGGCAATGAAGGTTCGCTCATTCACCCCAGTCCAGCCTGAAGAAAGGCAAAACCCATAAGCATCGTTCTTCATATTTAAATGAACACAGGCAGACCAGAGCACCTCAGCACACACTGTTAAGAAGACTAACCCACAGGCAAACAGGCATAGTGTGTTAGTCAATTAAGATTCAAGATTTCTATGACGGACAAAACACATTTTTAAACACTCACAATATGATACTGTCACGATAGGTTGACCATAAAAGCGATGGTATCAAAACACACAGATTCTAACGCACTAAAAACACCACAAGACAATCATCGACACTGCATCACATTCACTGTTTAACTGGAAAAACAAAGCAGGCAAAAAGCATGAATTATGTATTTATTCACTGCATTATGGTGTCAGTGAATCAGTCTGTATTTTAACCTCTGAATCTCAAGCAGTTTCTGGCCACTTTTTTTGCTCCTGTCATAATTTTACTCTCTGTAGGCTCATTTTTAAAATGCAATATAAAGCAAAGCACCTATAGGGAAACAGTACAACCATGGCTAGAAATACAGACAAGTAATTACTGTGCAGTATGACACAGTAATGAAGCCATAAATCAGACAAAAATAGAAAAATGAAAGTTGAATTTCTCTGATTACTTATCTGAAAAAAGTAGATAAAATGAATTCAGCATGTAGAGTATTTTTCCAAGTGTCCACATGAGTTACCTCTACAGGAATGAAAAGTGTCTCTACATGCTACAGATATGTCTGCCATACTTTTGTTGAACATCCTCTACAAACTAGCCGTATTTCAACTCTGTACATCATCTCTAAAAATATATTTCACTGTGCCGTATGTCTCTTCCAACTACTGGCTCCTCTGTATGCAGTTTTTGAGCCATGCTGCATTCATTTTACTGTGTTATTTTGCTCACTCTTTCTAATTTGTTTACATACTCGCGTCCTATAAGCTCTGTGTAAGCACAGCCTGCAGTTCAACCGAGAAGTCCCTACCTTTTTTGCCATGCGACTGTTGGTCACACAAAAATTTGGGGCAGAATTTACTGTTTTTCAGCATATTTTTGGCGATGTTTTTTAAATGAGTCATGTGGGAAAAGTGATTTTGATTAAATATCATCATTTTAAGCTTTATTTTTTTCTGAAGGAACACCACACATGATTACTGTAATGATTACTGTCAGTTTCTGGCTCTCATAAATGGTGGGGATTTTTGTAAAAAGACAACATGCCTTTAAAACCTGCGGGTAGGTTCTGGGTTTCAGAGTGTTGGTAATGTCTCCGTATAATTAAATAACTGTCTAGCTTTGCTTTCTCCCACTGTCCACCATTTTAATGCGGTGAGCTTCTTCTACACCTCAGGTTAGTTAACTTACATTTACTCGTACAAGACACTGTGGCTCTGGTAAATGAAACTGGTCATGTGTGCATGTTTTAATGAAAATATCTGAATTAGGTACAGACGTATTGATGATGTATTGCAAGAGGAAGCTATGTCATATCAACTCTGTGTCCCAGCCTTAGTAGTGAACCAACAGCTTAGTAGACAGGCTATTTTTCTTGCAGACAGCTTTCGTATTTACACATAAAACCCCTCACATGCAACAGTACAAACACAAACTCCCCATGCATGCATCTCTGCAGGTTTGGAGCTATTTGGTAATTTTACCAGTCAAGCTCTAGAGGATAAACTTAGAGTCTCTGCTTGTACAACCACAGAAACACACTCTGTTGAAGGAGCTCAGCAGAGAATAAACCGCCCGAAACCTGCACTTTCTGCAACAAACCTCACAGCTGACAGTCTAAAAGTCTCCCCAATCTCACCAGACTCTTCGATCCTCGCCTGTTTAACCACCAAACCCTGCCGGTCCTGCAGACCTCGCTGTGACCTCTTTCTCGGGCCCATGTCGGTGCTGCAGCTATTAATAGGATGATGAATCAACTTTCCTCAGTGTGGACACATGGTCGGACCAGGCGGGGAGTTGCACACTGTAGCCGCCGAAGCTAACTGTAGCTTCAGCCACACAGTCATGCTGTTACCGCGACAGAGACATGCCAACAAAACTCAGTCTGGGGGTTATTAGTCTCACTTCAAACCAACTCTACACTGTTAAATTAAAGTTACTGGAGGCTCCATGTTGTGTTCGTTAGCTAGCAGAGCCGAGCCGAGCCGAGCCGAGGCGTCCGTCCGGCGGCTTCTCCTGGAAACTGTGACCAAATTATCCGGTAAAAATCAAAGTGAAGGTCGGTGAAAGACGGAAGATTTATAAACAGAAACTCCACCAACCTGACTGAAAGATGTGGGCGAATATAGACAGAAAAAGGCAAATCATACTGGCGTTGGACGGAGTAGCTCTGAGGTCTGACGGAGGGAACGAGGACGTACGTACGTAAGGACAGACGCACGTTGCCTAGGAACCGTCCCAAAGCGCCGTCACGTGGTGTCTCACCGGGAAATCATGTGCAAAAACCTAGAGCAGGGGTGTCCGATCATGGTCCTCGAGGGCCACTATCCTGCATGTTTTAGATTATAATATCCTGTTTTTTCACTATTATGCGTGACGTTTTATTTTCAGGTGCAATATTTTAATTACATACGCAATATTTTGAGTTCATGTACAACACTGTCAGTGTAATGTACAATTACTAATTTTCATCTCATTCTTTAGGTGCACTGTTTCATTTTCATGTGTGATATTACTTATTACTGGTGTATTATTGCCAGCATTACTTTTTACTGCCTTGTCTTAGTTGACCTCTTTTATTTCAGTATACTTACATCTTGTGCTTTTCTACTTTTTAGGCACTTTATGTCATTTTGGTTTTTCTGCACAATATCTGGCACAAGAATTATCATCTTATTATGTCTTATATAACTTAAAATTTAGATTTACTATCAACTGATATGAAGGGAAAAACACTCCTAAAAGGGCAAAAAAAGTAATGTGTATTTATTCACTGCATTGTGGTGTCAGTGTGTGGATTATCATTATTCAACTGCAATGTGTCAATTCAATTAATTTTCTCTCTGATGTACTTTCCCACATGACTGTCTTTTTCACCACAAGTTACATTAACTTTACCCCCATTCATTTGGTAAACGATGCCATGAGTAATCTTGAAGTGAGGACTAGTGGTGGGAATCCATTAAGAGCACAATTGTGTTTTCATAAAAAAATATGACATTTGGTGCCAGCGTATTGACAACGTATCACAATGCCTTATTAATACTTTGGTATTTTGTGGTTTGCACACTGTAACAACCCATAATAACATGGCAAAATCACACACATATCAGAATTACTTGGTTTTTGAACTAATGAGAAAAATAAAATTGCAATTTCTGCTGCAAGAACAGGCACAACAAAACTAACGGGAGAGTGAAGATGTCAACACCTGAATCTCGGGATATTGTTTGTTTCCTATGGGAGCAGTGATTGAATCTGCTTCCTTTTCCTTCTCTCTGGTAGTAAAAAATGTGATTATTATTAGAACGTAAGTCATGTATGTATAGTTGTATAGTTCTCCAGCTGAGTGTCTACTGTGCCTTTTGAGTTTGCATTTCTGTAATTATCTAAATAAAATAGATAGTCATCAAAAAATCCATTAAAAGTGCCATGTTCCATCTCAAATTTAATATTCAGTACATGTCACAGTTACATATACACACACAAGTCTGCATCAGAAGAGAGAACTCCTATGAGTCCAGGATTAGGCAGGACATTGAGACACGTCTGTCAACGCTGATTTGGTCCAAAAATGTCCAAGATTTGTGACCCTTCAGGTTGAGAAGTGCGTTTTTAATTACACCGCCGTCCCTTCTTTTCTCCGTTTCTCTTGTTCCTGCTGATGGAAATAGTCTTTGTTGAGCACGACGTCCCTCCTCAAAGGCAAAGCCGGCTCCTCTGGCAGTACACTGCCTGGTGCTTTACTGCGCTGGGCCAGCATCATGGCACGGAGCAGCGGAGGGTATGGAACGTAGCGCACAGGCGGCTCAGGAAGTGGTGTAAAGTCCTTCATCTGCTGCTCTAAGTGTTTAGGAACCAGGCGCCAGTCGTGGTACATCACCTTGTCCACCTCCTTGACCTCAGTCTCCGGTTTTCCTGCAAATAACAGTTTATTGTTTCTATATACACATAAATACAATTAGACATCTGAGTGAGTTCACAAAATCACTGGATTGCTGAAGGTGATGTCCATAAAACTGGACGGACAACAATGAGAAGAAAATATATTTTTGGTTTATGAACGACTTTACAGCCGGCGTTCAGACGATAAACTTGTGTCACAATTCTCAAACATAAACAACAGCACCACACAAACACAAACACAATCAGGGGCCTTAATCGACTTTTCAGGAATACTGAGGTCAAACAAAAATACTGATTAATACAACAAAACAGAAATACTGACTGCAAGTCACTTAAATTAATTGAGTTTTCCATTTTATATTTATTTGATTAACTGTGGGATAAATAAATCATATTTTATGTTAATTTCAAATGACAGTGATTAAATTTAATTTCAAAACATCCTCCACACGCACATTAACACAATTCTGATGGAGAAATACTCATAAACAATACATTAAACTGTTTTTGGCCCTATTTTAATTTTGCTTATTTTAATGTAATCAACCTATTAAATTCACCACAATACCTGACAAACAAGATGATTATTAATATATTGTTGAACTTATCTAAAATAAAATAAACAGAGTGTGATCTTACCTTTGTATGTGAGAATCCCCCATGCTTTGCCATGATCCATGTTCTAGAAAACAGAGGAAACAACTTTTTAAATACAGGTTGTATTAGCGGTCGACCAGTTTGTTTTTCCAGGGCTGATATTGATACAGATTATTAGTAATGACAGAGCCTGATGACCGACATTTGATATACATGTATGATAATCTAGGTGCCAGATTTCAGAATAACAAAAACTCCAAAACAAATCTCTGTTAAAATTCCTTTTTTTTTTTTTTTTTTTTACATCTGGTGATATTAAAACAGAATTGTTAAACTTGTATCCTTCAGTGCTGATAGGCTGTAATTAATTAACTATTAATTTACAATATTAATTCACAATTATTGGAAAATAGCCTAAAAATTATACCAATAAACAGAAAAACGCTGAATGTTGGATCCAATAATTGGCAAAACTGATCTGGATACCCCTAGGACATATTATTGTATACGAGAACGTCCCTGCCAAATCAAACATGCTTCTTACTCATTTCTAACCATATTTAGTGGGACAGTTTGGAGACTCGACACTCAGTGGCAGTGACTGGATGTGTCCCATGCTCACCTCAGCTGTGTAGTCCACCTTGACCTTGGTGATCTGCCAGTAGCTGGGCTCTGTGTGATCCTCAAGCCATGACTTGCGGGTGAAGAGACGACCCACTCCAAACATCCTCATACCCGCCAGCAGGGAGAAGAGGCGGCTCTCCTTGCGGACGTCCTGCCAGGCCATTACAGGCAGCATCTTCCCAGTGAGAGGCCGCTTCATTGTCTCATAGTCTAGGGCGTACTTCTGGGAATCCCGCGGCCGGGACTTCAGCTCTCGGTACGCCCGGATCTTCCGAGCCATTTCTGCGATGAGACGAAGTCTCTTTTTCTTCGCCATGACTATATGAGGTACAGCAGCTTTTTCACAGTAATCACTGATGCACACTGGTCAGCGTTTATCCTGAAAGAGTGGGAAATACAGCAGTTACAGTCAGTCATGGAAGAAGTACTCAAATATTTTACTTAAATAAAAGTACAGCAATGTAAAATACTCCATTACAAGTTTATTAAAGTAAAAGAACTGAACAGGCCCCTCTGACTGATGAACTATTATCAATGTTGAAGCATCAGAGTGTCAGCAGCATGTTACTGTTGTAGCTGCTACAAGTAAAGCTAGTTTGTTATACTTTATATAACAGTTTTATATACAGGAACACCAGACAAATCTAGGGGGTTGTCAAACGATTGATGGTAAAACTGGTTACAGCTCACAGACATCTGAAATGTGGCCCCAACTACAGACTACTTTTTGTACGATGTCAGAAGCCAAAGAGGTTGGAAACCACTAGTTTATTTATTTCACAATAAGTTTCATTTAAAAACCTTGTTTTGTGGAAAACCTATCTTCAAAGTATCTAAATCTGTCAGATAAAGCTAAGGTACTTACTCTCTGAAATGTAGAGAAGTGGAAATATACAGTGCACAAAACAGAAATAGACCCAAGAAATATGCCTCAAAATAGTAATTCAATACAGTACTCGAGTAAATGTACTTGGTTACTTTCCGCCACTGGTTATATCTGAGCTTAAACTGGTTATTCGGTGCGTTGATTATAGAAGAAATTATGTAAACCTGTCAGCACAGAGAATCAGTGGGGAGCAGAGATGCTTTAGCAGGGTTAACCTGTTAGCTTGTTCAATGCTAAGACAACTTATACATCGTATCGCTCACTGACACCGACCGATAGACGTTAAACGTTTCTATTCTGGAAATATCTACATTTAAAATACCTCCAAGTACCTGATGTGCAGGACTTCTTCTTGACCTCCGCAAGCAGGGCACACTACTTCCGCTCACTCGGTCCGAAAGCAAAGTGTTCCGTGTGGAATGCCTGTGAAATTTGGTTCCGCATCAGAGAAATTTCCCAAAAGACTAGAAGGTTAAAATTTCTATAAACGTGCTACCACTCATTGGGTAAACTAATGTTTAATACGTTTAAAATTGACATATTTAACAAAATTTCTTAATACCTGTTAGACCAAACGAGGGTGCAATTTATATTATTTTTGGTACTGCCTCCAAAGTTATCTTATTACTTTTAGAAATAGAGTTGATACATGCATTATGACATATGGTTTCTGATTTCAGTGAATTTTAAATATAATATCAACAATATATTCATGAGTGAAATGAATCACACTGTCATAAAATATGTTTCTTAATATTTATTCAGTTAAAAGTGATTCGAAAACATAGGTTTGTAATTAAGTAAAGTATCCTTCAGGACATTTTTGAGTGATTTTTAAAGCAGTTTTTGACATTAACACTTGGCTTGTGAAGTTAGAATTGTTGCTAAACTGATTATTTGACTTCCTTTAGCAAATGTTAAATGGTAACTGTATGTAAAATCAGTTATAAAAAATAATGAGGACCCTTGTTTGCTTGTTGTCCAACAGGAATAACTGATATTTCTCTATTATTGAATTAATGTGTACAGTTATGTTTTTTTAATTAAAATTCAAGTTGTTTCAGAGGGATGGAAGACTTATACATTCCACTATAAATTAAATAAATGAATGTCACTCCAGCTGTGAAGACCTACTATTATTTCTCTCCCTTCCTTTCCTCCATATAGCAAGACCTCAACATTTCTCAGAGGTCCTCTGATTGTAATTTTTTCCTGACCCTCCAAACCTTTCCCCGAATGTGATGTATCTTTACTGCCCTGTCAGGTTGTGAAATCATAGACATACATGAAGAACTGAGTTAGTATTATATAGCACAGTGTTATATAGTCAAACAAAAAACAAGTTTCCATCTTGACTATGGGAAATAACTCTAATGTTTTTAGCCAACATGTGCACAGGACAGATGACTGTGTTGTGAGGAATTAGACAGGACCAGTCATGACTCATTGGCAGCTGCAACAAACAATCACATGAGTCAGTCCACTAATTGCTGCCCTGGTGATCTGCCATCAACATTTCTCCCAAACACATACAAATCTTTAACATTAGTTTGAAACAGGAGGCTACGAAGTTGTGCAAATTCAAATTCAAATTCACCTTCAGGGTTAATAAACAGAGCCCTTTGTGCATATTTAGCATTCATTTTATTTTCAGCTGAAAATCATGCTGATAAGTTATACAGAAAAAGGCAAGTAAAGGCCTTCACATACAGTATTATTAATATGACATGGTACAGAAGAAACACTTAGAATTTTTCTATTTACAGGAGAACAGTAAGAAAAAGTGCTTCAATGCATCGATGCGAAGACAAACACTGTGAAAGAAGACAAAAAGATTCATCTGCTGGACCACAATTAACCTCATGGCGGTTACATTACTCCATGTTTACAGAGGGGATAAATCATTACTCAACTGGACATAATGTGAGTGACATCACTACTCATGACTAATGAGCATGGTCCTCTGGTACCATCACCGCTGTTGTTGTGCCTCCATAATGACATCCTTAAACACCCACAATCACAGAAAATGCTTGTATTGCATAGTACCTTAAATCTTTGTATATCCTACATGTACTAGTACCAAAACCTGGAGGAGTGAACATGATCAGAGGTCAGTGTCAGCAGTTGGCGCAGCTTCAACACCCGGGTCAAACACTAACATTACATTATTATGGTTTGGTACTACAAAGAACCTAAAAATAACAATTATTTACATATCTGACCCAGGTGTGGCGTTCCCCATCTCAGGTATTTATGATCAATTAATATTAAAATCCATCTTCTAAGTTCTGTCATCCTCTAGAGGCTGGAAAGATGGCTATAAATGTTTGTATTCTGGGACAAGGAAAATTACTTTTGAACTGCTCCTGCAATCCATCTTTCAAATGTTCATCCGTTTGCTAAATACAAATATCAGTTATATCAAAATATAGCTCGATACGTAGCTTTAGTCTCAACTCTGACAGTCAGACGGTAGCGACGTGGAAATCATTGGCCAAATACAGCCATACTTTGACATAATGATTACTGTAAGAAACACAGAGAACAGGAGTGGATTAGACTGCAGGAGGTCTGAGAAGTTTCTGTAGACGTTTTCACTGTCAAGGATTCAGCTCATTGAATCCAGAGTTGAGAAAAGTCAATAAAAGAAATGATGGAACAAGGCTTCGAAGGAAAAAAAACAAAGTTGCATAAACAGATTAGTACAAAAAAGTTAAAACTACTGTCAAAGAAAATAATTTTAAAAAGCTCTAAAAAAAACAGAACAGTAAGGTGTAACAGCAAAGAAAAGTGACGTAAAACGAGTGGCAGCCTCTTCTGAGTGACACCTCATGATCACAGTTAAAAGAGCTACTCTACAGAACAATGTATACTGCTTACATATTTAGCATAAAGTTTAAAATTTCAAAAACCGGTGACAGATGGACGCTGCCATGAATGTAACAAATACACTCTTCAAGAACAACAATTATGTGATGTGCAGTCAGAGGTTGCTTAACCGGGGCTGTTTTGTGAAAAACAGAAAGACACATGTTTGTTCTTGGAGGACTAAAAACTGCTGAGTACATTCTGGTTAATAGGACATCTTTGTAACATTTCAGATTTTAACAGTGTACTTTTCAGCTTTTGAGCAGTAACCAGTAGTTATGAAATAGAGAATCAACTAATTCTCACTTTGGCAACCGAACAGAAATTTGCTGATGCCAGTAAAACATGTAACAGAGTACTTTGATAATGCACTGATAGGATTTAGGTTCAGAACAACATACAATATTTGCATACAGGATGAAAACACAGAAAATATTTATACAGTCTGTTTTTTTAAACCCCCGTTTTTGCAAATATACCACGGTGACGACCAAAATCTGGCCATACTTGCCTTCAGTGTTGCACTGTACAGACCATTCCTGTACTTCACCACTCCTCATACAAGAATGGTAACAAGTTATGCTAGCTAACAAAATAACATCATATATTCTCACTTATTACTCAAGCTGGTTTGGATACTGAACGTGTGCGAAACATGAAGACGTCAGAATGGCATGAGAGAAAATCACAGTAAAAATGTGCAGGCAGGAAGAATTACCGCCGTCACAGTTTTCCACCGATGCACCACTCCCTCAACAGGTCCTGGTTCTTTTCTTCACTACTGGATAACACTGATGATGAAGAAAGCTTGAGGCAGGTAGGTAACACTAGATTAGATGCCATCGGACAGTAATGTCTGCCAGTGTTTACGAGGGGGTTTGATTTCAGCTGTCCAGTCACGTCCAGCGGCATCTCTTCCTCTGGCAGGCTTCGGGGTCGGACGTACAACCCTCCGAGTCACTCTCAGAGGAGGACGGTCCAGCCAAAGGTGGGACGGGCAAACGTGAGGACCCCTCAGGCCCATCTGGGGTTTCTTCTGTGGTGCCACTGTTAAGACTGAGCACCCAGCCCAGTTTGTTGTGGAGCAACTGACGAAGGCCTGGCGGCAGCGGCAACACATCCAGGGTGTCCATACAGTCTGGCAGCAGCTGACGAAGACGAGCACAGCAAAGGTACAGCAGGGAGGTGGGAGCAGAGCAGGATCTAATTACCTTCATGCTGCTCTTCGCTGCAGTGGAGCATGCCATCGGATAAAACCTCTTGTTTTGTAGCTCTGTGGCTGCAACACCTGCATCCAGAAAGGCGACAAAAATGTTAATTTTCATCTGCTATCTTGTTCCAATGCCACTCTATCATTTCTGTCTATCTAACAAAGACTGTGAAGTGTACATGTTCTGCCTCTATGTTCATAAAGGCTTTTCCACTTGTGTTTGCGACTGACCTGTTTAAGTGTGGAAACATGGTTGGCATCATCTTTTTTTTAACCTAGGAATCAAATCTTTCACTCTGAACAATAACAGACTTCGTACTGACCTATACACTTTCGATTCTTGAAGAATGTCAGTGTGCCGTGCCAAGTGTCCAGATGAACTCCGATGATGGATCCTTGTCCAAAACGGGAGGAGAAGTTCATCTTGTCGCCTTTATGATGCAACAATCCTGCAAAATGGACACAATCAGTCATGTCCATATTATAACAAGCCTTTCAAACTGTTACTGCTACATCACAGCCTCTCATGTTGGACTTACCAGTGTAAGAAAGACCCCAGCTATCTGCATCTTTACCCAAGAGGCTGCAGAATGTATGTCTGTATTTGTCTAGATTGACATCAGATGTACCAATACCAACCATCTGTACAGAAAAAAATATCCACTTAGGCACGAATAAACTTAAACAACAGCACAAACACAAATTGAGCTCTTGTCTTAGAAAGTTTGCTCTACATTTGTTTTGTTTTCACAAGAGGGGCAGATGAATGTAAGAAAGCCAGATCTACCATGTCTGTTCCATAGACTGGGGACGTCATCTTGATTTCCCAGAAGTGCTGACCTTCAGCCAGCTCCTTGGACCCACGGATTGCTGCTGTGCCACAGCTGTATTCAGAGTGGAAGTTCACTTTGCGATTGTCGCAGCTCAGTAATGTTGCAGTTGATCGACTGTTAGTGTCCCAAACCCAGTCAAACTCTGGAACATCAGAAGTCATGTATTTATGTCAAGTTACACAAGAAGCGAAATATGAGATGCTTCATCGGTTAACTGCTATTATGCAGAATATCAAGAAACACACAGATATGTTATTATCACAATCTGTATGTAAATAAATCACAGAGCTTAATAGAAAATAACACAATTGGCTACACTGGCATGACTTTTTAATCACATAAATCCGCATATAGTTGCTGTCTATATTAGCTGAAACTGAAATGCAGCAGTTGTCTTGTACCTTGGTCATCCTCTCCACAGTGGCAGTCTTTCACTTGGTGAAAACCTCGCAGACGAGGGTTGTAGCTGGTCTCTGCCTGAGAATCGCAGCCACAGTAGGACTCTCCAGTGACAGGCACTGCGCTGGGGACTGGAGGGACCATCACAGCTGAGAAGTCCGCCTCGGAGTCAGAATCACTGTACTTGGGAGCAATAATGCAGAGAGAAAGAGCAAAATCAAATGTCAGTAGCACTGCTTATGTAACTACACAGCATAGGCTTTGATGTCCACCTGCGAGGAAGCCACTGCACTGGAAGAAATGTATGCATATTCAAACTTTCCCAGCAAAAGACACACAGTATATTACATATCTTTCTATATAAATGATTACTACCCAAAACTTCATGTGTGTTTTCTTATTAAAATAAGAATACACACACACTTATGTTTCTTATCAACATAAAAAACACACCCTCTTTCCACAGCAAAACAAGAACAGGAGGCTTTCAGTTAGACAACACTCCCTGACGCAAACTGTTTTCCAGCCTTCTCATAGTGGTACATCTTATCTCCTCCATCAAGTAACGCAAACAAAAATGTACCTGACAATTCCACTGACATTTGTTATCTGCTCAGGTGTTGTTGTCTGCTTACCTCTAGGCGGTCACAGCCCCATTCTTCACTTTCAGAGGCCAACACAAGAGCCCGGGCATCAGCATCCCGCCGTATCCCTCCCCAGACGTATCCGTATCGCCATGCACGACTGTTCCTGCTTCGCCTGGACATGGCAACAACACAGTCTGACCGGTGGAAGAGTTGGTTTAGGTTTAGTCCAGATGTTGGAAGAACAGCATCAGTCCAGCTGCTGAAAGACCAAATTACAACATGAGTAACGTGAAAGGCACAGTGTCAGATAACCTGGTCTGCTTTTAAAACTTTAATTTTTGCACTTTAGGTCCTCTGCAAGTGTTTAAATGATAAGAGTCACATTTGCAAACTTTGCATGGCATAACTTTGTTTTTCTCATTTAATCCTGGCTTGTTTCAGAGAAATGCTGCTTCCAAGCATTTCTTTCAGCAGTAATGTATACTACAAACATCTGGTATGTTATTATGACTCGATCCTACAACCCCAAATTTTATTTTATGTTGTTTAAGTTATGCAATTTAGCACTGACAACTGTGGAAGCCCTCATAAAATCGACAACAGACATTAACACACATCATCCTAACAGCATTACATAATGGTAAATTATTGATAGCACTGTTATCGTAGTCCACAAATCGTTGTCATCACCCGTAAAGATAATATTATCCGGATGAGTGATGTTGTCTGTCTAGTTAGCTTCAGTTAGCCAAGCTAACAAGAGCAGCTAGCGCTAGCTACATCCTCGTTAACATGTTAGCTGTTATAACAAGGTCAGAAGCATTACAATTAAAGTCAGTCTGCAGGATATACGTGTGTGCAAAGCTTAACACGCGGGTAGACGTCGCAAACTTGTCATTTATTAGACAAATATTAAGAAAAGCCTGAAAAGACTTGGATACTGGTGCAGACACAGACCTAGCGTAAACTAGCTGGTTAGCTTTGTTAGCTTCGTGCTGCTATCAACCCCTGGAAAAACAGGTTAGCGTTCAAATTACCTGTTTGTTGTTCACAGTAAGCGTCCACACAAACTGACAGCACCGTGGAGATGGAGTTCATTGAATTCCAGTGTTGTTAGATGGTAAATGCACAGCAGCAGAGTAGGAGTCTGGCTGGGCTTCCTTTTTCCATGACCTACTTTACATGAGTGTGACCGTAAACAATAACAGGCTCCTGCACAGCAAGTTTTCAGCTCGCAGCCAACACTCCTGTCATGACAGCTAACATGACAGTACAGGTTCTTAGACTCAGTGGTGTCCGTGTTCTACTTCTAATGTCACAAAATGACTCCATTACCAGTTAAAGTTCTGCGTTAAAATAAGCAAAAGGCACTTATTATGTTAATGAGGGTGATTATTTTTCGTATGTCAGAGCCTTTTCAGTGAGTGATGAGGGTCAGTAGGTCATGTGATTGAGAAATAAAGACATTTTAGCACAGACCTCCCTCTTCTTCTCTTTCTCGTACTGTCTCGCACTGGAGCTCAACAAGGAAATAACTGATATAAGTAATGAACAAAAAAGTACAATCAGTGTATTCTGTACTGTAAACCCAGATTAACAAAACATTGTTTTTTTTAAATAGCATCATTTTTTAATATTCTTGATTCTTACCATCTCTATGCTTGCCATTTTCCTTTCCTTTGCATTTAAAGACATTTAAATGCTATAATTTAAATTCTTTATTTCAGGAATGAAACTGTACTCTATATACTGTAATATAATTTAATGATACAGGGTCAAAACAATGATCACTCAGTCCTACTCAGTGCAGCTCCTAGGGTTAACGTTGTAGTAAGTCACCAACTAATCTCATGTATTTTTGTGCAGCATTAATATGCATTTTCCTGATTCTTACCCTGTTTACACTCGTGGAGGAAGCTAACATATAATAGGCGTTGTCTATTGTAGTTTAACTGCAGTTAACAGAACAAATTAAATTTTAAAAATCTATATATTGGCTAGTTTCAGTTAAATTATGACAAAATGAAGTTCTAACAGCCTTTACTGTACTGTATGTTTAGACATCATGTTATTATAAAGAAGTAGATGTGACAGTGACATTTTAAGATGAGGCTTCAGCAGTTTATTTGATAAATGATTAATAAATACAGACATGTTAGGACAAAATCCTCTCCTGTCTCTTTTTGGTGCAGTCTTTCCACTGGAGCTAAACAAGGAAACAGCTGATTAAAGAAATAGGCAGTGTATTCTGTACTGTTTATGAACTGGAAGGCAATAAGAGGTGGAAACTGTTCTCTTTATTGTAATTTTTGTATCTACAGCACCTATAAAAAGTCCTCACCCCATTGGAAGTTTTTTTTTTGTTTAGTTTTTTTCCAACACTGACTCATGGTCAATCTAATTTGGCTTTTTTGACAAGAATTGATGACAAAAGTAATGCCTATTGATTAAAAATATAAAACAAATGATCGCATAAGTAGGTCATCTGAATGTGGTGAATGTGTCTCAGTGATTGTAGTATAAAGACACAAGTATCTGGAGGGACCAGCCACTAGTGAATCTGTAGTATTCTTTATATCTACACCATGAAAACAAAAGAACGCTCCAAGCAGCTCAGTGAAATGAAAAAAAGCATAAGTCAGAGGATGCACACAAAGAAAAGTCACTAAACATCCCTTAGAGCTCAGTTAAATCCATCATTATGAAATGGAAGGAATATGGCGCATGTGTAAATCTGCCTCATCTTCTTTCCTCCTAACATATTTCTGGTCATTGTGGCCAGACAGCTGACTTTTTGTTTCATCTGACCACAGAACAACAGTTTTATTCACTGTGTACCTGCAACATGGAATAACTTGCAAAACGATCGAAAGCTTGACTCATTGTCATCCTTTGGGCAGTTCAGGTTTTTAAATTCATCCTATTTTACTTCCAGCTACTCTTGTTTTAGTTGATTTATTTGTACTTAAAACTCAAATGCACTAATAAACACTTTCATTTGACTAACTTTGCTTTTCAGTACTACACTGTTAACCGAGTACATTTGTGTGTCGATATCTTTTACTCTCTTACTCAGCTACTCGTTGTAAATGAAGCCTTCAGACCTTAATGTACTCTGAGTTTAAATAAATGTTGATGATGATGAACTTTCCTCCAGAAGTCCTTTTCTTTGTTCATGTCCATGCCTTAAAGTTGTGCTTCTAGAGGAAGAACTTCCTTCTTCATGGAGCCTCTCAGATCATGTTGGTGTAAAACACTGTGGACTCTGACAGCTGTGTTCCAGCAGCTTCTCATTCATCAGACCTGCTTTCTGCTGGTTCCTGGTTGACTCTTGACCATCCTGACCAGTTGTCTCTCAGCAGCAGGTGATGGTTTGTGTTTTCTTCCTGATGGTGGCAGTGACACAACTGTTCCATGAACTTTATACATACAAACAGATGATTTTGGGATCTGTAGCTGCTTTGAAATAGTTCCAAGTGACTTTGATCGCCAAGACTGATAATTCAGGCTGCTGTATGTATATTTTTTACCCAGCAGATTTCGTCATATTTCCGGAAGACCTATAATAAATGTATGAAAAAAATAAAATGCATGATTCTTTTTTGTGACAAAGACACATGGGTTTCAAAGATTCCATCACAGAAAATTAAGAGTTACAGGGATCATTGCGAACTGCCATGATATACACCGATCAGGCATAACATTATGACCACCTGCCTAATATTGTGTTGGTCCCTCTTATGTGCTCAAAAATGCTCTGAACCATTGGACATGGACCAGAGGACCTCACAGGGTGTCCTATGGGGTCTGGAACCAGGACGTTGGCAGTGGATCCTTTGGGTGCTCTGGCTTGTGCAGTGGGGCCTCTGTCAATCAAACTTGTTCCACTGCATCCTGTTGATGCTTGATCACAATGGGGTGTAGGAAGTTTGGAGGTCAAATCAACATGTTAGGCCATTGTCATGTTCCTCAACATGTTCCTGATTGGTTGATGCTTCTGTCATGTGGTGGGGTGCATTTTCCTGTGGGGGTAGGCCAGTGACATTTGGGATTTCCATTTTGTGTGAAGTCTCATCAACACTGATGTCAAGATCCAAGGTTTTCCATCAGAACACCACATAGTACCAATATGATCAATGTTATTCACTTTACCTGTCAGTGGGATTAATGTTGTGGCTGATTGGTGTACATGGTTTTCACAAGTGAATGTAAACTTTTGTTAACAGCTGTATGTATATATAACATTGTTATATATACATAGTGGGTGAACGCTGCATGTAGGTATGAATCAGTGCTCCTTTCTTGGATTGGAGTTTCTCTAAAGGTAGACACTCAGTAATGATGTGCAGTATATTAGCATTACAATCAGTCAGCCTTTGCCACAACTTTACCACTAAAAAATTCAAGAGATCACAAAAAAGCATGTTACTCTCGGCAGCTTTTCTTTATACCTCTAAAGGACTGATTTTGACTCACATTCTCATTTCAGCTCCCTGAAAATCAGACTTCTGCAGACTTAGTTGACCTCAATTGCCTGAATTATGTCTGGATCACTGGTTCACTTCCAGTCCTGTGTTTTTAGACTTAATGTAAGGAGCAGGCTGAAAATAGGGATCAGTATATTCAGTTAGCAAAAGAGAGAAAGGCAACAAGAGGTGGAAGCTGTTCCAACTGCCAAATACAGGCACAGTGGGGAAAAAAATGTATCACAAGCTTGCATACCATTTAATGGTTAATTAGGTGTCTGATTTTATTTAATTTCGTACACACTGTAGCCTAAAGGGTCTTCTCAGCCAAAAATGGGCTTTTTAATAAGTCTACACACTTACCTGACAGAAATCTGTGCATTTTCTCATTTTTACAATACATTTGATAAACAGAAATTTCACATATGCTTCAGTCAATTAAACTCCAATGACCAAAACTGGTTTAAAAAATACATCATTTGTTAAAGTCTTGACTCTTATCATTTTTATGCTTGCCATTTTTCCTTTGGTGCCAGTTAAAGTCTCTTTGTGGGAACACAGAAAAAGCCTTGTTGCAAGAAAAACCTTGGCCTTTAACTAAAAATAGAGATTAAACAAAGAAATTTAAATGCTATAACTACAATTTTTGAATTTAGGAATGAATCTGTGCTATATATATATATGCTGTAATATCATTTATGGTAAAGGATTAAAACAATGATCACTCAGCCTTCTGCAACCCCTGTGGTTAAACTATAATCTAAGGTATTTTTGTGCAGCATTAATATGCATTTCCCCCTTTCTTACTCCGTTAACTGTCTTGGAGGAAGCTGACAAATACTTCGTCTATTTTAGTTTCTCTCCACTGTAGTTAAAGGAACAAATCAAACATCTTTCAGCAAAAATAAAAATTGCACTTAAATCATGAAAAAACGAAGTTCTACCTCCTTACATTAGTAACGCATGTTTGGACATCTCATTAACGTAAAAATAAATACACGTGACAGTGACGTTCTGGAGGAGGTTGAGTTTTATTTGGAAATCTGACAGGCATGGCTGAACAGTGAGCTCTCACCTTAAACAAAAAAACCAAGACAGCAGCACTACAGGTAAACGATACTAGTGTTTGAGAATGTCATATTAAACATAAATCCACTTTCACACTTATTTTACACTCCGATCATTCACACACACGCGCACACACACTGTCAACTCCATGTGAACATGTGGACGTCCTCCATTAATAATCACACTACATCCAGAGGAATTCCAAGCACTTAGAACAATTACCCACAGTGCAATTAATCTAACTATACACAGATAATTTATATATTTTATGTATATAGGGTATTCAATAAACAGTATTCCATTTAGACAGTTTCAAAATCTTCATAGCTTTCCATAAATAGTGAAAAAAAAATATGTGATTCAAAAATGGTCCCCGAAAAGAACATGAAAAAATAAAATACTAGTGTGCACAATTTTTCAGCAGTCTCAAAACAGAGAATGACAATAAAAACCACCAACAGAAAACAGAAGTCAAAGGAGGGGAATGGGCAGAGGGGTAAACGTTGATACTCACACTCACAGCACAGACTGGTTACTACATTTACTGGGGGTGGAGGGACTCTGGATCACTGTACAGTTTAAGATCAGACAATAAATCAGGCAGACTGTCCACACATCATCCCACAACAAACAGTACATGTTCATGCCCGTTCTGTACGCACAGGACCTGACACAACTGGATGGCTTTAAACAATACGGATAGATCACATCTACTGAGGACTGAGCTGTCGAAGTCGACCGCCACCTTGTTTCTGTCGCCATCCCATCCTGTCAGACCCACGGGGTGTAATGGAAGTAGGTGAAAATCTCCTATTTGTTCTCGCTGCTTTGATGTGGAATGAATGAGATGGTGTTTGATGGAGACACTTATTTTGTAGATAGGATGAGGGCCACGATAAGGCCGTAAAGACCCAGCACCTCAGCGAAGATCAGGATGAGGATCATGCCCACGAAAAGCCGGGGCTGCTGAGCGGTGCCTCTCACACCGGCGTCCCCAACGATGCCGATGGCAAACCCAGCCGCCAGCCCGCTCAGGCCCACACTCAGACCAGCACCGAGATGCAGGAAACTCCTGTTAATGAAAAGCAGAGAGTTAGTAATTATCACCTCATCGTATTTTGTGAAGTTGTGCAATAAATAAGGGCTTTATATTTGTAGCTATGCCAGCGCAGGGATCACAATCTGCATCACCAACAACATTGAAGTAGTTTATTTAGCTACACTTTGGAAACAATACACTGGGAGTCCTTGAAACAGAAGTCCATTTAATGCCCCAAATGTCAGTCAAAACTTCTCTCAAGGTCCTTTATCTCTCATATTCTCATAATATAGAGCAGAAACAAGTGTAGCTTTCCAATAGTTAGAACAATAAAGGACAAATATGGCAACATGTGTTTGTTTAGCAAGAGCTCACCAGTATGTTATTTTTCAGTGTTGATGCCATCATCGATTAAAAAAATACACCGATATCCAATATTATGAAATACTGCACAGTACATTTGCAGTAAAAATGAAAATCTTGGTGTCGACAACCTTAATAACACAAACTTCAACGCATGCTTATTAATATTTCACATAGGTTTAATTAGAAGAGACTTTTAAACATTTGTCCTTCAGTGCTAATAAGCGATTATTCACAATGTGTAACCAATCAGGTGCTTGCATCAAAGCCAAAGCAGTATTGGGAATCAGTAGGAAAAAAAAAGAAGAAAGAAAACATGAAAAAAAAGATTCTGATAATTGGAAATGGAAGAGCTGAATATCAGATCTGATAATCAGTTGTCCTCTTACTATTTAGACTCTTCCTGCAAGCTGTCTCCTGCTTAATGACTTCCTCTGCAACATCAGTAAAATAAACAACACATTTTCTGAGCTGTGTTCCTGTGTTAGTTATGTATTGTTATTTGCTAACCACATTTTTATAAATATGAAAATCTCTGTATTTTGTCTGTCTGTGTATATTTTGGGAACTATTTCTTTTTTTGAAATCTTGAACAAGGTGTACACATACATTTTTCAAATCAGATGCTATTTGGGAAGACTAGCCATCTCTGTCCAACATCACTTCACGACAAAATATACATATTTTATTGTATGACCAAAGGCTGGGGTAGCTAACTTGACTCATGTGCATCAAAGGTGTGTGTTTAGATGTTAGCTGGAATCTTTCTCATCCTCCTAATATAACAATACAAATGAAGCAGGTTCCATGTTTCACCACAGGTCCAAGTCACAATGTAAACCTGCTCATTCTGTTATAGAAAAAAGATCATTTTACTGAGTGGTGTGTGGTGGACGAGTGGTGAAACTGAATGCATACATTTTATCTTTATCTCCCACATATACAAAAATGTCAAAAATAAAACTATAGGAATAAAAAAAAAAAAATCAGTTTTGCTATTTAAAATGTGTTCAAATAATGTGAAAGGACCACTTAAGACCATTCCAGACAGCATTCAACCTTGGCAACATGGCACGCTTCTTTGTTTACACTGGAAACACTGGAGAAGGAGACGGCGACCGCTCGATGTCTGAATGCAGTCATGTACAATTGTTTTGGTTCTCCATCCCACAAACACTGGCTGAGTCTCAGCAACCTCTTAAAAGTGTAGTCAGTCATTTCCAGGAAACAAGTTGTGATGAGTTGACTGTTTAAGACCTGCCCAGCAAAACACTGACGAGCCGGACGTAGCAAATGTACCATGAAGAGGGAAGTCAAACATTCAGTAAACTGAAGACCCAGATGTTTTTTCTCAAGAGTTGGCAGAGATTAAAATGAGCTCAAAGAACAGAAATTACTGGACTTAAAGCCATTACGTGGAATTTTTAGTGGTCAAAAATCCACTGATAAATACTATTTGGCTAGTGGTTGTATTTATGCCTCATGGTTTGTTGTTTTAAGATTATAACTTATAGAACTTATTAATCATAAGTTAAGGTGGATGGGGAGTTTTGTGTATGTATAGGATGTCACACAAAGGCCTAGATATGATAAAAACACATAAAATATGCCTCCCATGTTGCCCAATTAACATGAGCAGAAATAACACATGAAAACAGAGAACCTAGTGAGTTAATCTTACTTGTAAAGGCTGACTCTCTCCGAGATGTTGTTTGCTATCAGCACAGCCACCACCAGCCCGTAGATGGCGATGATACCAGCCATGACCACAGGGATGATGGACTTCATGATGAGCTCTGGCCGCATCACGGACATGGCAGCGATGCCTGTGCCGCTCTTTGCCGTCCCATAGGCTGCTCCTAATGCTGAGCATGACAAATGAGAGGTCCTGTTAATTCAGCTGTGCAGTTCAGTGTGAGTTAATTCTCCACAAATTACCAACTACTACCAAAGTTCAAATCCAACCAGACAGCATGTGGATTAAGATGGATCTTAATGGAAAATAATTTAGTAAGTTCAGTGAAAATAGTCAAATACAATCCTGTACAACACAGAGACCAGATATATGGCTAAAAGAAAATAAGAAACAACGCAAGATGTTTGACTGCCTGGTCTCTAATGTGTAGTAATAACACCTAAAAACAGAGAGACATGTTTGCAAATGGCACCTATTTTCAGGTTTTCCACATAAGCCACTTCTGAAAAATGAAATAAAAAAACGTGACAAATGGTTGCACCGTGAAGCAAAGATAATACCGCCCACTTCAATACTTTGATATATGACTATTTTCATGACTAATGACACGGATGGGAGCTTCTCCTGCAGTTTTCCTCTCTGCTCTGCTGTCACCTCATGTTTCACTGACGCATGGTCTGCTTACATTGTAATAAACACTGCACATCCCTGGTCAAAAATGTTGTCGTTACAGCTTATTGGGTATGTGTACAATCTAGAATAGAGTGCCGTAATACAGTAGCTCTGTGATAATCCCAACCTTTTGAGTTTTGTGTATTTCCTGTATTTTCCTCTGTCTTTGATCATAGGTTGTTTACATGTGATTGAATTCTTTTGTATTAAAGAGGACTTTCTATACGCCTCTTGTTCAGAGGTGTATTATTATATGTCTTTAATAAATTGTGTTAATTGTGCAGCCAAAGATTACAGACCGAGGACGATCATGTTAAGATTGTAGCATTAGACTGATGTTAAAACTATCAGTGGCGTTGATTAGGCTGCTTTGTGTTGGATTTCATTGTAGCTAAAAGGTAAGACCGTATATTTTATAGTTTAGTCAAATGAATTGTAAATATAGCAAACTTATCTAATCATAGTCATTTTTTGGGTGGTTTCCAACACACAACAAGGACTAAAACGTGTGTAAGAACAACATAACATATGATGCTTTCTGTTGAGGAAGGGATTAGTCTTGTTGTCAAACTAATCTGGTTAAAAAAAAGAAAAAAATTGTGCCATTTTGGAGCAGAGATAACACTATTTGTCTCACATCTACACTTCTATAACAAATCAGCTCACATCGCAGATATTTATGTACTCCACAGTGTTCAAAGCTATTATTTGTTACCTGGAGAGCACAGGTCATCAAGGGCCAAATACTGATCACTGTATGTGACTTTTGCTGGACACAATCAGTGAGCCAGACATTCTCTGTTTGCAATGACGACTAGGTGGAGTGAACGAATAAGCAAATCACACAATAACACAGCTTTCACCACTTCTCACTTGGCTGGCCGTGCTGTCACATTTGGGGGCCATGTACTGAGACTAAAATCAGCTTTTACAAAGAATTGTGCAACACAGCATCTCATCCAACAATTTATCTGCTTCACACAAAGTACCACTTGTCTTTGTAATCTGGGAGAGAAGGATATGTTTTGCATCTTGTATTAGCATAAAGTTAAAGATTTAAACTTCCTCTTTTCAATGCATCACAGACTGAATCTGCACTGCATGTGATCCCAGCGGTGGTGTATTCATTCCCTTTGATAATAATTAGTGTTGGGCATTTCTGTCTGTGTGTCTTCAGCTACACAGATGTCAGCTGTTAAATGCTCGATTGAGCTGCACTGAGTGTCTTCTAAGAATTAGCTCCCTTTTCTTTAACGTTACATCAGGGGTTTTGCTTCATGCAACTGTTTTCTTGGAGAAATCCTGGAGCAGATCTATAATAAAAGATCTTATAGCACCTATAGAGACTTTACTGAGGTATAAGGGCATCATTATTAGATCCACAGCAGTAAAGACGAAAATACACTGCCGTATCAAGGTGTTGCTGTATTCCTATGGTGTGTGAAATAAAGTACGTTTAAACTGAGGTGCAACCAACACATCAGTAAGTGTATAGGTATAAGGAACAGGAATTAAATCGTTTAAGAAAAGGTAACCACGACTTAAAGATCAGACACATCTTGCATACACATCAATGCACAAGTGTCAGTAAGTCTTTAAACTTTAATTAAGGATGCACTGATCCAATTAGATGTAGGCCAGAATGTCACTAATCCACATTAAATGACATCTTTGTCTGTGTCATTTTAAACTTCTGTGATTGCAATATCACCTACATTCATTCAGGCACAGCATACTTTTTATTACGAAAACAATTTCTGCCATTACATATAAGAGAGAAGAGATATAGGAGTTGTAGCTTGCATAAGATACTATAATTTGTATTGGGAAAACAAAAAGTTGGATTAGTGCAGTTGTAGATTTATCATCTTAAGAAAGACTAAACTAGCCAAAAGGAGAGCTTGTCACTCAGTGAAATCATCAATGATTTTCCCAGTGACAGAAACGGTCGCATTTCTGAACCTGTACAAATTAACATCAATTTACTGGATTAACTTACTGAAAATTTCTCCCACCAAGAGCTTCAGTGGAGTCTATTTTCTCAGTGATAGGCCATGCTGGACATAAATGAATGAATGGATGGATGGATTCTCCCTTTAAATCCTCACACTGATGTTTAGGCCTCACTACTCCCTCTCCTGTGCAGTTGATTAAAACCAATGAGAAACCTGTCCTGTACCCACACCCTGCAGGAATCGTGTTTTTTTCCTATAATTCACTAAGACCTGGCCTTCCCTTCATCATGACAGATTACAAATGGCCTGACCGGAGCAGCTGCCACCCCGGTGATGGTCTGCGTCACCAACCAGCAGCAGCAGCTTCCAGAAAGCATCGTTACAGGCTGATCTGACACTACCTAGATCACCCCGAGCATGTTAGCTAGCTCAGCGAGGAGCTGGCGGTCAGCAGCTTGATGTCGGCAGAAACCTTCCCCCGCCTCTCCCCTCGCATCCCTGGCAGGTGTGTGAGCCGTGACCGACCCTGCGACCACCGATACTGTTTCTCGACCGCAACAGACCGCATGTATTCCGTCTCTAACACCGAATTAATCGCCTGGCTAAGCTAGCGGTGACAGTGAAGGGTGAGATGTGAGATGGAGAAGCTGGTGTAGTTACCGCTGAAGACCATGGCCGCAGAGGCACCCATCACAGCGAAGAAAGGCGAGTACTCGGGGCTCTCCTCGGTCATTCTCGCGCTTTTCTCGGGGCGATACAGCTACGGAGCGGACTATCTTCTCTTCAGGGTCTCCCCAATCCCACCGTCACCTCTGGGCAGGTTAAAACACTGAGAGGGGGCGACAACTTAATTGGCAGCGGGAGCACCGGTGTAGAGGAGGAAAATGGCGAAACGGAAAAAGTCACATGACCAACCATCTCGGACGGATCCATTTGCGCGGACACGGGGGGTGCTCAAAGCAAACAAGGCGTTGAATATTATCCCCTTGATGTTTATTGCACCTTAAAATATTACTTAAAATCATTACCACTTCATGTAAATATTAAAAACAATCATACATTGAAGTGTAGTGTATTACTACGACATGTCATATGAATGGTCTGTACGATGCGTTTGTTGTGGTATGTTCTGCTGCAAGTGCATTGACTGCAGTTGAAACGCTAGTCGTCACTACACGCTGGCGTATTAATTATTAGGTCTCAAATAGATCGTAAAAATCAAACACAAACAGCGTGTGTTCTCTATAATTTAAAAATACAACAACAACAATTAAATAGCGCAATGTAGACACGATCGGAAAACACAGTTGCACAGGGCTTATATCGCCTCCAGCATTCATTCATCCGCAGGCACAGAACAGTGTGTGTCTTGTATGTTATTATAAGCACGCAAAAAAAAAATGTCAGGGACACATTAACTTAAAACAGCACCAGATCCCCTCCAGGAGTCAAAAAAACTAACACTGTGTTGACTGAACAAGCTAGAGTCGCATCCTGGAGCTGCCTTTGTCAAGGTGACACTAATGAAAATGGGTGTTACTGATCTCAGCTAAAGGGACAGTTCACCTCAAAATTTACCGCAGAACATTTTTTTCCCAGCTTTTGGGCACATTGTGTTCATAGATTTTATTTTTAACACTCTATACATTTTTTAAAACACTATTTAATTTTCTGGCAAGTGTATTTTTTACCCCACAGCACCCCTTAACAAAATTCCCTTTAAATAGTCAACACCCTTTGCAATCCTAGTTCTTATAATATATCCGCATGTAAATGTAATGATCAGAGTTTCAAAAAATATATTTAAAAACAATCAAACCTTCTAATTTAGTTACATTGCTTGTCCTCATGAATGTTTCTGTTGCTTTACAATGAGAGACTGAACACTAAAGTCATCAGACTCATTAGGACACTGAATTTACCGTTGCACAAAACAAACATTTTTCATCAGTTACATTTTTTAAAATCATCAGCAAGGTGCTAAATCAATTCTTCTGCTCAGCCATGCTTTGACAAATAATAAGCCTAATATTAACATTTTTTGTGGCACATTTTGTGAAAAATGTATGCAGGATTATAAGCTTATGTTCATTTGTGTGCATGGATTGAGGTCTTTGTAGTCTTTAAACTGACATGTTGATGAGGTAAGACTACTGACGTTTATTTCATGACTCCAGCAGCTCTTAACACAACATGAATTACAGTAATTTTCTTGTTAGTTTGGTGGATTTATCTATATATCCCAAATCTCAAACCACAATGACACTATTTGGGGCCATGTTAGGACAGAGCATAGCCTTTTGCGTGCCTATGTGTTCTTCAGGATTAAAGAAAAAGGTCAAATTAACAACCTTCAGCACTACTGGCACCTCAAGAGGCTGTTTGTCACATGGGAATGTACTCAGACAAGAGTTTCCAGGAATGAAAAGTGGAAGCAGTACAGCTGAAAATGTTCTGCATACACATGACCGTCAGCAGCCCCTCCAGTCATGTAAAAAAAAAAAAAACAGCTATTAGTTCTAGTCAGAGCTCATTCATGTGACCTGGTCCTGCTTAAAGTATGATCACTATTTCTTTACTGTTTCAGAGCGTCACTGTTTTATATTCCCACCGATTTCTGACTCCATAGAAAGCATAGCTAGTTTTACAAACGGTGGAAATATCAATTAAAGTCTGTTGTCTTTTCTGTAGGGCAGACATGGCTACATAATAAATGTCAGAATAATCAGTTACCAGTAGTGGAGGAAGTATTCAGATCCTTTACTTAAGTATAAGCACCAATACCACACTGTAAAAATAATCTGCTACAAGTTAAAATCCTGCATTTAACATGTTATTTTAAGTAAAGGTATTTTGCAAAATAAACTATTAAAAGTAAAAGTATTTAATGCAGAAAAAATGCCTCTTGTTATGTTATACTATTATATACTAAGTAGAACTGTAGCTGGTTGAGGTGGAGTCAATTTTGTGTGTTGATTTTCTCTAATAATTGATTGATTGTTTTTAAAAACATTTGAAAATGGAGAGAAACGCTGGCGTAAGTGGTTTAATATTTGTCAATTTTCTGTGAATTTACTAATTGATTTACTGACTAATCATTTAAGCTGCACTTTTATAAACTTTATGGTATTTTAATTTAATAAAAAGCTTTTTCAAATGATTTGAAGAAATGCAGAAATGTAAGGTAAACTGTAGAGTGACTAGTAACTAAAGCAAGCAGATAAATGTAGTGAAGTAAAAAGTCAAATATATAAATATATAATATATAATATAAATATACTTATATACACCATATACACCAGTGGAAGTTACATTATCTAAACCATGGCTGTTGATAAGTCGTATCTATCAGACACTCACTGGATTCGTGCTGCAACAAACCTTGAATAACCATCATCCGAGTAATCCGACGCCCATTCAGCATTTTATTTGAATGTTTATTTATATCCATCACCAGATAATACATGACTACACAACTGCTCCTTCTGATATTGTTTTAATTTGTGTTCATAATGACCTCAGTCAGAGTATGTCAGCATTAAATACTACTATATAACACAACTATGATCCACTCTCAGTAAAGTCCTCACAAATGCATTTTCTCTTATAGTTGCAAAGATATTTTATTTTACTTTATATTCTCTAATAATGCCTTCAGGATTCAAGTGTCTATTTTAAATTGCGCAACAGAAAAATAGATCTTCAACCCATTACTCCTGTTTGTATTGTTGCTGGAGCGTAATGGAGCCAGCAGGGTGTCTCCAAATCATTTATAATACACGGCTACACACCTGAGTAGCTGAAATAACTTCATATAAAACGCAGTAAACACAAAAAACACTGTATTTAGTGTCACCATGCTTTACTTTTCCAACCAATAGTTTTTCCAGGTATTGGGCAGGTAAGTGGTTTGAAGCATCTTCGTGACCTTTCTGCAGTTCCTCTGTGGATTTATGCTGCCTCAGCGTCTGCGGTCTCTTCATGTAATCCCAGAGATCAGGGCTCTATTGGGGGCAACACCATCTGTTACAGGACTGATTGTTGTTCTTGTTGCTGAAGATAGTTCTTTATGACTCTGGCTGTCTGTTTGGACTCATGCTGCTGAATGAATCTGGAGCTGCTCAGATATTATTACACAACAGATATAAATCAAAGGTGCCTGAAACCTTTGCACAGAACTGTATAGAAACATGTCCACATGCCTGCTATCTAGCAGAACCCACAGCACCACCTGCTGGATGAACTGCAGACTAGTCAGAGCCTGATTTTATCCTCCATGAGAACAAGAACTCTACTAACCTGCATAACTGAAACTAGGACCTTTGCTTTGTTCCAGCACTGTTATGTCACATGCATCAACAAATCCTGACTAAAAAGGAAGTTAAAATGATGTTGTAAGTCTGGAATGCAAGCTGAGGTTTATCACTTCTTCACATGGAGATCAGATTAGGGCCTGTGCTCTTAAAAGGATCTTATCTCACCACTAGGAGTCCTCCTAAATGGCACCAGAAGCTCCTAACAAAGTTTAAGGGCTATTTTTGGTTTGCATGAGACTACTGAGATATCAGCAGAGAGAACTGTATTTTTCCAGTGTCCGTGTAGACGAGTGCAAATCATCATCTATGGTGCTGCTGAAATGTTTTGACTTGTCAGTGAGCCAACAAATTCCTTCTTCTATTGTTAAACTTTTCAAAAAACACAGACGAGAGACTTTCTCATTCTCCTAGTTAGGACTGACGTCCTGCTTCTTTCCTAGTACTTTCTTCTAGTTCAGACACTTAGGAGGCCCTGACTTTCATGTTGTCTCTGTGCTTTAAACAGAAACTTTCTTAGCATCTACTTTACTTAAAAGCGTGAGTGTGTTTCAGGGGAACAGAAGCAAGATTTCATATTCATATAAACAACATCAGACCACAAACAAAAGAAAACTTAACCACAAATGTTACTGGCACACTATTTTAATGAAAGATCAGGTTAAAATAAAAAACACTTTAATGAAAGAAGCAGACATTAAAAATCACCATAAATATGCTACATTATCCTAATCACACTTGGCTCTAACACGAACTAGCGAATGTATCTGTGAGGACAGCTCGGTGTTAGGTAATACACATAGAAAGGATAGATCTCATCAGCATTAAGTAGAAGTGAAAACGTCCCAACTGTGCAGTGGAAACTCTAGACGTGAACCAACTCCAGACTAATGCTTCTCAACACTGTCCAGCTTAAGACATCTCAGCAAACACTGCACGCACACACACACACACACGCACACACACACACAAACATTCTAAAAGATATACCTGCAAGCAGAAGACACTCACTCCAGATTTAAGAATTCTTGCAGGTGGGATTTGACATTACTAATTCCACATCCTGATTGCCTTTGGCAAAAAATAAACAAGTGTTACTGATCTTATCATAAAAACATGAATTTCACAGATTAAAAAAAACATAACAAAAAAAAAACAAACAAGCCCTCCCGATGCTCTAAGCATTCCCATACCCTCCATCACTCAAAAAAATGATCTATGGGTTAAACAAGCCTAAATTCTTTAGATTGGGCCAGGTAAATCTAAATGTGCACCTTAAACTTGATGGGAAAATCCACATACCTCCATCCGATGTATAAGAAGATCAAATTATTGGACTTGCACTGACCTCACTGTCACATAGCGAGGCTGTTCTGTGGTCACTGACAAAGGTTTGATCACTAATACACTTGAAAAATCCGACACGCACTGGCGCCTGTGCGACTACATCTCCCAGGTTTCCACACACAAACCCTGCACTCATTCAGTCCATGTCCCGGCACAACTAGCAACTGGGATAGCAATATCAGCAAATGTGTTGTTGTGCTCGCTGGAAAAACATGAAGAACACATAAAGATAAGGCATCACATGCTATTCTTGGCAAAGCTTTATGAAGTGATAAAGTGTGGCACAGCGACGGCTCGAACGCGGGATGAAATAGCTACACTGGAACCCTTTTAAGTTGAGGGGATGCAACTTTTGAAAAAGTCATGAAGAAAGATGAAGATTTCCCTCTCAGTCCCAACCGTTGTCCTTTATCATGTGGGACAGCTCGATGATGAACTTCCCCTCCTTGTACTTCTGACTCAGTTCGAAGGCTTGTTCCTGCAGGACGAAGGTGCAAAAGGGTTGTTTAAAGAAGACAAGAGTGCAGCTTAAATACAATGCCAAACATAAAAGGATTCACACTTTCAAATCAATCAGAATATTCATTATAGTGCTTCTGTTTCACCCACAAATGACTCAACCATTAAACTGGCACACTGAAGCAGCTGAGACATCAGTGCATTTGTCACTGTACTAAATTTTGGCACTGAAAGCGAAATAAAAGGAATATTCTGATGGATCTGAGTGCGTGAAACCTTATTGTACTTTTTGGACGACAACCTCGGTTACACACCTTTGAAGGCCTCTACTCCATAAAACTATGCAGACAATGAATATGTCATTTGCTCATTTTTTGAACAATGTCATTTACCTTCAACTATAATCAAATCTGAACTCTTGAGTTGGCTTTTAAACACTGACATTTTTGAATTTGACTTTTTTTAAAACTAAATGATCCTGTGTATTTTTCCCGGCAAACAGTGTAACAAATTTGAGTAGCAGAAAAGGAAGTAATAGATGTGTGGCAATGTGTGCTTCACACCTATATCATTTAAAACTAGTATGTATAACTACTCCATTCCTCACAGCAAGTGAAAAATTATTCTGCCAACATCATAAAGTGTGTAAAGTTGTATTTAGAGTTTGGTATTAAGCATGATCGCTAAGAAATGCAACATCACAGCCACAGAGTTGACTACTAGAGCTGTGACTGGTCATCTTGGGCTTTTTCTGAGGCTGATTGAGACTGTTGATAGGGAAGTGAATGTAAATGAAGTTGAAAAAAACAAAGAAAGACTTCTGTTTTTAAAGCCAAAGCCATCTCCAGGACAAAACGTCTGGTCACAGTAATCACCTTCTCCATCGCAGTGAATGAATGAATAGAAAAATTCATGCGTAAAACCGATTCCATGACCAATAAGCCAGGATCCATCCATTGGTGGACATACTTACATATTTCCAGCCCAGTGTGGTGTGACAGTTTTCACAGTAGATGTCGGCCACTGCGTGAAGTCCCGTGAGCAGCAGCCTCTCCTCTGCAGGTCCACAGCCGACGTTCACCCTGAAATAAATTCAGTGTCGTCAAGCAACAGCACAACAATAATCAAAGTACTCTGCTAAGCTTGTACTACTGTGACCCTAAACAGTACAGAAAGTCCTCTCCTGCACTGGTGCCTTAACCTAACTTAAAGAGGATGAAACAGTCAAGCGGAGGACACCTTTCCATTACTATAAAGCAGAGCTTCACTGAACACATCAAGGTCTAAAGCAAGTATTTGCTGAAGTTGGATTAAAGTTATTTAATTGGCTCACATCACAGTGTGAATTCCTGACCCACTAACCCAGGAGAGCCGTGACCAAAGTGAACTCACCCAGCTTCAGGGTTCACTCTAGAGCAAATCAAATTATCAGTTCACAATATGGTCTGTGTAAACATATGTAATGCTGGGAATTAGTTTTCACAGAGAGCTGGACTATTTCAGAAACACTATCCTGGGAAAATAAAGATCCTAGATATCCCAACAATAGGAACAGTTAGAGAAATAGGTTTTTAAAGCTATGATGAATTTAAATCAGCTGTACGACTGACTGCATTCACTTTTTGCTTGTCTTACACTGAGATCATAGAGATAAAGAAAAGGGCTGAACTGGAAATAAGATTAGCCACTTTCGTGAATTCAATGTGAAACATGCAGTAGTACTTCAAAGTAAAATACTCACACAGAGTTGAAGAGGTAAGCTCGGCCCTGGCTGCCTTGGAAAGACTAGAAGACAAGGAGGACAAGTGAAATCAGGGAAGGAATGCACTTTCCATGTGCATCACAAACCTGACATCGCAGCAATATTTACGGAAGTGTGCATATTTAACTGTTTCCTAATTTCTAACATGAATGGAAACCTGAATATTAAGAAGAAAGGCGGGCAGCATACTGACCTTGGAGATAAGATCGTCATGGTTGGCCAGATGGGCGCGGCAGTGCACACAGCTGTACCGACGGTGGCAGGAGTCCAGGTAGGCCTGGAACGTCTTGGCCTTTGTCAGCTTCACCATGTCTGAGGAGGGTGGTGGTAGGAAGAGGCAGAAGGGTATGTTATTGTTGTATATGGGTTAGTGATCTAGGAGTACTAGCTAAGACTTCCATGTGGTTAATACGAGCTTCAGTGATCAATCAATTAGGTGTCAACTATTACATTATTCTGCAATGTTTTGACCACTGATTATTTAGTTTGAGTCACTTTTAAGGGAAACAAATGTAAATTCTCTGTATCCAGCTTCTTATATTTGAAGATTTTCATGTTTCTTTTGTTGAAGAAATTTACCCCAAGTCCTCATGCGAAGTTTGCTGTAATGGGATGTTTAAGCCCACCGTATATTCCGGTATACGGTGGGCTTACCAACACAGAGCATGAGTCTGTAAAGGTAAGCCGACCCAGAAAATTGACAAAGTTTTATTTTATACAGTTGGTCAGACAGTTGGGAGGAGGCAGTATATATATGTATATAAATACAGAAAAGAACACTGGTCAGTTTGCATACAGTTGCTAATCAATGACAAAGGTAATAGAATAAAGAGTGACACTAGGGGCGGGGGGTGTCTGTAGCAAAAGGATGTGATATTTTCTTCATCACTTTGTACCTCCACAATAGTAAACTGGACAAAACAATGTGCAAACAATGGGCAGGAAATAATTGACAGACTAATCAACATTATGAATAATGTTTAGCTGCAGCCCCGGGGGGTTTACCATAAATACAGGTCAGTCCTGTGATAGACAAACTACTTTCTTTCTTTACTTTGCAAATCCATGACAAAAGACACAAACAGGTTTTCCAAGAAGCTTTAAACACATCTGATAACCCAACACAACACTGTAAAGCTTTAACCTGACATAATCTGATCCAACTGTTGCAGGACACTAGTTGGCTACCTGATTAAATAGATTGTCATTATTTACCTTCAACTTAGTGTTTTAGCCACACAGATCATTCAGCTGCTGGTTAATGATCATGAAACACCAAAATAAAAACTAAACCACTTGAGTCAACATGATAAGGTGTGACCTACTAACTCCTAAGTTTGAGTTAGAAAATAAAACTCTGGTTGACTAACACACAATTTAAACTTTGGATCGATCACTTTCAACTATTTTTTAAAAATCAAAATCTGCCACGTTCATTTCCCTCATGTTAACATTTCATCTGTTTTTTAGTTTCCTTGTCGAAATGGGGCTAGTTCATCGTCCATTAATAAAACTGAATTGCACCCTTTGTGAACAAAATGACATAATTATGTAACTTCTTGCTGCCACCATGCAGAATATTAAACAAGGCACGTATTATTAGTTGAGACTAATGCTGGCATACAGGTTTGGCCACAGTTTATCAGGCAGCCTGCTTCCTGGTTCATAATAGCCTGCACAGATGCAATCAGTTAACCCAAATTCAAGCCCTGGCAACGCGTGCTGCGCAGTTTGTGCACCATCCAGCACTGGTGGCCGTCTGTCAGTCGCTTTCAAATCACACATGAGTCCCAAAACGGCCTGAAGCATCTGCAGCTGCAACACAGATCGGCTCTGACCTAGCTTGTGTTAGCTAAGCATGCTAGCTCCGCACTGTAAACACACAACAGCAGCGTAGATGCGCATTGCAGGATATTTTCCGGTATATGTCCACTCACCTGATGATACCGAAGCTCCTCACGGTCCACACGGCGGGTTGATGTGGCTGACAGCCGAGAAACAGTCGACTAAAGCGGGTAAAACGCCGCAGGTCGGCTCGGTGTAACGGACCACCACGCGCTGACGGTTCGAACAAAAAAAAAAAACAACACACACACGCAGCCCTCCGGTTTGTTGCAGCGGAGCCCGTTTACCCGCGTTCCGTTTTTGAATCCGAACCAGCTCTCGAAGTTCCTCCACAGCCTCGGTTAAAACGGGAGCTGGAATCCGACAATGCTGGCAGGCTGACAGGCAACAGAGAGCGGCGGCCCCGGCGGGAGAAAAATGTGGTTTGTTTATGAAAACACGCAGAGGAGGAAGTCTGAGGAGTGCAAAACACACGGCGGCCGACCAATCAGAGGCGCCGAGTGACGTTTAGAATGTGGGTCAACCAATCAGAGGCGACTTCACAGGAGCCTTTTATGGCATATCAGTTGATTGCTGTTGGTCCAGTTTCATAAATGCTGTTAGTGGGTTATCATTTCCTTCTGTGGTGCAAACAGTCACTGACAGAACAAGAACAAGAATTACTTGTCGTGTGACTAGATTCAGTAAATCTGTAATATCTCTGCACAGAAAAGACGGGAGGTGGTTGATGTGGTTTAGTGATAACTTTGCATGTCTGACTTGAGGTTGTGTGTGTTGCATGATTTAAAAGCAGGAATTCCCCCAACAGAGCACCAACCTCTGAATATATCCTGTAAATGATTCTCACATCAGCTAATATTTTATGGATTCACTGACCTGCTCAAATGTTATTTAAAAAGTAGGTGTGCAACTAGTGATTATTTCCACTGATTTGGGGCTGCAACCATTGTGAGATAGTAAGCCAAGGTTATGAGTTAGTAAGTTGCACCTTATCATTTTGACTCAGAAAGTTTAAATTTAGATTTTGTTTCTTATTTTGCATAGTGGCAGCAAGAAGTTAAATAATTATGACATTTTATATACAAAGGGTGCAATTCAGTTTTATCGATTAACAATGAACTAGCCCCATTTCTGCTAGAAGACTAAAAACAGATGAAAAGTTGACATGAGAAAAGTATATACGGCAGATTATGATTAAAAAAAAATAGTTAAAAGTGATGGATCCAAAGTTTAAACTATGAGTTAGTAAACCAGAGTTTTGGTTTCTAACTCAAACTTAAGAGTTAGTAGATCACACCTTATCATTTTGACTCATGTGGTTTAATTTTTGTTTTAGTGTTTCATATGTATTTTATCATCAACCAGCAACTGACTGGTCCATGTGACTAAAACACTAAGTTGATAGTAAGCCCTGACATTCTTTCTGTGCATCATCTGATCACGTAACCACCTAATTTGCTGCAGCAATCAGGTCAGATTATGTCAGAATAAAGCTTTACAGTGTTGTATTGCTGCTATCAGATGTGTTATGAAGCTGCTGTAAAACCTGTTTGTGTCTTTGGTCTTGGATTTCCTTACAGGTAGGGCAAAAGTTAATCTAAAAAAAAGGTATAACCACTTGTCCTCCACAGGATTGATCTGAATAATGGTTAACCACCAGGGCTGCAACTAAACATTATTTTCATTGTTGGTTAAACTGTTGAATATTTGCTCGATCATTTGAGTAGTTGTTTTGTCTATAAAATGTCAGAAAGTGGTTAAAAAAATGTCCGTCAGATGACGTCTTTGAATGCATTGTTTTGTTCAGAACTCAAAGATATTTAGTTTAATGACACAGAGCAGTAAAGAAACCAAAAATGTTGAAATGTAAGACACCGGAATCAAATAATTTAGACTTTTTTACTCAAATGATCAAAACAGGTGCGGATTACCACACTGAAGTCTTAGCCATTAGACCTAAATGGCTAACCCATATAAGAATAATTAAAAAATCCAGTTGTATAAAATAATAGTTGAGAAGTAACTGATTAATAGTTTCAGCTCTAGAAAATATTGAAACATCTTTATTGCAAATTCACAGTTTGTCTAACTAACACTCTAAAACCCACAGATGTAACACTGCAGTGACAGTAGATCAAGACAAACATGAAATGTTTGTGTGTGATAAGCTGAAACCACTGATGTTTGGCTCAGAACAATTACTCGGTGATCAAAATTCATCATAATTGGGCTAGCTTATTAATCGGCTGATTGTTCCAGCTCTGTTGAAAAGCCTTCCACTCATACTGTAAGTGTTTCTTTTGCCCACAAACCCCATTTTAAAGTGTAAACTCACGGTTCGTGGTCTGCAGGAATGTAAAACTAACCTAGATTCCTAGAAATAAAACTAATGCCATTTTCTTGTTTTCTTTACTGGGTCACTTATTCAAACTTTTGCTCTTTGCAACTAAACTGCTCTAAAGACCTCAGTTAACACAGATCCACTTATACTGTATCCCATTAACTCTCTCGTCACACTGCAGAGCGCAGCCAACCTGGGCAGAAAAATGTAGCCATTGTTTCACCAACAGGGGAGGCGATTATTATCACAGTCGGACTTTGACCGAGGCTGCCTGGGAAAACCAGGACACAGGTGAGGTTTACTGCACATGTAAACCTTTAGTGTTTAGGTGAAAGAAATGGATTAAAAGCAGATTAACTGCACAGATTAGATAACACTGCATGAATAAATGGATTTATAGTGCCAATAAATGCACATTTTCTTCACTTTATTGCCATTTTACAGTCGCAAAACAACATAAGAGCAAAAATCCAAGCAGTTTCTCCCAGATCAGTTGTTTTCACAGTCCACCACTTACTCAAACCAGTCAAATAATGGAGGAAAATAACACTGAACACAGTCAAAACAAAGTCACGTTTGCTCTCTTATCATGGGTGAACATGATAAGACTGGTTAAATATTCACTCCCAATCCATGACTGTTTCTTTAAATGCTGACCTGTGTTTGACAGATTGTGGGTGGAGGCCGTGGAAATAATCTAACAGCACCACAAACAAGTAATTCTGTCAACAGTTAGGAGCTGAATCGATACCTTTGTCCCCACCTCAACTTATCTTGTCATGGTTGAGGAACTGGATCTCATGACTCTTGTATTTATGTCTCTTTAGCAGCTGTTGCTTCATTTTTATACACTGCCAGTTCTTGCTTTCAGGTGCCAGTGCGTTCAGGTTCAGTCCTGCATTCGGTTCCTGCTGAGGTAACTTGACAAAAGAGCTGGATAGTCACTCATCACCCCTGTGGCTCCCAGTTCGAACGCCGCCTTTATGTCTTCGTCTTTATTGCAAACAAACAAATGCACCTGCAAATACAGACACAGCAGTTAAAGTTTAAAAATGTAATCTAGTTTTTCAAGAAAGCTGAAAATCTGAAGCATCAAAAAGCAACTATTCAAGCTAAAGTGTAGACAAGTAATAGAGATTGCATGGCGTCATATTAATATGTTGCAATATTATATGATATCAATGCCATGGAAGCAGCACTGTGATATTTTGCACGGTAAAATATAGAGTATACTGTATTTATACTAACCTATAGTGCCTATAAAAAGTATTCACCCCCCTGAAAGTTTTCTCCTTTTAATGCTTTTCAACACTGAATCATGGTCAATATAATTAGGCTTCTCTGACATAAATTTTCAAAAAAAGACTCTTTCATGTCAAAGTGAAAACAGATCGCTACAAAGTAATGTCAATTTATTAAAAATAGAAAAAGGTAAAGCAAGTGATAGCATAAGTATTCGCCTCCTTCAAGTCAATATTTAGTAGATGCATCTTTGGCTGCAATTACTAAATCAGTCTTGCACATCTGGACACTGAAATTCTACTCAGTTCTTCTTTACAAAACTGTCCGATTGCATAGGGATTGTGAGCTAACAGGCCTCCAGAATTTTCACGTTGCGTTCTTCAAACCATTTTTGTGTAACTTATATGTTACGTTACTTTGTAGAAATCTGGTTTCACTTTGACATGAAAGAGTCTTTTTTGGAAAATCTAGTCTAAACAGCCAAATTAAATTCACCATAATTCAATACTGAAAAGTAATAAAACTGGAAAACTTCCAAAGAGTGTGAATTTTTTTAATAGTTACCCATAAGGAATCTATTATGGATTCCTTCTTATTGGAGAAAAAGCAGTTTTCTTTTCCAGGCTAATGTTTCCATCATCAATTACACGGATGCCATGATGGCTGATTGAGTGATTTTCTTGAAATATAAGACGCATTGCTCAATCATGGGAAGCACATCCAAGTATTTCCCAGTACCCTGACATTCCCAGCTCTAGTGCTGACACTTGGCCACATTCTCCAGGAATGTGGAGCAGTTCTAGGAAAACACCTCTATTTATATCATCTATTCGTCAGTGTTCAAATGAAGTGAGGCACTCAGCAGCTGACAGGGCCGCGGTCGGCATATAACTTGAACTGTTTTACATGCTCCGATTATTCAGCGACCACTCATGGCCTGACAACGGGGCTGATCTCATCACAGCAGAGATTACTCACATCAGGATGGAGGTGATGCATTCAGGACACTCACAGCGGTTGTGTGAGCTCAACTGTTTGTCATAGCTGAAGTGCTTTCGGTGTTAAATCATGATGTTTGGGGATTGAACAAGTAACCAGGACAAAAACATAAGACATTCTGGTTTTAATGGGTTTCTTTGTGCATTAGGATGATTGGAGGTTTTTCCTTCCACTGATCATTGACTGCATCTTCCAGTGTAGAACCTAAACCTGATCCAGTGGAGCTTCTGTCCAATAGGGGCTCAGCAGAGCAGAGTTTCAGTGAGCAGGCCCCTGTTTTCTTTGTTTTTCTATTGCTTGACAAGCCCACACAGTTCAAATCTGGACAGCTAAACATTTGAAGGATTCTCTTCACATTAGCAAAGGAAAAAACCCCTGTCTGGTGAACATCAAGGTTTTTTTTATCTTGTTAATACACACATCATGAGTAAAATAAGCAGTTAAGGCCGTGGGTGAGCATTTCCTTGAAACTGCAGTGTACCGATGACAGTCTTAAAAACATGGATTCAGACTTCCAGGTTTTCATACTTAACAAACAAAAGGAACTAATCCCATCATTTTGCAGGGTGGGGATTTCTGTGTCATTACTTTTGCTCCAGATTCAGTTTCCAGTTCAAACATGAATCACTCCAGTATTACATCCTGGCATTCTGTAGCACAGAGTAGTTTTATAGTGTTTGAGCAGCATCACAGGTGGGCTGGTGTGCTCCAGCTGCAGGGAGTGGGTTGGGGTGGATAGAGAAAGAAGCGGGGACGTCATAGTTATGCATATTCTAAAGGAAGTAATCGTAAGGAGTTGCATCGAAGCCATTTGAAGGCTGTTAAAGGGATTTTAATGGATAATGTTTGTCAAAAAACCTCTAAACATGCACATGAAATAAGTTTTTAGGGGTTAAATCTCAAGAGAGGAACATCAGTTTTGCACAAATCAACATCTGAATTATTTTTTATGACTCTGTCTCTAATTATGACCTAATCTTTGGATGTTTTAACAAGTATTGTTGTTTGTTTATTTCTGCAATGAGTTCTGTCAGCTCTCTCTTTTAGGTTTACACTTTACACTGGTGGTTAAAGGAAGTACATCACTTATCACACTTCTGTTTTTTTGTGATGGTACATTATATTAATATCTAGTATCACAAATAGAAATAGAAATGCATGATATTTTTTAATACAGAGGTGAAAAAACGTTACCTAATAGATGACAGCTGCTCTAAAATTTGTAGCCTTTATACGACTGTGTTGGTAAACATGATATATATGGCAGAAGCTTCAGTTTATTATTTTAAATGGAAAGCAATGTCAAAAGTTAACCAGGTGCCATCCTGACTGGAGCTCTTGCACAATACGCTCATACGGCTGAAACTAACTGCTGATGCAACCCTACATCATCACCTGTGCACGTCAATCTCTTCTGATGCAATCTGTAAGAAATACTGTATAGTATCAAGCCCAGTGCATTTTCTTTGAACGGCGGCGTAAACACTTGTGATGATGAGAACTTACCTGAATTCCACGGGCTGCGAGGTGTTTGAAAAGACTCTTCCTCATAGTTATTCTGCAATTAAAGCATAACAAATCAATAAAAACTTTTTTTTACACAATCCTCTATTTAAAAAAAAAATCTGGTATTTGTTGTGCCTGAGGTGTTGATTTTCAGTTTTGTTTTATATGAACTGCTTCACTGCATCCTTAACTGTTATAAACCTGCATACACTACCTGTGATTTCTCTTATGACTTTAAAAACATGATTCTACATAATCATTATAAAATCTTTCCAGGAAGGTAATTTCACAGTTTTTTTTCTGTCCTATTCTGGGAATACCTCTTGCATATTGCTTTGTAGATTTCAAAAACCCAAATAAATGAGCTGTAAGAAAGTTTCCCAACCGTCACTTACTTGTCCAACAAGAATACGACCACTTTGTTTCTCAGGATCGGCTGCTCAGGAATAAACGTCCTTCAGCACACAGAGATGAAGGAAGAAACAACAGAAACATGTATTTTAACACGGTTATCTCAAGTTAAACATAAAAAGGAAAGAAAAAATATCTATGAGGATAAAAGCAGATGGATGAGCAGAAAATGGATTATAGATATACACCGATCAGTCACAACATCATGACCACTGACAGGTGAAGTGAATAACATTGATCATATTGGTACTATGTGATGTTCTGATGGAAAACCCTGGATTTTAACATCCATGTTGATGAGACTTAGACACCCAAATAAACATTGTCCCACAACAATCACACTCCCTCATGCAAATGGAAATCCCAAATGTCATTGGCCTACCCCTGCAGGAAAATACACCCCACCACATGGAAAAAAACATCAAACAATCAGGAACATGTTGAGGAACATGACAATGGCCCAACATGTTGATTTGACCTCCAGACTTCCTACACCTCATTCTGATCTAGCATCAACAGGATGTAGTGGAACAAGTTTGATTGACAGAGGCTCCACTGCACAAGCCAGAGTACCCAAAGGATCCAGTGCCAACATCCTGGTTCCAGACCCCATAGGACACCCTGAGAGGTCCTCTTGTCCATGGCCAATAGTTCAATAGGGGCACCAACACGATATTAGGCAGGTGGTCATGATGTTATGTCTGATCGGTGTAAAGGGTCATCGTCTGAGCAGAGATACTTTGGTCTGTATCAGGCTTTAACAAGAAATACTACTTCATTGTGTAAAGACACACGTTGTCTCAACATGCAAAGACAAAACTCCTGCAGTCTTACTTGTTGATGATGCGCGGCAGATAGAACTGCAGTAGACTTTCTCCGAGCGGCACAAAGGGCAGCAAGCCGCTGTAGTAGAAAAGCAGAAGCAACAGGCCTCTGCTCATAGTGAAACTGTACGGCATTGAGTCATTCTACGAGGAAGCAGAGACAGTCTTTGTGAATGTGATGCTGAAAAAGAGATAAAACGGAGACACAGCTATGTCTTAATCTAGCATATTTACAACAAGTGTGCTATTTTCTCTGAATGGGTGGTACAGTGGTGCATAAAGCTGTACAGGTAACTTTGTCTCCCCCAGCTGGTTCATGTACCGTTCTGCGGCATTCCTCCATGACGGAGGATTTCACAGAAGCCCACACAGTGATCTCCTCCCTGTTGTAGCGTTTAACCAGGTCAGATACCTGCAGAGAAAACAGAGAGTTGAGCGACAAAATGCAGAAGTGCTGCAGAGATGATGAGATATGAAGGTGAGACGAGGTGAGTGAAAGTGAGTTTGAGTGTAAGTCCTGCTGGTGCATGACAGGAAAAAAGCACCTTAACTCTGAAGTAAGTAAATTATTCACGATTTATCTTCAACAGAAGTTTAAAGGCTGCATCACCTTGAAGACAAACATCATTTTGCACACAGGGCTCCATCATATCCAGTATTCCTGAATAAAATTCATGAAAATCATCGTTGACTCATATTTTATGGATTTTTTCTGGTAAGAGTTGGGTTTTTTGTCTGTCTGCTTGTTTTAGTGTGTTCTACCTTCTCTATCAGCTGGTGGTTGTTCACTTTAATCTCAATGCTGACAGGCATCTCAGGGAACTTCCTGAACACGTCCTCCAGCAAAGCGAACCTCCTGTCTGCACCGCTGCTGAATTGGCCTGAAGGATGGGAGGGGTGAAAAAGCACACACTCACACATGTATAAACACACACACACACACACACACCTACTGACCTGTTTCCACATTCAAAGGCTTATTGTTAATGATTGAGAATTAAAAAGTGAGCGGAGGAACTCGCCTGCATAAAATGTCACCTCCAGTCGCTCCTTATACAAAGGCAAGTCCTGAAAGAAGCAGATGAACAGAGAGATAAAAAGCTGAAAATGATCACCGTGAGAAGAATTTACATGCATCTTGGAACAGATAATCATCCGTCACAGCTGAGTACATGCAACATAGCAGGATGCAAACAATTACTTAAATGCAATCCAATGCTTAAGCAAACAAGCAGAAACTAGTTCTGTTTCTTGAACTGAATGCAAACAGCCCAATCCCTCTGGAGATGACTGTAAACATCTCTTGTCAGAGCAGAAACTTGGCTGTTAATATTATGGCTGACCTGGATTGATGACAAAAGACCATGTAAATGTCATGATTAGTCACAAAAACAACCACATCTGGAACAAAATAAAGGTCAAGCCAGTGTCAGCCTGACCTGATAACAGAGGAGAAGGAGGAAGACTTGTTTTTGTCTTCAGTTTCGGGAAATTACAGCTTGTTTTTGTCCTGCTGGAACATTCACTTAAAGTTCAAATTCTTTAGAACTCAGCATCACTACCATAATAACTATTACTACTTTTAATAGTGATGCTGATGAGTACTATGCATATAGAATAAGGAAATCATACATGAAATTATGATTAAACATCACTAATCAACACAAGTCAATGATTTTCTCCACTACAGTTCCAGGAAAGGTCATTCAGCAAATACACAAATCCAGCTCCATAATACATACCTCTAGTTCATGCATAAGTGAATATTTGGCGTCTGCATGTTGCAATTAAAATGGAGGCTTCAAACCTCATCCTTGACATCTGTCCTCACCAACAGTCCTGCAGGATCCTACCTGTAGGTTGAGGGAGGACATGGTGACGTCGTGGCCCGTCTGCCTTCGTAAATTCTCATCATGTGATACGACCACATGTCCGTCGTGTGTCAGGTGACAGTCCAGCTCCAGCATCTGTGTTCCCTGTTCCGTGGCACTGCAACAGAGGTGCAGAAGATAGAAGAAAAGAGAATGCACACTTTTGTTGTTTTGTCTGTAAAGTGAGAGAGCTTATTGAGAAATTTCTTAAAATGCTATGGAACAAACAGTAAAGGATGTAAAGATCTACTGTTTTTTTGAAGCACAAATCTATTTTGGACAGTATATGATTAAAGGTTTTAAGGATGCTATAAGGATGCTATAATAAGTAGCAGAATAGACTTAATCCCTATTCTATACACACACACACACACACACACATATATATATATATATATATATATATGTGTGTGTGTGTGTGTATATTCTATATACACACACACACACACACACACATATATATATATATATGTATACACACACACACACACACACACACACACACACACACACACATATATATATATATATATATATATATATGTGTGTGTGTGTGTACATACACACACACATATGTAACTATTTCAGATCTCTGTATCATAACTGATTAAACTTCATCTTGTATTTCATTCTGGTGTGGTTGTGTGCAGCCAGAAAGCAGTAAAGGATCTCAGTGACATGAGACAGCAGGGAGTCTATGAAGCAGGCCGGTCCTAAACCCGTGCGAGCTTCGTGTACAAGTAGAAGGACTTTAAAATCAATTCTATACGAGACAGGGAGCCAGTGTAGAGCTGCCAAGACTGGAGGGATGTGTTTCCTGGTTCTTTGCTTTTGTCTGCAGTCTAGTCTATTTGTGATGAAAACATGAATCACTTTTTCTGCATTGAACTGAATGAATGGCACCTTATTCTCTGTGAGTGTACGCAGCATAAAACTGAAGTCAGACTCTAAAGTAACACCTGGATTTGTTGCTACTAGTGTGAATCAGGAGATCTGATTATCAGGTGTGTTGGACTCTTGTGATTGTGAGGCATTTACAAGAATTAGTGTATTATAGTAATTTAGTTTAAGAAAGCTATTCTATGTATGTAGGGTTGTTTATTTTGTATACAGCGTCTTAAAAATCGACTCCATTGCTCATTTGCTCTGAAAAGTCTGTTCTCTTTTAATAGCTGAATGCAATCTTCTCCCACAGCTGTTCTGAGAGCATCCTTAGTTCTGCACTCACTGTGTGAACGCCTCCATGGTGCTTTCGATTCTCTCGCCGCATCCTGAAAAACAAACACAGGAGTCAGGGTTGATAAAAACCTGCAGGACAAATCTGCACCAGAAAACACAGACTTGGCCACGTCTATTGAATTTGTTTGCTTTTTGGCGCAGATATCTGCTGCTGAGGACTAAACAGCAAACATTATCTGATATTATTTCACATTCGTTCAGTGTTCAGCATCTGGCAAAAACATCACATCATTTAAAATGTCCCCAGATATATTCGAATTAGGATGTTTTTATTCTTAATTGAAACACATTAGCTGATGTTTGCCTTGTTTTTAACATGAAACTTGGGATTTAATTAAAAAAAAAAAAATCATGTGCTGCAGGTTGAAAACAAAAGTTAAAAATGTCATAAAATCATGTGTAAAAGTTAGTAAAGAGTTTTCAGCTTAATCTCAAAACAGAAAAATTGTGCAAACATCAGACACATAAGGAAGCTTTTGCTGTGATCCTTTAACCTGCAGGCCAGCAACATGCAACTGTAGAAATAACAGGAAGTACTCATGACAAGGTGAATATTGCAGCTTGTTGCACTGCACACGCTATAATCAGGCTCTGAATCACACAGTTTGATCATGGACCCTCCGGCTAGCAGGCCTTCTTACCTCCTCTGTGTGAAATGTGCGTGCAGTAGAAAGCTGTGCGCTTCCTCCTGTGGAGAATGTGTGGGTTCTTCAGCAGGTACAGCGAGGTGAGAGTGTACCCGCCCAACGCCGGCAAGATAAAATACAGAAAACTGCTCATCCTTCCCTGCGAGCACGAATCCCTGACAGAGTTTCAGAAGTCTCTCAGAGGTGGAGTGGCTCACAATCACAGGCAGCAACTGCGATCAAACAAAACCAGGCAGCGAGGTGTGTCCTTGGTTGCGACCAGATTATTAAGCCAAGAACCCTCTTTGAGCTTCCGAGGAGCAGTGGCCAGATCCGAAAGTTGTTCTGTAGAAAACCAGCTGTCTGTTGCTACAAGATAAGAAAAAAACTAGACAGACTGGTCAGACGGTACAAATATGTCCCACCTTTCCTCACATCTAAATCAAGTCTCCATCTTACTCGGTCTGAGCGAGGACACCTGAAACCTTCAGAGCTGTAAAATTCAGTTAATGAAAGACCAGCTCGTAACCCAGAGCTCACCTCACTGCGTTTTCTCTCTCTCTGGCCTCTCCCCTGCCACTGGCAATACTATTCCACTCTTTGTAAACTGCTGTTGTTCACCTGGGAGCGTTTTGTGCGTGTCATACCTGTATGCTGCCAACACTTTTCTAGGATTTCTTTTATTCTGCTTTATTGTTGGGAACAGTGCAGTTATGACAGGACAAATTAAGCCTCATGATGATGCCTCAGGTCGCACCAAATGAGGAAATAAAGCAAGTGTTGCCATCTATTGCCCTTAGTGTTGCATTAGATTTGAATATAAGCCGATGATTGTGAAAGATTAAAGGCATCACAGGGAGTGCAGCACGTTCCTTAGCCTGTATTTGACAAAAGGGATGTGGCACGTGGAGATATGTAAACTAAACTCTGACCCACAAGGCCAGAAATATGAAAACCACGACGTGTCTGCAAGCATGAATGCCCGCTATACATACGGTACAAAGTCAGCAGTACATTGTTCAGCTTCAATAACAAAGCTGGAATGTGACAAACAGTGGTGGGACAGGCTGAGCTCCCTCTGAAATGTTACAACAAGCCTGGGTCTCACCAGAACAGAGAAACCTATTCACTGCAGGGCATTTTGACTCTCTAGGTTTATCTTTTTGACATGCATCAAAGACACATCATGTTTTATACTGACCTGCTATGCTTGTTATCAGATATGTTTTTTTTTACATTTTCTTTTACCCTTAAGCAGACCACAGGGCTGTTAGACTGTGGGAATGAGAGAACCAGCGAGAGGGCAGCCAAGCTCAGACATGCTATGGAGGAACATGGGAAAGCTGTGCAGCAGGAAAAGCAAGTTAGCTTTCATGATGAAATATGCATTTAAGAGACTTTCAGGATTGAAGTTTGCTTCTGAATCAGCTGTTTCTCAATTTTGCAGTTCTCTGTTATAAATAAGACAGTTTCACACACAGACCCAAAATATGACTGATTTCTGTCTAACAAGTTAGCCACCTTACCCTCAGGCTAAGTCAGAACTCACAGCCAGGTTTCCATGGTAACAATCAGTGTCATCTACAGACTAGTGTTTCCATGGTAACAGTCATTGACACTAGCTGGTAAAAATGGACTCAAATTTAAAGCCCTCTGCTCTCCTGTTGTCTCTCCCTTCACCCTCACCCCAACCAGTCGAGGCAGATGGCTGCCTTCCCTGAGCCTGGTTCTGCTGGAAGTCTTTCCCAGTTATATGGGAGTACTTTCTTTCCACTGTTGCCATGGCCGCCCTTGTTGAAAATCTGTTGGGTTTCTCTCCCTGACTGTATACAAAGATGAACAAACCCTCCACGATGTCACCCACAGGTTTTCCTAACAGCTGATTTGAAGCTCAGTGTGGTGCCTCCGGCCTTCACCATCTCTGCATCTCCTCTAACTCCCAGCTAATCCAATAAAAGGTGGCCTGGACTGTCCTACGATGACCCTCCTGTTACTCAAAGTAGCAACGCCCTTATGTATGTTTAGCCTTGATAAAATTAGGGTGAAGTAATAAAATCCTCTCGTTCCTGTACAGTTATCATCAGTATGGAAATTAGCAAAAGATACCAAAAGTGTTCTTTGCACAAGGATGTAAACCGGTGTACTTATGCGGTAAAGTTGGGCATTTTAACATGGGGGTCTGATGGATTTATCCACCTTTGTAACCCACCTCAAGTGGCCATCTGAGGAAATGCAGCTTTTTATTTACTTGTCAGTTTCTTCACCTCATTATTTAAATTTCTCAAGTAAATTTGCAACCTTTATCCTATTTCTTTATAGGTGTTTATCTGTTTGTTTGTTTGTTTTTCTGTCTGCCTGTTCTAAACGGATTGTGAAGAAATTTTCAGGAAAGGTGAATAATGGGACAAGGAACAGAAGATTAGGTTTTGGTGCTGATCTGGATCACCATCTGGATCCAGGAATTTTTTGCAGGATTCTTCAGCACTGGGAGATAGGGCAATGTGCATGGATATGTACAGTAACTCCACAACAAATGTCCAGACTGCTTGGTAAAAAAAAATACAGGATAAGTTCCCTCTAATTTTGACAACATGTCAAAATTTGATCTGGATCTGGGCAAAATTCCAGATACTATGATCCAGAAGAGGAAAAACTAGAAGGCCTGTGGAATGGTCATCACTGTAAGGTAACAGATGAAGATCCAGACATGCAGCCAACACCAACATGTAGCTGAGACTCTGCTGAATCAGGAGGATCCAACAGATCTGTTGTAGAATCAACAGCTATGGAGCTGGATCCAGAAGAAACCACCATTACCCAGAAAGAGATTCTGGTGAATAACTATCGAACTAATGATGATATCAATGTGAATCCAGATGCTAAGGGTTTGTTTTCTGGGTCAAGGAGTCTAATAATGTAGATAAAACAATCCTGGGACTATTACTTCTGGATGTAAATCCCAATATGGGGTGAAATGAGCTGCTTGGCGGAAGTCTGCGCTCTCTGAATGCTTTTCTAGTTTGCATTTGAGCTGGTGATTTCATGGCAGATTTTTCATAATAAATATATTAAAGCAACAGACAGCTTTGTGCAAAGACTGACTTTCGACTTAGTCTTTCTTTGTGAAACCATCTCCCGCAGCTCAATGACAGAATGCAAAATGAATAAACAAAAAGAAAAAACACAACGCCACAACACAATTTTAACAGTATCAGGAAATTTTATTTAATTATATGTATATAATTCTGTTTTTGTTAATCGTTTAATTCATAATACCCATAGAATATACAGACTATAACCCTCAATAACTCATATCTCTTTGACAATCTACTTATATCTTTTTTTAAAATAATTCCTCAGAAGATCCTGTAGGGGAAATCAAAGAAAAAAAAAACAGAGGTTTCAGAAAGATTGAAAACACTGCCAATAATAATCACGCCCATAAGAGAAATAAGGAAGAAAAATACAAATTAAAAACATACTAATTAAAAAAAAAGATACAACTTTAACTCCCTTTTATGTAAAAAAAAAGAAAGAAAATACAACATCTCACCAATATATCAACGATAGCAATAATAAGAACAGCCATTTAAAAACAACAATATCTGGAAACAGGCCTTAATGACAGACAGGCCTTTAGACTGGTCGATACTGTGTGAATGTAGATGGTGTGTTTAAGTGCAACTTTTCCTAAACACACAAACAAACACCCCCCAGAAAGACAGAGAGGAAGTGTGTGTGTCAGGAGGATTGGAAAACGTGGTCCTCTTGGTTCGTTCCCATGGTTACCCAGTAAAATGTTTGGTCTGGTGGCAGGTTTAGAGGGGGGGAAAAAAGAAGCTAGCAGGGCCTGGTTAACTGGTCACCCAATATACATATGAAAATATCCATGTGACTGTTTTTGTGTTGGTCTAAGAGAAGAAAAAAAATCATCTCTGAGATGTAAAAGCACAGGTAACTGCAGGGAGAGGGCCCAAGCTGCGAGGAAACAGTGTTCACTTCCAAAACAAACACACAGACAGGACGAGAAGAGTCTTGGCTTTATGTTACTGATGAGCAGATACACAAACACTTGTACACAGACATAAATTACTGCAGACCATCCATGAGTGTTAACACACGCAGCACATAAAAACTTAAAGCTCAACAAGCAGGATACGAGGCAGGGAGGGAGAGACCAACCAAAACAACTAATAACAACCTCGAACATGGGAGGGGAGAGGGGGGGGGGCGCGTGGCTGGAAAGACAAAGTGCAGACGTGCTGATTGAGTCATGTGATTGGAGCAAGTTTCCTGCTTGTGTGACCGTTCATGATCCAGGTGGGGTTTTCTGAGGTGGGGAAGCGGCAGCAAAGTCAGCAAGGAGGCGCTCACCAATCCTGCTGTGGACAAGCACATAGAGGTGGGAGGACGGGGGAGGAAGGAGGAGGAGGCAGCCCTTTTGAGTAAAGCGTGGTGAGAGTCGGGAGGTTGAACGAAAAAGATGAATATCACTGCATGCACCAAAAAGCCTCACATCGATCCCAGAGTGCTGGCTATGGCTTCTGAGAGAACAACTCGAGCCCGAGACGTACGACAAATCTGCGAGGCCAGTGAGCGCTCCGGATCTGCGTCTATCAGCATCGATCCAGCGCGTGTGTTGGTCCGTTTTCTGGGGGCGTTCCCAGTACGACAGGCAAAAGAATTAGTGCAGACTGAGCTGGACCCACGAGTGGAGCTCCACCAAGCAGCAGTTAGTACAGTCACATCCAGAACAAAGACACGGGAAGAATGAACCGACAGAAATAAGAGACATGCACACGCCATCTCTGAGAACAAACACCCAGTATGTTGACGGGAAGCCAGAAAACACATACAAGCAAAAGGAGAGGGGCAGCACAGATAGAAAACAGGCAGATATGGGCAAACTGAGATGTGCACTGTACAACCACGGAGTGACGACGGTTGTGCACTGAGCAGGTAAAACTGTACATTCCTGGGATTATGCTGTTGATTAATCAGTATTATATACAGTTTTCTCAGGGGGGCGTTAAAGAGGTGCTGCTCTTGTACAGAATTTACAGACATCATCAGATCTTTTTCACAGCTGACATTTTGGCATGTCACAGCAGGAAAATCACAAAGGTTAATAATGGAAGTGTATTCCATTTTGATGAGGTCCCTCCAGGGTCGACTCACTGGGACATAATTTGTTTTCTCTGTGCCTTAAGCCGAAATGATCACAATCTAAAAATACCTGTTGGAATTTGTATTAATCTGCGTGCTGCCGGCTGAGGCCTCTGGCTGCATGCATGTTTGACTCCATTCAGCAGCTGTCCTCAGTCAAACAGCAGCAGATAGCACAAAAACTGCTTTGTGGGACGTGAAAGGTTGTCAAACAAACCCCATTTTCCAGAATGAGTGTCGCTAAAAATGGTTTTAAGTGAACTTTGCACAGAGCGCTTCACCAGTCTGCTGCCATGTATTTGTTACAGGAATGTAATTCAATACAGAATGATGTTACACGGCCAAATGGAATACAGTAATGTTACACCAGTGTCTCAGATTTGGTAGTATTTCCACATTTGTTTCTGCATTGTGACAAAAAACACTGAACGTACACTAAGGGAGGTTGGTCATTCAATTTCAGCTGTTTCAAGTGTGATTCTCACAGTGTGGTGATGATGTGGGTGCAGCTGGGCAGCACTGCACTGAGAAAAAGATAAAACAAACTGATTTGACGTGGCATAAAACACCGTGAAGGTTCTGGAAAATGGGGCCTTGGCATCACAGCCGCAATGTCTCATCAAGCATGCACTTACGGAAATTATTTTATAGTTTTTGCTTCCATCTAATTTGTTCAAATCACGCAGCACCTCTTAGATATAACAGACCGTCCACAATAAACAGAGAGTACAGTTTGTCTGCTCTTGGTCCAAGGTGTAGGTCAAGAAATGAGTTCAAAAACTAATATTCCTATGTTGCTCGCCAGCCAGGTTCCTTGCATCTCTCTGCCACTTTGGTAAATTTCAGGAATGCATGCATTCATAAGAACATCATACACTTTTTTTTTAGAAAAAAGAAAAGAGCGACAACAAAGAAGTCCTGCCGACATGCCAGTAAAAACACTGAAAGTCTGTCCCAAAAGAAAGTGTTGAAAAATGACCAGCAAATATAAACCCCAGAACATACAAATACGACTCTGAACCGAACCGAAAACACTGAAACAATGGTGTACAAACGAAAACCGCGACAAGCACATTAAAAAAAAAGAAAAAAAAGCTTTTATATTTTTGTATGTACATACACAAACCCGATTAGCATCCCCGTGCTTTTAGCCCTCAATTTTTCCAGGTTGAGATTTACATGGATCAAGACAAGAAAGTTATGGTGTTGGTTAATACAGTAGTATGTGTATATATGAGAGGAGGCTACTGAGAGAGGAGAAACAGGAGAGCTTAGACAGAACAGCGACATGAACGAAGGGTTTGATGAGGACAGGAGAAGAGGGGCAGGGAGTTACTGAAGATGGGATGAAAAACAAGAAACCAAACATGAGGCGAGAGGAGGGAGGAGTCCAACATGGACGAAACTGAAACAGTACGACAGACCCTACCACCCCACCCAACCACGGAAATCAAATTTAAACTTAGCTCTCTCTTGCAGTAGAAATGGAAAGATAAGCAGTTAAGTGTTCATATTTCTTGTTTTTCTCTTTTTGTTGGTTTCTTGAAGATGCATTTTTCTTTTGTTTTAGCATGTCGTTTGGGGTCTTCTTGTTCCAAGCCTCCGTGTGGCTTTGTCACTCCTTAGGACTGACTAGAAGAAAAGACAAAGCAGAAAGGACCTTAAAAATAAATCACTGTTTTCATTTCTAGGACTTGTTCTGATCTTTTGTGATTCGACTGACTCATACACTTAAAGTATGTAAGGATATTATGCAGGCGAAATCAAAGAAAGACAACCCAATATGTCCATTAAAATCATTTACTGCATTAAACTGCTGGTAAAAGGTCAAAATATTAACTATGAGCAGACATGAATACTTCAGGTAGTAACTGCTACTTTCCAACACATTTGTTTCCATCTGCCACACTTACATTCACGCCCAAATAAATAGTTCAAATAATATGTAAAATAGGTTTCAGCACTTTCCCATAGTGACAAAGGAAGGACAAAGCTACCAAATTGTACAAAAATGAGAACAAAGGAAGTGTTCTCTTAATTCTGTGTTCTGTTTTCCATTTAGTTCGTCTCAGTTTATCTTATGTGTCAAAATACATATATAGATCTATATGGCCCAATATGCCCACACACTGAAATACTTCGCCGTAGCTGGACAAGTACAGGTTTTTCGCAACCATTTAGTCACATTTTGCTACCATTTGTGGAGACAGTGCTACTAAATCTGATGACTAGTAGCACCAGTGAGACTTGCACATATGTCCCCTTTTTTTTAACCATCGTTGGATTTCATGTGAAACACCAGAAGTTATGTGTGAGGGTGAGATAGAGAGTGATAAGAGTGAGGAGGTAACGTGAGGCTCTCAAGATGCGACAATAACACAAACCACTGATTCATTTTTCGAAAGAAAGAGTCATTCAGACCCTCCTGTGTCACCACACTGAACTTTCTGGTGAGGTAAATACAGAAGAGGAATCAGCTGATGATATCACGTTGACAGGAATGAATCATCCAGTTTACGTGGCTGAGATATTGCAGAGAAAGCAACACCATGTATTGTATGTACAGGTCTTGATGTGGTCCAACTAAACTTACCGACTTGACTGCAAACTTTAAACATGAAACACTAGTAAAGCAATGACGCATAAACTACGTAGCTTTGTATGTACTACAGTGCCCCTTACTTGATAATTAATTGTTCTCCTTAGGCACTATTTCACTGTGTGATTTCTATAAATTGGCTATTTATTATCAAAACATTTATTAATTATGCAGTTAAGACGAACAAAATCTGAATGAGTTGTGTTGCATGTTGATTTAAGTAGCACCAGTGCTACTAGTGGAAAAACTTCATTCTGTTTTCACATTTTTAGAGCGGCTCATGTCACTTTGATGAACACATTCTGCAAACTTTACCTTCCTTTGAGTGACAATAAGGTAACATAGTAGTAGTTATTTCCGTGGGTCCTTAAATCTGGATCTGGCTTTTGTCCGATTACAACACAGAATCACGAGTTCTTGTCAAACTGCTCCCAGACTGTGGGAGATGTTTGCTGTTTCTCTGAGCCTTGGTTGTAGGTTTACTGTCATTTTGTATCTGTCACAGGTTCACTGGCTGTAAAATTTGCACTTGAGGTTTAAGGGTGTGTTCAAATTCGTGCATGAATGGCACTGTGCTCCACTGACATCTAGTGGTCTCAAATCACAGCAAATTCTACTGAGAGCTCTTGCAGCTGATAGAAAACAAATCAGACAAAGGAGGAAACAGAGAGCTCTGATTGATCTGATTGACTGATGCTGTTTCTTTTTTAAACAGTGTTCCAAGAACATTGGATCATGCTCTATAATAAGCAGGCCCCTTGTTTGATTTGTACCAGTCCCCTCTCAGCCTCTTTTCCATGCATCTTTCACTGCACACGTCATCAGGATGATGCGAGAATGGGCCAAACAACAGCGCAAAGGCTAAATTTAGCCTCTAGTCATCCAGATGAAATTGTTAAAAGAAACTAGCTCATCCTGCAGCTGCATAATCACAGGATACTAAAGAGTGATAAGCAAAGAATACTTGCAACGTACCGAGTACTGCAGGGTGGGTGTGGTGGAAAAATACATCTGAGGAAGGCTCATTCAGTGACATCTGACATCTATACTGTTTAATCTGCTGATGCTACTGCTAGAACCTAGTGTCTCTGTTCGGCTGCGATGAAGCCAGCCTGCTCATGTACCTGTGTCTCAGGAGCCCTGGTAGTTTTCCTGGAAACGAGCCGTTTCCTCAAAGATCAGTTCCTTCAGCTTCTCCTTGGGAAGGTCGTCCAGTTCCATGGAGAAAGTGAAGGGCTCCTCTGCTACAGGCTGCACACACATTTCACAAACAGTCAGGCAACGCAGAAAAGACTTTAACAGTACAGTGCAATGTCCTAAATATGATCAAGGCAAGAAACAAAACAAAAAGGCTGGGCAAATATGTCACTTCCATTTTGTTCGGTAAAATTGGAGAAAACAGTAAAGAAATCTAAGACTTGGATTTCTAAAGTGCAAAGCTGGGATTCTGCTGACAGTTACATAAATTGAGAAATGATTAGCGATCACATTCTTCAACCTCTCTAAAGCTGAACCATGGTGCAAACTTATACTAATTGCATTCCGAACCCAGCTAAGAGGCTTCCCAGCACAAAAGGAGAAAACATTTCAATTAAATCTAGTAGAAAACGTGGTGACAATGGCCACTGCATGTTTGAGCAGCTGACCCTTTCAACCTCCAACATTTGTGCAACCTGATGCAGAATTATTTCCACATGTGCAAATTCCTCTAAACAGTAGAGTACAGCCCTAACCTAAAAGTGTAGCTCATTAAAACTGTGTTTTTACCTCATCTGTGGGATCATAGTACTGCTCCAGGTAAGGATGAGCCAGGGCCTCCTCAACGCTGATGCGCTTGATGGGGTTAAAGGTCAGCATGCGGCCCAGCAGATCCAGGGCTGCATTGGATTATTAGAAGACTGTATTTAGTTCATGTGTAACAATATAAAACAGAAGTTTTCTTACAATAAAAGCTATTAGCTGTTAAATGGACCTAACTGAACTACCCAAACAATAACTAAAACTCAATCATGTTAATATTTCTACAGTTTCTTACATAATTTATTTTTCAATCATGCACAACAGTCTCGTCATAAAAATATACCATAAAAACATGATAACAATCATAAAAAAAAATCAGGTTAAATTATTTATTAATGTCTTTGATTGTATTATCCCAATTTAGGATACACGTTAATCAGCTTTTTAATCTGATGTATAAATTACCATTCCACTGGATAATCACCAGATTAGTCCCTTTATTACTTCTGCCAGGAGGTTATGTTTTTGACCGCGTTTATCTGTTTGTTTGTCTTTGTGTCTGTCTGTCTGTCAGCAAGATAACTTAAAATGTTATGAATGGATTTTATTGAAATTTTCAGGAAATGTTGATAATGGGACAAGGAACAGATGATTAAACTTTGGTGATGTTCTGGATTACCATCTGGATCCAGGATTTTTTTTTAAAGGATTCTTTATCATTATTATGAGATAGGATCATTTTCAGCATATGTGCAACTATATATATAACTTCACAATAAAAGGCCAGATTGCTTTGCAAAAAAATACAGGATACGTTCACAATAGGTTCCATAAAATATCAAAATTGGATCTGGATCCTGGGAAAATTATGGATATCCTGATCCAGAACAGAAAAAAATAGTGCTTGCACATTTTTGGGCACTGTAAGGTAACAAATGAAGATACAAACATTCGATTAGCACCAAATTGCAGCTGAGAGTCTGCTGAATCAGTACAGTAAGAACAGATTTGTTGTAGCTTCAATAGTTTTGGAACTAGATCCAGAAGAATACCACCATTACAGAAAAAGCATTGTATATACAATGAATGTAAGTCTATAACATAGGGTGGAAATCACAGAATGGGTTGAAATGAGCTGGTTGGCAGACGTCTGCGCTCTCCGAGTGCTTTTCTAGTTCTAAAAATGTCATTTTTCAACCGTATGCTTGAAAAAGCTTTTTGTACTAATTTGTAAGAGTAAATAAATGAATACACATTTTCTGCTCTTTGGGATGATTTACACCAACATTTCTGTTGACTTTTTGGTAATACTTAAAGAACAAAAGGGAAATATCTTGCTTGTGTCCTCCTTATTAGGATAGGTATATATGCCAATATGAGGACACATGTAAGGTTCAATGCTGAAGTGGCCGTTATGTAAACATTTATCTCAGATAATACAGCAGAATAATGAAAAAGCAATGTAGTGAAGAGTGTGATGAAATACTGTCTATAGAAAGTAAATAAGTAAAGTAATGCAATCATTTCTTATAAAGTAATAAGTAATTCAGAACCTTAATATTGATTTCAGGTAATAATAATTTGCACCAAGAACCTCTTAATGCTACTTTTTAATTGGTCACTGAGAGGAAAACCCTTTGTTATTTACACTGATGACATTTCAACAGCTACAAAACAAGCAAAATAATCCTTAGTCTTTTATCTGTCAGTTCTTCTTCATAGCCTTCTGTACATCTGATAGTTTGTCCACAGTGGACTCCACTCATCACTGGAAGTCATGATCGATATTTGGCTGGGATTAAGTCACTTCAAAGCACCATCAGCCTCCACCTGTCAGATCAACCCTGTGAACCCTGAGCTATTTACAGAGAAATTTCACTGGCTGTACTTTTAAGCTCCTATCCTGGTCAGAATAAGGGCCAGCCATGCATACAGTAGCTGTATAATTCAGAGCAGTCTTGGCTATCCAGATATTTCATCGTTTGATAGGATTATTGCTGCAGATTATTTATGTCAGCTTTTATTTCAATGAAACAAAAATGTATTATGAAATTTTCATCTTTCAAAATGCATCCAACTCGCTGCAATAAATACTTTGAGAGCAAACTGAGAAATAGAGACGTGAACTTGAACGTAAATTGTGTTTTTTGGACTCTAAGAGTTAAATATGTCTGTTCTCTTGACTCCTGACATTTCAGCTCTGCAAATAAACTTTATAGATGCCAACGTACCTTTCGAGTCTGCCTTGTAGAAAAGCTTTTCCCATGGGATCTTGGGTTTGTCGGGCAGAGACTGCAAGTAGTTCCTTGCCTTCATGTTGATGATGCAGTTCAGATCTTCTTGGGATGGAGAGCCAAGAACGCCTGTGCAGACAAAAGAGCCTCAATATAGCTGCTCATTGTTTCATCATCTTGGATGTGGAAATGAATGAAAACTGTCTCTTACCCAGTATGTGGTTGAGCTGGTCCAAGTAGTGTTTCCCAGGGAAGATAGGCTTGTTGGACAACATCTCAGCCAGGATGCAGCCCACTGACCAGATGTCAATGGACTTAGAGTAGCCCTGAGACACAGACACACATGCAGTCAATCTGAGAACCTATCCAGTCAAATGCAGAACCTATACCAGTTACTCGCACTCCTACCTTTGAGTTGAGCATGATTTCTGGAGCCCTGTACCAACGTGTGGCCACATACTCAGTCAAGAAGCCTGTGTGGTCGTGCTCTGGGTCGGCTATCCGTGCCAGGCCAAAGTCACAGATCTGAGGACAAAACAAACGAGTCAAAAACGAAAATTCAGTCCAACACGTGTCAGGTTTAGAAGTCAACTTTAGAGCCACTTTCTAGAGGCTCTACAGCTCCACAAGTTGCCATTTTAGGCTTGTTTAAAAAAACTAATTCTCAGGCTATATTTTCAGATCCTCAGGCCACATTTTGAAGTCTCAACTTATGTAGCAAAATCCTAAAAACATCTGGTATTTCAGCAAAAGTACAATAAAATCATCTCTATTTATTAACACAGTACGTGACTGAGACTTTCCGATGCTTCATGACAGTGGAGTAAAGCCGAGGCGGCAGCGGCAGCCAGGGGGTTATGTGCACGTGCATTCGGATCTCAAAATTATTATCCAGATACCAACACAATGACCAAATATTCGGATATTTGGATATTCAGGCCCAGCCCTAATACTATCTACTTATAAATTTCATCATCTTATTTATTTACCTCTGTTAGCTGTGTAAATACACAATCTGAGACACATTTAGTACTACCCTATGGATATACATGAAGCAACATTTGTGGTTTAAGTCTATGTAGATTCTCAGCCATCTTTAAAACAAAGGAAGGCGTCTTCAACACCAATTAGCATGTACTTATAATGCAGTCTTGAGATCCCTCACCACCTCTGACATCTTGATTAATCCCTTACCCAGCAGTTTCACAACCATTCACACATAAAGGAATTAATGGGCCCTTAGTTATGTGTTTTGGGGGTCAGTTCAGTTAGAACTGAATAAGCCTCTGGGATAAGAAGTGAAATGTGTTCATGAACCAAAAAAAAGAGAGGTCCAGTTGCCTTCTATTGAAGCTCTTAGGATTAGTGATATACATTCAAAAAATGCAATATTCATTTCTTATATTTGCACGCTTTGTTATTTTATTTTTTTTCTCCTGGAGTGTTATGCATCAAAAAGCCACTCTGACATGTGCTGCCTTGTTTTTTACTGGTCCCACATGATGGACTAATCCAGGGATTGATGGTCGGCTGATAAGAGTTCACAAGAGCACTTTGAGGCTGTACTACATGGGAACTAAAGGCTCATTTCAACCCTCAAAAACCACATGACTGGGAGATTACTGCAAAACAAAATGTGACTTCATCTTGTATCAATCAAACTGACCAGGATTTTGGCTGATCCCATCTCAGTAACTAAACTGACTGACATTTTCTCTTTTTGATCAGCTCTCAAATCTTTGTGAGTCCATATTACAATGGTTACTTTGTCATGTGTATTAATTAATATTAACTATAATCTGTTATGCCTATTATGAGGAAGGATCAAAACGCTCTGACACGGTTGCCGTTTTGAGTGTGTGGAGCACAACACATGCATGCAACAGGCACAATCAGTAACCGTCACGTGTCAGGACGCTAGGTAAAATTGTGCGATTGATGTTGGCACCTGTGTTACATGCATTTTTGTGGCTACTAGCAGGTGCACATTTGCGATTTCCTCACTCCTCTGTCAGTCAGCAGGCCCAGGATGAGTCAGCCTTAATGTTGAGGATCACGACTGGTGATCAGAGTTTGATTATACGAGCAAACAGCAGGCTTCAGTGGAAGAGCTGCAGTCTCCAAGATGGAAGAAGCTGCATCAGGTCAGGAGCGTGACCAAGAACACGCTTGTCATTGTTGAGGTTGCGCACCGTGATTTAGTCCCCCGTGGTGAGACTGTCAACTGTTCTGCTGTAACGTCCTGAGGCGTCTGAAGGAGAACATTTGGTACAAACAGCCTGAACTGTGGTGTGACGGCATTTGGGTGCACTGTGTGTCTGCTCACAGCATGCTCAAAGTGTACGTGTTCTTTGGCCACAACGCCAAACTGCTGGTCCCCACTCGTGCTACTTGCAAGATGCAGCTCCCTGCGACTTCGTCTTCTTCTTCTTAACCAGAATGAATTCAAGTTGAAGAGTCGCCGTTTTGACACAGTGGAGGAGATCTAGCGTGCGTCACAGATGGTGCTTCACATGCTAACAGGATGGGACTTCCAGGGAGCGTTCCAAGCGTGGCAGGGGCGCTGGTAGCGATGCAACACTGTACAAGGAGACTACTTAGAAGAGGATGGTGGCCAATTATAAATCTGGTATGTTTTTTTGTTTTCTTTTTTTTTAAGGTGCAGACTCTGAATTTCTTGATTGCTCCTTGAGTGTATACTTGTGTGCAGTGGACAATTTCAATTTGTGATTTCTTGCTTATCTTATGATGCCTCTCAACAATCCCCAGTAACCTGACTGTGTGTACACCTTTTACATTTAGCTTAATAGTCTGTAGGTACATTTTCTCAATTATAAAAATAACTATGGATGTTGACAACTGCTTATTTCATATTAGGTAATAATGTGAAACTGTGGACGCTCCAGGGATATTTCACTTTTGGGCACATTACGTTTGGCTTGAACTCTACAGACTTAAGAACAAAGTAGAATTAAGAAAATAGAAGTTTTACAGCATTCCGTCAAAATGTGGGACATTTAGTACAAAGTATCTACCAATACAGAATTTGATTCAGTGCTTTTATTTTTAATCCTAATGCAGCAGCACCGAACGACCTGGTTTTCTTTATGCAAAGCCATCCAGTTGAGAGCTGGTGTGATTTTCTACTGGTGAAACAGTTGAAATAAATAAAATGGTTCTTTTTCAACCAACTTCAAAAGAAAAAAAAAACACATTCAACTTACACAGAAAAATGCTGGAGCTTAAATGGAACATTAGGGTTTTGGTTTTGGTTTTTTTTGAGGGCTTTTATAATTCATCTTCTAAACACAACCTGTGCTTTCTCCCACATCACAGGAAACGTGTATACTTACACTAAAGCTACAGCATATAAATGTGGTTTCGTGATTTGAACACACTCTATCACCTAAAGTAACACACCCAAGACAAGACCGTGTCAACTGTAGGGTAAAGGCTGCAGACTAAGAAGACACAGTAGCCCAGTTGTAACCAGTGATGATCGTATGTACGTGTCTGTGTGTGGAAGCTGACCTTGAGGTCGCAGGTGGTGTTGATGAGCAGGTTGGAGGGCTTGAGGTCACGGTGCAACACGTTGGCGGAGTGAATGTACTTGAGGCCTCGCAGGATCTGGTAGAGGAAATAGCAGACGTGGTCGTTGCTTAGCCTCTGGCTCTTCAGCAGCTTGTACAGGTCCGTCTCCATCAGAGTCTGCACAATGTAGCTGGAGGGACGAACAGGTCAAGGTGGACAACGACAAGGCCGACAGTATCTACTGACACTGAATGACTGGGGAATGTTGTGCAGACATTCAAAGAAAAGCATAAAGACTGTTCTCACATTATTATTGCATTATTTAGCTAAATATGAGTAAAACTGAGCCAAGAATTACATTTCATTTCATAACTGAAACCTTTGTTAAGGTATGACTACAAGTTGTGGTTGTTTGGAAGGACAGTGTGTCACATCATCATCTACTCTTCCAGATTATGAGCACAATGGTTCTGGGATATGTTTTTTAAGACTTGATACAACACTTTATATTAGTCAGGATGGTGATCTGTGTGCAGTAGGTGTGTTGCAATCATTTTGTTCCTCAAATTATGCATGAGAAAACTCTAAAAACGGTGCCTACAGAAACTGGCAGCTACAGCATGTAATAGTTTTTCTTTCACAAACACACCTGACACACACAGCAAACACCTCAGGCCCTTTGGAAGACATTTGCGGCACTGTATGAGTTTTTTTTTTTAGCTTTCTGCTCTTTCAGTTCAACATCTACAAGAAAAATTACATCAAAAAATTAGACAAATTGAGGAGAGATTTTGTACACACATTCCTGGTTCTCAGAGGATGCTCGCCTTACTTTTTCTCTGGTGCCAACATGAGGTTGAACTGGACAGATCACTGTGAAATTTGCTACACAACTACCATGCTGTCTTGGCATCACACTCAAAGCACCGCTGTGCCCAAGAACCACTATGTTAGCTGCAAATACTGTGCCAGCCTTCTTAATGTAAGCCGCCACACTGTGCAGAACTCTTACTAGCTGAGCTAAATACCTAAAAACACAACCAATAAATGATGTTATCATCCTTGGATTTGATTATATTTGCATTGCTCAGGAGCAAGTTAGCTACAAGTCAGTGCAAAAAAAGGCAAGCAGCCAGGGAGATCAAGCAAGACAAAAAGATACAAGGACTCACACATTTCCTTTCCATTTTTCAGAAGACAATGCAGCTTTTCACAGAGAAACTGCCAGAGCTGCAGTGACTGACGGGCCGTGCCTACACATCACTGCTAGCTGCTCTGCGGACAGTCACTACTGTCTAATGTGGCTGAAAGATAACAACAATCCTCACAAGAATTTGGCAGCTTAATCAAAACCAGTAAAAATGGCCAATTTTACAGGGTGTTGGATAAAACAGACCTCGTTAAAGCCAAGAGTAAATGTTAACAATTCAAATGGGTTACTTTTTAACATTTGCATCTACTCCTCGGTGAATTCATTGTGCATTTTTAACTCTGGACAATGCAATGAATCAAACAGCACCACAATTCAGAATAAATGTCGACTACAAATGCAGCTCAACCCAACTCGCAAGATTATTTATCCATACATAGCCAAGATTAAGCTCTTCTAACTACGACATCAATGTTCCAGGTTTTCTTCCCTTTACTATCCCACTAAACTCCCAGTCAAATCAATCTTAGACCTCTATGGACAAAGAGCAGTGGCTAAAATCTGGCTTAATAACTTGTGTTTGTTGTTCTTTCTAGTGTAACCACACCATGTACCACACAAAAGTGCAGTAATTTTGAGTTGTGTGGTCACAGCAGAACTCTCAAACACACTTGAAATGAAAAACAAAGCCCCTGCAATAAAGTTATAGACACTTCACGAGTCACTACCACAGTTGTTTTACAGGTTATTTAACGTAACATGAACAGATGTCTAACACTTTTTGAGTGCAGTGCTTAGAAAGGTCCATTTGTTTCTTTTTTGGTTCATTTTTTCTAAAACCTGCAGGGATTTGTGAGAAAAGTTGATTTCTGATTAAAGCTACTGATTTGGAGGCTGCACTCCAGCATGAACAGTACAGTAACTGTGCTGTGACAAAGAGAGAAATGCTTTCAACTCTGAAAAGCTGAGGAAGGATCAAGTTTATAAAATCACCATAGTTAATTAAGTATATAATTTTGGGAAAAAAGCCCTGGCTCTGATTTATGTCCACTCTCCTGATGCTTTTAAATATCACTTCTTCAGCAGAAATGCCTTTTAAATGCAGGTAACACAAAATACAAAGATTTCTTCAGCTCCACCACTGACTGCGATTATCCTGCCAATAAAACTCTGAATGGCACAAACATCACTACTACTTAAATTAATACTTATTATTCTGGCTTGACAACAGACTGTTGTTCAAAGTTCACACTCCTCATTTAACTCAATCATAATATTAATGATAAAATGCATTTGGCAGATTGCAGAAAAATTAAAGGCTACCTCTTTTCAACCAGAAAACCACTGTGCAGTTCATTTCAATATTTGTACTCAATTATTGAGATATCCTGTACTGTCATGCTGCCCCATCATTGCTAAACCCTTTTTATCATAGCGCATCACAAACTTAGAAATTTCACACTCATCACTGCTGTCTGTATCGCAAAGTTCCTGATAAAAATGAAAAACTATCATTTCACGACGTTCAACTATTAAACTGTATGGTTAAAGCTTTAAGATTGTTTCTAACGTGCAAATCTTACAGCCGAAGTGCACAATCATGTAACATTTTAACCTTAGATTATCCCTATATCCACAATAACAGAAGTGTCTTAGGATACTATGCATGTTTCACTCTGAATGAGCTGCAAAGAGTCCAGAAGTTAAATTCTTTCAGGCCTCTTTAGAGACTTTTCTTTTTTAACTCATGACTGTTTTTCTAGGTTATCTGGGGTTAGTTGTGTTGTTTCTGTATGTCAAATGTATACATGTCTGACCAAGAATGTTTCAGGTTCTTGGGTCTATTATAAAGTCTCAATGACACACCCTGATTAAAGCACATAATAAGTTGATCTGAATGAAGACAAATGCAGTAAGACCCTCAGTGTAAAGCCCGATAGGATACACATCCCTCATGTTGTCAATGTGCCGTGCCCTGAGAATGTCGTTGATGCCGATGATATTCTCATGGTGGAAACGCAGCAGGATCTTGATTTCCCTCAGTGTGCGCTGGCAGTACGTCTGGTGCTCAAATGGGCTGATTTTCTTGATGGCTACGCGCTGGCTTGTCAAGTTGTCCAGAGCGGAGCTGGATGGAAGCACAGAACAGGTGTCATATTACACACTGCACAATTACCACACAATGACAGCATCAGAAACTGGGCTGATACTAAACTCCAAAAGGGCGTTGCAGACTGTCCCTACTGACAACATGCATGTGTGTGTGTGTGGTTTTTTTTTTTTTGCAGTAATATGTCGTGAAGCACTGTAGGTGTAGATCTGAGTGTAGGCGCAGTGTCAGTGTGGTGGAGGTGTAGAGTACATGGAGACCAGGCAGTGTTGAAAGAAGATGTGGATAGTGTGTTTCTGGGAGCGTTGAACTTTTTAGAAATCCATCTAAGTTTTGTGGCCAAAATTATAAAACCCTTCAAAACAATAGCCTTTTATTGGAGGGAAAAAAAGCCATCCAAACTAGGTTTTTACGCTGACACAAACCCTCAACAGGAATGATTACATCACATCTTTCCTCTTGGTAAAAGCGCATTCTCTTATTGCACAACACACTGCATGAACTGGGCAAGTTCACACGGCTTCTTCAGTGGCTGGAACACTGTAAAATGATGAACATGACATGATGTGCTGGAATGTGCACAGTACATTAAAACATCTGTGCAGTTGTTTAATGATCAGCATGCAGGTTTGAAGCTGCTGTGCATCATGTGCTTTAGTACAGTTTCTGTCACTGTACCAACCGGTGGGTGTTGACAATGTTTACAAACACCGAATGCTGCAACAGTGCAATCACATGACCACTATGACATAAACAAAACAGCACTGTGCTCCCACACTCCGGTTAGGAGCTGACAGTGAGCCACACGGTGTGTCCTGCTCAAATGGATGTGTAATCCCAGCTCTCAAGCCACCATCCATTTCGCACCGACACGCAGCGCTGTCCCGTCCGATCGCGTTCACAGTCCAACCTCGATAGCAATGACTTGACATTGATATCAAGTGCAACAGAATTGCTCAACACGTCCACACAAAGCTGTAGAGATCACATACAGCGATAACACGAGGAGAGGCCTCGCTACAACTGACAAATCCCACTCGCATCCTCTGCAGCAGCCTTGCAGCAGACTGATTGTTTAGCTATCACAATTCAACAAGAGATTAATGTGATTGTGAGACCAGCGCCGTACGTAGAGATTTCACTGTAGCTATAACTAACCAACATTTGCGGTCAGATGCAGCCTGCAGAAGATTTCTGATCGGATAGCAAACTACGTCCTGCGCAATCACTCTCAATCTTGTTTCCTGTAAAGCTCGTAGCCACGCCTGTAGCTACTCAGCTAACCTGCTAACCACAAGATGAACTGCCTTGAGGCTTGACAATCTCTGAATGTTGGCACAGTTGATTTAAATACACATATCGTGGCTGCGCTCATATTTACTTGCAACCCCTTGTTAAATACAGCAGCTACGGTTAGCTAGCTAACAGTGTTTGCTAACAAACAGCTTATGTTAGCTAGTACACTCGTTTTATACTACGGCAGCCCTACAGCTACGACAAGCTCTACTCACCACACCATTCCGTAAGCCCCCTCCCCGATGTACGACAGGTTCGTGTAGCGGGGGCCCACATCAAAAATCTGGCCCTTCACGGACTCGGACCCGGGCTTCGGTCCCGCAGGTCCGGGCGCTCCTTCATGCGCAACAGTGCCAGCCGCCCCAGCAGCAGCAGCGCTGTTGGAGCCTGCGGCCCCGACCGCTGCGGTGCTGCTCGAATCCGCCATTCTTCCTCTCCAAACCGCTCCGGCTCTATCAAAGTGTTTCACTGAGGGACCGCCGCCGTTCTCAGCACTGTTTCACGGCGTTAACCGAGCGGATTGTTGGATCGACGGAGCGAAGAGACTCGACGGGGCCCTCTCTACTACTGAGGAGTAAATGGATTTCGTGCGCGAGCGCGGATTTGGTCTCAGCACCGAGCGTAAATGCGCGTGCCAAACTACGGTAATACAGGTGCATTAGATGTAGTGACAGGAGCGGCTTGTAGGGGCGGAGTCATATCAGTTGGCTACAGATCAAACCGGAAGCACCGCCCGTCCGGCTTCCTAACTACAGCGAAACGAGCGCAATCTGCAAATTAAACATGCAGCAGCTACCGAGTGGGCGTGCCGAAATATGTTGCATGCTGCCCGTTATGACAAGAATAATAGAGTTTTTGATCAAATTGACATATTTCTTGTGGTTGTCCAGACCCGTATACTGCAATTGTAGTCTTAAAAATGGCTGTGTGCACGTCACGTTTGCTTTGCGTTGTGCCCATAAGCGAGGCGTTTTTGTTTACATGTACATGGGTTGTGCTGTATATCAGGATTATTATATAATACCTTGCACTATTATACTTCAGCCCTACAGAGTCAGTGGCTTTGCGTTGTTCACAACTGACGATGAGCAGGGCATCAAAGTAGATCTTGACAAGATGGGTACTGCCGTTTAAACAAGGCAAACAAACAAAAAATGCAGAACATTTATAGCTTTGATGCGTTGATACTCTATAGATATAAAATATAGTGAATTAAATTACATTTTATATCCAATTCTTTCTTTCTTGCCTGTGTTTATTCATTTTTAAGAGAATCAGATCACCATGGAAACGAGTGCGACTGCCGTAAACACGCCCCTTTGCAGACGTCACCGCGCCAGGCGTTTGCACTTCCTGGTTACTGTGTGCTGCATGTTGTGGTTGTTGGACTATTGATTTATTTGTCTCAAGGAATGGTACATTTACTTCTGCGACGGAACTGGATCGGCCCGATTCGTTTAGCGCTGACTCTCCTAGGTGTCCCGTTTACCGTCTGCAGCTCCGGAGTCAGGTATGAACAGAAACATTAGTTATACAGATTTAACTAGAAGCGGGTAATATGTGACATTATGGGAGAGGCTGGGTTATAAACTAGTGTTGCAATCGAGAGGAGACATGGTTCCCTTTCTGCTGCACACCACGATCACTGACATAATGTCTCAGTAGACACTGCCATGAGCTAAATCTTAACCAGTTTATTAACTTGAGGAAAATCATAGTCAAAATTAAATTTTACTGAATATTGTGTTGATATATGCAGTATATAACACAAAAACAAGCTTCTACAACTAATCATTCCAGACTGGCTTCTCAAAATCATCATTTGTATTGACATAAGATGTATTTTGTTGTTTAGCCATTACCCTGATCTGTATTGATTTCACTGCTTCAGTTAACTAGCTCCTTCCTTAATCTGTATATTGTCACTTTATGAGTTTTGCTTTTACTACTTCAGGTGGAAGGTTATTCTCATAATTTGCAGCAGAATGCATACAGGGTGGCACTGGGGCCACGCTGCTGCAGGGAAGAAAGAACAAGGTACACTTACTGGATTTTCACATCTCATATTTCTTCCCCCGCAGGCCTGCAATCTCCTGCGCACCTTCCTATCCTTTCAGAACTGCTAGTACCTTCAGACCCACCAGCACCAGTTGCTGCAAACTCTACACGACCAGTGTCAGGACAATGCCATCCTCAGCAGCGCTTCATGTAAAGTCCAGATCCCCACAGTACCCTGGATCCAAAATCAAGCGCTTGCCTGTGCCTGATGACAAGGTGGACTGGAGTCAGAAGTGGCCGCAGTATAATCCAGTCAACTACACTGATCCAGCAGTTTTAAAGAAGCCGGTGTGGGCGGATCCGGAGATTGGGTGAGCAGTACCTACTTAGTGCATCAACTGCACTTAAATAAAATAGAACTGTTTGTTGAATTAGTGCTTTGTGAACAATGACAGTTGCTCTGATTTACATTTTCTTGTTGAAAATCAGCTGGAGGTTAATTTATACCAGTTTTAGGGACTTTTGCTTGTTTTTCAGCGTTTTCTCTCCAAAGTTCAACACTGTGGATGCCGGTGTGGACAGGACAGGCTTTGAGGGCGCCTACAAAGTGGAAAATGGGAAGCCACTGTAAGTTATGGAGTAACGACAGATATCTCTGAGCAGGTTTTCCCCGATGTCTGACTGACTTTAGTTGGTAATACTGTCAGTTGAACTGATTCTTACACTGTACAGAGCTGAAGGTGGATCTGTAGCACTCACAGCTCTTTCTTGTTACAGAGACACGTCATTGACTGTTAATGTCTAAGGCATCCCTGAATGGAGCTTTAATATTAATGCTCACCAATATCAGGATGATGGTCAGAGTAGGGCTGTGAGCACTTCTTCTGAAAAGTAAAGTCTGCAATTCTCTGTGTGCACTTTATTAAAGACTTTTGTGTTTGCGCCAGTGTTTCATTTACACATTCTTCTTAAATAAGTGTGCACATTCCCATTTTACTCCTTAGAAATCCTCATGGACGCACAGGGGTCACAGGTAGAGGTTTGCTTGGACGGTGGGGACCCAATCACGCAGCAGATCCGATTGTTTCGAGGTAACTTTTCCTTTACCCTACACATTGGCTATTCAGTAGTAGTTTCACAAAGAATGATTCAAAAAAAGGAAAACTTAATTTTTAGCACATCAGTATCCGACAGTTTAATGTGCATCTAAAACAGGACATCACAAAATCCTACAAGTTTTTTTTTATCACGTTTAAAATAAGAAAATGATTCATTGTCAAAGAAGAGGTTTTTTTTTTTATAAATGCTCAGTGGCCTAATGTTTACATGCCTTAATGTCTACATTGTCTTGTAGATGGAAAGTAGATGCCAAAGGAGCAAAGATACTTCACTCTGTGTCCAAACGGCCTATCTTGCAGTTTGTGGCCATCAAGAGAAAAGACTGTGGGGAGTGGGCCATTCCTGGGGTTGGTGGCTTTTACATTTCTTTTCTATTTATGCCCCTAACTTGCTTTTTATTGGGTCTATCATGATGTTTTTTCAAGGGACAACAAAACAAATTCATGCCAGTTTGGGGTATGTAGAAAGTCAAGTTTCTGTGACTTACTTCCTTATATTTGTGGTCACATACTTGCTGTGCAGGGCATGGTAGATCCAGGAGAGCAGGTTTCTCTCACGCTGCAGCGGGAGTTCTCCGAAGAAGCACTGAACTCGCTTTCCGCCCCGCCAGCAGAGAGAGCAAAAATCCACGAGCGCATCAGCAAACTCTTCAAATCACCAGGATTTCAGGTCAGTAATTAACACAGTGTTATTTAGGACCGCTGTATAGCTCATTGACTTAAGTTGTTGCCACATGGGTGCAGGTTGCCAGCAGCGGTTGTGAGTTCAAGTCCGGCTCACGACCCTTTGCTGCATTTCTCTCTCCTCTCTACCCCTTTCACTCTGTCTATCAATAAAACTTCAAAAATCTCCCCCCAAAAAAGTAATATAAAAAAGCCAGGGCTGTTTGTTAACTGTCCCAATATTGTCAACAAGTGAAGAAATTAAGAGAAGAATGTAGAGGCTTTTCTTTTACTTGAGCTTGTGATGTTTCTCCTTCAGGTCTATAAAGGCTATGTGGATGATCCTAGAAACACTGACAATGCTTGGATGGAGACAGTTGCTGTCAACCTTCATGATGAATCAGGTATCATTTATTAATAAGATTTTTTTTTCTCTTTTTGAGTAGACCATGTTATGCTGTCTAGGGTTTCCTCTTTCCTCTCGTGCATTATACAGTTTCTTATTCTTGTTATTGTGTCTCACAGAAAACACTGCTCCTTACCTGCTTAAACCTTAAGGCTTTTCTTCCGTTATTGATTTCTGACATCATGTAAAACGTTTGCATAACACCTGCCTAGTGGCTTGTTTGGCTGTTAAACAAACAATGAGCAGCTTCTTCACAGTCTGCCATTCTTTCTCCACTGGAGCCTCCATTACTAGGTCTATGCTTCTCTCATAGATCTGGAGTTACAGAATGCAATCAGTGTTATTTTGCTTTTGTCAAGCCAGCGGACTGATGAGAGCAGACTGGGTTTTCAGGAGGGAAGTCTTAAAGCGACAGTCATAAAACAGAGCGTTTCAGACAGAGGGTGACAAAAAGGTGCTGCAACAATGTGCAGTGGGAGAAAAATGTGTTTTTTGAACATTAAAGCATGTAAACATATTCTAGTACACCCCCCAAAATACTAATGTAAACACGTAAATCTGCATGGAGTGGGCTCTTAAATGATCCTATTCATAGTTTGGGATTTTATATTTACAGTATTTCATTCTCTGAAAACAGCAAAAAGCAAAATGGAGTTGCAATGTTTTCTAAGCCAGTAAGATGTCTTTGTTGTTTCTGTAGGGAACAGTGTGAGTGAGCTGCCGCTGCAAGCCGGCGATGACGCAGGACAAGTTAAATGGGTTGATGTTGACTCGTCTTGTGCCCTCTATGCGAGTCACTCCCATTTCCTGGAGCTGGTTGCCAAAGAGAGGAAAGCCCACTGGTAACCAAGGACAAGAGACTGTTCTGATATTTTGATGAAGGAAATATTAAGAGCCTTATTGCTCTCTATGCGCTGAGTCCTCGTCACTTTATAAAGCATGACACCTTATGTGAATGTTCCCTCACTGTGTTCATCATAATAATCACAGCTAAATAATAAGAAACATAATATGCATCTTATTAGTTTGACACTCAGATATATACACTTAAGCAGCTCCAACATTAAAACCACCTGCCTCATATTGTGTAGGTCCCCCTTGTGCCGCCAAAGCACCTCTGACCCAGTGTGAATTCTCCAGGACCTCTGGAGGTGTCCTGTGGTATCAGGCACCAAGAAATTAGCAGCAGATCCTTTAAGCAAAGTGGGGCCTCCATGGATTGTTTTCCTGCACATTCCACAGATGCTTGATCTGATTCTGGAGATCTGGGCAATTTGAAGGCCCAGTCAGCACCAACTCTGTCATTTTCCTCAAACTGTTCCTGAACATTTTTGCTGTGTGACAGGAAGCAATATCCTGCCGAAAGAGGCCACTGCCATCAGGCGATGCCATTGACACGAAGGGGTGTGTGTGGTCTGCAGTGATGTTTAGATTGGTGGTAACATCCACATGGTGGTCAGGACCCAAGGTTTCCCAACAGAACATTACCCAGAGCATCACACTGCCTTCACCGACTTGCCTTCCTCCCATAGTGCATCCTGTTGCCATCTCTTCCCCGAGTAAACCACACTTACATTCCGGCTGTCCACATGATGTAAAAGAAAATGTGATTCATCGGACCAGGACACCTTCTTCCATTGCTCCGTCATCCAGTTCTGTTGTCACATCATCTGCGGCTTCACAGAAAACTATGATGCACCATGTGTTCTGACACCTTTCTGTCTCAGCCAGTATTAAGATTTTCAGTTATTTCTGTGGGATGGGACCACATGGTCGAGCCTTTGCCCCCCACACTCCTGAATAAGCCTGATCCTGTTGCCTCTTTAGCAGTTTACATTTTTTGGACCATTTTGGCTGATACTAACCACTACATACTGGGAACAAACCACAAGACCTGCTGTTCTGGAGATGCTCTGACCCAGTAATCATAATGTGGCTCTCGTCAAAGTTGCTCCGATCCTTATGCTGCCTATTTTTCCTGCTTCCAACACATTAACTTCAATAGCTGTATGTTCACTTGATGCTTAATATATCCTACCCCAATCAATGTTATTCGCCTCTCAGTGGTTTTAATGTTGTGGCTGATCAGTGTACTGTGTTTCCACTATATGGTGTGCAGCAACATTTGGAGAACTCATGGAATGAATGAAACTATCAGTAAAAGAATGGCTGCAGAATCAGTCTTACTCCAACAGTCTAAGAACAGCAGAAGAGAGGAACTGTACAGTTTGAAATGTTGACTCATCGCTTGCAAAAAGCTTAACACAAGTCTGCCAGGACAAGTGTAATCACATTATGTCCATTAGCGCATATTAGGGTAATGTATTCAATGTTAACAAGGATCACATTAACCTAGCGTAATCATGCAAGAGCAAACACAATGAGCTGCTGAACATAACACATACTTTATTCATTTAGGTGTGATAAGGAGGGAAATCAGAATATTAAAAAGTGGAGTGTGACTTTGATCTTTGCATGTGAAAAGAATATGATGATGTGCTGGAGCTCCACTGTGCACTGAATACAGACCAAAGCTAGCAGACAAGCATGTTTTCGAGCGGCAACAGACGGTGGATGCAAAAGGACATTTCACACTCGACAGCCTGCCTTTCCAAATGTTCACATCAGTGGGTGTCATCTCACTGCAGGGGATATTTATCAATGAGGCAGCGATGAAAGGCCTTATATCTGTTAGGCTTCCTGATAAAAACACAAATACATAGAAGCCTCTGTCATCTAAAGGTATTCACCAGCACATAACTTAAATCTTAATTTGGTTAAATATAATGAATAATTTCTACATCATGTGCAGTAAAACATGTTTGCCTTCGGGCTGATTGTGCAAATCTAATACGATGTGATATAAATTCTGATAAGTGTAAATGTCCACTAGGCATGTGGCTGTAATTGGATTTATCAAGTAGGAAACGCTTACAAAAAAAAGACTTTCATTAAATTAAACCCACAACAGTTCTAGGAGGCACCACAAATCCTATAAATCCTCCCATTTGTTCTCGTCGCTGCTCAGGCCACAACACTGGCCTCTATGACATGTTTTAAGGTGTGATCCCAGCAGCAGCTTGTGCGTAGGTTCTATTGTTCAAACCTCACTACAATAGATCCATTATATAACCTAATCTTATAATTCTTCACACCCATATAGGAGCTCATTCAGCTCTGGGAAGTTTCCCAGTGCAGCCAGGCTACTTTCCCTCACCGCTGGAGCATTTACAGTAGAAGCACTAATAGCATTTGTTGTTGTGGGAAGGGAGAGTATTTCCCATCCAGATTTCCCCAGATGTACAACTTAAATTGGCAACCTTCCAGTTACAAAATCCTCTAACCTTTGGCTCTAAAGCTCTGGTTTTATTACATTTTTTTCTGCTTAAAGTGGTTTGGGCTTGTGGCTAGTACAAGGCAAAAGTAAATAACTGGTAGGATGACAGAGCTTTTCCACAGATATGCTGCAAATGCTGAATCACTGTAGTTACTTTAATTAGCAGTAATGCTTTACTAATCGGATTGAATTTCCTGTATATAAGCTAACATGAAAATGAACCCTAAGGTGTTGCTTACTAACCTTGCACTGAATTGTTGTCTGATAACATGCTTCCTTCTGGATTACTTGAAATGCTAAATCATTGTGAAGGCTTGAGTTGGTATGAGCGGTTTTCCTCATAAAAGTTGCATCATTATGCCACGTGTCCTGTACTCGTTTTCTCGCAGCATGTTGAACAACAGCTGAGCTCAGCCTGCATGTTGATATCAGAAACAGTAATCTACAAATGTTTGTACAGAACAGTTGGTTTTATTTGATCATGCATGTTCTTGTGCAAAAAGCAACATGCAATTCTGTTTAATTCAGCCTGAGCAGCATCAATGCTTTTGTCTTAGACCATTAAGTTGAGTGGAGTCTGAGTTGCATGCACAGTGGCTGATCTTTTCACCACCAGCATAATGCAGGCCCAGTTACTTTCTATAGGCTATTGTATAATAGATGTTGTCGGTAATCATTTACTAAATTGAGTGTAATGTATTTTTGAGTGTTCTTATATTAGGCAGCCTCTTTTCTCAGATGTCATCAAGCTGTACTGGATTCTCACAGCAGTCATAAAGAGGGGCTAAAATACAAAGAGGTGCAAAAAGAGTATTTTATAGCTGAGAATGCTGACATTATATACTGAATTTATGCGTGTGAACTGATTCTTAACAATGCTTAATGCTATTGATGGGAAAATGTTTTGGTCATCAGACGAGATCAAATGTCAGATGCAAAAGACAGATCATCGCTGATAAAAGGTCATGTTTGGAGACAGTAGATTTGATGACGCACAGCCCTTCGTGCATGTAGCTGTTAGTGTTACAGTGTGCGGCTGCCTGCTGCAGATATAATTACATTTGTGCTCCACACAGTCTGGTGGAAACTAGAAAATACTGCATCTTCTACACATCTTTTGTGAATGTGCAGTCAGTGCAGTCTCAGAAATGTTGTCACTTTTGCTGTGAAGTGTGTCTAAATAGGAACATTTTCATCACCTTATTTCTCATTGTGTGATGGAGATGCTTCTTTTTTTATTTATTACTAAAATACTTTATTATGTGCGTCAGATATGTTTTTTATCAAGATCCACAGACTACCTCTTAGCAACACAAATTGTTGCGTAGGACTGTTCCTAAAATGCAGGTAATAGTCTATGGCCACGTATGACGCTTCATGAACTACATTACCCAGAAGCATTTGCGACCAAAGCCGCCCAAGCTGACGACGTGGCCGAGGTACGTTTCAACCCCGTGTTTCAGCAGACCGGGGCGATTCAAACCAGGCAAACCGGCTTTGTTCAGAGCTAGTTCATAAACTCCTGGACTTTGGATGCTCGAACGAGTCTTTTTGAAACTTTAATCTCACCACTGTGAAGTAAACGATGTCTGGGAAAATCAAGAACCGAAATGCCGCAAACGCAGACTCGATGTCTGGCGGTGTGTCCTGCGATGAGCGCATCTTGCGGGATTGCCATCAGCTGTACACGGACCCGGACAGCGGTGAGTTGGCTGGCATTGAACTTGTTGGATTCAAACGTTCCTAATAATAGCTCCAACATTAAACTGTTTGATAGTTAAGTTAAGCTAGGAAACAGTTTGCTAACGGAGAGTTAGCTAGCTAACTTAGCTAGTAAGTTATCCCAGAAGCAAGGGGGGCTAACCTGACCGTTAGCTCAGTTAGCTACTGCGGATTGTGTTATTTGGATGCCGTTAATACTAATGAAATTAGTGACCCACTTCTGTGACCGCTTTTATAATATTAAGTGTTTATAATGAGTCGGCTGCACCATATTTGTGATGTAACTTTGTTCCAGCTTGTAGGAGACAGTTTAGCCAGAGGCGTTGCTAGGAATTATGGGTCCCCATAAATTAGATCAAGTTCTACCATTAAAAATTGTAGTTTTTGCTTGATAGGCAGTTTGAAATACATAGGAACCAAGGGGGACTTAGGGGCAATTTATTAAGACGTGCTCCCCTAAACCATGATTTGATGGGTCTCTAATATACTGATAATATCCTATTTTTGCACCGAATTTATATTAATCAAGGATTATGGGTAAAACAAGGCTATTATTCTTAGGTGGTGCATGCATGCATGGGGATTGTTATTCACTCATTCACTTATAGAGATACCAGCATGCATGTAGGCCTTTCAGCACAATAGCATAAACTTCACTTACTTTAACTTAAAGATCAGAAACTTTCTTGGCACCAGCTGCAAAAAAACAAAATAGAAGAACCATCCTTACCCTGCATGAAGCTAAAAGCATGCAGCAGCAGCTACTTTTCATTGGTTTTCTTATTCTTATGAATAGAAGTAATGATAAATACATATACAGCTAAATCTAATGTTCTAAACTTGCTGCATGTGAAATTTCTGACCACAAAAAAAGAAAAAAGTGAACTCACCTGAAAGTAATGATATTGTTTGCACACTTTTGATAGATACATGCTTGATTTTACACAAACCAATGCACCTGCTGTGAAATAGGTATCAGAATCAGAAATACTTTATTGATCCCCAAGGGGAATTTGCTTATATTGCACTCTCTTTAATCTTCAGGGTTGATCTCAGTTGCTGAATCTGTGGGTGTGAAGTTGCTGCCGCCCAGGAAAAAAATCACTGTGATGCTGATGGGCAACCATTCTGCTGGGAAAAGCTCCTTCATCAACTGGTAAATATATCTGACAAATATGCTAAATAACGTCATGTATGGTACAAAATAGATACTGCATGCAACACTAATACCATGTTGGAAGATATAACAGGACCGACTTGTAACAAAGATCTTACTGTGACTGCTAGTCAGTCAATACAGAGTAAACACAGGTGTGAGGGTTTCAGTGTTGTTTTTTTCCTCTCCCAATGCCTCACTGAACTATTTAATGTGCTTTCTGTTGCTGTGTTTTGAACAGGTACGTGGAAGAGCACATCCAGCGCACTGGAGTGGCTATCGAGACTCAAGGCTTCAGCTTTGTTACAAGTGGACGCAAGAGAGAATCTCTCACAGTGAGTGTACATTATTAGAACATTATCATTGTGGAATAGGTGTATAGAATGTGAAATGTGAAAACTGGTATGTTCAAAATGCAAGTCTCAGAAGTTGTAATATCAGTCACTCACCTTCCGGCTGACTCATTCCTCACAATACTGATATATGAGTTCTGGTGATTTTTGAGCTTCTTGAATACCTGACAACTGGTGTGAAACTTTCTCTGACAGATCTGGTTCTCTTTTCTCTTTAGGGAAATGCCACTCTTCATCTGTATCCACATTTCAAACCTCTGCAAGAGTTTAAAGGTGAGAGATTTACATTAACTCACAAACCCTTCATGTACTTTTCTAAAGATTCATAACAGTCCTATTACTCAGAGATTTGCTATATATCAGGGCTGCATGATTATGGCTGAATGATGATTATTTTGATCAATATCAATATACACTATACATTCACATTTAAATAGAGAGCTGCTTTCATGTCCATGTTGTTCCTGCTACTGTACAAATCTTTGCATCAAATTACAACTGGTTCTTATTCACAGTGCCTCTCTGGGAAGCAAAATATACATAAAATTACCAAAACATTTTAACCAGGGATTTGATTTTCATTTTGTCTGTCTGCTCTCTGTTTTGTGTTACTTTTCTCTGGACTGCAGCCACAACTGGCTTGCTTTAGGAAATGCCTGATGTGATAAGCAGCAGAGTTTCCCATGAGCAGGGAATGCACTTTAACTTTCAGTATTGCAGTCGATATTTATTTGTGAGAAGCCAAAATCATGAAAAAGATTTGATATTTAATGTTCAGCTCTGCTACATATGCCCTAGTTTGTTCATCTGACCTAATTTGTTCTTTTGTGTGTAGCCTTTTGAGGATGCAGAAGCATACAACAGTCTGAAATAGTCTATTAAAAGCAGCATCTTGGAACATAAACAGTGAATTTTAATGTCATACTAAAAGACATATGTTGACTACTAGGTTGCTTTTTTATTATTATTCATGTGAATTCATTATAAATCATTTTACTTATTCTCAGGTTATCACTATCAAACAGTCATCTACTTTTTTTCTCCACAATTCTGATCTTCTTGAATTCATGTCCAGGTGTTTCAGAATACTTGAGCACAGAGATCTGCACATCGCGACAGAAACGCTTCAGCCTGGTGACATTTGTGGATTCTCCTGGCTTGGTGGATGGTGATATGAAGTACCCGTTTGACGTGGATGACGTTCTTCTATGGCTGGGTGGGCTGCTGCTATCTCACCTTCACTGTTGTTGTAATTTAGTTTTCAAGGGCTGGCTAAGGCCTGGTTAGGACACTGAGCTCTGGTCATTTTAATAACATTCAAATAATATCAGATAAGGGAGGTGGCTCTTCTCCTTCATTTGTTTTAATCTGTGAATTAACGTGATACTGGCTTCAACAGATACCAGGCCAAGGTTGATCCTAAATTTATAATGCAGTGTGCCTTTTAATAAAGTACCAAGGAGGGCTTTTAGTTAACTGCAGATTAGGTGTTATAATTATGTTTTAGTTGAATGATATTGCAACTAAATTATGTTTCCAAATAAGAAACCAGTTAGAGATTAAAATCCTAAAGGGAAGTTTAATATCAGTCAGCAGTATTGTCTAGTATTCAGTAACATGATACTTCTGCTACAGTGCAATTCAACGTAATAAGAACATATTTTGTAACAGAGAATTAGGTCTGCCACAGAAAGTAATGGTCTTTTCCCTTGTCAATTCCAGGTGACCTCTGTGACTTAATTCTGGTCTTCTTCGACCCCATGGGTCAGGCTCTGTGCAAGCGCACCCTCAACATTGTGGAGAGCCTGAATGAAAAACATGGAGACCGGCTGCGGTTTTACCTGAGCAAGGCTGACGAGGCCGGAGGAGAATCTGACAGACAGGTACACAGCAACAGCTCAGTTTTAAAAAAAGGGTCTTGGGACAGTCAAACTTCTATATTTAGATGAGGTAAAGTACATTATTCACTCAGTTATAGATAAGCACTGCTCACTGTATCTGTAATAAACTATGTTGTACTGGATGCTGTACAGCGCAAACAAGTTTTCAGAAGTTTAAAAGTTTCTACACCTATGCACTGCTTATAAACCAGTTTTTCAGTTGTGCTATCAGTGAAATGTGTGGACTGGCAAGTGGCACAAAACATCTGGTCAGAGCTTGATTCTGGAGAAGGATTGCTACTGTTTAGATAGTTAGCATGTATGAGATTTACCGTCACTCTCACTCTCACTGCCTCCTTTCCCCACATCTATGCATCAGCATTAACATGCAGAGGACACACTGGAGTAGTGCTGATCTGTCTGAGTAGTTTTGTCTGTTTTCCATTTACAAAGCCAAGGCTGTGCACAAACATATTTATCTTCAGCACACACAGAACTGACAGCTATCATACTGTAAGGAGATGTTCACTGAATCTGACACTCCTTGTTGGATTGGAATCGCATAATCCACCTTTAAATGTCTTTACCAGACAAGTTTACATGTATGTAAAAGTAGAGAAGCCTTAAGAATAAGCACATGAACATTTGCTTTCATAAAATGAATACCTAAGTAACTAAATGACTATACATGCTCTCAGTAAAGCTCGGTAGCAGGAAATAACATTGTTACTGTCTCCCCCTGACTCATTTATGTTTTGTGTCTCAGAGAGTAATGATGCAGATTGTCCAGGAGCTCTGCAAACGACCAGGACTCAACAAATGTGGTTTTGATATGCCCACTATCTACATTCCTAATCCAAACAAAGTAAGAGTTGTTCTTTCATTGAGTTGAGTTGATTGTAAACTTTCTAGGCTCATGTCCTGTCCCCTCTACATGTTCTGCACACTTTGTGTTATAATTAGTTCGTAAAAATATAATACACACTCACTGAGTTGTAATTTTTTTGTCCTCTCCTCAGCCAAGTCGCTGTGTCAACCAGATCGAAGAGGTTTGTCGTACCGTCGAGAAAACTATTAACCAAACAGTCCAGAATACACTGAACTCTTTGGAAAAGGACTGTGAGCTCATCAGCGAGGCCATTACCGACACGATCTACAATGACAGGTAACACACAGATATGAAGTGTAAATGTAGGGATCATTGGGAATACTGAAGTAGTATTATTCATTAGCTTGATGTATTTAGTGAAAAAAGTCAGTTATTTTTATTTTTAAAACGGTTTCATTGACCCTTTTGGAAGTCGACTCTAAGTGCACCCCTGTGCAGAGGGTTATTTTATCAAACACACTGATTAGTGCGACACATGTACAGAAGCATCAGTCAGTGAGGCCTCCAGAGAATAAACCCTGAGCCCTCTGTTCTTGCAGGCAGGCCACTATGGAGAACCGACGTGCACGATGCAAGAGCTGCTTCCTGACTCTGCTGGGTTTCAGCGTCCCAATGGCCCTGATGGCCATGCTGGTGCTGGGCGCTCTGTCCAAGGAGCTTCTGGAGATGACTCTGGGCCCCCAGGGAACAGAGACTCTCTCACTCTACCTGGTGAGTGTCCAAGCACCGTCCACTGCTGAGCTGTAGTTGTTTACATTGTCTACATAGTCTGTGAAGCAGCAGAGTCTAATCATGGCTGCTCTTGTGTTCTTCAGACTCCCATAGTGAAAATTTTTGACTCCCTCTCTGTGGAGCAGCAGCTTTACAGCTGTGGTGGACTCGTCCTTCTGTCCTTCCTCCTGCTCATCATCGCACGCTTCTCCTTCAGGTAGGACGATAAATTCCTGGTGCCACTGTATTAGTCTTCAGGTTGTGTATTTACTCCTAGAATTTTAACAGGTCAACATTTTTTTTATTGCAATATTTTAGTTCTAACTTAACCTTTTTTCCTAAGTGCACATATTTTAGTTTCAGCTTATATTTCAGTTTGCTTTTCTTGTTCTTACTTCATTTGATATGCAGCTTAAAATAATCACCATGAGCAAAAAAATACCAAATGCACTCTTGTTCTAATTTTCTCTTGTAAGAATTTGCTGCTTCTTTTCTTCTTATGGTAGCTTATGTTACATTAAAGCTACAGCGCAGAATTTTTGTCTCCCTCCTCTGGTTGTTAAAGTCCTTACGCAGACACAGTCGCACATACTTATGATGTATGACAGAGCATCGATCGCTTTCTTTCGGCTGGACTGTAAATCTTTCTTCTGAATGGTGAACTCTGGTATACTATGAAATACAGAGAGATTTACCAGGTGCTGATAGGTTTAATCATCATGATGTGAACTTACTTGCTGAGGGCTTCAACATACTAGACATTTATTTATTTATATATGTAAAAATCACCCATTCTAGCTTTAAATGAAATATTTTTGATTACAGAATTAATCACACAACACAAACTGCTGCAAACAGTATGATGTAATATGAATCAATGACATCATCTTGATTTTAGGAACTGAATGAGGATATTCCTAATTCGTTTCAGACATTTTATAGAGTAGTTTGCTACATACCTTACATTTGAACTGTGTACAGCATTCTTGTAATCTTGCCTTCTTTGTGCATTTACTGTACTTCTCCACAGCTGTTTTTACTGCAACTGGCACTTTCATTTCCTCCTGAGTGGTCGTAAAAAAACATCTCACCTTAGGTTTAGAAAGGAAGCGTAAAAAGTCCCTTCTCTCCATGTGCTTTAGTTTTTCAGATGCTGGCAGTAGTTTCTTGTTCAGCAGCTGCATGTGATTATGGATTTGCAGGCCTGCTCCTGGCAGAGGATAAAAAATGAAACGTTGAGTTTTCTAACTCCAGCAGGCACTGTGTGTTAATTACAAATCTCATTAAACTCTTGGCCTTTAATTCTTTGCAGAACTCAACCAACTCTGTCAGGCAAACAGAAAAGGCAGCTGCAGGAGAAGCTGGAGTACGTTCAGGAGGTGGTCAAGACCAAAAAGGTAGCGTAGTGTTTGTGTGATGGACTCTGCAATGAGAATAAATACACTGTTGGGTTTGTAATGTTCTGTTATTTCCCTCTAGAAAAAGCTCTATGAAGACTACCTGCGGCAGAGTGTCAGCGATCAGGACATGGACTTGTAAAGAAACACAAAAGCATCCCTCCAGTAACGTCGGACCAGATGAAAGGTTTCCCACCAGCTGCCATGTCACTCGGACCACTCAGTGGTTTATATTTGGTACAAGCACATGGCCCATTCATAGAAACCCATGCGAGTTCTGGCTCATTGATGAGGCCAGTTTACCTATTAGATGATGTTACCTCTGTAAAAACTGTTAAACCACACTACCTGCTTTTGTTACTGATTACTTACTAACTGAAAGCATTTCTATACATGTCTTCTGTGCCTCTGCTCCACTCTGATGAATTCAGGCTGAAAACCACTTTATGATATTTAAAACTTTCCAGACTATTTATAATATTCAGAGAAACTGTATTTTGGTTTAACAGCATAGAGCACTGGTTTGTGTGAGTCACTTTAGATGAGTTACTGTTTTTCAGGACCTTCACCAGCATTTTCTACAGCACTTGGGATCATGAAGTTACAGTTTTGTACAAATCCAGTTCACATCTTGAATGTCTGTGGGCTAGATAATATGTAGAATATTCAATTATTTGCACAAGTCCTGCTGTTGAGGACTGTGAGCCTGCAATCAGAAGTGATATCAATGACTAATTTTTGTATTTTCTTTCTACATTGTGACCATGTTTTAATTACAGCTGATTAAATAAAAAGACAGTGTTCAATATCGGAGACTGTACTTGAGCTTTATTGGCAAAAGAAGTAATGCAAATATTAAGTTATCACCTTTCCATTTGATCAAGTCTTTGCGCTTCTAAAATCCTTGGATCTTTGGTTGGATTAACATTTCTCAGATAGCGCTCAAATGTCTGTGTTTTGGAAGGGAGACTGGTGACTTCATAAAAGGTGGGCAAGAGCCAGATTTTATAACGTACTGGATATTCTGATTTCCATTAGTTAAAAGTCAAGATTCAATACTTTGTTGCAGTTTTGAATTTCTTTTTGTAAGTCTTTTTCCAGGTATTTCAAAAGCTCTGCTCCCAGCTTAGACCTCTTAAATGTATCATCGCTGACGCTGTTCGCCATCCCAAGGTCTGCTGTAAAATCCAAAGGTGCTTTTACTGTCTGGGTCTACACCTTAAGACATAGCCTGTCATCTCTGATAAGTCTTGTGCTAAAACATGGTGTTTGTTTTTACTGGGCCCTCTTCAGACAAACCATTTCTGTGCAGATGGTCACATAATTGGCTTGCAACACCCTTTTCAGGAAATAGAAGGCAGGTTGGATATGGGTCTATCGCTGGCTAAAACACCTGGATCCAGAGCAGGCTTTTTGAGAAGTGACTTTATCATGGCAACCTTAAACGCCTGTGGTACGTAGCCTGTTAGTAAAGAGACGATGTTTAATACTTAACTGAAGGAAAGATGTCAAACAATCTAGCTGGGATGGGGTCTAACAAACATGCTGGTATAGAAGAAGTGATTTTCGACATGAGCTCTGGCAGATGAAGGTCAAATTAAAGAACCAAACAAATAGTTCATGCTTAGTTTGTGTGGATTAAGAGCTCATTTCTGTCTCAGATCACTGACTTTAGCTAAAGTACCAGTACATTAAAATATCTGATTACAAGAAGTCATACAAGAGGATAGATAAAGTCTCAATTAAGTCTTTGTTGCAGACATATGTGTCTTGAAATCTGAGGGACACTCAGAATTAATGGAAGAGGAAAGGAAAAAACAATGCACAAATCGTATATTACCTTTGTTCCTAGTTTTTATTCATAAACATTGAGTAATTTGACCAATTTGAGCCTTGAACAGTTAAAGGTAAGAATGAAAGTGAAACATGGCTCTCATGGAACGCTAAGAGCCTTAAATGATCGTGAGCAAATCAGATGTTGAATGTAAGGTCTGATCAAAGGAGCTGGAGGGAGTCACCCTGTTTCTAATGATTACACAAGAACCATCCTGCTCATTGCAACTTTTATTTTTGTGTGTGTTATATGGACTTGATTACCATAGTAATGAACGCAAGTTTTTAAATTGACAAGCATTTGTCAAAAATATGTCCAAATAATGTGCTCTACTTCTGGGGACTCTAGCCAATGAATTACAGCATCAGTACAGTAACATACAGAGCATCTTGTATCCCAGGTTTTATACACCCATATTCCTCCTCTCCTTGTGTTCTGTGCATCCTCCGTTTTGTTTTTGCCACACCCTGTCTAACGGATGCAGCAGAGGCAGGGCGCATTCATTTGCAGATATCAGATTTCCAGATGAGCAGATGAGAATCGAAGACTGGCGTGTAAGAGAGACGAGGCCTGGAAAGTCCAGTCCACTCAGTCCTATAAATACACAGACTTTTACTGAGAGACTGGAGGCACAAACTCTGAGCTTCACTTGACGAGGTAGTTTTGTGGTATCACCTTTTCAAGTGGCTTTTATTTTGGCGAGGACACAATCACTGCAGGTTCTGTGCAGGAAACATCAATCCCTGTGCAGTCGAGCTTTTGTGAAGCAAAGGAAGCAGGTGCAACATTCTGCTAATAAAATGTGATTTCCTCGTTTCAAGGTCATTCTTTGGTGTGTAGCATCTGTGAAGTATTTCACTTGCCAAACTGAAAACACAGTTTATTGTAAAGTTAGCTACTCCTCATAAGAACAGCATAATTAGTGCTGTTTCGAACTGACTTCAGTCTTAGTTGCTGAACACAGCTTATCAATCATTTGACGTAAAAAAAATGCTTATCATGCACCACATTAGATTTTCACTTTACTTTTGCCACACATGTAAGCTAGCAGTATAAAAAGTGACTGTATGTTACTCATGCAGCAAAAAGATAATCTAGCATTTGCAATTGCAACTACTACATTTACTAAAGCACAAATATTAGATATTTGTACTTTATTTAAATCTTGTCTTGTCATTGCACTTTATGCTTCCACTCCACTACATTTTAGAGTAAAATATAGTACTTTTTTCCAATAAATTTATCTGACAGCTTTTATTTACAGATCACTTTACAGTAACTTAAAACAAGAAGAGCTTATAAAGTATGATTTTAGTTTTGTTGTCATTGAAACTACACAACATGTTTTACAAATGTAGCTCAAACAATTAGTCACCGAGTTACTCAGTTGTTGTGACAGCCTTACTTAGTATTTTCAGATTTTTTTTCTAACCAAACAATCCATTCATTAATCAATTTAATGAATTCCTAAACACAATAGTTCAAAATGAGTTAAAGTCCTGCTTTTACATTGATGCGTTAATAATAATATTGTAATGATATTACATGTAGTAGTACATCTCTCACAAGGTCACACGTCTGCATGAAGGACTTTTACCTTTAATATTTCAAAATACATTTCTGTGATAATACTTACATAGTTGTACTTAAATAACGTGTCATTTTTAATGCTTCTGCTGACTTTGACTTGTAACAGAGTACTTTTACTGTAGTAAAGGATGTGAATACTGCCTCCACCTGTGTTTATCGCTGTGACAAACCACAAACTTCCACAGGTTTTGTCCAGATTTTAGTCCTGTTAAGTTTAGGTGGTGAAAAGCAAATTATCCAGTGACACAATAGGGCAGCATTAGTATCAGTATTTCTGTGTCCTTTCTCCTGCACAGAGCTCCTTGTTGAATGAAGCTGTGCAGAGATTTTTCAGAACTGTAGGGAACAACCTGTGGCTCTAGTAGAACACCCTCTATACATTGCCTTCACACTGACCTGTTCACTTTTAGACGAGAAAGCAATAAATAAAATGCAGGTGAATTTGGGTGGAAAAAAGCAGATTGCATGTTTGTTTTTTTAAATACATATTACTTTTATTTCTAAATGGGTTTTGAGACTCCACATAAACAAAAGGGTTGGGAAGATAACCTGTAGTGAGAAATAATAAAAAAAAGAGCACTAAAATACCTTTACAAAATATTATTAACCTCAGATTATGAACATGTCAACATCTAATCTTAACCTTCCTCAATAATACCAGCCTTCCTCCAGCAGAGGGTATCCTTATTTAGTGTAAACACTGATTTACCTTTATCGTTTACTTTGTGCTCTTGTTTTCTGAGTGCAAATAAAACAATATGATAAACTGGATTAATTTGTAGTTTGTTTTGGCTGATGCATCTTACTGTTAGAGGTTTTGTTTTCTTTAAATGGACTATAATTGGGTTGTTGGCCATGGCATAATTGTAGGATAAGAGAAAATGTGATTTTTTTCATTATTTCAATCATTATTTCATGGGATTCTGGTATTGTAATGTTTAATTTGTGATTGGACTTCAGTGAAGGCCTAAGATGTGGTCCAAACTGTGGTTCAGTGACCTCCAGAGGTTACTGCATCCTGAGCATATCAGGCATTTCTAACCTGCAGGGAGGATGTGGGTGTAGCAGGTATAAAAAATAAGAATATTAAGCAGCATGAACCAGATTAAACAGCTCTGCACTCAAAGCAAACAGGGACATTCATCTGTGAGCAGGAAGGAGGTTGACGTGTTTTCCGCAGGCTCAGACCGGGGAAAGTTGTTTCCTGAAGTTGTCACTGAGCGGCTCGTTTCCACACCAGAGTCCTGGAGCTTGAACGACATGACTTGGACGGGTTTCTCTGAGTTTTCTTAGAGGTTTTCTCCGTCTGCCACCCCGCCGGTGAGCCGCTGTCCTGCTGGACGGAGCTGACAGACGGGAAGATGAGCTCCAACACAGAAGACTCAGGTAGTGAAAAGCAGCAGCCTTAAACTTTAAGCTGCTTCCCTGCTAGCTAGCTGCCAGTGTGTCGGGTGTGAGGCGACACCGGCCGCTTTACAAGCTGAATTTTGGTCATTATTAGCACCAACCTGTTGCTCCTCTACAGTGAAACCTGTTGGTGTTGAAGCGGAGGTAACAGATAAACGGCCTGTTAGCATCGCTGACCGTAGAAACGAACGGGCGCTGCTAGCTGCTAGCTAACACTTTAACGCTAACTTAGTTGTGTACTGTTGACTTCTGTTGACTTTTAATGCTGTTTAGCTGTCATTTCATCTGAATATATTGACTCCCTGCCAGTTTAATTAATGTTATCGGAGATATATTAAATATCATGTAATATTACAGCCCAATATTACTAAACGGCGATAAGTAATACATTTATTTATGCTAATAAAGCTGCAATATTACTGAAAACGAAAGTAGCTACTGTTAGCTTAATGTGTTGAATATATTAAAAGTACTACCAGTCCCCTTGTGAGTGCTGCTATGGAGATATAACTGATAATAAACATGTTATCAGCATTTTACTGTGTTCTGGAGCAATTTTCAATTAAGTTATGCAGTTGGATTGTTTAATCTAGCTGTGGATTATAGTTTAGAAGCTCAAATGTTTTTATGACTGTTTTGTTTTGCTTGACAGACATCAGCAAAGTAACTAGTAACTACAAATACTGTACCAACTGCAACATGCAGTGGTGTAAAATGTACATTTCCTCTGATATGTAGTGGAGATAAAGTAGAATGTAGAACAAAATGTACTTTCACATACCTCAAAAGTGTATTTAGGGGCAATACTTAGGTGAATGTCCTCTTCATTAAACATTCTTTGAGATACAATGATGTTGTAGGCAGAGTAAGAAGTAGTCTGGTAAATTCAGTTCCAAGAGCATGAAGATCTACAAATTTACTTATTACAGTTTGAGCAACTAGTGTGTGCTGTACATTTCACTGTAAAAGATTGTGACAATGGTAACAACCAGTTCAAAGTATTCTATTTCAACATTAATTCCTGAAAATTTCACTTTTCAAATTGCAGAAAATTAACTCACACTTTCTTAGATAATCAATAAATCGTTTAGACACTGCTCAAGTGTAAGGAGGAGCTGTTTTTTTAAATTTATTGAACATCTTTGAGGTTTGAATTGGAGTCAATGATTAAATGAATAATGAAACTAATAAGTGATTTTAGCAGCCCCAGCCTGGATCAATGGTTATTTCCATTGTCAATCAATCTGTTGATTATCTCTTTGATCAATCAGTTTGTTTTTTGGTCTATGAAGTGTCAACAATTGGTGAAAAATCTCTATCAATGTTTCTCAGAGCCAAAGATGACATATTCAAATGTCTTGTTTTGTCCACAAGCCACAAATATTCAATTTACTGTCACAGAGGTGTTAAGAAATGAGAAAATGTACTATATATAATTAAATGAACTGTAATTAAAGACTTTATTTTTTTAAGTAGTTGCTTAAACCGATTAATTGCACATCAAAGTGATTAACTAATTAATTGTTACAGCTCTAATCAAGAATGAGTTTAAAAATATATCCTGTATGGAAAAATGGTTTTCACAGAGAGGGCCAGTTGTCCTGTCCTTGGTTTTCCAAATTTCCTTCACCTCATTAGTATTCCAGTCTACTAAGCAATGTAAACATTTGTCCCCTGAAATAGACTCACGGATTATTATGCAACTGACCAATCTATTGTATTATCAGCGACACCAGATGAGCTTTCTTTTATCTTTACTGTAATGTGCAGTCGTTTGCAAATTCCAGACACCCTTAGGCAAATACACATTTTGTTGATTTGTTAAGTGAAATGCTGTAAATACAACCCCTCCAGAAAAAAAAAATTATTAAAATGGATTTTTTGTCCAGATGTTAACCCACTTCTGCTTTTAATTTCATGAACTGAAAGAATAGGAAAAGAAATCTGCTGTTGTTGTGCCATATGCAAATGTTTTAGCCCCCTGAAAGTCAGGTGTTATCTCTCAGTTTGACAGATATCACTTCTTGAAAATGTTTTTTGTGCTGGCAAGGAGGGCTTCTGTTCTTGATTTCTGAATTTACACCCACTTGCAGATCATCTCAAATCCTGAGATATTTTAGGCTGTCTTGCAGCATGTTTAATGTCTTCCCACAGGTTTTCACTGATATTCTAGTCAGAAGAATCTGTTACATGGTAGAAGCCAGCTTTGGTTCATTTTGCTGTAATAGAAGCAAGATGCCTTTAAGTTTCAGTTCCTTGTCTGCCTGCATGACATTTGAATCCAGTAGTCCATTCTTCTCCCTATCCGTGCCATGTTTCCTGTGCTCCTGGCTGCCCTACAACCCTAAAGCAAATATTTTCACCCCCCACAGCAGGCAAAGTGTTCCTGTCATTAACTGTTGCTCCTCTGCAGACTTTAGGTGATTGTGACCAAAGAGATAAATTCTAACTTCATCTGCCCGCAGTATTTGAAAGCACAAAATGACTCGGGCTTATCAAGATGTTGCTGTGCATACTTCAGATGTGGACTTTTGTAACGAGGTCACAGATAAGGTTTTTCTTTCCTCTTGCATGCAGAACTTGTTTCAGCACTGCACAGTGTAATGGTGAACCTCCACTCCTGTGTCAGCTGAACCTCCCTGCAGGTCCTTTGCTGTAATGTTGCCGTGTTACTTTGCATTTCTGTCGAGCAGATTTGCAGTTTTATCTGAACGCTCTTGTCTAGATTTCCACAGTTCTCCTTACCTGCCATTTGTTACTGACATTTGGGACAGTTGAAATTGCAAACTGAAAGCATTTTGATGTTTTTCCTGCTTTGTAGGCATAAGTTCACTTCAGTCGCTTGTATTAGCACAAGATTTGAGAAGTTATGAGCTGCGGACTTGTCACCAATGGACACATCCTAACCGCAGTTCTTGGCCTGCCTTACAAATTGTAATAAGTCCATTTAGGCCTAATAAGTTAATAAATCAAATTTCCGAGACTAAACAAGTGGAGGGCTTTCCAAACATCCTGCACATAATTATTATTTATTTTTTATTATATTTTTTGAAATGATAAAAAAGGAGTAACACTGTACTGTAATTTTTATTTGTTGCTTGCTGGTTTTAAGGGTTTTACCTATTTATGTTTCACTTAAATAAACAAGAAAATGTCTAACTTGCCCTGCATACAACTATACTTCAGTACCAAATATGCAAATACTCTTGAAACAACATAATTAAAGAGCAGCTCAATAACCCATGTGTCATTTTCAGAGGCCAGCCTGCAGGCCCAACTAGCCGAGTGCCGAGCTCAGGTCGAACACTGGCAGGGCGTGGCGACGATCTGTGAGCTGAGCAAACAGGAGGAACTGGCAGAGCTGCAAAAACAATGTGATCAAGAGATCCAGTCTCTGCAGGAGGCGCTCAGAGGTCAGTGTTTGACTGTAGATTCTAATGCATTATAAGAACAGTTTGTTTGTGAAAGTCATAATGTGTATTTGGTCCAATTTTACATAAGAAGACAGGATTTTTTTTTGTAAGGAGAAGTAATTGTCCCCTTCGTGTTGCAAATAAATCTAACTAAAAGAATTGGCTGGTGATAAACATCTCACAAGATACACTCGATGTACATAATATAGATAAATGCAAGAAAATATACTCATGCATATTTAAAATGCAAACAAGGATAAGTGACAGTTTTAAGAAGTAAGTTTTAAGCCTCTTCTGATAAGAATTTTTGCCGGATTTTCAACAACAAATACAGCCAAAAGCGATGGTTTGTTTTCATTCAGCGAGTAAGACGTACATTCAGGCGACCTGAGAGAGCTTAGCTTTTATCTTTCAATCAAGTCAGATATGAACAGAAATGCTAGGGCTTTAAAATTTGCTCTGGAGAGATACTACAGATTTTATTTTATTTTTTATTTTTCACTGTATATTGAGTGTAAAAGAAGGTGTCGTTGTACTCAAACCTTATTGCCAATAAGCTGGTGCTTATGTGTTTCCTAGAGGGGAAGCTTATCAATTTAATGTGTTTTCTGACTGAAGATAAATGTGTCATCGTTGTTTTGTCTTTCTCCTGTTGTTTTTTCAGAGACAGCAGCACAGTATGAGGCCAGGATAGCTGTTCTACAGTCTCAGCCTGCAGAGTGGAGGAGAGGCAGTGGACAGAACCTGGTCAGTGTGCAAATGATTCTTAATCTAAAACCGTTTCCAAGTGTTTTAAACTCAATCCCACCCTTTCTTTTCTCTGCCTGCTAGGTCAGCGGAAGGAAAGGCAGAATAGATGCAGAAGTCACCAGTACTGAGTCCCAGGCATCGATCGTCAACAGCCTGACAGAAGACGAGGCAACAGCGTCACCGGACAGGACGCACAGCCAGTCAGCACAGCCAGCTGATCTTGAGGCGGCAGCAGAAGGAGAAGAAGGTCCACTGACGACAGAAGGGTATTTTTCACTCCGGCAGTGTGACTCGGCCTCGCTGTCCTCCTTCTCCTTAGACACGCCGTCTCTGCCCAGAAAACTCCACACTCAGGAAGACACCGACTCTCTGGTCTCCACTGGAACTTTGGTGCCTGAAGCCATTTACCTGCCACCGGCTGGACACCGGCTGGTCACACACAGTGACTGGGATGCACTAAATGCTCAGGTTGAAAATTTGTGAAAGCTTTTTACTACTTCATTCACTTCCAACATTGGTTAGCAGCAGTAAAAATGCATCTTTACACTCCAGTCTGCACAGTTTGAATTTATTTAAATTCGTCTGACATAAAGCTTTCTCGTGGATGAAAGATTTTGCATTGTAATAAAATTGCGGTGTGCTCTGCAGGTGTCAGAGCTACGAAGGGAAGTGAGTTTGCTGCAGGCGGAGAAAGAGGAGCTGGAGAGAGAACTGGAAACACAGACCAACCACACACACAAACAGGTGGGCAACACTGCCTGAATGTGTGTCCCTGTAGACTGTATTGTGCATTTAGACATGTACAGACTGACGTGTGTTTGATGTGTGTTCAGGTATCAATGCTCCAGGCTCAGGTCCAGACTTCAGAAGCCCTGCTCCAAGATTTGCAAAAATCTTTCAGCCAATCACAAAATGCAGTCCAGAGCCGACTGGTGAGTGACGTGATGTTGATCCTCCTTTTCCATTAAAGGAGTGATCAGATATTGTGGTCGATACAGTGTCATGAAATTGTTGTAGGTTAAAAAAATAGGATATAACATGTTATTTTAGTGACCTGTAGATTTACTGGTCGTTGGATTTGTTTACCTGGAATGTGCAGGCTAACCCTGTTTCCAGTCTTTGTGTTAAACAAACCTGCTGCTCTACATGTTTACTGTACAGACGTGAGAATAATATTGATGATTTTATCTAACTCGGCAACAAAGTGGGAAAAGTGATCCTCTAAATGTTTTGTTTTATTCCAATCAAGAAAAGCTTCCAGGAGCAGAAATGAACTGGCAGCATTTCTTGCCACAAATGTGCATCTCAAGTGCAAAGTGACTCATCACACAGCAAATAAACCATCACTTGACTCCCAGAGCAAGTTTATATAACTGCCCATGAAGTGTGTGTGCATTTGATTAATATGTATGTACAGTAAGAGGAGGCGTTTCAATTTGCATTTCTTGTCCAGGCAGAGTTGTCCCTGTCTCAGAGGAAGATGTGCAGCGAGCTGTCCAGGCTGAAAGGAGAAGAGGCCGAGGAGGATGTACCAGACTCATCGTTATCAGCAACACTGCATGTACAGCTGCTGTTTTTGATCTTCATTTACAGTATATATCACCCACAAGTGCTTCAGATTCATTTTAACATGAATTATTGAGTGAAATCTGTCATGTTATTGTTTCACATCCTACGTATGGAAAAGAATAGTTTTGCATATTTTGCTAGAAGCTTGTTTGTCTCGTTAGAGTTCCTCTTCATAGATTGCTGCTCTTCTTTTTGGCACTACTGGAAATGATTCAAACCTCACACATATTTACTTTGTACATTTTAAGATTGTTTTTTGGTCAGGTGTCAGGTGTCAGGTGTGGATTTTCATTTAACTAGGATTTCAGAACAGGTAGTGAGATGGATTTTATAAATGCCGCATGAAAAGCCTCCAGTACATCAGGAGTCAGGACTGCATCATTGCTGCCCATGGTTATAGTCAGCAGGTGTTTGTCTTTTGGTGAATTTGTCAGAGTGAACTCACTTTTTAACTCAAACCTGCAGGGAGCGCATCATGAGGAGCGCCTTCGCATTGAAATCGTCAACCTGAGGGAGAAGCTGGACACCCGGGAAGAGGAGAATGGTCTGTGGATTCATTTCTCACATGTGGAATTTTCTGTGTTGACTTTCTTGACACTGACACAGATTTTTCTTCCCTTTCTCGTTTCCTGCCTGCTCGCACTTGAAACTACTGTCATCAGAAGTTTTAGAGGGTGAGTGAACTACTCATGCTTTATTATTAGACTGGGAAGCCAATTAGTAGGTCTTGTGATTGGTGTAGGATGACATTTCATTCAGGTTTATTTAACCTTTAACAGTTGCATCCTCCTTTCCAAGTACAGTGTTATCTTAGGTGATAGAATGGATGGCCAAAACTAAGAAAACATGTGGTAAACTAGAATAAAACTTCCACATGAACTGTGCAGTGATGAGTCTCATAATACTAATTTTGTGTTTGTGATTCTGTATACAGTCCAGCTTTCCAGTCTGAGGGTGGAGTCAGAAAGGATCCAGGCTCAGAAGGACCAGATGCAGGCTGAGCTGCTGGCCTGCCGCACTGAACTGGACGCCCTGCGGGTGGCGCTCTCTCACGTACAAACCACCAAAAAGAGCCTCAGCAATGAGAAAGTAAATCTGCCTTACTTTTAGCAATATACTAAGTTGTTCTGTTGAAGCCTCCGTAGTTAATTGCAGCCAGTTTACCCCAGTGAAGTCTGTAGTGGTAAACTGGTCTCATTCTAAGATGAGCTGATGGTCTAAATTGACAAAAACATCTCCTTGATCATTTAAGGATTTTAAAACCATTATTAGTCATATAAAAAACTATAGTAAGCTCTACTTTCTCCATGACAGCAGAGTAAATCCATTCGATTAGGAAGGTAAACAGCCAGTTAGGTAGACCTTGTATTGAGAGTTGTTTTGTCACTGTAGTGTTTTCGATGTTTCAACGTTTTTAATAAATAAGGAATTTTTAATATTCATCTTGATTCCATGAAATTACCCAGAAATTCTTTAGTTGCATGTGAACCTTGCATATTTGGACTTCTCCACCAATTTGCCACTGTTCAGGCACCTAATATTTAAGTACTGGAACTCTTAACAGATATAAATACTATGGAACTGAGAGTCAGTGCTGCCCAAATATACAGATGTTAACTTTACATTATGAAATGGTATGAACATCTGCTAATGTTTTGTTTGATACTACGATGTAAGGTTGCGTATCGAAAAGTGGTTCCGCAAGCCTGATTTTGAGGCTTTCAGTAAGAAAGTTTAACTCGAATTCTGCTTTTTGGTTCTAAAATAATGAATTTAAACTTTTAAACTGTGCTGCAAACTCCTACTGTGTATCTACTGCTGAATGTCTGCACCATTACTCATGTAACTTGAATGCATCTGTGTCTTCCTGCTCCCTAATGCATTTGTCTTGATAATTCGTCCATACAAATTAGCCATAAAAAAATAAATGGATGACATTTAATGTGACTGTTATCTCTGTGGCTGGCAGGAAGCTCTGAACAAACAGTGTCTGGAACTGCGCAGCCAAGTGATCAGCCTGCGCTCTCAGGTCGACACCAGCCAGACCGTGCAGAGAGACTTTGTCCAGCTCTCTCAGTCACTGCAGGTAAGAAGCAGTAGACAAGGGTAGACGTAAGCTTGTGTGGCGGAGTGTACTGAAAATAGGACACTGAAATGAAACATGTAAGAACTTATCACTTGCAGAAACTTGTTAAATGAGTGCTTTGTAGTCATACTCAACACCTCTCTCCTTCTTTAGGTGAAGCTGGAGTTGATTCGGCAGGCGGAGAGTCTGGAACAAGTCAAGAAAATCCTAGAAGAAGAAGTCAGTCAAGCTGGTTCCCAACCTGTGGACGCTTCGTGAGTTTGGAAAATTGTGCTGGAACCAAAAAGCACAGACCAAGATTTATCATTCCAAGAGTGACCAAGGAAGGTCTGCTAACCATGGCCACATGAAATACAGGTGCTCTGGTAGAGTGACCACTGGAAGCGTCACAGCTGGTGCTGCTAGCACTTATCTTGTGACACTGGAAATACTGTAAAAGCAGAAGCATTATGTTGTTTCATTATTGTCTCAGAGAGGTTGGTTTGGTGTCAGTTCATCAAACTGTTGCTTCGTGACCAAAGTGATTTTTTCACACTTCATGTTTTCGTACATCTAGTAACACATTTATTTCTCTACTAATACGTGTGAATATATTCTGTTTGTATAGCTGACAGACTTCAGCAGAACACTCAACTGTCCAGCACTTGATTTTCACAGTGTCAGAAGTTAATACAAAAGCAGGTAATATTTCTGTGCATCTTTATGAAGGACCACCTGAAGCAATGGATCACAGTGCAATAATGAAGTAATGCACACTAGACATTCACCTAAATTAACAGTATTCAAATGTGATTTTTATCATACATAATAAAGGTGGAGTAAGCCATTCTAATTTAAGACACTTTTTGTCAAATTTAGTGGATTTCTCTTTATAGTCCACCACCTGACTCTTCTGTGTGCGCTGGAAAAAGACTCCACAGCACCAGATCTGAAAATGGCAAACAAAAAAGTGACTTGGACCGATGTGCAGAACACTAATCCAGCCAACCAGCAACAGGAGACGTTTGTGCATGTGCATAGGCAGATTACGTGCACAGGATAGTCCTGTGAACACATTTTCTGGAGAACAGGGTGAATTCAAAGGATTTTATAACACCAATGGACATGCTAACAAGGCTGAACACTTGATGTGAGAGACAACTGCTTCCTTTCTCCCTGTTACCAAAGGGAAAGGCTGAGCAAGTAACCAGGCTCCTTTGGGGGAAAAGCTGGTGTCTACAGACTCTGTGGTTCTTCCTAAATAGTTAACTTTAACTAGTTTTTACTCCGTTGTGTTTTGCATACTGTTTGTATGCGTACATGTTATTAATTTAATGACCTTTTATAATACAGTGTCTGTTTGGCCACAGCTATGAGACAGAGACATCCACGTCACGCTATACAAGACTGGAATGTTTCTCTTTCGGTCAGCTAACCCACTTTTTAGTCGTTGGCAATACACACCCATGAATTTTTGGGCAAAGCTTCCAAAGGAGCACCGAAGGAAGGGTTGTGCTTGTTTGGCTGTTAAGTTGAGGCATCAAAAATGTTCTCAGGGATGGCTTTCTCCACCTTTAGGTAATTATGGTTTTATTTTAGCTAAGCATTCACATTCCTGTTCTTACTACAACCATCATAGCTGTTAAACTGTAAAAAAAAGTTATGATTGTGGATTTGGAGCAAAGTGAAAACCGGTAAAGAAATATAAATGTGTAATGTCTTGTATTCTAATTTGTGTTAATACACATGGAAAACACATGATGCCTCGTCACATTTTTTTCTCCCAATATTTATAGCTGCATACAGTAGGTTCATATATATATGTGATTTAATGGCTTTGAATGTGGTTGCTGTTAAAAGTTTCAAAATACAACTTTACAAATTCATAGAGTGATGTCATAAAAGACCTGGATAATGTAACTCAGTCCAAAAAGGTTTTTTTTATATATAATTAGTCTAATTTAGTGCAGATTTACACAAATTGTTTTACTAATTTCATTTTAATCATAGCACTACAACCATAGTCAGAAACTTCATCAGTATATTTACAGTTACGTGGCTTACTTTAGTTTGAATGGCACTGGCAGGTTTTGGTAACACTTGAAGAAGTTTTTATCGAACATGTTGAATGTTATTACCACACACCTGTAGAGGTCTTCTTAACGCTGATGGCTCTGTTTTTCAGTCATTACTGGCCACATTTTAATTCCTGTTGTGCTCCGCTGCAGAACAAAACGCTCTTTAAAGCAGGCTGGAGAGAAAGTTCTGTCCTCAAACTAGGCTGCGTATTTAGTAGGAGGGTGCATTTCTGTTTGGAATTGACCACATAAAACAAAAAGAAAATATATTGTGTTTGGCCCTATTGATGGACTGGGAAAAACCTATAAACTGTATAAAAAATGGCCAGCAGGGGGCGACTCTTGTTGTAAAATAATGATTGTATAGAAGATCATGATAAAACGGCCCTACTTCTCATTTGATTTACTGGCTCACTAAACATTTTCCAAATAAGTTTATGGTTTCAGTCACTAGTGTTAAGTATAGTTCAGTGTTTGTTTTGTAAATAATGATCCCGTTTAGAATGAAATAGACGGTGAAACAGGAAATGTTTTAGTGCAGGGCTGCCTTGTGATCAAGTCCCTACTGTATGGGCCTGTGTAACAGTAAACAGTAAATTCCAAACTCAAAGGTTGCACTTCAATGCATACTGTAGTAGTAGTAGTACTTCATACTACTACTACTAGAAAAATATTTCATATACCAACACTTGGTTTGCTAAATGCCAAAAATACCAGGATGTCGTACCACATCTGCTTGCATTTTGCAGTCTGCAAACCGCCATGCTGCAGTATGTTCTCATTGTATGTATACTGTATACAACCCTATGTACTCTGTAAGGGCTGCTGCAGTACTAACTGAAAGTCAGTAAAAGTCTAAAAGAACCTGAGTTTTGCGAAGCTGTGGAGATCTCAGTACAGGCAACATGGAGGAAATTAAGACTGTTGAAAATGGGTGAAGTCGCCCTTTAAGGTCATGAGATAGTGGTAAACATCTATTAAAATCAATAACAAGTCTGACAATTTCTTTAATACATATCTTTATTCTTTAAGAATAGAATCAACACAGAATAGTTTTAATAACTCTTCACTATATATTATTTTTTTTTAGTACATACACAGAAAAATATTTTGCAGCTTTTTTTGATGTATTTTCAGATGGCTTATGTGTTTTCTTTTGTTTTCATGGCACTTGAGGTTTGATCAAGTGACTTTTGGCTGCTCTCACTCAGAGCGTTTAGCCTCATCTCTCCATCCTCTGTGTCTCAGTGCTTCACTCTGCTTCAGCCGAACTCTGCCTCCTCACTTCGCCTCTAGACTTTCCCTGGATGGACAAAACAAACGCTAGTGAGTTCTCAGGTGAAGAAAGAAAATGAAAGGCATTTAGACTGAATCGTCCATTTGTTTAAGGGAGTAAAGTTGGACATTGTGAGAAACTATGGCATTTTGCTTTTCTGCCAAGAGCTAAGAAGATCTGTACTGCTTTTGCTATGAAGCTGTCTCCTCTTTACCCTCAGCCCGACTGGTTGAGGCAGATGACTGCCCTCTCTGAGCCTGGTTCTGCCAAAGCTTTCTTCCTTTTCAAAGGGTTTGTCTTCTTAAGTGCACGATCAGATTGTTGGGATTTTGAATTTCTCTGTCTTCACTTTAGTATGCGAAGGGCCTTGAGATGCTATATGTTGTGAATTCACACTATTCACATTGTGAGCACTGAAACAACAGTTGCTGGTTTTTGATGGGAGCTTATATGTTGAATTTTCTCTTGGTTAGTTGGAGTCTGCTTGTTGCCTGGCAACTGCAAGGAGCAAGAAGGAGTCATATCCCCCAATAAAAAGGCGAGTAGTCACAGTTATACGTAAGCCTGTGCACATGTTAAACAAACAAGGTATGACATGTTAATTAGAGAGCATTGCAGGTGGTGGCAGGTGAGTTTTGTTAGCTTTGGACTGAGCCAGACTTAAGGTCGGCTAACTGGCTCCTGACTCCAACTATCTACTGTATGTACTGTAATGATAAGCATACGAGGGCCTTTAATCTTCTCATCTAATTAACTCTTGGCATTAGTGTGTTCCTCAAATGTCCAACTCCCTATTCCTTTCTAGGATAACTTTGTGTATTAATTTTTAGTATGTTGTTATGTTCATCACTTGCGTCAAAAAGTGGGAAAAATTGCTATGGCTGTGCTACGTTTTCCTTTTACGAAAAAAGGGAAACAAGAGAAAATCAAAATTGAAAGCACTGATTTTTAGTTTTTATGTAAACAATATAAAAACAGTAGAGGAGTGTTTTTATTATCACAACAGCAAGTAATCTGATTTTGTTTTACCTTGTTGGCAACATGCACAATATTGATTACAATAAAAGCAGAGTCAAAGCAGCACATGCTAACCATCGATGCACTAGTTCTATCATCATTTAAAAACTATTTAAAGCAAAAAGTCTAATAAATCTACATTTTCTGTCTTCTAGCAGAAAAAATACAAACAAATGTGCAATCGTGTAGATGATGCTGAGAACAGTTGTAATGTAGGTTTCTACTGGAAGTTCACGACAGAGGCTGCTGAGCCGATCACAGCTACATTCAGGATCCAAATGCATTAATGCAGAAACGTTTTTCGAAGACATGCATGATGCAGAGAGCTTAAACTTTCAGCTTGAGTCAGGGGAATACCTTGTTACAGGGGTGTGGAGGTAGGGGGGAAACAGGTTTAGACTGGAATGTCAGAAAGGGGAGCCATGAAAAAGAGCATCCAAGGAGAGGAAAATTAGAAGTCATCAGAGTGAGAGATTAGAGGAGAGAGGGTGGAAAATAATTTAAACTGTGTCAGGAATAAAAGAAAAAAGAGGGAAAAGAGGTTAAAAGTTAAAACACATTGAAATACATTTAATTGGGAGATGAATTATTCCATAGCATTCCATTAATCAAACATATTTTTATTTTAATTAATAAAAAAGACATCTGTTGAAATGTTCAAGGAAAATTAAGTCATGTATACTCATAATTAATCCATCTTGGGGAGGGAATAGAAGTGCATACACACAATTTAAAAATAGTTTTTGATTATAGCTCTCTTTACTTCAGCTATTCCTGATTTCTATAGCTACACATAGTTGCTGCATATTAGTTATATTGAGCACATTATCTGCCAAAAAAAATCATGAATGTGGAAGAAATGTCATATTATTTAGACAATATGATAGAAAAATGTGAAGGCATTTGTTAAACTCTTTCAGCTTACCCTCCAGATATGTGCGAGCCACAAACTTAAGAAGCTCATCAATGAGGATGACTGGGAAGGAAAGCTTCAGCACCATCAACCACTGCTCCACGTTCAAGTGAGTGAGCTTGAAGATCATCTGTGGGCGAGAAGAGCAGCAGTATGGTAAAGTAATTAACTAGATACACAACTTATAATAAGAAACATGCAGTGTATTTATACCATTATACAGATACTATTAACACTAGGGCTAATATGACTATAAATATCATTTGGATGCTTCTAAAGAATATTAATAGTCTGCGTTATTTTGTATGTGTATGTTTCTCACAGTGACAACAAGAAATTCATGATAATTCCTCTGTATGAGGAAACACTATGCAGTTCTTTTTATTGATCTTTCAAAGGCATTTGATACAGTCGATTGCACCTTGATTTTAAAAGGATATTGCAGTATTGGTGTTACTGAAAATGCTTTAAAATGTTTTCAGCTAACTCACTATTGGAAATGTTTGGTCAGAATTTGTGAAAGTTACAAAAAGTGTCCCACATGGCTCAATCCTGGGGCCTCTGATGTTCACTCTTTATATATATATGACACTGTGTCCTCTGTATGTGGTTGTAATGTCTTTATGCTGATGATACAGTTTTGTGCTGTAGTATGAATACTGTACATTGTGCTGTTAAAGCCATTCAATACCACTTTACTGAGGTACAAGTTTCACTCAGTCAGCAGAAACTAGTTCTAAATGCAGAAAGAATTTAAGCAATTAAGAATTTAGGCAATGACAATGTGAGATACAACATGGGGTGTGTTTGAAAGACGAGTGGATGGAGATGGATGTTGTGGTGCAGAAGGCCGGACTCACGGGCAGAGGGTCGACGTAGATGATCATGAAGTGAAGGGACATGGACAAGGTCATGGCACCCACCAGCCAGCAGTTGCTCCAGGGGGGCATACGCAACAGGGACTGGTTCTCAGACAAGCTGGGGGGGGAGGAGGAGAAGGAGGAATGTGAGTTTGGATGGGAGGGCGGAGGGGTACGTTAATGTAGGCAGAAAATGTGCAACCGCCTACGAAAGAGCGGCTGTGTGAATGCATGAAAATAAATGTGTACAAAAGGCTGTAAAGCTAAAAAAAAGTACATTTTGTTTCAGTAAATGCTGAGGGAAGAAAATCTCTTTTAGCAAATGTCACGTCAGCACAGCGATGTGTTTTTAACCTTCCTCACAATGGGCTCATTTTCACTGAAATAGAAGCCTCTATGGAAACAGTACAACAGTGGTCAGAGGTAGAGAGAACTCAAAGACGCCTTGCAGTATTTCAATATAAAATAGCCACGAGTCACAAAATTAGAAAAAGTGCAACTTGAATGTCTTAAATTTTTTAATTTAAAAAACACATTATTTTGATGGTGTTACCATTACTAGAAAAAACAGTGGATCTACATACTTTTGATATTTTATTATTTACATATTTTGTTTGTTCTTATGCTTGTATCTTATCTGCTTTGTGTAAACACAGCCTGCAGTTCAGTCTAGTTTAGCTGAAAAACCTGAGAATGTAACACGTTTGTCGCAGGTGAGTCACTAATGGCTTCTCAGTTTCCCCACTGAACCACATATCTTATATAATTAGTTCAGACAGTCAAGTAGTTGAACATCCATTGATTTGTTCTGTTTTCACTATTTCTGGCTCTGATAAATAGTGACATTTTGGTGATTTTTTAATCAGGTTTTGGGGTTTGGAAGGTAAAATATTAGGCAACGTCTCAATACTTGGCCACAGCTTCAATAATGCACTCTGTAATTCAAGTTCTAATGCTGGCCTCTAGACAGCTGTCTTAATAGCATTTCACTTTAAAACTACAAATAGTGTAGGAGGAAGTACTCAGTCCTTCAAAAGTACCAATAAAACACAAAGAAAGTATTTAATTACAAGTGATACTCCATTAGCACGTATTTAAGTACTATTATCAAAATGTATTCATCATTTTAAAATGTTAGCATTAGCAGTGTTGAGGTTAGTGCTTAAGTGAAAGTACCCATGATGCCCTATGAGTTCACAGTGTAACACACCTGTTCAGAGCGTTGCACATCTCGATGGTGACCAGCACAGACAGAGCCATGGTCATTGGTGGAGAAGACTCGAACACCTCACAGTGGATTCCATCAAAGTCCTCGTTATCCTCGCTGCACTGCATGAAGTGAGACTGAAGGGGAAGACGGAAACGTCAATTCTCATTCTCTGAAGTTTGACACTTTTTCATGAAGCGTGTTTGTAAAGCAATGCTGTAGTTTTACATGAAAAATAGTCAGTTTTGTGATATATTTTTTGTAAGAAAAGTTGACAAATAACAGAGATTTAATGCTAACCAGCTGGTGGAAAGTGACCATTGGGCCATCGTCACTGTACAGGAACCACCAGGCAGCAGCTGCGACAGTTGCAGCACCGACGTAACCTTCAAACAGATAATAATATGTTGAAAACAGAGATTCTGCTTCAGCTGTCATCCAAAACCAACATATCCCCAAGGAAACTCTGACAGATGTTTAAATCCATAATCTTGAGAAATAGTATAATTGGCTGCTAGAGTTTCTGATGACGTTAAAGAAATAGATTTTAGTTTGTTGCATAATGCCCAGGAGGTGGGTGTGTCACCATGGCAACCACATCATTAGGATGAAAATTACAGATGCTGTTGTGACGAATGCTTGAGCTCTAAGTCTCATGTGTCTATTTGATTAGGATGTTTTTTTTAATGATGTATAACAAGTCTTTGGAAGACATTTTTGAAAATATAAAGCACTTTATCATAACTAGTTGGACAGTGCACTTAAATACTTAAGTGGACGAGACCAAACGGAAGAAACAAAAACCTACCTCCAATGGCCAGATATCTGAAGAAGAGCCAGCCAGAGATGAGGGGCTCTTTGGGGGAGCGGGGGGCTTTGCCCATGATGTCCAGGTCAGGGGGGTTGAAGCCCAGAGCGGTGGCAGGCAGACCGTCAGTCACAAGGTTGACCCAGAGAAGCTGGACAGGGATCAGAGCCTCGGGCAGACCAAGGGCAGCAGTCAGGAAGATACTGAAAGAGTGAGAAGAGGAGAAGTCAGTGATTTACTTAGTTATGAGATCTTGTCTTATGCAAAGAAGTATAATTTCCTATTTTGGATTAAAGACAACCTACAACCAAATAAGCAGTCAGCACCATAGCTGAGCATTTCCACCTTAAAACTGCAGAGTACTGAAGACAGCCTTAAAAAGTTCGGGGGGTTCATACATAACAAACCTATTTAACCAATCCAGTCAACTTGCATGGAAGGCTTTCCAAATCCATCTTCAGAATCGGTTTCTGGTTTGAACACGTGTGACCAAATAACTCCAATTTTACAACTTCTATATAAACTATTTAAGCATCAAAGGCATTATTTTCATGGAAATAACTTCTTGATATGTAATTCTGTTAAACAGGTATGAATTACTAGAGGTTTGATCTATGCCCAGAGAGAAACTTCAAAATATTACAAGTGAACTATAGTCCAAGTCCTTATGGACAACTTCACCACTCAGCAGCCAACTTGGTAATGGTCCTGGACCGTTATTTCAGGCTAACAAGACTAAGTTCCTATTTAAATGAATGGGAGTAAAGCAGGGGTGTCCAACCTTGGTCCTTCAGGACCACTATCCTGCATGTTTTAGATGTTTCCCTCTTCCAACACACCTGATTCAAATGATCAGCTCATCATCAAGCTCTGCAGAAGCCTGATATTGATCCTGATCATTTGAATCAGGCGTGTTAGAAGAGGGAAACATCTAAAACATGCAGGATAGTGGCCCTCAAGGACCAGGATTGGACACCCCTGGAGTAGAGCTATGACTGCAATTTTAATGGTTGATGGGACGTAAAACCTGTATGTCTGGAATTACCAAAGAAATCCATTAAAAAGTTTGGTGAATTTGCCCCAAAATAAGGTTTATAAAAGCATTTTTACTGTAGTAACCAGCACAGTTTCCCACCGCTGCAGTTGGATCAGTGCAACAACATGACTAATTTGATGTTGTTCTGGTTTCTCTGTTACAAAGCAGGTGATCTGTGTTTGGGCGAGGGATGGGATATGTGTCGTACAACCAGCATCTTTGGCATTAGTGACCCATAGATCTATTCAGGATTGTTTAAGTGGTGAGTCTTTCCACTATAATGTCTCTGCTGTACTAAACTCACCACACGACCTCGCCTACGTTGGAGGAGATGAGGTAGCGGATGAACTGCTTCATGTTGTTGTAAATGGCTCTGCCCTCCTCAACAGCAGACACAATGGAAGAGAAGTTGTCGTCAGCCAGGACCATCTCAGAGGCAGACTTGGCAACGGCAGTGCCAGAGCCCATGGCGATGCCAATCTCCGCCTTCTTCAAGGCAGGGGCATCGTTCACTCCGTCACCGGTCTTTGTAAAGGGTCGAGGAAAACGGAAAGAAATAATATGTTAGCCTGAAATAAGTCCTTGTCTGGGTCTGTCTGCTTTTCAAATCAAATAAATAATTTCCCTTTAAAGCGGAAGAAATTCAACAAAAGTAATTTTTTCTTCTCACCATGGCAGTAATCTCATCAAAGCCTTGCAGGAACTCAACAATCTTAGACTTGTGGGACGGTTCCACTCTGGCAAAGCAGCAAGCCTTTCTGACGGCATTCTTCTGATCGTATGGGGCAAGGTCATCAAACTCACGGCCGGTGAAGGCCTTTCCAGTCACATCCTGATCCTCAGTGAAGATGCCGATACGGCGGCAGATAGCAACAGCTGTACCCTTGTTGTCGCCTGGGGGTGGAGACAGAACAGAAGATTTGGTGGATAGTTGCTTCATGTCTTTTAAACTGAGATTATCATAGTAAGCATGATACTGACCAGTGATCATGATGACACGGATGCCAGCAGCCCTGCACAGCTCAATGGAGCTCATGACTTCCTTACGAGGAGGGTCGAGCATGCCCACACAGCCCACAAAGGTCAAGTCAGTCTGGAGATGGGATAATAGAAAGTTTAGTGTCATATGAGCTACTTGCAAGCAAGAAAAGGGTCTACTGCATCATTTGTTTGTATGAAATCACGTCTGTAGCGTCCTAATGTCTCACCTCATAGTCTGCAAACTTGGTGGAGTCCTCCAGGTTCATCTCCTCCTTCCTCAGAGGAGTGTCACGGGTGGCCAGAGCCAAACAGCGGAGGGTGTCGCGTCCGGTTCCCCACTCCTTGATGACGGACATGATGTGGTCTTTGACGGGGCCAGTCAGCGGCACACGGGTGGTGCCCACACGAACGTAAGCGCAACGTTCAATCACACCCTCTGGAGCGCCCTGATCACGCAGTAAAGACAATCAATTTGCTTTCTGGTCATGATTCTTTTATTACACTGCCACATATATGTTTTCTGTACACTCACTTTGACGAACATCTTGTTTCCAACAGGAGCCTTGGCGGACTTGGCAGGAGAGCAGTAGACTGACATGGACTTTCTGTCTCGGGAGAACTCCAGGGTGAACTCCTTCCTCATCAGCTGCTTGATGACCTGTCAGAAAGTGAAGGAGAAGAATGTAAAGTGAGGGTGCAGGTTTACACTAATATGAGAAACTTGTTGCTAACCCTAACCCTAACCCTAGCCATGGAGCAACATTAGCATTTATTTGCTGCGTTTCTAACAACCTGACCAATGTAAATCCAGTACTCACAATCATTTACCTTAGTTTTTTCTCCTTAGAGAAATGTCTGTCTCTAAATGCTGCACTATAATCTTGATAGTTTTGTGTGTCTGCAGTTTGCTGAGCAGGTACTTTAAAATTAGTAGTTAGAGCTTTTTTTACTGAAAAAGCTGCTAGAACAGCAAAGTGATGTAGTGTAAAACCAAAAGAATTGTTTTAAAGACACTGAACTGCTCTTAATAGACAAAATAAGCAACTGATTGTGATTATTTGATTTGTTATTGATGAAAAATGTTGATTATAGTATTGGCATTGTTTAAATTCTAAAATGGATGTGGCTAGTATATGTAAATTTAAAGTCTGGTCATTGAGTAAATCCCTAAAAACGCACCTCTGTGTGTCAAAATGATCTATTTAGAGGTGTTTCCGTGAAAAAAAACCTCCCTGCATAAAAATCTACATCGTTATTCTTTCTCCACCCATCCCTCCACTACTTGTTGCAACTCGAGCAAACCAGCTCACCTATGACTGACTGTGTGCAAACTCTATGAAATTACTTCACGCTGCACAATCACAAGCTGTAATATTTGAGTAATTCAGCCATACATGTTTGAATCACATTATGAAGAAGAATATTCATACAGCTGACTGCTTTGGTTACTTGGGTTTGTTATTTATAAAATGTTGATTCTGAATCTGTGTTTTGAAACTGTCCTTGGTACACTCCAGTTTCAAGGTGGAAATGCTCAGTTATGGTGTAGACTGCTGACTGGAGTATAAAAAAACACCATATGTACATGTTAACAAGGTTAAAAACTCAATTTTAAAGTCTTTAAAACTGCAAAAGCTTAGATTACACTTTAAATTTGGAGAATAATGTGTCATCTGAGTTCAGGAGGTGTACATACAATAAGTCCCTGTGTGCTCTTTGAGATCTTTCTGGACTTACAGCACAGCAGGCGTTTGCCCTCTCCACCTTGGACAGACCACGCACTTCAGTGTTGAACACGTTCATCTTCTCCACCAAACAGCTGAGGGCCGTCTCAGTGGCCTCGCCCACTTTCTCATAAATACCCTTGGACTGCATCGTGGAGACACAAAATGAATTAAAGAAAGTGAGGACATTTGAAGCCAAAAACACAAAATCACAGAAGGTCCTGAAGGCTCTGCAGACCTCGTTGTAGTCCAGAGAAGAGTCGTTGCACAGAGCGCAGATGGTCGCCAGCTCAACCAGGCCGTCGAACTGTCCACACTTCACTAAGGAGCCGTTCCTGGTACTGGTAGAAAAAGATGAATGAAAATAGTTAGTCTAGTGTAGCTTAGAGTCATGCTAGTCATGTGTGTTCTTTTGTTACTTACACTTCTCCCTCAGGGGTGTACTTGGAGCCTGAGATGTCAAACTGACCGAGGGAAACGCTGTCGCCGTCGACTTTATCAATGATGAACATCTGCACAGAAACACCAGGAAGAACACCGTTAATGCATTTGATCAGATTTTTTCATTTAACAGCAAACTTTCTGACTGAAAATGCACGTATTTGTGCATCTGGACCCACCTTGGTTACACACATCTGGTTGGTGGTGAGGGTGCCGGTCTTGTCGGAGCAGATGACCGAGGTGCAGCCCAGAGTCTCCACAGAGGGCAGGCTTCTGACGATGGCGTTCTTCTTGGCCATACGACGAGTTCCCAGAGCCAGGCAAGTGGTGATGACAGCGGGGAGGCCTGTGAAGGACAGGACATTGTGTAAAAAACCCAATCAGGGTTGCTTCAAAACAGCCAGAACAGGGTGAAAGTTCAACAAAACACGAGGAACTTCTCAAGTGGCAAGAACAAATGATCTGACAAGCCCACCTGGACTTCTGGCTGACAAATAGCGATGGTCCCTACACTGTCCTTAACACATTGGCTGGAGCACACCCAAACTACTGTGTTCTCCAAAATCATTCCTGAGGGAGGGGCGGCTGCAAGCCGTTCAGTCCTTCTGCACTTGGAGGGGAGATGAGTGTTTAGATTCTTGGCAAAAATGAACCCTGCCAATGGTGTGGAGAAGGTCTGGAGAGGGGCCAGTTTAGTGACATTATCATGGCATCTGTGTTTGCAGATGATGTTGTCCTTTTGGCAGCGTCAGGCTGTGGTCTCTGATGAGCGTTGGCACAGTTTACAGCTGACTGTGGTGTGACGGGGAGGAACACCAGCGCCAAACAAGTGGAGTTTTTTTCCAGGAAATTATAATCAGTGGCATCCATGAGGCAGAAAAACAAGATACAATACAGAATAAAAAAGTTTTGGATTGGTTTTTTGTGACTGCAATATTTTTAAAAATAATTTCTTTGCTCTTTAGATGTTAAATAAATATAAAATTATACACCTAAGGCTCACATTACAATGGATTATACACGCAGTAGCCCTTTGTATTCTTTTTTCTCAAATTTTCCATATTTTCATCCTCCTATCATTCATTTTCTGCCATTTATCTGTATCAGTTTCACATTTATTTAGATAATCATATCACTACAAATATATTTTCATATAACATTAGGAAATAAAGATATAATGTGAGGTAACCAGACATGATTCCAGGCCAAATTGTGCCTATAGAGCTTCATGCTTTCATACTTTGGCCCATCTGATGCTCTTTGTGGTATTAAATAGGTCTTGGTACCTGGTAAACCCTGTAGAAACCCGCAAAGTAGAATAGTTGGAAGATTGTTAGAGTTGTATTTAAGGTCCTGTTGTTACTTGAGTGGCTCAAAAATATGTTTGGACTTAAGTGTAATGATGATGCTCAGTGAAAGCGCTTGATTTACTGGCTTAAGGGCTCTTATCTGATCTTGGAAATCGATCCTGACTAAAAGACTGTAAAGCTCCCTGTCAGTGACAAACAGCTGCTTCTGTGAGGTAAAAAGATCCCAATTTCCTGGTTTGGTCACCTGATGATACATGAAGATACTTTTTTAGGATTATACTGGGAACAGCAGATGTCAAAACACTGAAGAAGCTTCACACTCACAGTTTATTCAGCCTGGAAGCAGTATCATATAGTCGAGCTACACAACATGAATACTGGATATGATAATGTTCTTGGACAACCAAGCAGAAGTTGATCCATGGGGCTTACCTTCAGGGATGGCAGCCACAGCCAGAGCCACAGCGATCTTGAAATAGTAGATGGCACCGCGGATCCAGGAGCCTCCGTGGACGGGATCGTTGAAATGGCCAATGTTGATTATCCACACAGCAACGCAAATGAGAGAGATGACCTGGAGGACGGGCAGCCAGACGGATGTTTGTTTATATGGTATGTCTGTGTGGATCCTTAGTCTTACAGGTCATAGTAATAATAAAAGCTTTACTAGAAGGCAGCTGGACTTCTCTGTTTTAGTTCTTGAAGACATTTCACCTCTTATTCAAGGGGCTTCTTCAGTTCATCTTCCTCAGAACTGAAGAAGTCTCTTGGATAAGAGGTGAAATGTCTTTAAGAACCAAAACAGAGAAGTCAGGTTTGTGATGTGAAATCAAACCAGCAGGTGATACAGTCTGAGAAAGTCTCACCCACCTTGGAGAGCTGCTCTCCGAACTCGTCCAGTTTCTGCTGCAGAGGGGTTTTCTCCTGCTCGGTGGCAGCCATCTGGTCACGGATCTTACCGATCTCAGTGGAGACACCAGTGGCAACAGCAACACCTGTGGCTTTACCAGCAGCGATGTTGGTACCCTGAACAAGAGACAGAGGAAACCATTACAAAGTTGTTTGGTCGGCCTGGACGGATGGGATTCCATTGGTTGTGCTCAGAGGATGAATCCTAATGGCCTCCCCTGGGATTTTTATGACATTTGTGGTTTTGAATAAAATGTTTTGACAACTTTTCCTCCACCTCCATCATCAGGTCAAACGTTTCATCTGTCCAGTGCTGCAAAACTAATGACATTCCCATCGGCCTCAGCTGTGCTTTGTGTGTCATGCTAATTAGAATATATTACCATGCTAAGCTAAGGAGGCAAACATGTAAACATTACAGCATTAACATGTTAACATTGTGTGCATGTTAGCATGCCAAGTTCAGCATGGTGTTTGGTTGCAGGTGTTGAGCACAATATAAAATGACATATTGTAGCGTATCTCAGTTATTTATTTATTTTGGATTATTAAATAGATAGTTTTAATCGACATGTGATTTATTTAGTAATGATTTAAGTAGAACAATGTACAACTCCTTTGGTTTGGATAAAAAAGCACAGTAATAACACGATATTTCAAACAAAAATGTGCAAAAAATGTGAATCTGTAATGTGCAGTAGGGGAACACTGTCATTGTTGTGTCATGCACAATATCATGAACGCTAAAGCAACCATTTTTGTTGTTTACAGCTATGTTAGTAGTTTAAGTTTTCAGCTAATTTCTTATCTTCATTGATTAAAATTCTAAATTTCTTATTATTAGTTTCACTTGTGCTTTTTCTGCACTGCCAAAATATAAAATATCTGCTGAGGTGGTTATTTGATGGTTGAAGAAGACCCAGCTGAAGGGTTATTAAGGAAAAAAATGATGATTTGTCAGGTGTTGATGGAAATATAAAGGTCAAGTGATGGTAAGGAGAAGGAGGAAGACTCACAGAGAACAGCATGTTCTTCTTGTCCTGGTTGACGGCTCGGGGGTCTGGGACGGCATCTGTGTGCTTGATCACACTGACAGACTCACCTGTAGATACAAGTGTTGGGTTGAGAGGTCAGGGAAGGTGGGGGACACTAAAAAGATCTGTTTTTATAGTGTTTGATGAAGCACATACCAGTAAGAATGGACTGGTCCACACGCAGAGTCGTAGATTTGATGGAGATGATCCTGATGTCAGCTGGAACTTTGTCACCAACTAATGTCAACACACACAGAGAAATGCACAGAAACCAACATTTTATTAATACTATATGTGCTTTTAAGCTCCTCTTGCAGGGATTTGTTTATCTGGTGGCATCACAGTACAAAAGGATTCATAACAATCTGCAGGACGGAGGAGGAAGGGGGGCGGTGGGGTTGATTGACTGGTTTTAGCACTCTGGATAGATAGTGTTGTTGTTGAAAACTGATACCACAGTGAGAGTCGGAGGGAGAGGGAGACCTTGGGGAGGCCATGAAATGAAAAGAACAGGTGTACAGCAAACAGAGGGACAGGGACAGACAGAGGAGTGATATTAGGTGCATTTATACTTGAGGTTTTCATTTTTTCGGTCTCACAGAAGGTTCCTTCAGTTCGACTGCCTTACAAGGGCCACATTCATTTTCAAGGACATGTACTGACAGATATGCAAGTAAGGACGTTTGATTCAGTAGCTGCAGGATGCTTTATATTAAATTGGGGGTCAAACAAAGAGATGAGGCTGAATCATCAAGCTACAGCCCTTTTTTTTGCTTTGTACTCTATCAGTAATCATTTAAACCAGGAATCTGAAGTTTAATAGTTGTACTTACTGAAAAGTGCTGGAAAAGCTGCCATGATTAACTATATTTTAATTATTTGTGTGTCAAAAATTGAAAATGTGATCTATTTTGTGATGCAGTATTCACTATAGTAAGCACTACATGCATGTAATGGCTCAAAATGCAAATAATATCCTTGACTTTAGTTTTCCTGATGGCTGCTGCTTGTCTTGCTTTCATTGTGATCTGGCTTTGCTGCAGGCATGCTCATACATTTTACATGCTACCTTTGCATTATGAAACTGCACTGAAGTATGCAAACCCTTTTGTTAGTCAGCTGGGATCAGCGTTTCAGCCCATTCCAGCTACAGTTTGTGTCCTTGTAGATTGCTTCAGCTCATGCAGAACACCTGATTACTCTGACGTTACAGTTCTTCATGTGCACAGTCCTTATTTTTGCCTGCTATAATGTGAGCTAGGAGTGTTTTTAAAGGTTGATCATGATCGTACCTCCTATACTTGGTGCTTGAACAGACTTTTCTGCAGTGCTACATTTAAAGGAAGGACCCCTTCCAGTGAATCTTACCGGAAACCTCCACCACATCACCAGGAACAATCTCCCTGGCCTTGATCCTCTGCACGCTCTTCCTGTCCGACCGGTAAACTTTCCCCATCTCGGGCTCGTACTCCTTCAGGGCCTCAATGGCGCTCTCTGCATTACGCTCCTGTTGCACACAGAACACAACATGTGGTCAATTTTGCACAAACTGTGTCGATGTCGCAATTTACAGAATATGCAGAGGCAGAAATGCAACGTATAGAAACAGAATTACAAGATAGCAAATTAAAATAAAGCAGAGAATGTTAAGGAGTATATGAAAAGGAGGGTACTGAAATTAAGTATATGAGTCAAATGGCTTATGCACAACTTTTTCTTATATCTACAGTGTCTTATTAATCATTTCTTGACCCTCAAAAGTATCTTGCAGCCTCCAAGATTCCCACATTGTTAACTTCTGGTATAATAGAGTTTATTCATTCAATATATAATGCAGACAGTATTCCTGAAATAACTTTATGAAGCTGACAGTAAAATATTTTTGTTGATAGAGTTGATGTATCAGTCAAGATTAAAATATTCAGAATCCTACACTTCCCATAATGCAGCTCGGTATCATTTTATGTATATTTACTGACTAATAAATTGACTTTGACATGTAAAATCTATAAAGTTGCCCTTTAACTTAATTCCGAGGTAATGTGTGAGGTCTTTTGTGTATTGAGGGGTTTTTCCTGATGTTTTTACCATATTAATATGGTAAAATATGTTCTTTTAATAAAGCACAAACATAGAGAGAGCTCACAGAAGCTTGTCCATGCACTCATAGCCTACACAGGTTTGCAGGTTTAACAGCGCGTTAAGTTTTAATGTAAAAACCTGCAATTGTTTGGCATCTGACAAATCTTAAGACACCCCCATGTTGCACTGTTTGGCCTCAGTCTCAGACAGGCTGATGTTCAGTTCAGTCCGTGGTTTCTTCCAAGGCTGAATCTCGACCGCCTCAAAGTGTAAAGCCCAACTTATGCCAGCTGCCCTCCCTCTCTCCATTCTCCTCCATACCCCCCATGTGTGAATCCTTGTGCATAGTTTCCAAATGACTGCCGCAGGGTTGATATGAACCCCACACATGCACAGCGCACACACCCCGGGCCTTTGGTAACGTGATCGTCCCTCTGTATTTTTACTGTGGATTGCACGCTGTGTATTGTAACGGAGCAGTTTAAACCTTCAAGGCAGGACAGGTCCCAGTCCGTCAGCCCGCCCTGTTGGCTTAACCTTCCACCTTTTCACCTCCCGCTGACGTCACACCTCTCATTCTGGCTTCCCTTGAACTTTGAGATCCCCGCCGCCCCACTGGAAGGAGCGTGTGCTCTCCGTAAAGGACACGAGGCCTGAACGGGCCGCCGACATGTGTGATTTATTGTGTGTGACTGTTACTAAGTATAAGAGTCTATTTAGGTGTGTGTGTGTGTGTGTAAAAGACAGCATTCAGGGGGCAGGTATGTGTCCTTGTAATTGCGATTGTTCCCGTGTGTGTGTGTGTGTGTTTACTGACCTGCCACACTCCAACGACAGCATTTGCAATGAGGATGAGGAGGATGACGAAGGGCTCCACAAAGGCAGTGACAGTTTCTTCGCCTTCCTCAAACCAAGCCAGTACCTGAGAAGGAGAGTTAGAGCCCATTAGAATCCGCATTTGAATGACATCTACTTTACATTGTTTGGGATGTTTCTGTGAAGTCTGTCGATGAAGAGCTGCTGGAGTTTTCCAAACTTTAAGCCCTGAAATTTTGCTTAATCCCCGCTACTTCCTGTGTTAAACGAAAAACCAGTGGAACAACTGAAGAGAGCAAAGCTGCAGCTTGTAGATTAGATTGTCATTCGTGCTATAAAGTGTCTCTTTTCCAACCACCAACTTTCTTTGAAGTCCAAAGATATTCACTTTACAACAATATAAAAGCAAATCCTCTCATTAGTAAGACAAAAACACAGCCAGTGGTTAACATTTGCACCTAATAAATTTTAAAAATGAATGAATAATGAATGAAATTCACAATAACTTTGCTATTTGCTTGATAGATAGAAGGTTTGGACATACAAATATGAAACTTTAAACTTTTAAACTCTGATTTTCCTCCTAAAAGTTAAAACAAAAACACTTTCACACTCTGTTCTGACTTATCTGTAAAGTTAAATGATGCCCTGCTGAAACAGCCAAATAGACAGAAAACAAACAGCAAAAGTGAGGATTTTCAGATTTCCTCTTGTTTTGAAGTGTTGTAATTTGAATATTGTTTTGGACTAATGGCCAAAAAGCAAACAAATCAATTAAAAAATATCAATTTACAGACTTAATTTCTGACTCTAGGGGCTTCTGATGTGCAGTTTCCCCTTTTTCCGGCAAATATATGTACAAAAAATGCATAAGCTGAGCAAAATAGACCAAAAAACATGTTTATTGTATGTGCTGTATGCTGTGTGATGCCTTGTTTTACATTTTCCCTAAAAAAGCATCCTTAAAGTTCTGTTGGTTTAAGTAATTTCTAATTTGTTGGTTCCACTCATGGGTCTCGGGGTCAACGAGGTTAATCGTGTAATGGAGCTGACTTCCATTTAGAGTTAAAATAATACATTATTGCTGTTGTTAAGCTGCTTTGTGCTACAAGCGTCTTAAAGTTTGTTGTGCACCTGTTGCTCGGGGTGACAGTATTATCTTTTACTGCTGACGAGCATAAAACACAAGCATAAATTTGTCACGGCGAGCAGCTATTTACGACTCTTCTGAAGCATCGCTGGGTCGAGTGACATTTCACTTTGTTGTATCTTATGCCGTCCTGTGTGTGAAACCTTTCCTGTCCACGTGACTCTCTTCCAAACCTATAGTGGAACACGTGTGCGCCCCTGTGACTCCCATGTCGCTAGCGCAGCTCTGTTTCGGAAAGGCTTTGTGTTGACATTGACACAGATTAGTTGCAGGCCAGCGGAGCAAAGACCGAACCAGAGAGAAAAGAGCAGCTTCCTCCCATCCTGCTCCTGTTTTCCTCAGCATCTTAATGTTCTCCATTTGCCTCACATCTGTTCTATTTTGTTTTAATGGAGCAGCCCCGCTTGCTCGCTCCCTCCAGTCTGTCTTCACCCTGCTTCTCTTCAAAGACACAATCGATCTCCAGAACGAGCGTCAGGGCCTGTCAGCACGTCGCAGCGGTACAACATTCCAGTGTGTATGAATAGGATGACCGTGTATTTGCAGTATTTAGTGTTCTCTCTTTTAGAAACCATATACGACTCTGAATCTATTGCTCTCGTTTGTCATTGCAACAAACAATGCCATTGTGCAACCCAATCCCCGGCTCCCCCCTTCGCCCTCTCACTCTCTCCTGCTGCTGCAAGCCATCCCTCGTTCCTTCCATCCCTGACCTTTGTCCAAGGATACAGTTTCTCGTCCTGGCTTGAGACTTTCTTAAAATAAAGCTCCCGCCATGCATATGTGCACACACACACTGCCACACTCTCTCTCTCTCGTCTTTCTCTTTATCTTGCTCTCTCTCTCTGCTTCACACACATGCAGCAGTCAGGCCTTCTAAGGCCATAGTGACAGCTGTACAGGGAGGCCGGAGGGCAGAGATCGAGGATTAAGACAATGTGAGCAACCTACTCTCCTCCACAAAACTGTTTTGGAGAGAGCGACAGGGAGGGAGAAGGGATTCCTTGTGTAAATGAGAGCGGGCCCAAATGTAATTTAATAACTCGCTGATGTACGCGCTGTGTTTGTCAGGCCGAGTGTGTGTGTGATTACGAAGAAAAACAGGCGAGGGGTCAGAAAAGATGCAGCTCATCACTGAGGACTGCAGCTAGCTCACGCTGCCAGCTGCTTTATTGCAGCCTGAACTTGGTCTTTCAGAGTTGGCAAACTGTCATTCCTATGAGATGGTTGTAATTTCTGATTGTGCAGTGTGAAAGTAAAATCAGTAATGAGCTCTTAGGTTATCATTTATCTATATGTTACACTGCATTCTTCATGTTAGTAGAGAAACTTTAAATGTAGCTCAGCATAATTATTGAAGAATTGCTTTAAGGGTCAAAAAGGTTAGAGGCCAACCAGAGAAGAAATGTTTACACCCTAAAAGCTTCTTGTCTTTAGCAAGAAGGACTGGTAAACTCACGAACCTATTTACAGCAGGAAGATAGGGAAAGAGTTTGTTTTCACTATAAAAGCTGTTACATTTGTACTTCCTCTTTGCGGGGAAGAGAGGTGAAATCTCTTCTTCATTATAACGATGCACTTTCATTCCCCACATTGTGAACGATATTGAACTTACAGACAACCCAGCTGTGTGTTTGTGGTCTTATTCAAAGGTTGAAACTGGCCGTAAATTTTCGTGACACTAGAAATATGCAAAAAACACAGCCAGCTTTCGAAATTGTTCCTTCAGGATGGGCTTTCTGATCCACATATTAACCCTAATATAACCTGAATCTCCACATTCAACCATCTGACTAGCAGAGCTGCTTGTGGACAGTCTGGGCTTCAGGGTGTGAACTGTTGATTCCACCTTCTAAATTCATCTTTTTTGTAATACGCTGTGCTGAAATCGAACTACTACACAAGCTTATCGAGCATAATGTTAAAAACTCTGATTTAAGGTCTCTAAAACTTGACCTTCCACATGTTGGGACAGATTAAAGAATGACACGGCCTTGTAGAGAGGGAGTTAATGAGATATACTGAAATTATAAAGGACTACATTTTGTGAAAGACTGTTTCAGACTGATGCTGAATTGCAATTTCATTGTTTTTAATTCAACTCAGGTCTTTCTTGTTGTCTTAGCTTAGGTTCTTCTTTGTCATACTAGTGGTGTTTTTCGCAGAAAAGAAAGTAAATTTAAAATAGGCAAAACTGGAGCTTCTCTTCACCATAAGATGACAGATCTAAACATCTGGAGGCTCTGTGCAAACACATATTGAACCATGTGAAAACCATTGATATTAAAAATGCAGACGTGCTGCATCATGTAAAGGAAAGCGTCAACAAACTCACAAAAGAGATGCAGGCGGCCAGCAGCAGGATTCTGACCAACAGGTCCTCAAACTGCTCCACCACCAACTCCCAGATGCTCTTTCCTGATGAGGAGAAAGTGCAGCAAACCACATGCAGTGTTAAACAATGTGTTTTAGGATCAAGTATATATGAAAACAGTATGGAATGTCCCTACAGTGTCAGCGATTTCTGTGAATATGAATTAGCAGTTTGATATGTGTTGATTAGTCTTCCCTCAGCAGCGCAACATAAACCTTATTTTCTTTATCTTCCTGTGTATAAACTCACAAATCTGGTTGCCATGCTGCCTTGTTTGTGTACGTTTTAGCTGCCATGTCGGCTACACTGACAGTTTGACAGACATGGACGGACTAATTTCTTTAACAGTGTGTGGTGTGAACATATTATTAGCCGTTTAGGTCAGCGTCTATCTCTAACTGGTAGAAATGGAGCAAGGAGCCAATGACAGGTGCTCAACTAAAGGCTTGTCATCACAGGAAGTGAGGGGAGCAGGTGTGTCCGGATGGTGCAACATCAAAAGATGATGGACTGGACACGCGATTCAGACATTAAGAATTGAAAAAGCAGGTGTTTCAGGCTTGAAGTGGACTCACCCTCCTCCGCTGGCAGCTCTGTGGGTGAAGAGAGATGGAGAGTGTTAATGAGGCGCATCTTAGAGAGTAGAAAAGCAGTGAGGTCAACAGAAATTAAAACACACAGTTAACAGTATATTTAATTAGAGATTCAGCAGTCTTCACTCAAAATGCCATCACTCCAGCCTTTAATGCGACAATAAGAGAGTAGAAATGTAAATTGACCCCAGCATGCATGTTCACAAGACTATTTCTGCCATTCATTTTACTGTTTGGAAGATAGATTCTCCAGGGAAATACATGCTTGTTGCCATGAGAACAGGTGTAATTAATGTCATTAATGATGGCTCTGTTCCATCAGGATGTCCCAGTTTCAGGGCCATGGCTTACTGGGACACTTAGTCCCAGTAGGGAGCTGTATTTAGTGATATTTACACCTGCTGTGACAAGATAAAGTGAAACAGGCCTCTGGGATACAGCTGCTGACCAGAGTGGAGACCGAATTTTTTGCATATTTTGACCAAATAGACTTGCTTTGTCTGGAGTTTGCATTTCACTGCCTCACTCTGCAGACAGATTCTATATAAGGATCAGAGATTGTGGCCACTGAGCAAACTCTGAGGAAGGCCCTGAGACGAGAGTTCCCAAATTGACCTTGAGTCAAGGAGGAACTCTGGTGCTTAAATTCACTCAAAATGCAAATTATCAATCTGAGCTGAAGCCAGTAGCAGTTGGCAGAAATCTGAGATGCTGCTGCACCTGCTGCACAAACATAACTGCCTCTTTGTGTCTCTTAGATAGTTTCCTTTAATTAGACCATCATCAAAGTCACACACAGCTCTGCTTCACCTGTCAGTCTACGTCTGCTCCTTCACCTCCTCTGTCTCACTGTCTGTTTCTGCCATTTTAACTGTTCAACCCTCAGGTACACTGTGTTTTCCTTGTCATCTCACTTCACAACCAGTTAAGTCTCTTCCTCTCCATCCTATGTTTCACCAGTCCATTCATTGCTACTCTTTCTTGAGCTCCATCCATCTGCTCCTTCCAGTCATCCATCCTTCTCACCGTTGAAGCCGTACTTGTCCAGGTTCTTCTTCACCTGATCAGGCGACAGGCCGGTTTCTTCAGTGACGCCAAAGTAGGACAGAACGTCCGGTGACTCTTTGGTGTGTGCGTTCTCCATCCTCACTGAAACGGAGAGGCTTCAGGACAGAGAAAAAAACACAGAAACATGAATCTGAGCGGCCCAGCCAGGCCTGCTGAATACTGCAACTCAGTGAAGCTGTGTTCAACCCACCACTTTCTTGAAGTGTGGGATTGGGATTAGAAACTGGCAACCCCCTGCGTTCACACTTGCTCTCTCTCTGCCCCCTCTCTCTCTCTCTCTCTCGCTCTCTCTCTCTGGGCTGTTGCTCTCCTCTCGGAGCCCCGGACTGACAGAAAGTGCAACCCGGCAAACTGTCCCGAAAAGTTTTATACAGCTGAAAAAGTGGCCTCATTGGTGCGTTGCCCCCCGTGCACTCGGCCCTCATTGGATGAGAACGTCACAAATAGGTGGGCAGGGATGGCCCAGTGGTAAAGAATAGGCAGGGAGGGAGGTGAGGAGGGGTGGGCAACAACTGCAGAGGGGTCTGCTGCCCGGCAAGCTGGAAATAAGATGTGTATAAGAGAGCGTGCACGGCCGGGACAAAGGAGGGAGGCTTCCTGAATGAGAGGACACTGATGGGCACATGTGGGTTCACATGTCTGAACATTCACCCACTCAGCAGAGGAATCAAAGAAATTGGAAAGAAGGATTTTAAAAGGTGTCCATACACAAAATAAAAGCTTTCTTCATGAGGTGTAGCTCTGCTGAAAAACTTATCAAACATATCAGACGGAGCATTTCAAATACTCATATTTATGCACTGACACGATTTTTCCAAAAGGATTTCTTTTTTTCTGAAACATATGAAGACTTTGAAGAGGTGGAATGCATCAAAGTACATTTACTAAAGTAAACATCTGAAGTGCTTTCCTGGAGTTAGATTTTACGGCACTCAATTCACTCAATTTCTGAGAAAAAAATGTTGTCCTTTTAACCCCTTTATCTTAAAGTGACTGCTATAGTAACTGTCTACTTTACAAATGTGGGTTTCACATTTAAAAGTATATGAGCTGTTGTGTTTCCCCTTTAAACCTTTTAAATAACTTTTAGAGAAAAAGGTAAACAGACTTTCTTCAGTCCTTCTGTTAATCGTCCCCCAAACTTCAGATTTATCTCGTGACCCTTTGAGGACACAGGACCGTAGGTTGAGCACCACTGCACTAAAATTACTGGCTGTATATAAAGTAGATGAAGTGACTCTATCTAGCTCTGACAATAAAATACTGCTTATAGATTCACTGATTAATAATAATAATCTGATAATATATATTGTTATCAGCAGTGTTGCATCACTGAAATGACATTACCATATATGAGTCTGTGATACTGACCCAACACATTACTGCTCCTTAATTAAAAAGCCACAGTTACTAATCAGTTACAGTTACTTCTCTTATTTTGAGGCAGTGTCTGTATCTGATAATGGATCTAAGATGGTGTTGCAGAGTCACACAAAAGTAACTTGATGAGTAGAGCAAGAGATTACTTTCTACAGCAATACTGTTTTAAAAAGTGACTAGTTAAAGCAATGCATTACTTTTTTTTGAAGTGCTGACCACAACACTGATTATCTGGCATGAGTTCATATAGAATACATATTTTTCTGACATTAATTTGGCTCAAAGTAGGAGTTTGAATACACAACTTTGACCTGAAAAGGTGTGTTTTTACATGTGTAAATTCGCGCTTTTACTTTACATAAAGCACCTGAGGACTTCTTCCACTTGTGGACCTTTAACATAATAAAGAACTCGAACAGTGAAGTTAGGATGAAGGTGTAGTTCTACTCAACTCTACAATGCATGGAAGGTTGAAGGAAGGGAGCTGTGCAGGGCATTGAAGGTCAGATGGTGAGACACACAGATTAACGTCTTTGCAATGGCACAGAGAGCAGAGGAAAGTAGAGAGTAGTGTTGGACGAAGGAGGATCTATGAACAACATGTCAGCTCAGTTCATTTATTGCAGTGAAGAGCTTCTTAACTCTGCACTTTAACAAAGGAAGAAATCACTGATGATTTATTACCAGGAAACAGTTATTACTAGCTGCTGATTATACCTTTTTGTGTTAATTCCTATCAGCTATGTGGTATAATATGATCGTTACTGCACTGACAATGATATGTTCAGACAAACATGTGAGCTGCGTGTTGATGTTCCATCATGTCATGCGACGCCATGTAAAGCCAGATCCATAACAATGTCCCCCTGTGTACCACCCTGTTCTGTCACACTGCAGACCCAGTCCCAGCCATGGATATATATCCATGGAGCAGAACGTGGAAGCTAGAAAGATTATTTTGGCTCTTTCGAGTGAGCAGGTGCCATATTTAAGTCCAGCATCAAGCTCTTGTAATACATCCTTGGTCCCACAGTGCCTGGTCTCAGTTACCTTGTCGTCACATCAAATCACACAGATGACGGAGCAAAAGGTGTGAAAGTACATGTGTACGTTCATGCTGGAAACATAATGCAAGTGTAAACAAAAGGGAACCCTGCTGGAAACCGATATCTGTTGCAAATTGACGTATGACTCTTTAAAAATACCCTTAAATTTTTTTTTTAACTGTGTAAACTTGTCCAGATAATGTTTTTATATGTGAGAAACTAAATCATCAGCAAAATGATGAGTCGACACCATAGCTGAGCATTTCCGTCTTCAAACTGCAGTGAAATGGGACTTTCCATATGATTCTGATTCTTCAGAATCATTTTTTTTGGTTCAAATAATGCATGACTGAATTACTCCAATATTACAACCTGCCATTGTGTAGCGTCGAGTAGTTTTACACTGTTTGAGCACAGCTGTATGCAAGCTGGTGTGCTCGAGTTGCAGGGGAGTGCAGAGGAGTGTTCATTCTAAGGGAAGCAACCGTGTAGAGCTATATCAGCCATTTTAAGGCATGAAGAGTTTATTTTCATGGAAAAAACTTTAAATATGTATTTTTTTTAAACACAGAGATGAGTTTCTAGGGTGTACATCAACACCTGGAGAGACTTGAAATATGCAATAACACATTTATTAGTTATTTAAGTGCAGCAGAAGCAACCTGTGAAAACAACATTTACACATCCTTTTAGCTTGATGTGGCAAATTAATTAGGAAATAGTCGCTGACTGACACATTAAGCTGCTAAGTCTAGTTTCAGGCCACCTCATACATGTGAAGCTGATATTCATTCTTCTCTTTATGTGCTGAATCTCTTTCAAGTATGTGAGGCATCAGATACACACTGGTATGGTTGAGTGCATCACCACAGGCCAGATCACAAATCTGGTTGCAAACTGTTGCACCAGTTTCTAATTTTGTCTGATTGCCGCTTGGTGCTGAGCAGGTACTATGCAGTGGGTTTTTTATGGAAATGAACCACCAGACAGCTGAACAATGAGGTGAAAGACTCTAAAGTACTCTTAAGAGCTGAGGGGAACTGAATAATTGGGAGATAACTGCTTGTGGGTTTCACATGCAAGCTGTCATTTATACACTGAACAGCTTGTATCTTCAACTATAATCAATAGAGAAACAAATAAGGTGTTGAAATTTTAGTTTTCAGATTATATTGTGAATAAAAGATGACGAAATTACTTTTTTGTAACTTATATAGTGTACTAAGCTTCAATATAACACCTGTTTTTAGTATTTTAATTTGTTAGCATTGAATGAAAATCATTTCTGGGGCTGAATATTCATGCATCTTGCACAGGTGCACTCTCTGTTTCCTGGCTTGTCTTCTTCTTTAATGTCCCTCTATCTACGTCAACCTTTCCCACTCCTGCTTCTGTCCGTCTCCCTCCGGGCAGTGCTCTGAGTTTAAAGCCGCTCCGCTGTGTGTTTCCCTGCTGACCCGCGGTGCTGTTGTGAGGTCCGGCTGCAGCAGTGCAAAGCTCAAGGTGGCTCACTGACATTTAGCTCAATCTCCCTTTGGGATCAGGTTACCGCGGCTCATTCTAAGCACTGTGCTCTAATGCTAATAAAACACAGCAGTGATAATGCTGCACCGCCTGCACACACACACACACATACACACACACACACACACACACGCTGGTACTGGTGTTCTTGCACAGTGAGAAGGCAATTCCTAAAACACCGGTTTGGGATCATTACTTGGAAAGAATGATTAGGTGTGTCTCATGCATGTAAAATCATTTGAGCTGGCTGTGTGTGATGAGATTGCAGTGACAGATCACACACTTTGTTGTGCCTCCACGCCAGTGACAGACACGGCTGCAGGCACTTTGTTTTCAGGTTGTCCGCACGTCCGATCTCGTGATATCTCCTGAACGCCTCGAGGGAATTTCTTCACATTTAGCACCGACGTTCACTCGGGCACCAGGATGAAGTGATTCAAATTTGATGCTTAAAGGTCAAGGTCACTGTGACCTCATAAAACATGTTTTTGGCAGAATTCATGCATTAATCATGATAAAATCTCCTACACATGTCTAAAATGATAACATGATAAATCGATGGCATGTTTTTATCCAAAAGGTCAAAGGTCAACTGCTCTGCTGCGTCATAAATGTCTGCAAAAACGCTTTTTTTCTTGCTGTTATTCCACATCAGTAGTGTAGGACAAGAAGGTGACCATATTTCACATTTGAAATACTGAATCTGTGACACTCGTCTGCCCACTTTGAACCTGTGGCTTGGATGTTTTTCATGCAACCACACTTACAATGTGTGTTAAGCATCCATGTTTTAGAGTTACCAACAATTTCACAGCTCTGTTTTTTTTAAAATCAGAATCAGCTTTATTGGCCAAACATGTGAAAACATACAAGGAATTTGTGTTTCTTTGCGTCTCTGCATGAATTTACACACTTTAAAGTTCTCACCACATATTTTATACGTCTGGACTGACATGGGTTTAAACTACAGCTTAACAATCACAAGGTGAAAGTTTTATATAATTGACTTCTTTGTTAACAATCTGAATCACAAAATAAACAGGTTCCCCTAGTTAAAGTAAATCTGAGCCAGTTGTTCTTGTCTGTACAGAACTGTATTGTCAAATCTGAGCTAAGACATGAAGTATAACCTTGACGTAAATGACCGACTTTATTCCTCCATTACTAAATTATTCGCTTTACTCGGCTGACTTTTATCCTGACTCTTATTAAGTTGTTCTTTTATGCTGTACCTGCTAATCCAGCTGCTGACAGTTCCACCTGCGAGCTCATGTTTTCAAGGTGCAGTCGCCAACAGTGGGCTCACGTGGGTCATGTTTTCTGTCATGATTGTTGACTTAAGGATATTTAAGTCATGGGATGCGAAGGGAGGACGCAGCACTGCTAAAGTAGGACGTCCTCCAGTGTCGACCCCTCAGAGCTCTGCAGTCTGTAACTGTTATCTCCACATGCTGTTAATGCAGGAAATATGGATTTACTAATATAAAAAAAGGAGGCATGAGTACAAAAAGAATGTACATTTTAAGGTCTCTTTGAAGCTGTAATACTGCTCTTTAATTCATAGCACACCTATTTAAGGTGGCAGCTAATGATTTCTTTTTTTATGATTGATTAATGTGTCTGTCATTTTTTCCAGTTAGTCAGTTTCTTTGTCTATAAAATGCTACAAAACAGTGAAAAATAATTGTCCAATGACTGAAATGTTGTCTGAAAAAGGCTTGTTTAGTCTAACAAACAGTCAGAAATCCCAAGATATTCCATTTATGATCATGTGAGACAAAGAAAAGCAACAAATCCTCATATTTGAGAAGTTAAAAACAGCAACTACGACTAAAAGGATTATTAAATTGACAAAATAGTTGCAGGTTCAATTCCAGTCACTTGATTAATTAATTAATTGACTAAGCAGTGCAGCTCTTTAACCAGTCTTTAAACCTGACTTTGTGTCATGCAAGCTGGGGACAAAATTCACGACAAATAATCAATATAAAAATACAGTGCAAAGACTTTTTTTTTTTAAATCAGAAAGGTAAATAGCTGCAACCTGCACAAAATGACCCAACAGAAAAGTTAGGGATGCTGACAGCTTCAGATTTGTTACTGTTTCTTCATCTTTCTTCCTTATCCATCTGTTTGTTTGGGGGGTTTTTTTGGACAGTGGAGTGTTTTCCACATTCTCCTCTCCCAAGAAATGATTATGTGCATAATGATTAGTAGCTGGGATGGGGACAGGCTCGGTTGTGATGTAACCAGCGTGTGTGAGGGCTTGTTGGCAGGAGGCTCGGTGTGGGAGGTGGGTATGTCAGGGCTGCCTGCCTGTGGCTGCTCATCACTGGGATAGATACAGGAAGCACTTTGAGGGAGGATGATGAGGGCCAAAAGTAGCAGCAGAGCCGGCAGCAGTGTGTTTGTGTGTGTAGGTAGTATACTGCATTGTATTATTAGCTGAGGCTGGGCAGCTGGGGTTTGAAGTGCCTCACTGTAACTGTACCTATAGCAGCAGTTGTGCTCCTCTGGTATAAATAGTGCGCTGGGCATGTGGGCAGGCAGCTATGACACAATGGCAGAATTTCGGTGTTCTTTCAGGGAGGATTGAGAATGTGACACCCTGCAGGCGAGGACCCCCCTAGATGCTGCGCCGAGGCTTGAAGGTTACGTCAAGGTGGGGATGAGTTTGCAAGGCTTTCACATGCACTGTAGTAACCTCATTACCCTGCTGTTCCTCCTGTAATCAGGGTGTTAATTAGTAATTACAGGAACTGCGCTGCAGTTTTTGAGGAAATATGTTTTTGCTTCCATGCTGAGTTAGATCAGAAGATCACTTTCCATGCAAAAACCAAAGAGTACAAGCAACAACTAGCCGCTTTATTTATTCATTTGATCACATAGCCCCACATTAAAACGTGCTTTGTCGTTTTTACCCTTTGATTTTTGCACAAATTGAAAAAAAGAAGATATAATGTATCAATTAGTGAGCTTTAAATGTGAGTTTTGTTTCATTTAAATAGAGTCTTCTCCCCTGTTTTCAGTCGTCATGCAAAGTTAAACTAACCAGCTGCAGTTGTAGTTTCATTCTTAGCGTACAGACATGGAAATAGTGCTGGTCCTCTCAAACAAAGAGCAAACAAACTTGCCAAAAAAGTTGATTTATTCGTTTAACACAGCTATTTCTGCTGATTAAACCACTAACTTGGTCCCTCAAGCCTTGGTCCCTGTTTTGGATACCTGGTGCAGAAGAAAGAAACTGTGATCACAATACTGACCTTTTAGTTTGATATAGGAAACTTTTTACCTGTTTATTGTTGCTTATTGCTTATTTCCAGCAAATATGGTGCAACATTAGAACCCATGTTGTCTCTTTTTGCTCCGTTTTTGGTCTCTACCGACACCTGATGGAAACTTTTTGGCTGCCATATGCCCCACTTTGTTCACTGTGTCAGTCCTTTGATGCAGAACAAGTAGTGTTCAGTGGATTTTTTGAGATTTCTTTGCTGAATTTAGCTGCTTGGTTTAATAAAGTGAATGTGTACAGTTGACAGTCTGCTGCTGATAAATGTTGCAATTTGCAAGTAAAGTGAGGGAAATAATTTTATCATTTGTTCTAATTGCTGACCAAAACACTGCAATCAGAGGTTTAGAGTAATTAAACTAATGCAGCGCGCATGCTATCATTATGTTAACAGTTTGTCTATCTAACCTAAACAGTAATCAGTTATTATGTGGATGTAGCTATGTGTGTTCATTTCACTCACACTCTTTCTGTGTTTGCAAACGTGATTTGTAGATGCAAAACCAGACTCTGGTAGCTTTTATAATAGGGACTGATGTATCGCAGGTGATGTTTCACATGTTTGAATGTGCTCCCATCTGCTGCCATCTCAACAATGTCTCGCCTGAAATCTTCGTATTCTGTTTCACCAGCCCACGATTCCTGCCCTCCTCTTCACTTTGCTGCCACGTGCCCTGAAAAACTAACCCCTGGAAGTAAATCAAAGCCAGGCGCTCTCTTAAGTAAGTGCGTCCCTGAGAACATGAAGTGAGGACACACTCCAGGCTCTCGTGTTGCTCTGTTATGTCACCAAATCTCTTGATCGAGCCCCCCCGCAGTCGACCCTCCAATCTGGTCCAAGGAGAAACTGGAAACTGATAAAGAGCCACTTCCTCCTCAGAAGATCTGCTCGGGCTTTGCAGTGAAGCAGAGCCAAAGCAACTCCAGTCAAACACAAAATATACAAACTCTGCCCTCTGCCTCCAAGTGTGTGTGTTGTGGTTTTGTTTGCAGGGGCCTGTCCAGTCATGAGTAAGATTGATGGCATCAGTTAATAGCTCAGAAGCAGCTACTGCGCTGCTTGTATTACACATTTAGATCTCGTATGATTTGATATCCTTAAAAAGTCTGCACGCTTGTCTGGGTTGGGTGTAATTTCAAACTACATCACATGGAAATCTGATCGAACTACTAATGTCAAGTTTGTGTCAGAATGTCCATTAATTCTCTCAGATAATTACATCAACGTCTCTCACCTCTTCTATCACAGAGGCTTTGGATGAGGCCTTCTGTTTCAGCTCACAGTGTGCAGACAAGTGCTGTTCACACTTACAGTCTCTTTTTTTTTATTGTAGTCAAGATGCCAAGATTTCCACAATAACAGAGCTGTCGCTGCTACTGAGGTCATTTAAATCTTAAGTTTATATGTTTCAGCTTCTACAGCAACAAATAAAAAATAAAGGCATTTAGAATTTCCTCTTGAATGCTATTCCTTAAAAAAGAGGGGTAAGAACCTCCTGTGATGCTGTGTACACCCCCTACTCACAAGGTAAGTACCTATTGTTGCTGCTGCTGCTATTACTGTGGCATTGTAATCCTAAAGTGGTTTGCATTGTTTGAATACTGAGGCTTTGTGCTTTCAGTATAATCAGCAGTGCAGGGGTAAAGCTACAGGTAGAGGACCTTTGTTGCCATGGTTACAATAAAAAAACACAAGGTTAAGGTTATGGTGGAAAGAAACAACTACTGATTTGTTATGGAAAGCAAACAGTGGTCTGTTCCTTTATAAAGTCCAAAGTTTTGTGGACCCATCCATCTGCCCCAACCTCTTCCCTACAGATTTGTGGCTCCATAGCAGCATTACCTGACTTCCCCTATGGCCTCCAGAGGGCGCTGTCATGTGAACGTTTACGTTGTTGAGTGATACAGTCTCCATTAATTATAGGTCATAATAAGCCGGGAATTTTGTGGTGGATACCAGTAAATGTTTATAAAATTATGCACGACATCAAGTATGCTACACATACTTACATAGATATACTTACGTAAATATTAAACATTGAGTTTGAGCTCTGTTTATCAGCTTATTTACTGATGCATTGATACGGAGCTCGAAATAGTGTTGCTGCTTCTTTATGAAAAAAAGGAACCAGCATGTGGTGGGTCAGACATCTGATTAGGACCCCGAGCATATCTCATCTGACCTGGGAACACTTCATGATCCCCCAAGGAGGAGCTGGAAAGTGTTGCTGTGGAGAGGGATATTTGCAACGCCCCACTTAGCCTGCTGCCAACGTGGCCCGACTAGGGATGAGTGGAAGTAAATGGATTGATAGACTGGCAGCAGATACAGAAGTTCTGTTGGCACAGTGCTTCTGAGCTTCTAAATTAAAGCTGCACTGGTAAAACTTGAGGGAAATATTGTAATTTGCAATCTCAGACTACACAAAATATCTACAGCATGTATTAGCTTCTGACTTGCAGAAAGTGAGGAAAACAATACAAATCCTCAAAACTGCTGTATCTCTGAACTATCTGTTCAACCAAATAACCTATTAAAGCTATTCTTTGGGACACTTCCATTTACTGAGCCCCCCCTAAACTGATGTATTCAGAATATATTGTGGGAAATTCATCACTCATGTGAGCTTTTCCTGGGATTTTCTGTACTAATGCACAATACGAAAAATGAATTGTTTCTTATATTTTATATTAGAGGAAGTGACGGGTGCTTTCAACGGAGCTGTGACTTCAGTTCAGTCTGCAACAATCAGAAAATGCTTATGCTAATGAGTCAATGAGCACAAGTGCCCACTGTGTGCCCCTCTGCTCCACGGTGCATCTTTCTCTGGCAGGTTGGTTGGAGGAGTTTGGCATTCTCGGAGCTTCAGAGTATATTTAACCCTGTGGCTCCCCTGCCGGATGGCCCCTCCATATACGGGCCTGAGCGCGGGGCCGGCTGAGAACGACTGGGTGCACAGGGTTGGAGGAGCTGCAGCGATGACAGGGTGACAGATGAGTTTAGAGCAAGGTGAAGGGAGTCCACTATGAAGGAGCAGAGAGAGAACTCGGAGATGTATAGAGTTTATCACTTCCTTTGCTTGTTCTTTATTGAGCAGCTGTGACAGACTCTTTGTTTGGCCTCTTTAGACCAACACAGAAATAGACAGAGAGCAGGTACATCCACTGGGAAAGCTCCTATAGATTAAATACACACCAAACACACTCATCCGGACGCTACACACACTACACACACATGCTGCACACAACCTTCAAAAAATGTCTGACAGAAGCTGTTAGCGACGTGGATGCAAGCTGGAATCGAAAAGGAAAAAACAAGCGGCAGCGGCCACGTGAGCGAATATATAAATGTGACCTTGCAGACACAAGCGACAACATTTCTGAGCATGTCACAGTATGTTCAAGTGTGAGTGTGAGACAGACAGACGGACGGACAGTCAGACAGACAGACAGAGTGTATGGAATGCAAGGGTGCGTGTGTGTGTGTGTCTGTCTGTGTGTGTGTGTGTGTGTGTGTGTGTGTGTGTGTGTGTGTGTGTGTGTGTGCGACAGGTGTTTAGCTGGAATGGTGCTAAGCTTTAAGTGCTGTCCCAACCCAAGCCCTATTCCTGGTGTATGTAGACGCACACACACAGTCACACACCCAAACACCATAATAGTAATCATCAATTGCACAATAATTTTTTTTTATTGTACCCAGAAAATTATCTTTGCATTTTTTTTCTTGCAGAACAATCACACACACTAAAACCTTATCTTTCGCAACAACAACTGAATCTAAACTTTAAAATCTACATAATGTAGTGAGTCTAAGCCAAGCAGCTAAGCTCAGCAGAGTCACATTAGTATGCAGTTGGATGTTAGTCATTATATTTGAAATGCTAAAATACACACTGAAGCACAATAAGAATGCTGTGTCTTTATTTCCATGTTTTCTGTGTGCATCATTGCTTGTGAGGGTGTCACATATTTGCCTGAGCCTTTGGTCTACTATGAATGTAGCCTCCAAGGACATTTTTGTGACACCTTATCAGGTGTCTTAAAAGTAGTCGGCCTGAAACGTTAAAAAGTCACGTGAAGCAATCATTGATTAAACCCCTTAAAACTATTTTTACATCCAAATATTTAGCAGTTTATACAATAAAAGTAATCTCTGTCTGCCTTGAAATGTCTTAGATGTAACTCTGCACCCTTGCTTCCTTCAGAATGTACAGATCTGTGCAGTCCACCTTGTTGGAGCTCGCACACCTATGACTCTGCTCCAGTACTGTAAAACTGCTCTGCACTGCATAATGACAAGTTGTATTGTTGGAGTAATTCAGCCGCACATGCATGAACCGAAAATCAGTCAAGAAGATACAGAAAGACCTGCAAGTAGATTAGTTTCTGTGGTTTGGTACGTATGAGGTATAAATGTAGAAGTCTGAACCTGCATTTTTGAGGTAGAAATACTCTGTTATGGCGCTGGCTGTTTGGCTAATGATGTGTCTTTTAGCATATTAAAAACACCTTTTTGGACATGTTAACCTGTAAAAAAAAATACTTGAATTTCACAGGAGGGAATTGATTGCACACACAACATGGAAAACACAGTCTGTCTGCATATATCATAAATCCTGACTATGCCAGTGAATAGAATTATATCAAAATATGATTTTTTGTCATGTTAAAGCAATATTACCAGATCTAATAAATCAGGGATGAACCGCTCAGAAAAGGTGTGTTCATGCAAAATACCAATATGAATTATAGTGGCACCCCCACAATTCATAACATAAGTCATCTCATAGCATTTTACAAAGCAGGATGGAGGCCTCAGAATGCTATGATATAGAGAGGAAACCCAACACATCTAAATATTCTCTTGGAGCAGCTCTTTGGTGACACTTGAAAGAAGAAACTCCCCTTTAACAGGAAGAAACTTCAGCAGAACCAGGCTCAGGGAGGGCAGGCATCTGCTTCGACTGGTTGGGGTGAGGGCGAAGAGGACAGAGAACAACATAGCTGAGAAAACAGGCAAACAATGCATAAGGGAACAATAAACACTGAGGAGGTTGGTCATTAGTAACCAGAGATCAGAAATGCGCAGCTACGGAGCCAGAGATACCTGCAAAGAGGACAAAACACAGCAATGACACAAGGTCAGTGCCATGCAGTAGTGGCATATAACTGTAAAACAGGGTTCTTCTCATTGCTAGTGGATGCTAGTGGTTTATTGCAGTTTATTTACTGTACTTGCAGTCACAGTTGGGGGAATAGCTGAGGGCAGAACCAGCGGACGTCGACCCTGAGGCCTATAAATCAGCTGCAGTATGTGTGGAGCTCGATTACTGCTGCAGAGCTGGAACCAGAAGAGCCGAGTGCTGAAAGAGGAGCCAAGTAAATAATATAACGCTGAGTCCATGACTGCTGCTGTGGAACTTTTCTCTGTGGCAGAAAACAATGGCCATGTCCTTAGAAGAAAAAGACATGTACAGAAATTAAATATTACAATACTAGATTGTAATAGAATAACTTCACTTTAGAAAAAATGAAGAAAAATGCAGTTTTTAAGGTTTGTTTTTGACTTATTGTCTTGAAATTTTAATCCAAAGGGGTATTTGTGTATACAGTAGATGTGAAATGTGTTTAACAGTCTTTTAAAGTCTGGAAAATAGATGTAATTGGCAGTGTAAGGGGTCACGACTACAAAGGACTGCAAAAATAGTTAGCTGAACAGAAGGTCCCATTTCTCCAGAGCCAGTTGACAACACTTCCTATTAATAGTGAGGATTGTCCTTGGGTATTTTTATAAAAGGAGTGTGAGTGTGTGCATGAGGAAAGTAAGGCAGAAGGGGATGAAGCTTTCTCAGAGAAGACACATAGGAAAAAGCTCGTATTACAGCAGCCTTACGCACTGCTGGGCTCATGCGTCACAATTTGCCTTCGCTCAGTGGCTTGTATCGCTTTCCTCAAACCTTCTCCTCCATCCTCCTCACATATTCCATGCAGCTTTGTTTTTGTCTGTAATTTTCTCCACTGTGCTTTCACACAGACTCACACCCCGGCTCTATTTTTAGCCGGCTGTGGGGTTTGAAGGTAGAGTTGTGTCGACCCCTCGTCTCACCCCAGCTCCAGGCCTTACAAGGACCCCCTGGTGGACACGGTTGTCTAGCAACCGGCCGTGTTTGCACCTAAGCTGTGAAGGTCCAGCGCTCGACCCACACCTGCCCTTCATCATCTTAATTATCGGTGTCACCATCGGCCCCTGTCCTCCTTCATATCGGCGTGGTTATCTTGAGCGCTGGGTGTTAATGCAGCAGGAGAGGAGCGAAGTTGTGCTGCTGTGTCTTGAGAGGAAATCGCTGTGAGTGGAGGTAAAAGTGGGAAGATGAAAATCTGGAATGTAACGGTCTGCTGAGGTGGTAAAACATTAACATACAAGTGAGAAGAGAAAATATGCATTCGGCCTTAAACAGGACTGCATTGATTTTGCGGTTCATAAGCAAAGTTTGGCAATTTGCTTTCACCTTTGGCAGCATCAGTAAAACACAGTTTGAGATGGGTCATTAGTTCTCAAAAGCACACTGCTTTAAAGTGTCCAAGGAGCTCAGTCATCAATGACTAATGAGGAAATTTGATTGTTTCCTCTTTGAAATGTGCTCTGACTGTTTAGTGTTGCATTTCTATTGATCCCACAATGAACAGTTCAATAAGGACAGATCATTTTAAAGTAGAGAATGGAAGTTGATCGCAGAAACATTAGCCTGTTTCATCAGGCAGTCAGACGCTGGTGAAGTCTCAGATGAAGGAAGGGGACGAGGACACGACTTGAAGTTGGCTTATGAGCTGATTATATCTGGTTGAGATGCTCTGACTCGTAGAACAGTTGCAGATAGATGAGTGAAGTTCACATTGAGAGTGAAGGAATTTTGACAATGTGAGAAAATTGGAAGTGATGAAGATGACAGAGCGGAAGGACGAGCCCGTATTCACCGAAAGAAATGGAGACACGGTGTGAATGAACAGACCTCCCTTGCTGAACTTATGCATGAGCTTCATTTAAAAAAAAAAAACAGGATTAAAATCAGTGCAGTAATTCTTCTTTGAGGCATCTACATTGCTATACATGTAGTCGTTTATGTGGTCTGTTGTATAGAAAGATGGACAAACCATTCACAACATCTCTCACAGGTTTCCCAAATGGCATTTATGGAAGCTCAGTGTGTGCATCTTGCAACATGCATAACTTTAAGCTTTAATTTAAACAGGTGAGTTATATAAAAATTAAAAGCCTTTATGGTTGTCATGAACAGGAAAATTAGCTTTAAAGACCAAAACCATATTCGTACCACACTGTAAACATGTTTATTTCTGCTGTAAAACTGCACATTTTAACATGAGGGTCTATGAGGACTGACTGGCTTTTGGAGCCTCAAGTGGCCATTTAAGGAACTGCAACAGTCTTCAGACCAAACCAACACTGACTACAGCGACTTGAGGCAATTTATCAGACTTTGTGCAGCTCACAAAGGAGCCACATGAGTTTCTAAGCAGTTTTAGTTAACTGAGTTCTGTTTAAAAGTTCCATAAATCTTCTGTCAAACTCTGAAATTGCTTTGTCCAGTCTGAGGAAAAATTACCCTGATAATACCACTTATATGGGGCTTGGAGACGATGCTTTATACCAGAAAGGATAAGAAATAAACCGATAATACAATATATATTGTCAATAGATTTTTGTCAAAACTGATGTGAAAAAAGCACCTTCCCAGGTTCATGTCTTCACTATATTAAGGGAACTTTACTGAACTTCAGACAGTTCAAATGCTTAAATAGTTTTCAAATATATATAAGAAATGTTCTATATATAATATTACCAGGAAAAATGCACTTCATCTTTTTAGCTGAGAGTTAGAGGACACAATGACAACCGCTCTCATATTTTATTGTAAATATGCAGCAGTACTTTAAAGCCAAGCATAGCGACTGGAAGCAGGAAAACAGCCAACCTGGTGCTGTATAAATGTAAATAAATGCACCTACCAGGATGTCAGTTTAACACATCTTATTATGTTTGATTGATTGGAACAAAAACCAATAGCTGATCAGTTATTTTTCTATATTTACTGTACAAATATAAGAGTGGCATCAATCCAACACTCACAAGGAAGCACATGGGTTTACTTTACCTGCCACGAAGAAAGCTTTCTGTTACTGTAAACAGTGTAAATTATACTATCAGAGTTAACATCAGATGTATGCATCCACATTGTTAAATATGACTACACTCTTCTTTTTTTATTTACACAGTCAAGGTGTTTAATTGCTCCAATTATATGGAAATGTTCTTTGCTCCAGCTGTAAGGTTCTCAGTCATTATCTCAGTCTTTCAAGCTATTACAACCATTCTGACCATAATCCTTACACTTCTATTAATAATCACACTGCTGCTGCATCTTTGACAGAGTTCTCATAATAAGCAATTAAGACAACCATCATCTTTAATATTACATTTCTGTACCGGGTCGCCATTTCACCTCACTTCACCCCGATGTCCATCAGTGCCATGAAGTCCAATTAGGTTAATGATCCCTCAGAGACGGACCGAGTGTGACAGTGAGCTGTGATAATGATGGCAGAGCTACAAGGAGAGTGGAGGAGCAGAAAGGTCGAGGCCATTAGGAAGAGACAGCTGCTGGAGACAGAGTGACATGTTGGAGGACAGAGGAGCAGCACCGACACCGTTTCTACTGTCCCCAGTCATGTGATGCATAAATATCAACGCAGTCTGAGGGCAGACGTCGATGTAAATATGAATCTTATGTGTCAAATTAGACAGTGATGTTTAACAAACTTCAGTTAATGAGAATTTTGGAAGGAAGTGAGTCAGTTTTGTTGATGTTTAGATACGTAATTTACTTGAAGGATGGCAGATTAATGAAATCAGTCAAGTGAATCAAAAGCAGTAAAATTAAAGCAGGAAAAACAAAAGCAATGAACTGAAAGTTGCTGTCAAATGCCATGAAACTGATAGGACCTCTGGAATCAGGTGTCTGTGGAACATTCACTACACCTAATCTTAGGGTCCATAGTTTGATTCTAACAGTAGCTTCTTCAATTTAAACCATATGCAAAAACACGCACAAAAAATAAAGTACAAAGTTCTTGCACTGGGCATTTTTTTGCACCAATTCTGATGGTGCTGCTTCCCATTAAAGGGGAGGTTTTTTGGTTTCTCCCCACTGTCTCCAACTGCTTGCTCTAAGGGAATCCAAGGAGAACTTTGGATTGTTGGTTTCTCTGTTCAGAAATTGTAACCTTACTATGTTAAATGCTATGTGATAAAGTATGTTGTCAAGTGGCGCTATACACCGATCAGGCATAACATTATGACCACCTGCCTAACATTGTGTTGATCCCCTTATGTGCTCAAAAATGCTCTGAACCATTGGGCATGGACAAGAGGACCTCTCAGGGGGTCCTATGGGGTCTGGAACGATGACAGTGGATCCTTTGGGTACTCTGGCTTGTGCAGTGGGGCCTCTGTCAATCACACTTGTTCCACTGCATCCTGTTGATGCTTGATCAGAATGAGGTGTAGGAAGTTTGGAGGTCAAATCAACATGTTGATCCATTGTCATGTTCCTCAACATGTTCCTGATTGGTTGATGTTTTTTCCATGTGGTGGGGTGCATTTTCCTGTGGGGGTAGGTCAGTGACATTTGGGATTTCCATTCATATGAGGGAGTGTGTTTGTTGTGGGACAATGTTTGTTTGGGTGTCTAAGTCTGATCAACATGGATGTTAAAATCCAAAGTTTTCCATCAGAACACCACATAGTACCAATATGATCAATGTTATTCACTTCACCTGTCAGTGGTCAGAATGTTGTGGCTGATGGATATATATATATATATATATATGTATATATGGAAGTATGTCATTAATTTCTCCTCTCTTTAAGTGAAGAAAAGCATATTAGGAAGCATGATATTAGGTGATAAACTGAGCACTCCCTACATCACTGAATGTAAGTGTTACTTTCTTTTTTGCAGCAGCTTTGTGGGGGTTTGTCTCACACACATGCATATTAACACATAAAAGTTTGTATCTGTACACACATGTTGTACTAAGTTCCTCACCAGAAAACACCACGAGAGCATTGGAGAATTATTTTATTCATTCTCAGATAACAGGATAATGTTCATGACCGACGCATTACAGTATAGAAATCGTTTACTGCCTAGAGAAACTACAAAAACTCTTCATAGAATTCAGCCGTTCGGTTTTAAAAGGATCACTTTTGTCAATACTGGACAAATGCATACAATCTACTGAAGCACAGACATTCCTTCTGATGATCTAAAAGTTACATCATTATGGTTTTTAAGACATCAATAGAAACATGTAAAAATCTCATAAAGTCTCATTCGTCATTCGGAGCAATAAAAATATTCAGTATTCTAAAGGTGTGAACTGAGGAGCCATTCACAGCAGCAATGATGGCTGGGAAGAGGTGGTTTAAGTTAGTCACAATATACTGTAGTTCACATTCAATAAAGTGTGGACCAGACGAAGCGTGGATGAGTGGCAACACGGGATTTAACTGAGCTCACCTTCATTTCGGAGACGAATTTATGTCAAAAGTGTAAAAATATACATGATATATGATATATATTTATATATATACATACATTAAAATACAGTTATTTCCAGTTTAAAGCCATCAGCAAGTATTTCCCAAAACATAGATCAGAGATTCATGTTAGAAATCAGTTTATAAAGGAAGTGACACTGTTTATTTTGGAATCATACAGTTCTTCAAAAATACAACAAATAGAGCTCTAATGTGATATTTTTCAAAAAAACAAGTTAATAAGAGAGGATTACTACACAAACGAAATTAAAGGAATGGAAGTGAATTTAACTCTTCTGTCAGACGTTTGATCCCCCAAAAACTGATCAGAAAGTAAAACAGAGATGAATGGATTGATTGTCAGGCTGTTTTTTTAAAATGTCGCTCTAACAGAAGACACTTCAGTGTTTGAAAATGTTAGTAGGAACTTTAAAAAGACTGACTTTGACTAAAACTCCTTCATTTTCCCACAGGCACCAAACTCTGACCAGCAGGGACACACACACACACACACACACACACACACATACACACACACAAAGGGAGGAAACCACATACACACAGGGTCGCTACAAACACACACATTTTCAGCATGGTCCAGTTCTCTTTCATTGGCGAATGTATCTTTCATGTTAGTAGCACATTATACAGTTAAATATCTGGGTTATAATAACATGTGGAGTAATAAGTTTGATATATTTTACATGGCGGCTTGTCAGGCCATTAGTTAAACCTCTCTTTCAATGTCATGGTGATGAAAAAAAAGACCTTTTTGATGTCTTTCCATAAGAATCCCTACAAAATAAAAGTGTGTGTGTGTGTCAGGTGGAGTCAGGAGCCCTATAGGTTGCTGAAGAGTTCGTTTTTCTTGGTCCAGTCCATCGGCGGGGCTCTCTTGTTGGAGCGTTTCTGGTGGGCGAGCTCTTTGACCTGCTGCAGGGTCATGTTGAGAGCTGGGATGGCATCTGTGATCGGACCCTGAAGAAACAAGGGCAAAGAGATGAAGATGGAGAACTTATGTCAGCGAGAACATGCTGCTGTGGTGTATTTTGTGCAGCATACCTCAGGCGGGGTGTTTGCTGGCGGGGTTGTGAGCGAGGTGTTGGACGAGGCGTTGGATGGGGAAGGACTGATGGACAGCTTCGAGTCCCTCTCTGCCTCTTTGGCCACTCTACCGTTCACCTGTGGAGACAAAACACTCAATCAGCATCACTTCATTACCACAGCTGAGAAACCTGAGCCAGCCTTCATGCAGCAACAAACTTCACCACAAGGGGGCAGACTTGTATTTGAGTTGCTTTGTTCCTATCAAGCACAAGTGTACTTCACTTAGAAGGACCTATGAAGTGGCATTTACAGCTCACCTGTTTTCAAACCAGCCTTTCAGACATATTCTGTGGTCCATGAAAGCAAAAGACTGTGCAGGAAAAATAAAAACAGAATCTGATGGAGGGTTTCATGTTAAACAAGTGTATAGGTGGCGGCAACCAAACACCTGGTTTGAATCCACACTTCCTGATCTGCTGCTGAACCATCCAGACCCCTTAGGCCTGCTTTCTGGCAGCCTTCAGTTTTTTTTGCACCACAGATCTTCAACCAACTTCCATAAAGCTGCAGGTCTTCTGCAACTTTCACTTCTTTTAAATCAAGCCTGAACACTTTTCTCCAATCTGAGGCTTTTGAATAATTTAAAGTGCACTACTTGTCTTTTCATCTTATTTTTTATTCTCTATATAACTCCTAATTGTGTTGAAATGCCTTCTTTATATGATTTTATGTTCCTTTTACGCATTGTCTCGGTGCATTTTATGTTTTATGTAAAGAACTTTGATCTGCCTTGTTGCTGAAATGTGTTCTACGAATAAAACTGCCGTCCCTTACTGCCTGTCTCCACTGCCACTATAAAATAAAGGTATAAAAACGCCTGGGAAATTAAAGATATCTGCAGTTTAGTCTGTTTAGTGATCAAGGAATCACTAAAAGGAGGTATTTCTTCTGGAGAATATCTGTGGAAAAGGTCATGAAACCACTTTAAATGTTGTTTTTGTAAGAGATTCATGACACTGGAGGAACTCTTCCCTGTTTTCCTGCTGAACGACTCGTCACTCATTGATTTTTCTCTCCAGCAGTGTGCAGCAGTTTGAATAAGCTGATAAGATAGTAGGATGAAGGAATTTTAACTACTTGCAGTATCACAAACATAAATCTTAAGATTTTTAACCCGCCCTACAGTCTTCCACCTGGCACATGCCTTCTCCCTGACCTCTTCCTCCTCCAACCTTTTGCGCTTGTTACGCAACAATACGTGGAACATGCTACTCTGCTGCCGCACATACAGTTCCCCGAGTAACGGGAAGTCCGGGTCAGGCTTCACTTTGCATATCTGGCCCGGCGCCCAACAGCGAGGCCGCCACACACCGTAAACACAGTACTTTCTTTGAGTTTGTCCACGTCCAGGCTGCCATTATCTGGACCCATCAGCGCTGATTTACATAAAAGTATTCGCATGGGAACGAGACACTCCGGTAACCTGAGAGGCCCTTTAGAAAGCATTCCTGTGATACAACTAACAATGAGAACTTTCACCGACATGAAAGTAGAATCCATCTTCTCACCTAACACTCCACAGGAAAGTATTTCTCAATATGTCAAACTACTCCTTTACTTCTTCTGGAAACTGTTGTGTCTCGTCGGGATTAAGCTCAAATCCTTCAGCAGGATTATCAAGAAGCTGCTGCATCTTCTATGTAAATATGCCAATTATGCACGACACTATAAACTGTTTTTGTGTGAACTCTCTGTCAAATATTTCAAAAGTTAATGGAGCTGGGTGGAGTTTTTTTTACACAGCGCCACACAATGAGCACCAGAACGTTTAGACAATCGCCGGAAAGTGTGTTCAGTACACGTCTGTGATTAATAACTCTGATGTGGCACACCGCACCTGAAAAAAAGCAGAGGCCTGCTGGGTTGTACGTCTGCGCCACACGAGGAGCTGCAGGGCAGAACGTTTAGAAACGGAGCTATCAATGCTGCACTGATGAGGAGGGAAGTGGCCTCTGTGGGAGTCTGACACATCTCCACTCGCTTCAAAGTTCAAATCTCCACTTTTGGCTTTGCTCTGAAGCAGATTTTCAAACCTAATGAAAGCTCTGCAGACTTTAAAGTGTCCCTCTGTGTGATGTAGCTGCTGCTGCTGCTGCTGGTGAGTCTTACCTTCTCCTCCATCCCTCCGTTAATGACAGGCTCTGGCAGCGGACCTGTCGACAAGAAAATCACACCACAATCACTCATGGTCTCCAAAAACTCAGCTCTCCCTGTCTGTCCTCCTCACTGTCTCACTGGTCCTAATGTCGTCATGGTACTTTATGTCCTTCAGGCCCAGTGAGGCACCACTGGAGCAGAGAGATCCCCTCTGCTAGATCAAGAGTCTTCCTGCAGCTCACCTTTCATTCCACCAACGCCTACTCTATTACATAGCACAGGTATGAGCACATTATCTATTATGCATGTGTGGGTCATCTTCTATGAGGAGCTCCTGGTCCTCTCCACCTCCCCCTCCTCCTCCAACAAACCATTCAAAAAGCTCAAGTGGAACATTTCCTTGTTTTCTGTCATAGAAATGCACTGATGTTCCCATATAATCCACAAACGATAGTGGACCACATTCAGAGATGTGACGCCTGCAGATAGATTTCATACCTTACCTTCCATCCCTCTGATCTTCTGCACAGCCAAAAAAGTGTTCTGAGCTAATTACTGCAGATATCAGCTGGTCCTTCAGAGTTAATCTGAGCTGTGAATCCTCGGCTCTTTGTTGTGTTAGTGTCCCTGATTCTGAGAGGAGCCTCTCCAAGTCCTAATACAGCTCCAGCTCCAGGCTGAGAGGCCACTTGGAGCGAGCACCTTGGAAACCAAACAAAGGTTCTGGCCAGCCGGGCTGATCGCAGAGATGCTGTGTGTGTGTGGAAGTGAAGAGTCAGTGTGGGCAGGTGCCCTCTGAGTGGGCAGCATGTGAAGTGCAGGCAGTTACCTGGGAAACTCCTCAGTGGAATCTCTCCCCTGTAGAGTGTTATTATTTTTAATCCTGGACTCAAACACTGCTGGTTTAAGAGTGAATGCATCCAACTACAGCGGAGGAAAAAAGCTAACTACAGTTACTCAAGAGCTACATTTAGGTAGCATTTGGAGATACTTTTCATCTCACTCTACTGCATGCTTTTACTCCTGTAACAGCCATCAATGCTGAGTGTGTGGTTAGAGACTATTTGTACTTTGGATGGCACTGCAGTTATCTAACTAGTAATTACTAGAGAGATTAGGATTTAACAAAAAAAGCGCTGAGTTGAAGCCTCTTGTCATGTTTGAGAGCTCTATCAGCTTCACTAACAAGGAATTGAAATAAATAGATCAAATTATCTATTTGATTACAAAGAAGCAAAGAAAAATCATTGCAGATTTGAACCTTACTATATTTTTTCTAACTCATTATCAACCTCATGGTCCCTCAAATTTATCTTGTGACCTTTAGGAGACACTTGGACTTATTAATTAGAAACTTTTCTGATGATCAAATTATCCTTTTATTCATTTTTGGACAAAAATACCAAATATTTGTTGGATTTTTTTGTGACACATGATTGTAAACGGAGCGTCTTTGGACTTTTGGTGGGACAAACCAAGATATCTGAAGACATCATCTTGGTTTGTCTTATTCAAATTAACCTACCAGTGCAGTAATGTTATATATACAAATACTGTATATCAGTAAGAGGGTCTATTTTACTGCACAACCAGCACTGCGACATTCTTTATGTGAGTCTTGATGGCAATATTTATGTACTTTTACTTAATTATGATTGTGAATGCAGGACTTTTACTTGTATTTGAGTATTTTTACATTAAGCACTGATGGATACGAGTATTTCTTTCAACACTACCGAAGCGTAATGACTGAATGGATTTCCTTATTCTGACTCTAACAGGGATGCAGCTTCCTCCCTTCGTACCCCTGTTGTTGCCATGCCAACAGCTATCAGCATCACGTCTATATGAGGGGTCTCTTGTGGCTCTCAGACGCTCCACCGAACTCACACATCCCACCTGCCTGAGGACCAGCTGCTGCACCGTGAAGGGACCAGATCTCAGGCTGTACGACGGCTCCCCCTGGGGGCCTCAGTGGGGACACCGAGACAACACTTAACCCTGTGAACTCCAGGCAGTTTCTGGGCTGTTCTACACACTGTGGGCTCATTTTTCACTGCAATAGATAGTCCTGCGCCTCTATGGAAACAGCAGAAATACGGCAAGAATTGGAGGGAATTTAAAATATCTTTTGCGCAGTGTAACTTGGTTATAATGTCATAAATTCTAAAAAAAAAAAAAAATACGAAAAGACAAAAGTTGAATTTCTTCGATTATCTATTTTACAAAATCTGAACATGGAATCAGCAAGTACAATATTTGTAGAAGTCCCCACAATTGTTACTAACACTAGAAAAAAATGGTGGCTCTACATACTTTGGATGATTTAAATTTTACATTTTTACTTGTTTCCATACTTGTCCGTTATCTGCTCTGTGTAAACACAGCCTGCAGTTCAACCGAGTTCAGCCAAAAATACCCTGAATATTTGTCATGAGACTGTTCGCTGTAGCTGAGTCACTCATGCATTCATGGCTGTGCTGAGGAGAGCAGATTTTTTTGCTTTTTACAGAATTTGTTCAGCATAAACTGTTTATTTTTGGTACAATTTTTAAGTAAGACGTGAAAAATGAAGCAATTTTGATGAAATGTCATGATTTTAAGCTTAGATTTGGTTAATCTTCCTGATTGAACAGCACCTCACAGAGGAGTAGTTCAAAGACCTGATGACTCCTTCTGTTTTGACAGTTTCTGGCTATGATAAATGGAGTAATTTAGTAAACATTATAGAGAGCCAGGATCCCATTAATCAATCTGTGACCTTTTTATGTGATAAAAAAGCAAAACAACAATCTCTTAAATCACTCAACTATCAATTCAGTTCAATACTGACACTGGAAACTACTGTTTGACAAAAAACAAATTAAACAACGCCCCCTTTCTGGTACTTTCAGATGCATCTTGTGACTTTTGTAATTCACAGTTGTTTTTGAGTATCACGTTTCAATGCAAAACTTTGGTGAGAGAGCTCCACAGCTAAGCCTTTAAACCTTTCAGACAATACGTTCAGTCAGTGCAGTCTGACTCTGATGTGCTCTATTTATGTCTAAAAGATTAACTTTCCCCTGCAGGGCATCAATATTAGGATGAGGGGAGGGGGGCAGGAAGTGGCTCTCTGTGTCTGTCTGTGATCCTTGGCAGAGCAAGAAAGCTGGAAAAGAGCGAGAGGAAGAATGACAGAAAGAAATAAAGGAGGAGAAAGAAAAGCAGAGCCAACAAGCCGTGTGACTGACTTTTAATTTACTGCTGTTTACTAGAGATGAGATGTCTGGTGTCTCTAACGTGTCTGTAAAACGCTGACTGACCGTGAACCTGGAGTGAAACTTTACAGCCTAATTGCAGTCATTCCCTCCATCCCTCTCAGCCTCACAGTGAGGGTTAAACTCATCCTCTCACCGGTCAGGTGTTCGGAGGTGGGGGTCACTCGGCACCTCTTGAAGAAGGCGTCTGTTTCGGGGTCCACAACCAGCAGCCGGGTCTCATGACCGCCGGCTTTAATGGCAGCCACTACGTCTGAATGCGTCTTCCCCTCCACTGACACGCTGTTCACCTGAGAGGGAGAGGAAAAACATTATTTGTACATCTTTTAAACTGTGCAGCATGACTGGAAATCCTTCAGTCACTATTGTTTCTCCTTCTGGGCTGCCTGTCTTTGTTCCCACACAGGATTGAGCAAACTGTTTTATCACTGTCAGGGTTTCTTTCTCAATATTATCACTTTGTCTGCCAGAGGCTCCGGGGGAGGAAATCCTGTGTGTCCTCACACAAATGCACACTCGCATACTTTCAACAACTTGCAAAACAATCTTCACATAGTGCTCAACGGCCCTTTTCATTAGTCCTCATATTTACATGTGTATGACTGCTGCCGTTTAACTCTGTCAGGTGGCTGTGCTGAGACCAGCTGAGTGTTCTGGTATAAAATCTCCATGGGAAAGCATGTGAGAAATGTCTCCAAGGGTGTGTGCATGTGTGTGAGTGTGTTTAGGTCATAGGGTGGACCTGCACGTCTAAGCCAGTCCTACAGAGGAAGCCGGACAATAGCTGCTCGGCCAGTAACAGCAGTAACAATGGCTGTCCGCTCCTCACAAAGCCCCGCTCCTCAGTGGGTGGTGTGGACGTCTGGGGCCCTCTCAGGGACTGGAAACCCCTTTCCAGGCTCCCACACAGACCCTGAGGTCCCTCTAATCCTTCTGTATTTTTCTTTTTTTTCTCTAAATCTTCATTTTACTCGGTTTCTAATGCTGCCTGTTCACTTTCTGCTGGGGGAGGGAGAGGAGGCGGAGGACAAAGCAACACTCTGATTTCACCATGTGTTATAAAAAGTATTACACTGAGTGAGTCAGAGATGTTCATTGTGTGATGGTGGCTTTCTTCCCCTTCACATGTAATCTCATTTGTTTTTGCATATGCATATATGTACAGATACTTATGAATGCAGTGAAATAAAAACATGTAGAATATATTATGTAATTAGAAGAAAATTTAGACATATCAATTAGAATTTGGACTAAAATATCTGACAGTGTAATCCAAGTCAAGTCACACAAGCATCCCATGGAGGTCCTGCATGTAGAATTCTGCAGCCCCATATTAAACATAAAAAAACCCCATCAACCAGTGCATTCAGGGCAGAATTAGTCCACTATCTGTTGATTATTAAGGTTAAGAAAGGATGCTTGAACTGTGGTTACATCTCAAAGACACGCTGGATTTCAAACATTATAAACCCTTGAGCTAAAACACCCCAAAAAAACCTTCCGTCAGCTGCTCCTGAGACCTACTGATCAGAAAACAACTTCAGACCAGCGCTGCTCATCAGTCAGTTGCATCATTACATTAACAGAAGATGCGGAACCAGAAAATCGGAATGAATCAAACCAAAACTCAAAGCAAACTTCACTGTTGTCTGGCCCTAAACCATGACTATAAATTGTCAGAATATCTCTGTACTGTCAGAGATGTAAAGCAGAGAGACAGAGATGCACTTCCTCTTAAAATGTGACACGTCCAATGACATGAGAGAGGAGTGCTTTAAAAGGTTTGACTTGTTTATTCCAAACGTCTAGACTGCTAGAAGACAGCAAGAAGCAACAGAATCTACTAGCAGACGGACATAATGTGTGACTGGATGTCATAAGCTGAGGGACACATAATTAAAACATCACTGAATGTGGCAATTATCTTGACACAACCTATTATACACACAGCACACACACACAAACACACTAATAATTGCTTGTCTTCTTTTTTGCCATTCTGTTGCTGTTTTTAGCACCGCATTCAGTTTCTTTATGCCACATGATGCATTGTCTTCTTAATCTTTCTTGATACTTTGGCGATATTATCATTGCTGTGATATTCATGCCAGTAAAGTGCATTGAATTCTATTTTTTGCTAATACAAGCACACAGTCTCTGCAGACCAGCATGCAGTAAAAAAGGAGGTTTACTGAGGAGAAGCCAGACCAGTTAAGAAGCTGATGACCCCACGGTGAGGCTGTTACAGCTGAGCTCCCTTACGGATTTAAGACCCCACACAGCGGCTGTTGTGTGTGTTATTCACGTCATGTTTCTCCTAACACACAACTTAACTTTGGGAAACCACTTCTACACCTCTGAGAACAGTATTTATAAAATCTGCCGGAGCTCATTTTTAGTAGGGCCGAACTAATTCAAAGTGTCAGACTGGATTAAAATGACAAGTCATCAGTTTTTCAGAGGAGTGAAGCCCAGACTGTGACACTACAGAGGCGGTTGTCTTGGAGGTTCCTGAGCTGTTTTCATTAGCTAACTAGTGGCAGCACTGACAATGGCTGACTTAATGGAAAATAAGGAAGTCCAAACTGAAAAGTGATGCATTGCAGTTCACTTTTGTATTACTACTGGATGCAGCAGTGAATTTTATGAGTCAGAAACCAGAGAAAGGTTGGTTTTAGTCTGACTCACTGGACGTAGGCTGTTACTGTGTTTAAAACTGACTTCACCGTGGTGGTAAAGCGGCAACCTACGATCCTGAAAATCCCAAGTTTTGCTCAGGATCTGGACTGTGCTGTTTTTTCAGTTGATAATCCATTTTAATGACAGTGCCGCCAAAATTATTCCACCATCACTATTTTGAGAGGACACTGACACTGCATCCTTGGCTTAGCTTCGCCCAAGACGACTGGTTTAAAGAAATACAAAACAAACCAGCATCGCTAAGTGAGACTTTCATATTTCGTTTCTAAAGCAGCGAGTGGTTCTTCGTCGTTGGTTAGCTGCACTGAAACTAGAGAATCCTCCATTTAGCTGTAGGGTTTGCAGGGTTGCAAGGAGTTTTTGAGTCAAACATACTGTAATGTAATGTTTTAAAGTCAAGCATCAGTTCAATATTTACTGTGTAACGTAATGGAGCATTAAAAGTGTGACTGTCACAAAATGAGGATGGCATCAATCTGTAAAACCACTCACATGAAAGTTTGAACTCTGAGTCAGATGAGGGGCTTTGTTTCCAACTGATTAGTTACTTTCTATCTCTAATTTTCCCTATGCAGATATGAATTACTTAGATGACCTCTTTGAACCAACATAGAACTTACTTTAATCAGTTCCTTCCCATCTTCTATTAGGTATTAATCTATATCTCTTACATGATATTTGGCTGCAGAGTCAACAATGAAAACGATGTATAGGAAGATTGTTAGACTCTCTACATCATTAGTACCTGATGTCATCCTCTATACCTGTAAAATGAATGACTGCGTTAACAGGAAAGGCATGAACAGAGACAGTTTCTATTTTAACGCTACACGAGGCCTGATTACACGTCTCACCATTATTCTCTATTTTTACCCAAGTAAAGAAAATCACTAGAGGCCGTCTAGAGCGGAAGTATGGCAGACTAATCAGGATACACTAGCAGCAGGGACATTTCTGGGTAAAGACCCTGATAAGTTATTTCTTATAAATGTGATGACACTCAAGCCCATTGTTCAAGGAGTTTCCAGGTTGGCAGATAATCTCTTGATCCCAGCAGACAAATATTTAATTTAATGAAGCTAAATAATGTCCCTCCCTATACACCGTGCAGGATGACAGCCCTGCCGGCTCTCACAGTGGTATTAAAGTACCTGTACTATCCTGTCCTTGGGCTGCAGGCCTGAACTCTCTGCTGGGGAGTCTTCATCCACAGCTCGGATGTACTGGCCCGGCCGCGCCCGCTCGCTGTGCAGGTTGAAGCCATATCCGTTGGGGCCTCGCTGGATCACGCAGAGACGTGGCCTCAGCTCAGCAGACACCTCCTGGAAGAGACCACACAAGAGAAGATGTTAATAATCTGCATGGAGCAAACCAACATGTTAGCTTTCTTAAAAATACCTTGACCATGGGTGTCTGATCAGGAAGAACGACAGGCACAAAGATGACGGAGAGCTCCTGCGAGTCGTTAACCATGAATATGAAGCCGAGGCTGAACATGCAGCTGGCTGCCGCATGCTGCTGTGTTGTGCACTGTGTTTTTAACAATCATGAGTAAACCGAAGCTGCTCTCTGAGTCCATGTGACTCCGACTGCTCGCCAGGAAGGAAGCGGGTCTTGGAGGCATGTGATTGGAGGTCTGCTGGGAAGGTTTGTGGAGAGAATTTGAGGAGGGGGAGCTCTGAGGAAGGGACTGGTTCCGGTGGGTTTCGCAGCCCAGCTCGCTCCAAGCTCCGAGAGGGACAATGGAAGCTGGGCGTCGACCTCTGACCGCCTCCCCTCACCCAGTCCTGCTCTGGGATGGCAGGAAGAGTTAGAGCTGTATTGTCATCCAGGAAAAAACTCAAGCTAGATCCCAGAACCTCCCTTCCGCTGTATGGATGAAGCAGTTTCTTTATTTAGCAGAGGGGGGACTTTAATGGGTTTGTCATCAAAGAGGTTACCTCAGTGTATAGAGCCTCATCCAGGAGCTGCAGCTCTCATCAGGGACAGTCAGGTCAGGATAATCTCTGTCACTGTGACCAGATCTGACCCGACACTCCCTCAGAGCTCCCACCCTCGGTCAACTGAGCACTCCAAGACAATGAAGCACCTATAAATAAGTCAGTGTGAATGAGTCACTTTCTATAGAAAACACTGCTGGTGACCTGATTGATTAAAAGCACTTACAACATAAATGACCTGTGGACATTTTAATAAACTGAGGCCGTCTGACTCAACATTTTAACTCATAAAACAACTTGACAGTGGCAGTGAGTGAGTGAGTGTCACTTCACTGTGTTATGTAAGACGATTGTTCTCAGCCAACATCCTCCCACCTCCAACAAAAATGAACTTTTCTCTCAGCAAAACACCTGAAAAAATGTTTTACCTTCGGCCCTATTTAGTGGAATGACCGATACCCAGGAAGATATATTATTTCCAATTCAACTTTTTTCAGAAAAACAAGGAAGACAGTTATTATGCAAATAGTAAGGGAATGTAAAAAGAAACCACTTGTGCACACTAATGGTTCCAAAACAGGGAACTTCATTTCCTAGAAATCATGTCATGTGACAGCAGCGCTCTGCCCAAACTACAGTCCAACAAACTGCAATTTCACTCTTACGCTGTATTTTCTGATATGTTTACTGCAAACAGAGTTTAATTTGGGGGAAACAATGAATAAACATGCTCATTCTCCTACAAACTATTCGTGTACTGAGGCAGAAAAGCTTCCATGTTGCATAAATATACTGCCGTGACAAGCCTGAAAGGACTATTTCAAATTAATATCCTTTGAGCCTCTAAGCTGCATCCGTCATGCTGCAACCTCTGACTTCAGTTTTAGCATAGTCTGCAGCACATGTACCAACATGAACAAATAAATTAATATTCTAACTTTTTACAACCTAAAAATCACTGTCGGCCCGAAAATCCAGCATCGATCTTGGCACCATCCCTGAAAACGGCTGAAACCGCCCGGCTCTGTCCAAGACAGCAAAGTGCACAACCAGCCGCTCTGAAGCTCAATATTTAACCTGCGATATCTTATTTGCTCAATCTGCAAAGAAACAAAAGCGCAAAACCAGTTGAGTGACTTGGCATCAGGAACTTTCTGCACCCTTTAAAGAATTTAATAAACAAACTCTTAAGCAAGAGTCTTCATAAAGTCTTTAGGGAGGGTTTAATCGACTGGTGTGAAGGGGTCAAGGGTTCCAAAGGAGAAAGCAACGGAAAAATAGTTTGTAACCTGGATTTTGGAATAAATGGAAAGATATGCTGCAGCTAAAGACGTATACACAAATAGTAAAGCCTAAAATCAATTCAGAAATGAGCAGACAACCAGAAAAGCGAAGCTAAAATAGGAGTAATGTGTTAAAGTCACCAATTGAAAGGCATTCTGCAGGAGAGATGCAATCGTCCAGTCAAGATAAAATAACAGCATGTATGACTATCTGCCTATCTGTCAAAGAAAGGATTCGTTTAATCTTAGACTTTATCAAAGGATTTAATCAGTTTGTCCAAGATCACGCCTAAGTCCAAGATGCAGGTGAGGAGTATTATCAATATCTATGTGAGCAACGCCCCGAGGCTTCTTATCTGGACGCTCTAAAACACTAAAATATGATGGTTGACACTGACATGCCACCGCTCTTCTTCAGATACGGTATCTGACATGCACAGGCGGTTTTATAACCTGTTCTCATCAGTGATGCACATTGACCATCTTTGCCTGTCAAGAGCCTGCTGAGTAGCTGAACAGCTGATTAGATGTGTCCTGATAAGAGCCCTACAGCTGCAGTTTCATCATAGTGGTAACTGATTGCACAAAAATGGCTCTTTTTTTTTTTACAGTGACAAGTGTCCCACCCAACCCAGAGCAGGGTAAAACACCCTTCCTTAAAGAGTCCTTTAGAGAAGTGGAGGCTGTCTTTTATATCTTTGATTCTGTTTGATGGTTAGTTCAGCTGTGTTAGTGTTTGATTCTTTCTTATGACTGACTTTTCCTCTTCTGAAAGCCTGAAATCACCTAACTGGGTTAACTGTGAGCTGTGAGATGCCACAGTAAAGCCTTATCTGCATGGAGGCTGTGGACGTGATTACATTTTTGAAAGAACAAGAAGTTCTCAGTCCGTCACAGCAAACTCCCAAGTGTGATTCAGAGTTGCTCGGATCGCCACGTGCACCGTTCTGAAACCCCAGAGATGCAACATCGATCCAGACACCCCGCAGCCTTGGCATCCCTGACACTCATCGGCTGCTCTGGTTGATGTTAAAGCGTCAACAGAGAGGGTGAGGGAGGGCGAGGGAGGCCCTGGCAGCGACAACAGAGGAGGGTTTGTGTCGGAGAGGAGTGGAGGGCCGAAGAATCTCCACGCGGGTCTGAAATCTGTGGAATCTGCTGAACACACACAGCAGCCTGGACGGGAACTGAAGACGTGTGCAACAACAAATGCAATCTAAGTTCTCCGTAGCGTCACAGTCAGAGAACGAGCCGCTGATACGCCGCATGCACCAGGGAGAACATTCTGTAAACTCCCAGCTGATATCATAACTCCTCCTCATGCAATCAGCTGGGACTGCGATATATTCAGCCGCCTTATCTGCTCTGATTTACACTGGGCTAAGCATTTGCTACAAACGGGCTCAGTCTTGAGGTCAGTTAAGCTCAGGAACATGTATGTGCTTCCTCTGACAGTTTGTTTAGTTTAGAGACTTTCCCAAACCCTAAAGCATGTACTAGAACATGATATATGGAAGGAAAGTTGATAAAATTGTCTCCTGATGCTGCCTCGTTGGGTTTTGTCTGGTTGTAGAGACTCTACAGAAGGGCTGTGGAAGCCCAGAATACTGGAGAAAACATAGAAATCAACAGCAGCAAACTGAGATTCTCCAGAATACGAGACTTTTATTTAGAGTTAAACAAAAGCCGAATAAGTCTGCAGAGAAACTGAGTGTATTACTGCCTTCTTGACTTTTTTAATGCTTCAACAACAACCTAAAAACACTCATTAAAGGATTTATATTATACTCAGTGTCTATGTTTGGTTACCTCTCATCAATCTTACTAATAATCCTGATTTTCCAATTTGTAAATCTTAGAGGGGAGTATGGGAATCCGAAAAATAAGCTCCATTATCTCTAATGTTTCTGAGCATGTAATCGTCCTGTTTCACACTCCTCACCATTATCAATAATTCTCTATCACTTTAAGATCAAAGTCACACTCTGTAATCTCCCATTGTGTGAAATGTTCCTCTTGACCTCCATTAAAAAAAAATAGGAAAAAAAGAAGCTCAAAGCAATGTTTCGAGATGAACACACACATTCTCAGTGACACAAACTTTCCCTGTGAGGAGGGAAGTGTCGAACAGGAACTGTTGACACATCTTCCCTCAATATGCTTCCCTCTGCGTCGGCTCAACTTCCTAACATGAAAGAAAAATCAATACACAAACACACAGAAGTGTACGCACAGAAACACATATGCACCCAGGCACACCGTCGAGACACAATAAACTTTTAGTAGTTAGCATGCAGAGGACAAAGTGTCTATAAAAGATGGATGAAAGGAGTTCTTAGTGTCCCCAAAGAGATGATAAATAGACTATAGTGCTGCATTTGACAGATAAAAAATGAAGGCAATGAGAAAAACACTCAACGTGACCATGAGGCAAATCTGACTTGGATTAGATATACAGCTTGTCACACTCAGAATCATGATTAACGATAGAGATAAAAGAAGTTTGAATCAGTTTTTAAACCCTCTATTATATGACAGCTTTACTTTTTTTCTACATGTATCTGTGCATCTGTGGATGAAGGAAAAAGTAAACCTAATAAAGTCTGGAAATTTGACAGATTTCAATAAGAGGTCCGAGTTTATCCGACACAAAGATGGGACTAATAATCCAAAATAAAACTGTCTGTCGAGGGATGAGTTGTTTTGTGATTCTCAGCACTAAAACAGCGACATCATCTCCGCTTGATCTGACCTTGAGCTCACGTCTGTTCATCTTAAACCATCTCCTGTTCTTAGCATTAGCACACATCTGAGTGCATGCAAAGTTAAGTAACACTGGGCAGTGCGGAAAAAAAAAGCAAACCCTTTTTTTATCATGTAGAAAGCAGAATTGCATAACCTTTGCTTCCACTGAGAGAAATTCACTGTAATGCGTTCGGCTGTGAGCTGCAGCTTTTCACCCAGAAACACCTTCTTTCAGGAAACTAACACATCAGAGTAGGTTCTATCTGCACAGCAAAGACTTTGGCAACCAAAAAATAAGCATTTGCCGTGAATACCAATCACTCCAAAACAATAGCAGGTCCCATTTTAATATTCCTCAAACACACTTCTGAGTCACACAGAACTCAGAGCCGCTCCGGCACAGTTTGTCCGAGTGTTTTTAAGGGTTTACAGTCCCTCCGCCCAGGCTGGGGTGACCCTGGTTAAGGCTCGCTTCTGGTTTTTCCTCAGGAAGCCGTGATAACCAGGAGATAAGATGCCGTAGCAAAGTTCAACTCACAGGCATCTGACAAAACGATGCTGGTAAAAATCTAACTTTTATATCTCGCAGAAGGTCGCAGGCGTGTTAAAAATGTTACGGCGGGTCCACAAGTCATATTTTCTGTTGTGCAAGAGGTCTGTGTAAGTGAAAAACAAGCCTAAAGGTGCACGTGGCAGGGGATGAAACTGCAAACTGCTGCTGGTTTTCTGTTTAATGCACAGTAGACTATGAGCTAAATGCAAAGATAGGACACTCACATTGATCTTAACATACTTACACACTGTTGTAAGCAAGTAATATTTACCATGTTTGCCATCTTAAGCCTGTCAGAATAGCAGCATTGTCTAATTACCACAAAACACACAGCCCGGCTGAACGTCGTCAGTTTTGCAGGGTTTAGCCATAAACTAAAGTAGTGACCAATTTAAAATGTCGAACCGATGGTGACGCAAGACTAAAATATCACTACGGCACAGGAGGAAGTTATTACAATTCAACAATTCAGTAGCCGCAGACAAACTTCCGACAGTTCTGTTTTATTCAAGCTGCAACCACATCCCTGCTGTACTGCACGATCATATTTTTCCTTAGCACGTTGAGTAAATAATATTATATTGTTGTTTCAGGAAAATTAGTTAAAAAATAGGTAAATACCTGAATTTTCACGACACATGAGTCTTTTTGGCATATTTATTTTTGACAAAATGCACAAAAATAACACAAAAATTCCAAATTAGAAAGTGAATTTTCATGTCTAATATAAAATAATATTAAAAACCTGTTACTTTAAATAACCATAAACATTATTTTTTTTGGGTGAATGTTAAAATACATTTGTAATTTACTGCAATACTTCATTTTGTATACATAAAATGTAAAATTAAGGTTGAAAAAAATAACCTAAATAACTGCATTTTTATAGGATTTTATTTTCCATTATTATGTGGTACTTTATACAGCATTTGTTTTATTGCCCTATTTTATTTATTTATTTATTTATTTTTTACCAGGTTACAGTTCCCTTATGCAGAAAATATAATCAATTTAATCACCAGATAAACATAATATCTATGGGGTTATTTGTGAAGCTATGTGTGCATGCAGTTCAGAGGATTTTCTTTCAGACTAATTCGGTGGTGGACGTCCTGTTTTGGTGCCGTTATTATGAGGCTCCTGGGGAAGAACTGTTTTGCAGGCGGTGACGTACTCGGCTCTGTGTAGGAATTCAGGGCACGACAAGCTTGCTTTAAACAACATCAAGCTCTCTGTGGCTGCACTTTCTCACACAGTGGTGGACATTTTGGCTGCTGCTCCAAACACCACTAGAATACTGTGTCTGTATGATTAATATATCTGTAGAAAGTCTGACTCGTATTTATCGCTAAATCCACACTTCTCCATATTGCAAAGGAGCCCTGTGCAGAGACATCTCAGAGTGTGGGTTTGCCATCCCCCACAACGCATAAGTATGATTAAACATCAACAGGTGCTCAGGATTTCACTTTTTGCCCTGGAGGTACCAACAGGTGAGTGATAAGCCAGACGGATTAATTTGCCTCGTTTCAGGGAGCAACAAGCCTCCATAATCATTATCCATCATGTTTATCACCCTCCGACTCGCCCACTGGAGATGTGCATCTGCCAGTTTCTCTGCTGATAATGTTTGACGGCGGAGGGCTGGAGCTGCGAGCGAATCACTCTCTGGCATGTGTGTGTGTGTGTGTGTGTGTGTGTTATGCTGTGTTAGATGTGCCAGCGGCTGGGGCTCTGCCACTCAGGCTGCCAGTTACTTCATATTTTCCTCACTCTTGGCCGGTGGTTTGATGTGTGACTACAGGCCCTAATAAAAAGAGCACACATATAGGACGTCCATTCCTGCAGGCCTGACTCGGGTCCCTGACTCAACCACTCTTTTTGTTTCACTTACGCAGGGAAGAAAAATTAATAAAAGGTCACATGCTGAAATTTCCTATTACATAAACACCTCTCTGACGTACTTCCACGGTTCCCATTTTCTTCAAACAGCTGCTTTCGACTGCCGATGACATCCTGCAAACTCACGACGTCCTGCAAATCATCAGCTGCGGCCTGTCACACTCAGCTGAGCCCTGAATGCTGATATGTCATGTAAAGCAGCCCCTCTTTCATCCCTGCTCCTTCTGTGGCTCTAATAGGAGACGGCAGCTCTCCCATGAGTTTGGCCTCTTTGATCAGCATAAAGAATAACCACTAAAGCGACACACTGCCAGGCACCATGGTTACTCAGTGACATGACGAATCTCTGGCCTCGGGGGCCCTTGTGATTGTCATGTGTAGCTTTTTGACGAAGATTAACAGCCTCAAGGGCAGACTTCATAAATGTTTGATGCAAACCTGGTTCCTTTTTAACCACAGCACAAGTTTTGTCCTCTTGAGTGCTTGGAGCGCACCACTCTCTCAGGCAGGACGGGGGTGTTGGGTTTCAAGCTGGACCACTGAACCAGCTGCGAGGCAAGCAGAGGGGTTGAACAAAGCACCCTACTGTCCCCCCCACTTCCATTCGAGGATGGGACAAACTGGCTCTACAAAAGACACTAAAGAAAGGTTCGGCTGAGGGTTCCCGTTACAATAGGCTCTTTAGGGGGAAGACCTGAAAACAGAAAAGTAACGTCCGTCATCACAGCAGGGGTACGGACACTGATAAGTCCAAATGGAGCGGTCTTGATTACCAAAGAGACCAAACCATCACTTTGAAAACGGAGCTGCAGTCTCACCGTGCAAGCTTCATTTTTAAAAATCTCGACTGCATTAGATCAGCCGAGCTCCGCCCGACGGTTTCATCCTATCGCAAACCAAGAAGTCAACAAGTTTTATCTCCTCTGCCAGTCTTCCTGTCCTTGACCCTCCACCCCTGCAGACCTGAGCGCTGCACGAGTCCGACAAACTCCAACACAAGTTCCTGCTTTAACTCACAACACAGATTATTGAGGAGAAAATGCATCGGCAGAATGAGGGGAAGGCAACTGAACAATAAAAATTGGGCCTCATAAAGCAGAAGTGACAAGTCTAAGAGCAAATACTACAGCGTGGCATTATATAGTCAGTGTCTATTCATGGACACTGCCCTTTTATAACTCAATATGTCATATATACTGTTTGCATATAGTGATTTTCTACATTTCTCTAAAGTTCTTCCAAGTTGCTCTTGGTGGAACAAGTAGGAGGAGGGCAACAATAATGGGAAGGCATTAGGAGGGACAAGAGATTAAGTTTAACCACTCAAAACATGCCCTGAGGCTGTGCTGCATTATTGAAGCTGCTCTTAGTGGAGAACTGTAATAATCTAATATTATTTTTCTGATGGCATCTCCTCCAAAATGTTGGAAAAAGCCCAAATATCTGTTTCAGGCTGAACAATTTGAAAAAAAAATCTAATTGTGTCTTCTCTAATGATTTGATTTGCGATATATTTTTGTAAAGTTAAGCTTCTGTTTACTGTGTGGTAGATTTAAAGCATGTGAGCGTGACTATTATGTAAGGGGGACGGCATGAAGCTGTAAAATCATTAACATGCAGGTCAAACTCTGGGTCAGAGGCGCTGCACGGTTTATCTCCTCAGCCTGGTATCATGAAAAGTCATTTCTCCATTTAGCGCTTCACTGCACTTCCTGCACCTGTGACGAACGCCCCTCTCCTCACGCTAACCTCCACCATCTCGTGTGTTCTGTTGTTGTCTGAAAAATGACACTAAAAGCGTAGAAAGTGCGTGCAGAACGTGCCAGAAGTGGCAGCGTGCTGTGTATGTGGAATTTCATGATATCAGGTTGACATCCTAAATTGCATCCTTTACGATTTGCCAACTTCATTGCTGCAAATTTGTGATTTCAAATTGAATTCAATTAATTTTTAAAGCTTGAAAAGAAAAAAAGATGCTACATCAGCTGCCAAAATGGAACAAGAAAGGCCTGCTGACCTTAAAGAACCACTGTGAAGCAGGGCTGCAACGAACAGTTATATTCATTACTAGTTAGTCGGACAATTAGTTTCCTGATAAATTGTTGAGTCTAAGAAATGCACTTCACTATTATTAGTGCAGTTAAAGGTTACTTCTTCAAATGTCTCATTTTGTCTGCAGAACAATCCAAAGAGATTGCTTCACATTATGTCAAACATCCCATAATGGTGTGTTCATCTGTGTGTTTGTAATTTTATGACACTGAAATGCATTTTTAATCTTTCTGTGAGCCATATTTAAACTGTCAGTGTACATTCTTAGTCACATTATGGTAATCATGGTAATTGCTTATTTACACTGTAATATGTCTGTACATCTGCGACCTGTTAAACCGTGCTGCTGTCTAGTAAAAGAGATTCTTAACCTCAATTAACCTTTTCTGGGTAAATTAACACTTTAAAACTGGTTGTGTAAATATGCACATCAGCAACATACATTCATTTGCAGCGTCTCTGCTCTATGTATCTATATTCAGGGTCTCTGCCTGGCTCGGTGGGAAGCGAGGTGGATGTTGGGGGGAGCCGAGTCTATTTCAGGGTGAGCAGCGAGTCATTTCCCCCTCCACCACCCCCCGGCAGGGCGCGGCACCCCGGCTCATTGTCCGGCCGGGGTGGTGAACCTTCGGCAGAGCGGGGCGGGAAATGGAATGTGGCATTGTGGAGTCTCCGTCCAGCATCTCATGGGACCCAGTCAGCAGCCACCCACCACCCACACATTAAGGCTTCAGGTTCCACCCCTGACCTGGGCCACGGCGGCCTCGGCTGCGGGGGACAGTGGCGCCGTTGTTTGGACAGCGGGACTGTAAACTACGACATGTCATGATGCACTGCCATTAATTATTTATTAGAACCCTGATCGATGCAACGGCGTACTGTTCTGCTGCGACACACATGGATCCATCTTTTACTGCAGACATTTAAACTGGCGAGCTGCCAGGCGGTTTATCATAGTCTGACATTCAAACAATAGGTCATCTGAGCATGTGTTGGTATTAAAAACTGACTTGTCCTGGTGGCCTGAGGGTTAAAAAACAATGACCAGGACAATGTTCCCGGTTGAAGGCCAGACACAGACCTTTGTTTCATGGCCACTACTTGCTTCTCTCTCCCTTCATTTCCTGCCATCGCCCCACTGTTTGCTCTCCAATAACAAAGAATGCATTTCGGTACACGTTTTTACCACTCGAGTGTTTAATGCCTTCTTCGCCTCTTGGTTAAACCTAAATCATAATGAGTGGCGTGTGATACTCTCGTCATCTTGGCCAGTGTTATGTGATAGCATTATACTCTGAGTTTCCCTGTGATTCCCACCCATAAGACACACAAAAACAACTACGTCAATGAAAGCTGCAGGACAACAGAAGCCTGTATAAAGTGTACTGAAAGCCAGTGTATGGTGACACAAAATGAAACCACGGCAGCAGAGAATCTGGGCTCTGCACGTGGCTTTAGACACTATTAATGTAACTGAAACTGTAAGAGATACTGTGTTTATTCATTTCAACATGCTGGCACACTAAAGCTTTTATAACCAACTCATGACTTGCAAACATGAGTTCTTCTAATTTCAAATCATGTAACTTGATTAGTTGAATACCTGAAGTGCTGAGAATAATCCTACTTTATCACAGCAAGTTTTAAAAGAATCATGAAAGTTAAAAGTCTGCAAAGATTTTGTAGTTTTAGGAAAACAGACATAATAGAAATTTGCTGTTTGCTTTTAATACAAGAACATAAGCCACATTTTTTAAAGTTAAATCAACTTAAAATGGTAACTAAAATGCTTTCTGCTTGAAATCTTCACCATGATACACATTTATTGAGAGTATTTATCTTTATTTAGCTGCTACAGATCAATAAAATGAATGCTGTCATGTCTACATTAGTAATGATGCACTATAGGCACAAGAATCATAGAGCAATTCAAGACGTGACGCTATCACAATACCCACGATAACGGCCAAATTGTGATACTAAATGCATTGGAAAACAATCATCTGCAACGCATCACGATATCCGTGTAACTGAAGACGAAAAAAATACCCCTAAAAAAGCAAAAAGCATGACTTATATATAAATTCAATGCATTTTAGTGGTTACATTTTCTTCTCATTTATTGGATAAGCGGTACCACAGACAGCCATGGAGTAGCAGACTTTGGTAAGTGAAGCTGGCTCTGGGAGTTTTGCTAAAAGTGCCTGTATGTTTTAATCAAAATATTAAAATTTGGGCCGTCGCATAGCTCGCTGAGTTAAGGCGTTACCATGTGGGCACAGGTCGCCAGCAGCGGTCGTGAGTTCGAGACCGGCTCACGACCTTTTGCTGCATGTCTCTCTCCTCTATACCCCCTTCACCCTGTCACTCTCCTGCTATCAACCAAATGGAAAAAACTCCTCAAATACTAAAAAAGAATATATCAAAATCTGGCACCAGCATATCAATAATCTATCACAAGAGGAAGCAATACCATATATCAGTACATTTTGTCTTTTGTTTCTCATGAACAGATTTTCATAAGGAGACAAGTTGCACATTTTAATACACAAATCCTCGAGCTGAAACACAATCAGTTCCTCAACACCCTCTGCCTCTGAAAACACACGACCCAGCACTCGACAACAAGCACGCCTGGCTCGCTTCCCAACTTTCTCACATCGACACACCATTCCGTGCACCTAAATCGATGTGAAAACACCCACACAGAGCAAACACAAATGCAACACATGCCCCAACATATGAGCGAACGCCAAGCGGGCCGCAGGATGAATCATGGAGTCCATCTGATCCGACCAACACAATGACACGCACTTCATTACCTAAACGCAGCCTGGACAATACCTGGCTTTGTCACGGTGGCTTCAGTGATAGCCGACAGACAAGCTATCAGCTGGAAGCACTGTTTACTTTGAGCCATCACTGACTGTTGCTGGGACGACACGCTATTTAACTAGTGTCTGTTACCACTTTAATGCTCCATATTCAATGCAAAGCGATGGGGAAGTCTAGTTTACTGCCTTGCTATGGGCTGTCCTTGCAGACTAAAGGGGAAAAGAGGATCAAGTGGGAGAATCTTCCACCAACAACAATGACAGGAAACCAGCACAAACGTCCTGGGGTCTGAGCTCCGGCCAAGACTCCCCTGGACAGCCAGAAACACACCCGCAACCATCCTGGCTCACATAGTTACCGTAGGTGTGGCCACTTCTGCCTCCAAGACATGACAAACGATCGGTGGAAGATGACGTCTGTTCTATTCACAGAAAGTCTTCCTCCAGCGGCTCTTCCTCCAGGAATTACATCGGATGTCATTGAATGCGGATTTGAGAAGAGATAAACTTTCGATGTGACAGTACACAGACAGAAATGCCACATTAATGCAATGTTAGTTGACTAATTTCTGCCAAGTTCTGTTACACAACAAGTCCTTCACAATTGATCTAAGGCCAGCCCATAAGAAACAATTAAAAAGAGCACTGTTAATCCGCAAATAGAGACAGAATCCTCCCACATAGCAGCTCCAGGATGATTTGTTTAGGGAAAACACGTTGCTTTCTATGTAAAGCCTGAAAGCCAGGCATGTGTGGGGAACTCTGTAATAAGCAGGTTTTATACGAACGTGCAGATTAAAGAAGTGACAAACAACAACGACATCGACATGAAGTCTCCGTCCTGGCTTGTGTCGTGCCCCGTGGTTTTTCTATCCACTGTGGAATCACACCCGGCCGAGGTAACACACTCTCTCAGAAACACTTTCCCAGATCTCATCTAGACGCAGTCAATTTCATCTGACACGAGCGCTCGTCCTCTCCTGTAATTAGCCTTTAAAGACAGGCCTTATGCAAGCAGCTGCAATCATGTGGGGGAGATCCCAAAAAACATCTCGAAGTGCAATTTGAATCGGTTCATGTGAAGAAATAGTAATGGCAATTTGGGTAAACATGGATCTTTTTACACAGTGGGATCATTTTTTTTATGAGAAACCAAAAAAAAAGTTCTCTACAGTTTCCCAGAACCAAGATGATGCATTCAAATTGTGATTTTTGCTTGAAAAATGACTCAGAAGATCAGTAAATTATCAAAATATAGTCTTTGCAAGTAAATGTTCTGCAAAAGGATAGTTTGAGCTCCTGTTTTGTTTCTGTTCACACACTTCTAACAGACATCAGCTGAGCCACAGATACACACTTCACTCCCACTCAGAGTGAATCTCCTCGGCACACTCCGCTGCACTCCACAATGGCAGAGTAAAAATTTTACTGCCTGGTAAATAGACCGCCGACCTTTGGAACCGATGATGTGCTTTTTGTGTGTTTTGTGCCACGGTGACGACAGCGGCCGTTCTTCTTTTCCTGCACCAGCTCTGAATGTTTTGACCTTCATCGCCGCTCATTCGTTTATTCACACCTCCCCTGCGCTCTCACTTTCGCCTACCTCACATCCTCACACATACTCACACACAAACACATATATATATATACATATATCTACACACACACAAACTCCGCATGGACTGCACACACACACAAACACGCCATCAGGGTAACCGTAGCAACCGAGGCTCCTCAGCTTCCGGAGAGGGCGTCGCTCTTTGAACCCTCTTTTGTGTCGCTTCAAAGATGAAGCCAGACGGGCGGAGAGCGGACGTCAGAAACCCAACGCCGTGTGCGTCTCCCCACGGCTGTACACGAGTGTGTTTGAGCTTTGTGAGAGCTTTTCTTTTTTTTTTGTGTTTGTGTGTGTGTGTGTCATTGGCTGGGCGACAGGGCTCGGGCACAGGAATGCCGGACAGGATGTAGGAAGAAAATTCCAGAAACAGTAGAGTCAATGAAAAACACACCCTGAGGTGCCTCCGACTGCAACGCTGAGATGCAGCAGAGTCTAAAACTGCATCCCTTGAGCCCAATTTACACCCTCACATTACACCCTCACACACTCTGCTGCTGTGTCTTCTGTCCCTAAGTTACTTCCTCAACCAGTGAAATCTTGGTTTACCAGAAGAGAAATTCCCAACTGAGGCTCCCAGCTCAGCCCGACCCCAACTGGATTTCTGTTCCATGTGTTAAAACTCCGGGAAACTCTCCTCTCTAAATGGTGAAAATGAGTTTGTTGGGAGTAATGCTGTTTGTCTCGACACCACTTCCCTCTGGGTTGCGTGCCAGTGTGAACCGTACTGCCCCAGCTCCACTAGGCCATCTGTGGAGAGCATCGAGAGTAAACACAGGAACAATCGCTGTATATTCCCAGGACAAACAACAGAACCCGGCACTGCTCAAGTGCTGTGCACGAGCGTGGGCCGTTGCTATTTTCAATGCGAGGTACGAAAAAAAAAATCTCCTAAATGCCAGAAACATGATTCCAAAAAGCCCTGTAAGCTCTGGGTACGCCAAAGCTACCATTACAGTGTTATTATGAAAAACGACGGACGGAAGGAAGCAGCAAGTGGCCTCCTATGAGCTTAGAGGATCCACAGTAGTGACAGCATCCTTCTCTTTGAAATCGCTGGGATCCACTCATCAATTAATCACTTTATCAGTGCTAATCTGCTTTTAAGACTAGTTTCTGTATGTCTTGAACTTTTGAACAGTACAAACTAACGGGTGACGTCAGACTGAAGAATGAAGGCATTGGATGCTTCTCAAGAACATTTCTACTCATTTACAAAAAGTATTACTCATCTGTAGTCACACTTAAATAGTTCATGACATCTTGCAAAGAACAATATCTAGGTAAACACAATACAAAACACTCTGTTCTGTCCTGCAGGCAGACTTATTTTAGTGCTTTTAGTCTGCTCTTCTGCAAATTAAAGACCCTCTCCAGTGGAAGTTGAGTTGCTTTTTAGCTTGTCAGTGTGTTTAAGTGTTATTTTTTCCGTGCTTGAAGACACATTATGAGTGAAATCAGCAGTTAAGATGATGACTGAGCGCTTCCACCTTTGAACTGCTGCACAACAATGACAGTCTCAGAAACACAGATTCAGCCTTCCAGAGTTTCTTATGTCACAAACCTAATGAGCCAATCTTGTCAACTTGCCAGGTGGGGCATTCTGTTCTTCTTCGGAATTCGTTTTTGATTTGAACACGTATGACTGAATTACCCCGATATTGCAGCTCGAGTAGCAAAGGGTAGTTTTACCGTGTTTAATCACAGTTGTAGGTGAGCTGGTGTGCTTGAGCTGCAGCGAGTGGAAGGAGGATGGATCCGCACATTCTAGAGGCAGCAATATGAACAATTTGGGGCTTATCTGTATCCAATCACACAGCAGTCAGTCAGTTAAAATGAATACAAAGTAAGCTTATTCCAGCATGAAGCCCATTCTCTGCTCTTTAGGTTACTTACTGCAGATTTTGAGGTTGCTAATACTGTCGAATAAAGTGCTTTGTGGGAACTCTGCACCTAAACATGATCAAAAAATGTGCAAAACAAAATCTGCCTTTTCTCTTTTGCCACATTAGACTGTTAACTTCTCTTTGTGAATGCAAATGTAGCGAGAAACTGCTGAAAAAATCTGTTATGTAGAGTGTGGAGTTACATCTAAGCCATTTTAGGGCAGGAAGGGCTTATTTTCATGGATGAAAATTCTACATTTGCAGCTTTAATACAAAAACATTAGTTTGTTGGAGGTTAAATCAACTTTAAGCACCTTCTTAGTCAGATTGAGGTCACGTGACACACTTGCCCAGTCAAGAACATTCATCTGTTTCACCTCTGAGCGTGTCCTAAAGTCAAACTACGCTGATAAATTCTCAGTTTTTTTGAGACAATCATGCATTTGTATCTTTAAGGTTAGCATATCAGCATGGCAGTGTAAAAAATCACACAGCAAACAGGTCATTTTTGCTGCTAACTCAAGGAAAACATCCACATTGCCTCATTTATCGCTTTAACCTTAAGGTCAAAGTGTCGCCACCAGTCTGACCTCCTGTCAGCTTCAGGAAATCATCACAAATGAGCAGCAGCGGCAGCACAGCGGATGTTTGCGGATCAATCTGTATCACGTTAAATAAAAATAAACCCTCAGCAGCAGGTTGTTCTCTGCCTCCTCGCTGCCGGCCGCCACCTACAGTAATGTTCTGAGGATGAGCGCTGGGACTCAGACACAAACCGCCCCGGGGGTAAACATGCAGGATGAAGGGCGCAGATGTTCCAGACTGGAGGGACGCTGAGCTCCACACACATGGACAGACAGTGTGACAGCAGGGAAATCAGGGCAAACACACCAACAAGTGGTTGCTGCAGAGTGAGAATGTGCCCATAATGTTTAACAGACAAAGATCAAAGGGTGAAATAAAATCACTTAGCGGGATTCATTTTTGTGGAGATTTAAAAAAAAACAGCACCAAACTATTTCCTGTTGTTTGTTGTGGAGGGTTTAGCAATGTAAGTTATTTGTTCTGGTTGTTTTCTACACTTTACAGCACAAAGGAACAGTTTTTTTCCGGTCTTATGCTTGCTTTGGTGCAGACCTGTGGCCTGTCATTGTCGCTGACTTAATGCTTAACGTGTCACTGCAATAACAGAGGGCAGGACGGCCTCGCATTTTCAAGTCATTGCTCTTTGAGACACAAGTAAAACATAAAGTTGAGTAACAGGCTGACAGAGGGAGGGTCATGGTCCAGACTGGCCCCTGATTTTATGATGCCAAAGTTGAACCAGGTTTGTCTTAAACGCCCGCAGCAAATGTGCAGGCAGCTGACCCTGAGCAACAGCCTGGCAGCTCTGCAAGCGACAAGCATGTGGCTACAGCTGCCCATGATATTGACACAGAGCACATACTCTGTCCCTGGGTAAAGCAGTGCTCTTCTAATGCCACTATCAGCACTTCTATTGTAAATCAAATCCAATCTGATCTCGTTTAAGTGCTGCACAGATTATCAGACAGACGGCAACAAAAATATGCAGGAAAAACCACGACAGGGTAAGACTTGTGAAATCATTTTGTGGAAAAAAATAATAAGACAAGTGCATCCATTCAGAGCCCTTTGGACAAATTAAAACCATCACCAGTGAAAGCAAGATCCCAGAAACCATTTAAATCCCATAAAAGTGTCAGAATTCTCCCTTAGGCACAGTTCTAGTCTAATTTTTGGCTTGCTGACTTGTCGTTGGTCCCATTTAAAATAGAAGTCTCTGTATGCACTGTGACCGCAGATGTGCAGGACACTTCTAATGCCATTATGAGCACTATTATTGCAAATCAAATCCAATTCGATCATGTCTAAGTGCTGCGCAAATGATCAGACAGGCATCAACAAGACAGGGTAAGACTTGTGAAGTCAATTTGAGAAAAAAAAACATTAAAATACTAAATTAAGTGCATATGCATTGATTTGCCTCCATCCAGGCCTCTCTGGACGAATGAAAATCATCACCAGTGAAAGCAAGACCCCAGAAATCATGTAAATCCCCTAAAAATGTGTTATAAACTCAGCTAGAATTCTCTTTTGAGCCCAGTTTTAGTCTATCTTTGTGGCTTGTTGACTTTCCATTGGTGCTACTGGAAACACCAGTGCCTGTTTGCACTGCAACCAAAGATGAGCAGGACACTTTCAATGCCACTCTTATTACTATGGAATTCAAATCGGATCACGTTTAGGTGCTGCATAGGTTATTAGACATGCAACAACAAAAATAAATGCAAGAATCAAGACAGGGTAAGACTTGTAAATTCAATTTGAGGAAAAAAATAGCTTAAAATACTAAAATAAGTGCATATGCATCAATTTGTCTCCATCCGGGCCCCTCTGGACAAATGAAGACCATCACTGGAGAAAGCAAGGCCCAAAAATGGCTGAAAAACTCATATAAATGTCACAATTTTCCTTTAAACCCAGGTTTAGAGGTTTGTTGAGTTTTAATGGGTGCCACTGAAAGCAGCAGTCCCTGTTTGTGCTGTACCCATCCATGTGCAGGACACTTTTAAAGCTACTATCAGCACTTTCATTGTAAATGTAATCGAATCTAATCACGTTGAAGTGATACACAAGTTATCAGACAGACACCACCACAACTCTATGCAATAAAGTGTGACAAGGCAAGACTTGTAAAATGAATTTACACTAAAACAAGAGTATGTGCACCAGAGAAAAGCAAGATCCCAGAAATCCCCTTAAAATGTTGTGTCGTTGTGGCCAACAAATGTGCTGAATAAGAGTGAGACTTGTGAAATGAGTTTGTGAGAAAGAAAACTGCATCAAACGCCAAAACAAGTGTATAAATGGAGGAAATGGCTTCAGAGAACGAGTTGGTGCAGAAACTTTCCCCCTCCACTAACTTTCACTCACCTTCTCAGAACTGATGCTCAGCTTCTTCTCTACGTGTCCGTGGATCTCTCCGTTACTCTCCGGCACCGGCGTGGACTCCCGGGGTGTCTCCTCCCGCTCCTCCTCCACCTCGTCCCGCTTGGCGTGCCGCTCATCCCCGCTGTCCGTCCCGTCCAGCTCCGCATCCTCCGGCACCTCCACCACCACCGCCGCCTCTTCCTCCTCCTCCTCCTCCTCCTCTTCCTCCGGTGCCTGCACCACCACCACCTCCTTCTTCTCCTCCTCCGCCTCCTCTTCCTCCTCCTCGTCGAACGGTAACGGGATACCGTCGGTGACGAAGCCCTTCAGACACTTGATGTTGTGCTTCTTCAGCAGCTGCTCCGTGTCCGGGTCCACCACGATGAGCTCCAGGCGGCCCACGGTGGCGCGTATCCGGGACACGACCTGCTGGTGGCTCTCGTTCTCCACGTCCTCCCCGTTCACGAACACCAGGCGGTCACCGGCGCGGAGCCCGGCGGTCTCAGCCGGGCTGTCGGGCTCCACCAGGCGGATGAACTGGCCGGTCTTACCTTTCTCCCCGTGGAGGTGGAAGCCGTAGCCGTTGTCGCCCTTCTCCAGGGTGCACAGCCGCGGCCGCAGAACCTGGCTCTTGCTCGGCATGGTGGCTTCTCTCGCCTCGCTGCTGCTCGACCTGTTGCTCGGTCACAGTGGGAATGAGCAGAAAGGCTCCTCAGGATGCTGCTGAGGAGGGGGTGTGGATGAAAGGTCCCCCCGCAGAAAACAACACACACCAACCCCCGCCCTGCTGGGGAGATCAGTCCGTGGGAAACGGTGCGTCCTGGTGCTGGTGCCACTCGTGTCCACTTCTACACCCGATCCGGTCCTCCTCGGTGGGTCTCTTGTGAGCTCGGAGGGTCCTGACCCGGAGGCTGACTGAGGCAGATGAAACTCTCGGAGCGGTCGCTGTCTTTCAGAGCTGCTGCTGCTGCTAAAGTGGTAAAAAGGCACTCAGGAAGAGGGAGGTGCGTCCACGGAACAGCCCCGCCGACTGCTGCTCACAGAGCGGGGAGGAACACATGCAGGCCAGGCTGTCCAGGAAGATAAATAATAACGATAAGGAAACCGAAGAATGAGTCCTGATCAGCCCTTAAACATGCACAGGAAGCTTGGACATGTTGAAATCATGCTGAGAAAAACTTTTCGCGTCCGAATCCCCTTTAAAACTCATCCCCCTTTATTTAAGTATTTAGGTAGTTTTTAAAAAGCAGATTTCTAAATCATCATAATTATTAACATCATTAAAGCTCATTTAAGAAATGGGATATCCAACATTGCTGGCTTCATCAATCCTTTAAAGTGACACATACACTGTAAAAAAAAAGTCTGTAAAAAAACTGTTAAAATCTGGCAGCAAGAACATAAAAAATGTTTAAAAAACAACAAAACACTAATACTAAAACGGCAAATAATGATAATAATAATAAAAAGTGAAAATAACAGCAAACATTTATAATTATTTTTTTTAGCAATTTTAAATATATCAATTTTACAGTTGCACATTGTAAAATAACAAATTACTATGTGTACTTATACACTATTTGATGTGGACATTATCTGCAGTTTCTCTTTTTTTTACAGGCAGCTATTTGTAGTGTAGTGTAAATTTTTAAAGAAAATTTTAGATTTTACTAGACAATTTTTGTAATTTAACAAAATGGGGAAAATCTTTAAAATAACAGTTTAAAAATATGTAAATTTTTCCTTTAATTAATGAAAAATATCTGCAAAATAGCATTCCTTATCTGATTTGAATACAGTAAAAAAATATTGTAATTTTAAAATTACATTTAAAATTTGTAAACTGACAGTAAATTGCTGAAAAAAAATCTGCTAAAAACATTTTTTTACAGTGCTGTATAATCTGACATAAAAGCAGAATTTATTCCACTACATGTTTGTTATTTTTCTTCTTCTTTAGTCTATTTTTTCAGTTTATTTGTTCTACCTAATAAATTGTAATTTTTTAAAAATATTTTTTTAGCTACACCATCCTTAATGCCTATAAAGCATACTGAATTGAATTAAAATGACCTGCCAGAAAATATGTTTTAGCCCCAGTTTAATTGGCTCTAGTAATCAAGTAAGACTTAGTTGTGGTTCGTTTGATCAGATCACATTACATTAGCATGATTAATATGCACAGGTTCAGGGTTGTAGGAGCCCTGCATTCACTGTTATTTCTCCTGTCATTCCAGTTAGAGATTCACTTCTGGCTATCTGCTCTCATATCAACGATTCTAATCAGCCTCGGTTTAAACTCCACAGTCTTCTGGATCCAGTCACCCCACAGCCTGTCTGGCCCCTCAGAGATATGAGCGACACCGCAGTCAAAATAAATCCTGATAGGAGGCTGCAAAAACCTCAGGCAGGATTTGACTTGTGAGCTGAGAAGACTTCCAGACCTGATAAGAAGACAGAGAGAGAGAATCTCCCAACTGCATGTATGAACAGCAAGGAGTTCAGTTTATCCAAATAATGAATGTTTTTTTTCCCACAGTGAAGGACAGAAAAAGCACAGACTCCTCGGTGAGTCTGCAGAGTGACTCATACTGTAGATGGATGTGAGTGGGAGAGGAGGCGAGCTGCGTTCAGGTGTACAGTGAATCATGAATATGCTCAAGGTATATTATGTCCTCCAACTTCACCCAGCACATGAATGCAACTTCACTGCAAGCACAGTATGAACAAAAACACCATGATAGAGACGCTGAGCATCCTTATTAAAACAGTGTGCTTATATAATGGCATAAAATACACTCTAAAGTGCAGCATCAACATTTATTACCCGCCTAATTGATACAGCACTTTACTTTTTCTAGTGGCTCACACTGGAGAATTAACAGGGCAGCTGCTGCCACACAGTGGCTTATTAACCTCAGTGCATCCTGTCATCCATCACCCTCCTCTAAAAGCCCAACACACACAGAGAAACACAGACAAGACAATAAAACAACGCCACATACATTACAAAATATACTTTTTTTATATATAGTATGATAACAAAGCACTTTTTCATGGCACTTTGTGATCACTGTGACGCCTCAGAAGAGGGACAAACGTGACACTGAGCAAGTTTGACAAGCAAACATTCATAATGAACATTGTACAAAGAAACGAGTTACACGATGCGGCGCGTGAACAAATACAGCTCCGGTACAGTCTAGACAACAACATCCATCATTAAAGGAGACAATGTCTGGGAGTGCTGTGCTGTTGCTGTGTGGATGGTAAAAACAAAAGGCATGCTGAGGAATCTGTAAGCAGAGACATGAAGACAGTAAAAAATAATCTCTTTGAATGTGGCCTGGTGCAACAGCAGGATGATCCTCCAGCACGGTTACATGTACAGTACTTTGGATGAAGTTTCACTGGCCCTGAATTGAATGTACAGACAGACACACAGTGGGTGAGCGCCCTCAAAACGTTGGCTTTATTCTATCTAACAGCAGTACACATGTGAACAGACGGGATCATTTTAGCTACAATCTGACTGTGGGACTCAAGTCCACTTCTCAAACACACTAAATTCTCAAGGATTAAAGATGAAGACTGTAAGGCCAAAGGGGGTTCATTTCACAGCCTAGTAAAACTGGGATGAAACAAACTAAGAGCTGCATGGCAAAATGCTATATCCACACCGACGGTTGTATTCATGGCTCATATAAACCTGCAGTTTATCAAGAGTAGAACGATAAATGTGGTTTTCTCTTAGTCCCTGCAGATGGGTATAGCATTTCAGATTGTAACTCCTGACTTGTAGTTTGATACAACTGTCACCACAAAGACCACAAACATTTCTACGCATGACATAAAAGATTTAAATTCACATTTCAGATTAAGGGATGGCAGTCAGTCCAGATTTCATTCAGCCAAAACAAAAAAAAAAAAAAGCTCAGCGGAGAAGACGAGGGCGTCTGCTTCTCAGGGTTTGGTGCTGGGATTGGCTTTCATAAGAGAGAGCAGACGTTTTTACCTCGTCCCCACTCCCTCCCTCTATTCCTTCCTCCATCTTTTCTTTATCTACGCGTGTCCCTCTCTGCCTGGTGTTCAGCGGCGGCTACATGAGGCCACAGCAGCCAGTCTTGTGCTTCTGAGACTCGATGTAGTCGTGAATCTGGAACTTGGGCTCGTTGGGCAGCTGCGTCGCTCTGTGCTTCAGCTCCCTGGCAGAGACAGAGAGGGAGACACTGGAAGTTAGATAGCGAGGGGGTGGATGTGTGGGATGGAGCACAGACAGGGCGAGCAAATCAAGAAATATGAGAAAGGAGGAGGAAAAAAAGAGCAGAACCACTGTGTGCTGAGATTTTATCAAAACGCTCCTGGCATGATATCATTTACTTCCACTTAAACCTGCCACCACATGAAGATAACAAATCACCTACATTACTTCCCTCTGCAGCTCTGGGAATGTGTTTTATAAACAGCTTCTGCCATTCAGGGAGAAAGGTGTGCACACAAGGCAGTCAGTCAAAAACACAAATTACACAGCTGATGTTTGGGATCCACAGGGAGCCTCGGAAACGCAAAATCCCATTATAACAAGACAACGGGAACACACACCAAATTAGCTAAAAACAATTAGCGTGCATTAGCTGGAGGAGTGAGACAGGGGCTTGATAGCATCAGCACAAACTCGAAGGAAAGTATAAAAATACACAAAGCAGAGAGAGACACCAGACTGAAGTCAGTGTTTACAAGAAGTCGGCTGTGTGCACAAAGCAGATTAAAACACAAACTCCCCTAACTTGATTCTCAGTGTTTATTACTCCAGAGGCCCGAGCCAAACTAAATTGAATTCATTTGTTTTTAACTTTTCTATTACAAAATGGAGAAAGTAGCACAATTTAATGCAATTTATAAACAAATCAATTTTCTCACTGGAGAGGATTTCTTCTTTAAAAGGGAGATGCAGCTATTGAAGTGGAAAATGTTTGCCGTGGGAATTGCTTGTAGACGACTGTAGAAATGAGAAATGAAAATAACTTCTCTATATTCTCCCCGAGTAAAATCTGTATGAATCCTGTTTTGCTCTGCTCTCTATTAAAAAAAGGCCTTCAGTGACTGTCTCCAAGTAAAAACATCACATCTTCCTCTTTCAGGCTTTTCTCTTCTGCTGTTAATTACATCAGCTAGTATTTCTAAGAGACATCTTGATGCCGTGTTTTGTGGGATGCACATATTGTGACACATCAGTGCCAGTTCTAGCTGCTAGATGATGGTGGGCAGGTGGAAATACGAGGTGGGCAACTTGGGCAGAAGGTTAGCGAAGTGGATGAGTCATCAGAGTGTTGCTGGTCTGAGACCAGATCCTGGCATCTCCTCCTTTAGGATTAATATCTTGACATAAATAAGCATGATAAAACTAAAACTTACAGTTGAACTAACATTTAGAAGCCTTGTTTGTTCCAATTCATACATGAATTAGAGCATTTAATGAGCGACTGTGTGATTTTCCCTCAGCAGTGGGATCGTGCTTGTCCTTTTACTTGTTGCATGCTCTGGGAAACACTCTGCAGTGGGGGAGTTTGGAGATGGGCTGTAGTCCGCCCACCTAATTAAAAGTTAGTGAAAGTACTGAGATTTTCTTTGCTATTTTAACTTTTGATTGGGTGGACAAGACACATTTGAATAAGCTAAGCCCACTTCTGCCTGTAATTACTGCACCAGTACATTTAATCAGCTGTTCTGCGATCCCAATACAACATAAAATACATTACAAGGCACATATGCTGACATTAAGCATAATATTCTAAAACTATGGGCATACAAAGCTGCTATAACAGCCTACACTCTTCTGGGAAGACTTTCCACTAAATCTTGTAAAGTTGCTGCTGGGATTTTCTTCCATTTCGGCACATTAGGAAGAGCGGGCTCACGGTCTGTGTTAAAGTTTATCCCAGATGTGTTTTATGGGACTGAGGTTAAGGCTCTGTGCAGGTTCATCAAGTTATTTTACACCAAACTCTCTTCCAACTATTTAAAATCTAATTTAAAGTTGTAAGATTACTTGTCCTGGCAGCAAATAAAAACAACACAAAGGGTATGTCTTATGTCTGATCGCACACTGCTGAAAATCCATAACCAATATCCAATTATCAAATGTTTAATGGAAAAAGGAATAGCACTGCAAATAAAGCATGAAATGTTCAGGATATTGGTAACCTTAGCATCTCTTAGACCTGCATTAATTGATCTTTTTGAGGGCAGTGCAACAAGTTGTAAATACCAATAATAGATCGTAATCTTAATGTGTTGTCATAGCAACAAACAATTGCCTGTTTATGCATCCAGCAGACTTATTTGGTGGTTTTTCAGTAAAACAAGGTTATGATCGTGGTGAGAGAGAACCATCTCAAACTATCAGCTGAAAGATGCAGTGCTAAGGGAAACTGAGAAGCTGGGTGATAGCTGTGGAGCCTAATGTGGGTTCATCGTTACAACTGACTCCTTTTAGATTACTTATCATTACATTCATTGTTAATATAAAAATATTGAGCACAGCAGCTTTAAGACTTACTTTGCTATAGCGTGAAAAGCCAGATCCACATTGACTCCTGTCTTCGCACTGGTCTCCATAAACGGTACTCCATATTCCTAAGATGGAAAAACATTAGAAGCAGGAGTGTCTATTGTCGAGAATATAACCACTTGAACACATCAGGCATTACCTTCGCCAGCTTCTCTCCTTCCTCCGTCTTCACGACCCTCTCTGCAGCCATGTCTGACTGTAAGACAGCAGCGGGGAGAGAAAACAAGCAGAGGTGAGGGGTCACAGATTGGCCATGCCATTAGCTACAGTGATGCACCATCGTGTCAGAACCGCACATCCTCTAATCAGCCGCCAGCTGCCGACCCACAGCTCCTTCATACTGATGAGATGTCAGAAACTCCACCTAGAGCAGGAGAGCACGGCTCCCACAGACTGATGCTGCCAGTCCTGCTGCGTTCACAGCAAATGATCTGAGCTGCTGCTACGTGACATCTACGACCCCTGAGACAAGTGAGTCCTCCCTGAGCCACCAGAGGGAGCTTTTAGATATATTAGCAATGACTGCTGGTTTCAGTGAGACATGAACATTACTCTCTTTATCACCAGCAGCACTGTACAGAAAATGGCTCATGCATAAAGGCTTGAAGCAAATGAACAGCAGTCAGTGAGACAGTGTTTTGAATTTATCCTCCCCAGTCAGAATGATGAAATAACACTGGGTGAAGGATTAAACATAATACATACATGTGTGCTTTCAAAAGCAGCACTTCTGTAAACAGCCCAACTCTGTTTTCACCGACAAATGCACACATTAAAAACACGATACTGTGAAGACACAAAAACACAATGAAGATAGCGTTTCACTTGTAAATGTCAAAGTAAGCGAGGGAGACCTTGCAGTCTTGCACATGTAGCACAGTGGAAGAATTTTCTGGCTTTTAAGCATTCACGTCTGCCGGGGTGTGATAAGAGTGTGTTAAAAATTGTGCTAAGGGACAAGTTATCCTCCCGATCTTTTATGTAACGACAAAAAGGAAGCAATGCTCACCTTGTTGCCGAGCAACATGATGACCACATCCTTCTGGGCATACTCATGTATTTCAGTCAGCCAAGCCTTCAAAAGTAGAGAAGACAGACGTTAGAGGAAGGGATGAGAAGGAGGGACTGGTCTGTTAACAAAACAAATACCACCACTTGAAGGCTTTTTTTTCTGAGGTGTGCATTATTAAAGTCCTCCAATAAATCACAATGACACTGAGCCCCTCTTATCTTTCAACACTTTTATTGCTTTTCATTATAGAAACTAGCGGCTGTGTAGCCAAGAAAACGATAACATAATGTCATTTCTAAAAGTGGTCCGTGAGAAAATGCTAGCAGCCTCCATAATACTTTGCATGCAAAGAGACAAAGTGTAACGTTCAGCCTGAGAGGGTTTAGAAGGAGGAAGTGAAAATGAAGAGAGCTGACACAAAGAGACAGAGAGAGAGTGAAAGTAGGAAGATAATGTAATTTAAAAACAGTCTTACCCTGATGTTATCAAATGATGGCTTGCTGGTGATATCATAAAGCAAAAGTAAAGCTGTAAAAGGAAATAAAAGAGCAGGTGTGACACTCATTCATACATGAAGACATGCTTTCTGTGCACATAATATAAAAGTACACGTCTGAGCCAGGTTGCTCCTTTACCAACACTAGGCCTTCCCACACAGAGAGCATGAGGAAGTGGAATATAAAAAGCAAAGGTTACCCTGGGCATCTCTGTAGTAGGCGTGCGTTACACTGCGGAATCTCTCTTGGCCGGCTGTATCCCAGATCTGCACAACAAACCACATAATTACACAGCAGCCTACATGGGAAAACATCCTGAACAATCCTCACAGTAAATCCACAATACTAAAGCAGGAACATAAAATTATACAGCTCTACAAGGCTGAAATGCAGTAACTTTTTTTAGTCCAAATTTACTTCAGGCCAAACTCTGACGTGTTCACATTTTTTGTGTGTATATTACTACCAACAGACAGAAACCAAAATGAATTAAATACATTTATGGTTGAGGTGGTTTTTGGTTTTTCCCTTACTACGACAGGGTTGTATATTTTGCTGTTAAACTTTTTTAAACTACATTTATGGTTTTCTTTTCTTCACTTATATATATGCTTTGGCTGTTTCTTAACAAGTAGCCTTGCCAGTTAGCCTAGCTTAGCATGGAGTTCACTTTGTAGCAATTCTTGCCCTATTCTGTCCTATAAAGCCAAAATTAAGCAACACAGTTAGTCAAAATGTACTGAACATAATGATAAATTACTTACCGTTTAAATATAAATATGACTTTAATAATAATACTACTAATAACAGACAAAGCGTAACAGGCAAACTAAAGAGCTAAATTTCACCAGGCTAAAGTTAGTTCCTAAAGATAAATGTTTTTGTTGCCTTTGTGTTTGCTTTGTTTGTTTTTTAAGCACTCTACCAGTTTCCTGTTATTGACACATATTAATTTTAATGAACTAACATTGGTAATTCATTCAATAATACTACATGAAGAATTAGGTGTGCTAGTTCAGTTAGCCTGATTAGCGGCTACTTCTGAAACCTGAATATTTCACTGTAAAGCAAATCCTATATTATTCTGCCCCCCCCCCAAAAAAAACAAACAAAATTAAGCATTACATTTAATCAGAATTTAGTTATAACCACAAAAGGGATTGTTTAGTTGTTTTTTCTCATGTAATACTAATAACAGACAGAAAACAAACTTATGTGAAACAAGAAAGCTACATTTAGTTAGCCTAAGGCATGCTGCTACAGGTAAAGATTATTGTTCTATTTTGGGGGTTTTTTTGTTTCTTTTTTATGCTTCAGCTGTTTCCTGTAATTGAAACGTATGAATTGCAATGAACTTATATCTTAATAATTCAGTTTATCCTACATAAATATTATTTCTGCTAGTTAACCTAGCTTAGCGGCTACTTCTGAAAACTGAACATCCTGAATCACCCTGAAGCAAATCCTACATTTTTCTGCCCCCAGAAAACCTAATTAAGCTTCACATTTAGCCAACATTTAATTACAACCACAAAAGGAATTATTTATTCTTTTTTGTTCTTCTCATGTAATACTAATAACAGAAAGAAAACAAACTTAGGTGAAACAAGAAAGCTACATTTAGTTAGCCTACAGCTTACTGCTACAGTTAAAGGTGATTGTTCTTTTTTGTTGTTGCTTTTTATGCGTCACCTGTTTGTTGTAATTGAAATGTATAAATTGCAATGAACTTACATCTCAATATTTGAGTTTATCCTACATAAATAATATAGTTCTGCTAGCTAGCCTAGCTGAGCGGCTAGTTCTGAAAAGTGAACATTCTCAGTCACTCTGTAGCGTTTTTCTAACCTGCAAAGCCAAAATTAAGCTACACATTTAGTCAAAGTTAGTTAAGACCTGATTATGATTTGTTAATATTGTTTGAAACATAAAAAGGTATGTCACATCATAGCTTTTAGGCTATTTCAAACAAAACAGCCAAAAATCTGCCAAACGGCTAGTTGCTAAAGATTTGACTGAAACAAAACAATTTGTTTCCTAAATCTGTATCATATAAAATAAAAATAGCCAAACAAGTGCATGCATTAAAAAAATATACTAAATAGTAGGCTAACAATGTCAGTAAGTAGTATAATTAATAATTATTAATTTTACATCCTATTCTCCTGCCAAATGCATATTTCCTGTAGTAACTTCTCTCTGCAGGACAGCATCAGCTCATGGTGGCAGAATCTGTCTTGGAATTAATCACAGGATTTTATCAGGTGCAAGGCTCGTGCAAGACAAGAGAGGCTGAGGATTTACTCAAGCTAGCGGAGGAATCTAATTTTCCCACCTCCCACTCAGTGTTGAATGAACGGGTCATGATGATAGACGTGTATGTGCCTTAGATTAACAGCATGCTGTTGGCACATAACCCTGTAGAGTCCTTTATACTATCACAATAACAGGCTTAACAGGTTTGGCAACTGCAACAATGACAGGTAAATTTAAAGCATATCTGGATTCACCATTTTACAAATTTACCTCACAGATATTTTTGACCTACAGCTACCAGAAGGGTGAGACTGATCTGAAATGTAGACATTGTCTTACAAAAAAGGTGCATGTACTCACCTGGAGTTTGACTTTAAAGTTGTCGACATCTACCACTTTATTCTATGGAAACAAGAAGAGCTGTGAGAGACAGTTCACCGTGCGCTTTAGAGGCTGGAGTGCTGTGAAAATGGCACAGACAAGAATGACGAACATCACAGCGGACTAAAAAAGCTCAGAGACTCAGCGTGAGGCAAAAGAAACAAGGCAGCTAAAAGTGGCTTTGAATGCTGGCGGAGAAAGTAATTTGCAACACCCACACAACAACAAGGTCCTGGGATTAGACTTAATTACACAACAGTGAGAAAGACGACTGGCAGCACAACAACTGACTCCCCCGTTAATTTCCTGCAGCCCCGTAGAGGTGCCCTCTGATTTCCTGGAGCAAAGATACATCTAAAATAGCTTAGGTACCCCAGCTAAAAGAGACTCAGTGTTGTGACTGTTGCATGTACAGAAAGAGGAAAACACAAAAATCTGAAGGTATAAGAGAAAGGTGGAAAAAACAGTGAATTAACATGCATGCACTACTCATATGGACTGCTTCATGAACTATTTTGAGTGTTTTTTAATGTTGCTGTCACCTGCAGCAACAAACCAGGTCACAATTATATTTCAAGTTTGCACAGCAGAAACCACCAAACAGCGAGAGGAAGTGAGACTAGCAAATGCACTTCCTGAATCACTTCATAACTTTGTGTCAATGACAGGTCCTCACAAACAGCCACTGCCCTTCTGGCACAAAAAGCACAAACAGGCCTTCAAAGAAATGCAGAAAAAGCTGCACAGTAGCAAAAGAAACCACTGCGACATGTGCAAAGCCTTCACTGGCATCTTGAGCTGCCACCTGCTGAATCCCCAGCCTTGGCAGTATGGACATGGTTCAACCCCTGCATTAGTTGCCATGGGTTTCCATTTTCCCCCCAATTATGACGTGAGAGGAGCCTGCATGCTGAGTAACTGCTACAAGGAAGCATGCCGAAAATAGACCGGCCATGTTACAAGCTGCCACAACAGCCTGCCTGCCTATCCATGCACAGAGGACAACCTCAGCATATTGACTAAACTGTTATCTCAGAATATTCGGAAGCTTTCGCCTCCGCTTCATAAACAAACACAAAGGCTAATTGCTTACATTATCACCAGCCATTCTGAATGAATAGTGTGACACTGAATCCATCATGTTATTCGTAATGAATGCATGTGTAATCCAGTGTCACTTGTCTTTTTAATGCATTGTATGAATTCATTCTAGCCACAGTACCTGTTGCTTTTACTTAAGTGGAGACAAAGTGGAATGTTCATGTGTCTGAACAGAGAGCGTCCATATATCTGTCAGACATCCATTATGTTCCGTCATTGCCATTCAAAGAACACGCTGCCTCACTTTGGCTAATGCAACACAATTTCCTCCTCAAACCAGGCACTCTTACTTGACTTGTCATTAGTGTGAGTGTTTTGCTTTGATTGGAGGAAAACGGAGGGTTGAGGGGGAGCGTGTCCACTTGTTCCTAACAGCCTGTTTGAGCCAGTAGAAGGGAGAAATACAGTAGACATTTGTTTAAAATTCAGCAGCAGTCACTGTGTGGGTATGTGTGTGTGCACATATGAGGTGGATGTCTGTCAGCAGGGTGACTCCTCCAGGACTGAGCAGAGCTGCAGCCAATCTTTCCAGGAGACAGAGACGTGGGCAGGAATCTGCCAAGACATTTATGAGGCCGTCCACAGCGCCTAGCAGCACAAGTGGTCTGTGAACTTGACTGATTGGTGAGAGGATTCGTACATTGGGTGCCATCATCGCAGAATGATGAAGTGTTCATCGTGGAAATTAGGTGATAATTGGCCCGATGTCACTCCGTGCAAATGGATCTCCTGGTGTTTTGTAAATACCATTAGGTTGTTTTTTTCAGATGTAAAATATTTCCTCGACATGAATATAACACAAACAACGAGCCATTAATGGCTCACACAGAAATAATGAACATCACAATGACTCATTCAGTGAGACCAGGACAGCTCTGAAGCATCTCTCTCACCCTAAAGTCTATTCCAACGGTGGCTATAAAGTTGCCTCCCAGAAATGCCCCGTCTTTAAAGCGCACCAACACGCACGTCTTCCCCACGGCTGAATCTCCCAGCAGCATCACCTGGAGCAAACCCACCACCAGAGAAGAAGGACAACAGGTTACAGCCGGTCAAAGACATGACTGACAGCCTATACATGAAGGTGGATAAACATCCTGAAGAGCAAATTAAAGCTGACAGATGTGCTGCATAAATTATTTTTGCAATCGAGAATGGAATATTTCACAATATCACAGCATTTGATGACCATATTGTCTTCTTGGTAAGCTGTTATTATGCGTCAGCTTGTTTAAAAAGAAATGGTGGCAAACACAGCAAATGCAGTTCAGTACAAACAGTGTTGTGATCACTGTCGACTTATCTGCCACCAACATGTGACACTCTGCCAGCACTGGAGAGGGAAATCAAGATGTTTGCAGCCAACTCTGTAATTTTACTCCCTTCATTTTCCAGCATGCATCCCTTCTCCAAAACTAATCAATATAATTACAACAACAGGATGTGCAATTATACAATCAATTCAGCAGCATGTGATGAAAATATTAGAGCTCAGTGTCCTAGCTGCATAAAACATGAAGTGTAAATGCAGGTAATAATACGATTAAACTCAAAAGGAACTTTTCCATTTGCCTGTTTGTCTTTAATCAACAGTCAGATGTGAGCCTGTGCAGCTTTTTATAAATATTCAATTGAAGGGTTTGCAAGGAGCAACAAGTTCCACCCTTTGCAAATATTTGGATCAGTCGGGGCAGACAAAGAGATTTACAGGCTCAGAGAGACTTGGTTGTGATAAAATTAAACCATCAGGTCGATGACTTGCTTTGCTGTCAGTGCACACACAGTGAACATGGCCTGTTTAACGAGGAGAATGAATGAAGACACACCAATCAGCTGGTAGTTAATGGTTTTCACTTGAGATTAGCAGAGAGCGCTGCACAGTCTCCAGATGTGAAGAGTCAATAACCATGTTGGTGCTGCTGCAGGAACACCCAGCTGGTTCGGTGCCAAACCTACAGTGGCACCTGTTCCACCAGAGGAACCACAGAGAACAGAAAGAAACCCAAGACACACGACAAAAGAGGAGATACACACCTTGAAAGCAATATCATAATACTCGTTAATAGACGCGCATCTCTCCAACACATATTTTGACGTGCCGTTTTTAGTCTGCTTGTCCGTCAGCGATGTCTTTCTCGTGGACATTGCAATGCCAAGGAAGGCTGCGAGAGCCCAACACACAGTTATCTCCGAGATGTGTCCAAGAAAGACGCGCACGGTGTCTGAGATCTCCGCCGCGCACTCAGTCCCGGTGTCCGCCAACCTCCAGCCCCTCTGCTCGCATTCTGCGTTGGTTGTGGTCGCAAAAATGATCACCAAGGGGGGGAAAAAAACACAAATCACACCTTGCTGTCCCTTTCAAAACACTGAAGCGACGGTCAAAACTTGGACGGAAGCAGCGGCGGCGTCTTCGGCGGCGCCTCGGCGTCTACATCCAGCAGTCAAGAAAGCAGTAATGACAAACAGGCGGAAACATTTCTCTGAATCTACAGAGCGGAGCGGTGCATCCTGGCGTGGGCAGATGATTAAACTGAGTAGCAGTGTGAGGACGTCGACAGCTCCGGCTTGAATTTTCTTAGGAGTGGAAGAGCCACTGTGCGTCTTTCATGCTGACACCGTCCCCTCAGTGGCTGCAGGGGTCAGTGGCGCTTATGGCTGACTCATCTGCTACAGGTGGCGCTGACTGGGAGGTTCATCAAAGAGTCACACACCCGAAGAGGAGGCAGCAACGTGAACTATGACCCATCGGTTTGAATCGTAAATTCCATTAATTTGATCATAAAGATGGATAAACTGCCCTTCAAGGTAAAAACATCCGTGCGTAAAGCTGTTCCATCATCTGTGCGTAAACCTTAACCAAATGTATTTTGCCACAAATTACGCGCCCTTTAATTCTATCTTCCTGAGATGCCTTCAAAACCATTTTATATTTTCATAAAGTGCTTCCAATCTTTCGTTATTTCCCTCATCAACCCACTTTCCTAAATTATCCCTCTTCACAGCAGACAAATTAACAACCATCCAAGACCCTTTTGTTGAGATGATTCTATAAATACCACCATTTAATTAGCATGTCATACATGTCTAAAATGGTTTCACAGAGAATCCTTTCCCCAAGTAAGTCTGAAAATCCTGCAGTGTTTGTCTCCCCCTAGTGTCCCAGGCGACAGAATGAGCGTCTCCGTCCTCTGTGTGGAGACAAGAGCAATGACACACGGTCAGAGATCATTTACGTTACATAACTGACATGCAATCTCTTGTTCATACATGAACTCATCACTCCCTGTCAGCGTCTGCAGGCAACATCTAACCCTCTGGCATGAATGATGGCAAAACATTTATTTGTACATGGAGCTGAGTGAGTGATTTCATCCTGAGCAGGGTCACAGAGATGTTAGAGCTCAAAGAGGCACTGTGAACAAAGTGAGTCAATTCAACATTTCACATGATATCAACCAAGCTGTCAGTCACAGTAGCAAATTACCTCCAAGATATGCTGTGTGTTCTTGTATCTGCCTGTTTTTCTACTTTATTATTTATTGTAAGGAAGCAGCGAATGGGAGATACATCTAAAGTATCTCAGAATGAGCAAAGAGGCAGAAAAAGGCTTAAATATAGAAGGTGAGAATTCATTCCAGCCGACGAAGCACAACTCATGAAACAGCCAGGATGAAGACTGGAGAAATTTCCCCTTCGTGTGCATTCAAGGAACTTCATTTTGATCATCTCCACCAGACTCTATCAAAGTGACACCTGAAGACACCGACAGAAGCATTATGAGGGCTTTTTTGCAGGCACCGTCTTTCCCTTGACTTTAAATCCATCAGACATACGCAGCACTTCCTCTTTTTTTTTCACAGTGCATTTTGCTGCGGGGTTTTTGAACCTTGAATCACGCACTTATGCAAACTTATGCTAATGTGAAATGGCAAAGCCAATTTTATACCTTCTCACAGATTTCTGTCTCCCCTTTGCTGCACTAATGGCAATGACAGAGCTAAAGTTATCAGTGTCGCAGCAGAAAATATCTAAATGGGGTTTTGCATCTCTCCTGTTTTGCCACACAGCCTAAACCTCCCCAAAACTTGTCACAAAGCATAAAATCAGTCTTGTTTCAAACAGCTTTGTTGCACATATCCAGCAGCAACAGCCCGCCGCCATGACATTCATTAGTTGTGGTCTCCTCACAGTAATTTAATCATAGCATTGGCATCATTAAGCATAATAATATACCCTCTATCAAGCAACTCCCCCCCACATCAGAGTGTTACGGATTTTAATGAATGCAGTGAGAAAATACAACATCCCACACTGGAGAGCACCACTGATTCACTGCACTGACACACTGAGGAAGTCAAACACTCCTCAGCGCAGAAACAGAGAAGATTTTTCTCGGCTGTTATGTCACAGCTTCTGCACAAACAGCCCATCGCTGTGACATGTCCTTCTCACCCGGGTGAAGTCAACAGCGTAACGAGAGGGAGGGAGAGAAACCACAGATGAGGGGAAAGGGTGAGCAAAGGGAGGAAGATGAGTGAGCCAAAACAAATTCAGGGCGTGTGCAGGAGAGGAAGCGTGGACTCACTGTGAAGCCAACGCCGACGGTGGCGGTGAAGGACCCCAGGATGAACTTGCCCTGGTCGAACTGAACCAGCAGAGAGGTCTTGCCCACTCCACTGTCTCCCACTAGGATCATCTACAGAGAGAAACACAAAGAGAGAGAGAGAGAGGCGGCATCAGTGATCCTGGCTCCACTGCTGCCTGAGGCCTGTACACAGTGTAGGTTACTGTATGTGTCCATCTGCTGCTCAGTTTGCAGCTCTGTCTTCTGTGATGCCTTGTGACAGTTGGACGTCGGATCAGTGTGTTCAAAAGATAAAGACAATGTGGACGGTTGACCTGGGAGCCATACAGGGAATGTGTATTTGGCCCTGAAACTCTATGATATCTTGGACTGATGTTCGAAGACAAACCACCACCATCTCTCTCTCCTTCTCCATGTGTGTGAATGGGTGCATGAGAAACACTGTAAAACGCTTTTTTCTACCTTAGTGGTATCCAAAGCGCTTCACACACCAATGGTGACAGAGCTGCCATGCAAGGCGCTAATCTACCATTGGGAGCAACTTTGGGTTCAGTGTCTTGCCCAAGGACACTTCTGCATGTGGAGGGGCCGGGGATTGAACCACCAACCTTGGGATCAGTGGACAACCTGCTCTACCACCTGAGCCACAGCCGCCCCTTTACAGCCTGCTGTAATGTGCTTTGAGTACCACTAAGGTAGAAAGACTCTATATAAGTGCAGACCATTTACCATCTTTCCCAGTAGTGTAAACAATTAAGTACATCTACTCCAGTACTGCACTCCAGTACACTTCACTTGAGTATTTCCAGTTTCTGATACTTTCTCCCCACAGCTGTCCAGAGCCAAATATTGTACCGATACTTCCTCTACAATTATTTCATAACTATGGTAACTCTGCATATTCTAATTAATAATGCAAAATATAATCCCCAAATAAATGATAAGGTGTTATTGTTAGGTTAAGGTAAAACTTCATGAAAATCAGCAACATTAAAAATCATCATTACATCAGTAATTATAATCCAATTATATTATGATTCTGAAATTTGTACTAAAAGTATATAACTATGCTAATACTTTTGCACCCTTATATAAGTAAAAATCAACAGTGTGGTTTTGTTACTTTTACGTAAGTACAAGAACTGATAACTTCTTCCACCACTCTCACATTCACCAGCAGGGGTGGAAAGCACATTAAGTCAAGTACTGCATGCTGCTGCAATTACAGCATTGAGCCTCTGTATATATAGGTCTCAGACAGACTTGCTCTTCTGGACACTGCAATTTTACCACATTCTTTTTTTTGTAAAATTGCTCCAGCTCTGTCGGGTTGGATCAGTCATAGGAGTCGTGAGTAAACAGCCTTTTTCAAGTGCAGCCACAAATTGTATGGATTGAGGTCTGGGCTCTGACTCGGCCACTCCAGACAATTTATCTTGTTTTTTTTAAAAACCATTTCTGTGTAACTCTGGCTGTCTGCTTTAAGTCACTGTCTTGCTGGAAAACAAATCTTCTCCCAAGTCGCAGTTCTCTTGTAGACAGCATCAATTTATCTTCAAGTAATTTCCAATACTTTGCTGCATTTATTTTCCCCTCTATCTTTAAAGGCCTTCTGCTGCAGAGTAGCATCTTCACATCATGATGATGCCACCACCATGCTTCACGTCATGATGCTGCCACCACCATGCTTTATGTCATGATGCTGCCACCACCATGCTTCCGGGGAGTGATGGTGTGTTTGTGTTGATGTGCAGTGTTTGGAGTCCGCCAAACCTAGCATCTAGTCTAATGGCCAAAAAGCTCGATTTTGTTTTTATCAGACCAAAGAACCTTCGTCAGGTTTACCTCAGAGTTTCCCACATGGCTTCTGTTGAACTGTAGTTGAGATTTAACATGAGCTTTTTTCCAACAGTGGGTTTCTTTACCACTCTCCTTTAAAGCGTTGACTAGCAAAGAACAGTTGCAGCATGCACAGTCTCTCCCATCCTTAGCAGCTAAAGCCTGTAACTCATCAGACGAGTCGTAGGTGTCTTGGTGGCCTCCCTTATTAGTCTCTTTCTTGGGTGCCACTTAATTTTTAAGGACAGCCTGGTTCCATGCGAATTTACAAGTGTCATAAAACAAAAACATCACTGACTTTGGCTGCCTGAGAGAAGGAATTTAGGTTGAAATGCAGTGTTTGAAATGTTTCAGAATTTTGAAATTATCACATTTTAAAGATGTAATAAATGTAAATACAATCCAGTTACACATTTTCTGAAATATATATGGAATGAACGTACAGTTGCCTATTTTTTGTCATCTAAATCCTGATTACTGCTAATCTGTTACTACTCAATCCTGTTCTCAGAGCATGTAACCTGAAGGTTTGTACATCACATTGCTGAAAACTAGACCACAGTTGGCTTCCAAACTAGCTGCTACATCAAAGAACTTGCTTTAATGAATGCTTAGCTGTCCACTTTTATCAGTTCAGTGTGAGAACACCCTTCTAAATGAAGCACATTCAACATTTAAGTGAGGTAATAATAAGTAAATTACATTGTGGAGTGGTGCCCAAATGGAAATAACAGTGAGTGCTGGTGTGACAACCAATCACCGCCCATGACTGAGGGTCATCTGTCCCTCCAGCAGGGATCAGCTGATTTGCCACCACAGCTCTGGACGTGGGCTTCGACTGGCCCTGTCTCCATGGATATCTCACTGTGTGACTGGGGGCTGTGGTGCACCGGGCCTGGAGCTTCTTGGCAGCAGATGCTTCCCTCTTTTGTTGACATTTATCACCTCAACACCCTCCTCCCTGGCACACACATAACTCTGCCTCCATTTGCAGGCCCGACTCCGCTGCCTGCCTCTTATCTGCAGTCTCAAAGAGCCCACATATGGTGCAGAGTGACAGCCTGCAGCTCCCCGCCGCTCGCACTGCGTTTACTTTAATCGCTGACATTCATGTTCTGCACATTCGATTTGCTCTCCCGTTAAAAACCCAACTCGGTGACAGTTTGAGCAGATATACAGAATGAGGCTATCGGGTTTGCTCACCGGCTCTTTGAGGATGCAGCCTTCTAAAACGCTGAGTAAAGCAACAATCTGTACACTACAAATACAGAAACAGCTTAGAAAATCCAGCAAATAGACAGTGATCAATCAAAGACAACATCCTTGCAAATGAGGCTTTTATTTCTAAGCCACAGATATTAAGAGAAGTGTTTGTGGAGTTCGACTACTGACGTCTCTCACAGTGGGAGTAAGTACAAGCAGAATTGGTTGGTAATGTACAAATGATGCAAACTGGAGGCGAGGTTCTGTGTGAAGCGGAAGTTGTGCATTGTTCAGGTGGACAATGTGAAATCAACATCTAACTATTTAATGCCTCTTACATCAAAATTTGATGTTGCCATGTAAACATTGCGAGGACTGCTGGCAGAAGGGAGCAGCAACACAGAGGAAGCCTGTCTCCACAGAGCACATGGGAACTGATGGCATGTATGGGTATGGAGGTGGGGGTTTGCCGTGGCAAGTGGCAAGAGGGGTGGAGATGCTGACGATGTCTCCATGGCAACATGAGATGATGAGTTCATCAGGGATGTGCCTTAATCCAAGACTCTCATATACAGTATGTTTCAGTGGATCCAAAATAACCAGTATTTTTCATTTTAGGTACTTTTTCTTGCATTTGTTGAATGAAATTTAATTCTTTGTTCTGCGGTTGTTCACACATTTTATATATTTTTAGCAGCATTTACGTATTTGAAGACATTTAAACTACCATTTAAGAAAAAAGGAGGCTTGTCTTTTTACATGAGCAGCTCTGTGTGGATCCTCCTAGAAAAAAAAGACTCTTTCCCAAAAAGTAGATGACAATGTAATTATGCTGCAAATGTGTTTGAATGCTGAGAACTTTACATTAAGCCGTCACAAAATCTTTATTCTTTTTTAAATTAATTTTTCTGGGGGAGATTTTTGAAGCTTTATTGATAGACAGGGTGAAAGGGGGTAGAGAGGAGAGAGACATGCAGCAAAGGGTCGTGAGCCGGACTCGAACTCACGACCGGCTGCTTTTCTTCTTGCATAACTCTGAGCACTTTAAAAAAAGATCGAATTGCTGGTTTTCGTGTGCTACAGTGTGTATTTATCATTCTCTAGTTTCTCCATGAAGCAGTTTCTTGTCCCACATTTTCACGGAGGACTTAAAATTTTGCAGGATAATTTGAGGAGCTGGGAGCCAACTGGCTCCTTTCAGCCTGCAAAGAGTTGGAGGCTTCAGGATCTAGTGTGCACTGTAGTTTCTGGCGGGCGAAAACTGGGCAAAACGACAAATACAACCACGAATTTAATTAGCGAGGAAGCAGGAGCTTGTTTTCGGCTCACTACAACGCAATGCTTGTTTAACAAATACTCAATAATTGAATTATTGAGGCTCCTGAAACATCGAGAGGGATCAAATTATGAGAGTAGCTACAATTTGTGATTCTTAGACAAAACCAAAGCTTTACTTGCCTTAATATGAATATGTGTAACTACCAATAAGGACAATAAGCAAAACCAATCCTATAAACGTTAACTGGAGACTTGTGTTAATAAAACCAACTTCTCTTGTCTGCAAACTACTTCTGCCACTTAATTCATGTATTTTGTCTCTGTGTCATGTGTATCTAAGTGAGGAATGACTTGGCACGTGGTCAGTCACACAGAGGATTAGGTGGTTCATCAATACCAACAATAAAACAGCTTCAGGTGAGGATTGTAAGGTGAAAAATGTCAACAAAAAGCTGAAACAACTTTCTGGAGAAATTCGTGTAAATCCCTGCTGATGGTCGAAGATCTCCAAAATGCCAAAACACTGTGGTGTCATCTGTAGGCAGCTGAACTAATGCACTGTTGTTCCATTCTATTTGAAACGACTAAACACAGGTCTGAAAACAGCTGCTGTTTCTGTTAATCTGCTGCTCACTGAGGTGCCTATTTTAGTTAGTGACAAGGTTTTATTATCTACAATAGCTACATGAATTAGTGGCAGGACTTATTACAGAGAACGGACACTGGATCGTATTTGATTGTACTTAATAAACTGCTTAGTTACAGCAGTGGTTCCTACAAAAGCATAATTATGAAATAAAACTTTACACAAGGGAAATGAGTCATTGACAATGTTAAAAGAAATCAATATCAAAAGCAGACCTTTGAAATAGGCTGATTTGAATCGTTATAATTATGGGATAATGGGTTTTAACAATTTTCTTACATCATTTTACAAATTGTGGGTTTGTTCAGATCATAATGCTTTTCTTTTATTTGAATATTTGTGGTTCTTTGGTGTTCCACCGTTGGCAGCTTGTGTGTCCATTTCTTAGTGTAGCAGGTCTGATATGGACTACAGCTACTAAGTACTAAGCACATTGACTTTACTGCAGTGAAAATGACAGCAACCACACACACATTCATATATAAAGGTGAAGATTACAAGGTTTTTTGCAATAGTTTCCCTAATGACAGATAGACAGTCATTAATGTACCTTATGCGTTAGCTCTTCATTATATGGGAAGATGTTGGACGTTGGCGTCTGCCCGTCCTCTGTGTCCGAGTCCACCGCTGACGACCCGTATGCGCTGTCCGAGGAGACCATCTTCACGTCCTCCTGCCTCTTTGTTTCACAGACATCATGCATCCTGTTCAGTTTAAATCTCTAAATCCTACCTACAAACAGGTGAGATCCTGCAGGTGAACTAAACCTTCTAACTTCCTCTCCACCTCTTGTGTGCAGCCACTACCTCCACCCTTCCATCCATCCACGTATGTGTTTTCCCTGCGTGGCTTATATCTGGTGCCCATACGTAAAACCACTGTGAATCGTGTCGGTAAGCATGCAGAAACCTAAATATTTATATGTTTTGATCAGAGACTAACATGAAAATGTAGCTTACAGTATTTATGAAGTGAACCATGTCGAGCTTTTCTACAAGGAAGCGACAGAGAGGCGTTCAGCACCCTGGAGAGCGCCTCTCCTCCTCATAATACGTCCCATCATCTGCTTTTAAAGGGAAAATGTATCATAAACAGTTAATTTGCAAGTGAAAAACACCAAGAATCGGCACCATAATTAACATAGATTGAAATGTAGACTTGTGAAAGACGAGAAGGAAAAAAGGAAGTAAAACCTTAATCTAAGTGTTTTTTATTGAGTCATCAGTCAGGATGTCTATCCTATGAGCTTCACCAAAGGCTTTTAAGTGACAGGCTAAAGTTCCCGACTCAGATAAGAGCCACAGAGCCCCTGAATGACTCACCAGCCAGACTGCTGCCGCTTATCACAGCAACACGGACGGAAACCTCCACCTCCCATTCTCCCAAAACACAGAAGGTCTGCTTCAAATGACACCAAACAGGTGGACTGTCAAATGTAACACAATTAGACAGCAGTTCTAATAGTTTAGAGTGCTGAGAGATGAACGGACAACATACATAATTCGTCTCAGACAGGATAGAAAAATAACATCTGTTACACCCATTATTCTGCTCTCTTATCCCAATTAAACTGGGGCTTCACTGAAGCAACTGTACTGTGCAAGCTAAACAAGGTCACTTGAAAACTCATATGGTGGCCAACTGTCATTTAAGAACATAAGTTTGCATAAAACTAAGCAAAAATCCAAACTAAAACACAGACGTGGGGGTTTCACTATTAAAGGCATTAATTGCACATCTCTGGAAGCTATTATCCCGTAGTAAACAATTCATCTTGTTGACATAAAGGCAGCTTAGATTCTCTGGATCACACTAAAATATAAACACAAACATACAGTGTACTGTTTTTGGTTGGTGGCTGTAAAAAGTTGAAATGAACTGAACCATAAGAAATTAAATGTGAACAATATTTGACCTGTGAGGCAAACAGAGCACACAAACACACACGCGTGACAATACTGCATATAAACAGATACACAGGAGGTATAATAGTCTGCAACCTAAAAGCCTTGCATTTAAAGGAGATGTTTGACATTTCAGGAAATATATTTGCTTCCTTGCAGAGAGAAGACGGATACCACTTTCACACATGTAACATATGAGGAAAAAAGCTACGACCAAGAGCTTTTGACTCTTGTGTCGTAAAGGTATCAATATCCACCTGCCACCATCTGTAAGGCTCACTAAACATGTTATATGTTGTTTATTTTGTCTATACAAAAAAATACTGTGAATAAATTTGACAAACCACCATCTTATGGGAGGTTATATGTTGTATTTCTTGACTGACACACCTGGGAGTTACTGGTCCCGACCAGAAAACAGTCCGACCCATCCACCCATGTAAAATGTTTTGTTATTTAATTTGCTTCATTTTTGTAAACATAAATCAAACAAGTGAGCTTTAACGATGCAAGTGGGTGGATTCTTTTTCTATGTGCTAAGCTAAGCTAACACTAGAGTGGTTTCAATCTTTTCATCTAACAGCAAAACAGTGACTAAATATATTTCCTGAAATTTTTCCTTTAAATTTGCATCCACCTTTTTCTTCACCTTGCTAAACTGGCTGTAGCTGCGTACAGCCAAAATACAACACAAAATTCATAAAATCTCAGCGTCAGAGTTCAGCCCTAACGCTGGAAACGGCACAAACAAAACAATCTCAGCTCAAGGTCCACTTTCTCTTTGTTGTGGAGTTTTAAAGCATGTCGCACGTCGCTATCAGCAGGTGAAGTTTGCCCAGTTATCATAAAACTGTGCATCTTATGAGTTGAGGCTATTTTGTCAAATATTCAGAGGAATTCTTTAATGCAGCCTCGCTATCTGCGGTGTTGATAGCTGTCTAGGCACTTCCTCCAACCAGAAAAACAACTTCGAGTGGCTTTTTTTTTTTTTTTGCAACAATGGAAAAACTATTTAACACTTTACAGCCAGGTCAGGAAACTAAGAGACACAACAAATGCATACAAAGGACATGTTCAAATGTGATGTGTCACAGTAAACAGAATAAAAAACAAGACTCTATATCTAAGAACCTCACTTTCTTTCTCACCCAAGTTTCAGTCCAAGTATTTACTGATGTGTCTGTGCAATAGGGATTGAAGTGCAGGATGTATTTGCCTACTGGTAATTGAAAAAAGATGTGACCTCATCCATGACTTATTAACATCTACTCCTCACACTGTAACCAAGTGACCTCTGTGTCATAGTCTTACAGTAAAGTGCACTTTATCTGTCTGTTCCACATGCTTACATAATAATGCTTCAAAATAAGCACAATAACATGATTCAGAGGTTCAACTCTCCCTTGAAATGAAGATAGAACACAGCACAGAGCCTGCTGCTGAGTTTTGACAACTGTTTCCTGCTTCTTTCAAAGCAGAGGAAACCTGCAAACAGAGTTCAACATGTGCAGAGGCTTATTGACAAACTCAGACAGGCCCTGACTGAAAACCTGTGTGCCAGCTAAAAACACAACAATACATCTGGCATCCATGTAACCAGTCAGCAAACAATGTTACAAGTCTTCTATGTGCAAATTTCCAGCAGTCATACCCTCGTCTCTCATGTCTGTTTTACCACTTCACTGAGACCATTGTGACTCCTCAGTGCAGGAAGATGCTTGTTGTTGTTTATGTGCCCTTGATCACTCAGCTGACCTCAGAGACCACATCTGGTTCACACAGGTTCTCCTGGAAGTCTCCAATGTAGGTCCAGCTTGCCTGCAGTCTTCCTGTGCATGTGTTAACGTCTACAGTTTCTCTTCTCTCAGGGCTACCTGATCCGCCCATCACTTTTGACTGGGCCCAGTTCAGACTTAGGGTCTGGGGACAGGGAGCTCCAGGCAGTCTTGGAGCAAGATCCCAAAGCTGGGCAAGAGGAAGTCTGCGTGGTGCACAGGTCACCTGTAACCCAGTACGTCCCCACGAGGCTGTCCACCCATGTTTCTAGTGGCTGGCCCACCAACTGGGCATTACGCTGGGCCAGCTGCATGGCAGGCTCCTGGGAGGGCAGCTTCAGCACGGAGCTCAGCTGCTGGAAGCTCTGCTCCAGGTACAAGTTACTGGGAGGTCCTGCATGGAGCCAGCTGTCCTCCTCTGGAGGGAATGTTGATATTTGTAAAGAAAAGCACGAGAAGAAATGAGTTTCTAAACAATCAACAAAACTTTTCAGATTTATCAAACATTAAGTGTGACACCTACATTCATGGATAGTTCACAGCCAATAAACTAACAATGAATTTTCTAAATAACAGCTTTCATTTATGTTTCAGTAAACTTAGATTTTTAAGAACATAATGGCACTGGTGACATGTTGATTCAGTACAATGCACATCGACACTGTAGTTAGTTTTGACGCAACCCATCACACCTCCCTGGTGCTGAGAATAATAGCTTGTCACACCTAAACTGAACCTAAAGGAACAGTCCAGAGGCTTGAAAGCCCCAACAAGCACTGAGGGACAATGTAGTGCATTGCTGATTTGGTTGTCTCATGCAATTTTCTCACAGTAAGAAAATCAAAGAACTGCACCAGCCTTATTCTTAGTGCCAACTGAAAACTGGTTCTGTAAATCAGTGTCTCACCTTTGCGTAGTGGCTCTTTATTGTTGAAGGTTAAGGGCATGACAAGAAAGCGAACTTCTGCAATGCGCTCCCATTGTTTTAACACCCGAACTGTCCATGTGCCGGGCCGCAGGGGGTGCTGCAGGGGCGGTTTGTACTGGGTGTACTCTGCATCCACATCCACAGTAATGTCATAAGATGCTGCGACCACCAGAGCTGGGTCGATCCACACTATGGTGGCTGTGAGATTTGGACCACGAGCCCACTTCTGGACTGCCAGTGGTTCATCCAAAGGGCCAATCACCCCACCAAAGTTACGGAAGATCCTTTCTTTGGGATCCCAATCTGTACCAATCTGTTATAGAGAAATTAAAAAAACAATCTGTCAGTCCTGAAAAAATAATGGTTTATATAACATAACATGGCTGAATGAAAGCATATATGAAGCCCATGTCTTTGACTTTCATATTTTATTTGAAGACAAGATGAATGAATGTGCTTTCCTTCCAGTATTAAAATATATTTTTAAAACTAATTAAACTTCAAAGTTCAGTGTTGGTCAGATCATGCCCTGATAATGCAACCCCAATTTTTACATATCAGGCAGAGAATCTTCTAATATAGCAGTTTTCTTGGGGTTCCTTGATCTTCGTCAAAAAAGAGAAATAGCTGCTGCTTAAAGAGTGCTTACTTCCAGGTTCTTGAGCCTCTCGTACTCTTTAAGGTTTGTCTCAAGGACAAGCGTGGCTTGAGGCACTGCCCACATCTCTATCGTCTCCCTGGCCTTCGACCCAACAGCCTGGACTTCCTGACGTACCAAGTACCCTTGGAAACGTTCATCATAAAAGTACAAATGTATAGATAGAGGGAAGCCTACTGGTTCAAACCTGCAGTGAGAAAACAAATAAATCACACATATTTATCAACGACATACAGCCACTGCATCAGTTATAGTATTAAAAATAAAAACTAAGCAGACTGTTCACCTGCAGGCTTCAATATTGCTCTGAGTCGTCACCAGACTCTTCAGGCCAAGGCGGAAGAAAGAAGTGTATGCAGTGAGAGCCACGTCACTGAGAGAGCCCACACCATCCAACTGCTCAAACAGACTCTCCCAATATGCCTTGATGGCAACGGTTCCTGGAGCGTACTGACCATACAGGTGAGTGTCCAGGATGTCTATGGCCTCCTGATTCACTGCTGACTCAAACTTACGGGCGAAGAATGTCGGACGAGTCAGTTGCTGTGAATGAGAAGGGAAAAAGGCAACACTGAATCATTCTAGCAGTGATAAAATATGGGAGACTGGGATGAACCAAGCCAAAAATCACAACAAAAAAACAAAAAGAGACACAGATGAGTTGTTGTGCTACACTGCCCTCCTCTGGCGCACTCACCTGAATCCGAATGAGGTCTTGTGGTTTAAAATCATTAGGAGAGCAGCCACACCAGTCAACAATGTGTTTATACTGGCATTTACAGCCCAGCTTACGGTTCCAGTTGGTGACTCGCAGGTTATTGTCCACCAGGGTGTCGCACATATGACTGTTTCCAAGCACTGTGTGGTAGAAAGACTGGGAAGAAAGGACAGGGGTAAGTGCAATATTTCTTCTAAGCTGTGCAAGAAAACAAAGGATGTGTTGTTTCAAAATCAAGTCACTGTAAACTGTCAAAGACATGCATAAACAGTTTCTCACCACAGACTGTAAATTACAAAAGGTCACAGCTCTATTGCATTGAACAGACTGAAGCTCTTCCTTTGAGACTAAACTACACAGTCAGATAAACTGTAGTGAACCCTATTCTCATCTGGCACTTCTGCTGCACACTGTGCCGCAAAGCTTAAAGTATTACATTATCTTCGCTGCTAGGCTCTTCTGACTTGGCAGGGGAGGACGAGCCTGAGACAGACTTGTATATGAAACTGTCTGTCACAACAACGGGAGATAAACACAACGCCTAAGGCTCGCTTACCTCGGCAGGGAGCAGAGCGTAGGAATAGAACTGCTTCAGCCCTGACACCAGGTCATCCTGGGAGTTGATGACGTACTCCACGAAGCGGCGGGTGAGTGCAAACCAATCAGAGCCACCTGAGACCTCTAAGCCTTCTGGGATGCTGCGCTCACCAAGACGCCACATGTGGTTGTCGCACTCATGGAAGAGACGGTCAAGGCCCTGCTTTTTAATGAACCTTGAGCACAGAAGACAGTTGAAATTGAAGGATTGAAAAGACAGAGCGGCGCTATCTGCATCATTCATCAGAGTAAATGATCAAACACACTATTTTTGTCTGAGCTGCCTCACTGTGTTTAATAATGGTAGATGAATAGCTCGAACAGACCCCTTTATTATGTGTTTCTGCACTGATATAAACCACATGTGGTGCCATTTGCTGATGCAGACTGATTTATCCCTACAGGATTTATAGAGCAACTTTTTGTCAATCCATCATTCTGCAGTGCCACTGCAAATTTCTGCAAAGCATTAATTCACTTCTTCAAACGTTTGGATTAAATATTAACAAGTGTCAGATTTAATTAAACCAAATGTCATCCACATGTGTGTTGTAGCAGGTTGTTTATCTTAGAGCTGGCATGCTCACCGTGCATTCTCTCTCCCATGGGACTTGAGGAAGTTCTTGTCTCTGTGCAGCGACAGGAACGCCACCAGCTCATCATTGGTCCTGCAGGAGGGCATTTTGGTGAGAAGTGAAAGTCGGAAAGGTTAGAGATATAAAAAGATCCTTTGGAATAAAACACTGGCTTGAGTATAGTGCTGACTGAAACGAGCCGCTCTGGGCAGGATTTAGAAGACGCAGGCTTGTCTGTTTGTATCCAAGCTATTACCCCTTGGGAAGGTTCAGGTAGACGAGCAGCTGCTTTGATAGAGGTTCAAAGCTGCCCCAGAAACGCAGCCAAAACCGATCAGCAGAAAAGAAGACCATTTACTGCCAGCTCTGCGATTCAGTGATCAAAACAATCAATTTAATGATGCTACAAGGGTACGCTTTTCATCTGGCAAAAACTATAACTGTCACTTTCTACTGTTTCTGTAAAAGTCAATGTGATTGTAGGCCAGAAAGAGACAATAATCTTTATGCAGTTACACAAATTTGTAAGAGGCAAGCACAAGAAACACATGAAGTAAGTTTAGTTAAGGTTAAGTGGTTCGAACAAAACATATGTAACATTTGAATGGTTACAACCCAGCAATAAAAGAACTAGTACAAAGAGACACAGGAACAACTACTTTGTATTGGATAACTGAAAAGTTTTCACGGCTAACCAACCGAGTGGGGAAGTCCGTGGCACTGAGATTGATGAAAAAATCCCATTTCCAGTCCAGCATGGAGAGCAGGTCCTGCATGCTGCGTAGGTAGGCCTTCAGAAGGCTGGCTCCTCCCCAGATGGTCACCATCCGCCAGGGGGTGGCTCGAACATTTGGGAACTGCTGGGCTATCTGCAGGACCTCTCGATGCATGTAGCCGGATCGCTGGGGGATTTTGAAGTTAAAGGTCAGTTAAACAGTTAAATGTGGAAGAGCGGTTTCTGCATCGAAAGCATAATCTAGCTTTAGCTTTGTTCCCGCAGATCTGCAGCTGCCACTGTGCCAAAACCATCGCACAAAGCTGGCTCATGTTGAAAGAGAGTTTGATGTGAGAAGAACAGTGGCCACATGGTGCTTTGCACTGTGGGTCACTATGATGATAGAGGGAGAAAAATCTAAAGTCTGTTGCTCTTGCCTGTTTTTCCTTCTTTGAGTGACTCTTGGTGACAGCAAGACAGAAATAAAAGAACTAAGCTTACAGGATAGTCTGGAGCGAGCCGTAGAGCAGGGATTAAACATTAGGAGGGAATAGAGGATGAGATGAAAGAAGTTAAAGTGCCGCAGAGTTGTCAAGCTTTATCGCAGACTTTAAAATTGTGTGAATAAGTATGTGTGACCACTGCAAGTGTCTGCAGTGTGCAAGAAGCCAAAAACTGTGGGTTCAAAAGCCGCCCTTGGAGTTAAATTAGATTAATTACCAACTAATTAACAAGAAGCCTGTTGCCAAATAAACACAGCTACTAAAGTTTCTGAAGCGATAAATGGGCAGCTTAAGAGAAACAGATACTTGAAAATTAATTGTTCAGGGCCATGAAGTCCAATGGTGTTTGGTGAAGCACAAAAAGTGCGTACTAACTCTGTCCTGTGTATTTATTACAGAACCAAATGAGTGGACATTTTGGAAGAAGGACTATTTCCAAGAATCTGGGTACACCCTGGTTGTATTCATTAACGAGGAAATAGCAGAGAAAATGCCTAATCTAAACTCCCTCCTCAGTTGACAGGAAAGATAAAAGAAGCTCATGTGAGGGAGTGCAGAAGAGCTGGTAGACAGAGTCCAGTACATCCTGACCTGCCTCATCTCTCAAACAGGCTTTTGCCTCAGAGATTAATGAGGTTGGTTTGGTCTGTGTCTGACTGTCCCACTGACTTTTTATTCATCACTGCCTCCAGTGAGCTGCTCCACCGTCCCTTGGCAGGAGAACAGAGCAGCTCCCTACGTCTCAACAACCTTTCCGGCTACACAGGTGCACTGACAACAGGCACCTGCTTCTCTGCTGTCTCTGCTCAACACACCTGAGGTCTTTGCCTCACTATCACCAGCCGTACATTTGTCTTTTCCTTCCAGCTGCACATGATAGCAGACTCTTCTTCCACTAAATCCAGCCCTAAGAATAACCACCCTTTACTCTATTCAGGCTAATCCCCTTTACCACACTGTGAGACCCGTGGGATAAATTTAACCTTCATAATGCAGGAAGACCTAACCGGTAAAAGCATTTGTGAGCTCAGTGTAGCTTGGAGCTCTAGCCAATCAAAGAAAATCTTGGTTGACTGAAATCGTATCTACTCTTCAATAATTGATTGGTTACAGGGAAAAAAACTTGCCTGTTATCTTTAGATTAACTAAATCACCCGTTACAATGAGTGCACTCCACCTGCTGGCCTTATTAGCCTAAAACAATTGTAAATACACATAAAAAGCTTGTATCTGCAGTATATTCAATCCTATTAAATCCTTAATCACAATATTTCATACTGAAATTATAACAAGCACACTTGCAACAGACCAACAGGTACATGCCTATATTCACAGCAACTTGTGATCGCAGCATAAGAACTATTGAGGACTATAACAGAGACAAGCTAACCTACTGTTTACAGATGATGTGCCTTTTGGTTGAGTTGTGACATGAAAAAAATTTACCCTTTGTGGCTATCAGCTTTAACAAAATGCCTCCACACTGACAACTTCTTTGACTGAGTCTTTGTGTCAATTAGTTTAAAGCCGACTCCAAGTAAACACTCAGTAAATGTTCTATAAATCAGGACTAATAGTCTTCATTAGTCTGTGTAAACTCAAAGCTGTAAAAGTCTGTGGGTGTTCACAGGTGATCTGTTCCTCCCACTGCCAAAAATAACAGATTACTGCTGACTGCTGTTAATTTAGTGCTTTTCCTCTTAAGAAACTCTGGCGGTTGTCTAACCAATTGGACAGCATATTGATCTACCACTTAATCACAAGACTACAGACCCAGTGTAGCTAGCACAAAACAGTGTCTTTAAAATACTTTGTTCAATGTTTAGAAAAAGCATTAGCGGCAATCCTGTTCAATCAGTCCTGTTCACAAGGACGTGGCTTGTGCGTATGACTGCAGGGACTGTATGGGAGTAACAGGTCTGATTACCTTGTCCACATGGATGTAGTAATAGTGGTCGCGGTGGTATATGGCTTTAATGAGGCGCTTGAGCTGCCGTACAGCACGACCGTGGACCATCAGAACGAAAGCCACTCTGACAGGGTTATCCACCTTGGACAGGCTGTTGTCCAGCTCCCCAACAGCCTGAACCGGATGCGATACACCTGGACAAAGAGGACATAAAGGATGGATTTAGAAAAGGAAAAAAGCTTGTAGGCTGGATGCCGAGAAAGGCACGGTTCAATTGTTAAAACATATTTTGATATATAACATAATAGGTTAATTTCTGAAGAACAACGGAGTGAAAAGAAGGTATATGTTTGTTCATTTCTCTTTTAATTTTATCTTCCCATTTAAAAAAGCTTCCCACACATAAATGCTGCCAACTGTGTTGATGGGAACGCAAAACTATGCCAAAGGCGTAGGTTGAGTGTTTTAGCCCAGAGCACCTCCTGCACTATACTACAGCTATACACAAGCTCCCCATTTATAAAGTCAGAGATGACTGACTGCCTATAATGTCTAATGTGGGTAACACCAAAATTGTGTGAAGAAATATATCTTATTCATTTACTTGTTACTGTTCATCCTCAGGGCCTGAATGTTTCTGTTTTTAGGATTTCATTTGAACAATATTTCACTTGATGTGCCAAAACACTGACAAAGACGCATGTCAAAATTCCCTGAGCTACCTTTAGGTAACACAAGAAGATTGAGAAACCAAAACCCACCAGAAATCTAATGGAATAGTCAGGATAATTTGGCAATGAGAAATGTTTTGACCAACTATCTGTGGAAATGTTAAAGAGTTCTCACCGAGCTGTGGGCAGAACTGAGGAAGAGCGTCTGGCATGAGCTGCCCAGCCTGATGCTGGCACACGATGTTGGCGATCTCCTGTCTGCACTGCTGTGACCCGGCACGATGGAGGGCAGAGAGCGCGTCCTTGCCTATGATATCACATTTAGGCACAAAGTCACTGTTGGGGGCTTGGTGCGCTCCGTCCACACTGCCTGGCTCCCCTGGTATTGCAACAGCTGGTAACTTGGCTGCTCCATCTGTGCCACCGCGGGCCTCACTGAAGTTACGGCTGCTGGACAGATCATGGAGGGCCACGGCATCTAGTCCCGCCCCTGCCATCCCCCGCGCTTGGGGAGTCTTCAGCCTGATGCTGGGCTTGCCTCCTCGGCGGCTGTTCCCTCTCCTCAATGCACTGGCTGCCGTGCCCCCCGTCCTCTCCAACCTGGTGCTCCATCTGCCCTTGTTCTTCCCCGACAAAGAATTGTGTTTCTCCCCAAGTGCACTGTCTCTCTTGGGGTCCTGGCTGTTGTGGTCAGGCAGCTTAGATCGTCTTGTTTTTCTCTGAGGAAAGAGAGCACAGAGAAACAGTGTCACACATTTTAAACCCATATCTGTTGCCAGTCATTCCATAAGAACATCCTGGACAAACACTACTGAGGGAGGCGCTGATTCATAATCCAAAAATGACATAAGGTAAACAAAGACTTCCACTAAGACAACAGCAGAGACAGGCCCAGAGGGAAGGAAGTGTTTACATGCTTTTGTTTTTTTCATGTCTCTCATCTGGGTTATTTTTAGCTGCGCCTCTGCCTTTTTGTGGAGCTAATCTGCAAAAAGTGGATAGTCACACATTATGAATCCAGTGATTCACTGCACAGACCTCAACAAACCTCAGTCTACTCCCTGTGGCAAAAACTGCAGAAACAAAATGCACACACATGTACACGTAAGGTCACGTGTTCACAAACACTGCATACACACAAAGAAGTGGAGCTTAAACCTCAGACAAATCGTTATCAGACACCTACTTTGTCTGTTTGTTTGTGTGCGCAATTTGCCAAATTTGTTGGCATTGTAACAGAAAGATAAGATAAACTTGGGGTTATTCTATGATAGCTTAGTTAGGTGAAATTGAAACTGCAAAATGTTCATTTTAACACACTTGTGGGTGTGTCAAATTGTGTTGATTCCACAGAAGAGATGCAAAAAACTCTGTGTATGCCCAAACACAGACATAACCATACACCCTCTTCACATTAAAATGGACATAACTTTATTGTATCCCCTTATATGATTAATGCAATTACTATGATTAAAAGCAACATCACAGCATAATACCTTCACTTTGTGCTTATTATTATGTATTAGAGTGTGCGGCAGCTGCATCTTTAAAACAAAATAACTCCCTAAGACTTTCTAGACTCCCTAAAATAGCAAGACATGCTCTTCTTATTACCGCTTTGTGTAATAAAATCACTGAAGTATCCCATTGTTGGAATCTTTGGCTGTAACATCCCTAAACTGTAAGTCCATAAAGTATTTTTCACATAAATTGCTTCAGTGAAGATGGGCAATATAATGGCAAGATGTGCTCCAAGGGATGGGCTGCGCTGTGTTTTCTCTCCAGCAGGAAATTCGTGCCACAATTTCAAATATACATCAGTCTTAGTATTGTGCCACCATCTAAAATGGATGTAAATATTGGTTTTACGTTGGTGATTTTGTACACAAAGGTACTGTATTGTTATGAGGACCAAATTATGAGTCACCATCACACAAATCTGGGTTTCTTCCAAATCAGGTTTCCCAAGCATAACATTTGGTTTCAAAGCAGGAGCACAGAGAGGATGAGCTTCACTGGAGTACAAATCACACCTCCAAAAATGGAAGGCAGGCTTTGAAAAAAAAAAAACCCTGAATTTAAGTCATTTTTAAATCTTCCAGCCAAACAGCAACATAGCTCTGGCACACTAGATTACTGGATCACACAAAAGGCCCTTCAAAACATGCACTTGGAGAAGAGGAAGAGGAACAGCGAGTGGGCTGAGAGCTCCCCGCCTCTGTCAGACGATATGGCAGAATGTGGGTTTGCTCGCCTCACACCGCTGGCATGCCGACAGCCCAGAGATGGTGGGAACAGAAGAAGGACTGCGTGGTAGGACAAGGAGCCAGATAATCCACGGCCAATACACCAGCTGCCAACCAATACAGCACATTCAGCTACTGATTGCCAACTGCGCTCTCAAACCCATTACAGTAAGAGGCATTGTGAAGTGCAGTAACATGCCAGTCAGTGCAGTGCAAGTCTCTTTCAAGGAGTGCACTTAAGCAACCTGGTTATCTTTCTACAGAATTCCGACTTCCTTGACTCCTTCAGACAAGGAAAAGAGGACACTCAGGTTACTCATCTTGGTTTCTGCTGAAGAAATCCAGCCTCTTAGCCGTGTCATTTTTGTTTAGCTTGGCTGTCTCCTCCACATGTAGAAGTGTCAATGTGACAGCTTTGCTCTTTTATCTAGAATAATCAAACCCAAAGTTCAACTACAACTGCACCTGCAATTAGTAAGTGGGAATAAGGGGTGGGAAGAAACCTGTCTGTTGACCAACTGCATTCAAACACCTGTTTTACACTGACAGGTACATGTAAAACTGGTTTTCAGATGTCTGTCTCAGTGTGATTTCTAAGAAAAATTGGCATTTTCTGTGCATGTAAATACAATATTTATCGGGAAAGGTCTGTTTAAGAAAGAAAACAGCATTAATAATAAGACAACAGTTTGCAGGAGTGTTGCCTCTGTAGTTCTGTCAAGCTTGAGCAAATTGTGGCACTAAAACTGTTTACATTTTTGGAATTGATTATGATACAAACTTCTGTTCATAACATCAAACAAGAGAGGTAATGCATAATGAATAAAAATACTAGCGCAAAGATCACCGAGCATTTTGTCGGCTAACATCCATGAGGAAACTCTTTAGTTTGCGGCTGCCAGGGGAAATGTTCTCATGCAGAAGCCAAGCATGCAGCAGGGGCTAACATTTCAATTTTCCTTATCAGTCGTTTTCACAGTTTTTAATTAACACCATCATGTCAAAAATGTATTGAGTCAAAGGCAAGCTAGTCAGCCTCTTTACTTTCCAATTAAAGTCGAGTGAAACCATATCAGCGTCACCATCTGCTGAAGCGGGAGGCAGCAGCAAGCACTGAGCTCTGCAGGAGAACGCGAGTAAGCAGAGGGTGATACAAGGATGACAGAGTCGTCCTCTTCTTTCCCCACAATCCTCTCACTCTTCTGCTCGAAGGCTTTCATACAACACGTGTGATTGTGTTCACACAAGCACAGCAAGCCACTGATTAGAGCAGATGCACGATAACGTGGAGATCGCTGAGCTCGGAGCAACTGTTCAGAGGTGAAATGACGATTAGTATGCATTCTCAAGTCTGAAATTTGATTCTGCATCTGCGAGTCTGTAAACACGCAAAGACCTCATGCTGACATTTGCGAAGATGTCTGCCAACACAGTTGCATATCAGACTGTCATGTGCGCTGAGCAGCAGTTTCACATTTCTGTAGCAGGGAATGAAGATGAATAAAAATCGGGAAAATACTAGTGTGATTAGTATTAAAGTGAGCAACCTGTGCAGCATCTTAGTTTGGTATGTCACCCATGTTGGGACTAAATCCTGCTGCACATCCTCTTCCTTACAGCCAATATTATTTTGTCTGAGCCACTGGACAGCAAGTACTGTGCGCAGTTGACATTTTAAAGGTCTTCATTTCTGCTCCTTTATAGTCTCAGATGAGCTACAGTTAACCACACTACCCTCCAGACATTTCTCTGTATCTGTGCTGAGGCATGTTTCAGCCTGAATGCACCTGATGAGGCTGCAAAAAGCCCGAAGGCTTCTAATGCAAACAGGTGATACGAATCGAAATGACTCTTTAAATCACTTCTGCAAAATGATGAATCACACGTCCCTTTTCCTGCCATGTCTCAACTGTCTTAACCACACACATAAAGGAAACAGATTACCTAATTTGGGCTGGCTTCACTTATGTCAACTGAATAAAAAAGGGCCAGGCACTTGAGAATTATAATTTGACTTTACTCATTGCCTCGTGGATTGCAGCACATAATTTCCAGAGAGGCGGCTGTCTACAGAATATAATCACTCTCTCTGAGGCAAGGGTCAAACATCTTTTCCCCACTTAAGCCACTGTACATCTGCTGCCTGCCTCAAACCCTCCAGGCTCAGATCTTCAGCCTCTCCACGTTCAGAGGAATATTATACACCACGCTTGTCACATCACGACACAGAGGCAGCGCTGCCGTTCCCGCCTCAGGTTTCAGCTTTGCATTCCTGTGGCTCCATCAGCATTGGTGTGCCTCGAAAATGATTCCTTTAGTCGTTCACAGGTCACATCTGTTAGCAGCTCACCTCACCTTACTTAGAGGCAGATCTGGAACAGGCACTGCCTCGAGGTAGTGCGCTCCAGGTGTGCAAGGGAGAGGCAGAGATAAAATTCCCACAGAGGACTTGGCAACTGTTAAATAAATTGTTTCAGTGGAATGCAGTGGAGGCAGCTTGCTGTTTAACTTCAGTCTTTACTGCTGGGATATGCTCCCTAGGTGTTTTGGTATGATTCAAAGCTAAGTGAAGGTCACAGAGACATTAGAGCCACTATGTTAAAGGCCACTGGTGGATATAAATAAGAAGAAGACAGAAAAAAACAAAGCAGAGCTGACCCTGGACTTCTAAATGAGACAGTCCAGCTCAAACTGATGAACTATTCGCGTTTTTCACAAAGTTGTAATACTTCATATCCTCTCATATACTCACATCCTCTTTTTTGGATGTGTACCTTCTCCGTTTCCTACTCCATCACATTCTCTCCAAATGAAATAGTGACAATCACCACTGCTGCTTCTTAAACAAGTTAACTAGCACTTAACTAATCCTATCAGTAGCAGTAATTGGTTAGTTGTGAATAGCTCAGTGGATTTCGTCTCGGGTGTTGTGGTCAGTGACGGACACACACAGCCAGGACAGGACAGGGCTGGTCTGGTTGGATTAAAATGTTTCGGAGCAGCGCTCTTCTCCAACTGCTAACGGCTAACACCAGCTAGCGTCACCGTATAATAACACACAGCGAGCTAAGCTAAGCGCTAACGGCTAGCCCTACAATTAGAAACCAAGCGAAAGCACTGTCATGGCAGAAACAACGGCAGAGACTGTTCCTTACCTCCGCCTCGCCTTCTTCCAGACTTCTCAGACTCCATACTACAAGCCCTTGGATCAGGAGGATAGTTAACGCGGCCGCTATTGCTAGTTTGTACCGTCGGAGGAGCTTCTGCACTCGAGCACTGGCCACCATTTTTCCGACTCCGGCTCTCTGGGAGCGCGTGCAGGGCGCATTCTGAACTGCGCGCCCACGCGGGGTCGCTCAAATCCTCATCCTCAGGTTGGTGGAAAGTTTGGCTCCAAAAAAACAGAACCACGCTGCGATTATTTCTGCGTTTTACATCATATAACACACAGGTATAGTGTAATATCTGCTTATTTTCAGTGCATCTTCCCACTGTGTTGAGATCAAGGAATTTGGTCAGCTTCTCTAACGCAGGTTAAGGCCATGTAAGGGCCAAACATCTGAGCTGGAGGATCCCAACAAGGTGCCAAAATGGTTTTGTTAAAAGAAATACTGTGTTTTTGATTCTTCCTTGGTGAAATACTAAATGCTTTTACCTTTTCAGGTTAAGAATCCTTTAAATTAAAGAATCCTAGAATCCTGCTCAGCTCTGCTCCATAGGTCATAATTACAGAAGTCCAACAGGAGTATGTTGTGGAAAGCAAAAATGCAGTTTACCTTTTGATTTAACTCTAAAATTCAAAGTCTATTACAGTAGGTCACTTTATGCTACCTGCAGTATTACAATTTCCTATGTAGCCTACTTCTGCAGGTTGAGGTCAGTGGCCTGTGCAACAACCAGATGAGTGACAAATTAAAGGAAAAACTAACATAAAGTTTGTTTCTAGAAATGATCCACACTGCTTATGTCTGCTTTATATATGCTTTTATTGCTTTTTATATGCTTTATTTTTTATATATGCTTTTTATCATATATAAAACAGTGTGTTGATATTATAGAATTCATTCACCTCAGCAAACTCCTTGACCTTCTCTAATACAATAGGCCTCTTTAGTTTTGCAGGAATTCTACAATTTCCTGTGTGCCAACTAAACTTGTTCTACACAGGTTTTATCATTAAACATTTCCATATAGTCTCTTATATACAAATATTTAACTAAATACACTGTTTTCAATATTGCAAGCTGCAAAAGATTTAATTTTTAGAATCTTTCCTTATTATTTTACATTTAAATATAACAGATATTACAAAAACAGACTGTGAATTTACATGTCTAATGTTAAAAGGACATTAAAGACCTGGAACTGTGAGTGTGTGTTTTGAAGAAATCTGAAATTTTTCAACATAAAAGCGCTACTAAAATACGTTTGCAAATTTATTTTAAAGTCACAGTTTATTATTTAATAGATGAAACTGTTAAATTCAAGTTCAATACAGTAAATATATTTCTGAATTGAGGTACAATTAGAGACAATAATAATTAGAAGAAGTATTAAATCTGTAATTTTACCTTAATTTCTTTGTTTTGTAAGAGATATCTTGTCTAATATCTGAAGTTTTCACAACTTAAAGGTTTAATGATTGTGTTTTCATCTGTGTATAATAAAAAATACAGCTTTTGTCATATATACAGTATAAGTCATTTATCATTATATCTGTCTAATTACATATATATTTAAGTAATTTTCAATTAGTAGGAAGAAAATAGGGAAAAAAATGCAGAATATACACAGTATGTGAAATTATTGTATTGTTATGAGATTGTAATTTTCAAGATTTTTGTTTTTCGCCCTGGCTGCTGGGATAATATATTATGTGACGGAGTTTTGTTCCTCATCAGACTAAGTTATACTTACATCCTTCTCCTCTAAAGATGGGTAACACTCAGTATGCAGAGCACATTTCTCCCTGCTGACTTTATGATACATTCATCCAACTGCTTGGGCCAAAGCCAAATGTTTAGAGTGCATATGGCTCCTTTAGAGATCTTGCATGTTCTTCCCTGTTTATATACATAGAGCAAAAATATAAAAGCACCATGTCATATGTAGTTAAAATTTTGTCCATTCTTTTTTACACAGAGGAAAAACTATTTGTTGCTGCCACACATGGAGTCTCTACAACAGAACAGATGTCATGAACCAAGAAATCACTGTTTTGGAAAAGATACTGGGCAGATGGAGAGTGAGGTCATAGGCCAGAAATCACAAGTCAGTAACGAGTCACACATCAGCGACTCAGAGAGTTAATGAGGTCATCAGTGCTGCTTGTGGAATGTTGTTTTATCCTTCTTGGCAGGTTAGGAGAAGTTGGTGGACATTTGTAGGGACAGAATCATGTTGTCGGACATCCAGAGCATCATGTGGCAGATTGTTTGTTGCACCTTGCTGTCTGAAATGATTTCCTGGATGACAAATGTTGGAGTTGTGGATATTTAAGTGCCTTGCTGTGGCCCTAACTGACATCCCAGCATCCAGCAGTCAACAGCCAGGTCTCGTCTGTCTCGTGTTGTTTGTATCATCTGACTAAAGCCGCATTTTAAGGTGACATTTTACAGTCACTGGTCAAAGGAGTGTCTGTGTGCTGATCACACTGTCTGACTTTTGTTCTATAAAGCCTCACCTGACCAGGGTGTTGATTAACTCAGTGGTTGAGAATTTGTCACCAGTTTAACAGCTCAAAGACCTTTTGTGCACTGTTGACTAAATTAACCCCTTTGTGTGTCAGTAGAAGTGAGATTTTCATTTGTTTCTCCAAGTCAGGAAAGAAGATCATTTGCATGCTGTGTTTATATGTTTGTTCAGTGTAAAATACACTGCAAAACTGTAACTGTATATTTTTTGAATAATTTACTGTTATTACAGATTTTTCTTTTTTTGTGAAATTACACATAATAACTGCTAAAATCTTAGAAAAAATATTATTAACTGGAAAAAAACAGAAACAAGCCAAAACTGTAAATAACATCCACACCAAAAACCTTGTTTTTAAGAAATTGTAATTAATTCTTTTTCAGTGTTTTACCTTAAATTTACACTATTTTTAAATCATATTTAAAATTGCAAAAATCTATTTTTTCATTTCATCATTTGAAAGACAAAATAAGTATTTTTTAAAAATAATTTATAGCTGGTATTTTACAGATTTTCTGTGTTTCCTGTTAAATTATAGATAATACCTATATTAAAATTACAGAAAAAAATAATTCACATTACAAATATCGGGCAAAACAGATCATAAATTACACTGTTTTACTGTATTTAAATCAGCTAAAATATATATTTTTAACAATTATTTGCCATTATTTTCATTCTGTTTAAAAACATTACAGTATATTACTTTTTAAAAAGGGGTTTAACCTAATTTTAGCACCCTTGATGCCAGATATTTAACGTTTTTGAAATACATGAAAACATAAAATATTAATGATAAAATTACAAAATAGACTGTTAATTTACACGTCTAATGCAAAATCGCATTAAAGACCTGGAGCTGTGAATAAATCAGTTAAAATATAATTATTTCATGTATATTTGCCTTTATTTTCATTGTTTTTACTGTTTCTGAACATCACGGTAAAGCTACCACAATTTTAACTCTTTTTTAAAATCACCCTTGCTGCTGATAGTCACAGTTTCTCCCCAGTTTACTTCTGAATTTATCAGGATACTTGGTCACACTTTCCTCCAGACTTTAGGATAGGCCACCCAAAATATTTTAAATATGCAGCAATAAATTTTAGGGTGCACTTTGCAGTTTTAAATACGTCATGTTCCTCATAGCTGCCATCCATGAATATTAATGCTACATTTTGGCTCTTTGTGTGCTTAGAAATGCTCTCCGGACGGGACCCCTGCAGTCTCCGGGGTAACGGGACTCCAGCTCAGGCATCCAGCGAGTTAACCTCCGGCTCTGGATGCCATCAATTAGACGGTGGAGGAAGCAGCGGCTGTCTGCTCACAGTTTCTGTACATAGATTACGCATCGAGCCTGACATCGCTGTTTTATGAACCCACTCTGGTTCTGTAGTCTCCTCTGCACATGGAGGGAACCAATTAAAAAAATCCATGTCAATTAGCCTCAGTGATAAGCGTGCGTCCTGCCGGTGCCAGGTCCATAAACCAAACCCCGCTGCTGTCCGGCGCACAGCGACGTCACGCCGCCCGGAGAGGGGCGTCAGTGCGCCTTTTTATGCGCCGTTTACCGAGTGCAGAGAGTTTGGACTTGCAGAGCGCATGTGGGCTGTCAGACAATGAAGGGGAGCGACAGAGCTGGACTCCTTCTCTCGCAGGTCTGAGATGATGAGAGGCTTCGCGCTGAGGCTGGTGAGCTCTGGAGGATTTCTGAAGGGAACTTTAACAGTTTGCACAGAGGAAATGTCCACAACTACAAGTCCAGCCATCCCCTCCTCACAGCTGACCTCGGACCAGCTCACAGTTCTGGCTGCCTCCTGTAAGTAAAACCTTAAAACTGTCACTTTCACCACATTATCCAGGGAGAAACAACTGTCTGAATACTGCTTTCTGGGTGTGTTTGCCTTTAATCTGCTCATATTGCAGCACTCTGATAAAGGAAGTAGATCCATTTTTCATGCTTAGAGTTAATTAAAATTATCAGGTAGTTCTTGACAGACAGTTTAAGCAAAAGAAGGAAATTACACCTTCAAATGTTTGAATAATAGAGATAAACTGTCAATCAAAGCTGCCCAAAGTGAATGTACTCCTATTCCATTATTTAAAAAACTTAACCAAACTTTTACAGAATGAAAAGTGAGTGTGTGTTCTCTTACAAGTTAAGTTGTTCTGCTTAAGTGGGCAACTTGAGAAGAGACAAAGTGCCTGATTAGGTGTGGTGAAGTGACTTTGTCCGTCTCTCCTGCTTTCAAACAGTTTCTTCTCTGGTGTTCTTTGTGGTTATTGTGGTGCTGCTGTCCATTATTTACCGCAAGGATCCCCAGTGCTGCAAGCTGCGCTCCTATCAGGGGCCACATGCAGATATGGTAAGTCCCCTTATAGAGAGAAAAACAAAAAAAGTGCCCTTTGTGCTGAGTTTCCTTTTTAAAGAAGTGACCTGCGTGCTCAGAGACGCCACCCGATCCAGCGCCGTTAAGAAATGTCGGAATGAATTTGCATGGATGTGGCAGAAGGACCAGAATAAACTTGATATGATCACGGTCCAGCAATGGATTTGCATCAGCTGAACTAGTGCCACAGGAGCTCTAATGGAACTGAACACAATTAGCGCCCACCACACATATCAGTGTAATTAAATCAGTGCAAATCACATTTTGGCAGTCGGATTTTTAGGTGACATTTTACATCCCTATCAGTCATTATTTTACAGCTGCTCCACCTCTAACGGTGCTTATCTCTCCGTCTGTTCCACATAACTGCTGCTGTAATGCTGCAGGCGGTGGTGCAGGATGGAGGTGAAGAGGAAATGTAAACAGTCCAGAGTGGCGACTTATCATTGGATGCCTATTCTGTCTGTTTCCTCTTCCTGACTCGTGTCTCACCTCCATGAGTCCCAGGAGTGAGGTTCGAGTGTTATCTTTGGATTGCAGACAGGCAGCTCTGCTCCTTTAACGGCCAGGAAGCTCTGTGGTTTTAGTGGAGAAGTTCTGTTCTCCCATTTAAGGAACTAAGAGAGCGTTTCTCTTGGTACAAACTGGACATGCTGACCTCCAGATACAGCTGATAAGACAAGGCTGGCTGCCGTGCCGTACTGCCAGGTCAGGGCAGTAAACTACACGTGACAGCCTGTAAACAGAGTGAAGACGTGGAGTTATGGGATAGTTTTTATGATTTAAACGTGTTGAGGAGGGCAGTTAAGGGAGAGAAAGTGGAGATTATTCACCCCGAGTGGGAAACGCACACAAACTCCCCTCCATTGTGTTTCTGTGGGACTTTTCATGTCTTCAACTTCATAGTCGCATACCTTTCCCTGCTTCAGTTTGCTCCATGAATAGTGCTCAGACCCCACTGTGGGTGTTGGGGACACAAGAGGGACAATGGATCTCCTTTAGGTTGCGGCGGTGGAGGAAAAAAAAAAAAAAAAGCACACTGCCGCTGGGTTCCTCCCCCGACTTCACTGATTTTACACGGTTGTGCTTTTTCACACTGGCTGAATCAATGGCAGGCGACAAAAGCACAACTCTCCTTTTCTTCCTCTCTTTCCTGAGGACGTTTCTTTTTGCCGCTTAAAAGTACAAACCAGCGAGAGAAGGCGACCTTTGACATCACCTTTTCGGCCGTCTGCCTCTGAAATGATGTGAGGGTTATGGCAAAGGTCGTCGGAGTGCGTCATCCAAAGTGAGAGTGATGTCATTGTTGGGACCGGCCTGGGAAAATGATAAACCACATATTTTAATTGACCCGTTGTGGCTGCCTCCAGGTTAGAAGAAATCTCCTCAGTATTAGCAGTGTCTTGGCCTCATGCTGGATTTAAATCTCAAATCTCAACTGACTTTGCCGACCCGAACGACAAACAAGGCTATAATGTGTGTTGGAGTGTGCTCGTTAAGAGGTACCTGCTGCAGCTACAAGGGGAACAGAGAGACGCTGAAAAGACCACACGGTGCGGTTTGTTGCCTAGGGACCCTGATGACACAGTAGGACATCACATTGTTCTCCACACAAAGGAGACTCATTTAGACCCAAGGCAATTACCTAGTTTTCCAGGCAGCCTTTTTTTTCAGGATTCCTGCACCTCATACAGTGAGACACTGACGGGTCTTGTTTTACAGGGGGGGTGGGAGTTGGGAGGAGGCACGGAAATCGGAGGGTGGTCGCCTTATTGATTGGATAATTTATGGTACGGCTAAAGCAGCCAGTGCCTACAGTGATTAAACAAGGCATGAAAATTGGTCAATTGGGCTGAAATTAGTGGATCTCCGACTAATGGCGGACAGAAGGAGACCACATCACCTAGTCGGGATGTAAACTGATAATTCATGCAATGCAGAAACAGTTCGGTTGGTTCTTTTGTGCTGCATCTTCTTTTACAATCAGCCCTGTTTGTTTTGCAGGATGCTCCTCCTCAGTACTACAGCAGCCGGCAGACGCTGGTGGGATCAGCTTGTCTAGAGCAGACTCACATCGCCAATGACAGCAACGCTCAGGTGAGAGTCCAGCTGTGTGTTGGGATCATGTGCTATGAAGCCAGACAGAACAGTTTTCTGAAGACGGCACCTTTTCACACATATTGTACAAAACAGTAAACAGGACAGTAGGGATTGACAGATAGGGGGAGTTTATTGGTAATCAAGATTGGCCAATAACCAATATTTGGCCTCATTAAATGTAATGTTTTAACAGCATGTGATAGCAGTGAACCTGTCATTCATTACTGGACTTCTTCGTTAATAAGGGTGTCTACAACTGAATATGTAAAATAGAAATAGGAGCGACTACATCAGGACGCTCTCCTCTGTTTATGTGACTGAGATTGATCAGTTTGTCTCCTGCTTTTCTGTCTGCCGCCACTTTTATTGCCAACTAAGGTCCATCTCTTTAAGCATTATTAATTATTGTTTTCCAGGTTAATCTGTGGCTGCCTTCTAACTTAGCCGCTAGCTGTTAGCTTAGCCTTAGCCACTGTGAGAGGAGCTGATTTCCTGGTTTATGCTTTGTGTCTCTTGTTCAGTTTTTGCAGCTTGATAGACGTTTGGTGACAGAGAGAGAGGAGTCTGCATTAGACCTGAAGCAGCACATTTGAAACCACTTCATACAGATAATCGCAAAAATGCCAGATATCGGCGCCGATAATGAGTCAGGCCGATAATCAGTCTATCCTTACTGGACGGTTTTCACCTCTGAAGTCTGCAGCTCACTGGTTTTCTGATTAAAGTCCGTATCAGTGGTTTGTTTTTTAACCTTCTGTCGCCCCCCCCCTCCCTTGTTTCATGTCATGTGTCCATCAGCTGTTCTACGTCGGCCTGCCCTCCAGCTACAGCCTCCCCACCATGGATCCCCCCCTGCCGAGGCTCCCCTCCTACGAGAGCGTCCGAAAGAAGGATCGCCAGAGGCAGATCCACATGATGATCGCTGACCGCTTTGGCCTCAATGGACCCATTGTGACTGAGGTAGGGTATATCAGGGATTAACGCCGTGTCGCAGCAGTTGATACAGTTGACAATGAAGCACTTCAAGTGGTTGGAAAGAGGGATGATATTTTACTCCTATTACATTTTCAAACAACGTTAAAGCTCAAACCACATCTGCTTATTACTGAGGCCTGTCATTTATGGCTCCACAACTAACAGAGATAATAACACTCCTTCCATTATTGCTATGCTGTCATGCAATATTGTAACAAGACACCGTTCCGAGATTAGATTCACAGAGCAATAAACGGGCAGCACTATCTGCTCATCTGACGCCTGCTGTCGGATTGTGCTGTCGGCCGCGTTTCAAGGTTTTACCGTGTTGATCTTTCGCTGAGCTTTTGGTTCACACAACGCTTGAGCAAACAAGGTAATGAGAAAAAGGCACATCAAACATAATTAAAGCCCGCATCCTGAGTGCAAACAGTGGGCAAGAATGCAGCTTTGTGCTCCTGTCTACTACTGTTTTCTCTTCTTTGACCTCCCCTCCTTTTCCTTAATTAAACACTCCCTAGCATGACTGACCATCTTCCACACACACACACACGGAAACACAGTCACATTCACAGTCATCCCATTATTAGTCACTGAAAAGCGTCTCTACCCCTCGTTTGAACTCCTCAGATGATGGCTCCTTAATTTCGTCGTCTGTCCTGCGTCCTGAGGCGGGATGGTAGTAAATCTTTGCAGCCTGCTGTGTGTGTCAGGTGTATCAGGGGTGGTAAGGTTGCTCTTGTCACCTGAGGGTCCCCAAGCAATTAAAAGATAAGAGGACTCAGTCAGGGGAGCGTGAATCTGCCAGATGTGATCGGAAAGATAATGTATTTGAAGTAAAAAAAAAAAAAAAGTTCCAGGCAGCTGAGGAGGGGACAGATTAATTGGTAATGTAAATACAAACATGTTCTACACTTTCTCTAGGACAGATTCAAAGCCTTTCATGCCCCAGGATGTTCTTAACCTAACACCAATAACAAATAACATTTTCTGTCTGCCGAACTTTGTCAATGTCACTTTCGGTGTTTACTTTGTTTCTGACCTACCTGCAGCTAATTCTAATGTTTCAGAAGGCTTCACATCTTCATACGGTACGACCCTGACCTACCAGCAAGCACAAAACATTGGCTAACATTACCAGAGCATTATTAGCCAGAGTGAACTTGTTAAAATGGTCCGTGAGCACTAAAATGTCTTTGACATTGCTGGTATCGAGCTCCAAACTCAAGAAATCCATACAAATGAGTTCAAGTGGGTGGGTGGTGCGGATATTTACCAACGGAGCAGCTCTTTCCAGTGGCGTCTTCCTCCTGACACAACAAGGACAGGTCTTGGTTTTGGTTTTAACCTCAGCGGCCATTTTGGGCTGTTGAGGTGGAAAATATAAAAACATATAAGTTCTAATAATGTTATAAAGAAAATGTTTTAATGTTCAAATAATGTTCAAATAATGTTCCTTTGAGGCTGAAAGTGAACTAAGACGTAATGCTTTAACTGGAACACTTAGCGGATGTTTGGAAGAAGTTGCTGCGTGATAACAAAATAAGAGCATTGTCAAGATGTTGTCTAGTTCTCAGGTGACAGAATGTCTTTTTTTTTTTTTTAAAGAAAATGTTCTTGTAATGTAGAACATTCTGCCTGCAGTATTCACAGGATGTTTTGGGAGCATTGTTAAAGTAACAGTAGAACATTCTTCCATAAAACAAAGGATGTTTTTAAAGGTCTCTAGAGAACTATATCCCGCCTTTAAGGAGAACATTCTAGTTCTAATAAAACATCCAGCTGAAAACATTACTAGAACTTTCTCAGAATGTTTTCAGACCAAAAAAATTCTAGTTGAGCGTTTAGCAAAGTCAGGAAGTGCTCTTTACAAGTCCCCAAGAGGGTTCTGAAGTAAGCAATGAATCCAGTGTAGCTTATCTGTTTGGATCTCATCACGAAATGAAACTCAGACCTCATGTCTGTCTTTAACGCTCTGCACCCTGGAGGTCACTGTCTTATATCGTATCTGTTATAAAAACACAACTGGTGTCATGCTTTTAAGGTTGCAAAGCTAATTTACTTGTTCTCCTGTGACTAAAATAGATGTAGCATTTGTTGTGCTTCATTTCTGCTGCATCAAACTTCGGGCGAGTGTTAGGTAATTAGTAAAAGTGTACATTTTTGCTTGAGTTTTTAACATCTCACTCTGGTCTGAGGATAAGAATAAAGAGGTTTATTGTATTTCAAGCATCTCCCAAGAGTGTCCTATCCACAGAGCACAATGTTCATTTAGGCCGTACGGCTTTGCACTTGCTATAATTTGTTCTTCAAGTGGAAGTTATATAAAATATCCTAGGTTTCAAGAGGTTAAACCTGCATTTCTGGATTTTATTTACCACAGATCGCAGAGAAACAAACTGTCAACACAACATTGCCACATCATTACCTTATAAAGTTGTTATATTTTGCTTAGCATGCCAGCAAAGTCATTTTTTAAATTTAGCATTAATTCAGTCAAGTGTTCACTTTTACGTTTTGAATTTCACTTTAAATATCAAATATTTGGCTCTTAAGCTGCTAGATGTTCCACTAGACTCACCAGCAAGTTGCTAACTTAGTCCATCTGCAGTTTGATGCCATATTTCAAGCAGCTACCTACTAAAAAAAGAACTAGAAACAGTTAAGTTGTGGGTCTGAAAACTGAAACAATAGTCTGAAAGATACTTAAACATTCCACAAAGCTCAGAATTAAGAAAATCAATGTTCAATCTTTTTTATGATTTAGGGTATTATAACTTTGCTATACTACAATAAACACATTTTTGAGTTTTCTCTGCTGCTAGTCGTGGTTGTGCTGTTCCCATGGAGGTGCAGGATTTTATATTGCAGTGAAAAATGAATCCCCAGTGACTAAAAAGGTGACAGGAGCCCAAAACACCCAGAGACCGCTTGGAATTCAGAGGGTGAAATCTTGGCAACCATCAGTTCAAGGATTTGCATGTAATATATATATATATATATTTAAAAGGCTGATCTGTGTTCTGTTATTCCTTCAGCCTCCTCCGACCTATGAAGAGAGCATCCGTCAGTCCGTGGAGCTGCCCTACAACATCCTCTCCTCCAGCCCGGACGTCTCCTCGCCTCCGAGTTTCTACAGCAACACAGGATCCATCACTCAGACTGACACATCTCATCCAGTCGACTCTGACACTGTTCTGCCTGTGTGATGCCGATCGAGCCCTCGGGCCGTCCGATGAATGTGAAAGAAACTCGATAGTTTTCACGCAGACGAAGTTACCAAATCACACGACTTCTGTACGCGCTGATTCAGATACCTCAAGACTGTTTTTACTGAGAGACGGCGAATGTTGATCATGAGCTGAACCAAAAAGAAGCCGCATCTCCTCGAAGGGAAGGACACATTTGAATGTTAAAAACTGAACGGTGCAGATTCAAACACTGCATCTTCCTGAACTAAGGTGGCTGGTACATCTGGAAGATCGCAGGAGTGAAGAGACTGAAACAAACCAAAAAGGGAACCACTCATTTCTCTGTTGATTACGACGATGTGGATTGTGTTCTCACCATTAAACTGTTCTTCTCTGCTTGTTTTTCTCCTTTATGTTGCTGTTCCTGAGAGAGAATCCTCACTGTGTGGTTTTAAAGAGAGCTGTTTGATTATGAGCGGCTGTAAATCGATTCCTACACCCCGCTGAGGAGGCGCCTCGCTGCTCCAGCAGGAGGTTCAGCCTGCGAGAGTAAAGAAGGGTGCTAATGAGAGTACCTTTCACGGAGCTAAAAAAAGACACGTACAACAAAACACTTCTCTTTTCTACCACATTGCTTCCGTTGATTTTTCTCTGTTGAGGCACATGGACCTCTGTGAATCTTTGCTTTTCGTTTCGAGTCAAAAGTTATTAAGTGTGACTTTTGTAACCGTGTACACATGCTGTATTTTTGTTTTGTTTTTGTCCTGCATATGTCTTGGGTTGTATTTATTGAAGAAAATTGAATGACAACATGTTATTTCTCTGTGGAAAAGGATGCAATAAATACCGCTATTGCTTTGTTGATGGGTTGTTGTAATTACAAAAGCAGCAGCTTATGAATCTTGCAGCCCAGAGCAAGTGGAGGACAAGTGTAGGTGTGAGAAACACAGAGAGGAAAAGTCAGAAGAATGAATAAGGAGGCTGTTATTTGACTAGTTTCTCCTGGACTTAACTGAGCTTCCGACAAGAATACCATTATATGAGCTTATTGACCTCTACTGGCTGAACACGTTTCCAAAAATATGCATGTCCCAAGTATCTTATGAATCAAAATCTAAATTGTTTTGGTGTTTCTCTGCTGTCAAAAAAGCTTCTGTTACTACTCCGTTTGAGAAAATCCATCAGTCACTTAGTAAATATTCCACAGAAATAAAAAAATAATACTGGGAACTATTGAATTAAGATACTGGGTATCAATCTTTTTATGATATTCACTGACTGGAATCAACAATATCTTGAAGATATAACTTGTAACTTGCTTTCGGTTCGGCTAAAACTCTATCTACAAGGAACAACTCAGAATATTCAGGCATATCAAAATTAGGAATCTGCATCAACGTAAATAAAAGCTCACTGTGAGTGTGAACAGATGCTGCCTGAGGAGGAAACAGTCACATCCATCTGCTTTGACTAATAGACAAACACATTACTGTTTGTGAGTATCTGGAATTTCCCTAATAAGATGTTCCATGGACTTTGATCAGAAGGTGTCTGTTTCTAAGTCTGGCAAAGTAATTAAATGTTACAGACACTTTAATGCTGTGATCCCGTCTGATAACATGTCAGCACATACTGGAAGTAGCTTCTGTTGAAATCCTAAAACTATTGAAATGTCCTTTATTTTGACTTTACGTTCAGGTCTGTTTCAGTCACTTTCAGTTACACAAGCAGTGATCAGATTAACTTAACAGTAGGAAGTGGATCCAGTGGTCAAAAGGGGAATTGTCACTGTAGTTTTGTTTGGTTTTTGTGATTCTTTTCTGTGTCTGTTTATTTGTCTGTGTCTCTCTGTTTGTCTAAGTGTAGGCGTCGTGTCCATTTTTAGTTACTTCCTGTTTTATTTTGACATTGCATTTCCTTGTGTGTCACCTGTGTTTTTACTTTTATTCTTTGACTTCTACGTTTTGGTTAGTTTCACCTGTGTATCGTCTCCACAGTCAGTTCAAATAGTCTTGCCTCTCCCTCCTGTCTTTGTCAGTCCTTTCTGTTCGCCACCTTGTTCACCTGCCTCGTGTCAGACTTCCTGTTCACCTGCCTGCCTCTGGCTTGTACGTTTAGTTTTTGAAAATGTGTGTGTTTCTTTATTTATTGCTTCAGTTTATGCCATGCTTTTGTTATCTTTTTCGATTTTTTTTCCAGCTCCTCTTGCTTTCAGTTCACCTGGACTGTGGTTTGTTTTGGTATCAGCTCTTTGATTAAAGCTTACTTTTGGTTTCATAAATACCTGCTGCTGGTGTCTCCATTTAGGTCATCAACTCTCCGATTCATGACAGAAATTATGGGTGGTGGTGTAACTTCTTAACTCAGATGATCATCTCACAACTTTACCCTTCAAACTGGCCAACCATTAGTTAAGATTCACAGAGAGACAAACTTTCTAAACTTGGCCCCTCATTAGACTTGATCCCATTAAAAGGTCAATCATTGATCTTTGCCCGGGCAGTGGACCTGTGTATACAACATCTAATGCATTCAGTAGAATTCAAGCTCATTTAATCAAATTCAAATAGGTTTATTTGCATGTTTAGGATGTAATTATGGCTGCCAAATCAATGTAGTGGAATGAAAACACACTATTTCCCTAAACTGTAGTCATAAAGGTGCAGAAAATTGACATATTCCAGTAAAAGTAATAGCAGCATTTGGTTATTTCCCACTACTTTTAAAGTGTTCCTGTTTCGAGCCAGAAATCACAGGGCTAAACTAAAGAGACCGTCTCCTTTAAGGCCTCACCAACATGGCTGCCATCTGTGTCCACTGACGAGTCGCCTTCGTCACTGACGGAGAAAACCGAAGCTCCCCGAGCAGCCGACAGACAGTCTGGTATGTAAACAAGGTCAGACACTGCAGCATACAGGCCAAACACTTCTGGACCGGGCAGCTACTCACTTGTAAGGAAAGAGCAAAGCCGAATAACTTCACAGGAACTCTGAGGAACGAGGTGAGCTGTGCGTAAAGTGCGCGTTTTGATCGGCTGTGTCTTTGTGCAGGACGCACTGCAGGGACGGATTATATGATATTAACGCGTATACATGTATAAACCTGTCATTCTGTTTCATGCACGGAAGTAGAAAAACCCCGTTTGCATTGTGTGAAAGGTGTATCATTGCGGATATAGTGCAGATTTGCCGCAAAGTCACACAGCTGGTGTGTGTTTACTTCATGCGCAGTCATCAGCTGCTCTCGAACTGGGTCGCTGTCTCACTGCAAAAGCTGCATGGTCATGTTTTCCCACAGCACCATAATAAATCTCAGTTAGACTTAGAGCTTAGTTTTAATTCTGGTACCTGGTTGCACTGATCCAATGTGTAGCTCCTCTATTTAGTATAAAACAGCATCTTCAAATATATTATCTGCATTTCAGGTGCAGGATTCAGACACCTGAGTGCTGCAGCCTGGTGGAGCTGCTTTGGGCCTAACCAGGACTGCTTGGTGTGATTCATAAAACTGCAGAGGAACACAGTTTCTCCGAGTGAAATGGGGTGACGTGCGTGCAAGTGCAGGCTTTGTTTAGTGCCAGTGTGGTTTTTTCTTCATCCTCAGTCTGGGTCTGTGTGAGAACCAGTTCAGACTGGTCATCCAATCTGCCAACCAGACCCACACTGAGCTCATGTATTTTTCTGACGAAGGAGAGCAGAAGAGTGAGGAAGGCAGAAAGAGAGGATCAGCAAGGACACGGCGAGACAGGCAGCATGCAGGGCCTGTCACGTTTCACGCTGAAGCCTTTACTGCTCCAGTCTGCTCCAGTTAATCATCACATCTGGTGCCGCTTCTAATCCATGAGCTCCTGGAAGACTCTGTGGCTGAGATAATTCACTTTGTTTGTGCATCATTTACATGTATTTTCCCAGTGACGATTAGTTGCGATCACACTCAGATGTTATGTTTTCTGAGCTAAACAATTCATAGTATTGAAATTGCAATATGGTGAACTGTAATAAACAAATCACAATAGCTGGGATGTTTTGAGAAGAAGTGTCACAGCATAGCATCTTAAATAAAGGCATTGTGGCGCTGCAGAGATGCCCAGCAAGCCGTATCCTGCAGACGTAAGGGAACACGCAAAGCAGCAACAATCCCATGTTTTAGTGGAAAAGAAATGCAGAACAGCCACGACTCATTTTGCATCTCTCACTTTGGTTTTTCATCCTGTTATCCTGCTGAAGTTTCCATCACGTGTTTAATGATTTACATGACACGCCGCTGTTTTGGAAGTAAACATGAGCAGTGTTCCAGTTCAGAGTTCGCCTCCTTCCAAGGAAACTTCAGTGTGTCCTTGAAGCAGCAGTCAGGTCAGGAGACAGAGTCCACTCTGAGTAATAACTAATTCGGGGTCATAAAAATGGGGAAGTTTAACCAAACGTTGCTCTCAGGTTGCTGTGACCTTTTAATGTACCAGATTAATTGTTAATGCTGCTTGTCGAGGTGTCGCAGAACAAAAAGCAAAGTTTTTGCAGGTAAAATTAGCCGTGTTGTTGTCTAAAGCAACATTTTTTTGTGTCTTTCACTGTAGGACACCCCCACAAACGAGCCAAAATGATGCAGTGTTTTCACTTCATGGTGGAGCCGGCCAAAAACTTCACGGCCAAGATTAAGGTAACACATTTTTTCTGCTCACTCGGGTAAAAACATTGTGTGTTTAATGTTCAAACCTGTTTGTATTCTTAGCAGAAGGTTTTTGGGTCACCTTGGTGCTTAAGTAGAAAGTTGACATGACAACAGTTTTCTAGCAGCACATGACTGCTGGCATTTATCCCCCTCCTGGTTTAATTTAAACCAGAAGAAGAAAGAGCTGCTGTATGCAGGGAGTTGATGAGATGAATCCAGGCAGAGAGTCGGGGTGGGAGGGAGTCTTTCTTTTCTGCTGACAGGATCAGAGGCGCGATGTGCATTTTGATCAGGCTAAGTGACCGCCTCCTCTCTTGATTGACCTTATTACTTTCTAAAGCACTTGTGAAGCAGCACTAATGTCCTCTGAATGTCTTTTTTTCCTTCTAAAAACTCTCTCCCTCTCCAAATACTTTCTCACAGAACGTCCTTCGCTTGTATTTTCCCCTCACAGGAATCCCACAAGAGAGCAAGGAAGGAGAAGAGGGAGCCTCTGGATGAGGATCAGCTGTTTGTCGTGGATCTGGCTCGAGACGTCAGCCGAGTTTGCCAGGTACAACCTCTAAGGACTCCACATGAATCAAATATTGGAGTAGAATTTCAGAGCTGAGGGGGTATAAAGAATATTAGATTATTGACAATGTTCTCCTAAAACCAGGAATGAAATTGAACAACAACAAAACTGGTAACAAAGCTCCTTTTTGTTGGATCATTTAATGTCAGCCAAGTGAAGAATATATGAAACTGAACCTGCTCAAGTAATAAATCACAGTTTTGAGCTGTACAATGAGAAACCATGAGTCTTTTAAAGACCCCCTCTGGTAAAAATCAAGTTTTTCATCTTGCTCATATCTACATATAGTGTTTTTTATATGCTGGAAGACATATTAAGAGCAAAATAAGGAGTCGGTGCCATGGCTGCAGTGTACTGATGTCTTAAAAACACAGATTCAGTTTCATAAGTAACAAACTCTAAAGAATAAATCCTGTCAACTTGCAAAATCTGTATTTATGCATCATTCATATATCATTCTCCTGCCATTCTGGGACACGAGGGATTATTTTCATGAAAAAAGCCTTGTAAATGTGTAGTCTTGATGCACAGAGAAGAGTTTTTAGGGGTTTGATCAATGACCAGAAAGGCATTTTAAGCCCTTGTCCCTGTTTCTTGCTTCACTGATCCCATGTTCTGTTCTCTGTTTGGCCACTGCAGAGATCAGCAGTTCTGGAGAACATCTGGAACCAAGATGACACCTGGCCAACTTCTCTCTGCAGGAGCTTCATCCTGCAGTGGGCCTCCATGTTGGAGAGCAAGGTGCTCATCTGAGGAGTTTCCAGGAGAAAGTACACGAGCAGAATATAAGTTTAAGAGGTACATTCCCTAAATACCTTTCTGTGTGCAGAAGAGGCCCATGCAGACTGACGGCTGGCCAGAGGTGAATGAGGACAAGCACTCCGATATGATCAATGAACAGGACCTGCTGCAGGCCAAAGCTGTGATTCTCAACTGGGTCAAGGACCTGAGAGCTCAGCCTGAGGTGGGAGGTTCAAGTAAACATTTCCCTTTAATCTGTTTCTTCTAGCAAGCCTGCTCTCTACCCGCATTTTATTCACATTGATCATCTTGCAGCAAAGCGTGTGGCCCGGAGAACCTGTGGCCAAGGTTCTGGAGGACCTGCAGTCCGCCTGGCGTTGGGGTCGCGTTCCCAACCTGCTGACTGCTATGGAGCTGGTGATGTGGACTTTAATGGTGCAGCGACCTGACAAGGTAGGAGTCTGTCATAAGTCATAGGTAACACTTTGTGCAGCTCATCAGTGAAGCCTTGTTGTTTTTTTCTCCTGCAGGACACCATCCCGCAGCAGTGGCTCCTGTGGAAGCAGAAGACTCAGAAAATTGGTTTGTACTTCAGAAATGAATCAGTTTGGTTGTATGTTTGGAAAATGCAGCTTTCTAATGAGGTTATTATCTCCTTCCAGGTGGCATATCCTACGTTCCCCAACCAGGTGAGTGATGTACTGTAAGGCAGCATCCACACTGAGAATCAGGATGTGAATCATTTATAACATGGCAGCACTTTACTGGGCTTTAGTTACATCATCAACTGTGTGCAGTTTTTGTGTGAAACTCGAACATCCACATGGTCCAGTATTTGCTTTGAAGCAGAAAAAGTGGATGATGTGCAAAACCAAGTCCATTATGGCAAAAAATAAAAATCAATCCAATATTTCAGGCTGGAAGCTCTTCATCAGGGAAACAATCATGTGACCAAAAGAGATTATAAGTAGAGACAAAACAACAGTTCCACCTACAGCTAGGAGATCATGTGATATAAGATAAAACCTATCATCATCAAACAATTCACTGTGTCCAGGAAAAATCCTAATAATGAAAGAAGGAACTCATCTTTTACATATGACACATATTAACATTTTGATTTACTTTTTTCTTTTGAAATATAGAATTTGTAAAGAGCAAAATAGATACTATTTATAGGTTATTTTTCTAGTTGCTGACAAGAGCTTGAAGGTCAAAATATTGGGTCCATTACAGTTTCGTTACCTCGAAAAGTTTTCTATTTATTTCTCTCAACATTCTCATCTTTACTATAAAACCTATATTTATATTCAGTCTGGTGTTTAAGCCATGTTTAATAATGTTATGGTTTTGGCATTTACACCCTTTTAATTAATTTTTTCAAATCATTTTTTTAGTTTATTCTGTCTAATTTTTTATTAATATTTGATTATTACCTTTTTACATTCACTATAATCTGTTTATTTTGAGTAATACTTTATTTTATTTTGTTATTTTATTACTTCTGTTATCTTTTATTTACCTTTTGTTGTCTTAAGTACCCACTTAATATCTTTTTCTATTCAGTTTTGTTGTTTCAGTGTGTGTTGGTCTTTAAATCTATTTTTAACGTTCTCTCTCCTGTCTGTTGTTTGTGAAGCACTTTTGATTGCATTAGATTAGTTTGAAAAGTTAAGTTCCATTCATTGATTAATTCACAGCTTCACTCTCTGATCCTTTAGTACTCCCAACACAGTGTTCTGATTCTGTAAAGTATGATCATGTCGCTGCGTTTACACCATCAGACAAGCATTTCTTTGTGTTTTTCTGCAGTGTGGGACTGGATCACAGATGCTGCAGGTACAACATTCACTTCTGTCAAAGTTTTAATTGATATAATCAGCCTGTCTGGTAACACTAACCTTGTTTCTTTCTCTCCAGTGGAGGTGACTCTGGATCTGGACACGGCCAACCCTGATCTGCTCATCACTGATGAGAAGAAGATGCGCTGCGGCTTCGAGAGGAAAGATGTGCCCAACTACCACCAACGTTTCGACGGCTGGTGGTGCGCCGTCGGGGTGGAGGGCCTCGGCTCCGGCCGCCACTACTGGGAGGTGGAGGTCGGGGAGCGGGACTGGCGGCTGGGCGTGGCCAAGGAGTCGGCCCTGAGGAAAGGCTTCAAGTCCCTGAACACGGATACGGGTTACCTGACCCTGCGGCTGGAGAGGGGCACCGAGCTGAAGGCGCTGACGGTGCCCTTCACCGCCCTGCCGCCCGGCCTCATCCCCCGCAAGGTGGGCATCTACCTCGACTACGAGAATGGCCAGCTGTCCTTCTACGATGTGGAGAGACACGTCCACATTTACACCTACAATGAGATCTTTGGTGAGAAGCTGTTCCCTCTGTTTGGTACCGTGGAGATCATCAAGGATCTGGTGATCAGGTCTCCAGCCACCAAGACCCAGTGTCTCTGCTCCACATCCTGCCTCTGGGGTTGAGCTTCCCTGTCATCTGTTCCTTTAAAAAAACAAGTAGACATCATAATAAAGTAAAACAAACCAGAATCACAGGGAGGAATCCTGATGTAAAAGACCATCATTGTGCTATCCAATAGCTCCACTATGTGACCACTCTGTATGCCGCTGCTGCTGCTTTAATGTGATTGTTGCACTTTCTCACTATAGACTTATAGTGCTCCCTTTTGCTGACATGCATAATGTATTTTATTATCTTTGAAAGATAACCAATAGTGTTAATGTTATGTACTGTGCAATATTAATCCTGCAACGACAATGCACTTATGTGAATAATAAATAAACCAAATCCATGTCTTCATTTTTGGTCTGTTCATTAATAGAGTAGACATCATAAAATGAATGAAATCCGTAGGACATAAGTGATGTAGGTCATCACACAAGTGATACAAAAAGAAGACAGACTCTTAAGATTGAAAGGAAAATGGAGAGCTGAAACAAGAAAGTGAAAGACAGTAATTTAGATCTGAGCTGACCACTTTCTGAAGTGACCTAAATCTTCATCTCAGGTAGCAGTCAGAGGCAGAGGATATCTAATGTTCTTTTCACAGCAAACAAAACGGGAAATTTGAATTATCACATGGGATCAGGTGTCTGAAACTTGTTTCTTCTTACAAAATAATTTCAGATGCACTGCAATCCACATTTTAAGATGGAGAATCGTTTCTTGCAAAGTACACAGTGTTTCACATTTATTTATTTTTTTAAAATAGCTTGAGAATGGTGCAATAAGCAGGCTAGTCTAGTATAAATACAAATACACAAATACACATTTCATGGTTTCGAGTAGCTGTAATCAGCTGAAATCACTGCTAAAAGGTGTGTCCTCGCTGGACCAATCAGAGACCTCGAATGTAAAACAGACGCAGCAGCCTAAGAAAGAAACTTTTTTTTTTTACTATATTACCACAAATAAAGTTAATTTTGAATGAACTATTTGAATAAATAGCATGGAATATCCTAATTCTAATTTTAAAAAATGCTACTGTTTTCGGTTTTAGTTTTTTGTGTCGTGACGTCATCGGCGTGCGACGATGCCAAAGAGGCTTATAAGACTTCTTAACAGACGGAAAAACGATGACAACAAGTTTAAAACAGGCTTTAAAAACCCACTTTGGGTTCGACAGCTTTAGGTCCAAACTCCAGGAAGATGTTGTCAAAACGGTTATCAGAGGTGAGTCAGCGAACAGTGAGTTTATAAGCTGTTTGTCTCTTTGCTAATTAGACGTTAGCTCACTATCAGCAACTGTAAACTTTACCTGTCGTTTTTCTAAAGGTTAAAAAACTTGAGGCTGAATTAACTTTAACAGTTTGTTTTGGTCAGAGTATGATTCGGTGGTAACTGGTCTCCCTGCAGGTGACAGGGATGTGTTTGTGTGTATGCCTACTGGGGCAGGAAAGTCTCTGTGCTACCAGCTGCCTGCAGTGCTGGCTGAGGGCATCACTCTGGTTGTATCCCCGTTAATCGCCCTCATTCAGGTCGGTCTCTGTCTCTGTTCCCCCTGCTCCAATACAAACCCTAAAACAAAGCCTCAGACTTTGTATAGAGTATCATGTTAATCCCTTCTTGTGCTTCTCCACAGGACCAAGTTGATCACCTGAGGGATCTTAACATACCTGCCTGCTCCATCAACTCCAAGCTCCCAGCAGGCGAACGCCGTCTGATCCTGGCCGACTTGGAGAGCAGCAGCCCAAAGTTAAAGCTTCTCTACATCACTCCAGAGATGGTGGCCTCACCTTCCTTCCAGCCTTGCCTGACAGGCCTGTGCTCCCGCAGCCTGCTGTCCTACCTGGCTGTGGACGAAGCTCACTGTGTTTCTCAGTGGGGTCATGACTTCAGGCCAGATTATCTCAAACTGGGAGAGCTTCGGGCTCGCTTATCAGGAGTTCCCTGTTTGGCTTTGACAGCAACAGCACCCCAGAATGTGCAAGAGGACATTGTTCAGTCCCTGAAGCTGCGACTGCCGCTGTCTTTTGTCACACCTGTTTTCCGCAAAAACCTGCACTATGATGTGATCTTCAGGGAGCTGCTGCCAAACCCCTACGCCCACCTCCATGCTTTTATCAAGAAGGCACTGATGCTGGACAGTGGGTCTAAAGGACAGGTTTGTAAACTGGACTCTTGTGAGGTGTTGTGATTCTTTGGAAACAGAAATATTTCAATGTAATAGCCAAGCATAGCATAAGGTTTTTACAGTTGCATGTTAGTATTTCTACACGTCATGAAAGACCTTCAGAGTCTGTGTATTTGAGCAAAATAATATAAAGGCTTAAAAACTCTTGATCGTTATTAGACCCACGATACTTTGACGTCCTCATTTCTCCATTGCAATTTCTTGTTAGCCACCATGAGATATATTGATTGTATTTTTTTCATATACTGGTAAACAGCTCTAAAGCTATGTCTCTGCTCTCTGGGTCTATTCATGTTAGCATCCATACTTGCCATCCTGAGGAGAACCCTGGTGTGAATGTTTGCTTTGAAACAGGAGCAGATTTAATATGAGGCTTCTTGAATGTGTAACTTTGACAGATGTCACGCTTTATTTCCGGCAAAGCTTGAGTCCTAAAATCCCAGAAATGTAGTTGCCACAGTGATACAGAGTCTGTAAGAGTCATAAAATTCACTCTGTGTCAACATTCTGCTCAACTATGGTGACAAAACGCAAACAGTTCAGCAGCTGGACAAACAAGTGCTTTTTTTCTGTATTGTCTACTATAAACTTCTTGGTTGCATAACACAAATGATGTAGACTGATATAGAAGAATAACAGTCAGTATATTTTCCATAAGGATGCTGGTTTCCTCATTATATCCTGTGTGTGATGTTTGGAAACAGGGCTGTGGGATTGTGTACTGTCGGACGAGGGACGGCTGTGAGACAGTCGCTTACCAGCTGACCAAGCTTGGAATTTTGTCCAAGGCTTATCATGCAGGTAAGATGTTGTTTTGTGTGTGTAGATTCTGAAAAATACCAGAATTTGGGCTTAAGTGTTCTGCTATTTCAGGTCTGAAGGCAGGAGATCGCACAGAGGTCCAGAATGAGTGGATGCAGGGGAAGGTGCTGGTTATTTGTGCTACCATCAGCTTTGGAATGGGAGTAGATAAAGCCAACGTCAGGTAAATGGAGAAACGTGAGCTTTTTAGTGCGTTGTTTTGTATTTGCCAGAATATTTTTTTAAAATTAGGATTGTGCATGCTGATGTTTTTGCAGATTTGTAGCTCACTGGAACCTTGCTAAGTCTTTGGCCAGCTACTACCAGGAGTCTGGGCGAGCAGGGAGAGACGGGCTGCCCTCCTCCTGTCGAACCTACTACTCCGCGAAGGATAAAGAGCAAATGAATTTCCTCATCCGCCAGGAGGTCAACCGGAGACAGGTCAGATTATCAACAGAGCTCTCAAAACATAAAAAAACTCCTATTTTTTTTTTTTGACGTTACTGAAAATCTTCTAAACTTGTCCGCAGGCAAAACGTGGCTCTGCAAAGGAGAGTGACAAAGCAGCCATCACAGATTTTCAAGCCATGGTGTCATTTTGTGAGAAAGAAGGGTGAGTGAGGGACTCAGAGCACACATGCTGTTGGAGTTGCTTTTTGAAATTATATACAAGTCAAAGTAAGCAGAACAACAAATGTAGAGTCAGAGCATCACATCATTTTATAATGTCTTCACCCGTTGCGCATTTCTAACATGCAGGTTGAAATATAAACACTACACACAGTATAAGCAATGCCTTAAGACATTATAGTCCCTTTCAGTTTCTGTACAGCAGAGGGCACACTTGCTCTCTCTTTTTGATTTTTTATATGTCAGACAACACTTTCAGGTTTGAAAAGGGTTTCCCCCTTTGGAGGTTCTTACCTAACTCCATGTCTGACGACTAATTGTCATTCCTTAAGAATGACACAGAGTTGTGTTCAGAAAAGCATTAACAAACCAATTTGGCTTTTCCTTTCATATCTCGCTGTGCAGCTTGCAGTTTTTTAATTAGTGCTACGCATGTTTAATCCTGTGTGTTCCTGCATCATTAAAGACAGTCTGGTTTGGCCCTGCCTTTTCCTCAGGTCTGAGGTGGTGTCTTTATGCAGGGGTGCGTTGAGGAAAGTCGATTCTCCTGAAGGTTTGGCAGCTTTAGCAGGTGTGTTTGGCAGCCTTTTAGGACATCCTTCTCTGTGCCGCTGTGTTTGTCAGGTGCTTTGCTGTCCAAGGGTTGGGCCTGTTAAGTGTCACTGACCACACCCTGTCATGTATGTGTTTATTACATGCTCAGGACTTCTGAAAATGAGTTTTTACTCACTTTGGAGGCCACAGTTTTCTTGATAGTGCTGCAGAAAAAGCCTGTTTTTGTGTTTCAGAGATGTTTTGCACCATCTACTATGCGTAGGTGCTGGATTTGAGAGTTTGGCTTCCAGAAATTGTCTGTGTAATTACTTCTTGCTGCTTCAAGTGCATTCACTCAAACGCTGGGTCCCTTTAGCTTGATCTTGCGACAGCAGCAACAACTCACGCAGGTCAGAAGTATCATGAGCAGGACCATGACTGTGGGAGAACAAATCAACAGTGTTACGACCAGCTCATTGTTAACCAACAAGAAATGATGAATAACAAAGAGCCGAGACTCACGGATGAAGGTCAAGATGATGAAGAAAGCTCCCAGCTCTATAGGGTTGGCGTTGGGCAGACCTTGTAGCTTGTCCCACACCCTGTTCAGAAGGTTCAGTGTCTCTTCTCTGGCATCCATCCTAGTGAGGCAGAAAGAAGGTGGATGCACTTTATGTGAAAAGATCGTGTTTCAATCCGGTTTACACAGTATCTCATTTATGAGCCGGCGTTTATCAGGATATAACTCCTGTTGCTTGTTACTGTTGGTGGGTGACATGACGTTAGTGGTGTGGCAACGCAAGTAAATAACTTTCAGCTTTTTGTCTGTGAACATGATGAAGTGCAGCTTAGCAGTTTCTCAACCTGTGGTTTAAGTGAGAAAGAGGGAGGCTTACAGCGAGGCGGCGAGTTTCACTGCCTGGGAGCGAACAAGTGTCTCGCAAAGTGAGAGTGAATCTGTTGTAATGGTGCAGGGGGTGGTGCTGGTGGTTTAGGGTGTTCGGCATAACTAGCAGGTTAACCTCCCTGTCAGGGTCTCTGTAAGCTGAACTGATTAGTCGAAGGCTCTCCTGACACCTGCTTTCTTCTCTTTAATATGCGCTGACAGTGATGGGTGGTGGTTGAGTGTCAAGTTATACGTGATTTACTGTTGACTCTGTTATTGTGCTTGTGCTGAATTGCTGCAATGGGTGTGACGGCCTGTGGCATTCCCAGCTCTGCTTGCATTGTTTACTTTGCAATGTAAAACTTGAAAAATGAACACAAACAGCACTCATACCACTGCCATGTAGCTCTTGAGCTAGCAGCAAGCTAGCTTAGCTTAGCTCAAACAGTGTAAACATGAGGAAGCAGTAACCTGGATAACAACATCCACCTACCAGCTGTGTTAGGAGGGTTACTGGAGGACAAGCTGCCAACAGAGACTCTATAAATATAATATTTGCCTCTACATGCACGCTAGTATCCTGGTTGTAATCACATCTTTGGAGTATTCTAGTTTCTAAACCTCTTATCCTGGTTTCAAAAGCATGGATAAGGTCTCGACCTAATTTTGGGAAACTTGGATGTGTCACCTGGAGGGACCTGATAGAAGTCAGGATACTGTGACACGTAAACACGTTAGCCAGGTTTCTGAGCTTTCTTTGAGGATAAGTAACTAGAGGATGAGCTGGTGAGAAACCAAGATACAGCTGCATGCAGATTGATTATTAGAGTCATTACAGATTCCAGAGCGTGGAATCTGTAATGACTATGATGCCATCTTTATTGACTAAGTAGACATCCAGGTTGGCATTAAAGATCCACAGCGTTCATTTAGTGATCTGCTTGGTCAGCACTCATTTTCTACTCCTGGCTTTAGCTGTGATGCACTGCAAGGTAAAATTTTGAGTCTAACTTAATTTTCTATCTTCATGCTCCTACTTGGCTCAGATAACACACAGATACACCTTCCCCAGACAATCCGTCAGACTTTATCTCTTATCTGCTAATGTGAAGCCCATTCTCAGGAATTTAGGAGTATTATTTTATTCAGATCTAAGCTTTTAAACCACAGATCAAAAAAGTTATCCCGTCTTGCTTCCTTCAACTAGGAACCGTCTCCAAAATAAAACCAAAAAAGTAAATCCTGCACTTAGTATCTTTAGGATTTTCTGCTGCAAACTCCCTCCTTTCTGACACGAACCAAAGTCGATCCATTGCCTCCAGCTAGTTCAGAACTTAGCAGCATTGCCTCTAACTGGTATGGAGTGTGCTAGATAAAGAGCTTTAAAGGTCGAGTTAGACGGTTTCTTGTTTTCCCTTTTGCAATATTAGCAATTCTCAGCTAATCGACTGCAAGAGGTGAATTTCCCGAAGCATCAATATCTTGTATCACTTTAGGAACTTTGTGTTATGTTGCCTCCAAAACAACTTGCTGTTGGACTGTGTTGCATTACTTTGCATATAAATTCAATTTATTGTCTCCGCTGTGTCCTAAAAGCACTTTTCAGTCAACTTGTATGAAACAGTTTAAACACAAACTTAATATTGCATAATGCTGCTACAGCGGAGTGGTGCTGAATGTTTTTCATGTTGCTTTGTGCTCTGCATCAGCCACTGTGTGTCAGCTTTACAAACATTAACTCGGTGAGGTTTGTAATTAATCAGAAAGTGCAGCAGAATTCACAGGAAAACAGGACATTTTAAGAACATGCAGGGAAGTTAAATAGTGTGTCTTTTTATCCGTTTTTTAACAGCAAAAATATATGTCAGTTTGTCTTTTAATATGACTTGTCTGTTATCTCTGCCAACTCTCACTTTTCCACAGTACCTCTCTGACTCTGTTAGCTTTAATGACGAACGTTATCATTCATGGATCCTGTGCAAACATTGGAAGACTCCACTGATGTCCAGCTGTTAAGAATACCATTTATCAAGCCCTTCCTTAAAACAGGCTGCTTTAACTTCCCGATGTATGTTTGCACTTAAAAGCTCTATATTTTTACACACATTCTTCGCATTCTTGCCAAGCCTGGACCATTTCTGAGGTGCCTTGTTTCTCGCGACGCACTGAAAGGCTCTTACCTGTGAGAGCTTTTGGTTGTTTACTGAAACTCGGCCAGGCCCCCGACTAACTGTGAGAAACTAGAAAACCAGCTGATGAGGAGGAGACGCTGATGAACAAGTCATTTCTTCCCCGAAGGAGCTCCCAGGAGAGCGTCTTATCTGGCAGTGGGTTAGTTTGTTTGTGGGACACGTCATCCGGAGGAGGAGGGCTCAGACGCTGCCTGAGATTAGCAGTCAGGTCGAGATTAGAGTTGGGAGGGATAAATCCATAGATACTGATGACAGGCTGCACGTGGAGAAGTGAGAAGACGCTCAGAGGGAAATCCCATGCTCTGCTCTTCTGTCCACGCTGCTCTTAATCCGTCCTTGCTTCGCTCACCTCTTCTGCTCTTCCCTTATTCCCCTCCTCAGGTTCTCAGTGGTGTTCAGTAGTCGCACTCTGAGTAGTTGTCTGCTCAGCCGCTTGACTGTATGCCTTACTTTTCTCTGTGCGCCTCAAAGGCTGCTCTCTCTTTGACAGTCCTGCCTGGGAGTGACTGTTGCTTCACAGAGTCTTTGTGTGCCTCCCCGTCTTTCCCCACCTCCTTCGATGAGGCTGCTACTCTCCGTTTCACGAGGGAGAAGGTGGCAGTGTTTCCATTTCCAGCAGCGTAGTTAGTATGTCGTTGAAGTGGCTCGTCTAATGGGATGTTTCCGAAATAGACTCTGTGTGTGTGTGTGTGGTTGTGTGAATATTGGCTGTTACATAATACTGGATCTGATACAAGGGTAGCCTTTTTATAAAAAGAAACGGGGGGGAAAGATCACATCTAAAACAGGGATTTTATTATTAGACATATTGTAGAGGAGGAAGGTGTCCTTCTGTTAGTATAAATAGGAGGTGTGTCTCCAAAAAACATGAAACTGTAGGAAAGTAAGAGTTGTTCCAAATCAAGACTTTGTGTTCTCTAATCCGTTCTTCATCGCTGGACATCAGCTGTAGAGAGCTGAAACTAATAGTGTGTCTGTTAGTGTTGGAAAGATGTATTTTTAATTCCACGAAACAAAGAGTGGTGCCTATTTCATAACAAATGCATTGATCCCGCTAGTGTGTGATGGTTGCATAACAGCTCATGGATCAATGATGCACTAGATGGTCTGTATGATAGAAAGATGTTTTATGTGCCTAAAATGGTTTATTCCAAACTGCAGGGTCTGTGCTACAGTTTCTACAAAAAAAACTCCGTCTCTTCTTCCATCAGTTGCCGCCATGCCACCATTTCCACGTTTTTCGGGGACAAGATGCCAAACTGTGCCGGTGCCTGCGACTTCTGCAGCAACCCAAAAGTCGTACGAGCCCAGCTGGCCAGAGCAGCGGCCCTCAGCACCAACACGCAAGCGGGTCAGAGCAGCGCGCCCAAAGGACCGTTCGGGTTCCAGGCAGACCTTTACGAAGGAGGGAAGAAGGGATACGGCTTTGAAAGGCAGGAAAACTTTGGTGACAGTGTCTGAAATGTTGATGTGATGTTTTTGATTTCATATTCTTGCAGTATACCGTAGATCTGTAGTGTAACATCAGGTATCCTGTAGAATAACACTGATCTCCTGCCTTGTAGGTTTGACGAAGAGGAAGGAGGTAAGAGTGACGATGATACCGCAAAGAGGAAGAAGGAGTTTTCTGACCTCTTCAAGGAGCAGATGAACCTGCGGAAGGTGAATCATAGTAATAACTGGCGGCTGTGGGTTGACCACTAAGAGCAAGGTTGCTAGTTCAGCCCTTGCTAAGGTTAAACATGCAGACCATTCACCATTTAATCTACACAACCTCTTTAGAAGCATTTATACGTGTAGATGTAAATGTGTTCTTTTGGAGTCTGTTGTACATCTGTATGCCAGCTGTTGGCAGCAGGGGCTGAAGGGGCCCCTGTAAACACTCCTTTCGTTAAATCACTCCCATATGTTCAGTGGAACTGGCAGAACCTTTAAGTAAAACTATTCCTCAGCAGGTCCAAGCGCAGCCTGGCCAAACGGTTTACAGCACAGCATAAAAAAGGAGGAACGGCACAGTTGTAAAACTGCAGAAACAGAACACAAACAACAAATAAGTGATTATAGTGGTGGAAGTTGTGGCCATACCTGTGCCTGCCAGTCAGAACTTCTTTCAAAGTGTGTCAGTTTTAAAGAGTGTCTTATTTTCAACAACCATGACAAAATGTTAAAGTATGTATAAACACTGACAGCTTATAACCCTGACAGATGGCTGTATGTGGCTATTTCTTCGATAAAGTTTGTCAGGGCTATATAATGCATGCTGATGGACACACAGAGCAAGTAAAGAATATTTATTTTAATACCTATGTGAAAACTGGTTGCCATTGGAAGTAATATTAACTGACTTAATTCAAGCTGATTCCAAATGCTGCTCTCTTTTAAATGGGGAAATTACAAACTTTTGAAGCCTCTGTCAGGCCTACAGAGTCTGATTCAGACTTTAAAGGTACGTTTTATTTTGTTAATTTGGCTTTTAAAGGGTTTTGTGTGGATGTTAAAATTGGATCATTGAAGCGTGTTGCCACAAAATACAGTGTACCCCAGTAACTGATGTACTAACTTCTGTCTGTGCTCATGTTTCTTCAGAACAGCGACAGTCAGAGGGAACACTTTATTCCACCAGGTAATATCAGTCGATAAATCATGAATAATAAGTCTCCGGGCTGATCTTTCCTGCTGTATGACCAGTGTTTTCTGCTGTGCAGATGCTGACTGTCTGCTCAGAGAGGCCAGCAGCCAGAGGATCCCCAGACTCACTGTAAAGGTACGAGAGAAACACATTCCTCATGGCTGCTGCATTCATTAACGCTTCCGTACGAACTCGTGTGTCATGAGAGGCGACAGCGATTGATGTGGAAAACAACTTTTGTACAGTACTAGAAGAGAAAAGGAGGAGGCTACTCATTTGTGTTTTACAAGTGCACAACATTCAAGATGCTCAAAATATGTGCCTTTCTAACACATAGTCATCATTGTATCATTGTTATTCTGGTATGTGGACACTTTGCTATTTCATTTCATGTAGTTTTTAATCTACTCTGTTACATTTCAGGCCAGAGAGCACTGCCTGCAACTCCTGCAGGAGGCACTGTACGGCCAGCAGAGGGCAGAAGATGCATTCAGGTGACTGTGCAGACCTACTCTTCAACCATAATGCTCATACATAATTAAAACAATGCAAAAATATGAGCAACTTTCCTCACATTTGATGCACCTTCCTCCCTCCTCTCTCCTTCATCTCCCAGCTGTGACAGTCTGTCCTTGGCGGTGGATCTTGAACACGAGGTTTTCAAAAGCAGCAAATCCTCCAACTTGTATAAAGCTGCCGTTTTAAAGAAGGTACCTGCAGACTTCTGTGTGTGTGTTTACAACAACAGTGGGGAAGATTATGCTAAAACTCTTATCTTGTTCTGAAGGTGTCAGAGATGAAGAAAGCTGCACCTGTTTCAGCAGAGGCAGAAAAAGAAGAAGACGGTAAAACCAGTGAGTCCAGAGAAACCGAGTCAGAAGTCGCATCCTCTGCTTCTTCGTCGTTTACTCATGAGATGCAGGGCTTCACTTCTGCATCGGAGATCTACTCAGTAAGATCGATTGATTACACACTCACCTCACCTAACCTTGACAGTTTTAGAAAGGCATTTATTGATGTGGCTGCAGACTACTCAGACGAAAACTTGCTTTCCTTTTTTCCAATATTCCTCCAGCTGAAGCGTAAGAGAATAGGTGCAGGCCAGAGAGGCTCATCTAATCCCTTCATCACTGCCAGGGATCTGCTGAAGCCCTCCATGTTAGACCCGGAGTCTAACAAAGAGAAGGAAAGCGGCGGGTTTTTCAATGACAGCTCAGGAGATATCAAGGCGAAAAGGGAGAGACTACAGGAGACGAGCTCAGATACATCATCAGCTGTATCATCATCCATTAAAGCCAGAGCAAACGCCGTCTCTGCCTCCCTGAGCAGCCCGACTAAAGGAGGAAGAGCCATGAGCAAGAAGCAGCAGAAGCTGGCGGAAGCGGCAAAGACTACCCGCAACATTTCGCAGTTCTTCACAAAGAAACAAACAACAGAGAAAATCCAGGAGGACGCAAACATGCCAGAGGAACCCGATGCTACATTATCTCACTCTCCCAGTGAGATCTCCCAAGAAAACATTAGCCGGGAGCAACACTCGCCTGCCTCTGTGGAGGCAGTAGAGAGCAGCCCTGTGATATCAGAGACTCCAGTTGTGATCCAAGCAGAAAGTAAAACAGCGGTAATAGTGATACCTGATGATGAAGAGGAGGAAACATCTGAGGTTTTGAGCACAACTCAGCAGGATCCAACATCCATCACAGAGTAAGACACCCTCAGTTTTATCACGACTTTGCTGGAAAGTTCTTTTACGAACTCTAACTACACTTTTACGTCTCACACAGACACAACAAACCCGAAGAGGAAGCGAAACCACCTGAAATTCAAGAGGTAGGCGCATGTTCCGTGTAGAATTTTAAAGCGTTTTCATGCTCAAGCACTGATGATGATACATCTGTGTCCAGGCGACGGATGACTTTAAAGAAAAAAGGGAGTCGTCTCCCCCGGCGAAGCGCAGTCGCCCCGCAGATGGACAAAACAGAAGAGTAACCTTCAACCCCAGTGTGCAGGAAAGAGCCCTGCATCCGGTGAATGAGCCGCTGAAGCCTGTGACCCTGAAGGAAGCAGCTGATATTGTGGTTCGCTATCTGGACCCCTTTTATACTCAGGGAAGGTTTGCCACCAAGGTGTGTAGTAGTGTGTTTGTAGACAAGCAGCATTAGGATGTGAAATAATGTTCACCGAGCTGTTTGTTTATTCTTTATAGGAGCTGTTTAAGTCTTTCGCTCGCTACTTGTCTCACCTCCTTGCAGAGGGGAGGAGTCAAGGAAAAGGCCAAGGTAAAAAGGGTCAGATAATATAAAATGCCACAGCTTTGCTTCATAACAAACTAATCCCTAAATGTAACCTCTGTGTTTGCAGTTAAAGCAGAAGCCAAGGCTCTCATCAAGAAGTTCTTCAGCAGAGTCCAGCGCTGTGAGAGCGAAGCAGACTGGAAGCACCTTAAAAGACCGCACAGCTGTAAAACCACAGAGAACAATGAGTGATGGGGAAGAGGGGAAATGTAGCCGTTTTCAGGGTCACAGCCTTCCTCTTTGTCAGTGCCTAAGCTTCTGTTGTTCCGGTGATCTCAGGCTTTGTCACAGACGCCTGCTGACCAGGTTGATGCTGCTGAGAGTTCTGCTTTTTTTTCTGGCTGGTTGCTGCTGCTATTGTAGCTTGTGTCAATAACTAAGCAATAAAACAGGGACCGTTGCACCCTGAGAGAGCACTTAATGTGACAAGTGTTCTTTATGTTTTAGCCCATTTGCTGCAAATTGTGTTTGCTTTATGTTTCAGATATGTTGCAGAAATTAGACTTCATTCAGCTACAATACGAGGATATAGCAGAGAACTTTTCAAGTCAGTCTGTGAATCATGTTTCAGATCTTATCTTATTTTCTGTCAATGCAAAGGAACCAAAGACTGCAGCTGAGCTCTGTGAGGCTACACAGTGGCGCTTTGAGCATTATGCCAACAGGCCCCTTTTCACAGCAGTCAGTTTGGCTTGTCATGGCAGGAAAATTCCATTTAGGTGAGCAGCTTCCACAGTCCTCATATTGTACAGCCTGGCTCAGTGCCACGGCTTACTGGGACGCTTAATTGAACTTGATGAAATTTGCTTTCTCTGTGTTTCTCCTGCTGTGGCAAGTCGGAGCGTCTGCAGACAAAAAGGCATATTTTAGGATCCTGACATGCTGATGTCTGACCTGATGATGCTGCTGGAGGAAGATAATAGGAAATCATTAGGCTTTATCCTCTGGGGACCATGCACGTGCTAGATTACATGGCAGTCTGTGGCGGACCAACTGATATTTTCACCCCCAAAGCCAAAACACATTGAGACAACGGCCGACAGTGATGTGTGTGGATATACATGCTGACATAATTTGAAGTAAATGGACACACAACAATTTTCTGTGTTTTCAGAGCCTGAGATTTTTTAAAAATTGCTGCTACGTTTTGTGTTTTTGGTTGCTGGAACCAAGAGCAAAAACAAATCATACTGTGCGATCGAAAACTGTCAACTTTGGGGGTTTTTTTGTATTTAAATCTAATTTCAGTTGTCTCTTTTGTTGTCTCTTAGCAACGGGAGAATTAGTGGCGAGGGGTGTTTTTGTTTCTGTTTTTAATCAACAACACGGTTTCCAAAGATGGAAATGTTCCTTATGTTTAGTTCTCAGTGCCTGTCAGGACTGTGAAAGGCCACAGCTTCTGCCTCCGTAGAGAACTTGAAGCACTGACGGATGCAGAGTTGCAGCTGATGTTCTCTGGATGTTTACAATAAAGTGAATGCTGAAGGGAAAGAAGCAGCCACAGTGTGAGACGTCCCTTATTGTGGGTGAACTAGTGTCTTCATTTGGGCATTTAAACTGACTGGAGCTGTGGGGGAGGGAGGGGGGAGAAGGGGGAGACGTCCCTGATAGTGTAAGTAAATGGTGACGTCACCTACAGTGGCGCTGCCTTCAGGTGGCCCCTCGTAACTTACAGTTTCCTGCACTCGCACCATATGAAAGTGCGATTTTATTGGAAATTATTGCATAAAATTGAGGCAAACGTGACAGCTGTGTCATCTGTAAGCTTCTGAGGGTAAACTTTAAAGCTGTGTTAGCTTTCTTTGCAGTCCAAAGTGAGCTATCTCCTTCTCAGCAGACATAATTTTAAAAAAGTGAAGCTGCCATAGAAGAAACAGGCAATGACTGCAATCTGACTGCACGTAATCCACCTTTAAAATACATACAAATGAATACACTGAACATAAATGCAACATGTGAATTGTCTGTTCTTGACTTAATCAAAAAGTTAAAAGCTAATTTATGTTGATCTGGTTAAAAAGGAGTTAAATTTAAGTTTTTGAGCTGGTCAGTTGGTGACAAATTCATAAAGTTAATCCAAATCCTGGTGAAGTGTGGCTTTAAAATACAATGATCAGATTTTGTGACCAGTACACAGACTCACATTTAACAAGAGACCATAAAAGGCCACTATTAAATCATTTTTTCAGATCAGAATTTAAATCTAAATCCTTTTTATTGCCAAGTAGGTTTGGACAAATGAATAACCAATCAATCAATCAATCAAACAGTAAGTGTTTCAAGACAAGAAGCAAATGTTGGGAGTCAAATAAATAAAAAGCAAGAGAAGCTGCATTTTAAATTTCTGCAAAATTTAAAACTGCAGCAGTGAAGATGGAGCATCCAGGTTTTAAATAATATCTTTACCATTCAGCTTGCATGCAGACACATATGATAGTACGTGTTTTGAAACAACCAGAATTTATTTTGCAGCTAGTTTGCTTCGACTGCAAAACAACAACCTGCAAAAGGCAGCCGCTGCATCACATGAGCACATGAGTAAGCCGCATTTCCCACCGCCCCTGAACGCAGCAGCAGCAGCAGCATTTGGCCACCGGGCTGCAAACGAGCTGCCAGTCTGCGTCTGCGAGGCCCAGCTGAACACCCAGCACCGAGCAGACCCACAAGAAGCGCTGTCATCCTGGTCATTTCCCGGTTCTGTTTCCCGGCTGCAGCTCCGGTGCTGCGTCGCTGCTTCCTGCAGATGGAGGAGGAGGAAGGAGCAGGTGCGGCGCCGCTGCGGGGATTTTCTCTCTAAGTAAATTCGCCTCTCAAGGGGCAGGAGGCGCCGCTGTTGTGTGTTTGTGTGTGTTAGCTCATCATCATCATCATCATCATCACCACCACCACATCTCGGCTCAGAAACAAGTTCAGCAGCATCGATGCTCCGCGCGGGAAGGATGGAGGAGTTTGTCACGGAGGAAGAGGAGCCTTGGTACGACCAGAGGGACCTGGAGCAAGGTGAGGCTTCCGTTTTTATTTCTCTGGTTTGTGGGGATGATCAAAGGATGAAACAAAGCCCCATCCGCATGCAGCGAGACAACAGGAGGGTGGATGGAGCAGGGAGGAGGTTGCACTCCTTGTTAGGCTGCATGAGTTCACGACATTAGTGAGCTCAGTTTGGATCCCTTCGTCTCTGCTCTCCCATTATTCTCATCATGTCAGTGGTGCTTCCCAGAATAGTGCTGCTGTCTGACTGAGTGAATGTTGCCTCTGTTTCATCTCCTGATGCTTGCAGGGTCACATCTAGTCATCCAGGCACTCCGCTCCTCTGTCCTGCTAGATTTCTTTACCAAATCTATCCAACAAATGTGGGCTAATCTGCAAAGAATATGAAAGGAGTAGTCATGCATTTCCTGTTTAGGGTGCATGTGGCTGTCAAAGCTCAACATAGGAAGGCTGATCTGGGAGGAACAGTGCAGGAAATGTGCAGATTTGAAAGTTTTTGAACAAAATAAATAGAAGTCAGAGTGTGAAATAGGCCTCAGCTTGCATGTCCAGACAGGAAATGTATCAGAAATGTTGTGTTTGCTGTTTCACTGTGTTATCAGACTCCCAGTAATGTCTTAAATGGATGCACTCTGATGGACGGTGCATCTCAGAGGACGGCTGAGTGCTCTCTCTCTGGATGAGTGTGTCCTTCTGCAGCGCTGGCCTCAGCATCACCCCATCTCCTGATTACCTGCTGACCCAGAGAATTAAATCAGCTTTGCGTCTCATCATAGCACAGTCAGAATGGAGAGCGGCAGGTGGATTTGACTGTGTGTGTGTTTATGTGTGTGTGTGTGTGTGTGCTGTCAGTTTTTCATCTCGGCGTTATTCAGCATCCAGACTGAAGTCATTAAAGCCCTTCGCTGATCTGATTAGGGGGCCCCAGACGAGACCTCCTTAGTCGGGGATCAGAGATTTCAGGATTTGGGCTCGGATTGGGAGCATAATTGCCAAACAAGCATCGCCCAGTTATAGTCAGTTATCATTTTACCAAAGAAATTCTGAAGTACGTCCGTGCAGATGATGCTTCATCTGACATCTGAGGTCCCTGTGATCTCAGAGCATCACGTGCAGAGAGCAGCAACGCACGAGCGGACGTGCAGACTGTCTTCTCGATCTGGATCACCAGTGCTTTTCCAGTCATTAGATGTGTGATTCGTGTATTTTTTTTTTCTTCTCCCCAGCGCTGCCTCTTGCTTGTCTCATCCTTGCACACAATTCAGAAATTACATAACTAAGACTCGGCACGTGTCGGGCTCAGGAGCAGAAACAGTGCCGTGACTGAGCTGGACCTGGGGGCTGGAGGCTCGCTGTGCTCATTATCACTGTGCAGCTCTTCTGTTATCAGTTGGGCATTGTTGAAAGGGAAGAAATCACAGCCTGTCCCTGCATCCCTCGGCAGCATCGGAGGCAGCAGAGATGTGCACAGTGTGAACTAATGAAGCTTGTTAAATACATTAGATAACACAGAGGGATTCTGGCAAATATAGCAGTTTGCACATGAATACGATGTAAATAACATCTAATTCAGTGCGATGATGCATGTGTGTTCCTGTCATTGTTCACACAACACAGTGTGGTGATAAAACACTTCATTCATGTCCAGTAATGGATGTCAGTGACTCCCTGTTTCTTCTCATCCTTCCACTCCTCCGCTGCTGTGTTGACAGGAGCTCCAAGTATGCAGAGCCAGCAGGATTCTCCTCCTCCTCCTCCTTCTCCTCCTCCTTGTTTTAAGTCCAGCTCGCTTTTTATTCACCAGAGAAGATGAATAATTTATGCTTCAAGCTGTGTTGTAAAATATCAGCAACTGTGAAGGTGTTGTCTGTGGTGTTTTCACTGCTCGGGCTCCTGCTGTGCACACGGATGCGGGTCTGTACTGACATGATGTGAGCTTGAGCAGACAGAACACACAGAAAGAAAGTACTAAAGTTGTGTCTACGAGGTTCAACATTAGAAGCTTTTATTTTAAAAAGCAAGTATTGGGTTTTGTGTTACATCCTGAGTTGATCTGAATAAGAGCCATAATTTAGTTCCAAAAGCATCATTTGAAGCTTGGCTGCAGTGAGTGCTGCTCTCAGGACAAGAAATCCTCCGACACTGTGAGAAGGAACTCCTGTGCCCTGAACTCACCTCTTTCTGCTGCCAAGGTTAATATCTTTCTTCTCCTTGTCAGACCTGCATTTGGCTGCAGAACTTGGCAAGACTCTCCTGGAACGAAACAAAGAGCTGGAGGACTCACTGCAGCAGATGTACAACAACAATGAGGAGCAAGTGCAGGAGATAGAGGTATTGCATCCATACAGATCTTACACACACGTATCCTGCTGATCTGCCTGGCATCATCATCTGATTTTGTTTTGAAGTAATTACTGTAAAGCGTTTGGTAGCAATAGAAGAGAGGCACCAGAGCCGAGTGAACATGAAAGGAAAATTACTGATTGTGACGCCTCATCACAGCTCAAAGACTTGACTCCCTTTTAGCGAGAAGGCTTGCCAAGGATGAGTGGATTCATGTGCGGTCACAGGAAACCACGGATGGAAGTACATGAAACAAAAACTACTTGAAACGATGCTACAGTCGCGAATGTGTGCCACAAAATAATGCAGATGCCTGTGATGTCTTCCAGTATCTGCTAGACCTGAATGCATGAATTACATCACATTACACACATTTGATAGACTCTTTTTTTCTTTCAACTCCAGTAGAAGCAAACGCTAAATGTGTATTTACATAATATATCGATGGGTTTCTCCTAGTTTTGTTTGGACAGACATTCCCCGACAGCGTTATAAAATGAACCTGAGTAGAGCCCAAACAATACTGCTGGCTAAAACCTCACAGGGGGCACCACAAATTTTGCTCCGCGGGAAAAACCCAAATAGATGGATGGATGGATAGAAGAATGTATTTCACAAATTAGCATCCTACCATGAAGACACCCCTTGACTCCGCACCACCATATGTGCAGCTTTGATACATACTCTGCTACATGTGCTGCAGATAGATCTGAGAGTATTGCTAATAATAGAGCTCTGCTGGACAAGTTTTGAGATGACACCAAGATTTTTTTTTGCATTATGCTCTATAAAATGTTAAAAAAAACCTCTCCATATCAGTGCATATTGAACCACATATATGCAGATACTAATAGGTTTGTGATAATATTGGCCGCCTAACTGATAGGTTTGGTTCTAAACTTGAATTCTTTAAAATTGATTTCAAACTGGATGCTATTTAGTGTCAATTTTTAATAATATAAAATTGTATATTACTACTACACTTTAGTGTATAACTAAAGTGTCAGTTTTAGGTAATTTGGCGGAGTTTATAGTTAGTCAACTGGATGTGTTCATTTTCCCTGTGTCTTTGGTTAGAATCACTCCTCTAGTTGAACAGTTTAAGATGGACACTCGCTAATTTCTAATATTATATAATGTGTTTCCCTCTGCAGTACCTGTCCAAACAGCTGGAAATGTTGAGGGAGATGAACGAGCAGCATGCAAAAGTGTACGAACAGCTGGACGTGACCGCCAGAGAGCTGGAAATCACCAACGAGAAACTGGTGCTGGAGAGCAAAGCCTCACAGCAGAAAATAGACAGGTGATCCACAGCTGCTTTTAGGCCTCACTGAGACTCTGACAGTTGCTGTGTAATCCTCTCCGCTGTGGAAAAACAATGATTAACCTTATCACATACTGTAAGTCCTCACAGGGAAGTCACAAAAGCATAAACCAACCAAAGGCTCCAAATATCAGGAAGTAGTTTGTGTTTTTGCTGTTGAGTCGCTCCACCTGAACTTGTTACACACTTGCTCACTTTAGAAATTTCATAATCATAATCAGGGATTAAAGTTATTTGCAAATCATGTTACAGCACTAAAGGCTAAAACATGTTTTTCAATGGCTGCCTCTGTTCTTTCTAAATATGCTCGGCCACATTCTTTGTTTTGTAACAGTGACTTCCTGCAGCTTTTAAAGAACAGTATGCCGGTGAAAGAAAGAGTCGAGCGGCCTTATTAATGACATAACAGGCCCTGAACAAACATTGCTGTGTTTGTTTGTGTGCAGGTTGACTGGCACCATGGAGACCTTACACGGTCAGGTGGACAGTCTCACGGCTCGGGTCGAGGAGCTCAGGACTCTGGAGGAGCTGAGGGTCCGCAGGGAGAAGAAGGAACGTCGCAAGACCGTCCACTCCTTCCCCTGCCTGAAGGAGCTCTGCACTGCGCCCAGGTTGCCCAGAGTTAATTTATAACTCACAGCACAGTACAGCAACACACTGCAGTCTGGCTGCAGATCAGAGGTTTTGTTGGCATTCTATCCAGCCCATGCAGATTAGTATGGTGCTAATAGTAGCTGCATATGCTACTGCTGAACTGATTATTTTGCAGAAAGCCTGGTGGGGTGATTAAAGTGATCTGAAGTAATTATTGGATTACAATTACTGGTATAATCTGAGCTTTATTAGCTATGAAGAAAGTACCGATTGTATAATTGTTGAAGTATAAGTAGTATTTAAATGAAATTCAGCTCATTTGGTGATGTGACACTTTTTTCTTAGGTATGAGGATGGTTTCATGCTGGCCAATCCAGGTAGTGTTGACCTGGCTGAGAGACGGCCACTGGATGAGGAAAATGACCGCCTGAGAGACATCGTTTCTTCCCTGCACTCAGCCATGGCCACAGAGCGGTCGATGCGGGAGGGCGCTGAGCGGGAGTGTGCTGCTGTGCTGCAGGAGTTTGAACAGCTGGAACAGCGTCTCTTGGGCGCTGAAGGCTGCCAGCTGAGGGTTCAGGAGCTCGAAGCTGAGCTCCAGGAGATGCAACAGCTCAGGAAATCCAGGATGTGTCTGATCGGGGACATGGAAGACGGCCTGGAGACGCTGCTCAGTAACGGCCCTGAGACGGACACCCCAGAGGAGGTGGCGGGGCTGGAAGAGGGAGGTGAAGGAGGAGAGGCTGGAGGAGCCGGACAGCAGGGAGGCCCGGTGAGGAAGAGCTGCAGCGACACAGCTCTGAATGCCATCTCAGCTCGCGATGCTTCAGGCAGACGGCAGGGCAGCTACGCCCTCCATGCCAATGGTGTCCGCAAACGGGGCATGTCCATCCTGCGGGAGGTGGATGAGCAGTACCACGCCCTGCTGGAGAAGTACGAGGAGCTGCTGGGGAAGTGCAGGCGCCATGAAGAGAGTTTGTGCCATGCTGGAGTGCAGACCTCAAGGCCGGTCTCCAGAGACCCCTCCATGAAGGAGTACTGCATGGCCTCTGCAGGGCCTTCTACATCCGGAGCCGTTGCCACCCCTCCAACGCCTCCTCAAACTCCCTCCACCCCAGAGGCCCTAGAGGGGATCAGCAGGCAGGTGGAGCAGGTGGACAAACGGCTGAGCCAGAACACTCCAGAGTATAAGGCTCTGTTCAAAGAAATCTTCTCCCGGCTGCAGAAGACCAAGAGCGACATGAACTCCACCAAGAGCAGAAAGACTCACAAATGAGCCGGAGCTCATTATAACGGGTACATGAACTACACACACTGAAAACAGCTACATACGACTGATTTATCTTAATTTACCTCACTGTTTTTCAAAGCTTCTTATTTTTCTCTTGGCCCATCTTAACTTTAAAAGGGTGGATGCCTGTAGTCATGCAGTTGGTGGTGGATGCCCGTTTTATCCTCTTGGAAGGAAGCTGTGAGCGGATTAATATGAAACTGCCAAATGTTTCACCACACAGAGGAGAAATGTTGTGGATGAAATGCCTTTTCTGAGTGACTGTAACTGACGAGTAATCAGAGCGGAGGGTGTGTCGTCATGTAGTGTTTGTAACTGAGATGCACTGATGCAAGAATTAACTGTCATTTATTTTGTATTTATGCGAAACACTGATTAAGCCAAATAAGCAATCTAAAAGAAAGAGCAAATCTTTCATTGGCTTTGAAGCATTTGAAGCATGTATCTGTGGAATAACACTAAATGCAAAATGTGTCTTTTAAAGCAGGTAAAAAAAAAGACAAGCATCTAAGCAGCTTGAGGTGATATTTAGACTGTGTGTGTTTGAATTCATTGGACGGCACAAATCCTTCGAGACAGCTGTCGAAGTGTACTGTGTGTAAGTGTTAGATGATTTGTGTGTCACATGGTTGCATTGGTCACCACTGAATAGGTGCCGATGTCTCTGTGGAACAGTGTGGGTTTAAGGCCCCGTGGGGCTGGGTGATCTGCATTTTTGTTTCAGGGAATTGTTTGATCATTTCATACATGATGAAATAATCAGTTCTGCACTGTGGTGTCACATTGTCAAAGTTGTTCTTGTAGTAGGCCGTTTAAATGCTTTCTGTTGATTAAAATAACAAACGTACCGACCATGTTCTTTTTTTGTTAAAGGATCTTAAAAAGTGATTTATTTAAAGTGCCCATATTATGCACATTGCTGGGTTTATAGTTTTGTTTTGGGGGTCTACTACAATATGTTCACATGCTTTTAATGTTCAAAAAACTTTCCTCATACTGTACATTGCTCTGTTTTAGCTCCTGTTCCTTTAAGGTGGCCTCCTAAAAAGCCTACCCTGCTCTGATTGGTCAGCTGGCCCAACAAAAGTGTGGTAACACTGGGAGGCAGCAATGCATAGCAGAAGTGAAGCCTAGTATCAAGAGCCAAAAGGGAAATAAATGATCGATTCTCAGTTAAGTTTCTTAGAATAAAACTTTTCGGACAGTATTTTTTATGCCCTAAAATATTAAAAACGGCGTGAAAAGCGCTTTTTGAGAAGTCGGCTTACAAGTGGCGAGTAGAAAACCATGCGCTATATGGTCCACTCCACTCTTTAGTGCGACACTGTAAAAAGCAATGTTTTAATACATCCCACTACAGTGCTGTGTAATGCTCAGTTTTTGACACACATTGTTTTAGGCTTACTACAATAATTGTCATACTACTGTGTCACCAGAGTGGCTAGCATTTTAATTTGAATGAGAGGATTTATGGCCCTTCTGGTTTTTCATACTTCAGTGAGGAAATACTGGCGGACTGAGAGGTGCTTCCTCTTCTTTCTTTGATGGTGTGCCAAACTAGCCATCGGGCAGGTTTTATGCAAATGAAGTGACATAAATAAGTAACAGAAGAAAAGTCGGTACTTCAAATAGGGCATTTCAAGCATGAAAGGAGAAGAAGAACTCGAGTGTTTTGTAAAATTACAGAACAAAAAAGCAACTACATAACACACTAACGAAAAGAGAAAAACCCACACAGCATAATATTGACTATTTAAGTCCTCAGGGATGAAGCCAGTTAAACACTGACAACAAGAAAATGCTTGATTATAATGAGTCTGAACAAAACGGAACACACCCACTCTCCCAATCTGAACACTTTAATGTGAACACAGGAGATCAGTAAACTGATACAGGTAGCACACATCGAGTCTCACCAAGCCACAGAGAAAAACACCAGTCCATGACACGAGAGCTGAATGAAGCCAACAGACAGACGTCATTCACATACTAATGGAGTGTATATAAAAAAAGAAAAGATAAAACACTTTCATATGGCAGGATGTGTTAACCATCAGTGTCTGGTTGAGGACCGTCTCTGTACTGGTTCAGAAGTCAATTACAGAAAAAGTTTCACCTCAGCGATGTTGAGCACAGAGCGCCGGCGAGTCAGCAGAAGCAGCATGTGGTTGTAAGAGTCTGGAGGCACAGTCAGCAGTGGTAATCTTTAACTTAAAGTAATACAAGGTGAGCGCTTTAACAGTTTCTGTGTTCAGGTCAATGAAGAACTGAGGAAAGACCTCAGACACACTGAAAAATATGTCCTCAGGGACAAGAGAGGACACATTCGGTGATAGAAAGCCATTAGTACAACCTGGATTCTTACATTTCAAGTTGTTGTGAATGATGTTAAAAGGTAATTGAATATATTTAAGACAACTAAACGAAGAAGGTGTTTGTAAATAGAGCTGATATCATGGACACCTACATGTAATGGCTTTTACAAATCATCAAACCTGAAATAAAGCCATAAGGAATAAGTCCTTAGTCCTGATTCCTTGTCCAAGTATTACAAGTTTTGTTAAACAGGCTCCCGTGATGGTCTGGCAAATATAGAATTTATTGTGAAGGCAAATGGCTCAACTAGGCTGTTATTTCTTTCTAAAGGTTGTTATTAAGGCCACATGGCTGCTAAAAAAACACTGCCAAAATACCCTGATCAGGACAGGAACAGCCACAACTAAAGCAAGGGGTCGCAAAGGGTTAGAGGTAATCGTTTCCCCTGTTCTCTCAGCAGAGTCTGCAGGGCGCTAAACTATTTGAAAAAAAGAGGTGGCCTGAATTCCAAATAATTTAACACGACCCCTGTACAAATAATCTGCTCAAAGGCTTTAGAGGGGCCGCGTCCAAGAGTTGTGTCCAGCAAAGATTGCTCAATGACCGTACAGCGACCGTGTGCGTACAGCACTACTGCTTCCTGCACAATGCTTTCCAAGGCAGATTATGGTAATCGTACAAAACAATCTGAAAAATCAAGAGGAATGAAAGGGGGAAGAAAAGAGAGGCGGGCGGGGGGACAGGAAATCACATCGCTTTTCAAAGAGAAGTTAACATACTATTTTTTCTTATTTTTTCTTTTATAAACAAACCATAACTGGAAAATCTGGATTGTGCACATGGTTGCTTTCTCCATTTTTTTTTAGGATTTAATACTTATCAGAACTGTGGGTGTGAACGAATTAAGCATTACAATGGGAGGAATGATGCCGTGGTTGGAATTTAAAGGGAGAAAATGAAACTGCAAGAGCAGGGGGCTGATGGACGGAGAGAGCAAAAGCCTAAAACAACACATAATCCAGAGAGAAATCACAGAATGACAGCAAGAAAAAGAGAAGTGGGACAAAGCAGAGGAAGACGTTAATGGAATGAGCGAGCGAGCGGTGAATCAGTCTTTCCAGTCTTTCTTGATAGTGAGGCTCCAATCCCAGGAGAGGTGGTCGTGTTTGTCGTCGTCGGTGAACTTGGACTTGATGTTGTAGGTGCCGCGGGCCAGCATCCCCTTGGGCGATTCCTCCATGTTGGTGAGGAACTCGTATTCCTCGTTTGGTCTGGGGCCGTAGCTGCCAACCATGTAGTCCGTCTTGTCAACTGGGCGCCAGAAAGAGGGACAGGGAAAGGGTTGTAGGAAACTTTTTGCAGATAGTACACACATTATTACTTCCAGATTGCAGAAAGTGTATGCTACATTTTCTCAATTTTTCTCTTCAAATGTAGATAAAAAGCAATCAACTTCTACTTAGAATTTATTCCTCTCTCAAAGCATGCACTTTGAGACAAGCAATAATAAGTACAGCAAACAAAGTTCTCCACAAATCTAAATATACAGTATGGCCTGCAGCTTTATCATTTACCATCTAGGGTCTTTAAACATATATTAAATGGGGGTTTACCAGTGCTGTTACCACTGCTGTATATGTACATTAAATATCAAGTTACAGTCACCAGCTGGTTAGCTTAGCACAAATATGTAAACAAGGAAACAGCAAACTTTGCTGTTTATTTAAAAAAAAAAAAGACAAAGAAGTGCTGGCCTATTTCTTAAGGTCCAGGGATGTGTCAGTACTTGCCTCCATTTACAGATCAGCAATGAGTTATAAAACATTACAGAAGGTCAGTGGAAGATACTCACACACAGGATTTCTTTGTCAATATCTACCTGAAGAACTGCAAATTGAGGATAAATCAAGTCGCTGGAGCAGCCTTACCTTTAACTCCTTTCCTGAATGATTGCTGATTGTACTTCAGGCCTGACACAATTTCCTTGTTGACCTGCAAAAGGTAACATTCGTTATATCCTGCTGAACACTTTCCCATTTCAACAATAGTTTATTGCAACTGCAGTAAAATCTCCAGCAGTAACAGCAACAAATGTTGAAGTGTTGGCTTTGACAAAGACCAGACTCTCTTACCTTGAAGTTGATCTTTATTCTGTATTCAACTCCCTCCTTCAGCACAAATGGGTTCTTCCTGAAGTTCTCCAGGTCTCCTGTCATGGAAAAGCAATATAGTAGAAAAAGGAAAAGTCAAGAGATCGTCAAGAGATGCAACATAACATCATTTTTTTGGGTAAGAAAAATTAACAAATAGTCTTTTTATGAATTTCCACAACCTTGTAGTAACAGTACAGACCACCAGGGGGCAGAGAGCCTCTAGTGAGTACAGTTCTTATGTTCTGCTGTAGCTTTGTGTGACCACTAGGGGGAGGGAGGCAGGAGTGTGACCAGGAAATGGCTCATTAGCCCACTAACACAGGACTCTAGTCATTACTAATTAGACTAATGACCCAGCAGGTCATTTGGATTATATCTGCACACAAGGACGCCAGTGATTACTATTTACAATTAATATTACTATGAGACAATTCTTTCAGCGTGTCTGTATGACAGCTGCCTCAATGAGGCCTTGCTCCTCATTGTATTGAAGTAAAAAATCTGTCAGATGACAACTGTACATGATTCTTCTGGTGAGTTTCGTCCGGCCTCCCGCCTCCCACAGACCAAACTGCCATATCAGCTGTACTTACCCTGCAGGTCAAGGACCAGCGGTTGTGGCGCCGCCTCACATACCAGAGTCATTCGTGTCACCTGGACGTTGGGGATGCTGGGATCTAAGACAGAGGAAAAAAATTCAACAAATCAAAAATGATGACAGCAGATAGCTCAAGTTTTTAAGTAAAGCACCAGAGAGAAATGTGAAAAGATTCTAATTCTGCAGAACGTCTAATATCTCATCAGCTGTGCTTACTTTGTTTGAAAGTTTTTACTGTCGAGTACTTAATGAGCAGGTGTCACCTTCATACACCCAACAGATGTACATTATACAGTACCTAGTACAATGTTTTACAATTAACAATAAAACACCACAGTACTCTTTCTATTTTACTTTCTATTTCATTGTGAGAGTGACCTGACCTCTGTCCTCACCTCTGAGATGGTTTAATTATATATCAGGATCTGCACTACTCCACACTTCCCACTTCTCAGTAAATGAAAGTGGTTCAATATTTGAGTCTGACCACAAAAGTTTATCTTGTAAAATATCTGCTTCTGAGTCTAAAACTTAGAAGTGATAGAATAGTATAGTATAGAATATTCTGTTATCGTGTGTGTATTTTAAGACCGAAAACCAAAGAAGAAACCTGTTTTCACATTTTACTAGCAGTTTCCAAACTTTTCATAATCTGATCTAATTGTTATCACTTTGCTACAAGCATCTGGTCCTAAATTCTTCATATGGCGTTATGTTCAGTTATTTAAAACTTCTGAAATGACAAGAACCTCTATATGTACATAAACTATTGTTTAAAAAATATCTTTATCATTACCAACTTACTGTATGAGATATAAAATCTGTAGTTCTGTTAACCGATTATCAGCCTGACTATAAATATTCAGCATTTTTTATTTTTATTTTTTTAGTTTTAATTGTTTAATGATTGAAAGAAAAAATGCATTATGCTGCAAATGTGTATATGATCAGAATATCCGTTATTATTCTCCTTGAGAGAACAAAACAATACACTATTTTTCTATTTTACCAAAAACCATACTGAAGATCATCGTCATCATCATTTGAGGACAACATTGTGACTTCACAGTTTTCAATGCTCAGAGTAGCTGAGTTGTTTTCACAACAAATAAATGAGGTTTGATTTCCCTCTCTATTGACAGAACAAACACACAGAACAACAAGTTCACCAGGCTTTGTAGAACATGTGAAGGATACACAAAGAAACACATATTACACATTTAAAGACATAACCTACAACAAGATCACTGTACTGATTAATGTAATCAAAACACATAGATGTCTGCTTATTTATGTGTGTGTGTGAGGTAATGGCTAGAATGAGGGTTACAGTGGTTTTAGAAGCTGACGAGGATTATTAACAACTATCACTAACCTGCAACAACGCCAGCAGCATTGCCCAGCAGTGCCTCCTTGTACTTGCGCAGACTCTCATCATCTTTGTCCAGGTCCTGGATCTCCTGTAAGCTTTTCTGGGCGGGAGGTTTGTAGTTGACTGTGGCGTCAGTCTCTTCATTGGCTGCTGCAATCGCTGCCAACTCCTCTGGTGTAGGTTCCTGCTCTGCCATGGTGCGCTAATCACAGCAAGAAAGTGACAGCAGAGAGGAAGGGTTAGATGACAGGAATAAAAAGTAATAAGGATTGATGGCAGATCACTTCCCTTTTTACCCTTGTTTAATTAAATCTACACGTGAAGCAAAACAGTCCTTGGATATTAGACATCCGGTTGCTGGAAGATTATTGCGGATTACTTATCCAGAGGGAAACCTCAGTGAACTTTGACCCGAGGGCGTCAGCAGTCTAAACCAGCAGTTTATGTAGAGAGAAGCGGTATAAATCACAGCCAATTCAAATATGTGTAGTTTGATTTGCAACAAGCCTTTAGCTCTACAAAACACAATAAACCATAATGGCACTTTACAGCAACTTCTACATCAGTCCACAGGCCTTGCTGTGTATAGTTTCTTCTTTCTGTACACAGACAGCTGGCAGATATACTTCACAGCAAACGGCTCTTGATGAAATAAGTCAAGAGACCGCCTTGTAGTCTAGGTTTACAAGTGCACACACTATCAGACAAAAGCCAGGGCACTCTAGTCCTCACAATCTACCCTATGTGGAGCCAGTTTCCCTAAAGCCACAGCAGTGACACACAACAGAAGCCGGTGGTCTAAAAAGCTGATGATTATCTGAGCTCCAGGCTTCTCTTGTCCCCCTTCCTCCACCACAAGCTGCTGTCAGGCTTCAAGCAGGCGAACAAGTGAGAAACAGCAGAGCTAGCATGGCTGCTTACAGCCAGCTGCACTGTCACACTATAGTCACTACTGATTAGAGGCGAGGGCGCTGATTCTGAGCAGGAGACATCGCAGTGACACAAGGAGATCACCATCATTTACTGACAATATACAGGTGCTTGGAGATTTAAAAAATAAAATAAACAGCAGAGAAAGAAAGAGTTATCCATTTATAACATCTGGTGCACATGTGCTGGGAGAAGCCTATGCAAAGCTAATCAACACCTGCAAGAGGCAGCTGGATGACGGTATGCTCATAACACTTGCGTGCGGTCCGTTTATGTCTTGCTCCACCTGCAGTTCTCATAGACCTGACGACACACAAATCACTCAAACTGTCTCAGAAATGTTCTCAAAGCTAAAATATAAAGCACGTCCTTGTCGAGACAGTGTTGATAGTTTTGATTCCCCAGGCAAAATCAAAACAGACAAAATATTTTCACTAATTTAGGAGAACTGATACTCCAGAGGAATGTCTCATAAGCAACAAAGCAGTCATCCTTGGGGTCAGTCACATTTAGTTTATTTATTAATCGGACCCTTTTTTTCCCCAGTGTCAAAACATTCCTCTCAGCAACCAAACAACTACGCCATCAAACTCCTCATCCTAGATGTTTTCGACATTTGCGTGCTGAAAGAACGCTGCTTCCTGCTGCATTACAGAGAATTTAACCAAGCATGAATCTACGGTGTCACAACACAGACCAAACCATATCACAAAGAAAATGATAAGTGTCTTCTTGAAAACGAACAAGATTACTGCTACGGCGTTTAAAAAGATAAAAAAGTGACCAAATATACCTCTAAGTGTCATTCTAAGTAAAAAAAGGAAGATTGGAATGTTAATTGCTTCTCTATTCAACTCTAGTTACACTTGTCATAAAGGTACTGTAAATCATTTACACATAACAATTCATAGTCTTTTTTTTTTACTATTGCAAGTCAGGTTAACATGGGAGTAAAATGTCACCATAAATCAGCCAAATTCAAACACACAAGAAAGTCACCAGAAGATAAATACAACCAGCGACACGTCCTGAGGCCGGCTTCACCTGCTCAACACAAAAAAATACACCCTGACCAACCCCAATAAATCACACTGCTGCAAACAGACAACACAAAAACCGGTTTGCAGCTCTTTTTCTGTTTCTGTGTCTAACTCTCTGCTCTATTGTGCCTCCATATACAGTTGGGTATTAGCCAAGCAGGAACTGAGAACACAGCACAGTTTTTTTTTCTCCCCAAATGGGGCCTCTGTGTTCCCAATAAAAGCACAAATTCCTCTTCTGCCAATAGTGTGTTTAGGCTGGTCAGCTGTGTCAGAGTGTTTAGTGATCGGAGCAAATGAGAGACATGAAAACAGGACCAGATAGCACAGTGATGCCGTCATATCATTCTTCGCGTATCAAGAGACAGGTTGTTCTTCTCGCTTCCTGTACTCGACTCTGGTTGTACTCCTTGTGACTCTCTTGCAGGGTGAATGCAATATGCTGAAATCGTCACACAGGAGTAAGTGCTCACTCAAATAAAACCCGACATGTTTTGCATGTTTTATCAGTATACAGTAAACAACAGAAGTGAGTTCACCCCTGTGCAATATTAATCAAAAGTGTATCAAGTTACAGTTAAAATAATACTTGCAAGTTCAACAGCAGGGTATTGTTTTTATGCAAAATTAACATCTAATAAGCCCCACAGTAGGAAGTCAACGCAGTGAAAGTCAACAAACCTTTCATTATTCAGATTGACAACTTTTTTTCTCCTCAATACTTTATTTTTCATGACAGGATAGTTGGATAAATTTTCATGAATAGATTTTCTGTCATTCTCTGGAGACTATTTTTTTTAGCTGTTCTTTGCTGGAAGGGTGGTGTTGCTCTACCTTTCTCGCCAAAGGTGTTTTACTGGATTCCAGTCAGGCGACATACTTGGCCAGGTCACAGCTTTAACTGCTCTTTATAAACACTTGTGTAATCTTGACAGTGTGCTTTAGATCATTACCATGCTGGAAAATCTCTGATCTGTCAAAGTTCTGGTGACTCTTGAGCATTTTGGTGTTCATTATGCTATCTCATCTCCCCAATACCTTTTGCACTCATGCATCCCCATGTCATCGTACTCCCACGTCTGTTCTTTACTATCGGGACCATGCATTCACTGTGGTAGTCCTGGTCAGGTCAATAGCCCAACAAATTCATCTTGATCCAAACAATGTGTTCTAAATATTCAGACGGTCTTGTTTCATGGCCCTTAAAAAAGTTTCATCTTGTAGTATTGTACCGAAAAAAGGGCAGGGTTTTTTTTCTTGTATACCGTTCACAGGGGCTGATGCCATGCAATGTCCTCAACACTGTCTGAGCCGTCACAGAAACTGATTTCTGTTGATAATTCCTGTACAAAGTCTGAAGTGCTTGCACAGCTGTTTTTCAGAGTTACATTGTGCAAGATGTGCACTGTCCATGCAGTTAGTTTAGAAGGACTCCCATCGAGACTCTGATTAGACAGACTGTGGCTTGTTTTATACGTTCTGATGACTGCTGCAACTGCAATGATCTTCTTATATCCTTTTCTAGCTTTTATCTCACAACCAGGTATATCAGCTCCTCATGCAATTCTTTTCCATGCTGAGCCATGATGCAAACATACAGGAACACATGGGTCCAAAATTGACAAAGTTTGCTGTCCGCAGGTCATTTCATGCAGTTAGGCTAACTGAAAATCACTGGGAAACTCAACTCCGTTCCACTGGTCACAGGTTTTCTAACATGTGTGTCAGTGATCGCAAGTGTATTCACTTTTATTGCATTGAGATTCAACTGTGGGGATTCTGTTTTCAGTCAAGTCTTTTTAAAGTACTTATTTTTGACTGGGCGACAAAACAAAGAGTACATTAAGTGACAGTGAGAAGAGCTGATAGTTGCAGCCCTACTAGATTTAATTTAAACTTGGAATCACTTTGAAAAGTCAAACCTCAGACAACCTCCAAAACGTCAGCCTCTTGAAGGGTTTTGCTGAAAAAAGGTAGAAATAATTTCTTAAACTTGTCTCTAGCTGTATGAGTACATTGGGTGATCAGAAATATGATAACCAAAATTAATGCAGAATCATTGTATTGCTTCATGTTGCATGATGGTCATTTTTACAGCATACTATCTTAGTGTGTATAAGCCAGTGCAGTTTCCCCGAGGTCTTCCACTGTCAACAACACCACATTTACCAACATTAGCACTAACCATTGTTTCCAAGTGTGTTGTGCAATGTCTGCAGACAACCACATCACTCAGAGATGCCATTTTAATCAAGTATGAAATTGTTGATTCAGCAAATTAAAGGCCTACTGGCTCCACAAAATAGATTACTTTTAACAATCCTGACATCACCACCCTCATAATGATACACATTTTTTCCCGGCTAGAACAATGTGAGTTGTGGCTAAGTGGCTACATTCTAAGCTGACAGGAAAAAGCCCTGCCATTGTTAAGCCTGCTGGGAATCAACACTGAGGTCATGAGATCAGGCAGACAAACACTGGATGTGCTGTTGAACTTTTTCACCTCAGTCTGCTAACCTCCACCTGCACAGTCCTGCATGCAGCTCTCTCCTACAGGAGGATAATCAGTTTGCTTGGCTGGACTAAGCAGCACAAATTTACAGAAACACAAGGCTCGACAGCAGCTGAGGCTTGAGATTAGGACTGTTCCTAAGCAACAAGTCTGAGCAATACGATTATCGAAAGGTGGGATTATGGTTAACAAGGCATTCAGGGACAGGAGAGGAAAAGTGTTTGGAGGTGTCAGAGCTGAGAGGATTCTTTTGAAAAGGGTCATTAGGGCCATCGAGATGTTGCTGAAGATAGCTGATCAGGGACCAGGGAATCCCTGAGGGATGATACAGGCTTTATGAGTGGACTGTGCAGTCAGTGTAGAACTGAGAGGTACTGTGTATCACTGCAGCACTGATAGAGTGACAGGAAACTAGATAACTTTGGGGAGTTTTGGTTATCATAATATTGTGATAAATATCAATATAGCAGTGAGAAATGTTTGTCCTTATCTTGTAGGTTGAATTACATGTAACTGATGCAATATTCTAATCCAACTTTCAGCAAAATTAAAAACTGAAAATCAATAAAACACAGTGCAATAAACAAAAAGCAAAAATAAAAATGTAACAACTACATGTTTTGACATCACATCGACATTTCTAGTGATATTTTTCTGGTTTAAATTTTAGAAATCACCAACAATAAACTCTACAGTCATCATTTCACAAAAAAAAGAAAAAATCTGTGTACCAAAATTAGGTGTTAAAGATCAGTATTACCTAAACAGAGTTTAAGCCAATATAAAGGATAAAGATTTGAAATAATCTTATAAGCTCTGCCTAGAGTCATTTGTAATGCAATACCTGCTACGTGTTCAGGCCCTTCAGTGCAGGTCAGTGGCACTACAAGACGAGAACCAACAAAAAACACATCAAAGTGTAAAACAGAAGAAACAAATAGTTGCAAACTGGAAACCCTGAATGTATCCGTGCTCAGCCACTTCAACACAAAGTGTGCATTCTCTATTCTTCCCAACACTGGCATCACAGAAGTATGTTAATTAGTAAGTTTCTCCGGTGATAAGGCAGTGAGCACATGGCAGCCAGACATACCAGAACAGGAGTTTTACTGAAAAATCAAGAAGTGGAAGTCTTACAGCTGATGCTTTAAGCCCTGAACCACTGTTACATAGAACAAAGTGCACATTTCCCTCAGAGACAACAACAGGACATGAATCAAGCTTCAGTGAGTGAGAACCCTTTACAAAGTGACATTTAGCTCTCGGCTTCACCTCTCCATTGAAGGTGTTGCTCACAGATCTACAGCTGCTTTGATCCTCTCTGGTCTCTGTTAGGAGTCTCTTTCATGCAACACTCAGTGAGCCTGAGACCTTTGGATTTGTCCTTTTTACCCACACAGTTTCTCTACACTGCTGTTTCTCTGACATGCTGCTGGAGCTTATCAGGTACAGGTGCACTGCTCATTGTCTTCAAATCAACATTTTCATTCCTTTGCCCACTTGAAGTTGGTCTCAATAAATGATTCTGCAACCGGAGGTGTCATAATGCCCACATCCTGTATTCAGTACCTTTGAAACAGACCTAAAAACTTTTCATGCACACAGCTGACGAGAATTTGATGCAAATCAGATAATATTTTCAGTGGGCCATTTAATTTTTTTTCTTCCACGGTCATCTTTGTGTTAAGTTTTCTGTCAGTTATCTGAGTAGAAAACTGTAGAAAGCACAAGAGATTTTAAATTTTTAAAAACTTTTCTTTAAGGACCACACCAAATACAATGCAAATATGTGTGCATATTGTGCATCTGGATAATGCCTTTGCCGTTATAGCTGATGGAATGGTGATTAAACAGCAGCACATTAAGTGGAGTGAGGATGCCTTGCTTGTCAGGCTGCGACTACACCTTTTTTGTCTGTCAAGACATTACTGCAAACTTCCTCTTTAAGCGAGACCTAGATGAATCATATCCTTTAGCGCGCTTAAACCACACCACTGCAAAGTTGAAGCACAACTCATCATCTTAAGGTTAATCTATAATGGTAACCCCAACTAATATGTATATATTTTTAAAATGCTGTAAAAATATAAATGCAGAAGCAATGGCTAGATGTTATGTTAAAATCCTGCTGGCCCCACGAAGCTGAGGATGTATTGCTAAACATACAAACACTTTGAGGAAGTGTTGCACCAAGGGTTCTTGGCAGAGCTGATGCAATGCAAGAGAAACCCAGCCTTAACAGAAATACACAAGGATGTGAAAAAAAACAGGAATGCAATGAGATGAAAATTAAGGAAGGAGCAGGCCAGTAAATGCGTTGTGGGTTTGTGTTTATTGCTTAAATGAAATCTAGTGGCCAAAGAGCTGTTTAACAACCAGGAGAAAGTCTGCAGGTTTCACAGAAATTGGGATAACCATAGTGAAGACTAATCTGGTCATAAATAAAATGAGCAACAGCGAGAGGAGGCTGTGAGGGATAAAGAAACAAAACATGACTCTATCCCAGGAAGAACCAGAACAAATAGGAAGCTTTAAAAATAGCTGGTGAGAAATCCCTGCGTACAGCAGCAGGAAGCTGTGAGTGAATGAAAGAGCCAAGGTGCCAGCTGAAAGGTCAGGGCTTATTCCCCTGCTCGATAGGAGTTTCAGCAACATGCCCAGATTCAGTCTGCCTCCCTGGGCAACAGTCTCGATGGAGTTAACGTGCTCTACACAATGCAGGATTATGACTGCATGAGGGTTTTCTTCAAGGACAGGAACACTGTGACGTTATACAATAGACTGTGTGAACCCGCTACATGAGAATTCAACCAAAAGTAATTAAAGACCAAATATTCGAGCAAAAAATACCACATTTGAATGAATTGCGTTAATAGACATTCCTTAACAAAAAAGGTCATCATTTCTGAGTGAAACAGCTTCTCAAGGCTGCTGTTGAAGCTGATGAAGGCCTCCCTCTGGCTGAGGAGGACCACACAATGTGAGGACAGATCGACACTATCCCACAGTGGTGTGTATGGAGGGGCTGGCGAGCATCCCTGCATCTATTCCCTTGAGAAACTCCACTAAAAGAGAAGAGGCCATGGACACGATTTGTTATGGCTGGCTTAGACTGACCACTAAAAAGTGTTGAGCAGAGACAAAAAAAAAAGGGTGGCGATAACAGGAAATAGACAAAACCACATTAATCTCTGCATTTGTGAAAATGTCACCGGCAGGGTGAGTATTTAACTTGACTTAACAGTTTAAAAAGTGCAAAAACACAACAAAAATGTGACATATTGATCGCTTATTCTTTAATTTTGCCTTCTTAGGTCCACTAGCTTGAACCACAGAGGAAAGCCAAGCTGCATAATGAGACATCCGGCCGCCGCTGCAAGGTTGCACGTTTTCAAGCTGAGGTGAAGCAAATGAAAAGTTCATGACGGAAATGTACTTCCAGACAGGTTCTCCCAACTTCTAGAAGGGAAAAATACAGATTCCTCCAGGCAAATAATCTCACACATACTCACACACTCACACACACAGAGAGAGAGAGAGAGAGAGAGAGAGAGAGAGAGAGAGAGGGGAAGGAAAGGGAGGATTCACGGGCAGGGTGATCTCTTAGAGAAGTCAGCAATTCAGCCAAGCACACGGCTTAACTATCACACAGAAGTACAGAGTCACTGGAAGCTAATTTGAAGTCGGTAAACGTGATGTAGGTGCACTTGATTGTTAGATCCGTCAAAAAAGCCAAAATGGAGGCTGGTTTTCTGAGTGAGCCAATTCAAACTGAAAGACAGCTGAGTTCCAGGAAGTGGCAGAAACTGTTCCTCATACAGCACATGACGGTCGGACACGTTTAAAAAGTTGACAAAATGGTTCATATGAGTAAACTTTTGCTTCCCTAGTCAATGCATCGGTTTGCTAGGTGTGTATTTAAGCGCAGTAGTTGACATTTTAGTTAGCTAACGGTCAACACGGGCAGCTAAGACCAGGCTCAACACCCGGAACTTCACAAGTACCGAGCCGCTGCACCCCTCACTAAAGGCGGTTAACTTTCCTATAACTCACCAATAACTACTTTGAGGCTTTAATAGTACGATAATATCACAAAAACAGACCAAAAAAGCAGAATTTGGTAAGTTAAACAAAATGCTCTCTTCATAAAGACACGTACATTCGCTAAGTTAGTAACTATTTTCCTATCAGTTGCTGCAAGTCTTTATAATTTCGTCACAGCAGCTTGTTTACAGGCTAAAACTAGTTATTAGAAGAGTTTATCGAGTGTTTTAATCAACTCTTACCGTTACAGTGCTGGCTGGCTGGGACAGTCTGCTGTGAATGAGAGTGAAGTGAAGCTGCGGAGGAAAATCTGAGCCAAGAGCCGCTGACAGACACAACGCCCGGCCCGGCGCCTTCAAAATAAGAGCAGGGTCTAAACCTGAATCTACACAATGGAACATAGGAAATATGAATTCAACACGCTGAATGTTCAACTTGGAGCCATAAAAAAATAATTTAAAAAAAATTAAATTACTAAAAGTTTGATCTTTATTCTACAATTTACTTCAGAACAATATTGCATTTCATTACAGGTGTATTTCTGTTATTTTATACATTATATTCATTCTACTCTACTAGATATATTTCAAAGAGCACATGCACTTACTTACTCTGCATTTATAGTTACTTTTACATGATTAAGATTTTGCATACAAACATTTTGATTATCTTAAAAGAAATATTACAGCAAAAACAACATATAAAGGAATTCAATACTGCTCCAGTTACATCAACAGTAAACTTAAAATGTTGCTTGCGTGTTACACCATAATGTAAATTATATATAACACCTTCATCGGATTGATGGTGGCTTTTATTTTTCACGCTTTCACATCGTTAATTTAAAGAATGTTGTGGATCCATCACGGTTAGCTAGCTACAGACTGATAGACTGACAAAATATTAAAAAAAAAAAAAATCCATGACAAAGATGGGGTAAAAAAGAAAGATAATTTGTTTCAATTTTCAGCATATGATTTAGACATTTTTTGTAATTTTTTTTTTTAGCTCTAATGCACAACAGGGATCACTGCACAACAAATGCCAGCTATATTTATTACCTCTTTTTCTATAGCACAAAGCCACTTTTCTCTTTTCCCCTTTTTTTTAACATTCAAGATTCAAAGTTTAGTTTATTGTTTGTTTATTAACATACATACTTATTTATTTTCTTTGTATGATACATGTTCTGTCCTGTCATAGTTACTGTCTTATGCTAGTCTTGAGAAGAAGGCGATTTCCTTCCACTACATATGGTGTGTGACTGTGTAGAGTTGGGACAATAAAGTTGACTTCACTTTAATTATGAAAACCTAAACGGAACCTGTCCGTGTTCACAGGTTCACCTTTTTGCATCCGACCAACAAAACCCTTCTAGAAAAAACGCGCTGCGACAGGCGCGGGCTTGCAGAAATTTTTGGGAGTTTTTTGACATTTGACTTTAACTTTGTTAATTCCTGTTAACTTTAATTTATTTTAGATATAGCAATTCTAGAAGAGCAGCTAAATTACCAGTATAAGTTTTTTTCCAGCAAGGTAAGACACAGTACTAGACTCTGGGCTCCAGTCATAGGCGTGGCGAGCAGAAACTGACTAAAGTACATTTCAAAACCCAGCGGGCTCAAAAATCATGTTGTAGCAGCGTGTCGTTGATAAAGAGCAGGACGACATCTAGTGGCTGTATGACAGCATTGCCTTCAACTAAGTACTGCAGGTTGATCCAAGCATTTTCATTTCATTGTAACATGTTTGAATCAATCTGTTCTCAAGTAGCTTTTAAGACTCATTCTTAATAGGTTTGTGGCTTTTATGGTATTTACTTTACAAATAATTCAGTGTTATACGTTTACTCTGAAAAACTAAAGGCACAGCATATTGAGACATTGCAGATTAAGTCAAAAGCTAAACCTCAAGCCTCTACTTCCTAATAGACTTGATTTCACCAACAAAAACAAATCATAGTGGGGCCTGCAGATGTAATACTGTCTAAACACAAAAAAACACAAGTACAAGCAGACGTATGAACACAGATACCAGACAGTTTGTTTGGTTAATATGCACTGCAGGTTTTTATTACAAGTTTCATTTACTACAGGGTAGAAGAAAGAACTGGGAAAACCCAATTCTTTGACCTACAGCCAAAACCATTTTCATCAGAAAAAAAGGGGAAAAAAAAATACTGGTAAAAAACACTTTGGAGCATTTAAAAGAAGAGGTTGGAACAATAATTTCAATCACATCAGAAGACAACCAAGTGTAAAATATTCTGCACATCTGTAACAACACCCTTCCGCTGTGCGGACAGGAAGGGATGAGAATGAGGAAGAGCTTGATGTTTTTAGCTGGTGTCCATCTGAGGAAAGAAAGAAAGAGTGAAATTAGACAGCTGCCAAAACATCACTGTTTAATGAAGGACAGGTTCCATAATCGACAGATGAACACACCCTGGCATTGTAGGCATCTAACTGGGCATCGAGCTCCTCTGCTGACAGCTGTTGCTTGCTAGTGTTGCCGCCTCCACGGCCGCCTCGCCCTCTTCCTCTGGCACCACCTGCACCACGCCCTCCACGGCCTCTCTGCATGCTTCCAAAGCCACCGCCACGACTTCTGTTCATGCCTCCACCACCTCTGTTCAGACTGAATGCAAAACAGGCGTCACACACGGCGTCCAATGTTTTTGGCTTCCATTTCCTGAATAAAAAGACACATACCCCTGCATAGGTCGTCTCTGTGTGTCAATCTGTGATGTGACGAGCTGTATGTTCATGGGCCGCCCTAGAAAGAGACATAACTCTTACAACTTGCGCAGGACAGTGGCATAGTAGTAGCAGTCAAGTAATTTACGTGACAGAAAATAAAGCTTAAGTCAATTAGCAAAAGCATAATTAAGTCATAACAAGCAAAGACAGGAAAAAGAGTAAAAAATTATGCAGTCATACTTCAAAGCAAGAGTTGCGTATATTTAGAATCTGAGACGTACCATCAAGTGGGATGCCGTTGTACTGTTTCATGGCCTTGAGTGCATCTGCCCTTCTTTCAAAGTGGACATCTGCAGTGCCCAGGCTTCTTCCTGATCGGTCGTAATGAACTGCAGCCTTTTTCAGAGTCCCAAATTCAGCAAAAAGTTCCTAAAAAACAAAGTCAAATCCTGAGTTTCCATGCCCCACCCAGTTTAGCATGCCAACTCAAGACCAACACCATCCTGCCACAACAAACAAATGTGTAAACAACGAAATTCCAAGTACCTGAATATCTGCATCTGAGACCCCAAAGTCGAGATTGGACACAAGGAGCTTCCCTCCAGTTTCCACACCAGCTCCTCCGCCACCCCCAGCAGCGCCATTGAAGCCGCTGAAGCCGTTGTCGAACATGTCGTGCTGCCACTTATCTGGAAGCTGTTTAGGCTGCAACAGACGAAAGAGAACGCACCTGCTGACTTCAGGATCCCCTTGCCTCTGTCAATCACAGAGTCCACACGGCTGGGTGTTGGGGCAAGCAGGGGGTCCACTTCCAACATGGCCAGGGTGCTCAGCTCCCCCAAGAGGGTCCCCAATGTTCCCTGCCCACCCCATCACTACAAGCAAGTGAATCAGTTCAGACATAGAAGGACATACAAAAGACAAACAGCTTAACTAGAAAAGCAAGGGGATGTGTTGTCTAACTGCTCTATATACCCATACAATGGAATTTTTAAAATTACATGGTCTAATGGCATCTGTTGAGTCAATATATATGCATCTATTCAATGATTAAGTCATTATGGAGCAAATTGAGTTAATTATCCCAACCCACCCACAATCTCTATAATAAACCCTGAAAACTTGCCAGACTAGCTACCAAAATTGCCCATTGTTCTCTTGCCATCTGCGCCTCCACCAAAGGCCCTCCAGATATGATCCTCGGGTACACAGGGGGTCGCCATCTGAAGCAGCGTTGCCTCCAGCGTTGCACAATGTATCCTGGCCCGCCCAAGAGTTCTTTACCAAGCCACGAAAGGGGCTTTCATGAAGGGGAAGTGTCCATTAGATGTTGGGGATGTAAACAATTAGAAAAAGGGCCAGATATCCCCTCTATGCGAGCGTGGATTATCTGAGCGTCCATTTTGAGACCACGCCATTTTGACCGGGGCTTTGTTTGGTTTGTATAGATACTCATTCACACTTAGGGAGTGAAGATTTGGCTTATATGAACAATTATCGGGGGGTTGAAGTCCACTGATCCATCCACAAGCAACAGCCACACTGGTTGAAAAGCCACCAAACAGGCCTTGTTGTGGAACCCGCCAGCCACTCCCGAACAAAGGCCGCCTGGACGCTGCACCGGGACTTGGGACAAAAACTATGCTCCGAAAAGTGGTTAAAAAAATCATCTGAGGGTGAACTTTCTCGATGAAGTGGTTTCCTTTCACCATCAATTTGACACTTGGGGTGGAAAGCACCGTTATTGACCGTGGACGACTAGCTCTAATTTAAGGTGCTTGATTCAAAATGGCGCCGCCGAGGCCTTCAAGATCCGACTTTAGCTAGTTAGCCAACATGGCTAACACAACCGCTCTCTCCAAAAGGCCTCTTCTTGAAAAATGATGTAACACACATGGGTTGTGGGAGAAGGGACACATTATGCATACAACTTCCAATAATGCTTAACCGCAAACTATAGAGCTCTCCTCCGAGGGACACTCGGCGGTTAGCAATCATTTTATTCGCTCGACTAGCAAGCTGGCTAGTGGATTAGCTAGCAAGCCTACTGGAGAATAGAAGGAGGTTACCCAGGCATTTTCAGCTTTGCCGAAGGTTTTTCCTTTCTCTGCCAATTCCTCTAACTTTCTCATACCCTGCTGTACGGCGTTGGTCTGCCTCTAGCGCGGTTCATGTTCTGTCGGTTCCTCATGGGGCCGGATCCGCCGCCTCGGCCTCCAAATCCTCCGCCGCTGACTCCAAGACGCCCAGGGCCTCCTCCACGGCCGCCGCCTGAGCCTCCGCGGCCTCGACCTCTTCCACCCCGGCCTCCGCCTCTCTGCTGCCTGTTCTGCTTGATAATGTCGTCTAGAGACATATCCATTTTATCGGTCATTATGCTGCCCCAATAATTCTAAACTGTCAACAAAATATAAAAAAATACACCCTAGACTTGTTTGGTCCCTCTCCCTGTCCTTTCACAGCTCAACGTTCTTCACCGAAGACAAAACACAATGAGCCAACGTCCGCAGGATATGGACTAACTGGTGCGTTACGTAAAGTACGTACATATGACGTCACCACGTAATACGCACGACCAAAACACACACACCTTTCCGTTGTATTTGCATGTGAATGCAAACACACTGAATAATCAGTTGTTTGGCTTTCTGAATAGATTAAAATGAATTACAGCTTTAAGGTAATTCATCTATAACGATTTTTTTCTAATAATTACATGTATTTTTTAAAGTTAAAATTACAATTTTACTGGTTGTGCTTAAAATATGAATATTTTGTTTTTCTTATATGGCACTAAACCAAATGTCTACAGTCAGACAAAACAAGAAATTTGAATGTCAATTTGGGCTCTAACAAATAATTTACAATTTTCTGACATGTTATTTCTCATCAAATGATTGATCAGTTATTCAAGAAAATAATGTATTAGCAATATTCATTAGCTGAAGCTATGAATGAAATGAGCATAACAAAGAAAATGACAATGATTACCTCAAATAGTTGGCATTATGGAATTCATTATAGTGTACATTTTTTTGTTATAAGTACAAAGTACATCTTTAGTCCAAAGTTACTGTTCGTAAAATTCATGTAATTGCATAAAGTATTGTCAGATGTGATGAAAATACATTAAAATTCAATGTTGACAATGTTTATGTAGGATAAATACAAGACGGAATACTGTAAAAGTCTTTTATTCAACATTTTGTTTCAAGGCTTAGGGGAGGGGGTTTAACCAAGGGCAGCATACTTGGGGAGGCCTCTACTTAATAAAGTCCATCCGAGGGCAAGAAAACGTATAATAAAAATGTTGGCCTTCTACACTGTATTTTGGCTTCCAAAACCTGCCCTTAAAGTGTATATCCAATGTGACCGTTCAATTACTTCTAGAATTTATCAATCTATCTTCCAAAACAAAAAAAAAAAATAGAAGTCAGCCCTTTCACATTTTCCTCCAAAGTCATATAAGTGGTAGTAGTACTGTATTTAAGACTGCAGTCTTTTGTGTCCTGTGGAGCAACAGTTTGTACCTCAGCATCGGATGTCAGCAAATTATGATCAACGCTTGCATCAGTCCCATCCACAAACAGAATGTACACATGAAGATTTTGTGACTTGGAAAAACATGAACCAGGGAGCGTGTGTGCTCCCTGAAATCCCAGTTCTTTTCTTCTTAGCCAGTTGCAGAGGGTAATAAAAGAGATGGGGGTTGCAATCGTCCAGAGTTTAGAAATGAGACTTGCATTCTGTGTTAGACTGGCCAACAGGGCTAACTTTCTGGCTGACAAAGGGCTGATGGAGGAAAAAGTTCTTGAGGACAACGGGAGGAAAAAAGCGACAGGATCGTTGTGAGAAAGACTAGGACTTCTTGGAGTCCTGTGTGTTGCGTTTTTTGAGGTCACTCAGGTCCACTGGTGTGAAAGCTGCAAGAGTGAACAGAAACAAGTTGTTAACTGGATTATGCTTGACTGATTTATTCTGTTACTGTACCAATTAAATAGAATCCACTCATTAACATACAGTGTTACTTACAATGTAGGTTAGGATTTGGGTTTTTCTCCACATACTCCTGTGGTCCACGGTCATTACGTTCACTATTTTGTGTTGATCTGATGTCTCTGAGCACACACTGCCAGGCTGGAAAAGATTAAAGACGACATTGCAATGTCACGTTTAGGAAGTCCTAACCTGGAGTATTGTTAATAATGACATGACAAGACACACTGACTCAAAGCCAGTAGAAAGTTTATCTAAATGAGGGTGACACATTAGTAGGTTAAAAATCCAACCTCACCGAATCTGAGACAGTGTGCTGACATGTGGTAACTTACAATCCATTCTTCAGCATTTTTCAAATTTGCGCTTCACAATGACAAAGAGGACGAATAGGACATCCAAATTAAACTTAAGCACTACTTTTCATGATGATGGCCGATGTGATCACTGAAACGTGATATAAAGCTGTGGTCATTAGCACTATGGTTTTTTTTTTTTACTATTGTCTAAGCATGTAGACCTCTCACTGGCACTAATATTTTCTTAAGGTCCACTGTGAAGGTTTTAACCTCCAGAAGCACTATGGAGTGTTATTTTGTCAGTAGGACCCTGTTTTGTTTCTCTGATGCATGTTGATGTGTGACATAATATATAGTTCTGCCAAATAATTGACATTATTCCACTAATATGTTAATTGTTGTGTCACTGGTGTCTACAAATTTATGCTGTCCTCCCTGTGTGACAGTCACGCTTTTGATGGTATCTCATGTGGTCACTCTCCATCATGTTTTAAACCTATTACACATTTAACTGAAGTGTGACTTTAAAAGTAATTAAAATCACACTTCTAAGACATATAATTAAAATCGAATGGTTCTCTTGGCTTTGCAAAAAACGAAAACAGACTCATCACTGAGTAGACAGAGATAATTTAGCGTTGCCTCTTGCAGTGTGTGAAGGGAAAGCTGACTGAAAATGGCAAAAATCCTGTAATGTCCTTGCTGATTTCAAGTTGTGGCCTAACATTCATGGGCACATAACAGGTGCTCTTGCTCTATAAGCTGTTTAACTTCATACATATTACAGTCTTATGTGTAGGATCCAGTACTACATTAACTAATGTAACAGATGCACACTATAAGGATTTTTTTAATGTAAATTCTATATGTTTTAAAAGAATGCTACAAATTTATAACTAGATTAAATTGACATGAGCAGCAGTTACATAAACCCTTTTTTTCTGAATGAAATTAATTCGACTGGCAGTTTCCCCTCAAGGATATACATCTGAGATGAACAAAATGACCATGAGAGTGTTTCCATGCTGAACACTGCACAAAGTGATCAAAGTTCTGACTTACACAGCATACAGTGTCCATAATCTTTTGCTAAAGAGCCTGCATTTATCAGCGTGGTTAGTTTACAGCTGAGTGTCACTGAGGAAAACTTTTCTTATCTGAATGAAGTACACCTGCAGTTATGGAACAGCAAAAGATGAGTCAGCTACAGCAGACCTATGGATGATCTCCCACTTAACTCAAGTGGGATAACCATGAGATAAGAGAGATAAAAAACATTAAAGATCTAAACAAGTCAAGGTTTATTTTCCTGTAGAAGGTTTGACATTTTTGTGCAAATGTCAGTAGCTTACAATTATAAACTTAGATCAGAGGAAGTTTTAGTTTCGAGAAGCCCAGTCATAAAATCATTTGATTAGACTGACAGGAAATTCAACACATCATTGTCAGATGTCATACTTACTATCATGTATAAAGCGCACATTTTCTTCATGTGCTGGAGTAAAGAGCTCCCCACTGTTAGTAGGGGATCGGGGGCTTGAAGTCCTCTTGTAACTATTCACCATCCTGGGAGCTGATGAGCTACACAAACAGGAAAACATCAAAATTAGCACCATAGTAGACACGTATTTATCTAAAGTCCTTTTTTATCATGGTTTATTCTGAACTGAAATGAACATTCTTCTGTGACTCAGGCCCAAAGCAATACATAAGAATAACTGTATTTGATTAAACATGATCACTATTAAAACTGGCCCATTTCTAACTGCATTTGTACTAAAAGTGCTGCAACTTTTTTCAGACCTGGTCATTCTGTTTGCAGTCTGTACTCGCTCCTCGCTCCTCTATGGTGAGTAGATTTGAAGAATACGAAGGTTCAAGTCCTCTGCTGAATTCTGCCAATGAACAACAGTAACAATTTAAGCATCCCACATGAATAAAGAAGTCAGTTTCAACATTTTCACATACTTACAGTTACATCTAAGCAAACATACAGCCTTGGCATTAATTATTAGACCACTGTGAGTTTTCTTTAGCAGTTCTCAGTGGAGCCACACTGTGTTTTCTTTTTAAGTTTTTAATGGACAGCTGTTTCACCAGTACCAAGCTGGTTAGCGATGGCTCTCTCACTGACTCCCTCTTCTTTAAGCACCATGACGACTGTGTTCTCATCATTTTGCAAATTTCTTCTTTAGGCATTGTTGAGTAATAATTTAGTTTGGGATATCTGTTGACTGTACATATACATCTTGAGCACAAAATAATAGTGTCTCAAAAATGTTTTCAATGCATTATATTAAAAAAATGTATTAACTTAAAAATGTATACAACCTACAGATGCACACACACACACATGCACTCTTATACATAATCACACACATGACTTCAGCTCTTGCATAACGTACACTGCACTTTTGTCTCACAATTTCTTTACTCCTCATTATTTATGACTATTCAAGGAACGCTTCTCACAATGTTTTGTTGTTATTGTACAACCTTGTGGAACAGTCACTCTGCATTTCACTGCCATACTGTATGAGCTTGTGACAAATACAAACTCTTAAATCTTGAATCTCTTTAATTACAATATGATTTCTGTCATCTCTTTTAGAAGATACTGTAAATACTTACCTACTATAACAACATTTAAAAAAGACTTGCTATGATGACTTTGTAAAGTCAAAGCAGTTGATCTAATAATTATATCCAAAGCTGCAGAACCAGGAAACTACTGACAATACAAGTTAGTCCCCATTTCCTAGCCAGCGTCCCATAAGTCGCTTAAAATGAACTATATCTTCTAATAAGGCCAGATCACAATCGTAACATTATGAGTAATTAGTCTTTTCTGCAGTTAACTACAGCTAAGTGACGCTATGTGTCTGAAAAAAGAGCAAATATTGACGTTAGCTCAACAAGGAGCTTTTGTTTACGTTCTGAGTTGAGTAGCTTCAGTGATGTTAGCAGCAGCTTACAGAGCCAAACCCAGTGCACAAACCAGCAGTTTTTATCAACAACCCTCGCCTCTAAAACACTTTAGAGACATGCATCACCCTGCAGTTGTGACCTGGGGGGCAGCTAACTATAGATTTCCTGACATAATAATTCCAGCTAGCTAACTTTAGCCTTGTAGCTAGCTAACTGCTGATTTACATTGTCCTGGCGGAACGTTAGCTTCAAACAGCTAATATTTTATTAGCGTTACGGCAACAACGTATTTATTAGAGGCACCTAAGCGCAACAATAATATTTCCAAGCTCTCCAGTAAATTAGCAATGAGATAGGCAACAGACCTTAGTATAATCGTTCCTTTCGATTTCTTTATTCACAGACTGGGTACGCCGTTAGAGCTGGCTAAAACGTTGCCAATGCCAACCAATCAGTTCCGGGAAGAGACGCGGAAGTGAAAGGGCTTCCAAACCCGATATCTAATATTACAGCAAACAACAACAAAAACAAAACAAAATATAAATAAATAAAACAACAACAAAAACAACAACAATAATAATTTAATGATACAAATTTAAAGTAATTATTATTAAATAATAAGTTTTGCATTCATGGCAGGATAACATACCAAGATATCAAGATTTATTTATTTAATTTTTATTTATTTATTTTATTTCTACGTATTATTATTATTATTTATTTATTTTTATGGACAGTCACAATTTTCAATGCAAAAGCAGCAAAACCTGACTGAAGATGGGAGCTTATTACGCATCCCAGGTAATGTTGTGACATAGTAACCACTAGAGCTGCAACCATTAATTGATCAGCTGTTCAATAAAAATTCAATTCAATTTTATTTATACAGTCCCAATTCATAGCACATGTCAACAAATGTCACCAAATAAACCCAACAATTTCCTCTGAGCTCTTTTGCAACAGTGGGAAGAAAAAAACACCCCTTTACAAGGAGGAAACTTCCTGCAGTACCAGGCTCAGGAAGGAAACTCCATTGGCCTTGGCCAGTTGGGATTTTAGGGTAAAGAGGAGAGAGAGAACAGGATAGCAGATAGAAAACAGACAAATAACGTATAACAGAACAATGAAATCTTGAGAGGTTGGTGAAGCCTGTAACCACAGTTCAGCTCTGCAGCCAGAAATACCTGCAGAGAGAATAAAACACAAACTACAGAAGAAAGAAGACACAAAATTAGTGACATGCAATAGTAGCATATAAATGTATGGAGGGAGAATCAATGGAGAGCAGTGGAGAGGTGCTCAGTTCATCATGGGAAGCGCACAGGAGTCTAGGCCTAAAGCAGCATAACTAATAGATAGTCCAGTTGACCCTGAGCAGCCTGAGCTTTAAGCTTTATCAAAAAGGTAAGTTTTTAACCTAATCCTAAAAGTAGACAGGGTGTCTGCCTCCTCAGTCCAAACTGGGAGCTGATTCCACAGTAGATAAGATGAAAGCTGCTCAGCCTCACATTCTGCTTCAGGAAACTACAAGTAGACCTGTAGTCTGAGATCAAAATGCTCTGTTGTAATAACATGGTAAATATAGAAAGAAGTTGCCAACTATTAAATAAATCACCAACTATGAACTCTGACTGCAGCTTTTTAAAGTGGAATATTTGTTGGTCTCTTCGGGAAACACTGGCTGTCATTTCTCACAATTTTATGATGTTTTATAGACTAATCTAATCAATTAATAAAGAAAACAGAAACAGATTAATAAACAATGAAAATAAATGTAGTAGCAAGTGGTGTAAAGTAAATAAGTACATTTTCCTATAAGCACTGTAATTAAGTACTTTGGTTTTGAGGTGCTTGTTCTGTGTTTACATTTACATTTCATGCTACTATTCAGGCATTACATTCAACTATTATCAGAGAGAAATATTGTTCTTTCTATTCCACTCCATACATCTGACAGCTATTACTTTTAAGACTGAGATTTCCCACAATGGATAATATAACTAGTTTTTATAATACAACACACTGTTGAAAATTAAACCAGTCATTTCCAACCTGTTTGGCTTCTGACATCTTACAAAAAGTATTGTGTTGTCAGGGTCACATTTTAGATGCCTAGGAGTTGTTAACAGCTCCATTAAATAGTGATTGTTCTCTTCAAACCTCGCACATGGTTTTGTGTCAAAATGTGTTCTAATGAGTTACCAAATATCAATGACTGGAGAGAAGAAAAACGGATTTGTGTATAAGGACTTTTCTTTTCTACTTTCCTCTTTCATTAACTGTGTGACAACCATCTTCTGTCCCTGTATATAAAACTGTGTATAAAGTAGTTCTAAGTAGCTCCACCTGCAGCAGCTACAACGGTAACATGCTGCTGACACACTGATACTTCAGTATTAATTATATAGTGATGCCATGTATAATAATGTATCAGTCTGAGGGACCAAATCAGTACTTTTAGCTGCTAATATGTACATTAACCTAAGGAAGAATTTTCATGTAGGACTCTTACTTGCAATGGAGTATTTTTACATTGTTGCATTGATACTTTTACTAAAGTAAAGAGTCTGAATTCTTCTTCCACTACTGATAGTAAAAAGAATTCTCTCCTGCAATATAGTTTCATTTCTCTTATGCAGACCACAACAGCACCTCAGTCATAGTTATAAAAGATTTCTTTATTTATGAAAATGTACAAAAATAGTTATTGAACAGAACATTTATAAGACTTCAATTTCTAACATTTGTATTTGTACTGCAGAAAACAAAAGTAATACATTAGGGAAAAAAGAACGCAGAGGTTGTGCAACATAAACTTCTGTTGATGTTGTTTTCATTTCTAACCATCAAGTATCATTTTGTATATTTGGGAGATCCTCTTTCTGTCCAGCAGTAAGGATACATAAGTCCTTCTATAAGACACGTTCATCTCAGCCCAAATTCTGTTCTGCAAATTCAATATATGAGGATAGATTTTGAACATACAGCTTGCAGAGTGCAACCAAGTGACTGCTCAGCACAAACACAGCTGATTAAATATTTAAACTGAAATGCTCATGAGGATAGAAATCTAATATTCTCCAGAAATGAATAGAAAATCAGGCCTGAACTAGTGAAGATGACTTTTTGATACAGTGATATGAGAGACTACAGACTGACATGTACAGGCACTGACACTGGCAGTATGACAAATACACAAATGCACAGAATAAAGTCCGATATAATGAAGTAAAACAAAATAATCACCAGAAAAAAAATCTTAATGGAGTTTTTCTTTACAGCTATAAATTAAAAATCTCAAAGCAGCTTGTGCTACACTTTTGAAACTAAACAAGCTTGATGAGTTCTGCTTTACAGGATCAGTGACATGGCCCAAGCAGCAGCGGAAATGTTCTTGTGCTCGGGTTGGTGAGTATTGTGTAATATAGCTTCTATAAGCGGCCGCAGGACTGTATTTTCGGGCACTGGGTCTATTTAGCAGCCAGTCACACACAGCCAGTCTCAAATAGTTTAGCCAGCTCTGTGCAGTCTGGGTCAATGAGGTCTGCAGGCTTCTCTCCGCTTTCATTCTCTGCCTCTGTGCTGGCTCCCATTGCCAGCAGGTACCTGCGTGGAAAATCACATAAAACATAAATAAACAAATGGCAGATTCAAGATTGTACTGTAAATATATACAAAACATAATGAATTACTCATTTAAGTAACTCACTTTCAATGGCTATGATTTGTTTCACCATCTGAGGTCACAGGACCTCAGAATAAGGAGCATTTAAAGGTTTATTAGATGAATGTTTTGGTGTTTTGGATCAGTTTGTGATATTTTCTAATTTCTCTTCTGTCTTGCTTTATGCTGAATGCCATCTTTTGTCTATTGTGACAGCTGAGTTTGGTCAGTGTCTCATGTTTTTTATAGCAGTGTCAGTATTCAGTGCAGTTAAGTGACCTTTTATTTCACTTTGAGGGATGTTTTAAGCACACATGCGTCACAGAAGGTATTTTAACTCTAAGTGTGGTTTCAAATGCCTCCAACTTTGCTATTTTTAAATAGCAGCGCTGGTTTAAGTTCTCTTAGGTTAAAAAGTCAAGTGCTACCTGGCGATTTCTGGGTAGCCGTCGCTGCAGGCCATGTGAAGAGGCGTCCAGCCGTCCTCGTCTCTCTGGTGGACGTCGGCTCCGTATTTCACCAGCAGCTTCACCACCTCCAGGTTCCCCGTCAGCACAGCTTCATGTAGGGCTGCCATCCCTGCAACACACAGAAGCATCAGGCCCCTGCAGCAGCACGCGGTTCAACACCAGACTATTGCAATCAGAACTCATTTCAAGTATGGTTAAACTGCCGATGGGTAGGAAAAGCAAAAGCGGTGGAGACTTTGCTCACCTGAGTGGAAGAGAGTATCCACACGAACCTTCCTCGCTCTCATGAACCGACCGATCTGCTCCAGATCTCCTCGTCTGACAATATCCTGGAAGATGATGTCATTGGGGAAGTGCACAGTTCTCTTTGCAGGTGCGACAGGTATCACGGGTGCAGACTTTTCCTTTGCTTGTGTGCGCTGTGTCGAGCTGTACCGAGACCCTTTGCTGTATGAAGGGATGTACGCTGATGTAGCTTTGGAGGCGGATGTGTAGGGTGACGGGGTGTAATACGTCGAGCTGTACTGTGTCGGGGTGTACTTTGACACTGAGCTGTACGTGGACGTGTACAGAGTCGGTGTGTAATGTGTAGGGGTATAGTGGGTCGGTGTGTGGTACGCTGGTGTGTACTGTGAGCTGCGAGTGTACGTTGACACCGGTACATGGTAGTTGTACTTCATCCCTGCCGTGGTTGCGGCTCTGTCTCCCCCTTTCCTCTTAGCTCAGTGAGAAATCCAAAGGGAACACAACAATCCAATAAAAGAGCAGTATCCTTCGCTCTGTGTCCTTTTTGTCCTCTCCTCGCTCGGCTTTTATCCTTTTTTAGTTTCTAGCTGGAGCAGCTCCTGGATAACACGAGCACTTTTCAAATCCTTTGCTTCACTTCACTGTGTCCAAATCCCCCCTTTTTTATCTGGTGTGGTCATCTTTGTCTCACCGGCTTCTCCTTCACGAAACAGAAACAACTTGTTGCACTGTACGTTTGCTGTTGCACTGAACCGTTGTCTGATGTGGCCAGTGGGAGAGGATCCCTATATACACTCTGAAGGGCTATTTTAAGGCCTAATATCCAGTGACTTCAGCTTAGAAATGAGTGGTCCTCGTCCAGCTCCTCCCACTGTATGTTCACATGCCCACTGACACTGCTCCCACCCCGACATCATAAAAAATGTTGACAACCAAAATGTTCCTGTTGAGTCCTTCTTGAGGCAATAATGTTCCAACATAAACATCTAAACAGCTGATGATTAATATGAGAGATAAATATTGCCAGAAGGAGGGCGATACACCTCAAATGCACATGATGCTATTTACTTATTTTGAACTATTAAAAGATCTATGCGTCCCTTTTCTGCAGGACAAATAAACATAGTCTGACAGCAACAGCACATGATTTCAGTTGTGTTGATATGTCTGCTCACGTCATGTCTTATTGCGTCATTAGGTGTACCAGAGACATTAGGAAGTGATTATTGCCCTAATATTTACTGTTAGAGTAAAGAGGAGATCTTTAAATAGCATCTCTGCTGATGCTCCTGAGTGTTTTTACTCAGTTTGTCCATGTTCCTTCTCATGTTCCTCATTGACCTGCAGGTCCGTCATGTGACACTTCACACGCTTGCCCTTTGCATCATAACTAGTAAAATTCACCCTCTCAAGAGGTTATCTGTGGGACTGTAGTCACGGCCGACCACTAAACGTAACCCCTTCCCTCAAAGGCCACTGAAAAGTCACATGTTTGCGAGAAACGCAGCTGTTTACGACGCTGAACTTCTACGCTTTACAGTACCCACAGGGAAAAAATACAACTTCAGTACAGGTTGACTCGCAGTGTTCTTACAAACTGAAATCTTTTTTTAGTCTCCTCGACTGTACGTTCAGTGAATTAACCCACGGAAGTTGTAAGTTTGACTTTCAGATTCTTAAAACCGTGTACCGTGCATACGTGTGAATGGTGCTGTAACATCATGGTAGTGGCTCCAGCTGTCCCCAGACAGACCTCTAAGATGGGCAGAGCTGGTTATGACTGGTTCACAGAAGCCTTTGGAAGAAGACTTGGACATTGCACAGATGCTGCCAATGTAACAGAGGAAATAGCATAGCTGCCATGCTCGGCTTCTTGGTTTCAACACAGCTACGAGCACTTCAAGCGTGACCTTGCTCCAGAATAAACTGTGATATGAAACTATGCTTTGCTCCTTTGTCTATATGCTCCAATATTAAACCTTGATTTTATTTGTATAACCAGTTGTTAAAATGACATTTGCTTACCAACCATTCTCTTTGTACACATGTTTATGCTGCCATTGTGCTTTGAAGAGTGTAAATGTAGAAAACATGTAGATATGTTTGTAAAGCAGAAAAGACTATTTGCTCTGGTGTATTTCATAGCACCTGTCCAGTTTTGTGGGTTATACAACCTCAGAAGATAATTACACGAACCATTGATCAAAACAGGTGATAAATAATTAAGTTTCTAATCTGTTATGAGCTGACCTCAGCTCTAAATGTTACTCCAAATTATTATTCATCACCTCCCTGTACTACTGGCCTCTAAACTGGGGAACAGGCTTTTAGCTACTGTATAGGCACACTGAGTATGTAAAGACTTCAGGAAAAGACTTATAGAAGCTGTCAGGTTTCACAGCCTGTTACACAGTATTGGGGGGATTCGGGGGAGTCCCTAAGCAATGGCAGCCCTCCTTCCAGCTCCTCACCCAAACAAACAGGAACCTCATCTTGCAGGAAAATGTTTGCTACAGGCCACTCTTGGACGCATGCCAGAGTCAAGTCTCACACCGCTTCTTGCTATACATAGTGTCAGGCTGGCCTTCGCCTAACTACCTGCCCTTTAGGAGGGCATGTTATGGTCTGTCAAATTACCAAGAAGTCAGAGTTGAAAACATTCAAGTGTGTGGAACACGGTGAACTACAGCAGATTTCAGCTCTGAGGTGTCATCAGCTGCTTCAATGTCACTTTCAGTCCGTCAGTGTGGTCCAAAGTAGATTGTTGGGATCTATTCTTAAAACCAACATGGGTCTGTGACTAGAGTAAGGCTGTTCATATCGTGTTTGCTCAGTTAACTGCTCCATTAAATTGTCCACCATAAATATGTACATCTAGAATCTAAAAAGAAGAGTTCTTTTTAGACTTAAATGAAATGAAAATCAGGTGTTGAGGCACTCTACTCTTCTTCTTTTTCTGTGTTTTTTTGGCCTATAATACATCAGATTAAAGTATACAGAGACTAAACTGTTCTGTACACCCTGTTCGACCTTTGGTGATGTGAGTGTTTATTTCTAATGGCAAAATATAACCTGCGAGTGCTGTTTAAACTCTGAATTCCTGTAAGAAAAACTTCTTAGTTCAGAGAATACCGTTTACTTTAAAGGCAAATAATTGCTATAGGGGAAAAATTGAGTGTCTCATTCACAATGGCACAAAAACAAGTAAAATCCACATTTATCTTACTGCTTATCTACTTTTTATGCACTGTGTTTTTAAAGTTAAGTCATTTTGTTTTATCCGAGCAATATCCTGCACAAGAATTTCCTTTGAGATGAATAAAGTCTTGTCTTGTCTTGTCTTAATATCTACATTGCACAAGGACAAAGCAGATGCATTAAGAAAACACCAGCTACAGGTTACAACAAGGAAATCTGATTTTATACTTCTGGCTACTGCTTAGGAAGCTGTTAAATCCCCACTATTGATGTCCAAAATCTTGTTTACAGAACATTTGGTTTGAATTTGGAACACCAGGTTGTGTCATTCACAAGTTTTCTACATTTGTTCACAGAAAATGTTTCATGGAGTTGAGTTAAAGGCAGCAAATCACCAAAGGTTTACTTAAAAATAACCTAAAAACATATTTTCCAGGTTGAATAGTTGACAGTTTGTCAGTCTGTATCCATGTTTGTGACTTTGCCACAGTGTCCGGACGTTTTGCTGTGACGTATTCAAAGACAAACAGCTCAGAAGACTGAAGCCAGAACAATGAGAATTTTAATAGCGGCCTGTCACAGAGGCTTATCAGAGGGCTGTACATGTTACAAAAAAGCCAGCTATGCATTCCTTAACACTCCGCTTGACTCGCGTGATGTAGGTAAGAGGCAGGTTGGATGTGACTTGAACTTCTAAAAATAAGAGTTGTGAAGCATCCCGTCTGTGTAGAGCATGTTATGAATGCAGGCCGCTATCCTCATAAACATTGTTGTTTAAAAAGGTCAGTGTAACACAAGCCACATGTATTTTTGAAAATTCTGTCTGAATAAGCCGTAAGTATGAAAATACTTCCACAGCTTTGATATGACACTCCTCAAACAGAAGTAGGGAAGAGGGCGTCTCCAAAACGCAAACCATCATTACTGATTTTTCTCTGCACCTTTAAAGAGGTTTTACTCGGAGCCTGAGCATGAGGCGTTTTCTCAGAAACCACTTCGCTCTACTTGGTACACGCAACACAACACTGGCAAAGCAAGCAGGGGTGTATTTCTTAGCAGGCAGCACACCTGCATTGTGGGGATTAGTCTGAGTCTGGATCCTCACAGGCCCGGTGGGAGATGCTCACTCGGGCCGAAAGGTGTCCGGTTACGGCACGCGCAGTGGGCAGAAAAGAGGAGTTGGAATCTAAATCAGGAGACAGTAATCCTCTGTCGTTTGTTGAGAAAGAAGGACACCGTGATGCTGGCTGTGGTGGAGCTGGCTCCATCTTGGGAAGCTCAAAGTGAGGCTGCAAGAAAGGTCTGGGTCAGCTCCTGGTTGGTGACTTAAATAGGCTGATATTCAGTGTCAGGATTAAAAAATAGAGTGTCAGGCATCAAATAAAATAGATTTGTATTAGTAGAGCTTAGATTTATATATGCTGTTAGTGCATCACATCCCCAAAGCCCTTCTACTTTTGGTTTATTGCAGATTAAGGACCAGTAAACCAGTAAATGTATTCTTGGGGTTTCTAAAGAGGAATAAAAGTATAAGGTTTGGTCCAAACAGGAAACAGTAAGATATAAGGTGTACAGACATGTAGCGGGTAGGAGCTAATAAGTTATAAGAAATAAATCTAATAAATAAATAAATGGCAAAGTCAGTTTAGGTGCTACATCCAAGTAACTTCTATGAATTCATGGCACACGTGGTTTGTTTTTGCCACAAGGTCATCCTGTTGAATTACTTTACTTATATAATAGCAAGAAAAGAGCAGAAAGAATCAGCCAAATATTAAGGATGTATGTCTGTTTCAAGCACAAACACAGCTCCACCAGAACGCTGCAGCCGACTCAAAGTGAGATCAATAGCGTTTTGAATAAAAGAAGTCCTTCTCTTTACCATGTTCCTCGGCAGAAAACAAATTACATTAGGTCCTGCAGGGAATAACAACAGTGCTCCCGAGTCATTTGATCCAAGCCCTGTGCATTGTTGAGGAATTTCAATTAAACAGAAGCTGACACAGTAAATATCTTCAAGCTTATTTTATTGAGCGTCCCCATGCTGACTGCAGGATCAAGGGGTGTGAGTCGAATTCACAAACGGATGAGCCTCCTGGCGGAGCCCAGTGAGAACATTAGACAAGCCAGCAGAGAGGAAATTGAGCCATTTGCTGTTGAAAATGTGCCCGACGGCCATCTGGCCCTACATACGTGGGATGACCCTCGTGGTTCCCATGCCTCGGGACTCTTAAGTTGCTGAAGCCACGCGGTCATGAGCTCATAGTTTCCATGGGAAATAGTTCATATTTATCATCACTGACTGAATAAAGATGCGTTTTTATTTGGAAAATATCACAATATTAAACAATAAGTAATAGATCAGATCATTTTTTAAAGTGGGAAACATCTTTAATCTTAATTTTATCAGCATGATACAGGAAACTCTGCTACAAAAGCACCTCAAAAAGCTTTTTTTAAAAGTATTTTTTATTTTATTTATACAAAGGTGATTGCAAATTTGATTAACTTAATGGCATTAAGGCTAAAAATAATAATCCAGCACAACATCTTGGATCAAGTTTGTGCTGAGAAGAAACTATAACCCTATTTATATGACAGCTTATTATTTATTGTATCACTATTTTTTATATTATCATTTATTAGAATTAAAATTTTATATTTCTTGAATGAAAGAAATATAATTCTATTCATATGATTTTTTATTATTTAAGGTATTACTAGTTTTTATATTATTATTTCTTATATTTATAGTTTTATATTTCTTGTATGAAAGAATTATAATTCCATTTATATGATGTTTTATTATTTCAGTTATCAATATGTTTATTATATTATTATTTTATATTTATAATTTTATTTTTGCATGAAATAATTATTATTCTATTTATATGAAAGTTCATAAATTTTTGTACTACTGTTTTTTGATATATATTATTATTTACCATAAATTTATGTTTCTTTCATATGAATAGAATTATATTTATTTCTATTAATTTTGGTGAAGTTTCTTAATATTCAGATACATTAGGAACAATTCACAAAGGTTTTGGTTCCAGTGGATTATTATTCATTGTTTCTGAGCTATGAAAAAGAGTCGTCTCTGAGGAATGACATTTATCACACTAGTGACATGTTTGGATGTTTGCTGTGTATTTTTACCTAGCAGTAATGGAGCCTATGAAGTATTTCAGATTGCATAAGACGGTGCGCGGCATTGTTTGAATATTTGTGTATGTGTTCGAGACTACTTTCCCATGTATCACCTGGTATTAGAAAGACTGTTTCTTTGTTCTGGTTCACCAAAATTGAAAGTTTTTTTAAATAGTTGAGTGTCCTATAGGAGGTGGAATAGTCTTGATATGGTTGGCAGTTGTGTTTTCATTTCAGAGTCTATGTTTGCTGTTCTTTTGATATGCAAAACAGCAACCAACGATTGATATATAGATCTTTGACACTATGGATTCTCTTCTCATGCAGAAATCTTATCAAAACTCTATTCAGTGAATGTTTTTTTGTGTGTGTGTGTGTGTGTGTGTGTGTGTGTGTGTGTGTGTGTGTGTGTGTGTGTGATAGGTAATCAAATATCAAATGTAATTCCATTTACAAAAGTGAGTGGCTATATCCTTAGAGCCTCATAATGGCTTACAGTTTGATTATGCATAGCAGCCACATTATTACCTTATATGAGAGTGTTTTGTGTGCAGGTTAGCATCCAGAGATTAATACATCTGTTCTGTTTAATGCACTGTCATCTATGTTCCATGTAGCTCAACATAGTTTTAAATCATTAGTTACCATCATATATATCATGTGGACCGAAACCACAACAGGTGCAGACTGGCGGAGGTGAATGAACTCTAAAGACTGCTCGCCGGGAGTGTAAATTTGCTTTATGTTCCAGGAGGAAAACAACAGCTCAGGCCACGTCTAAATGTTGGCATAAGAAAGGGCAAAGGATTTAAACCCAGACAGCTCTCGACTGTACATATCTCCACATAAACACTTTCCACTCTAATATTTTCCAGTGACCCTTGTAACCCAAAATTAAAAGGCTTCCAGTAAAGCTGTAAATAAATTCTCCCATGAGGGGGTTCACGGCTTTTTTAAAGGGTTGAGAATAGTAATCACTGTGTCAGCCAGTGGTCAACATGAAGTTAAATCTGGTAATAAAGCTGCTGCTTCAGTGAGGGAAGCTGACATTAACTGAATATAGAGAACGCTGCACTGCAAAGAGGTAAAAGCAGTAAACAGGCGTGGCAGCTGTCCGGGTCACAGTGAGAGCTCAGACTTAGCTGGGATGGAAGTGGGAGCAGCCCAGAGGCTGGCTGACTGTTTGTGTGGGGATAAGGTTACCTTAGCTGAAGGCTGCATCCATGGAAAAGGAGGTCAGAGGTGAAAAGTTGTGCATACATGTGTCTAATTTTTTGATGCGATTGCACAATGGGGCTGTGCGTTTCAGCGTGGAAGTGAAAAATAGGACGTCTGCCCAGGGAACCTCCTATTTCTGCTGCTGCTCTGACCAGGTTGCACAAGGTTATGATGAATTAATTTCCTGGCTTTGGGAGAGCTCAAACAATTACATATGGAGGACATCAAACAGGTGGAAGTGTAACCTTTACTCAGCATATGAAGGACAATGGAGGATCAGGGTCTCACACAGGGGAATAACCCAGTGTGACTTTAGCCTGCAGCATTCATACATGCAGATGTACAATAATGACTGTGTATTTACCATTCTGGGCTTCAGAACTGAGAAGCACCTCTTGATCTTTACTTTAGTCATTCCCAAAAGGAAATCAAAGAGTCAAATCCTCGATTTAAACTCTTATATAAACACCTTATTATGTCATACATGTCACATGAAACTCTTCCTCACTAATATCAAGGCTCTAAAGGGTTCAAGGCACTAATCTGACCTGCACTGCTGCAGCTACTGTAGCGTCCCAGCACACCTCCTTAGCAAGCCTCGCACCAGGAAGACAAATGGGTCATTAAATACCATCCTTTTGATAAATAACTCTGTGCCTCCCCAATTAATTTTAAAGTAAGGTAGTATCGAAGCCTTGGAATTGAATTGAGGTCACTGTTTGCATATTGTATGGACCAATTCACAACTTAAGTGGGCTGAGGAAATGGTCATGAAAAGGAGAAGCCTGAAAAGAGCAGATGTGCGCAGGTTTTTGTAACTCCTTATACAACCTAGTCTCTTTACATTACTTGGGACTGGATTGGAGATTATTGTTGCTTTATAGATATTAGTACACTGTCTGCTTATGCTCATTAACATCACAATAGGAAGTATTTTCCTGGCACGAAATTACACAAATAAATACTCAATAAATAACTGAAGTAAAGTATTTTTTATAGATGCATCTCACTTAGTTTTCTGGGTTTGTGGCGGCAGTCTCCTTTTTTGGATACTGTCAACTTGAACACTTTGTCCTTATAAAACTGAGCTCTAATTTCAGTGAGAGTTTGAAAATGGAAGTTGCTCCTATAGCATTGCATGTCTGACGTTGAAATTTTTCTGCTGCATCTCAACCCCTATTTACTCTGAGTAGCATTACAGAGTAAAGAAAAGTACAGCACTGTAAAAGTGAAATGACGAAGTAAGTTTGGGTAAAACGAAGTTGGAAGATGTAGAAATTTCAAGTAGATTTTTACTTTAAATTAAGTTTTAGCAATGCAAACTGGTCTTCTGAAAGGTATCAAATGAATTGAGTAATACAACTTAAACTACTGGAGTTAGTATTACTTGGTAATTCAATTACCAGTTTATCCATCAATTTTGATCCGACAGTTCTCTTTTTTAGAGTGTAGTAAATGAAAAGAGCGGTAAAAGAACGCCAAATCAAACATATCTCACTTAATTATCCTGTCCGTTCCCTCTTATCCCTTTTAGTTGGTAAAATTTAGCATTAGAATTACTATTTAACTTAACTCAGGTACATGCAGTGCCATCACAAACTGACCTGTAATGTGCTTCGATATAAATATAAATGTGCAAAGATATTCTGTGTGATGTAACCACTGAACCCGTAGAGAATATTCCTCATGAAAACAGTCATAAATGCACCCTAAATGCAGGAATAGTAATACTGCAGTGATTAGAAAGATAATATAGAATTGCAGGAATTTAAATAAAGTAAAACGATCATTTTGTGAAGTGTAAATATGTAAATTTAGGGTAATTACTGTACATGGTATCTGAGGACTTCTGTGTAACATAAGCGTCCCATTGCATGAACAAGCAAGATGAGGTCGACACGATGACCTCACTGCTGCATCTGAAGACCAGAAACAGCACTGCCTCCATAAGGCCAAGTCAAAGTCAGGATATTCCCAGAATGCATTTCACAGGGGTCAATATGCTAATTTTAGCACGGCAGCCAATGGCAGCAGAGGAGTTGTGCTCCACATACAGGAGGGGCCGGATCAGGTTACTTTGTGGAGACACGAACAGCGTACGTGCAGCACTTAGAGAGTGGACAGAGGACTGAGCCATCCCTCCTGATATATATCATAGCCCCTTATCTGATCCACCACACTATAGCCGCCATGAGCATTGATCATGTGACTGCGTGGCTCTCTGGGGGCGGAGGGCATTCCTGCTTGTAATAGGAATCCTACAGGTCCGTCAGGGCACTTCTCCTCACACATCATAACTTTGGGAACAGTAGTAAATCCATCACCTCCCTCCTGACCCAGCTTATGAACCTGAAGGCAGAACAGGACCATCCTTGGGCAAAGTGTACAGTGTCTGAAGCGACCCACAGGAATGCACTCCGAGCACTCTCCTGTTCCCTGGCAGCTTCACACACACTTTTGTAACAAACCCTCGGGTTAAAATGGGTGTTGGGTCGCTTTGTGGTTTTGCATTTTCATCACATGTATCCAAATTTGAAAAAGTAATCCACTTCTGTTCAATTATACTCCCACAGCTCATGTCTACTGTATGACTCCTGATATATGTCTATGTAACACAGTATCAGTTCCTGTGTGCCAGATAGCTGCAGCTCAGAATATGCTGTTCCCTCCTGTCAAGACCAGCCTCCTGGTTAAGTAATGTGATTAATAAACCATGAGTCGACCGAGGCGCGGTTCTATCCTCAGAGCAGGAGTGGGTTTGCATTTTGGCACCTCACAGCTGAGGCCATATCCATTCATAGAGGCCTCTGCGGACCCTGCGGAGGCCAGGAAAGTGCACATATCATTCAGCATGTAAGCGCCCAGGGCCTGGGGGAATGGTGCAAACCCTGGAAATACTGTACCACACGCTGGTGTCACATATGTGCACATTAATGAAGACTTAGCACAGTCGCAGCGAGGAACAGAGCTCACAAGTGGTGGAGGAGAGATCAGACAGTTCTCTGCCTTGGCATAATAAATTAAGGGATATTAACAGCTAGTCCTCCTTATAAATACATCCTCGACATGCAACACACAAACACACAGAAAATGCAGGCAAGCAGATAATGAAGTTGAACACTTGATCCGAGGCTCAGTCTATACGCTAGTCTGTGCTAAGAATGGAGATGAAAGCCTGTGAGTTGGTGGCAGGCCGTCGGTGTTAGCCACGGTGTCAGGTGTTACAGATTCCCACATGGATCTGATCGGCCGTTTGGTGTTCCTGTGAGCTTCCTGTCAGAATGCAGATCCGCATAATCCACGCTGTCGACAGCAGTTGCCCTGAACTAAGTGAACCCAATGTATGTCGCCCCGCACTTGAATTTAAACCTTTATTATTCGCTCAGCTTGTCCCCATTCGCCTGGCGGCAGGTGAGAACCTCTGCAGAGTGTCAGGCTGTCAGGAGCGGTGAAAATGATGACGGTGCACCATCTGACATCCACGAAAGAGGTCAAAGAATCTGGGAAGAGAGGAAAGAATTTATGTGAGAACAGAAATAACGACGTTTCTATAAAAGACATTTTTGACATAACATAAGCACATGTGTATGGATAAAATAGAACATGGCTGAGATCCATTTAGCTGCTTTGGTTTCAGGATCCTGGCAAACACATGTCATAGTAGCACAGTTTTATTACCAATAGCTCAGTTTCATCATGTAAAATAAGTCATGAAGACCACATGACTCTGAAACCAGCTCACCTTAATAGAATGCAGAAGTTTTTGTCAAATACGACTTTGCTTTTCCTCCTTGCCAAAATGTCACAAATGTCTACTGTGAATTCAGTCACTTGTTAGTAGGTGCTGTCAGTCTCACCTGTATGATGCTTACTGCATCATGACGAGTTAAAATGTTCGTTTGTCAGTAAATTCCTTTGTTGATTTGCATTTTAGGATGTTTTCGCTGTAGATTTTGGAGCATTTTTCCATTTATTTTGCAATCAGACAGAGTAGAGGCGACACATATTGAGGTAGACTCTGAATATTGTAGTGATTCTAATGAGCTGTGTCTGTCCTCTGCTACCAGGACTCCCCCACATCAAACTTTTTCTGCACTACCATCATTTCAAGTATGATGTAGGAAATTAGGCTGGTTTCGTCAGCCCTCTATAGCTGAGAAGCTTGAAACATCAATACTGTCATATACTGATGGGATCCCTTGTGGGTAATATTCTTCTTCTGTGATTTTTTAAAAATTTAATTCATTATGTAGTGGACAGCTGAGAGCTTTCCAGCAACTACAGACAAGCAGCCTTGCAGTTATAGAGACCAGCAGAAGCCTGCAGCTGGTGAACAGCCTGACTAGAAACCCTGCAATTCTCTTTAATGTTTTTTTCTTTTTAGACAAAATGCATCCAAATGCAGGCAACTATTTAAGTTCTGAAAAAATGCATGGCAACAAAAATTTTAGAGGCAATCCAGTAAATTTATGTAGGTTTAAAAACAACAAGACCAACAGCAACAGCAATAAATGAATGCAAAAACATACCAACAACCATGAGGAACCTAGTCATTTTTTAACTCCAGAAAATGCATTTCTGTCCAACATTTGTAGGAAATCCAATAATGTAGTAAATCTGTTTATTTGCATTTATTTTTTTTCATGATGTACACTTCAATAACTATATGTGTCCATTACTCGTTTGTGTGGGAGTCAGGAAGCAGCCAGTGCTTTGTGATGGTTTATTTTATTACAGGCAGATATCAGCAAAAACGCCACATAAATATTCATTAACGTGTCCAGAGTGAAAGGCAGCTGAGAAGATATTTTTATATTAAATGTGTACAGAAGTTTTTTTTGAACTTGTATTTAGTAGTTCAAGTTTTTTTCATACTATATATTATAATGCTTATTTTAAGATACGATACGAAATGAAACGATACGATGCGATGCGATACGATGCAATGCGATACGATACAATACGATACGATACGACATGATACAATACGATGCGATATGATACGATATGATGCGATGCAATGTGATGCGATACGAAATGATAGTGGGAAAGTCTCCATTGTTACAGCAGCTAAGGGAAGAGTGCAAACATTCAAGAGGTATCAGTTGAAATAAATAAACACAAAATATACATTAGTACTAGTTCATATTGTTTAAATTCCTATGGATGTGTAAATAACAATAATGCACATATCAGTGGCATTGCACATACTAAAAGAGAAGAATTATTATTACACAGATTTGTCCTTAAGTAGAAAAGCACTGATACTGCATATATAGACTCTTGTATATGTAGAAATATTGACATTGCATGATGAAGGGTTCAATAAACACTTCAATGCACTGAACTGATTTATGCCTGTATAAATTTAATTCAATATTTATTTATAAAAGTATAAATTCAGTTTGTGCTGGTGGTTGAACAAATCAGACAAGAAAAAGTCAGCACAGACTCCATGTTTTTTTTTAAAATCTCCCCACAACATCTGAACACGCTACTGTATGTTGTAATATATGTTGAGTTAAGAGTTTCTGTGTCACCATATTAATACCCCACAGCCTCCATGTGTTAACCTTTGCGTTTTTGCCTTGCACACAGTCGTCATCAACAAATGAGCATCAACAACAGATTGACCTGATAAATGTATCCGGTGTGCGGAGACCTTGAACAAGTTATGTCATTCAATTAACTCTTAGATAATGGAAAATGAAACCGATATGCCCTGATGTAGGGGCAGCAGTGAAAGCCCTTCTCACTTTAAAGGAGATCACAGCCAGATGGCACTAAGTTTCCATGCAGCTCTGTCTGAAGTCTGTCCTCTAGTGGTTTCAGCTGAAATCACTGATCCTCACACAGCAGAGGGCTCTGAAGGATGGACTCATAATCACATCAACTCTACTAAGACCTCTGTTCCTATTAGCATTTCAGAGTCTGAGGCCAATAAAAGGACACCGACGCTTTTCCTTCTGGGCTCAAATCTACAAGCGAAACACAGAGAACCACTTTACAAAATCCTTTTATTTACTCTACAAAGACAAAGCAAGTGAATTTACAGTGTGGAGTGTTTTCTTCCAAAGCAAAATCTTAATCAAAAGCACACGACTTCTGTGGGGCTTTCAAGATCTTTCAGCACAAAGACTCCAGTTGCATGAACAAGCTGGATAAATAGGGGAACAAATGTTCTTGTTGGTTAGGTAACAGTCTGGCATCAGGTCTTATTTTCACTCCCCCTGGTCGGCGATGTCCACGCTGACACTGTTGTCAACCTCATCTGTGTGGTCGCCGTTGACGCTGGGCTCACCATGGTTACTGTGGTCACTGTGGCGATCGGTTTCATGATTCAGCTGTGCATATTCCACTGACACCTGTCGAAATATGAGGCCCATATGAAACAAGAAATAGCCCGACTGACAGGCTGATAACATGACGTTAAGTCGTTCATCTTGAACAGAAATAAACAAAGTAGTGAGAAGATGCAGACAAACAGGAGGAAAATTGATCTTACATTAATATTTCATGCTGAGACGAAGCTAAATGTGGCATAACTCATAGCTGGTATGTGGTATGTTGAAGTTTTTACGTTCCTATGCTGACTTGGAAGTTTACTGGAAGTAAAATGAGACTTTACTGGAAAGAATGATGACATTTGGCACAAATTACAGAGGAAGTTAGGAGTAAAAAGAAAACAAAACAACTTTCAGAGGAACTTCCATGAAAGAATCACCCAATATCACCTCCAGTAAAAATGTAGTATTCAGTTATTATTACTGGAAACATATACCGGTTTGTGCAAACATTTCAGGCACCTTTAGATGTTCATCATGCAATACAATCAAAGAAGCATCTGAAGCATCTGAAGCATCTCAAATTTAATCTGCAGCAATCACCCCAAAGATACAGCCAGAGGCATAGAGAACCGCAAAAGGGTGACAAATTAAAGGAAAAACCGGACACCTTGATCCCTACAGTGAGGACATTCAGTGGTCTAAAACATTTTGCTGATATAGTTTGGGTCCATTGGAGTGCTTTCTTCCAGAATGACAGTGTTCTCATCCATAGAGCGCGTGGGATCACTAAATAGTTTGTTGAAAATGATGTGAGCAGTCATCAGACCTCAATGCAACTGAACACCTATGGAAGATTTTGGGCTGATGTGCCACATAGTGCTCTGAGCCACCATCATCAAAACACCAAATGAGGGAATATATTTTGGAAGATCTGTGTTCACCTTTTTGGACTTGTAGAATCGCTGCTGAGGAGCATTCAAGCTGCTCTGAGACACTTTATGATGTCTTTTCCTTTATTTTATCACCCCAAAGGGTCAGTGACAAGAGGAGTGATAAGTCTTCCAACGGATGTATAGCCCTTATCTTAACATGGTCAAGTCAAGTTAAATCACTGTTTTTTTTAATGCAGCACATATATAACAACTGCGTTTTCCAAGCAAATTATTATAACAAGATTAAATACTGGAGTTAAGCCCTATAGTGTTACCTATGAAGTGATTTAAACTGAGTAATTAACATCTTAGGATTAAAACCCGACAAAAACTGTTCTAAATACTGCCTGACTATAATACATAGTAAGGCTGAGACTCTACAGTATTGCTTATTATAGACAACAACCTAACTAATGTAGCTAATACTTACAGTGTTATTGTCATGATTCCCACTGCAGCCCTTGCCTGTCTCCCTCTTTCTTTCATTCTTTCTTTCTCCCTCTCTTCCTTTCCCTCTCTCTCCCTCTCTCTCAGTCCTGCTTGCCCTCACTCTCTCCCTCACCTTCACCCACAGCTCTGCCTGCTCCATGAATGATTGCTGGGACTGGAGGCAGCTATGATGATCAGCTCACCTGTGGCTAATCACCTCCCTCAATAAAGTCCGCCAAACCATAAACAATGCAACCCCGTTTCCATGCTGATCCTCGCTCTGTCTCCTGCCTGCCTTCCCTGAGCCGCCGCCACCAGAACCCTCTGCCTCAGCGACTCACTCGCTGCCTGGATCCTGCCCGTACCCAGTTAAGGTTTTGAATTACATTTGAGGAGTGTTATCTGTGGTTTTGTTTGTTAATTCGCCATGTCGGCATTCGGTGTATTTGTGTAGTTTTTCCTTCCTGGCATTTTGTATGTTTAGAGCCTTTTGTTAATTTACCATGTCGGTGTTCTGCGTATTTTGTTATTCGCCTTGTCGGCGCTAGTTATATTCTGTGGTTTTCTGTGAGTTCTCCCTCTGTTGTAGGGTTTTGTTGTTTTGCATGTTGTTGAATTAGATTTGGTTTCAATTTTCCCCTGAGTTTTACTTCCATGTTATATTGGTTTAAGTGTGTTTGATTTAAATTCATTGAACACTCCGCCAGTCTGTCAGCTCTCTGTGTTCACGCCTGGGTTATCTGACCCCCATAACAGGTATATTTTACAGAACTAAATCTAACGAAAAAAAAAGGAAGGCTAAGATTCAATATCATTAATGGAGCACCCGACCCCAAGTTTTGACCCTATAAAAAATGACATAAATACCCAACAACCATGAGTACACTTGATTGTTCTGGTGGTTTATAGAGTCATTTTGGGGTCTCATGAAGGGACAGAAGACAATGAGGCAGCCAAATTCCACAGAAGAACTGTGACATGGTGCAACCTATCTGCTAAGTATCTTTAAAAACATTTACTAGGTGCTTCCACCTCCTCAATGCTCACATATGTGAAGTAGCACAACTCCAGTTTATAGTGCTTATAAGCTTTCTGCAAAAAATATCTGACCTCAGGCTCCCGCTGAAATAATCCTGATGACACCGCTATGGCATCATCAGTTCTTCAAACTCTGGAAAGCTCCTCCAGAGCCGCAGAAGTGATTACAAGGCTGTTTTCATGTGCTTTCATCTTCCTGATGAGTAAACTGAACATGATGTGTGAAATCGGTTGAGTGCCCCTTTAATTAATTAGAATTAACGATATAGAAGAGTAACATTTGAATACTGCATAATAAGTGTCAAATTATAAGGTTCTTTACAGTGCAATTGCTGGTAAATTATCCTAAACTTACAAAGCAGTAAAAAAATTTGCCTTGCTTTGTATACTGCGAATACAACACTTTCAGTTACGTGTCTACAAACAATAGAAAATGACTCCACAGGGTTTCCATTTGCTGAGCAAAGACACAATAGATTTGTGAGTGTGCGTCTGTTGGTTGTATGTGAATGTGCTGTTTGCATGATGTGATGTTACTTACACCATCAGCCGGCTCCGGAACACCTGCAAAAACAAAAACCAAAAGAAGAGCTCAGGAAACAAAAGGAGTCTGAGGATTAAAGAAGGGTTTGTGCAGTCGTCAGCACCCCCATGAACAGCGCTCAGTTCCCAGGAAACAGGCAGCTTATCACATTGTGCACATTCATGCTAATAAAGTTTTTTCCGACTTGCGAGTCTCTTCTCAAAAACATAACGCAAAAGAACTTGCTTTTTCACTCACTTCTGCTGCATCATTGTGTGACACCGTTGGTTATTAAGAGCTGTGGCTCGTCTAAACAATGGACAAAAGTCACTCCCATGAGTATCGAACAATCAAGTGTGTTGCTCACTCAGTCTTAACGGATGCACACACTGTTTGGCTCTTGCTAGAACAGGAAGCTCTCTTTGACGAAAGCAGGACATGGACACCTGGAGATTGGGCCTTCTGTTTTAATGGCACATTCTTTTGCTAACAATGCAGATGTTTACAGTTGGAGTTGATCCAGTTTCCTGGTGCTTTTTTCTCTCCAAAAGCCACTGACCTGATTTCTTGCTCTGTGTAACATAAAAAAAGGGGGTTTGCACGAAGAGAAGGATGTTCGTCGTACCTTGTTGGGAGTTGCGTACTTCGCTGTACACCGTGTCTGTGCCCTGTTTCACCGGAACTGACATGGAACAAATATGCAGTTACTTTAGACTGTGTTTTTCCGGTCAAATGATGAAGCGTTGTCTGAAAAATACCAAAGCTCAGATGCTGCCTCACCTCTGTTAGGATCTGCCTGTCTGGTCTGCACCTCGGTGTACTCTGGTTCTTGCTTCTCTGGAACAATCGCGCTAATCTGATCGTCAGACTCTGCAGCGAAATACAGTTAACAAATTTAAACTTTAAAATTTAAATGGTAATGTAATAGTTAATTAATAAGGCTGGTGATATTTCAGCTTTTTTCTTTCCAACAAACAAAATCAACAATCAACAGATGCTACTAACAAGTATCGTCTATAAAAACCAAAGTTTAATTTAAATTATTCCTTTGTGCCAGTGACTAAAACATGTCTATGAACTGCACTGGATCAGTTTAAGAGCTGTTTGTCCAGTTGCACAATCAAAATGTGTCACATAAAGAATCGATTCAAAACTGCTTAAGAAAAAGTCACCCATAGAGGCTATTCTGCTGCTGCAGAATGGTCTGCCTGCACCCCATTGTCCTTCTGCTATAGCGGGAAAATGCCCTGGCTCGTTTGAATTTCTTTTAACCAATCACAATCGTCTTGGGCGGAACTACAGTAAGACAAGGCCGCAACAATGGAGAGCTCTCAAAATAGCGACGAGGGGATTGTTTTGGTGGAACATTTGCACGCAGGGAGAAAAGCGCTGTCATTAAAATGTTGGTTGTTCCGTGCACTGTTTTTAAAAAACAGTACCGGCATTTTGAGTTAATCCACATCTCTAATATGCTAGTTACTCCTGCTTGAGTAACATGGTAACAAGTACAAGGCCCACCTCTTAGCCTTTAAAACAAGGAAATAAAAATCAAAAATAAGATACTTGTGATTCGTGTTTTTAAGATTTACATCTTCAGAAAGAACAACTGGACTGGGGGCTGAGTCATGGTAGAGAAGCCCATAAGTACTGGGGGACTTCATGGGACTCAGTGACATTAAAAAATAATAATGCCACCCTTGTCCTTGAACAAAAATATAAATACAAGTAAAAACCTTCTATATACTCACCAGAGCCTGATACATGTTCACTCCAGATACTTTTCCCCATCATGCCTGGAGTGACTAGACAGAGAAGAGAGCAAAAACATTACTTTAACATAGAGATTACTTGTTTAAGAGTTTACTATGGTATATTTTGTTTTTTTAGGTGAATTTGGAGCTCAGTATTTGCGTCAGTATTAGATAATTTACCATTTGCAGCCTCGCTGACCTCGGCCTGGGTGAGGCTCAGCCGCTCTGCTTTGGTGCTGGCGGACTTCCTAAGACAAAGTCGACAAAAAACACAATAAACAGGAGGGTCTGTGGGCGTTGCACTGACTTCACCTTTAAAACCCTGATTTCTGATAAGAGCACGATAAATATCAACTCACACCAACAGCTTGGCGTTAGTTTTCCTCTTAAAGTGAAGGAGACGTGTTTTGAAGGCAATAACAAGGATCAAGGCCAGTATGACGAAGACGCAGAAGGCTGCAATGAGGCCTTTCTTCCATCCGGCTAACTTCACTGCAGAACACATTTGAATTAGAAGTATGGAAAAAGTACGATTATTACATTATAACTTCAATATAAAACACAACATTAAGAATTTCCCTCAAACTTTTCTGCTTAGTGTGGTTTAACTCACTTCTGGTGAACAAACAAATACATCATAACAGATATACTTCATTATTTGATGTCAGTCTTTCATACATTTTATTCTATAACTGCATCTACAGCAAAGATGACAGAGTACCTGGATGCCAAAATGTAAATAAATGCAAATTCCAGCATCTACTGTATTTATTTAGGTCCTACACTTCACAGTCATTATGGTTCATTTTTTATTTTCTAGTTGGTTTGTGCTGCTCTATCCCAATAAATGCTGAGTCAAACCACAACAGTGACATAGTGTCTTTACAATCTATTATATTTCATATTCAATAAACAACTTTTACAACTTGGAAATTGTCACTATCAATACTTTTCAAGCAGGAAAAAACTATCAACTTCTTACACCTGGTTGCTTGTTGATAATGCATTATTGAACATAATTTTTTACTCGTAATTCCATAAATATACTCCTTTTTAAATTGTTCGACCATCATTACCACAATTAACTGAAGATGAAACCCACCTCCGATCATGACAGTGGGACTCCGTTTGGTTTCATTGGCAGCGTTTGTGCTCACACAGTAGTACGCTCCTCCATGTTCTCCCCTCACATTGTTTATGCTGTAGGATCCTTCCCGTCTATTGGAGATTCGGGAAGCAATAGCTCCGGCTGTCTCCATGTGGTACCAGGTGAAGTTGATGGGAGGACTGCCGCTCTGAACGGAGCAGACCAGAGTCATGTTGTGTCCCTCGGAGATGTCCCCAACGCTGGGAAGAATGGTCAGCACTGGTTTGGACACAGGCTCTGCGTAGAGTAAAATGTGCATTAGACCAACAGCTCAACATGGTTTATCAACTGCTTTGTCATCCTTCCAGAACACACCTATGATGATGGTTGAACGTAGCAGCTGCACTCCCCAGCCTTCCATCGGAGGCCGGCCTTGACCGTTTCTAGCGTGGCAAAGAAAGTTGTTCAAGTCGGAGCTCTTGAGGATGGCTGGCGCATTGAAGATGGCCTTTTCCCCTGTCTTCGTCACCACCCATTGCTCGGTGAAGCCTCCAGGGCCATGCAGGGTGTATGTGATGGGCAAGGTGCCGCTGTGGCTGTGACAGAGAAGCTGGAAGCGCTTTCCCAACAGCAGCGTACCTCCCACCACAGACAGCACGGGTTTGGAAACGGGAACTAGGAATAAGACCGAGATACAGACAGATTGGTAGCCTGCAGACATACTAATGACTCTGTGAGGCTGCAACACAATACTCTGAGGTAAGCAGGGATAGTTTCTACCATGTTTGCCATCTTAGTGTAGTGTGTTGGCATTCTAAAACACAAAATAAAGCTGAGGGTGATGGGAATGTCATTAGATCTGGTCATAGTTAACTCACTAATTTGGTCATAAACCAGAGTAGATAGCAAACTACTGACTGATACAGGAGAAGGTTTTAGGGTTTGAATCTGCTGCTGTGGAGTTTCCATATTCTCCCTTTACCTGTGTGGGATTTCTCAGGGTGCTACGGCTTCCAAAAACAAACATATTCAAGACAGGCAACCATGCAACCACTGATGATTCTAAATTAGGTGCGAGTGTGAGCATGCATGGTTGTCTGTCTCTTTGGGTTAGTTCTGCGATTAACACAACCCTCTACAGAATAAAGCAGGTATAGCTAATGGATACATAGATGGAGGCCGATATATACAATACCAGTGTCCTGGAGTGTATTTAAATATATAGCACTTGTCAGCAAATAGCAGCATCTCTTACTACTAGTGTGGTGAATGTATTGACGTCTGACATTGTGGTAGGTGTATTGTGTTGTACATCTTAGTTCATCTAATCACACTAAATACAGTGCCTTTAAATGGTATCCACCCTCCCCACTATTCATTCTCAAAACTGAATGGTCAATTTAAGAAATTTTACCAAAAAACATATATATATTTTTAATTAACTGACTTTACTTTATAGAAATCTGTTTTCACTTTGACATGAAAGAGTCTTTTTTTGTAAACTGACCATGATTCAAAAGCAATAAAATGGGAAAACCACTTCCACAGGCAGTGAATACTCATATGTTTGCTCTTTTTAAACACCTATTTTGCCAAGTTCCTTGATAAGTTTAGGCTCATAAATGTATATTACTCGGTCTACCACTAGAACAAACTGAAATTCGACCTAATAATTGCGCCAGATGAATGATTCAGTGTTGGAACTGAGACTGTGTGATTCTTGAGACTGAATCAAAATAGTAGACTGACCAACATGTAACAAAAACAGCCTTAAAAAGAGTAATGTTCAGTATCAATGGTTGGCTTAATAAAAGCCCTGCTGTGTGCCTTGAAACATCCAGTTCTATGCATTCAGTAACTTACCTTTGGCTTTAATGACAAGTTTTGGGCTTTCTTTGACAACCTTTCGCGTCAGAGAGGCAGTTTGGGCTTCACAGGTGTAGTTGCCATTTTTATCTCGGTGTGCCACAGTGCTGTATGTGTCTGCACTGGTGAGCTTGACGTTATCTCTGTAGATGGAGAACCGCATTGTTTCATTGCTGATCTTGTCAGGTTCGTAAATGGAGATGGAGCAGGAGAGTTCGAAGCGGTCTCCTTCAAATATGTCCAGGGGCTCCACGGTCAGCTGTGGCTTTGAAAACAGCTCTGTTGGGACAGCAACAGTCAATCATTATTCACCCCTTCTACATTTTATATTTTTATTTTAATCATGGATGAGGCTTTAGATTTAATGAGGGTGCTTGCCTTTGACTGTGATAGTTCGATAGGTTTCTTTCTGCACGTTGCCCCACTCTGCTTTGCAGACAAGCTCTCCAGAATCTTCTTCCTGAGCAGTGAATCGGTGACTGAGCGCCCTGGCAGACTGCTTCAGGATCCTACTGTCTTTAGTCAGGAACACCTCAATGTTCTCCAGTGGACTGCTCACCACTCTGCAGGTCACCTCCAGTACGTCACCCTCGAAGATGTTAATGTCGGGCTGCACATTCATGATGGGGGCAATGTTCAGAACTGAAAGACACAACTCAGAAAAGTCAGCTAAACCCTTCGACAGAACAGTTTGATCTTTGATAGCAGCATTTCATCTAATCACCTTTAACTATGACATGAATCTCTTTGCTGCTGTTGGAGCGTCTGGTTCCAGAAACCAAATTGATCTCGTAGTCACAGGACAGAAAACACTCTCCAATGTGCCTCAGTTTCAGTGTGGTCTCTGATGAGTTTCCATTGGTTGTCAGCTGCTTTATCCTCTGAGGCTCTCCGTTCCTAAATCTCTGGTAAAACCGGAACACGAGGGATCCTTTTTCCCCCGGAGCACTGCAGGTGGCTACGAACTCCTCATTCTCATAGGGTGAATTATTATTCAGGTACAGACTGGGGGTCTGCAGGCCTGAGGAGAGGGAAACCCAGTGGGACAGTGAAAACGTACTCTGCACAATGACATTCAGCCAGATACAGAGGCATAGTACACATGCTTCAGCTGTCTGTTTATGAGAAATATACCATTCTTGGGTGTTGCCAAAACGTAACTTAAACAGGACCTAAAACAGTCAATGTAGCTTAAAAATGTTGGCAGAAAATCAAAAATTCAGGGCACACTGAACTTTAAACTAATTATACAACTGTAGTCCCACAAGTATTGTTATGACTTTTTCTCCAACTGTGCTGATATATGGAAAAGTTTCAGGTATATTCTTCATTTTGTTATATTAAACTACATTACAGTTGCCAGACAAATGCAATATTTTAGAAAAAACAACAAAAACTTCATGGACACCACCATCTGATTTGGTCCTACAAGGATTACTATGTCTCGCTGTGCTTATATATGTAAAAGTTTCAGGTATATTCTTCATTTAGTCATGTTAAACTACATTACAGTTGTCAGACAAATGCAACATTTCACAAAAAACACCAGAACCTAGCTCATGTTCAGCTTTACCTGTGACGTCAAGTTTCTGGCTGATGCTGGCTTTGCTCTTTTCCTTGACTGTGACTCGACATTCATAGTTTCCAGAGTCGGCAGCTCTGGCTGGGTCGAGCTCATATACTATGGAGTCCTCTGTGCTGTTGCACGAGTGGATTAGAACGTCGTCCCTTGTAATCTGGAATTTGTGTATCAGGTGAGGGATGTTGTTGTGACTGACACTGGCCTGGCAGCGAATCATCACTGTTGTCCCGCTGCGAACTGAGCTGCTGGGTAGGATTGAAAGGCCAACGGTGTCTATAATGTACACTGTAATCCCCAATGACAGAAACACACAAACATGCACATAAATTAGAACGAAACAATGAAACCAACAAACAGCAGTCAGGTGAAGACAGGAGGAAGGCGTTCACTGGTTCTCAGTCTACTGAAGAGTAAACAGGAGCTACTGAGGGAAAGGAAAGACCTCAACAAACAGTGTCTGACCCTTTGCTTTTCCTGGGAAAGCTGTGTGGGTTTATCCCAGCGTCTGCTCTCCTTCAGCAACAACAGTGTATCCGGAAACAATCACTTTGCACACATCCTTAAAGTGCCGCTGTTAGTTTCAGGCTCAGTAATGTAAAGCGACTGAGGCAGGGACTGCAGGAACGGTTCAAACTGTGTTGACTGAGAAAGTTCATTCTGGAGTTTGGGAGTTGTAATTTGACCATGTAAACACTCTGAAATGGGTGAAATTAGGATTCTTCCATGAAAAATCTTGTATTTAAAGGAATAATTGATATTTTTGCTTATTTGCTTTCCTGTCTACAGTGGCAGAAAGTAACTAATTACATATAGTCAAGTTATTTAAGTACAGTTTTGAGGTTCTTGTACTTTACTTTATGCCAAATTTTACTGTCACTCTACTACATTCCATTGTACTTTCTAATTCACTACATTTAATTGACAGCTTTAGCTCTTAGTTACTGTTAGGATGAAGATAGACAATAAAAGGCTTTTAAATACAACACATGGTTAAAGATTAAACCAGTGGCTTTTGAGCTCCCACTAAATAGTAGCTTCTTGTATGGTTTTACAAGACAGAAAAAGTCCAACAACTGAAAACAGATTTGTGTATCCGAACTTGTTTTGTTTTCTTTCCTCTCCCATTAATACGTGACGAGCTCTTACATTTTCCTGTACAGAAACCTGTAGATGAAGTAGTTTAAACTAGCTGAACCTGCAGCAGCTACAACAGTGACATGCTGCTACACTATTCATAATTTAACGGTATCACATATAAAAATATATCAGTCAGAAGGCCCAAATAACTACTTTTACTTTAGTCATTTAACTATATTTTGCTGCTAAGACTTTTGACTTTTGTTATTTCTAATGGGGTGTTTTACCATTGCTGTTCTGGTACTTTCACTTAAGCTAAGGAGCTGTGTCCTTCTTCCACCGGTAATTACAGTTTTTCTCAGTCACTTTGGTGCATTTCTCTTATCAGAACTAAAGTTCTCATAACTGTTAGTTCAACCTTCACAACATTCAGTCATTTGTGCACATCATAGTAGCAGCTTCTCATTCCTTCAACAGATTGCAGATGCTTTTGGACATGCATCAGTTGCTTTCATACAATTCTCTGCTGTTTCATAACATTATCATTTGCTTATGTCATGTCAGTAAAAATGAACTATACTTCTGAATGGTGAATAGTGATTCCCTATAAAACTAACAGTCCTCATTTCATTGTTTGAGTCATTACATACAAAAATGTCGAAGTAGTTGTCAAAATCTGTCCAGCTCCTTCTCACTGCATTGCAAGGGATGATGTTCGCTGTGATGTAGATGAAAATATGTGGCCAGACACACAAGGACATCTGGATGAATTATTTACAGTGCTGTGTATGTTGTATGTTCAGTTCCAATATGTACTGTAATACTGTTTACAGTTGTGCACAATAATACCCAAAGGGTGTTTCTAATGTTTGTTGTAAATAAGTGAGCATATGCAGTAAAAATGTGAAGCATACATATTCAGTGTCTTGTACCTTCACTGTAGTTTTCAAATGGCTGTGCAAATAGTGTATAGTGCTGTCTTGAGCATTTTCAGGTAGTGTCACCAAGATCTGACTTTTTTGCATTTGAAAACACTTCCAGAGTAAACTGTCACAATGAAGACATGACAAAGCCATTTAATGATCTTGTTCATAATCAATGGTGTCAGGACTTTTCATCTTGATGACACCGACACTGTCATTGACATGAATTCTTGCTTTTGAGGAATGGACCATCCATTTTGAGCAAGTGGCACACTTTTGCAGGTCATCAACTTTGCTTTTCAGTTTGCACTAATCGTTTTGAGAAATGCACTAACTGCTGTTCAAATGTTAATAGTGCTGTGAGAAATGCACCAAAGCGACTGAGAAAAACTGTAAATAAGATCATCATGTGTGTATGAGAAACATGAAGCTACATCAGTACAAAAACAGAAAATGTAAAAGCATTTTTTTGGCAGTTCAGGCTATTTCCTCACAGGAGCATTACCTTCCTGGAGTCTCCACTAGCTACTTACACCCTCATGGTGACAACAAGATGCCAGTAGGTGGATTTTGTTACATTAGCACAAGACTTTCCCTCCATTTTCCAGTCTGATTGCCGAACTAAACTAATGGCCTGCTGGCTGTAGCAGACATAACAGAGGCATCACTTTCCTCATCCAACATTTGTTTACCTAAATGGCAATTTATTCTGTTAAGAGACCAACTGGCTCTAGTTAACAACCCCAGATACACTTTGGAACACGAAGAAAACAAAAAGAAATGATCAATTTATTCAAATTCGTGTCGTTAAATTGTTAAAAAGTTCACTTAAGCTCACACTGATGCGAGAGATTACCCAGCGTCACCTGTGACAATTAAAAATAGCTTCAATGAATCTCACTGAAGACTTGAAAATATCAAGGAGGCCAGGGGTGCACAGAACAATACCCACTTCCTGCAAAAAATAACTCTTTTGGAGGTAAAAATAGCTCTCCTTTTGAATACAGGGAGGACTGGATAACCTCAAAGTGTTGCAGTGCTGGAAAATCTACAAACCCCTCGACTAGTTATTAAACAAGAGTCAAATACACTGTATAATGCAGCTGCACTTACATGACTGTCCTCTGGCGCATTGCACTGAGGAAAGAAACAAAAGAGAAGTGAGAATCGGGAGATTAAACGACATCCTTTATCCATAAAACAGCACAGCAGTGGGTCCTTACAAATGTGTAGGAGGCTGGTGAGGAGCAGCAGCAGGCCGGGGGGTCCGGAGCCCATCCTGAGTGGAGGTGGTTGAGATGCAGCTGCTGTGGGCAACGAGGCCGAGGCCAGAGAGGGCAGCCGGAGGGACAGGGGAGGACCTTACCAGGGAGAGGTGGAGTGTGCCGAGGACAAACTCTGCTTAAGGCAGTGGTGGTACTGAGGGGGTGTTCCTCGTCTTATCAGTCATGCTCCTTTTGCTGCTCCACTGAGCAGGATGTGGCCGTGACTTCCTCAGGAATCGAGCATTTACTTTACTGTTTTTATTAGTGGGCGAGAAAATTCAACAATAAGAGGGAACCTTTCAGGCCTCTGACCTAACATCCTCCTCACTTCTCGCTCAGCACTGATAGGGTGTTTCCTCACTTTAATAAAGGACAACCATCTAGAACAATAACCGCAGTGCAACAATTCAGCCACATCCTGAAAGCAGTTTTTCAAAAAATACAGGTAAATACTGTGAAATCTGGTGCAGTTTGGAGTCAGAAACAAGAATGAATGTAAACAGCAGGTCACTATTAAAACTGATAGTGCAAATTGAACAAAACATCGTCGCACAACAGTTTAAAAATCACTGTTTAGATTAGCAACTTGATTTTGGCAGGTTGGAATATGGTAGATCATTTTACACCTATGAGAGATGAGCTTTATATCTTTACATTAAGTTAATTATTCTCCTGTAGTTTCTAACATACATTTAAAGAGACCCTACTTAAATGTAACGTGCCTTTTACTTTTTGTCCTTTATCCTGTGTTTCAATGATATATGCATTTTTAAATGCTGGTAAAACAAAATCCTAGTTCATAACTATTAAAATACATCCCATGAAATGTTCCCTGAGGGTTCCACTTTTTCAGGAATTGGATATTTATTGTATGTGTCTGTAATTCAAGCAGTGAGCATTATATAAAAGCAGTATATATTTTTTGAAAAGCCTGCTTTTAGTATTAAATAGTAAACCCCATATTTTGCTATAGAGAACTGTAACTATAAAAATACAATAAAATACTGGCGACTAGAGCTGCCAGTATTTCACTATAATCTTATGGTACATGCTACAGGCTGCACAGAAGCTCTGCAGACAGTCCGTCCAAAACAACAAATACATCAGGAATTATGCAACAGCCCAAAGGCCGTGCTTCTCTTTCCTCGGTTCACTTTTTTTCTTTAATTATTTACATGATCTGCTGTTCTCAGCTGGACTGCAGGGATTCCTGCTGATTCACTCTCTAATTAATTATATTAAGCACAATCAAAACACACAGTGGTTTGACAACATCAGCTACCACTTCATCTTCTCTCCGCCTCTCACTGACCTCTTGTTAAAACTGAGATGAAACAGTGATGGAGCTGCAATCAATATAATACAAAAAAGAAGTATTAACAGCAGAGAGTTCTGTGATGATTTATACATGATGAACATCATCAAGGGAGAAACACAAAACCTAAAGGAATGCAAGATGAAATTATTGTAGCTACGGCTCAGGATATCAGCCCTTCAGTCCATCTAGTATTCAGTTAGTTTGACACAAGTATACAGTGTAGTTGTCATAAATGTGTCTCCTCATTAAATACAAAGCCCTGGGCTACAAGATTCCTCTTGGAAACAGTCACTCCACTTATTATCACCATAGGCAATATTTAGAATGGAATATATCACCAGACTGCAACTGCAGTTGAAAGTTTTGTTGTTACAAATGCACAACTCTGCAATTACTTTCAATATGGAGAAGGTAGCAGTACTTAAATAGCAGCTGTGATTATGCAACATTGTGCAGCATCTTGCAACCCTTTACTATGACCACTAAGAGGTGCTGAAGATTAACAGTAAAAAGATGAATCGAAACTCTCATGGTTCATTCCTCTGCTTTATCTGCATTATGCTACGAGTTGCTTTGATTTTTGCCACAATGTACAATCAACAAATGTCTCAGGCTGTATGGAGATGCTTCTTATTTTATACAGGAGGAGCTGCAAAGGTAACCTTCATAACTACAGTGTTATTCCAACACAAGCTGTCTCTGTCTCCACAAATCATGATCTCAGGTATCAGTAGAGTCTCCTCAGGCTGTTTCCTCATGCTTGTGTTGGTTAGCAGCACAAAAAGAGAGCAACACACGTGCAATTATTCAAAGTATTAGCAAGGAAATTGCCAGCAAGATAAGTAAGCAAGGCAGCACTGGGAAGCAGGTTCATCAGACTGCACCCTACTGTGCTTTCTAATCATCATTTAAAAGAGATTACATGCATAAATAGCAACACATAAACTTGAAGCGGCAAACCCACAACACATGTAGAGTTCTGTTTGGCTTCCACTAATCAAAAGTTTGTCCAGATGCAACTGAGTACGAATGTAAATGTAACTTTTAGAGAGGTTCAGATTGGAAAATGAGAGGAAACAGATTGCGGTCTGTGTCAAGTTGCCAAGGTAACAAAGGCAACCAAATCCACCTTGATTTCCGGCAGGCTAGCTTCCCATCGTCGCTCAGCCGTGCAAACTGCTTCAATTTCAGACTGTTATTAGATATTCTTGAGAAATCAGATAATCATAATTGCATCAGTATGCATAACATTACCCTGCTCAACTTTTGCTTCAGGTGCTGCTTTCTGTTAATATTATTCAAAAATATCGGTTTCCCAACAGCCTAGTGGTTATGTCATGGGACCCGCATACAGAGGCGTAGCGGCTGTGCCGGGTTCGAGTCCGACTCCGGTCATTTACCGCATGTCCTTCCCCACTCTGTCTCCTGTTTCCATTTCTATCCACTGTCCTGTCCTCTCCAATAAAGGCTGAAAATGCCAAAAATAAATAATAAAAAATATTATTCAAAAATATGAACCTGAGCGCATGGTCTTCTTTGAAAGTTGTGTATACTTGGTCTGTATTGGTATATGGATCGTGTAATCATATACCCATCATGCACCAGTATGAGAGCATTGAAGGAAAACAGTCTAACACTGCAGAGCCTGAAAGCACCTATCCAAGCCTCCCACTGCTCTAATATTAGTCTTCTACTGGTTAGGCTGTGATGGTGCTACTCTCTGGTAATAACTTGATAACGTAACATTTTGTCTCCAAATTTCACCTCTCAAAATGGCAAACTTCTTCTCCAGCTGGGTGAACGCAGTGTAAGACCATGTGTGCATGCATTGACTATATTTCCATGACTGTACGGAGCGTGTTGCATTGAAAGCAGTGATTGATGGTGGCCGTAGCAGCACCACTGACACCGTCAGCTCCTGGTGGGTCCAGGGTGGTGCTGTGATTGATGTGTTCGCTCTGGGCTGTATTCTGCTAACACTTCTCTCAAACAGGTTCTGGGTCTGCTGCACACAGTAACAGAGATCCTAACGTGTTAAGACTGAGTCACTCAAATAATGCTTCTCATGTATGAAGCTTTTATTTTGAAAGAGAGAGTCAATGCGGTTTCCCCAAGAATGCATAGCCCAGTGGGGAACATAAGGCCCTACGTTGGGTCAGCGTCAAGCACTTTGCAGGAAATCTAAGTTGCTCCTCGAACATAGTTTCTTGTAGAATTTCTCAGAGGCGAAAACATCATCTAACCTTGCTCCTTGCATGCTTGGTTGATTTCTTATTGACTGGCAGATGTGTGGGTGGCATTGAAAAAAAGACATAGAGACTTGCTCTGTGTTTTGTGTCACATGTCAATCCATGAGATAAACATTTACAGCTCACTTCAACCACAAGTAACAAAACCTTCCCCAGAGTCCACGTGTGCATATTAAAAAAGTTCATGAATCGCAAATGGGTTTGTGTGTGTAAAAAGCCTCCTTAAAAGGAATTTCCGACTGAATATCATGAACGTACTAATGAGCTCTAAATTACACAAGGACAATCTACCGTAATACATGTTACTCTAAATAGGAGGAGAAAAAGGGGAGATGAGTAAAAATCCAATTTAGACTTTATTTGGGCCTATGGGAAATGTTGCTGGGTAATAAAACACTCCAGTGAAAGACATGAGATGGGAAACGTGTTTCTGCTCTCAGGCAAAAATCTACAGGGCCTAATTACAAGCAATCAACTGCGGCTTCGGAGAAAGTCTGGCACTTATATCCATGCTATTGTAGTTTCAGGCGACACATTTTGGAACAAATGGTTTTTAAAAAGGGAAGAGAACAATCTCATGTAGGAAGATGTCTCTTTACTGTATGAAAAACATTCATCTGTAGAGTGTTTGACTGTCAATACGTCTGGCTGACTTTGGCCCCCCCCCTCGGCCCCATCCCACCCCACCCGACAGCCAAATGTTGACTTTACAAAGTCACTTTCCATCTCCTCCTCCTCAGCATGGTGTGCTTTGACAGAGAGTGTCCCCGAAGACCTTGTGCTCCTCACAGTGGGCAGGTTGATCCAAGACAGGGGACACAGTTGATGAGCTGTGACATGGAGATGTTTCTGCCCGTGGCACAACAGCCTGCAGGAGGCAGAGAGCGTGTTGCTACAAGGCAAAGCTCTGAGGCTTCCTGAACTACACAACCCTCATGCCCAGGCGCCCCTCCATCTTCCTTCCTGTGTGTTCAGGTGTCATGAATACACTGTGTCGCTGTATCTACTCAAATGCCTTTAAAACTTCCGTTCCTATAACTATCACCAGCACATTTTCCCTAAATAGGCCTTATGATTGACTTTCTCCCACTCTCTCTGTCTCTCTGAGTCCTCCTCGCTCCACCCACCTCATGTGCTGCTGAATCAATAATAAATGATCTGAGAGGCTTGGCTGTGACAGGCTCTCTGCATCGACTCTCTCAGGGTTACTGGGGGGAGAGTCAGACAAAGCTCCAGGTCCTGGTACAGCAGCGGGTTTACAGTAGGACAATGAAGCAGAGAGAAAGTCATGCTCATTGTTCCGTACTGTGGAACATTAACGGAGATCTTTCACGGATGTGTGCATCAAGGCACAGCCGGTCCTCGAACCTGCTCCTTGACGCACCATGTATCTCGGTGTGCAGTGTGTGGACAGCTCCATTTGAAAGTCCACAGGGGGGCTGCTGCTCTGAGGCGCCTGCTGTGGAGTCACTCCTCCACTAAAACCTGGATCCAAGGCCTCCTGTGTTCACGCACTGGCTTGAACATGAGCCTAATTTTTTTTTCTCCCTTCTCCTTTGTTGTTGATACACTTGTGTTAGAGCCACCCTGCTGAAGTGTCCTTGAGCAAGACACTACAGGGATGCTGCTCTGCCACAGATCCTGGAGGAGGCAGTGAAAGAGACGACCACATCTGGGAGACGCTCAAAATCTATTACGCAGACATCAAAGAACAGAATAAACTAATTGCCCTGTAACTCAATCAGATCTCTTTTTATTTTTCTGTATCAAAGAAAGATGGCTTTTGATGGAGAGACCTCTAAAAGTGCAGCCAGGTTTCCAGGTTAAGGTCTCTTCATTGCTCCACACATAGTAAATCTGATGTTTTTGTCTGCTGCAACATTTTGTGTTCAACCAGGTTTTCCACCTCAGCTCAGAAAGACTGAAAAAGGTTAAAAATTTGTAATATTTGGAGTGTTTTTTTTTTGTTTTTTTTTTTTTAGATATTTTGTTACTTAAAAAAAAGTTCATAAAAGCAGAAAGAGAGAAGCAGATTTTATATTTATATTATAGCCTCCAGCCATGATTACCAAGCCTCCAGGCCCCATTTAGAACACATTTGAATACATCATCAGTATTTTTAAAAATACATTATATCAATTTCCTTCAGGCTTAATTAAGTTTGATCTTATCCTATCTTACCTGGATAATGACTCCATTGGACAAGTCTTTGTGTTACTCTGTGCACGCTATCTCAGTTCTGATCAGTTCTGAATACACAGCTGACTGCCAAAAGGTTGGGTTCTTGGCTCCAATCACTGATGTTTCCATACTGAAACCACCACAATCACGCACAGTCTAACAAATATTTCACTCTTGTACAACTAAACTGCATTTATATTTTGAGAGAAACATATTTTCTGCCAAAATTTCTTTGTGATGTAGCACAAATGTGTTTCTAATCGACATACACTGATCAGCCACAGCATTAAAACCACTGACAGGTGAACTGAATAACATTGATCTTATTGGTACTATGTGCTGTTCTGCTGGAAAACCTTGGATTTTAACATCTGTGTTGATGAGACTTGGACACCAAATAAACATTGTCCCACAACAAGCACACTCCCTCATGCAAATGGAAATCCCAAATGTCACTGGTCTACCCCTGCAGGAAAATGCACCCCACCACATGGAAAAAACATCAAACTGTTGAGGAACATGACAATGGTCCAACATGTTGATTTGACCTCCAAACTTCCTACAGCCCATTCTGATCAAGCATCAACAGGATGCAGTGGAACAAGTTTGATTGACAGAGACCCCACTGCACAAGCCAGAGTACCCAAAGGATCTACTGCCAACAACCTGGTTCCAGACCCCATAGGACACCCTGAGAGGTCCTCTTGTCCATGACCAATGGTTCAAAGTATTTTTGAGCACATAAGGGGACCAACACAATATTAGGCAGGTGGTCATAATGTTATGCCTGATCAGTGTATTCTTACTGTTGTTTTTGTTTTCAGCCAATCAAGGTGTGGCGGAGTTTGCCACCCTGACAATCCAGAAAAAGGAAGGAGAGGCTGTATTTTAACCCAAACTGTGATATTTTCCTAAACCTAACCAAGGAAGCTTAACCAAGCTTTGAACATGAAGTTGGCATTAGAAAAGTTTCAACCAAACATGATATTTACCTAAATTTAGCCCCACAGTGTTGGTTCTGAACAGTAAACCAAAAAATGAGTGAAAACAAAACCTAAGTCTAACAATGATGGTCTCCTGTTGTGATCTTATACCTCCATCCTCTCCTAAATGTTGTTTTTCCTGCAACACAGAGGCGCTTCATAACGCTAAAACGACATTTTCATTTTCACTCAAAACCTTATAATTATCTTTGCTTTGTCCTTCCATAAATGTTAAAATAAACTCACTGTTTCAACTCTTCTGCCTTCATCATTTACTCCTTCATAAACTAACATTAAATAGAAGCTTGAACACAGTTTCATTTATTAAACAACAGCTGATTGTTCAGCATTTCAACTTCTTGGTCCTTAAACAGACTTAGTGGCTCCTTCAGCCAGGAAGTCTTCCCTACTATGTTACCGGTCTTGTCCTTCAGGGAGAAAATTCATCCCAAAATGTAAATGAGAAGGCAGTTTAGCCGTGCAGTAATGTAATTTTTGGGAGACAAGGTTGCACAATCAGCACCAAAACTAGAGTGTTTTATTCGACTCAAACATTTGTAAAGCCATATAGATTCATACAGGAAAACAGCAGACAGCACAACAGCGGTGTGAGCGTTGGCGTAGAGGAAACTCTAAAGAGCCTCTTCAGAACAGAGGCTCCCTGGAGAAGAGAGTCTTTTTTTTTGGTTCTCATACATCATGAGATGGGTGCTGGTTCATCTTCAGAGCAAAGTGCTGACACACTAAAGTCAAGAAGATTCTGCATAGGAATGAGAAAAGGCGGAGAGAAGCCCCGTGATCCGTCATGCAGGCCTATTCTCAGCGCTCCAGTCTCAGGCTGACACAAGAAAGTGTTTATGCATCCAGTGTTTTGAAATTCAGTTTGGATTGTAGCTGTTCCAGACAAGAACTGATGCGCAGTTTGGCCTCACGCTACATGCTACCCCCATCCCTCACTGCAGTGTCAGATGGTAGAGCTAGCAGCCCCTAAGAGAGCACCGCTACCCCAGTTAATCACGATAATTCTGATTAAAGAATGTATTTAACCTCAGTGTTTAGCTCCGTTAATACCCTGTGGCCCTGCTTCACAGAGGAGGGCCTGAGGGAGAATCCACTAACGATCAATATGAGCATTATGTTCATTCATGAGATAAAGACAAAAGACCAGATCCTCTGAGTAATCACGCTCCTCCTGTATCTCTGCTCAGGACTCAGTTTGAGTTACACGAATTGTAAATGTGTGTATGTGAGGGGAGAGAGGGAACCGCCTCGCCTCGCCCCACCTGCCTGACAGAAAGGGCTTTCTCAAGTGCTGCCTCAAAGGACTGGCACCAGGAATGCTCAACATTTCCAGACTGTAAATTTTAAGCTAGCCCAGCTTTCACTGTTGAGACATGGGTCCGCTCTGCAAAAACAGCCAGGAATGAAGCTGGAGGTGTAGCAGTTTGGTTTTACCACAGTATGATTGAAGCAGTAAGCCTGCAGCCTTAGAAAACCCACGGTGCTGCTTTCTTTTCTGCCATGAAGTGCTCACTTTCTAATCACATTCAAGTCCTTTCCATCTAGCTCCTACTGTATAATTTAGATTTTCTTTCCGCTCAAAGGTGTAACATAATAATCGAAATGAAGGACTTGACTTGTGCGAGTGCGACGACTCATAAAGTTGTCTGTTTTAAGTTTCTCTTAATGCGTGATTGTAAATGAAACATGCTGACTGGCTGTTTACAGTGTGGGATGTTAAAACCTTTCTTTTAATAATGCATGTGGGATGCACAAGGCCTGACATTTTTGCTTATTTCCTTAATAAATGTCAATAACAGCGGGTTTAAAAAAAAAGAAAAGAAATGCCAGCACACAGGAGAAAAGCAGCAGAAAGAGTTTTAAAAGTAAAAGGGAGGTAGGGAGTGAGTAATTCATGACAGTGAGTTTATCATGCAGCATTACATAACTCCAAGGTTTTGCTGACTTCGGCTTTTACAGCAGAACAATGTGTCTCATTTGGGAGGAACACTAATTAGTTGAAAATAGATGTTATGTTGCAGTATTTCATATGTTATTTTGGTCTCATTTCTATTGGCTTACAGTCCAAAATATTAACCTATGACCTATATTTGCTGACATGCTAAGTACCAGAGATTGTCCTGAAGGATCCTCTGAGTCCACTGGTTAACTTACAGATGTACCATCATCCACAACAGAGACTTTACACTCCTTGATACTCGATTTTGATTTCATTTGGATGTATGACAGCCTCTCTTGACATTCTGGAGTCTTTGTACAAATAACTGGTTAGCAGCAACAATTACTAATCACCGTTTGGTTGATTTCCACTGCAGGAACATGTGGAACCTCTGTCAGAAAAGTTTTCGAAGGAGATAAAAGTAGCTACTCCAGGGTTGGTATGTCTGAGCAACGTAGCAAGACTGCTTGACCATTCTTCTGCCCTCTTGATGTCCTCATTTAGAAGCAATCTTCTGCTCTCTGACATCACCATCAACTCAACTTGGGACCAGCACGAGGTGGTGCAGCTATTACAGTAACGACCCCCTAAAGCCCCTTTTTGCAACGCTAATTTTAAGTCTGCTAAAACATTGACACATAGTACAATAATCCCTCATCTATCGCGGGGGTTAGGTTCCAGAACCCCCCGTGATAAATCCGCAAAGTAACCTTATATTTGTTTTATTATTTCTATATATATTAAGGCTTTATAAACCCTCCCCACACTGTTATTAACTTTTCCCACACCCTTATAAACACTGACTTTGATCACTGCCAATCAATTAGTGACCGACTAGCTCAAGCAGAAGTGGCCGTAGCTGCGTTTTCCATACGTGCTTCAACTCATCTGCTATATGCTACGTATTTTATATACAATTTAAAAAAACGCGATACAGTGAGACTCCGAGAAGTGAACCTCAATATGTCGAGGGATTACTGTAGTTAGTTAACGTAACTCCAGTTGTATGAGGATGTAGGAACAGACCAAAAGAGGGTTTATTATGCTAGCCTATATTACATGGTTGATGGTGATGTTAATCTGGAAAAGACAAGACAAAATGGCACTTGATGTCTTCTTTGAGTTTCATTAGCATCAAGACCTAGAGAGAAGCTTTCAAGGGCCTCCTACTCCAGAGTAGGTAGGAAGGTACTTCAAAAAGTTCTTGACGTCACCAGAAAACGCCTCAAGATTGTCCTTGCATTGTTCTTCAGCGTAGTCTTCTTTAACTTCAATGCACTTGGTCCACACATGCTCAAGCTTGGCTATCCCTTCGAGGAAGAAGGTGACATCTTCAGCCTCCAGATCCTCCTCAACAGCATCCATGACTTCAACATCACTCTGAAAATGGCGACCATGAAAGTAAGATTTCAGTTTGGAAAACGGTGTGTTCATTTCATGTCATGCTGTGGAACTGTTTTTGTTTGTAACATTCTGGTAGCTCAGCAGAGTTGCTGAAGAAGTGCCTAAGGGTCAAAAGGTCTGACGTCAACCAGAGAAGATATTTTTACACTCCTAAAGAGGCTCTGGGAAGAAGGACTCTGGTTCTTATATGGTATGGAATAGATGACTGGGTTACATTTACATCTATGTATACTGACCAATGACAAGGAATGTCTGAATGTTCACTATGAAAGTTGTTGTTTTGTTCTTCTTCTTTCAGAATCTGGATGCCCTCCATAATATATACAATATTAAATCTGCCAACGACCCAGCAAAGTGTTTTTTAAGTGTAATGATACAGCAAATTTCCACGACATGAGTAAGGTTCATGATGCAACAGCTTCAGAACCACATTTGGCTGCTTCTGCCACCTGTGCTGTGTGGACGGACGCATTGTCTTAGAGCAACAGCAGTCAGCTCCTCTCTTTTACTCTTTGATTGCTTCAAACATCTGAGTTTTTGTGGACGGGGCTTGAAGGCTTTATAGTATACAGTTATGCCCCCAAATGTAAAATATGTTCCTTGTTCTCAGGTGAGGCAGAGGACTTTTTTAAAGAGCCTTTATACTTTTTGTCCCCTGAAAAATGCCATGAAAGAGTTTCGACAGATGCATGTACAAACGTTTGAAGTTCCTGCATTGAAAACAGCCTATTTTTTTGTCTATTTGTTGACTACTTATGGTTTATTTTGTGTCAGAATGCACATAGTTTAAGTGAATTTGACAGTTTGCTCAGCTTGCAACGGATTTCAGGACTCACTCAATACCACTATTTCCCTTTTAGCTTCTCTCCTTCATAATCTTCGTACATTTATGAAGGAGGTTCCGGGTAACCACAGGACACACATGATTTATTTTGCTTTTTGCGCAAGATAAAATGCTCTTCTTTACCTCCTCTAAATTGATAATTATAATCCAGTACCAAACTTTCTCTGCTCTGTCTATATAGCATCCAATTAGCCATATTAAAACCAGGACTGAGCAGTTACTACTGGTTCTACTACCGGTCTCTAGCTCTCATGTGGTTTGTTTCACATCTCAGTGAAGTCTTTTGCAGTGCAATATTTCAAGAGAGACCGTGCACGACTTAAATTTGATGCGGAAATCATCCATTTCCATGAAGAATATTTCATTTCATCCCTTTTACTTCTTATTTCATCACCTGTATATAAAAATGCAGGACGTGCTCAACCCAGTATTTAGGATGAATTACAAAAGGCTCACCAGGATATCTCGACAACACACACCCCCACAAAGACACATGTCGTAGTTCAGTTGTTACTGAAGGTACATAGAATCTTTGAGTTCAGAGCTCGATGCCGGATCAAGAGTTAAAAGTCTCGCTATAAGGGATGAATAAATGGATGGGAGGGAGCAGAAAGGGAAGGTGAGAAGTGGAAGGGGAACACATGAACTGCAACACTTGACTGTCTGTTCTGCTGGAGGAGACTGATTACAGTGCTAAGTGGAGGTGAATGTTTCTCAGCCCTGACATGGAACTAGGAAAAGGGATTCTGGATTGAGATGAAGAGCATGTGAAAAAAAAACAAAACGTCTCAGCAGAGGCAGTTCTGTCTTCCACTTTGACCTTTTCCACCTGAAAAAATAATTACCGAGCAGATAAAATGACCTGGAAACTGACACAACAAACCAGGCGCAATGTTATTTTCAAAACATGGGACAAAGGGAATCTTCCCGGCCTCTGCAGGGTTGGTATTCAGACAAAAAACATGTTACGTAACCTATTGGTTCTGAAACTTTATCCCAGCCATTCAGATGTGACTTTGGTGAGATGTGTTGCATTCCATCTCTTCATTTTCCTTCTGGCAGGAACATTCACAGCCAGAAAGAGAAAGAAAAAGAGACAACAAGGTATGCGCAAAGTGACCTTGGCGCTGCTGTGAGGCTGCCCAAACACAGAAACTATTTGCCGAATGACAGGGATTTTTTGTTTAAGAATCATCACAGAAATATTTGGACCAGAATATAATGAAACTGTAACCATAGCAACGGCTCGGCTAATCACGAGGATGCCGTCAGCAGGCCTGTCTGCCTTTATCTGTGAACATCAGCCAGATGAAAAGATGAGAATGAATTCCTTTGATTTCAATGCTTTATAGGAGCACGCGCTGGAGAAGGAGGAACCTGCACTATGTTACCCAGAATCAAAGAAGAAGGTGATGAGAGGGGTCGGGCTGCAGGCGGATCGGAGGGCAATACCTGCTCAGATGCACTCTGTGTTCTTATATCTGTCCATTCTACCATCACGTACAAACACAGACGCACAGTTTGCTCTCAGGCAAAGTGAAGTCTTTCATTTTGAGTCAGTCAGTGCAGCGGTGCAACTATTATGGGGGAAATCATGAATTCCATCTGCCTCATCAGCTGTCGCCCCCGACAGTGCGCTAACTAATGCTAACTTTGAAGACAAAAAAAGGCAGTACAAGTCGAGTTTCTTAGGAGTCTACTGCATCCGATATGTGTAAATGTAGGCACTGCTCAGCCGCATCTGCTGCAGGAGAAACAGGTGAAATCCTGCACTTTGATTCTATGTGTCTAGCATTGTACTTTCTGCCTATGTCTGCCATCCACAAAGAGTTTTATCATGAGTGCCTTTCGTAGTAACTCTATAAATATGCTCTGTAATGTAGACTGACTGACCATCCAGACATTCGGGAATTTTCTCAGTGGACTGGTCTTGCGAGGGCCTGCATTATTTAGCTTTTTGCTATGTGAAGCTATTCCAAAGGTCATTTTAGCTGCAGCGGCACGGCTGGTGAAATCTGTACTAGCTGGTAGCAGTTTTATCATCACAAATTAAAGCATCTTGCAGTTGTTGCTGAAACATGGAAGAGAAAACTCGCGGCCGGAGGTGCTCCAAACAAGAAAGAAAAAGGCTTTGTTGGCTGACGCTGCAAACTGTGAAACAGAGCAAATTTATTCATGCGGACCGCAGGTGATGACGAGGAGTGGTGACGAAGAGTCAAACTTGTGCTTCCCAGTAAAAAGATTATGACTGCTGCTACAGAATTAACCGAGCAAGTTTATATGTTGGGGTTATGACACAATATTGTTCCTTATGGTGTGATTTCATCTGAAGAATTTACATATTAAGGAGAGTTAGATGAACAGACTGAATGTTTTTATTAATGTTGTGGTTTTAGTACAGCTGCTGCTTTGACCAATTCCAGGGTTTCAGATAGAAAAAAAGGAAAAGTTTGCACCATATTTCTGTTTTAAAAGATGGACGTCAACTTTGACTGCATGTGGATAAAATAAACAAGGGAATCCAGTATATATTTGCATCATAGCCCATGAACCATATGTAAAATCAAGCAATAAAAATGATTTGTGTGACACTCTACAGTCTAAGCAAACAAGTGAAAATGACTGAAGCATAAAGGAAAGGATGGAGGAGGAGGCGGCAGGAACCAGGAAGTACAGTGGAATACAATGTTACCATTCATATCATCAGGCTTTACTCCATTCACGTTATTTATTATTGCACTGAAAGAAACAGAATGAATGCAAAGTATGTATGAGGATGAATAATCTGATTGAAAAAAACGGCTACTCCGTGTAACTTCCAGCAACTTCCAGATGAAACAGGAGCTCCTCAGTTCAGGGACAGAGGAGAAAAAAAGGACTCAGATGAAGCTGTAACATGAATCTGTCTGCAATAAAAGCTTGTGAATGAAAAAGAAAACTGAAAGCTGATCATTCTATTAATTCAACTCTGAATTTTTGCTTTCCCAACACACAAACATCTGGAGGAAAACCTTGGAAAATCAGTTTCAGTCTTTCACTTCTTAGCCAAACACAAACAAATGAACAGATTGTGGATTTTTTTCCCCCCTCATTTACGATTCGTTGATTGCCAAACGTGTTGTGTCAGTTTGAATTTAGCGTGTCAAACTGGGGCTGCTTGACGGCAAATTCCGCTGCTGCTTTCTGTTGCGAGTCTGTTCCTGCTGCAGCTTGAGTTGTTTTACCTGTGTTCTGTGGAATGATTAATTTTGCAGGAGCTTATTTCTCAAGTCTTACATGAAGCTGCAACATAAACTGCAGTCATCTATTGAGCCTGTTTTGCATATTTTAGCCTTCTTGAGGAGTCACATTTGAAGGTAAAACTTGTGTAAAAGCTCTGTAGGTGTCATTTTAAATACATGTTTCTTATGAGAAGTGAAAATGAATTCCCAGCCCTCTCTCTTTCTCCTCTCACTCCTGGAGATTCCTTACAAAAGCAATGCTTTCTGCGTCTCGACTGTACAACAGATTCTGGAGAGGCTTCCTGTTCTCCAACGTGGACTTGTTAAACATAAATATGCAGCATGCTTCTCAGTGCCAATTAACTCTCTCTGCATAATTGACAGTCCAGATATCAGCAAGTTTTCCAAGCATAATAATAAACGGCCACATAATAACAGCATTATCCCTGCAGAGAACGTTCTATCCAGAGCAGGTTCCACGACAAAATCCCTGAGGAACTTCCTGGAATTAGAGGATTTGCACGAGTGAAGACACAGAAAAGTGGTTCAAAACCTGATTCTGGTGCAGCTGCTTCTATCAGACGGTCAGAACCTGCAAATACACAGAACTTTATGTCTTTATGTGGAATAAACACAGACTTTAATGTTTCCAGTTACTGAATAACCAAAGAGAGAGAAATGTTTGCAGTTTAGAATCAGGAAGCTCATTTTTCTGGCTGTACACTGTAAAAACCTGTTTTAATTATGGTTTTGTAAACTGTAATTAATGGAACAATTTACTGTTATTTTACAGATATTACCAGTTTAGTTTAATTACAGGTTTAGTAAAATGGCAGAAAAAATGTTGACTGAAAAACGCCGAAACTGCTCAAAAATGCAAACAATGTCCACATTAAAAATCTGCATTTACATTAATTAGGGCCTGAACACTACAGTGCGTAGGACACTATTGTTCCTGCTATGTTTCTCGGTTTGGCGGTTTCTTTTTCTTACGCCACTTTGAACCCCAATTTGACCCCCTAAACATGCTCAAAAACTCCCCAAATTTGGCCCATCCAGGATGAAAAGTTATTAAAATTTCGGGGCTACGTCACACGGTGTGGGCGTGGCATGGCAGCCATTTTGAACAAAATCGCCATATGGAACGAAATGAGTTTTGGAAGTGAATGGATCCACGTAAAATAACCAAATCCACACAAATCCTCATTAATCTCAAAAACTAACATTTAATATACAATTCAGGAATGAGCGTGGTCAAACGGCTCCACAGCGCCCCCTACAAATATTCAAATACTCATATAAAATCACTGCTTTATCTTACAAACATGAAATTTTGAACACATGTACAGTATCCCAAGACCAACAGATTTGCACACTCTAAACTTCAAACAGCTCCATAGTGCCCCCTAGAAATTTCAAAAATTCCTATAAAATCACCGCTTTGTCCTACAGACATGAAATTTGGTACATGTGTAGAGCAGGATGAGACAAATACTATTGCGTGCTATAGACATTCCGATCATCTTCAAAGCGACAGTGAGGGCGGAGCGAGGGCCCGTCCAACGCTGCTTGCAGCTTTAATATTAAATTGTTCTTTTATAGCATTTGACCATAACAACACCCTATCATTTATTGTATCTGGGGGCAGTGTGGCCTAGTGGTTTGTGAAACAAACATGTAAGTGGTGGGTCGCTGGTTCAAGTCCCCGGACTGGCAAGAGGTTGAAGTGGGAAAGTGAGAGTCACTGCTTGCCCCAGTCACCACCACTGTGGGCCCTTGAGCAAGGCCCTTAACCTTGCCTGCTCACTGTGGCAACCTGTTTCTCTTATGTACAGTTAAGGTTAACTACGAATAGGATGGGTCAAAAACAGAGAAGGAATTTCCCCAAGGGGATCAATAAAGGTTAGATTCTTCTTATTATTATTACTATGATTTAATATTATTAATTAAATCAGAAAAACTTTACCGAGATTGTTGTTTTTTGAAACATGATGCATATTAAGGACTAAACGCCATCGTAAATGTCTCATTAGTGGTTTTTGTAGCACCTGCCTTGGCGGGGCCACAACGAAAGCAATGCGAGAGATATGAGGAGAAAAGTAAGAGAAATTTGGGCACATCTAAACTAAAAAAGCCATCTTTCCTCAGATACTCCATGCGAAAAAACCCACGCAGACTTCCCTCAGGGGCTCTGGGGAAAAGTCTTCACTCGGGGTCTTTCAACTGCAGCAAAGCACAGAGACCTTCGCACGCTGCTCAGATTTGGTCTCCATAAAAGAGGCCTGGTGGCACAGGAGACCATGTGGGAGGGAGGCAGAACAAGGCAGGGACATGCTGTGTCGGCTCCCAATTAACTTGAAAACATCTCATTGTTTTAAAATCACTGACACTTCCCTCCACGCTGTCCTAAAGCCCCCCCCCACACACACACATTATGTTTTCATCTTACCCTTTTTATATCAGCCATGGGTGTGTGTGCGACAATACACTCTCTATTCTCCACCACACATGCACAGACCTGTAACTACCATCATTAATGCAGTGGAGATACAGTATTTTTTGGAAATTATCATAAAATCACACCACAAGGGTGCTGAGGAAATTGGAGGTTCAATCCAGCTGTTATTTTTCTTCCATTATCATTTAACTCCGTGAAGTTGTAATCCACCTAAATACAAATAACTAGTTTGTTTGTCATGTAGGTGGTTTACACACTCAAACACAAGAGCATATTTTTCAGATGAAGGTCTCCCATGCGTAGTGAATCTTTATCGCTCTCTAGACACTGACCATGTTGAATAATGAAGATAAAACTGTCACAGTTAAATGTCTGCCATCCATCAACTCACTTTTTTTTACATGCAAGTCATTGCAGCAAGTTGCTAGAAGAGAACGATGAATGTGTGTCAGAGGTGCAATCACATAGTAAGTTGGCAGTTTTTTAGTCGGCCTGTCAAAAATAGCATTTTAATTCATCTGTAACTGCCTGTTTACGTTAGGGAGGAAGACACCAGCGAGAAAAGCTGAGATGCGGTGAGTGGAAGTGTTTGGGTTCCACAACACAAGTGGCAAAATTACCAACAAAAGCCAACACTTTGCAAAGTTCTCCTGCCTCTGCGAGACCAAAACAACATGGATATTGTTTTGTCACTGCATCAAAGGACATTTACTTGAGGTTAAATTGGCGCATCTGTGCAGATTTACAGTCTTCCAAGTCATGTTGTTAGTAAGTGCTTCAGTATAAGGTCACTAAACTTTTTGGTTCCTGGCTGATAATTGGTGTAACAATCCAATTAGAGATGGTTATTTGGGTCTGACATAGATGGCTCCCTTCACTTCTCTCTCAAAACCTCTGTCTTCACCGTCTAGAATGTGAAAATTGTTTTGTCAAAAGTGTGTCCCTTGTCCTTGATGCTTAGTCTCCCTTATATATCAGTCTGTGCACTCCTGACGAGCCGTGAGTCATGTGAGTAGGAGGTAAGAATAATTACTCTGAACCTTCTGTCAGTCAGTTACAACTGAGGAAGCCTCTTGGATGAGAGGTGAGACATCATCAAGAGCTAGAAAGAAGTCCAGTTGTCTTCTATAGAACCACTTAATCTGGACCAGCTTTCACATGTGGTCCCATTTATAATAAATAATAACCTATTGCTGTCTATCTGTAAAACGCATGCTACACCCACAACAAATCAGAGTAACGTAACGCCACACTCTTCCTTAAACCCTAAATGTCTTGTGTTGAATTGAGTTCAACAATTCAGTTCAAATTTGTGACAGACAGAAATGTGACAGTCAGGGTCTTACATGTTTTGAGATACAATACAAGAACACACAGCTGCTTTGTGCCTGTTGCGCACAGACTTGGGAAGCATCCAAAAGTTCACAGCGATAACTCAAAGCCACACGATACAAATTTATGAGGACAATCCTAGAAATCACCCTTAAAACACCTGACATCCAGCGAGGAAATGCTAACGTAGCAGAGAAATGGTGTCTCTTAGTTTAGTCTCTATTTTTGGTAAAAGCACAAACACAACAGTAAGGTGAGAAGAAACAGAAGTGTGTGTGTGTGTGTGTAACCCTCTGTGTACTACTGATATTCAGGATGGATCTAATTTTAGCTTCCAGACAGACAAAAAAGCTTTTTAGTATGCAAGCAACTATATTTCAGTGTTGCAATGCACCACTCTTATCATTCATGCCAGTCCCCACCAGACAAAGTATTTCCAGGTGAAACCCTTCAGCTCATCCTGCTCCACTGTGATCCAAATCCCAGGCCTGCAACAGTTAACAAACTGTGCCTGCTGAGCAGCTGGAGGTGTGTTTTGAGGGAGTGAGCGGCGGTTGACAGCTCTGTAAAGGGCGAGGGGCCATCAGGAGTGGACAGGCTGCACTTGCTTTAAACTCTGCTCATCATGGAGGACGCTCCTGCTGCTTCTGCTGACTGAAAGCATTCACTTTCGGAAAGATTACAGCAAATACTGGTTCTAATTAATCGAGAACGCAAGTGCTGTCCAACATGCATGAGCGAACAGTGTGCGCCCACATGCAGATGCAAAGAAATAATGAGTCACGGGCAATAATGAAGCTGTCATTAGATGGAGGAAGAGGAAGCATGTGGGGGCGAATGGCTGCAGTTTTCCCTCGCATTTATTTTTTAATGCTCCATGGAAAACAGTTATTATGCAGAGCACGGATAAGAAACTGAGAAACACACAACTTGTTTGCCCTCTACCTGACCTGACAGGAACAATGAACAACTACATGTAGGTGTGTGTCGCATGTTAGTGCATGTGATACACACCTGCCACGGACAGCAGCTTTGATGACGGGAGGCTGAAAAGGCTTTTTGTGTGCAGAGGAAAATGACCAGAGCTTCCGGACTGGTGCATGAGCATAATAACCCGGAAGAAAGCAGCGGTGCACTCATGCACACTCAATATTTCAGATGGACTTTACTGCAAAGGCCTTATTATTTGTGATTCTGCAGAGCTTTGCAGAGAGAAAAAGTAGATGACAAAAAAGGGGAAAAAATGTAGGCAGATGCATCCAGCTGTGAGGAGACAAGCTGACATAGATATTTCTGAGACAACGCAGTTAAAAGAGGACAAATCTCTGGCTGTGAAGCTGGTAATTACTGTATCAGATACTGTACAAGGTGCCCATGGCTCAAACCTCCCACTCAGACTGCTGCAGACACGCTGAGGACAAATCCAGCCACTGGCGTTAACCCACAGGTCTGACATTAGCACAGTTAACACACAGCGTAATGAAACGAGCGCGGCAATCGTACTCGCACAGGTAACGTATAGCAGCGAACTGTGATTAGAGCAGAGAACAAAAGCATATAATCCCTCAGGTTTCAATTATTGGATTTAATTATAGCACAGGCTAAGCACACTTTATTCATGTCTGCTGTGTGGTATTAAGCTAAATACATGTATATGGAATGACTCCAGGGAGAACATATGCAAAGTAATGCAGAGGCAGGAACAATAGGCTGTGTACTTGCAGTGATACACAGGAGGAGGTAGAGTTAGATCATCATGTGTACATTCCTGCCCTTTGATGTCTGTGTGAGTCCTGCTTTAGGTGACATCTTTGCATCTATTAGCAGCAAATGCAGAATGCTCTCAAGATTGTAACCGTAAATGCAAACAGCCCATAGTGTGCAGTCTGGAGAGGCGAAATTTTAAAAAATCCCCCTCAGTCTGACGGACGTCTGCTCCATTTGACGGTCCGGATCTCAGTGTCTTTTGATCACAGCTTCATTTAGCAGAATTTATTGTCAGAATAATTCATGACATGCAGCCCGGTGATCACGAGTGAAAAAACAGAGTCTTGAAGAGAGCAGAAATCAGAATCTATGTACAGAAATCGGAGCATTAACCGTACTGCAAACTCCCAGAGCACTGTGTTGATTTTGTTTTCAGCTGCTGAATTATGTAGCCTCATAAAATACAGAATATACATACATTCAGCAAGAAGAACAGCCCGAAGTCAGCAGTTATGGTATCTATGTATCTAGTTTAGTCATTAGGGAACCTGGAGATTGTTTGCATATTTGGTTTTCATTAATTTAGAGTCTCTAAAAATCCTACATAATCCAGCATTAAGGCTACTATAATACTAGAAAATGAAATGAAGAGATTTTTTTAGCATCTTACTCATAGACAGATAGAAAAACTTCATGTATAGAGGACAGGATGGAATTATGTTGAACCGAGTGACACCTTCTCAAACTTTGCTTCTCCTCCATCACCTCCTAATAGTGTTTTCTGTCCTCCATATTTGAGGTGCAGAACAAAGATTGAAGGTTTAAGCTCAGTTCTCGCTCGCTGTGAGGACAAAGCACTGCATCTGATAATAAAGTGGCTCCGGTCCTGAATTATTAATAATAGGTGCTCTTCTTCCGAAGAACAGGGATCAGCGCCCAGCAGGGAGTCCTCTGAGCTGCCAGGGTCTTGAAATATCCTAACTGTATGTGTAGCTCCTCTAGGTAGTAAGCATGAGACCCGAGATCGTTGAAACACAGGGTTTATTTGTCGCCTTTGATCGGACCCAACCCGTGAGAACTACAGACAAGGGAGAGCAAACAATCAAAACAAATGTACCGAAAGCATGGCTAACACTTTAGCTTCATACAATCCGCACAAATACATTAGCATACCTCGTAGGCTGCACACTACCATAAGGGCTGTATCTTGTCGTCTTCTTCCTTCTTCTGTCTTCGTCTTTGTTTACCTTTATCTTGTCATTTACTTAACTTATTACTTGAATCGGCTTTGGAAACGTCCGTGTTATTTCTCCCTCGCAAAAGCTCTGACAGGTGGTGCGTCACTAAAAAGGTGCCGTGTGGAAACAAATAATAAAGTGTCCGCCCTCAAATTAACAGGTAAGTGGGAATAGAAAATAATGAAATAAATAAAGAGAAATAAATGAACTGACATGGGAGGCAGTTACACTCCCACCAAATCTTAACTGATTTCTTAGAACACCTATTACAACTCAGAAGATAGTGTATAAACCTTGCTTCCAAAGAATTATCATCTAATAATCAAAGAATTAATAAGGCAAATCAAACTGAGAGTGAGAAGATGATATGCTGTGGTCTTCAGCCGGCTTCTAACAGAGTAACCGTTCTCTGAATCGGCCTCTCCAGGTACACTGGTTTGGAGGTGCGTTTCCCCATCTTATCCAGTGTTGAATCGCTGAGCAGCAACCTTAGTGACCTCACTTTGCCATCTCTTCCTGGGTGTACTTGAACGACCTTAGCTAGTCTCCACTCGTTCCGTGGTATCCCATCATCCTTCAAAAGAACAATGTCATCGACCTGTGCATTTCTGCGGTCCTTGGTCCACCTTTGCCTGTGTTGGAGGCTCAGAAGATATTCTTTCTTCCAACGTGACCAGAAGGTGTTGGTGAGAAACTGGACTCGACGCCATCTCTTGCGGAGGTAAAGATCTTCCCTGACAAAGATTCCAGGAGGAGGTGATATGATTGCAGACTTCATGGTCAGGATGTGATTTGGTGTCAATGGCTCTGGACTGGATGAATCACTCAGGTGGTCTGTAGTCAGTGGTCTGCTATTCACAACTGCCATGACTTCATACAGAAATGTCCGAAGAGAGGACGAGTCAAGTTGCTTGGATGATTGATCCAGAATGAGCATCAAAACACTTCTGATGGTGCGAATTTGTCTTTCCCAGACTCCGCCTGTGTGACTTGAAGCTGGTGTATTAAAGATAAACTCACATCCCTTGTCCTTAAGTTTTTCTTGATCCATCTCCTTTAATGCTTCCAGAAACTCACGCCTTGCCCCAACGAAGTTTGTCCCCTGATCACATCTTATCTGCCGCACTGCTCCACGAATGGCGATGAATGAACGCAGGGCGTTAATAAAGGCATCAGAGGTCATGTCGTCGAGCATTTCAATATGTATTGCTCTGGAACACATACAGGTCAGTATCAATCCATACTTCTTCAACTCTTTCCTCCCTTCCTTGACAAAAAACGGACCAAAGCAGTCCATGCCACAATAAGTGAATGGAGGTGTGGCCTCTGTCCGGTCTACAGGAAGATCGGCCATCCTTTGCTGTTCCATGCCCCGTCTGAATTTCCTGCACTTAACACACTTATAGATGTGGGATGAGACTAGATTGCTGCAGCCGAGGATCCATATGCCGTTGGAGCGGAGCTCGTTCATGGTCATTCCACGGCCTTGATGATTTACTCTTTCGTGATAGTGCTTGACCAGCAAAGATGAGATGTGACTGTCCCTTGGTAGAACTGCTGGGTGTTTTACATGTGAGTGCAAGGCAGCATGAGTCAAGCGTCCTCCGACTCTAATGATACCTTGATCGTCCAGGAATGGATATAGTCTGTGTAGCTTGGACTTGGATTGTGCGACCTTATGCTGTTGGAGATGCTTGATTTCTTGAGAGAGAGCTGTTTCTTGAACCATTTTGATTATGCTCAGCTGTGCTTCTCTCCTTTCCTCAAGGCTGGTGGCTTCACAGGACCGTGGTTTCAGGCCTTTGACTTCCTTGGCAATGCGCTTCAGTCTAGCAATAGCCTTCACCAATCTTGACCAATCAGAGAACTTATGTAGACGATCCAACAGTGATCTCACCTCGTTTGCTTGTGTGTCATGAACCTGGGCCTTCCTGAGTTCTGCGTCGTCACTAGGGATCTCACCCACCTTGAAATCTCCATCTGGTAGCTCCTTCTGCCAAAGCATGTCTGGGCCTGTGAACCAGTTAGATGTTAACAGCTGGTCAGCTGGGAGGCCTCTGGAGGCGTGATCAGCTGGATTTTCCTCTGAAGTCACATATCTCCATTGACCAGACCTTGTGCTTCCTTTGATGCGCTCCACACGGTTAGCTACAAACACGTGAAATCTTCTGGCTTCATTACTGATGTAGCCTAACACGATCTTCGAATCAGTCCAGAAGACTTCTTGTGTGCATTCCACTTCAAGCTCCTTCTTGAGCATATCACTAACACGGACAGCCACCACAGCTGCTGAGAGTTCGAGTCGTGGTATGGTGGTCACCTTAGTAGGAGCAACCCTCGATCTTCCCATGATGAGAGAACAATGCACGTCACCTGATGTACTGATCACTCTGAGATATGAGCATTCTCCATATCCTGACATACTAGCATCGGAGAAATGATGCAACTCATAGTGCAGAACCTTAAAATTCGGTGGAACATAGCACCTCTGGATCTTCACACCAGCCAGGTTTTTCAGGTCAAGGAGCCAGGATTCCCACAGAGGTCGTAGGTCGTCGGGTAAGGTGTCATCCCAGCTAAGTTTGTCGCGGCACATCTGCTGAACAATCCTCTTTCCCATCAAGATGAACGGTGCCACAAATCCGAGTGGGTCAAATACTGAGGCGACCGTAGACAGGACACCTCTTCGGGTGAGCGGATTCTCCTTGACGACGACTCGGAATTGGAACTCATCCGAGGTCACACACCACTGAACACCAAGCGCTCTTTCAATGTGATGCTCACCCAGCGCCATATCCTGATCTTTGACAACCTCAGTACGTTCCTCTTCAGGGATTGTGGCCATGACCTTGTAGCTATTTGACATGAACTTATGCAGCCGGAGTTTGCCTGTGCTACAGAGTTCTCTTGCTTCTTTCACAAGTTGAATGGCACGACTTTCTGATGTGACACTTATTAGGCCATCATCAACATAAAAATTCCTTCTGATGAACTGGATGGTGTCTTCACTGAACCTCCCTCGTCCTTCATCAGCAAGGTGTCTTAGTCCAAAGTTGGCACAGCCTGGTGACGAGGCTGCACCAAACAAGTGAACCCTCATTCGATAGATGGATGGTTGGGCTTCGGGGTTCCCATCCTCCCACCAAAGGAAACGTAAATAATCTTGGTCTTCTGCCTTCACGTGGAATTGATGGAACATGCGCTCAATGTCACACATTATCGCCACGGGACCTCTACGAAAGCGACAAAGAACTCCAACCAAGTTGTTCGTCAGCTCTGGGCCGGTTAGTAGGTGGTCATTCAGGGAAGTCTCTTGAAACCGTGCAGAACAGTCAAAGACCACACGGATCTTTCCAGGCTTGTGGGGATGATACACCCCATGGTGTGGGATGTACCATGCTGGAGTCTTGTCGATTTCTTCCCCAGGAACCTTTCCTGCATCTCCGCGGGCTATGATGTCATCCATGAAGGTTTTGTAGTCGTTGTAATACTGTTCATTTCGTTTCATCTTTCTTTCTAGGCATCGGAGACGGTGTATGGCGCAGACTTTGTTGTTTGGTAAGTTAGGTCGCTCCTTCTTGAAGGGCAGCGGCATCTCATAGTGACCATCCTTATTGAGCCTGATGTTCCGTTGCATCTGTGACAGAAAACGGAGGTCTTCTTGAGAGATGCTGGTGTCATCTGGACCTCTTTCGACAAAGTCTGACTCCAGGACCTTGATGATGTCTGCAGGTGAGACCACTTCTTTGACGTGTGTTCTACAGACATAATGCACTTCATTTGTGAGGTTGGAAGGCAGCTGACAATCTGGCAGTACTTGGTTCACAACAACTTGGTGACTCACTCCTATTGCGTCTCCATAGTCGAGATGTAGGTTGCTGTAACCTACTATGCTCCAGCCTAAGTCTGTTCTCTGTCCGAATGGCTGATTTCCTTCTCCTGGCACCACCTCCCTTGGAACGAGAGCTTGAGGACAGTTGTAGCCAATTAACAAGCCAATATCACAACTTTGTTGGGGTGCTATCTCGGTTGCCAGGTGTTCAAGGTGAGACCAAACCCTTGCTGTCTCTGGTGTGGGAATATGTTCTCGGTTTGCAGGTATAAAATCTCTTGTATAGGTTACTGGCAGAGGTATTACCTTGTCTGAGTAAAACCCTCTTACTTGCAGGCCGGAAACTCTTTGACATGGTACAATGGTGTTTCTCGAAGCCATGGTGGATAGCTTTAACTGAACTTGCTCAGTCTTTGTGCGGAGAGCCCTTGCAGTTTCTTCGAGGAGGAAGGTTGTGTCACTTTGTGTGTCTAAAAGTGCATACACAAGAATTTCACAATCGGGCTCACTTGCTGCTGACACCCACACTGGCATGATGGTGGATGTATGAGTGTCTTTGATGTTCTGAAGGACTCTGTTTGATGTTGCCTCAAACGAAGATCTGATTGTTTTGTGTTGTTGTCGATCTATGCGTCCTTCTTTCAGTCTGTCGCAGTTATCTGTTTCATTAGCTCTTGTTAGCATCTTTCTGCTTTTAGCTCGATTATCATGTAGACAGGTAGGATGTTTTTTCTCACATATGTCGCAGTGCTGTCTTCTTTCACAGTCCTTTGAGCGATGACCAGACTGCAGGCATCCAAAACACAGCTTCATTTCTTGGACAAACTTCACCCGTGCAGGTACAGTTTCATCCATGAACTTGCGGCACTTCAGTAGACTGTGGCCCGTCTTCTCACAGAAGACACAGCTTATGACAGGAGTTCTTTCATCTGAGATTGTTGCGAGAACTCTTGTCCCAGGAGCTCTGTTCCTTGAAATCTTGTTCTTCTCACTTTCAGCTGGTTTTAGTGCACCAAGAGATGTTATTGGGTTACAAGCAATTTTAGCTTCACGACTGAGGAACTTAACAAAGTCGCTGAAACTTGGGAACTTGTGACTTTGCTCTTCTATTTCCATGACCTTTCTATTCCACCTAGTGGTCAGCCAGTCTGGAAGTTTAGAAAGAATCTTCTGATTTTCATTACAGTCATTGAGCACTTCAAGGCCTCTGACATGAGACATGGCTGCTTCACAGCTGCGGAGGAAATCAGCGAGGTCTTGAAGTTCTGCACTGCTCTTGGAGTTTATCTTGGGCCATGCATCAAGCTTGTCTCTAAAGGCTTTGGCAATGAGGAATGGGTTGCCGTATCTCTCTTCAAGCACAGTCCAGGCTGCACGATATGCTGTTTCTGTGCCTAGCAGGAAGTAGCTGTCTATGGCTTTCTTGGCTGTGCCACTCACATACTTTCGCAGGTAATATATCTTTTCCTCACCTGGTATGTTCTTCCTGTCAATGAGTGTCTGGAATGAAACCTTCCAGTCATTAAATCTGAGTGGGTCACCGCTGAATATTGTTGGTTCAGGTAAAGGGAGCCGGCTTGCACTGATGGACTCAGCGAATACTCTCACCAGAGCTGCTGTGTTATCTTCTTGTCGCTGCAGTGTCGTGGCTGGTGGCAGAGGGTGATGTGACAGGTTGCATTCATCCTTTATTTCTTTCCTGTCCTTTGAGGAGACGTGTTGATGAAGTAGATCATGTATTTCATCATCAGAACACTCACTCTGCTCATACACTTGTTGTCGTGCTTTGGCAGCATTCAGATTTTTCAGTGTCTCCAATCGTTCCACTTCTCTGCGCTTGGCTTCTAGCACCCTTTGTCTCTCTGCATTTTCAGCTTCAAGTTGTTCTAGTTCTTTAATATGATGTTCTTTCTCTAACAGTACTTGCAATGCAGCTTCATTGGCTGCAACCTCTGCTGCAGCTTCTCTTCTGTGAGCAGAATACTGGCTTGAATGTCTGGATGTGATCTTTGAGTTGCTTTGAGAGTGAACTGAAGAGGACATTGAAGTCCTGCTGTGGTGAGATGTGAGACTTGTTCTGACTGATGCTGCAGGCTTGTAGACAGATTCCATGTCTCTCTCTTTTCTGCATGGTTTCTCGATTTCTTGACCTTCATTGTTTTCTATTTGTAGATAGCTTCTTGCAGTTTTAATTATTTCCTTTGTTAATGCTTCACAGGTGTCTGCTCTGCGACGTGTGTCAGGGTCTATTGTGTCAGTGTGTCTTAACTCTTCATAGGCATCATTCAGGTTCTTTGCAGCATTGCTCACCTTGGTGATGTGTTCATGCAGCAGGCTGTCTGAGCACTCTCCACTCACAGCTCCTTTAGCGTCCTTAATGATAGCCTTCCACTTCTCATAGCTCTTGATGAAACGGCGTTGAACCCTTTTTACTTGCTCCTGGTGCAAATCTTGGCCCTTTTCCGTCAACTTGCGAGCTCTTTGGCTTCTTTGTAGCTCTGGAGAAGAAGCATGCTGATCAGCATTGATGCTCAGTGCTCGCGGATGTGTGTCTGACTCACACTGCTGCTTGTCTTCACCGCCACCATCATCATCTCTGCCACTCTCAGGGAAGTGTTCTGTGTTTAACATTCTGCTTAGATTACTTCAATTAACTTGGGTTTGACTCTACCTTTAGCCTTGTAGTTACCAAATAGTATGGTCAGAAACAACTTTAACGTAGCCCAGTCACCACTCCGTTTTTAACATTTAACTAGTGATACTCTTTGTTCTTGTTATTCCTTCAACTGCTTTCAATGATAATTAAGCAATAAATGTTATCCCTTGCAGGTAAGTTTCAAATACCTCAAACGCTTAACAATTCACCTGTAAATTACTATTGTGATACATCATGTTAATTTAACCATCACCTGTTTTAACTTAAGTTTCCAGTGCAACTCTCAAGTAACACAATCTCAATATCAGCTCAATGCATCAATTAGTAAATCACAGATTCCAGCAATGAAGGATATGTAAACAACAACCTAGAATGAAAAAATGTTCCTTTGTTTCAGTCACTTGTAAAGCGTTCAGAGTCTTTAATTACGCAATCACATGAGTGTCAAACTTAACCCTCCCGTGCCAACTGCTGCGTGAACAGTGGTAACGATGCACCCGCGGCGTGGAGAATCGTCTTCCCTCTCGTGAATCACCAAGCCTCGGCGCCTTTCTTCTCGGCTACTCTCATGAAGCAGGCGAGTTCTCACTGTAGCTCCTCTAGGTAGTAAGCATGAGACCCGAGATCGTTGAAACACAGGGTTTATTTGTCGCCTTTGATCGGACCCAACCCGTGAGAACTACAGACAAGGGAGAGCAAACAATCAAAACAAATGTACCGAAAGCATGGCTAACACTTTAGCTTCATACAATCCGCACAAATACATTAGCATACCTCGTAGGCTGCACACTACCATAAGGGCTGTATCTTGTCGTCTTCTTCCTTCTTCTGTCTTCGTCTTTGTTTACCTTTATCTTGTCATTTACTTAACTTATTACTTGAATCGGCTTTGGAAACGTCCGTGTTATTTCTCCCTCGCAAAAGCTCTGACAGGTGGTGCGTCACTAAAAAGGTGCCGTGTGGAAACAAATAATAAAGTGTCCGCCCTCAAATTAACAGGTAAGTGGGAATAGAAAATAATGAAATAAATAAAGAGAAATAAATGAACTGACATGGGAGGCAGTTACAGTATGACTCTGTTGAGCTGATATTCCAAACTGGCTTTGTAAAAACATCCCCACGCCTTGTCTGGTATTGAAAACTCACTCCATTAGTGACACCAATGCACCCGAGCAGGGCTTCTGCTGATTCGTAGTTCAGTAGGAGCAGCTTTTGATTTAGGCTGTGCCACTTTTGTTGCCAGACAGCAAAGCAGCTATTAATAATATAAGCAAAACCCCATGTTGTGTTTATTGGCATTTATGTAATAGTCAAGCCTTTCATAGAGCCTTCACGTTGCGACAAGTAGCTAAAAGTCAGGTTTGTGACAAGATACGAACTCTGGCCAAATGCATCAAAGTCTGGCCTCCCTCCACACCCTTAGGTGCCAGTATACTCCATCAGAAATGCTTGTTGGACTTTCCACTCCCACTGATTTCCCAGGCGTGTGGAGATCAGAAAGTGGCCTAAGGTCTGAACGCCTCTCTCAAGCGTTCTTTTGTTATTCTTTATATAACTGTTTCTGTCACTTTTGAAATAAACAACCGAGTTCAGCGCTGTGAACGTCTTTCTGGAGTGACTGTCTGAAAATGTGCACATTTCTCTATGATGGCCAGCTTTTCTTTTTTGGCTTCTAGTGTCGCCGGTAAAGCTTTATAATTTTGTCTTCAGTCACAGTAAGACAACACTTTGTAAGAACTCCGTTTCAAGCATAACCCTGACAGTACTTCCCACTTCTCAGTACTGAGGATAGACTACTTCTTGGTCTGACACTTAAAGCAGGCTTAAGGAGAATTCTGGCGAAAGCAAAAAAAGCCCACATTTGAAAATTAAGCCCGTCTCCTGCAGCAGCCATCCCGTCTCCTCTTTCTGTTCTACGTCACACCAAAAAAAGCACAGTCATACGTGCACCCTTCATATGCACATACACTGATCCGACACAACAATCTGACCACTGACAGGTGAAGCGAATAACATTGATCATGTTGCTACTATGTGCTGTTCTACTGGAAAACCTTGGATTTTAACATCCGTGTTGATGAGAATTAGACACCCAAATAAACATTGTCCCACAACAAGCACACTCCCTCATGCAAATGGAAATCCCAAATGTCACAGGATGAAAATGCATCCCACCACATGGCAACAACATAGAACTATTGAGGAACATGATAATGGCCCAACATGTTGATTTGACCTCCAAACTTCCTACACCCCATTCTGATCAAGCATCAACAGGATACAGTGGAACAAGTTTGATTGACAGAGGCCCCACTGCACAACCCAGAGTACCCAAAGGACCTGGTTCCAGACCCCATAGGACACCCTAAGAGGTCCTCTTGTCCAATGGTTCAGAGCATTTATGACCACATAAGATGGACCAACACAATATTAGGCAGGCGGTCATAATGTTATGTCTGATCGGTGTATAACACAACTTTGATGGCAAACATAAACATGAAATGGAATTAGCCGAAATCGCAGCCACTACAATCTGACTGCAGCAGAAGGCTAAACTATTAGCAACGTTCAACAATGTGGGATCTGGTGATACCTGGCCCTGGCCCATGCTGCAGCTTCGCCCTGGACGAGCCCTCCAGGATTATTTGCCTTTCTTAATTATTGTGTACTATTGCTTGTGTACCTTGATGAATGGGTTAAAGTGGTACTACTTTTTTTCTACTGGTCTTTGTTAAAAATAGGTAATAGATGAGGAAAATAATCAATAATTCTCGATCAATGGCAAGCTTGGAAAATAGTTATTGTTCGTAACTCTAGTTCTATGAGTACAATTTGCCAGTGGTAACTCATCATTTTATCTTTCTTTCCTTTGTCTATTTCTGTCTTTTTGGGCTAATTGTTTTGGGTTGCTTTGCAGTGGAGGCAGTCGTTGCAAGTGCAGGAATAGCAGCTTTTCCTGCAGGATTTTCTGCCAATGAATCAAGCTTTCCACCATCTCAGGGGATACATACATACAGATCTGCATTTGTAGAACAGTCAGCTGCAACGACTCCACTCTTTGAACAGAAGAAGTCTCCTGTCCCGATGTAGATTTTCTAAAAACTGAGCCAAGAGGAGGTGTAGAAGTCTAGTTTCCTCTCAGATCCTTTGAGTTATAATACACGGAAGGGTTATTATAGGAGTTTTGCTTGTTGATGGCTAAAAATGACTGCCTGTACTGCAGCTTTAACACTGGCAGTAAATCATTTGGTGCAAACTTGGCCAGTGTGATCAAATATCAGGGGATACAGGCAGTTTGGAAACAGTTAAAGTTTTAAAAGGTTGTTTTCAACACCACAGCCTCTCGAACTCCAGCTATGCGCTTGCATTGTGCACTTAGATGAGAAAAGGCCATTTTGGCACAAGTTAAATTTTAGTATAAGGCTTGTGCTGGAATCTTAAACCCGAGAGGCTTTTAAATGAGAGCAGCAACAGAAATACAATTCATATCAGTCACACAAAGTCCCCAGCTAGAGAAGAAAGTTCACACTTGTAAGCATCTGTCTGTAGTTCTACTTTAGTACCTTTAACTTCTGTACCAGCTTTGCTACAGCTGGTCTCTTGATAGTTTATCCTATATCTATGTATCAAGTGCAATGTGCTGTATAAAATCCACCCCCAGCACATGTTTTTCTGCAGGTATTCATATAATCTTTGGTAACTTTTTTAGGAGATTGAATTTAGAATGATTGCATTTCAACCCAGGTATAGTGCATTTGTTTCTTTTTCAACCCACAGGGAGTTGTGGAAGTGTTATAAGGTCATGAAAATGTAATAACTCCAATATTATCATCATCCTTTTGGAAAGCCTCCCAAGCCCTTTGGTAGCTGCATTCACATTAGCTTTCACTTTCCCCTGCACTCCTAACAGAGTCAGGCTCAGCTGCTGGTGTGAGCTGTCAGAGCGATAATTCCCCTTTACTTTGAAGAGGCAGATTTACTTAAGTATGTGAGAGAATTCTGTAAACAGCCTTGTGTTTTTCCCTTCTGATCCAAAAGTTAAAATGCAAGTTGTGAAGTGAGTCGACGTGAGACGAGGATGGAGGTGGACGCTACTGTTTCCAATCTCCCCACCCCACCTGGAGCTCAATGGCTTCAGTCAGAAACAGAAATAAGAAGCACATAGCTCGTAACACAGAAGGCAAGCCCCCGCAGGCTCCTGCTCAGGTGTGATTTTGAAAGACAACGAAGTGCTCTGGCACGTAGTCGGGAAGGCTTCGGTCAGTCCAGTGCAAGGAGGCATGGAGCAACCTGAGGATGTGTGGCAACAATCCGCCTCTCCCTGACATGGACCTTCCTCTGGGAGACCCTGACAGGACTCCCATCAAACGAAACGCACCGAGTTTCCAAACTTTGTTGTGCCTTTCATGTCTTTGTTCTCTTTTTTTTTGTCTCAGTCTTGAGTTGGTCGTCCTGTGCAAAGCAACGTTGGTTTTTAGGTAGGAAAAAGAGATCTCCCTCTTCCCCCCGGCTAGATCAAACCAGCCAGTAAGTGCTCATGAAAAGCACCTCAGCTGTGGTTTGATGAGAACGCAGACATATTACTGTCATCTGCTTCAGTGATTTTTGTCAGCACCCTGTTGACTTTTTGCAAAACCCCGTCCTGCACTCCCCTCCTGTCAGAGGCAACTTTATCAATCTATCATAGCCGCAGTGAGGTCAAGTCAGAGGTTGTTGAAGGACTCATAAACAGTTTTTTCATCCATGCAAAAATTAAAAGTGCTTCGCCGAGGCACATGAGGACAAACTGGAGCATCAGCCTGGCCAAAATCCCACCAGCCCTGCTTTGAACCTGCCACTAAGCCTGCAGGAACAACTTGCAGAGAGAGTGAATGGCAGATTAGAGATTCACCTCAACCCAGGCGACACCCACCTGTTGATACATGGGATGTGGAACACTGATGGCTTCATCAATCTGTTAAAGTGACAGCGTTCAGTCATTCAGACAAAGGTCACTTTTTATGCGAATGTTCCTCACTGCGTCATTCAGAGAGGCATGGTGGCTGCACGATATCTGCCATGTGAGTGAGAGCTGACAGTACATAAAGGTGCAAGAAGCTGCCAATAAACACAAGAATAAACCTAAACTAATAGCCAATGATCAACACGGAGATGGGATTTAGAGATAAGACTAATCAGGTTGTAGCGTCAAATGATTGGGTTCTTTTCCTCATTTCAAACAGGTGAGATGTCACACACAGAGACACAGTTTATCAGCTACAGATAATTATTTATTAGACACCGTCATGGTCAGCAGTCAGATGATCTTTTTCTGTAATTTTTTTTATTGCAGGGATTTTTCAGCATCACAGCCAAATGATTGTGTGCAATATGAATATTCTGACTTTGCTCGTTGTTAAACTAAAAAAACACACGCTGGCCCTCAGGTTAATTCAGTGTCGTGCAGTTCAGGTACGTAAATGTTACCAGGTCCGACCCAGGAAGATTGCTGTCACGACTTTTACAGAAAACTGACCATTCAGACGTGCAGCCGACACTTTCAGAGGCCATCAGATTAATAGAAAGCAGTCTGGCAGGATCGAGCATCACATCTATTTCTTTAACATCCAGCATGAGTAATAGTTTGAGGTGCTGCTGGAGCCGCAGATCCTCAGTCAAACTGTAATCTTCACTCCTTTTCTTGTCATTTCATCTCGAAAGCAGCAGAATTGTCCCCATCAGCGCGACACATTATGGGATTTTTGCGCGGAGTCTCTCGAGTGCAAACCCTGGGGAGAGCTCCAGCCCTCTCCTCCCTCCGCTCATCTCACCCTCTCTGTAGCACAGAAGCCATGTGGGAGTGGAGAGGCAGGAGGGAGATGCTTAGCAAAATGGGAGGCACTTGAGATATGAAACAGGGGACTAATGAGGATATTAAGACACGAGGAGGATGCTCCGGTAGGTACAAAACCAGCAGTGCAGGAGAAATATAACTTCTCTTAAATCTTCTTGAGTCTGAGTAGCTGTGGAAATCCCCACGTCCCACTCAGTGTGGTGCAGGAATGCTAGTGTGAATTCTCCCCATAGGTATAACTGTGTGTGTGTGTGTGTGTGTGTGTGTGTGTGTGTGTGTGTGTGTGTGTGTGTGCGCTTCTGCACGCTGCCAGCTCAGGAAACAGTCAGGGCTTGTCTGTGGTTACATAAGGCCTGCAGGGATTTGGTGTGAGATGATAACAGGTAAGGAATACAAAGGAAGTAACAAAAAAAGTGAAGCAAAGAAACTCAAAGAGCCCGAAACTGTCATTCAACGGAGGCGCAGATGTAAATAATAGGTTGGTTTGAATGGAAATTAATGTAGTATCACAATAACACTTGCAAAATGGCACTTTATTTCTCTTCTGCAGGCACGATGCACAAAAACATACCAGGATTTATACATTTAAGATCCAGATGGAGGATTTAAGAGGACCTACTGGCAGAAATTAATTGTAATATTCCTAATTATGTTTTCCGTCATGTATATCATCTGAAAAGAAGAGCCTACCATCTTACTTATTACTTACATACAGTTGTGGTCAGAAGTTTACATACACTTGTAAAGAACATAATGTCATGGCTCTCTTCAGTTTCCAGTTATTTCTACAACTCTGATTTTTCTCTGATACAGTGATTGGAACAGATACTTCTTTGTCACAAAAAACAGTCATGAAGTTTGGTTCTTTTATGACTTTATTATGGGTTAACAGAAAAAGTGACCAAATCTGTTGGCTCAAAAATATACATACAGCAATGCTAATATGTGGTTACATGTCCCATGGCCATTTACAGTGTTTTTGGTAGCCATCCACAAGCTTCTGGTTGAGTCTTTGACCACTCCTCTTGACAGAATTGGTGCAGTTCAGTTAAATTTGTTGGCTTTCTGACATGGACTTGTTTCTTCAGCATTGTCCACATGTTCTCAATGGGGTTTAATTCAGGACTTTGGGAAGGCCATCCTAAAACCTTAATTCTAGCCTGATTTAGCCATTCCATTACCACTTTTGATGTGTGTTTGGGGTCATTGACCTGTTGGAACACCCAACTGCGCCCAAGACCCAACCTTCGGACTGATGATTTTAGGTTATCTTGAAGAATTTGAAGATAATCCTCCTTCTTCATTATCCCATTTACTCTCTGTAAAGCACCAGTTCCATTGGCAGCAAAACAGCCCCACAGCATAATACTACCACCACCGTGCTTGACGGTAGGCATGGTGTTCTTAAGCTAAAGGCCTCACCTTTTCTCCTCCAAACATATTGCTGGGCATTGTGGCCAAACGGCTTGATTTTTGTTTCGTCTGACCACAGAACTTTCCTCCAGAAGGTCTTATCATTGTCCATGTGATCTGCAGCAAACTTCAGTCCAGCCTTAGTGTGCCGCTTTTGGAACAAGGGCTTCCTTCTTGAACGGCCGCCTCTCAGTCCATAACAATGCAAAACACTTGACTGTGGACACTGACACCTGTGTTCCAGCAGCCTCTAATTCTTGGCAGATCTGCTTTTTGGTGGTTCTAGGTTGACTCTTCACCCTCCTGACCAGTTTTCTCTCAGCAGCAGGTGATAGCTTGCATTTTCTTCCTGATCATGACAGTGACAAAACAGTGCCCTGCATTCTATACTTACAAACAAGTGTTTGCACTGTTGCTCTTGGGACCTGCAGCTGCTTTGAAATGGCTCCAAGTGACTTTCCTGACTTGTTCAACTCAATGATTCACTTTTTCAGATCTGTGCTGAGCTCATTTGACTTTCCCATTGTAGCGTTTGTGGGCGTTTGTATCCAATGAGCCCTATTTTAAATGGCCTCAGAGAAGGCATCTGCTGTAGTCACTCATAATCACTCACAAGAAGTTAGGAGGCCATCTTATGAAGCTCATTTCATTGACACAACTTTCTAAGTCACCAAAATTGCTAATTCATGTTGCTGTATGTATATTTTTGAGCCAGCAGATTTGGTCACGTTTTCTGTTGACCCATAATAAAGTCATAAAAGAACCAAACTTCATGAGTGTTTTTTGTGACAAAGAAGTATCTGTTCCATTCACTCTATCAGAGAAAAATCAGAGTTGTAGAAATAACTGGAAACTGAAGAGAGCCATGACATGTTCTTTACAAGTGTATGTAAACTTCTGACCACAACTGCATACTATATATTCAAATTTTCTGTTTATGCTTTGGTCTTTTCGTTTATACATTTCAGTGTATCTGTCTTTTAACACTTTTCTTTCCTATGTCTTATTTATCTTTTCCTAACTTTTGACTTATCCTGCCTGGTATTGCCTCAGTGCAGATTCATGACACTTATCTTATGACATGTATCTATGCCTTTCACTTTGTCTGTTCCTGTTTTTATGGTGGCCATCATTTATAACAATCCTTTATGGGATGGTTGTGAATTTACTGTGTAGAGCACTGTGTGTTACATTTTATTTGTATGAAAGGATTATATAAATAAAGACCGATTGATTGATCGATTGTACAGAAACCCAGTATGGACAAACCAAACACTGGTGCAAGTGAGAGGTGATTGTAATCTGCAGCCTCACCCCTAGATGGCACTAAATCCTGCACACTGGACCTTTAAGAGACAAATAATGAATCCTAAAGCAAAATCATATCAGTTTTACTAGTCCAAAAATGCTCCAATCACTGTTTTTCCAACTTAATGTAGAAGTTTATATCCTAATTTATAGCTGTTCCAGTCTCTGGACTCCGTCAGGTCGACAGTTAGTGCTGCAAAATGCATATTTTCACCGTTGCCCTCATGCACAAGCTTCTGCATCATTGTTCCATTTAAATTAGTAGGTTGACATTTTGGGAAAATTAGCTAATTTACATAAGACTGACATTATTCTCATGGGGAAAGCCACAAATTGAGGTTTTTACACAATGATTTTGGTGCACAGTGAATTAATGAATAAACAATATATAATTAGTTAATTTCAGGGGATTGGAGTTAAAGGTAGGGAGATGAAGCCACAGCCTTCCCCTGTTTCCAGCCTTTGTGCTATACTATTAGTTTGTGTGCAGTCCCCAGTGCTTTTCATGATGACAGGGAAGCCTATTTAAATGCCACACAGATGATCTGTGATCTCTGTTCATGGCTTAGACACCACTTTACATTTGATCTCATGTAGATCAGCAACATATCAGTTGGCTGCTGTATATCAGCTATGCAGATTTGTGCCTCTCAAACTACATAAACTGACTGAAAAAACATTGAATAACATTCAAATATAGTCGAATAAAATACAAGATAATAGCTTTCTTTACTGATTTGTCAGATGTTTACTGTCAGGGCTGAAAATTTTAAAACTTTAACAATCCTTACCAGATGTTTTGTGTGGCTAAATACTTCAGGAATTCAATCAGTTAACATGCAGTGGACTAGAACTATATATTATATACAGTTCATGATGTGTTTTCTTAATGTATTCAGCCTCTCTGACTGATAAACATCACAGTCAAGCACATGCATTGAACTCCTGGAAAAAACTTTCAAAACTAGACAATCAAAATCTCTCCAATTCAAGTAAAATGAAAAGTTTCTATCAAGCGTCATAATGTTGAGCCGACATCTCGACCAATCAGCTGTAAGATCAGGCGAGCCAGGAGTTTCCCATCATGCCCTGAAGCTCCAAAAACTGCAGCCTCCTTGATCTCATGGTGTTATTGTTGCCTACATTTCTGTGATGTCAGAGCAAGTCAAGATCAGCAAATCTAACTGGCAGGCAGCGATCGCAGGTGATGGATTCAGTGCAGGTCTAGCTCACCTTGAATCTTTTGTTTTTGAAAGAAACAGTGGAGAGGACAGTAAATGCAGAAGATAGAGCAGGGGATCATATGCAGCTACTGTTGTGTTACCAAGACATAAAGTGGTATTCATCTCTTCTAACTTTAAGAAACAAAACCAAATCTTCTTTCTTAAAAACACCTTTTCATCTGCTATGAACTGGAGAACATTCATAGAAGAGGTTTGTTCAACTGCAGCTGATTAACATCATGTGGTGACACTTTAGTCAGAAACATGATAAATCATCATCAGAAGCTCTTGTAAACCCAAATTACTCAGATCAGTGATGAAGCTTTATGAATTGTTTTAAACTGATGAAGCAGGTGATACAACAAAGTGAAGAAATTATGAATCATTATATGCCGTCAAAGGTGCATCAACAAGTGAGTCAGACGTTTCTGACTTTGTCAAACAACATTATGTAACTCTGTTCTGCTCCGGCTAACAAGGACAGCTCGTCACCTCTTCTTTTTTCTTGCTCAAGGGCTGCCGGTCTATTTGTGTTGGAGAATATCTAAAGTCTCCTCGGCACTCAGGGGAGGAACTCGCTCCACTGTTGCGGCACCGTGTCATCCAGCGCTGCAGGCATGGCTCCGCTGGCCCAGGCTTTGTGTTCCAGGTGTCTGTAAATGTGGACGCAGGCAGCTTTGGTATTCCTTCGAGGAACGTTCTAGTTACATAACAACAAAGATTGCGTTTCCCGTGGAGTCAGATCCATGAAGGATCAATAACATAGGAACCCCTTTCAGTTTCCCATTTCTGTACTCAAGGCCAAATTGAAAAAAAAGCGCACATACTAGGCTTTTATTTTATTTATTTATTTCTTTACTTTACAGCCAATCAAAGCCGCACAAACAGTCGACACAGCACCTGACAAACCCACGATGCAAACTCATAAAAGCAGTCTGCGCTAAAGGGATTTGGACTACAGTACCAGAGCCTGCAGGGGAGCGGCCGGGGTTCTGAACATGAACATGTCCTTGGGATAGGAGGTGACTCTGACTACATCATGCCTCTCCACATCCAATAGTGCTGCGCCAGCAGAAAGCTCTCAGCTCTAACTCACTCCTCTCACACAACAGCATGCAGGGAAACCTCCAATGGCTCAATAAGCCCAATTAGGGACTCCCAGTTTATATCTTTGGGGTTGAATTTCAATAGGAGCAAGAGAAAAATTGCATACAAGTAACATTCATCTCTTATTCAACATGAATAGATTACAGTTAATTTGTGGTTAAGGGAAACAGTCTCGTATTGAGGATTAAGCACAATGTGTGTATAAAATGTAGACTAACAGCAACATTTTTAAGATGCTGTTATTGGTAATTTCTAAGGCAGATAGAGCTGAATATTAATCCCCTCATGCCACACTAATAGATGAGAATTCTTTCATTCTACTGTAGAGCAGATGCAGAATATTAGATTAAAGCCTAATCATTACGCTACATATTGGCCTTAATCAAACAAGATATTTTTAGAAGTCTGAAAACAGCCTGTGCAGGACGGCTCATTAGGCTCATCTCTTCACTTAATCGCTTAGCTTAGGTATAACATCAGTGAATGTTAGTCATCCGTGAAGACAAAACACAGCCAACATTCCCTTTCTCCTTTTTAAAAGCAGATCTAAGATGTGCCACCGGACAGAAGAGGGGAAACACTGCAGCTTTGTGCTCAGAATTGAACCGTTTTCAACTTTGGGTGCTCGGAGCATTTCAACAGAAACTGCAACGCACGCTGGTGGATAAAAGTGAGGCGCCTGGAGCTCTAGGCAGGCTTCAGAAGGTTCAAAACAATTACAAAAAGGTGGTTTAAGATGCAAACAGTGCAGCCTGCATAATCACAGTCATCAGATTTTTGCGCAAGTGAGGAGCATCATCACTTGTAAACAGGCGAGCCAGAGGCCAAACAAAACCCCACGAGCAGGGATGTAACTGTGCAGAGTTTAGTATGACGACAACGGCTGCACTTTGAGCTGTGAAAATGCTAACAGTGCTAATGTTAAGCAGGTATAATGTCAACCACATTCATCATCTTTAGTTACTGGGCTACAGGCATATTTTGCAACCACTTTAAGAGAGCGACTAAATTTGAGCACCACCAGTGAGATTTGCAGTTATGCTTCCTCTATATATGTTTTTAATTATCTTAAAGTAGAGGAAGCAATGATTAAAGTGTACGTGTGAATGAATACATGATATGCAGAGTTAACCTGAGGCTCTTCTCATCATAACGTGGCAGGATGGGGACTATTCTGAGCAGGATCTACCCGTGTTCCATCCAGTCTTGCTTGGCCTTTTGGTGACAATGAAAGTGAATTTTCACAATGAACAATCATTCAGACCCTCCTGTGCCGCTACAGTCTCACATTTGGGATGAGAAAAATTCAAATGAGGAATCAGCGGGTGATCCTGCGATTCAAAAAGCAGACCTGCTGTTTCTGACAGGAAGGGCTCACATAGTTAACAAGGCTGAGATACTGCAAAGAAAGGAGCACTGTGTATCGTGAGTACAGCTCCAGGTGTGACCCAGTATTTGTAGGGGAAACCAAGTTTGCCGACACGACTGCTAACTTGAAAGACTTATAAAGCACAACAACAGCATTAGGCATAATGCAACTGCAGATCCTTTAACTTAATGATTTTTACTTCACTTTGTGCCTTTCTCCTACATTTAAATGGAGAAAATGTGAATGTGATGTGCTGCATATCAATTTAACCCTCTAATCTCAAAGCAGTTTCTGTGCGTTTTTATGCTCCTGTCACATTGTACTCACTGTGGAGCAGTTTCTCATTGCAATATAAAGTCCTGTGCTGCTATGGCAACAGTGTAAACATGGCAGAAGAAGAAGAAAAACTCAAATATATCTTTTGTGTAGCATAACAGAACTAGAATTCCATAAATTAAAAAAGGTGTCTTACACACTATAGATATTTTACGGTTTACATTATTAATTTGTTTTCATGTTTGTCTCCTATCTGTTTTCTGTACACACTGCCTGCAGTTCAGCGCAGTTCAGCAGAAAAGTCCCAGAATGTTTGCCCTGTGACTGTCGTTCGCAGATGAGTCATGGCGCTACACATCATACGTGATTTGTTCAAGGACCTTCAGTTGAAAAAGTTGAAAATCAGATTACTCTTTCTGTTAGAGTTTCTGATCAATGGTGACCTTATGGCATTTGAAAAAAAAGACATTATGCTGATCAAACCTGTTTGTGGGTCTCGGGGTTTATAGGGTGTAAGGAAGTTCTTAAATTTTGTCCTGGTGCTCCTAAATGTTTCTGTAGGGAGCATCAGTGCTACGGCTGGAAAAAGTTAGTCTGGAGCTCAGTGTTAGCATGCTAACTAGCATTAAACATAAAATGTACTATTAGGACAGCTACAGTTTTGTCATAGTTTTCACCGAGATCACCAGTGTCATTATATATTACTGAGGCGGGTTCCTGATCAATTTTCACATTGATCCATGCAATGATTTTGGTTTCACCCAAAAACACAAAGCTGAACAAAAATCAGTGCAAATGTGAAGTTAACAGGATTTATCATCACAACAGTCCATCTAATTGTTACTGAGATCTGTTCGTCTGGACCAAAGTGAACAATCAGCTGTAGATCCTTCTGTTTTGTACCATGCAGGACCAACAGCAGTTGCAGTGCTGTTTTGTACTGCAGGTAAAGCCCCAGTCTGACTCCACAACAATGGACGTGAGTTCATGAGAAACTGCCCGGTGGCTTGTAAAATTCATTAATGGTGATTGTGAACAGAGGACTGCATGCTGGAAACACATCCTGTGATGTTAAGGCCACAGGCTCGGCTTGCTGTGAGACGACGGGGTTCACTGGTTCAAATGACTGAAGGCAAAAACCTTTTCCTCACAAGGGCAGCCTTTACAACAATCTAATACAGACTGCAGTAATATCCCCACATGCATAATGCAGCAGCTAGATTTAATAACAGAATGACAAATAAAGACCCAACTTCATAATGGTAACCATCCACCATTAGACAAGCACAGGAAGAAGCAGCTGTAAGTTCTTGGTTGTAAGTAGTTGACTGTAACCCTTCCAGTCATGTTCCTCTAGTTCCTCCATCATCATTACTGTAAACAAGTAAACAAAACCAAAATACAACAACATAAGCATTTTCCTATCAAAATTCATGCATACCTCTTTAATCAATATCAAAAACAACGTGCAAAACATGAGTTTGAGGTTTTATGTTGTTGTCTGGTTACCTCACAGTGGCTGTAAGACTTCAGGACTGTGTCACAACAGGCATAAAACCAAAACTTGCCATTTTTGCACATTACATGTATTTTTTGAGGATGAAACAGTTCAGTCCTCATGGCAAAGTAAGCGAACTGGCAGCTGTCAGAGCCTTAAACATAGAGAACATAGAATATAAGACTGGTATCGATGTTCTCATCTAATTCTTGTCAAGAAAGCAAATAGGTATATCCTCCTAAATGCTTAAGCACTCTTTAAAACTTGTTCTAGGTGTGTATTTACACAGATTAACACATCCTGCAGCTGAATGAGGCTGTATAATGGAACAAGAGGAGATGATAGCTAGGTAATGGTGGCCTGTTGGTACTATTAGAAATGAAACCAGTTTTTGAAGCAGAGAGAAAACTCTCTCTAATAGGATGCTACTGTAGGTATAAAAGTCTGACAGATGGTAAGAGGAATCTGACGGTAAGAAAACACTCAGTTGGCGTAACTGAGAAGGCGAGGGAAAAACAGAACTAAATGCAAATGAATGAGTGGACTCCATTGACCTCAAAGTTGTCTTCCACAAATTACTGTCTAAATCATCTCATTTGCTGCCTGAGGCGATTACTGGATCCAATTTACACGCTGGAAAAAAACAGGAAGATGAGACTTTCAGCAGCCAGAATGCCATTATGCTGTGTCCTCTGGACATTATGTGTGCATCTACCACAACATGAAATGTAGGAATGAGGGAAAACAACTTTTTTGCAGTATGTGTCATCATATCTTTACATGAAAAACACTAAAAAATGCATTTCTTACAATAGAGTATGTGACAACTGTCTTTTGTCTCAGGTTTTTTTATTGTTAACATTATAAGACACAGATGTAGATGTAGATGTACCAACACTTTGAAGGTGTTGATGCGTGAAGAGTCCTACTTCCTTGCGCATCTACAAACCACTAGGGATTCAACAGTTACCTTTAACCAGCACTGATCACATTCAACATATGCATTAAATCATTACTTTCCAGCTCTGCGTGTCACATTTCAGTGTTTTGTTTTCATCTTCTCTGTACCAGGACCAGTCTACAGCTTTGCTATGTCAAAGTACATCAGTAAGTGTAGCTGAGGCTGATGGAAATCGCATTTATTTTGCAGGTATTTTGCCATAAACCCAAGTATTGGACTAATTAAAGTTGCATTAAGCTGGAATCTGGAAAAGGCAGTAAAACCCAAACAAAAGAAAAAGACAGCGAGAGAAGCACAGAACAAACAAACAAAAGCCACAAAACCAATGAAAAACAAACTTCTCGGATTGAAATAAACTGTCGGTTTGAAATACACTGCTGCTGAATCCAAACTGATTCAGAAATAACAAAGACCAGATAGAGACAGCGGCAGAGACAGCAGTCCCACCAGGGAGTGGAGACCAGGGATTTGTCGAAGGCCACCCACCGTGGAACACATTCTGGCCGGCAAACACCTAAGAGCAGAAGCGCAGCTTTCCAGACAGCGGGAGGGGAAGGATTACAAAAAGCCGCTTGGTATCGGCACACCAGAGGCCTCAAAAGAAAGCGGGACTGTTTGAAGTGGAGGCTCGAGCTGAGCACCCACCCAAATACACTTATGATCACTTTCAACTGATCCCGAAAAGACACGACTCCTAAACCTGCCACCCAAACTGTAGACCTCTCACCCACTCCAGGAAGAGAGAACAGCACTGTGGGGACCAGGCACCTGCACAGATTGATCAATGACACCACCTAGTAATTAAAGTGCAGGTGAATCCTGATAAGGTGACAGGTTAGGAGGAAGGTAGGAAAGAGGAGGCCTAGACCTGCTATAGATGCTTTAAAGAAATGTGCCACTGAAAAAAACATTTTGGATTTTTCCAGTTTTATTGTTTTTCAGCACTGAGTTGTGGTAAATTAAATTTGGCTTTTGGGAAAAGAATTTACCCAAAAAGACTCATTTATGTCAAAGTGAAAACAGACTTCTGCAAATGCCAATTAACAAATGTATATAACGTGAAATAAGGGATTGCATAAGTATGTGGATGGATGGATGGATGGATGGATGGACAGACGGACAGACGGACGGACGGACAGACAGACAGACAGATAGATACTTTATCCATCCCTTTGACAAAATTGAAGGTATCCAGTAGCTCAAACATATTACATTTAAGAAAAATAAGGAGACTAATGTGCTAAAGAACATGCAATTCGTGTTGCTCCAAGAATAAAGGTGCAAACTTGCTTGTATTTACTATAAAACAAAGAGTATTATACATGTATCTGGAATGTTTAGTCATATTCAGTACTCCTGGTTAGAACTACTTATTGAACAGCATAAATCACAGGATGGATACAAGAAAATCTCCATGTGGCTCGATATCTCTAGGAGCACAGTTATATCTGTTATTAAGAATGGAAGGAATGTGGCACATGTGCAAATCTGTCATCAAAAATTGTGCGGCCTTGCAAGACCGAGGCCACCAAGACCCCTAGGACTCCCTCTGAGGGAGTTACAAGCTTCAGGGACTGAGACAGTGTGTTCATACAGCAACTGTTGCTCGGGTTCTACAACCGTCAAAGCTTCATAGGAAAGTGGCAAAGAGAAAGCCACTGTTAAAAAAATCTCATCAGCTCTGGAGGAATCGTCCAGCTGACTTTAGAGTCTCCAACATGCCTTCTGGAGAATTCTAGTTTAATATGAGCACAGAAGTCAGCATCATACTACAGGAAAAGCAATGGGACACCAAAGTCTGAATGACCATGAATATTTCAACAAAAGTCCATGATAAGCCAGCTAATACATGTGGAACTAGAAAAGCACTCAGAGACCTCATACCTCCTCCAAGGAGCTTCAGTCCGTCCCCAACACAATCTCCCAATTCACATATTTTATATGGAACGTTACAGATACAAATGTAATTACATACAGTTCAAATGTCCTACCGACAATGCGACGTTCACCCCATCCGACCTAATGAACGGGCGTGCCTGTTTTTGGGGTTACCCAAAAGCAACAGTGCCCTCTGGTGGCTTTTCGAGTAAATCGCATTTAATTGTCCGCCCGGTTGCACTTACATTAAAAAAAAATCCTGGATCCAGACGGTGATCCAGATCAGTCCCAAAATGTCGTAATTTCTTCCTTGTCCCATTTCACACATTTCCTGAAAATTTCATCCAAATCCGTCCACGAGTTTTTGAGTTATTTTGAACACAAACAAACAAATTAACAAACAAACCAACGCCGGCCATCACATAACCTCCTTGTAAAGTAGTAAATATTTCAATATGCACAGGAAAATAAACATGTTTAAAATAAATGGAGACTGCGTTTGATAAGAGCAAAGATAGGTCACTTTTCTGCAAATGCACAGACCTCTTTTGACAGAAATAATGCTCCGGATTGCAGAAGACACTCAGAAAATTCTCTCAGAAGTGTTTTCTCTGTCTGATGCTAAAGATGGATAATTCAATTCGCTAGTAATCACATTCAGCATCAGATATTTGCTTACCATAACCCAGACATTGCTAATAATATTCACACTCCCTGAAAGAAAGTCAACAACACCATTTCTCACTCATTACACTTCTTGATGCCTAAAGGTGGGAGCTCCAGTGGTAATGCAGAGGAGTCCAAATCAGGAATCCAATTTTAATGTCAGCCTATTTTAAGTCTTTGCAGGGAGCTCTAATTGCACATTAACATTACAACACTGTTACACAACTTTCTCTCCTGAATCACACGGAAAAGGAGTCAAATCCATCTGGTACTTAACCCCTGAGGCGATTAAACAAACATGACCTCAATCTCTCTCCTGCTAGCTCCTTGGCATCTGCTGGCAAGCCACCTGTTTAGTTTTCTGCTAATTTGACACTCTCTGGGGAGATGATGGATGCATGTTGGAAAGCCTGCTGACAAGAGATGGTTCTATTGCTATGCAACACCCCAACCTCCCCTCATGGCCTCCAGCCACATCCAGAACAATATTCACACTGACTCGCATGTGAAGGCATTTGAATACAGTGTGGAATGGTAGTGTCACCGGGGGTTTATTCTTCTGGGGAAACATACTGATAAAACGTGCTACATATCATTGCATGAGGGAAATAACAAGCCGTCTTCTGATCAGACGCCTTTGTCCTGTGACAGTTTCCTTTGATCCTTGCACCATCCCAGCTCGTTCTCTTTTCCCTCTCTTCCATTTAGCACCGTCCTCCTCAGCCGCCACGGAAGGTCATGAGAACACAGCCGATCTGATCGCACTTTATATGTCAGAGAGCCGGCGAATTGTAATTATTCATGAAGTCACAGCGGTGAGAATCAGGCCCAAGACCCGCATGCACCAGAAGGAGGACAGGGAGGATCTCCAAGGGGCCGAGTTCAAAGCCATCAGCAGCCCCGACTGAGACCACAACTGAGAGATTCCTGAACTGCTTCCCAGGGAATCTACAGGGCACATGTGCATATGTTCTGTACTGTATGTCAGTCATGCTTCTGGAGGATAAAGGTAAGACGGGGGGCAAAAGGCAAAATCGCACTGGGATCCGGGCAACAAGAATTTGTTTTGAAAACCTTTGGGATGCTTGATCCCACTGTTTGAACAAGCCTTTTCATATTCTGCCATATCTCCCCAGTGAACCGTCTTCTGAATCAAAGTCTGTATAACATTCATTATTCTAAGCCTAATACGAAGGCATTGCATGTTTCTACATCCAAACCCACTCCCATCCGAGCATTTTCCAACCTCGTGTACCAGATAGATACATGTTAGAGCCTTACTTGGTCACTGATTCACATGTTACATCTTACTTGTGTAATCTGTATGTGTGAAAACTGTTTGTGCATCTGTGTGTATTAATAGAGCTGGATATGATGCTGGATACCCGCCTTTTTTCTAATTTGTCCCTGTGGCCACCTGCAGCGTTGCAATAAAAAGATTCTCTGCAACCCAAATTGCATTTTCCCCACAGACCTCCATTATAAAAGAGATATCTGTAAAACTGTTGACAGGGCACCTAAAACTGCGAACTAAGTCGAGAGTTATTCTTAGCATTATTCATTTTTCTTCCAGGGAGATTTCATGTTTGTGAAACTCTCCCAAGCCCTAGAATAGCTTTAATATCCGTGCGACTTTCCTAAAATGTCGAACTATTCCTTTAAGGTTGATGTAGACACAAAAACTACTCAGTAAAATCCATATGCTCGGCCACAGGAGGTTCTTGTCAGGTGATCGCAGGTGTGAAAAAGGGTGACTTCACACCAACAACAGTACTGCTGCCAAAATGCGTGGAGATTTAGCTTCAGATCACTGGTGAGGAGACGGCATATAGCAGAATCTGTAAGTCAAATTGACACACTTACAGTGTCTAATTGCCTTTTGCTCTTCCTTTTGTTGCATCTTCTAGTTGCCTCACATCATAGCATAGCAGCATCTAATTTGGTGATGTATATTTTTTCATTCTTATCATAATCTATGAACAATTAATTGTAAGTAAGTAAAGCTTATTGTAAAAAAAAAAAACACTGAGGCTGCAACTCTTATGCCTTAGATAGGCTGCACTTCTTATTCATAATATGGCTGGTAATTTAGATGGTACTCTCTTTGATAGCCTGATGCAAGTGTAGAGCCCTTCAGTAAAAATCTACATCAGACTGTGAACAGGGCATTCAAAATTACATGCAGCTCACTCCCCTCTGTTGAATCTTTACCTACTAAAGGGACTGTAAAGTGCAGAGATCATCTCCAACCCCTCACATTCTGCTCGTCACCTCCTCCAGCTCCTTCCTTCAGGGAGGCACAACAGGTCACGAAGACATAATGCTTCACAAACAGCTTCTTTCCCCATAGCTAAAAGGACGAAGTCTCACAAACTACTCTCCTTTGCCCGTTCACCTCATGTATTTAACGATGTGTAACTGTTTCTAACATGTGGTATTTCTGCTGTTCTCCATGTATGTGTGTGCAGAGTTTAACATACTGCACTTCATGAAAATGCAGAGCTGGGTTGCAGAAACAAACCCCAACAGCTCACCATATCCCAGATTGAACCCCCTTCTCCCTCCATCGCTCTCCTCATTGACATCCATGCAGTTCTCATGCTGTCGTAGTTTGTGGCCACTTCTCATTGCCCCATCAGACCTCTTCTGGTGAAGGCTACAGCTGGCGGTATCCAGTGGTTGCTCTTTAAAGACGGACTTCATAGTCTAACAGCACTTGTGACTCTGTGTGCTGCTCTAAGTGCTGATGATGAACTTGACTTTGGGGTGCACATGAAGGCCAACACGGGGCCCCGTCTCTGTTGTTAGCTAGTCCTGACCATAGACCCCAAGTACTGGACTAATTAAAGCTGCAGAAAGCTGAAATCTGGAAAAGGCAAGGGAACCTAAACAAACCAAAATGAAAGAAAACAAAGGCAAGAAAAACACAGAGCAAACAAGCAAAAGCCATTCGGAACCTTAACTTCGCCACAGTGCAGTGGCTTCGTCCTGGTCGCCCACTATGCAGGTTTTACTTGCTTTCTCTATTTATTTTGCATCAATGCTTAATCCTTGATTATTTGATTTGTGTCCTAATGCATTGGAGTTCTCCATTGTTGTGTCAGCATTAAAATAAGTTTGTCCCATGCCAATCCAAAGATGGGAATCAGGATCCATCACGGGAATTTTAAACCTGTCAGAATTGACTTAAACCTCTGTCCAACTCTTTACATCTAAAGCATGAAATAAATATTCCTTGAATGTTCCAGTGGGATGAAGGACCTCTGTGCTATTATATTCTACCTTCCTTCACATTTGTTTGCTCATCTGAGGTCAGTAAACCTCACAGAAGTCTTTATCTCGCTGCTGCTTTACTAGCTAAACTCCCACCATGCTCTCTGTTTGCCAACATGGAAATACCTGCCTCCTGTGGTCGCTACAGTACCAAACAGAAAGAGACTCCACCTGGTGGCACAACCAGGTACTGCAGCTAATTAAAAGGTAAAAAAATACTTGAGGTGATCCTAAATATTTATTGCCTCAGATTGGACTGGAAGCAAAAAAGTAGTTCATTTTAAAGTAAAGTGGTAAAATTCAAAATACACCTTTTCTCTGCTGCCTTTTATCAGAAATAGGTCATTATCAGTAATAATCAGTATCAATGGAAGTTTCATCGTGATAGATTTTGCAGCTATATTGCCCAGCCCTACTGAGTTTTGTAGCTTTTTGAATCTGAATGAAAAAGAGGTCGAGGATGGAGGCAGTAGAGCTCCTGTAGTGCCCCAAAAAGCCTAAAGCCAGCCGTGACACTGATTCCCACACATTCCCCCTGTAGAGGTATTTATACATTCAGCCTCCTCAGAGTAAGTGACAGAGAGGCAGTGACAGGTCAGTGAATCGCAGGACTGATGTAGCGTCATTACTCAAACCTTCCTTTAAGTGCTTCTTTAACGATCAGCCACTGGTTCAGACTGTGGCCTTTTGTCCAGCCTCTGTGGAGGCCCTGATGTGATATATACTGTAGCTCTTTAATTAGAGCCTATGCGGGAAATAATGAGCTACCTGCTTGAGTGCCCTATCAGCACTTCTCTCAGAAGGTTTGACATTTACTGAACCTCCTCTATGTCGAGGTAAGTGAGCAGTCTTCCTCTGGCGGCTCAGCAGGTTCGCCGCACGACCCGAGCTCAGGCTGGTGAACAGACTTCACCAGCGAGGGTGAAAGAGCCAGAAAATGCTCCAGTTTTCCCCGTCAACATGAGCTAATGATGTGGGCGGTGAAAATAAGACAAAGAGACGCAGGAAAGATGCAGAGAAAATGAGTTAAAAGGTGGAGCAATAGTGGCTGAGAGCGCAGGACAGATGGTGATGAGCGGGGAGGGGATTAGAGCTGCAGGTTGAAAAAAAAAGAGAAAAATTCAGGTTAATCCCTCAGGCAGCATCGCTACCTTTTCAGCCTATGGACACAGCATAAATATATTCTATTAAAACCACATCACACATTTATTATTTTTAAACATGCCAGATTTCCATTTAGGGCAAAAAAAAAAAATGCTACCTGACGTTGAGTTCTGATGCTCAGCAGAGGATGATGACATTATGTGAAATGTTACTATTCAGAAGTGAGAGGCTCAAGACAGCTCAGTGTCGGTGATATTCAACAGTGAAATTCGCACTTATGCCAGCAAAAGTCAGACTACGTGACGTGTTTTCAAACACAATGAGAGCTTTTAGCCGCGTTGCTCTTTAGATGCCACGCTGGTGAGTCGATCTCAAGGTTTGATCCACAGTGAAATATCCCAACGAGCACCAGATGTGTCGCCGTTAAACTGTGTGGGAATATCCGTGGTCTCCAGAGGATGAATCTGAGTGGTTTGGTGATCAGGGCTGCTGAGATCAACCAGCATAATTAGCACTGTGAATGCAGCAACGTCAATATTTCAATCCCATGAATAGTTTCGCCTAAAATGCTTCAGTTCATTCCAACTTTTGTCACACTGAAAGAAAAAGTTTGCTAAAACTGAAGGCTTCAGAAATGAAGGTGCTCAAATTATCATAAAACAGAAGGTGCTTTGTACACTGAGCAAAGTTTGGAGGGCAGAGAGAACACACAGACGCCAAGTATTGTCTATTCATTAGCAAGGAGAGCTTTTTCATATTTTTCTATGTAGTGGCTAAATGCACTCATAAAGCTCAAAACTCAAAGATGAAATGTACTTTAATGAAATCAACTGGATTCTTTTGGTGGAAAATTTATCATTTTGATTAATCAACTAATTGGTAAAACAGTAGATAGATTAATTGACAGAAAAATGTTCTTTGGTTGCAGCTGTAGTGATATTCCATCTTTTTCAGGCTTTTAGAAGAAACGTCTCAACAGCTATTGGAGTTTTGCCATATTTGTGTGCCAAACACATCCATGTGCCCCCAGGATGATATATAATCACTTTGGACCTTCATCTTGTGCTCTCATCATGTCAAAATATAATTTATTTTTGTCATATCATTGTTTTAATCAATTTGTCCAATGGAAATACTTTACTGATCCCCAAGAGGAAATTCTGTTGTCACAGTAGCAAGCAGAAAGACTAAAGTGACGACCATCACGAGAGAAAAATATATATTAGAAATACAAATACAATAGAAAAATATGCTTAGGCTACGTTCAGACTGCCAGCTAAAGTGACTCAAATCCGATTTTCTTGCCACAATGTGACCTGTATCTGATCAATCTGAACAACACGGATCTGACTTTTCCAAATGTGACCCAGGCCACTTGGATATGTGGTCCTAAATCCGATACGTATCTGATCTTTTGCCATGCGACCTATGTCTGAATGGCCAGGTCGCATTTATCCGACCTACACGTCACTGATACACGACAAACGTCTGGATTTTGCGTTCAAGTAGGTGGGAGCAGGAACAAAAACCATAACTATGGTGGATGATAATGTTGAGTCCAGTCAATGGAGGGAAAGCAAGGTTTCGGAGGTAATTAATATTTGGGGGGACAGCTCTATTCAGGACAAACTCGAGGGGTCTTATTGGAGAAAAGAAAGAAATGGTTGAGCGTGGGTATAAACGGTCCTGGCTCCAATGCCAAATTAAAATAAAGAGCCTCTGAGCCAAATACAAGGAGGCTAGAGAAGTTACCTGTCCATTTTACGAAGAGCTGGACCGCATTTTGGGAGACAAGCCCGGTGTTCAGCCGATAGAACTGCTGGATAGCAGCTTTGCCAAAGTGGAGTCTGAGGAGACGAGCTCAAGTCCCACAGCTAGTGCAGCCAGCCCAGGTAGCAGCTGTAGCAGTGATACAGGTGGGTTATTTACACATAGGCCTATAGTCACCTGTCACTAAGGATTAGCACCTTCTGCCAGCCAATATAGCCCAACGCCAATGTGTTTGCTCACCGATATGGACTGCCGAAGATGTGTGTCTTGCCGTGAGAGTGTTAAAAAGAAGCGCTCACATACATAAAGGTCGTCCTTGTCATTCGGAAATTATGACTGAGGTCCATATCTGTAAAGCCTCTCACATCACTATCCACCACTCGTGGCTGTGACTGAGCACCTACGCGTTTCTCTGTACAGACGTTGCTGCCACTGCCCCACAAAACGCCATGGCCAAAAACCTGGCTCTCTTCCTTTTCAATCTTCCCCTTAAAACGATTAGGTTGTAAATGTGCTGGCTCCGGTTGGACAGCAGTTTTAAAATTGTTACATATGCTCCGTCGTTACCATCCATGTTTACTTCCGTGAACGCTCGCTGCGTGTGGCGTCGTTGTGTCCTCTCCTGTCATGCGGGACACTTCTGGGTCGTATGAAGTTCACCAGGAGATCACATACAAGTCGCATTTAATTGGAAACGTGAACGAACTTGCAAAAAAAGTCGGATGTCACAAAAAAGTCCAAACTGAGCATTAAGCCCTGCAGAAACTGAAAAATGTACCATAAAGTGTGCTAACATTAAAAAAAATACAATAATTTGGTTCATGACAAAAAAAACCCTTCAAAATGACATTCCACTCAGCTTCTACTGCACTTTGTTGGACTTTATTTAGAGCTAATTATGCCTCTATTATACAGTCAGACTTTATAAGTTCAGCATGTTGGCGTTGTCATTGTAACATCCAGCTAAAAGCACTGCTGTGGAATCCTGGTCTGTTATTCAATCAATAAAGGCCTTTTATTGCATTCACTGTATTTTACCTCTTCTAATAGGCATATTTTAGAATTGCTGCTTTATTGAAAAGATATTCAGCCTTGCCGAGAAAGTTTTCAGTGTTTGGCTGCATTGACAGGTTAGTAAACACACAGCTGTGGCCGCCCACAACTGTTCTCACTCTTCTAACTGAGAATATGGCAGCATGTGACAAACCCCAAGTCAGTAACCAGCCTGTGAACTCACAGCTGATGCATGTTTACCTACAGCATGAGGCTGTTAACAGCTTCTACACAGCTCATTTTCATCACGTGTACGAACCAGTAAGGATTTTTTTTTGTGCTGACCTCCAATCTGTGCCACGCAGCAGAAACAGCCACATTTCACGCTGATGTTTATTTCCTGCATACAGTGTTGTGCGGGTGGCCATATGCTGCAGCTGATGTACTGTGCACTTGGCTTCGCTCCGTCTCTGGTTGCAGTAACTCACACTGTGGTAGAAAGAAGTGCCCCGACTCCACCCGGCCTCCAGATGTCAGGATGGAAAGTCACAGCTGCATGACGTAAACGCCCCTCCTCCATCTCCGCCCTGATTTGTTCTTTTTCAATCCCCGTCTCTTTCTCTCAATGGATTACAGATCGTCTAACTCCAGCTCACGTGCCGCTCCTGCAAGGTCTTAATCCCACCGGGTTATATTCATAGATCTGCTGCAGAGGACTCATCTCCTATTACAGCTTCCCCTCTGCTGGTTTAGTCAGCACATGAACACATAATCATAACGATGACAGGAAAAGACCCAGACAAATAAATATCATCATTTAATTCCACGTCAGTGAAAGTAGATTGTTATATGATATGATAAAATGCATTAACAATCCGAGGTCCTCTAGCCAGATTGTCACCTGTTGCAAACTGAGCTCACTTTATTCTATATTTTACCAAAATATCTGCTTTTTATTGAATACATTCAGATGCCCTTTTGTTTTTACTGGACAGTGGGCAGAATGGAGATGACAGGAACCAAGACAGAGAGAACACAGCATAGATGAAACCTGAGGATATTGCAGTTTATTGTGGTGTGCAAAGTAACTTCTACACTGTAAAAAAAAAAAAAAAAAAAAGATTTTTGTAATTATGTAGTTTTTCACTTTTATTTTAAAGATTGTGTTTCTGGATTTTTTTTTTTTTAATTTCAGTAAAATTACAAAATACTGTGAATTCTCATGTCCAATGTAAAAATATTTTTAATTTTGACATTAAAAGACAATTAAAATACATCTGCAAATTTAAATTAATTTTATGTATTTTTATGCTGTCAATATTTTTTAAAATTTGATGAAATTAGATGAATTTTACATAGATTTGTTTGTCAAATGAGACATATCTTGTCTAACTACAGAGGTTTTTTTTTATAACAAAAAAGCTGAATAAATGTGCTTTTATCAGTATATAATATCTGTAAGAATGGTGACCTGTTAAAATATAGACACATGCATATATCCATCACTCAAAATCCCCCCAAAACACACGATTTTGTGTAAAACTATCTCTACAAAATGTTAGTTTTTGGAAATGACCAAGTATGACCCAGTATTTCAGTATTTAAAGTGCCCCAGGTTACAGCTTTTTTTCTTCTTTCTCCTTTTTAATGTGTAAGCCATCAGGGCACTAAGCAAAACAGACTTTGGTAATTTGCTGGAAAATACACCCTGGAGACGTGGACTGTGAGGCTCAAGTAGTTTCAAAACTTTTTGTGTTTTTTTTTTTTTTGTGCTGCTGCCACCTTTGGAGAGCCTCACTTTAAGTTTAATGTTGTGCAATGTTGGAAACACAATAAGAACATCCTGTAATGTCCAAGAAACTAACAAAAATTCTTCTGGAAGGTAAGTAAACTGTTCCTGAATTTTGTTTTAGTAAAGTATTTCATATATACATGGTGCTTACCAGGAAACTTCCAAGGAGATAACTGGAGAAAAACTGACTGACAAATAAAGTGTCACCATCACTATCCATACTGTGGAATAATCATAATAAAAAGTGTTTAATGTGATGCAAACACATGATTCAAATGACAAGATGACAGCAGAGAAGACTAGAGTTGAACAAGATTAAACAGTGGTTGAATATATTGATGGTAAAGACATAAAATATAAGCCTGATACAAATCTAGAATGGGAGTTAAAATCAAATCTGCTCCTTCATGTCAAAGTTTTATGAGCAGACGTTACAGACACGCAAACCAGACGGGAGGAGATAAATGGCAACCCTCCCACGTCTCGGAGCACAGATCCCCCTCCAACACCACTGGGATAATCATCTCGAATGATATTTGATGAAAGTCGGACCTGCTGAGGCAGAAATCCATGCAGAGGCATCACCGGACCCGAACAGCACCTCTGCTCTGTGTGACGGGCGTCATGTGTGATTTATGAGTTGGTTATGAGGGAACACAGCGGTCAGTTGGATAAAGGTTACGGCTCAAAATGGGATCAGGATGACTTGAAGTGACGTGGGAAGACAAGGGTTTAGATATTGCATCCAGTGACACTGGCCCATATGAAATCCATAGGAGGGGTGTTTTCTATTCTACCTGCTGGAAGCACATCCCGGGTTTAGGGAGCAGCGTTCTGAGTTTTTATTTTACAAACTGGGAATTTCCCCATTTTTATTTTAATTTAAGAAAGTCTGGATTATAAAATCACTTTTAGCAAAACTAATCAGCATCTTATTTGCATTCCTTATTGTTTGCTTTTTATTATGTGAATGCTTTGTTGTGCGTACAGGAAGTCGCTCTGACTACTGTAAAATGTGACGACACTTGAAACCCACTTCATGCAAAACCGTTTATTTTTTCAGTATAAACCAAAACCAAGCCTTATACATGTTTAAGCAGCATTCATTTATGCTTTCCCCTCTTGGGGGCATCAGAGCAGGCTTGAAACACAACAAATGTGTGAGAAAAAATATTCAATAAAGCAGCTGTGTTCGGTGTCTGGCCACCTGTCGATTGTTGGCTGAGTATTTACTCTTCGTTTAGCTCTGGCCTGGTGCAACCCCTGAGGGAAATATCCGGCTCTTTACCTGCTAAATGCTCCACCGTCTTAAACATCTGGTCGCTAACTTTGTCTGTCTGCGGTTAGAAGGTTGTGTAAAGTGAGTTTGTTGGGAAAGTTTTACTGAAACACAAAATAAAGACACTAAAACACTCTGCGGGGGCTTTATTACAAGTGTTCCCTTGCAAAATATCAAGCTATACGCTCCTATTTTAACCAGTCCAGTCGTCTACACTGGCACCATGGGGGCTCACATTTTACCCACACTATTCACTTGTACATAAACATGATCCGAAGTGTATTTTAATGCCTCGAGTCTATTTTGCTGCAATTTATGTGCATAAATACAGTGACTGTCTGCTGGGCTTCGAGCAGGACTCATAGCGAGCACCAGAGCTGCTGCCACTTCTCTGCACAGGAGAAAACATGGCCGCGGTCATTCCCTGAATTATTTATGTAAAAATATAATTTTATTTACGCTGTAAATCTTCTAAAATCTGCTTTGCCAGTAAAGTAATTGTGAATTTTAATGTGAGTTTCAAACAGATAAAAGCCGATCTGGGCTAATGTATGCTATTTGTTCTCAGTGAGCGCTGGGTTTAACATGGACATGTATCATTCATGAATCAGGAGAAAGAAAATGTCACCATCATTTTTTCCCTCTTTCTGCTCATGATGACCACCATGTCTTCCCTCTGGACCTCGAGGCGGGTCTTTCTCTCTGGACTGCAGTTCTTTATAGACCCAGTGACATTTTGTTGTCCCTGGCAGGAACAAGTGAGTGGAGGGTTTTATGCACCTGGATCCGGCACAGTGAGGCCGTCTGCTCAGGAAACAAAGTGCCAGGATGATCACGCACTGCAGATTTTGTAGTGCACACAGCAAAACGGAGATGGATGGACGGTAACGATGATTAGGGTGAAGACTCAGCGTTGTCACAAGCTCTTTTTTATTTATAGAAAGCCTTTACAAAGCAGTTTGATACTGCAGCGTCCAAAATCAATGCCAATTTGGTTGACTTTGGAAAAACGGCAAATGCCCATATTTCCCCCTTACCTGATGGTGATTTATTTCTCCGCATAAGTCGAGCATCTCAGTGCGTTTGTGTGAGGCTGCAAAGGTGGAGCCCAAAGGTGGGGATCAACTTTACTGAGGTGGTGCCTGATGACTGGAGGTGTTGCATCATTCACAGTGACAATTCGGATCCTTTTACCGCCCACTTGTGCACCGTCAGCAGCACTACAACTCAGCGCTGGTAACTCAGGGCGATGGATCTGTCAATAGACAATTAATCTCCCCTTAATGAACCATATCAATAATGTAGAAGATTGCTAAGTAATTTAGACAACAATGCCTCACGTGCATGCTCCTTTTGCAGATCTTTACAGTTCTCCGAAGTTTCAATCACAACACATCACAAGGACATTATGATGACAGTTGTGTCACAGCGACAGTGTCTGTGTACGCGCTGCAGGAATATACACTCGGGGCACATTTCACTCAAAAGTCACGGCAGCTGCAGCGTCCTAATTTCTGCTGATCCCATAATCTCCCAAACATTAGCATGACTGTGGGAACATGAACTCGCAGCGTTTTGGCACAGGAGCTGAATAAGGCTTCAGGTCCCGATAGGCCCAAACACAGACTCATTTCCAGAAAAGCACCATAATTTAAGCTGCTGCTGCTGCTGCTGCTGCTGCTGCTGCTGCACTCACTTGAGCTGGAATTAGACCAAGATCAGAGACAAAATAATTCATCACACTGAACAGTATCTGGGTCAGACTACCTGCAGCTGAGGCCAAGAGAAAATTCTCAACTGTGAAATTCCAGATAAAAGGAATGTGAGAGGTATTTAGAACTGGTGAAACAAACATGGCGCTAAATCATTGAACTCTCCAGTTCGTACAATGCATTTAACATGCGGTGGCAGCCCCTGGATCTTTACTTTTTGGCTCATATTTGTATGCAGGCTTCTCATGTCTCAAAGTAATGCTCCAGTCATTTAGTTTGATGTTGGAGATCTTGTTTCTGAAGTGTTGGCTGATGCTGTAGATCCCATGTTATCCCCTTTGCCCACCTCATCATTCCTTCCCCATCGAGGGACACATACATCACGGCCGAGAGCTTTGTGACTGTTGCGGTACCTTCACCAAAGCCGGCCATCTATAATTTACATCTTAGCGCCCCCCCACTCCTTTTTCCTGCAACCGCTTCTGCTGTCTTGTATGCGGGAGCCGCACTCATAAAACACCAGTGAGCTGTGGTACGGCTGAGAGGTGTGGCAGGCAATAAAAGTCCGGGGCCAGCTGATGATAATGTGCTCACCAACGCACCGGGCCCTATCAGGCTTGTTTTATGACCCACCATGTTCAGCACACACACACACACAAACACACACGTAAACAAACACACACACAAGCGTGCACAAGCGTAGAAACTCACAGGTGTAATAGCTGGTACAAGTTAAAAAAAGTACACATGTTACAAATTGCAAATTTTAAAATGGTAAATGGTGCCCAATGGAGAAAAACTAACAAAAAAATCACATTTGGTTAATGTTATGCAAGCACACACACACACACACACACACACACACACACACACACACACACACACACTTATACACACACTTCTGCTGCAGGAAACGTTATGGATCAATGGCCGTCGACAGGCTGTGCATCATGCACTTGTGCATACAAACACTACCGCAACAAAATGTATCCGCCGTGGCGTGCAGCACTCAAACACTCGGCCACACTGTTAATCCTTTTGTGTAAATTATTTACAGCAGGTAAACATGCAGTAATTTGTTGGCGCCCAAGAGGAGGAAGCAGGAATTGAGAGAAGGGAGCAAGCAGCGAATGTTAGCCGTTGTTACTACAAGCAGCGTTAGACATTTCATAAGTGTTGCATGCCTGTAGGCCGCATGGTCCTCAGGAAAATTGGCTCAAGGAAAAAAGTGAAGAAGTGTGAGAGGAGAGCTTTAAAAACGAGAGAAAAGTTGACACAGTTTGCATTGCACTTGGATTGCGCACTTTTTGTGACGGGGGCAGCCCCCTTTTCTTCATGTTTCTTTGCATTCATCAAAACACAAATCAGAACTAGCTAATGGATGCATGAAAATTCAAATCGATAAATAAGAAATAAGGATGTAAATATTCTACAGCACTTGCTCACATTAATATGTGCTAGCATTCCCACTCAGAGTTAAACTTAGTGATTGCATCAGAATTTACTTCCTTGTGCTGGATGTGAGTCTTTACTGTATCTCGCTACTGTATCACCTAATTATGCACTGCAGAGGTGTAGCCCTGACATGCATGGCGGATGATGCTTTTTTTTTCATTTGCATATGTGACATACATGTGAGTGGTTGATGGATCGCCCTGACAGCAGACCCCGCACGTAATTAGGACCCAAATGGCTTTACAGTGACTAATTATTGATGCAGCCAATATGTGACAGCTGCTAATAAATACTCATGCATGCTGGATCGCACAGACAAGGACTGCATTAACGATCCGCTGCAAGCCGAAGGGGGGAAAGGTGAGGAAGCAGGAAGGAGGAGGAGCAGAGGTAGATTGCATGCTGGCATGTATGGTGGTCATGTACTGTGGCTCTGAGATGACAGTGATAAATTGTCTCAATAATGTGAGCACATCTCATGCAAAACAGCCAAAAGGAGGAAGCTATTTATTTCGGTTTTCCTCTGTAAGTCTAAAACTGAGCTTTTTGTCTCAGTGATGTGCAGCTCCACTGAGAGTCAAAAGAAGAAATAAAAAAGACACTGACAGTGATGAAGTTGAAGATGAAGTTCCCAAAGGTTATTTGGGTGGAAAACTCAAAAGCAGTTTCAACAAAGTAGGGCAATAAGTACACGCGTTTGTTGTATTTTATTTATTCTCAGTCGTGCTTATCTTCCTTTGTGTGCACAATACATAAGGTTACAGCTGTGTAAGACATTAATTCAAGTTCTTTTTAATGTTAAATCAGTTTTTCATTTCAAAGCTTCATCTCCTGACAGACGGTTTAAGGGTCAGAAAAACCCTCGTCTAGTCTGCAGAATATTGTATCACGGCGGCGTTTCAAATGTAAAGAGACGCACTGATGGCAGACAGGCTGGTTTATTTATTAGGATGCATCTGGCACTCAGTGACTCTGATATAGGAAGGAAGAGGGGGCGGCAACATGGGATTGTGTTGCACACACGCACACACACACACACACACACACGCATGTACACACACACACACACACACACGCATGCACACACACAAAACTGGCTGTAATGAAGCTGAATAATTAATAGTCACATGTCAGAGCGACTTTACTGGAACCAGAGCTGCCCTGATGTATTGGCTCACAGTGACAACAACACTGTTCTCAACACAGACAGTGTTTCTTTCCCTTCCTCCTCACTTTACAGTTTTTTTTTTAACTTTATCTCCATCCAGAAATCTATTGTGTTACAAGCTACAGAACATCTCTAAAGGCTCAGGAGGAAGGATATTCTAATGTTTACATCACAGTGTTGAACCACACATACTGCCCTTTATATCCCTATTTATAGGAAAAGCACACAATGTTTTGCTTCTATCAGAGCAGATACAACACAGGCTGCATAAGTGTCTTGTATAAATTACATTTATATCATATTCATTGTATATATTAAGGCAATTATTTGGTATCTGTGAGTGTTTTACAGCTCTATCAGACAGGGAGAACAGAAAGAGGTCACAAAGGTTCACGGCTGAACTTGCACTTGACCTGAAACCAGGGGTTGTCCAGTTAAATGCTAATACATTAAACATGTTGTCTCATGTGCTTCAAGCTGCTGCAGCTTTTTCTGTATTAAATCAAGACCACATGCTTTCTTTCAGCTTAACCAGCTGCCGAGTGCCTGGATATGAACATAAAACATCATGCGTTTAGCGGCTGTCACAATCATGAAATCTCAGTTTATGATTATTCGACTAGCGGTATTTATTAGAGCCTTTAACTGCCAACTACTTATTGCAAATACATCCTCATTTTCCCAGTTGGCTTAAAACCAGAATGTGCCCTCATCAGGGCTGTAGTGTTTGGAAATAGACGCTCATCCAAATGCAATCAGTTAAATGTTAGAAGTTAAGCACCTCAACATTAACAGTTGCTGCTGACAAACCAGAGCAGAGGAAGGGGGAGTAAATGATGGAAAACAGTGCAGGAACTGTGACTGAAACATGACCTTTCTGTTAGTTTCATAGAAGATTTCTGTGCCAATGAATGGAAATAATCATGATCAGCTCAAATAACTATGGATAGCAACTTTAAGAGAAGAAGACAAGGAAATATGTTGTTAGTCAACATTCTCCTGATACGTTGACGCATTTTCTCTTTTCTCAAATTTTATTAGCTGCATATAGACAGAATTAGGAAGAGGCATGGTTCCAGACTGATGTGTTATCGAAAAATGCTAAAAACTTGCAGAATGGCAAGGTGTGGTCGTAAAACAAGGGTCATAATCGATAAACTTAACTTCAGTTTTGCCCACAAACAGGCTTTGCAGGTTAAAGGAGGACATGACTGAGGTGGAAGAGGTGAGAGATAAAGGAATCATGTCAAATCTGGTGAAATCACAGACCCAAGGATAGCAGAGCTACACCACCAGGTAGATCATACTGTGGGTATTAACAGTATTGGCACAGCTAAATGGAATTTCTATGATTTACCAAGATTTTTCCATCCAAACATGTCAGGCGAGTTAGAAAAACTGCTTTGTAGCATCAGTATATCTACAGATCTGAAGCAGTGGAGTCAAATACTGTGGTGAATTTACTACTTTGGAGGTCCAGAAACTTTAAACTAAATCATGACCAGTTCCAACCACTTTTTTTTTCAAATGTCTGGCCACAAATGAGGCAGGGGATAAATGTATACACCACACTGTGAGCCTGTTAGCACCCATCATCATCAGCCGAGGACAAGAAATGAGCTCAACCCAACCACTCAGAACTGAAACAGCACATGCAAATTTCAGCACTACTTGAGTGAGTAGACAAGTGAAGCCTGTACGATATTGAGTTCTCTCAGAAAACAGCTGTAAGGCGCAATCGACAAGCATATGGTGGCGAACACGCATCATCAACACACCGTGGAAAAAAAACACCCATCAAGTTGTGTTCATGAGAGCTGAGCTGAACGTACGCGCCGTTTTTCATTTCCTCGTTTGAAATCTGCCTCCTGGCCGTAAAAGCCTGGCTGTTACACTTAATGTCAGGTAAGTGAGAAATACTAAACTGGAAGCGGGGAAAGTTTCTCCCAACAGACAGCACACGAGAAGGCGCGTGAGGAGGCTCAATACGCCGGCTGAGAATGAAATCGGATGGCGCTGCGGCGAAGGTTATATCATTTTAATAACCCCGCTGTTAAAAGTTTTATTTGTTGTGAGTATGAACAGGTAAACAGGGAGGATACACCTACACGGGGTTCGCTACAATGAGACAAAAGCGCTAAAAAGAGATTTAAAGTGAGACTATAACTTTTGCTGTGGTCAGTTGCAGCAAAACAACACATTCAGTTCCCTTTTTTTTTCAATGATTTGAGTCTAGTGCTTTAAAAACGTTGTCACTGAGCTGAATTCATTCATTATTCCCTTCGCTCAATATTTTAAAGCAGATAGCAAATCAATATTTTGGACATTTATGAGTTATGAGGCCTTTGCTGGTTTAAGGTTACACAAGCAGTAATCAGACTGTTGGTCAAATAATCGCAGGAATATCAGATGACAGGATATTACAGCCTGAAGTTGCATCGGCTGCATCAGAGCATGACAGGGACCTGCAGATGGACTGAGGCCTGAGTGGAAACATGCCAGTAACAACCATAATATGCAAAAGAAAAAACAAGCGGTGAGTCATGATGTTGATAATCTGGTGCATCGAGGAAAACTGCTAGAATTGTTGAACTTGGGAAAACACATTGCGGGGTCATTGGCAGGTTTAATATATATGGAGAATAAGTGAGCTTCTCCAGCTTTTCAAAGGAGGAGCACAGATGTAGCAGTCAGCAAATCCTTGTTTTATTGGACTGAATGCACAGTTTGAAAGTTTTGATCAGTTTGTCCTTATCATATGAGAAAATGCTGAGTCCAGCTTTCCCAAGACAAGAAAAGCATTACGGGGATATAAACGTATTTTCTTAGGATGTTTTTGGAGGCGTGTAACTTCTGCTCCTTTATGAGACTTTCACACAAACATGCTGAACTAGTTGGAATCAATAGAAATGCATGAAGTCAAAATGAACGTGAGCCCCATCTGAGTGACACGTTTCATTTCAGAATCTTGTTTAAACTCGGTATGATGATTTTTTTTAGTCAAACAAGTGTTTTTGCTGGATCAGCTTACTGTCCGGGACACTTCAGAACAAATCTGTTCTTGCATGAGGCCCAAAGTCTCCAGATAGGACACGGACTGTTTACAAATCCTGGTTTACTTTCGTGTTTAAGCGCCTGAAATATTTATCTGAGACATCCCTGAGACGTGTGGTACAACAAGCAGAGAGAAGAGTCACCAAGTCAGTGAAACGGAATGAAAACTGTCAGTTATTAGAGTTAAAGTTCAGGTAAAACTTTGTGTATGGATGAAAAAACGTTCCACAGCATTGCTTTAAGCCAAAGGGGACAAGCCGCTATAGTCCTGCAGCTGCCCTTCTAACTTTTGCTTGCAGCGTGCATACAGTTGGGACGACCACTTTGTCACGACATTGCACCCTACACCGTGACCGTGTTGCTCATATATCTGTCACAGTCTGATGTGCGAAATGTACAGTCATCTGTCTGTGAACTCTTGACTGCTCAAGTTTGTTTGTACTCGTGTGAGACTTTGTGACCTATGTGATGTTTCCTCCGTTGTGCAGAGAAGCATGCTGGCCTGCATACCGTAATGTAACACTACTTACACCGATCAGGCATAACATTATGACCACCTGCCTAATATTGTGTTGGTCCCCTTATGTGGTCAAAAATACTCTGAACCATTGAACATGGACCAGAGGACCTCTCAGGGTGTCCTATGGGGTCTGGAACCAGGACGTTGGGACTGGATCCTTTGGGTGCTCTGGCTTGTTCAGTGGAGCCTCTGTCAATCAAACTTGTTCCACTGCATCCTGTTGATGCTTGATCAGAATGGGGTGTAGGAAGTTTGGAGGTCAAATCAACATCTTGAGACATTTTCATGTTCCTCAACATGTTCCTGATTGGTTGATGTTGTTTCCATGTGGTGGGGTGCATTTTCCTGCAGGGTTAGGCCAGAGACATTTGGGATTTCCATTTGCATGAGGAAGTGTGCTTGTTGTGGGACAATGTTTATTTGAGTGTCTGATCAACACGGATGTTAAAATCCAAGGTTTTCCATCAGAACACCACATAGTACCAATATGATCAGTGTCATTCACTTCACCTGTCAGTGGTCATGATGTTGGGGCTGATCGGTGTATAATAACAAATCTATTTATATTGCACCTGTTACAAACAGAGTTTACAAAGTGCTTTACAGACAGGGCAAAAAAGAACAGAAGGAAACTCAGGAAGACAACAGGGAGCTGGTCAATCCAAACATGATAAAAGATTTTCAAAATAAATTAGTACAACAACACTGGATAAAAGAATAATGAAAAAAAAACACATCCAAGTATGGGAAATAGCAAGTGGAAAAAAAGAAAAATAATGGGTAGAGCCATAAACTCAAGGCTAAAAATGACAATAATAATAGTAGTAAAAAAGTAAAATAAATACATAAATAAACCAGTAAGAAGCCAAGCTGCTGCATTCTGGACAAGTTGGAGGCGACAATTTGACTTTTGGTTGGTGCCAGAGAAAGAGAAGGGGGTTGCAGTAATCCAGATGAGAGAAAACAAATGAATGAATAGCCTTTTGCAGATCTGAGTGTGAAAGAACTATTTTTAGTTTGGAGATGGTTCGGATACGAAAGAAACAGGGCTGGACAATGTAGTAGGACAGAATCAAAAATGCAGTAGGACATCAGTAGGTATTTTAGATATTACATATAAATTGGAACATGCTAAATCTTTCATTTGGCCTACTTTATAGTATAGTGTAGCCATTACACTGTAGAGAGTTAATGCACTTCAGCAAATTGGTGTAGAGATGATATTCGGGTCTGTTTGATGTCGCATTCATGTCAACAGTGCTTCTGCCAAATGCAGATGTAAAGCAAAGTCCCTGAAGGAAGCTGATGTGACGGTAACAGGCATGAAATCTTTTGCTTAGCTTGAAGTTTTAAGACTAGAAGTGAGTAATTCCTTTCCATATGGAGGTCTGCAACCAAAATATCCAAAAAACAAACAAACAGTACAGCACAGCATGACCTCTGAGCTCCTTGGACGCCCCCTTGGTCTTCCTCAGAAGTGCATTCATAACTGTGTGTACCGACACAATCCTCGGCGGCATCTTCTCTTTAATCATTCCCTCACAGTACCGGCCAAATGAAACTCTCCAACGTCCCAGAAAACAATATATCCCTCAATAACGCTGTCAAGGCTTATTCATCACCGCTAGCCCTGGTAGGCTACTGCGCTCCGATCTTTACTTATAGATCCATTTGTTATTAAAAAACACAACTCACCCTCGCTCAGAGGAGTCCTGCAGTACGAGAGAGAGAAAGCAATTAGCCGTGCTGAATTAGTTTGAGTTTCTAAACGCAGAAAAACAAATGAGGACCCCGATTACTGCATGAGTGGAGATACTGGAAGCATTAAATATTTACTGGAGATTAATTTGAGGCTTGGATTTTTTAATTTGGCCAAAAAATTACAAGCACTCAGGTTTTTGCCCCAGAACTGTAATTTTGCGAGGGTGAATGGAGCTGGGAGACACCATTATGTGACACTAAAGCTCTGCTCTGACGCTAATGAAACTGTTTGAGGGTGTACGGCTCTTGGTTGGGAGAACTGTTGAATAAATTAGGACTTTAAATGAAGGAAAACAAATTCAGCGAGAGGGGAAAAGTGCTTTCTCTCTCGCTCAATCAGACAAATTGTAGTTGTACACCTAAAGCCAAAAAAAATCAACATAATACCTCAATAACAATTACATTTTTTAAAGCCTATTTGTGGAACTGTCACAAGATATTTGTGTACCTGAGTGACAGGAGTGGATTGAGCGCTCAGTCTGCTTTTTTTGGGAGGTCAGGTGAGGAGAGAAGGTACAAATTTAATCATGTGGAGTAAATCAGGCAGAACATGTCACTGCAGGGAACAAAACCATGTTAAGTGCAATATCATCCCTCGCCTATGCACGCACGGCACAGACCCTTCCAAATGGTTCAGACCATGGGCGACACATAGAAGTGTTTTATGAGACAAGGATTAATCCGTAAATAGGTTATCCCTTGTTGAGAGTTGGAATCCAGCTCGAGTTCAACAGACAGGAGCAGATTTGTGAAAGCCATCAGTCTCAGACAAGTGAGTGTAACGTGCCGCATCGCCTTTAATCTGGAGCATGTTTGGATCACCTTCATGTAGAGGTGAGAGACGCTCGACTGTGTGATCTACATGTCAGCCACGATGAGGGGTGCGTTAGACGCCTTTAAGATGTCAGAAAATCAGTGTTTGCTTTGCAGCGGGTGACATATTTCAGTGTTTTTTCCATGTACAAATGTACAGTCACATTGAAAAGCTTGACATTTTACATATTTTTGAAGTAAAAACAAGTAAATGCAAGGATTGGTGCAGACAGACAGAACGCAAAACAGCTCTTCTGTCACCCTTTTATAGAATAAAACTCATAGTATTTATGGCGTGTGCAGAAATCCTTACTAAATAACTCCCCTTTGGCCGAGCACTTTGACACTTCTTGTTGATTTAGTCTATTTTATGCTTAATTTAGAAGTCTTTACTCGCTCTTCCTTGCAGGTCAATTTAATTGCAAGATTTTTTGCACACTAAAATCCCTGAAAATATCTTAAAATCGAACATATTACGCTATTTTTAGACCTTTGGGTGTGTTTTTTTGCATGCTAAAGCTCACCTATAGAAAAAATAAGTTCAAACAAAGACTATTCGGCATTAGCAGGCTGTGGTTTGGTGCTGTCAGTCTTCTCATCCCGCAGCAAATAAGCAAATAAATGTCAAACTATTCCTTTAAAGATCATCTTCTGCCCCCTCCAGATGTGTCCTTTAGTAAGACACCACCTGCCTTCCAGCTCCTGCTCTGCCACTGACCTTACATCCGGCGCCATCAGGAAAAAAAAAAAAACATCACATTTGGCAGAAAATGTTATCATAAATCGTTGTTGCTCATAAGAGGGATAATGGCTTTTTAGTGCACTATCACCATGTTGAGCTGTTTGTGTTTTCCCGTACCTTATTTTAGTGCTGGCCCGTGATAGCACTGCGGTCATCACATTTTAAAAGCGAGCGGTCAAGGTTTGCCATGCTGCTCTGAGGATGAATGTCTTACCGATGAGTCATGTAAGACATTCATCAAGAAAAGAAAAACAAGTGTTTGCTTGTTCCAGCTTCTGAAATGTGAGGATGTGATGCTTATCTCTGTTTTGTAACACAGGGCTTTGGAAAACGATGTTTGAAAATTGAGGGATTGTAATACATTTAATTAAAATTTAAGCTAAGTTGTATAGATGTTTTTTGGGGAAACTCACATAGAAATACAGTTTAAACACATTTTTCCTATACTAATGTTTTGCCACCATCCAAACCTCAAACAGTGAGTTGTATATTCAATAATATATGGTAAATAAATGGCAATCCTCAGGGCTTCAGTACAAAGCAACTGGGCTTAAGTGATAAAGTTATTTCTCAAGCAAATATATCCCTAGTTTTCTTGTGTCCACTGTTTTATTATAGTAATTTTAATATATTTAGGTTTTAGAATAATGTTAAGACAAAATTAAATAGCTGAAGTTGCTGATTTTGAACATTTTTCACTGTTTTCTGACATTTTCAAGACAAAACATACATAAGGAAAGGATTGTTAACTGCATTCCAAGTGTATAATTTTCAAACCATGGAATTTGCTGTGCTGTATTTCCTTATTTATATCTGTCATTTGAAGGATTTTAAGAAAAGAAATTTCAATTAAAAATTTAAGCTAAGTTGTATGGTAAATGTTAAAACTTATAAAACGCCTTTTTCTAGTGGTATCCAAAGTGCTTTACAATGTGTTCCACCCATCCACACACCAGTGGCGACTCAGCTGCCATGCAGGGCGCTTACCTACCATTGGGAGCAACTTGGGGTTCAGCGTCTTGCCCAATGACACTTAAGCATGCAGATTGGAGGATGGGGGATCGAACCGCCAACCTTGCGATCAGTGGACAACCCACTCTACCACCTGAGCCGCAGCCGCCCTAAGTTGTATAGATGTTTTTGGGGAAAACTCACATAGAAATACAGTTTAAACACATTTTTTCTATACTAATGTTTTGCCACCATCCAAACCCCAAACAGTGAGTTGTATATTCAATAATATATGGTAAATAAATGGTAGTCCTCAGGGCTGCAGTAGAAAGCAACTGGGCTTAAGTGATGAAGTTGTTTTATTATGTCCACTGTTTTATACAGTAATTTGAATATCTTTAGGTTTTGGAATAATGTAAAAACAAAATAAAACAGCTGAAGCTGCCCATTTGGAGCATTTTTCAGTGTTTTCTGACATTTTCTAGACAAAACATGCATAACGAAAGGATTGTTAGCTGCATCCCAAGTGTATAATTTTCAAACCATGGATTGTGCTGTGCTGTATGTCCTGTATTTCTTCATGTAATACTACTACTACTACTACTACTACTACTACTACTAATAATAATAATAATAATAACCAGCTGCCCTGGAGTAGACTGACGGAGGCGAGGTTGCCAGTCGGCCCCTCCGACCACCACCAACCACTCACTCTCACACTGCATTCACCCAGGCTTCCTGGTGTTCCCTCACAGTCTCCCACCCAGGTACTGACCAGGCCCAACCTCGCTTAGCTTCTGAGATCTGACGGGATTGGGTATCCACAAGGCAGTAAGGCATGGCATGTCTGTCCTTCGTAGGATTTTAAGTAAAGAAAACTAATTTTATTAAGAACTTAAGCTAAGTGGTACAGATATTTTGGAGGAAAACTCCCAGTAGTTTAAACACATTTTTCCTTTACTATTGCTTTGCCACAATCAATGATCAATCAAACAATGAGCTGTACATTCAATAATATATGGTAAATAACTGGTGTCCCTAAGTGCTTCAGTAGAAAGCAACTGTTGATAAAGTTATTTCTCAGGCAAATATATCCCTGGTTCCATCTTGTCCACTGTTTTATCACAGTAATTTAAATTTCTTTAGGTTTTGGAATGATGTTGAGACAAAATAAAACAGCTTAAACTGCCAATTTGGAGCATTTTTCATTGTTTTCTGACATTTTCTACACCAAAATGATTATTAAACAAAACATATATAATAAAAGTAAATAAAAGTTGAATTTGCTATATTTTATGTCCTGCATTTCTTTATTTATGTCTGTCATTTGTAGGGTTTAAGCTATTTTTTGCTTCCTTTTTGACCTCTAAAAGACATTTTTAATTGGTCATTGTTTCACGACGATCAGAATCTCCTCCCCTGATGTTTCTGTCACATGTGGTAAAGACATATTCATTTTCTTTTTGATGTCGGGAATTTATTTCTAAATAAGTCATGTAATCCCTGCCAGTGTGCCGCAAACTGACAAGGACAAAGCAAACAGAGGAATCAGTGTGTTTGCAGCACACGGCGATCCGGTGACCTTGAATGCAGCATTCCATCAACCACAGATACAGTAGAAGAGTTCATTGCTGGGAGTTTACTGCTTATTTGAACCTGTGTGCTGCTGTCTGTGCAAAGAACGCTGTTTTCTTGTCTCATGCTGCAGCCTTTATGGTCTGAAAAGGCAGGATTCAAAGCGATAATTAAACTGGAGGTGTTTTAACTTTCTTTGATTACAGCCACAACAAAGCTGTTCCTCCTTTTTACTGTTGCGTAATATACAAGCCTTCCTTGAGGAAAACTAATTATGTTTTAATGAAGAGTGTTCAAATGATTTATAACAGAGGGGTCCCTGCTACACAGTCATTTGTTATCTTTGATTTATGCGATTTAACAAAACAGATAAAACTGAAAATAAGAGGGAAGAAAATGTGTAATCAGTTCAGAGAATATCTTTAACATCGTTTGAGTCAAAATTGCTGCAGTGGCGTCATCAGCATTTTGGAGAAAAAGAAAGAAAGAGTCCTCAGAGGAAGCGCTTTCCTTCAGAGCTCGCTGGTAAAATAATTCAAATCAGTTATTCATTCTGAAGGCGGGTGAAGTTTCATTTTTCAGTCAAGAGAAAAACTTTATATTTCTAGTTTTCTGGCTTTGAGATTAGATGAAAAATTATATGCTGTCGTCTACAAATTTCGGAAAATCGGTTCTTGGCTGTGTCGGGGATGATTGTACATGTTTTTAAGCAAATAGAACCAATGTTTGATGAGCCTCGTATCACATTTCAGTCATGCATTTTCATTTGTATTTGTACAAAACGGCGACAAGGTGAAACAAGGTTTGACCTGCCCTCATAGCTGAGGCACACCTGAGTCCATCGAGCAGCTTTCCATTGACGTCAAATTCCCGACGCTGCTCCACGTGCCGTGACAGAGAACAGCTATCAATGACCAATAACATTTTAGGAGATCAGTCATAATGAATTAAAGTGGAATTAAATGAACAGATGAGTGCAGACACTGGCCTACATCCACCAGAGCGGGACAGCAGGGCAGACAGTGATAGTGCCAGGTCAGGTGTCTGGGCCATGGTTTGGTTTGTGGGACTGCGGACAGCTGTTGCTACACTCGATTTATTTATTTATTCTAAAATCTGACCCCTTGTTATGAAGCCAACAGAAGAAAAACAGTTAGAAAAAAGGGATAAAATCAATGGGACACATCACTTATCCCATCTGCAATAAGTTGGCTAACATGTTTCCTAGGGACAAATGTATACGTACCGTGATCGGTAGATGTCTTTTCTTTAAGCGTACAAGGACGTAAAAGAAAACTAGCCTTCTACTTGACAAAAGAAAAGAAAAGCATCTGACGAAAGGAAAATAAAGCAATAATACACGTTACTTCTTAATAATATACATAACTTACTTATCAGGGGATTTACACTGCAGGTTAGATCTCTTGGATTTAAGGGGCACTTGGAAGTACATAAAAGAAAAGCCAGAGTTTTTCCCGCACATAATGTGATGTAAATCAAAGGAATTCTACAGTGTAAAGTTCTGGTTAAATCATCAGTAGAGATGGAGGCAGGAGGCAGGAGCTTTATTGTTTGTCTTGGAAAAAGTTGAGGTGCTTCAACGGCTTTGATTAGCACGAAACTCCCCAAGTTCAATCACCTAAAGATAGGATAATAAAAGAATTAAAACTGGTGGGATAGCATTTAGAGAAAGAATTGCAGTGGGAGCCTCACACCTAACTACTCTTTATAATTGAGTTTTCTAGCAAATTAACTAATAAACTGCTAACATAACTTGATTAAAATCTGCGTTTTGTGTTTATCTCAGCAAATTAAATACCACAAGGTGACAATTATGGTGTCTCACAATATAAATATCCTGATATTATCCATCACGATGAAGAGAGAAGCCGAAGAAACAACTTATCGTGTTGGACTTGATTGTTTAAATGTGAATGTGGAGTCGGCTGTGGTTGGAGTCCATAAAGAAGTATTCATTTGTGTATCTATAAACTCCATTTTTCATTACAGGACATATTTTGGATTTTTGAAACTCCTGTGAGATTAAAGAAATAAACAACAGCCGTCCTGTGAAGTAGCTCTACTAAGGCTTCTCAAACTCTTCAAACTCCTGGTGGTGAACGTTCTTGAATTAATTAGAATGTAAAAAAAAAAAGTCACAGTAAAGTCCCCCTAACTGCACTGGACACCAGCTTTCTAAGTGTTCAGGACTGAGCAGGGATGAACCAAAGGACAGTTTAGCATCTGTTTGGTACCTCTGGGGCCCCTAAACGTTGGAGTAACTTAAAGTTAGTGGCTTCAAGTCCAAACACTTACCTATAAAACATCAACTTGTCAGGATTTAAGAAAACCATTGTTGCGTAGGTGGATGACTGTGCAATATTTTAATATCCAAAGAGTTTTCAGCAGGTTTTATTCGGTAAACAGGGCAGAAAATTATCTCAGTCCCTGAAGAACCGTGAAATTCTTTATAGTATTTGAAAGCATTTAAATGGTTATTTGCCGAGTAGAAACAAAATATAAAGTCCTGTGCTCCGTTTTCTTTTTTATTCAAGTAATATTTTCTTGTTTCTCTCACAAAGTCCTTACTCTAATCAATTAATAGAGCACCAGCAGTGCTTGGAGCTGTAATTACAGCAGCACGAGTCTGTGGCGATAGTGATCATAATACTGGCACGATAATGAAAATATGAAATTTATAGTGCCTCAAGTCTGATAAAAGTTTAATAGCAGCCACAAGTAAGTTGCTGGCAGCCATTCATCTGATCAGCAACACTGATTAACACAGCACCACAGTTAGACTCCAATGCATGAGGTTTTGCATGTCGCATTCACTGTTTATTAACATGCAAAAAGCAGACGTGTGAGAGCATGAAGCTTTCACTGCAGTCTCCTGCTGTTTAAGGAGTGCAGCGACACACACTTGCAGGCTGTGCAGAGCAGCAGTCTTTCATGCATGGACACACAGTACAACAAAGACCCAAAGGTGTGCAGAGTAACCACCTTCACAGCACAGTTGGACGCTCCAACTGGCTCCACAGACTTGCAGGCGTATGGCCGCCGTGGGAGGGACTGGGCTCCTCCCGACTGGCTAAACAAGCACATGCAAATTTCACTGTGCAGCTCTGCAGTGGAGAGTGGAGCGCAGGCAAGCTGTATTAGTGGGTGACTAAAAGACGTGTTTCATGTTGGCTTCACACAGCATGCGTGTTTGAGTGTGTAATTGCATGTCTGTGCTTTAAATCAGCACCACAGACGCCCAGGAGCAAAAAGGGAAGAGAAATAAAGCTGTTTATAGTCAAGCAGCCTCGTTATTCATTACAAAGATAATTATTCACCGATTCTTCCTGCATATTTGACATGGAAACAGGTCAGAGTTGTTTTTTTTAGTTTCTTTCAGGCAGCCAGGAGAAGGATAGATACAGCCGTAGACAAAAGGACCAACATCCCCGACCTGGACAGCTACCAGCAGCATTCAGGTCCAGACCAGAGGTAAAACAAGATAATAATAGTAAGAAACAGGATAAATAGCAAAGTTCACTGGAGGTGTAAGCAGATGCAGAGAAGAGGAGATGGTGGGTGGTAGCACCCCAGAGGTTGCAGTTTATTTATATTTCCATGTTTATGCCTATTTCCATTCCTCCATCCCTCCTTCTCTCACTCTCTCTCCATCTCTCTCTCTCCAGGAAATAAAACCTGAGGCTCTCATCTGCAACATCAGCAGCAGTGTGAGCAGAGGTGCTTTTTGTCAAATTGACAGGAGGCAGAGTTAGTATACAGTAGGAATATAGGGGGGCTATTATCCCGACACACAGCGCACACAAACCAACTGTAGAAGCAATTTCATCCATGAAGATATACTGTAACCCGGATCCATTTATTTCCATATGTTCATGGGATAGGGGGAATATCACTCACTTTCATGTGAGGGGCCTGCCGAAGAAATAAGAAGCGGCTAAATTTTCCGCCTCCCTTAACGAAACATGCCGTGAGCTGGGAAACCTGCACTTGTGCTGCTGCTTCCTTGTGGCTTTTAATGCTCCGACTGGTCACAGCAGGAGGCTGAAGAGCATCTTCTGTTAGCCAGGCTGTCTTACTCACACTAATGCACGCTTTGTCTGTGTATGTGATACATATAACAGATGCATGCATGTGTCAGACAGAACACTTAGACTTTTAAAAGAGCATTTAGTCACGATACAACCTGTGCCTCTTCTGCTGCTCTCATCTAAGGACGTTTCTGCAGGATTCAAGTGACTTCTAATCTCTGACTAGTGTCTATGATTTAGTGTGAGTAAATAATATGGTTCATTTATAGTTTCAAGTTGTTTGCATCTTGTTCACAGTGTTGTATTATATGGAATAAGACTATTATTTTACAGTATTTATAGAGACACTGGGGCATATCTTGTGGGATGATGTCGTTCGACACTGCCATGGTGTTCATGTTCCCCAGAGGACAAACCCTCCTGACTTTGGGATTTAGACTGAAATGTTTTGACAACGTTTAAAGGACTGCCCTGTAATTTGGTGCCAACATTCAAAATAAATAGCGAAAAATTTAAGGTGTTGTTAATGAACAAACGCGCAAAATTTCCAGGTTCCAGGTGTCAACATGCTAAACTCAGGTGGTGAACATGACAAACATACCAGCTAAACATGGGTAAGACTGCACTGTCATTGTGAGTATAAAGGTATGGCGGCAGTAGCATTAGCTCAGAGCACTTCTGTGACTACAGCCTCTTGTCATTTCTCTATTTTGAGCCACCTCATCCCCTCCATCCTGCTGCCTGTGACCCAGAAATCAATTTTAGCGTTCTCCATCCAGAAGAGGCCTGCTGGAGGAGCTATGAGCGAGGATGCCCAGGTGGATCCTCGATGTATCCTTTATGGAAGTCTTTTCTGCAGCTGTGACATATAAAAGGACTGACAAATGAGTTCATACAATATATATATCACTTAGTCCTCACTTTATATTTGTGTAGCGCTCTGTTGTGTGTCAAACCTCTTTTATACTTCATAGCAGGCGTCGTGAGCTGTGAGAGATCATAAAATACAGGCAATAAGAAACCAACTGACAGATGATGCAGCTGTGGTACATGACATATTCAATTAATGGCACCTTAAAACAATGCCTCATTTTGTTAAATATCAGGTATCTCTCCTCATGTCTCCACAAACTGAGAAATGCCATTTAGCCCATGGTATTACAATAAACTACAATAACTTTAATGGTGAGTTGGCATGCTACAGTGTGCAATTTACCATTCGGTGACAGAAATGTGTTTGCTTTGACATCGGGCCAAATTTTATGATGAATTTTACGAGGTTTTCAGAGCAGCTGTTGTGTGACTGCACGTTAATTAAACTTGCAGTGTGCCGAGCTAAAATGCCACCTTTTTGGCGCAGGAGCAAATGTGCCAGATCAAAAATTACTACACATAATTAACCATTAGTCAACCAGTTAGAAACAGTCCTGGAAACAGTTTTGGATGGTGTGGTAAAAGGAGGCTGGGAAGCAAGTCAGATGGCCCCACAAAGAGATGCTAATTTTTGAATAAATGGAAAACAAAAGACACAACATGGTAGTCAGGAAGCTTTAAAGATGCAGGTAGTAGTTCCTAGTGTTTGTGCTAAGCTAAGCTAACTGTCACTGTGGACAGCAAGCAAGCAAGTTTATTTATATAGCACATTTCAACAACAAGGTGATTCAAAGTGCTTCACAAAAAGAAGTTAAAATATAAAATTTAAACATAAAATTTACAGTGAAGATAAGAGAAAGGTTAAAAAAACACACAGTTACAATTAAAACACAAAAAAGAAGTTAAAATATGAAATTCAAACGTAAAAGTTACAGTGCAGATAAAAAACACACAGTTACAATTAAAACATAATCAATAAAACATGAATAATAATCAGTTAGAATAAAGTGAAAGAGAAGAGTGCAGATAGGACACTGTCAGTTGTTCCATGCACAGCTAAACAAAACCGTCTTCAGCCTGGACTTAAACACTGTCAGAGTCGAGGCCTGTCTCACGTCATCATGAAGACTGTTCCAGAGTTTAGCTGCATGGAACTGAAATGCAGCTTCACCATGTTTAGTTCTGACTCTGGGCACCAGCAGAAGACCTGGTCCCTGAGGTTCTCAAGGTCCGAGATGGTTCATACGGGACCAACATGTCAGAGATGTACTTTGGTGCTAGACCATAGAGGGACTTATACACAAGCAGAGCTGTTTTAAAGTCTATTCTCTGAGCGACAGGAAGCCAGTGCAGAGACCTGAGCACTGGACTAATATGGTCGTACTTCCTGGTTCTAGTCAGGACCCGAGCAGCAGCGTTCTGAATGTACCGCAGACGTCATATCATCTTCCCAGCTAAGAAGAATATTTCTCAACATGCAACCAGATGCACATTTTTTAAAAAATATATTTTTGGGGAGTTTTTCCATTTTTTAATGATGGGGGAGAGACACCTGAAAGGTGTAGAGACAGGAGGAGAGACATGCAGCAATGGGGTCGTGAGCCAGACTCGAACTTACAACCGCTGCTAAAACTTGCGCCCATATGGTAACGCCCTAACTCAGCGAGCTACATGGCGGCCCAAGATGCACATTTCTTTTAAACAAAATCCACAGTGTTTACCAGCTAAACTTCTCCACCTCTAAGGTTCTTTATCAACTTCTGCTTGCTTTGTACTACAGTTGAAGAGAGAAGAAGAGACTCCTGCTAGTGTCTGCACTGATGTATTCGTGGCTTGACACGGCAGTCTTGCACAAAAACAAGGTCACCATCTCTATGGCACCAAACCGAGTGCAGAATTTTGAATCACAGCGGCAAAGGCTTGGGTAGATAAAAATATTCTTTCTGGTATACACACATGCTGCCTCTAGTATTTTGAAGAGCTTCATCTTACTGAAAGATCCCCACCGATCTCTTGAGAAAGACCTGAATCTAATTACAACCAATTAATGGGTTGGTGTGACTTTAATTAAGATGCAGAATCACAGAGAGATTGTTTTATTTGTTCCCTATGCAAGAAAATCAACCTCTAAATGGCCAAAACAGGCAATTCACAATAAATTCAGGCTGTCATAGTCTTTTTCTTCAACCATTTCACAACCTGGCTCCTCAATGGTTTGGTTTCATTTTCACTGCAAAAAATAATTAATTTTTTGCCTTACAGGCCCTTTGTAGAATCAATATGTGTTCACGCTGGGGCTGTATTTGTCTTTTTCCCGCTCAGGGTTATCTTTCCTGACACCATGGCAGCATGAGGAGGAACCATCAGAAAAAACAACATGGAAAACTTTTTTTTTTCTTTTTTCTTTTTGGGCTCTGCTCAGACGTAATGTTCGCAAGATTATCTACTCCCGCTTTCAAACTTTCATGTGAATTATTGAAGCCGTCTGGAGCAATGAAGGCGATTTTCAAAAACACACACAAGGGAAGATGCACCCGGAGGAAAGAGGTAGTGTAGGGGAGGAGGAGGAGGAGGAGGAGGCAAGCCGAACCTTACGTTATTATTAATTTATCTGACTCTTACCGCCCAAAGATTTAGAGGGAACATGAACTGAAAACCGCTCTGGTCGTTTTTTTTTTTTTTTACTCTCTCACCCACCTAATGTATTCAGGGCACGTATCGACAACAGGAAAATGCAGCAACTCATAGGTCTTTGCACAGTTCAACAGAGCTTTGATGTTTTAATACGTGTGGGCTCTCCACTCGTGAATAGGTGGGCAGCCTTGTTATTATGCCTTCGCAGAAAAAGAAAAAGAGCCGAACGGGTCTTTAAAAGGACCTCATCGCTTAACCTTTGTTATTCAAGGACTGCGAAAGTTGTGGTTCTTCCTCAGCATTTCAGCTCTTGCTTAGCTGAGTTAGTCCTCATACACACACACACACACACACATCCGCCCACATGGTCAGAAGAGTTTGACTGGCATTTCAGAGTATGTGTTGTCTGATGCGCACTCATGTAAAGTCTTGATAATTTGGAAATGGTGTCACGGCGTAGTTTGTAGAGCAGAGCGACTCCGACTCTATATACTCCCTGTATTGTCTGCAGCACATGTAGCAGAGCACCTGTCACAGCTGGAAAGTTAGCAATGACTCCATAATCTACTCTTACATATCTGCTAATGTGTGATAACTGGAATTTTTTGACTCCCTAAAAATCAGTATCAGCAATGGCCTCAAAAATCGAAGACAAAGTTAGACTTATTTCACTTTTTTTTTTTTAAATGCAAGATGATTCATTGATCAAAACATACAGCAGGCAATTAATGCAACAAATTTTAATAAAACGACAGAATAATCTGAGTCATATTTCAGTGACACATTTTTGTTTCCATTGTACAGAATGGTGACAAGGTGAGACCTAAAAATACGGATAAAAATGTCTCCTTTTTGTGTTTTGGGTCACGTGTGTTATTCTATCATTGTCCCAATGAAGCAAATATGTTTTTTTTTTATTCTATTGTATCACACTCCACTGCACGGTATAATCTCCTTTCTTTTACTTCATTGCCTTTGATTTGCTTACATTGCTGAAGTACACCTGAGTCCTTCAAGCAGCTTTCTATCGACCTCACGTTCCCGACGCTGCTCCACGTGCCGTGACAGAGAACAGCTATCAATGACCAATAACATTTTAGGAGATCAGCCATAATGAATTAAAGTGGAATTAAATGAGCAGATGAGTGCAGACACTGGCCTACATCCACCAGAGCGGGACAGACAGTGATAGTGCCAGGTCAGGTGTCTGGTCCATGATTTGGTTTGTGGGACTGTGGACAGCTGTTGCTACACTCGATTTATTTTATTTATTCTGAAATTTGATCCTTGTTATGAAGCGAACAGAAGAAAAAAAAAACTTGGAAAAAAGGGATAAATCAATAAGGCACATTAATTGTCCTGTCTGCAATAGGTTAGACAACATACTTGCCAGGGACAAATGTATACCTACAGTGATCGGTAGATGTCTTTTCTTTTCTTTAAGTATACAAGGTGAACTTTGAAGGACGTAAAAGAAAAACTATTCATTTTCCAACTCTCAATGCCATGTGACTCACAGGTAAAGCACTTCTACAGCTTCTAGTGGCACAAACACTCACCGCAAATCACAGTGTTCTTATTGGTAACTTGTTAAAAAATGTATTTTCTGTCCATTCTAACGAACAGAACTCTGCAAGGTGACAGTTGTGATGTTTCACAGTGTATTTTCTGATATCATCCACCAAGATGAAGAGAAAAGCGAAACAGTTAACCCCTCCTGTTGGACCCATTTGTATACATCTGTGTGTGGAGGTGGTAATCTATAAAGTAATTATTGATGTAAGCATTTATCAGCTCCGTATATTATGACAACAGATAGCCTCGATCGAATTCTGAGACTCCTGAGAGAATAAAGAAATAAAGCACAAGCGTCCAGTGACACAGCTCTGATGAGGTTCCTCACACCCTGTTTGAGCTCCGCCGTTATCGTAAACCATACTGAGAACAGGGTATATTAAAACGTTTACTCTTTTGCATGCTTTCACGTGAATGGCCGGTGAATCGATACAATCTCAGTAGTGCACAAGCTACCTGTCAGGGTTTTATGAGCCTCATCACTTGGCTGATAATTTACCTGAGATGACAAGAATCCTTGGAGGCAGATGAAAGGTAAGATTTTAAAAAATACAAACCGAATAAAATCTTCCAAATAAGTTTCAGAAACAGTAACTAAATATGGCGTCATGACTCATTTCAGATTCCTTCCATTTCAGAGCTGCCAACCTGACATGAATTCATGGAAAGCATGAACAAAAAGTGACCTTTGCCTGGGAAATCTGCCATGGCGGCTTGGTTAAGTAGTGATAATGGATGATTAAAATTCGACTTGTTAGTTGAGAGAGGATTGTCTGAAATCAGGACAGAGGGAGCGGACCGAAAGAGCATGCAGTGGATTATGACTGCAGGTGGGAACGTGCAGCGGGTGCACATGGAGACATGTAGGGAGACGAGTGGAAAGAGGTCAAACAGACGCGATGGTGTGGTGACAAATACCAGGGGCTGGTGAGAAGAAGATGAGCTACTCAGGAAGTAAAGACCAAAAGCAAAACACAGAACAACACACGGGATTTAAAATGAGTACACTGAATAGTAAGAGGCTGATAAAGTTAATTGCAGATGTCAGAGCTTGGCCAATAAGGTTAGCATCTTGAGAATGCCCTCCCCAGCAGATGCCAGGAGTCTGCAGTGAAGCCAGTGTTTTCCAGTTAGTCTGTCCATATGGTCCAGGCTAATAACTGGCTCCTGCATGGTCCTGTTCAGGCCTGAGCTCCCCAAACTGCCAAAAGGCCAAAGCCCCCACATTGTTCCAGATGGTGGACCTCCAACTCCTGAGAGAGACTTGTTGATTAGTCCAAGTGTCTAACAAACTAAGTACACAAAAGCAGCTGAGTGTGCACAGGAGTTTGTCTCCATTAGTGCTGTCAGTCTGTATCACTTTATGACCGGTTACCATGGCGACGCCTCTACTTGTAGAGGATGGCCTGGCCTCAGGAGTGATCCAAGTGTTCAAATGGGCCTCTTTCCTCAGAAATTAGCTTATTTGCTTTCTGCTGAGTTAAATCAGAAAACTGATACCCCACCTTTATCTGTTCATTAAATATAAGACAACAGCAAGCAGCCATTTAGCATAGCTTAAGACAAAGACCGGAGGGCTCTGTCCAAACAAAATACAGCTACCAGCACCTCTCACTTAATAATGCATTAGTTTGTGTTTGTTTACTACCACACCAAAGTGTACACCGACTTGTTGGAGTCTTATCATCACTGTGAGGCTGCATTGTGAAACCACAATGTGCCTTTATATAACTGCACAGATTGTACTAGCAGGGCTGGGTGTTTACCTGTTTCTATAGCTTCTGCCCCAGCTGGCTGCAGGTTGCAGGTTCCTCCCACACACACAAGACTAGTTTCATTCCTTGCATCTAATTCCTAACAAGAGCAAGCATGTTCATCAAAATGCTGAACATTCCTTGAAGAAAGGTTATTCTTCTAGCTCAATTCAGTTCAGTTTAACATATATAGTGTCAATGTATAACATAAGTTATCGCAAGAGAGATCACATAGTAAAGTGAATACCATGCAATATTTATAAAAAACTTCTTTAATAGAAAGAAACCTCCAGCAGGACCAGGCTCAGGGAGAGTGGACATCTGCCTCGCCCAGTTGGGGTGAGGGTCTGATAGAAATCAGACAAACAATGTATAAGAGAGCAATAAACACTGGGGAAGTTGGTGAAAAATTTAAATTTAGAGCTGCTGTACTAAAAACTTCCACCAAACCTGTTTGGAAAGCCTCCACCATGACACGAGTTGTTTTGTTTGCTGACATGATTCAGCAAACAAATTCTTCTGACGACACTCGATTTAGTTTGAAAACACCATGAAGAAGCTCCTCTCTGGTCCCGAACAACTGCACATTTAAAAACAAAAAACTATGAACGCTATAAAAAAAAATGTCAAACAGCTGGGAGGCAGAGAGGCTGCGTGGGTGATGAGATGGCAGAGCCGAGGTTGAGCGCCGCTCAGGAATTCCCTTTGACTGGAGTGGAGAGCTGGAGGAGAGGAGGCAGGCTGACATGGTTTTGTATGAAAAAGAAAACACTGCTGTGTGACAGCCAGCTAACAAGAGAGGTTGAGAAGATGGACGCAAGGAAGAGAAAAGAATCAGTCTGCTGGTGTATAGCTTAAACAATCAATATCAATTCATGCTCACAAAAATGTAGCCCACAGCTCGTATCCCACACTATCATGACTCACTTCTCTTATCGCATCTCTTTAATTCTCCTTTTACTTCTTTGTTGCCTCTCCATGTTATTCTCCTTCAGTTTTTATGTATCTCTTATGTGTTTCTCTTGCAGTGAGCTTTGTATGAAGCAGCAATCCACCTGAGAAGGAATCCGTGTGTCACACCATCATGGATACCTACTTATTCTTTGTCCTTTTGCAAAATGAGGAGCTAGATATCAAGGTTAAGCATCTTCAGAGTCACAATCATAGTTCATTACTCAACACGTCAGATTCTGATTACAGATTAAATAACCTGCAGAGATGAAGACAACACTAGTGACTTTAAGCAGTGCCTAAAAGAAACTGCAGCATGTCTTAAATGCTCTGAATGTCCCGTAGGGGGAGTTCCTTGTGCACATCTCCATGCAGCAGGACTTGGAGATGGCACTGCTGCAAGGAGACAACGCATTCAGGCAGCAAAGAGGAGAGGAGAGCTAGCTGATTAAATTTGTATGCACATACTGCTGTACATTGAGGTAGGAAGGTACATTCAAATATAACCTCAGATTTAGTTCCGCTTGCGCTCTCCTCAGGGACTGCAAAGAGCATATTTCCTTTAAAATGGTCACCTTGATAGGTAAACCAGTGTGAGTCATGCAAACTGCAGGGATATTAAAGCAGTCATTCATGAACACACACAGAGCTGCTCTTCTTGGTCAGCATTTCTCCGTGTTACATAACTGTCTGTCCCCTGCATCAGAGGCATTTTGGTGCTCTTTTAATCTACTGGCTTATCTCTGCTGAATCTTAGCCAGTGCTGTGCATGTGTGCGTGTTTGTATGTCCCGCCGTCATTATGCACGCATTTGTGGACCCCCTACCACTGCGAATAGATTCTCTGTTTTTAAATAGCTTATGGCAAAGCTACACATGTAAGCGAGCACTCAAACACGCTCAGACAGGCTGAAAAGAGATAAAAGCCCACACACACACCCGTGTAATCAAGCACATAATATGTCTGCACGCTAACAGGGGTTAAAATCACCCGCTCATTGGAAGAAGAGCTAGAAAAAAGGGCTACAATTAGCAGCAGGAAACGTGCAGCTAGTGGACACCTATTTTTTTGCAGGGAGGGGTGTTTCTATTTTAATGATAGTGAGAGAGACAGAGTGAAAGGGGGTAGAGAGAGGAGAGAGAGACATGCAGGAAAGGGTCATGAGCTGGACTCGAACTCACGACCACTGTTGGCGACATGTGCCCACATAGTAACGCCTCAACTCAGCTAAATGGCAGCCTGGAGTTTACATTTAATTTAGAGAGGAAATTTGAAAGGGTCATTTCATTGCTACTTTTTATTTTGTGTTATGTACATACATACATACATACATACATACACACACATATATATGTATATGTATATATATGTAATACTTTCTTATTTTATATATGTGTTAAGTTTTATATTATTACAATGCATATTATATCATTGTTGTTGTATCATATGTTAAATTTTCCTCAGCTTGATACAGATAAGACTGAAGTCCTGGTTATTGGTCCAGACTGTATTTTTTGCAGTATCATCTCCCACTTTCGACCTAAAATATCGAACGTCAAGCACTACTGGGAGCTACATTAGGACTTCTTCCATCTACAAATCAGTAATATTGTCAAACTCAAGCAAACACTCGCCAAAAACATAGCTGAACAACTTATCTACACCCTGACTTTCTCCCGCCTGGCGACTGCAACTGACTGTTCTCTTGCTTTAATGATGCCGCCTGAAGTGCCTGTTTACAGTTGATTCAAAACTCAGCAGAAAGATTACTGACAAATACTCAAAGCAGGGAACACATAACTCCAGTCCTGGCTTCCCAATTCGTTCCAGAATTAAATTTAAGATTCACTTGATTACTTTTAAATCTCTGCACGGTCTGGCTCGGCTCTGCATCTCAGAACTTTTAACCCTTTGTTTTGCACCTAGACCTCCCAGTTGTCTCCAGTTTTGAAATGTGCTAAATAAATAAAGTTTATCATCTTTATGGTTAGGTATTTGTGGAGTTTCTGAACTGTGATGGATGGATTTACCAGTAGACAAAAGCTTGTTAATACATTTGAATATGATTTCCCTTCTTATTAGTCAGATGTGATACTGAGTCAACAGGAAGCTCCATAGTTTTCAAAGTAAAGTCAAAAGTTTGAGAGGAACTTTTACAGGCACTCTCCAGAAAAATAATCATTGAATCTAATTTAATAAACTCCTCAGACTCTATAAAGGTTAAATATTATTCTCTCCAAGTAGTTTTTACTGAGGTCAGAACTAGCTTCCCTCCCACATTTCATGAGTCCGTCGTCATGAATTAGTCAGCACAAATCAAGACTCACAAAAAATCTTTACATTGTTTGGTTATGTTACTGGAAGTGCACTCTTAATGACCTTCAGCTGTAATCTGCCACAGGTCATGCCTCCCACTCCGTCTCGGTCTGAATGGGCTCTTACCCTCTTATCTCTTACTGAACCCTAAGCCCCTCAATCCTCTCATCTCTCCCTGATGATGGCAGAGTCCTCCGAGACTCGGGCCATCAAAGGCTCTGGAGAGGAAGGCGAGGAAGGAGAGAGAACACAATTTGGCAGCCTAATTTGATTTGCTTAGTCTCCTTTTAAATGTGTGTGTGCGCGTCTTTGTGTAGGGCAAATGCTAACAGCTCATCATAATCCCTTCATTCCCATTCCCCACCATGAGCGACTGCACCAGTCTCCAAACAATCCCCTGGATGCCCCTGCGAAACCAGTATGGGAGGAGAGGAGTTACTGGAGAGCAGCTCTGCACTGCATTATGGGGCACACGTCCTGACAGCACACCATATATTACTTGTCTACTGTATGTCTTTTGTATGCTGCAACCTTTGGACAGCTATAGGACTTTTGCAGCTGGACTTCAGCGGATGATCAATTATCCTCCTGGGACGGGTTGCTCTGTTCTGTTTCAGCATTTATATTAAGCTAAACCGACCATATCAACCACACAAACATGAAGAGCAGCATCGATTTTTTTCATCACACTCTTGGCAAGAAAGCGAACAAGGACATTTCCCAAAATGTCAAACTATTTCCGTGACTGCAATTGGAAGCCTTATTTTCTCTGTTGTCAATGAGAGCTCAGATGGAAATACATGCTTATAAGGTAAAACTGTGGCTTTTCTATTATCAACAACAACAAGCAGATGTAAAGATGATACATGCAGATGAGTCAAAGCGAATAATGACTGTGTAAAAGTGGATATTTGCAGGTCATGTGAGTGCACTTTTCAAAATGTTCAGCTTTTTCCCCAGGCTAAATAAACCACACGAATCTGGCAAAAACTTTGGCTTAACACTAAAAAGGCAAAAAACTTAAGTTGTTGCAGTAAAGGCTGTTCAGCCTACTGATGCTCTGAAACATAAGAGCCATGTTTCTGAATTCACACAGCGCTACCAGTTCAGGATCCAGTCTACAGGGACCTTCTCTCCTGTGACTCCTGCCTCATTTTTATCCTGCTTTCTCTGTATCTTACTAATGAATAAATATATAAAGACTTGTGGATTTGTGATGCTCATTTCATATATAAAAAGAATGGCAAAATAGGGAAAGAGAATTTAGTGCACAAGGACAAAACTGTAAATGGATGTTAATGACAACAAACGGCTGGAATAAGCGGATACAGTAGAGCCCCACTCCTCTGCTTAGCAGGGAGATGATGTATGCTGCTCCAGCCTCTCTGTGGGGTAACAAGAAGAGGATTGAAGTTCTAAAAAAAAAATCAATGATGACTGGGTGAAGAAGGGCCAGCACACACCTGGATCCCAGAACAGCGTTCAGGAGAAGATATGCTGGATTCTTGATGATGTCTCCGGAGACGGGAGGGGAGGGAGGAGAGAGATGTTGTGTAGGAGGGGAAGCAGATGCAGAAGGAGCTGCCAGCTCTGGAGCTCAAGAGGTGAAGGAGCTGCAGATGCTTCCCAGTAACCTTGAGAACGTCTCATGGGATAAACTTAGAGACTCTCTGAGATGATTATGGAGTTATTGATGGTGCCATAAACAATGGCGGCACCACAAATCTGGACGAGCCTACTGGGGTCATTACGGCCAGATTGTGCAACAAAGTAGATGGTCATCACTTCATCCGGTCTGATTGAACCTTACCTCTATCATACAAGGGGTGTATGTCCACAGATCATGTAACAGCTCATGCACTGTGAAATTACTGGAGAATGCAAAAGGCTCCAGAAAGTGTCACAAGACTGAGAAGTAGAACACAAGCGGAAACTGATGTTCTGGGAAGTAAGAAACACTTCTGAGAGAAAGCATAATATAGATTATGAAGGAATGTCTTCATCTGTGTGAATGTGAGTCTGGGCAAATGGGACACTGGCTTGCTTCTGCTATGGGAACAAGGTGGACTGATAATTGCAGGCCCTCCTTATCAAGATGGGCAGAGGTACTAGTGAACGTCTTGTAAGCCAGCCTGGTATCATTACCAGGCATGACAAACATTCCCAGTCACATTGCAGTTATAAGATGGCATTCCCCATGCCACCACATGCCATGTAGTCACAACTAATAGACCTTCTCCCCCTGACTTTAACCATTTTATGTTATTTTAATGTAACATAAGATGTAACAGACTGAAATGCACATGACACTCAAGATGTGAAGTGAAAGAAAAGGTTAGTAAATACAAGACAGTAGTGAATTAGATGAATGCTAGAAAAACAGCTAAGAAAGGAGGCTGGAGCATCCGTCTCCATGACAGCGGAGTTCTTCTTTGTTGACAATGTTCTGAGAGACACAATAGAAGAGTGGATGATGGGCAGCATGGTGGCTCAGAGGAGGGAATCGATGCTTCACAGCAGAAAGATCCCGGCTTCAAGGACGCTTCTTTCCAGGAGGAGTTTGCATGTTTTCTTTGTGTTCCTCGAGCTTCTACCAAGTTGCAAAGGTAACTGGGGAACTGATTGTCCTATAGAGGCGAATGTGCCCAGTCTCTGACAACAACCTGTCTAATGGGTTTTGCTGCCTTTAAACCAAATCATTCTGGGATTAGCTCCAGTCCTCCTGTGATCTAGAAGGAACAAGGCAGTGCAGAAAACAAAAAATGCAGGGATTTATTTTATGTTTTCTGTGTTCTCTTTGTTTCTTTACTTTAATACTCTGAGGTGCTCAAGTCTCCCTCCTTATCCAGCTTCTCCTTTTGTTCACAATTGACATGAGGTTTCCACTGAAGTATACGACCTCTTCATCATCCTTCATCGTAGTTATCTTTCATCTGTCTGTTTTCCCACACAGTCCAGCGTCGAGGCCTCGTGCTGCCTCAGCAGGTGTCGGTCAGTCAAGTGTCGTGGTGACAGCAAAGCTGAGTGACTAAAAGCACCAAAGATTATGTAAACCTGCGGCTGCCTGCCAGGAAACTACAATCAAGGGAGTAATGCTGACAGAGGCTTGCTTCATCATGAACAGATTACACCTACATAATGCATGTGTCTGTGTGTGAAGAGAGAGAGGGGGATGTGAGATGTTTTCTTTCACAAAATGTCATTATAAACCACTTTAATTCAGTCAGTGATGGTGATTTGTCAAAAATCTTTGAGACTTTGTCCTTCAAAAATGAGCCTTAGTCATTAAGCTAGTGCCTTTTGTGTGCATGGTGAAAAAAAAACACACACACAGATTTGTCAAAAACTTTTCAAGTAAAACACACCAGGCTTCTTTCAACTAGAATTAATGACCAACTTTCAGTCATAGAACCTCGGGTGCACAGGGTCAGCGTTCCGGTCAGGTTCTTACATTTTAAAACCATTAGAGACCACCAAAACAAGGAGAGAATGTTGTGTAACCATGACTCAGTTTACCAGAGTAAACTGTCATTTAATCTTTGCAGAAATAACATGGCAAGGTAATGCACTGAGCTAATAACCTACAGAGTTTGTCACATACTCGGTGTACAGCACAAGCACACATTATAAGCATGATGATGAGGGATGCTTGTTGCTAGAAGTGGAAAACAACCCATAAAAATACTGTGAGAAATACCAGCCCAGTTCTGCAGCTCTGCCTGTGTGTTTACAAATCATAGCTGACCAGAATCACCAGAATCAGGGAGCAGAAAACTCACACTGGAGCTCAGGCAGCAATAAAGCTGAAAAAAGAGAGTCCTGATGCTACTGCAAAACACTGAAACAAAATTGCCAATACTTTCCAATCATATCCAAGCAGGAATATGCTGCGGTCTGGCCTCCTCTCCCCTTCCTTGCGTCTCTGCAGTCTTTTCCTTCTTCACTCATGTCTTCTGTTCGTCCTCTCTCTGTTATTGTGCATCTGTTTGTCAGAGATCTGAGGGCTGTACTACAAAGCAGGTTAGACAAAGCCAGACTTTCTTTGTGCAAGTCAGCTCGACTAAACTGACAACATAATGGATGAATTCCATAATGAAGGACATCACTTTGCTTCATTTTAGGCAAGTGAGAGCAGTGTAAAACGGACCGAGCAGTGAATCAGAAATAAGTTTAAAACCTATTTATGCATTTTTGTTGCATCGCAAACTTAATACATGTTCAGTACAGTTCAATACAGGTTCCCATGGCAACATATGCATGCAATATTGCAACTGCACGACTTCGTTCAGTGGTTTTAGTAAGGCGCAGCTCAACAGGTTTGCAGATATGACATATTCCCTCAGCTGAGATATCTGTATCGCTCATAGAGAATCCTCAGGAAACAATTTGGTTAAAGGGAGGCACTTCTTACAGTTGATTTAAATCTAAAACTCTGAACATTACCTCCTCCAGAGCAGGCTACAATTCAGTACGTTAACCTTTATTAATCCCACAGTAGGAAATCTGCATTGTTACAGCAGCAATGGGGAACAGTGCAAACATTTAAGAGATATCAGCAGAAAAATAAAAAAGTAAACCAAAAATACAGATAAGTACTAGATTCTCCAAATTCTTCTGGATGGAAACAACGATATCGCACATATAAATGGTGCTGCACAGATTCTTTCATGAGTAGAAATACTGATAGAGAAGAGTTAATGTTGCACAGATTTGACTCTAAGTGGAAGAATACTGATACTGCACAGATTTTTGACTAATTATTATCACACAGAGTTTAAAAACATACAAAATATCTATAAATGTGAGGTGTGTATATGTATATATATATATATAGTTTTTCAGTTGGTTGTGCAGCAGAAATTTCCATGGTGACCTAGAAAGGTTACAAAACTTTGTTCCACTAAAAACTCTGACTTCACTCCTCCAGATACCAACAACTGCATGTGTGATTCATCCAGCTCCTGCAGAACTTCTCTCTTCACCAGTTCGTTCAGTCGGCTCACATGGTAGTAATGTCATGATCGACTGATGGAAAAATGTTGGAGGCCAAGGGTCTGATGCCAACAGAGACGGAATGTGTGGAGGAGATCACCAAGGAGGGAGATGCAGATGCACTCCCAAGGGACCTTGGCCAGAAAGAGTTATGCTGGATAAGCAGGAAGCAGGATTTAGTGATGCGTGATACAACTGTTTGCTGTGTGTTTCAACGTTCATAAATATTGCTCTGTCTCTTGTCCGGGGAGCTCCTCTCCCATAACCTTGTGTTGTGTGAGACTCTGTGCACTGCCTGAATAAAGAGACACTGACTTCAAGATCCTCACTGAGAGAGTGTGAGTTTTTTTTCACCCACACCAACCTCGCCTCCTGATAGTTTGTCTCCTCATGTTTGAAACCCCTGACCTGCTTTAGATCGTCTCATCTCCTCAGAAGCTTAAGCCTCACCCTCCTTCATCAATCCAGCTGTTGTCGATAAAACTACTTGAACTGTTGCCCCTTTGTGGAGTCGGCTTCTGGGTCCAAACTAAAACCTCATTGCTCGTAACAAACACAAAGCAGATACACAGGTCCTGTGTTTAATCAAATGCACCTAAAGAAGATAGTAATGCAAGAGTGTCAGCACAACTGACCTTATCACAGTTAAGTTTCAGTCATGACAAAACAGGCCTTGTGTTATTATGTAATCACGAACTTCACTTGTTACCACAAGCACTATTTTAAAAGAAAAACTTCCTGAGCAGAGCGTGTCGGAAAACTCGTCGACTGCCACCGACTCACTCTTTACATAACGAACAGTTGGTCACTTTTTTGTTTTGTCAAGTTTGGCAACATTTCTGCCGAGTGGATCACAGCTCAGACACGAGGTGACAAGAACTGTGTGGAGCAGATCTCACTCAGTGATGAATTTTATTACTCCCAGACTGGCTTTTAGTTGCTGTAATGAATGAGATACAGGGGAAGCACTAAAGGGAAGGGTCTGTGGTGACAGGAAACCGAATTTATAACGTCTACTATATTGTATGTGGACCTTCATTCTTCTTATATTGTATTTATAGGCCAGATAATTGCTTCTGCCAAGGAGGTCATGGTTTCGTTGCAGTTTGTATGTCTGCCAGCCAGCAGGATTTCACAAAAACTACCAGATTGAATTTTATGAGACTTGGTGGAGAGAATCATGAGCAAAGGAAGAGCCAACTTAATTTTGGTGCAGATCTGGTTTGGGTTGGAAGAGATGACTATCACTATTGGCAGCCTGCAGTCTCCCAGTGCCATTCAAGATTAAAAAAAATAATGAAATTGTGTGTTTAATTATGATTTCTATCTCATAAATTTGGTATGAAATTAGAATTTTTTTGTCAACTTGATCTGAAATCAGCAAAGTTGATTTTTACAGTTCTGCAGCAATTAATACCAGAGAAGTATGTAAATAAAATGGCCAACAATTAAATCAGCCCCCATCCTCTACTTTCTTTTATTGTACGTGTCCACAGGGGTGTTTTTAGACATGTGGGATCATGCCGTTTCCCAGCGTTGTACTCAGCAGTGTCACGATAGATGACTAACAGGGGCTCTTTAACAGGAATCCATTTCACCCTCCTACAGCCACGTCATTTGCACCTGATTGGACGAATGCTTCTTTTGTGAGCCATATGCTCTTAGATTTGAAATCTGATCAATATGGCTCGCTTGGAAAATAGTGCACCAATATGTGTTTTTGAAAACATCTGAGTGGAAAAATAAGTCATTCAGTTGTTAAAAATCTGTCTTAATTTTTGATCAACAGTTAGTTAAAAAAGTTTTTGGGGAGTTTTCAGAGGTGTTGACTGGCAGCCAGATGCCCCTAACTTGTATAAAGTAGCCAATACCTTAACTTTACGCAATTTAGGAGGCAATACCCTGTCTCTTTAAACACATCGGGACACTACCAGAATGCACTGCATGTCTGCTCATATAGACAATGACTGGGAAGCATTGAAGTGGCAGATCCAGTGGGTATATAGGCGAGTTACACTTTCCATGTCCATGACTATGCAAGAGTCTGTGCAGTGTAAGTTTGGTCATCCCCTGCAGTTCCACTGCTGTCACATCACACCTGAAAGTTGTGCAAATAACCTACAAGGACAGTACTGCTGTATTTCATGGTAGTAGTGAATGCATGGACTAGATAGATGCAAATATATGCACGTGTCCTCCCAGAATACTCCAAGTGGACTAGAAAGTAGTACCGTAACAGCAGCTATGCATCTGTGGCATCTGCAGCCGCCTGTCTGCACGTCAACAACAACAACAACACCTGGAATTCACTGGAGAATTCAGAGCAAGTCAAAAAGGGAAGTGTGATGGATGAGCATCCACTATCTGTGTGTGTCTGTGGTAGCTCATTATGTTTGTGATAATGACAGTGGATGATTGACTGATAAGTAAGAACATCGAGCTTCTGGCGTACTGCAGACTGTAACCTCCCATAAAAACTCTATACAGTATCAAAACTACTTTACAGTTTGTTCAGTTTGGATGTGACAAAACCACAATGCTAAGACCACCAAACATTTCCTCCTGGCTCATTTTCAAGCATCACTGGCGAGGAAATGTCATGACCACACCTGCTCAGAGTTCCACTGGAAAACAACAGGGAGCTGATGCAGGACAGTTTCTATATAAAGACAAGCTCAGCGTCATCACAGCCAGTTTCTGAGTCAGCCTCATTGAAGACCTTCTTCTACTGTGTAAGTGATTCGTTGCTCCACCTGATTAGGGGGAATTCAAGGCAGTTTCACTGTGCTCATTTGCAAGTAGCGAGTGCAGCTAATTTTGCACTATTTTTTCCCATGGTGCTCCTTTGCAACCTTGTAAATGTAAGTCTGTCTCATCTTTGGTTACAAAAAAAAAATGCGAATGTGCTGTAATGTCTCAAGTGACAGTGTCTTTAAGTGTCAGTCCGTCATAGATCTCGGTTTTGGACCGGTGTCAAATGTTAATATGCAAATGATACTTTGTATGTTAGCGGACACAGCTGACACTGACGTCTGCATCAGGAGCAACTTGGGGTTCGGTGTGCTGTTTATGGATTCTTGTGGACAAAAGAAGCCGAGCTTTAGAAACACACATCACAGCCACAATATATAGGGTCAGTACAGGCACAGAGAAATTAATGCAATGGAAAATTCTATGACATATCCATGATCCTGGACTGTCATGCTTTCCAAATCACAAAATAAATAAATAAATACATCCAAATAATATCAAAAATACTCCTAACCTTTAACCGATAAATATGGCTTCAATGAAAGTACGGATTTTTAGCTGATGTACTGGATGTAAAGGACTCACTCAAACATTAAAGGACCCAGCAGGTGATTTTTATTATATGTTACAAGTAATATCCTGTTCACATGGATCTGTGCATGAGTCCTTGTGTTGACCCTGTTGACATCCATGTCAATGATCAAAATCTATTTAAAGCCTCTCCCCTTCATCCACTGTAATTATTTTCTCCTTTATACTGCAAGGTTTTATTTTTCTCTAAACCATGTTCGCATTATTCCGCCAGTGAATCACTGTTACCTGTGACCACGATCGTGACCACTCCAAACTCCTTCTCATTGAATGGTAATTTGACAAGCAGATCCTCATCATCAGTGCAGCTGTCACTGAGACGGGATGACGGTGTGTAGTCGGGGGGATTGCGTTGTGAATCGTCTTGCTCCTGTATGCAGAGGGAAAGCAGGTGGTTGAGGTTAAGCAAAGGACAGATGTCTTATAGGTGGCTGAGGCTCTCTGTGCTCAGGAATGAGCTGCAAACACGCAACCTCTCCGGAGGATGCTGCGGGAGAGAGCACTTCCTACATAAGGCAGATGAGGGAGGATAAAAGGATAAAGCTAAGTAATGATGGAGGAGATTACTGTAGCCGTGATTTATATAATGCAGCAGCATATTGTGTAAAGATTAATGCAAGACTCCTGTAAACTGTTGCATATTACACTTCAGGACTATGCAGCCAAAGCCAAACATTACCCCACTGCTTGGTTCATCATTAAAAGTTATGATCAAAAGCCACCAAATCAGTTTTAAAGAAGCAGCAGCAGCAACAACAACAGTGACAGCGTGGCAGCTGTGTGGATCGCTGCTCCAAATCACCTGCTAGGTGATCCTGAGGCGGCCCGTCACTGCTGATTAGAGGCCCGCCACTGATCGCCTCATTTCCTCTCTCCCACTGTGGATGCTCTGGACAGACTTCAGCTACACACAGCCTGCTAATCCTGGCTGCAAGGAGACACACTCATTTACCACACACACACAGGGAAAGAATGCGAGCAGTCATGCATGATGCACTTGGACAGCCGGGGGGATTAAAAACACCAGAGGAAGATCCCAGTGTTAGTTGCATACAAAAACGGGAGAGACAGGAAATTATAGCGGCACCGTCAATTAATTTCTACCTCCGAATGCTGCTGGAAGTGGAGATGAGAAGTGAACTGCAAAAAAAAATTACACTTCAGACTGAGCCAAGATGATTGGTGGCCAGTAACTCTGGCTCTGGCATTTACAACTCATAATGAAAAGCACTGATTCAAACCTAACATCATTTATAGTAGAACCTGCCCTGTTACAGTCAGTTGAACGGCTGAATAATATGACTGTATTTTATCTCTTGATGGGCATAACAGGTGACCCGATCCTGTACAGAACTCTCTAACCTTTTAGTAGTGGAGAGTGTTGGAAGCTCATCAATCCTATTAGACCTTTTCACCCAGTTTGATTGTTCCTCTTTGATCAGATTCGACATTGACCTCCTCCCTGCTCTGCTACACTCACTCACGCCCTCTAAAACATTCATTAAGCAGCAGCGGCGTCTCGACTTGGACGCATCATCGGGGGTAAATCGACGCTCTCGGAGGAGCCGTCCGCAGCACTTTCACCGCTGAACCTGGGACCACACTGTCAGCACTCTGCAGGAGGCTGCTGGGTTCAGTAGCGTGTGTGTTCTTGTACTGGCATGTGCAAACACAAACATCTCCACCTGAAGGTCAGGATGGAGGGGGGGGGCAGATATTTACTGCATCAAGAGGTTTTCAGATTGAAAGAGACACGGAGGATTCAGGCAAAAAGAAAAAGGAGCAGAAGAAGTGGAAGCTACAGGTTGAACTGTGTTTGAACCCCTGCTGTCTTTGGAGTTCAGCTGCAAACCTTTAACTGAAATAGGCTTTCTTCCCCATTTACTGGGCAGTATAGGGCTGTAAATATTGATTATTCTCATCACTTATTAAGCGGTTATATATTTTTTCTTAATTAAAAGGTGCCCATATGGAGTTTTCTGTTTACATATTTAAAATTTACTGCATTTTCTTCCTCAAAAACAATTGCAAAGGTGATTTTTAAACATTTGTAATGGCTCGTAGGTCTTCCAAAGGTAAAGGAAAATCCACAAGGTAAGTTTAATTAAATTATTGGGCCTGTATAATGTTAGACAATGCAAAAAAACCCCAAAACAAACATACAAAAAGATCAGATTTATTGATCCCTTACGTAACACAGCAGTTCAATATAAATGACTCAAGTAGAAAGACCTGTTCAGCTCTGAGTAATGTCACACGAAGAAAAACAACAAACTCTCTCAGCTCACGTTTTATCACCTCAGACGAAAACTTCATGAACACCACTGAAATTCTTTTTAATTAATTGGAGATCAGTGTGGCTTTACGATGGCTGAATCACAACCACCTCACCGGAGTAGGAATTCAGAGAATGGACAGTTAATATCTTCAAAGTGTGTATCGCCTTAAAACATTATGATGTACCTCGGGGCTCTGTCAGTGTTTTGACAAAGGGAGGACAGTTATTCAATATATCACTGAGAGCCACAGAGGCCCTGCCTAGTTAAACACACCTGGCGCTCATCCAGCATCAGCTAATAAACTCAACGCGGCCATGAGACCGGGAGAAGTCACAGTAATATGCAGCAGAGGTGCACAAACACACGCATCAATACATAGGTGGCGGTGCTTCCCACGGGGCTCATACGGTTATAAAATTAGAGATAAAAGAAAAAGCCTGCTGTCGACTCGTGTCTTTTTGATCACTCTCTAAAATGGAATGGCTCCACACACACACAGCTGCTGTTAAATAAAACATATACAGTATGGCTGAAATCCATTTCTGCGAAACATACTGTATCTTATGAGACGAAATTAATTTTCAGCAGCATGAAGACCTGCATCAGCTGAACTGAAACTCCTGCAATTGGGCTAATTGCACGACTCATCACTGCCCCATTTTCTGCCCTCCAGTCTGGCCCATGTGCAGTACAGTATCCTCCAATTACTACACATGAAGAGGCAGTGAGATTTGCTGGCGGCCCAGTCCATTAGTGTGTAAAGCATGGGTGGGGAAGGAAAGCCGGCATCGTTATGCTTTCAAAGAGCAGAATGTGTGTGCACTGTGCACTAATCAGGGAGCTGTAATTGATGAGAGTCCTGCGCTCTGTCTGAATCAAAGGCTACACACTCTCCACTGTACGCGCAGGATGAAAACAGCGTATTACTGTATCAGCTGCTCCTTCCTCTATCTGTGGAGAAGGAGGGGCATCACCCTCGGCGGTGGAGAAAAAAAGACGCAGCTGGTTGGATTAAAACCGTCTGCATTCCACCAACAATGCATAATGGGAAAATAGGTGTTACATCCACAGCTTACATGTGCTGTACATGTCTGCGTGATGGAAGGATTGCTTCAGACTGAAACAAAAAACTTCCTCTTATCTGTATTCGCTGTCTCGCATGTTCTGACAGCAGTCGACATTCCCTAATACTTTTTAACAGGTTATGAAAAGCGGCCGCTGACAGACTGCAGCGAGCCACTGAGGGAAGCCTTCAAGAAGTCTTTTAAGTGTTTAGAAGTGATGTGATGTGAAGGCACATGAAGCCATATGTTGAGCCGTTTGTTGAAGTCAGACAGCTCGCTGTTCACATGTACTGTTGCAATGATCAGCAGAGAGGAAATGAGATTAAAAGTAAACAGTCACAGCACTACATCCAACATCCAGATGTGCTGTATAAGCAATGTGTACACACAAATACAGCAACATGTGCAAACAGTAAGGTGAAAGGCTGAATCTATTAATAAAGGTTTTATTTCTTTGATTGTATTTAACTAGTTTCCCCCAAATTAGGGCTAATTTCTGTCTTGACAATAACATAAAATACCATCAAAAGCACATTTTGATTTCAGTGACTTTTCTAATTCTCTTTGCCTTCATTAAACCTGCAATAACACATTTTGTGGTCAGTTAGAATGTAACCAAAACAAATCTACAACAGTGACATACAATGACCTTTAAAGTGTATGGGGAGAACTTGTTAGCATTTGTTTATTTACACATGCAGTTATGGAGCAACATTAACATTCGTTCTTCAGTTGTGTTAAATCTAACGTTCACTCTCTGATTGCTCTGCTTTTGGTCATAATTATCCGTTTAGCTCCTAAATGCTCAAATATGTGTACCAGCTGGTCATTAACTGCAAGAAGTTCAGAGATTGCACATATAAAAAGCAAAAATTGTACCAGATTTAAATTTGTCCACCATCCCCTTTAAAGTCGTCACCTCGGGCAGCAAAAAAACTGCTCCCAGCACTCCTGAAACACTGGGAATGCTCTCTGGAAGTCCTGTTCTGTCGAGCACCGTCTGCAACATGTCGTGGATGTCATCCACTTTGTCAAAAACACAATTTGAATTTCATTTTGGGAACGAGGGAGACGTTGCTTTGAGCCAAATTTGGTGATCATGGCAGGTGGAAAAGCATTGATTGCTCTGGTGTGGCTAAAAAACAACAAACTGGCACACGCTACAGTTCAAGTTGTACCAAATGTTCTCCCTTAGATGCCTCAGGACCCTCCAGTAGAACTCAGCTGACTGTCTGACCCTGGAGGGAGGATTCATGGAGTACAACCCCATGAATGTTGAACATAATGATCAGCATGCACTTGTTTCTACTTCTAACCTTCAGCAGGCTCTTCCACTGAAGGCTGCTGTTTGGTCTTTGGATCATCGCCATAGACCCAACTCTTGTCACCACTGATGATCCTTGACATGAAGTTTGGGTCAGTTTGACACAGAATTTGGTGCTTGTTTGTTGTCAGTGGAGAAACTGCAGATCTATACATGGAAGTAGTCAGAGCAGGACTTCCAGAGAGCATTACAAATGTGGCATGAGCACTGGGAGCAGAGTGTTGCTGCACTAGTGGCCTGATTTAAATCAGATCGGTGCTGTTCTGAAACGTCTTGATTGCACCTCATCACCATTTGGTGCTGAGCATCTACTGTACAGTGGGTATTGAAACATTTTTTGCAGACATGATCCCTCCACTGTGGCCTTAACAGTCCAGACATCTGCTGATCAATCACTGACACTTTTATATAAATGTTTCACCCCTTTTGCAATGTCACATTTCTTCACATAGTTATCTGACTCATGAAAATACTGATTAAAATTTCTTTAGGCTGTGTTTTGTTTCCATCTGTACAGTAAATTCATTTCATTCTTTATCATAAAGTATCCTTCACCACAATACTAATTGTTTGTCTATGAGTTTACATCAAATTTCTGCATAACTTCATTTCTACAAAGACATGTTCACAGCTAGATATGCTGATATTTAAGCAATACAATCATTGCATAGATCAAGGGAGTCAAACTCATTTTAGTTCAAGGGCCACATACAGCCCGATTTGATCTCAAGTGGGTCAGACCACTAAAATCATAGCATAATAACCTGGAAATAGCGACAGCTCCAAATGTTTCCTTTTTTTTTAGTGCAAAAAAAAAACGTACATTCTGAAAATTTAATGTACCATCCTTTTACAAAACACTATGAACAACCTGAAAAATAAGTGCAGTTTCAAAAATTTCATGCCTCAGTTTATCATTCACACATGTGCATTACAACTCACAGGCCACAGTGTATCTACAAAGGCACAAAGCATTTAGTCACAGGCATCTTGGAAGCGAACAATATAGGAGTTTACTTTATGATCAACTTGTCAAGATCTAGAAATGATTTTAAATTTACAGTTTTAAAAAATGAGTGTCTTCTCTGTCACTTTTACACTTAGCAAAGTCATCCCACAGGCCGGACTGGACCCTCTGGCTGTATGCTTGACACCCCTGGCATAGATATTGACAAATCCAGTGCAATTATTAAAAAAAGAACAAAAAAACGCTTAATTCCATTGGGCACTTGGGATAGATAAATAATTTTTTGGTGGAGTTTTTCCATTTTTTTTAATGATGGGGAGAGAGACAGGGTGAAAGGGGGTACAGAGAGGAAGAGAGACATGCAGCAAAGGGTCGTGAGCCACACTCGAACTGATGACCACTGCTGGTGACCTGCGCCCAAATGGTAACGAGTTAACACAGTGAGCTGTACGGTGGCCAACTCGGGATATAGTTTTCCTAATTTCTAAGTCATAAAATATCCCACTGTCATGGTTCTGATATTGTCAGATTCAGGACAATCTCTCTACAGAATTATGAAAATCTGAAATCTCTACTACCATCATTATATGGTGAGATACATGTAAAAACACAACAATTTCATAATATGATTTGATGATGGTCCGCTTGATGTGAAGGCTGATATAAAAAAATGCAAGTATCATCATATCAAACCATGAAAGATCTGGATAGGCCAGACAGTTCAGAAAAAACAAGACACAGCATGTGAGGCTAGACCTTATAATGACCAAGATCAGAGCTTAAAAATAAAAGTAGTAACGTTTCTCTGTAAACAGCCTTGGGTTTATAGGGTTATTTAAGGTGCCTCAAATAGCCATAGAGTTGCATCATGACTGATGATACTTGGTGAAACTGCACACACATGCGACTGGCTTTACAATTATTAAATTATTAAACTAGAGCCATGCTTATGCACAACTTTAGACTAATGGCAAAAAGAATGTATATTTGGAGTGTTAGTTTTTTTTGCATCTGGCCCCAATTTCGACCTTGAACACTCTCTACAAATAACACCTCTCCCCTCGCTGGGATATTTCAGTCAGACAGTCTGTCTGGAGAGATAATCTGTCCATTTGATGAACTCTGTGGCTCATCCCTTCTGTGTCCACTAACGCTATTTGTGTCTGGGCTTCAACAGCAATAAGACACACACATCAACATGCACACCCGCACAGACAGCCACAGTCTGAACGCAGCGGGGGCTGACCTCAGGAGCGTCTGGCTGTTCCCACTCAGCACTTGATTCAGGTGTTAAATGCATCTGTGGTCTCAAAAGATATAAATGCACTGAGCGCCATAAGATAATGAAAACTCAGTGGATACTCATGACTGATGGCCACAATCACCTCGGCACAATAAAAAATGGCTCTCGCTTCGAAACAGAGGAGAGCGATAAAAATACCACGCTGCGAAACAGACGGAAATGTGTCATCCTGTCATCCAAAAAGTGGTGCATGGACGCCGTCCCGATGGAGAGCCGAGTCAATCACCTCCTGTTAAAAATGACAGACGGGGGGACAAAACGAATTATGTAAGTGGAGACATGTTGGCTGACAGGATGCAGATAATGGACCAGCCTGACAGATACATGGGAACAGGAGAAATTACATACAGTGGCAGTTTGGGGAGATCACCAAGTTACTGTTGATGGGAAGATGAGAAAGCAGTTTGTAGGAAAACAGACAGAAAGAGGAGCAGACAGGTGAGGAGGAGGAGGCTGGATGACAAAGACAAACATCCAGAGGAGGGACAAGCATTAAGACAGCTGACAAACAGCCAGTCAAATGCAGCACAATTGCGTCAGAAAAGTGAAGGACAAACTGCTGCTGTGGCATCTGGAGAGGACTTGGAGAAAGTTGGCTGTGCGTTGGGTCACATGTCCAGCTGTGGGTTAACTACGAGCAGTAATAATCGGCTTGGACAGGCAAGACAGGATTAATGAAGGCTAAGCTACACTTACAGCTTCTCTCAGTGGTCAGCGGTCAGAGGTCAGCAGTTTAGCAGCAGGACACCGAAACAAACAAAGCAGAGGACACACAGGAGAATGTTGTAAAAATTTTTTTCATTTATTAGCATATTTATAGCAGTGAAGTGGCTGAAATGTCAGATTTTGTTTGTTTGAAAACAGAACAGCCATCAACAGAAGAGCTGTAAGAGGGAGTCCAGCCAGCCGAGTCAGAAGGGAAGAAACGAGAAAAGGTAGAAAAAGGTGGAATGGAGGAATTAAAAAACGAGCATAAGATGAAGACAAAAGGGAATCAGAGGAAATGAGGGGGAAGAGAGATTTCCTGCCCCATCCAAGGGCATGGCAGTGTTCATGTTCTCAGCCGGCACCATCTGCTCCAGGAGCATGTCAGCCTGCCAGCGAGGAGAACGGCACAAGCCTCCGCCAAAACATGCCGTAACAGCACCACTATAGCAAACAAACAAACATCACACCGCACACAGCCAGGCCCACACACACACACACACACACACACACACACACACACACAAACACACACACACACTCTGCAGAGCAGCACATTAATTCTGCTCCAGCAAGTGTCTGCAGCAAAGTTCCAGCTATTAAAAATCTGCAATCTCTCCGGGTCTGCAGATATCTGTGAGACAGCAAAACGAATTTTCCAGGGGAGAGTAACACGATGATGTGAAATAATTACATTTCTCCAGGAGAAATAAATTAAGATGATACGGTTTTGCGGGTTGTATCCAGGTGCAGTGAGGAAGGGGAGCGTTGGGGGGCCGGCGGCGGGCTGAGTCAGGCCCCGGGGTGACGGAGCATGAGAGCACCCATGAGAGAGCGGCAGTGTGTGGCAATGTGCTACAGTCAGCTCCACTGCTGGTTGGTCTCGGGGTGTGTTCCTGTGTGCGCATGGATGTCTGCTTGCGGCTGGGCTGTGGTGTATATGCAGGAAGCAGTGGGAGTTTGTGTGTTCCTGCTGCTGAGTTTTGTCTGCAGCCAGGAGGGGAGTAATAAAGCGAGGCGCACCAGCCCTACACCAACACATTTAGCAGCGACACATACACTAGTTCCCAAACAGAAACTCCAGGTAAGCTGCTGTGGATAATGGAGCAGTCGGTGACATTAATATGCATCAGTGTGAACAGGCAGAGATAAACAGCCACACATGACACGCTTAAACTATGCCACTGTGCTGCTAGTTGACCCAGATATCAGCTGACATCCATCTCTTTGCAGAGGACTGCAGGCATCTGTCTATTACACACAAACGCCTAGAAGGCAGAGAATGAATCGCTCGCCAACGTGTTCAATAAATTTGAGCAGATGGACACTCCATCACTCGCTGGACCTTGTTGCCGAGTGCCTGTAAAAACCTGACCTGCACCGATGCCCTCGCAGATCTCAGCAATCTGTGGTAGTCGTCTCCTGACAAGCAAAGATGAGGGAGAAAAACACAAGTGAATGAAGGTGTGCCAAAACTACAAAATAAAACATCTGTTCTCACTTGTGCTGACCGATTACTGTATAAACATGCAAGATAAAGCCTGAAATGCAATGAACAAGAAAATTAATGTTTTGTTCACAACTGCAACCGATGTTGACGCTAAAGGAGTCTTGGCCTCCTGATGGCGGAGCTCCAGGTCCGACATCAGCGGGCAAGGAAGTCCTGGCCTTCTGATGGTGGCGCTAAAGGTCCGACATCGTCCGACCTATCAGATGGAGCCCTGGTTGCACTGGCTAAGCATTCACACCACTTAATCAATCGTTTTTCAGATTAATTGCAATCAATTTGGCGGCAACTGTGAGGTTTGCAAGCATGATGCCTGTGGAAGAAGACACAAGCCAGAAAAACAAGATATGTTTTTGTAGAATTTAGAAAATATTGTAAAGGCAGCAGCAGGGGAAATCAGACTTTAATTTCTCATAGTTGTGATGTCTCATTTAAATTAATGCTCTGTTTAACTGATTGGGCCTTCATGTGCAACTTGTTCAATAAAAAAACATCTTTGGAATGATTTGTTTTATTTCTTTATTCAGTGGGTGGAAAAACCACAGCTGTAGAAGTAATACAAGGGCTGTGCATTGAATTCAATATTAATCCTGATCACAATTTTGGCTTTCCACATCTAAATGTACGTGATAGATGTGATATTGAAGTTTAAAATGTCTGTTTCAGAAAAATCTGCACATAGAAAACTTCAGACTTTAAAACGTCTCATTTCAAATCAATCTTGTGCCACACGCCTGTCTGAGTAGCTGTACTGCAGTAACTGAGTGGAGACTAGAGGCTTCTCTGTGCACAGCTAGCATATACCTTAGCCTGCATGTGAGGTGTTAAGAGGTCAATAAATCTGAGTTTCTTCTCATGTTGATTAGCAGATATTCAGCAAGTGGGTAGAATTTTACTCATATTTATGCCTCTGGGAGATTTACTCAATTCAGATGAAGAAGAAACTTGATTTGTTCAACAGCAGGAACGTAGCACAGCATGGAGGTGATAGCAGTGCTCTCATTAAATTTGAAAGTGCAATAAAAAAATGTCCCAAGAACTTCTGAATAATCAAGATCTCAATATGATTTTTGTATTTTGGAATGAATTTTTTAATCTTATGCAGCCATAGCTAATGCACTTCGATAGTCTGCAGGTCTATTTCTCACTGAAGTCTCGCTGTAGTTGTTTTCAGTTTAATCTTTCAACCCAGGCAGCATCAGTGGATTCTATCTGAGTGGAGGCAGAAATCTCAAATACGTACATCTTGAAACTGGATAAACAAAACTAAACTTGTACTAAATGCTAAAGTAAAGGCAGCATTATCCTTAGAATGAGCTCATCTGTATGATGCTTTGCTGGCTTATAGTTGTGCTAAATGGCCAGTTTTGAAGGTAGAGAGAAAAGCAGGTGGATATGGAGCATGATGTGAGTTAAAAATGGAAGCACATGTTATCAGATAAATTATCATTTATAGTGTTGTACTTATGTCAACACATCAAAGTGATGGAAATAAATGCATGACGCTGTACCTGCTGACCCACATACTAGAACACTGCTGTGAGTCATGTCTATTGATTGATTGTTGTAACTGAAACTAAATATGTAAAGAAAATGTGAAGACAGTGACATAATGGAAATATAACGGCAATTATTGCTGCATTTAAGGAATGTATTGTCGAGGTCTGACTGATCTGTTTTCTGGGTTGTTTGCATTGACTCATTATTGTTCAGTCCACATTTCTAGACATTCAGCTGTAAGTAAGGACAAAGAAGCACCATCTGTCAAAGTGCAGTTTTCACTTGTCTGGATGTATTGAACACTAGCCATTGAAAACCTCAAGGGTGAACACACAAGGGAGCCAGTTGGGAATTCTTCTTCTTCTTCTGCAGATTCTCTTCCAATTCTTATTCTTTGGATTCTTCTTCATTCAAATTCTTCTTCACTGAATTCTTCTTCGAATTCTTCATATTCTTCTTCTTCATCAGATTCCTCTTCTTCTTCTTTGAAAAATTCTTATTGAAATTCTTCAGATTCCTCTTCAAATTCTTCTTCTGCTCTGAGCTACTATCCTTCCGTCTCCTCTCCAAGTCACCCAGACCTCACCCCTCTATAGAGGAGAAGCAGTGCATACAATTCGTCCATGAAGGTTTATTACAGAGGAAAGCATGATGTTTATGAGCGGCTAACATGATTCATAAAGCCCCTCCGGTGCTGCTGGAGCCACAGAGTTTTCATTTTCCTGCATGCTGTTGGACACATATGCAAGGCTGTTGATTTGATTTGATCTGACCACCTTCACTGCACAGGCTGCCAAGAACACTTGCACAGTTGCTTTATTTTACTACAATGTGTTCTGCAAGCTGAGGTCAAAATGTCTGGTTTTGCCGTTAGTGACTGTTACTCACAATGTGTGCAATGCAGCAGAGATGAACTGACAGCCCATTTAGCCAGTTTCAGGCATGCATGTTCGTCACCACACCTCTGACACTGATGGAAAGAGAACAAGCAGCACAGAAGACGTCATTCACACACTTATTTTCTCTAGGTGTGACTGCTACAGCTCCCTCCTTTCTGAGAAAAACCTAAAGTCACTCTCATCTCCACCTCTAGTGGACATCATGATGACATCACATCACCCCAGTCCTGGCTTCCCTCCACTGGCTCCTTATTTAACAGATTTTAGGATTTTACTGATCAATTTTCAAGCATGTCTGGGTCTGACCCCGAGCTCCATGGCAGAAATGTTGACCCAGTATGAGTCATCTGGCAGCCTGACATCCTCAGGTGGATCCTTCTGGCTGTTTAAAAGTCAAGGCTTGAATCTAAAGGTGACCATTCTATTGACTTAAGACTCCCAGAAACAATGACTTCTTCTATATGACTCCTTAAAACACATTTTGATGTATTTTTACCATGATGTGTTTTATTTCTTATAAAGATTTTTTGCTTGCTCTTTTTAATTTGTACTTATTGTTATTCAAATGTTGCATCGTGTATATTTGTGTGTCTCTTGTTTTGCTCTGTTCATATTTGGCCTTTTTAGCTGTGTTTCCATATTGAATTTGATGCAAACTGAAACTTTCAAATTACCGAAAGGTGCAAATTATGCTTAGTGTCATCAGCTGCTTTGGAGCAAAGAATCTAGGCTGTGTCGTGTTGTCAGAAGGATGGTGGTTTTAGCCAGAGTAGAAGAAGTCAGAAACAAAACCAGCTGTCAGCCAAACAAATAAAACTTCGGGCACCAGTGAGAGAAAAGTGGAGAGAAGTCGGGCAAGCTGCAATTATTCTTTTGTGTCAATTGGCATCGGCCATTTCTTATGTTGTGTGGAGGCGAAGACAACAAAAGAAGCATAAATAGCTGATGAGTCATGTGAGTTAAATATTCATCAGATCCTATTCAGAAAAGGTGTTTCCATCAGCCATTATACACAAAAAACACGTTAAGCGAGCATAAAATGCATCCAGTGTTTGCACAGTTGGAGAAGTTTGTTCCAATTTTGCTGCTTCTATTTAACTTTTCTAATAGGAGACTTTAAGAATCCCTTCTGTTCCTGATGTCTCACCAAACAATAAACGATCTATTACTGCGTTTTTATGAGTGAGAGACAACGTGAAACAATATAAAAAGGTTATCTCGACTGTACAGACATAACAAGCAATCGACACTTACTTACAGTGCAGCTGTGCACACCAAGAAACGTCAGATAACAAAGAGCAACAAAGTGGATGTAACTGTTGGCTGTAGTGTCTCATACTGAATGTTATTACTTTAATCTAATGATATAATCTGGAGACTTGTCCTAATTTGGAGTGAGCTGCTGCATAATTTACTATATATATGTTTGTCTGTCTGTGTGAAATAGCTGCAACGAGGAGCTCCTTTTGAAACTACGGAAATGTGAAATGTATGTAAAGATATGCAAAACAACGACGTAGTCACAAACTCTGATATCGAAGAGAGAAGAAAACATCACTTATTTCAATACCAGTCATTGCGAACACAGTAAAAATGTGCATTTTGAACTGCGATCGGGCTGATGAGCAGCTGACCCTGGCCCCTCTCTCCCATAAGCACTCTCTTTATAGATCTGCCACTGAAACCCAGAGAAAAGTCCACAGCAATATATTTCCCCTCTCATATCTATCCACTACAATCACTAACGATCTCCTTCTCCCCTTGGGCTGCAAATTATCGAGAAACGCCAATGAGTAGCTGAGCGGTAATTTGTAGAGCAGTGGACCCTCATCCCCTTGACCTTCTCTGCCTCTCTCCATCTGAGACAGCCAGCCCCTCTCCCATCAATTCTTCTCTTTAATTTTTTTCCCTTCTCTCTTGCTGGTGAATGTCACCTCTTTCTTTCCCTTTTTTTTTCTCCCTCCCCGACTTTTCCTTAACCTTTCTTTTTCCCTCTCTCGTTCTCTCCATCCTCACTTTCCTGTAATGATTTACTCGCTGCTTCCACAATAAGGAGGGAGGCGAGAAAAGGCGATCTTAAATAACAAAATAAATTTTTTATCAGCAGCGAATTGATTGATAATTCAGGGGGGAGGCTGACAGCTGTAGGGCTGTAGAAAAAAATAAAAAAAAGAAAGAAATACATGAGGTTTGTGCGTATCAAGTCTCTTTCTGGCCACGCAGCTGCCAAACTCTGAATTATCAGTCCATGGACCGGCTCTCCTGCAAAAATCAATTTAAACAAATGCACTGCAGAACAAAAAGTGGCAGCGCAGGTTTGCCGTCGCATGACTCCGAAGAGTGTATTTTTATAAACAAGAGGTGTGATCATTGACATGCTGGACACACATGCACATAAAGCTTTGGAAGAGCAGAGGAGGAGCAGAGGAATCTGTGCAGGAATCCACGCTGGCCCCTTTTTGAGTCATTTGCATTGCGGGGAGTTTTTCCTCAGCTCCTCTGGCTCCACTGCAGATAAGGATGAAGAGAGCGTCGTTATAAGAATGAGTCAAGTTGATGCATGCATTGGTGGGCGAGAATGAACATTTCACAGCGACTCCCACATCCTTGGTATGGAGACCTGCAGTGGGCTCGCTATGGCAGACAGTATTGATTGATTTGTCTCTAAGAAACCCAGAATAGGTTACATAATGAGAGGAGCTTATAGAGCAACACAAACACACATCATATAACTAAAGCACACACCTGTCCTGTCAGAGCTCGACAGGTTCTGTTGCCCTAGTTTGAGTTTTATATAAAACTCTGCCACACTGGTGTAAACCGACAAATAAAAATTCAGGCCACTGTTGACCTTTTTACTCACCCACTCGCTCACACGTAGCACAACTAGTTAAATCCAGACTTGTTCCTGTCATGGTATGATTTTTGTTTTGGCCTTCATTTGAGCCACAGCGATGAGTGACAGCAAACACCATCATTAGCCCAAACTGTTCTCCATATAACTATGATGACATCCAAAATTAGAAAAGTCCTCATTATCGAGAGCCAGTGTCGACACAAGCCACACAAGGCTAATTTAAATCCACTTTCTGGTTGGGACTTTTGCCTCCAAGAGTGCTGCTCACAAAGAAATGGCAGAATCAGTTGTTTCAGCAAATTAACCTTAAAGTGACAACATTTCTACCGATAGTGCTGTTGATTTCTTCGAACAACGAAAGCCATTAATCCACAGTAAAGTATTCGTTTAAACCTAACCCAGTTGTTTTTATGCCAACACCTATCCATAGCAGTGGAAAAATCAGAAAACTGACATTTTAAAAAACACCTTAAGAACTTTTTTAAAATAAACTGTCCACAGGTGCCACAGACCAGGCAGGTCTGACTGTTATGCTGTTTAATTTGAAACTGCTGGTTTCCAAACACACACGAGATGAATCACACATCCCCCCGGTAATTGCGGTGAACAGAGCCATCTCTGATCTCTGCCACATTTGCAGGTTAATTGCTGGACTGTGTTAAGCCTTCCCATCTGACCAGCTGCTATGTAAGCCATTGATCCCTCCAGCTGGCTGCTGCCACGTGACGCCAGCATCTGGTATCTGGGCCGTGGCAGAGGTTGCAGGCCTCCTGTCTTCCTACCTCGCGGCCGGATCACAAACACCGAACACACACACCTGCTGATGCTGCTGCAGCAAAACACTCAAGCAGGAGAGCATGGTTCCTGCAGGGTTTGCCAGGTTGAATTTGATGCTTTTAACACATTTTAATGGCACACTGGATCTAATCTGACACCTGTTTCATGATGATACCAGCCAAAGGTGAAAAGAAAACCGTCAATCCATTAGCTGTAGCTGCTTTATTCTGCATGGCTCATGAGGGGGGCTGGAGGCTGAAGCCTAAGACTTGAAGAAAACCAACACAGGCACTGGAAGAACAAGCAAACTACACAAATAAAGACCCAAGCCGACCAGTTTGAACCACCCTTTTGCTGTGAGGCAATAGTATTAACCACTGCTCCACCGTGCTGCCCTTGAAACGAAATCATTATGAATAATAGGCAGCAGGGATGACAAGGCCGAGGATTATGTATGAACGTATGGATTTATTGACTCTTTATTCATGCTTTTCTTGCTTCCCAGCAAATAACAATAATTCCCAACAATACCAATAATGAATCAAAAACACAACTTGGTGCAGTAAATAATCAACCCAGCCTACGGAAATTAATGACCAAATTCGGTGCCAATGGATGCAACTGATGATTACTTGGTGAAATATTCTTTTTTTTAGTCCACTAACTCTGAATGTTTTAACATGAAGGCATTGACACTTGAGTGAAGTGTGTCAATACCTGGTGTGAATCATTGCCTGAGGTGATTATAGAAAACCATGAGCCAACTCCATTTTTCAGTCTGGGGACATACACCAATCAACCACAACATTACGACCACTGACAGGTGAAGTGAATAACATGGATCTTATTTGTACTATGGGGTGTTCTGATGGAAAACCTTGGATTTTACCATCCATGTTGTTGAGACTTAAACTCCCAAATGAACATTGCCCCAGACCCCATAGACCCCCTGAGAGGTCCTCTGGTCCATGCCCAATGGTTCAGAGCATGTTTGACTACATAAAGGATACCAACACAATATTAGGCAGGTGGTCATAATGTTATGCCTGATCGGTGTATGTGGAGTGGATCGAGTTCACTCTTGAGTTTTCGTGCAGGAGGTCCTGACGATCACTGGATGAACGGAAATAATAACTCGGGGCTTTCCGTAGGTGTATTGCAAACTTGGTGCCCTGCTTGGACTGAGCATTGGGTGGGAAGTTTCTTAAACTATAAGTAAATATGAGCTCAACAACTTGCCAACGTAATACAATGAAGCTGTGTAATGGAAACTCCTAGTAGCAGTTCAAATAAACACACATACTGTAGGCCTACAAATTCAAAACACACTGTTTTACTGTCTTTATTATTAGCAAGCACCTATAAACAACCACGAGCTAAATTTAAAGGCTAATTGCTAAAAACAGCCACTAGGTAATTGTATGATTTATGTTCTGAACAGTGGATAATTTGTTTTATTAATCATTAAGTCATTAGTTGCATCCCTGAACACACCCTAGACCTGAATATGGAGAAGTAGGAATTAGGAATTTAGGGTCAGAGGTCTACATCAATAGTACTGGAGATATTCCAGACAGATTTTGAAAAACAACAAAGTTTAAGAATTTTTAATATATGTTCTACTGCATATCCCCTGGAAAGAAACAGACAGACGCACACGAGGTGATACAAAGGGTGAGGAGCGTTTCCATTCAGTGCGAAATGTGGAAATATATGTGGCTGAATTGAATTTGGTGGGTAGATTTTTATTCAAGATAGAAGGAAAAGTGAAGATAGGAAAATGCAGTAACACAATAAAACAACCTTCAGGCTTCTTGTCCATTGTGTGCTGCTGTTCATCATTATTCACCGGAGCCAAGACAGAAGAAAAGAAGCTCCCAGAATAGCACCGGACATCTTGCTTCTATAGATATATTTATATGTATATACACACACATATGTATGCCACATATCTTGTTGCCATTCTCATCAATTTGAAGGTTTGATTTTCACAATAAAACCATAGTAACAGAGAACAATATGCTCATTCTTTCCTGCTACCGCTACAGTAGAGGGCCGACAAAGGGCATTAAATGAGACTAGAAAATCAAACTAACAGAGTTGCGCAACAGAGAAGATATTACTTACAAGTTTTCTGTAAAAACGTCTGAATAAAGACGACAGGCAGAGATCAGTATCTGAGGCGTGTTGGGAAAATGGTATAATACTGCATTTAATGGCAAAAGAATTAAGTAATTTAAAAAACAAACAAAACGTGACCTGTGCATCAGTGTCAGCTTTGCATCGTGACTGTGGGCAAACACCGTCACACTCTGAATACAGTATGGATGACTTGAGCTGTGGGAGGGTTGAATCGTGATGTAGAATTTGTCATCTAATGCGCCAACAAAAACTGCACTACCAATATACGGCGAGTCAAATGTCACACTGATTCACTGGCGCTTTTCTGGAGTTTTCAAATAATGGCTGCATACAAGTTTTGCGCCTGTTTGTTCTGCCTCCAGTTGTATGTGAAGCGCAGATAAAAAGGTGGTGGAGAGGCGTTCGCTCGACTGCATCTCTGAGGATCGGCAGTGCACAACCCACACACAGCTGTGCTGATGAGGAGAGCCCCTTACTAATAATAAGACACGGTCCTCCAGATTTGGATGGACACGGCCTGGGGGTGAGGAGAAGACAGAGGGAGAATATGTCAGCTCTCAGTGTGTGAAAGCTATAAACTTGCATGAGATTTTCTTTTTTCTCTAACTCTTCCCACCTCTCTTGGGAAAACTTTATTTTTCTTCTCTGGATGGAAACATAAACTCATGAATAAACAGGGGATGGTGCATGTGAATGTGGAAACACATGGCACGAGCTAATACAAACGTAGATGCTTTAACTGGATTTAGAGGACACTCTGAGGAGGCTTTCCTTAAAAGACAGAACAGAAACTGTCAAACACTTCAGCAGAGGGATTTGTCTGGTCCACAGCAGAGGTTAGCTGGGAGAGGTTTGGGTTCTGTTCTTGTTACAAGGACTGCAGTGGGGCTCTACAGGTTTATCGACGACATTTAGTCAATTTTTAATGGATTCACTTGTATCAAATTTTGCTCACCACGCACATGGCATCATGTTGGATCAGCTCTCTGTGGTTCGTATTGACGTGTTCTGCCTACAAGGCCATTCCTTTATACCACTGCGTGGTATCACTAGTGGTTTCTTGGAAGCTTACAAAAGCTTCTGGTGATGCAGAAAAATAAAAGAATTCAAATTGTAGCATTTATGAACACTAGTGCTGAAGTAGCGCTGTGTCAGCAGCTGGAAGCAACTGCAGTAGAAGTTGTAGCTCTCCACTGTTCACCTCTGCTTTCTGACTCTGTGAAATAATGTTGAAGTCAAAGTAAACTGCCTGAAACACAAAGACTGTTTCAGGGTTTACGCCTTTGTGTAAGATTCCTGCACTAAGAGAAGCACTTGTGTAAAGCCCAGGTAGCCTGTGAGTGGAGATGAGTTCAAACCTCAGTATTGATTCAGTGAAGATCTGACGTTAACAAGGTGCATTGGGGGCGCCTCGCTTTGGGCCAAAGTTCCTTGTGGTCAGTGTGTAGCTATCACAGATTCCACTTCCACTGGTACTTTTTCATTACAGCAAAGAAACAAAAGCAAACAGAAAGAAAGCATTCAAACATTCTGGAAAACATTCAAAGGTATCTAATTAGCCATAATTCTACTCAGCGTTCACATGCTACATACTGTCCATCATGGGACACTCTGCCATGTTAACCTTCAAGCGTAAAAGAAGCAAATGTCAAGTAAACCGACTGAAGGAATGTTTATAATTAACTCTAATTAACTATTAAAGCCAGCAATGGAATTTCAGCTTTGGAAATGCAGAACGTAACCTCGGCTTTGTCTCTTTTTGTCAATGAACAATTGAAATATTTATAAAAAAGGTTTTTAATTGATTTCATTAATTAGGCTTTTATTTACTGAAGCAGAACAGACATTTTTGTTTATTAAATGGTCAAAAGTAACAGAAAAAAGCACAGATTTCTGTAAATACTTCAACACAGACTCATTTCCTAACCCTTGCAAAGTCATTGTTACATATGTAGGCCAATATGTAACAATGACCTGAAATGTAACAACAACACGAATCGTTGTAACAAAAAATGTAATAATACCCAAAATGTAACAACTTGTTACATTTTGGGCAAAACGTTTTTACGTTTTGGGCTTACCATCTTGTTACATTATCAATCAGTTAGAACATTTCAGGTTTTATTACATTTTTTCTAATAACAATTCGGGTCGTTGTTACATATCGGGCTCCAACAGGCCTTCATAGACAACCCACCTGATGCTGTAACTGCTGCACTGTCAAAGCGTTTCGGGATGAATCCTGTTGTTCTGTTACACGCCTGTCAACTTCTATTCCACACTATTTCATAATAGGATAGAGGAAAGGTGGTATAAACACTGGACGAGTGCAGCGCTGACAGTCACATACATGAACATGAGGACTGTTTACTGTAGCAACGCTTTGGTCCGCCGTCTTCAGCTCGCCTCTAATTAGAGATCGAGCATATGTTTCAAGGACACTTTGCACCGTGCCGCCATGACATGAGTTGCACAGAAACATGCTAGATTTGACAGCCCAAAATCCACATCATAGAGTTGGAAACGTGTTCCGTTCAATCAGAGGATGACCTTCAGAGACGGAAAAGATAAAGGTCACAATTAAAAATCCATTATCCCAGCTTAGCCTCACTCAGCGTCTCCATCATACACTGAGAGGAACGAACTGAGCTGTAAACATGCCACAAAGAACTGATAACAACTTGGTCATTGTTTGAGGAGCTGAACATTTTGATTTTCCGACAGAGATCAGCTTGTTGTGTCTGCGCGTGTCTTTTTACTTAGAAAATTGGCCTCAAACAGCTGCCCTGAAAGGAATATCTACTGGCCCATCCATCTGAGACAAGAGCAGAGAGCGGAATGAAGTCTTCCTGATAGATTCAAGCCAAGCGTGGGTCAGATAAACAAAGCAGCGGGAACAGAACACAAATCGATAGGTTGAGATAGGTCAGGAGTTACTGAGGACAAAGAAAGTCAGGTTCGGTCGGAGCTGAGAGCAGAGCGCCTAACAGTCCACTTCCTAGCGTGCCTCTTCGGCCACCCATTCACTCTTTGCAGCAGTTAACACCGTCAGTAAGAATGACTCGGCACTTGAAGACAGAAAACTTGCTATTTCTCCTCTATAATTTAAATTCTAAGAACGGTTGAGGGGCCATTAAGGAAAGATTGTTGTGCTTTACAGCCTGAGCGGCTATTCAAAAGGATTTTTTTGATAGCCGCCATCAAACAGAACCCAACAGACAATGACGCCGGATCACTTCGGGCCATGAGATGAAAGCGATTACCAGCAGGTGTTTCTATCGCAAATGCATTAGCCGCTGGTATTAAAGAGTGGGCATTGTGCTCAGTGCCATTCAGTGTGCATTTCCATCCACCACACCTCCGGTACTGTGTGGGAGGGTCATGACCGCTCAGCCAGAGCTACCTCTACCACCAGAGATCAGACAGACACAGCGGGCCGTGCCCTGTGACCACACCGCCTTAAATAGCACACACAGATGCCTGCTCACACAGACACACAGTGAGTCACTATAGCACAGGGCTGAAACGCTGCTCAGGGAAGCGGGGAAAAAAATTATGTTTTGATGATACTTTTTCGAAGTTCAGCTTTTCTCGACCTCACACATTTGTCTTGCTCTTGCCAGGTTGTTTGGTGCAGCAACCATGATTCATCAAAAAAACGAAACTTTTATGGGCGGACAACCCACAACAGACGCCGCTAATAGCGTTCATTCTTGTTTTTTCAAGTAAAGCAACCCTCCAGAAGTTGTTTCAAGTATCTATCACATAAGAGCGACCTCGTGATCTTTATAAAGCAACTTCTATATCTTTGTAAAACTTGACGAGACAGTTAAGAAACTTACCTCCTAGACACGACGTGGTTTAAACAAACTTAATTATTCCACTGAGGATTACATCATCAGATTTGCAGGCATTCAGCAATCAACAACTACTAGACAAAAAAAGGAAAACATGATGATGATAGATGGAAAAGTCAACAAAACTTGGAGATCAAGAACAGAACTTCATGTCAACGGAGTTGTAAGATGCTTCAGTTTGGACAAAAATGATGGACCAACTAACCTACGGACAGACCGACATTGGGGTCAGTGCAGTTTTTGGAATAACTGCAACAATAATGTCAGCCCTTCAGTGCTTCAAAACAACTTATGCTTGCACTCAAATGACAAAGTCTTCTAGTGGTTGTAGTAGTTTTGAAGGAGGAAGTCAGGTGACGCTGTGAAAGAGCAACAGAGTCTACATAGGGAAGGGGTCGGGGTGGATGGATGGGTCAATAAAACATCAAGCTGTAACACCTGGCACCACTGCCAGTTCTTTCTAACATAGTTTTTTGGTTAGTTGTGAAATAGCTGTAAACATTGTTGTCACCATGAAGATGAAACTTTCCCTAAACTTAAATTAAACTTACCCAACCTTAACAAAGTAGGTATTTTACTTCAAACCACAAACCCTACCTAAATCCAATAAAACATTAGTGTTTTCTCACCATGAGTCATTTTTTGAAGTAAATAGCAGTAAATAGAGTTTTTTGCTTTAACTTATATATTATGAGGTATATCAAATCAAATCAAATCAAATCAAGCTTTATTTATATAGCACTTTTCATCCAATTAAAATGCAACACAAAGTGCTTTACAACGTTAAAAACAGTAAAAACAAGCACCCATCCCTCCCTCCCTCCATATATACACATAGCTGTAAAAACACGCCAACACACACACCCATACATGCACAGACACACACGCCCACACACTCTCAGCACTGACTGTGGAGACATGGCATGACACTGAGGATCGTAGAAAACGCCTACACTGGGGTCCTCCACACCGGGAGGAGCCATAGGCCATGACCACCGGGGGCGCCGGCACACGGACCCCCAACCCCGCCAGACAGGGGGATCCCCACACCAAGGTGAGGAGCCCCCAAACCGGCTGGGCCGAAGGGACCCGCAGACAGAACCCCCAGCAGCAGGCCAGACACAGCCCCCAGTGTGGAGGACACCCCTGAGGAAAAACACTGGAAAACCTAAAAGTTTTAAACTAAAAGAAAGAATAAAAGACCTAAGACATAAGTAAAAAGGTTAAAAGAGTAAAATACTTAAAGTAATAAATAGAAAATAATAAGAACATAGAAATTATAAAACTCCGTTAAAAGCCTGATTAAAAAGGTGAGTTTTTAACCTTCTTTTAAAAACATCGACAGTCTCTGCAGTCCTGAGGTTCTCTGGCAGGCTGTTCCACAGCCGGGGGCCATAGTGGCTAAATGCCGCCTCGCTGTGGGTCTTTGTCCTGGCTTGTGGAATAGTTAAAAGGCCGGTGCCGGAGCACCTCAGGGTCCGCGAGGGTCAATACGTTAAAAGCAGATTAGCTATTAGATTAGGTATATGAAGACTGCACAATGTAATGGCAACGTAATAATATAATAATAACAGATGATAGAATTATATAAATCTCTCTTTCACTCTGCAATCCTGTCTGCCACTGAGTGTGAAAGCTCCTGGGAGAATACCGGCTTGATTTACAGTTTAAACATTTGCAGTAACTGTGGCAACTCTGCCTCGCCAAAGAAAAAGAGCCCTGTTGGTGGAGGCAAAGAAAGTGAAGAGGGAGACTGACAGAAATGAAGGTGAAACAAACAAAAGTTAACCTCACAGAGGTGTTTACTTGTCGGAGAGAGCTCTGGGACTTGAGAGGGTACAAGACTTGGCAGAAATTGGCATAATTTCCTCCAGATCAGTAGGTAGCGAAACCTGCCTGCTTATTAAGTCAAGCGGGCGTTTTCATTTATTTTTCACCAGTGGTTTGTAGCAGTCTCCGAAGCCACATAACTGGTGTTGACAGATCTAAATAAAAAATGCTTCCATGCATTGCAAACCACAGATTTGTAGTGTTTAGAGGAAGTGAGAAGCTCATGTTACACTAAGTGGTGTTGTTTTCATTTTGCTGCAACATTGCCTCTCGACCACCTCGCTCCATCACACACCACATCCTTCAGTCACTCACACACTGACTGCTTGCACACACTGCACTGTACATACTGTACACACTATAAATAGCACATACTCACGCTGGGTTTTTGGTGTCAGCTTGGCGCTCTGACAATATTGAACCTGCAGTAAGTTGAGAGAATGGTCAGTTTGACTTTGCAGAAAAGCGCAGTATTGCATTTTGAATCCCAGGCAGGCGGTTTGCTTTGATCGATGCACAAAGGCTTATAAGAGGCAGAGTGGAGCTGGCACCTGTGAGGCACGCTGAGTTTGAATTGACAGCTGCTGAGCTCTGAGATGTGTCTCCAGGGTAGGCAGGCGGCTGAGCCTCAGAGACCTGCTATATTCCTGCGCAATGTTAAAAAAATTCAAGTTCAATGAAGCCAATGTAACATCAATATACTAGCAGTATAAAATAAAGTATTTGGTGTACAGCACTTTATTAAATTAAGCTTTCTGCGGCTAATACAATAAAACTATTGATTTCCTACAACAGCTAACATATGGGATATACAAAGCATATAAGAAGCCCAATCTTCCATTTCACACTGAAACTTGTCACCAGCACTGAGAATCATTACCGTCATAGTCATTAACAAGATGATGACAAGATCCTCGACTGCACTGCTATTTAAAACTTGAAAAATACATTTCATTCCCCCCAAAAACACTCAGGAGTAAAGACCATCCACTTTAAAAAAGATGCTGTGATGCCTGGTCCAAAAGCATCCTGCCTGCACAACGAGCAGGGCTTTTAAAGAGTAAATATAGAGGCAGTGTTTATGTGCACATAGAGTACCTTCAGGCCGTTTGTGAAAATGTACTACAGAAGTATATGGCAATGCACTGTAAAGCCTATTGGGAGAATGTAGCTTTTAGCGTCTGACTAAGCAGAAAACGTCCAGGAACTTTCAGTGATGGAATTCCACTCGTGTAACTACAAAACGTCCGCCAGTGTCTGTCTGAACTCCGGATGCAAATGAAGCTCTTTCTCAGCAAACGTGCAAAATAATGCCAGCCAAGTAGGCAGCATACTAATACGATCCAGCTCCCGTGTTTACATGGTCGCAGTGCTGCAGCAAATTATGCATACGTGGAAAATTAAGAAGCAGAAACAGCCAAATGTCGAACAATGCTTGACCCAGCATGATTGAAGTGAGAGAAGCTGAAAGCAGACAAAAAAAAAAGAAAAACTGACTGAGTGAGCAAAGAAAGCAGGGAAGGACGGGGAATAGGAGGCTTAGTAAATAATTGAGGATGCTCAGGATTGAGAGCACTCCGACTGACCTAATGTGATACTTGGCTCACTTCCTACTGACCAAACGGGCCCCAGGAACCGGTGAAACACTACCTTTAACGTGGACGTACAGTGTTTCCCTGGCTGCTGGGATCGATGGCCACTGATCATGCTCCTTGCTTGGCTGTTAAGGCCATTACCCCTGTTGTCTCCATCGATTACTGAAGAACTGTGTGTGTCCTGGTCCCTGCTGACGATAGATGTTCAGCATCCGAGGTCTGCTGTTCTTCACCTTCTTTGCGGCCCCTCACCCGTCTCAGGAAAAAAACTAGGACACTAGGCTCAATAGCAAATAAAAGAAGAAGGATCCAGTAGAAAACAGTTCCACATCAATGCCGGTTCCTAAAAACTGCTTTTGTTTACAACTAAATTATCTTGAAAATACATTTTAGTGTCCAGCAGTGTTGAATTCTGGCATCATACAGAAGTTGTAGGGAGGTGGTTGAGGTATAAAAGCTGGTTTTATGAAGAGCAGTTGAGGTTTGTGTCCATTGAGAGATCAGATCTTGGCTACTCACTCTGATTAAAGCTAGAGACAAACGGTGGTTTTGGTAAAGTGTCGCATCACATGCTTCAATCAGTGCTCACTTTTTCTACGTTTAAGATTTTAGGGGGTCTTAAAAAAGAATAAAGGCTTACATTCTTTATTTGCCGAGAGTGGATAGATTATAGATTTCATAGTCTTTTGGAATGAGTCCACTGAGCTGTTTTTGGGTGGGAGAGGCTGCACTGCTTCCCAGCATTAAACGCAGGTGCTATCTAATGGGAAACCAATCCAGGTTAAGCCCTCCTTTAATCGCAAAAACACTGGCTGCATCTGACTGCATGAATGTTTCACTTGTAGATTTTCAGCATCCAGATTTTTGAACTTCACCAACAAGACAGCTCTTATTACAAACATTCCTATTTATTATTAGGAAAATAGTTAACTGTAACTGTAAAAGTTTTCTGAAAAATGTTGTGCAGAACAACCAAAACCCTGTGAAAAAGTTGAAAACACTGTTTTAAAACAGTTCTGTTTGAAAAGTCAAACACCTCTTTTATATTAAAACAGGTTTGTCTTCCTGCTGCTGGTCGCCACATGGCAGGATGCCACGGACCAATTAAGTTTTTCTGGGAACGTTAGCTGCGAGAAATAAGCCAAGCGGGTTCAGATCCACAACAGTCAAGTTAGAAAAATGTTTGGAAAGTTTCAGAGGTGGCAAGTTATGTGAGACACCCTTGGTTTGCACGAAATAGCCACGACTTCAACTTTAGGCAAGTGACAACTAGCAAGTCAGAGTGATGCCCCGTCAATTGAAATGCATAGGCTGGATGCTAATGGGCAGCACAGAAAGGACGGATCCAGTTCTTTTGCCACATTAACAAGACTAAGAGTTTAAGCCTTCTAAGCAGCATGCTAACATCCTTGTAACAACAGTGCTAACTTGTTAATATTTAGAAGGTGCAGCATGTTTTAAGCACAGCCGAGACTGATGAGATATTCCACCATAATTACTGTAAAAACTTTGCCCGTACAGCGATGCAAGAGAAAGGTCAAGGAAACACTGAAGTAATTGCTGCTCATCTTGCAAGAAACGTGAACAAACTCTAATACATTTTACTTAAAACCATCAGTATCACCTGCACTGTAGCAGTATAGAGGTCACCAGAGTCTGGCTTCATCCTCTGGCGACCATGAAAAGCTGTACCGAATCTTATTGCATCCATGTACCTGTCGTTGGGATGGAGACATCTATAGTGCCATGTTGACAGAGCAGTCTTTGTCATTATGTTGATGAAAAGGCAATCTAGGTGTCATATTGCTTCTTTGGTGTTGCACATTACTATTAAGTAAGCAGTTTTTGAGCTACATCATCCCAGTGAATCCCTGGTTTGTGTGAATGCTGCTGCTCATATGTTGCTAAATTAGGTTTAAGATTGCCTCCTTTACTTACTGGACATAAAGGGTTACAATAAAGGCACGACAAGCAGTTCATATCCTCCATTTATCGAGCTGTGCACGCTGCATCTGACTCAACTTGTTCTCCTTGAATGTTTTTGCTCCAGAGCTCAGAAGCATCCGCTGTACATTAGTCGGTTATTTACATCCGACTGCTGCAACCAAACTTTAAAGACGCAACTGATGCGGAAACAAAGCGGAAGGGAAAACACCCCTTCCCTCCCCACGCCTGTGACACAGAACACAGCAGAGCATGGCGTCGTGGCTAGCACATCCACCGGTCAGCGCGCAGACAGAAAGTTTCACATCTTTACCAGACGATATTCTGCAGAACATCAAGATCTCGAAACCGTGTTCAAACTTTTGACTTGCTAACAGACACATCTCTCCGAGGTTGGTGGAAGAAAGAAACTTGTGTGAGAAGTTCAGTCTTCTGAGAGCAGAGAGCTTTATACCGTGATTGATTTTAAAGTAGGTAGAAGGTTGCTGGATCCAGTGCGTCTGAAAGAGTCCCCACTGGCATCACGATTCTGCACTTGCATCACTGTTACTGTGAATACTTTCTAATGACTGACTACAAAAAAAGCTGCAGTTTCTCCGTTATCACAGGCCGTCTCTGATATTTCTCATGCAGTGGAGTGCAGTGGTAATGATGTATCACGCTGCAGTGTTGTGCATTTTACTCACTCCCACAGCCTAACTCAGGATTCAGGACAGACCCTTTGTTGTAAACATGACGCAAACAATATTTGATCATAAAGCAAAGTCCATCATCATCACATTAAAATGTTGTTCAGGTAAACTCCATGCTGACACAGCGGCCTGCAACAACTATAATCCTGCTTGCCAGAACCAATTTGCACACCTCATTACGCAGTGCCTGTGTAAATCTGTTCGCAAACATCTTAAGACAATAATCTCAAATGATTCATGAGGCTAAAACAATGAGAATTAATCCATTGTTTACGATTGTTTGAAGTTAATGTATCGGAGCAGAAGGCTAAAAAGAGATGAATAATGAGCACAGGGAGACGTGAAAGAGTACTGTTGCTAAATTAGTCAAAACACACACAGAGGGTAAAGGGGATCATTGCCATTCTTTGCAGACTGCTTAGAAAACAGCATAAAGAAATTAAACCCGGCACTGAAACGATGTCTTATGTGTTGTTATTCCTTAAATTTTTTTTTTCACACCCGCTTTAATCATTTCTCAAGTGCTCTTATTCATAAAAAAAAGCTGCTTATTAGAGGCATAAATTACAAATGAAGTTGCTGATGGGCAAGCAGGGGCTGAAACCAGCATCAGCACTATACAGACATCAGTAGGTGCCTATGTGCCCCACGAGCACCTTTTATATAACAGACGCTAAATCAACTATCAGCCGAAAGTTGCTCTCGGTCAGGATTAGGAAGAGTCTGAAGACGCACAGGAACACGAAACAGCTAAAGGTGCACTCGTCTGAAATCACCTCCCACGTGAGAGGAAGCTCATATTTGCTCAGTCGGAAACAAATTGTATACAAGAAATGAAGAGACTGCGAGAGTGTGCGACGCACGATTGACTCTCAGTGAGCATTTCCCTTCTGCTTGAACCTGCCGACGACGGATTAAAGCTCGCGCACAATAATTATGGGAAATGCCCTCGTCTTGTTCAGAGAGCGCCGCGTAATCCCAGAGAACACAAGGAAAACTTTTCGGTGCACTTTCTGACACGGAAACAAAGTGCTTTCCTTGTAAAAAGTAACTACCAGTCAGAATCAAAGAGGCTTGAGGCGAAGACAAAGCAGTTATTTTTTGTTTGTGCTAATGGCACTTTGTTTTATATGGAAATATTTAACTCCAGCAGCAGATCGAGCTGAAAATAAATATGAATTTATTAAAATCTAATTTCTCTGTCTGATTACTTGTAACTGGTTGTCAGAATGTACAAAATGTGTTTTTCTGGTGATGATAACCTCACTGGGAAGGTATTAATTAAATACAATAACAATAAAAGACAGAGTTCAGAGGTTACTTGTGGTTGACTGACAGACACTTTAAAGTTTGGGTGTCTTATATCACTGACATGGTCTTAAATCTTCATTTCATTGTTTGTCAACTTTTTCATATTATACAGTACAAAATTAAGTTTTTTTTAACCTTGTTAACTTGTCCATATGGTGGTTTTTATATGCTGGAAGAGACATATACAGATCTGAAAAAGCAGTGAGTGCTATAGCTGAGCATTTCCAGCTGGAAACTGCAGTGTACCAATGATAACCTCAAAAATACAGATTCCAATTTCATACATGACAAACTTCAGGAAGCAATACTGTCAACCTCGCAGGGTGGGGCGTTCCAAATCTTCAGAATAACTCTTCAGTTCAAACATCCATCCATCCATGATCTATACACCGCTTAATCCTCTGCAGGGTCACAGGGGGACTGGAGTCTATCCCAGTCAACTCAGGGTGAAGGCAGGGGACACCTGGACAGGCCACCAGCCTATCACAGGGCTACGTAGAGGCCGACAACCAACCACACTCATATTCACACCTACGGACAATTCAGAATCATCAGTTGACCTCAGCATGTTTTTGGACTGTGGGAGGAAGCCGGAGTACCTGGTGAGAACCCACACTGCACAGGAAGAACATGCAAACTCCACAGAGACAGATCCCAGGCCATGACATGAACCAGGCATCTTCTAACTGATGCCAACAACCGAGCCACCGTGCAACCCCAGTTCAAACATGACTGAGTTACTCCAATGTTCCAACTTGTGTAGCACAGAGCAGTTTTGCAGTGCTTGACCAGAGTTGTGAGCTGGTGTGCTCGAGCTGAAGGGTGGAGATAGAAGCTGGGACTTCATGGATCTGCACATTATAAAAGAGGCAACGATGCAGAGTTCCATCTAAGCCATTTTAAGGAATGAAGAGATTATTTTTGAGGGAAAAACCTAAACTTTTAAATACTTTGTTTAGATACACAAACATGAGTTTTTAGGGGTTTAATGAATGACTGGGGAGGGATTACTAAGAGATTATCATGGAATTTTTACAAGCATTCATGATCTCAGAGAAGACGTTAATAACTTTGGTAAATCTCTTTTCCTCTGATACCACAAGGTTTAGATTGAAATGTCTCAAAAATATAGGATTGCTTGTGATAAAAGTTGGTGCAGATATTATTTTCCCTCCTCAGGAAGAACCGTAACAACTCTGGGGATCCCTTCCTGTCCTGTTTCGCCATCATCAGGTCAAAATTTCACCTGGTTTACAACAAAACAACTGCAAAACTCATGCTATCCTATCATTACCGTCTACTGCAGTTTGAGTTCAGTGCTAATTTACGAGTGTCCAAACACCATACCTGCTAAACATTAGCATGTTAGCGCTGTCAGTCAGCCAAAGTGCGGCCTCACAGAGCAGCTAGCTTGACTGTAGTAATGATTTACCATCTCAGTGTTGGTGGTTGTAGGTCAGCTCGTGTTCTCCCACAATGAGGAGTTCGAAAGCTGAGTCAAGAGTGAGATTGATTTAGTAAATGACATGGGAGCGTAAGAGCGGCTTTTAAAAGCAGCACTCAAGTAGTAGATGACCAATCACGTGTATGATCAGAACAGGAATCAGACACAAGGATTTACTTTTAAAGCCGTCACATGTTTAAGCTACAACAAAAACCCTTACATTGAAAATTGTGAGAAATCTTAAACATCTATGATGAAATTATTAAGCTGCTGTGAGGACATTCTGCTGCTGGAGAAGATAATGCATGAAAGAAATCCTATGATAACCTCGGAGAGTGCCAAGTAGGAGTGGAACATCCTATCCAATGGTTAAATCACATGCAAATAATAGACTTAACTCCTACTCGGAATAATTGTTGCCTCAGGCCCAGCAAAGATGTTGCTCATCATGACCAATGATGGTTTGTCCTTCCGAAAGACGTCCTAAAGCCACCCAGCTGTGATCTTCTGAGCAGGAGCTTGTTTTTTTAACCCATTGTTTCCTTTTATTAATTACTGATGTCCAAAATTGAACCCATAGCAGTTTAATAAACACGGCTCTGACCTATATTCGTTCACGAAGTACAACCATCAGCAGAACGCGGCCTGCAGGGCAGCCTAACTGCACCGTGTAGACAGCGTTTTAAAAGAAATGCAGTTTGTGGGTTTGGAGGGAGACAGAATGCTTGATGGGAAGTAAGTAGGAAGGTGGAAGCGAAGACTCATCTGTTGACATCTTTTCTCATCACCTATTTAGAGACAATGAATAGAGGAAAAGGAGAAAGCAAAAGAGAGATAGAAGGGGCCGATGAAATATTAAACAAAAAAGGAGGTCTATTTTTAGAAGGCAAGTGGTGGTGGTGGTGGGGGGGTGTTTCAGCTGTATTATTGATGTCGCTGTGCAAGTGGGGGCTCTCTGGTTCTCGCCTGAGAGAAGCCTGTCAGTGTGTGTGTGTGTGTGTGTGTGCGCGTGTGCATGATAGTGGCTGTCTGTGGGGAGTGGTCACTGCATTAACAAGACAAAACGCGGCAATATAAGAGAACGAGACAGTTCCTACAAGGAAAATAGCCGCATATCACATTTAAATCTTGCCGGGGAGACCGCAAAACAGTGAAAGCATTAAGGAGGGAGGTTGAGAAGTGAGGGCGGGGGGGGGGTAAAAAAAAAAATGAGAGAGACTGCTGCAGTTGTCTGAACTCCGCTCCCTACAGAGAAGTGCTGGTGTACAGAAATATTTGCCTGCACTTTCTGACACAATTTTAGTATTCTACACAGATGTGAGGCCGGCTCTTCCCTGGCAGAGGTTTGGGAAGGGAGCCTTCATGTGGAGGCACTGATCCTGCTCTTTTCCAATGCACTGAAGGCACAGACACACAGATGTACACACACACACACACACACGCAAGCTTGATGGAGCTTGAGAAGCTGCAAAGCACTGATTTATGCATCATCTTCGGACTTGCGGCGCTTATTAACAGGTTGCCGATCATCTAAAAGCCTGACTGATTTCATTTTTGACCTTTACGGGCTTAAAAGTTTATTCCGACAACTTTTTTTTTTTCCCCCTGCCACCCATAATCTTAGCTGCAGGGTCAACATCCTGCTTCATGCTCCTCGAGAAACAGTACAGTATGTGCGTCAGCGTGACTGTACAGAGAATCAGAAGCACCAAAGCCACTTGAAGTTGAGATATCTTCAGATCAGATATTCCACACCCAAGAGCATACTTTCCAATGTATGTGCACTGTGCTATATCTTTAGTTTCCCCTGCATACACACTCAAAGAGACACGGAGGGAGGAAGCGACCTTGATAAACTGAAAAATCCATACATTTTTACTTCCCTGGCCTCAGATTATCCTCTCCCACATTACATCACTCTAATATCCTGTGTGCTTATGCTGCGATTCAGCTCAAGGCCAGACAGGCACATACATGGATGGCGTGACTGCAGGACTTCACGTACAGCTGGAAGCTTTTAATTCTCGTGATGCTTATGGATATGAATTGAAGAGGAGTAATCGAATGTGTCGGCTGAATGTGACCCGACAGAGACAGGATCAGATGGTTTAGGGTTGGGCGTTGGAGAAACCTTTCCTTTCCTGTAAACGCTTTGAATGATGACTTGCATCTCTGGTAACAGCTGTGGTATTACTAAATCAGGAGGCATCAAGTGAGTGTCAAAAACATTTCAGAAATAGATGTTCTTGCTTGACTGTGTCCATGTGGTCGTTCCTTCATAGCGTGCAAGCTTCTTGTATCCAGCTTTTTTCCCCCCACAACAGTTAAACATTCCCGAGCTATTTTTAAGCTGTTTCCACCTGTTACCCATGGATAATATATGAAGGGTTCAGAGTGGAACACACAACTCCCTTCAGACAATGTCCTGCAATCAAAACACTTCTGTCTTCATCTTGTATTTAAAGGCCCCCTGGGGAGTTTCCTGGTAAACAAACAAAAGTCTTGCTTGCAGTCAGCATCACTCGCTTATGCTCGCTTTAAAAATATTCGGCGGTAAACTTTGGGGAAGGACGGTGTTGAATCATGCAACGGAGGCACATTTGGTTGCTCCGTGTACGATGCATTGGCGCAGGCAAAAAATAAAAGGGAAAAAAATCAGTTGCAACTTTTTGTTTGTGTTCTCCGTCTGCACTGGCATAAACGAAGAGAAAGTCTTAAGTCTGACATTGACTGGTTCCAACCAGAGCAACTGAAAGGAAGCATTACACAGTAAAGACCAGTCCCAGGTTAAAAAGCAGTGTTTCCCACCTTCTCCGATTTAGAGCTTCACACCTGTTCTACCTCTAAATCATGGGCTGTAAATAAAGATGGACGAACTCTCTGTGAAGCTTCCTGAAAGGTGTTTTTGGAGGTCAGTGTGCTGCCCCCTGGTGTCACGGTATCACTGCAGGATTTAAAACAAGATCCTCGGGAGGTATTAAGGTATAGTCCTTAAACACCGTCACAAACTCAACCTGTACTGTGCAGCAAAGTGTATCTAGCTTTAAGTAGTGCAGGCGGTGACTGACTGTTTCTCCCTCGGGGTTTACTGTAGCTGTATGTGTGCACTACTGAGACGTCCCCCTACTACAAAACACTCAAACTGACTGAAGCTGGATGATGCTGATACCAACATACCTTTGACACCTCTATGCATGCAGTACTGCAACGCTATTATTATTTGCATGATGTAAATTCTACTTGAACTGTTAACATGACTTGCTACATTCTGTTTGCTTCATTTTCCGTGGTTATAAACAACAACCAAAGCAATAAACCCGACTCTGACTTTGATTTTGAGCTCGGCGTCTCTGGCGTTTTTGTTTTGCATTCAGATTTTAATAATTGTGACATTGTCAGGTCATTTATTTCCGTTACTGTCACTGCAGATTGTTGGTTCTGTACTGTAAAATAATAATATGTCGACACAAGTAGGCACATCTGGGTTGTTATCAGCTTTATGTAAACTTTAATATTTTCTAAGGATAAAAAAAGTCCTTCCACTTGATATCAGCACATCCTGCGAGTGTGGCCTTCAGAAGGGCCTGACGCATCTGAGACTAACAAATCTAAAGTCAAATCCTGTATATTTAGAGGTCTGGATGTTGGTACACCAAGGCAACACAACACTCTACTACAGTAAAATCAAAACAGGGTCTCAAGTACCAGTCAAAAACAGCACAATCTCTCTTCTATTGAGACAGGACAGGTTACACATGGTGCTAAATGACAAAAAAACACAAGATTTTTAAATTAAACTGTACATTTAAGACCCATATTTATCTGAAACGGACAACAGTAGCATTTCACCGACTCTGAAGGAGTTCCTTTTCCGTCTGCAATTCCTGTTGATCAGTCAAACAGGCAGGGATTGTCCCTGCACTAACACACTGTGGGTGGGTTTGAATCTTAATAAGTTAGGAAGGCATAGCTTTTTCTTCAGCAGCCTTAACGTTATTTCTCTCGCTAGGCTCGATCCAGCATGATGTCGCCTGCAGAGAAGAGGTGCCAGACAGAGGCCTTGAACAAGTCAGTCGCTTTCCTTTTGTGTTGCTCAGCAAGAGTGCATCCCTTCATTAGACTGCATCTCTTGACAGCACTTCATGCTTCCACTGCTTCTTTGACAGCTGAGTGGTGCACAAGCACGAGGCGCCCACCTACACATTGATCATGTCCGGCTAGCTGCTCTTTGCCATGGACACGTTGGATAAACAACTGTTTGCACCATGCACAGAAATCAGGTGAATAATGACTTGAAATGAGCAGAGAAGCAGACGTTGCAGCAGTGAGTTATAATGTGTGGTTACATCACTTTCCAATCCGCACATTACGCTGAACCTTCGCTTACATCCATCACTTTGTATTCAGAACAGAAAACCAATTGAGGATTAGCAGGATCTAAAATCTATAAATCGTGTGCATACAGTGAGGGCAGCGTTCACATGGATTTACGCCATATTTACAAATAATTCACAGTTGTGGCTTCGCGAGCCTCATTTTTCAAATTACTGTAAAATCATCACACAATCTGTTACTGAAAGCTGTAGGAAAGCACCAACGGTTTGATTCAAAGCGATAAACGTGAGCAACGCAGTGTTTGGAGAATCCGCAGTCAGCCTTCAACTGCGCTGAACGAATCGGAGCCGGGATTGAAATCCAATCCACGAGGCCATTTGTGATGTGAACCTGAGAATGTCTGATGCCTAATTCATAATGTAACATCCCTCCAGGTAATGAAAGTCTACTGGCGCTTGCATTCTTCCCAAAACAACAGTCAAATACAATAGCAGTGGCAATGAGAAGACACAAAGAGGGATCGATGTGCTGTAGGAACCGAGTTCTCTGAGCTACTGATGGATAACAGGGATCTGTAGATCGTTTTCTACAGGTTTACAGTAATACAGACATCCACTGTATAACAGGGAGTCGACAATATGGAAACATCTTCATCAGCCAGAACATTTAAACCAGTGACAGACGAAGTGATTGGCACTGATCATCTCGTTACTACTAGGAAGCCTTGAGTCTCTCTGCCATGTGGATGTTACTCTAACATGTACCTCCCACCTGAACGCTATTGCAGAACAAGCACACTCCCCCTGCAAGACAATGCTTTTTACTGCATCCCAAAAACTGCTCAAGAAAGCCTCAAGGAGCACAGCCAAGAGTCCATGGTGTTGCCTCGGCCTCCAAACTCCCCAGATCCAAAACTAATTCAACATTCATGGGCAAACCTGATGCACGGAGGCTCCGTCCCCGAAGGATCTGCTGCCAGCATCACAGTGCCAAACGCCACAAGACACCCCGAGGGGTATTTTAGCAGAATTGGGGGACCTTTAAAATATTAAACAGGTGATTTCAGTGATGTGGGTGACATTTAAGTCGAAAACAAACGAGCAGCGGTCGACAGCGAGAGGCCAAAGTACCCGTATCCTCTGCACCCGAGTCTCAAGACGAAGCTGAGATGACCGCTAATGACGTCACTGTGACATCGTCAGGGTTTTAAAGTCCAGATGACCTGACGTAGCCGTTTCCACACACTAAAGCATAAAACTGGTGCAGCGCCGCTTTAATCTAATTCTGCGTTATTGTGAAATGGAGTCAGTAAGTAAGATGTTGCATGAAGAAACTCAAGCTCCTAACTGCATATTGGAAGAAACCATCTTATGCCATTTTAGTTCATTCAAAACTCATTAAGGGTCAGTTTTGCTTGAGGAAGAAGAGTAAAAACCACCACGGGAAACACATTTGCATTTACGCAGACGCAAACAGAGCAGAGAAATAGGAAATATTAAAGCCATAACAACGGATTATCTGTGGAATCGAAACATGCGCAAGACAGCAACGTCAGTCAGGGGCGGTGCGAGTGCATTACAAAAGGTCATGTTTGCTTCTTCACACATGAATAGTAGATCACAAAGCTTTCTGTGAATAAGCAAGTACCTCACAGTTTGCATGCACTTCACAGCAGATTAGATCAGAAGAATTAAATGATGAGTGATCGACTTGTAACAACACCCCACTGGCCGAACACGACAGTAAATTTAGAGATTTCGCATGAAATCGCCGCGTGCTCAGGGGAAGCAGAAGAAAAGCGCACATTGTTATATATTTCCTCATCTTCTTCAGCAGGAGGAGAACACACTGCCACATCGGCACAGAAAATGATCCCAGTGTCAGATGATGCATCGTATCAATTTCAGATGGTCGTTCAGCTCATGCAGAAGGAAACATAATTAAATCACAACCTTTAATAAAACATAAGGAAAGCAACACAGTATGAGAAACTCCATCAGCAGATCATGAGGGGAATAATTCAAAAAAAAAAAAAAGAAGCGATGAGAAGTTATGAGTAAAATGTCTTTGTCTTAATTAGCCTCTCCGGGCTGTTTTTTCTTTCACATTGTGCCGGCAACTGCTTGACATTTTCCTCGCTCGTAACCAGTGACTGCACACTAAAATTCCAGTGACCCCAAAATGGCAGCTGTTTTCCTCCTGCGGTGTGGCTGCAGCCTGCTACGCAAACCGGGCAGTTTAATTAGGGGTTTTGTTCACAGAAATGACGAAATACCTTCCAGTAATTATCAGAGATGTTTACATTTACGGTCACGCTGGAACAGAGAGCATCAGATTCCAGTAACCTGCAGGACCTGGGGCGTTCTATTAATATTTTTACACTGTAAATGCTCAGCTGTTTCTCTCATTAATGTGGTTCAAACTGCATGAAGTCAACATTGCAGCGCTGGGTCAGAACACTGGTGGTGGTGGAAATAAAACAAAATCAAGTGCTCTGAAAGATAGAGTCAGTGAACGAGGAAGATTCTATCATCATACTTCCTTCTCATTTTCAAGATATTTGTCAGCAGAACTTCTACAATCACCAGTAACTATACATAGAAATGGATGACTTTAAGCCTTACTACAATTTAAATGGGTGCATTATGTAACAATTCACCTTCTGTACAGTTGTAGTAAACTGCAAAATTAGCTCTAAAGTTAAACACTTTTTATGTACTAGGCTTTCAACATGTTTGTTTCTGCTGCAAAGTTTGGTATTTTAACATGGGGGTCTATGGGGACTGACTCACTTTTGGAGTCAGCCTGAAGTGGCCACTTTAGGAACTGCAGTTTTGGCTTCTTTTTTTAACCCCAGTCATAATGTTTCCTTTACTGGAAAGCACTTTGGCACAGCAACCGTTTTAAATGTGCTATATAAAAAAAAACTGTGATGTTGTATTTGATGCTGATTAACTATACGGGGAACCAATCAGAGTCAAGTCATGAACAACTAGAAAAGCACTCAGAGAGCACATACCTCCATCAAGGAGCTTCAGTCCACCCCCAACACAATCTCCCAATTCACATTTTGTATGGAACGTTACAGATACAAATGTAATTGCATACAGTTGAAATTTCCTACCGACAACGCAGCATTCACCTCATCTGACCTAATGAACAGGCGCAGCTCCTAACAGCCTCCCAGCTTCTTAGACAACCGGAGATAGGAATGCCGGTCCAGCCGTGCGTATGTCACTCAGGAAGGAAAGAGAACTCTGTCATTGTCGCTGTCTGTCATGTGGAGACCCAAAATGTCATGTGGTCAGAGGGGGTCACCCCAAAAACAAGAGAGCCCTCTGGTGGCTTTTAGAGTAAACCACATTTAATTGTCCACCCGGTTACACTTAGATTAAAACAAAATTCCTGGATCCAGATGGTGATCCAGATCAGTCCCAAAATTTCATCATTTTTTCCTTGTCCCATTTCCTGAACATTTCATCCAAATCTCTCCATTAGTTTGAGTTATTTTGCACACAAACAAACAAATCAATGCCGGCCATCACACAACCTCCTTGGCGGAGGTAATGAGAATAAACAATAAGTATGTAGGTAAATAAATTCAGCCAAAGAAACAAATCACCAGTGCTCAAGCCACAACTTAATTTAACATTTAGAAAGTGTATGCACAAAAACAAACCAGCAAGCAATGTGAATGGGTGTGTTGCAATTCCAAATCCAATCCAGTCAGGTAAAAAATGCGCACCCGCATTTTCCCGCAGTCCAGTTCTAATCTCAACTCAAATCACAGTCCAAAATTCCGCTCCGGGATCGTTTATAACACCGAAACCAAAACAGGAAATCAAACATTGAACAAACTTAAACACGCGTCTCTCAATGCAGCCCAACAGCTCAGCAGAGGAAGTTTATACAATATTTACACTCACGGTTCCATGGATCAGTCAGTCAGCCAGAAGTCGGGATTGCAGCGGCGGTCTTGGCTCCACTGAGGCCTGCAACTCCTGGGAAACTTCTGTGAAACTCCTGGAAAACTCCCGAGACACCGACTACAAAAGAAGCTCCTTCCTGATCCAGTGCGGCTACAATTACGCAAGACTTTTACGCACGATCGGATGCAGAAGGTAAAGCTGTTCTTCTGCTTCACTGACATACACACCGGCACCTCTCAGACACACGCTGGTAGGTTTTCCCGGAGGTTGGTTTCAAACTTGGCGGGCTGTGTTGAAAGTTAGGATTGGATTATTGGATCATTGTGGGAGGTGATTGAGACAGCGGTGGCTACAACTTGACTTGAACATTCAAAGTGTCTTCTCCTTACACTTGCTTACATTATTTTTAAGTAAACCTTAACTAATTTGATTGTCTGTGCAGATCCTTCTTTCCTAATAGTTGTGTGAGAACACTGTAGTAAATATTTAGACTTTGTCACGTGTTATATGTGCTTTTTCCACTGGCAAATTCACATGTTACGCGATTTAATACATTTTATATGAAACACCTGTTTCCACTGCATCCTGATAAAGACTCTTTGCACAGAAATGCATTGGTTTAGTCATGTATTATTAAAGGACTGTCACATTTAAAATCAGAGTGGCTACCTTTTAGACTGCTGAACAATACCAAGGACTTCCTTTATTAAAAAGTAGGACAATGAGTATTGTTTTACCAGTATTGCACAGCACAGTTGGAGCCACCTTCAGTGTTCTGGCCATCTTGCAATTGTAATGCACCACAAATGCTTATTATTTTTTTAAAAATCATCAGCTAGGATGGGGTGCTACTGAACTTTTAAGAGAGTGCCAAAATGAAAAGTTTTTGCACAGTAACTTTTTAACACCTCACACTGAGAAAATACTTTTCTGCCAAACAGTTTTTTTCCATTTAAAAAATGAGCCCAACCAGAAAATGCATTCGGTTATTTTCTTATCTCAATAAAATGCATCCTATCGTTACATACAATCTGATATATATCCATGTGATACAGATAGACAATACAAAATAAGTTCAGACTACAAAGAGATAGATCTGTTTACCACGCTACAGCAGGAGGTAGGAAAAAAGTCCAGGACAGAAAGCAGGTTATGGCCGGATGCCAACATGTGAAATTACAACTATTGATCTCTGGTGCTGGAGAAAGCTTTCCCTCTGTGTTTGAATGCATTATTAAGGCGAAGCTGTTCCCCGCAACAGGTGGGCAGTGGCTCGACTCGAACAGAACAGGAGGATGTGATAAGAGCTACTGGTAGCAGCTCGTGTGAGACATTGCTGTGCTGCCATGTCTAGCACAATCTCTTATACAACAAATAATTTCATCCTATTGTTTTTTTTCATGCACACTGTGGCTAACAACATTATAACCTCAGCAGCTGCTACAACTTTTAAAAAAAACAACAATATTCCACACTTTGCTTACAGGATAAATTCGAGGCATTCAGTAGAAAATGTTAATTTGATTGACTGGAATAGGCTTGGAAACAATAGCGAGCTGCGAGCGTCTACTTGAGCGGAGTGCTGAATGACTGTAGGAGGAGGGATGGCAGGAGTAGTAGGTGACGGGAAGAGGTACAGGCTGTTTCTGAGCAGCACAGAAGGCTTTTTTCTTCTTTTACTTTAAGCATATGGTTCCAAGACTTGTTTGTGTGGGAAGGCCTGAATAATGAATTCGTAATGAGCACTAGACTTTGGATGTTTTGCAAGGCTTCTTTGTTCCCACAGGGTAGATGATGTCTAGGCTTTTCTGTCCGATTATGCAGCGTATACAGTCGGATAAAGTCAATCCAAATAATGCAAATACAGTTCAGTTGTTTGTCTGTTCTGCATATTAGGAGTTACATTTAAGCAAAAGGCAGGGGCTCGATGAATTACCATTGTGAAAGGTAATATGTATATAATGAGTGCCCCTTGCAAAGAACTGGAAAGCACTGTGGTCCATTATGTGTAATTACATAACCAGCACAAATAACAGATGGTTGATTTGGGAGAGACAAAAAGTTGTTTACTCACATCTCTTGCTGTGCAGGTTCAGGTGTTCAGACAGGGTCTTGGTGCATAGTCTCCTGTTGCACAAGCTATAATGAAGTTGTTGGTTTATTTAAATGTTACGCAATGGCAATGCACAGGGTTGCGGTACAGACTTTTTAAAGCCCCAGACAGAGGAAAAAGAAGAGAGAGTGCCCATAGACTGTCCTTAACTTACTGGAAATGCAATGTTTGGGTCCTCAAACCTTTAGCGTGTAAAAGTGAAGAACAAAGAAGTGCAAGTTTGGGTGCTCAGATGGGGGCCGGGGTGCATAGTTTGTTGTTGCACAACCTCTACTAAAGACGTAGGTGCTCCTCTGTTTAGGCAATGGCAATGCCCAGGGTTGATGCACAGTTTGTTAAATCAAACTAAGACTTTTTAGACTATTTTAACCCCTAAACAGAGGAAAAAGAAGAGAATGGCCATAAACTGTGCTTTTACCTTTACTAAGCTTTATTCAAAATGCAACATTTGGTTCCTCAGGCTTTCAGCGTGTAAAAATGAAGAACAAAGAAGTGCAAGTTTGGTTGTTCTGATAGGAACAGGGTGCACAGTTTCTTTTTGCACAACCTTTAATAAAGTTGTAGGTAGTCGTCTGTTTAAACGGTCTTTAAAATAAAATTTAAGACGTTTTTTGGACCATTTGAAGCTCCAAACAAAGGAAAAAAGAGGAGATAATGACCATACACTGTCAATTTACTTGTAAAGCTAATTAAAAGGCACATCCCCCCACGGTGAAAATGCCCCCCACCACATGGAAAAACATCAACCAATCAGGAACATGTTGAGGAACATGACAATGACCCAACATGTTGATTTGACCTCCAAACTTCCTAGACCTCATTCTGATCAAGCATCAACAGGATGCAGTGGAACAAGTTGGATTGACAGAGGTCCCACTGCACAAGCCAGAGTACCCAAAGGATCCAGTGCCAACGTCCTGGTTCCAGACCCCATAGGACACCCTGAGAGGTCCTCTTGTCCATGTCCAATGGTTCAGAGCATTCTAGACCACATAAGAGGGACCAACACAATATTAGGCAGGTGGTCATAATGTTATGCCTGATTGGTGTATGTCAGTTCAATCAATATATTAACAAGTGTGTATTATGGTCACCACAGTACAAACTTGCTATTTTAAATCATATAATAGAAACAGAATTTTAAAAAGAATGCCACAATTTATATAAATGAAAATGATGGTTAAGTGGAAAACCATTTAAATAAGGCTTAGAAACCTTGAGATAAGCCAGAGGTAACATAATAGGAGAAAATAGACAGAAACAAAGAAAATCAATACAACTTCCACAGCAGAACATTAACACAACTCGAGCTTTGTAACCATTTTTTTAAAAATGGAAATACCATGTTTGAAAATCAAATCCAGATGTGGCTCTTCAGTACAGAGAATCAAGGCTTAATGAAATGTTAAATGATAAGACAAACTCCCAAAAAGTAGGTCGGACTGCTGAGCAGATCCCCGAAGAATTCAAGATAACATACAGTGACATACTATACACTGAAAGTTGACTCTTTTAAACATGCATTTCCTTTCATTCAGCTGACTCTATATGACGTGTATTACCCGGCTGATTACACCCTTTTCATTACGTCTTGTAGCTCAGAAGCTTTTTTCTTGGCTTCCTTATCCAAGTTTTCGAACCCCTCTTTCTTCTCCGTGCAGCGTCTTCTCAATGTGTCGGACTTTGTAATCAGTTCTGCCGTCCAAGTCCCTGCTGTACTCTCAGCTTCTTCTTGCAAAGCCTCTCTTTCACACACAGGACTCCTTTTTTTCTTCTTACATTCAAGGTTCGTGGGAGACGGCGTGCAGTATGCAATATGTTACGTAAATGCAAGACAGAACACGCGCGAAAAGATCAGGAATGAAAAACATCTTTTCATTCTAACCAGATACACAAATATAGGTAGATCTGATCATATATTCAGACAGTCTAAGCATCTAAAGTTGAAGACCTCTCACAATTAAGAACTCGACTTTTTAAGTACGCTGAATGCAGCTTAACCTGTTATTTTGCTTCTGTGCTGCTCTCTATTAAAAAAAAGTTTGCTTTCTCAGTCTCCCACAAGGTATACCGGCCCTTGACCTGCTATTTCCTGTATTACCTTCTCCATCCCTTTCACTGAAAACCTCCAGATAAACAACCTTCCTGCTGCAACATTCTAGGAACCATCACTTTTCTTGACGCACTAAAAAGCTCAAAAAAGAAGCCGGAGCTGGCATTTCATTTTTGATTTCCCCATAATATCAAAGATCATCCGTCAACTTTGGATTAGGAGCGGGGTAAACCCTCTGAACCTCTCCTGTTTCATCCCACTGAGATGTGTCTGCATCACTTAAATGGAGCATAATCCCCCGAAAAAAAAAAGTTCAAGGGACGATAAATAAACAGCAGATAACACCAAGTTATGTCACATATTATGTCACTTGCCTTAATCTTAATACACATTAAGGTTTCTCCATCACGCTGATGCACTGGTGTCTTAAAACCAGGAGCTGTTATGTGGTGGCAAAACAGTGGGGGGAAAAAAAAGGTGACAAAGATGAAAGAAGACTGACGTAACAGCGGATGTTGGCTCACTTTAAAGCTCTCCAGTGCTCCATTTGGTTGTTTCTAATCATTTCCCGCCCACGAATAAAGGAATTGGCACATTAATATCGTAATATTGCACTCGGCTCTTTAAATGGTGCTCTTTTTAAATGAGCTTCTTCCTCCTGACAACAATTTAATCATTCGGTGTTCCATTTCTGACCTGCAAGAAGAAGAAGAAAAAAAGAAAAGGCACCTGCAGCTATAAACCATTTAGCTTCAGAGACCTGATATAGATGAGAGTAATTATGCCACGACCCATTTAACCTCCTCCACCTCGTATCTGTCTGTCACATGCACATTCTGCCCCTCACTGTTCTTCCCCTGTGTGCAAAGAAATCAATTCTAATCTGATGTGTTTTCATCACAGATTCTAGGTTTTGTTTTCACCATTGACTGAACAAATAAGAGGCATAAATAATAATAATAATAATAATGATAATAAAACTGACTGTCCTTCCTGAATAATAGATGGGCTAAACTGCTTGGGGACAGATTATCATTTTAGAAACTGAATTATTGAGATGATCCGTGGGAATAAAGTGACCTGGAAGCATGCTCTTCTTATTGAATTTGCAGTTTATCAAGAGGCAACAGAGAGAAGTGGAAGGAAAGTAATGAAACAGGAGCAAAAGGCACCAAGATCTGCAGAAAGAAAAAAAATAACAGAAGTCGCTCCCTGATGTGATGCTGTGGTTTGCTCGGAGCTGTCCTCGGTGCTGAATCCGTCAAACCGCAAGCTGCTGCTGCAACTTGTGATCTGCCTCTAACCTGCGCCGAGTGTGACTTTCAGTTTGCCCACAACAAAACAAACACAGCTGGCTCTGTGCTGGCGCCCTGCCACGCAAGCAAACCCCCCTCTCCTCCTCCTCCTCTTAACAAATCCTGCGTTTTCCAGATGAATAATACACGGCGAGAAATGACAAATAGTCAAGGTGATGAAAGATGTATCACGTGGGAGCCTGGAAGCCAAAAAAACCCAAAAAAACAAAAATGGATTTCATCTTTTGACTGTGTGGCTGCTTTTTTTTTGGAGACGTTTAAACAGGGGGGGCAGGCGCAAATCCCTCCCCTCCGGTCGTGATGCAGTGAACCCGCTCTGCGCAGAACCGGGCACGCTGTATAAAAGCGGCTGCACTCGCCACAGACGGAGTACAACAACAAGAGGAGGGGGACACAAGCGAGAAGTCACTGCGGATCATCAGCCAAAACACAAGAAGCAAACCAGAAGAGAAGAGCAGACATGCAGGCCACAAAGAACGGGATCTGTTGGAGACTTTTTCTATTTTTCTGCGTGCTTTTGGGGAGTTCGTCTCAAGACTTCGGAGGACAGACGCAGTTCATTTGCACGTCCGTACCCAAGGATATGGACATATGCGCAGCAACCTTGCAGAACAGCGTGCCGGGCGAGGACCTGAAGACCACGGTCATGCAGCTGCGGGAGACGGTCCTGCAGCAGAAAGAGACGATCATGAACCAGAAGGAGACGATCAGGGAACTGACCTCAAAGTTGGCTCGGTGCGAGAGCCAGAGCGGCGCCGAGCCCGGGGACGCGCGGCCGGGGGGCAGGAGGAAAGAGGCTGGGACCAAAAACACAATGGGGGACGTGTCGAGGGGCCCCGCGGACACTTTGTCGCAACTATCACAGACTTTGCAGTCGCTGAAGCAGAGATTAGAAAATCTGGAGGTAGGCTGCTGTGTGTGAGGGCATTTCCAACACTTTTGCGCAAAGCTCCCGTCGAGCAAAGCGCAAAAACACCTCTGTTGACAAATGTATTATAATCACAGCAAAAATAACACACTATGTGTCTTTAAAAGTAAAACTAGAATTAAATTTACCTTGCAAACCGTGCCAGGTGTATAAATTAAGTCTCCTGTTCAGCTACACTGCAGTTTTCCTCCAAAAATGAGAGTTAATCTGGATTTATCCCCACTCAGACTGATCCGTTTTTATTGTTTAACCCCTAACAGCAATTCAGCAGAAGTAACAACTCGGTGCAGGCGAACAGCTTGAAAGACCTGCTGCAAAGTAAAATCGACGACTTGGAGAAGCAGGTGTTGTCCCGAGTGAACAGCATCGAGGAGGGAAAGCCCGGACTCCGGAATGAGACGGAGCAGCGCGGGAGAGTGGAGTCCACTCTCACGTCCCTCCACCAGAGGATCACCGACCTGGAGAAAGGTAGGCGGAGGGAGTTCAGGGGCTTCTGCGCGCAAAAGTGAAAGGATGGGTGGTGACAGGGCGGCGAGGATGAGGGATATTAAGCAAGAGGAGATGCGGATTGCTGCGATTTTACAGCACAGAAAATACTTTTGGTATTAAATTTAGGTATTATGGGCTTTAATGACCTCAGCAGTCGGTTTAATGTTGTGCTCATCCTGCGCAAAGCTGGAGCAGCCCGGGTACAGTCGGCAGTTTCCTGCTCTAATTCTTTGCAGATAAAAAGCACTTCGGCAAACGCCCTGTCGCCTACATTTGCTCTGTGAGCCATTTGAGAAGTTAAACCGCGGTGCTGCTCTGTGTTTGGGACACCTCTGACACCGAGCAGCAGCAGGAACTTATAAATAAAGAGGTGTGGACGCAGCAGCAGATGAGGAGATGAAGCGAAACTGCTCCTGTGATGGATTTATCAGGCGAGATTAAAGCAAAAAAAAAAAAAAATCTGGAGCGACACCATTGTGGATTTGTTGTGTAACATATAATTCCTATGTAAATCCTCGGGTCGTGTGCGTTTTTACGCATGATATATTTGTGTTTAACAGAATGAAAACAGAGATAAAAATATATTTTCTGTTCTCTCCCCCACAGGTCAAAGAGAAAACAGGCCGCTGGATAAATTCCAGCTCACGTTCCCACTGAGGACCAACTACATGTACGCAAAAGTGAAGAAGAGTTTGCCAGAGATGTACGCGCTCACCGTGTGCATGTGGCTCAAGTCCAACGCCTCCCCGGGAGTGGGCACACCTTTCTCTTACGCAGTACCTGGGCAAGCCAACGAGCTGGTCCTCATAGAGTGGGGAAACAACCCGATGGAGATACTCATAAATGACAAGGTATGACCAGAACATAGTGGATTTCTGTCATTTTAAACCATGAGATATCCTTCCCAGAGGATAATTCCTGTATTTAAACTCCTTAAAGGTTGCAAAGCTGCCATTCCTTATCAACGATGGGAAGTGGCATCACATCTGTGTAACCTGGACCACTCGTGATGGTGTTTGGGAAGCTTTCCAAGATGGCGTCAAGAGGGGGAGTGGAGAAAATCTGGCTCCTTATCATCCTATCAAACCACAGGGCCTGTTGATCCTGGGCCAAGAGCAGGTAAACAGTAAGCCCAGTGTGTTTTAAAGCTTTCCAGCTCCCCTTTTGAAGACTTGTGTTTTCAGTAGCACATAAAGGTGATAAAACTGCTTTAAGCCACATTAGGAGAGCATCTTTTTAGCTGTATTTTCTGAGTAAACAGGAGGCTGGGAGAGGAGATTACCAAAGATATCACTTTGATATCATGATACAGACAATTACTATCTAGGAAATTACATTTTCCACTTATTGTGGCATAAAAAATCCAATATTGCAGTTGAACTTTGGCTGTTTTCACATATGATTAGATCTTAGATCATCAAGGACACACATTCCTCATTCAGTCAAAGCATCCAGATAATCAAAGAGATTTTTCAAGCTTATCATCATTGATTTAACCTATTTGTCTTCCCTGCAGGACACACTCGGAGGAGGATTCGATGCCACACAAGCTTTCGTTGGAGACCTGGCGAATTTTCACATCTGGGATAGGAAACTATCTGTAGGAGAGATTTATAATCTAGCGACTTGCAGCAGCAAAGCTCAAGTGGGCAACGTTTTTGCGTGGATGGAGACGAGCCTTGATATTTACGGAGGTGCCTCCAAGTGGACATTCGAAGCTTGTCGCCAGCTCAACTGAACTGCAGGGAAGAGAAACTCGATGCATTTTGCTAAAGGCTCACCGTCGTCATGGCAGCGGTAAACTAATTTGAAAGCTCATGAGGAGATTGTTTCAGTGAATAGCATCTGGGAATTGTTATAGATATTCGAAAACATCATTTGTGGACAATTTGATAGATTTTTTCCTACCAGAATCTCACGTGGGACAGAAAAGGGACACTTTGGCCTCCTGCGGTGCTCGAATGCACATCAGGTCCACTTGTGGTTGTCCTTTGAAAAAGCAAGCGATGCCACTCCGGAGAGCAGAGGTCGCTCTCGGGAGACCAAAATGACAGGCCAGCGTCTAAAGTACAGTAGGTGGTCATGTAGTTTTTAGCAAACAGATGTCACACAATTCAACGAAATGACTGACTCCTTCAAATGTCTTTTCTGTCTCGACTGCCAGGGATTTTCACTGTGAAAAGGGCAAAGGTGGACTTCTTTAACAGGAATGTGTTCTCCAAGAGGTCATGAAATAGACAACATTGTTTCTCTCTCACTCTTCTTTCCCTCCCACCACCTGCTTGACGTGATTTCGTGTGAAGAATGACGTATATTTATTGCCAACATTTGAGCCTGAGTGCCTTGGGCTGTTGAAAAAGTATCTCAGCACATTCGTTATCATTTGCAGAGTGTTTGTGCGTTTGTATTTATTTTCTTGTAAACTAATTTCCAAAAGAGCCGTTTTGTTGTAACACTTTGAATGAGGATGAGTCGGATTGTTTATTGTAAAATGCAACTCATTGATGACAGTGGCGCATTTTACAGATGCTTGTACTTCAGTGGGAATGTTCTCTGTACAGTAACAGCATGTCTTAACTTCTGTAATGCTGCGTCAGCATCTATGATCTTTGCTTTTACTATCCTACTTTTGGGTTGAGGTTTTATACTGTATTGTTATATGCTTAAAGCATGGCAACACCGACAGATGACTAAAAGTTCTAGTTTTTGTAATAAATTGTGATACTTGAATCATATGTAAACCTATATTTATTCATACACCTGAGACAAAAGTGTAACAGGTCTGAAACATTGCAGACTTCCTATGAAAATCTCATTTAACGTGGGCTCACTACAATAAAAAGGCAAAATTTTGAGTCTTCAAGAGTCGACAACTTCTGAACCAATAACCAACTAAACAGGACTGACATTAAATTTTCTACACATGTTGAGTGTGCAATATAAATTCGCCAATGAAGGCACCAAATCTGATCCTAACCTCTAGCTTTGTGCCAAGTTTGGTGCAAAATGACTGAAAAAAATAAAATCTGTAGCAGTTTTAAGGACAGAAATCATGACTGTATTCATTAAGAGCTAATATAAACATATTTTCTCCTTTATTTGAGTAATACTTTGGCTTACTATGTCAAACCACAGTAAAAATTCAAATCATTTCCCTAAAATCCCACGTAACAGCAGTCCAAACAGTTCAGAAGACCAAGAAAATCAGTGAATCTGCATATTTTTAAGGTGAACCTAGAGAACACTGAGCATTTTTTGCATAAACAATGAGTTTATCAATTAGTAGATCCTCATAATAGCTACATAAAGGTGATTGTTTCAGCTCTAAACCCCCTTTTTAAAGCAAATTTAGACAAATTTGCCACTATGAGCAAAATTGCTCACAATAGTGGGCAAAACAAAAATCTTGCCAACACATCATGATCTATTGTTCAGTCAACACAAGTATAGCTTGTTCTTTCCTGGTGGGACGGTGCCCCTGTGCCAACAGGACAATAGCATCTTCAAAATCAATCAACAAACGGCACAATAAAGGCTCCCCTCCCCAGAAAGCTCCTGTTATTCCTCAGCAGATTTCCCCTGTGGTCACAAACAATATAAATAAAGTAATGAACTGTTTTTTTCCCAGTGGCTTATCGTGTTGCCATGTGGCCACTTAATCTTATGCACAAAATGTACCTAACAGAGTCGCTGTACTCAACAACACTGATCTAATGGAAAACTGAACTATGCTGAAATGTAAGCCCAAGAAGTTCAGATCTAATTAATTTAACCGCCCTTTAATTTTTCATTTAATTCTCACAAAGTCTTTCTAAAATGTTTCAGGGAGCACAAATCATATCCAACACTTACATTCTCTTCACTATAACATGGTTTAGGCCTTGATTTGACATTATATATAACAATACTTTCTTCATCTTTAGTTCCTCACCATACATTTTCTATATAGTTCACTATATTTCAAAACTCTATGAGCACCCTTTACTTTAGATTTCCTATCGTAGATACTCTGTGGAGCATCATTCCACTTGATTCCACTTCTTGCAAGTTTCAGAAACCCCCATTCTTCTTTATTGAAGAATCAATCCCCAGGTGATGCTGGTGTCGACTACTAACTCCACCGTCTAGACCAAACAGAAGTCTCTACTGCGGACTAGCGCATACATACCGATTCTGTCAAGTACACACACATTCACACTCTATACTGTAAACATGTGGCTGTTTCTGTCATGAAAAGGTGTCTGCAGAGGTCATGCAACTCAATCTATAGCCCGCTGCAAATGAATTTCAGGCGACGCTGCTCAAGGATGCAGGTTGCGAAGGTCTTCCTTTTGTTGTTAGTGAGGTCATTTAGTCCCACCTTAGTCGGGTCATGTGTGGCACAAATTGGTTTCTATTCTCCATGTCTGAGGTAGAGGGGGGCATCCTCACATCAATAGGCTTCTCCCCAGACGCTACACCAACTCCAGCACATACGTACCGCTCAGCCATTACACACAGCTACTGTGACACATCCGGGCTTGGATTTCAGTTTCCTTTCTCCTGTGGGGAACCAGAAGTCACTCAAACACAGCAGCAGACACACACATTAACATGCCGATGCACACACACACACACACACAAATGCACCATGATCCCCTCCGGAGCGGCCACTGGAGTCTTGGTTAGAAATCGACTTCCACTCCCTCCTCCACATCCACCTGGCCCTCATGACCTACAGACCACATTTGCCCGATTCAGGTCTTTTTTTCCCTTGACCTAAATCTTGCCCCAGATCCCGTCAGGTATATATTTGGCACAGCCAGATAATAGCCAGCCTGTTGACCTCTCCCCAGCTCTCCCCAGCCCTAATTGGTTTGTGTCTGAATGCACTACACTTCAAATTAGCTTAGAGGAAAGGTCAGGTATGAGGTGATTCTTTTTCCGCCACATCTGCCACCTCTTTTTCCTCACTCCTTGTCTGCAAAGCTCGCTGAAATTCATCACATCTGACTGCTTTTTTTAAAGGCTATTCCGGGGAGACTTATCTGTTACTGTCCTTGAAATGACATGAAGGGAAATGCAGACAGAACTGAGCAATTTTAATGACGAGCTCGTCGGAGCTAGTTGATGACAGGGTGGATAACAAGGGGAGATTCAGGAGACCATGTGTTTACCGCATGTCATCCAGTTCCATGAGTTAGAGCTGGAATCACCCATACTGAGTAATTGCTGCTTAAAAAAATGAGCAGACATCCAATTTCTTTTTTGTACATTTTGCTTCCACTCACACACAACCACTTCTGTTCACATCAGACAGGGAAATGAATTTAACAAGCTTAGTTTGCAGTCCTCATACTGTACGAATATGGACTACAAGGGCAATGCTAATGATGCTGTGAGACTGGGACAGTAGTTCTTTGCACCATACTGCTAGCAGCAGAAAGCTAGCATGCTAATATAATAATGGGAATGTTATTAGTTTGCAGGTTTTGGTCATAAACCAAAGAAATGGATGAATAAAAAGTGTGACTTGATGTTGGATCTAGTTGAAGGTCAGAAGAGGAAGTTACTCCGATTCATCGTCTGGGGATCATGAATGTCTGGATACCAAATTTCATTGCAATCCAACCCTGCGACTGGAGATGCACAAGCCAGTACATTCTCAGTACCAGCCCCAAGATAAATGGGGAAGGTCGTATCAGGAGGATGGAACTTTTGCCAAATCAAACACGTGTATTATAAATCAGATTTCTACATCGGATCGGTTGAGGCCGGGTTACAAATGATAGTCTGCTGCTGTCGGCCAGCTGGGTGGAGGTGGTGGAAACTACTACTGGGCAGAAGAAAAGGGGAAGAAGGAGACGTGTGGTTGGTGTGATGGAGAGAGATGGAACGGGATGGAAATGGATGATCCGCTGCGGTGACCCCATGAGAGCAGCTGAAAGAAAAGAAGACAAAAAATAAGAGCATTTCATTGCAAATCCAGCAGGAGTTATGAAGATATTTCCATTTTGCAGAAAAAAAATTCCTCCGGTTCTGCTGCATCACATAAATTAATGTTAAAAGCGTCTCACAGTAAGCTTTGCTGAATTTATTTGAAACTGCTTCGTCTACTAACAGACTTTTTTCCTGCAAAGCAACGGCCCAAAACTTACCTCCTGGATTCAAAAAGCCACTTTAACAGTGGGATAGTGGATAATATCCTCCACCCCAAGACTGCTTACTGTGCTTTCTGCTATAAGAAAAACACATGAAATGTCTCATCAAGGAGCTGATGAAAAATTCATGACGACAGATCAGGAAAACAAACACACACAAAAAAACCGCTACGTGGGCGTGAGAGAAATTTAGCTGTCCCACTGATGCCGGATAAGATTCGTTTTCGCTGAAAAAATGTAATATTGATGACACGGGCAATCTGTTGATGAATGCTGTTCGGAGCAAAATGCATTTTTAATGTCAAAGAGATTCATTGCACAAATAGGGAAACTGTGATATTTGAGAGTTTGATTTTTAGCAATTGCATAAACCAGCAGTATCCCTTTATTGCAGTCCTCGCTGCGAAAATGCTGAGACAAGTTTTTGTTTTCCAGGAGGTTCTGGCACACAAAAGGCCAAGCACGGATTCAAATCAGCATCGTATATCCCTCACCAGTCACCAGGAACATTTTTGTGCCAGTTCATGCTTGAAAAGAACTCGCTGAAAGTTTAGTTCACACACATGAAAATGAACTAATTCACGTTCATAGTTCACTTTTAAAAAATGTTCACAGTCCTAAAAATGAACTAGTTCACGTTCGTTTTTGTTTTTTTACATAGATAAGACACTATGTTACTCAATAGAGCCTCTTCTTAACTATTCATCACCAGCTGGGATGGATGTGACTGACATTCGCACTTGTTTTTTCAGACCAGGTCAGACACAGTTTGCATAAAAATGAGAGGTTCTAGCTGTCTCTGTCTTCATTTGTTCATTCATAAAACCCCGCCAGGTCTTCTGCTAAACTGGCTGCAGCACTGTAGACTGTAGTAAAACCTGGAAACCACTTTCTCTTGCGAGAGTTTTCAAATGAACGTGAACGATGCGTGCCGCTCATTCTCGCGAGAGTGAGCGCGTTCATGCACAACACTGACCAGGAATACCTGTGTTCCATAATTTTCTTTTCTAAAAGTCTTCTTGGAGCAATTATCAAACCTCATCAAAATCTCCTCTGCTAAATTCAGATTAAAATGTCATCATTATTATGACTAACGTCTCCCTGATCCACTTGAATCTCAGTGTATTAAAGCTCTGGCCTCTGTCCAGTTGGTGAACTCTTCGTTTGTAATTGTCTGGTTGTGAATGCGCCTCAAAAGCTGCTGATAATAGGCCAGTAGTTGCTTGGCAGACTGACAAGAGGAGTTTGGCTTGCATGGTGAAACAGAATATACATGAGACACGCATCCATCCATACTTGTCCTTAATCTCAGAGCGACTTCAGCAGCTGTCAGGGTGGTGCCCCTGAATGAATAATTGATTTCCTCCCAACATGGGAAATTCCCTTCCACGCGATCACCCAACGGGCCAAAAATGTCCTTCCTCGAGGGAAACGCAAACACAAAACCCCACTACGTTTGCTTTAATGCTTCCTTGAAGTGTTTGCCAGATGAGTAGGTATATAATTACTTCTCAGGAGGACAGATTATTTTGGATAGTTTAAAGTCTAAAACTTATAGCTGCTCAATTTTGAATCTGCTTCACACACATATTGTAAACTCTACAGGGTACACTTGGGATGCATACTGAGTAACTCTGGCTTTGTGACAGGCGGCATTGTGTCTGCTGGAAATTAAGTGCTATCATCAATTCCACAGGTCCTGAGGTGATATTCAGGGTTTTTTATGCAAAGAAAGAGAAAGTGTTCGTAGATTTTGATGCACACACAAACACACTGAATTTCATTTTTCTGGCTGATCCAAAAAATTGTATAAACTGAGCGACTCAAGCCAAGTAGTTAGGGCACACAGCATATGGACAAAGTCTGTCTCTAAATAAGGGCACATGCCAAAAAAAATCTTAATAAAATAAGCATTTTACACTATATTGCCACATATCACAAATACTTTCAATCTGGATTTTACATTTCCCCATCATCCATCTCACAACCTGTGTCTACAAAGGAATTCCACCTCAAGGTCTAGTTTGCAGACACACATCAACCACTGCACCATTGTTCACGAAAATACACTTCAAATACCCATCAGGCCTATGTTGACTGACTTAACAAAAGTTGAATTCAATTTAATAAAATCAAAAACTGAGGAATAAGACTTGCTGCTAAGGCTCAAGTGCATGAGAGTTCGTGCTGAAGTTACATCACGTACCTCATGAGCAAAGCCCAGACACTCAGTCCTATCCAGCCTCAAAAAATCACAAACAGAATTAGTTAAATGGTGGAGTCTGAAATGTGCAGGGGATGTGGTTGCAGATGCAGCTTTCATAAGGGTTAGACAAAACCAACAGCAAACAAAGTCAAACATGCACATATAAACAAGATGGCATCATGACCTCCTTGCATATCCTCGCACAGATAATGTCAACTTTCTCCAGACCAACCTGAAATATGCAGTGTGATGCTCTCATGATTAGTAAAAGCCGTCCAGACTGTTATTTTTAAAGAAATGGGAACTACCATCAGCGTCTGCATGTCTCCCACCTCCATGGGTAATTAAAACCGCGACTCTCCAGCAGTGTTGTTGGTATATTGTTAGTGTAACTCTGGGGCTCTAAACTTGTGTGTTCTGTACACCTCCTTGGAGAACAGCACCTGCTGTCTGAGGGATGGCAGCGCAGATTAATGGTGTATTCCGACATTTCCTGGCGGCCTCTCATCCTTTGGCCGGGTGCCACCATCTGCAGCTCATTGCTTGTTGCCTTTGCACACATTTTTCCTCCCCAATGGTCAGATTGAAATAAACATTAAGGGTGGAACACAGCATTCATCAATACTCAGGGCCAGCATCGGCAGCGAAAACAATACATATTAGAAGGACTGCATTTCGCTGTAGTGGTTACAGATTGTAATGTCTTGTGTAATCCATGCATTTTAGTCTGAACTAAAGTATAAAAATACAGACATTGACAGCAGGTAACATAAAAATAAGTATGTAAGCATGAGAAAAATCCATAGTCTGAATCAATAAAGCATAAACCAAATGTCCATCATACATAACAAAGACTAATAAAAAACCCCAAAAGCATCAGCACAATCAAATAGAAAGCACCAGTCAAACACAAAGCCACAAGTGTAACAGTACAAGGAATGAGTTCTACAATGCAAAGACACAAACATAAAACAGGAAGGTTTTGATTTTACTTTGATGTTTGGAAACAGTTGTGATTGAGACAGATTTTCCCTGAGGAGAAGACCACAGTAATTGAAGGCACTTTCACCAAACTTGGATTTAATTCTAGGTACAGCTAGAAGACCTCTGCCTGATTTGAGAGGTCTGATTGGATTATATTCAACGAGCTAGATAGAGAAGTACTGAGTGGCAAATCATTAAGTGCTTTATAGGCTATCAAAATGACTCTGCTTCTGTATTGTGCCAGAAATCTGATTTTGGTTCCAGTGTGATGTGTTGAAATTTCCGTGTGTTACATTTTGAATGAGCTGGAACCGTCCCACTGATTATCTGGATAATCCTGCAAATGGAGCCTATTGATGATCTAGCCTACTTAAGAATATGAGTGCTCAAACTTGTAATATGTTTCAAGTGGTAAAACGGAGCTCTAGTGATTTTGGTAAGGTGCTTTTTAAGATTGAAATAATCCCAAAGTTTCTGATTTGCTCATCTATTTCAGAGAAAGCGATGTCAAATGTGAATAAATTCTTTGTCACTGGCTTTTTGTAGCAACTATGAGCTGTTAATATCTCTCTGCAGCAGTTAATATCGTCAGTACCGTTTACTAGTTTGTTTAAAGAACTGAGATCATTGGAGGAGAATGAAATATACAACTGTGTGTCATCAGCATATGAATAGTGGGATATACACCGATCAGGCATAACATCATGACCACCTGCCTAATATTGTCTTGGTCCCCCTTATGTGCTAAAAAAAAACGATCTGAACCATTGGGCATTGACAAGAGGACCTCTCAGGGTGTCCTATGGGGTCTGGAACCAGGACATTGGCAGTGGATCCTTTGGGTGCTCTGGGTTGTGCAGTGGGGCCTCTGTCAATCAAACCTGTTCAACTGCATCCTGTTGATGCTTGATCAGAATGAGGTGTAGGAAGTTTGGAGGTCAAATCAACATGTTGGGTCATTGTCATGTTCCTCAACATGTTCCTGATTGGTTGATGTTTTTCCATGTGGTGGGGGGCAATTTCCTGCAGGGGTAGGTCAGCGACTTTTGGGATTTCCATTTACATGAAGGAGTGTGCTTGTTCTAGGACAGTGTTTATTTGGGTGTCTATTTGGGTGTCTAAGTCTGATCAACCTGGATGCAGAACATCACATATAACCAATATGATCAATGTTATTCACTTCACCTGTCAGTGGTCACAGTGGTGTGGCTGATCAGTGTATTATGTTTCTTTACAATATAACCATAATTAGGTTGAAAAGCAGTGGACCAAGGTCTGTTTTCTACATCCTGTTATTTATTATGTACAGATGCACAGGATTCTTCCTTACTTATCTGCAGAAGCAAAGGACACACATAATATTATAAAACATGAAAAAATAAATATGTAAATCTGTTTAAATTCATCATAAATAGAGGTATGACTATGAGCACTTTTAAATGGTTAGACAGTACCTTGAATATATTTCATTTGTGTGAAAGGCACTTTTGAACTGACATCTTGAACTTCCAGATTTGGTGAATTGTTCTGCTTTGTTTACCACCTAAATACAAACACTTCCATAGTGTGAAGAAGCAGGCGCTGGACCTGCAACAAACATTTCACACACCTTGACTTGCACCTACTACTAGATTGTTAACATCAATAACATCTGCCATAAATCTGTAATGACATAAATGCTGCATAATTCTACCTCCTCTTCACCATCAATCTCCCTCCCTCTCTCGCTTTCCTTCTTTGAAACGCCCCTCCATGTTCTTTCCTCTCTTCCTCTCTGCCTCTCACACTCTCCCTCCCTGGCAGCCTGCCACGGCCGGGTTTTATCCACAGGCATCTTGTGACAGAAGCCGGCTCAACAGGAATATTTTTCATGAAGATGCCACAATCCTTGCACCCTCTGGGACCGACGCCAGGGGCTGTTTTCCATAATCAGGTCAATCACAAACAGCCACCGCCGAGCCCTCCATCCCATTCCATCCACCACAACACGCTCCAGGTAGAGCAGAGTGTGCGGGTCTGCTCTGTGTGGGAGTAATCAGCACTAAAGCTAGCAGTGACGGAGGCAGCGCAGGTGTCCTCGTCTGAGCTGAAGGAGCAGGTGCACCGTGAGGCAGCAAAATGAGGTTTTTAAAAGGACATAAGTCTACAGTAAACTCGTACATCAAATTAAAAGTGAAACCACACACCAGAAAACCAATTAGTAAAATATAAATCCTCAAGTTTTATGGCATGAATAAAATATATTTATGCTCAAATCACTTTAGACGGTGATTCAAGCTGAGTAGCAGAACTTTCCTCAGGAACACAGTTGTGAAGTCGAGTATGACATGAGTGGTGAATGACATTCCGAAGTCTGTAACTGACTGGAGTCTACTCTTTCTTTTGTGGTTGTGTTTCTGTGTGATATTCAGGTTGATGTAGGTGCCAAGAGAAAATAATGAAAAGGTAATAGCAATAGAGGATAAATGGAATTTCCGTCAAGGTAAGCTGGATTGAGTCTACACTTAAAAACGTCAGTATTCACAACACAAAATGACAGTTTAGCCGGCAAAACAAGTGAAGGTCGTGTGTTTTCAGTATGAAAAAGCCTTTCATCTTTATTATCAGTTTCTAAAGCAACATGATGGCAATTTGGATTTACAAAGAGTGACTGGAGAGAGCTGCTCAAGGATGTACATGTCAAGGCTTAATAAGTGATTCACTGCTAAACAGCATCTCAAAGGACTTTGCTCTCAGCACATAAATGTAAGAACGAGTGACTATATTAACAGTAAGTGCACAGTTTTAAATTATTTTGTTCGATTTGGCCCAATTGTGAAAACTCAGCTCTTTGACTGTTGTCTCCAACAGTGGATAAGTATAGATCTCAACAGACTGGAATGTGCTTCCAATCATGTTGGATGTGAGACACAAAAGCAGCAATAACATTCAAGAAGAATGGGAAAGCTTTTCACTTGAGATGACTGAAAGCACTGCAACAAACAAAGACCGTATGAAAGCAGAGGACATATGCCTGCTGCACAAACATGAGCATGCCAGATCAAAGTGTTTTGGTGGTGAGAAGCGACATCATAGAGTTGAGTCCCAGATGAAGGTAGCAGATAAGAGCACGACTCCTTGGAGTCTAGACACCAGTGATGGTGGAGCAAAGTTAGCAGATGGCTGATAGAGAATGGATGAGACGCTCTGGACACCCTGATGAGATGGAGAAGATGAGTAGGAAGGAGAGGGACAGAATTGCTATTAATTTAAAGAACAGGGTCCAGGGGCTGATTGGCTTGCAGCGCAGTGACGTTGACATTGACAGTGATGTGAGTTTGACAGTGAGAAAACGGAAGTGACGAAGAGAACAGACTGACATCAACAGACTATATTCACCTCGCAGAATGGAGATGTAAGCCTCATTCATACATCCTCTCCTTTCCACTGATTTCAGAGCAACTGAAGGTGTTGGCTTCATGTGGAAATGTGCTCCCTGGTCAAGTTTCCATACAAGCTGCAACTGCATCTTACGAGGTCGAACCTTGTAATATTTCTGCATGACTTTAAACATTTTTATCAAACAGCTGCAACATCAAAATCCATATGAGTCTTGCCAAAGGAAGACAGTTGTGCACATTTATGCACAGATGACAGCAGTAAAATTCAATAATTCGTTATAACAAGGGCTGCTCGGTCGCCTCACAGCTAGAAGATCCCTGGTTCGCATCACGGCCTGGGCCTGGGATCTTTCTGTGTGGAGTTTGCATGTTCTCCCTGTGCAGCGTGGGTTTTCATCGGGTTCTCCAGCTTCCTCCCACAGTCCAAAAACATGCTGAGGTTAACTGATGATTCTAAATTGTCCGTAGGTGTGAATGTGAGTGTGCTTGTTTGTCTCTATATGTAGCCCTGTGATAGACTTGTGACCTGTCCAGGGTGTCCACTGCCTTCACCCTGAGTCGGCTGGGATAGACTCCAGCCCCCCCGCGACCCCACAGAGTGTTAAACAGTGTATAGATGATAGATGGATAGTTATAACAAAAAATGATCCCCGACATGGAGACAGGATTGATCAGGATCTAACAAGTCACAGTGTTCCTTTACTGTCTGTAAAGTAGTATTTAGATTAGGATCACACACGGATAGAATGATCAGTGTCTAGGAATCAAAGAAATAAAGAAGGCTGTGAGTTTTTGGGACAATTTATTGATAAGCTATGCAATTAGTTTAGATTTAGTCTTTTGTTTTTGCATTATCGTGCATTGGTGAACCATGGCACTGTGGTGGGTCTGAGTGAAGCCAAAAAGAAAATTTACTGAAAACTGGCCAATATCTGAAGGACAAGGAATGTTACATATCCTCTGTCTGAAAGGGGCTGTAACGTGAGAGACTAGATCTTCCAACTGAACTTACACATAAGGCTCATTCACAAATGGCACACGTTAAGAAATACACTGGCATTTTCAGATGTGTGGAAGAACGGAGGGTGATGATACTGCTCCACAACATAGCTCAAACTGCAAATGAAGTTTGGCCAAAATTGGGTTCTTAATCGTAAAAATGGAGGTGAACCAGCTGAGGTAGGCCTTAGAATACAAGCTATTCTGATAAGAGCAGCTATCCTGGAGACGGTTACTTTCTCTCTGAAATGCAGCATGTTGAGAATATGGGAAATAATGTTTACCTGGAGAAGCAGAAAACAGAAACAGAAAGTTGGAGAGAAAAAAATGAAAAACTCTGAAACTGCCAATAATGACTGGCTGTGAAAAGGAAAATATCAAGATAAAGTTCTCCACCAAGCAAAAAGAAGTACCAGAGGTAAAAGAGGTGGCAAAACAAGCCCAGCTATGAAACAGAAAAATAAAAGGAGGGAGAGAGGGGCATGAGCAAGGCCAGCCGAATGAAGGAATCCTACACAAAAGGCAAATGTGAAGACTTTGGTGCTGCTCACTGTAAAGAAGAAGACAGAAAAGTATTAGGAAGCCAAACATGGCGCTGTGGAGGAGCTTCAGTAGAGAAAAGACTGTTAAGATGTAAGCACAAGTCAGGAGCAGAAAAGCTCCAGTAGTTTGGCAACTGGAAGCGTTCTGCTTGTCCTGTCACAATATGACTGCACTGCCTCGGGGATATTATAGAAGGAAACACAGCGAGATTCCGAACAAGCTTGATGAGATGTTTGTTGCAGGACGTCAACAAAAGCCAGTCAGATAGGAGGAAGCCCTGGAAACACCTGATCAAGTCCATGAAGCCTGTCTGACCTGGCAAAGCTGGGAGTGGTAAAGCAAGACCTGTCAGCTTCCCAGGAGATCTGTGGATCATCTCTTCACCGGAAACAGTGGAAACGGAGATCCTCTTCCTCATTAGGTGGACAGAACTGACAGAACTGACACTCAAAAACCCAAGAACAGAAGGAGACGCTACGTCTCCATTGGCATAGTTAGGTCTTTTTTGCTTCTAAAGTCTTTAATTAAAAGTGAAAGTCCTCTCTGACCATGATGGAGACCAGAAACACAGGAGCAGGATGGTGTTGTTGATTATAGCCACCGCAATAAACAGGCAGGCCGATCTGAACTGTGATTTAATTGAAAAGGGGGTTTCTCCAGTGATGTCACTATTTGTAATAGTCGCCCACTCGCTTTTGTTCGGCTTCATGCAGTCCTCCTACGTACGCACAGACTCCTGTCACTGTTATATCATACTGTTGGCATAAGGAGAGCACAGGAGGCAAGGAACATGTCACTATTGTGCATGAGGCTGAATCACAGGCATGTTACGTATGAGTTCAGTCAGCGTGACCGCAGTATGTAAGGAGCTACTGTAATTCAGTAATCAGACCTGAAAAAAGGGTTATCAGCTATAATGACTCTCTTCGTGAACTGTTTATAGTCGTTGTTGGTGGATTTGAAAACGATCGACGTAATCCGCCTTTTTTACAAGCAAGCAAACAGCACAAACATTACAGGACTATTTCATCACTGCAATCCATGGAAAATAAACAATATAACAAACCACCTTTCCCATTTCTGCAATGAAACTGGCAATCCCTGCTGCCATGGCCAACTATAAATGTAAGATGGTGTCAAGTTGGATAAAGGAAGGGAAGACAGTCTGTCACGGCCAGAGCAGTGAAGCAGAGACAGCCGGCTTCACAATGCGGGGAAAAAAATGACTGGAAATCAAAGGAGACGTTGGCTCTATTGACCAAACACTTGACCTGCCTGTTGTTGTTTTTAAAAGTTGCAACGCTTGAAGTCAGTCTGTCTTCGTCTTGGTATGGAGGTTAAATTTAAATTCTTGTGAGGAACATGTGTTTTTTATCCAGTAATAGTGATGAATGGGAGAAGATCACCTTCACAAGAGGCTTACACTAAACCATTATTGGTCCCTCAGTGCCATCAGCAGTGATCATTCATTGTTATGAAGTCCGCACAGCGTTTTTTTTTTCTTTTGACCTGATGCAACCGGCCCTGTCATGCTCGCTGGGGTATGAGCTACACAATGGGACTGCGTTATTTCCCTCCATATCCCATGAATAATCCATGACCTCGGAGGCGACGGGAACAGCTCTGGGTACACCGCGAGAGGCTTTCACTAAAACAAACTGTCAAAACAGGACACGAGTGTTTTCATGCGCTCGACAGAAGGTGGGAGAAGTTCGACAACAACAGCATCCTTGGTTGTTTTACTCAACATTCAAACAACCAAACAGTTTTTTTTTATTTAATTCCTGGCGGGTGGGGAGGGGGGTTGATTTAATTTTCGTCATCTAAACTTTTAAACAAATGACAGTCAGCATGTTGTTCAAGGACGTTTGAGAAGGATGAACGTGAAAAAAGTAAGCCGGTGCAAATACTTCATGCTTCATTTCACGGCGATAAATTCCGGATGGGGGCACAAAATGCATCATTTGCACAAAATACACCTGCGGGTACATTCGCACCGGGTCACTGCTGTGCTAAGAAATACATTTCCTGCCATGTAATGAAGATAATGAATTTGGAATAACACAATTATCATAATATTACCATAATTAATTTCTTGTAGCTTCAGATTGTGGACTTTTGTCACAACTGGGGCACATTTTCGACAGAATGTATTCTATGTGACATGCAGTTATGGTCATTAGCATGCCACAATATAATAAATTTGATTCACATACTGCTATGAAACTCACATTAAATCCACAAATATGACAAACTTTTATTTATAGACCCATCTGCACTTTAACAACTATACTCTGGAAGTGCTGCTCACACCATAGTTGCCACAAACTAGGGAGAATAAGAACAGAAAGTTATGTGCCTTCCCTAATATAGTCTATTCTGACAGGGAGACTATAATAGTACAGTCATCTGCTTCACCTGCTGGAGAACATTCCTCTGGCAGTGACTGTCCCATCTTCCCTCTGTATTCTGCAGCACAGCGCTGCAGCATGAGGCAGGTTCACATACCAAGTCCCTGTGGCACACTTAATGAGCAACCTGCAAAGTGTGTATATGTGTGTGTGTGTCACAAATTCAACTTTCCACAACTCACCTCCTCCTATAGTTCCTCAGTATGTTTCCTGGATGTTTGCCCACACACACACTGTCATCCTATGTGCTCAGACACTCACTGCGCTTTGTTGATCCCATGACAGAGAGAAAGCCTCATGAATAATTAATGATTTTTGTGTGAGTGAGTGTGTATTGATTAAAAAAACAACAACAACAACACAGAAAAAATCACTCCTATTGGCTCTAACTCTTGTAGAGAATTACTCAAAGTGAGAGGGAAACAGCTATCATGGTTTATAATAAGCACAAAAAGTGCACATATAACAGGTAACAGGTGGGACATAACTATACCATATCATTTTGGGAACATACACCACCACCACATAAAAATCACTGGCACGTGAAGTCGGTAATATTGAATATGTCATTACGATTGCATCCGTCAAAGCGAGGGGAAGATATATTAGGCAGCAAATCAACAACAATCAGATCTTGAAGTTGAAGTGTTGGAAGCAGGAAAAATGTGCAAACACAAGGATCTGAGCAACAAATTAGATCATCACCGCGTCAGAGCATCTCCAAAATGGCAGGTCGTGTGCAGTGACAACCAGTGAACCAGCGACAGGGTGATGGGCACCAAACGTTCATTAATGCATTTGGGGAATAAGGCTGGTGAATGTAATGCAACTGCAGCATAAATGTCTGAAAACCTTCATGCTGGCTTTGATAGAAAAATGCTGACCTTTGTCCACATCTGCAAGCACCTGCAATAGGCCTGTGAGCGTCAGAACTAGATAATATTAAGCAATCAAAAAAGGTGGGCTGGTCTGAAGAATCATGTTTTCTTTTACATCCTGTGGACAGCTGAATGTGTGGTTTACCAGGGAAGACGTGGCAGCAGGATGCACTATAAGGCAAACAGGCAGAGCTTTTTATAGATTGTCTTTTTTGTTTTGTAGTTGTTTAACTCGGGGAGTGCCTTTGAAATTATGTTGTCTTGCTGCATCTTCTCATATAATCTAATCTGACCTTGACCACCTATCTAAACGTTGTTACATTGCATGCCTGATGGCCTCTTTCAGCTGGACAGTGCGTCCTGCCACACTGCAAACATTGTTCAGAAATGGCTTGAGGAACATGACCAAGAGCTGATCATGTTGTCTTGGCCTTTCTCAGATCTCAATCAGAACAGCATCTGTGGGATGTGGTGAAAAACAAGTCTGATCCGTTGATGTCCCACTCCCAGCTCCAGGACTTAAAGGATGTACTTCTTAGTCCCTGATTCCACCGAACACCTTCCGAGCTCTTGTGGAATCGGTTTCTCAATTAGTCAGAGCTGTTTTGGTGTCACAAGGGCGACCCAGACAGTGTTAGGCAGGTGGTTAATGCTGTGGCTGATCAGTGTTTGCTTCAGTATTTATTACACAGTGGATCTGTGCAGGTGCGAACACAAGGGCACAGTCAATGCAGGAGCACTGGAAACAGCTTTGAACCACAAGCTAATTATTTTACTACAATAATTCAGCTTGCATCATGTAGATTGTCTACCTGGTCTACTTTAAAGGATATCCTAGTGGAGGCCAGTGATCATCCATGACTGTAATAGGTACAGTACATATTTATAGTGAACCGTCAGTGAGTTAATTGTTAATGGAACAGATTTAGCCAAAGACACTCCACACCACAGAGTAAAAAGTCATGGGAAACTCTCAACTTTAAAGCTACAACGCAGGAGACAAAAACCTGTGCTCAAGAAAGTTAAAGACACAAAAAGTAGAAGCAGCTGTTAAGCTCGTTATTAGCCTCTCGCTTTCAACTGGTGCACCCTTTGGTCTTCTGTGCAACCTTTTCCTCAGAGTTCAAAAGAAATGTTAACTAAAGTTATCTGAATCTCTCCTCTGGCGCACAAACTTTCGGACCAGAGTCATAATCCGACCATCAAACAGCCCCAGACGGCCTGCATCCAGTCTGGCACAGTGAAAAAAACGACACCAGCAACACAATAGGTCAAGGACAACCGTGGTTAAATCAAAATAAGAGCTCACCGAAAACAATACTGAGGGTAACTAGTTTATCACAATATTGAATCCACACCCTGAACATCTCAGAAGTTACTTGAGCTCAGTGAGAATAGATCAAAAGTTATTTAACTTCAAAAGTGAATTTCTTTTCTACCTGGAATCTGAATCTGAGAATCTGAGCACCTTGTCCTCTTTGGTCAAAACGCATTCAAACATCCTGGGTTTTATTTTCAATTCAGGATAAAACAAATCAAGTTATCAGCCAGCTCAGAATCATTTACAAGTGCTCAACTATTCTGTGCAGCTCTGACTTTGACAGAGTCACCTATATTGTACATTTCTTATCAAATATAAATGGATTAAAAGTCTCCTTTAACCAGTAAAATATAAGAAATAGAAGTGCTTAAGGAAAACCAGCATTAAAGAATATGGTAGGATTACATGTTATATATTTATAAGGGGTAGGAAATTCAAAAAAATTAATAATTATAATGTGTTGATGTAAAGAAGTCATGAGGGATCAAAGTCCCTGTAAAAACATATGATTATGGCTGAATGTCACGATGAAAAGATCCATTTATGTGCTATTAGACCAAGAGGATCACGTCAAGCTCACTGACACTGGAGATGATGGGGAGGATCATCATCACATGAATGGACAACAGCTATTACTGTGTCTAAGATATAATCTGTATTAAAAGAACTGCTGTTATTATGGGAAACCCTTCACTGTGAGTCATGAAGGAGGAGTTTCTACAGATACGGCACAAATCAAACCACCAGCTGCTGCAGTGCAATGCGTAAAATGGTAAGTACAGCATAAGGTAAATAAGGGAATTAGAGATTAAGCGGAATCTACCCTGCTGGGGCATCTGACGGAACAACAGGGGAGCAAAGATTACAAAAGCTCACCGTAGAATAAAGGAAACTGGAGTGAAATGTGGCTTTTGGACAGCAGGATAACAATGTCGCCCCTTTAAACACATTAAAAACCTTTCACAAAACTCACATGCTCAGTTTTGCCCTTTCCTGCTGGAACCTCTGTCTGGATCCTCCTTCCGGGGCAAGTAGCAGCTTGGTCAGGGAATCGAGAATTTCGATAAAGCCTGGCTTCGGGTTCCCTCGAGTGTTTGTGCTGAATATAGGATGTGGCTTTTTGGGGGGAAAAAAACAGGTTTCAATGCAGTTATGTTTCCCCCTGTGACAGGAGTAGAGAGGAGGAAATACACAGCGGACTAATGGTCCAGAAAAAGACCTTTAGGGACGAAGTGTGTGTGAAACCTGGGCACGTGGAGTTATACAGGACTATGTGGTTGGTGCTTGAGGTGGAGTGTAACTTTAACTTTGTATGGTCTCTCTCTCTGTACAAGGTGACTTCTACTGCTGGCTAACTGCATCAACAGCTGCACCCTGGAACGAGACAAACTTTATTAAATCTCAAGAGGAGCCAGGACTCTTCAGGAATCAACAAGTACACGTCAGTCACAAGTGCCTGCAGCCCAGTGCCACAAAAAGTGAAGTTGTCCTGCTACTCTCCAGCTAGAAATAATCATCTGACAAGCTCATAGTGCCGAGTGAAAATCTAATAATATGCACAGAAACTCTTATATATAAGCTGGAACTTTGAGACAGCTGACACAGTGGATCACGAAATCTCACTGGACAGACTTGAACACTGGGTTGGTCTCTCTGGGATGGTTCTTAGGTGTTTCAGGTCTTACTTAACTGGCTGCAAATTCTACGTAGCCATGGATGACCAGACATAACTGACCTAACATGTGGTGTTCCGCAGGGCTTGATCTTAGCTCCACTTCTCTTCAGCCTATACATGTTACCACTTGGCAATATTATTAAAAATCGCAACATCAGTTTCTGTAAATACGCAGATGATACCCAATTATATATCTCTGTAAACCCCAAAAACTACAGTTCTGTCAGTAGTTTGATTGCATGTCTTAATATAAATCTCTGGATGAATCAAAACTTCTTGCAATTAAACCAAGATAAAACTGAAACCCTGGTTATTGGTGCAAAAGCAGAAAGAGAGAAACTGTCTGACCACCTGAACTTGTCTGCAATTAACTCAAAGGAGCACGTCAAAAACCTTGGTGTTATTATCGATCCCGACCTAAGCTTTGAATATGACAATAGGACTGTCACAAGGGTGTCAATCTATCACTTGGGGAATATTGCAAAAGTCAGACTGTTTCTCTCCCTGGCAGACACAGAAAAGCTTATTCATGCTTTTATCTCCAGTCGACTGGACTACTCTAATGCCCTTCTGTCCGGTACACCAAAAAAAAAGCTATTGGCCAGTTACAGCTTTTGCAGAATGCAGCAGCACATGTGCTGACAAAGACCAGACAGAGAGGCCACATTACTCCAGTCCTAAAAAACGTTACATAGGTTACCCATCTGTCAGTTTCAAAATTCTTCTATTGGTTTTAAATCACTGCAAAGTCTTGCCCCACCTTATCTGTCTGACAGGGTCAAGGTATCTGTGCCTGCCAGGTCCCTCAGATCCTCAAACCTCCTGACTGTCCCAGAGGTTCGAACTAAAAGGCACGGAGAGGCTGCCTTTGCTTATTATGCCCCCAAACTGTGGAACAGCCTGCCAGAGAGTCTTAGTGGCTCTAAATCTGATGAAACGTTGAGACGAAATCTTAAGACACATCTTTTTACCATTGCTTTCTCCTGAAGTGTGGGTTAGGGTGTCTTATCTGGGTTTGACTTGTTTTACTTTGCAATTTTTAACCTGCTTTTATTGCTTTATTGTTTTAAATGTGTCAATTCTTTTTCATTTTATGCATGAATTGTGCTACATAAATAAAGCTGTTATTTAAGAAAAAGTTCACAGGCTCCAGCTTTTATAATTTTAATATGCTAGTTCAGCCATGATAATGTGTGTATGTGGTGTGTGACTCAACATATAATTAACTGATGAAGAAAATACATCACAGACAATTGATGCAGAAATTAATATTCGGCTGCTGCCCTTTAAACAAATGATGTAAACTTTACTTTATTAAGCGTGTGATAAGGTCAACTGCTGCAAGAGTTTTTTTGCCCAAAAATATTGAAGTCAAAAGTTTCAAGCTAAAATACAGGAGATAGAAATTTAAAGCCAGAAAAAATGGAACCAGTGATGCTTGTAGTTGTTGCACTTGTAATTAGCCTCTTGCTTCCAACTGGTGCACTCGATGCTCCTCTGTGTAACCTTCAGCCCAGAGTTCAAAGGGAATGTTTAATAGAATTATCCAAATTTCCTCTCTGGCCCACGGTTTAGGACTTTTGGGCGAGAGTTTAATAACTACTAATATCAAGAAGCCAACAGCTCACAATATACTGCACCCTGAACGCCTCAGAAGGTATTTGAGCTCAGTGAGAACAGATCAACTTGTCCACAGATATGAATTCCTTTTCCAATTCTGAGCACCTTGTCCTTTGCAAACATCCTGGTTTGGACCTGAATGTGCAAATAAATCATTTTATTAGTGTAAATGAAGCAGCTCAGAATAAATTAAACGTTCTCAACTATTCTGTTAGGCTATGACCTTGACAAAGTAATTTACTGTAATAATTCATGGTGGATTTTCAGAGTTTTTCCTGACTCATTATGGACCTTTATGTGCAGCAGAAAGCCTGTTCTGTCCATGTTCAGAGAGGGTAATGAGTCAGTCTTCTTTCATTTGACAGAGATCTACGCATTTTGCCGTTATTTGGACTATTTGACGAACCAAAAATGTGTAATATGCCTGAGTAAATGAACAAAACTGGTTAAAATAGCAAATTTTGATACCCTGAGTAAAAGCAGTTTGTAATTCTGCTGCATTTTAGCAACAGAACTGAGTTTAAAACCTTATTATGGGGCTGCAAAGTCTTAAAAAACATCCTCTGACCAAGAACTCCTGTTGTTGATGCAGCACCAAATGCGACACACATTGAACTCAAACAAGTTTTCAGCATGAATTAGATTTTGTGGCTCACCCAGTGTGGCTGCGTCATGCTAAGATGAGTCAGTGTCTGGATTTTAATATGTGTTTTGGAACTTTGATGTGACTGCTGTGGAGGATATTGTATTTATTGAATAAAAAAACAATATGCTGCTGCTTAGACACTCTTGTAATGCTACGCTGATAAAAGAGATGGAGCGAGAGGTGGATTAGTACTGAAGGCTTGCAGCAGGTAAATATTATAGGGATAAAGCATAGAGCTGTTTTAAGATATATTCTGACAAAAACCCAAATGACTAAGAGCCTGTTTGTGGAAACAGGAATTCTGGGATAGACTGACACATCCTTGACATTATAATCTACTGAAAGACAAATGTGTCCACTGTGGTCTTCCCCATCCACAAAATAAAAACACAGCACCAAATAATCTTGTGTCATTTTGCCAGAGCAGTGTTTTACCATAATCCCAGGACATCGGCTCTACCCGGGGGTCAGTGTGGAGGGGCAAGGTTCTAATCCAAGGTCACTTTTTTCTCATTCTTCCCATCATTGTGTTACATAATGTTCACTTTTTTGGGTAGGGGTGCTTAAAAGCGCTGCAAAAACAAGAGAAACAAATCTTCCTAGAGATTTTCTGTCTGAGTCAAACCGCAGAGGGGAGCCTGAGCAAACATCAAAAGGCTGTCGCAAAAATAGACACGGATAAAACAATCATAAAAGGACTGGTAATGTGTACTGGATGTGGATACAAGTGAGATACCAGGCTACAGTGGACCAATGAGAGCCAAAGAAACTCCTTAACCCTGGTTTGCAGTTTTCATATCACTTAACACAACAAATGTACACCGATAACATTGATCATATTGGTGCTATGATGTGTTCTGCTGGAAAACCTTTGATTGTGGCATCCGTGTTGACGAGAATTTGACACCCAAATAAACACTGTCCCACAACAAGCACACTCCCTCATGCAAATGGCCTACCCCAACAAGAAAATGCACCCCACCACATGGCAACGACATCAACCAATCAGGAACATGTTGAGGAACATGACAATGGTCCAACATGTTGATTTGACCTCCAAACTTCCTACACCCCATTCTGATCAAGCATCAACAGGATGCAGTGGAACAAGTTGGACTGACAGAGGCCCCACTGCACAAGCCAGAATACCCAAAGGATCCAGTGCCAACGTCCTGGTTCCAGACCCAATAGGACACCCTGAGAGGTCCTCTTGTCCATGCCCAATGGTTCAGAGCATTTTTTGAACACATAAGGGGGACCAACTCAATATCAGGCAGGTGGTATTAATGTTATACCTGATCGGTGCATGTATACACTTGTCGCAACTTGTTCCCCTGCACATAATAAAAACAACCTGTGAAAAGTATTATTGCATCTCACTGAGTGTTAGTGTGAGAGTTAGGAGGCCTGGATGAGCAAACCTTGATTCTCGTTCTAATCCTCATCCTTTCTCTTCTTGCTTCCACCGCCGCAGCCAGCCTGCTGCTGATGAGAACACACGAATGCTTTTTAGCTCTGCTTTGATGTGTATAATACAAAATGCTAACAAGATTGCACCTCACCAACCCTCGCTGGCTCTCAGCTTATTCAGTGCTAAATTGCTTTGCTGCTGATTCTTTTCTTTTTCTTCTTTGTTTTCAAAGTTTCCACCATTTCATATTCATGAAAACACACAACAACCATACAGTGACGGCGCCTAGAAGTCCGATTAGCATTTGCTCCTTAAGACAAGAGGCAGAGCAGAACAGCCCATATTGGATTTTCCTGCACTTCTTATGGGATGTGAATTTATTTAGCTTCCAACGAATAATATTATACAGCTCATATCACAAATATGCCCTCAATAATCACAATTATTGAGTTATGTACTGTGCAAAGAAGTTTATAGTTGCTGAGTTTGTGCTAATAAGCCCTTTAGCTTCTTCTCCTGCCTGTTTGGCTCATATTACACCCATGTAATATATATGCATGTGAATATTACATTTTAAATCTAATAGATATTAGGTAATTTACATGGAAATTAAAATAATATAGCAATTATTTCATCCTTCAAGCTTCTTTAACTCAGGAGACTCATGTGATGTAACTTTTTTTTAACTTCATGGCTGTGCTTCTTTGAGATTCCAAAGAAATCAACATCATCATATCATAAGAAAGTTAGAATAAGCAGGCGACATGGTTAAGGGTGACTGTACCGCCTGCGGTTATTTCTGCTGCTGTGACTCACTCATTAATGCTGGAGAAACACATCAGCACACCAGTGTATGCCTACATGCACTCTTCCCTTTACTTCCTGTTATTTAAGTTTTGACATCTAGCCGTGAAGGACAAATCATGAAAGAAACCGTGTATAAGTTGATGAATAAAGTACGAATGATTTACTTTTCATAAGGATGGTTTCAGCGCTCTTGAATCCCAAACCAAAATATGCATAATGTGTCCTTACAAATGCAAATGTAGTGCTTAGGTTAGAGCCCATCTCTTAGAAAACCCCTCACAAAGAATACAGATCCTCTTCTGTAATATAAACCTCACAATTCCACTCACAAGAGGGCCAAACACTTCACATTTAGACAAATGGGAGCACAGTTCGAGATAGAACACGTATAAAACAACTGTGCTAATAAACACTTCATTGGGCCCTTCATCAATTCAGACCATCTAAAGTTGTGTAACTTTATGCCGCTCTCACTCTCTCTCTCTCTCTCTCTCTCTCTCTCTCTCTCCAAATAACAAATGGGTGCTGAGCTTTAACAAATTAATCTAGTCTGCCCATGAGAGGGAGTTGCTACATAATGAATCACACTGCCACCCACAAAGCCGACTCACACAAACACGTGCAGAGACATAAAAAGAGCAATGGGGTGTCCTTGGGGAGAGGGCCAACATGGCCGCTGTGGCTTTCATTCAATAGATGACTCAGTCTTTGTGAAAACATGTATTTGTTCGCTTCACAACAACTAAATGGATTGTGTTATTTTACCTTTGAATGGCAGGGTTCATTAGCGTGGTTACAAATGTCTGGGGTGCAGCTGTCGATGTGGTCTGTCCGGGCTTCTGTTGGAGATGCAGATAAATAAAACTGCATTAGATGAATTTAGACTCTTGCTAACTCACATTAATTCCACTGCTGCAATGTATATGCACCCATCAGCCACATTTAAACCCAGGACAGATGAAGGGAATGACATTGATTATCACTTTACAATGTAGTGTTCTGCTGGGAAGCCTCAGTTCCTCATGTGGATATTACTTTGATGCCTACTACTCACCCAAATATTGTTCCAGATAAAGCAAAACCAGAGAGGACAATGCAGCCAAAACCGATCAGGAGCAGCTTGAGGAACACAACAAAGAGTCAAGGTGCTGACCGAGACTCCAAACTCCAGACAGAACACACTAGAAGTCCTCTGCTTTTCCCATCACAGTTTTAATAATTTTGCCCCAATTCACAGCATAAGTCATTGCAAAACACTTCACATAGTACAAAGAAGGCTTTACAGTGTCATGTTAGATTAGATTACCCCAACAAGTCCTAATGATTCCCTCTGATCGAGCTCTTTGGAGACCGTGTCAAAACTCCCCTTTACCATGAAGAACCCTCCAGCAGAGCCAGGCTCAGGAAGGGCGGTCATCTGCCTCAACCTGTTGGGGTGAGGGTGAAGAGGAGAGAGAACAGGACAGCAGAGGGAAACAACATACAAGAGAACAACAAACACCTGGAAAGTTATTGAGGTCAGATTGTAAGTTGCTGCCAGAGATACCTGCAGAAAGGACAAAACACAAACTACATTAGAGAGAAGATGCAAATTTAGTGACATGCAATGGCGGCATACAAAAGTATGGAGAGACAGAAGAAAAGAATGGAAGAGCAGAGGTGTTCAGCACATAAATAAATAAATCATTTCATAAACCTGAGTAGAATCCATAGACCACGAAAAAAGGATGCATCGAGGGACGTGCAGCACAGGTGTTTAAAAATTCCTAAGTCTAATCTAACCAACTTGTTCTTCCACAAGTACGCAGCCACCACCAACAATATTGCATCTCTAAATGGATGCCCAGTAATGCATGATGACGATTTCAATGATCTGTTTTATTTGGCTGCAGGTCTGAGGTCTGACAGATATACAGAGACACCAGGGCTCCAATTGCATAATAAAGAGAATGTTTCATCTGATCAACTGACCAAAATCCCAAAGATGTTTTGAGTAGTAGCATATACCAATCAATAACAATCAGCCACAATATTATAACCACTGACAGGTGAAGTTAATAACATTGATTTTATTGGTACGATGTGGTGTTCTGATGGAAAACCTTGGATTTTAACATCGGTGTTGATCAGACTTAGACACCCAAATAAACATTGTCCCACAACAAACACACTCCCTCATGCAAATGGAAATCCCAATTGTCACTGGCCTACCCCTGCAGGAAAATGCACCCCACCACATGGAAACAACACCAACCAATCAGGAACATGTTGAGGAACATGGCAATGGCCCAACATGTTGATTTGACCTCCAGACTTCCTACACCCCATTCTGATCAAGCATCAACAGGATGCAGTGGAACAAGTTTGATTGACAGAGGCCCCACTGCACAAGCCAGAGCACCCAAAGGATTTACTGCCAGCGTCCTGGTTCCAGACCCCATAGGACACCCTGAGAGGTCTTCTTGTCCATATGTAATGGTTTAGAGCATTTTTGAGCACATAAGGTGGACCAACACAATATTAGGTGATCATAATGTTATGCCTGATTCGTGTATATGGCAAAGAAAAATATAAAATCCACATTCAAATCTGTAATCAATGAATTCTTGGCATTTCATGCAAAATATGACATGACATCAATAGCTGGTGACTAATTATCTGTTGATTCGCTTTTTGCTCTCAATTGCACAAACACCCACTATAAAATTACAATGGCACTCTGACATTTAAACCTTCGATCATTAGCACAACACTAATGATGAGTCACTTGTGCCTCCATGCCTTACCTTCACACCTGCTAATCATCCATTAGTATCAGAAATGAACACTAAGCTAAGCAGGATGAGTCATTATCTTACATAAACCTGACTTTTTTTCTTGATGTTTTTTTATTGTTATATAGGTAGAAATGAACAGTGAACCTCACCTTCTCTCCCATATTTCTACTTGTCACTTCACATGAAGTCCGCTGAGACTCTGAACCATTGTTCTTTTTTGTCACAAAAGGCTCTGATGCAATATTCTTCTCAAGGCTCCCCAAATGGCAAGGGTGGCGCTGACAGCTTTCATCTGTAAATCACTCAGAGGCTCAGTTCTTCTTACTTACAAGAGCTTCAGACATCAGTGCTTCACTCTCGGGTGTGTGGTGGGAAACATCAAATGTGCACGAATGCAAAAACAGAAAAAGAGAGGGAACATTACAGACAACATCGCGTCTCACTTGCGCTTTGATCAGGAGCAAACATCGGCTTCGCATCAGGATCTTGCAAATGCAGGACATCTGAAAAAAGAAATCGCTCATGAAGTCACAAACATGTGCAGTCCATCAGGAAATTAATTACACGCTGAATAATTCCAACGCTGCTTATATGTAGCATCAGTGTTTTCTATCAAATCATGAACATAAAGCGTTTCCTCTGCTGGAGAGAATGTTCATATGAAAAGATGCTCTCATTCCCAGAAAATGAATGTGATGATTTATCAAGTAAGTCCAAAAACTCTGAAGTAGTCTTGTAGTCTTAAATGTGTAACTACTGTACAGATAGCATGCACACAGAAGCAATTTTGTTGAGTGAAATAAATAATTAATCTCATCATATCCACATCACCAAACACACAGTATGTCTCTCAGAATGTGTCGGTTGTCCAGTTTAAGTGTAGCAAATCAGGGCTGCACAGGATGGTTATTTTCAATGCTGACGAACGTGTTGATTTTTATCCTGATGTCAGAAAATGGTGAAAAAAGTTTCCCGAAGCCTAAGAAGACCTCCTCGAATCTGCTGTTTTCTTGATGTTCAGGATGACAACTGATTAATTAGTCATTGCAACTCCACAGGAGGTGCTAGTGCAGCCACAAAATTGGCATGTAAGGAAAGATATTTAAGATGCATCAAGAAGCACTCGGCTGTTGGAAATTAAACTTCAAGTTTTTAAATATTATTTTTTTTAGGGGGGAGATTTTTGAAGTTTTAGAGCGAAAGGGGCAGAGAGGAGAGAGACATGCAGCAAAAGGTCGTGAGCCGGACTCGAACTCACCACCGCTGCTGGCGACCTGCAGGCATGTGGTAATGCCTTAACTCAGCGAGTTATACAGCAGCCCCCTTCAAGTCTTTGTTAAGGCGGTTGAGAATGTTGCCTCTTGGCTTTGCTCCTGGCTTTTGAAGTATCAAAGCAAGTGATGATATTAAACAATAAGAACATGACCTTTATGCAGGTTCTCTGTAAGGATTTTTCTACTCAGTTTATTGCATGAGATCTCAGTAAATAGACTTTCCATCAAGAAAACTTAAAGTTTCTCTCTGGTTGTTTATTTAAGCCCTAAAAACTCCTCTCCATGTATCAAAATTACATATTTAGAAGTATGTTTTTGTCCATAAAAGGAATATGAATTGATTTGCAGTTTGAACATGTCAGAACAAATGATAGTTTTGCAGTGTTTGAGCAGAGTCGTAGGTGAGCTGGTGAGTCTGAGCTGCAAAGAGCTGGCCAGAGAGTGAGGCAGGGACTTACACCTAAGCTGTTTTAGCTCTGGAAGGGATTATTCTCACGGAAAACCTCTAAATGTTTAACTTTAATGCACAGAAACATGTTTTATGGGTTGAATGAAAGACCGGAGCGGGACTTTAAAACAAGACTAGAAGATAAAAGGCCCTTTTTCCCCTTCCTTTGGTGTTACCTTTCGTCCCCACCGTCCATCTATCTACACAGTCAACAACACTAATTGCATCTGCAACACAAAGAATCCTGCCTTAATGCCATTAGCACATCTAAGATCAAGCAGACAAATCAGATGCCATAGGGGAGCGGGATCAGTGGCTCAGTCGGCATCTGGGATTCAGCAGAAACCCGCTTCCCTCCTTTGCTTGGCTTTAAATCTTAATCCATTCCTCAAAATCTGTCATCCTCTGCTGCATTCCTGCACCGCAGTGTCTTTTAATAACCATCCTCTTTATCTCTGTCTCATGTTTCTCCCTGCTGCCTCTAATGCTTCACACATGACTCTAATGATACCTGCAACGTATGAAAGTATACCGGCGTATTGTATCCGGACCAATTACCGCGTGTTAGTAGGTGGATGGGAATAGGTTCTCCCATTAGGAGGCTGGCTGGGGCTATTTTCCCCACTTAGTTAGGAATGCTATTGATTAGTGGAAAATAGCACGCAGGTAGACAGGCATGGTACGCTATGTGAGAAAACAAGTTCTCACTCAATGTTGGCTGCACACTGGTAGGGAAATATTTCCGCCATGAGATCACTGGTTTAACATTACCTGAGCTAATGAAAGGTCACTTTGTTATGAGCGAGTTTATAGGAAATCAGCTAAGTAAATGAAAATGGGAAGCAAAAACTGGGCTGAGCAATTAACTAACCAAACAAATAATAAAGCAGACCAGATGGAGCTCAGATGCCTAGGAATCGGATAATAACATGGGAATGAAAAACAATATCAAGGAGCGGAATATTTGACAGCCCTGACCGACAGTTAAATTATAGCAGATCCAATTTATAGTACACGTAGCCGCTGAAGGTTGAGGTCTGGATGGTCAATCAGTGTTACATCAACGGTGTCAACCTTTTTTATTCCTCGGCGGCGGCTCTCGTGTTCAGCCACACTGCAGTCGGAGAGCTTCCCTCTGAACTCCTGTCCTCGCCTTCGTCTTCCTGACCCTCATTATAACGGTGCCCACGACCACCACTGTGTGTAAATTGAACCCTGGTCCTGCTAATTTGTGCCGCAGGAGTGAAAACCCCCATATATCACCTTCTGCTCTGTTCCGCGCCTCCAAGAGTTCAAGCCACTGGCTCGGAGGCACAGCTCAGTCTTCAGACCTCATACGGAGTTTGAAATGGAAGAAAAGGGGACAAAAAAGGTAACAGCCTGCAATTTACAGAGACATTTTCTGGTATGAGTCAGGTACCAATAAAATACTCACTGCTTTCTAGTGGTGCTTAAATGTGGATACAGGGGGAGAAAGCAAAGCTATTGAGAACAACTGTGCATTTAAGAGGCAATACGGAATGTGGTAAATATTGTATATCTAAAGGGTACATCGGAAACATTATATTTAATATTTAATATCCTCTTATGGAGTTTCAAAGTTTTGTTGCAAGTTTTCATAACAAAAAAATGCTGTTTGTAGCACCAGTTAATGATAATAATAATCCTATGAATGCAAAAAGAACCGGAAAACCTAATTGTTTCAGGTTAAATTCCCTGATTGGAACGATGACAATAATGACATTTTCTCGCTTATTAACCAATCATATGTCGGCTGCTGTTAAATTGTGAATCCCTTTTCCAAAACAAGGTCATCCACTGTTTCATTAGATTGAGGCAGAGGCTACGGATAAACAATTTGCATCAGAGAACACAAAATTAGCTTTCAGTTCGGATTAGAAAAGGGAAAAGCTGGAGGCCAAATTATCCATGAAAGTCAAATCAACTGCAGCATTTTGTCGAGTGTGTTGTAGTAAGTGGCTGGTGTAATTGCTTGAAGACGAAACGTGTTTCATACGGAATGCTTGCACTGCTGTTTTCTCGCAACGTGCAAGTCACTCAGACTCTTCTGCACAACAAAACACGGCAGCGGCACCATGTAGTGAGACTGAATGAGGGGTCGACACGTGTACTGCACTTATTCTCTGTTCCAGGAAACAACAAACAGCAGTCATGAAAATGATATTTTTACATCTGACTCCAGTGTCACAGTAATATGTGGCTCCTGGTTATCAAACACGGCAGGTAAACAGAGCCCTGTGGTAAAACTCAACGGAACAAAACCAAGACATAATTGAGAAGCACCGGCTGACTCACACGTTACCAAAGAGCCAAAACCTCAGCAGCCTCTGCAAAACCATTCAAACCGAAATTGTGTTTTAGTGGTGAGGTCCCAGAGAGCGTGAGAATGAAATTCTGCACATATCCGGCACTCACCTAAGGCCGAAAGCTGTAATGAATTTTTATGGCCGCACAGGCAATGAGTACTGAATTGAGAGACGATATGAGCAGTTAAAAACCTGATGAACAATTTCAAAATGTGTCATTGACGTGGGAAAGGTGAAATAGGCGCAGTCCGGCTTAAATGATCACCGGATCATGAGAGGATCATCGAGTCGCAGGTGCAACCGGGCTGCCCTGTCAAGTGCGCGCAATTAAACGATCAGTAGACGTCTCCCAAATGGCACGGCAGAAATTAATTTAACGAGAAACTGCATTTTAACACTAAGGAGTCGTCCTCTGTGACTCCAATCAGTGTGAAATAGAAATCCCCGTCTTGGCTTAGGTTCAAGGCGTCGTATTCCTTCACCTTCCCCCGCGGAATAATCCCGTCTGAGCCCGGAACCTTTGATCCACAGACAGAAAGGTAATCTACATTCAGATGTAAGAAAATGTTTGATCAGGACACTGGGACTTCTTGATTGCAGCTGACACGACGATCTAACTGATCACATGCAAAGCAAAAGGGGAGGAACAAAGGACCATCAGCTTATGACACTGTATCATAACAGTCACTTTACAAGATATCATAGAAGTTATGGGCTACTCAGGAGTGTTACAAAGACCTGGGATCTTGATCTAAAATACAATTACAATTTTAATGGCATCTCATCACAGTTTACAGGGGTTATGAACCACTCAATCAGCTCTGCAGAGTGAACAGACTGTCTTAAGGTCATCCTCTTATCAGGCTCTCAGTCTATTCTCAGCCTCTTTCTCTCACTGTAAATAACTCAGAATAGAACCATTTAACATTCATATTCAGGTTACCCAATTAAATTCTTCTCAATAAAATCAACGTTTTAAGTATTTGTTGACCTTTTGACCCGCTCTGAGTTTAAATTACTTTTATAGCTTCCACACTGTGGTGTTTTCTAATTGGCATTCACATACCCCGTCTGCATGGCTGCATGTGGAATTAAATCTCAAGCTGCATGGTAGGAAAGCATCTCTAAACACTGTTCGCTATTAAATAATACATTTGCATATGCATTTGTATCTGCATACCAACGAGAACAAGGTGAGACGCTGATAACGAAGTCCACGTGTAAGTCTCGCCACTAGGTAGTCATGGTAATTGTGCCCCTGGGCAGTTTTTTTCGGGCTAACAAGATCAGGACCCTACCTAAATGAACTGGGAAGGAGCCGTAACTGCAATTTCAAATGTCATTGGAGCATTAAAAAATTCATGTTTGCAATCAGCTGTCAAATCTGTTTAAAAAAATAACATGAAAAATTAAAAAGTTGAGTCACTTTGCACCAAAATAAGGTTAAAAAAAGCAATGAGATTGGCTTGATTTTTCCCAGTTCGGATGCTTAAAAGCAAACAGCATGGTCTACCAGGGGGAATCGCAAGACGCGGATGGAATCCTCCCATAGACTTTTATTCAGGATTCTCGAAATGACAGCTCTCTACCTTATAATGTCACATTTTTCAGTATTTCAAGGGTGGCAACACATGAGAAGTCACAATCCGCACATTAAGAACTCCAGAAACAATCGAAATCCGTCAATCATCCTCCAAAAATCTCTCTCAAATTAAAGACAAAACGTCAAGAAAACAAAAACAGTTCCACATTTAAGTAATTTACTTTTCTGATGCTGCTTGCACACACTGCAAGATGGACATTTAAAATATTAGAGGGCAGACTGACCGCTCTTCACAGCCCTCTGATCATCGGTAATATTTACATAAACACATCTTTGCAACCCAAAAGTCATAAAACTCTCCGTTTTCCTTATGCATAATAAATGAGATGCAGTCTAAGGATTCAGCCAACAGCCTTTTTCCATTTCACAACAACTTCCAACTACAGCTCAGGCTGGACTCGCCAAATGAGACGTAAATAACAGCAGATGCAAAACTCTGCAGGATTCCTTGTTTAATCATATGACAAGGGTCCAACTGCACAAACACCAGCGCCTCCTCCACATATGTCGACTGCCACCTACACCCACACACACACACACACACACGCACGCACACTCACGCGCAACACACAGCGACAGGATTGGAGTCAAGGTAGATTATATAAACATTCCCCAGCAAGCAAACATTTACTGTGCTGCCCTCTCCTTGCACTGTCCAGCCGGGTTGTATTTACTGTAGGGCCTGAAATATATACGGCATATTTTCGTGAGATTTATTTACCCGCTCATTCATTTTCTTTGCCGCGCGATCAGACCTGCGTTGTCGTGGCAACAGCACAAGGAGCACCCCCTAGCAATGCCTTTTGATAACAACTTCCAAGCGTTGCGAGTAGATGAAGCCGTGAAACGCGTCTCTGAACTGCCTTAAAAAGTGACAGGAAGCATCTCTCCTGTTTGCCGATCCAGGCGAAACGTTTAAGGGATGTCACGACGGCATAACAATATCCGAGACTCAGGCTGACAACTTTATTTACGGTCCCAGGGGGCTGACAGTGTGTCACATTACTGGTCATGTTTAAATAATCCCGTATTCTCCTAAATGTAACATGCCAGAACCTTTCTTGTATTTTTTCTAACAAGGTCTGTGCTCATAACTCTTTGAAACATAGGCTTTTTTTACGAGCCGGTCCACTGAGTTCAATGTACTTGTAATCCCACCAGCTCTCTTTAACACCAATTCACTGGAAGAGGAGGTAAATTGAAAAATCCTTCGCTCTCTTTTTTACTAGCTTGTCGCCCGCTCATTCAACTGTAAATTGCGTTACATGAAGAGGCCATCAGTCTTGTAGGTGTACAAGGTAATAATGACTTGCTTTAATGAACATCAGGCTCTGAATAGTGTCAGCGTCTCTTTCCCTGGAGAAACACATTCATCAGCAGTCACTGAATGCCATCTAAACATACAAGTATGTCAGTGCTCAGATTGAAGTAGAGGTTTCTGCCACCAGGATGCTGTTTGAAACTGTCTAAACATATTTATCACCGGACTTTTATCACAATGGAGCTGTCAGCAGGTCTTATATGGTTTGCATACATGCATGACATTCACATCAACAGTTTAGTCGAAGAGGTTCGAGGAAATCCTGTGTTTTGTGCTCATATGAGAGCTGGAAAGTCAAAATGCATCCTCTGAGACAGACAAAATTTCATCCGGCGGGGTTTAAGTTGTTTGCCTCATCCTGCCCGTAAGATCATCGCCACAACCAGCTCCTTCTGACACTCAAAAGCCCCCGAATTCATTGCATTGCCTATTCTGCTCTGAAGTGCTAATGATCCACAGAACAAAAGACTTGACACTAAATTTCAGCACAGACGGGATGTGGTGATGCCAACGCAAGTGGCACAAATTGGCTCTCGCACTCGGGCTTTTATCCACACAGGAATGTGTGTCTTCACGCAACAAGTATGTAATAGGCTTAACAGATCACAGCTGAAAGATCCTTGGTCCGGAGCCTAAGCCAGTCTTGAAGGCAATTACAACCACAATGCCTTCGCATCACACAGAAGCAGGACGGACAGAGAGAGGATGAGCCAGCAGGGGGGGGGGGCAGATGGCAAAAAGGCATCATTGCTGTCATACATTTCCTGCGACAGCCTCGTGTGACTGCAGTGAAAGGAGATTGTTCATTTCAATATCCAAATCGGGGATTGAAAGGTGCCGAACACGGGCAACACACCAGCCCAAAGTCATTTTGGCCTTGACAGGTGATGTGTTTCCCTCAGGCACATACAATAGGCAGACCTGTCAAGCTCCATATCTCATCTCTGCTGCCTGTTGAAGCCATTCCCCCCACCAAGTACAGGCAGGACAGTCAAAAACATTTTCCACATCTGCATCTAACACAGACCTGTCGGTGGGAGTTTAGAAATGTACAATTGACACAGTTAAACTTGCAGCAGCACCTCATAGCAGCAGAAATCAGGTAGGAGTCGGAACATTAGGGGTTTTAAAACGTCACCTAAAGGAATACGCTTTGTTTTCCTGCTGGGGTGTTTGATGGGGCGCTCAATACCACTCCAGTGTCTGTACAAAAGGTGCAGTTGTTTAGCCGATCATAAACACCACTTCTAGGCTCTGAGCTGATGCCAGGAAACCAGCAAAGAATCCGCTGCACAACAAACAGTCCAGCACAGTGTTCCCCAAGTAAAATGGCAAATAACATTTTTATAGCTTTTTTTTTCTTTTTTACATGAAATAAACAATAAGTATTTTATGCTAAGCTAACTGGCTGCTGGACAGGCATATAAGCGCTGTTATCTCTCCAAGAAGCTGAATTAAGGCCTTTTTTTAGACAGAAGACATGTAACATTACTGGAACCATTAATGTGTGAACGTGGCAGCAATCTGTCATGCAAACAAAGGCCACTTTTCTGCTAGAGTGAGAGTTAGTCATTCAGACATACAGACCACAATAAAGGCGAGAGCTACAGTCACATTTGTCATATAAGCGAGATTGGCCGCTTTATCAACGTAATGCACGAATAAACAAAAGAATAAATCTAAACCAATAGAAAGCTAATTAAACTGCCCAGATAACAAATAGTCTGGTTTATTTCTGACTTCTTAAACCCTGTAAATTCTGTCAATGTGTGATGGTAATCTAACTCCGACTTTACCAACAGCGAAATAAAAATATCCCAACAGCTAAGTTAAGGATCAGGATTCAGCCGACACAGATTCATCTGATCCTGTCTCCATGTCCACATAGGTATAAGTAAAAATTGAGCGCACTGCTGTTGTGTCATATGTAAATGCATGTAACTCACTTAGGGGATGCTCATATGGATGTTGCTGCTGTTTAACGCTGCAATTATTTTAACAAACTTAGAGGAAACACCTGGGAGCAACAACCTCAACTTTAACTTTGGATTCCAGATTACATTCCCAACTGGTGAGTCTTACTAAATCTGACCAACAGGTTCCAACTTCATTGCAGTAAAGTTCTGTGGGGGGTTTTTTGTGGACATTTTAGTTCGCAGCCTAATAGACGTCAAATTGCGCGAGTGAGGAAGGTCTGTCTGTGATGTTTTTGGACCAGTTTTGATGCTGAAATGTGGAAGAAGCTTTGCAAATTGCTCCACACAGCTCAAAGTGTGTTATTTGTGCGTGTCCGGTATCGCAACGGCATGCAGTTCAGACTTGAGAAATGTTTCTAGAGTCAACTTAGTAAGATTGCATCAGATGTTTTAGGGAAAAGTGGCCAGGATGCTCATTTAGACATGAGTTTTGATGCATGTTTGAAAGGGCCTTTAGTGTACTGGCTACTTAACTTTGGCCACACTTTGAATGGCAGCTGTACAGGGGGATTAATGTCGTGCATGAAAAAAGGGACAACATTTTGGGGAAAATACTAACACATGATGTTTATCTGCTTCACCAGCCACATGGCATACAAGCTACAGAAGCCTAATTTCTTTATAATGTGGGCCAGAGGGAGTTAAAGGCACAATGTGTGTGTTGTGCCAGCCTGCACCAATCTGCCGTTCTGTGTCCTCCACTAATCAGACTTAAAATGAAAATGAGTTTACTGTTATCTGAGAATAGAGCCATCTCTTTAAGGTGAGGGGGGAAAAAAGTTTATTTTAACTTACACAGCACACTGAATTGGGTAGTTCAAACGAGGCGAGGAGGCTCAGATGCTACTGAGTGCTGCAGTGCCAGCATGCGTCTAGGGATCACTTATGGGCCTGGCTTACAGTAAGTACCTCATAATGTTAGAGAGAGACAGCAAAAGAGAGCAGCGGGTACCGGTGCCAGAAAACACTTTCCCACAACAGTTTAGTTCCGTTTCATGTGCTATAGTTCTCCGCTTCACTGGATGTGTAAAGGATGGTATAAAACAACGAGACGAGCAGACCAGGCTTGTTCTCTGAGCATCAAGCTGTTATTTTTAAACGGATGACACTTTGGGATTTCGCAGATTTGCTGTTCCTCTTCGTCATCTTAAATTTTTTAAAGTTCCGAAGTGCCGCAGAAGTTGGTGGTGTCACCTTGAGTGCGAATGATCACAAGCACCTTTCTTATCGTCTATGAGTCACGTCAGAAAATGAAAGTTATTAAATGCTGCGTTATATGATGCAAAAAAGCAGCAAAGCCTCACATTTGACAAATGAGAACAAGATGATGGTGGCGTTTTATTAATGTTATGTTCACTGATTATTCATCCCACATCCTCCAGTCTATCTTCTCACTGCTAATGTCTAATTAGTTTGCAAACACACTCCAAACTGATCAGGACTTTAGATTGCAATGAAATAAAATGCAAAGACATCAGCCTGTCATGGAACACAAAAGGGAGTACAGTTAAGTCTGAAGCACATGCTGGGGTGGTGAAACTAACATCCAGCTACAAGCCAGATTCCAACCGAACATCCTGATCACACCTGAGTATAGTCACTCCTCTACAGAGTTTGACTGCCTGATATGGCGACTGGCAGCCAAGATCGTAGCCGGTCCCCCGAGACCCCCAGAAGTTCTTCAAAAATCCACATTTGCCTTGATCGTGCTGCTCCCCTCGTCCTTAATCCTACACCTCCATGCCTTTATCTCGCTCCCTCCATCTGTCTGTCTCCGTCTTCACTCTCTCACGCTCGTTCTCTTCTTTATTCAGGAGGCGCCCACATCACTCAAGTGCATAGGGGATTCCTGCCAGCCACTCTGCCTGCAAATAAGGCAAACCTGTGTTCGCTGAGGGGTGGAAAGGCTTGGCAGGTAAGAGGAGCCAAGATGGATGCCTTCAAAGCTTCCCTTCGCTCTGTGCTGGTTGGAACATAGTGGTTCTAGCCATATTCCGACTGTAAATAATGCAGAGAGACATAGACAACAGGCAGGAAGGTGTTTTCTAACAACTTGGCTGCATATTTACAATTGCACCTGTGGCTTTTCTACTATACCAAACTGTCCGCTGTGAAAAAGGTGTATTGAACTGTGTGAAAATCTTAAGCAAGGTGGCATAAAATGGACAAAAATAAACTCAATAAACTGTAACAAGCTACTTCTTCTAACAGTTAAAAAGAAACCAAACATTACGAAAACACAATGATTATAGTATTAAGGCAGCCTACTCTCATGCATACATGTGCAGTTAGCTCTATTTAACGCTCACACATAATAAAATGTAACGTAGCATTATAGTGTCACCCAACAGAGACTGTAATTATCTTGCAAAATCACCACACAACCATATAATCTATGCACACAACCAGCCTCGGGCAACTGCCTGAGGTGAAAGTCGAAAGGAGGGAGTTTTTCCTCTCTAATGAAACTGTTCCAAATTATTAAAATGTCTTTGCAGCACAAAACAGTAGTTAGCGTCCATCATGAAGCTTTACCACCTGTAAGTTGTTAATTGAATTCTTTTAAGTTTAATTTTTCAGTTTGTTTTACAGTTTGATTCCTCAAAGACTTTTATCCAGTGTAGACATAACACTGTTATCCTCGTATTGTTAAAAATTTAAGATGGCTTGAAATTGGTCGGCCGGTTTGTCTTGAAACCATGTCGTTTGAGACTTTTTCAGCCACTTGATTAAAATTTATGAAAACCAGAACAGACATGTTCTCTTTCTCATCCTGCAACAAGGTCCAGTGTGTAGGATTTCGGAGGATCTCTTGGCAGAAATGGAATAAAATATGCATATTTATGCTTTCTTTAGTGTTTAATCACCTGAAAAAATACAAGTGTTTCCACAGAGCAAACAAATCAAACACTGGCTATGGAACGTGTTTTTTCTCTGCAGGCTGTGGTTTTTAGCAGCTTCAGTGTCTCAAACGCCAACACACTGGACCCTTAAATGTTTAATTTCATATTTTTATTGATTTTAATCCATAATCTAAGAAACAAAAGACCACACTGTTGTCTCAGCAAGCCTCGACTTTGCATAAAGAATCTAATATATTTGTGCAATCTTCATTCAAAACTTCCCACAGCTGTGATCTGATCCCTGCTAGCTTGTACTGTATGTATTGTAAATACACCGATCCGGCATAACATTATGACCACCTGCCTATTGCTGTGTTGGTCCCTCTTATGTGGTTAAAAATGCTCTGAACCATTGGGCATGGACAAGAGGACCTCTCAGGGTGTCCTATGGGGTCTGGAACCAGGACGTTGGCACTGGATCCTTTGGGTACTCTGGCTTGTGCAGTGGGGCCTCTGTCAATCAAACTTGTTCCACTGAATCCTGTTGATGCTTGATCAGAATGGGCTGTAGGAAGTTTGGAGGTCAAATCAACATGTTGGGCCATTGTCATGTTCCTCAACATGTTCCTGATTGGTTGATGTTTTTTTCCATGTGGTGGGGTGCATTTTCCTGTAGGGGCAGGCCATTTGGGATTTCCATTTGCATGAGGGAGTGTGCTTGTTGTGCGACAATGTTTATTTGGGTGTCTAAGTCTCATCAACATGGATGTTAAAATCCAAGGTTTTCCAGTTGAACACCACATAGTACCAATATGATCAATGTTATTCACTTCACCTGTCAGTGGTCAGAATGTTGTAGCTGATTGGTGTATAATCGACTGTATGGACATCCATCCATCCATTATCTATACACCGCTTAATCCTCTGTACGGTTGCGGGGGGCTGGAGTCTATCCCAGCTGACTTGGTCAAAGACAGGGGACACCCTGGACAAGTCGCCAGTCTGTCACAGGGCTACACAAAGACAGACAACCAAGCACACTCACATTCACACCTACGGAAAAATTAGTTAACCTCAGCATGTTTTTGACTCAGGGAGGAAGCCGGAGAACCCAGTGAAAACCCACACTGCACAGCAATGCAAGCTCCACACAGAAAAACCCCAGACATCCTAACCGGGACGCGAACCAGGGATCTTCTAACTGTGTGGCGACGGCACTAACGGAAAATATTTCAGATTGTTTCATTAAACTAGTTTTTCAAGCCATCGATTTGGTGATATAACCAAATATACAGTTCCAGTTTGCAAAGCGTGATATTCTATCCAAACAATCGGATGGATAAATGAGTGTGTTTCCCGACATTTAAGGAGGGCGAGTTCATATAGACCTGAACAGCTCAGTGCCCATTCAGGGTGAGAGGAATGAAAATGTCAAAGTCAGTGAGCCAGAAAATACCAGAAGAAAAGAAAAAAAAAAACACAAGTCTGAAGCTCAGAAACCGATGAAAAAAGCACAGGACTCAAGTGGAGCCCTGACAGTCGGCTGCAAATGAGGGCAGTGCTCAGAAATTGGCCCAAATTGAAGCTAGATTGATGGTCTCTCTTGTCGCGGAGAAAATCAATGTAAGAAGATATGAGAGATAGCATGAAGCATCAGAGATAAATAGACGTGACTGTATCTATTTGTTTGTGGAGATATTAATCAGGCCTAGTAGCACATCAAGTCAGAAAATGAATTCCAAACCGGCCGATATGAGATTAGTTAAGCAGACAAGTCCACAACTCCGATGGAGGAGGCATAAACATTTACTGGTACCCAGGTTGTACGTATCACAGTTAAACAAGGCGGTGATTCAAGCCGCACAGTTGTTTTTGAGACAAACGGCCCTGGACAAAGTTTCTCTTGCAGTGCATCGCGGCCTGGGAAAAATAATTTAGTGCACTAATCCAGAGCTCTCCTTTTCAATTAGCGGGAAGGTCAAGATTGTCAGAGGGAAGCACATGAAACACGGCTTAGGTTTTAATGAGGCTCCACACTACAGTGAGACTCTGCAACCTCATGTCTGGTAAGATTCTATTTTCTGTGATCAAATCCAGTAAGGAGAAAAAAGCCATTTGCCCTTAAAAAGTAGATGAACTAGTGGAGAGATGTGGAGTGAAAAGATTTTCTGCTTAAGTTCGGTTACGACCCTTCGTGTTTCAGCTGCTATTGTCAGTTATCCTTGGCTTTTGTTAATGGATCAGCTCTTTCAAATCGATTCAGAGGCTGACATGGGAAAGTGGTGCATGAATCATTATTTTGCAAACCTCGCTACCTTTCGCCATTTATCTTTTCTTCTGTTAATGAGGTGCAAATGCAAGACAGAAACATCCAAAATCAGCCCCACGTTACCTACCGCCATGCCTGTGTCTGGTATTTCTGAGAAGAGATGATTCATTATCATGTACAGTACATATTCCCAGTGAAGGCTGAAATGTTTATATCTGTAACAGCAAGTAGGAGACTATTTCAGCAGCAGCCCTCCCTCCACTCACTCTGCTCAACCGGAGAATTAAGAGATCTCGTCTTCTAGGTTGCAGCATTATTCAATACTGGGTTTAATTTGCCTGCTGCCCCCGACACGTACATCATCATTGTGGTGGGAAAGTTCACTCAGTCAGCAGCTTATGAGAATGTTTAACGGAGGAGTGGAGTTTCTTACAGAGATATAGCAGGGATTGAATCGTCAGGTCTGCTCCTTTAGAGACAAATTCCAGATAATCGAATTGTTATCATATCTGTGACGTTCGGTGGTGCAACCGAGGAGTAACACTGATGAGATGGGCGAGGAGCTGATATCTCCTCTCCTGGGGGATTTCTGCATGAATACCTGTTCGTGCCAGCAGTGCAAACACTGAGTGCAGAGCTAAATCATTACTTCTGGATTACAAGAGGCTGACAGCAAAAAAACAATATTTTTCGAGTAGCAATTTTAAACCAGTTGCAACAAAATAGAAGCCTGAGATGCAAGTAATCAAACTGAGAGCTGTTGAAATGTGCACCATAGGTCTAGTTTACCAAAGGTCCAACCGGCATCAATTTTCTATTCTGACTGTCAAAATGCATCCAAAGGGAAAAAGAGATTCGCTGTTGTCCAGAAACTCCAGAGCATTTATGATAAAACCTACTAAGGTGACCGCTCATTCCATGAATAATGCAAAGCCAAGTGAAATCTGTACAGCTCCACAACAGATGCATGTTTTCCTTTTCTCCAAACAATTATCAGGTTTGAGGGACAGACGTCTCAGTGATCCATGTACAAGACCATCAAGATTCCTACCTTGATAACCCAAAGAAAATACAACCACAACATAAACAGTCCATGCCATTAATGACTACCAATGACAGTTTCAAAAATACAGAGTTAGACTTCCGGGTTTTCATACGTAGCAAACTTAAGGAACTAGTCCTGTCAACTCGCAGTGGGAAGCTTTCTGTATCGTCATTCTTCTTTAGAAACAGATTCCGGTCCAAGCATGCATGGTTGTGTTACTCTGATAATACAGTAGTTTTACAGTTTTTGTGCAGGGTTGTCAATGAGCTGCAGTAAATGGCGTAGTGTGGGTTTAGAGCTACATGGAAGCCATTTTAAGGCTGAAAGGGATTTGTTTCTTGGACACCAAAAAACTAAACATCTATCTTTGATTCATCGAGATTAAATCTGTTATTAAATCAGTGATTGAAAGTGGGACTTTAACATATTTGACAGATTACCATGAAATGCTACTGTTGTCATGCTTTACATTGATATCTACAGCTCTTATATTCACATACTCAGTGTGTTCATTCCACTCGGTTCATATCCATACTGTCTATAATGCACTTTACTGCTGCTTTTGTGTGACTGGTTTGATGCTACACTGCATTTTGTTGTCTTAGAACTTGTACTCTGAGCAATGACAATAAAGTTGAATCTAATCTAAGTTTTGTACAAACATTCATGGTGCTCAGAAGTCAATAACAGACAATAAAAGGCAATAACAACTTTGGCCATTCCTTTTTTCTTTGTGCCATGAGGCTCACATTATTGATTTTGACTGAGATATCTTCAAAGAAAACTGGATCGCTTGGCACAAAATTTGGTACGGATCTTCGTTTCTCCCTCCCCGGGATGAATTGTAGCAACTTAAATGATCCCTTCCCGTCTTCTCCAGTGCCATCATCTTATGTGGTCAAACTTTCACTTGGCTTACAACAACACAAACGGCATTCCCATCATCATCTTCAACTGCAGCTGGTGTTGAATGCTAATTAACAAGTTGCACATTACCACACTAAACCGCCATGATGGCAGTGGCGACATTATACCTGGTAAACCTCAGCATGTTAGCGCTGAGCTCAAAGCACCACAGTGCCAAAGTACAGCCTCACAGAGCTGCCAGCTTGGCTCCAGAGTGTCAGTCATATGCAGTCATAGTGTGATGACACATCATTTGATTGGTGGCTGTAGGTCTGCTCACATGCCTCCAAAAGGTTGCATCAGGTCGACCAAACAGGTGGCTTCGTTATGATGTGATACATTTTTCAGTATTTCATTTGGTTACCAAATCCTACATACACAGATGACCTTGTTTTTTAAGCTTGTGAAGCCCAGTCAAATAATTCAGCCTTAAATCACCGAACTGCTCAAGACGAAGATGTTTTAATAGCATATTAGAAAGAGGTGCTATTATTTATGTGCACAATGTGGGTCTTGGGAGGTCATTAGAGCAAGCTGAGTAATTCAGTAAATAAGCTCCTGGCAAAGTCAGTCCACTTTCTCTTTCTAACAACCCTGACATGCCAGCAGGAGTCCGGGCTCCCGTTCAATCAGCCCCTTGGAAAACTCAATCGGCCAGTCTTCAAAATGTGTCCGGAAAGGCAGCAACATGACACAAGTTTGCAAACTGAGACATAAAAAAAAAAAAAAAAACATAACAGAGGAAAATTCAATTAAGCTTTCGCTGGAAGCATCCGATAAGTTTATGGAAATTAAAGTTTTATGTAAATCAGCTGTGTGCCTGGCCCGGTGCCAGATCACAAGGGGCTGCACTATATTGCATTCAAATTAGCGGCTTCCGAAAACTCTGCAGCGATGCCTAACAAGCCCAAAAACAACATTACAGGAAATCTACAGTGTGCTGTGTATTCAAGAAGAGATCCGGAACACCTTGGCTATTACTGAAAAAAAATGAATAATAACCCATCTCTAGTTCAAATTACTCCTCCCAGTACAGTGCTGCTACTGCAACACGACTCCAAACAGCTTCGGTTCACTCTCTGGAGACACCATATTCAGTCTTGTGATAGTCTTTATTTAAACAATCCTTCTGTTGATTTCCTAGAAGACCAGATGAAGTGTGTGAGCTAGACCTGCAAGTGCTAAATACACTGCAGATCTGAGAGCAGTTCTAGTCCCAGAGCACACTGACATCTTGTGGACAATAAAGGAAACATCAAGGACAGAAGCTGCATTGTGCGGATATTTTTTGGACTTTTAATGTCTTTTCCAGTTATTCTTATCGAAATAACTGCTGTTGTTGAGGCAGCTCCTGTCTCATTTTCTGCAATGATATATTAAAACATCTAACACATCTGATATTTTCAACTGCATTGTTAAACTGTACACTATTACACAAACAAAACAACAAGTATATGATCCCTAACCTGGCAAAAATGAAACTTTACTGATCCACTGAAACCATAATAAACTATCTTTGTTATTTTTCACTTTACATTTATATTATTGAGTTGAAAAACTGTCCTTGAAGGTATAATGCAGAGTTGGGCATCTGAGTTTTGGTCATTGTTGCCTTCGGACTCTGTTTGGACAGATGCTACCTTGAAATTGTGGAACTGGCATGTGATTGGCTAGAGGAGGTCGTGGCAGCACTGAGCTGTGAGAAACCACTCTGACAAGACTCCAGACTGCTCATAGATCCCCTAGGAAATAGCAGAAAAAAAACAGAAATGTTAATTGTCATGCATAATCTAAACTAACCAATCACTGATCAAGCCTTTAAATCCCTGTGAGAAAAAGCAGGCAACATGTTTGACAAACCCCTCCATGTGAAACACACAGAAAGTTAATTTCCAGAAATACCACAGCTCAGATTTACTGAAGAAAAAAACCCACACAAGAGCAGTGAAAGGCAGCTTTGGTATGGTACAAAGAAAACACATGGCAGAACTGGAGGAATAAAATAAACTGACCTGAAGTCATGGGAGGCCAGCACCTCGGTGTAGTACATGATCTTACACTTGTGGGAGGAGACCTGCAGGGAGGCCAGTACATCATCCACACGAGGCAGGCTGGAGGCGGCACAGGCTGCCGAGCTGTGAAAGCGCCACTGGAGGATGTAGAAGCCGGGCCAGCGAGTTATGTGGGAGCCCTGTTCAAACGGAGGAAATCAGTTTGGTGATGGAGGATTATGCACTCTGATGGCAAACAGGGGCAAAGCCAGGCCAGTTAAATCAGCTGAGAAGATGAATAAGAGTGCAGAGAGAGCAAAACTATTCTGTTTTTGTGTTTCCTCTCCCACCTGCACACTCTCTCCCTCCCTGCAGGTGAGGGCTTTCTCCACCATGCTGTAGTCCTTGCCCAGCACCCAGCTCCTGTCTATCAGTTGGGCATTAACAGCCCCCAGGGAGGTGATGCTGTGGGCTCCGGGAGCGTCTTTCTTCGGAGGCCTCTTGGAATGGTAGATTCTGAAGATCACATCTCCTTTAGACACATCAAAGTCCCAAGTGATGACGGAGGAGGCCTCTGTGATCTCAATCAGCATCTGCAGGAGGATGTAAGGAGATTAGAAGCACAGAGCAGACTGCAGGCCGTTCATCACATGATTCATCTTTAGCTGCAAGCATGAAATGCAGATTTGGTCCAGATGGTGGCACCCTAATCCACTGCATAAAATCCACTGCATGTCAAGGAATAGTTGCTTTTCTCAGATCTTCATGAGCACTTGGTGATAATCAAGTTGAGACTGCACCTCATACGGAGCTCCCTTGAAGATACTGGCACTCTTATAGATGGAGTCGGTCAGCAGGCAGTTTTCTTCAGTCTCCACTTCCTCTGCTGTCCTGTACAGAGATTTGGGGACCGTGCCGCCCTCAGGGATGTCACACTGGAGAGGGCAAGAGAAAACAAACAGTCAAACTCAACTAATACTGAAAGAAGCTTGTGCACTGGCTTGTTTGAAAATAAAAGAGGTAGAGGAAACTAATGCTGCATATAACAGGGTTTGATTCACTTTCCATAAACTCAGGAGTGCCGGCTTAATCCAAAGACATCCTCCCTCAGTTGGTCATCGTCAGTAGCTGTGTAACGAAGCCAGTTTACGAGAAAGGCTTCAGGCGGAGTGTGTTAGCGTGACTAAGGAGCGTAAAAGTTTGAAATAATGCATTTACAGAGCTTAACACTGGTTATGTGATGTGAAATAGTGTAGTAAACAAAAACTCTGGCTTGCTGTTGTGTTAAAAATAACTGTTGGAGGCAATTAAGAAGAGCCAGTTGTTGACTTCTCTGTTGCTATTCGACAATAACCGGCAGCAGGCATCCAGTTCGTCATTTTCTAGCCAAGTTAGAAGCAGTCTGTCTCCGAAATCTTGAAGATGTAATATTGTGAAGCAGGACACATACTGTACTGATTGACATCGCTGGTTAAACTTGAAAAGAAATGACCCCTAAAGAAACCATGGTCACAACATCGAACCGTAAGTTAAATGCATAGTAACCATATTTCATATTTCATATCCGCACTGAGAATAAATTCCACATTCACACGTCGATAAACTGAGGACTTGACCTCACCATGCAGTCTCCGCGTAGGAAATCGGGGATGATTTCTCTGTCGATGTAGTCCACCAGGCCTCCTGGACCCTGGTAGTCGTTTCCGGCGTAAACGAGGAACTTCTTACGAGTATTCTCATCAATCAGGGGGCTGACCTGGAAAAGAGACACCAACAGTCATCAGAGAACGCGAAAAAAGAAAACCAACAGGGTCACTTATTATAAGCTATGAAAGTCGATCCATGATCGATGAATCATTCATGTGTGAGAAATAAATGGGTTGCCTGGTTGATGGTGCTACTGAGCATCCATGCTTGCATTTTGTATTGATTTTATCATCTTAATAGCTCATTCTCATTACCATCAGTAATTTCATTATCTGTTTGTCAATAATTAGTTGTATCTTTCACATCTCCAGGAAGCAAATGTTGCAGCCCAGACTAGAAATCACTATTATTATGTATGCACTGTGTACTGCTCAAGGTACTTTTAGTTTGGGTTTCATTTATTTTTCTAAATCTGTATGCCTATATCACTCCATATCTTTATCTCCCTGCTGAATGCCATTACTATTTGACAAACAACACTATTGCATACTGCTACAGCAATGATAAAACGTCCCCCAGAGTGATCAATTAAGTCTTCGCATATTGCACCGCTATAATTATCTTTATTTGTCAGTATTTTGTTTTTCTGCTTTCCTCTCCATTTCCTCTCTGTTTATCACTTGCTTGTTCCTGCAGTGTGAATGGATTGCACCCAATTATTCAGGATTCCACTCGATGTAACCTCCGTTTCTGTACAGGTGATTAACTAACATCACGCTAATGGTGGCGCATTAAAAGTAAGACATCAATTCTCACCAGGGTCCAGAGCACTGGGAAAACTCGAGGCGCTCGCAGGATAAGCAGGCGACCCAGAGTTTCAGGGTAGTTGGCCTCAACCACCTCGATGATTCTCAGCAGAGCTTTCACACCTGGTCGCCACAGGTGACGCATGTTCAGACCCTCCAGATCCACGAGACAAGTCCAACAGCTGAGCAACACATCAAACCAGGCATCACTTAACTGTATGCATGCATGTTTATACCTGTTTGCTCTTTAGCCAATGAATCTGCGACCGGATCATAATAGTAATAGTAATATTTGGGCACCTGATGGGTCGACCAAAGACCCTGGTGTTCTCCTCACAACGCCTCAGTCCCTCCTCGTTGATGGACAGGATCTGTTCATTAAGTTGGAGCATTAATGCAAGTGAAGGTTTGTTAAATGTCACGTCATAAATCTTGTGCATGTATTCAAGTCACCTGTCTCAGTAGCACCTCCTCTCCCAAAGCTCGTACCAAACCCTTAGTGTCCATTTGACCCAGACGCAGGATATACAGAGGACGGCCATCTAAACAGCACACATACAGACAAGGAGCAAACAGACAGAAATGAACAGACTGTACAACCAGATAATATCTGTACGCAAAATAAGTGGGATCTTAACGGAATAGCAATGTTGCCTCTGCCCTAGATCCCCGTAGCATTAATTTACCATGCGAACATTCAAAGGGCACTCTCTGTGTTGAAGTCTGAAGTCTGACCCGGTGAATCAGCTGAGCTGACTCATTTTCAAACATGGGAGTTTTCACAGATGGTGCTCAGATTTCACTGTCAATAATTAACCGGCCATTTCAACCCATGTGGACATTATGAATACAGAAGATTAAATGTGTTTACCTCTTTACAGTTACTGAGAAGTGTTTGCTTTCACTGTAGACAGACCTCACAATAGTTGTAATTACCCATGAAACAGGGAGAAAACAGGATCAAACAGTCGGTATGTCCCTCAGTACCTCTGTCATGGTGATGCCAGCCTCCACAGTAATAATCCAGAAGCAGTTGTGGGCGCTCCCATGTGTCCAACAGGAAATCCACCTGATGTTGCTTCCTCCAGGTAAGTGACTGGCACAAGAACTCCCTGGCCTTGTCCAGATTGAAATCTCTGGCCCTGAGGAAGCGCAGTACATGCTGATCCTTTGGAATCTGTAAAAAAACATGCAGGTCAAAACTGTAATGTAGTGTTCTCAGCAAGGCTAGAAAAATGCAAACAAGTGTCTTAACCTTCAACAAATGAATGTTTGTTACTTAGTTACTGTAATCTGTTGTGTGTGTGTGTGTATATATGTATATATAACACACTGTTAGCCACAACATTAGAACCACCTACAGACGGGATGCATAACACTGATCATCTTGTTACAATGTGTTCTACTGGGAATCCTTGGGTCCTGGCATTCATATGGATGTTACTTTGACATGTACCACCCACATAAAAATTGCTCCTGACCTAGCAGCAGCACCACGCCACACCAGACACACTACAAAAATGGCTCAACTAACACAACCAGGAGGATTGAACTCAGCCTCCAAACTCCCCATATCCCCATCCAATTGAGCAAGTGCACCGACGCACCCGAACATACTTGATGCGCAGAGGCCCCACCCCACAACTCCCAGGACCCAAAGGATCCACCGCTAACATCCCAATGTCAGACACCACAGGACACCCCCAGAGGTCCGGTGTCCATGCCCCAACTGGTCAGAGCTGTTTTGGCAGACAAGAAAGGACCTACACAATGTTCAGCAGGTGGTTTTAATGTTGTGGCGTATCAGTGTATATCTGGTACCAGCAAAAGCAAGAGCTGAGAAGAAGCAGGGCTTGCTTGCGTGTCTTAGAAATAAAGGCGTGTGGTGCATAACTGCACAAACAGCCCTTTGGCCAAAGTAAGTGAGCTTGTGAATATGTGACCTTGCCCTTGTGAGTGTCCTGGAGCCACTGACGCAGCCGAATAAGACAGCTCTCTTGCAGAGGCGTTAGATCACCAAGGTAACGTCGGATGTAGTCAGCATCCAGCTTGTCTGAGGGCCAAAACACATTTACAGTGTAAAGTTAGCACAGATTGCCGGCATCACATGGAAACGTCAGGTACATGCTACCTACATACTATAATGCAATCTCAACATGACAAACAAAATGTAGAGCATGTGTTTTCATGAGACGCTTAAAATGTTAGTTCTGCTTGGTGCAGGTCTGCTTCATTGACAATATTGTAAAACTATTAAACTAAGTGCTGTATAAAATCGAGATTTATTTGGCCTAACCTATGATTTAAGTGTCTACCTAATAAACTTTCAATGATAGATATTGTAGTCCTACTGTAAATATACCATAAGGAATGTGAACCAGTCATATTATATGAACTGACACATGATGCACAACTGGATTAGCTTCTACTCTGCAATTTATTGTGACTCCTGAGTGCACACTGACCATCAGGTGAACTAGCTAGGACCTCCATGGGGTCGCACGGATCTTTACCGGACAGCCCATCCTTGGCACTGTTCCCTGGGATGGCTCTGGCAGCAGAGGTGGGCGACAGCTGGAGCCTTGCTTTGCCACTGCCAGAGACAACAGGGGGCATCCAGCGAGGTATGTAAGTCACTCCTTCTTCCTCCAGCTCTCTGAGGTAGTGCTCAATAATTTCTTTACCCTACAGGAGTTGATGGAGAAGAGAGAGCTTGGGTTTGTTTGACTGATCAGGCAACAATCTGAACAAATACTGAAGACAAATTTCCATTCTTAAAATACAGTGTAAATACTATATATCACATTATAGGCAGGAAAACTTCCTGTGCAAACCTTTTTAATGCTACTAGCATATTGTTTCATTGCTATCTTCTCTGCTGTGCTCTCAAAACCAAAAAAGGACTTTATATCCAGACTGGCAGCCTGTTCAAAACACGTCCAGTCCTCATTCTCTGGATGAACCTGCAGAAGAGGGAAAAAATAAAGTGAATTTGGACAAAACCCGGTACATTATTTGTCACAACAACAGAGCATGATGAATAAAAAAGCTGAAATATGCTTCAAAACAATGCATCATTACATGATCACAATATCTACTGCATGTTGTATCTAAGTAACCCATGCAAAGTATTGTAGGTATTAATTCAAGTAAGAGGTTTATATGACAAAACTTCCTTTAAAGCTAACATTATATGAAGCAGGAAGTATACTAGTGGAGAGGGCTGCTGTGAAAAGTCAAGAAAATGATATTATAGCAGTGAATCTGACTGAAACAACACCGACTTTAGAAACGTCTGGTGGCTCTAGCTGTTCAGCGCCTGGAGCACACTATAGGAGGAGCACCTAAAATAAATAATTCAGGCGTCGCACATTGTGCTGCCTTTCGGAAAGGCTTTGTGCCATCCAAATAGCACCCGGCAGTGTAAAAGAGGAAACAATAAAAAGAAGTACAGCAACAGAGAAAAGAACCTCTTATGTCCTCCTTCTTCCTGAGCACCTGATTATCAGGTTGGAGGTGAGACTCACTGTGTAGCTGCAGGACTCACGGACAATGACTCTGCTGGAAAAGGTCTCATTGTGAACCTCGATGTGGAGCGACCTGTCTCTGCGGTTCAGAGTGTTCTTTTGGAGGAAGTACAGGTAGTCCACGCCTGCAATCTACAGGAAGAGAGAACCACAGATATAGTTTTGTTGGATGTTTTTGTTAGATATGTTTACAGCCATTGTGTATTGTACTGCACTGCAAATTCAAGCAATCTGGTGCAACAAAGCACCACCTGACTATCAGCTCTCTGACAGAGTCTCCACATGCATTCCTATTTTTGCTCTTCAAAACAAATATTCTGACAAATATAGCAACTGTTCTGATTGCTTGAAGGCCTTTTGTACCCGTTTGAGGAGTCGTGGGGCTTCGATGTCGATCGTGCAGCGCCTCTCCGTCACCACCACTGTTCCATCCTCACTTTGGCTCTGGTTGATGACCTCACTGTCCACAAACACTGGGATCAATGGGCACTTTGGAAACCTCCTCACATAGGCCTGAAAGGGAGAAACGAACCCCAATCTAAAGACATTTACATAAGGACAATGTGTCTTGTACTTCTCTGATTACTTTTCCGTATAGTTCTGTACAACCTACGGCCACTGGGGTCCATTTCATTTTGTCTTTGCTCAGGAAAGCTGCTCAGTGACAGCAAGGTCACTTAAATAGGAGTAAACTACAATTAGAGTTGCTCACTTCACAGGACAGCAGAGTCATTCCATGCTACCACACCTAGGGACTTCTACCTAAACCAGGGAATCCTGCAAAATCCCACAGCTCTAGTCCAAATACTTTTCAAGTCATGAATTTTTGAAAACAGGCCCTGGGTGTTAAATTTTGTAACTTCAGCGTTTCTTTTAAAGCATCTTTAAACCTCACCTAGTTCTTATTTTTCACAGGATTTGGTTGATTTTTTTTTACTGGATATGCCAGAAACCTCAAGAAAAAGTTGGAACTTGCAGTTATGTCAATAGCTCATGCTGATTTTTTTTTTATTACAGAAATTAAAATAATAAAAACCTGTAATTTATCATCCAAACAGAAAATCTTTCATTTTCAAAAATTAGCTTCAGAGCTGAAAATACACTTTTTTATGGCATTTTAACAGGTTTTTTTTTCCCCCAAGAAGGATTGTTTTGATTTCTTTGGAACATTTTAAATGGGATGTCTTCATATCCTTTGAAAACACATTAAAAAATGAAGGAGTAATATAACATCTTTCATTTTTTAGTATGTTTTCAATGGATATGAAGACATCCCCTTTAATGACACATTTTTCATACTTTTCAGAGGCTTTAATATCACATTTGGTGGCTTTTATTGTCTGGTAAATATCTGTATTATGTTGATTTCAGGGTTTTATATGCCTGTCTGGTAACTGCTGAGCGATTTTGTCACCATACATTTTTTCAAAAACATCCATGACATCAACTGGGAGGCCCTGGGTGAGGTCGCATGGAATGACTCAGCAAGTAATTTGCAGCACACGATTTCTGTGTCGGGTTAGGATGCATTCAGCAGTTAGCAGCTTTAAGCGTTTATTTTAATGCGTATTAGAACTTTTATGTTTTGCGCACGGCAACAACCTGCAGCTGTGGCTGATTGCACAAGCAGTCATTGCTTTGTTTTACTGCCCAGAGCGTATGACCATCTGTCCGAGCCGATTTCAGCAGGACTCACCTGTCAATATTGATTGAGTCAGCGAACAGGATCTGCAATAATAGCCTTCTGTTTATGTAACTGGCAGCAGTGCAGTGTCTAGTGACGGACTATTAATAGCAACTAAGGGCAAGGAAGGAACAAGACTTTTATTATATATACAGCCATCTGTGTAATGTTCTGAAGTAAGAAAACTAGTGTTGCTACTTCAAGGGCCTGTACATGCAGCAATTCAGCCCAGTTATCCAAGACTCTAGATCTAGATATTCTGTTCAATAACACTCACAAGACAGCAGCCTTTTCAGTACATTTCTGCCCAAAACACACAAACATCCTAGTTGCACTGATGCAGCGGAGCACATAAGCAATCCAATCAATAGGATGAAATTATTCACTAAGAAAATTAATGGGAAATGTTTCCTGTGGTAAACAAGCAGCACTGACTGCTGTTGTGTAACAGACACACAGTGGACCAGAAACAATATGTTGCCTGATTGCAAACAAATTGAAATCTTTGTCCTTCCTGCTCCTCTCAGAGTAATGAGCATAAGCACACGATGGGGGCTCCAAATATAAAAAAGGCCGGTCTGTGATGTTTTAGGCTCAGCAGACCCAGAAGTCAAACATCGCAAAACAGCAGCTTCCACCATTTCACATCATTATATTCCACATCTAATGACTGTGGCTGTGGAGCAAGAAAAATGTTTTATTTCCTCAGGTGATACTGATGAACTCCACGTGTCGACCATTTACAGGTAGCTGTGGAGTGAAGCCATACATGCGTTCCTGACAGGCCCTGGAGACTCATAAGGAGGTGTCATGAAAGGGACAACAATAATGTCACTGCTTATCCATTCATTAATATCCCTGAGGCTGATTAGGACTGTTAGCCGGAGTAATAACCGTCAGCGGCAGGATCAGCCGGAGGACTCATAAGAGAGCTCGGAGATAAATGTGAGCGGAGGCAGACTGCTCACCGGACTATTCACTCTCCCTTGTGCCGTCAAGGCCTGAATCTTCTCAGAGGAGCTGTTATTCCACAAAAGGCTTGTTTTGAGGTCCCCTGTTTTTCCCCCCCCCAACAACCTGCAGTGACACAGCAAGAATTTCAGAGCAGCAGTGTTTCACGTGTAGGTGTTAGCCATACGGTCTACTGTGGTAACTCTGACTGTGTGGTGAAGAAGTCAGAGCCAGCATCACAGGCATCACCTCACTCTGAAGCTGTTGCATAAGACTCTGGCTTAATATGTAACTTGAGAGAACAAGAAACAACACCAGGAGCAGACTGTAAGAGTGGGTGAAATCAGATGCATTTACTGCACTTCTGGCCTACTTTTGCTTCCCCCTGGAGTTCCCATTCTTATGCGAATTTAAAGCTTTAGGGTTGCAGGTTGCAGGTGCATAAAGCAACACATCAGTATCATAATGAAAAACATTTCACTCAAAGGGAAACCATCCTGTTATATGGTGAGTAAGTGTTGGATCTCTTCTGCTATTTTAATGCATCTCCTGGTAGAAATGTCCAATACTGCTGAACCAAAGTCTAAATTGGAGATACAAAAATAACATTACCGCTGATGAACTTTACGGTGGCTGCTTCTTATCTCATGGTTACATCATCTCCATTTTATCAGCTCTCAACGGCAATAAACAAAAAATGGTTCCAGAAATCCACGGTATGTACTAACAGCTGTTTTTAAAACAAGCTGACTCAAGGACTCCTGCCCAAGACAACATATTCATAACCAGTGATATGAGCCAAGAGATGACAGCTGTAACAGCCTTACTCACCGCCATAATTAACTCAAATGGATGCTTGTAGATGCGAACAGGGGACTGGTACTCCTGCACCATGGCTGCAGCTCCCTCAGCACAGACTTCTGCTCAAGAACAACCACATGACAACACAATGTGCAGAAGTTTACATTATATCAGCTGAGTAAAGGTCAGAGAGGCTTCCACATGACCACAGCGTCACTGTCTGAACAGGGAAGAAGAAGAAGAAGAAAGGCAGAAGAAGAAGAACTTCAACTGGAGTTAGATGTTTGTTTGTTTTTAGATGACACTAAGCATCATTAAGGGAATAAATCGAGCAGAAGTTTGGAACAATGCGTAAAAACCAAACGCCCAGAGAGACAAACAGCGTCCAAAGCGAAAAACTTCACTTACATTAGAATTAAATCCCAGCCGCTTACTTCAGAAGCTTCACTGTAGCTGCAAAGTTATCTGTGTATCCATACTGACAGACAGCTGAGAGAAGCAGGAGAGTGTTTATCCAGACTTTACAACGCGTAAAATGAAAACTCTTCCCTTTTCCGACTGTGTGGCTGCGGCTCAGACTCCGCCTCTTTCAGCCATGCAGGAAGTCAGTGGGACACTTTGGTCAAACAGAGGGGCTGAACTAAAGGACAGATCACGTATCAGAGAGGAAAGGTTGAAAGTTTTCAATGTGATGAAGATGGGTTTCTTTTAATCCTGCTTGGTCACCATGGTAACTGATGCTGCACAGCTAGTTTAGGTTTTAATTTGGCTGCAAGAAGAAGAAGAAGAAGCTTCCTGCAGAAAATACATAAATGCTGCCAAGTTCATTTACCCTGCTGGCACTGCAGCTGATAGAACACCGATTAGAAAACTGATCAGTTTATTGGCATTTATCTCAGAGAGTATTCAATTAATAACATTAATTTCAGTTTAATTTGGCCAAATACTAAAGTGGTTTCCTTCATTATGGGACAGAGTCAGACCTGGATGCACTTGTTGAGCATCCTGTTTAAAAAAATAAAGTTTAAGAACTTTGATGTGCAGCTGGCAATGTACTGAGGAGTTATATATCTATATATCTATATCTATATCTATATCTATATCTATCTATCTATCTTTCTATCTATAGATAGATAGATAGATATTTTTTAGAACAGCCTGTTTCTCTTGGACACGATTGGTCCATTTAGTGCCTAAGAACAATCAAATGACATATCAAAGGTCACCGTTTATAGGAGCACACACAGAACCTGGTGAACAAAGGAAGAACTTTGATAACCTTTCTATTATCTCTGCCTATGAGTATTAGGTTGTGTTTAACCAGCTCACACAAAGAAAGCCTAGCTTTGCCAAACCTGCTTCCTAGTTGTACCACAGTATCACATGAGCTGGTGCTCTGCTCCCTGACTGCTCTCTCTGGTATGATATTCTTAATATTTTCCAGCAGTGTGTAGTAGATGCACCATTACTTTCGACTCTTGTAGCGTGTGCATGACTGAGATCAAAGGCAGGAATATCTGTGAAGTCTGTCCTTATGTCGGTGATGCAACCCGATTTCTAAATCTGTTATGATTTTAAAACTCCTGTGCTTGGCCTGAAGAAAACAAATATACTTTAAATATAATAACAAGGCCATCAATCACCTGCTGCTGTACATGTTTTGATGCAGACACTGATTACAGCGGTGACACAGACAGATTACAATGAGCTATTTATCGATTTTTGACAGTACATTTTGTACAGTTATTGAACGGAGGTCTAGAAACTCTCTCAGTTTTGGGCTCTATAATATTTTTTCTTTGGAAAGTCAGAGCTCTGACAAAAACAGGGTTTCATATGAACATGTTTTTCTCTCCTAATGCTTGTAGAAAAGTGCATTCATAGGTGATAGTATGTCTGTATTAGAGTAAAGCTATTTAAATGGTTCACTGTGTGTGCTTGAGGGACATAAAACTGACATTCAGTGTTTTCTACCTTTACCTTTGTTTCCTTTAAAGGGTTTAGAAGTGACTTCAACACCATTACTTAGTTGTAAATGGGATTTTTAACAAGGTCAAACAGTTGGGAGCGATGGTTAAATGGCAAAATGTCACTGAAAATGACACTAAATGACCATGAGGTGAGCAATCCAGTTTCTGGCTATGTGGAAGGGAGTCCAAAAGTCTCGGACTACATCAGAAAAATGCATCAGATGTTTATGTAAAGCTGGAAATGATCAGAAAAGGTGAGGAGTTAGAAACATTTAAAAAGACAAGAAGTTATATGTAAAAGTCCTGCACTGTTTCTTGGTCAGCAATCAAACAACATCACATTTGTATTCTTCTATTGAAGCAGCTTTCAGATGACACTCGGGTGAATTTGATCTACTCATCTGAGTCTTGTTCAAGTAGATCAACTTGCAGCTGTTGTTGACCTGTTATAATCGCGTCTGTGCCTCAAGTTTCCAACAGAACACTGCTAACTAAGTAGCAATGTGTTAATGAGAAATATGGCCTCAGAGCTAAGGCAAAGTGTAAGGGGATGAATTGTTATTCTAAGCTAGGAGAGACTTTGTGAGCATGAAATCACAGCTACACTGAAGGTTTCTAAGGAGACAGTTTATGGCATTAAAGTGATGACACCAGCTTTGTTCACTGAGACATAAAAAAGCAACTTCATCACAGATAGACAAATTGCACCATAACTCACAGAAGGCTCCAGTCTGCAAAAACCCAGTCAAAAGAAGGCTGTGTGCAAGGAGCCACAGTGAAATATTCAAATATTGTGGAGAAGCATTAATTCTACAGAAAGATAATAAGTCCATGCACATCTTATCACTTTATAGAACTACAGAAAGAAAGTGCAGATTGTAATGGACTTTCCTCCACAGTCACATGACCCCAGCTTCACTGAACATTTATGCAACCACATGCAAACATTCCTGACGTCACTAGGAGCCCTTTACAACATCATCTGATTGTTCTGGCATAGGATGGTTAACAGGTTGAACAAACTTGTACAGTTCATTCACCCCGACTGCTGCTGTCATATAAGGGAAAACAGAGGCAGACAGATATTTCTGGACATTCAACTTTTTACTCAGTTTGTTGAGCTGAAAGTTTTTGGAACAAACCCAGAATGACTGCAAAATAAAGTATTGTTTTCTTTCTTTAATCAACCGTTCTAGGTGCACACATGTTTCATATACACCGATCAGGCATAACATTATGACTACCTGCCTAATATTGTGTTGGTCCCCCTTATGTGGTCCAAAATGCTCTGAACCATTGGGCATGGACAAGAGGACCTCTCAGGGTGTCCTATGGGGTCTGGAACCAGGACGTTGGCACTGGATCCTTTGGGTACTCTGGCTTGTGCAGTGGGGCCTCTGTCAATTCAACTTGTTCCACTGCATCCTGTTAATGCTGGATCACAGTGGGCTGTAGGAAGTTTGGAGGTCAAGTTAACATGTTGGGCCATTGTCATGTTCTTCAACATGTTCCTGATTGGTTGATGTTGTTTCCATGTGGTGGGGTGCATTTTCCTGCAGGGGTAGGCCAGTAGCCCTGTGATAGACTGGCGACCTGTACAGGGTGTCCCCTGCCTTCACCCGAGTCAGCTGGGATAGACTCCAGCCTCCCCGCGACCCTGCAGATGATTAAGCGGTGTATAGATAATGGATGGATGGATGGGTAGGCCAGTGACTTTTGGGATTTCCTTTAGCATGAGAGAGTGTGCTTGTTGTAGGACAGTGTTTATCTGGGTGTCTAAGTCTCATCAACATGGATGTTAAAATCCAAGGTTTTCCATCAGAACACCACATAGTACCAATATGATCAATGTTATTTACTTCACCCATCAGTGGTCATGATGTTGTGACTGATCGGTGTATGTCTTGTGTTATTGTTGCTTTGCATACCCACTTTTCTAAACCCACAGACTAAAAAAGTGGAGAAAAACAAGCTTGAACAAATCAAAACCCTTTTGGAGAGAGAACTGATCGACAGGAAGTCCAACGAGCGCTGGAACCATGTCATCCATAACATTAATTTACAAACTGCATCTTCACTGCCTCACATTCGCTGTCCTATGGAGATGCAGCTGGTCTCTCATTGAGACTCCTGAAGCAGCATCTGGGGGGGTGAATTCAAAGCTTCTGGATCTGGCAGCCGACAAAAGGCGCTGGAGTCCAGCAGGGGACATCCTGAGAGAGGGAAGAGGAGTTCAGATAAGCTATTTTTCTTTCCTAATCAGCCTCAGGCACAAAGGTACAAAGAATAATGTTACCACGGAGCGAGCTGTTCTCACCAACTGTCTCTGCAAAAAATTTGGATAAAAATGTACCACCTTTGTTCATTCTGGGCCACAAAAGATGTGACATTTGAGCTCTTTTCTCCATCTGGTTTTCCTTTGTCAGCCCTTTCAAAGTTTGGGCTTATACAAAGAAACTGCAATTTTGGCGGTGATGGTGAAATTAAATTGAAAATGAAATTACTAGGAGTATAATTAGAGCAAAAAAAGGACTGGATAAAACCACAGATAGCCTGTAAGTCAAGATTTATCCCTCTATCTTTTCGATTTTCTTCCTCTGCGGGTGTTTCAGTTGTTTTCACTGAGGCTTGTAAAGTTGGTGTGTCGTTTCCATTTTACACTGTAATTATGATCAAGCGCCATGAAAAGCATCCTTGGCTCTATTATGACAAAGATGATTACTGAAATTCATATCCAGCCGTATCCCACAGCCCAGTCGAAGACGATCACAAACACAATGACTCATCTATTCCCTGTGACTAAAATAATCACCTCCACTCTCAGATGTTTGCAGTAATAGTATTCTGGCAGAGCTGAATGTGAACACTGAAGTTTACTGATTGCCTCCTTGGAGCTCGCCTCATCACCTCTCCAAGCTCATCTTTCCTTTTTAGTATCCTCTTAGCTCTCCTGTCTAATTAACTATAATAATGACTAAAGCATATTGGATGTATTTCTGCCCTGAGCGCTGCCCGGACTTCACCGCCGCTCCACACACCTCAGACGCTGCTGAGTTCAAACCTCTGGCAATGGAGATTCTGCGGCTCTGAAGCATTTTATTCATGCATCGGTAATCCAGAGCACGGATAAACCTCTTTTCATCGGGGACAGTAATAAAAGAAATAGTGTGCATTGAGAGGATCCTGTAAATAAAGATGTAAAGACCAACATAATAAGAAATGACTCGTAAATAAAAGGACCAAATTCAAAATATGAATGCTGTTTGCGGCTAATCAGCTCAGGAGATTACAGTTTCAATCGGCTGCTGAAATTTCTTCTTTTGTTTCTCCAGGGAAGGCACCTGAGGGAAGAAATCTGATTGAATTACAATAGGCGGGGGTATGTAAGAAAAATAATAATAGACAGAGAGGTGAGGAATTTGAAAGGGTTTTTAAATGAGCACAGAATTTACCCAGAAGACTCGGCGTTTAGCAGCATGACAGAGATAACTGGAAGTGTTAAGATAATGGATAAACAGGGGCATGGACAGTTGGAATAGCTGGATGAAGGTAATGGAAATGGAATTTATGGCAAAAGGCAATGAATAAACAATTGGAGAAGTTAATCAAAATTACTGAAGAGGTTGTTTAAATAGCAGGAAGTGATGGTTCAGTGGTTTGTGGGTAAGCCGCGGCAGTAATGCTGAATCATAAGTAATAGCAAAAAATGGCCAGAATAGGCGACAATAATGGATAAATACTTAAAATAATAACATACATTCTCAGCTTCAGGGCAACTGGATTTCTCTTTTGACCTCTTGAAGATGTTTCAGCTCTAATCCAAGAGATTTTAGTCGTTCTAATTGACTGATGGAGCGTCTCAGATGTATAATGTCACCCTGAAATCTCATGGCTAATGTGAATATCGCTGTTTTCACTCCTTTGAGGACAATAATGTTCACATCCTGGACAGAGAAGACAGATGCACTGGAAGAAATGCCCCTCCCAAGACAAGGAAAAAAAACTATTTAAAGGCACTTTTACCTTGAAATAAGCGACAAAATCTGCCAATAGAACAAGTGAAAATGTGTCTTAAAACAAGTCCCTCCATTTTGCTGAAATGTTACTTTTAAAGTGAATTTATCTTAAACCAAGGGGGTTGAGACATTTTGACTAAAAATAAGACGAATAAACTTGGTAAGATGTTGAGTTTTTGCAGTGTGGTTTGAGAGAGGAGTTCAGGAAGCCATCTACAGTACCACTTATCAGGTACTTACAATGCAGTGTTGAGATCTTTCCTCAGAAAGTTTCGCCTTGAGTCACCCTCACTGTTCACACCTTTAGTGGTTCTTGAGTTGTATTGTGTGATTCAGAGCTGTCAGCATCTATCTGGGACTGAGGAAGCCTCTAGGATGAAACGTTTTCAAGAAACAAGAACTGACGCTCTTAGAAATGATTTAAATTTACAGCCTCTGCCTCTAATTTGACTTTATGAGCAAATTCTTGTAACAGAATCAGCTGTTTTGTTGTTCAAGGTGAAGGTACGCCTGGGGTAACAGTAAAGGTGTTGGTGTGTTGATCTGTGTTATCTGCTTTTTATCGGAAAGTAAGCAGAGACAGAAGGATCTCGTTAAAAGTCTCCAAATTCTCAGAGGAATGGGATAAAAAAAGATTAGTACCGTTTCAAAGTGTGATTTCATTAGGCCACATTTGTTTTTGTAGGAAACAGATTTAACAAGGGAAGTTAACTGACCTTTTATTGTTCACTTTGCAAAACAAACACATCCTGTTTGTTTACAAGCAAAGTTTGTGATTAAATATATGTATTGAATGACATGTAAAAAGCTGAAGGAACATCAGCTCCATTCCACCGTGGTGTTCTGGGATTTTTAATTGGCTTTTGGTGAGGTTTAATAGATGCGACACTCTTGTTTTCTAATATGCTGTTATTAGATTGGATGTACTCGTATAAAACACACAAAAAAGAGTCATCAGTCTTCAACAGCATCCACTCCCGAATGGAAGCTGATCTGAAGATTAGCCAGCTGGTCAGACGCTACAAGGAAGGAGCGTGGGCAGTTTGCAGCAATTCAACCCCTGCCAGCTCCTGGGAGGGCTTTTTTTTCCATCTTCGAATGGGAAAATTGTAGGTTAGATAGGATGCAATGGCAATAATGTCAGGCTGGGTAAACCCCATTAGTGTGTAATGACCTTTTAAATCCCACACGGCTCTCTCACGGAGGCAGTTGTTGTTCATTTACCATCCACTTGAGGTCCTCAGTTCATTAGCAAAAAGTGGGAAAAATCAGGAGCAGGTTACATGCAAGCACAAGTTCACTTTTGCAGAATTATGGAGGTTAATGTAAGGTAAAGAAAAGGGAATATCATAAAATAAATGGATATAATGTGCACTGATAGGAACATATGAAATCTGTATGGTTTACAGTGCTCCTGGTACCCTCTCAGCAGGTGTGAGTCTGTGCTGTCTGGCGAGCATCAAGCTGACACACCAGAAAAAAGAAAGAAAAAAACACATCTCAGCCTGCTGCTTCACCACACTGCCAGAAAAATATTAAAATTCAGAGCATCTCCGGAAAGTCTCTCAAGTGTCAGCGTGGTGAAAGACACTGTAGTTCCTCTGCCATGGGTGGAGATCTCACTGTGGGTCCCGTCTGCAGAAATGTAAAGCCTGTCAGTAGGAATGAAGGTCAGAATAAATCACATAAAAACAATCATTCCAGTGTGATTATTTTAAATGCAGTTCAATTTGACGCGTCAGAAAGTAATTGCAACAGGAAAAAAAGGCTTTCTACATCACCGGCATTCAATACAGGCTGCAATATAAAGAGTAACTGTGAGCATGACAGCAAAAAAACGCCTATAAATCTGTACAGCACATGTGCAGAATCTGCTCTGGCGGTTTCATATGCATTCAGAAGAAGCACAGTGAGCTGTCATAACCTCGGGGATTTGTTTTTTGTTATTGGGTACTTTTATTGCAGTGGGAAGAAATCCTGTAACTATCTAATTCAACTGGTGCAATATACATGCAATGTCTGAGACCCGCTGCTTGTATTTTTTTTTTTTTTTTAACAACAGAATGTTTTCTTCCCCTGGTCTCCTCCACCCACGCACACTAGCCTGTGCATTAGACACCAGGCTTTCTGCTCAATACGCTCATGAAGCTAATCTTAAGGCACGGCCGGTGAGGAAAGGAAAAACAAACCAGCGCGGGGGTGAGTTTTATTTTGCACTTGGTTGATAAAAATAGAATATTGCTTTGTCCTAATTAAGACTGGGCTTGCTGTAGATTCATGTCAGTCCAAACAAATGCACTGACGTTAAGGGCGTGGCCTACTTACTAGAGTAACTCAAAACATCAGGAAGACGTTTATAATTAAGTCAATTAAATATGATTTATCTGAGTAACAACTACATGTGCAAAGGTGCTTTTTTCACTGTTTCAGGAACCTGAAAGGTACTGTGTCGAGGCACTCTGTCAGGGATTATCCACCTTTCTCACACAAAATGCCATCTCTTGCTGTCACCTCGGAGCCTTGTCTCTCTAGTGTCAGACATCACAAGTGTGGGCGCCCTCCAAACATCAGCGTGGTCACACTTTCCAATAACCGTGGCACCATGAAATACAAACGGTAATGAAATCCATCCCCTGTCAAGCCCCACATCAAACTGTGCCAGCTTCGAGTTCACCCCCTGAGGTTAAAAAGTGAAACAGAGAGGAGAAATGAGGTGCGATTTATGAAATCCCATGCCTCTCATCTGGGGAGGAAAAAAAAGACGATCCTTGTAGTGCATGCTTGTTCAAAGAAACATCAAGCGGAGTAGGGAAACTTAAAATTCGCCGTCTAAAATCACTCTAGGGCAGAAAATCATGTTATGTCTTGGCAGTGGGATAAAATAATTACATCTGAGAGGAATAGCCTCCAATACTGGGTTGAAGAGGCTGTGGAGAATACGGAATCACACCAAGCACAGAGAGACAGAGGCAAACCAGTTATCCCACACATGCAGCATCTCATATTCAGGCTTCTTCCAGCTAAACAGGTATATTCCCCCTGGAAGCATACCGGACTGCAAAAGATTGGACACTTGCCAGGGTTAAAATAATGTTTGTGCACATGAAGGTAGCAGGCTACTATAGAGGAATAGGTGGTGTTGGTGTACAGGAAGCTGTGGTTGCTGGAAGACGTTCTCCAGACTTGGCAGTTGCAGCTCCGACTCAAGCGCAATGATAACCCAAGAATGGCTAATTAGTAAATCTTTAATGTGTTGGTCTTCTGATATCAAGACGGATTGCGAGCCCCTGGACCCTGAAACACAACGTGACAAACGACTCTTCCCACACTCTGAACAGAATCAATCATCTTGATGTATGCTTCCACTGCCCTTTCATATTCAAATGAGCAAGACGCCGGAGCGCACAGAGTCTGGGCAGCTGTGGGAAGAAAAAGCCATCCGGGAGATTTAAGGGAGGGATCATCATCCCAGATCAGTCATCTTGTCTTTGCTCTGTTACTACGTTCCTACTCAGGGGTGGCATTCCTCTGTGTGTGCCACTTGCTAAATGGATTTTTAAAACTCGTTAAGTCAGGAAATATTATGTTGACAAGTTGTGTTTATGAGGTGTTCAGGTGGTGACTAGTTACTGGTGAATATTACATGAGCTGTATCGTTTTAATGTTTAAGTAATTACAGGCAGCGATAAACGCTACTGGTTGTTTCTAACAGCCTGGATGTTAATTTTTCATGTTCTTATTTCCCTTCTTGTTGATAATTGGTACCCATAGACTAAATATGAAGCTGCTAGCTTACACTGTAAAAAACATTGCGTTAAAAAAAGGTAAACATCTGGCAACAAGATAGGCAACACTGGGATACTGTGATGTTGACAATGATGGGTAAATATTGGCAAAACAATGGCACTTTTAGCTGATTTAAATATAGCAAAACAGTGCAATTTATTGATCACACATTGTGTTTATTAGTGTTTGTGAATGTCCCTGGTGAGGGCTCAATAAAGGTTATCTTTATCTTGTAAAAGTACAGATTTTTGATTTAGACATTATGCAGTTTTGGCCATTTATGTTGTTGTTGTTCTTCTCCTTTTTAAGGCAATGTGTACATGAATGTTTTTTTTCCTGTGATTGTATTAGATATCATAATTTAAAATACAAAAAATCTGTAAAAATGATTTATTTTTCAATAGTTAATATGCACAACTTTTCTTTTCTTTTATATAATATAATACAATATAATATAATATAATATAATATAGGGCTGCATGGTGGCGCGGTGGTTAGCAGCGTTGCCTCACAGCTAGAAGATCCCCGGTTAGCGTCCCGGTTAGGACGCCTGGGATCTTTCTGTGTGGAGTTTGCATGTTCTCCATGTGCAGCGTGGGTTTTCACTGGGTACTCCAGCTTCCTCCCACAGTCCAAAAACATGCTGAGGTTAATCAATGATTCTAAATTGTCCGTAGGTGTGAATCTGAGTGTGCTGGTTGTCTGTCTTTATGTGTAGCCCTGGGATAGACTGACGACCTGTCCAGGGTGTCCCCTGCCTTCACTCGAATTGGCTGGGAAGACTCCAGCCCCCCCGTGCGCCTGCAGAGGATTAAGCGGTGTAAAGATGATGGATGGATGGATAATATAGTAAGAAAAATATGTGTAAAATAATGATCATTTTTGATGACTTAAATACTTTAACAATAGTTTAATTTTATGGTCAAATGTCAAAGGAACAAATTACCATTTGTAAAAATTCATGTGGACCTTATTCACAGTTTTGGACTGTTCTTATTGGGATTAATGTGCAACATTAATACTTTTTTCTGTGATTTCTCTAGTTACTGTCTTAAACAAAACAGAGAAAATCTGTAAAATAGCAAAAAAAACTTAAGAGCTGATAAAAACAGTTTAGCACAAAGACTTGAAGCAGGTGGAGACAGCTAGCCCGGTCTGTCCAAAGACAACAAGTCACCACAGACTGTTAAGAAACTAACTCAGAGCCCACCTAAATGTGTGGCTTTCTTTTAAAAACTTTGTCTATTACTGGCTGTAGCTGTATCCACTGTACAGGTGCGAGAATGGTATTGATCTTTTCATCTGCAAGAAAGAAATAACAAGCGTAGCCTGTCTACTAAATGTCAAACTATTCCATTAAATGACCGCCTGTTAATTTACAAGGAGAAAGAGATTCGTGACTGCAGAGGCTGAGGCTGAACTGCAGAGATTTCTGGTTGAAAAGCACATATTTAATGGTTGAATTTAAAAAAAAAAAGACGACTCCAGCTGAACTGGTACAAATTAACTGCAAGCTATAATTTAAAAATTGTGTTTCTTGCACAATCTGTTTTAATTTATTCCTATTCAGCCTCCTAACACACACCTCTGGGCACCAGTGTGTGTTTTATTCAAGGCTTGGAATGTGGAAGCATTGCCTCCCCCGTGGAGGGTTAACAGCCTTATTCATTTTTTTTTTTACATTCTGGCATTTTCAGTAAAGATATCACCATGCAGAATATTGCACAAGACATCCATAATGTATCAGCATTTATTCTTCTACATGAACAGACAGCAGCGGAGTGTGTAGGAGACACTCGGTGCTCTGTTCTTCTTTCAGCTACCAGTTTTCTCAGTACACAGTTTATCAAGCTTCACCAGCGGTAGAAAGAGAAGGATCTTTTATTTTTTTTCTTGTTATCAGGCCACACTGTGTTGCTAGAAGTAACTTTCTCTCACATGATGGTGGTGACATGTCATTAGGAAGCTCTGGGAATGCAGGCAACAGCCCTGTGTGTGTCAGTGGAGGGGGAAGCCGGCTCAAATGAGATCAATTAAGGCCAATCAAAGTGGGAGATTATAGCAGGGAGACGTGACAGTAACATTCCACTCTGATTTATTTGTTCACCCCGATGTCCTCTGAGCACCGAGCACTGGTAGCGCTGCCTGTTACCACACAAAGAAACACAGGCAGACACACACCCCTGCCTCATTTCAGTGTCACTCCGTTCCATGAAGAACACCAGTAATTACTGAGCCGTTACGAAGATCTAGCAGCTGAGAAAACCATTCACTATAATTACTCTGTCAACCTGTGAAATGACTTGTATGAAACTTAAGTCACTGGGAAAACTAACTCCAACTGGATTTCTTAAAACAGCTCATATACTATAGCGATCCTTTGATTTCTTAAAGAAATAACTGCTGCTGACAGAAAATAAAGTCTGGAGAAACTATGAGAAAAATCCAAAGTTGTCTCCTATCCCTTCACACATCGAGGTCAGCTCAGGTGCCCCAAGAGGACAGACGCCAACAAATGCAGCACTTCCTGTGATACAGCCCATAACTAAGTCATAGATTAATCCACAGCAACAACAAGGAAGTCAAGGGAATTGATTAACCGAGTGCTGAATCATTTATCAAACATCGTCTTATGCCTGCGATCAGTGTACTGAGGTAGACATCTGAAGCTTTTCAGGCAGAAAAAAACATCTTTAATCATGGGTAAACATCTTAATGATTTACCACACAGGATGTGCAGTTTGGCGCGAGGCCATCTGATGCTTAAGGGATGTCATCCGTGACAGGGCTTATGAAAAGAAAAAGAAAAGTTTGCAATTACAGCCTCACTTCACAGGAAGTAGTCTGGGGTAGACGCTCACGCCCATGTATAGAATAACATCTATTATTTCACTGTAATGCAGACTTCACTCAAGCTACAGGTTAGACTGCTTTTTGAATTGCTGTTTGCAACTAAAGCAACTGTACAATCATAGATTATTGTCCCTGAAAAAGACAAAAAGGCCAATCAAGATTTTGATGACTCCACTAAAGAGTTTGAAATGTGGCTTACTGACTTACTTACTTATTCTCTTTCTTTCTTTCTTTCTTTCTTTCTTTCTTTCTTTCTTTCTTTCTTTCTTTCTTTCTTTCCAATCACATTCATCTTGGGTGGAGCTAAGCCCAGGATACAGCGATTGTGTCCCTGCAAAATAGTGACGGAAGATTTGTTTTGGGCAGATTATTTGCACAGACGGGGGCGAGCAGTGTTACTAAAATGACTTATTGACTGAAAAATCCATAAACACTGATTTACTGCGTGTGGTAGGTTACTAGCCTGGAAGTTGTTGTCGTTTCCTATATTTTCCCAATTTGACCCCCTTAAATGGCCCCCAGAGGACAAATAAAGTTTTTTAATGGACTTGAAAAAGAAATAGAGAGGCTTTTGCAAGCAGTAAGCTACAGATAGCTTCAGGTTAGAGGAAAAGCTGCGTGAAATGCACAACCAATGGCAGGCTTGTATCTGCGGTCTACATCCTGTGAGTCATACTGTGGACTGGGTGACATGTTCAGCCTCTTAAACTGGAAGGACACTTGTCCATCCCACATGCTCACGAGCATGAATGGGGGTCATGTTGATAGGCTTAGGCATCTCTTTTTCTATTTGTAGGGAGTATTTTTGCATTGCTGTTGGTGGATTACTTCAAGATCAAGCAGGAGGAGGACAACGATGATCAGGGACATTAGGGAGTGGCTGAGGCTTGAAGGTTGATGGAGGACTGGGTGGAATGACTGTACACCAAAACATGTCATACTCATCTATCTCAACATTTTCAGCAGCTGACAGAGATGTCAGAGACAGGTTGTTTATTTGCACCACTGAGCATTTTTTAACCAGTTGGACCCTTTAAGTACAAGCATTCATAGACTGCTTCCTCCAGCTTCAGGGACACACAGCTTTTCATGTTGGTGCAGCAGTTTCTTAACCAACTCTTTCTACTGCTGATCGCTGAGAGTCTGCACACCCACATTCAGTCTCCCTCTCCTCACCAGCCTTCTCACCTCCTACATCGATGTATAGTTGCCTTAATAACTCATGAGAACATGCGGCATGCTGGCTGTACAACTGGAAGATACCTTTGATCCCTCTGAAAACTTTTACATCAAGGTTCTTAGAACATTGATCTGAGAAAACATGTTTTTCTATGATTCCCATTTGAGAGGTCTGGCTGTTTCCTGTATATCATCGCTGTGGTGTTTAGATCGCGTCGAAGTTACCCAGAGAAGCCCTAATAAACCCTGTCATCCACACACGATGCTTTTCCTTTTTCTGTCAACTCTCTCTTCCACTTCAGTCTTCTTAAAGAAGCCCTTGTCTCTAATCGCTCTGCCTTGATTTCCCCCCACTTCTCAATCATTTGTCTTCTCCTTTATATCTCCCTGCCCCTTTGATTCATTCTGTCTGCCGGATGGTCAGTATTTTTACACTTTTCCTTCCTACAACTAATTCCTCTTACACCTTTTCAATCACTTCTGTTCCAACTTGACAGTCCAATTAGACAACACGGTCAGCCGGGTGGATGGACTGTCTATAAGGAATGAGGATCTCTCCCTCTCATCTCCCCACCTTTACTCTTGCAGCCTAACTTATTTGTCAGGACTGACGCTATGCAGTCACGAAGCCTCTCAGATCTACCCAAAAGCTGCCCAAAACCGACTGCCAGCCCCGCTCTTTAGTCAAAAGCTGCCAGTTCCTTTCCACAAAAGGCTGTGGAGGATTGATTCCTCTGTGTCCAGTGGGCTTCAGATGCAGCTCTATAAATTCAGTAATGGAGTGGCCTTTGGTATTATATGGAGGTTGCAGCCTGAATGTCTGTAGCTGCAGCTGCCAGCTTGCAGTTGAAGCCAAGGATGATGACTCAGTAAGTGAGCACGACTGTGGAGTAGCCTCTTGACTCGTCATTGTGCTTCTCCACTGCCACTCAGGACATGCATTACGGAGGAAATACATAGAAATAAGCGAAATGTGTCGATTTACTGTAAGAGGGTGGAACATCCTGCAGACTGAGGCACAGCCTGAAGGCTATAACTCCATCAGCAGGAGGCTGGAAGTGTAGAATATATAAACCTTCACATTTGAGAAAGGATGTGCCAGGCCTCATAATACTGACTGTCTAGTGATTGAAGGGGAAAAAGGCACACTTGGCCTATTTTTTTTCCAACTTGGGCTCTGGATGTTCGCAAAGTTGGTAAACTACTTTTGAACCAAACGATGGTACGTTCTTGAGTATGCGTTAGAAAATACAAACATCTGGTGAGTCTGAGTCAGCTTGTCAATTTTTTATTCATAGCCAACCTTGTTCTGCCTGAAGGCAACAACATCAAGCATCACCTGTAAGCATTACATTCCATCTCACTGGTTTGGCACACTTTTAAAACCGTCACTTGTTGTTTATACATGTACGCGTATGGAAAAATAAAATTATTACTTAACTATAGGTGATTTGTTCCCTTCGGACAGAGCCAGATGAGAAAGTGTATTTCTAAAAACTATACTTTAAATGTTTTCTGTTGGATCTGAGTTTGTATTAATGACGTGTGACCTTTAGTGAACTTTCTAGTGAACCGCCTCTGGACATACTGCAGATCAAAATCCAATAGGTGCGTACTGTATCAAGCATAGCGTACACATCGGTTCTTCTCGGAGGGTGTGAAGCTGAAAAATCAACATGAACCTTTGTGATTCAATATTTGCTCTGTTTCCACTGCCTCCTCCTCCCACCTACATCTGATGCCTCTGGTTCATTTAAAATGAAGCAGACTTCGCTGTGGTGGACGAGGAGACCTCACCGTGCAGCAGCAGCAGCACCTATGAGTGTTTAGCAGTCAAAAAAACAATAAAAAATGAGAGAAGCAAACTAAATATTGAAACCGCGCAATTAATGCAATAACAAGGAAGTGTTTTCGAAGAAAAGAAGAAGAGAGATCAGTTATTTTAACAGCTATTTAAGCTCAAAATAGAGGAAAACAGAGCAACAAAGGAGAAACTGGTAGACTGCTATGACAATATCAATATAGTTTAAATGAAACTACAGCATTCATTTGTAAAATCTGCCTTGGAAACACATCAGCAACCTCATACACCATATCAAAATGTCTCTAATATTTCTTCCAATCTGCTGCTGTTTAGCCGTAACAGGCACACTCCATTAAGTAAAGTCTACCAGAGTGTCAGTTTTTCATGTCTATTGTTATGCAGAAATATATGTGCATATTGTATGCACACACAAAGAGCGGGGCACAGAATCATTATGTCTGATGCATTTATCTTTGTGGGAGGCAGCGGTGGGGCAGCCCGAGCAGAAGGCAGCTAATCTCCACTCTGTCAGCCATACTAAAGAGACACCAGCAAGCAATACAGAGAGCTGTTCAGAGAGAAGCATCAAAAATATGGAATTAATGTAAAGGAGGGGTTATTGATCACCGAGAAGCTTTCAGTGTCTACACAAAGCAAAGAATGCTGAAGAGGTGAGGACTGAGGTTTCAGCCTGTGTGAAATGAGTAACGGTGCAGAGAGGGCATTAGTGAGGCGCTGAGGAGTGTGAAGCTGCAGGAATGAAGATACCTGTTGTGTGTGGAGAAAGTGATCAATCCGAGCCTGTGTGACCTCTCTCTTTGGAAGAAGGTGACCTGCTGCACCATAAATCATACTGTGTCATGGCCACTGTCTAATTCTCTAGAAAAACACACCTTCACTCTGCTGCGAGAAAACCAACCGACACACACATTCACAGTAACACGCTCGATGCTCAACGTTGAGCATGCAGATGTGTCAGACCTGTGTTTAATTCACGCCTTCAGAAGAGCTTCTCCTGCATCCCAGTGGGGCTGGAGACATGGAATCTGAGTGGGCCAATTTCAGAGCCTCCGCTGTGAAGGCGAATGCTAATAGATGTATCAGAAAACTGCAGGTGCCTGTTGTGGCAGCGACCTGAGAACCTCAGCAACACTGTGCCAGAGGTGGGTGAGATTCACACTGAGATGCTGAAGGCTCTGGACTTCGTTGATCTGTCCTGGCTGGTAAGGTTTTGCAGTTGTCTTCATATGTTTTGTTGACTCATGACTGCTGTTTTGACTACCTCGTCCTTCTATACAGCTGAAGGGAGTGAGTGTGCAATAAGACTTGAATGTCAAATGATTCAAAATTTTACCACCGCACCGCAATGGCATTACAGATATTTGGGTATTTGCTCTGATCTCAAATTTAAAACTAACAGTTTAGACTTGTATGAAGACTCCATAGTAGGGTCTCAAAGCAATACTTCATTTGATTATTTGATTCGATTTGCACATCCACCTATAACGCGGATTATTTCAATACTCTGATGTGATTCAATCCTCCTCAGCATGAAGGTTGCCAAATTTTTTGAAGAGATGTTCTGCCGTTCTTCAGAGATTTTTGCTGGACCGGATGTGATGCTGCACCTTCCTCTTCAAAACACCCCTAAGATGTTGGCAACACACTCGGCTAGATTACTTTTTTCTTCTTTAGAAACTTTTTTTTTCATGAATTTGGCAGTGTGCTTCGGTTTGTTTGTCGAGGCTAGAATCTTTCTCTTCTGCCAAGCTTTTGCAGCCTGGGAGTCGTCTTCCTAGTCAGTATTTTAGTCTGTCCACAAGCACTCGTCTTTTGCCATCTATAAACTTTTGCACTCAAGCAGCCTCATATCACTTGTCAGGACTATGCATTCACTGTGGTAGCCCTGGCCAGCTTCACAACAAAACAAGCCAAACTAATGTTTCTTGGTCTCATCTGGCCAAAAAAAAATTGTTTCTAATAATTATCAGGCTTGTTTTTATGTTTTTGGCACAGTTTTTTCTTGCAGTGTTGTGTTGAAGAGCAAGGAAGGGATTTTGTTTTCTTTAATGCCGTCCATAATGCACAACATTATGCAACATCCTTCGCTGTCTTAGTCGTCATAGAAACTTTGATTCCCCTTGTTAACCCCAGAGCCAAGTCTGAAGCATCGGTTTCTCTGTTTCACAAGTAGCATATTGTTTGTAGTTTCATTTTAGGAGGACAATTGTGGTACTGTGGCTCATTTTCCTAATTAATGCTGCAGCTGGGACTGGTTTTTAGTTGGTCACCAATCTTCTTGTATCCTTTTCTATTTTTGTGAAGTTTTGCAATCACATTTTTTAATTTCCTCAGGGAATTATTTTCTATCTGGAGTCATGATGCAGTCATGCAGATAGACAGCCCATTGGTCCAAAACTGAGAAAATTCTTGCATTCACAGGCCATTTTTTAACCACGTTCATGCAGACTGGAAATCACAGGTGTACCAAAATTGTTTCAAGAAACTGTCTGTCAGTGATCACAGGTGTCTTCACTTCTGTTGCATCGAGTATCTTCTCTGGGGCCTGTATTTTCAGTAAAGTCCTTTCAAAGTATTTGTTTTTGATTATTCATGGGAAATAATGCAGTTGCTAAGATACAATTTTGAATCTTCTGACATTTAAGTGATGTTGCACAGAGGTGTACTCACTTCTGTTGTACACTATATAACCACAGGGTGAACTGTAAAGATTATCTCAGCGAGTAGGCAAACAGCTCCTGTTGAAACACAGTCAAGGTTGTCCTTTGCAACTGACTAGTGATTCCAGTGGACATGATCTCAATGCACAGCCAGTGGGAGGAGAATGGGCCACTCTTGTTGTTTGCAGACAATGTAGTTCTTATGGCTTTATCAGACCACGACCTTCACTGCATACTGTGGTGGTGCACAGCTGCTTAGATGAGAATCTGGATATCCAAGTCGGGGGTTTGCTTGGTATGAAACGATGTCTAGGTGGGTGGTACATGTCAAAGCAACATCCACATGAATGCGAAGACCCGAGGTTTTCAAGCAGAACATTGCATTGGAACAAAAATAATCAGTGGTCAGTGGCTTTAATGTTGTGGTTTATTTTTTATATATTTTATTAACTGTACTTTTTTTTAATCAAGTGGTTGATTATTACCTGATAGAGATAAGGTTGGTCTGACGATGTGCCTGTTTATAGACAGAGTGTGGAGGTACTGACTTTCATTTTTCTTATGACACTAGTGACAAAGTCCAGCATGAGACTGCTTGCAGACAGATGGCAGATGTGGTCACCATATTCAGACTCTTAGTCTAATAACATGCTAACATTTTCATATGAGCACTAAATAAAAACTGCAACTAAGGATGATGGGAATACTTTTGGAGGTATGGTAAGGTACAAGATAATGGTATTGGCTGAAACCAAAACAAGTTGGGGAACAAGATGGTCAGATATTTAAGCCTGAACAAAGTGCACACTGACAAAAGGTGGCAAAACAGTTTGAAGTGAATAACATGGATCATATTGGTTCTATGTGGTGTTCTGATGGAAAACCTTGGATTTTAACATCCATGTTGATGAGACTTAGACACCCAAATAAACATTGTCCCACAACAAGCACACTCCTTCATGCAAATGGCAATCCCAAATGTCACTGGCCTACACCCGCAGGAAAATGCACCCCACCACATGGAAACAACATCAAACAATCAGGAACATGTTGAGGAACATGACAATGACCCAACATGTTCATTTGACCTCCAAACTTCCTACACCCCATTCTGATCAAGCATCAACAGGATGCAGTGGAACAAGTTTGATTGACAGAGGCCCCACTGCACAAGCCAGAGTACCCAAAGGATCCAGCGCCAATTTCCTGGTTCCAGATCCCATAGGACACCCTGAGAGGTCCTCTGGTCCATGCCCAATGGTTCAGAACATTTTTGATAACATAGGGGGAACCAACACAATATTAGGCAGGTGGTCATAATGTTGTGTCTGATCAGTGTATAGTTCAAGTATTTCAACAGCAACAGCATCAGCACGGCTAAACCAGGTCATAAACATCTAGTAGAATGTGCTTATCGTAAGGGATCCTCCCTTTACTGACACAGTATATAACAAAGATCTTTCATCAGCTTTATACCTTCAGGCGGTGCTTTGTGAAGCACAGTTGACTGGTAAGACTTTTCTCAGAAGGAAAACAAATGACGTATGTGCACAACAGTCTATCCTGCGAACTTCCCTTTGTGCCATCATTTGGCCAAGAAAAATTTTTCTTCAGCTTGCGAGATAAAAGCGCTCCATGATGCAATTATTTTCCACTTCAGTTCATTTCGTTACCTGAGAGAGTCACAGCTGAGCTCTGAGCTTGACGGCAGCCTTTCTGGCAAACACAGCACCAGACTGATCCGCAGCAGCATGCAAAGTATCTCGTCTGAGGTCGAAGTCAACAGGTCCTCAGGACAAAACACCTGTGAAAGAAGCACAGTTTATCCGCAGGGTGTAAAACCATCATTGTGTGGTTTCTGCAGAATCGGTTAGTTTCTTACTATAGCAACTCTTTCTTTCCAGGAAGTTAATGACATTTTTTAAGTGCAGAGAGGCAGAAATATAGGTTAGCTGTGGCTGAAAGAAAAAGTACTTTAATGTGGGGGATGCTTTGTGGGTTTAGCCGTGAAGAAATACCTTTTCAAAGTCTGAAGTGGTTTATTTATATTCTTTTTAGACGTCAGGTCTAAGAGGTTTTTGTTCAATACCTGAATTCTCACCATAAAAGCCCTCGAAGATTCAAAGCCCCCATGACTGCCGCTGCCGCCGCCGCTGCCACACACATACAGTGTAAGAAATGTTGAGAAAGTTCAACATTAGTTTAGCGATTATAAATTGGAGAGAAGAAATGGGCATATTGTGAAATGGTTCTTACTATCAGTCAAAGAGACACCAGCACTGTCATTAAATGGAAACTGGCAAATTCCAGCTCTGTCTTCTGAGGGTGTCTCATTAAAATCCTCTTATCTTAGCGAAGGGTTTCGGCTTCAGTGGAGCAGCAGCTCACATGGTAATGACTTTAGTGACATTGCAGCCATTCTGTGCCTATTATAATGTCCATCTGTAAAGGTGATTTAAAACAGCTTTGAATATTCAGTTTCTCCTAGGAGCTTCAAGAAACCCAAACAAGAAGAGAAAAAAAGACAAAGGATAAAACAGGAATGGGATGCAAGGAAAGGTTTTAGCATTCATCAGTCAGAGTATACACCAATCAGCCACGACGTTCTGACCACTGACAGGTGAAGTGAATAATATTAATCATATTGGTACTATGTGGTGTTCTGATGGAAAACCTTGGATTTTGCCATCAGTGTTGATGAGACTTAGACACCCAAATAAACATTGTCCCACAACAAGAACACTCCCTCATGCTAAAGGAAATCCCAAAAGTCACTGGCCTACCCCTGCAGGAAAATGCACCCCACCACATGGAAACAACATCAAACAATCAGGAACATGTTGGGGAACATGACAATGGCCCAATATGTTGATTTGACCTCCAAACTTCCTACACCCCATTGTGATCAAGCATCAACAGGATGCAGTGGAACAAGTTGGATTGACAGAGGCCCCACTGCACAAGCCAGAGCACCCAAAGGACCCACTGCCAACGTCCTGGTTCCAGACCCCATAGGACACCCTGAGAGGTCCTCTTGTCCATGCCCAATGGTTTAGAGCATTTTTGATCATATAAGGGGGACCAACACAATATTAGGCATAATGTTGTGCCTGATCGGTGTATATTGGTATGTATATTATGCAACAGAAAATAGAAAGCACTTACGTCTTACTGCACCTATAGCGGGAAGAGTAAGTCTTGATTTAAATAAATGCTTATCATGACACTAAAATGACATTTTAAAATATCTGTTAAAGTATAGTAATACATTTCAATTAACACTTCAGCTTACCAGAGTCACTACCTCATGACTTCTCATGGCACTTATCAAATGAATGGGGGTTAAATGAATAGGAGTAAACCACCTGCAGTGAGAAAGAAGAAACTGAAATGGGGGGAAATAGTGCAAAGAGAAGGAAAGCACATCAGAGAGCTAATTAACTGAATTGACACATTATAAAAGTAAGAGCAATAATGATAAAACATACACAGATTGACATGAAACTGCAAAAGATAAATGAATAATTCCTATTTTGTTCTTCATCAGTTACACAGATATTGTGTTAGGTCTTACAATTAACTGAGTATCACAGACATATAACTATCGCGAGCAATGTATCATGATAGTGTGATATTGAGCATAACTCTGGGATTCAACCCTAAATAATTAGTCCTATGAACACATAGTCCCCAGTTTTCATCCGTTTATCTAACTTACACTGTGTTATAAACATGTAGTAAATGTTTACATTCCTCTTATTAATGCTAAATAGACTGACTGATGCAAAACAGTAGATTTTTGGAGCTTCTAAAACAATATTGTCAAATATTATCTGATAAAATATCTTCCCCCCCCCACCCCCCCAAGCTGGCAGAAGTTCTGAGGAAATTAGTTGGACAGATAACAACTTGCTGTCTGCACTGTGATTTTTCTAATGTGACATCATGCTGTGAGCTGTGAAATTAGTTCTATTATACTTCATGGTACTAAATCTATAGGAGTAAATTCAGTAGTTTAAATACTGCTGCAGTTTCTCTTAGGTTTCCCTAGTTGTTCCCATTTCTTATCGTAATGCAATACTCCCAAGTGAATACATGCACATCGAAAAGGGTTTTGGTCACTTTTCATTGTGTCCATGAAGAAATTTTCTTAATCCAATTCCACTGTAAGGGATGGAGGACAATAAACACGATCCTGTTCTCAGCTGCCATCCATTCTCAAAGGTCAGAGGAGGCTAATATGAGGCTGTAGCGTCCAGAATCAGACAAATAAAGTAGACGTCTTGCAAAGTCTTCTCAGAATGAAATTGCCTCTTTGTGTTCCCGTCCTTCTGCTAAGCAACAGAACAGTGTCTGTGGAAAAACATGGGGGAGAACACAGCACAGAAAAAACCAACACTGTTCTCCGCATTTGTTCAACTCAGACCGCCAAAGCTTCATATTATCTGTAGCCGGACTGCACAATTTTATTTTGCACATGTGGATTTTGTCTCCCTTCACTTTCACAGACATTTGGAGAGGATCTGTACGGACACAAAGGGGACAATTACAGCAACCAAACTACCAAAAGATCTGTGCATGTCAGTCCTGTTTTACTTGGAGAAACTCGAGGACATTTTGTAAATCCTGCCAACAATAATATGACAGCTCATTCATGAGTGACACACCAGCACAATATTACATTATGGCAAGTTGCGACAGCTGTGATTTTATCTCCTGCTACTATAAATCAGTCACTGCAGCTCCAGCAGAAGGTGATGTTGCTTCCATCATTTCCCATTACAATTGGTTCAGCTCTTTATGACGGTATATCTTTATCTAGAAGAGACAATATAGGTTTCTATAGGGCTCAGAATAAAAGTGGTGCTGAGGAATGCTGCATCCTATAAAACAAATATCTGCATAAGAGAAAAGAATAACCCAAACATTGATGCAGGAATCAACCCAAATAAGTCCAAACACAGCTTTATAAACTAATGAGTCAGTGCCAGCAGACACACAAATCACACTCAGAGACATAATTAGGATATTTCCCCGCATTTGGCTTCGTAAAGATAAAAGACTGTTGTCTTAACCTTCAACTGAGCACTTCTTAATGCAATGAATTAGAAAACAAATCCACCCAAAGGATGAAGAATTGCATATTTTCCCCCTGTATTTTATTAAATAACACTTATGTACAAATATATTCATCACAGGACATGTAAAATAGTACATCTCAACATGGTGTAAATGGCTTTGGGTGCATCTAGTACAAATATCCAAACTCCACTATGATACTGTAAGTATTCACACAACACTGAGTAAACACACTTGTGAAATTCAAGCATTTGCAACATGTTTTCTTTTTAAATCAAAGCTTTCCTTTTGATTGCTTGTGACTTCTTTACTAATCTAACTGCTCCATCAGACGACACGTTCCATCGTGACTTCCATAAAGACGCGATGCAAACCTGTAAACTGAGGCTTAAAACCCACCAGATTCAAAGTACAATCATGCAGTTCCCTGAGAGGTTATTAACACCTTACCTACTTTGGCAGCCTGTCCTGGGTCAGAGGTAAGCAAGTACAGTCACTGCTTCACTACAACTTTGTTACCACAGAGTCTCCGACACAAAGAGAGTCTCCTGGGATCTTTCCAAGGAGGAGCCGCCGGTCTCCAGCTCCTCCTCTGGTCATAGGCAGTCCCTGCACAGCGCCACCTGGCCTTTACGATAGTCCCTGCAGGGGCAAAGGCGTTGGTATCTGGGGCTGGAGCCGGCACAGCTGAACAGCAGCGGGTCCTGTTGCAGGCCACATTCAGCGTGTTCTGCTGAGAAGGCAGGGAAGAGGTGGTTCATCTCCGACTCCACTCCTTCACACTGGAGGTCCAGTCTGAGGGATAAAGAGGATGAAGATACTGTTTACAGTTAAATCAGTTAATGCTAGCTGGAATTCCACAAGGCATGCAAGATTATTTTACATAGATATTTAATATTAATGCCACAATGTTGCCTCTAGAACCTCTAGGAGTGAAGGAGAGTATAACAAAGGAAAGAGTGAGTCAGTGTCTTCTCCTGTAGTTTGTACTGCTGCATAATTTTGAAACTCGAAGTGCAAATGAGGCGTGACTCTGTTTGGAGGAAACGTTATGGTCGGAATGTATTGTTTGCAGGATGAGCTCCATCCATGAGATGAATTATTAAGACGGTTCCAACAAAACATTACATTTCACGATATAACCAGTAAGATACAGACAGCAGAGTTGTTTCATGCTGTTGTTAAAGATTGAAGTTTGACTTCTATCTGAACATGACAGACGGCAAATATCAGCAATGATTCAAATGATTTATTCAAAAACTGACTTTTGATTTTAACAAAAGGCGTTTTTTTGTCATTCTGCTTCTACATCTGGATAAATGCTGATTCTGTTACATTAAGAAATTCAAACCCAGCATGACTATTCAGTTTTCATCCAGTATTATTCTTCTTTGCCCTGTGTCATTAGGAGCAAATGAAGAGGTAACAAATGTGACGGCCATTTGCCAAACTATCCAAACGTAAAAAACATCTTACGCGCTAAAGGCCTCCTTAATGTTGATGAAACGGTACAAGGCGGGTTCACAGATTAGCCCTGCACTCTGGCACGCCTTCACACACGACTGACCCTCCAGCGAAGCCAGAAGCCGGAGTGCGCTGAGCGGAGGCCAGAATGAAAAGGAGCTGGCATTGGAGGCCCAGGTCAGGATCCTGGAATTAGGCAGCAGGATGAAAGGACTGGGAGGATTGCCCGGCCAAACCCGAGACGAGTTCACTGGAGGAAACGGCGCTTCAGGGGAGCAAAAATCCTGCGGGTGTAAAGGTAAAATTACATTTTAGTGCCTGCATGCTAAACAAACACTGATAGAGCAGTGAGAAATTATATATTCACCCTAGCAACATGCAAAACTTCTGGATCTGAGGTGATCCCACTGAAATAACTGTTAAAATACAAAGGTGCATATCACAGCTGACAAATCCTCGTCAACCTTCCAAGAAATGATGTGGATGCAGTTATGCCTCCCAATAACAGATGAGATTTGGAAGCAGAATTAGGCTCTGGTGAGCGCTCTGATTAGATCCCCCTCCAGCTGGGGCTATTCATAAAACCCAGGTAATAACATTTCTCTGACATGTCCCTCTGGCCTCAAGACCCGTTTATTAAACAGGCTCCTAGTGCCCGCAGGCAATAACCAGGCTTCCAATCTCTCCATCTCTGCTGCACCTCCCCTCCTAAATACAGACACCCTTGATCCCACACAGACACACAGACACACAACTCATTATGAAAATAAGGAAGTATGAAAAGGGGAAAAGGTTATGAGTCGAAAAAGGAGAGCGCACGCGTTTGTTGCACTTAAACTGGAAGTGGCCATTTCCAGTTTTGCTAACTGATTCACGGCTCCTGGCGCTGGCCCACTCTGAGATGACCTTTTAAACCGCTGTTCAATCCAACGCACGGAGCGGTGTTAAATCAGTCACAGAAATGCAAATTGAACAAATCAGACGCAAGAAAAAAAACAACATATTGTGATGATTAAAGCTTGTTAGTGGCGTTTTTTTGATTCATCATGGTTGGTTTAGTTTTGAAAAGCATGTCAATCTAATCAGGTATCTCAAATTTATCTTACCACATCTGTCTGCAGCAGGGAAAGGCAGGACTTGATTAATTAATGTCTAAGATTCATAAAGTATTTCACTACTGTATGAGAGTGGGTGACCTCTGACAACCCAACACATTATAATACATTTTTAGCAGTTAACCACTATGCTTAGCAACCGATCGTGGACCTGCGTTAGTGATTTATTAAAGAACTGCTCTAATATATTTATATATTAATATTTATAAACAATAAATTCAGATATAAAATATGTGAAATGCCTTATATATCCTTTGCTGTATGTGCTATTACCAAGCTTTAAAGGAAAAAGATGGAGCTGCCATCAGACTGTATAGTATGAGGGTCACCGAGGGAGTTGAGAGGAAGTCAGTGGGAGATGACAAGGAAATGGGACTCATTCAGAAAGAGGAAAAATGAGGATAAAAGATGCGTGCAACTTGAAAAATTGGAAATAAAATTGTGAAAAAAGTCTGAAATGGGGCGAGAGAAGGTTAAGTAAAGTGGTAGAAAGGGGAATGGAGGAGAGTCTGATTGGGAGTCTGCCCTTGTACCCAGCAGGAGGCTAGTCACAGTCTGAGTGTGTGTGTGTGTTCGTGTGAATGTGTGTGTGTGTTGTGTGTATTATTTCTGACAGCAGGGGGGAGCCGGTGTCAGAACAGAGCAGAGGCTACCACATTTCCTTAACCTGCCACTGCCAGACAATATAGCAACCGTCACAACATGACAGACGCGGCAGAGGATGACAACATCTGTAAACACACTGCATAGAAATGTGTGTCAGGAGGATGTGAGTGTGTGTTCAGAGTTCAGGGGATGTTCTGTTGATTTTTTTTTTTGTCGTATTTGGTAGTAGGAATACCAAAAAAAATCCTACAGTAGAAGACACAGTCATATCTCATCTTGATTACTCATTGACACCCAATTGGATAACAAGCCCATTATACATGAGCCATAGCCAAATTTTCTCTTTCATCGCTGAGCTCCATGAGCATCATTGAGAATAATTAGTCACTTTGCTAGTCTATTAAGCTTGCAGCTGGCTCTTGCAAGAAGAGGAGTTGACCCCGGCAGTGTAGCGGAGGAATTATTACCCCAGAAAGGCAACCTCCAAGGGTGCAATATATTAGATTTGGAATATAAATGTATCATGAATATAGCAGCAAACAGCTATGAACAGACATAGCAGATTAAAGACATCCTTAGAGAGTAAAGTCACACTGTCTGTGTGTGTGTGTGTGTGTGTGTGTGGTAACCTCAGCTTCTCTGTTTTTGATCTGGTAGTTGGTTCAGCCATGCGCACAAGTTAGTGCATGTGAGACCTTCACTTTGAAACTGTTGGCCCTTTATAAACAGTGAGCTCCAACACTGCATTGTAAATTCTAGAGGGGTCAGCTGGTGCTCCCAAAACCAAAGATTTTCGTTTAACATTACTGACCTAACCTATATGCCCTCATTTAATGTCATTCATTCATTTCATTCAATTTAAGTGAAAACTCTTTATTCTGTTGGATGATGCCTTAACCATAGCTGTAACAGCCACTTGCATTCTTCTCTCTGTACTACAATGTGCCTTTTCATAACTGCGCATTAGAGTAATAAGTAAGTACTCCTTGAAATTTCATGCAGCTGTGTGAGTTTATTCAGGGTTCTTCATGTGCCTCACAATAGACTACTGGCAGGGCCATTTAAAGTTACACGACCTTCAATTACGAATATCTGAAGCAGCTGAGTGTACCGAGGTCAGTGCAGTTCATTCCCTCAGTTAGATTACTCTATCCGCAATCATGTCTTCCACAAAATATTTGGTTATAGAGGTGGCTTTCTATTGGGTGTGTATTCAGAAACAGAGGTATTAAAGGAATATTATAGGAATACTACAGGCCGCAGTGATTTTTCTTTTTAAATTTGTCCAAACCTGCCTGAGATGCAGCATATGGATTGACCTGTTCAGTACTAGGAAGCAAAGAGATCAAAATAACTTTAAAAAAAAAGCTTAACTTTTGACAGAAATATGAAAAAAAAAAGAAAATGAACATGTTGATTGACAGCGCAGTTCAGATGCGTCTGTTCAAAGTTATGTAGAAATAATAAACAAGTAAAAATGCTTCAGAAACACTGGAGGAGATACAACGAATTGGCTCAGGAACAAAGATCCAACATGCAGCATCAAGCTCCTCCAAAACACTTCAAGCTCCTCGTCAGCCAATTACTTCCCGTCTCCCGTCAACAAAAGAGCCGAGACAACTTACGAGGAAGACGATCTAATGAGCGGAGGTGAATGCGCTCATCCTTCTTGCTTTCAACCTTCTGTTTAAATGTGTTGCTGCTTTTCCTTGTTAATAATCTGCACCGTCGGTTGTTGATGATGGCGATGTTTGGCAAGCAAACCAGAAAGCCAGGAATGCCTAAGGTGTTGAAGTTTGGTAACAACAGAAGGACTCCAAGGAAGCAAGCCAGTTGTAGCTTAGTCCAACATTGATCCAGTCTCAAGACAAGCACTCAAACTAGCCATGCACTATATCCCTTATTTTCTTTAAAATCCAACACCAAGACTGGTAACGTCAATATTGTTATCTTGTCATGTCCAAAAGATCAATGAGTTGAGATAAGGGAAATAAAAAGTATACCATGTCCCAGGTGTCTTATGAGGGTTGCTACTCTTGAAGAATCATCTACAAACCAAGTAAATATATACAAGCAGACTGATGGAGCTACATTTTTACTGTACACTGTAAAAAAAAATAGGTGTTTTTATGAACAGTTTTTAATTGTAATGTATTGTTATTTGACAAATTTTCCCTGTTCTGTTAAATTCCAGATAGCATCTAATAAAATCACAGAAAGAAAGCATCTATTTACATGCTAAAGGTAAAAGAAATAAAAACAGGGAAAGAAACTGTCTATCATGTACACAGTGTTATAATTAATTCTTTTACAGTGTTTGACTGTGAAAATATACCATTTTTAATGTATTTGAATCAACAAAAATATAATTACTTTAGAGATATTTTCAGTTATTTGAAAATTATATAAGGTATTGATTGAAAAATGAAGAATTCATGGCTGTTATTGTCCAGATTCTCCCTGTTTTGTTTAGTTACAGATAATATATAATAAAATCACAGAAACAGTATTAATCAAGATGCTAATTATAAAAAAGGGCAAAACTGTACGCATCAAAAATCTGTTTTATAATCTGTTTTTTTACAGCATTCGACTGTGGAAATCCCCTATTTCTAATGTATTTAATTCAGCAAAAAATATCAACTTTTTTTTTTACAGTTATTTAAAAGAAAAATGTCTATATTATGGATTGAAAAATGAAATAAAAAAACAATAATTCTTGACTGTTTTTGATTTCTCTGTTTTGTAAAATTCCAGATAATATCTAGTAAAATCTCAGTACAAAAGTATTAATTTACATGTTGAATGTAAAAAATAACAGACCAAAACTGTACTCATGTCCACATCTAAAGACTGTACTTTTAGAAATTGCAATGTTCGCATTAGCATGGATCTCCTGAGGGCGGTGAGGGCAAGGTGTTCGCCATCGGAGACTGACGACATTAGCATAAATCTCCTGCTGGCGGTGGCACGGCAGCAGTGTCCTCGGTCACCATGCCTCTCTGTTGGCTTCTTTTCCACCTCCTGAACCGGGCTGCAAATATTCGGATCTCAAAATTGTTGTTCAAATACCACTGCAACGACCGAATATCCGGATATTTGGATATTCGGGTCCAGTCCTAAAAATTAAATTGCTTTACTGAATGTAAAACAGCCAAAAATATTATAATTTTACAGATATTTGCCTTTATTTTCACAGTTACAGCTTTTGAACATTACAGTACTCCACCAGGTTTCAACCTACCTCTTCTGGCACACTTGCTGCCAGATTTTCACTATTTTTTACAGGATTTTTTTTACAGTGTCGGCTAAATCTTATTTAGTCAAGGCTGTGTAAGTTGCCCTCCTCTGCTTTCTTTGCTCTGTTCTGCTCCGCTCTGTGTGTGTCTGATTCAACACACAATTTGATTCATGCATGTTTTAATGTTGTCACTTATCTGCGTAAACCAGTGATTACAATGGGAACTGATTAATATAGCTTGCTTACTGAGATGCAGTAGTTTCCGTAGCAAATCACTGCACTGGTCTATTATAAGCTCTGGTTGCTGGAGGCCATTAACTCTTGGAAAGGGCAGCAGTAGTTGAGCCAGACACAAATAACTGAACAATTAATCTTGATCTTCAGGCTCACATTCCACATTTATTTCTGTGGTTTATTCACAACACAAGGCTGTGAGCAACCTACCCCACTGGGAAGCTAAGAACACACCATCAAAAACAATAGTATTCTAATTCTGCTGTGCTGATTATTATGATTATGCCTGCTGATTTGAGTTGTGGGACTCACCTGGTTCTGAATATACGCATGAACTCGTTCAAGCATTCCCTCACAGGTGTACTCGTAGGGCAGGAACGGCTTCACCTGCAAACACAGATGTCCACGCAGATGAGGAAACAGCAGAGGCGGGTGCGAGTGCATTTACGTAGCCGGGCGACTGTAATTACAGGCACTAAGCATCTGATAGTTAATCAAAGTTGACATATTCATTAGCGTAATTGTGAAAGGCTTATATCATGCCACAAGCCTCACATTAAAATCAATGACCTCATACATCACAGGTGACAGCTTTGAAAATTGATTTCATTATTTTTAGTGACGACTACATCAATATGTCAAACAATGGATTAAAGTGACAGCGGACCACAGGTCAGCCAGCACTGAGGAGGCTGTCGTGGTGTAGTTCGGGTCCTTCGGGTGCAGTTATCAGTGCTGCTGTAAACGACCGTCACTCATTGTCTGATTTTTGATGGCAGATAATGTATTAAAATTCACAGAGATTCGACTATATTCTGCAAACAGGGTCAGAAGGAGCACAGTGGAGACAGGAAAAATACACTTGCTATGAAAAAGAAATGCCTGTAGGTTGGCATCTTTGGAGACAGTTTTACATTAATTACCACATTTTAAACCTATTGTGGTTTGATGGCTTCTGTAATTATGAAATCTATCACGATAGAATACATTCTGTCAGGATTTCCGGTGCAGAGTCCCCTCTGTACGCCTCCCATGGTAGCTAAAGAGAGATTTTACTGTTTACTATCAAGCCACCAAAGCACTCAAGCTTTTAAATTGATAAATGGCTCCTTTTAGTGTTGTGTTCCTTTTAGCACTCTCTTATTACTTTATTTCATCTGAGTTTAATGAAATGTATCTGGCACTTCATCAGCTATTCCGCAATGCAATTTGCCTTTTGGGCATCTTTATATAATAGAATCCGAGTCAGAGACGGGGGGAAAAAAATGCTTCATAGAGGGTGATTTGAATTCAGCAGCAGAAAACACTCTTTAAATGACTGTTCAATTTATATTTCAAAACTGAATGCATTGCTCGGCCAGGAAAATATGCAGACGACACTCATTATTTCATACCATCATCGATGACATAAAAAAAAGAAATTCATCTAAGTTCCTGAGGCATGTTATGCTGCGAGCTGCCCTGTCCAGAAGAAAAAAGAAAAAGCACATAAACGCTGCTGGCAAGGAAGATCAAGCAGGTGTTGCAGACGCTTTAGTACTTCTTTATCAGTTGCCTGTTTCTTCGCCTCCATCAAGCGCTGTTGACATGGTGCCATTAAAATCTGAGCCTGCAGTTTTTCAGACTGACAGAAGAAGCTGTCTAACATCAATAAATAAGAGCAGCAGCACTATGAAGTAACCTCCCCAAACCTTGTCCAAAGATGTGAGTATAAACATTAAACGCTGAGCTGGCTGTGAATACGTATAAGGAAATTCAGCATCTGGCATCTCGACTACCACTTACACTGTCCTGGATGCTATCTACACATGTGCATGCTTTAGTACTAGGATTTGTCTCATTACGCTCAAACCTTATGTTACATGCAACATTAAAACTGGACAGGTTAAGTATATAACACTGATCATCTCTGTGAAATACAATGCTCTGCTGGGAAATCCTGGGTCCTGACATTCATGTGGATGTTGCCTTGACATGCATCACATATGTCAACATTGTCTTAAGAGATACTAGAGGACAGAAGCTGTTATTAGAAGGGTAATGTTCTACGTCACATCACAAAAACTTCTTGAAAATGACTTGAGGAACTTGACCAAGGGCCAAACTCCTCTAAACTTTCTAGATCCCAATCTGTTAGACGCATAAGCACAAGCCTGATCCATGGAGGGCCCCAGTGTTGCAACCCACAGGACCCAAAGGATTCACAACATTATGGTTTAATGTTGAGGCTGATCTGTGTATGCTGAACTACTATTGTTTAAGGACTAAATAAGTTAAGTTCTTTGCTTTCCTACAAAGAGCGACATGACAAAGCGTATACTGCTTACATGATTGTATCAACAACAGGAGAAACAGGAACAGGAGAAAACAGTCTGGCTGGAGGCGTTAAAAGACAAAAAATCACCACCATAAAAATCCTTAATAGAAATCTATGACAGAATCCACAACGGCAAAGATGGCAGTTGTCGAAAAAACAACAGTCTTCTTTATAACCGCCAATCCAGAAAACATCCAGCCATCATGTTGCTGCACTGATGCATGAGAACTGTCGTGAAACTGTGTGCGCATAGTGTAGCTTTGGGAGAGTGACGCTTTTTAAACTGGTTTTAGGGCAAAGTCATCAAACTTTTTAAACATTTTTTCAACGTTTATTTTTCTACATGCAGTTTTTTATGCTGTGTGAATCACTGAATGAGCAGTTATGGCTCTCCAACATTCATTTAGATAGGGATTTGGTCTTGTTAGCTCAAAATAACAGCCTGGAGGCATTACCTAGAAGGCTGTCAAGTGGCAGTACTTGCCCTAGATGGGCTTCGGCTTGGCTTTGTCCAGCGGTAGGAAAATCCACATGTCAGCTCACTAATTACCGTGTCTGCACAAAAAACTGAAATGTAGCAGTGGCAACAAGTTGCCAGGCTTCCAGCTGAGACTGCAGGAAATTACTGATCCAAGCTAAAAAAAAAATAGTCAGACACATAGCAAACAGATATATAGTACACATATTTAGCATTTCTCTCTTCCTGTCTTGTTGGATTTTCACTAATGGGTGTAGCCATACTGGGTGCACATGTTCAACATCCCCCCACAATCACAACCAACAAGTTACATGTGTTTTAGTTCCATTTTGTCTTAATTAATTATGCATGTTCATAGTAATTACACTTCAAGTCAAGACTACAGAAAATAAACTTCCACTTTTTTCTGCTCTGCTCTTTCCACTTCCAAAGTTTTAACTGATTAATATGATTAATATTGTTTTTTTTTCTTTCCCTATCTCCTGCAATTGAAGAATTCCTCAGTGCCACAACTGGTACTTCATTTTGCCTCTATCAGCAGGAAACATAAGGGCTGTTTAACACACCTGGCAGGTAGAGGCATATGTGCATTTTGGCACGATGAGAGACTTGGCAGTGGCTCTGTGTTGTTCTGGTGACAGATTGAGCACAGTGTGATTGATTAATACGATCCGCTGCGGACAGTGCTTACTGCCTACGGGGCTGGCCTCTGGAAAGCTGCCATGTACACCCAGGTGTGGGCACAGTTTACCTACTAAGCCGCTCAATATCTCAAGCAATTAGGAGTGTAGAGAGCAGAGAGAGAGAGCCAGCTAAGCATTTTGCTGTAATGTCGGATGCAATGATTAAGAGCTCTATTAAAAGCGGAGGGCTTCCAAAGTGGGTCAAACCCGGCTGTGAGAGCAAATTATGCTCTCACCTATGCTATTGTGCGGCGGTGTGTACTAGGGTAGACTGTTATATTAGAAGGCCATTACTTTGTGGAGCTAGTGCTGCTAAATTTGGATGGCGAACAGCAGAAAATTAACATACATCGATCCTCATGATTTCACGGATGGTTGCATCAAACTCTTCAGAGTTATTGAAGTCGATCGTGATGACATGTGGTCTGCCAATATACTGCTCTGCATAGGGGTGCTGAGAGGACACCTGAAGGGAGCATAAATGGGATACAAGCACAATCACAGTTAGTCAGAACAGATAATCAAGTCAAGATTATACACTGCTGTTGTCTACTCAGTGTATCTGATCTAATAATATGAATCCTGGGAGCATGTACCTTCCTGGAGGTGGGCTTCCCTCTGAAGAACTCATGGTTGAGAGAGCTGTGAGGGGGATTAAATTTGGGTTGCAGAAAGATGCAGCCATTTGCTATTGCCTCCAAAGGGGCAGGACCTTCGTAGGGGAAGCCAAATCCAATGAATAGCTAGTGGGGAAAATGAGAAAGAACAGCACACTGTGAGTGTTCACTCTGAGATCCTCATATCCAGGTCAATACTTGCAGAAGTTCAACCCTACAAAAGCATAAAGTGTCTTCACAGCAGTTTATAATGATGCAGAAACTGTGGATGTAAACATCAGAGCATTTTTCTGAGCTCATGAAAGCCTCATTAGTATAGACCAACCTTGGCCTTTCTGAGCAGCTGCTGTAGCTCCTGCTGAGGCAGAAGGCCGTGGTTCTTCACAAAGGTGGGGACCTCAGGAGGACGCTGCGTCTCATAGTACACCGTCCCATGGATCTCCATGTAGCGATGCAGAATCGCCAGAAACTTTTCCTTACCCTTTGACACATGGAGAGGGAGGCAAAATGAGTTTAGCACTTAAAAGGGGCACTGTATAATGACTAATTCATCAGCGCAAACACTGCTAAAAGGCTGGGTCATCCTTATTTGCATTCAAATTACATTTTTTCAGTCCTCCAAATGTCTATTAGTTTTAGTTTAGCTGTGTGTTTGTCATATATTGACATGGTTTTCATGTCTGTTCCCTTTAACACATCAAATAACATTCTGACTGAAGTATGCACAGAATACTTGGCATCACTGCAGAGCAGGTAGTCGTTTATGCTGCTTTAAAACCTCACGTCAAAGTGCAGAGTGCATCAAATATGAGACGTCTTTGAAGCAGTACTTACCACTGTGATTTGGTTCAAAGCTAAAGTCCCTTTTTATGAACTGATTGCAATTACATTAATCTACGTTAAAGCACAAGCTACCTAAGCAGTCTCAAATGAATGCAAACAGCCTGTCTGAGGATGCCAGATATGCTTTTATTTGCCTTTTCACAAATTAATTTGTACTATGTTTACTTTATACACTCTAAATCACTTCACCAGCAGCACCACCGCTGCTGCTTTCACCAGTTAAATGAGCTGAAGTGATTCATCAGTATTACACCCAGCCATTTGGAAAGGTCAAAGGAAAAATGCCCAAAGGTGTTGGAAAGTCTAGAGTAGGTTGATAGAAACGAGGCACGAACACAAGCAGATCTAATGAGTTCGCTCTGTCTAGCACTAACATCGTCATCTTGGTTATTAGTAGCAGCACATGTGGAATTCAAAGGAACATTAAAAATATACACCAATCAGCCACAACTTTAAAATCACCTGCCTAACACTGAGTAGGTCCCCTTGTACCTTAAAAGCAGCTCTGACCAATCGACCGCACAAGAGCCCTGAAGGTGTTACTTGGTTTTAGGCACTAAGATATTATAGCCGCAGATCCCGGAAGTTAAGGCCTCAATGGATCTGAACTTGTTTGCTTCATGTTCCATTAGATTGAGATGTGGAGAAGTTGAAGGCCAAGTAAACACCTTCAAAATACTTAAAATATTCCTGAACCATAGTTTCACTGTGCTTTACAAGAGTGTTTAGGTAGGCGGTCCGTATCAAAGTAATATCAACATGAATGCCAAGATCCATGGTTCCCCAACTTCCCATAGTTCATCCCACATGCACACACCTGGTCGTCCACATGATGTAAAGAAAAAAATGTGATTTACCAAACCAAGCTACCTTTTTCCATTGCTCCATGATCCAGTTCTGATGCTCCCGTGCTCATTGTAGGTGCTTATAGCAGTGGACAGAGGCCAGTATGGGTACTCTGACCAGTGCTCTGATGTCTTTTTATCATAGCCAGCATTAAGGTCTTCAGCAATTTGGACTACCGTGGCTCTTCTGTGGGATCTAACCATACGAGTCAGCCTTTGCTCTCCATGTGCATCAATGATATTGGCGCCCATGAATCTGTCTCTGGTTCACTGGTTGTCCTTGCTTTGATCACGTCTGGTTGCTATTAACCCCTGCAAACCCAGACCAACCTACAAGAACTTCCATTTTGGAGAAGCTCTGATCCAGTCTTGCCCACACTTCCTGCTTCCACTACATCAGCTTTCTGCTTAATATATATATATACAGGTGCTGCTGTAACAAGAGACTCATTGTTATTCACTTCGCCTGTCAGTGGTTTTAACGTTGTGGCTGATCGGTGCGGATCGTCTTTCATTGCCTTGTGGGGACAATTTGCTTGAATCGTTTTACTGGGGGGAAAAAATTGAATTAGTTTATCTCAAAAAGTTTTCTGGGGGAGCATTATGAATTATTTACTAAAGCTATGTCTTCGAGGCATAAATCATTTATAAATGTCATCTGAGTGTTAATCCTCATTTTTCATCTTGAGCCATTTTAATGTCTCAAAGCAACGCGGTGATGAAACCGCACTTGCTTTTACTTCGAGTGATAATAATCCATGCAGGGAAAAAAAAACTGTCAGCGCAACATTCAACACTCAGAGACGACAGACTTCAAAGACAAAGGTTTGTAGTTTAATCTTTCACTGGCAACTGTAGCTATGGGCTGTTATTGTTGTTGTTGTCTGCATTGCATATTTGCACAAGTAAAGAAGAAACCATGACTAAACATCTAATTAATTCATTTTGTAGGGTGCATATTTGGTCAGGTTTAAATGTTCGGTGACACATTTAAAGTATACATTTTAGACTTGCTGTTCTTTAAACTGACATCTAAATGGCTCATATATATTTATGCTCATGCAGTTGAAGTGGAACTACATGTTTTTAGGTAACACAAAGTCTAGGAACACTCTTAAATTTCGAGAATCAGCCGGTGGAAAGCAGGTGTACTTACTTGAAGCTGTGTGGATCCATCAATGATGCATCATGAGTTGATGGATACAGCGCAGTACAGAGTGAGAACAGAAGTGCAGAGAGGAGAGAAGAGAATCGAGAGAGACGGATGTAGAGGAAATGGGAGAGCATGACACAAAGTATTAGTCACTCTTCCTCTCACAGGACCTTTGCAAGCCCCAAAATCTCTACTGCGAACCTAAAAATTGAGAAGGAGGAAAGATGCTGCTCTCGAAAACGGGGGTATTTTCAATCTGGAGAGGCCCCGACACTGGCTTTTACACAGCAATCGCTCCGATTCGCAACTGCTAACGCTGCAGCTCAAGTTGTTCTGAGAAACAGGGAGAGCTGTGGCGGCGCTGGAACAAAGCCGCAGCCGGATTCAAGTGAAACAAACCTTGAGGGAGGCTGCAGCACACATCAAAGTTACAGTAAGAGCGAGAAACCTTGGCAGTACCTCGGAGGGAAAATTTACTCTAAACAAAAACAATTGCTCTTCTACCATCAGACTTCAGGCCAGAATCCTGAAGGGGGGATTTGTTTGCAGGAAATGTTAAATCTAGTGGGTGTTTCACGCCTAAAGAAAGTGATATTCAGAAGTTCTCCAGACTTATTTTAATTTCATTGCATTCAAACCACCTTCCAAAGCGCCATAATAAAGTATATAATGCACATACTATAGCTGTGGTACGAACCTTCTACTGCCAGCAGCAATGTAATATAAATCCCGCAAAGCAATTTCCTCTTCTCACAAACATGCAGCAAATGTTAAAAAAGCTAAATTCACTGGCAGTTATACAGAGGTTACGGTGTCATACTGACCTTCCACATGCTGGCCTCTTTGCCGTACACAAGAGCCATATTGGTAACCTTGTTCCTCTGAATATTCAGTCTCTCCGTCTCATTCAGCTCCTCAGCCACAAAACCCATAAAAGAGTTGTCTGGAGTGTGGGCTGCCAAGGACAAACACAGTAATTGGCAATACAGTGTTCCAAGTCCATTTCATGTCTCAAAAAAATGTGGTCAAACTAAGGGAGATGGTGCAGACATCCAAGCTGCCGTGCGTGTCGATAATGCAGAATAAAAGGAGCGCGGTGGGGATTCTGGAGAGCTCAACGTCATCATGTGTGTTTTTTTCATTTTAGTAATTTCTTATTGCAATCATCTGTACGGTGGAGTGTGGCGAAACGCTAAAAATGGTGCTTAAGGATGCTTTCAATGTTCCGATGCGGAGAAATCTTGATGGCGTTGTTTGGTGGGGCGAGCGCTTGCTTCATCAGTTCAATCAGCTGTGCAAAGTGGTAGACTGCTGCTTTAATACGCCACATTTTCAGCTTTCAGGAAATAAACAACTCAATTAAAGGCAGCTCACACAATGGAAATCTAATACAGCAAGGATTTGTCAAGTGGGAAGGAGAAAAAACTGTGTTTTCAGTCAATTTTCAGCCTTCAGATAAAAGCTGACACCTTTCAGTGTGAAGACTTGTAATTATTTTGGTGCTGCCTGTTGTCGCTGAATTAATCGGAGACCACTGCAAACATCTGAAGTTTCCTCTGCCGCCAATTTCAATTTCACCAAATGTGACATGAATGTGTGTGCGCTTGTGTTTTTGCACATTTCTGTGTGTGGATGGTGGTGGTGGTGCTCGGCCACAGTAGGAGGCTTTAAGCATCTGTGCAGGCGCAGCTGTTCAGACTGAGTTCTGTCTGTTGCCTCAAAGCCTCGACAGCCTGAGGCCTTCGTAAGCTCACACAATCTGCTCCTACTTTCAGTCACATGAACAAAATGCATATAGCACACATACATGCAACGAAACGTTAAATATTTGATGAAAAATCGTCTATGAAAATTCAAGCAGACGTCTGATTTGACAGACGACAGACATCCTCAATTTCAGGAAGGGCAAAGTGGGAATCTGCAATAGAGAAATGAAATGACAGTCCACATACGGAACATGGTCATGTACTGCTGCCCATGAAGGTTCCAGTAGCCCCAGTTTGTCCTGTAACCATGCAGAGTGGCGTACTCCTCATGGTTGTAAGCAGGCTCGGTGCCGAAGGTGTCAATCACTCGGATGTGGCACCTGGGAGAAAATAAGAAACCGCTAAAATTAGAACAAAGCACAGTCTTGTTTAAAATAATACTTCCTCCACTGAATGAGTCAGACCCGCTGCAGAAAAGCTTCTTGTACTTCACCACAGCAGCACATTTATACACAGTAAGTCTACATGCTCAGAGAAAGCTCAGAGCAACATGAACAGCAGCCATGAAAAACAATATTAATCTCATTTTGAGCGATGGAGGCTCATCTCAGGACTATGACGGTGACTTGTTGTCGGGGTGTTGGTTTGTAAAGCTGTCGGAGGTGACAGATGCAAATGTCCCCCTGCCAGCCCCCGTCCTGCTGAGCCGAGATCACACGGGCCCCAAGGTGAGACAATTGAAGCTTAAATCACAGCCTTGTTTTACAGCCGCCACACGGCCCTCCGCTGCAACGGATCACAACCCGGATGAGTCGAAACTGAACCAATTGAGTCAAACCAAACAAATTTTAAAGAGATGCTAATCTCTCTTTGCATTTGCAAGCGTCTTGGGATGGACTACAAAACGTTTAAAATTCTCTCTGATAACATCAAGGCAACACTTCAGCGGGGAATATATTACACTGCTCTCAGTACATCAACACTCACACATCTTAAGATATGCTTAACCCCCTGATCCCCAAAATCCACCTGAGGGTTTGACTGGTATGTAATTTTTAGCAAATTGGCAGATTTACACCATTTATCAGATCCAAAAACAAAAACAGTAGGAATCAGATTTTAAGCTTTCTTTGAATTAATCATCAGTGATGTGGTGTCCGTCAATAAACCAAATCTAAGCTAGCAATTTTGAAATGTCATTAAAGTCACTTTATTTGACATGTGTCATTTAAAAACCTAGCAAAAAATAAACCAAATGCATAACGAGATTTTGTAAAAAACTAAAAAATTGTACAGTCATCAGTGCAACCATTGAGCCATCAGTGACTCGGTTGCAATAAACAGTCACTTGACAAAAATTCAGGGTCTTCTCAGCTGAACTGCAGGCTGTGTGTCGAGTATGGAAACTCTAGAACTCCATAGCATGTAGAATTAAACTTTTTTTTCCTGTCTTGTTATACTTGCAGAAACTTGCAAAACTGTTGTCCATGTTGAATCCAGGGTTGTTTTTTTTTTCAATTTTTGGAAAAAAAAAACAGAAAGAAGTTCCACTTTCAACAGACGACATTTCTGACTTCTCTCTGCTTCTAACCATTGTTGTGCTGTTTCCACTGAGTTGCGGGCCTTTAAACTGCAGTACAAATGAGCCCACAGCCCAGAAGCAGCTTGGAGTTCAGAGGGTTAAGGAGATCAGACGGATAAAAAACTGTGATGGAGCGTTTACATGTAGTTCACAATGAGAAACTTAAGAAAAGACGGACAGAAGATAACTTATCAGCACTTAATCAGCAGTAAAAATTCACACTAGGAAGTCAAAAATCAATTGATGTAATTCAGGCTGATAAGATTTATCAATCCCTGCATCTCTAATCAGTGCCAGGGCTGTGGAGGAAATGAAAGTATTGGTCTGTCACCCGGTGACAGCTCAGGAGCGTTGGTCGATCAGCCGACCTTGGGCTGACGTTGATTGAAGTCAGCGGAGGCTTTTGCTGCTGCCGTGTTTTTCAGAATTCAAAATGTATAAGAATAAAGATTGATTGTGAAATGTGTGTGTGCCGCTAATGAATGGAGCACCCGCCTCCTCTTACGAGACAGCATAATGCAATCCTTGTAAAATAGCCCTGATGATTCTCATTATTTTCACACTGCCGCAACTTAAATGTTTTGTTTTCTTTTCCTTTTTCATAAATAGATTTTCTGGCCAGAGCCAGAGAACAGTTTGCATTAAAAACTGTTTTGCTTTGTTTTTCTTTGTTGGGGGAATAAAAAGAGGATTTGCTTTCATACTGTGGCTGCTCCACTGCTGCCCAGCTGGAACAAAAGACCAAGAACTTTGCCAGCTGCATTTATTGTCAGAGTTTGCAGTTGCTCACAGTTGGAACATGTTGGTTTGTTAGAGCATATACGGATAAATGTGCTGTGTTTCTGTATAGTACACATACCTATGGGAAAGCTAGCACATTCATTTCAAGCAGACAGCCCATGCTTAGATGCCTCAACTGAGTTTGAGTAAAAGAAATTGACATCAACTCAGAAACTGGCACTCAGGTCATTGATTAGTGTTTAAAGAGGCCAGATTGGAAGGGGAGAGTTTTGCTGATGCACAGTGGAATCAGGGCCCGGTGTCTAGTAGCCTGTAACACAGCCAGTGGACTAGCCAGCAGTGAAGTATCTCATCAGAAAGGCAATTACTGTTAACCAAAAGGGACACAACAAACACTGCACTTAGAGCTTGGTTAACCAGCAGACATTACAGTAGCTGACAAGACGGACAGAGCGAGAAAGAAAAAGAGAGCAAAAAAAAAAAAAAAGACTGACTTGTGTTTCCTCAGTGAAAGACCCATGTGCTGCTTCATCTGCTGCAGGCCGTGGTAGTCTGTGTAGATGAGGTCAAAGGGCAGCGGTCCGGTCAGAGGGCAGCTTCCTCTTCCTGGAGGGACTCCCAGAAACCTGCGCAGGGGTCAGATAAACTTTCAGCATCACACTGAGCCAAACAGCGAAGACAAGAAGTTGCATGAGCCTCAGTGAAAATTTACAAGACGTAGCACAGATACTAGAAAAGTGTGAGCCTGGTGGAAACTATTTTACCAGGGTGATACTGTAGTCAGTCAAAGCATCTTGTCTGTTGATCAGCTGATGTTGCAGCTTTCTTTGTTTTCTTACAATCATTTGTATGAACCCTCTGAACCCAAATACTTCCTGGTAGGCTCGAAAGATGTGTTATCTTTTAAAATATTATCAAAATCACACCATTTACCAGAGCCAGGAAACTAAAAACAGAAAAAATCGTCACATTTTCAACTTTTCAATGCTTGATGGTCTGGAATGATTCTTCGGAGATATGCCGTTCGGTCGGGATGCTGAAACAGATCACGGAAACCCCTCCCCCTTTTTTCCCCCGAAAATGTCTCATTTAAAAACTCATCACAAACAAGGTCTGTGCCCCAAACATGTTTTGTAAAGAAGGGAAAAGGAATCTGCAGTAATGTAAATCGTGAGAAAAATTCAAAAACTTTTTTGGCCGAATTTGATTGAACTGCAGGCGGTGCTCACACGACTCAGTACAGAAACTAATTAAGAATCTGATTGGTCAAGGTTTTTTGTTCAAACAATGGTAACACCTGTGGGTGCTTGGAAAGATGTTGCACATTCTGATTCCAGATTTTTTTTCCATGTTTTAGAAAAAGTAATTTAAAAAATCATAAACTTTCTCTTTTCCCCAGTGTTTCGGATTCTTTTTAACGTGTTTATTGATTTTAATCAGTAAACAAACATACATAAGACAGAACTAAACAGAAACAAGCTGAGAATAACAACACAAAAAAACAAAAACACAAACCGAAAAATCTGGTCCAAGTAATTGCGAGATGTACATTATACAGTATAAGGTGAAATACAATGGGAGCTAAATGAGGAAAAAGAGTAGTGTTTTTATACAATTGCTCTTGTCATCATAGCAGAGATGTTTACATTCATATAAACAAGGAATGGTTGAAATGTTCTTTCAAAGGCATTAGTTTTGCAGCGCAGGAGATGAGTCAAAAGGTCCACAGGTATATATTCCATTATTGTTCTGTGCCATCCCTCAACTGAGGGGGCTTTATCTGAAATCCACTGCTGAAGAATATTTTTCCTGGCACAAAATGTCATAACATTACACAGTTTTTTCTGATATATATCGGTGACACGGCCACTGGGAAGACCTAGAAGAAGGGAGACCGGCTCAGGTTCACGCTCCTTCTTCAGAGCCTTTCGCATTTCAAATAAGACATCATTCCAATATTTCTGGATTTCTACACAACACCAGAGACAGTCAGTAAGATCACCATTTCCCATCCTACATTTAAGGCAAAATGGAGAGACGGTTTGGAGCAACATGTGCTCTGTGCAGTATCTTAAGTTGCATGGCTCTTGTCCGGTTACACAGAGTTGTTTTCCTTGTATTATCCCAGATGTCCTCCCACATCTCCTCCATTATCACAACACCCAGCCCCCTCTCCCAGATCACTCCCAGCGCCCGAGCACCGACACTTGAGCAACACTCAGACTAGCATAAAAGGTTTTAAGGGAAGCATCCCCCTGAGAAAGAAGCACTTGTCTTTCCATCTGTGTGACAGTCATATCAACAAGTAGCAATGTGTCTTTTATAATAAAACCTCTGACCTGAAAGTAGCAAAAAAGATCATTTCTTGATGTGCCACATTTTTCCATAACTTGATTGAGAGACATGAGGAGAGAACCATCAAAAAGATCACCAAAGGAAGAAACTCCCTCGGCTGCCCAGCATTTGTGGGCTGCACGGTGGTTCTGTGGTTAGCAGCGTCGCCTCACAGCTAGAAGATCCCCGGTTCGCGTCCCGCTTAGGGACTGGGATTTTTCTGTGTGGAGTTTGCATGTTCTCCCTGTGCAGCGTGAGTTTTCACCGGGTACTCTGGCTTCCTCCCACACTCCGTCTGAGGTTAATTGATTATTGTAAGTTGTCCGTAGGCGTGAATGAGAGTGTGCTTGGTTGTCTGTCTCTATGTGTAGCCCTGTGATAGGCTGGCGACCTGTCCAGGGTGTCCCCTGCCTTCGACCAAGTTGGCTGGACTTCATATTGCAGTGAAAAACACAGTGAGTAAAAATAAGACGGGAGCAAGAAACGCCCAGTAACTGCTTGGAGTTCAGAGGGTAAATTTATACAAACAACAAAAACAAAAGCTCCAGTGTTGTTTATGAAGGTGAACTAATTCTTCCTGAAGAAACTTAAAATTTAGACTTCATAAGACACTTAAGAGGTGTGCATGAGTTCAGTCTGATTGGAAGGGAGGCAGAATGAGGGAAGACAGGAGGAATGAAAGACCCCTTCGCATGGTGAAGCATGTCAGCGAGACGGCGGAGCCATTCAACCGTACAACACAGGAATCAGCGCAACCAGGCAGCATTGTCTCGCAGCAGGGAGTCGCCCAATTTGTCTGCACAACTTGCTCCGACTCACACACAAAAACACACATATAATCTGAGAGGCGCAGCACGTTCATTTGACCACACAGCTTTGACGGATACAAAGCGACGGCTGCTTTCAAGCATTATTTCTGCAGAATCTGTCTTTGGCATGATGCTATTCAGGCACTTCACATGTAACGCTGGCTGTGTGGGGAGTGTCTTCTGTACGAGATGCATTGCTTAGGTTTATAAATTAATCATGTGTTGCTCACTGGGCACCTTTTGCGGATTCTGTGTTGTATTAGATGCTTATTATGTTGCTACTGTGTGCCCTGCTTGATCAACCTCAAAATCAAGAATCTGCTGTGTGGAAAAAAAAAAAAAAAATCTAGCATAAATACAAAAAAAAGTGAGAGTGCATTTCAAAGAACCTCTAGCTCGAAAAAAAAACAGGAAAGACGACGGGTTTAAATTTGTTGTCTGTTACGACAAAGTACAGTGCGGCTTCAGAGCACTCTGCTTTCAGTTGGGATCAAGGTAGCACTTTGTTTGAGGAAAAAACGCAATCAAGCACGTCTATTTTCATCACAAGAGAAAGTGCTGTTTTGTCAAACTTCAGCAGTTCCTAACAGCTACGCCACGGTACAAAACAGCGGAGCAGAGGAAGTGTCAGTGGATGTGCAGATCTGCAAAGTATGCTAAAGACAGCTCACTGCCTGTCAAGATAATGTGACATGAAACAACCGGATGCAGTCTGCAGAAACAACCAACCGCAGGATTGAAGATTTATACTAATTTGCACCATTGTGAGTTTTATTCATTGCATGGAGATTTGCTAACCTTAGTCATTACTTAACCCGGACCTTTACACTGACTGTGACCTGGTTAGTACTCTGAACTTAACCCAAAAACTAAGTCTCAATGCTACAACAAAAATAAACCATCCGATTTATCAGTGTAATAAGATTGCAGCAATACTTAAGAGTTCATACATGACTCTTTTTCAGTCGCATACTTGTTAACAGTACAGTGGAATCTGTTGTTTTAAGTAAAAGCCAGCTTTTAGCATTTATATCCTGCTATTTGTACGCACAAGCATGTTGCCCATATGTATGTGTGTGTGTGTATATATATATAAATTTACTTTAAATTTACTCAGATGTGCAAAAGTTTGCTCAGATGTGCAAAGGTTAGTTCACACATGAAAGTTCACAGAAATAAAAGCGATACTCTATTATTTGGTTGCACAGCTCTTTAATGTAATGACGGTATTAAGTGTACGGCCCATTAACAAAGCTAAATGTTTAGCTTCTTTGGCAGTGCTTTCCCAGGCTTTCAAAGGGGTTGCCCTCGGCTGATCTTTGTCACCAGGGCTCTCTGTATTCAAACTCCTTCTCAGCAGGTAGAATGCTCAACAGAGTTTAAAGCTTGTCTCTGCAACGCCTTCCTGTTTCTGTCTCTGCTAAAAGCTTCGGCTGCACAACGGAGCGTTTGGGCTCAGTGTCGCGCTGCAGGTTTTAAGAAGTATCAGTAAGCCAGAGCGGTCTTTCCCCTATAGCAGAATGATAATGAGGTCACATCAGACCATTCTTTGCTTCAGAATGTGAGACTAGTTCCACCCATGTTTTCCCAGGCTGCTGTCTGCACACCAGGATGAAGGTCTGGCCAGTGAGACTGGAGAAATTGCTTTCTACTTTTTTTAGGATCCATCCTGCTGCTGCCATCATCTTTTACAACATCAGTAACAGCAAGTGACTAGTCTGACTCGCTCAATGTTGACTGTGGGTATCAGCCTGCCGTTGGTCGCCCAATTGATTCGGCTTTCTCTTCCGCTTCTGCTGTCTATGTTTCAAAAATCCCTTTATGAAGTAACACAACAACATCTTTCAAGCTAGCAACCTGCCACATTCAAGATTTCTAGTATTTCTAAGGATCTGATCATGTAGCAATGCTCGCTCTTTTCGTAAATTAGCCATTTTAAGGACAGTGTTGGCCTGTCTGCATGCAAATGTTCCACCAAAACAATCCCCTCCATCACTATTTACAGGGAAAACAGCTGCAGCATCTTTGGCTAAGCTCCACCTAATACAATTGCGATTGGTTTTAAGAAGTATAAACAAGCCAAAGCAGTTTTTCTCCTATAGCAGAATGATAATGAGGTGACATCAGACCATTCTGTGCTGCAGAATGTGAGATTACTTCCACCCATGTTTTCCCAGGCTGCTGTCTGCACACCATCATTTTTATAAGGGTGAATTTTGATCTCACCTGTCTAAATGTTTAGTTTGTCTTTGCATTTTCTGGCAAATCCAGCCTTTGGATCCTTGCTGCTGGCAAGGCAGGATGTTTGCATCTAGCAGTGTCGCCCCTGTGTCTCTGCTGCAGAAGTCACCTATAAGCTTGTGATACTTTTACACCTGTGATCGCTAGACTGACAGTAATGTCACCGGCCGTTGTTTTGAGACGCTTCCTCGCAGCTCAAAAGATTTTCCCCACAGCCTCAGGTGTCTGTGGGCGACCTGCCCTGTGATTTTTCTTATTCTTTTTCATGTCTGTTATAGTAGTTTCTTTTTTATACTCAATAACTTTCCAAACTGCTGTGGTTGGTTTATCCATCTCACGTGCCGTGGTTCTCAATGACTCATTTTGTTTTCTCATCTTCCTGATCAGATGGGGTTTTTTTATATTGGTGTATGTCTCCTGGCTCCAAGTGCAATCTCAACAGATGAAAAGATGAAGGCTACACACCCAGTGGCATTTCATGTCTGCCAAAAGTACAATGACAGCACCTGGGCAATGAATTCCTGCTGTCAGTCTGTCACTAACTTACGTTTGCACACCTGAAAGTAGGGGCCCAACACAGCGACTTCTTTTAAAGATGTATTCTTGGGACCTTCATTCAATGGGGAATGTGTAGAAAGGCAGGAAATGTGGGTGAGAGAACAGGGAAGTAGCATGTCGGAAACCGAACTAGGAATCCCTTAATCAGGGTACATGTGCCCATATGGTTTGCACTCTAACCACTATGCTTTCAACCAACAACACATCCATTTCTATGTGCACTAAGGATCACTAAATAAAAGCTGGTAATCGCCTCTTTAAATTTCACACTCATCTTTTGATTTTAGATCCAAACACCTTCTGTTATTGCGGGATGCAGGACGATACTGATATCATGATGGGTATTGGCTGATAAAGGCTTCAACATGACACGTAGATAAGCCTGCCAGACTAAGTTTTGGCAGAAAATGCTCCATAAAAATGAATACGCCATCTAAGTGGAAGTAGTTTTCTAATTTTAGTAAATGCGTGCATTTGAAAAGTACTGCATTTTATGTCACCACCTGCCTGTGGGCATAATGACAAGACTAGGCATAATAATGTGTTGTTTCCACTGGAGAAGAGACTTCATGTTCTCTGTAATTAGACTGAAAAAAATTTATCTATTAGCATTGGAAAAAATGCATCAAAAGTCCAGGATTGTTGCTCTATTAATGGTGAAAACATCCAATTTCACTCTCCTTGTTAGAATACTTTGGAGGGCAGTTTTCGCATGCAGTGTGTTACGCGTGTTACAGACACACTAATATCTTAGATTTTCAAAATACAGTGACATTACAACAACTAATTTGCATCTCAAGGCTTTTGCTTTAATATGATTGACATCTCTCATCAAAAGAATGTGACCAAAAGCGATGAAAACATCTCTGCGAACGAGGCAAGGCAGCACAGAATGTGAGAAGGAACCAAGACAAGACTGATCAGCGCTGGCTGAAAAAGTTTTCGGCGTTATCAAACTCTGTCCTCTTCTGTGAAACTTTTTGGAGTCACAGATCTATAGCCTTCCACTGTTTCTCTTGCTACCTGGCTCAGATACACATCCTGCATCGGCACACATAAATACCTGCGAAACAAGAACCTATCGATCGTTCCTTGGACAGTGAACATATTTAGTCAGCACTGCAGCTTTGTGGAAGCAGACGTGTCGGCCAGTTCCCCTGCAGTAGACGGGATAATGAGCGCTGGTGTGCCAGCCGGTGGTGCTTTAAGCTGCGGTTTCATCAGTCAAAGGGTACACACCCCAGCAACTCAGTGCTTACACAAACAAAAGGGCTTTTCGCTTTAGCTGTACTTTGTTCCCTGTGCTGTGAGCAATACGCAGCCAGGTGGATACTGTAAGGTCCAGCTGGCAGCATCTTTAGGACATTTAAGCAGGGAAGTTTATAAGAAAATAAAACTTTATATCAGCTGAAGAGATTACAAAACGCTTCACAAAGTACGTAAAGGAGGAAATTACTATATAAATCATGTATTTTCCCCTTAAAAAAACGGTGTTTAATAATTTTCCAAATACCTAGCCTATTTAAAAGGAGAAACCAAATATATTTACATGATAAAGTGGGGAAATAATCAAAGTTACTAACAGCCTGCAACCAGGAGCTCTGTGAGGCTGCAAAAGTCTGCATGCTAACAAGCTCAAAATGACAATTCTAAAACATGTATATAGTGTAATATCCACCATGTTCATAGCTCAGAGAGTCACCTTAACATTTACTAATCTGCACTAAACATACATCTGCTTGGAGTATCTTTAGTTTCGCATATATTTGGTGATAGCATGAACTAATATCGAGCACTTTGAAATGCTGAGTTGGTGATGGGGTTTGATCAAAGGTTAGAAAGTCCTTAAAGGTACTGCAATTCCTCCTGTGGGGGGGCATGCACCAAATTTAATGATACAAGAGATGAGTTATTTTGCTCCTGACCAAAGCAGTGAACCAACAGAGCAATAATGCCATCTGTGGAACCACACTGTGACCATGGCCAGAAGCTCTAAAATGAAGCCTTGCATGTTATAAACAGCTCTTAAATGCACCAGGGACAATTGCTTATACAACAGATGCATTTCGTGATACATTAAAATGTGTGTGCGTGAGGTTCTGTGAGGCTTCGCTTGCCAGCTTTGTGTGTGTGAGTGCAACGGTGTGAGATTTCACTGCAGGAGTTTGAATTATTATTACGGCCTGTGCGAGCTCTCATAGTTTAATGCTGACGTGCATTAATGTGAGAGCAGATGTATTACAGTGACTGAGAGCAGAAAGAGTACGCGACTGTGCTCCTCACAGATCCGCTAAAGCCGCTGCTGTTCAGAGGTTTAATTGGATATATGCAAATCCAGAGCAACTTTAAGGGAAGTGTAAAGGGATTAAAGTGCATTCAGGAGCCAGGAGTGTGGAAATGGGTGTGCGCGCGTACTGTAACTACAGCGCACGTACAGTAGGCATCCACATGAAGACGCAAACAACTCCGTCTCTCTTTATCTCCCTCACTCATGCAAGCCCGCAAGATTAAAGGATAAGGCTGGCATTATTTTATCTTTTTATCATTAGCAACAAATCCCATGAAAAGACCAAAACCACCAGAGAATGTATCCAACTAACTGTCTGTGCAGAACTCATTTCTGCATGACGTACACCTTGAATATCACCTGAGAGGACACACAATAAAGCTGCGCCTTTGTATGCTGGTGATACTTTATTGCATTTTTCTTCAATGGTGTCTAGACTGATTCACTAGATGTACGCTGTAGGTGGAAACCTGCAGTTCTTTGTGAGATATTCTCCTCTTCTTCTCTGTGTTGGACTATGGAAAACAATAACTACAACCTCAAAGCAGCAACTTAAACACAGAAAATGGCAAGTAATGACAAAGGTTTGGGTTGCACAATAAGGCAGGCCTGCTTGACTGTTTCGGTGAATTAGCACTTTTAATGACAGTGGTCTCGATGTGAAAATGTTCCACCTAGAGCTCCCCCAAACATTTTTTTGCACAGAGACTAGTGCTGCACGATGGACTTAGTGTGACCCAAGATGATTTTGATTGGCTTAAAGAAATACAAACAAGCAGACGGACACAAGTTGAATAATAATCAGTGCATTTAGACCATTCTCCAGCAGCGACACAGAGCTGTGAAGATACTGTAAGTTTGCCTGTGAGAGATGATTCTAATACCGAGCTCCTCTTCTAATGAAGTTAGAGAATTGTTTCAGAATGAGTCATAAGCCGTGTTCATCATAAGGGAAGTATATGCCGCCCGATGCAACTTTACACTTCTCCTCTAAATGGTTTTTAATAGGTTTTGGATGACACCGGGGTTGGCACAGAGATATAAACTATATGAGGCTTTGGCTTCAGAGAAAGTAATTGTGAGTGGGATATATTCGTCTTCTATTCAATAAGAAGGCCAAATAATATCAGTATATCTTTAAAGACGCACACATGCAAGGGCAGTATGAAAGTGGCCTCTGCAGAATGGAAGATCTGGGTTTTAATGACCTGCTCAGACCTCAGAGAGGAGAAATAAGTTGAGAGGGAAGGACGGCTCAAGAAAAGACTGCAAAGAGAAGAACAAAGGTGCTAGACTTGTATAAATTTACTCCACTTGACAACGACCACTGGGCACAATTTCTCTGCTTCACAGCTGGCTACTGGCGCCATAGCAACTCAACAGCTTCGGGTAAGAGAGAGAGCCGGAGAAACAAATGAGTGAAAAAGAGTCCGCAGTCGCACCACATTACTTCGTAAAGGAAGGGTGCATACGTCCAGCAGGGAGGGGAATTGGCTGAGGCAGATTTTCCAGGCACATATGAAGGGACTGAGGCTGGGGGCGAGTAGTTTACCGAGGGCTGCAGGTCAGCTGGTGAGAGGGCTCTCGGTGTGAGGGGAATTGCATGGGCTGAGAGGAGAGCCGACACGCCACTCTGTGTAAGAGAAAGCGGGGTTTGGCATGCTAATCGACCACATGATACAGGATAAGGGAGAAAATCTTCTCTATTTGCTGCTACTATGATCAGAAATGGCTGATGTGGTGCACGATCTGGCTCTAAGTTCACATTAAAACAGCTGATGAGAATACGGTGGCGTCACAGCACATGAGAAACTCTTCCATAGTGTTGAACAGCTAAGTAAATGTGTAAAGCATAATTAGAATGGACATTTTGAGCCATTTTACATAGAATAATAAAGGAAAACTAAAAAAAAGGTTTTTAAACCCACCAGATGCTCACTAAGAGGGACAGTAGTACCAAATCAGCAGCTCATATGTGGTTTCTCCTTATTCTCCTCTTCACTTTCTGTTCTTGAAGCACTTTCTGAGCTGTCAGCATCCTTTGAGGACCTAATGTTCTTAAAATGTCATAAACAGTGAGCCCATGCTGCAAAAAATAAAACAATTTTGTAGGTGCGAGGACACAAAATCTGAGAGGGGAGGGTTTGTCCTACGGTGTCTGGGATGTTGGTAAAAGATGCGTTTGGCCTTGTGAGTTGGGGGTTTGTGGATCAAGCCTGTTTAAAGATGTTCGATCACATTGGGATGTGGGGAGTGTGGAGGCCACGTCAAAGCGTTGAGCTCTTGGTCGTGTTCCTCACGCTGTTCTTGAGCCTTTTGTGTGGTGTAGTGTGGCGCACTGTCCTGCTGGAGGGGGTAAACATGGTCGGCTATGATATTTAGATGAGCGATACAAGCCAAAGTAACGTCCACATGACTGTAAGGACTCAGGAGAACACTGCATTATAACGGGACGATCAATGTTAAACACACTTCCCCTGTGAGTGGTTTTAATGTTGTGGTGGATCGATCCTTGTTGTTCTGCAGTACCGAAGGCAAACCTTTACGATGTTATCTCACCGATGGCCTACTCTGGCTATTTTTAACAATGCTGCTGGTTTTGCTTTTCATCTCAAGTCATCAAAGCATCAATCAGAAGGCCGCAGGGTGAGAGTGCATCAGCACTTATGGAGAGGCACAACCTGAGATTGGCAGCGTGAAAGTGCTCCTTGTTCGAATTTCAAGGAAGACAACTGCTTTGATTTCAAGTTTGCTATTTTACACTTTAGAATGCCTGTGCACGCCTGTCATTACCTCCAGTGTTCCAGGTAGGCTGGTTAAATTGCAGACACATTTTGACCCCGAATCTGACATTTGTTAAATCATTTCTCAGGGTTACTGATAATGCAATGCAGACACGTCTTTATGTTTACAGCAAGAAACGGGGTGAAATTACCTGACGGTTGTGTTAATGTGCTGTCAAGTGCTCCACGGATCCCAACTAGACATAATTGAAATAAAAAACACCACCTGCAAAATGTCTATGCATAATAGAGGATGATATGAGAAAACAAACAAAAAATCAGTTTGAGAAGGACAAAGAGTCTGAGCTGTGTGGTGAATCCGGCTGTGGTGTGGTTCGTCCTGTGGGTGGAGGACAGGGAGCCTCGTTGGTTTTCTTCAGATTATTTCTGGATGACAACGCTATCACGTGGAAGTGTGTGCTTACATTTCTTCTCCCCTCGGCTGACAGATATTTCTTTACCTGACAGTGTGCAGCTGTCTCCCCCTATTTTTCCCTTTCACTCCTCAGGTGTGGCGACGCCATGCTCGGTCGCCTTGGCTAATTACCTGTGTCGCTCTGGGAGGAGATAAGGGGAGATCCCCGAGCACAAGTGACAGCTGTCTTCGTGCCTCCGCGGGCTGCTGTAGACCTCGGTGTCCGACGAGAGCGGGTGTTACTGACAGAAATCATGTCAAGGCCACTTCAGCCCCCACCTCAATTACAGTAAATCCAACACAGAAGGGAGACGGAGGCTGTGTTTCTTCTCCTGCTCCTCAATTACTACCTATGTGCCTTTAATTGACTCATGTGTCAATTTATGTCTAGATTTTTCAACAGATGGCAGCTTTTAATGAGAAAATTCTGTGAGAAATGGGTAACAGATATTTATTTTTTAGTTCAAGGCTTCAAATGTGCAATAATAATATTTAAAGTGGTTGCACCTTTAAATGTGCTAAGTTCAGCCCTTCGTTTGGTGCTAGAACGCCCAATCAGTAGGAAAAAGTTGGCAGCTAGGGAAGTCTGGCGGTCACAACCCCATTGTGTACTATTGCATATATTACCTGATTGCAAACATGCAATGAATTATTCTGAAGGAGATTTAGACCTTTTGTGTGTTTTGGCACCCACAGACTGCTAAAAGCAATGGATATTTAAAACCACACCTATTCTTGACTGTATAGAGCTTTTGTAATGCTGAATTGTTCATCCTTTTTAATGTATTTATCAGTACCTTTACTTTAAGGCTTATTAAAACACACTACAATTATACTTAATGCCTTGGTTTACTAGAAATATCAATACATTCTTGTTTAATGAAAACAAGTTTTTTGAAGGGGAAATGGGTTTTAGTCCCCTTTCTCTATGTAGTGGTTCTAAATGACATTATTGCTAGTGTAAATATATAAAAATATTTCAAAATAAATGTACGCCAAAAATAACTAAATTAACTAAAAATGTGAATCGCTTGACTCAAATCATGTGTCACCATCTGCTGATTATTCACTCATTTATTAGGCCCTTAAGCGTCCGTTTGGCGTTCCTGGAAAATGCAGCTATCTCTGAACTTTTGAATGCTCACTGCACAGTCGTATAGTAAGCAATCAGCTGCTGCCACCGGTGTTTTCTAGTGTTTCCCAAAGCAGCCCATCTAATGAGGATGTCTCCTGTCAGTGTAGTCACTGCAGTTCCTCAGGCATTTTGTCGTCAATTATTTTGCTGATATTTGTCAGATACTAAAGACAACGGTCTCACACTCGCTGCTTGGCAGGACACAACCTCACCTCTCAGCTGAGCGTGCACATAAATTCATATATAGTATAATATATGATGGTTGCACTGCTTAGAGGTGGCGGCTATTGGTCGCATAGAAAATTGCAGTTTGTGCATCGGAGCAAGTATATTGGAATCAGCAGGTTGTGGTTAAACAAGTAGCTGGTGGTTTCGCTGACAGCTGACGCTCCTAGAAAGCTCTGTTTGCTACATGTTCCTGTTTCTCTTCTACCTAGTGCTGCCACCAATGACTGTTTTTCAACTGATTAACGGATTGACTATTTTACAGATTAGTTGATTCATCTAAATGATTAATGTTCCTCGAAAAAGCAAAATGACCCTTTAAGTCCATTTTATTTTGAAAAACTGTATATATATTTGTATAATGCATACAGTGTGAAATGGAAACAAATGTTTACATGTTAAATTACTAAAAGCATGAATCGGCTAAAGTAACTTCTTTTCTCTTTATTATATAATTATTTTCTGACCTTGGTTGTAGCTTCAAATTCTATAGAAATATAGTCAAAATCACAGATACCACCTTTAGCTTGTGTGTACAGTGAGTTGTAGTTAAAAAAAAAGGACTTTAGTGTTGCAGAGCAGCAATTTGGCTAATATATGTCGAGTATGTGTGAGCACAGGGAGCAGGAGAGAAGTAAACAGATGTAAAGTGCCTCAATGCCCAGTGCATCTTCAGATTTTCGTGCATGAACTGCTGTGGTTTGCCATCGAAACCACCTTATTGTTCTGTGTTGATTTGAGCTATATTCTTAAACTTTGAAACCTTGGAAACTTTTACACACTACTGCCACCATTGTCTGAAACTGTCGCACTGGATGTAGCTGACCAATGACTGGAACCAAAACGACTGACGCCATGACACAAAAATAAACAATACTCAAGAAAAACACTTGTTTTTACCAAAAAAAAACACAATATTGTCCACTAACAGTCATCATGTTGATGCATTTTTAGCGTTAACATTGATTTTGCCGCCTGATTGGAGCTCTTCGAACCCAATAAAAGCAGCACAGCCAGAAAAATTGCTCTTGAAAGAGTATTTTCTATAATGTTAAATAAGCTTACTTTACTTTAACACACAGAAACATATACCTTAGAAGATGTACTCGCGGCTCAGTGAGGCTGTACTTGGGCACAGCAGTGCTTTGAACTAAATGCTAACGTCAGCGTGCTAACATGCACACACTGCAATATTGTTCAGCAGTAAACCAGCACATTAGCATGCAAACATTTGCTCATTAGCACTTCCGACAATCAGATGAGGCATGTTTTTAGTCAACACCGCACATAAAAGGAAAAGTCTGTACAAAATTCCATCACGATCCAGCCAATATCTGAGATGTTTAGTCAGACTAAAAGAAAGAGCTGATGCTGCCACAGTGAAAAGTGTCGGTTTCTGTGTTCAGAGGGAAGCAGGGATGTAACACCATTCATCAAGAACACACTGTTCCCTGAATCCAGATGACTTACATGGACAGGTACGCCATCTGTTGTTTTCCTGTCGTCTAGATCCGCCACTTCATAAACCTTGTTTAAAAAAAGCATTGCACATAATCGTTGTTAGAAGTTTGTATAATTTCAGCTAGACAGGTTCTGAGAGCAGCAGACCAATATAAAGGGTAATTACAATCGTATAGCAATTAACTCAATAACTGCTCCCAAGAAGGTGTGATCAGTGCTTCCCTTGAGAACATCTCGCTGTGTGTGGGTGAAAAAAAAGAAGACTGTAGTGGAGCATCCGCAGGGAAAGCAAACAAGCATCTTTCAACAGAGGAAGAGGGGATGATGGTCGCCAAAGTGACTACTCAGTGAAGCCACCAGAGAGCACGAAATGTTGCCAATCAGAGCCAATTATGTGATGGAGGCCAACAGCTTGACTCCCTCTGTAACTAAAAATCCCAGCGCGGCTAATCTGTCTGTCAGAGAGAGCTCCGAACATATCAACAATCGTGTCTACATAAGAACCGCAGCAGGCCATCCGGCGATATTAAGCTCCTTTCCAAAAGCCTGGGTGGAAAAGTGAAGAGTTGGAAATGTAAATAGATACGAGCCTGAGGGAATCCGTGGGAGCACAACCCACATAACGATCTGTCTACTTAATAGCGTGTGGGAGAGGAAGAGGAAGGGATGGAGAGAAATGTTCGCTTTATCTCTTCATTAATAGTCACACAAAATGGGATTTAAGGGTGGTCGGCATCTGTCATTAACTGGCCAATTTAAGAAAAAGAGCGGGATATGTACACTGGGTTGCATTTCTTGGGAGCATGTAAAAAGGGAATTTGGTCCAAGCCTGATAAATCCATTTTGCGCCAATTTCCGCTCCCCATTATATTTTCTCCCGGGCTGCACATTTCATTTGCAGATGAATAGAGACCAATACTGGCCTTAATGGAACGCTACAGCCCTTATATAAATGTACATATTAATATAAATGTCAACTGTGTCCGTCTCCTCTAGATGAAACGCTCAAAGTTACACTCATGCACAAATAAGAACCACATTCAGCTGCTTGAAAGGATTAGCCCTAACCTTGGCCGACGTTTCTTTGTGAGCCTCCCTCAGAACTTCCGCCGTTTTCTCAGCATTTCTGACGCCGCTCCCGACGGAGACACAGAAGCAGTGATTCAATACGCCATGACACCAATTAGTGGGGTAAATAATGGCGCGGCCAACAGAAAGCATTCCCACTGCGGCTTCCCCACCTCACTGATCTCCCCAGTCTGTCTCTTATCAAAGCGGCTTTTCTTCACAGCCTGGAATTTGAGATCAAAGGGCAGCACTAACTCATCAATGCCTTTACCTCTTCCCCACAGCAACGGATAAAGTGCTCAATAACCAGCGCGCATTACCATCAGCCTGTCTGCCCCGGCGTCACACCACCCACCGGTAGGGAGGGAAAAAAAAAAATAGAATCAACAGCAAATCTAGTCTTGTCCAGTCGTTTTCCTGAGCAGCCAGCATGAAGCCGGGGCGGTTCTGAAACATCACGGCAACCCAGAAAGTCAGAACTGCACCCGTCTGCTTCCTGAACTCCCTTACCGCACCTCGCCAAGGTGACAGTCTTTTGTTTTCAGATGAAACCAGCTCGTCTGTTTGACAGGGTTGTGTGTACACGGGTATGAGTGTACGTCCACTGGCACGAGCACTTGTGTCTGCGATGACAAGCCGGTTATCACTCAGGAGCCGGCGAGCTGCAGCAGGAAGCAGGTGCACCAGCTGTAGAGATGCTGTCGAGCCCTCCGGCTGAAACAGCACTCCGCAGTGGAAGGAGAGATAGCTTATCTGCGAGTGGCCAAAGGTGATCCAAAACAGTGTGTGGGCACCAGCACTCTGACTGGGCTCCCGATCGCTTGCAGGGCATGTAGAACCGACAACAAAGGCATCTCCATTCAGCGAGTAAGAATGATTAATGGTTTTTATGAAAGACCAGATGATTCCTGCACCGAAGAATCACAAGATAACGATTTTTCACATCACACCACAACACACAGCTGCGCTTTGTACGCTCACCGCAGCAGCTCTGCCCACAGCTCCAAAAATAATATGAGATCTGGGCTCACCCGTGCAGCTCCTTGAGAGAGACCGAGATCTTCAGGTTGTGTCCGAGCACATGGAGGGCGGTGAGGATGTCGGCCCATTGCACCATCTCACCCAGAGGGCCTCCCTTCAGCACCTTCGGACTGAACACATCCCCAGACTCCTCCGTCAGAAAGCCGACGTGGACGAGAATCTGAGGGAGGAAGGAGCGCACCGGAGCGAAATGTCAAGTCAGTGCAGCGTATGTGGGTTCTGTTGCAGTGTTTTAGCGGTTACTGTGAGAAAAAGGGCAAATTTCTCCCTCAATTTTTTTGACTTTTCAACTGAGAAAATCTCCACTTCTGCTGAACGACGGACAGTTTGTGAGAGAAATTTTTTCCCCAGATGCTTCAGATATTCACGTATGAATAAATTCGCATATTTGGCAGGGATCAGCGATGTCAGGTTTTGAATAGAATTGAGGATGTAATGAATGCGAAACAGAAATCAAGCTGATAGCATATTCACACAGAGAAAACACAATCAGCTGTGCATTAAGTTGAAAAAGAAAACTGACCTGTGGAGGGCTAATTGATATGCACAACGATACGTGAGCAGTTTAATTGCTGATGGGGAAGGACAGAATTCCCAGGCTGTTAAATAAGTAATGAAATTAGATTTTTCAACAGATGGTGGCATTTAATTTATTTTTTTTTTTTTACTCCATCGATTACGCTTGTCCTGAAAACGCTTTCATCAAAAACAAGTTTATTCATCTGCGAGACCAAACATATCTGCACTTATCTAAACAGAGCTCGCATGTTGCTTCAATTCGCAGATTTATTTAACGTCTCCTGAACTGCTGACACGAAACTGTTTTGAGTCGAGGAAAAAAAAAACTGTACCCACATATATGAGCCACAAGTATCAGACGTGGAAGTCAGTGCATGACTGTGGTTGGGCAAAGATCTCAATTTGATGGGCGAGGAAAAGGGGGAAAGTTGTGCACATATATTGAAAAGGATAAGAAGCAAAGCATAATTACACTCATCATATAGTGACTTTATCAACAGGTTTTCATGATTAGAAGAAAGGGAAACAGGATCTTTGAGGGAAAATGCTCACTTTCCTTCCAGCAGCTGAGAAGTTGAGCTCAAGTCTTTGTAGAGTTGCCGTCTGTCCCCCTCCTGTTAAGGATGCTTCCTATAGCCTCCCTATGTTTCTATTTCTGTTTTCTCCCCAGCACTCAGTGTTTCAGCCGTGGAAGCCAAAGCTGCAGTGTCTGGCTAATGGACAGTAACCATTACTGTCAAACACACCATTACAGTAAACACGCCCCCCCCCTCCCCAGCGGGGATGAAGCAGGCATTTGGGGGGAGTGTAATGCTATTAACAGAGCAGACTAAGATTTATTCAGCTGAAAAGTGGCCGATGAAAGAAACACACGGAGAGCGCTCTGCCAGGAGGCTGTCAGCTCGTTTACAAAGACCAAAAACTCTACAAATTAATTTCTTTCATTCGGCGCGTTTCATTAAAGTGTTTGGAGAATTAAACCTCTTCTCAGCTGAACAGAGATTTTGAGGGGAGAGCCGTCTGCGTATTGTGAATAAAAACTGAGATCCGGAGTACAATGACGGCACAATGAGGAGCGGAATCTACACATGACACTGTGCTCTATTAATATAAACGTGCCGTAAAGTCGTGTACCTGACGTGCATGGAAATGTGGCAGAGATGAATGGAGCCTCGGGCAAAGAAACATGAAGCCCTTTGCATTTCTAATTAGCCGTATGTAAATGACGTGGTTACTATATGTCTCCCCATGTAGTGCAGGAGTACAGTAGGCAATGTGTTCTCATTATGGGGCTCACTTTGACATTATAATTAACAAAATATATAAAAAAATAAGAATGAAAACATGATGTAAGATAAGGAACAGGAAAAAGCATCCTGCATCCTGGAACAAAATCAAAGCAAACCGTGCAGTTCAGAACTCAAACAACATTAGCAGAGTGGTTTGTTTTCTTGTTAATATTGGCTTTTATAAGAGCGGAGTTTGTTTTCCTGTTTTGTTTTGCAGTTGATGTATTTCATGTCTGCAGTTACTCATTATGTTTCATCTCTAATTTTCGGCTGTGTCAACTGGCTGTGCTGTTTAAAAACCTGGTTATTTTTGCTGCTGTGTTCTGGACCAAAAAGAAAAGAGAGAAAGAGAAGCAGCCTAAGGCACAGAAGTCTGCTGGCACCCTGCAGGCTGCGATGGAAGTTTCAACATCACTGCGTCATCAACACATGCAATAACCGCAGAAATACCTTTGCAACCCAAATGAAAGTGCGTTTGGGAGCTTGGAGATGGCTCCAAGTATCCTGTGGGTGTTTTGCATGATTTTAAAGCACTACTGTAACATAAATCTAATATGCAATCGACAAAATCGCCCGCCATTTTTTTTGCCTTGTTGACATGTCCATAAGGCATATCATGAGCAAAATGAGCAGTCAACACCATGACTGAGCTTCAGGCAGTGGTGTAGAGTTACATTTAAGCCACTTTTTAAAAAGGAATTTCATGAAAAAACTTCATATAACTCAAATATGTAACTTTAAAACACAGAGATGAGTTGTTTTTTAACGGCTAAATCAATAACTGGAGAGGGCTGTATACAAAATCGTCTCCGGGTTAATTCATTAGAAGCTCCAGAATCTTGTAAAGGTTTAATATATATGCCTGGAAGGATCTAATGTCACTGCTTTTTCATCAGACATCTGTTCCAGCAGGCAAAGCTCTCTGACACTTGGTGGAAATGTCCCTGTAAATGTCAGCGGTGAAAGTGCACTAAGGCATATCCATGCCTGCCAGGAGTTACTCTCCGTCATTATCAGCTTACGCCTGTTGCTCGGCGTAGTGTGATTCACAGCGAGCAGCCGAAGATAAAAGAAGAAAATATTGGTCCAACAAAATGTCACGGCTGTTCTGGTGACTTGGTAGCCTGGCATGTGGGCACCGGAGAACTGTGTGGCTGCCTCGTAAATGTTGGAGCCAAAACATTCTGTGCTCAGAGATTTTTTTCCTTATTTTTTAACGCCTAACCAGATGGATCTACCTAAAATTAGGAGCTAAGAAATCTGCTTCCAGAGTTACAAACAAAAAAATAAAACAAAAAAAGAGCATCTGCTGCTGGGAAATAAAACACCTCATATGGATTCTTCACCTGCAGTATGTCGCAACCACAACACTTTGAAAAGATGAAGCGTGCGCAGAAAGCTTGCTCGTGTGTGAAAATTCCCCATATTCACCCTTTTTTGCTCCCTCCAGTGGCTGCGGAGCTTGTCATCCAGGCGCCGAGCGGCGGAAGCCCACTGCGCTGCCAGCCTGCGAATGCGTCTCTTCATGAAGCTCAGAGATTCCTTCCCGGTGCCCACTTGCTCCAGCAGGGTCCCGATGTCAGACTGGAAGACAGCCTGCGTGACAGGAACAGTAAAATCACTGGATAGCGGAGAAAAACTTCTGGAAAGGACATTTTAGTGAGATAATCTTTAACAATCTTTAGATCGGTGCAGAGATTCTAGGAGAGAATATACTGAAGAAGAGGCTGGTTGATCTAATTTGAAGCAGAAGCACTAAAAAACTAAACCATCATAGACATTCGAAGGCAGTTTCCGACAAGTTGAACTGTTTTCATTGGTGCTGGTGGTTTAGACTGTATAGAGCACAGACAGCCTGTCATATCTTGTTATGTGCTAGTACCCTGGGGCTAGGCCTCTGAGACAGGTCGCCTAAGGGATTCTTGGATCTTCCTCATATATACAGTCAGTTCTCATTTTGCTTCATCTCCTTTTCCCACTGCAATCAACGTGTCAAGTGCAATACCAGAATGTGATTATTAATCAATGGAGGATCTGCACGGAGGACACACAAACTGTCTTTCTCAAACACACGCAAAAGATACTGAATTCTCTCGAAGACTAAACCAACATGTACAGCTGTACTGTACTCTCACAATGCAGGTGGATTATTGCTCTCAAGAGAAACTTGTGTACAGCGCAGAAAGATGCAGAATACCGAGGGGGGAGCTCTCGGATTAGTCCTTGTGAATACAGGATGGCAATTAGAGCAGAAGGCAGAGCCGTGGAAAGCATTCCCGTCAGGGCCCATCATGCAGGCTGCACGTTACTCTGGGGAGAAACCGGGGTGAGCGAGCGGTGGGGTAGACCTCGCACAGTGATTGTAAGCTCATATGTTGATGCTGAAAATAAAAAAAAGGCAAATGAGGCGGGAGAACGAGCAGCAGTGAAAATGGGGAGTGACAGCCAGCACCCTGTGAGCGATAATGTACAGCTGGGGATGCAAACTCCTCCAGGAGCTGCTCATCAGCAACAATGGTCAGGGAAATCCCTTGAACTTCAAAGCAACGTGCAGCAACAGCCAGAGACTGTGTGTAAAATATGGACACAGCCTCTGGGTCTGAGAAGGGAAGCCACAGCTGAAGTGCCTCAATCCTTCATTCTTTATAACAGCCAGCAGGAGAGGATGCCTCTGGGTGCAAGGAGAAGCTGACGGTATAGAAGATTAGGAGAAAAGGACCCTACTTCTAACTTAATTTGTTACCATGGTGAACCTTTTCTTAATGAGTTTATGGTCTCAAATGGTGGTTTTAGGTCTCCTTTAATAAAACATGTGTATTTTGCAAATTATGACTACATTCAGAATAAAATGGATGATAAACAAGGGTATGCTTAAAGGGGCGGGACTACCATGTGACTGACAGGTTACTGCTGAATAAGTGTGTGTTGCATCCTTTAGTTTTCAGGACAAAAACCAAGATTGCAAAAGTGTAAATGCCAAACTCAGTTGAAAACAGAAGTCTACAGACCAGTGGAAGAGGAGCTACATCAATCTTTAGACCCACCAACTTTTTATTACCCTCTAGAGCAGGGGTGTCCAATCCTGGTCCTCGAGGGCCGCTATCCTGCATGTTTTAGATGTTTCCCTCTTCCCACACACCAGATTCAAATGATCAGCTCATCCTGAAGCTCTGCAGAAGCCTGATAACGATCCTGATCATTTGAATCAGGTGTGTTGGAAGAAGGAAACATCTAAAACATGCTGGATAGGGGCTCTCGAGGACCAGGATTGAGCACCCCTGCTCTAGAGTCTACCTGGGTGTCATATCTTCCCTCTGCTGCAACAGCGTCAGCAATCGCAGTTCAGTTGCTCATTTTCATCTATTTTTTAAAGATCTGCCGAGATAATGGTTTAAAATTCTGTCTATCAATTCTAAAGTTGCTTTAGGCTGCCTCATTACAGATCAAAACAGTCAGATGTATTCTCAAATTCATCACTAAACCGAGGCCACAACAAACAAACGATAAAATAATTGATGCAACTGAATAATTGAGTTAAAGTAGACAAAGACCATTAAGTAAACATTAAAAAGGAATTATGGATAATAACCTATTTCAGTTGTGCCACAGGGAAGACCGAAAAAGAGGACTCAATAATAATTTTGTTTTTGGCTATTTCATCAGGGTACAGGCAGAATCGGTTAAATTTTGGCTGCATTTTAAGAGATACTGTAGGTGGATCAGGGTCTCAGCAGATCCACCAACATCCACCAAGACTATGACAAAGACTCAGCTTTGCCAGATTGTAGTTCCTACTCATCATGTCTTCTCTACTCTGGACTTTCCTGCTGGGCTCAGCTAAGGTTTTCTTACCCCTGCAGTGCACAGACAGTCATCATCCTGGTTCTTCAGCATTCAATCATCCACTCTGCTCCACTCTTCCACAGCTCAATATCCCTTCCCTTCAAGCCTGCAATAAATATTTATCTTATACCACACTCCAGTCTCCTTGCCTCTCCATCTCTTTATCTGGTCCATCTAATCCAATCCAGCAAGCTCAGGTTGGTGATGAGTTAGCCTGCTTATCAAAAGACGCCCACACATCTGGGTGTGGCATGAATGTTTGGTGCAGTTTTTTTCAGCAGTGTCTATACATTCTGATTTCTTTTTCATTTTTATCCAAGTGCCCCAGTAATTCCCGAGATGATTAATCAACCCAGTTTAGGAAAACCCATAAAGTAAATCAATGTAGGGGTTTTATTTTACATGCAAATGGAAATCCCAAGGAGGTAACATTGACCTTTTGGCAGCTTCAAGACATTTTCTTCCCAATTTGGTCAGAGATCATCATATTTCTGCCACAGTTTATGTCATCCCTCAGAGAATGACACCTCTGTTGGCATTTGGAGACGGCAGATTACCACCTGGCGAGACATCAACTGGTTCATTTCACCTGCCAGGAAAGATTTTAACTCAAGACAGCACCACACTTTCTCCCCTGATCTTCTCCTCTGTTGCACAAGCGTGAAAACAAACCAGCGAGATTCTCTAGTTTAGCAACGAGGGCAGGTTCCCCTGTGAGACTCCCACAGGAGGGAGGTAGCAGCCGCTTCTTTGTGCTTGTGCTTTCCAGGGATTGGATTAATGTCCTCTGCAATGGTGGGCAAATGTCTTAACTCTGCATCACAATGCTCCCCTGAGCTCTGGCGCTATTTCTCCAATTCAGTTAACTGTGTTATTGTGGCTCTGAAACGATTAATGGAAATATTCCGTTACCTGCTTCTTGGGGGGAGGTTTCAAGGTGGGTGTTGCAGTCTGGTTCCTCCAGGGCAGCGGGGGGCAGAACCACTCCACCTCGCTCAGGTAGATGAGGAAGGAGCAGTCGGACCCGTCGACACCATAATATGCATAGCAAGGGTCCGATGTCCAGCGAGCTCGCATCCACTGGAGGACAAAAACCAAATCTGTTGTCTTGTTAAGATATTAACAAACTATTACCTCTGTCGTTACTATTGTTATTATGCTCCATTTTAAGCCACTTCTGTAAGTTTAATGAGTCCGATGGCTCCTTTAATGTCGGAGTCCTCATTCTTAGAAACTGCTGCAGGAGCTGAGATAACGTAGAATCGCTTTACTGTCTCCAACAAGAAAATGCCAGCAGACTGATTTTGTTTTTAAAGTTCAGGGCACCAACACTTTTCCCGTGCTCTGCTCTCCGAGGCAGGTTGCAGTTATTGAAGTGAACCAAACTCCATCCCGGGCAACATGTCCCGCTCTTTCTTGGAGAGATAATGCATGATTCATTCGTACTCCCGCGAGGTAGGATGTCTTCTGTTTTCTGCTGACAGAACTTCAGCTGCCTTTTGTTCAAAATAACCCCAGACTGCGAAGTTCTCCAGGAGACGGGAAACCCTGCACAGACCACGAACTGTCTCGAACTTGTATGAATTCTATACTTATTCTGGTTTCAGTTATTTATGTGTACCTGAAAAAGTCGTGTTGACATTAAGAATCTATTTTAAAAAAGAGTCTTGTCAGGAGAGTTAAACAGGTCACAGACATATAACAAGGATTAAACGTGCATTACATATCAGAAAATTACAAAAACATATGTCATAAGTGGCAGGGGCAACATGAGCCAGTCGCTGAGATCAGCTATCTCAGATTACAGCCATTTTGCAACGTATTTAAAGCAAACGGGGCAACATACAGTACTTAGACACCCTTTTCATTTCCAATCCAGCACACGTTCCTCTACTTCTTTTGATGGCACTGATCCATAGATATAAAGGAAGCAGACCAAGGACAGCTTTATAAACAGAACACGGCAAAGATTGAGTCGACAAGTGAACAAGGCAGACCATGAAACTTGAGCAAATAACACGCAATGGTGAGCAAGAGATTTAGGATTGGTAATAAACGCCGGTGCTCCTCGGCAGACTGTCTGCAAGGCTTGCAAGCACCGGGAGGAGACATGCATGTATGTGGCGTCAAAATGATCGAGCAGTGGTGCCAGCAAGACTCTTTTTTTGGGGCCTTAGAGACAGACGAGACTTGATTCTTGAATATAAACCGAATTTCAACTAAAATTTGCTATTTTGTTGTAATTTTTTAACCAGTAACTGAAAGGAGGAGTCATCAAACTGTCATCTGGAGTCATCTGTATACATGTGTGGGAGACAGTTACTGCATGCCTGTTAACTACCACAATGTACTGAATGAACAGTACATGTTTTCAGACATAATAATGGAAAGCAGCCTTTGGACATGCTGTAATTCTGCTGACAATATATGCTTCTTTTCTACATGTTGTGTTTTCTTTGGCTCCTACTGGCGCTATTTCAGTAGGCCTGTTTTTATACAGTGTGTGTTTACAAAGCCGTATTCTTTCATAACTCTTTCCTTTGCTGCCAACTCGTACAATTTGTTGCTCCGAGAAACCAGCTTCCCACAAAGAGCCTTTAAACAATCTCTTATCTTATTATACAAAGTATATGTTGCAGTCGCACCAAGGTGAGTCACCAACAGACAAGAAAAGGGATGGCTCGTTTCTATGTGTGAAAGCGTTTGGACTTAAGTGAGATATGAAGACTTACATCCATCTTGCTGGGACAGTCTGGATAGCGGGGATCTTTAGGAATCTCGCACTGTCCAAAGGCTCCGTCCCGAACTGGAGGAAAAGGAAAATGCAGCGTATTTGTCAAAGCCTAAACACATTCACAAAAGGCCAAACTCATCAGACAGCAGTATTAATCACCTCCCCCCCCCCAAAAAAGAAAACTCCATCGCTGGGCTGTTTTTTTTCACAGGGACACAAAAGTCAAACACAAGGAGGAAGGTGAGATAAACACGCTGAAGAGGTGCATCCGAGACATCTGCTGTTTTTGCATCTTTGGTTGACATTTATTTTGCATTCCTCTCATAAATACCGTTCACTTCATTATCTAAAAAAACACTCTGTCAGTGTACCAGATTGTACAATAGATTTAACTTAGCATCACAAAACCCAGCTCTATAAAACTGATATATATATGTCGGTATAAATGGAATTATCACCAGCTCTGCACCTCCCACATGGGCTTAAGACTATGTGCTTATTACTGGTCTGCAGTCTTTACTCGGTTTCCCCTGAGCATCAAATCTGTTTGTATTTTGCATTACACTATATATCCTCCAGCCTTTGGGCTGAACAGAGAATAAATTAGAGAGTACGGTGAGATAACAAGCTCCTATAAAAGCTTGGTTTCCCCCACTGAATGGCCACATCTCTGTTCCAGCCCACTCACTGGATTTACTATAGATAGACTGCATTAGTGTGATTCATAAAATTCATAATCTCTCTCCTTTTCTTGCTTCCCCTCTCTTCTCGTCACATCTCTTTTTGTTGCCCTGCTCTGTCTCTCTCTCTCATCTTTGTCTCCTCTCCTTCCCTTTCCCCTCCTTTTCTTCTTCTCGGAGCCCGACACCAGTAAAGCCTAATTAACGGAGCGGTTGCAGCTCCTCCAGCAGCATCCTGCCGAGCGTCGGAGAGCACAATCACAGACAAATAATTGCAAGCCATACCGTCTGATTAGCATGATAACGGCAGACCTCTCACGATGAAAAGTGCCACTGCCTGCCGCTGTCAAACTTAGCCAGGTTTGGATCTGCTGTAGTTAAATGATACCAGACATCATGACAGCAGACAAATGATCTGACGTGTTTTAATGCAGCAGTGTGTTGAGTTGTTTTCAGTCAAGTGCACGGCAGGGATACAGAGCAGGGATTGAGTTGTGAATTAAAGCACGCTGTCTGATTTCTATTCCGGGGCCAATAAAGTAAGTGAGAATGAAGGCTAATAAAGAAAAGCTGACAGACCCGGATCCCATTAACAAGGCAGTAATTCATCACCGTGATTTAAACGTTATCATATGGCAGCAACAATCGAGCACAGTGCACGGCAGCTCTTCACCTCCACGCAAACAGTAGCTTGCTATTGGAATGGGTAATGTTCCGTAAATAATGTCTGTCATGTTCTATATGATCAACCAGCAAGTGCATGTTGGACATAGATTGTGCATTCGGGTGTTCAGCAGGATCCAGGCTTGACAGATGGGTTTACAGTATGTGGGCAGAGAGGAAAAGTGTCTTCGGATTGGATGGGTTTCAGGTGGACAGGGAGGATTTATCACTTATATTTGGTATTCTCCAGGTGTATGAGGAGGCTGGGTGTGTGTGTGTTTTTTTTAAAATCATACCTTTATTGCCAGCCATGCTGCGCTGCAGGATCTGCTCCACCCTCACCGCCATGTCAGACATGTTCTGGGCTATGGCCTGGATCCGCTCCACCAGGCCTATAGGCTGGATCCTGACACAAACACAGACACACACAAACATCTTCTCATGATAGAAATCCTCTTTAAACTGCAGTCAAGCATCTTCAAAACAGACAGAATAAACTAGATCTCCTTCATGGAGTCCTTCCATCCAGAAGGATCTGTCGTCCTCGCAGTCAGCGTGAAGTATTTGGAAAGAAATGCTAATTATTTAGGACTTGAGGCATGAAATCGAAAAAGCTCTTAAACACTGACAGATAATTTATTTGTGGAGATAATAAAGTAACTCAGCATATTAAAGCAGGTCCATGGGGGAAATAATACCAGAAGACAATTAGGTTGCTGGCAAATGTGTTTCGCTGCATTTGACCTTGTGTCCTATATACTGAGTCATATCTTGGAAAAAGCTTGAAAATGATCAAATTTGGTGTTTAAAGGTTGAATTTCAAAATTAATTTTTTTAATACTTTTTACTGTTTTTCTGGAGCATTCGTTTTCCAGATTTGAAACTTTGCAAAATTGCGATCTGTAAGACTTTAAGGGGGAAATACGGTGGCCGACAAGGGCCAAACGTACTGCAACGGCCCAATGCGTCTCAGTTACAGAAAACAGCTTCAAGTACATAAACGACGCAAATTCAACACAAGTCTAAACGAGGTACAAAAAGAGGAACGTGGTGCAAATGAAAAAAAACTTGCGTACTTGGTAGTGAGAAACATAGACATATGTACGTATACATGTCTATGTTGAGAAATGGCCCATGGTTCAGTTTGCTGTCCTGTCTGTTTTTTCATTTGCACCACGTTCCTCTTTTTGTACCTCGTTTAGACTTGTGTTTGAGTTTGTGAATTTGCATCGTTTATGTACTTGAAGCTGTTTTCTGTAACTGAGACGCATTGGGCCATTGCAGTGCGTTTGGCCCTTGTCGGCCACCATAGGGAAAAGCTGTGAAACGCTGAAACTTTTAGAGTTTTAAAAAGGCGAATCTTTGTCTTGAATTTTTTGTACATTTGCACTTGTACTGATGACTGTTCTTTCAGAGCTGAGTTTGCACCCAATTTAAGAAATCTTCTTGCACATCTACGAGCTTTCCAATCACACGGTTTCTGGCAGTGTTGGCTCACAGCTCCGGTCTGAAACTCGAAAGCAGACGGTCTGAAAAAAACAAATCCACAATCCTTGAGGATCTCTGTACCATTTGTTTGTTCTCTGCTGAAGTTACAGTCCAATCATACGTTGTATTTAACAGGCTGGATTGACAGACTGCTCCACCGATGACTAATGCACACAGGATACATGAACAGGAAACATGTTTTTGTGCTTTGTGGTTTCTCCAGGCTATCAAGGCATTATGCAAACCTTCGAAACTTCATCATCCAGTCTTTAAAAAACTTCCCCCCCGCCATAAGATTTCAGGACTTCAAACACTGAGCACTGTTTGTCCAACACAAAAGCTGTTGGATAAATAATCAGAAACCGCTATTTACAATGGAGAAGGAGATGTGCTGGATGAAACATGGAGAGAATAAAGAGAAAAGAAGGGGCTGAAATGCACATTACAGTGCAGTATTACACTATGTCTCCAAGAGATTTGGAAAATCTCTACCACGTCGAGAGAGAAGTCATGTTCTGCTACTGTGTGCAGCCTCACCAGAAACATTCCCTTAACATACTGGCTGAGGCAACCACCAGTGCAGATGAGACATCGTGTCAAACTTTGTCTCTCTGTGTAACAACAGAATTTCAAAGGGAAGAAACAAAGCGCTTCAACAATTGTTAGCCCAACAGCTTAGGATTGTACCGCAGATACCTTCATTATTTGTTAAAGGATTCATGCAATGAATTATAGAATGTTTTTAAGAAAAAACTGTGTTTTGCCTCAGCTATTAGAAAAAAAAAATCAATGAGCTCCCATTAGTATTCGAAACACCACAAAATAGCTAAAAGTTTCGGACTCTCAGATGTACTAGATATCTGACAGTAAAAGACTTTCTGTGAAGCTGGTGCTGCTTCTTATGACCATTTATTTCATTTTCCGTTGCCTAAGTAACTAATTTCTTGTCTAATTGGTGCAGCTCTCACCACAACTTGTAATTATTCAGATTATCAACTGAGCTGACTGATTATTTTCAGCAGAAAACACAGAAAAATGCCAATCACAGTTTCCAAAAAGCCATTTTCTAAGATCTATCTATCTTATTAATGCAGCATTATCAACGTATAATTGAATAATTTGCAAAACAATTTAAGAAAACTGAATATTTGTTTCACTTTGCACTGTTTCAACCTACTGAAACTCAATAAGGGCCACAGAGGCAGTTGTTCCATGTTCCATTGGGATACTGGATCACTATCCTTGTTACACTCTGCTTACTCTAATACATTTGCACTGGCCGGAAGTATTAAGAGTCACAGAAGACTTTGTCATGGTGCCCCTTTATTCACTAAACCCCTACAATCTTCTCTGCCAACACAGAACCGCCAGCCTCTTCTGGTCTCTGCAGTATTAAGCAGTAAGAGGATCCACCTGGTGGCACAACCAGGTACTGCAGCTAATGTACAGTACTTAAAGTGACTTTTTAATAATACGTTGGAAAATGGTGTCGGGTATCAGCAGATACTAGATATTAAATGGCTCGGATTGGGGCCAAATCAGAACATCCCTACTATAAAGAAATGAACAGTCAATGCACCTCGGATAGAACCTAATGTTATGCTTTAATCAGCAGACAGGTCCGGAGTAATAATAATAAGACTTTTAGCAGTTGCAGGACAGCAAAGATGTACGATTCTGTCAGGTAATTTGCCAAAGTCGCAGTATCTTGTGATACACTGTTTCAGCACGTTGATAGTATAGTTCAGCAGCAGAAGAAACATTCATGTAATTAGTTAAAGTAAAGTTAAAGTCAAATTAGGTAAGTAAAACAAGCAACACGAAGTAGTCCACTACGTCTGTGAAGATTCTCAGTCATCTAGGTCTTGGTTATCCTTGCAGTTCAGAACTGATGAAGCCTCTTGGATGAGGGGTGAAACGTCCTCAAGCAAGTCCAGATGCTACGATTGAAACTACGAGGATAGCCCACTACAAGTAAAAGTCGTGCATTCAGAACCTTATTAAATTAGGTGTCAGTGTTTCACTGTAATATATGACGTTTTAGGTTAATATTACTGCTGTAGACGTTTAAGGCTGAGCTCATTTTAACTACTGTATTTACTGTCAAGTAGTTTAATCTAGAGCAATGCATCATATTCAATAAAATCATCAAAGGTCTGTGGAGTTGCTGTCCTGTAGGAATAAATAGTTTAGATCTTAAGAAGTACAAGAAGTTTATCACAAACACTCAAATCACCAAACTTGGAGATACGTGGTATTGGGTATGAAAAACTGTCATCTTATGAGTAAGTAGTGACTACAGCTGCCAGACTGATGCAGTGGAGTAAAAAACATTATATTTGCCTCTGAGATTTAGTGGAGTAAAAGTAGAAAGTTGCACAAAATAAAAGAACTCAAGTGAAGGAAAAGTACCTTGAATTCATACTGAAGTACACAACTAGAGGGACTCACATGATGCACTGGGCTCCTGTCCTCTCCTCTCTGTACTGTCATATATCACCATTACATATGACTAACCAATGTTCCCCCCCCGAGGTTCTGTGTCCTGCTCGTTCTCTCCGTGGATGTCTCTGGATCTGGAGCTCAACATCCCTGATCTGCAGCCTCTGGCCTCACCACCTCCCATCCCCACCCCAACCTCTCCTGCTATCCCTCCCTCCCTCCTCTTCCCCACTCCAAACCCAACCGGTCGAGGCAGATGGCCGCCCTCCCTGAGCCTGGTTCTGTCGGAGGATTATGTTCCCCCTTCCCTACCATGGGGGGTTTTTGGTTCCTTCCCACCGTCACTGACTGCTGCTCATAGGGAATCCAAAAGCAACTTTGGATTGTTGGGTTTTCTGTTTCCTGTTTTCCTGCTTCCTGTTCTTTCTTACAATGTTTAGCACTATGTGACGACTTATGTTGTAAATGTGCGCTATATAAATAAAATTGAATTGAATTGAATAGAGTAAATGTACTTCACCATAGATGTCACTGTTCCAGGTTCAGTGCTGAGAGATGAGACACATCGTCACTAAGAATAAAGTTGCTTGCGTGAGACCAACAATAATAACGTTGATTCATGATAAATAATGTTCGATTTTTATTTCTTATTTCATGGGCTATCCTGGATTGTTGTGGCGCTGCATATATAATATCAATTTATAAGCTAAACACTGCAGCATTCGAATGCTGATTTGAAAGGCAATTACCGGGGCAACGGGAAGCTTCGAGCTTCTATAAAATCCAGCTGATGATGTGGAGACTTTTATTTTATTCCATTTCCATTTTCATGTGAGCTCATTTGGCCTGGTATTTGTATTTTCTTTATTATGCCATGGGTTGCTACGCATAGTTTATAGACACCTTCCAAGCAAGATATGTGCTCTGCTTTAAAAGACAAACTATAGTCATCACATAATTTTCTAACTTTATGTGTCGCAATTACTAGATTTACTTTGCGGAAAGTGTTTTGCAAGAGGAAAGCTTGTAAATACTTAATGCGTGCAGCTGCTGGTGAATCCCATTAAACTGGTGGGAGGCAGTCCTTGCAGTGTGATCCCCGTCTACACAGCTCAACCCACATTTAGACACACTTCATAGCGTCTGACACGCAACAACTATAGAAAAAAGTAAATCCCAAGTTTGAACTTTTGCACATCAGCACGTGACTTTAAGGACGGGCTCTGCCTGGGTTTTAATCAACCAGCATTCATTGACGGAACCACTGTTTTGCACTGTGTCATTGCTGTTCTACATGACATTTAAATGAATTACTTTAATGAGCAGTCTGGGTGTGTAGTACAATTTCTGGAATTTATATTGCTCATTAAACAGCCCGGAATATGTAAACCCAGAAAACTCACAAAAACAAATGGAGCAGCGGTTCAGAGCCGTATGCAGATCAAGAAGCAATTGATTTCATTGAGGCAGCATTTATTATTATTGTGTGTGTGTGTGTGTGTGTGTGTGTGTGTATGCGTGTGCATGTCGGGGGGGAAAAGCAATCCAACTATGCTTATACGCATAACTTAACATAATCCCAAAGCCCAATTTCATTCCACTTCATTCTATGTATGCAATTCCCAGGAGGCGAGTGGTAGTAACATCTTCTTCTATCATTTAAATTGCTGCTGGTCAGCACAAATTACACCGAATAGTCAAGTAATCGCGCACACAGACGCACACAAGTAAAGAAGCTGTTACTCGTGCAGACAGACATCAGTCGTCTCGCACAGAATCCTCCTGTCTTCACACTGCGGGGAGAGGAGAGGCTACAGGCAGCTGAAGAGCAAGAGGACGACTTAATTACTTTATCGACATTATACCAGGTCGGCAAAGTTTTCCCTGCCTGAAGATCTCACAGTAATCACTGGGGTCAACCCTCACCCTGAGCTATACAGAGTTTCTTTTTTTTATCCAGAGTGAGGTAGAATGAAGCCAAGAAATATTCACATGCAATATATTTTAACTACCAAGTTGCGCCTAAAACTATTTGACCTTTGTCACCGTAACATTTCCAGTTTATTCCCTGAGAGGCCAATTAAATGATTGTTAGAACGATGTGACTGAGAGCATATATCCTCGGGGCATTCTGCTGAGAAAATTAAACTGTAAGTGTAATATCAAACTGCCGGTAGAAATAATAATATGCAGAATTTTGGCCGCAGTACAATACATATTTTCCCTGAGGCTTCTGAGAAGCAGGGGTCGGGTCAGGTGAGGTGTTGTACTTCTGTCATCGTTCATTATTTGCAGTCAGCAGCAGTTACACAGTCTCAGACACACTGTGAAATGCAAATGCTACTACAATATCTTTTCGTATATTACCCGATATGCTTATATTATGGTGTGCAATAGTGCAGGCTCCCTTTGAAGTGGATTTCAGAGGAGACAGTTCCTGGCTGTGAGGAAGAGGGAGGTGATGTCCAGGAGGGTAACTAACAGCAAAGGCACAATCAGGAGGGAGCTTCCTCCCCTTAAACCTCGGGTAGGTGCGGGCATGAGAAAAAGTCTGTTTCCAAGGAAACCACAGAGCACACAACTCTGGGCTGGCTGCTTCAACTTGTCCAGCAAGACACCTGCTATTCCTTTTTCATATGACAGTCTCTTTCATTTCTCCTGCTGCCCAGGGAGGGAGGATGGGGGGAGGGAGGAGGATGGGGTTTGTTTTAACACATATCTTCTTCAGCGCCATGCAGCTGCTCCAGTGGCATGCTCCAGGGCTCCACACTTGGCCCTCTACCTTTTCTTCACACCGTATCTCTCCGGTCCACTTCAGCCTCCATGTTTTTATCTCGCAATTACTTATGCCAATGAATTTTCCTTTGGCGGACAGGTTGAGCTGGAGAATGAAAGATGTATACTGCAGACCACCTCCAGTTCAACTTTAACAGCTTTGAGCTTCTGTTCTTCCCCTATCAACACTGAAAACACCATAGTATAGAGTTTTTTGTTTTTTGACCATGTATCTTACGACGGAAGTCAAGAACGGTGGAAGCTGGTTTGCAGCCTGTAGCGGCTGAAACTGGGACTCAGTCACTACAAGCAGATTTATTTAGATATATCTTAGATCACATGTCTTGTCCCGTTGAAAATATCATGCAAAGCTTTGGGCACCACTGGTCAAAATTTATGTTACTGTGGCCATACCGCCTTGTGGATGCCCAATGCCTTCAGATCTCTAAAGCGAAGCAAGGTTGGGCCTGGTCAGTACCTGGATGGGAGACCGTGAGGGAACACCAGGAAGCCTGGGTGGATGCAGCGTGAGAGTGAGTGGTTGGTGGTGGTTGGAGGGGCCGATGGAGCAGACTGGCCTCCGTCAGTCTACCCCAGGGCAGCTGTGGCTACATAGGTAGCTTACCACCATCGAGTATGGAGTGAATGAATAAGGCAATGTAAAACGTCTTTGAGCGCCTAGAAAAGCGCAATATAAAACCAATGCACTATTATTATCATTGTGAATTTTTAAGTGAGTGGAAGATGAACTAATTTCCAAAAGGCATAAAGTTACAGATGAGCCATTCTTTTTCAACACTTTATGCAAGACAAGAGTATTTTTTTTCTTTTTTTACAAGTTTAGAGTGAAAAAAGAACAAGTTTGGGCACTTTAAGAGATTTGAGAGATGATCAGTTAACTTTTACCCAGATATCTCATGTAAATTAGCTTGCTGGGATTTTTGGCTTGTTCGCGACCATCACTAGCATGCAAAACACTCTGGCTTTTCAAATAAATCAGCAGCCGTGGGCTCCTCTGAGCAGCTGCCGAGCAATGGAATGAAATGAAAACAAGTGATGCCCGTGAGGCAGGAGAAGGCTTTAAGAAGCAAAGTAGTTTCAGGTAGCCGTTTCCTCAGTTCTTATTGTAATTAAAAACTGGCAGTTAACAGGAAAACTTTCTGAGAGAACTGCTCGTAAGATCACTACGGAGGCAGCAAAAGACCTTTGGGAAGATTTTGCAGGCTCTGTAGTGATGGGGAATTACTCTACTGTGCAGCAACACATGCACAATTATGACCTTCACCGAAGTCAGCAGAAAAAAAACATGTTCCTGCATCCTCATAAGTAGAATATTTGGACAAAATCCAGCCTTAAAAGTTTGCAAATAAACATCTAAAACAAGCCTGATGCATTTTGGTAATCCTGTGAACTCAAAATAGAACTTTTTGGCCACAATGAGTAAAAAAGTTTGTGGAATTTCATGAAAAGAGCACAACTACCAGAACTGTTAAGCTCCAGAGGGGATTGAATATTCTTTGGGCTTTTATTACAGCCACTGGAAGCGAACTTCACTCTACCTGCAAGAAATAAAATGAAGGAGGAGATGGCTGCCAGAACAGGATAATAACCCTAAACGCACCTCAAAATGCACAACAGACAACCTCAATAGATGCAAGCTGAAGGTTTTTCCGAACCTAAACATCGCCACAAAACCTCTCAAAAGAGCAGAACGACCTGAGAGTTTCACAGAATTTGAAGCCGTTTGCAGGAAAAAATGGAATGAAAAATCCCCCAAACAAAGAACTGAAAGACTCTTTTCAGGCGACAAAAAGCTTTGACAAGTTGTGAATTTTAGCAAAGGCCTGCAACTAATGACTGACCATGAAGGGTGGCCAGACTTTTGCTTTGGGCCTTTTCATTTTTTATTTTCCAACTGTGACAGATGATACAGAATAAAGAGAAAACAAAAAGATCATCTTTTACTCGCTTTACTATTCACAGTAGCAGAATTTTTGACTTTAACTTTTGCATGGCGCTGAAAATACAACATACAAAAGCCCAACATACAATCAATTGGTAGTTAACTTACTTATAGTGAATGACTGATAGAATAATTTATAACTTATTACTATGATGTTACTTTCCATCTAGTCTAACACTTCTGCCATGCAACTGTCTGATAAACAAGACAAAGTCCTGCAGCTGTTGAAATATGTATGAATTTTTTATTTGTCTGCTTAGTAAATAATAAAATCTGTCAGTTAACGGTACGAGCTAAGTGTCCACCGGACTCAAAGCTATTTGGTCCCTCATTAGTGTCAAACCCAAAGCTGTGAAGTCCTGAAAGGTCACGGCGAGAACTTTTTGGAGGACCACTCAGGCCTGACCTTGCAGTAACATTTGCATTTCCTCTGATGCATGCAGACAGGCTGTGCTGTTTTATGTATCATGTAGTATAGCAGAGCCATGCCGGTTGTGACCACTGCTCAGGAACAAGTCTTCACCAGCTCTCTCGCTGACCGCTGCTGAAACAAACCGTCTCTGTGGTTTTTGGCTGCAGACTCGGCTGTCACTGCGACTGTAGTCATGGCTGCACATTGGCTGCTAAGATTATGGCTGTGACACATTCATTTTTAATGGGTGCAGCAGTGAGCACATGCAGCGGCTCTGTGTGTGCACCGATGGCTGTGGAAGTATTGAAGCTACTGTATTCCTGAACTTCTTGGTAACACATTGGCCACAGAAGCCCCACAGTCCAGACAATAACCAGATCCAAAACTTATCACAAAGTAACACGAAAGCAGTCCTCTGAAAATCCTCAGTTTTCCAGTCTGTGTAAGATCAGTGCATCTTGTACATTTTCCTGACTTTACAATAAAAGCAGCAGTGGTGGCTCAGTGGTTGAAGCTCTGGGTTACTGATCAGAAGATCAGCCCACGTACTGCTGCCACTTTTGTCTCTTGAGCAAAGCCTAACTGCGGAAAAAAAGAGAACTTCACAGTGCTGCCGTGTATTTGTGACAAATAAAGGTGCCTTTCTTCTTCTAAGAGCACCAGAAGAGTTCAGAGTAGAGCATGAACTAAACTCATGCATTATACTGATAGAAATGTTCACTAAAACACAAACACTCTTCTTGCTTAGTTACCCTATGAGCATTAATTTTTTCCAGAGCTGATCATTCAGAAACAAACTAAAATGTCTTTCTTTACCAACCTCCTTCAATTTTCTAACATGTATGCAGGTGCTGTGCCTTCAGGGAACAAGTGACAAACATGAATGAGATGCATCGGCTGCATCCTCTGCTTGAACATCAATGTTGGTCCATTCAGCTACAGAACGAAACATCTTCTTGTTATTTACAGCATCAGCAGCATATAGTTGAGAGTCGCACTCTACCTGTCCAGGGCCGAGCTGAGCTCATCCAGCCGGTGCGTGTCGCTGGTGTTCCCCAGTTTCGACAGAGCGTCCATCCTTTTCATGATCACCTCCAGCATGTCACTGATTTTTCTCAGCACCCCGCGAGACTCCTGGCCGCCAAGTACTAACAAAAAAAACCACAGACAGACAAATGCTGTGACTAATGATAAAAATAAGATGGCTAAAAGAGGTCAAAGAATTCAAGAGCAGCGTGATAAAGTAGAATAAGTTATGAATTCAACATGTTTTCAACGTTATACAGTGTGCATGTACATAAACATACTTATATATTAATGTGTGGCTTTATAAGGCCAGTACAGCAAAACATGCTGTCCTAGCAGCGCTTTGAATGTACCGATGTAGCATAGACACACCAAGGCCACATTTTAAATGAGTTTCAGATCCCACTACACCACGCTTTACCTTTAAACGTCATTTTAGTCCGTTTTCTACTTAAATTCGTCCCTCATTACCAAACCTGGCAGCTCAGCGAGGAGTCAGTGCTCCAGCAAAGCTTAAGAATCGGCAAATTAGTCTCTCAGTATTGGATTTGTCTTCCTGCCTGGCTTAAATTATTAATGACCTGACTGGTGATAAACCAGAAGGATGCTGTTAGCAAACACCAAGTCAATTAATGAGCCAGCAGCCGCAGACAATAAGGTCAAAGAAGGTTCTTGACTGCATTGATGGTGAGCCGAGGTCCTGACCCTGCGCTGTTTTCTTTGATCACACTAAGCTCAATGCCAAGCATAACTATTAACAAGGAACTGCATCGACCGCTAAGACGTTAGCGTGTTGCCTCAGGCAGGAGCTCTTAAGTCGTTTTTGATGAAGAAAATTCAAAGGGTCGAGATAAATAATGCCAGTCTCGGGACTTCAGAGTGAATTTGTGGTCTGAACTCTTGAGGACAAAAAAATACAGCAGAAACCAGCAACAGCCTTATATTGTTCTTGGAGGCTGAGGGTGAAAGTAAAGCTTCTCCTCTCCCTCATCAATTGCAAAAGGCTTTAGAAAGTGCAGCGTGTGCAGACTCACTTCCCTTGTCAGAGTTCATTTATCACCACCCAGGCAAAAGTCACCTTTCACAGAAAAAATTGTATTACATCACCAGTAAATAAAATAAGGAGAGAGAAGAAAAGTTACACTTCTTCTGGTCTTTCTGGTGTTCTTTTTTTTAAAGAGAATCATTCTGTATCATGAACAAATCTCACAAAAACATTACAACGATACACTGAAAAAGCGTTAAAGTGAATCTTACTGGGGAAGAACCCAGATATTCTTCCATTCTTCCAACTTTATTGCATATGCATATTTCTTTTCTTTGGCTTAGCACAGTTTTAGTCATTTCTGGTATCCTCCATCCTAAAGATGTCCCCCTTTGAATAATTCAGCAGTTTGAGAACAAATTTCCATTCCATGGGCAGAAAGAAAGAAACTAAATGAATTTACATTCAGATTTTCTGCTTCATAGCAGCAGTTTAACAATACATCAGACAGAAGAACGATACAGGATGAAACAAGCTGATGAGATTTAGGAAGGAAGAAACCACTGGAAGTAACAGATCACAATGCTGTTCAAACTGCAAAACCTGTTGCATCTGAGGCCAAACTAGTAAATCCTCAACAAATAACTGTTTCACCACCTTATTGTACATTTATTTGTGAGGATCAGTTGCAGTCTACTCGCTGCAGTAAATCTAAACACAGCCTCTGGGCTAAAGTGTGGGAAGACCTCGCATTTCTTCACAGCAATAATCCTCACACTCATTGTGCGAGTAAATCACCATTACTGGGACTGAACACGCTTCCTACAATGTACATTTTTAGCACCGAGCCGTATGTATGTTTGCAATCAGCTCCTCGTCAGGCTTCTGTTTGCTCCCGCGGTCTCCTGGGAAACATCGGCTGATGCGTGTTTTCCAGTGCGGATTCAGGTGTGCGTGAGCTGATAGTGCGCGTGAGCTTCTTCTGCACCATTGCTCATCAACTGGTTAATAAAAGGCCGATTTAGCAGCGGCTAATCTCCTTTAACGACTCAATTTCGAAAGTGCCACGGTACAATCGATATTATGAACAAATTCCAATTAGATCACCATTTGTATTGTAGCCTGCTGCGTGTGTGTGAGAGCTGGGAAACTGGCTGACCAGCTATAAACAGCTGCCCTCGGAGAGTCCCATGGGCTGCACTTGGGAAAATGTTTCCTCCTCCAAACAGACAAGTCGATGCCACAGGTTTTTACTCATTGCTCGTCTTGCCAGCCAGTATCTCTTTATCTGTTCAGCCCTGAGTGTGTTTCAACCTTTCTCCCTCACCTGCTTCTAATTTTCTCATCAGCTCCCCAAAATATAGCATGTTCCCTCTTCAACGAGCCACAGCTCCTCAGCAGATTGTCCATCTGCCTCCGCGGTTGAGCCGTTTGTCTATTAATCCTGTCAGCCCGTTTACTGCATTCTGCTCTTATCGGCGACATTAGTAAATGCTGCCTTGACCGTACACACTTCTGCCTGCAAGTCAGCGGCTGTTGGCATATAGAGCTAATCCTTCAGGCGTTTCTAGAAACCTTTCAGCTGGGCAGAGAGAAGTGTTGATCTGCCCAGAAAATGGCCATGAGTGCGTGAGGACCAAGTGAAACAGGGAGAGGGTGGCAGTGCATGAAACACAGCCTGTCAACATGCATTCATAGATCACTGCAAAAGCAATCTGAATGTCTTTCTTAGATTTAGAGGTCCAGTTTTCATTAAAATCCTCACACAAAGTCAGCAAAAGTCCCTCATGTAGGGACTATAATTCAAAAAGATATTTAAAAATTATGCTAAATTGCACGACGAGGAGTTAATAGTCAAGTCACTTTACAAATAAACTGCAAAACAGGTGAGTACACGGCACTGCTGTTGGAGCTACATCCCATCTTAATAGGAAAAAACAACTACACTAGGAGGTTGAAGTACAGCATGTGGTCAAAAAGCATCTTGAGTATTTTTCGAACATGACATCAAGCAGGACTGACATGTCGTGCTCGCATGCAATCCGCTCTCTGCAGGAAGTCTGACTGCTGTTGCCTTCAATCATGCAACCCGCTGGGCAGCTTTAACAAGTGTAGAATTGTACAGTGCGTAGGTTTAGAGTGCGTCATTATTATATATTTTTTCTACTCCCTTTAAGGATAAAATACCTGAATGCAAATTATGAATAACTGAGGATGTTGCTCTAACGAACCTCACCTTTAAATAAGGATAGTGAAGCGAATCAAACTTCAATGAGGATTGTGTGGTTATTTCATACAATTTTAGGTATTTGAGCCATTAAAAAAGCACATTTAGCTGCAGCTCTAAAGAACTAGTTTCTATTAAAATGGATAGCACATGAACATACTGAAAAAAGTTGTGATGGTCAAACTTAGTCTGTCAAGGGTGATGAACTTAAAGGGTAGATGACTTTGCAAGTTTACTATAAATTGAATAAGAAAAGTGAAGTGACATCAGAGAAGAGGTCAAGCTTTGTTTGATTGCATGAAACACTTTAAGTCTTTTGCCCTCTACAGTTGGAGTTGCTGTCAAAATTGGAGAACAGCCCGGCGCAGGACTGGGCCACATAATTTTGAGTAAAATCCAGAAAAACCTGGCAGAGGATCCCATCAGAGATAAACAGGAATCACTGATGCAGCTTGAAATATCTGAAATAGGATCAACAAGTGTGGCTACAAGGGGAGAGTGATACAGCAGAAGAGCTCGACAGGAAAGATGAGGATGAAGGTGCAGAACAACATGCACAAGACATGAGCTTCTGGAGGTGTGTGTCATTATAAAACAAGTCCAAAGCATGCCTTCTGTCTGTATTTTAAAATTTAATGCAATACATTTTTAACCAAGTAGTTTTTGGAGCACACAGGCACTCAAATGCAAACCAGTGTGAGAAGAAGTGTTCATATGTGTTTATTTGGTTAAAGCAACAGCACAGCATTTAGACTAGAGCTACATTACTGTAGTACTGGACCATTACTATCATGCATCAGCAAGTAACAGTACTTTAACCCTCATTCTACCCACATATTCAGTGTACAAGACCTATCAACAGAGGACAGGAAAACTTAGATAAGTAAGGTTAATTTGCATATTGTGTAAAATAAATGTGCTAACTGCATCCTTTATCTCGAGCACAATCAATTTTTTCTCCATTCATTTTCAGTAATTTCATGTAAATATTGAATCTGCCACTGTTTGGTTAAAAAAATCCACACTGCTGTCGTCCAAAACTACATTGCAGATATATTCTCCATTCCTCACAGCCAAACCCATGTCGAAGCTCCAAATCGATCGTTCTCCTCGCATACCAATCCTTCTCTCCCACTTGTTCTGCAGCCTCCAGAATGCTTACATTTGTCCTCTGACTGCATGTCAACTATATGTACGGCGCACTACTTTCATCCCACTTGACCAACAGAACAAAAGCATTGAATCTGATGGTCGTAAAGCATTTGATCAGGAAATTATGCATTGCTTTGAGCATTATTTTGTTTTAGGAAAAGCAGCATTTATAGGAGTAAATCCACCCCCGACCCCCAGGAGCCAAATTAAAAACAGAAAAACAATTATATGTTGTTATTAGGAACAAAATGATTGGAATCATAGAATGAAGCATCTGTGAAAAATGAAAAAAGCATACATCAGTGGTGTTTTGTGTGTAAAATCCTAAAGTAAAGTAACTAATACTGTGGAATCAATGTAGTGCAGCAAACAAATACCTCAAAATCATATTGGAGTACAGCATTCGAGGTGAAATGACCAACTTAGCAAGAAAAACTGCTGTTGTATATTTAAATACGTTGCTGGGTGTTGTAGATTTCAGTGTGTTATCACATATTTTGAGGAGTTGTTGCTTGAAAAGGTTCATTAAAAACACATTTCTGGCTTAGTTTTTTTTTCTTTTTGAGCGCATCATGCTGTCCGTGTTTGAAAACCATGTTCAATCAGTTTTTTAATTAAAAAGTTTTCCTCTTTCTCTACCAGGTGGAACATCAGAAAGGAGAGAATGACGAGATATGTTGACCTCCTTGCAGAAAGTTTGAAGTTTGGGCATTTTTGTTGTCTCATCTTTAGCAGTAGAGACATTTTGTCAGTGCTCAGAGTGGAAAAAAGTCTCCCCTGATCCAAACATTGGCATGCATGTCAGCCGGTATCAGTGGATCATTAAGTAGTTTATTCCATTATGAATCTCTACAGCAAATAAAAGATACCAGGAGATATTGCTGATGTTCATGACATACATTTATGCAATCAAAGCAGCAATCAGTTCAATGATTTGAGTGAAAAATACAGGACTATATGCAGCATACGACTGACTATAATGCAGTCAGCAGGTTGGGATGCCCTTAGCTCCTGATATTCCTAGTCCTGACCTCCTTGAGACCTTCAGCAAAACCCTGCTAATGTCTCCTTGATACCTGAACCTTAAGTCATGTAAACCATTTGCCACTGGCACACACGTGACACCCCACTGCTCCCACTACAGTCCTCATGCCTTTAAAACAGCTCTGTTGGTTGAAGGATAGGCAGACCCACACAGAACAGGGCGAGGCATAAACAAATAGCTGTTGAATAGAATATTTCATATAGAATCTTAAGGAATGTGAACATTAGCATTAACATAAGTAAGAAACTGTAGAACCTTAGCTCTGCTGCCTGGGATATTGGTTTAGTCCTTATAATGAATAAAAGAGTTGGAACTGAACCTTGACTGAGAGACGAGATAATGATTGTGGTGTCTTGAAGCTATGTGCAGAGGAGGTCTGGAGGCTGTTGCTGGAAAGCACAAGTTCCATATTGTACACATATATGAATGCATGACCTGTTGCAGTTCATCAGACTTAATAAATAGTTATTTTTCAGTGTCACTTTTGTCAGACACAAAGTCAGAACAAAGCCCCTGAAGCAGCTGGCAAGCAAGACACAAACAACACAAGAGATACTCTGGCCAGGCAAGACAGACAGTCTATAAACAGACGCACAGAGATTTAATGTTACTACTGTTTGCCCAATCCAACTTGCATACTAAGCAGCCCAGCTCAGCAAACTAAATATTTGGATAATTTCTTCTCTGATGACTTAAACTAGCTGCCAATAATGAATAGGAAAAGAGCATCACCAGCTGCCCCCTGGGTAATGCAGTTCATTTAGGGCCATTATGAATCACTCAGTGAAACAAGTGGCAACATCTGGGGCTGAAGAAACTGCAGTTCCTCAAATGTCCACTTGAGGCTGGCTCTAAGAGCGAGTCAATCTCCAAAGACCCCCCATGTAAAAATATCCGACTTGACAGCAGAACTAAACATGTTTGGAGCCTGGTGCAAAAACACTTTTGGACTCTATGGCTAATTTTTGTGTTCATGAAAATTGCATAGGGAGTTTATTTTAATTAAGCGCTGTTATAGGACAGCCGATGACCCAGAGAAGTTTGCATGGCCCACATCAGCTCTACTGATGCCTCATCTCTTTGCTCATTTTTGGGTTAGTCAGGAGTTAGTTAGTCAATGGTTTTTTTACAAATTCTTTATCTAAGAGTCACATTTTTAATGGTATTTAAAGGTAAAAAGAAATCAGAAATGTTCAGAATATTGTCCAGTCCTACCACAGCCATTTAAAACCATATATAAAGTAGAAAACTGATATGGACAGGACAGAATTGTGCACTGACAGCTTGTTAGAAGTGCCATACTCAAAAAGAAGCCCCAGTATGCCAAAGACTAAAACGTACAAGTGCGAGAACTGCGCCCACTTTAAGCAGTGCATTTTGTCCACAGTCATCCTCAACAGAATCCAGTAAGAGATGAAGCCTTATTGCACCTGTGTAAAATTGTATCTTTACTTTGTGCACAACATTACTTGTATTTTTGTTATCATTGTAAATGTGGCCATTTATGCATCAACAAGACTACATACTGTACAAAAGCATCTTGTCTGGTTTATACTCAACTACTTCTTCTCCCCATTAGCACCTCTGAAGCTAAATAAATAACTCCTGTCATCTCTGATATGCACTCTAACTGGCTAGTATTCTTAGCGATGCAGGTTACGGCCAGACCTGTGCTGCTCACCTGTCACCGGCATGAAATCATACATTCCCTCCTGGTCTGAACTCAGACATGCTCAGCCAACCCGCTCCCTGTCCTCTCACTCCCAATTCAAATATTCATTACAGAAAGGGCTGATTGAGATTGAGTTGCCCTCTTATTTTTGGCACCTATGAGGGAGCTGCCGGATCCAGAAGCTATTAGAGCAGAAAACCTCTGTCACTTATCATGTGTGCAGCTCCAACCTCTTATTATGCCTGACAGCGCCGAAAAGGGGAAACTACCTGCGCTACTTTTTAATCACGGCTCTCTCGAACTTCAATTAAAACCTTAATCTGTCTCTTTCGCTTGCTATCTCCCAACCTCCGCTTCCAGCCCACGGTATGCAGATAGAGCAACGCATTTAGTTAAAAGCATGATGAAGTTTCGCTAGACTGGAACGCGGCAGGATCTTCACCTTCATCAGTGTTGCTGCGAATGTAACTTATATTGTCAGGAGATGTTTGATACATAGGTGGTGTCTTAAAATAGAAAACCACACACAGCAGCTTGCAAAGTGAGGAAAGGCCGCTAACAGACAGCGTTGGGAGTCGCAGCTCTTGTTCTTTATGCTCTGCACATTCAGTTTGAAATAAAATCTTGGACATTAAAGTGCCAAGTCTCAGCTTTGATCTGAATAGGTTTATGTTAATATTGAAAGAAGTGTGTGTGAGCTATAGCCCTTTTACCACACAGGATCCCGGGTTTAACGGGGCTAGTAAAGTATTTCATTTTGTGGAAAACTTAACTTTGAATTTATAGGCCGCTACTGCCAAGAAGTCCTACATCCATCAGCAGGTGCTTTACATCTTCCCTGGTGCTGCTCTGCCAGGCCTTTACTGCAGCCTCCCTCAGACCGAGCCTGTCGAGAGTCTCTCCGCCTTTACAGCTCAGTCAAATTGAGATCAGGAGAACGGCTCTGCCAGACGGGGGGATATTCCATCTCTTCATCCTGAAAAGCTCTTTGGTTACTTTGTCGGTATGTTTTGTTGTCCTGCTGAATGATGAAATGCCGTCCAATGAGTTGTGAATGTGAGCACACAGAGCGCTCCTGTTTTCCTTCTTGCGTTCATCCTTTTGCTTATGTCGGCGGCGGAATCATCAATAAATGCCAGTTCCAGTGGCAACCATAAAGAAAGAGACGCCGCCTTGTCTGACAGATGAAATGTGATGTTTTGGGTCATGACCTGTTCCTTTTGGGCTCCACACTTTGCTTTTTCTTTTGTTGTTTAGAACTTCAACCTGACCTTTATGTCTTTGAGGCTTACCGGAGCTTTACATCATGTGGTGAATCCACATGGTTTTTCTTCACAGTGATCTACAAAACGTGTGCTACAAGACAGTCGCCTTTTTCTAGTGTCCCTGTTTGTACCTGCCATTTAAAAATGAACCTGCTACACTGCTGATTTTGATAAACCACCTACCTTTGATGTCTCTTTAATAGATTTTTGCTTCTTTTTTGAGCCTAATTAAGACGTTCTACACTTGGATCGTCACGTCTTTGCTTGTCATTTTCACTCAATCTAAATGGCAACTTTTAATCAACCACACCAACCACACGTGAGCTGCACTGTTAAAACAACACACACATTAAGTAAACAAGTGTCCAATTACTGGAATCCTTGCAGTTTCTGAACGATGTGTTAAACGAGCCACACCGATCAGCCACATCATAATGACCACTGACAGGTGAAGTGGTTAACATTGATCATATTGGTACTATGTGGTGTTCTGATGGAAAACATTGGATTTTAACATCCGTGTTGATGAGACTTAGACACCCAAATAAACATTGTCCCACAACAAACACACTCCCTCGTGCTAATGGAAATCCCAAATGTCACTGGACTACCCCTGCAGGAAAATGCACCCCACCACAGATGTTGATTTGACCTCCAAACTTCCTACACCCCATTCTGATCAAGCATCAACAGGATGCAGTGGAACAAGTTGGATTGACAGAGGCTCCACTGCACAAGCCAGAGTACCCAAAGGATCCACTGCCAACATCCTGGTTCCAGACCCCATAGGACACCCTGAGAGGTCCTCTGGTCCATGCCCAATGGTTCAGAGCATTTCTGACCACATAAGGGGGACCAACACAGTATCAGGCAGGTGGTCATAATGTTATGTCTGACCAGTGTATATGTCACACACAGTTACTTCAGAGTCTATATAAATCCACTCAAATAAAACTTGAGAATTAGCACTTTAAGGTAATGTTCATTATTTTATTCTAGACTGAATGCGCTTAAGTACAGACCGTAGACAACAACACGCACAAAAAGTAATTATCTGTCCAAATAATTACTGTCTGAACTGTACCCTCATTAAAACGCGCACCTCTCAATTTAGCAAGAAACTAAATTGCTAAATTTAGTTTAATTGCTGTGACACTCTGCAGAGTGCGGCTCTGCAGAGTGTCACAGCACACAGCCACTGTTCAGGACGGAGCTTCAGTAGTTTTATTCTATTGTTTTTTTCTCACTACTTTGCATAAACACATTTCCTGTTTTCACGTTGGAAAAAAAATGGATGAAAGAAACAGAAACAACCGGAATAGCAAATACTACCTGTACCAACAGTGGAAGTGAACTTCCTGACCCAGTTTGCAGCAGGTAATACTTGGAACACATACAGTACGTTCCAAGAGACACTGAAACTTCTATAACATTAAGCTCAGCTAACACAGGCCACTCCACGTTGGCACTATTTACATAAGCAGCTGTGTTGCTTGTGCATTAATTACTCTTGCTTTGGTGTGTTTTGGATGCATGAGCACTGATACGTGCAAATTCCTGCACACAGTTTATGGCCACACTCCAATAGAGGCAATTACATTACGGGAGCCAATTTATAGAGAGTTGTAATCAAAACTGCAACACTTAATTTCCCACTGGTTCCGCCAAGTCACAATTAATTAACTGACAGGACGTGTGCACATAAATGGAAACCAACAGCAGCAGTATATAACAACAGTCCAGTCCACAAATAACTGCTAATGAGCATTTTTGTTTATCGTCCAAGACAAAAATATTACATCAGCACCATCCGGGTTTAAAATATGTCTGTTGTAATGCCAAACAACAACAACAAGAGGGGAAAAAAACGAGGCTCTGTATATCGGCCTCGGCCCTAAATATACAACAAATGGTTCTTAAAATAAAAGACGCTGAAATCCACAAAGCTGTAAACAACAAAGCAATCCGAGACACAGAAAGCATTTTAGCGGTTGGATCTGGGTATGTGTCACTGCCCATCTCGACTAAAACAACAATCAGCACAGTCCCCGCTGTCATACCTGCAGCACAATCCAGGAGAAAATCACTGCTTTCATCACCCGGCGACAGGGGCTCGTGAAAGAAACAATGAACAGTCATCTTTTATTCACACCTCCTCTTTGTCAGACGCCGAGCCAGACACTCGACTGCATTCACAGACGTTCTTAACTGCCGGTGAAGTTCCACCGGTGGCAAAGGTCGCTTTATTTTATTCATAACATCGCCACACATGCTGGGGGGGGGGAGGAGCGCTTCCATTCCGAGAGCATTACTTATCCAATTTTTCATTCAAACAAAGTAGCGAAGTTCGCAGCTCTGATAAACCGGTAAACGCCACACCCTTGCTGTGAGCGATGTCGGGAAAGACTCATTTTAATCCATCAAGTGGCGAAAGCTGCTGAGGCGTGAAATAAAAAAAGGTTGCGCGTCTGAAAGGATCGCGGTAAACAAGGATGCTGAACGATGCTCCCTGCACACCTGATGCTTGGCTGTAAGTCAGCGATTTATTAAACTACTCCCGCAGTCCAGCCGGCAAAGCGTAAGCAGGTAATTATTGTTCTGTATTTTCTTTTTTGTAACTTGTGAGTTATTTCTGGCACCATGCATTCAGTGCAATGAATAGGAATGGGTAAATGTACGGTCCAAATGCAGAGGGGCAGGTGAAGATTTCGGAAAATATCTACCTTTGCTGAGAGATGAAGCCATCTGCAGCAGAGTTTTCCTGCACTTAAGTTAGAAAACTGCAGGTAATGGAGCTGGCAGGTGAGAATAGAGAGGACATTAGCATCTTGAACCATTTAGTCTTACTCAGAGCAGGGCGAAACCTGAAAGCATCCTAGGCCCATTTCTCTCTTTGTGGCTAAGCAGCATTAGGACCCCTGTGGCAAAAGGACACACAGTGAAGGTGGTCTTCAAAGGGCTTATTAGAAAGCTACAGTACACCTCTGGAGCCTTTAAGATATCTCGGATCAAACGCCTCCGCCTTTCATGCCTCCCACTCTGGTAGGAACAGTCTCCCCTCTGTCCCCCTATTACTTTTTCCTCATCATTAGCTCCCTGTACCTTCAAAGGGAAGTAATGAGGGAAACGCATGCATTTTAAATCTGGATATAGCCAGACGCTGTTGTTCTGCGTTTTTTGGATGTGCGGTGTCAGAGAGTGCATCTCGTACACGCAGCACATCGAAATCTATAACACTCCAAAAGCTAAAACCAGGCAAGAGGTAAACAGAAGCACATAAAGAGAAAAGCAGGGAGACAGCTAGAGGGGGACGGGAGGGCAGAGAGAGGAGAAACAGAAGGTAGCAAGACAATAATTACAGATTTTTCTTCACACTTTTTGCTCTTCAGGCAGTTATTGCCATTCACAGGATGAGAAATAAACAGAGGAGTGCTTGGTTTCGGCAAAGCCTGGCCATTTTGTTTACCCTCCCAGACTGAAATTGCTGGAAAGGTTTTTTTTTTATGAAATGTTCACACTCCTAGCATGAAAGCATGTCACGCTCACGTTGGATGCATGTGTGCATTTTACAGTTACATGTGCACAGGCTGGATGGATGTGTACAGTGAGTGTTATCAGAGTGCTGCTCCACTGAACAAAGCATGCCACTTCGTTCATTACAGTAGCTCCAGGGCTACTAATCCTCACTCCCGAACATGCACATGTACACAAACATGCACACACACACACGGAGAATGAGCATTCACATAGCTCTGCTCTGCCTGGTTAGCGGCAAGGCAGCGTTTAATGAGCTGGAGGCCGGTTGCCTTCCCTCGTCAGCAGCCTGTGAGTGGTTAATTAATCAGACAGCTCTCCCGTCTTATCCCCGTGTTTTTTTTCTCCAGCCTCTCACCTTGAACTACCTTAGTGTATACTCTTTCATAAATGGGTGAGATCCTTGAAATTGTCTCCCAAGATGACACCCGATACACCTCACTAAAACATTTCCTGCTGCTATCACTGCACTGACAGAGTAACAGACTTTCCCTAGGGGCTGCTTCAATTATGAGTCAGTCTTGAAATCTTTAATAACCAGGACATTAATCACAGCCAGTCAGTCAGTCAGTCAGACACTCCAACACTATCTTTACATCTTACACAACAAACAACCACACAATAACATGCTGTTTACTGATTGGCCCTGAGACAAGTTGCATTATTCAAGGGGGATGGAATAATTACTGCGGTCTCATTTGAATAGAAATAAATTTCCATCAGTGTGCTACCAGTACAAACTAAAAAAAATCTGGTGTCTCTGGATGGGTTCTGATGGATGGAATCATTGCCTCTCATGCCAGCTGGTATCCGTCACAGAGAATGACACGCACTGTCAACATTGTGCCAGGCGGCGATTAAAAGGTGAGAGACAATAGTCCTAAAGCTAACACCGACTCTCCCGAATGGCTTGGTGCTGTAGTGGTTTATATGCAGAGGCACAGAGCGCAAACACAGGGAACGTGCTAAGAAAGATAACAAGTTCCTCTCAGAGATGCTTGTGCATAGTTCTGATTTCTTTCCGGGGTGGCTTTGATTCGTTGATCTCGGGGAGGGCAAGGTCTCTGTTGCTATTTTGGAATTACTTTGTGATAACTGTAGCCGTCACCCTGAAACGTGCAGCCTTCAAACGGATGCACCACTCTCCACAATCACATTACCTTCCACGTCTCCAGCGCAGCTTCATAATTAATAAGTATAAATATTTTCTTATCATATCTTCACTACCAGGCTAATACATTTTTTAGGCAACTTATTTTTGCTTGATTGAGCTTACAGGACGTGTCCCACTGGAAGAAAACTTGCTCTGCATAATGCATCTACTGGATGTGCGCTATTTGCCTACATACTGAGTCAACAACAAAGCATAGGGATGAGGGAAACAGTTTCCAGTTATTTGCACTACAGGTAAATGAGCGGGTCAAAGTAAGGTCGTGACACGAAGGCAGGCGGAAAAAAAGACGGAGGTGTAAATGAGAGAAGATGGGAGCCTCTCCAGGCGACGCTGCCCCACGACACACTCCTGATTAGCAAAGCGAGCAGGTCTGGCAGCAATCAAGGAGGCCCCTCGGAGCTCTCAGCATGTTGCCATCCTGTTCATTACCAGCGACGCACAGCCACTGGAGTCACAGGCCACCGAGCTGCACCGAGGTGTAACCGCAGGCTTACCTTCGGCTCGCATGGTGAAGGGGGAATCTCCGGGCCGCTTGGCCGAGAACTGGCCCCCTAGGGAGGTCATTAGAAAGCAGAGGCTGAAGAAGCCGATCCCCGCCACGAAGATCCTGCAGGAGAGGAGGGAGAAACAAAAGGCCGATTAGGTGGCAAAAGACCAAAAGACGAGGGTAGGGCTTGTGGTGAGATTATACTTTATCGTGCCTTTTCACAGAGTAAAAACATAATACTATATCAAAAGATGGCATAAAAGAGCATCTGAGAGAGAGCTCAGCCACAGGGACCATGTATATAGTCGCATTCACCATTCAACAGAGTGTAATCACACAGTCTCTATGTGTGTGGCAGCACAGTTCATCTGTAAGTGTGTATATGTGTGTGGGAGGGTATATGTGCAGTGGGTGAAACAGTTTCCTTGCAATGGCTTAGCAGTGTTATTGAGAAAGGAACAATATTCAGCTTATTTTTCCTGCACTGTGGCGCCTTAAAGAGGGCAAAGGTTGGTGCTCTCAACGTAGGACATGAAAGGGGTCCAGAGTGATTTTATCAAACAGGAAGAAAAAAAAGAATCCACAGGACAGAAAAAGGAGCAGGACGTGATGAAAACACGGCAGGTTTCACAGCAGAAGAAACTCCAAGTAAGGACTCTAAATCCTTTATGAAGTTATATGGAGCGTGGAGTTATTTTCTCAAAGTTCATATTGTGCCAATCAAGCCACAGAAAAAGCATTGTGTACTCGGTTGACTGTGTCATTTAAAATGAACCATTACACGGATGGGTTTTCTGCATCACACTCTGCCCCAGTGAGCAAAACATCCAAAATAAAAGCATTCAATTACAGGCGAATGGCTGCGTTTTTGGAGAAGGAAAGCAGCGAACACACACATATATACACACACACATACACACACACATGGCAAACATTTCTCAAGTTCTCCAGCTTTAGAAACAAAACGCTTCGGAGCGATTAACTTAAAACTGGCTTGTCTGCACGCTCCAGGAGTCATGCTGAGAAAATGTGTGGAAACAATCCTTTCATGGAGCAGAACTGCAGGACAGATTGTCACACTCCTGTGCTAAAGAGCCCGTTTCTAAATATTTCTGTAAGGCAGGGATCTGACAACAGCACTGGGCTGCAGCTGGAGTGATGGTGCCACATCCAGTAGGTGAGATAATGGTGATAAAGTGGGGGCAGAGGAGCGTGCATGTGTGAGGAAACACAGCTATGAATCTAGAGTAAGAGCTCTTCTCCCTGCACCATCTACAGCAAGAGTGTCACAGAGGCGTGTTAAATCAGGTGTGGAGCCCCGGCAGAGATGTGCAGCATCACTGTTCTCACCCAGAGAGCTGTGCAGCATCCGGGGGAACTTTACATCTCAGAGTGCTGGCACAGGCGCTGGCATGGTGATCACCAATTATGCATGGGCTCCCCGAGTTTTGGGTTGAGCCTAACTTGGAAGTTTTAATGAGTTTGTGTCAGCTCGGTTTGCTTTCACCGCTTCTCAAGCTGCTGGCGGGGACTTTCAGCTGAATAAGCAAACCTTAATTGTGGCACAGCGGGCACCCCGTGGTTCCAATTAATTCCAATGGCCTGAACTCGCAAGACTTGCTCTAGTGAAGGAAAAAAAACAATCACCACTGTTTTAATGGAGCTGCCCAACCTGCCTCAAACAGTGCTTTAACCAAGAATGATGCAGTTTTTGCTGTATTGCATTAGATTTGTTTGCATTTTTCATGATGTTGCAGCAAGAATAAAGGAAATCTGGTCTCCTGTGGGCTTTTTAAAGGTGAGGAAACAGTGGAAAGCTTTCAGGTTTGCAGCAGATTAAAGGCAACTGGTTCTTACCTGAACGGTTTGCATGTGAGAAGACATCTCCTCACCATAATGGAAAGCTCGCTGCTGGTTGCAATCATTTTCCACACACGTACAAAGCTGTGCTCACCATCGCGCAAGTTTGTGTGTCAACCGGCGTCAAAAGCATAACGTGCTCAAGCAGAGGACTGACGGAGGGAGCGATCCAAACGCGCAACTTCCCAGGCGGACCGCTCATGAGCAACTTCGTCGGCAATCCTGCCGGTGCGTCCTGCAGACAGCAGAAGGAAGGCAGCCAGGTCGGTTAGTCCTCCTCCCGACACTGGAGAGGAACAAATAGATGGGGAAAATCTGTGGCTGCCCTTTAATAAGTTATTATGGTGCCCCTAATGCTGTTAAATGTCCTGGAAACGCAGCGGCATCGAGCGCAATAAGCCTGGACTGCTGAGTTCATTGGATTCCTGTTGAGTGGAGGCAGCTCCGACTCTGTTCTCATTACATGACATGAGGAGCCGCTCTGCTCGGCTTGTTTACTGACAGCGCCACCTAATGATCCACATGGGAGTGTAAAAGTTGGTTTCCCAACTCAAGCAGATCATCATGCAATAATTAGAACAGAAAAGGCGTCTCAATTAACTCTGGTTTGGAGTATTTTGGCTGAATTTTCAAGATTTTTAACATTTTGATCCAATAAAACATTCCTTTTCTCCTTTAAAAGAAGAAATAGACGTCTTAACTTGAGCTATTTTAGGGTTCTGTGGACTACCTCCATAAACATATAACTCCTCCACCCAGGAAATGTGGCAAAAACACAGAAAACTTGTTTCCAACCATGTTTCAATGACCCTTGAAAATCAAGAAAGTACATCATTCTTTAAAAAGTGTGGTATTGGGTGTCCAGAAAGTACCTGTGTATATACATTATATGGAGGTAACCATATTTCCTACTAAAATGCAGCCTTTAGTTAACATTTCACACACTTGTGAGGCCTCTAACATCTGTAGAATTTGATGCGTGGCATGTATGGTAAGACGAGGTTGGATTGACATCAGAATCAGAATCAGCTTTAATGGCCAAGTTTGAATGTGACTCCGGTGTGTATTTGCTCTCGATGTACTTTAATTGGACAACAAACAAAAAACTAAGTGCTAAAAATGAGGTAAAAGAACAATTAAAATAAGAGCACTATGTAAACATAAACATCCATAAATAGCAGTATTGACAGTGTGTGTGCAAAGTGGCAGGGTTCTGGAGGTCGTGTGCTACAAGTAGTGCAAACATGCACCAGTGTGGGTTATTGCACAGTGGTTCCTGAGTCTCTGTGACCAGTGAGAGTTCATCAGGGTAACAGCCTTAGGGATGAAACTGTCTCTATGTCTGCTGGTTTTGTTATACAGTGCCCTGTAACGCCTACCGGATGGAAGGAGTCCAAAAAGTTTGTGTGCTGGGTGTGAGGGGTCTGCAGAGATGTCACCTGCCTGCTTCCTGACCCTGGACAGGTACAAGCCCTGGATGGAGGGCAGGTCGGCCCCAGTTATTCTCTCTGCAGACCTGATTGTCCTTTGCAGTGTGTTTGGTGGCCAATCCAAACCAGACAGTGATGGAGGTACAAGTAAGACATGTCAAAACTGTGATGTGGACTTCTTAGTAAGATCATTAAAACTGATGTGCATGGTGGTCTAAATGTTGTCATGACATGTGCAAAGTTATAAGTTGCTTCCATGTTGTCTTCATGTTGACATCTAACAACAGATGAGGCTTATTTTGTCTCACTGGCTGTTGCTATGTTTCAATATTGAATCACAGTCAGTTTAATTAATTTGTTTTTTTAAAAACCAAAATTTACGATGAGGTCAAAAGGAAGAAGGTTATTTGATCTGATGAGACCAAAACTGAGCTTTTAGGGCTTCAGACTAAATGCTATGTCCGGCAGACACCAAACGCTGCACTGGGGCATGGTGGTGGCAGCATCATGATGTGAAGCATGGTGGTGGAAGCATCATGATGCTGGGATGTTTCTTGACACCAGACCCTGGAAGGATTGCAATGTAGTATTGAAAGACACTGATGGAATATTTTAACAGTACAACATAAGCTTCTGTTCTGTATGTAACAATATACATACACAAACTTTTGTCTTTCTTTGCTTTTCACATGAGAGTCATATGGGGGGTTGGCCAGTAGTCTGAACAAAATCGAACATACTTTTTTGTAATATCAGAAAGTGTAAGAGTAGGACTTTTGAGGTTGACATCAATAATTTGCAACACTATAGGCTTGATTTCTGATAAATGTTGTATGCTATAATCTAATAAAGTAACAGAATAAGTTACTGTATTAGGTTAAAATCAGAAAATCTGACAACTAGGTAGCAAAAAACAGAGGAGTCAATAGCTAAAACAATGAATAACTGGTTGAAACAGATAGCTAAAACCAAGAAATAGTCAGCTATAAGTAATGGATTAAATTGTTTGTTAAAACTTTAAAAGAGCTAGCTAAAAGTAACAAGCCAATAGAAATATATTGTTTAGCACTGGATAAATGATTAGTATAGATAGATTAATTAATCATAATGCTAATCGAAAATATTTTTAATAGCTATAATGAAAAGGAAAAAGTTAAAATAGTTGGATATGGATAGTTTGGGGACGAATCTAAAGGTAATGGGAAAATAGTTTAAACCGTCAAACATCCTCATTCTGCATCCAAATGGAAGCTTGAATACAATGTTTACCAGTCTGACCTGGACACTGACTGTTTGATATTATTAAAAAATATAGTGTAATTACACGTTGTGACGTTTAGGATAGTTTTAAATTAAATGAAAGTCACACATTTAGAGCATGACTTCTGCTGTCGATAAAGGGCGCTCACCTGAAGGTTTGTCAGACAAAGAAGGTTTTGGATTCACTGCTTTAAAGTTCCTCCCACGGTACAGTAAGTATGATAAAATGCCCTCTAAGCTGCCTATGCAGAGGAGAAAACATGCCACATTTCTATAATGGTTGCCTGAGTCATGGGTAAATTAGGATAAAGTGTCGTACAGTGTAACAGTCTGGAATGAATTGCCTTCATGGGTGCCCTTTAAGTAGAAGAAAATGCTATAGTACCTTGTAAAGTACCCCCACAAGCAGATTAAGTGTCTTTAATTGAAGATGAAATGCAACGACCTATAAGTTTCTGCTGAAAAACACACGTATAAAGTGTCATTTTAGGTTTTTCTATGTCCAACACTGAAATGCAGCATTAGGTGCCCCTTCATTAAAAAAGAAAAAATCCAATTACTGCTCTTCCAATGAACGAAAGACACAATGAAGTGCCCTGTAGAGTGCACTGTATGAGAAGAAAAACATCGCCCTTGAGTCACTGTGTCCTATGAGATGACCTTATGGTAGCCATTAAATTAATGTATCTATTATATAAGCTGGCCATGAGGAAAATGAAGCAGCCTCTCCTGGGTTAGCCTGTGATTATGCAGAATGCAAAGACAAGACGGGAAATATGAGATCTGAAAAATGCATGTGGTTCTTCATTTAACGACTGAATCCAATCCTGCAAAAGCAAAGGACAGTCCCACTTGAGCCTAACCTTCTATCCAGGCATGTTAGAAAGCTTGAATAAAAAAACCCATCCTCTCATAGAAAGATCAGCTAAGTTTGAAAGTAACTCATTTTATTCCAAATGCGCCGCTTCCTTTATATTCTGAATCACTGCATGAAATGTTCAGCATAAGTGAGGCCTTTTTACTAAACATGGGGGCAAACTGCAGGTTTCAAGAGCTCTTCAAAGACACACTTCACACCACAGCAGCACATCGTTCCCTTCAAAGGTGTTTGGACACGTTTCAGCACCATGGACAGCTCCGACCTGCAGCTCAGCAGCGACACCCAGCGGCCAGAGCACAGAATACACCCACAGCTTTCCTTATACAGTCATGGAAAAAATTATTAGACCACTCGTGTTTTCTTCAGTTTCTTGTTCATTTTAATGCCTGGTACCACTAAAGGTATATTACCTGAAGAATACAATGAACACGACAACAAATGCAGCTGATCACATAGTATTTTATGTCCTATTTGACATGCTTAAGCTTAATTGTATTTCTAGGGTATACAAGAGGCCATTTCATGTCATAAGCAGCACTCCACATGCAAAGGCCCAGAGTGGCTTCCTGCTTACATTCAAGCCGTAGCACAACTCAGAAGCTGTCAGCTCTCACATAATGCCTAAAACAAAAGAGTTATGTGAAGCCACAAAGGCAGCCATCTTGGCACTGCTGGAAACTGGCATGAGTGAGGGACAGGTAGCGAAAAAACTGCAGGTCTCCAAGACAGCCGTTCATTACACCAAGAAAAAACAAGCCCGACATGGTGCTACCAACCTGTTAGCTGGTTGTGGCTGGAAACATCTTTCTACCCCACAAGATGAATCTCGTCAGACCTCCAGGGACCTTAGAAATGAGTGGGCACTGTTGAGAAATGTGACTGTTCAGCAAGGACAGTTGGAAACTGACTTCTTGAAGCTGGTCTGAAGTCACATGGGACACGGAAGAAGTCCTTAATTGATGAAAGCCAGAAGAAAGCCCAGTTACTCTTTGCTGGGGATCACAAGGATGGACTGTTGATGATTGGGCGAAGGTTCTCTTCAGTGATGAATCCAGTTTTCAGTTGATGCCCACTCCAGTCAACTTACTGGTTAGGAGGAAGCCTGGAGAAGCCTACAAACCAGACTGTCTTGCCCCTACAGTAAAACATGGGGGTGGATCAGTGACGATCTGGGGTTGTTTCAGTATGGGTGGAACAGGGCAAATGCAATTCAGGGCAGTTTAGGCCTTGGAATGCTATATACTGCAACACTGGCCAGTTCCATCATGCTAAGGGAAGCTGTAACCAGGTCGTGTACAGGGCTACTCTTGAAAACAGTCTTCTTCCATCAGCTGGAAAACTCTTTCCCGCCTCCAGTGACTGGATTCTCCAACAAGACAATGCACCTTTCCACACAGCAAAGCCAGTTAAAGCCTGGATGGAGAACCAGAACATTCGAACCATGTCTTGGCCTGCTCAATCACTAGATCTAAATCCAACTGAAAACCTGTGGAAAATCATCAAAGGAACAATGTAGAACCACAAACCCAAAAACAAAGCCAATTAGTTGGAATTTGTGCACCAGGAATTGGCTGTTATGACAGCAGAACAATGTGAGAAGCTGGTGGAGAGCATGAGAAGATTCATGGCTGCAGTCATCAAAAACAAGGGTTATGCAATCAAGTGCTAACTCCTGTGTGTGCCATGTGACTAAAACAGACAGAAGAGAAAACATGGAATGCCTAAAAGCACTGTTTGTGACAATAAAATGCCACCATAGCTACTGATGTAAGGACTGAAGTGATTTTGGTTATTATCAAGAAAACCATGGAAAATGGCTAGATACCAGCTCTTCAATTAAACTTTTATGAGCCTTTGCTGGTTATTATCATTATATATGTCCAAACAAATGTATCTTTAGTTGTACCAGGCATTAAAATGAACAAGAAATTGAAAAAAACAGGTGTGGTCTAATGATTTTTTCCTTGAATGTATATTCTAAATGGGAATTCTTTGACTGAAAAAACACATTTTAGACTATTTTTTGCACACTTTCTATTAATTTTTACACTAATGTTTAAAGGTATTGGCTGACACGATGCATTTTATTAGCAGGTTTGATCAATTCAGACTTAAGTCAAAGCGTTCCATCACATGACTGAACAGTCAATAGTAAATAAGCTTGTCAATTTACAGTGTAATAGTGTCTTGGTACACGTTATAAAAGATATAAAAATATAAAATACAAATTCAAACAATGTATATGCTTTATTTCCAATTTACACAAAGCTGGAAATAACAACTACACTACAGTAGCAGGTATAAAATTCAATTATTGGATTCAGATTTCTAGTTTTGATTTAAAAATCCATAATGTTTGCCTTGCAGAGAGTTTATCCAAGGACACCACCACAATCAGCAGCAGCAACATCTCACAATATCTGTCACACTTTGTCTTCTGTTCTCTTTCATTTCCTCTGTTTCATTTCCTTTCTTTTCTTTTTCTGGCCTTCCTCCACTCATGAGTGATTTTTCTTCCCTTCTGTTTGTGTCTTCTTGTTGTGCCAGTGGAAGCTGGTGTAAATAATGCATGATGTTAAGTCTTCATAGCACTATAACGCTAATTGTCAGTACTGCAGTGTTCAGAAATGTATGTGGTAATAACAAGGCTGCTGCTCTAATCTACGAGTCGCTGGTTTGGAAATAGGGGAACGGGAAAATTCAGCGAGAAGTACTTGTTTGAGTCAGATGGTGGTCAGCATTGTCTACTTTTGCAGGCCGCCGTAAAGCTCGCTGAGCTAAGGCGTTACCATGTGGGCGCAGGTCACCAGCAGCGGTTGTGGGTTCGAGTCTGGCTCACGACCCCTGCAGCAGGTTAATGTCCAAGCTGGATTCAGCGAGTTCCAGACACAAACATTCATTCAGCAGCTGGACAGTGGGCTATAGGAAAAACAAAAACATCACTGCAGAGTGAGGGAGAAAATCCATACTGTCTTACACCTACAGTACATCCTCAGACATAGGAACACATGGATGCTGCTCTCAAGGGTGTAACAAAGTAAATGGAAGAGTTGAAGATGGACAGTTCAAAACCCATGCCTTATCCTCAGCAGTATTTACAGTATATCAACATCTCCTTTATGCTGTGTAGGAGCTAATATTCCTGCCAGTGGAGCTGCAATGTTCTGCAAACCTTTCTTTACTGACTACAACCCGATCAGCTGGAAATATAGTCAGCAACAGCATATGGAAGCTCCTTATGGACAGCAATCAGCTCAGCACATCAGGTCATCTGCCGTCAGTTCAGTCGACCACGCGGCACAGAAGCAACCACTTGCATTCATTCTGCACAAGATGCACCACAGCCTGTTCAGTCGGCACCGCGACAGCTGAGCTTTGCAGCTGCTCGTGCTGGTCCACCGCCAGGGTTTCTACATGCCCCATTCAGAAACCCTAGACCACAAACAGACTCTCCATGTGTTTCTACTCAGCAGCCACCTACATGGTTTGAAGCAGCTTTGTCAGAACCACACGCTGGACAGCTTCCTATGGCTCAACCGCCACAATAAAAGCCTGGGCCTCAGGAGCCTGAATACTACATGCAGTTTGCACTTATAGCACCCAAAGTGTTCGGTGCTTGGATACAGCTTGCCTTAGCATGATGGAACTGGCCAGTGTTGCAGTATATAGCATTCCAAGGCCTAAACTGCCCTGAAAAATGTTGAAAAAAATCAATGGACAGCTTATTTGTTCCACATAGACACTGAATATAATTATAAATTACCACTTGACCATCGAAAATTGCCTATTAGGTGGCAATGGCTTATATTAGGATTAAGGTATGAACTGACGGGGTTAATATAGATTAACTGCTGCAGCTAACCCATGAGGGAAACTAAGTCAAGATGTATTAAAGGTTTATGAGGGAGGGATCAGCGTGAGGGTTTCCGTTCACGTGAGTCATTATAGGGAAGCAAAAGCACTGATGCAAATGATTTAGTTCTTGGAGATTTCATAGATGATTACTCTTTGGTGTGTATTAATAATGAGGAAGGAGCATGATATAATAGCATGCAAAACACAGATGTAACATGCTAGAGCTGGCAGCGAACACTAGCATGTAGTGATGAAAGCTGGTGCAAAGAAATATTATAATGAAGTGAAGAAATAATGATGTGAATTTTATGTTCCTCATGTCAGTAAATTAATAATCCCTATGGATATTTTACACTTCAGGCTAAGTTTGGATTTACCGAATTATATCTAGGAGGTTAATTAGAGGGCTTTAGGGGGATTTAGTATAGCCTAATTATACCGACACAGACTAGCTGTTTCTCTGCTTGTGCTAAGCTAAGCTAAGCTAACTTTGTGTTCACATCAGCGATCCTGAAACTGGTATACTCTTCATTTAACTCCTTGCAAGAACATTAATAAATGTATTTTGAGGAAGTGTATAATCATATTTCCCAAACTATTCCTTTAAATTGACTGTACCTGACAACACATGGCTAAAATTACTTGTCCAAAATCAACTAAGCCAGAAACAGAGTATCTATAGATGCGTTTGTTAATTTAAATTTAAAATTATTGTCAGTTTAAACTCATTAGCCCTTTAGTGGCCCCATAATTTGCTTTAAAATGGAGAGTATTGAAATAAAATGTGAGCAAAATAGATCAATGATGTGCAGCAACTCAAAGGGATTCTTCATAAGACTGTTATTGATGTTAACCTTGTTATCTCTCTCTTTGATAGCTCAGCTCAAGGTGCAGCGCCACAGACCACGTCCCAGGTGGCACCATGGTGGGAGGAAAATGTGACACTGACATGTGTTGCCAGTTCGTCACGGCAGATGAATATTAAATTATTTTCCTGACTGACTGGAAGTTAAACCGTGTGTGTCAGTGTAAATGTGACCAAACTGACTGTGATAACTGCAAACACCTTCAGTCTGGAAGCGTCTATCACTGACCGCTGTCGTCAGAACATGTAGGCAAACTGTAGAGGATCTGTGAAGGGGGGGAAATCATCACGGTGGGTTTTATTATGTAGATCACGGACATTCAACTTGCTTTGCCTGGGGGCCTCTTTTGCAAAATAAGAGAAAGCAAGGGGCCAATTAATTTAAAAAAAAATCAAACAATCATAGAGTAAAAGGGCAGTGAACTAATCTATCTTTGAAATAATTTATGTCCACAGTCATTTATTAACAGCCAATGGGCATTACTGATTATTTACTATATGAAGAAACATTGCAAATTAGAAAAAGGTTGGCAGATTGGGTATCACCATATCCACCCACAGGCTGTAATTTGAACATCACTGATGAACAAAACAAACAGATGTTGATTTTATTCGGGAAATTTGAAATATTTTAGATGTTATGCTTCAATCAATCTAATGCACTCCATTTGCCTCCAGTCACTGGGTGAATCTTAACTGTCAACGTGTTTGTTTGATTTGTTGTTTTGCATTTGCGAGCCTGTGACCGAACGTCGTCTCTGGATGAAGAATCTGCAGGTGGTCCCAAAGAGAATCCACTGATCAGCAAATCTCTGGACTGGAATCTTACTTTAATGCTCACAGCACTGATCTTTGGAAGCAAGCTTGCCCACTTGATGGCAGCACAGCATTTACTATACCATAAGAATGTACAGTGTTAGACTGTGCACAGCTGAATATGGAGGGAATGCTTTGCTACAGAAGCACTCACTATTACCATTAGGAACTACTGACTGCAGACAGTAACAGTGATGTTCAGTCTTTCTGCAGGTTGCTTTGGAAAATCAATACTTTACCAGTTACAGTAAATCATATTCCATGTTCTGTCTTACCTTTATGTTCTTACCTTTATTTACCTGATAGCCAGAAGGAGGCAGTGTTTCCATTCAAGAATTAATCAAATCTAGGAAGAGTTTTGAATTAATCGCAAATACGTGAACACTGACGGAGATGTAATCTGCCCTGTAGTGCTAAAAAAAAATTTTTAAATTCACAAAAATCCTCGATGGAGGTGTAATTCGTTGGAACTGCTCTGCAATTACTTGAAAGACAGTAAAGATTTTACGAAAAACTACATTACGAGGATTTATTTGTCTACAAGGATCAACATGAATATAAAAGAGACATATTAGCAGTGGTGGGATGTAATTTAATATTTAATAAAGGCATTTTTTATGCTAACTGCTGTTTTTATTGGTCTGTTAAAAGGTACACAAATAGATGTAATTGTATTATATTTGCATTTTTCAGTCACATTCAGCTCCACATATGTGTAACTTAAGTGGACACTGATCTAATTCACAGTTCCTGATGGTTTGCACATGGTACGGTGAATATTGTGTGTATTTAAGATTGTACATTTGATGCCTGCTTTCCAGTTATGCTACACAGAGGTTTGAAATGCAATAAATTAGATTTCTGAGTGAGTTTTATGAGAATAAGGCCTGTATAGATTCTTCCAGATGTGTTTCTGCACTTGTACAGCGTTCTGGTTTGTAAATCTAGAGAACTGTTCACTCCTTACTCAGCTGGAGATTTATGTTTTTTTTAAATGACATCCTGGTTTTTCTCAGTGGATGCTGAGAAGTGAACAGTAAAGGCTGGTCTTTTAAGAAAACTGTCATTTTTGCACGAGTTCATGGGCTTACATTAACCTGGAAAACTGAGACGAGTCTCCTCAGTCACAGCAATGAGTCACCGCCCAGTGATCCAAGCAATCAAGTGAAAATGTGTTCTTACTTGTGTGAGTGTTACACAAGCAGTAGCATTAAGAAAAACTTCGGCTTTACATCAAGGCTCACACTGAAGAAAGGAAATGGACAGTGTATCAGTGCCAGGGTGTGGGTGTTGAGGTGAATGGTAGTAATGACAGCCTGTTAGGATAGAAATAAAAGAAACTTTTATAACCTGCCGTTGCTCCACAGATAAAGACAAAAACCTTCATGGTCATAGGATTTTGAGTTGGTAAAGCAGCTCTGTAACTGGAGCAGCAGACCTAGACAACATGACCTGAGGAGACTCTACAGATTGAGGACAGAACATGGACAGAAGGCAAAATTAGACTCTTTAGAGATCAGCGAGGGAAGGAAACAGGCAGCGCATCTTTTCAATAAATGTGTCTGAGCATGTATTGTTAGATAGAAGCTGAGCATTTGTTGTGAGGTTGAGTCAGACTTTCATTTGGACCCCATTTTCCAAAAGCAAATTCAGCCTTGGATGAGAAACTACACAGATAAAGCAAGGTCATAGAGGCCTGTTTGGACTTTCTGGGAAACATTTGCGTTCTTGTCCAGACTTACAAGACAAACACCACTCATTTCTGTAGACTGGCACATTTGGTTATCTGCCTGGTGTGATGTTTTCCCTTGTTTCCCGTCTTTATGCTAATATTGAGCTACATGCTTGCATGAGAGCAGCACCAGTCATCTCATCTAACTCTTGTTAAGAAGTCATTCTCAAAAGTATCAGACGAACAAATCTAAATTCATACACTGAAGTGACCATAGGCGAAAAATGAAGAAAATGCAATTCAGATTACATCCAGGTAAAAAAAAAAAGAGATTTTACTTACAAAACCGCTTATCTTCCTCTTTCTGATGGGTTATTACATCTGTAATTATAAGGGGCCTTCTGCTCGACCAGATCTGATTTGCTTTAGACCTTTTTTTAAAATCATAAACTGCAGATTGTTAAAATGGTACCTTTACATTTTTAGACTGACAAGGCTGATAAATGCTTTCCGGGATGGGTTTTCTCAGTACCTATTTTTGAGGCATTGAGATTCAATTCTATACTTGAACGACAATATCTCAGGTGCTATTAAAGATCCATCCTATCCATTATCTATACACCGCTTAGTCCTCTGTAGGGTCGCTGGGGGCTGGAGTCTATCTCCACCGACTCGGGCAAAGACAGGGGACACTCTGGACAGGTGACCAGTCAATTGCAGGGCCACACATAGAGACAGACAACCAAGCACACTCTCATTCATACCTATGGACAATTTAGAATCACCAATTAACCTCAGCATGTTTTTGGACTGTGGGAGGAAGCTGGAAAACATGCAAACTCCACACAGGAAGATCCCAGGTGTCCTAACTGGGACATGAACCAGAGACCTTCTAGATGTGAGGCAATGGTGCTAACAACCTAGCCACTGTGCAGCCTGCTATTAAAGATAAAAGCCTGAAAATTTCCCTGTTATTTCTCACAAGGCCATTTATCCAAAATCTGCAGAACTCATTTATCTCTGCTGCTGCTGGCCTTTTGAATAATTTGACGCATGTTTCTTTGTGTGAAGTCTTGGTGTATTTCCTGTTTACTGCTGGTTGTGCAATCAGTTGACCCTCGGGGATGACAGGGTTTACATCTGAATTATCTATAAAGTCTTTACTGCTGAACCAAATAGCGTCTGTGCATATTTTAGCCTACAAAGATGTGTTTTAGCTTTTCATTTAGGGACATTTTTAACAGTGAGACTCATTTGTTGCATCCTTGAACCTATCGCTGTCTTCAATTGTTGCAAAGACAGCTGGATTAAGCTGATGTTCTCCATCATCTAGATAGAACACGTTGCCAAGTGCGGAGGTTATTTTTCTGAGAAGCACATCTATTTTTATGTTTGTGCTTCTTGCCTTGCAGTACTTGCTTTACTTTATCTCATCTGACTATATTTATTGTCAGTATTATGCATCAAAGTACGAAACCAACAAATTTTCTTCACAGTGGAGATGATTCTGATCAGTTGCATTTGCTTATATCCGCAGTCGTGTGTAGTTCAACGGTCAGGCTGCACACAGTCCGACCAGACAAATGATGTAATTGGGGAGGCATCATTCAGTCCGTGTCAACTACTCATCTGGTTTTTGAAGATGTCTTTTCTGTTAGCCACTGAAGGAAACACGTGTCGTGAACTTTCTCTCAGTGCACAGGAAACACTCTCAGCAGCACATTTCAAACTTGTCACCCGCGCACACACACAAGAACCAGCAAGACTTCATTGAGGCTATTTTCTCTCACATGTGAGCCACGTGAATGTCCTCCTGTTCCATGCATGTCGAGCTGTAACAATGGAAATCCTGGGTGTTGCTTTGAAAATCACATGGCAGATCACGCAGTGTACTAGTGGGGAGAAAAATAGCACAGGACATAAGTACAAACACATTTTCAAAGAACCGTATGTCCTCTGTTGTGAAATGAATATTTACAGCAACAATAAATAGATAGTCTCACATGTCTCCAAGATGTGTCTTTCAATTTTTAGCAAAAGTTCCAGCAAAATTTTCGCTCCCTTCAGGAAGAAGACTCTCTCTGTGTCTGTGATTGACAGCATCAATGAGTGTGTGAAGCCGGGACTTTCTATTGCTTCTAACTGTCTTACTGAGCAGTTGTTTTACCTGGAAATATAATCAAATTCACAGGAGAAAGCCACTGTTTTTAACTCGTGTGAATGCTGTTAGTCAATTTGTTGCTGTTTAGCCGCACTTGAGGATGGTTACGAAGTTTCTGCCAGTTACATGTCATCTTAATTGGCTGTGTTCTGGTCACTGTTTCATACTTGTTCTGTTGCCTGACAACACAAACAGAAAAATATGTACATGAGAACAGCTTTATTGTCAAATTTGACTGTATTAAGACTGTATGCAGTAAATGTGAGCACAGAGAGCAGGAGAGAAGCTAACAGATGTAAACACCAGCTGAGTTTAGATAGCGCTGCATGACAAATGCAATTGCCCACCCATTTGTTGTTTATCAGTTTCAATTCATTAGTCTCCAGGTTTCCATCATGTGTGAGTGTCCCTCAGCTTTTCCACATAACTCTGAGCTTCAGTTCTTCACAAGCTGGGAGTGCATGAAGACTGTTGAGTTCACTCTTGTAGCCAAACACAAAAGATTTGCAATGCTTTGCTGATGGCTGAAACATTTTAGAGGCTCTCTATGTAGTTTCAAGGGTGGCCAGAGGAATAGCAGAAGTAAACTCTCCATATTTTTAGAGCTTTTACACCTTCAAAAAACCACAAAACACAGTAAAAATTGATTTTCACCACACAAGACCTTTAAATATCCAAATTCTTTGTGTTCTACACTATATCTGCATTTGCAGCAATTTATTTACAACTGGCTAGCATTAATCCCACATCACGTGTCAGCTCAGTGATGCTGGCAACATACACTGATCAGCCACAACATTATGACCACTGTGAAAAGGTGAAGTGAATAACATTGATCATGTTGGTACTATGTGGTGCTCTGATGGAAAACCTTGGATCTGTGTTGATGAGACTTAGACACCCAAATAAACATTGTCCCACAACAGGCACACTCCCTCATGCAAATTGAAATCCCAAATGTCACTGGTCTACCCCCACAGGAAAATGCACCCCACCTCATAGAAAAACATCAAACAATGAGGAACATGTTGAGGAACATGACAGCCACCCTAGATGTTGATTTGACCTCTAAACTTCCTACACCCCATTGTGATCAAGCATCAACAGCATGAAGTGGAACAAGTTGGATTGACAGAGGCCCCACTGCACAAGACAGAGTACCCAAAGGATCCACGGCCAACGTCCTGGTTCCAGACCCCATAGGACACCCTGAGAGGTCCTCTGGTCCATGTCCAATGGTTCAGAGCCTTTCTGACCACTTAAGGGGGACCAACACAATATTAGGCAGGTGGTCATAATGTTATGACTGATCGGTGTATAATAATAGTGGTTACAAGACTCGATGAACCCAGACTGGATTCTCATAACAACACACTTTGAAAGACAACCTTTGCTGAAGCTGCTACATAGATAGATGACAGGTGGCTCACCATCAGTCAAGCATTGCCCCCTCTTTTTCTTGACACTTCAACACTAACCTTTAGCAAACCAATTACAAGCCATTCAACAAGAAGCAGGTAGAGTAGGAAAGACATGCCTTTCAAGATTAATGAATGGTTCTGATTGCCTCCCGACACATAAAGTGCTGCTCAGACTGATATGAAAGTGTATTTTCTCCTTGCATCATTTGAAGATCATTGTAATTGTTCAACCCAAACAGCAACTTAAAGCGTCCAGTTCTTCCTCTGACTTTCCTCCTCTTTCCTCTTGTTTAGGTTTGTTTATGAAACAGATTCATGAACCCCTGAGTTAATCACAAACTGTTCTGATCAAGCTAAAGTACATTCGCAGCCACGTCAACTGGAGCGATGTGGAACAATTTGCTTCCAGCCGCGTCTTTCCATTGACTTTGTGTGTAATTGCCTCTAAAATTATCTCTGCTTGCTATGTGAACCCACAGAAACGTCTTTGTTATTTCCTGCAAGAGGGAGGTTTAATTGAGCATCTGTCTTAGCAGGTGTATTTGGCATTTCGGAGTTTTAAAACCCAAAACAAAGTCAAATTCACTTACAGGATCGAGTTTTTCCTGCTCCAACAAATCCAAACGCCTGTTGTGTTTTCCTTGCACACCCATCATTTAACTTCAGCTGCTACCTGAAGTAAATCTGTGACTCTATGTGCCATTTTTCGGAGTCACAACTGACAAGAGTAAACGTTTCGAAACTGACAGCAAAAGTGGAGCACAACCACGGGTAGTGCCATTAAAACCAACACCATCAAACAGCTGACGGTTATATAACCATCCAATTATTTTATGTAACACTGGCTGTTCACCGTTGCTCCTCTTTGCTTTAATCCTCTGTCATTCTTCCATCTAGGAAAACGGAGCACCATTACCCCTGTAGGGCATACAGCCATGACTATGTCGTCTGTACACACACTTCTCAGGTCAAGAAGCCAGTTTCTTGTAGCTTAATGGCCGTATTTAAAGTCTGTGCTGTGACACAGAACAAGAAAGAAGAAGTGTGTCAATTTATTTGGGTTCCTTGGGGAGCAATAATGGTTCTGGACGGTGTGTGAGCAACAAGCTTCGGTTTGTGGTACAGCACATTATCACTTTTGGAAGTCTGAGCTGTGTCAGTGCACTGCGACACATCTCTGTTCATTTCAAATAATAAGATTTACTCAATAATGCTGCTGTTTGCCCACCAGGATAGCTCACTGAGTTCGGGTGTTGCCATGTAGGCGCAAGTCGCCAGCAGCGGTCATGAGTTTGAGTCTGGGTCATGACCCTTTGCTGCATGTCTCTCTCTACCCCCTTTCATCCTGTCGCTCCTTCTGTCATTAAAAACAGAAAAATTCCACCCCAAAATAATGCTTTTGTTTAATTATCATATCTCTGGATTCTCTTTCTTGCAGGATGTGATTTATTTTTACTGTTTTCTAATGTGTCTCCATTTATTTATTATGCTGTTAACTGTAGATGTACATTCATTGTAGTGTGTATTTGGAGTCAAGGGGTAGTGCAGTTGTTGTCAAGGTAACTTCAAGGATGATCGTATGACATTTAAATCTTTATTTTTCCTCAGTTTCTTCTGAGGTGAAACATCAGCAGAGCTCCAAATAGAGAGCATAAATAATCAAGAGCATTGCAGTGCTATTGGAGCTTTAATCAAAGAGATCCCTGGGTTGGTAATTGGAAGCACTGATTGCAGCATGAAAACAAAATGACTAAGAACTGGCAGAACCTTTTGAGTCAAGCGTTCCGCGATGTCTCTGTCTGCTTGTTGATGAGCAGCATTGTTCAGTGCGGGTACGACAGGCCGCCACGCAGTCATTCCATCAGCACTTCTGTTGTGTGTCTGCTGCAGCGAGCGTTCAATCATCTCAATGGTCGTAGTCATAGCTAATGGTGAGCCTATGGGCGGGCGGTTTAATGAATGTGCCTCCCACACAGAGCTGTGGAGCTGTGGCGGAAGAGAGAGTAAAATTACAGCAGAGTGACGGCAACATGTGGTGAAATGAGACGAGCGGTTTCAGATTTAAACACCAGCCAACAAGCTGAGAAGAAACTGACGCCACGATAAAATGTGCTGGAGTCCATCCGTCCTGTGAGTCCGAGCTGGTCGGCTGCTGGCTGGTCACATTACTAGCCATTATCTCGCTGCATTACACAGTCAAACAAAAGCCTCAGGTCATGTGCCCGGGAACCCAAACACAGACGCCAACCCCTTCAGCCTCCTGCATGAGACTCACGACACTTGAGAGTTTTCACACTTGCGCCTTGGAGACAGAGTGCAGCGAGAGTGCAGCGAGGGTGTGTGTGTGAGCGTGAGTGTGTGTGTGTGCTTCGCCGTGTGTTTGCAGTCTACAGCTGGCAGAAGACTAACATTACAGGGCCTGCACTGGAAAAATCAGGCAGCAGGTCACAGCACAGATGAACTGAATGACTGGTGAGGAGGAGCTGATTCCACACAATCCGCTCTGTGTACAAACAATGGAGGCTCTCGTGTGATCGCCGTGCTTTCAAGGCACCACTGTATCAAAACCCAAAGAATAAAAAATACATTATAAAACAAATAATCACATAAGTACACTATATAAACTGAAATAATTGAAGATTTTATTAAAATTCCACTCACAGTATGATAAAAACTGTTAATATAATCTAATTTTTATTTCATTATCACCATTTTTATGTCAGTATATTCCATGTATTCACTTTTTTCCAGTGGCATTTTGATTTAATGGCAAGTTCAGTTTCACAGCATCACATTCTGCAACACTTCCCACCCCCCATAAAGTCAATTTTCATTCAGAGTGAAAGTCATCAGATGTGTGAAGGTTGCACCACATACATTAATGATGCATCCAGTAAACACGGTACTAACTTTAATTACATCATACTGGAAATTTCCCCCCTGTGGAATAAGGGGGGGTTTATCTGATATTTATTATTTGTTTAATCATTTATTTGATTATATTGTGTATTATTGATCTGAATTGACAAGATGAGCCTTGTACGACAACATGTAGAGGAGAACAAAGTTTAAAGTATGTCTTTGAGTTCTAGTGGGAATATAGAGCAGAAGAAAATGCAAAAATGCTAATGTAAAGTACAAGTACTCTAAACTGTGCAGTACTTGAGTAAATGTCCTTATTTTGTATTGCAATAAAATGAATTCAAACTTTTGTGAAAACGTGATTATGCGCTGGTGTCCAGAGTAGACTGTACATAACAGAAGTTCTGCAAAGTGTAGGCAGTGAATTGAACCTGTATTCTTGCTAACAGCCAACAGGGGGCGACTCTCTGGTTGTACAGAAATCTATGAGGAAAATATCAATAATTGTCAATTAATTTGTTAACTCAGTAAACATTTTTGTAATGAGTTTATGGTCTTCATCACTAGTTTCAAGTCTCCTTTATTAAAGCATAATGTTCATTTTGTAATTTAGAGTTCCATTTAAAGTTAAATAGAGGATAAAGCAGGGAATGCTTTAGGGCGGGGCTACTTTGTGATTGACAAGGATACCCTTTGTTCTCAGTCTGATTCACTGCTCGGTTGTTACATGTGGTTTAAAAAGATGCTGATGGACAAATTGCAAACTTGGGGCTTTAAAACAGTAGTCCACTGGGTGACATAACAGCGGTTTATTTCATCTTTCATATGCAATCTACGGTCTGGAACAGGGCTGTATGATCCATTGTGACAAAGTGACGCTGTAATGTTTAGTTTTTCTTTAATATATATTGTGATATGAACACAACAGCTTAGCAAACACAGCATGGATATAATTTACCAACTGCAGGATTCATTCTGGTGTCAAAGCACCGCAGCCTGCTCCTTCTGTTGAGGGCAGCAGCCTTCACCATGTTCTTCATATTGTCTGTTGCTAAACAGACCTGATGTTTTTCATTGAGGCCCCACGCAGCCAACGCTTCTCTCAGCTCTGTTGCAAAATGCCATTCGTAAACAACGACTTCTCAATTGGAGGTCTTTGTGGCTCAGGTGATAGAGTGGGTTGTCCACTGATCGTAAGGTTGGCGGTTCTATCCCCCGCACCTCCATATGCCAAAGTGTCCTTGGGCAAGAGACTGAACCCCAAGTTGCTCCCAATGGCAGGCTAGTGCCTTGCATGGCAGCTCTGTCACCATTGGTGTGTGAATACGAAACACATTGTAAAGCGCTTTGGATACCACTAAGGAGAAAAAGGCGTTATATAAGTGCAGACCATTTACCATTTACCATTAATAAAGTGGACAGTCGGACTTACATAATGCTCTGTTGTCTGGCTGGACCACAAGTCCACTGAAGCTGCATAACTTGCCACAGGTCTGTTTCAACTTGTGCTTTGCTTTTTTTTAGACAGCTCTGAAATGGCAGCTTAAGTAAAATGGGTGTGAGATCTTCTTATTTACCGATTCTCCAGCAGTCTCATCATGTTCCTAACTGTGTTAGTTAGTGTCATGTCTTCTGCGAGGTAGAAAGTCGTCACACTGATTTGACTCTTGGAATCCTTCTCATATGGTAGCAACGGCACCCAGGGTAGTTTTTTCTTTGGATTGCATTCAGAATTGGCTTTGCACCCGTCATGTGGAGCTTTGTGGTGCTGATTTAAATGGTCTAACAAGCTGCCTCGTGTGGAGTGCAAAAACTGCAAGACACTGCTAACAAAGTGCCTGATTGTGGTCAATATCATCCTTTCTGTAGCTGGAATATTTCCATACAGATGATGCTGCATTTCTTTGTGCGACCAGAACCTTCCTTTTCAGTGTTTCTCTCATGTTCCTTGCTCATGCTGCTGTGATCATGCAGAGTCTGCATGTCAACAAGAAAAAAACGATGTATCCTGCATCCAAGAACCCTTAAATAGGACTAACTTATAATCTATCAGACAGACTTATGTTGTAAATTAGAGATGGAAAATGAGAACCAAGCAATTTTTTAGCAGCAAAAACAGTTGTGACATGATGTGTCTAAGTTCACTTGCTTCAGGTCACATCACACTTCCTGCAATGTGACTATCGCACATTCACACATCACACTGTCAGTGCTCAAACAATACATATGAATCACTATGTGCTGCACACTATTGTCATCATAATGGTTCAGCAAACAAAAGGCTCCCAAGCTTGGAGTCTTTTTTCCCAGTAAAATAGGTGGTGAATAATAGCAGAAACTCAGAATGGTTCCATTTTTTGTGGGTCACCAATTAGCAACACACAATGCATAACAACACTATGATTTATGAATCCATTTTACTAATTAAAAGAAATGTTCTTTTTTTCCTGAACTGGTCTGTTCAGCTCAGATGCCATATCTTTCAGACAGACACCTCCAAATGCCAAGCCAAAGCCAAAAAGCCAAAGCCAAAAGATTTTATTTTGTGCAACAGTGTCTGAAAAAGGAGTACTGGAAATATTAACAGCATAAATCCTCATTGTTTCGACAATAACAAACCTGAACAGTAACCTTTTTGTGAGCTGTTCAGTTTCCCACACAATAGGGAATCATAACAGAAAACAAATATTTATTTATTTATTTATTTTATAAAGTCAACGGAACAAACAAAACAATAAGAAATTAGCGCTGGCAGAGCTTTCCCCCGTCACACTGATGCGAGCTTCACCAAGGTTGCCGTGCGCCTTAAGTGAACTAAGGCGCTCGAAGACTGAGTTCACCTTGAAGGAAGTCTTGGGATGCACAATGCAAATCCGGAGCCTTGAAAACAAAAGATGAGACGATTTGTTTATTTTGCACGGGGCGAAATGTGCTAAGCGACTGAAAGCATCCTCCCAGGCATCGATATAACGAGTCGATGTGGGTCCACACGGAATTTATTATTCAACGATCACTCAAGATGCCTCGTTGCATAAGGTGTTAATGGATGACTCTGGTGAGCGGGGCATTGACGTCACCTCAGATTTGGATGTTTAGTTAAATAACGCATAACCTGGATTGCGAGACCCACCAGCACATCTGCTTGTTTGGACAATCGTGAGCAGAGATATGGGGAGAGAAAAAACATCCGGATGATGCAGGTCTTTATTCTGAGTGTTTGTCTGAGTGGTCTCATACAAAAGAATGTTTTCTGGATGTAGAACAGACACTGCAAACAATATGCATGTAAGTGGCACAAGTACATCTTGACTTCAACAAAAGCTGCCCTTGACTTCATAACATACTTCATAATCTTGACTCACATTGTCAAGTTAGTCATACAGTGATGTAACCCACATATCAGTACAGTCCTCGCTTAAAGGGTGACCTATATACAGCACCAGTCCCGGACATTAACCTCCTTTATTGCAATGCTCCTGACAAGTCTGAAGGTCAGGAGGATCACTGAGACAGATCCCCCCTTATACATGCTAATAATGGCTGCATTACTGTACGCCATCGCTTTGCAGGTTTGTTTAATGTAGTATGAATAATTAGGTTTCAGATCCACTATTTCAAGCTTAATTTGACAAACACACCTTTGATCGGATCACACCTATGTGTCTCACCGTACGTGCTGTGACATTTGGCAGATTCACTGTGTGGTTATGTGTTGTGTAGTTACACACAAATCCTTTCTCTCCTGCTACTATACTGCATATACTATAACACTGCTCTCTTACAGCTCTTCATGTATCATAATATCATGTTAACCACTGGTCTTCTTTCACCCATGGTATTTTCTGACTGCAATAACAGAATTGTAGGTCATTATCCTCCATGCCATACCTGTATATATGTAAATTCATCATGTCATATGTGTACGTATTTATATGTAAACTCACATTTCACTATGTCATGATGTACATATCCATATGTAGGTTCTTCATGTCTGGTGTATCGTGCATCTGCCTCTGTGCAGAGCCTGCTGGCCCATTAGGCAATATAGGCAAACCCTAAAGGTGCCATGGCCTTCAGGGGGTGTCGCAAAATAGGGAAGCTTACATATAATGCCTTTATTTGATAGGAAAGTGGACAGAGTTGGAAATGGGAGAGAGTAGGGAAGGACATGCTGTAAACACCCAAGGTCGGAATCGAACCCCAGACAGCCGCTACGCCTCTGCACTTGGGTTACATGACATAACCACTAAGCTATCAGGGCGCCCAGAGAAGCATATTTAAATCGCAGATTGTCTCTGTGAGAATTATTATATCGTTATTTTTTAGCCCTGTTGTACTTTTGTAATTCTTCTGCTTTCTCTCTGCCTTTTCTGTATCCAGCAGCTGTAACGAGAATTTCCCCAGTGAGGGATTAATAAAGTTTATCTTATCTAATCTCATTTTATCTTACTAGATAGTGCTACGAGGTCAGAGTTTTTTTTTGCTAAGTTTATGTCATGCCATGTTGAATCATGGGATGATGGCACCATGTTGTAAGGAACTCACTCTACTACCTTTGTTTCCTATAGTGGTTACCTGCAAACAATATATTTTGTTTGATTAAACTGTTGATTATATTGGTCAAACCAGATGGAAAAGGGTAAAGAGAAAGAAAAAGGATTCTGCTGCGAGAAACTGACTGTCATGCAATGGCTTTTGGACAAAGTAAGCACTGGATCACAGGCCCCGATGTTCTACCTGGACTGGTTTTAGGGCTGCACTTTATGTGAGCTTAAAAGTTATCGTTTCGTAGATGCTCTTCACTGGTCAAACCCATTGCCTAAGACTGAATAAAACAATCATATCGCTGAAAGGTAGGGTTTTGTTTGGTTTCAAATTTAAACCTAAAAGATGGCTACCACCTATGTTTTGCAGGTAAGACTGTGCTCTCACAGTTTTCTGGTTTATACATTAACACATTGTTCACCCAGCCACTGCAAAACTGTTCATGAGCTTCCAGATTTCACTCATACATGTTCATGTAGACCTTCTCATGCTCCTAGATCATTTCATTTGTGTCACGGGTTCGCTTTTAAAATGGGAGAAAAATGATGGCTCAGCCGGAAAAAATTCACTTCAGTGGGTTTTTATTTTCACCACCAAAAACAAACCGTGAAAAAATATTTACAGTGAGGAAAAATGGAAAGTGAACACAAAAATAAATAAATAAATAATAAGTAAATATTTACAAGAAATTTTCAACAGGGCCTCTTTACCTCCAGCACACCAGAACCAACTGCAACTATGACTCCCACACTGGCAGAGCAGGAAATGCTCTGCCTTTATACCCCTCCAGCCCCTCCCCTGGGCAGACCCATAACACACCTCTCCACAATATGGCCAGTTACACACATTTCTGGCCATATTGGCTAAAGAACTCTGAAAAAAATGACACACATTAACAGTACCTTGTTCCCTAAACATCAAGAAACAAAAATGCCCAACATATGGCTCTCCGTTCATTAATAGAAATCATAAATAACACATAAACTGACAATTCTCCCCCCCCCAAATGGTATAGTCCACATCACCTGTTGCCGTCAGCGCGCCACAATACACCATTTAAGCTGCAGCCCGGCATCGCCTCGGTTTGGCCAAAGCACCAGCGGGTCCTGCAGCTGCAACACCAAGGTGAGCGTCCATGTCCTTTGGGGCAAACGAGAGTCCCTGTAGGCGCCGAGTGTGCACCCCCGCACGCGCTACAGGAACAGAGTTTTTATGGGGTGATACGGGAGAACCGGTCTATGCGTATGACCGCCAAGTTTGTGCGGTCCGGCACTGGCAGCAACGGGAGCGCATGACGCGCTCCAGCTGCAGACTCTCTCCCTGGGCCAGGGAGAGAGGCTCGTCGTGACGGAGAACGCCGCGGTCTTTAGCGCTCCGTCACATTATCCTCCTCCTCCCCGAGGCTGACGATGTGCGGCAGCCTGGAGAGATAGTCGGCCACCACGTTGGTCTTGCCAGCTCGATGGCGGATCTGGAACTGGAATGGCTGGAGGGCGAGGTACCAGCGTGTGAGACGGCTGTTGTGGTCCTTCATTGAGTTCAACCAGGTCAGAGCTCGGTGGTCTGTCTCCAGGTCGAACTCCCTCCCCAGCAGGTAGTACCGCAAGCTCTCCAGGGCCCACTTGATAGCCAGGCCCTCCTTCTCCACAGTGGAGTACCTGGTCTCGCGTGGAAGCAGCTTGCGGCTCATGTACAGCACAGGTTGTTCCTCCCCCGGAGCACCTTGGGCCAGGACAGCTCCCAGTCCCACGGCGGACGCATCGGTCTGGACCAGGAACCTCTGGCTGAAGTCGGGGCTCCTCAGCACCGGTGATGTACACAAGCAGGACTTCAGGGTCCGGAAGGCGGTCTCACAGTCCTCACCCCAGGTGACAGGATTTCTCTGGTCCTTTGCTGTGAGGGCAGTCAGCGGGGCAGCGATGGTAGCGAACTGTGGGACGAACCGCCTGTACCAGCCAGCCAGGCCCAGGAAGGACCTCACCTCCCTCTTCGTGCGCGGGCGTGGGCAGCTGCGGATCGCCTCCACCTTATCCATTTGCGGTCGGACCTCGCCATGGCCCAGCTGATAGCCAAGGTACCTTGCTTCTGTTTTGGCCCACTGACACTTGGCAGGATTCAGTGTCAGGCCCGCCTGCTGGATCTGGCTCAGGACTCGTTCCAGGTGCTGCAGGTGCTCCTCCCAGGTGTCACTAAAGATGACCACGTCGTCCAGGTAGGCAGCGCTGCAGTCCTCACACCCCTGCAGGACTCGGTCCATCAGCCTCTGGAAGGTTGCAGGGGCTCCATGGAGACCGAAGGGCATCATCGTGAACTGGAAGAGACCAGCGGGTGTCCGGAACGCGGTGTAAGGGCGACTGGACACTTCCAGGGGCACCTGCCAGTAGCCCTTGCAGAGGTCGAGGGTGGTGATGAACCTGGCTCGGCCAATCTTCTCCAGGAGGTCATCGATACGGGGCATCGGATAGGCATCGAACTCTGACATGGCGTTGAGCTTTCGGAAGTCGATGCAGATGCGGAGCGAGCCATCCTTCTTTACCACGATGACCACCGGGCTGCACCACTCGGACTGTGATGGCTCGATCACCCCCAGGCGTTGCATCTCCTCGACCTCCTTCAGGAGCTTCTCCACCAGATGTTGTGGCACTCTATAGGACCGCTGCCGGATTGGTCCCCTCTCCTTCAGGCGGATAATGTGCTCGACCAGGACCGTCTTTCCTGGGTTGGCGGCGAACAGCCTGGAAACCCGCTGGAACACCTCACCGAGTTGGCTGGACTGGACAGCAGAGAGATGGCTGAGAGCTGGTTTGGCTGGCTGGTTGTAGTCGGCCTGGAACGACTCCTCCTCCCCCTCGCTGTCCACCTCCGTCACCAGCAGGGACGCCACAGGAACCAGGACAGGAGCCTCCTTCCACTCCTTCAGCAGGTTGACGTGGTACGTCTGCTTCGCCTTTCTCTTATCAGGTTGGTGGATTTCATAAGTAACAGGACCCATCTTGCGCAGGACGGTGTATGGGCCCTGCCACTTAGCGAGCAGCTTGCTGGTGGAGGATGGCAGGAGGAGCAGGACCTTCTGGCCGGGCTGGAACTCTCGGTGACGAGCCTGGCGGTCGTACCAAGCCTTCTGGGACTGCTGGGCCTCGCGCAGATTGACCTCCGCTTTTTCTCTGTACTCTGCCAACCGATCCCTCATCTCGAGCACAAACTGGACCACACTCCGATCACTGGCTGCGGACGCTGGAGCCTCCCAACTCTTCCACAGCAGGTCCAATGGCCCCTGGACGTCCCAGCCATACAGCAGCTCGAATGGGGAGAACCCGGTGGAGGCTTGAGGAACCTCACGGTAGGCGAACAGCAGGAACGGCAACCATCGGTCCCAGTCTCGTCCGGTGTCGGCCACGAACTTCTGCAGCATCTTCTTCAGGGTTTGGTTGAACCGCTCGACCAAGCCGTCCGTCTGGGGGTGGTATGGGGTGGTCTTGATCGGCGAGATCCCCAGCTGACGATGGAAGAGCTGCAGGAGTCGGGAAGTGAAATTGGTCCCCTGATCCGTCACGATCTCCTCCGGAATACCAACCCTGGAAAACAACTGCACAAGACAACGCAGCACAGCAGGGGCAGTGACCGTGTGCAAGGGGAATGCTTCAGGGAACCTCGTAGCATAGTCTGAAACCACTAAAATGTACTGGTGCCCCCGACTGCTCTTGACCAATGGTCCGACAATGTCCATTGCTATACGCCGAAATGGTGTAGAAATCACAGGCATTGGTTGGAGGTAGGCACGGTCAGATCGGCGCACATAAGAAGTTTTTTGGCAGATGGGACAGGTTTTACAATACATTTGCACATCTGTGTACATGGAGGGCCAATAGAACCGGGCACTTATGCGCAGAAAGGTTTTGTTGCGACCCAGATGACCTGCCCAAGGCAAAGTGTGTGCCAAGTGCAAAATCATTTGTCGACAGGACACAGGAACCACGAGGCGCTTAACACCATCAGCCACTGCATAAAGGACATCATTTTCCACAATAAAACATTCCTTGTCCCCTTTTGCAGAGTCCGGCCCCCCAACAACCTTGTCAAACAGTGGCTTGAGAGTCACATCCTCCCTTTGCACGGCTCCAATGTCCCCTGGAACCTCCCACATGTCCTTTAAAAGTCCCCCCTTACAGTCCGGCCCCCTGGAGTTCAGATTTTTTTCAAAGCGTCGCTGGCGGCGAGACTTTCGTGGCCCCTTCGTACCTCCCTCAAACAAGCTACTGTCCAAGGTAGAAAAAGGTTCTGTGCAGGACTCACTGGGGTGCTTGGACGTCACTCCTGCTCTCACCTGGGCCCGGGTGAGCACAGGACCTGACACGGCCTTCTCGCAGTCACGGTCCTTGTCTCCCTCTTCCAGCAGTATATCGAGCAGCACAGGTAGGTCCCACCCCAGGATGGCAGCCACAGGCAATTTCTCCACCACCCCCACAGTCAACAGATAGGGCTGTTCATCCACCACCACTGTCAATTCAGCCGTGGGGTAGGAATGCCTGTCTCCATGCACACACACAATGTCCTCCTGTCGGCTAAAATCAACAACCCCCGTTAGAACCAAATCCCTCCGGACCAGGGTTAAGAAGCTGCCCGAGTCAACCAGAGCAGTCACAGGCTGACCATTAATACAGACGTCTTTAAAACGCTGCCGCCTCACTGCAGCATTTAACCCCTCAGCTCGCGGAGTGTAACAGGCCCCTGTAAGTTTAGTTTTTCTGATGGGGCATAGCGACGCTTTATGCCCTGGCTGCTGGCAGTAAAAGCAGATGAGCTCCTTACCGGTACCTCGTTGACTGGGTACTGGGCTGGGGCCTCCCGATGGCTGGTAGTTGCTCCTGACTGCTGGTCGGGGCTGCGACATGAGCTGACGACTGGGACCGCCGGGGTGTGCAGCTGGGCCTCCTCTCCGGGCATTGATGTACTGCAGCGCTAGCTTGGAAGCAGCTAGACCATCTGCAGGCTCGTGCTCCTTCACCCAGGTGCGGATGTCTGCTGGAAGGACACGCAGCAGCTGCTCCAGGATGATGTGCTCACCAATCTGCTCCTTCGTGTGCTGCTCCGGACGAATCCAGCGACGGTAGAGTCCCTTCAGTCGGTGGTACGTCTCCGTCGGGTTCTCTCCAGGTGGAACCATCCCAGACCGGAACTGCTGACGATAAGTCTCTGGGGAGATGTCAAACTTGGCCAGGAGCGCCGCCCTCAGGTCGGGGTACAGGTGGGCTCTCTCCTCATCCATAGCCGTGTAGGCCTCCAGCGCCTTCCCACTGAGCAATGGCACCAGACGGCACGCCCACTCAGACTGCGGCCACCCCCACGTCTTGGCCATGCGCTCAAAGCGCAAGAGGTAGTTCTCAATGTCCTCCCCGGCCACATACTGGGGAATTTTGGGGTCACCATAGGGTCTGGCATCAGGCCTGGGGGGGTCCTCCCCGCTGCTCACATCAAACGCGGGAGGGTCTATGGGGGAATCACGGCGCCGTTGGGGAGCAGGTGTTGGCAGATCCATCCGAGGGCTCCTAGTCGACCCTTCAAACGGTGACGTGGCCTCTGCGGCAGCTGGGCTGGATGCTGCAGATCCCTGCTCGGCTACTGGTAGCGCAGCCCGGAGTCCTCTGAGCTCCGCCAAGAAACCCTCTTCTCTCCTCTGCTGGCCTTCCATAAAGTGTTTCATTAGGCCAAGGAGCTCATCCATCGGTTGTGCTGCTCCATCGTGCCCCTCTGCTGCACCGTGGCCAACCAGCTCCTCCTCTTCCAACTTCCTCTGTTGAGAACGTCTCTTCTTCCGACTGGCCATCCCACTTCTGACACCATATGTCACGGGTTCGCTTTTAAAATGGGAGAAAAATGATGGCTCAGCCGGAAAAAATTCACTTCAGTGGGTTTTTATTTTCACCACCAAAAACAAACCGTGAAAAAATATTTACAGTGAGGAAAAATGGAAAGTGAACACAAAAATAAATAAATAAATAATAAGTAAATATTTACAAGAAATTTTCAACAGGGCCTCTTTACCTCCAGCACACCAGAACCAACTGCAACTATGACTCCCACACTGGCAGAGCAGGAAATGCTCTGCCTTTATACCCCTCCAGCCCCTCCCCTGGGCAGACCCATAACACACCTCTCCACAATATGGCCAGTTACACACATTTCTGGCCATATTGGCTAAAGAACTCTGAAAAAAATGACACACATTAACAGTACCTTGTTCCCTAAACATCAAGAAACAAAAATGCCCAACATATGGCTCTCCGTTCATTAATAGAAATCATAAATAACACATAAACTGACAATTCTCCCCCCCCCAAATGGTATAGTCCACATCACCTGTTGCCGTCAGCGCGCCACAATACACCATTTAAGCTGCAGCCCGGCATCGCCTCGGTTTGGCCAAAGCACCAGCGGGTCCTGCAGCTGCAACACCAAGGTGAGCGTCCATGTCCTTTGGGGCAAACGAGAGTCCCTGTAGGCGCCGAGTGTGCACCCCCGCACGCGCTACAGGAACAGAGTTTTTATGGGGTGATACGGGAGAACCGGTCTATGCGTATGACCGCCAAGTTTGTGCGGTCCGGCACTGGCAGCAACGGGAGCGCATGACGCGCTCCAGCTGCAGACTCTCTCCCTGGGCCAGGGAGAGAGGCTCGTCGTGACGGAGAACGCCGCGGTCTTTAGCGCTCCGTCACAATTTGTTTTACCAATTGTCTGTAGCTGTAATACTTATTGTGTCCAACATACTCTATTATCTGAGCTAGATTGTGCAATGGACAGAAGGGTATTTGTATTTGCATCACAAACGAGATGCATCGTAAAACTGCACAAGTGGTTACTGGTATAAACCCAGCATTGCATAAAAGGTTAGCTGCAAAGGGAGCAGGTGGGATCTTCAGCTTCTGATCAATCACTGCCTTCTGAATTGCTCTGAACAACGCAATTAGGTAGAAACCACTGTAACTCGTGTCCATACTCAGGAAGGCCACCAGCTCACAATCAAAACTGCTCACTGCTACACACTCAAATCATCTTACAGTACCATCACTAAATATACTGATGCACATGCAAAACTATACGACAATCACTAATATAAATGCCTATGTAAGTCAAAATATCTGTTACCAAGAAAACCACATTTGACATAAACATTATGAGGGCTTGCTCATTTGTTAGCGGCAGATGCTTTTTTCCTCCTACAAATCATCAGTTCAACAGACACATCTCTCACTCTCTCGCCGCCTCTGTTTCATTTCATGATATGAAACATTTGTGAAGGTCTGATAAGCTCCCAAAAGAGAAAGCGCCAGGGTAGGTCATCTATATGTCACAGCACACGAAGCTGATCTCCCGCACCGCCATCCTTCCTCCCAGCAGCTTATTTTATGCTAATTCTATGCTCCTTTCATTTCCATGCCCTGTTCACGCTGTTCCATGCGTGTCCGTGAACAGAGATTAAAGTAAAAAAGGAAACACGACAGACTTTTTTTTTTTTTTTGCGCATTCGACAGGTTTATATTCATGGCGAAAACCATTCAAGGACAAGTGTGGATTTCCCTTTAATTCAAGCTTCCGGACCTGAGGACATCATTTATTTTCAATTTGGTGGAGAGTGAAAATTAGGTTTCTGATTCTATTAAACTTTATCGAAATGATTAAAATTGACATTACAGTTTGATTTGTGGTGGTAATTGTATAGCCTGAACTTCCTGGTGTATGTGAACACAGAATAATGTAGCCTTGTGATGTATCGGTTTTAGTCCTCCCTGACACACTAATCATTCAGTCATATCCTCTATGCATGTTCTAATATGTATAATAGACTGCTTTGAATAATAACTAGTGTCTGACCATTTTTTTTCAATCAAAAAGTTAAATTACTTGATTAAAAATTCTACAAATCTACACCTCCTGCATTACAGGAAGTCTGTTGTCAGTGTATGAGGAATGCAAGGTCTAAGTTTCCACACTACACTGGTGTAAGAATCTGTGCAACATCAATTGAACCTGTGCAAAATCAGTATTTTTTTCCTACATATAGAGGAATCTGTGCAGCATCAGCAGTACCTATGTATATTCCTTATTTTAAATTATGTTTCTGTTTGTCCTTGTATTTGTTTTGTGGTACCCAAATTATTGCCAATAGGACTGTGATTTATGAAGAGTATGAAAACAGTCTTTTAGTGTTTGCCATTTTGTACAGTGAAGGTCAAACATAGCAGAGAGGCAACAATGACCAAAGCACAGTCCCGTGTGGCCTTCAACACTTCAGCCTTAGCATGACACATGTGGTGGAGCTCGGTAATTGAACAGACCCCTGATTTCAGGCACGTTTCACTGACCTTTTCAACGCTTTCATCGAGCTCACACATAAAAGAGCCACATCTTTCTTCAGTCAGATGGTCTGTGGCTGAAAGAGGACCACTGCTGCTCGGTGCCATTGTTTTCTTTTCTTTTGTGGATTATTTCTGACAAGGGTTCGGCTTTGTTTTAGCGGGTTCTATTTGAGCTACCCTTTTTTTTTTTGCAGGAAAAGGCATTTCAGGTCTGGGCGCACTGTAGAAATTTTTCATAGCTGAAACTCTGACATGCCATAGTAGGAAAAGCACAATTGTATTAATGATGGCTGCGTTCCACTTCAGTGAGGTTTATCCATTGTGTATGCTGGTGCACTGGCTTACTGGGACACAATTAATCTTATAAATTCCACTTACGCTTTTCCTACAGTAACAAATCAAACTGTCTTCTGTGAAAACGGTCTGTTGTGTTTAGGTTTCGATCATCAGTTTTATCAGTTGCTGCCTATACTTTTCCTGTACTCATGTTCTGTGAGGCATATTTGAAAATATAAATATTGCAGCATCAGACTGACCCAAAGTATCCATTAAAACACATCGAACTAGTGTCCTCAAGAGTCCTTAGGAGTAGTGAAGCTATCTGCATGTAGCGTGCCATTAACTTTGTGTTCTCTCTGTAGGTATCTCTGCTCATTTCTGATCTGTGGTTAGCGACCCCACCAACCTTCCCACTGCTAAATGTTCACATGTGCGCTGTTTGTCTGTTTTCTCTCTTGTCCTTTACCCTCACCCCAACCAGTCAAGGCAGATGACTGCCCTTCCTGAGCCTGGTTCTTCCCACTGTCGCCAAAAAGCTACTCAAATGGAATTGTGTCGATTTATTAGGTTTCTCTCAATAATTTAAAAACTATAGGAAGTGCCTGATGACTTATGTTGTGAATTGGTGTTATATAAATGAAACTGAACTGAACTGAATAGAACTGGATATTTTCCAAGGGGTAAATTTCTAACCAGGGAAGCCAAAATGTCTCACAGCTGCTGTGGTCAGCTGGAGAAAATTAAATCTTTGATGCGTGCTCTAAAAGTCTTTTTTTTTGTTCAGAACTACTGCAAGTCTAAAAGCTCCACAAAAATTATGTCTATCTACACCCAACCGCAAAACAGTCGATGCACACTTGGTGCGAAAACCTTGATTACGTGACTGGTTTGTGATCAATGTGCTGATTAATTAGAATCTGGTAGGTGTCATTCTATGTGCAAGATAAGACAACATGAACTACGTATTGCTATTATGAGCTAAGTGGTTTGTAACATGTGACTTAATCCTTAAGACACTAATTTTTTTTTAAGCGTTAGCCTTTAGCATAATGTGCTGGTTTGTGGCCATCATTGGACACCTTGGCTTTCTGGGGAGCTCATTGTTTCACTTTTTCATGCACAGAAACAACAGATACATTTATAAAGCACTTAGTTGAGCTTTTATTCATCATTATTCACATTATACATATGGATATAAATAATATGAATAAGAAAATTTGAACATTAGGTTCCTTCTCTGTCTCTCTACTGTTTTACAGCAGTTGTCATTAAGAGCGTTCGATCATTTTGTGATGTTTGAGTTTAATTGGGTGAAGATAATGACATTGCGGTCACCATGCTTCAATGGTGATGGCAAGAAAAGCATGCATGCTTGCACCTTTTCATAATGGATCACGTTCATGCATGAATCATCCATAAATAACAGTCTAATTTTGCACGTTATTAATGATGAAGAAAGTACAGGGAAATAGAATAGCATGGCAAACACAGCATATTGTCAAAATCTCACAAGTTTTCATGTGATCACATGTCTTATTAAGAGGAGCCAGGCTTCCCTTGGCTCCCCCTGTAGTTCACATATTGATCGCATGCATATTTCAAGCCATTTTACAGTCTTAATGACTCATCTGAAAACATTAAAGTCATTTGAGTTTTAGCAACGGCGAAATCTCCCAGCAACAAAAAGACATCGCATTGTAGACTTTAAATGAGAAGCTTTTTCTTGAACTGCTGAGTGAAATCAAAGTGTTTCAGTGGTCATTTTGCTCCCTTTAATCATGTGAGAAATGCAAAGCACGACAGGGTACCGAGAGGTATGGACAGGAATAGCACGCTGTCAGTCATCCTCCCCTGCTGATTATTGCAGAGGAGCAGCTATCGTGAGGAGGTTAGCATTGTTTTCTCACATCTTAATCAGATAAAGTAGAGCTTAACGTCACGACACGTCATTAAGAAACTTCACACAACTCCACAAGCCGTCACATGAATACTTAACTGGCTCATAAAAGATTGTGTAAGTTTAGAATTACTAGACAGGGGTGAAGTTAATCACATTTGAGAAGCAGCAAGAGAAGAAAAAGTAATGCTTGCTATGACTGTAATTGTACACATTGTTCCACTCTGGAGTCACTCTAATATGATGCTCTGAAAGTAAAGCTACAATTTCAAGGAATTTAGTTATTTGCTGCCCTCCGGGTCTCCAACATTCAATAACAGCATAACGATGTCCGATCACTGGGGGAAAGATATTGCTCTGCTTTAGATAAATAACATGCATTTTTTAAAATAGACAACGTTCCTGGAGGTGTCCTGCCTTGTTTAATATCGCAGCAACTCGATACATAACAAGTTTCATCAGTGCGACTAAAAGCAAGCACTAAATCACGGAGCCTCCAGGTAGAAACCAGCACACAGCTCATCAAATTAAAAAAGGTGCTCGCTGCAGACTGCTCCCTGACAGCGCGAGCTCATATAAGCCAACAGTAAAGAGCACAGAGGAGCATGTCTGGTCTTTGAGGGTAAGGAAAGCTCTTGTAATCTCATTTTCAGATTGTATTACTGCGCAAGGTTTCAGTGATTTATGTGGGTCAGCGACTGGTGGTGGTTTAGAAGAAAAAAGCACTTGTGTCTCTCGATTTCTCCAGCATGGAGGCGGTGTGTTTGTACATGACATAAATACATGAAGGGCTTGACCTGTCTGCGTAGGTTAAAGACATTTATGTCTGCAATTAGGATGTCTGTGGCTGAGATCCTTACTCAAGTCCTAAACACCTCCTGTCTGGATTACAGCAACAGACTCATGTACAGGCTACCTATGTATGTCACATCATCTCCACCCTCATCCATCTTTACTGGCACCTGGTCAAGTTCTATATCTCTTACAAAATAATTCCAATAATAAAAATATAAAAAGTAAAATAAGTATTTACCCCCTTTAAACTGACTCACCTAATTCAACACAGGTGGAGCCAGTTAGTAATAGAGATCACCTGAGTGCAGAGTCAGGGATGGATAAAACTAGATGTCCAAGTCATTGGATATCCCTTGGAGTACAGTTAAATCCGTCACTGAGAAATGGATGGAATATAGCACATGGGCAAATCTGCCAGGAGCAGGATGTCCTTAAAAACTGAGTAATTCTGCAAGAAAGAGACTATTGAGAGAGGCTACCAAGACACCCATGACTCCTCTGAAGGAGTTACAAGCTTCAGTGGCAGTGATGGGAGAGACTGTGCAAACTACAACTGTTGTTAGTTCTTCACTAGTCAAAGCTTTATGGTAGACTGACAAAGAGAAAGCCACTGTTGAAAAATGCTTGAATTAAATCTCAGCTACAGTTCACCAAAAGACAGGCAGGAAACTCTGAAGTCAACTGAAAGAGGAGACCAAAATTGAGCTTTGTGGACATCAGACTAGACACTCTGCTTGTCAGACACCAAATACAGTACATCATCACAAACACACCATCCCCACCATGAAGCATGGTGGTGGTAGCATCATGATGTGGAGATGCGTCGGACAGTAGGCCCTGGAAGGCTTGTAAAGGCGGAGGATAAAATAAAAGCAGAAACGAACAGAGAAATCCTGCAGGACAACCTGATGTCGTCCGCAAGAGAACAGCAACTAGGTAGATGGTTTGCTTTCCAGCAAGACAATGACCCACAGTATACAGCCAAAGCTACACAGAAATGGTTTCAAGACAACAAGATGAATGTTCTGGAGTGGCCAAGTCAGAGCCAAGACCTCAATCCAATTGTTTTGTAGCTTTTTTATTGCTGAAATTATTGCCAAGACCCAATTTTGCAAAGGAGAATGGGGTAAAATTGCTATTTCAAAATGTGTAAGGCGTATTGAGACCTGTCCACTCAGGTTCAGAGCTGTAATTGCAGTCAAAATTGCATCTGCTAGGGGGGTGAATGGTCATGCAATCACTTACTTAATGTTTGTTTAATTCATTGACATTACTTTGTTAAAATCTGTTTTCACTTTGGCATGAAAGAGTCTTTGTTGCACATTTTTGAGATATATATGTGTATGTGTGTGTGTGTGTGTATAAGCTGGCCATGATTCCATGTTAGAAAAGCAATAAAAGGGGAAAACTTTCAAGACGAGGAGAAAACTCTTTATCGGCAATATGTCAGCAATGCAGACATCTGATGTACATAAAAACAATATTCTTTAGTCATCGCTAATATTGACACAGACAAATGAGTTGCCTTGACATTAATTGTTGATGCTGTAAAGACTGAGGCTCTACTTACTGCTGCTAAATTCATTCTCAGAAACTCATGTAATATGGCAGGTAAAAATACCTGAAACAGAGCATCACGAGATTTCAAGACAAAACATTAGATGCAGGCGTTAAATGGCTGTTTTCATATTTAGAAAAAAATATATACAGACGTAGAGGCTTTTAACTCAACTAATGCTTCTTCCTCTGCTGCAGCTATGGTGTAATGAGACCATTCACCACTGGGTATGTTGTTCCTGCTCCCTCCACCACCAACATCTTTCATTATTCAGGACGTGATGTTCCAGAGCCAAAGGACAAAGTCAGAGGACCTGTAGCTAAACTCAGGAGGGAGGAGGTTTGAATATGCACCTGCATGTGTGCTCTTGTTCTGTCTAAAATCGCAAAGCCACTGAATGAAAAGGGTGGATTAAGAGAAACGATAAGAAATTAGGGGGCTGGGGTGGGTTTTCTCGCTGTACTCGTTGTTGACATACATGCTGAGAGGTGTCTGTAATATGTGGAGACCAATATGAGAACAAGTTAAGACAAAAGAGAGAAGTTCTGGATTAATTATCACCAGCATTCATCCTTGAAAACTGATGCTGAAAAAATATAATGGCAAAAGTAGCGAGGCTTTCAAGTTCTGGTTTTTCATTTTGAAATAATTCCCGGGGCAATCCATCTAAAACTGTGCTGTCAGATCGCTCCTTTGTCCGGGTCGTTATGCATGTGTCACGCTGTTTCCCGTGCAAGACAGATGATGGAGGAGTCCGCAGAACCCGACCTCTGTGTTACCTCTGTGTCAGAATATGTTACTCAAAGTGTTCATCACCCGAAAATAACAAGACAGTCCATCAAAGAGAAGGTAATTTCTCCTGAAACCCTCATGGAGGATTTTGGCCTCTGATGTGCAGATGACAGACGTGGTGATCTGCCAGTGTAATCCTACCGCCTCTGTGTAAATAGGATAAATAAACTGAACAAACTGTCCTCTCCTTTTCTGTTTTATATACTAACTGACCACGATTAACAACCTGCTAAAGCGATTGACCTCAACTTTACTACACGAGCAAACAAACTGTGCCGACTTCGTGTCTCTTCAGGCTTCATCATTTTCTGCACTCCAAATGAAAGAAGTGTCCTTAAATTGCCCACTTAGCTCAGCTGTAAAGATCAAATGACTTTACAGCATGGTGCAGGCTTTCTGGGTCAGGTGCTATAACATCTTATATTACATCTCTGTTTATTTGTGCCTGGCAAGACGAAGGGAATTTTGCACTCCTGTTGGACTGGCACTCTCATATTAGTTATTACTTTGAGCTCTTTGTTTTGCTCCCTGCATGCAGCGCAAACTTTCCAGTTCTCGTTATAGACTGTTGGCTTTTTCAACGGGTGCATGTCGGCAACACCGGACCGATGACACATGACATTTTCTCCTGCGCGCCTTGTCAGATTCAGTGAAAAATGACCCGACTGTTTTGACTGGCAGGCCACTCAAATCAACACATCCTGCTAAATAAGGAAACAAGTCTCATAAAAAATACACATACACAACTTTCTTATTCAGCTATTGCATTGTTCGCACTCCAACAACTCAATCGATGCTCCAACTGGCTTATCAAACACTGTTGTGTAACCTAAGTAAGTGTAATCAGGTGCCATCCCATGAAACTGGATCCTTTGCTGTGCTTTGGTGAAACCAGCAAAGACAGACATACTGGCCGAATCGCAGTTATAGAAGAGTTAAAAAAAAAAAAAAATCCAGTGTACAAAATAATTGCCCAACAGAGCACCAAGTCCTGAGAGTGCGTGTCCCTCCTCGGTGATCAAATGAAAGACAGCGTGCTCTGAAAACAGCCTGTTCCTACCATTTCCGAGCCAATCATCGCGGACAAACACCTCCGAGGGACCAGCAGCCTGATACTGCATCACAGCCCAGAATAAAGTCTGCTAGTCCACTGCTTGTCTCACATCTGTCCCTAAAGTGTTCGAAAAGGGGGAAAAAGTGACTTATTATGATGAATCTATCATGAAATCTCTCATCAGCAAGGTAAAGGCACATATGTAAGAAAATTAGTTCATAAAAATGGGTTAATGTCGCCTTAAAAAGGGATTGAAAACACAATAGCAGAGACTCCAGTTCAGACAAGATATGATGTGTTAATTAGTGAGCTCCCATGGTGCTGTGAAATGTAGATTTTATTACCAGACTCGCTGTTGGGTCTTTTAAATGGAGTTTTTCATCCAATTCAAAGCTGCACTAGTGTATAACTTTACATTAACGACAAAACAGATGATGATGTGTGGCACTAAATGGGTCAGTTCAAGTGAAAAACCAACAAATAACATATAGTAAACCAATTACCATGTATGATCTGATAAAAATCAAAGTGGAATTACTTCTTGGTTACAGCCACAATTCGAGGAAAGAGTGTTTTTTTTTGTATTGATTAAGCAGACGACTGCCCTAATACCCCTTTTCCACCAAGAAGAACCAGGTGCTAGTTTGGTGCTGGTGCTTAGTTGGTTCAAACCTGGCTCCTCTTAAGAACCTATTTGCTTTTCCATTGGCAAGGAGCCAATTTGGAGCCTGTCACTGTAAAATGTCTGCGCTTGTATCGATTACATAGCAGTTAAACAAACGCAATAAGCTGATGATAATATTTATGTTTATCATCAGCTGCTTTTAAGATGTTTGTAAGGTCTGCGAGGCGGAGGTCACCTGTTGCCTGTCACCCACCGTCGGCACATCTGCAGTGGTGGATCCAATTTTGGGACACAATTGTACCGGATTTCAGCACGCAAGAGTGTATGCAAAACTTCCATGTGTCCCTGGAGTCATTCTAATATATCTGCGGTTGGACCAAGGGCGTCCTGGTGAAAAAGGACACTAATTACTGCTTGTGTGTCACTTTCCACCGTTGATCGTTGGTCATGATTACCCCGCTCCCAGCCCCTGATGTACTTGTTGCTTATCTCAGGTCCAGCAGAGAGTTGGTGCTTGCTAAGCGCCAGTTTTTAGCACCTGGAGTCGGTGCTTACGCGGCACAAACACAAAGAACTGGTGCTAAGTCAGGCTCTGGCTCTGAACTAGCACTGGAACCAGCTCGGTGGAAAAGGGGTATAAGTGACCAAAAAAAACACCAACAGCCACCTTAAGAAAAAATTCGCTTCAAATTGCACCACTCTCTCCTTATTCCTCCTTATTTTCTTGCCTTTTTAATCTGTCTTGGAGTTTTCCTTGCAGAGGATGTCTTGATCTGTCAAGAAACTTTGTAAGAACGAACGGGTGGGAGAATAATTGAAACATCCGGAGCATCAGGGTGGAACTGTCTCGCTCCTATGTTCAATGAAGTGAAGAACTGGACGGACAGAGGTGAATTGCTTCGGGGCCTTGAGCTTTGGGGAGACGCTGGCTGGGTCAAGATGAAGGTCAGAAAGTCCCGACGGAACATCAGGAGATGCACTTAAAAATGATTCAAGAAGATGTTTACGACAGAAGAGAAACAGCCTCAGCTGCATTACGGCAAAATAACAAGATTTTCCCAGCAGAAAATGAGATTTAGACGCTATAACAGAGTAACACACACACACTGGTGCTGTGTGTAATCAGGCAAAATGTATAAACTCGACACAAACATCATCAAATGTAAGCCGCTCGGACCAATGGAAATGCAGGCGTAGAATTTTACTATTCAATCTTCCAAATAGTTTGCTATAATAAAGAGTGGTCATTATTCTAAATAACGTGAGGACAGGGGAGCGTGGTGACATGAAATGTGCTTTTAATTCCGCTAATCTGCCAATATAGCCCACTGTTGGGCATCACCATTCTTCACACTGAACAGCTGGACTCAGTAATGAAAGACAGAACTAATAAGCAGCACAGTTCTACTCATAAATCCCTTTCAGCTCAGGTAATGGATTCTGTGGAGTCATAGCAACCAGTGACAAAGTCTGTGTAGAGAGGACATGTGAGAGATCTGACGGTGATTAACGCAATATTTTATTATTTCCTTCTACTTTTTCTGAAATAAATGCAAACCATTCAGCTTCTCCCACGGAAATAATTATATTTTAAATTGCACCATGAACACTGTGTTACACAACACAGTCTTTTTTGAGCACTTGCATCATTTTAACGCAACGGAGCATGCGGTAAAACATATATGCACCACATGTTGGGTAAAAAAAAAATTTGATTAGATTGCTGTAATAAAAGCAGTTTGTGTCAAGGATGTGCAAAACTGTTGGTAAGAGTGCAGGAACAGACCGTCGCTCCTGCCTCCTCGGACGCTTCTCGGTAATTACAAAGACACGTTTCTCTTTCTAATTATGTGTCACCAGCAAGTGGCAACAACCACAGCTGGAAACAAAAGCCAGACTGCATGTACCTTAAAGTGTAAGACCACTGGGGAGTCCAATGAATCACTGACTCCCATTCAAAGCAGCATCAACTTCTCTCATTAAAGAATCAGGTAATTGATGATTTCAGTTGCTAAATTCACTCCTACTCATCAGTGTGCTGGTAGTTACAAATAAAATAAAAGAATTCCACAATTAAACAGACATTAGGTCTCAAAGTGTGGCTTGTTTGGTGGCATTTCTGGTTTGACTGACAGGCCTGGTCTGAAAAGAGGCAGGTTGTTTGAATGCTCAGATTCAGTTGGGATATAATGTCTTTTCTTTCTTTTTTTTGTTTGTATTATTAGTCAGAAGGACAGGTGAGACATTTGCAATCGACAGTTTCAATATTCATACACTGTAACAATGGGTGGTTCTTCCGCCATTTAACAGACATGAAGGGATTCTGATCTCCAGTTATTGGAATAAGGGTTTCCAGTTTTAATGCACTTCCAATTTTTGTGTTATGCAGATTGTGTACGATGGACTTTGCTCGTTCGCTAACATGCTAATGATGCTGTATGCATTTGCTTCGAGGTAGAATTAAAAACAGTCTGCAACACAGTAATGTGCATGCAACAGGTGTAAGCATTACCTCTTGTAAGAATTCTGCGTGATGTTGCACAATCAACATCACGCTTTTGTGACCACTTGCAGTGTCACATTTGTGATTTTACCATGGACTCTGCAAGAGTCTCCATCAACAGGCCCGGGATGAATCAACCTTCACGTTGACGATCATCACTGGTGACTAGAGTTGGGGTTGTGGCTACAGTCCTGAGACTAAACAGCAGTCTTCAGTGTAAGAGCCTGCTGTCTACAAGACCACAGAAGCTACGTCAGGTCAGGAGAAGAAGAGCATGCTCATTGTTTTGTGCAGCATTCACAGGGTCAGACTGTCAATACAAACAACGAACTGTAACTGTAACGTCATGAGGCGTCTAAGGGTCAACATTCGACGGAAACAACCTGAACTGTGGTGGGATGACAGTGAGATGCTCCATCAGAAAAAGCGCCTACTCAAGGCGTGTTGGAAACCTGCAGGGCTTTTCTTCCCCAATTTCCTCCTCTTCCTCAAAATTCTATTCAAGTTGAACGGTCACAGGAGATCCATCATGCATCACTAATTCTGCTCGGCATGTTTAAATTTCACCAAACCTGCTATAAAACAGCTTCATCTGTGGTTAAGTACTGAGATTGTTCTATTTAGTATGTATACTCCAAAATACAGTGTGTCAGTGACAGACTTCCTGTGATGATCCTGTTAATATCAACATCATCCTTGTGGAATATTTGTTGTATATATAATTACACATTTTATTTTAAATCATACATATAAATTCTACCTGAACTGTCAGACGTCAGATTAATTGCCTTTGTTTTGTTGTCATTAATTAGCCCTCCAAATCCACCAAACATGGTTTATTTCATCCAAATGGCACTTTAATCCAAAATGATGCAGACTAAATTGTGTTGTGGTGCCGTGGCAACAACAGCCTTTTAAAACATCTATTTCTGTAGAAAGACCTAGTTTCAAAATAAAACCTCTAAACGACAACAAACTCTGAAAAATACCAACTGATAGAAATGATTTATCCCGTTTTTCCTCCTCATAACTGCAGAAGCGTGCCTGATCAGTGCATTGCTAGTCGCAGTTAAAGGTCAAAATGTTGTTTTTCAGTAAACACAGACATTTGTGGTGGTTGATCCCGTCTCTGGCTGCAGACAGGAAAATACCACAATCGTCTGCCTGAGATGTTTTCTGCACTGCACACAAAGAAGTCTCAGTAAAATCACCCCTAAGCTCCCATTTTTTTTTTGCTTTCTTACTCTTGTCGACTTGCATGTGCTTCTGACTGGCTGCTGGAAGTTGAAGAGGGCGATGCTGCTCTCTCCTGATTGGCTGGGAGCAGAAGGGGGCAGGTAATGTGTGTAAATAAATAGAGAGTGCAGCCTGGCAGTCACACACTCCCATGAATCTGCTATTATCACCCTCTTCTGCACCACACCTTCCAGCTCCATCACTGACAAGAAGGCAAGGATCTGCAGCCAGAGGGAAGAATTGAAAAAAATAAGAGAGACAGAAGAGATTTTTTTTTAATTGTAGAGCGAAAACAACCCAAAAATGTCTTTCGAAGAGAAGGAGAAGACAGAGGTGCGTCTAGTGTTTTTGGGAGCAGGTGGAGTGGGGAAGACAGCTCTCATCCAGCGTTTTCTCAAAGACACCTTTGAGCCAAAGCACCGGCGCACAGTGGAGGATCTGCACAGGAGGGAATACGAGGTGGAAGGTGTCAAAGTCACCATAGACATCACAGACACCAGTGGCAGCTACTCTTTCCCTGCCATGCGGAGACTCTCCATCCAGAACAGTGACGCCTTTGCGCTGGTCTACGCCGTGGACGACCCCAACTCCCTGGAAGCAGTCAAGAGGTTACGGCAGGAGATCCTGGAGGTCAAAGAGGACAAGTACACACCGATCGTGGTGATAGGCAACAAGATCGACCGTTACAACGAGCGCCAGGTGTCCGTCAAGGACGTTCTCTCCACGGTGGAGATGGACTGGAACCACAGCTTCTTGGAGTCGTCAGCCAAAGACAACGTCAACGTGCTGGAGGTTTTCAGGGAGCTGCTCCAGCAGGCCAACCTGCCCAGTCGACTCAGCCCGGCACTGTTCCGGAGACGGGAAACCTTCCCCAAGGAGAACAACCCTCGACCTCCCATGAACAAGACCAACAGCTGTGTCATCTCATAGTGATGAGGAGCAGCTCAGGAAAAGAGACTGAGAGAGGGAAAACTGTCCGAAAGAGACTGTTGGTGGGACAGAAACAAACCAAGAGACTTTGTTAAATGTGTTAAAGCATTGCAGCAGTTCCCACAGGGGCACTGAAAGCACAGAGATGCTGCAACAAAGATGGACTTGTAGTGACGACAATGTACTTTATAGACTGGGATGAATGTGGTTAAACTTTAATTACTGTGAATGTCAAATGTAAGAAATGGTGACAGTGTTGAGGTCAGTTTTCATGCAAATCTCCTGTATATGTGTGATTTTTCATTTTTGGGTGGGGGTCTGTGTTACTGGTGTTAAAAAAAGTCCATTGTTTTATGAATCAAGTGAACATCTGAAGAAGAACTTAACCTGGGAACTTCATATTTTTGATCATCATAAATGCTGTTTTGCAAAACCTCAAGTGTTTTGGCATTAACGTGTAAATTGTCATTTTAAATGCATACAGTGCTTTTATTGGTGTGTTCTTCTTTTTTATTTTGGGAGTTTGCCTCATGTGATAACTTACTCTTTAAATCCATACATCACGCAAATAAAACTGGTTTTTCTATGACTCCAGCTCATCCACTCTCTACACATGAATTAGCATTGTTTGCAATAAGTTTTCCATTTTTGGTGACAAAAGGGAAGCACGTGCATTGCATAGAGACAATGGACAGTTATTATAGTATTACAGGAAGCTCCCACGGCTCTAACAGAAATGCTGTGTTGCACTGAAAGTACGATAAAGCTTACACCAGACACCACAATCTAAAATCTTGCATGTAAAATCAACTCGTGTAAAACATTGTCAGTGCACGCCATGAGATCAATGCAGACGAGAGGAGTTCTTTTAAAATAAAATGTCACTATAGTACCCATGAGTGTAAAAGAGAATGCACTCAGCATTGAGGTATCTGGAAAACTAATGCAGCTGCAGATTATGGACACGTGTGGTGTTGTGTTTCACTAGTGTTGACAAACTGGCAACTTCTTTTCTCGCGCTGGTCTAACCAGATATGTCAGTTCTTCTTAAGACTAAATAAACACTTGTGCATCACTTGACTGACGCCTCAGATTTAAAGTAGCGTTAAAGGGATAGTTGATTTTAATGAATGTGCATTAAGCACGCTGAAAAGTAGAATTAAAGCAGAATTGATAACAGGAGAACTGGATTGATCTGACAAACAAAATCAGTTGCGTACACTCGCTTTGTGTTGTAATGCCCTCTAGTGGTGTAGAAAACAATATTCATGGGCTCAACATGTGTGCGCAATATTTAATGGATGCAGAGCTTTTTCAACAATGGCATCAACCAAAATAAAATTGCAAGAGGAAAAAAAGAAAACCTGTAAATGCCTTATCAAGTTTTTCTTCCACTAACTGCGACAGTACTCAATATAAAATAAAGAAGTGATAACATCTATGTAACTTTTAACTTACATTTGGAACTATCACGTCCCTCACATGCATTGTACATCCACATGTGGTGTCTGTTGTAAACTGACACATGCAACAAAGAGTCGTGAAGAAAGCGTGTATGCAGGTTTTCATTTCAACTAAGATTCTAACTAAGAAACATGAAACAAATCTGTTTAATGACATCAAGCTGCCTGATTATTTGTGGATGACCAAACCAGTAAGGGCCTCTTCTCGTCCAGTTTTCTTGAAAATCAGGATGAGAGTTACGGTGGAAGCTGATAATCAACTAAAATGCCATTCGCTGCTCTGTTACTGACATTTGTATGTTCTCCAAAAGCCCTTCATATGTATTGTTAACATTTCCTGACTGTCGAAAGGCCACACAGCCCCAGAGAGGCAGACGAAAAGGTATGCTTCCTCTTTACCAAAAACAATCACACAAGGTACATTGTTTCCCCAGAACGAGACGAGGAAGTGACCTGTGATTATCAGATCTCTGGTTCCTCTTTGTGCCCGGTTTAAACTCGCAGCTGTCTTCATACACCAGCTCGTCTTTTCTGCCACATGGACGGAGACGCAGAGGCAGAATCTCCATTTTTTTTTAAAGCTCAGGTGCGATCTAAACTTTTCATTTAGGTTTGAGTGATCATAGGCACAATGCTCTGTTTTAGGTACTGCTGCTATCACTACGATGTAAATGCAGTCTGAAGCTAACTTTGTCATGACAGCTTTAATTCCTACAATGACTGACAGTTTCTGTGTTTGTCTCTGCTCCTAGACTTGGTCCAAGCTCCTCAGTGCTGCAAAGAGACCTGAGAAGTTTTGAACAAGTATAGGATCTCTGACTGCCACTACGTCAGGTGTTTTTACAAGAGGTTTCGGCTTAAGGCAGAACAAATGCTACAGAGGGAACCAAAGTGAGCTGATGTTTCTATTATACTCCATATTCAATATACTGAATACTGTAAGACTGTATGTTTAAATTAAATGTAGACTCTGTTATATGGAAGAAGGCTGTATTTGAATTTTTGTATCACATTCTACTCTACAAAATACCAGTGTTTTAGCAACATTCGTTAGATATCTACAGAACGCAAGATTGTTTCAAACCCATAAGATCAGCCAATAGCAAGTTGATGCTGTGCAGCTTCCATTAAGAGGAAAACATCCATATATGACTGGACTCTGTAATGAATTGTAACATTTGCTTACAATGTAGCGTAACGTTTCTGCACTGAAATGGATTTTTTTTTTTGCAAATCCTGATTAAATAATTTCTTTTACTCGGCTGCTAATATTTGTGTTTCATTTTGATATAGTAGATAAGTGTCAAAATAACGAAACGTGATCCTATAATGCAGCACAGCAAATGCAGTGTGCAAAAATATAAATTTCTGTCTTCTGCAGTCAGAATCATGCATCATCACATTGATCTACAGTTTTAATACAAACAGCACAGAAGGAGTGTGGTTTCAGTTACTTTAAAGTCCAACTAAAACCTAATAAATTCTGGTTTTACTGTAACAGAGTAGCATAAACTTCACATACATTTAGCGTTATTCCACAAAACACAAAAGAATTCGTTATTTGGTAGAGACAAGGCAAAAGTAGAGGCAACTGTTTTATTTTTGTACACACTGACAAACACCATAGAGTGAGACAGAAGGGTGAGGGGAAGGAGCCATAAGAACAGTAAATACAGGGAAGACATCATGAAATGCGCTAACGACAGATGCAATCTGAGCAGTCATAGCAGCGGCCTTCATCCAACTCTGGGCCAACACGACGCCAGCGTGTCCTTCGGTCAAATATTCATCTTTTAGTAAACCAGGAAAAGTCCAGCATCTATTACAAAACTCAGTGGTTAAAAAGGTGTACATGTATTGCTGTATGGAAGACATTCTCAACAAACCGTCTTTTTTTTTTTTTGCATGTGCAACACGAGAGAAAATAATTATGCATTGGCTTATAAAGTATATTTTCCCTGAGCAAAAGGCTCAATCAGCATAGAAAATCCACTGATTTCCCCATGAGCTTTACTCTGAAATTCACTCAGAGGCCACAAAAACATGGCTGAATCCCACCAAGTCTTACAGGGAGACACCACAGACAACATCAACACCCTCCTGCTGTTTCCACATTAATTTTTGCCAATTTACCATAAATAGCATAAACAATCACAAATTAAATAGACCCACCATAACGGATTTTGACAAAGTTGTCACTGCAGGGTGATGCAGCTGAAAGCAAGGTTCAAATCAATGTCTACTGATCGGGTATATATTGGGATAATAGTCAAAGTTGGTTGCTTTAAAGCCCTGCCCTCATGAGCAATACTGTTCCAAATTAGAAGACAGAAAATAATCAACATGGACTACAAAAAAAAGACATGACTGCTGCTTAAAGCAAGTTAATAGTTTGCGTAGCTTCTAAGTAGTGTTATTATGATAAATTTGATACAGTACCTTGAAAAATATCAACATTCTTTCCCATTTTCAATACCATCAGGAAAAACTGCCACAATAATTTTTGTGTCAATTTTTCTCCCATGGAGTATTTTAATGCACATTTTGTAGTGTTGCATCTGAAATGGAAACAGCAAAATCCAAGAAAATGTCCCCAATTTTGCCAAACTGGTCTTCAATTTTTTCCGAAAAAGAACTAATGCACTTAGAGGGAAACCAAACATGACCAAAACCAGCCGACATGAGAAAATAATTACATTACAATTTGTGGCCAAAGTATGTTTTTTTGCTCTGTTTATTACACGTGGGTAACACAGCCTATAACACTTCACAGTCAAGGCTGCGCACTCCAAATCAGTCAGTGGAAATAAGATTATTCACGTTGTCTTTTTTATATATATTGTTAGTAACATTTCCAAAGTTAACTTCAAATTTGCTTGATAGTTATTAGGAAACACAGATCTAAGTGTGGTAGCATTTAAAATATGTTTTTTTTTATGTGGGCACTGTGGAGTGAGTGTGTGTGTGTGTGTGTGTGTGTGTGTGAATGTTAACTTTATGTCAGATAGTAAACGGAGCAAGAGTGAGCAGCTGGTAGTAGTGTACTGAATTGTATTATAACCTGTTTCAAATATTGAGAATCGAATTGTATTGGTAAAAAATTAGATTACACGTTGTATCATTATAAATTGCATTCAGCAGTTAGCAGCAGACTTCAGATCACCCCACCCTTTTAATTACTAGATAACAACATTTAACTGTGACAACGCTGCAGCAGCAGTTGGCAATAAATTAGAATCTGGCTGAAATGTGTAGAAACCCAAATGGATTTCCCTTTAGCCAAGTATGTCATTCATATGCGTTGTGTTGTCACTGCCAGACAACAGTTAGCATCGGCTGGTTAAACTATGCACAGTATTATGTTCAGTCAATTATTAAAGAGAGACACTCTATTAAAGGATCAGTTCATGTAATCACAAAAACCTATAGCATTTCCCCACGTGTAGTACATAGCCATTCACAGTTAGCCTTCTGCTGCCAGTGCAATACAATGGAAGTGAAGAGAACTATATTAGTGGTGTCCAAATCTTTTAAAGGCCTCATCTGATTAAAGTTGAGATTTTTACCTTGCTAGCATGTTCATATGAGTCAATGCCATGGCTTAGCATTTTCTCCTTAACGCTGCAGTTGATGAGTCTCAAAAACATGGATACCGAATTCAGAGTTTTATACATAACAAGCCCAAGGAACTAATCCTGCCAACTTGCACGGTGGGACTCCTTTTACTCTTTGAGCCCAAGCTGTAGCGAACAGCACTAGATCAGAGTATAGTGAAGGGGGCAAGGGTGTAGTGTTAACTCGCATAACGTTAAGGTACGAAGGGGTTATTTTTGTGGAAAAAAGATGGGATTTTAGGGGTTTAATCAATGTAGAGATGTTACACATTACAGGTTAATCGGTTAATTTCCATTAATAATTTAACCGTTTAAAAACACATTAATACATATGGCAGAGGATGAAGGACTGCATGTCAGAAAATACACTGTACATTAGTTGTAGTATGGGGTTGAGCCACCAGGTGGAGGCTTTTTCTAGTTCATAAGATGAAAGACTGCAGAGGGGGTGGCCACTCAACTTCAGCCGACAAACAGAGAGCACTACAGGAATTTGCTAGCAATGGGCCACCATGACAAAGACTTCTGTGACATTTAATGGGTTACAGCCAGTGCTCAGATATTCAAAATGCACTGAAACCTACCAGGCCAGTGATTATAATCCCAAGTGGATAAGGCCACCAAAGTGTATTAATGGCAAATGTCACATGCTAAATATTTTTGAACAGTCGTAGTAGCATATGAGAATTAGTCCACTCACTTCATTTAATCCATGTTAACAATTATTTATTGACCGATAACCCTGCCAACGGTCAACTAAAAATTATAAGAGATTTGATCCCTAAATCAATGCTAGTAGAGAGAGTTCAAATACTTGCCTTTCCATTAAAAATTACTCACCATAATCCACAGATGTTGCTTTGAACACCGTGTGAGCCAAAATCTCAGTATATGAAAACTTTGAACACCACAAATTTAATTCACTTCCATGGCATCAGGTTAACAGCAATGATCTCAGAAGCAGATGTCCAAAGACCGTTGTATGTAAAACTGAAACTATCTTCTTGGCTAGATATCACTATGAGTAAGTAGTTTTATGTTTTTACTGATCACCTAATAAATACAATATATAAAAGATGGCTTATCTAATTCTGCAGATGATAAACTTCTTATGCCACATTGAACATTATACCAAACATTCCTACAAATGGTGCAAAAAAGCTGCATAAAAATATAGTTTCTTAGAAGTTCTTCTTTTTTGTAGTTAGAAGCGACACACCTCATTAAATGCTAAGAACTCATAGTGCCTGAGCAGCCCTGATCACCAGAGCCAGCAAGGCTGTTGGAAAAATGGTTGGTAAAGCACAAATTCCCATTACTGGAGACAGTTATGTTATGGTTTTTTTTTGCAGAATACGAAACTAAATATGAGGTACTGTAGTGTATGACAAAATAACTTCATAAATACAAAGCATCTTTTGTTCAAGTTAAAAAAAAACGTGACAGCAGCAAGACGAGAAAAGAATTGAAGTTTCAACAACATAACTGCAATAAGTCTTGTCTGCTGGATGTTATAACCCTTTTCTCAAAAAGCCACCGCATGCATTTTCTGACTTAACAGAAGAAATACATTTCAACAAGTTTTGGTAAGAGGATAAATAACTTTGGGTAATTTATAGAACTTCAATTTCTTTAAGTTAATTAGGATACATGTAATCTTGACATACACAATACATTGAACATGACATTAGCAGGCTGTTACAGAACTGGGCGGAAAGGAGCAGCGGTGCTCATGCTCTCAATCACTGACACCCACCTCAGACACACTTTTGACACTTTCTAGTCGTCCACAGTGATGTTGCGGAACAGATACGCCATGGACTCTCCGTTGTGGATGCGGCGAATAGCCTCAGCCAATATCATGCTCACATCCACCGTCTTGATTTTTGGACACTGGAGCTTCTGTACTTCATGGGGCACTGTGTTGGTCACCACCACCTGGGGACACAATGAACACAGAGTAAATGGTAAATGGTCTGCACTTACATAGCGCTTTTTTCTACTTTAGTGGTTCCAAAGCGCTTTACAATGTGTTTCTCATTCACCCATTCACACACCATTGGTGAAGGAGCTGCCATGCAAGGCACTAGCCTGCCATTGGGAGCAACTTCGGGTTCAGTGTCTTGCCCAAGGACACTTCGGCTGGGGATCAAAGCGCCAACCTTGCGATCAGTGGACAACTTGCTGTACCACCTGAGCCACAGCCATTCAGAGGTTGTATTTAATAGGTGTAACAATTAAATAATAAGACTAGGCTTATGGAAGTTGCTCCACAGCATCCATGCTAAATCACGTTGTATGTGTAGAACAACAGATACACAAAACAACCACTGAAAGTTTCAATTTGCTAAATGTAAATAAAACTGAATTATTATTTGAAAGTTTACAATTTCAATTACGTTCTCGCTTTAACATTTTTTATAAACTATAGTAATTTTAGAAACTATAGTATAACTATAGTACTTTTAGAAATGGATTGATGCTTACAAAGGGACCTAAAAAAATTAAGGATTCCATTGCATTATTATACAAAATGTCAAAGAAATAGCATTTATCATAAAAAAGCCCAAGCACACTTGCTAAAACATACCATTAAAATGGTTTTCTGTGTTTCCTATGTCTGGTGTTTGCACTCCGAACAGTGAACCCACACAAATATCACAGTTACAGTACATGTTGCTATTTTTGCAGAACTCCTTGTAAATGGAATCCACCGTTTCTGTAAAAGCTGTGGTCAGAGTTTCCTCCGCCAAAACTTTCAGTTCATCCACACAACTGCACGACAGTTTGTGGCTTCACATTACAAATGCCACTGCAAGAAAAACAGGCTCCAGACTTCCTTCCATTCCTACCTCCAGTCTTACCTTACCCTGGAAACTGAATCCAAGTTATCTTATTCTTCAATACAGCAGAAACCATTCAGGAGCTCATTCACCCTCTGTGCCCATGCTTGTTGATCTTATTTTATAACTTAGCTGCTGCTTTTTTTCGCCTGTTTTTCTTGATTTTTCTCACAAATATGCCATCCAATCTACCACACATCTGGAAAGAGTGAATTCAGATGAGCCCAACAGGTTGCAGAATCAGAAACTGGTCAGGATGAGCTAAATTCAGCTAAGTAATGTCTACCAAGTACAGATGAGCAACACACTGCTTCATAGGTTCTAAAAAATAGGAAAAAACAAACATCAATAGCTTAAATCGTATGAATTAAAATATTATAAAACAAATACTGAATTTAGGAGGAATTAAGAGGAACTAAAAACTGAAACTTATCACTCTCAGAAATGCAGCTGTTGGTTATCATGATTCTGTCCTTGTTGAAGTTACAACTCATTCTATGCCATAAAAATTAGTAGGACCCCATTTTACATTGTGTTTATAAAGCACCGGAGATCGAACGAGCAAACATGTTTTTGTTGGTTTGAAATATGCTCTTATAGCTTTTTTACTGACATTTTTTAGCATGTGTGAGAAATTTTCATTCCACAGTAACAGGTTTTCATTAAAAAAAAAACATATAAAAGAAAAAAAATTATTAAAACCAACAAATGTGGGTGTCCTTACCTCATCAATGGCTGATTCCTCTATGAGACGTGGAGCATCAGCAGAAAGTAAACCATGCGTGGCCATAATATAAATCTTATAGGCTCCTCTCTCTTTCAGGATCTCTGCGGCTGCAACAAAGTCTCCAACATCATCTATGATGTCATCCTGAAAGAAGGAAAAAAGAAAAATACAACATGTAGCCAAAACCTATTAATTAACCCTGAACCTCCTTCTTTTCCTCTTTTGTACTGTCAGTGTCGTATCTCCTGCACAGGCTTAATCAGCTCAAAGATTCACTTTTTATTATCTTGTTGGATATTTTACCTGATTCTACATCTTCTCCTTGTTAAAATTAATGGGAGATGAGGGAATGTCAGCTTCATCTCTGTCCATTTTTTTTGGCCTTGGCTCAGGTTTTGATAATCTTTTACAGTAATTCCGGATAACAGCAGGAAAATATGAACAGAAATATATATGATATGATGAAGAGCAGCTAATGTGACCCCACCTGAGACTTAAAGAATAAACAGAAATGCAAAAATATTGACTGGACTGTGTCAAAAATCACTCTCTTCTTCACCTATTCACTACTCTGTACTTAAGAGACACTAGTAATCATCATTTCTCATCATCACTTGAGTAGATCAATCATTTTTGCATCTCTAAAATGAGCAGTATTTCATTTTAGAATTGCAATAAAGAAAGTAACCTATGTGCAAAATGACACAGGAGATGGTAAGTATAGTCCACCACACAATAACTAAGAAATACATAGCAGTAAAGAAGAAGTGCACTGATCCATCTCAAATCTGCAGTCAGCTAAAATTAGCCACCAGACCAAAGACAGATGCAGCTAAATGAATTGAGATTGGTGTGTTGAACTGCTTATGAATTTACCTTTTTAAAAAATGATATGGTCTTGTGTTGAGGTGTAAATATATAGCTCAAATGTCTGTGATATATTTAAAATCATACTGTGTGCGACGGCAGTACAAGTGCTTCGAATCATGATAAAATGATAATTAAAATTGGAGTGACAATTCAAATATGGCAAAACAGCTAAAATATCTTTGTAGCATCTTACCACAATAATGGCAATTCTCCCACCCACATCTCCAACAACGGTAATCGGAGGTTTCTCTTTGGCCATCATTACTGAAAAGGAAAGCAGACCCGGTTACCTGTGAAAATACTTCCTGAAGGTTAATGTGTACAGCATCTCCCCGAATCAAAAATACACCTGCAGTAGATTGGGTAAAATGGGTTGAGAAAATGTTTAGAGCAAATCTGCACCCCAAATTTTAGAGTATATATTTACATACATGTATCATAAAAATGCAAAATTGAATTAAAACCCAATTACTTAGACGTTCCCCCTCCCATTCTACCCCACCTACCCCTAGGAGATTAAACTGAAATGCCAAACATAGTACAAAACATGCCATGCAAAGATCAAATGACCAAAAGGGTTTTTTTTCTGCCCAGGATACCCAATCAGAAGACAATGTCTAACTGCCTGGACACACACAACCTCAGGCCCAGGCTGTGGCAGGCAGGTGTGGCAGCAGGCTGCATATGAACCAGATATGCAGCAGACAATCTCATTTCACACAGGACGACAGTGGCAAGCACCGATGAGGGTTGTTTTCATACACACTTGCCAATGTTCTGGGATCAGTCGCCAGTCGAACATCAGTGATGCCAGCAACTACTTTTACATGCACACAATAATCGTATTAAATCTCACAGCTACGGATTTGACAAATATGATACCCACAACTAAAAATATGCAATTTAGTTATTCACATCTAGTCTATAAAAATACTCGTGCAATTGTTCCAATCCCGAGGAAACAAGCAATTACTTTGCTCCTTACACACTGTTAACATCCTGGTCTCATGTAATTTCTAAATTACTATATAAATTTTCAAACTTCTGTATGTATATGCTCAGTCGACAACATGAAAGTGCTTGACCTCTACGCAGATCTGAAACTATGATAAATGCATGTCTAATTTTTGATTAGAGTCTTAGATTTACACTGGGATTACATTTAATGCGATTACCCCTCACACAGACCTTTGACGCATAACCAATTTTCAAAATAAAAGCTGCATTTTGAGTATTGGTGTGCATGTAAATGTAGACATTCAAAGGGTTTGAGGAAACAATCAACTGGTAAACAATCAGCCAGCCAAGCCGATTGTGAAGGAAAAGGTATAAAGAAGCAGAGAGAGGAAGAGCATGCCTTGCAGAACACTTTGCTGAATACCGTGAGTCCCACAGCATCAGAAAACCTGGCAGTGTCACATTCAGTCTTTTATCGCTATTAACCAAAATAAAAATAAAAAACAAACAGCAAAAGCCATGTTGTTAGCAGTACACACACTTCTCAGAAATACATTGTCGTGACGGCTTGCTGATGCACTACTACTGGCTACCTGAGAAATGTTTGGTCAGGTATTTAAAAATGAATTTAGGAAGTCTTAAAAACATGTCAACAAAACCCATAAGTCAGCATAATCCTCTGATAGATCTCAGCAGCTTAAAGGGTTTCAATTTGCAAATGTTAACAGCAGGTTTCCAAAACAAGAGATAAGCATCACACCATGTTAAATATTACTGCTGATAAAATAAATTCTGTTTTGCTACTAAGGCAGCATATTAAAACTTGAATGCTCAAATGTACCAAGAGGTGCTTTTGTAACATTTCTTCTTAAACTCACTGGATATTAACTTTCAAAAGCATGCTTTCTTCTTTTCATCACATGCGGTTATGACCAAATGTTAATCAGGTTTTTCAGAGCGGTTTTACTTATGGGTGCACCATGTGTTGATTGGCAAGATGAGTCCAGATATTTAACTACAAAGTAAAACAAAAGAGAAATGTTTGGCATGGTTCTGGTTTGATTTATGGATTTCAAAAGGAGAAAAAAAAATCAGAACACAACAAAACAAAGAGGGTTTTGGCCATCTTGTAGAACTAGCTGTCTGGAATCGTAGAAAGGTGCAGTAAACATGACAGGTGTTTTCAAGTCAAACATGCCATGCAGATAGCATATAGTATGGAGCACTCTGGAGGCCTGAAAAGGTTTAGTCAGTGCAAATTGTCTGGGCACCAATAATCTGCATTTTTCTCAAACTCCCCCTCCTGAATCCAGACTGTATATTCACAAGATGCAACACAAACCCTTTTTCTACACATGCACGAACTGAGGAACCATTTGAAGAGGAATCATTTCATAGTCAGATGTAGATTAATTTTACGGTCGTACTTGGAAGTTCTATGCCAGGGAACGGAGCTTGTTGTTTGCCTGCTATTATCAACAAATAAACACCACGTTAACACAAAGTGCACAAATATTTGACATGACAAACACATGATGCCAAGACTTGGAAAATCCTCTTCCTAGGTTGACAGGAATTTTAAAAACAACACCACAAATCAGGCTGAATGCGTTACAATCTGAAACAAATGGCTGAAGCAATTTGTGAGTTGCAGTTCCAAAGGAGGATTTTTTAAGTCAAGGTTAAGAAGTAGGACTTTTAAAAAAAAAAAAAGCAAATAAAGAAATAAATACTGGATGCAAATACGGAGTCATTTGCCAATGACACACTTATTTGATATTCTGTCTGACTCAGCCTTTGAAGTTTTCTTACCAGGACTGAACACTGCAAATATGGTAAAACTGTGAGTGTTCACCAGAAATGAATATTTAAAAATCAAAGTATGTGCCAAGAAAGCAGGGGGCTATGCTTCTATGAATATTTAGTAGCTTACTCTTTGTAAGTTAGAAGTTGCGGATTGCTGAGGATGCAGCATGAGTAAAAGTAGTATGTCTGTGGAAGTAAATCATGCAGTGACACAAAAAATCCTTGTCTTGAGGTATGGTTGATGGCATGAGTGAGAAACGGCAGAATCCACAGCTCAAAACAGGTTAGCACAAATAAGAGCTGTAATAAGTTGTTGGCGGGAGTCGAAATTATACACAGCAGACATTTTAACATGTCACAGCAGCAAAAGCAGAAGAGTATTAATGATGGTTGCATTTCACTTAGGGGAGGTCAACCTCTTACTGAAAAGGCCCACCCTGGCACCTTAATGACACCTTTTTCACCTGCACTTCTCCCGCTCTGACAAGTCAAAACGTCTGCTGTGAAAAAGTTCTGCTAAAATGTGATCGGTTGACATATTAAAAACTGAAGTAGCGAAGAGTTAAACTAGCAGACATTATAAGAAGCTTCTGGCTGGCTTGGACTATGGAGTGACAAATAAAAAGGAGTTTAACTGTGAGAAACAATAAACAGTGGCATGTTATCCATACAGGTAAAATCTATCAAGAATAGGAAAAACTAGAAAACTGCCAAAAAAGAAATCTGAAAACATAAACAGTGTTATGCAAAGATGACTGTTCTTACAAGGGAGCTCCAGTCCTGTGTGTCCTGTTGTGTTGCGTACACAAGGTGGGGAGTGTCTTCCATCAGCCATGTCAGACTCTGAACACTGAGCCTCGCCGTGAATCACAGCCAGACCCAGACGCAGACGTTCTGCATAGGACTGAGCCCTAGAAAAAACAAAAAAGTCGGAATGCAGATGTGAAATTAGGCAAACACTTTTATCATCTTCCTTTAATCAGTTACATGTATGTACACAATTCTGATTACATATGTAGGTTAAGTGCATAATTTAAGAGATGAGGCACAAGATGATTAAGAAAAAGGGAGAATAATCAAAGGTAAAATGCTTGTGTTACCTTTTAGCTGCAGCAGGGGACTTTGCAACAATGATGGCATTTCTGTAATCAGGAATCTGACAGGATGAAAGAAGCCAAAGACCAGTGTTTCAGTCACACTGACTGATTTAATTTATGTAGAAGTATAAACACCTGCACTTAAATACACACAGGAGACATTCAAATGGGATAATCACCTCTTCTTGGATGTACTGAATCAAGAAAGGGGAGGCACGCAAGTTATCCACTGGAAAGCTGAAGAAGCCCTGGATCTCCTTCTGATGCAAGTCCATGGTGATGATGTGTGTTAATCCTTTAAAGGTATTAGACAGATTAAAATCAAACTTGAATAAAGAAACTGTCACAAATCACAGCTTAAGATCTGTTGTCTTTACCTGCTTTGGCCAACATTGAAGCTAACAACTTGCACACTATCGAGCCCCTCTTTCTCATCTTGCACTGCTTGCTGTAGGGGAAGTAAGGGATGACGCCGATGATGTTCTTTGCACAAGACGTCTTGAGGGCATAAGCCATAACCAGCAGCTCCATAATGGCCGTGTTGACATCTCTGGTTTTAGAAAAAACATGGAGAAAAGAGTAAATCTTGTGAACTTCAAGTTAGTATTAATCTATGGTAAGAACTTTTTTAAATAACTGTTGCAGTGAATGTGGCACACTCACCTTGGTATGGTCTGGATAATGAAAATAGTTTGCCCACGAACAGATTCTTTTACATCCACTCTGGTCTCTATACAGAGGAAAAATTAAGGAATGATCAGTTATCTTAGAGAAGTTGAATGTTAATAATACTTACATGCTTGCATTAACAATACTTACTTGCATACATAGAAAATGATTAAGCTTAGTCTTTCTGCGAGGAATTGTACATATGCACGGCTAAGTAGGGATGGGAATTGATAAGATTTTTACGATTCTGATTCCATTTTCGATTCTGCTTAACGATTTGGTTCTTTATCGGTTCTCATTTGGAAAAACAAATGAGACAAATGCCACTAACATGATAGGCAGTGTTAGTTAGTTAGTTACCTGCAGTATTAAAAGCAGAGGACATGCTGCTGGATTGAGATTTACTCCAGAATCATTCATTCATTCCCTCCCTTTGATGAAATATCCACTTTGCAAGTACTGCAAGTGGCCCTGTTGTCATCCTTTCTCCTGAACTGTAACCAAATGTTCAAGTGTTTGTGCTGCTTGGGCGTCATGTTTCCTGCTGGCTGTCCTGGTGCCCACTGGCGCCCATTGGAATTGATAAGGGAATCGTTTGCAAAATTGGCAAGTGATTTCAAGGAACTGAAACACCGGGAACTGCTTCTCAACAAGAACAATTTTTCGATTTCCATCCCTACAGCTAAGGTTTCATATTCCATAAAATATAGTGAAGTGACAACACATTTTGCATGAGCCACATATTACTGTAGATTATGCAGTGTTTGCACATCCTCGGCTCATGACCTGATAAGTTAATTATTAAATGAACAAGGTGCCATTGAGGATGTATTAATTTCCGCAACAGTCATCACTTCTAATGATGCTCAAATATCCCATCATGTGCTAAAAGCTACTAAAGAATTTTAATGTGAAAAACAGGGAAGCAGCAATTGGAGGCACTGGATTTGTAGTGATATAGAGACTGACCGTATTTAGCACGTCAGTTTTTTGCACAAAAAAAAAAATCAACCTTTTTCTATCTGTTACACACATTTAGTCACAAAGAACCACTAATTCAGCACTGGAATTAAATCAGTACTTTGTGTGTACAGGATACTCTGACCTGAATCTATGCATTTATGGAGAATATGTCCACTGGCTCAGTTTCTGGGGGAAATCATCTCAGCGCATCACACAAAGGCTTCTTGTGTGCAGCACAGATGCTCTTTACATTCCACATTGTTGGGTGCACAAACCTTACATTTGTTTAAAACTAAATGCTCATCAGCTAAATCCTAAAATGAGAGTCAGCCAGAGAGATGGCTGAAATATGAATTTAGAGTTACACTCTCACCTCTGTTAGATTCTTGAAAGACCACAGACTTCCCCAGTTCAACTCCCAGTCGCCTGTGATAACAAGAGCACAACACTGCAGTCACAATACTGAAACCAGTTGTGAGATCTAAAGATCATCTGCCAGCTCATACAGAAACCAACATGAGGCAGCCTTCAATCGTTCACTCATGACCAGACAGACTCACACAGTTATTTAAAAAAACAGCTTTAACACTTGAATAATATGTTCCACGTTGCACAATAACAATTTATCATGTATCAATTGTCGTGATTGGTGAATTGGAAAAGGCTGCATGTCATTGATCACTAAGGGGAGGCTTTAACAACTACAGTCATATGCTACTGTCAAGCTAACACATCTCACTGCTTGGCTCCACGTATGAGAACACTGCACCGTTAAAAATTAACTCACAGTCAGTTATAATAGACTTAAAACACGACTTACTCCGTTATCTTCTTGGCCAGTTCTGTGCATGCTGCGGAAGAGTTGGCGGAAAAGACTCGGTAACCGCTTTTAGCCACATTCATTCTAGTACCTTTAGTGTTTTCTTTCACAGACACTTGTCGGTAGCGGCGCAGTGTGTAAACCGACCGACACGTTTGTTTCGATTTTCTTCTTATGACGTTGTCGTTAGCTAGCTAGCTAACCGCACTTTAGCCTGCTTGAGGAGCTAATTCACACAAAATTACCGTCAGAGTGCGACACAAACTTAGCTAAAACATACCGACAAATTAAATATTAATTACTGTCGTGTGGCAAATAAACTGTGCGATTCTGGGCGGGCAAACGGCTGATACCTGCCTGTCAGGTAGCACTGTAGCCTAACAACTGCTCACAGTGACAACTACGGGATCTCCCCTGGGACAAACTTTGCGGCTGCGCTTATGTATTGATCCTGGTTTGAAAATCTCAATTATTTAGGGGCGGAAGAAGTATTTAAACGTGTTACCAATTTAAAAGTAAGTATAATATTTTAAAAAAATCTTTATATAAAATACAATTTTATCCCATTTCCAAATACTATAGGCTATTATATTTTGGATGCAATATTGAGAATATGTATCCTTTTAATACAGACAGTGGTAGATAAACCATTTTCATATATTGGTGTTTATATTTTGTGTTAATATTTTGTAAATCTAAAGTTTTAAAATGATTGTACTGGAGTAAAAAGTACAATATTTGCCTCCGAAATGCAACCTTTCTCTAAAAATGCGTTACAGACATGGTGTAGAAATGCAATCTGGTAATCTGTCAGTTTGGATAACAGGATCATGGATTAGACAGACATCATATTGTCATGGATTAATCCCATTATTGTCAGTGTTTGGATGAGATAAAATCAGGCAGATAACCTGATTAAACCAAAAGCCTGTTTTAGCCTGCATGTTTTTTAGGGGTTTTTTGCCCTCCATTTTTTAGCGATCGGCAATTAATGATTAATTTTTTCCACAAGTAATTTCCACAAATTGACCCAGATTTCACTTATCTTAAAATAAAGTGTAGATTGACCAGGGAAGCAGTATTACCCCCGCTGCCCACTAGATGTCATTGGTCTTTAGCCCTGTATCCACTGCAGAGTTGGATGTAGAATCCTGACACATTTGTGTTTTTTTTCCTCAGGAGGTGAGGTTAAAAGTATAGACACTCAAAGGCTACTTTATCAGATACACCTGGGAAATCTCCAACACAACAGCTTAGCCATAAATTCTACTTTTGCGAGACGTCTACATTTTATTTCATTTTTTGTAATAAAAGGTAACAATTTCATTTTGTGTTTATCACTGAGGTCATAGCAGCTGGTGGTGTACTGGACTGTATTACATTTACAAGTACATTTTGCCTCCCTAATGCATATTAATAGGGTGAACCATCATCACCCACTATGTCTTCAGTAACAAACATAAGGTAGTATTGTCACATTGTTGATGAAGTCACCAAAAACTAAAAAATCTTTGTAAATGTAGAATCTATGACAGAGCTGCTGTACTGGATTGCATTAGATTTCACAGCTAATAAAGGGGCCGCTGATTGCTTGTTGCATGGCCTCACTCATGACCCGGGGTCTGAAATTGGTAGGTTAGATATGGACACCTGTGCAGACACCAGTAGTCACAAAGCATTTAGAGAATATCTGCAGAAATCAAACCAAACCAGTAAAAAAAAAAAAGTTAGACACATTGACCTACAACCAAATCAAGCCTCACTGATCGACTGATGCACAGCAACCTGGTCTGAACTGAACTGGTCTGATGACCATAGGAATGTGTTATAATGGACACTGATCTCATTGTATTTTTCTGGTAAGGGCGTGTCTGAGAGGGTCTTGTTTAACTTAACTCATATTACAATAATGGTATAATATGACTCAAAGGAAAAGTTCCCTGTTGTTAAAGGTTACTCTGCAATTTGGGAAATATGAGATGTTGCTACTTTAAATATGGTTGTTTTCCAGCCTTTTTTTAATACACCTCATGGTGCAGCTCGACTGGTAATGACAAACTATGAGCACTCTGTTAATGTTTAACATGAGTTCGTACATTGTACCTCGCCTCAGTCTTAACTTTTCTTATATCTGATGCCTTTTCACTCCTCCTTTGTTTGCTCTCCTTTGACAGTGAACTCCCAGATATCCAGTTCACTTAGCCCATTATGAAGCTGGATTAATAACATACTCAAGTTTCTGAAGCCGTGACAGCAGCAGTGAGATATGCCTTTCTCACTGACAACGCCTGTTGCAAAACAAAGCTGGAAACTGTGCAGTGAAACATATGTGGGCCTCTTGAGGGTGTGTAATGGGATGAGTAAAGTATGCATATCATCGGTATCTCATTAGAAGTATGGAACAAATCAAACTGAATAGACGTCAGTCCTCTTTCTGATGTATGTCATGCTGTTTAATTCTCAGACAGCGAAGTGTTTTTGTATGTACAGGGCTTTGTGAGACATTCAGTAATATTGCAAGTTAATCTCCTGCATAGTATGCAATGGTTACTCTGGAGGAAAAGGTCAGATTCAAAAAAATGTGTGTCAGTGTGCTGCTTTATCTTATTTTAACACCTTAATATTACATTGCCTCCATGCTCACACACTGCATGCATGACGTATCGGGCTGTCTTATTAAGGATTTGTTTCAGATCTCATCATGTTTTCATCAAACACCACCTACAAAGGTGAGGTGGGTAGAGGGAGGAAGAGGGAGAGAGGGAGGGAGAGTGTAAAAGCAGAGAGTACAGAGGCTCCTCCTCATTCGCTGCGTGCGTTTCTTGTGTTTTTTCAGCCTGTTCTTCACTCACACTCCCGCTCAGCAGAGACTCAGAAGGTAGAGAGCAGAGATTCTCACTGGGGAAAGGTGGAGGAGGGAACTGCTTCCTCTCGCACCAAGAAAGAGACACAAACAAGCAGAAAAAACAAACACAAAATAAGGTAGAAATTGTGTTTATTTGGGGGGAGGGGTACTCTCATCATCAGCCCTGCCTTCTGCATGTGCTCAGCTCGCTACACACTGTGTTTCCAGATGGAGAGGATGCAGGGAGAGGGAGAGGTGGACCACCTGGAGCGACCAAGCCCACTGACTGACAAGGAGAGGGTGATGATCCAGGACTCCTGGGCCAAAGTCTACCAGAACTGTGACGATGTCGGGGTGGCCATACTCGTCAGGTAATTCTTTCTGTACTTTACTCTCTTGTCTTGTGTTTGAATTTGTTAACGCAGCTTGAGAATCTTGAGTTGGGAAGATATTTAGCTGATTCAAACAAGAAAATAATAGCAGAGAGGTGACACTGTGACAGATGCTGCCTATAATTAGACGAGAGAAGGTGTTATATTTGAGCTATTTTGATATTTATCACCATTGGGGTTGTGCATCCATTTGCACATATCTTGTTCTTATATTTTTGTACTGAGTTGCTTATAATAGACATTGCTTAGGATGACACAAACTTTATTGATCTCTCATCGGAGAAATTTACAATGTATGCATAAATTATTAAGACTCTGCAATAAGACTAGTTAAATCAAATCTCCTCTCATCCCTGCAACTTTAATTAGTTCACTGCTTATAATTAGCCTTTTGCATCATTTTGCCTCAGTGATTCCAATCCACCTACTGCAGCCACAAACCTACTAATGCAACCTGTTTTCCCCCAATAACCTGCAAAAATATCCACGGAAATCAAACCCAGACTGCAATTTCCTCTTACAGAATGCAGCAGAAGCCAAACTTTAATGATCTTGTTGACTTTACAAGTTTACAGTCCGTCCAAAGGAACGCAGCAGGTCGTATTTTTTTTTACAGACGATGTGATACTCTCACCTCTCCCCATCGTATTTATGAATTTGCAGAGGCGAATGATAAACATTACAATCCATCAGTGAGACATCTTTGGCTCTCAGAGGGCTCCCTCCCTTACACAGCAGGTCATGTTTTGGATGCCTGTTTAGAGGGCCAGGCAACCTACAGCGGCATGATTCCATCACAGGGAGCGAGACCTTTAAAAAATCCCTCTTCTCTCTGAAAACAAGGCGTGATTGCATTTTTTAGAACTACATCTATATAGTTATTTCACATTATTAGCAAGTATTCTTCATCAGTCACTGTATCTAATTATGGCGACCCTGCAGACCTCTTCTTTATATATTCCTCCACTTGTTGTAGTCACTTTAAGTCCTTTGATATTTGCTCTGGAATCCAAGAAAAGACTTTGTTCCAAAAAATCACCATCAGCAGGGATTTGGCAAAGATGCGAAGGCTTTGACTGTCTTTCACGTGTGACGAGATCCCCTGCATGACACAGCATGCCTTTATAATTCTTTCTGATTGCAGGAGGTGAAAGTCAAGAGGGAGGCTAGCATTAGATCTGTACACTAATCATAGCTAAACTGATGTATTTGATACATATGTTTGAATGTAGCTGCAGCACCTTCATGAGAAAATCCCTAAATCCTTATATTTCATAATGAAGTTGCTGAAATTGCATCCCTCTAACTCAATTTCCGCCTTATTTTTCTACATACATTCCATCACAAAGACCCTAAGACCTCCAGGAATCTGAGGAATGAGGTTTGATTGATAAGCGTGACCCCTGGAAACTCTTCTTTTGCTATAGGAAGAATAGATCCTGTCACTCTGTTAAACCATAATGCTACCGCTTATCCTTGAAAATAACAGTCTTTGGGGTAACAGATAAGATCCAAAGTAGCAAATTATGGCGCTCCGTCTCTGAAATTAGAAACTTTCCCTTCATTCAGCTCTTCGGTTATTCTTGAAATCAGATAAGGAAGGATTAAGAGTCCAATGACCACATAAAATACTAATGAGGCTATTTATATGCAACCACAGGTCATGCAATTACAAGAAAGAAAGATTAAACACCACGGTTCCTCATTAGTTTGCAGTGAAACTAGGAATCTTTTTGCTCCGGCAGTCCTCCAATCAGAGCTGAAAAAACTGAGACACCACTTTCCAACCTCCTCCCTTTTCAGGCATTTAAATTCAGAAGTAAAACTCTAATATCTAGCCAAAATATTTGCTTCATTTTCGTGTCGGTTGTTGCGGAAACAGGGGGAGCTGGGACATCTTGATTTGATAGCCAGCAACCAGATGCACTGGATCTCTTCCCAGACTGTGGGAGGGGGTGAATTTTTAGGTTCCTCTTTGTTAATTCGCTACGGTACCTCTGGAGGTCAAGCAGGGATAAAATCAAAGAAAACATTTTGGAGCTGACAATTCATCCTCGGAGAGACCACAGTGTGAGTCAGGATGTGCAAGGAGATACCAAATGAGAAACATGTAATATTTATGCCGACAGAAGCATGAAACATTAGCCGTCTTTGCAGCAGATGTAATTGCATCGTCAATCACAAAGGGAAAAGGAAGTCATCAGGTGTGCTCGGGCTTGCCTTAGTAAGCAGTGACATTTCATATTTCTTCTTTCCCTCTCTAATTAGCACATTTCACCTTTTTGCTGGAAATTGCGCAGCATTATTGGGCCCTTTTTGAAGTCATGACAGGAAGCACAGTGACGCACCTGAGCAAACAAGTTCATACGGAGTGGTGGGAGAAGATATATCCCGAGGCCAGATCACTGGTTCATGGGCCTGGGGAGCACATAAAACAACAGAGAGTTAATGACATGTGTAGGTACAACACCAATGATGCTTCCTAGAAACCCTCATTTATGGAGTTAGCTATCCAACTGGGTTTACAGGGATGAATTAATTATATACATCCGATATTTAACTTACAAAGAATGCCAAGTGGGAACAGATATTATGCAACTAATACACTGGAAAGCGCAGAAGAAGAAAAAAAACACGGAGTAAACATTTATCAAAGCCAGAGTTCAAACAGTTATGAAACAGAATCTCTCCAAACACTCAGATAAGCTTCAAGAGATTTTTATCTGATGCTGCAACATTTAGTGCATCTCTCCAGAGAAACATGTTTATTGATTAAGTAAATAGATGGAAAACATGGCTTTATCCTTGAACTGCTAGACTTTATTATATACAGTGTGACTAAACATAACTTAAATAACTTTTCCTTGCGAAAGCCACTTTTTTTTCTTTCTTTTTTTTCTAACTGACTTTGCCTGATGGTTTCTCTGCAGCAGGATGTTTACCATTACTGTCTGAAATTCTTTTCAAATATATGGAGTCAGTAGCAGTTTACAGCAAACAGCGAAAGGTAAACTCGCAGCTCTGTCATGTGAGTGCTACTGTTTACTTATGGTATCTCGCCAGCTTGAGAAATGAACGTGGGTTTGCAGGATCAAGCCGGTGCGGGCTGAAGGCCGAGGAGAACAGCGCGGCTCCGTCAGCTGCACATATACACTACGGATCTCTCATTTAACTCCCCCCCCCTCCCTCCTTCTTTCGCAGGCTGTTTGTGAACTTCCCCTCATCCAAGCAGTACTTCAGCCAGTTCAAGCACATCGAGGACCCGGAGGAGCTGGAGAAGAGCTCCCAGCTGAGGAAACACGCTCACAGAGTCATGAGTGCCATCAACACGCTGGTGGAGAGCCTCGACAGCTCAGAAAAGATGGCCTCAGTGCTGAAGCTGGTGGGGAAGGCCCACGCGCTCCGTCACAAGGTGGAGCCTGTGTACTTCAAGGTAAAGTGTGTGTGAAAACAAAACGAAGTGACACAAGATTTTAATGATTGGGATGCTTGTAATATAATTATAGATCGCGTATAAAGAGTGGGAGACATTATCAAAAGTGGCATTTAATATTTTTTTGCCAACTAGAGGGCATAAAGTAGACTCCAAGAGACTAACAAGAAAGCAAAAAAGCACATGCTGTGTACCAAATTTGCAGTCCACATTGACTCAATACAGCATGACACATATTAACCAGAGTATACCTTTAAGCAGTTATACAAAGGACACAATATGCTCTCACTGTATATTCAAAGGAAATGACACAAGCTTCACAAATACGCATCACCCATTCCCATTTGTGAGCATTTTCTCCATTATCGTTGCACGGCATTATGGGAGAAACTAGCTCACTGAACAAAAACTCAAAATCTACCGCTCTTACAGCACTCTATATGGTCAAAACAGAATTATTATGTGGCATGAATGGATATGGTTAGACTGACGGAGGGTCTCTGGATCTGAGTTTACAACTGGCTATTGTGTTTTCAATTATGGGAGCTGAACAATGCAGTTTAAAGAGCAACAACGTGGGTGATACTGTAAGATGAGACGTGCGTCAGACAAGCAGCACTACAATAGCGGAACATGGGTGTTCAAACTTGCCACCATATCCCAAATGTATTGAGCCGTGGCCTGTTTTGACATGTCATGGTGAGCAGATGTGTGTTTGTTGAGAGCTTGTGAATAGAAGAACCAGCACAACCAATAAATCAGATTGACTGGCTGAAAGCACCCGATTCTCAGGGTTGATTCTGGCAGTACCAGCAACCCCGCACAAATATCTGATTCAGTTCTGAAACGTGCTGTTAAAAGAATGTGTTTTCTTGCCTAGAGGTTCACTGAGGAGACCAATACTGTTTGGTTTAAATGTAAGGATTGGAAACAGCTGGCCTGGTTTTGACCAAGATCACTTAAGTAGACCAGAATATGGTCTACGTAAAAAAATACTGGTATCAATATTCTCAGGCCGCCATGTCAAGGAGTTTCTTCAAGCCTTAAATGCATTTGTCTCCCGCTCAGATCCTGAGTGGTGTGATTCTGGAGGTCCTGGGAGAAGAGTTTCCAGAGGTCGTCACTCCAGAGGTGGCCGCAGCGTGGACCAAACTCTTGGCTACGGTCTACTGCGGCGTCACAGCCGTCTACGAGGAAGTGGGCTGGACGAAGCTTTCAACCTCGACTGGTTGAAGGCTTGTAAACTTGGACACACAAGGATCCTTCCGGTTTTTGGGGCTGCGGCCTCAGACAGGAATCTATTGACTGTAACTGGGACTGTATCTGGGAATGCAGTGTGATGTAATCTAAGATAATCATGGGCTGTGGAACATACACTTCAATATAAACAACAATAAGAACAAGCACTCTGCCCTTGTCGTGGCTAGCAGAGTGTGTGTGTGTGTGTGTGTGTGTGTGTGTGTGTGTGTGTGTGTGTGAGTGAGAGAGAGAGAAAGTATAAAATTTAAAGCTCCTGTCTTTGCGTTTTTTCTCGTGTAAAGGCTGGAAGAAGAGAGCAAAGAGGAAGAAAATACAAACCGTAGATCCAGCGGTGGACAAGAGGTCACATTTGACTCGGATGTGCCTTCTGCTGAATGTGTATATCTGGAAAATGAAATGTAAACGGCATTCTTTCGAAGCATTAGGATGTTTTTCAGATGTTTCCTCTTATCGGTCTGTATCCACTTGTGTCCGTTTTATTAGATATTACGAAGACATTTTTACATTTCTAACAGTTAATTGTGACGATTGTACATTTTTTTCAGTATGACTCACATTTGTATCTGTAGCTGAGTACATTTTGAAATAAAAAAATACAAAGAATATCCGCATAGATGTCCAGCCACAGCGATGAATTCTTTTTAAACCTCTATCTGCTCCTGCATTTCTGTCGACAAAATTACACTTTCTCTTCCTTGGCCTACTGCTCTCTTATTCTGTGCTTGAGTCAGCAGTGCTAAGTATAAGTGGCTTAGCTCCTGACAGTCCCTATTTATACCCCTATTTATCCCACTATGCTCTCTCTTTTCATAATATATTGTAGGAGCCCTGCACAAGGCCTGCGGGGATGTCATTAGAGGGTATATTTAGAAGCACCTCCACGATATCTAACAAAACGTTTAACAAAGTAAGTTCGAGCACAATCACAGTGAAACTGCACAAATCCAGACATACACTAATTTTAGCTGATTGGAATATGTTAATCCTTAAACCCCATGCTGTGAAGCTGCCATAGGCTGGATCGCAAAATGCTGCCATTTAACTAAAAAGAGATTCTAGAGGTTGATTTGTCTTGCTGTGCTAACGGCACGGTGGTGAGGTGGGCTGCTTTCAGAATAGCAACACACAGCATGCTCTGTTTACTTCCTAGTCCTGCCAGCGAGATCTAACCCCCCTGCTTGATCCTAGCTAATCCTCTGAGCTAATCTTCCCAATCATGAGTGAGAGCCAAGCGGAAAGGCAGGAATAGTCAGATTGTTACACCACAAACTCTGCCTTTTACCATTCAAGCCTTTCAATGGGGGAAGAAGTGTTCTGAGCCGACAGCAGTCCCAAGGCAGGAGATCCTTGGAGGGGGGTCAGAACCATGTGTACCACTATGATGGTCCTCACCACCATCGCCCTCATCCTGCGGCAGAGGTTCTCCAACAAAATCAAACCGTGAGTACACGTCAGAAACCAATCTTTTGATTTTTAGCGCCGAAGAATAGCAGTGATTTGAAAACTCGGTGGTAGTCCCAGCTTTTGTCAATATTCCATTTTCAGATTTTGATTCAGGCAACGTGTGATAGAAAAAAAAAATCAACAGCTTGAGTCTAGAAAGAAATGAAATATAATACCTCCATCCATAGCAAATTATAAACACACACAGAAAAAAAAATAATGCATAAGTGTTTCATGTGTGGGAGAGAGTGTGAGAAAGATGGAGAGACTTATCTGCATCATTGATTTGCAATCACTCCTGTGATTATTTTGGGGTTTGCCTTGAGCAACAGTGTGTGGATTAAGTGGCTGGCTACATAACAACAGTGTATTCCAGCGTTTTTTTTTTAATGGAGAGCTGAATGGAGGAGAAAGCATCGGAGCTCTTCACTGCATGGCTACTAATTGACTCAAAGTGCAATCTTCTCAGCCCCCCCGGCCACTCACAGGGCCATCGCAAACAAAGCCACGTGGCTGCAGCACCATGGAGCATGGCAGCATGTAGCTTTTACAGCTAGGAGCTTCTAAACAGCAACATGACTCCATCCAACCGCGTTCAAGAATGTGGATGAATGATCAGGGTGAAGCATTTAATGTTATGATCCGATTATGTCTCATGATCTGTACCCCCCTTCACAGGCAGAAAGATAATACTGAGACAGACGTGCCATACGTGAAGAGCAACGGAGCGACAGACGACCAAAACTGACGACGGTGAACATGACAGGGTAAGGAAGCACAAATAGACCAATTCAGTTTGAAGCGTTGCATTTTTATAAAGTTGGGGAACTTAACAACAGACTTTTTGGGATTCACTTGGACCTCTTTAGATCCTTCCCGCCTGAACAACTGTGCTTCCCAAAATCCCCACTCCCAGTTTGTACCATAGGCTTTCTGTTATTAAAAAAAGAACTGACAGTCAAGCCCTAGCTAATGGAAGGGGTATACGTGTGCAAACATAAAATAGATAGATCTAACTTGCAAGATCCATGACAGGTTAAAAAGTCACGTACATGCAAAAACATGTAGCCTCCCCACGCTTATTGGGAAGTCAGGCTAAAAAACACACACTAGAACCCTGAGGCCACTACTTTACCTTCTATATCGTAAAAGAAGGGAGGTCAACAGCAGGAACATGAGTTTGTATTTTTGTATTCCGTTGGCCAACACAAAATCCCACAGGAAGACATAAACCTGGTTTAACTTTTCCACAAGACAATTATCCACTGTTTTTTCCAGAGTGGCTCCATTTGCTAAATAGGAGAGGAGAATGTTTTAGCTTACAGTGTCTGCATTGTTTTCTGACTTAATGCATAAATCATACAAAATCCTGCATCTGCTCTGAGCATCGGGGTTGGATGTAAATCATGCAGAATCATCAAACATGGATGTCATTTCTAAGGATGCTGAGCAGACGGGAGACAAATCCTGATGACATCATTGGGGTTATTACCTACAGATGAGACAAATCTCATCCAGTGCCAGAGAAGATGCCAATGAGCTGTAGGCTAGTCTCCAGGATGAATTACTGTAAATGCAACCAATAATATCTGAGTTTTGAAATCTTAGTCCATGACCCTTAGACTGTAACTTCAGCAATATGTGTTTGGTGTTTGTAGGGTATCTGGCAGTCAAAAAGAAAAGCCTACAATTAATCAACTAATCCAGAAGTGCAGAAGGAAAGCATAAAATGAAAATATAAAATACTTACAAGAAACTTAATGCCAATACACAAAACTGAGAATCACATTTAGAGAGAGAGAGACAGGTTGACGGTGATGTGGAAGTTTGTGTGTGTGTGTGTGTGTGTGTGTGTGTGTGTGTGTGTGTGTGTGTGTTAAGGGGTTTACAGAAGGGGCTCCAGACAAGGGGAGAAAGTGGAGCAGTGGAGCATGTTACAGAAGCACAGATGCATGAAGAGCCAAGATGCCTGCCCCACATTTGGCTCTTAAGCACTCACTGCTACACTGCTAATACTAAATGATTCAGAGGCAGAACAACAATCCATCGTCTCTTCAAGAGGCTTATTAGAAACACATTGCCTCCCATTGCCACCGCTTTGTTAAACGAAAAAGCTCTATGGCGCCTAAATGACCGCTGTACTCGACCACAGCATGCTGGTTTTTGCAGGTCACAATGTCTTGTGTGTGCGAACTTATACCATTTTAAGGATGCGAGTGTATCCAGCTGAGTCATGGTGCATTGTTCTTTTATGAGACATAATTTCATTTTCCACCATCATTCTTGTACTTTTCCTCCACTGTAGACATAAACTGCCCACTATTTTAAGTCTGAAATGTTTCCTAAAGCAGCAAATCCTCACTTGTTTGGTGTTCTTTTTTTATTTTAGCGGCCTCTGACGTGAAGACTTATTTCCCGGGCTACTACAGGAGAGACTTCACATCGTCTTTTGCTGGTTTCCTCCCATTGATCTGATTCTGATTCATCTGCACTTGATAGCTCACGCCAAGACTCCCACCAAGAGTAGGAAAAAAAAAGTGGGCTACAAAAACACTGAGGCCCGTTCTGATCATGGCTTCTTCCTTTCAGTCCAGCAGATGCTCTCATTACTGGAGTAGGAAATCTCAGCCGAGCGAATGCCGGGTAAATATTAAAATGAAAGAGGAAACCTGTGAGAAATGCTGAATTTACTTCAGACTTTGACATATGGCCGGGGTTTAAAGTGACAAAGATGTGCCTCTATATGGAAAAAAGCCACAAAATGTCTTTAATTCTCTGTTATTTGATGTGTTAAACGTAGCTTTTCATGAGGAGGACTTCTACTGGTTGTATCTTAGCATCTCAAGTGGCCTGATTCCTTGTGAACTAGTGGTTGAAGTCATGTATTGTACTACATATGGCATGTAGAGAAATCTTGTGAACCTTAAATCTTTATGTTGTTCTCACAGTGGAAGCCCAGTGACTGAATAAAGTAATGAAAGGCATTTGTGTGCTGTTGTGTGTTACTGCATGTCAGTGGAGTTTGTCTCTTGTGAGAAAAACTGAGTTTAATTCCTTTGTGATTTATTAAAATGGTGAACCTTTTCTGAAGTGCAGTGATTTGCCTTCAAACAGCATTTAAAGCATCACCTGACATTACAGTAAACAGAAAATTCTCCAAAAATCATTTCCAACCTGCCTGAAGTGAGATATGCACACTTTAGTAACTTTATCACAGGAAAGTTGGCAGGGATTATCACTGGAATGCACGTTAGTCCAACAAATCTTGGATTTGTGTGGTTTAATCTGCCGAGATAACTTGAAATACTGTGCAAATTTATCCTGGCAGGGTCAGACAATACTCCCCTCCAGCAACTCCCCTCTGATCCACCGATTTACCAAAGAGGAAAGTATATTACAGCATGCACAGGGCGGAATTTTAAATATCCTTATAGAAACAAATCTCCGTTTAAACACAACATTAAGGTGACATCAAGGGAAATCAGCATTTACATCTACTCGTAACTTCTTAAAAAGCATATTTTGTGATGATGGAGGAGGATATAAGTAAGAAAAAGAGTCATAAACCTACCTTTGAGCAATGTGTGTGCTAGAGGATGATGCCTTCTTATTATTGTGCTGATCAAAAGTGCAGCATCAGACCCAGGCCTCACTGACTTAAACATAAGCTACATAAACTAAATTATTCAGCAAATCAGTTTTGTAGTGACTGATTTGCTTTGACTAGTTTTCTAAGCTCTGATGCCACCTGGTGGTAAAGCAGCTGGACATACATCACACAGCAGGCCTGAGAAAACAGGTAAAAAATGTCACGTGACGTTTAAAAACAATCAACTTCGTCTTTAAATACAAAAAAATACAAAAGAAAAAGCTTTTCTAAAGCACATTTCCCTGAGCGGCATGTTGAACTACATTACCCATAATGCACATCGGACTGTAAACAGGAAATATGTGTCTTGCCGGGTTGTGGTGCTGCAGCAGTGAAACGCCTGAACACAGAAGCTCGTGTTTTTTATTATTTGCTTCATGCTTAGCTTTTCAGGCTGAACATAAAATTTGTGCTAGAAGACTGAGTTAGCTTAGTTGTGCTATGTGGCTAACGTGAAACCTTATATTAGATGTGCAGTTTAGTGGCTGTGTGATTTATTTTACCGTTAGCCAACTGGCCAGTTTTAAATTGATAAACACGAGTAGCTACATTAACGCATGAAAAAAACAATTTAAAACCATTTTAGTGAAACATACGAGCTACAATCGTGTCGTGTCCCCAAAATGAGCGCTAATGCTAAGTAGTGTTAGCATAGCGGTTACCAATGGAGACAGGAGACGCCTAATCAGATTTAGCTAGTGTTAGCTAGCTAGCTATCGTCAAGTTTTAACGCCACCAGAGGAAACTCAACATGGTGAGTTGAACTGCTGCCAGAGTTAACATTTTGAATGATTTAATCAGAGGTAGCATGATTCTTGGAAATGTTAATGCCAAGTTTTCAGCCACATTGTGTGTCAACAGTTGGTCTGCTTTTTGCTATAGAGGAATTACATTCGGCTAATTTATAGCACTCACCTTGTAAAATAACTCATTATTTTTCACTGATGTCTACAGGCAGCAAAACCGAAAGCCAAAACCTCTAAAGGTAAGTTTCACCAGTGTTATTTTAATGTTACACAGCACACTTTTACTCCCTGTGTTATTGTACCTCTGTAGCAATTTACTGTAAATCAAATCAAGGTTATTTCTATAGTAAAATGTGCCATAGTGTGTCTCAGAAGGCTTCTCAAATCTAGTATATACATAGAATGCAAAGCAGTCTTAACTGAATTAAGTTAAAGAGTGTCAAGCTCATGTTAAATGTATCATTGTTGTTTTCCTAAGGTTCATTCATAGATGATGATGTTCTTGACAGCTTATTTGATGATAAAAGTAAGTAAGACACATTCGGCAGTTTTATCATAACTGATGTAAGAAGTATTGTCTCAAACATTATTACAATTCGCTCACCAGAACAACCAGCAAAGGGGAAAGCAACTCGCGGAGGACCACTACATCGGTAAGCAGGAAGAATTAAAGTTACATACTAGGATGAACAGTTAGTTGAAATATGGCCAAGTGCAATATCCAAAGTCAAATGTGCTACACATTCCATTATGTATGAAGTGTTGTGGTGCAACAGACATGCCGTGGCCTACAAAACATATTCTTCTGATAAAAGGAAACTTGCTTGTATGGTAGAGACTGTAGTAAAAATTGAATCATCATTTTAATATTTTTTTAGTGGAAAAGAAATACCAAAATTAGGATTCCCACTTATATTTTGACTCATATTGCATTTGTAATATCTATCAAAAAACACTTTTTTCACACTAATTATTATACCTCCTGTCTGTGAGTTATTTTTTTTTCTTTTCCAGCACATATGCCAGTGATAACATCTTCAGTATGCTAGCAGAGGAGGTAAAGCAGGATGATGTGGACAGTGAGGTATGTAGGGAAACACACTGACTGTGTCTTTTGCGTTAGCATTAGTTATTGTATCATTGTTATTATTTCCACTTCTGTTCAAGGAGTCTGATGTCGTAGCAGCTGATCCCAGCGACATACTGAAGAACATGAAGGTAGGTCATTATTAAATAATAAAAGAGGCAGAGTTCAGTTTTGGTTCACTGACAGCACCTGCTTTTTTTCTCTCCATCCTTGCACAGGACTTGGATGATATGGATGCTGACCTTTTCTCATCAAAGAAAAAGCCTCGTTCAGCTCCTGCACAAACAAAGCCTGGTAATGAAGGGCCAAAGAAAGACTCAACTGTGTTAGAAAGTAATGCAAAACCAGAGGGAGCAGGTAATTCACTGCAGAGTGTTCCTGCATAAATTATTTTCTCATTATTATCTCCACATCTTCACCAGCTTTGAAGTTCACGTTAATAGCAGCAATCAGAGAAGCCTTTGTCTGCCTCTACTTCACTCAGATGAACCCGCCAGAGGAGGGAAGAAGCCAAACTCTGCACCTTCATCCACGACCCGCAACTACAAGAAGTTCACCTTCTCTGGTGAGTCCCTGTCGCATTCACTTCTGAGCTTTGTATAACTTCACACGAGAGCAAATGTGCTGTTGGCTGATAGATTTGCTGCGATTTTCCTGCGCCTGCTGCTTTAACTCAGACAGCGGTGGTGATGATGAAGGTCTTGGTCAGACACCTCACAATAAAGGTACATTAGTAAAGTGTTTGGCTCTGTCCTTGTAGTTGAGTAATGTCAGTGGGTGTCTGTGGGTAGTTAAACAGGAATAGTGTACACTATAAAAAGTGGAAATCCCACACAAATGTGCAAATCTGGAGGTGTATTTGCTAAATTAGCTTCAGATGTTAGCAACCCAATGTCACAACCCCTCAAAAATGTTGTTTGTATTTAGAATATTTTTCCACCCCCACTTACATGCTTCTAATTTAATCCAGTCCAATACAACAGTATGACTAGTTTTTGTATTTGTAACAGGTAAAATAATCAAATGTCTAAGTACCTACAAATGTCCATATAGAATTACCGTCTCTCCTTCCTTCTGCAGATCTAGACGACCCTCTCTCTGACCCACTCGATGACTTGCTTCCAGATGAAACTAAGCCTGAATCTAAATCCAGCCTCACCAAACCTGAAAAATCGGTGCCATCTCCTTCAGCATCTCCCATCCTGAAGAGGGAAACAAGTAAGCCTTTTCAAGCGTCTTCATTTTTATTTTGTACAAGTAATCATCTAACACCGTGCGTGTTTATTCTTGGTTCATCAGCTAAGGCAGCAAAGAAGGGGGAGATCACATTAGATGATGAGGATGACTTCATGGATGCACTCGGGTTTGACAGTGATAAAAGCAATCCCAAGAAAAATGAGACTTCGCTTTGGTCTACCAAGGAAAGGTAAAGACCCTGTTTCCACTTCATCTTTCCCACTGTTTTTGTCCTTATGAATAATTACTGTGTTTGTGCTTTGGGATGCTGCTAAAGACCAAAACAAACATTGACAGTGTTTTACAAATTAACGTCCTCCCTTTTCTAATTTGTTCTGCTTCACTGTCCTGCTGCTGCAATGAGGGCTAACTGTCCTTGCATCCTAAACAGTATTTCGCATCTCTGTTTTTCTCAGGAGTGACGCCTCTCAGAAAACCGCCCCTCGTACTAGAATCACTGAGATTCTGGAGAGCTTCACCTCACCACAGCTTCTGGAGCGACCACCCACGGGTGAGAGGAAGGAGCAGCTTCAGTCTCAGGAGAAGACTGCGAAAGGTAACAGAGCAGCATGGTTTTGTGTTTCGCATGGTTGTGGGCACGTACTTTTTGGTGATTAAATATGTTTTCATGCGTCAGAGCCACTTATAGAAGATGACCTCACATTCGGGGCCTATCAGCCAACTCTAGGATCCACTCCTGAGGGGCGTCACTCCCGCAGACAGTCTGTCAGGTGGGTCCAGCTTCATTCATGTTCTACTTTTTTTTTTTAATCCAACTGCACCAAACAGACTTTTTCACTTTTTCTTCTTATGATCAGATTTTCTACAGAGGATGTCAGTGCCTCTACCCCTGAAAAGAAACCGAAACCAACCACCCCAACCATTCGACACCGCAACTCAGCCGACTGGCTCGGCCTCAAGCCTAACGATGAACCCAGGTATCTAGAGGAAGGTCCCAAAGAGATGAAGATTGCAGCAGAGTCTCCAAAAGCCCCCTCCTCTCCTGTGTTGGAGAGAAAGTCCTCCTTGACTGGTAGTCAGACCGCACCTGCTGCAAAAATGGCAGCAGATTCCCCAGTCCCAACTGATAACATCACCAAACAAGCCAGGTCAGAAGTTTCCAAAAGCCAGAGGAAAGAAGAGGAGGAGGATGACTGGTTAGCTGGAGCACTGAGCAGGAAGAAGGCTTTGTCATCCTCCATCACAGAGGCAACAACTTTAAAGCAGGAAGACTCCTTGGACCTGAGAGAAAAGGCAGATCTTGAGTCGACTGTTAGGTACTGTGCACAACGAGACAACAACAGAGGCAATACATCGACAGAAGAAACGTTTTTCTTAGTAATGAACCATAACCTTATCTTCTTTTCAGTAATCAAATCACACCACAAACTCCCAGAACTCCCAGAGGCAAAGGAGAATTTGTTTCATCTATCAAGGAAACTAGGTAAGATGTTAAATTCATTACATTCTTTGAAGTGGCAAGATTTAGCTCTTGTTTTCATTTTTCTTTTGTTTGTACAGTAGCACCTTTCTTGGACAACCCAGCCCTGCTGCTCATTCCACCCCTGTCAGAGAGGAGAGGCCCAAGCAAGGTATCGTAGCAACCATATGTTTCAAAACCATATTCATCTCTGTCAACTCTGTACATTTGTAGCAGAAGCTTTCTGCTCTTTTGAAAATTGTTCCCATAAGATCAGCCATTGATTCATACTCCTGTTGACTTACGAGACCCTGATCTTTCATCGTCATGCTCAAAACCTTAGCGAATCATGAACTCATATTCTTCTAAATCATGTCTTCCTCTTGTATAGAAACCATTCTCACTTGCCCCTCAGCTCCACTTCAGACTCCCTCTATGCTTAACACGTCCACCCCTGCCACCCAGCCTCATCTCCCCTCCACTTTAAGATCATCCTCACCGACCCCTGAAGTCGACACTGAACAAACTCTTAGTTCGTTTCATCCCTCAGATGCTCAAGTTACTGAACCCTTGCCAGCCCCTGCAGCTAGCATTAGCCACCCCCAGCCTCAGTCCATACCCCACCACTTTGCATCCAGTAAGGGATCCGGGGTGCTAAGGGAACCCAGGCAGGCTTCAGATGAAACCTTGCAGCAGCTGCCGTTGCCCAGCCCTTTGACTACTATGCTGCCTGGCACAGTGTGGTGTAGGTAATCGCGGGGAAGCATCTAAGCTTAATAATACTTTTCGGCACAGTAGCATTAGTCTACAGTTCTGTTTTACACATTGTAAGCACTTCATCATGGTGGTTACTCATATTTGTTATCTTTCCTGCAGTTCCACAACAAAACCAAATGCAGAATACATCAGCTGCTGTCCAACAACAGGTAGGGGTCACTTTCTGCCATAAGGATATTAGGATTATTATAGATAACATGGCTTTTAAATTCCATTTTCTTTTGAACAGGCGGCATTTTCAGCAGACAGTTTGCAGCAACTGCTACTACAGCAGCAGGTAAGGACAAACTTACTCTCATCTACTTAGAGATTCATGTATGCCTGACCTGGTTTGTTCTTCACTTGGCTGCTCTTTTTTTCTCCAGATGATGCAGACTCAGTTGCTGGGTCTGGGGGGTTTACAAAAAACTGGAGATTATCAAACGTTACAGGCTCGCATCATTCAGTTGGAGGGGCAGGTATGTGCTGATGCTGGTGACAAGGAGGAACACATTGTTAGTGTGTTATATGTGTAAGGGGGGGCGCTCCATTTACTAGGATTGCCTAAAACGTAAATGTGTTGTCATCCAGGTGAAGACGCTGCAGCTGGAGCGAGACCAGAGCCAAATGATGTTAGAGAATCTCCAGCAGCGGCATAAACAGGATATGGAGCTCGTGGAGAACACACACAAGTAGTTTTTTCCTCGACCACACACATTCACCCTGTTTATTTTACCACACACATACACGCACATATGTACTGCAAATTTTCAAGCAGCCAAGTACATGTGTAAAATACATAATCCAATACATAATTCTGTGTGTGCCTCTATGTGTTTCTGTATGCTTGACACATACTGTAAGTCTTCCCGTGTGTTTCCAGGGCTCGTGTGAAGCTGCTCGAAGATTCAGCAGCCCAGAGGGAGGCACGAGCGCAGCACGAGTGTGAAGACCTAATGGAACGCCTGACCACAGTAACACGATCGGCCGAGCAGGAGCGCTCGGAGCTGCAGGCTCAGTACCAGAGAAAACTGGCCCAAGCCCAGCAAGACAGAGACCGCGAGGTGGAGAGACTCAGAGATCTGCAGAGGTAAACCTGGAAAAAACCTTTATAATAACAGCAACAGCAAATTCTTTATCACGGGATTTGTTGCACAGTTACCAACACATCTACTGACTGAAATGTTGTCATACATGCAAACCTGTAAAGACTAAATGAAACAAAAAAAACATAATCTTTCCATAGATCCCACGAGACACAACACCACAGCAGTTAATGAAGCAAGACTGCTTTATCAAAATTAACAGAAAAGTATTTAAACAAGTTTGGACCAATCCGATCACTCAGCTTTATCTTTATATTATGCAGTTCAGTGGTTCAGAACATTAAGGGCAGAATTCAAGAGGCAAGTTTGTTGTGGTGTGTGAATAATCTAACTGAGTAATACCCAGACAACCCTTACATCTGGAACAGACGCTGATGTCAGTGGGCGTATTTTCATTGTCGATCAACTTGTTGATTATTTTTTGAATTAATTGATCAGTCAAATGTCAGAAAATAGTGAAAAATGTTGATATGTGTTTACCAAAGTCTGAGATGACGTCCTCAAATGTCTTGTGTTATCCACAACCCAAAGGTATTCAATTTATGGCCAAAAAGATGTAAAGGAACCAAAAATATGAACATTTCAAAGAATTTGGACTTTTATTACTCAAACCAGTTATCCGATTATCAAAATAGTTGCCGAAAAATGCAATGGTTGTTAACAAATCAATTAATTGTTAAGGTCAAAAGACCTTGGTTCTACTCAAAATATCCAGACAACTAAATACGGTGACTAAGTAAGTCCTAAATTTGTTGTATTTTGTAAGAAAAAAGTAAATTTAATTAATGTTTGTCACATTTGTTGTGTAGAAAATCTATCTTAGAGATGAAGAAAGACCACGAAGATCAGGTCCACAGACTGAAGAGGCTAAAAGATGAAGAGATTGACGCTGTTACAAGCGCAACATCACAGACGAGGTAAGTCATAATCAGAGGACAAAAGGGCAAACACTCCTATTTACAACTATGCACTTAATGTCATGTGTCTCTTCTTAGTGTTTTTGTGTGGTGATAGTTTTCACTGCTATTTTTTTGGGATATACTGTATGTACCAAGAGGAAGCAAATGCGTATACAAACACTTTTAAGGATTGACTGACTAATCCTGGTCAGGATTTCAGGGATTTTTAATGTTTACTTGTGAGTCCTCCGTCTTTGTCCAGGTCTCTGGCAGGGGTGATCGAGCAGATGGAGCAGTTCTCCTCTCGGCTTGGAGAGCTTTCTTCTCGGGTGGAGAGCACACATGAACACACTGCTCATGGCTTAGAGCAAGGGGCACGGCACAGAGACGAGCAGCTTCGAAGTAACTCACACAGACATGCATGCACACGCTTTGTACAAATGGGTGGAGACCCAAGTTGTCCATAAACATAGTGGTCTCAAAATGCAAGTGGGTTAAGGTCATTTTCCAAATGTGCGTTTCAGCAATGCAGGACCGTCTGACGCAGCAGCAGAAAGCCATGTCAGAGGAGAGGACGTACCTCAAGGAAATTATTTCCAGGATGGACGCTCAGCTGAATGAGCAACAGAGACAGCTTGAGAAGGTGAGGAAGTAAAAACACAACATAGACTTTAAAATATTTCATATTTGTCCTTTTTAGATTTCCTTTTGGAAACAAGTGAATATTGCAGTTAGAGATTTGTATGTCATTGCAAGTCACAAATTAACAGTAATTGAAATTTGTAGGCTTATAGCGTTGTGCTATATCATTATACAAAACACATAGGTTTATTAAAACGGTAAGTTGGCTGAAGCAGTCACAGCATAGCAACAGGACATGACATTCTGGCATCAGCAAAGTGTCTCACAGGTAGACACTTCAAATCAGACTGGTCATTTTTAGATTTGCTGTACATGCACTTCTGCAGAAGCACAAAGAAATGTGCAAGGTCCAGAAACTCTCTAACTGGCTGGGGACACTGACATCCTTGTAAAACGGGAATATGTCCAGCACTGCCATCATCCCAGAACTGGCAGAAACCAGTGGGAGCCTGGTGCCCTTGTCTACTCTGCACATTAGTCTGCTTCCAAGTGGTCTTTGTGGAATACTTGCAGGCAAAAAGTTGCTCCTTGTGACGAGGAAACAAAACTGAATGACTCTCCTATGCATGAATACACAAGAATGTGGGTACTGAAAAATGGCAGCAGGTGCTTTGGACTTTGGCAGTTTGTTAGGAGGGTGAGGATCTGCAAACAACAGTGAAGAACATTGGAGGTTCCTCACAGGCTTTGGGCTGCATTTCTGAGTCGAGGATTTTGCCAGAATTAGTGGTCGTCTTAGTGCTGAGAAGTACACACAAATTCTTCTCCGTGAAGAACAAGAAGTACTGCAGCAGGTGGTATAGATGCCACAGAGCACTGATCTCTATATTATGGAGTCAATCTGAGATTACACTAAGAGACAGATGCAACTGAAGTAGCCTAAATCTGCAGGAGGACTGCGGCAAGTTCTCTGTGATGCGGCTAGTTTAGTTTTTTTGTAAGCATTCTCACTTTAGAAGTGCCAAAAACTTTTGTCAAGAACACCTAATATTTAAACTGAGACTATTCCCTTCAAAGTCTGACAATGCCAGGTTTGTTTTGTATGCCTCAGGAGCGCTGGAAGATGACAGCAGAGCAGGCCAAAGCAGAGTCTACCCTCAAAAGCCTGGAGGAAGAGCGGCGTGTCCTCAGCATGCAGATCAGCATCGAGAGAGAAGAGCTAGAAAGAGCCAAGGTGAGGCTGTCAGCTATGCATATCAGTGCAGAGCTTTCCGCTGATGTCATGCGCCTCCATGTTCACTCGAACCTCCCTGTCTGTCTGTCTGTCCATCAGAGTGCACTGCTGGAGGAGCAGAAATCAGTAATGCAGCACTGTGCAGATGAGAGGAGGAAGCTGGCGGCTGAGTGGGCCCACTTCCACGCCCAGGAGAAGCAGAGGCATGAGAGGGCTGAACGGGAGGTCAGCAGTCTCTTGGAGAAGAGAGAAGGCTCCATCATTAGTCTGGCACAGGTGAGCTTCACTGTGGTAATAAGACGGGCGTCTTCCAGGCAGCTTTGTCATTGCTCTTTTATTTAAAAAGCAGATTCAGGCAAAAAACTTAAGCACCACTGCACAAGTAGACGTTTTATCACTTGCTAAATTTAACTGAGTATATTTCTCAAGTGAATTTAGCTTAGCTCTAGCCTCAAAGTACACAAAAAAAGTAATATCTGTGTCTTTTGTAGGAGCAAGCTGACCTGAAGCTTCGTACAGCAGAGTTAAAACAGAGGGAGATGACCATTGCACAGGAGCGAGACACTCTGGAGAGACTAAGAGAGGAGCTGGACGGAGAGAAAGATAGAATAAGTAGCACAGCTCTGAGACTCAAAACAAAAGCCCAGGAGGTCGAGGCCTTCAGCAAGGTAATTTCACACTACAATGGTCCCTACATGTAGTGTAATGTGTAATATTTGACTTTTTCACTACGCCATGTTCCTCACAGCTCGCTGCAGATAAGTATGAGGAGGGAGAACGAGCGCTGCAGGAGGCAAAACGTCTGGAGGCTGAGCACGAGGCCCGACTGAGAAGTATTCACTCCCAAACGGAGCACCTGAGGCAGCAGGAGCAGCGAGTCCTCAAGGTATGTCTGCCAGTTAGCTCTCTGTACAGCACAATATAGTACAAAGCACATAAATGATGACTGTGTTGTTACAGGAGCGAATGAGGTTAAGCCATCTGCAGAAGGACACAGAACGGCTGAGACAAAACCCTTCCATTATACCTTTGCCACAGATTATTCCGCCAACTCCACCAGGTGAGGCTGAAAATCTACCACTTAGAAATGCTGATTTGTCATATTAGATGGTATTTGACCTGCAACTGGGCTTTATTTCCTCTGCAGACTCTGTTTCAGTGTTGCCCGACCCTGAGCTGACAGCAGCCCTGAACATTCCTCCTCCTCCTTCATTTGCCAACACTCAGTCCATGGCGCTTCAGGCCAGTCTGGCCCTGTGGAAGTATACCGCAGAAAAGGTAACAGTGACGGCACACTTTTAGCTGACGATGTATTAAATTATTAACTGGAATTATAATTACTGACAACACGCAAGTGCAGTTTGTTTTAAAATGTTATGACACCCGTTTCTTTACCAGTTTTTAATGGTGGCTCATTAATATTTTTACTGAAGATGAGAAGCCTTTAAAAGGTTGTTATACTTAGTTTTCCTGTATTACAAAGATACTTTTACATAATTGTCCTTACATTGTACAACTAAGCCATCCTACATATATCAGCTATCTTAATTATTACATATGTCAAGAATAGTGCGTAATTAGTTCAACAACTTTTTTTGCAAGTCAGTTGCATCTTGTAGCCTGGATAATAAACTCATGTCCCAGTTTAAGACTTTGAAGGGCTAAATGCTAAACTGTTCAGACAGAAACCACCACAGGAATATAGTACAGTTGTGGTTGCAAATTCTCTTCACCTCCTTACCGAGTGAAATTAATTTGCCAGCAAGACAAAACACAAGTTAGATTGATTTAAAAGCATTTTTCCCTTAAAGATATCCCATATTGTGAATTTATTTGGCCACAGTAACTGTACAATCAAAGGGGGAACTCAGGACAGCCCTTAGATATCATTTCAGAAGAGAAAACTGCTTGGATTAACAAGATTTTTCTTCACAGGCTTTTATTGAACACATGACACTGATCACAGCTCTCATCAACTTTTCAACAAACTTACAAGCAATTAGCATTACATTAGCAAAAATGTCCTTCATATAACTGGGTGTTTTCCTGCCCACAGGACCGGGAATACCTCCAAGAGGAGCAGATTTTTCTAGATAATCTCAAGAAGAAATCTTACAGATCACCGTACAACACCGACTAAGCCCTCCCAGCTGGAATCAGGTTATTTCTCATGCAAATACTTGAATGTAGACCAATGCTTGAATTTTATACATTATGGTTTTAATAAACATCTTTCTGATTAAATACGACTTGTTTTTCCATACTAACAAATCCTGCATTTATTATTATCCCTTGGCATCAGACCTCTGGATTAATCCTGAGCTGCTGTTGTGTTTGGTTTCCACTGATGCCATCTGTTAAGCATAAAAAAAAGAAGAAAAAAAAGAGAGAGAGATTAAGCCAGCAGCCAGCCAACGCTATACTGTTCATATATCTCCAGTCAAGCTTTATGTTACCAGGACTCTGCATTTTAGTGCAGACAGGCAGAACTTGCAACATCAGCGTGCATTTACCCGTTATGTCATCTTCAGGGCCAATGCATCCTCTTACAGTCTTCCTTTGGAACTGCTACATCTGTAAAAAAGACAATATACATCATGATCAGACCACTCAAGCCAGTTTCTCAGAGCAGAACCTCCAATCTATCGGTTTTAAATCGCTACATAAATGGAAACCTGGGTTGCAAGTAGTAGTAATTGCAGTACAAACCTTTCCACTGTGCTTCCTCCTCGTGGCCATCCCTGTTAAGTGGCACCGACAGGCCACAATTCTGCAAAAACACATCTCATTAGTGATAATTCATCAGCAGCATGAGGCTTCACACAGCAATCAGCAGCATGTCAGATACCATTGCTTTCCACACCTTTTATTTCAGACAGGGATAACAAAATCATCATATGCACCGCAGAGAGTCAGGAATGAATGCAAACATCAACTAATAACTGTACCTTTTAAAACTTCATCCTTCGTTTCGAGGAAAATGAGTCATTCCACATCATCCATGGCTCCCTGTAAAGATAAAATACATTAAATAAGTAACCTATTACATCTTTATTCAGAGACATTAGAACATTAGCTGCTGACTAGAGATCAGGTTCCTGAATGATAGTATAAAATTAACATTTCAGCTTATAATCCAGCTTCTCGACATGCTAAAAAGTTTAATGGATGTTCTGTATTCACTAAAATATTTTCTTAATAAGTAGTTTCTGCCACACGTGGCCTTCTCGCACGTGTTTCCCGGCTAAAGGGAAGCTAACAGCTAACATGCTAGCAGATTTAATGAAGAAAACGCCTCCAGACGTCCACTAACTGAAGCTTTAATAACTATTCAATAAATATTTACCTTTCCATGGCGGTTCAGCTGCAGCAGACTTCACATTCACACATAAATTGAGCTCTACACCTAAAGAGAGCATGTTGTAGGAGCTCATTTCACTGCCTTCCCGTTCGTCCGAGAGTAGGAGAAGACCGGAATTCTCGCGTGGAAGCGTTTTTATAAGTCGTAAACGTCACAGACCACGTGATTTGCGACTGGGTGTGGTTAAAAAAGTTCAGATTGTAAACATTTTTTTTCTACTTCTATATATTTACTCTATACTTAGACTGAAAATGTATGATAATGAATTAATGATCAATAATAATGATCATGTAACGATCTCGTGCTGCTAGTTGCGATTAGTTGTTAATCAGCAACATGGTGGCAAAAAGGACATTTATTCATTCATTTATTCATTCATTTGCTAGACTGCCTGCTTGTCCTTCTGCCCAGCTACATAGATAATATTATCAATACCACTCCATAAAAAAATACAAGTTTAAACTTTAAGTTAAGATCCTACAGTGATGTTTATTATGTACATTTACTGGATATATTTAAATACTACAGTTAAAACCCTAATATTATATAAAATCTTAGACAAATGTACCTGACTAAAATACATCTTAAGGTTAAGACCCTACAATACTGTGTGCAATACAAATGAAACTGACTAGCTTAAGATTATAAAGCCACAATATTATATACTCTGACAAGTTACCTGACTAATTTAAAAAAATTAAACCCTACAGTATTACACACAGAACTCAGCAACTGCAGAAATGTAAAAGATGTTGTTTTATTCAATATTAAATAATTACATAATGTTTTGTGATAATCTTCTACATATGGGTCTCGTAGTGGCAAAACCGATGAATCGTCTAGTTGTCACAGTGTTGTAGAAGAGCTGCTTTCACCAAACTGTACACTCTAAAAAACATAATGTTTGGGCTCAATAATAACAATAATAATGCAACAGTTTACATCAGCCTTCTAGAGTTAAGTCAACGTCTAATGAAATTATGTTCAACCAATTATTTATTGTAATCAAAAGTATTTTTAATGACCACTTACACAATGATTGGCAGCATGAACATAAGAAGCTTTAAAGTGTTATGTACTTACTTACCATCACTATGAACACATTTTAAAAGCATAATGAAGAAATCAGTTGCTCCAGGGTTAAATAGGTAGGAGAGGGCACTTGAAATCCTGACCTTACTTTGAAGAAAATGATTTATTTAGCTATCAAGACAATTCATTGAGTTACCTAGACGTGAATTTAGTTTTAAATCAACTAGATTTGAGTTTAAATTAGACACAGTGTTACGTTGGTGCCATTTCAGACATTATTATGTCAGCCCAACCCATCAAAATAACATTTTCCAACTTAAATGTTTATCTGAATCCGCAAATGATTAAATATCTACGCTTTTTTGCACTTTCTATTTATATGTACCAGCTATTTTTATACTGAACCTCTTCATATGTTTACATGTAACTGCACACTGTATGTCCATTATGCACTACAATAAGGCACAACACACTGAATGCTCAGCAGTGTGCAATATTCAGAAGTGTAACATCACTGTTTTATAGTGATCTTAATACACTAAATAAGCTAGTTTTGCAAAAATAAGCTTTATCACTATTTTCACAGATTGCACTTGCACATTTTTTCTATATTTTCCATTTTAAACACCTCTTATTCTACTTTTTAAATAAGTGTTGTCTGATGTGCACTGGCAGGATTGCTGCGTAATATTAAAATTAAAATAAATTATTCTATTTTATTTTGTAAATTTGATTTTTTTTTTCTTGCAGCCCTGCAAACATTATTTAATTATAAGTGGTGGTAATAAGTCCGTTTAATTACTTTTCAGAGTGCATACAGACAAAGGTGGAGAGTGCTTCCTGATGGAGGAGCAGGTTGGATACAGGACGCTCTCCTCCTGCTCCATCACTGCCGTTCCTCTTCCAGTCACTAGGGAGAGACTCTGAACCAGCCAAGCTCCTCTTGTTCCGCTTAAAGGGTCCCACAGCAGGCTGCTCGGTTTACAGTCCGCACCGCACCGCCATCCGCACACCGGCCTCCGGGACGCGTCGCACTCTCCGTCCGGGATGGAGAAAGACGCCTCTGATCCGGACCCATCCCGCCAGCGGAACGGGTTCGTGGGCGTGTTGTACGGGGAGTTCACCGACACGCTCAACGACAGGGTCCGGTACTCGGTGAGCCTAACGGAGAGCGCCCTGACCGTCCAGAGGATCTGCTCGTCACCCGGCCGGACTAAGGTGGTGTTTAACTTGACCGACTGTATCGGCTGCCGTGCGTACAGAGGGCCGGACAGCGCGGACGTCGGCGCGTACTTCACCGCCTATTTCTACCCGTTCAAGAGGCGCTGGATGAGCGCGGGAGTGACCCGGCAGAGAGTGGAGCAGTGCTTTCGGGTCGCGCTGGTCCAGGACCCGCTCCAGAACCTCCAGGAGGCTGAGAGGTGGGCTCATGCCATCAGGGATGCCTCGGTGCTGCAGGCGCCCCGGAGAGACGGTGAGCACAGGGAGGGGAACACACATGGAGCAGACGCATGAAAATGCAACTTTATATTTGAGCTTGTAGCAAAAAGAGACACAACATTTTAATAGTGAACTATCAGAAAGGCTCTGGGTGGAGTTGCACTTTTAATTTTAGGTGGTAAAAGTCTTGCAAAGTGAGCCTTAAAGTTGCCAACTGGATGTCTCACCCACACAAACAGGCTGATATATGATCCCCCTCATAGTGAGCTGCATCCTCTTAACGCCAAAAACTGGTTTGGCAGAGAGGAGACACATTCCATCTGCTCTCAGTAACCTGCTCTACCTGCTGTCAGAGGCGAAAGGTGAGCTGCCTGCCAACAGCAGCTCTCATTCATACCCACAGTGTGAATCAGTGACGATCCTGGATGTGCAGCCTGCATGAGAAGTCCACACACACACTCACACACACATACACACTCCTGAAAATGATCACTTAAGTACTTAGATTTTTCAACTGATCCTCAGTCAGCAGACAGACAGTGGAGCTGCTGCTCAGCCTTCATTATTTCTGCTCAGTAAATTCCCACTGAGGCTTTATTGTTGACGGGTGGAAGCATCGCATCAAAACAAGCGTCTGTTTCTCATCCTGCTTCGCGGCGGCCTCGTCTAATTAGGTCTCATCATGTCTCGCTCTGTTTAAAACGCACACTGTCCTCGAGTCCCTTTGTCTTCCAGTCTCATTAGCCTCCGTCCTGGTCTACGGTGGCAGAGTGATTAACGCGAACGCAACATGGGGAAGCGTTTGTGCGACTAATTGCCACTCATCTGGGACAAATCCTTTGCTGAGACAAAGCAGGATTCTGGCTGCTGAATCCCGACTCCCCTCTCAGGTCAGGTAATATCCTCTTGTTCATACAGAAATATTGAACTGTGTAAAATCTAAAGCGAGCCGTGCATTCTTGAGCAAGTCGGCGCGCTGAAAAGGAGAAGCGGATATTTGACTTGGCAGTGACTAATTTGGAATGTTGGCTGCCAAAGATGGAGGCAAGTGTCAGGCAGTGGGGATGAGGAATGAGGAATGAGGTCGCCCTCCTGGTGGCTGCCTCCAGGTGTACACAGCAAACAGAAAGAGAGAGGAGACCGAACATCCAGCCTCCTCCTCCTCCTCCTGGTGTGCAGCCAGCAGGACTCTTGGCTTCCAGGTCTTTGTGGCAGGCAGATGGTGACCTGGGGCGGCCTACCTGTCACTCTCCCCTCTGTGGACTCATCAAAGAGCTGCATCTTGAGGATGGGGCTGAAATTCAGTCACACATGCTGATGAACTAACAGTTTGTTCTCCACATTTTTGTGCCCTTTGAACAGCATCTCAGCAATGTTTCGACCATATTATTAATTTTTTTTGAAGCTTTATTGGTAGACAGAGTGAAAGGGGGTAGAGAGGAGAGAGACATGCAGCAAAGGGTCGTGAGCGGGACTCGAACCCACGACCGGCTGCTGGCGACCAGCGCCGACGTGGTAACTCAGTGAGCCATACAGCGGCCCACGACCATATCATTAATTTATAAGCCTGTTTTAGCATCCCAGATCGCAGCAAAAGCCAATAATACAGTATTTAATGTACTATATTGTGTGTTTTAAATGGGTGATGTTGTGCTAGTAGATGCGGCCGCTGTGCTGCCTTGTCATAGAGGATGTATGAAAGTCAGCTCGCTAATCCCTCGTCGTGTGTTTACCCCTCCTGAGTTAATTGCGTGCCATCTCATCTGGGATTGCAGATGGAAAGGTTGGATTAAAAGTGCAAATTGCTGCACAAGATTGGCATTTAGGCGGAGAGCTATCACGGTGCGAGGAAAAAAGAGTGATCAAGCACGAAGCAGAAAAAATAAAAAATATGTGCAGGTGTGGTTTACAGCGAGGATGGAGCTCTTTCCAATTTGTGTGTCGAAATCCGGCCTCGATCGTATCCTCGCTGACGGGTTCATCGGAATGAATGAGCTGTAAATAATGAAGTGCTATGATACGGTCCTGCTGCTTCCAAAGAGCCACAGTGAGATTGCACGCAGAGGAATGAGATGATGGTGACTTGATTTGACTTTTCTTGCGAGCGCCTGCCTTCTCTTTTTTTCCATGCTTACTGGCTGTATCCCTTTTTCTGCTGTTCAAATGGATGGCTGCAGATTAAACATTTACACATTTATACATCACAGAGCTTCTTCTCTTTTTTTGATCCGGTTACAGTGGCGTCGAGGATTGTTTTGATTTCTCCCGAAAAATCTGGGTCTGCGTCTGACCCAGTAAAGAAAATGTGCAAATAAGCAGCGCGAGTGTGTCTGGGTAACAAGTTGTGCGAAAAAGGGACTTGTGGTGTGGTTCAGCTCCCCACATCCTCGGGGTCAGGTGTGTCTGTCAGAGTGTGATCTCCCCCGAGGCCGAGCTGAGGCCGCGAGTTAAAAATGCGTCACCAGTCGACCTCTCACCCCCCCTCACCCCCCCCACCGGCCAGCATCTCGGTCCCTCCGGAGCTTTCGTCTCCTGGTCGGTGACACATGGCTGTGATGGCCTGTCAGCGCCCCCCCACCCCCCCTCTCTTCTCTCCCCCTCCACCCCCCTTGTCTGATGCTGCCTCAGCGGGGCAGTAGTGTTTATACTTCCCCCGGTCTTCCTCCCCCCCCTCCTCCCCCAGCAAACACTCACCCAGCCTCGGAATGCGGCCTGTCTGAATATAGTGCAGCTCCCGAACAAGAACGCTTTCACTGAATATCCCACATATTTGTTCCGGCTCCAACATTTATTTATTTTTTTATTTTTATGTCATGTTTTAACAAATCCCACCTGTGCTGCTGCAGAATGGGATGCCGACTGTGCCGATTGCATGTCTGCTCAGAAAGCATTTGCATAGTGATTCACTTGTGGCGATGAGATGGTAAATCAGCTCTGTCATCGCAGCACTTGTTAGCGTTGACACGTTGTCATATCCAGTCTGCCTGTCACCTTGCCGCCTGCGTGTGTGTGTGTGTGTGTGTGTGTGTGTGTGTGTGTGTGTGTGTGTGATGTGTGTGTGTGTGTTTACCCACTTGTAACTGTGAAATACACACACTGCAGCTGAAAGTTTGCTTGCCGGTGTGATGGGCAGGATTCGCCTGCAGGTATCTGACTTCACATCACACACACACACATATTGGCTGCACACACACACACACACACATTCACAAACCCACACAGGTCAGGAGGAATGTGTGGGAAGAAATTGTTTCCAGTGACAGGGCTTGGTACTGATAAATTGAAACATGATGGCGATGGAAAATCATAGTGCAAATCGATGCATTTTGCTGCTTGACTTTACATGCTGCTTGTAGCCTCAATATACAGCAAACATCCCTATTTACTGACAGGAAATAATAGTCCAGCTCAAAATAAACAAGCACGAAGACACTTGATTGCTTTTTTTCTTTCAGATCTTGCAACAAAATGTGTCATTTAGTTAGATGGCGACACTAAATCCCAGTTTCATGAAGAGTATAATGTGCAGTTTTAGTTGGAACTATGTAGAATATAATTGTTTTAACTGTAGGATCATAATGCTGCTGGATATAATTGCATTATGCTGAGACGTGTTTGTAATATATTGCCCATCTCATTCATTATCAGTGTGGTTAGACTAATAAAAATCATCTCGCAGTCACTTAATGAGGCCAGGACCTATTACACAGCTGTTTTATTAGCGTTTTGCTAGTTCTAACTGCCTGTGTGAATGCATTCAACACTGCCCCTGATTTCAGTCACATTAGCAGCACACAGCTCAAGGGTAGTGACACTCAACTTGTTTTACCCGGGGGCACCTTCAAGATTACAGGGGCCACTTAGATAAAAATAATACCCATTGAAAGGCCCCGAACTCATCTTTCTTTAAAAGCGTTTGTTGCCAAGGAGCATTAATGAGCATTTAATATGTTAAATATTTAAAACATAAAAAAAAAATCCCAATTTGAAAAGTTTTGTTTTCAGTTTTAATCAGCAAATAGCTGAAAGGTTTGATCTAATCCACGGGCCATAGTTTGAGTACCACTGACGGCTGTGGCTCAGGTGGTAGAGCGGGTTGTCCGTTGATTGCAAGGTTGGTGGTTCGATCCCCGGCCCCTCCACATGCCGAAGTGTCCTTGGGCGAGACACTGAACCCGAAGTTGTTCCAATGGCAGATTAGCGCCTTGCATGGCAGCTCAGTCCCTGGTGTGTGAATGAGTGAACACGAAACACATTGTAAAGCGCTTTGGATACCACTAAGGTAGAAGAAAGCGCTATATAAGTGCAGACCATTTACCATTTACCATTTACAACCAGCAAGTACCAAAAACTGCAGTTCCTTGAATGACCATTAGAGGCCGACTTCAAAAGCACATCAATCCTAATAGACCCGTATGTTAAAATGATCAGCGTTAGAACAGGAATACACGTCTACAGCCTGTTATGAAAAACGATTTTAATCTCTATAGTTCATTCACCTGGTTATGATCAACTGTATGGGGGTGAATTTTAATCTAACTCACCCATCTGAATTGAACTAAGGCTTAAATTTATGCATAATTAAAGGTATGCACTTTGAGTGACAGGTGGGTTCCTTCAAAGGACAGTTCATGATCCAGAGATGTGTGCATGGTCCCCCTTAGCTCCAGTCTCACGCCACCTCTTTGGTCATTTCTGGATTAGCCAGGTACTGCCAAGATGGCAATGGGTGGAGCTGCGACACTTAGCTTCAAAACTGCTGTCTAGGGTTGTGTGTTTACACCATCGGTCCAGACTGAAATGTCTGAACAACAGTTGGTTTGATTGCTATAAAATTTTAGAGGGACAGTCATGGTCCCCAGAGGATGAGATGTATTTTGACATTTGTGGTTTTTGAACATTTGAACATACTAAACACTGTACCTGCTAAACAGCTCCATGTTGGCATTTTTAATGGTATTGTAGCATGGTAATGTTCGCATTTAGCTCAAAGAGCCACTTGCACGGCTTGTGTATTATTTACATGAGATCACATTACATCATCTTAATGCTGACAACATGGTCTGAGTAGAGATGGGGGATTTGACTGAATTCCTGCTCTCTAAGTTATTTAATTCAACCTAATTAATAAGTATTCCCCTGCATGACAAGTGAGCTCATGTCACAACAAAACTACATGTGTTTGAATTAGCTGCATGATACTTAACTGCTGTTTCTTACACACTATTCATAATTCACTGGAGAAAATGAAGGCATGGGAAGCATTTCAGAGGCTTTTAACTGCACTGATGCTACAAGAAAATGATTCCAGTTCTTCTGTTTTTGTGATTTATGGGTCACACAGCCTATCCCAGTGTCCATAATGCCAGTGGTGTTTGTTTTTAAGCAAGCCGGATTTCAGCTTTGACCTTTTTCAAGGGCATCCGTGGGTTTATTAAGGGGATGTTATTCAGCTCAGCACACTTGAGTGCAAAAACCTGATTCTAAAGCTCTTTCATTGTCAGAAGCCAGTTTCCACTGTATTCTGGAAGTGCAGCGAGGACCTTTTGTGTCTGAAAGCCACATTGTGCTCAGATACAAGTAAAAAACAATGGTAAACCGCGTGCGGGTGAATGCAGGCAGAGTTTGGCACGTGCCGGTGTGTTTTTTGCACTCTCGCCTCGCTCTTCCTGGCGGGTTCACACCTCTTTTCTTTCGAGATATTTTTGTACCTCCGCTGTGTCACATCATCACAGGCCAAATGAAGTGGAGGGTGGCAGCGACAGCAGCGGTGGCGGCACAGCTCAGGTCACAGTGATGGGAACGGAGGCTGCGAGCCGGCGAGAGGAAAAACTAGACAGATGTTCGCGAGTGGAAACGAGGATGCCCGAAGCGTTTGCTTTGTCGATGCCGAAGCTTAGAGATGAAACATATCTAGAGAGTGGAAATGACTGAATGAATTTCAACATCCATCACATTTAATGCCTGTAAGAAACTGTGTCTGCCTAAAGTCGGCATCATCTGCAGCCAAATATTTATGATAGAAATGGATACTGAAGTTTTCTGCCCTCCAAACCCCAAAAATGGAACGATTCGCTGTCCTTTCTGATTCATTCATTCATTTGATCTGGCGAGTCTGTGTCTGCTTATAAGGACAAGGGCATCTGCTGCAAAATCCAGCTCCAGAAGGGGGAAGCTTTTCTCCAAATTCACTTTAAAAGCTGCAAATCACTTTAGCTGCAGCCAGCGAGTATATAACAGTTTAGCATATAATTCCAATGGGAGCAGTATGAGCAAATGACTCATTGTTCATCAGGGTAAAATGCTGCAATAGCCGTATTGATGCAATGAGATTATTTAATCTACATTACATTACATAACAATCATTAGGCAGAATTTCATACATTCATAGTGATTTGCAATCCGATCGAGAGCAATCTGGAGGCTCAGCGTCTTACTGAAGGACATTTTGATGTATAAATATCCTCATATTAGATCATCCATATGCACTTGGAAACATTTTAATTGCCAAATATTGCTCTGATTATTTTCTCAATTGATCTTTTGGTCTAGTGTGGGTTAGAGCAGTGGTTCTCAACTGGTGGGTCGGGACCCAAAAGTGGGTCGCGAAGCCATTTTTAGAGGGTCGCAGAAGCACGGCCCCTTCCAAAACAGCAGTAGTATAGAGTCTTATTTTAAAGGACGTGTTTCTTATGACACAGTTTCCTTTCAATAGCAGGATATTTAGTGATGGTGACACCAGTAGTTGCCCACTATTAACCTCTTGATTTGGCTCTGCCAGCTTATTGGAGAAATTTATGCTAAAACGTCCCAAAAATGAACAAAATGTGCTCAGAATCTGTCAAAATGGGCCAAAATATGCCCAAAACTTGGCAAAAGCGTCCAAATATACCAAAATTTGCAAAAAAAAATAAGCCAAAATTTTCCCAAGCTGTATCAAAATGCACTGAGACTACATCCAAATACACCTTAATTTGTTAACAGGACCAGCAAACTTCAAAAATTTGGGTCATGATTGTTATTAATGGGAACATAGTGGGTCCTGAAGCTGGACCAGTTGAGAACCACTGGGTTAGAGGATACAACTATCTTTCCCAAAATGTTGAATTTGAATGTTTTTCTCTCCTAATATCAATGATTTGTTGCTTTTTAAGCCATTTATCTCATTTGTTTTGCTTTAACTTTATAATTACAAAGAATTTAATCCATATAAAGACATTTGAAAATATGATAAGCCAGCAAGCATCCATTCTATGAAAGTGCCCTTGAGCAAAAAGTTCAAACCCTGCAAAACCTCACGGGTAATGAATTCTCCTCTTCCATTAACCTGCCTTCCCCTGAAAGACACAAGCAACAGGAGGGTTTTTTCTCACGGGGATGGTAAGATGTCACAAACGTCTATTAATAATTGGTAAGATCCCGAATGAGAAGCATCTGTACGGCCTCTCTCTTTGAAGAAAGTGGCGTGTCACATTAAAATTAAGCGTTGTCAGCCTGAATGCGCTCACAGCCGAGAACTTTACTGTTTCATGTTTTTTTTTTTTTTTCATCGTGCATCTCTGTGCCACAGAGACCCCGAGGGAGAAGCCCGTCCTTATACATGCTTTAAAATGCTCCTCTGGTCTTGCTTTATTTCTGCCTTTGCCTTCACTCATCTGCCTCCTTCTGCCTGTCTTAGGTGTGGTGTATTCGGAGGTGCGTCGGCCTTGTAGAACCATGATTCTGGTGAACCCTCACAGTGGGCGTGGACAGGCTCTGCAGCTCTTTAAAGGCCACATACAGGGCATGCTGACGGAGGCATCTGTTCCCTACACGCTCTTCCTCACAGGTCAGTATTCACTCGTGAACATGTTTTTTTTCATGTATTTAGCCAGCGCTCTCCACAGGGTCACCTTCATACGCAACAGGGATTAAAGCTTTGACCCCATCGTGGGATGATCAATCTGACAACTAGGTCATTTTGCCAATTATACACAAGTTGGTGTCACTGCGCTCTGAACCAACTTTCAATCTCTGCAGGAATTATGCATTGTTAGTGCGATCGCAAATTCACGAGGCCACAAGTTCACAGACAAACGCGACCATGTGCGCGCACACACATCTGCAGGCACTCGAGCACGTGTGCGCATTAAATTCTCATCTCAGTCATCCCAGCTGCTCCACATTCTGGATGAGCTACTCGTGCCTTTTTGTGACCTTAAACAGCGTTGTGTTGGTCGCTGTCATCAGAGACTCTCTGTGACCTCGCCCTGAATACCAAGGAGCTGCTGGGGGAAAAAGGGAAAGGCTGTAATACCAAAAGCTCTGAAAACAAAAATAACTCATGCACATTATGGGTGGAACAAAATACAGATACAGCTATGTATTATATTGCTTTCTCTCGTGATACATTATTGATATATTGAAGCAAAATATGGTTGTTTTTATCATAACATGCGGGCATCAGAGTCACTACGTCATGACTACTAGTGTTGGCGCTTAACAAATGAAAGTGTCAAGTGAACAAACCTGCGGAGAAAAAGAAGAAACTCATCAGGGGAAGTAACTGACAGCAGGACAGGAGAAAGCAAATCAGAAAGCCAGTTAGTTAGTTAGATAGTTTGTCCAGTAAAGTGGGCTCTGACTCTTATGTTTGTCATAGTCTAAGCAGCACATGTAGCAGATGGTGGTTGGGTGTAAATCAGCGTCGTCATGATGTGCTGCGAACTAGTTCGTTAAATATAATGTTCTAGTCATTAGCATTTACAAAAGCTAAAATCTGAAAGACTTGTTTTCCACTGGATACAGGGAAAGCTTTCCCTGAACGTTTATAGCAAAGGTGCTGATCAAGGCTTGCCTCGGCAGCAGTGAACCATGAGCTACTGTTTGTGACCGTTTCACATTAAAATCAATATTTTGCTGAGATTTGACATCTTTATACGCAGGAAAAACAACTTTGCAATTGGAATTAAATCCTCTGAAATTAAGTTTAGGACCTAATCTGTAGCTTGAAGAATTTCATAGCTAGAAGGTGGAGATGATGTATGAGGTTTAATGGAGGCAGCATAAGACATTTTGTCAGACGCCTCAGTTATGATATTTTTAATCTGCCTAAATGCAAAGATAAATTCGTCATTTGTAATTATCAGGCTAATTAGAGTAGAAAATAAAGTGGCACATGCAATGCAAGCAAACTAGCCTGGCTCCAGTTCAGATACATAATTCAGCTAATGTCATATTTATATATATATGATCAGCTGATTTATTAGTTAAATTAAGCTAGAATAATAAATTGAGTAATAATGATAATGTAATGTATCGAGTATCACAGAGTCACTGCATTAGAATCATGTAGGATCGTATCTAAGGGCAGCTTATCTTGGCAGTGCTGTGGAAATGCTACAGAAAGTGAATTCACGAAGCAAAAGTGTCCCATAGAGTGAATTATTGCACACACAAAAAAAAGAAAACATACACATGCCTTCCGAAGACAAGAGCCAAAAGTGTAAATTCGAGTCCATCTTTTAACGAAAGTTTGCCTCTCATCCCCCTCCCAGCAGGAAAATAGTGGAGGTCAGTCTTTCTGGGTTTTACCGATTCCTTTTGATAGATCTTTTTTCAAGGCAAACTGCGGCTTCACAGAATAATATATGTGGACCTATCTGCCTCTCTTCCTCCCTGAAACTGGGCTCTTTGATTTACATCCGTGAGAGAGTGAAGATAAGGCCTCCTCTGCACACCGAGGCACCAAGGTCAGGCCTCCTGCCGCAAACTAAAAGTGAACAAGAAATAAACTTTCGCGTGATATATGACACAGTTAAGAAATAAAACACAGAGACGGAGACTGTAAGTCGCAAACATGAGCAACAGAGAGTATCATATTGTGAGTTACTCTGTGATCCCTACCCGAAATGCACAGTCTTTAACTTTCCCCCTCCTTCCACCCCAGCCCTCTTTGACAGAATCTCCATTTTGACAAGTGAGAATTGGTTGTGGCTTCCAGTATCAGCTTGAAAGTGCACGGCTGAATCTCTGCTACGGCTCAAAGCGAGATGTATCATGACAGCAAAGGCGGAGGAAGAAGAGAGAAGCTGTGTTTGTGTCTGTTTTTTGTTTTTTTTTATATTTATTTCGTATTTGGGTAAGAGTACCGATGTGCATGCAGGCTCTTTGTGCAGACTCCTGGGACCTAAAGGGAGGTCAGATCAGCAGCTGGATGGTGATGAAAAAAGACAGAGTAATTACTGACGTCGACGCGGAGCACAACAGCAACGAAGCAGGGGAAGAATATGGGTCAGTGAAGGGCCCTGTGTGGTCAGATGTGACTATGAGCCCATTTAAACAGCACGCAGCTCCTTGATGACTGTATCACACCGCCTTTGCCTGAGGAAGGACAAGTACCAATGGAGGCGCCTCTTGTGTCAGCATGTACCTTTTACATACTGTATGAAGCATCCAGTGTACCAAGTTTAATCCTTACCCGGGCTAACCTCAGAAGATGGCAGCAGAGGGTGACACGAAGAGGGGAAAGTGGAGCAACTGCAAGAATTTTTTGGTATTTACGTGTTGTGTCGAAAGCAGTAAACTGCCCTCGTCTCCGGGGTTTAGGCTGATGTTTGTGCTTGCCGGTGACCCCCTGAATAAGGAAGTGGCTGGGAAGTAAAGCACCAGCCCCGGCAAAGTGCTGAGTCAGCCGTGCAGTGCAGCGCCGTTACTCCCTCTGCCTCGGTCTGTCAACACAGCACTGCATCAACGCCGCCAGCCTTCCCCAGCAAACAGCAAACAAACAGCGGCAGTATGGGGGAGAACCGCCGGGAAGGAGAGGCCCCAGGAGAGCGTACCGGGACAGGTAGAGGTTGAGCAAAGCGAAAGGAAAGTTTTCCCTGTGTCGATCGATACTCCTGCAAAAAAAAGTCTTCAGTGCTTGTTAGACTCATGTCTGCCATCTTCCCTCTTTTAAAGCTGTTTCCCGTCTTCACAGACACACAACCACATGACTGCACTGGGGAGTCTCGGCTGGCAGGGCTGCAGACTTTAGTGCTGGCGGGATGAGCCCACTGAGACCCCCTGCAGAGGGACCCGCTACTCACGGACGCTGCCAATAAAACTGGGCTGAACAAATAGCTGCTACTGCTCTGCCAGCGCATTAACCAACACTCACGCACACATGCACCGAATGCACACATGCAGATATTTGTCAGTCACAGATGTTTGCAGGCCGGCTAAGCTGCCTTGGAGCTGTTGAGTGGCCACTGGATGGTCTAATGTGATATGTCTGGCCTGATAAGGGGAAATTGAATCTCTTTTTGGCCTAATCTCCCTGATCCTACCCCAGAGGCTGGCGATGAAGGGAGCGTGTCTCTTTCTCTGCCCTTGCCCTTGTTTTTTTTTCAGTTTGTCAGTTTGTCACACACTTTTGTGCCACATTTTTTTTCTGCTTCATCTTTTGCTTTTCTCTCTCGTGTCCTGCAGAGCACCAGAACCATGCGCGGGAGCTGGTGAAGAAGGCCGACCTGTCGCAGTGGGACGCGCTGGTTATCATGTCTGGAGATGGGCTGCTGTTTGAGGTGCTTTGACTTTCGCCCAATCAGTCAATCAAAAATCAACCTCCACAGCCCTGTTGCTATTCTCAGCGCTTCTTAGAATAGGCCTGTGAAAAATTTAATTTGTTCTCAAACATGCCAAAAAAGCTCAGGTACCAAGACTCTAGCACCAAAAATCTGCAGTCATTGATTAATAGTCTTGTTTTTGTCCTGTATGTGCTTCACTTTACATGCAATTATGATGGACAACAGTGTTTGGTTGCTTCTCTGCTCAGCACTGTACTGTGCATAACAAAAAATCTTCAGCTATGGTGCCTTCAGGTTCACAGGTGGTGTCGTACTTGACACAGAGCATCCTTGGTCAGAGGTTTTGCTCATACACAGATTTCTACTTAGGAGCATGATCTGTTTCTGTTTTTGCGTTTGTCCTTGTTTATTCAGGTGATTAATGGTCTAATGGATCGAGAGGATTGGCAAGAGGCCATCCAGACCCCTCTGGGGATTCTACCAGGTGGCTCCGGCAATGCCCTGGCTGCGTCCGTCCACCACTACTCACAGTGAGTCAATCCGTTAATGAGTCATTTAAATGCATGGGCTAACAGCGCAAAAGATGAACCTTCCTCAGCCAAAAAAAGGACAATTTATCTCCGTCCTGTGTAATTATACCAAAGGCTGACTGGGCACATCATTCCTCAGGAGGCAGGAGAGACTGGAACTGTTTTGCTGTGCAGCTAGAGGTCATTTCAGGTTGATGAAACTCTCAGAGGAATGATGTAATGGGTTTAGAAAACTCGCACATTATGAGTGATTATAGTTGAGAGTGGAGCTGAGGAACACTACAACTCAGCAGTTGCCCAGGGTGTCATCTCCATCTGCTGGCTGCTTGTTGGCACAACATCAAAAAAAAAGACTACCTGCCGAATAAGCTGTTGGGAATTCGCCAAAACAACTTTAACCCTCTGATGTCCGGAAGTTTTGCAGGTATGGCACTTTAGCAGAAGATCCCTCAAGTCCTAGAGTTTCTGCAGATCAGACTTACTCCAACATCCTGCCACCACTTCATGGTTTGTCCACTGTTGGTAGATACTTGCCAACCAGGAACGCTCTTGAAAGTTCTGCTGTTCCTGTGATGATCAGACTCAGTCATCTGGCTGTAATCATTTGGTCATAGTCATCCAAGTCTTGCCTGTCCATCTCTCATGTTGACTAGTGACTGTTTGCTAATTGTTTAAGATATCCCAAACCTTGGCAAATGCTCATAGGCTCATCTGTTCATTTGTCCCTCACATGATTGTTACTTGCATACTTCTACAACCTGCAGCTTCGACCATATTTTTAATACTAAATAGTCAAACCTTAGCTAGTTCTACAAAGCGCTTTGTCATGCAGGGTGCTAGACTCCCAGTGGAAGCATCTTCTAGTTCAGTGTCTTGCCGAAGGACGCTTCAGGACGTAAAAGCGGATGAAACTGCCAACCTTGCAATTACTGGCCAACACACCTTGAATATCTCAATGTGGTCAATGTCTTTTAAAGGTTAATCTTAACACAGAGTCAACCTACTAGCTTTTTTCTTGTCTCAATGTCAAGTCATGGAGATGGTTTAGATTTCAGCTTTTTCTTTGCCTAAAAAATCCACCCCCGCCCAGCCTTTCACATCTACGTAAAGCATTTGTGTGATCTTCGTGAGTGGAGTAAAAACTTGCTTCATCCCAAGAACCTTCACATTTAAAGAACCTTCTGTACCTTTTAAAAGTCATAGCTGGAAGTTATCAAAGGTATGCTGCACTTCAGAGAGGCTCAGATCCCCAAACTTTGAATCAAACATGCAGTTAAGTCAGAGATGAATACATCTGGGTTAGAAACTGTTTTGTTGTTGTTGTTGTTGTTTTTAACGTAATGGTCACATTGTGTTCTTAAGTTGACATTTGTAGTTGTGAAATGCAAAATCACTCGACTAATTATAAACTTGTTGTTTATAAATTTCATTTGCACACTAATGTCCACTTTAACTTTGGTTTATGACCAAATACCTGCAAAACTAATGACATAACCATCAGCTTCAGCTCTACACATGGTTAAACTTGCTAGTTAGCATGCTGATGTTAGCATTTGGCTCAAGTATAACCTGACAGAGCTGTAAATGTAGGCTCTTCAATATAATTGTTAGTCTTACATAATTTGACAAAATATAAACATATATACTGATTCCAGTAGTTATTTTCCGCTGCAGTTCATTGCGTTCTCATATGATGTTGTGTCCTGCTATTGTTGCTTCTAGCTCTTGGTTTCTCTATCAACCCCTCAGGTCGCCTCCAGCATGGAACGAGGAGCTACTATTGAGCTGTGGCTTCATGCTGTGCAAAGGTCTGGTTGGCTCCATGGACCTGGTGTCGATCCATTTGGCCTCGAGGCAGCGACTCTTCTCCTTCCTCTCCATAGCCTGGGGCTTTGTGGCAGATGTCGATATTGAGAGCGAGAAGTACCGCCATGTTGGAGCTATCCGCTTCCTGATGGGCACTCTGGTGCGTCTGGCCACCCTTAGAGTTTATCAGGGCAGGTTAGCATACCTTCCTGTTAAGGAAGCACCAAAACATCCAAAAGGGAGCATCAAATCGAACCACCCACCCTCCACACCTCAGCACCCCTCCCTCTGCTCCTCCCTCCCCTGTCGACTCATCCCCAACGTCTCTCCAAACCTGAGCTCTCGTCACAACTGCAACAGCACGAACTCCAACCACAACACCATCACCAACTCCTCCAACAACGCCATCACCACCAGGAGACCAGAGACACAGAGCGACAGCAAAACCGGAGCCCCTGTGGACTCTCTGCTTCCTGGCCTGGACCAGCCAGTCCCAGAGAGCTGGACAGTGGTCAAGGAGGAGGACTTTGTCTTGGTGCTGGCGATCTACCAGTCCCACCTGGCTGAGGACCTGTGGACAGTCCCTGGTGCAATGGCGGACGATGGGGTGATTCATTTGTTCTATGTGACAGCCGGAATCTCCCGACCAGCCCTCCTGCGCCTCTTCCTTGCCATGGAGAAGGGCGCCCACTTGGCTTGCGGCTGCCCCCACCTGGTGTACGAGAAGGTGAGGGCCCTGCGGCTGGAGCCCATAACCCCACAAGGCATGATCACTGTGGATGGCGAGATGGTGGAGTATGGGCCCGTTCAGGCTCAAATCCACCCCGGACTGGCCAAACTCGTATGTGGATGAACTTGGATTATCTTAATCTTTTTATGGCTACATAGCTTTGTAGTTTGGCCTTTTATACTCAGTGTCAATTTCTTTATGTATGCTGTGTTTTCAGAAGTGCCAAAGACGTTCTATCAGCCTCTGGAAATTCCTCTATTTTTCTACAAAAAAACAACTTGTCCTATTTTTACGTCCCCTCTTTGTCTCAATGTTTGATTCAGGGTCAAAGCCATGGATGGTTGTTCTTGCTGCTGGCTGGTCCAGGCTTAGAGAAACGGGGAGGGATTGTGTGTGTGTTTGTGTGTGTGTGTGTGTGTGTGTGTGTGCATAAGAGAGAGCGATCTTTATGTATGTTTGCGTGCACTCGAGTGTGTGTATATGTGTGAGATTGTGCATGAGGAGCTTCGGCGGCGCGGTGGCTGAGGAGTGCATTGTGCACTCTGCTGTCGGACCTCATAAGCACGGCACACGTGAAGAGAAGCACATTTTCCCGTCCTTGGAGGGCTCCTGGAGAAACCACGCCCCTTGTCCCACTGTACTACACCAGGCCGACAATCCAACTCCTGGGCGGCTGCTCTGACAGCATCGCCTCCCCCCCCCCCCCTTCAGTCTAGGAATAAAAAAAAAGGAGCTTTCTTACTGAGGAGATATAAATCCCCTGGGGATTTAACGTCGGCAGATCTTTAATCTTTGCATATAAAAACTCGAACAATACCAGATCTTGTCATGTTAAGTCCTAGCAACCCCCCCTCCTCCTCCTCTTCCTCCTCCTCCTCCTGGAAACTTCCGCCAGCTGATAATGCATGAAGTGCTGGCGAGGCAGACAGAAACCTGGCCAGCTGGGGTTACACCTCCACCGCCGGCCCGATGCATTTCCCGTCCTGTTTCATCTGCAGCCATCATTAAACTGTAGGAACTGCCTCCACTCACACGCACATATACACACTTTCTTTTCCCCATCCCCCTCCCTCGTCTTATGCACAGATCCTTACACACACACACACACACACACTCCCTTGCATCTCTGCAGCACTTAGCGAGGGGGAGGTGCATGATCTGCTACTGTGCATATGATCCCCTCTCCTCTTGCCATCATCTTAAGATTGTACTCTCCCTCCCTCCCTCGGTTAACGAGCCATCAGCACCTAATGTGTCCTTAATATGAAGCTTTACATCTGTAAAAGCGTGCTAAATAGAGAGTCTTTTTTTTTTCTAATCGTATGAAAGCTTTTAAGTGGATTTCAAACACATATGAGACTGGTTGAAGCACACTAAAGTGGAGGAAGCAGGGTTTCAATACTGGGTCAGTCTGGTTGCATATTGAGAGTCATGCGATCAATGTGAGCAGGAGGGAGTCAAGTGCTTTGCTCCACTGTGTGGCCTTTTTTTTTCGGTGGCTGTTTGGTGCTGTGGTGACGAGCATTAGTGCACTGGAGCAGAGCAGAGTGCAAATGTTAGCATTATCATCAGTGGCCCCCTTCACACTTTTATACACACACATATTGTAAACACACACAAACACACACGCCAGTTTATTTCAGGTCACGCACCAGAGCTGTTCATCCACAGCAGAGGAAGGAATACGATCACATTTAAACAGCGATACATCTCTCCTGACCTTAAAACCTCTTCAGAAATGTTAAAAAGGATGCGAATGTTAACTTGGGTAGACAGGATCATACTGTACGAACGCTGATGCATCCGCGAAAAAACAAAGTCGCCCGTAATGCTGAACGTGAGAATGCTGCCGGGCTAATGGGGTTCAAAGAAGTGCTGATTATCAGCTCTTTAAGGTTTTGATGAACACATCACTGTCATCCTGAGTGCAATACGGTCAATGCAACGAGCTGATAGCGCACATCATTCTCTGCTGCTTTTTCTGGAGCCTGTGGAGGAACCACAGGCGACTGGCTTCCAATAGAAGGAGCATAAAATAGAGGGGTTTTTTATCCTAATACAAACAGATGTAAGCTGTCTTTTTAGGGACTGTACCAAAATTATTAGGGTGTATAAAAAATAATTGAATACCATCTACTTAAAGGGTAAAGTTGCTTGATGGTGATTAAACCAAAAAAAATCCATGATGGATCCAGATTTCTGCATGCTTCCGCAGTACTGGCTCCCTAGCAGATCTGCATTAACATTAACATACATTAACACTGCATTTTACGCATAATACAAAATGTAAAATTCAAATTAGTCCGATGAATTTGATACACATTGCCCAGCCTAACAACACATCTCCTGTACTTCTGCTGCACGTTGTTGCTACTATTATCATTATAACCAAAATAACAATAATAATCTTGAAAATAATTTATAGAATTAAATCTCATAAGTGACCAATAATACAAAATCGTCCACGTCTTCCTAATATTATGTCCCTATACGACTAAACTGCATTCTCCAGTATGCTTTAAGGCAGGGGTGTCCAGTCCTGGTCCTCTAGGGCCCCTATCCAGCATGTTTTAGATGTTTCCTTCTTCCAACACACCTGATTTAAATGATCAGCTCATCATCAAGCTCTGCAGAAGTCAGATAACGATCCTGATCATTTGAATCAGGTGTGTTGGAAGAGGGAAACATCTAAAACATGCAGGATAGTGGCCCTCAAGGACCAGGATTGGACACCCCTGCTTTAAGGGTATTTTTGTTCCACGTTATGTTTGTTTGGAACGTACAAATGCATCTCTAACCAACATATATTTCCCATTTATTTTATTGCCTTACTGTGACCCCTTTCCTGTCAACCAAATTATATATTAAATGAGATGGAACTCATCACCATGGTAACCCAGAAAAAGGAGGAGACGCTTCAGACATATAGTGAAAGGGTTGATTTTCATCCGATCCATGGTATTTTCCTTAACCTAACTAAGTAGTTTTGGTGCCTCAACCTAACAAAGCTGCAACTGTTTCCTACTTTGTCATAGTTTTATGCTTTGGGAAGAAACTCAGTCCTTCCAAAAGATAGATGAGAATGCAGTTTAGCTGTATAAGGAGGTACATTTTGTGAGACAGAGGTGTATAAAATATAAATGATGACAAAAAATTTGAGCTAGAAAATTAGAAGAAGAAATAAAAACACATAACCATCCCCCTCTCCCCCTAATAATTTTAGTACAGTCCCTTACTGAACTGTAACGTACTTGAAGTCGACTTATCCTGTAAATTTGGGTTTCCATCTTCACTGCAGTGCCGATTTTCTCCTTGTAACTTGATTTTACATTCTGAGACATTCTCCATATACTGTGCGATAGTCGGAGCTACAACTCCCGTCTGACACACTGTACCTTCTACCATTACTGTATCCTCAGAGAGGTTATCCAGGTGCTCTGAATGCTTTTTCATGTTCTCCTGAAACCGCGGCCGCCCACGTGCGCTGGACATTACCAAACGTACACACACGAGAGTCCATCTCATGAGGGCAGGGATGAGCTATGCAAATGCCTTGTCATGGCTGCGGGTAATATTTGGAGTGTGGGTTCCCTCTGCTGGATTGAACACGGAGTGAAGGGTTTATCTTGAAAATGTATCCAATGCAATCCCTGCTTTGTACGTCTCCAGTGATAATGAATGCATCAGTGTTGCAACAAGCTGAAGGCGCTACATTCTTCATGAACATCCAGCTTATTGTAACTCATCATCGGAGAAATCTACTTGATCCTTGCACAGCTGCATCTGTGTCACACTACTGTTAACTTATGGTTCTATACTGTTAAACTGTCGTCCTCCACCGGCTGCTTTCATGTAAACAGCAGCTTTTTACAAACACAAATGTTGCAGTCGTCATTACCATTGGGGCGTTTTATAAATGATTTAAGAAAGCCGCGTCACAGACTATAAACTGAAATTGTAAAAACCTCATTTACGAGAAGCCCGATGATTTTTTAATGCTTTTAGAAGCTGAATATGTTATGCTCTCTGTACCATGTACACTACGCTTAACTCGGAATCTCTTGTGTCTTGCTCTTGTATCCACACTTATAAAAAAAACCCTAATAATGCCATGATTTGCATATAGGTGGAGAATGTTTTATTCATTCTTTTCTGGTTGTTTTATGTGGTGATACAAACTGGCTTTTCGTGCAGTAGGCCCACATGGTTGAATGTGTCATACTCTTCGTGTTAGTGGCAAAAACAGAACAATATAAAAGGCACCATTTTGTAAATTGGGTGCCACTTATGAGCAGCTTTAGAAGTGAAAATAAGGAAAAGACGTTTCTCTAGAAAGTGCCTTAGTCTTTGTCCAAGACAGCAGTGAGGTGTGCACTGCGAGAAAAGAGGAAAACAATCTTTGAGAAACCAATTCTTTACCACATGAAGTCACGTTTTTAGCTTTGTGAAGGAGTGTTTTCGGCCGCTTCCGCATTTACTGGGTACGATGCAAACACAAAGTGGACGTGTGGAGGAGTTTGCCTGAGTTTAAACCTTCAGCATCCATAAAGAAGACATTTCCTTTTATTTACTTGTAATTCTTTGTTTATGGACTTCTTTTTTAAAAAGATCAATAAACATATTCATATAGAAATAAAATATTCTTGCTTGTTCTTCTCTTCTAATAGGTGTTTAAGATGATTTCATGAGACTGATTGTTAATGTGGTCCTCAAAGCTAAAAAAGCCAAGAGACCGACAAACAAAAGAACAGCAGACTTGTAGAAACTGGCCAAAAAATGTGGAGTCACTTGAGGAGAGCTACCATGTTTGGGTTTTTGTCAGAAACTGTTGTAAGAAAGAGGTGAATCAGAATCAATGTGAGCTTTTCTGCAGAAAAACTCACACAATAATCCAGTTGGTTGTTTAGTCTTTGCCACTTTGTGAAATGTAAGTTATGTCTGAGACTCGGGAGGTTTTAAGGATTCTCTTTATTTCATGACAGTTCAAAGTGCTTTGGCATCAGACTTTGACATTTGGAAAATAAAACGGTGGCAGAGCAACTTTTGTGGAGCTTATGGAAATAAAAAATGATGCCGCAACTGTAAATAAGTACATCCAGTGGAAAGAGTTGAGTTTTTCAACATGTCATCCATCCATCCATTATCTATACACCGCTTAATCCTCTGTAGGGTCGCAGGAGGGCTGGAGTCTATCCCAGCCGACTCGGGCGAAGGCAGGGGACACCCTGGACAGGTCACCAGCCTATCACAGGGCTACACATAGAGACAGACAATCAAGCACACTCTCATTCACACCTACGGGCAGTTTAGAATCATCAGTTAACCTCAGCATGTTTTTGGACTGTGAGAGGAAGCCAGAGAACCCGGTGAAAACCCACACATGCACAGGGAGAACATGCAAACTCCACACAGAAAGATCCCAGGCCGGGACGCGAACCAGGGATCTTCTAGCTGTGAGGCATCGGTGCTAACAACAACCATGCAGCCCTTTTTCAACATATCAGCACATACAAATACTTGATCCTCTTTGAAGTTGTTCCTATAAAGACACTCAAACAAAGAACATAAAATTAAAATATTGTGGTCATTTTCATTATTTATATTAAAAAACACATCAGTTGCATGAAAAAAGTAAGTTTATGTCACTTGGAAATATAGAAAAATAGAATCAGGGGTTTGTGATTATGAGCCAAAGGTGGTATCTGTCTTATTTAAACTCTGGAAACCAGGTTCTGCTGTTCTCTTTGGTATTAAAGTTTGTGCCAGTTTATCTGTGACTGGCTGCACCAACATCAGACCATTTGACTGTTTGAATTCTCCAACTCCCCGAAGTTTCATCACAGCATCTGCAGGAAACTCTTGCAAATACTGGTGTCAAAGTGCTGCGTTTACAATCAGGGAGAGATTGCACAAACATAACTCGTATGGAAGGTTTGCCAGGAAAAAGCCTTTCTCGAGAAAATACCGGAGAAAAAACAGAGTTTTTCAGGCAGTGGACATATCAGCAAAGACCAGGCCTTTTGGAATAATGAATTTTGGACAGATGAGTCCTAGAACAAGTTAGTTATTCATGGTAGCAGCAGACATGTTTAGTATAGACCCAAGACAGCTTTTCAAGAACCTCAGACTAACTGTGAAGCTTTGCTGCTTTGCTACTTCAGGCCTGTCGTCATTGATTCAACAATGAATTCCGCCTCATTTCTGAGAGTGCTTGAAGATAACATGAGGCCAATGTGTCTGTAAGTCGAGCCAGAAGTGGACCCTTCAACAGAATAATGGTCCTCAGCACACAGCAAATCCACCGAGGAATGGCTCAAAAAGGAGAACTGGAGGCTCGGTCAGAGCTTCAAGCCCATCGAAATGCTGTAAGGGGGGATTTGAAACGGGCAGGGCATGCAAGAAAGCCTTTAAACATCTTGCAAGTGGAGGAATTTTGCAGGAAGAGGGGTCAAAAATGATGTCAGAGACTGGTGGATGAATATGCAAAATGCCTATGAGAAATAGTCTCTGCTAAAGGGGCAATACTGGCTTCTGAGGCCTAAGGTGTACTTACTTCTTCCACCAAATATCATCACATGTTTAGTAAAGGATCCTTTCAAAGGAAAACTACTTAGTGGCTACATCCTGTATCTAGTGTCATTACTGACTTGCACATACAATAGCTGACAAATATAGTTGATACACCAAAATACTGAGACACCGGAGACTTTAATGCATCTAATGTTGGGAATTCCTTTCGCAACACTCAATTCTAGTAGTAGCAACAATAATACAAATGTCAGTCCTTTATTTCAGTTAAAATTCAAGCATTATCCAGTGTCTGTGTCTATCTAATAGCACTGACAGATCTTTGAAATAACTGCTGCTGTAACGGCTGTGGTCACTGTTGCGCACCTCACCTCTTTGTCCACCAGGGGGAGACAACAGCTGTGTCTTAAATCACTCCTACTTTACCAGCTAACCTTTCATAATTTCTCCTATCAGCCACTATAGTTAATAATCTGAATACAAAACTTTGCACCATGCGGTTCACCTAAAAGTCTGTAAATTCTGTAGCATGTAGATTGCATTAGATTTAGCTCTATGCATCTTGTAATCTAACAACAAATTCCTGGTTTAACAGTTCCATGAAACTTGCAGGCCTGCAGATGGCAATGCAGTCTAATAATTTCTTCGTGAGGCAGAAGAAAAGGGACTTTGGTGTTCTAATCTAGCGTCCCTGAGCAGATGTTTGAAAGGCTGCAGAAGCATTGTTCCACAGGAAGCCGCAGATCATTGTTGCGTGTCCTGTGTTTGTCTCTGCGGTGTTGTTTCTGTGTGTCCTGTCACGGCCACAAGCACTGAAACACGCCGCTGTGAAGGCCACCTTTGAGCTCAATCTGTCTCAAATGTGTCAGTATATAAAGCATAGCATGTAGGCTGTGTAAACTTTAATTGCTGCCATATTGTTACTGCTTTAACATGAGTTTTTCCGCCTTTACCTCCAGGCTCACATGTGTTCAGATGAAGCTCTCAGTTCTGCATGAATGAGAGGATGAACATTTCTAAAGTTTCTGGAAAAATCACTTTTAAAAGACAGAATAGTGAGACCCTGAAGAGCTCATCAGTGACCTGAGCAGCCCCTGCAGACACAGTTTTACTCTCAACTTGTGGTGCGGAGCAGTAAAAAACCTTCCTTATCTCTCCTCTGAGCCTCTGAGAAAAAGCTCCATCTTCAAATGATCTCTCAGAAAGGCTCCACGCGTCTCGGTCGAAATGTACTTTTCGCAACGAAATCTGTGCTGAGAATTTTTTTCTCTCCCTTCTCGGGAAGAGCTCGTGACACAGAATCACACCTGTACGACAAGTCGTCGCTTGCAGCACCATTGAAGGGGTTGAATAATTCGCTCTAGGCTTTGCTAATAGTTGCAAAGGGAGGGGATTAAAATTCACCACCTGGACTGAAAACACAGATCTGGGATGACAGCGGGGGGAATTATTATGCTCTGTGTAGATTTATAGTATCATCACGGAGAATTACAGCGCACCGAAACAGCTATTAACATCATTTACACAGGATTTGTCTAAATCTTTGACACGAAAACAGATCCGTAATTCGGTGATGTAAGATTTCAGGTGGACCAAATTCAGCCGTCTGCTTGTGATAAATCGCTCTGGTGAAATTAATTGTTTTCCAACTGGAGCACTTTACAACGTCTCTGCCTCTGTCTTTCGTTCCGTTCCCTCCCTTCTCCCTTCTTTTTCTTAACCTTATCTGACAGGATTAATTAAATGGCAGTCTAACAATCAGCTGCATGCCAGAGGAGGGAGCGGGCCTCAGAATGGTGTGTGTGACCTTAAGCTTTTTTTTTTCTTTAACCAGGACCCTCCCTGCTGCTTTGCCTCAACAGATCCAAGATCACAGTCGCCTGTCTGTCTGTCTGCCTGCCTGTCTGTCTGTCTGTCTGTCTGGTCTCTCTGGTTGGTTGCAGGGCAGCCTGGAGAGCCTGGATGTGAGACAGGGACTGAAATATTATCTTACATGAAAGATGGTGGCGAGCAGCGACGGCTTCAAGCAGTTTGTAAAAAAAAAAGAATAAAAAATGTCTTCAGCTGTAGAGCCAGCTGAGCCAAAACTGAAGAAAATCAAACCTGAAGAGGCCTGAAAAACATAAACAAAGACAAAAAGCTATTTTTACTCAACTGAGCTGGTCCACCTTTGAGTCAGGTATCCAGTTCTCCTTAATACATCCATGTGGTAAAACAGTGGATGGCTCAAGCGTCCATTAGTGCTGGACAGAATGAACAAATGACAATTATAATATACAACCAATAGGAAAGGAGTGGCTGGAGAATACACATTTTTTGAGTGTTGCAAACCACATCTGATCTACTTGGTTCAATAATTGGAAAGTCAAGACAAGCTGAGTGATTATTTATTCCATTCATTTGTATGAAAGAAAAAGTCAACTAGCTCAGTCAGAACAACCTTAGTATGCAAATGGTTTAGGGGGCCAGGAAGCCCACTGAAGTAAGATGAGAAAGATAGAACTTCATTAATACCAAAAGCAATATTGAGACAGAAGGCACCAGTGGGATCTAAACCCAGGATCTCCTGACAGTTTTCACCAAAGCTGCACAAACTGATGTTTTTTTTTCACTTGCAGTTATCCCAACCTGAACACAAGGGTTTCTATTTCAGGATAAGATATTTGAAGAATATGCATGGAAAGACTATTGTTATGATAGCAATATTAAAATACCTGCATGCTATACATTTAAAGATAGCTGCAGACTATACAAGATAGCTGCAGACTATACATTTCTGTTGTTTTACTTCATCCAAAGTGCAAATGAATCCCTTTCAGACATCTCTAGTTGGTTAAAGTGCCTGTCTAGTGAACAGACGGACACTTTAACCAACTAAGTGACAGCATCAGTTGCACCAGCTAGACTGTACATTATATGTATGAGCAGTTTTAATGGTAATAAATCAGGCAGCATCTTTTCACAAGGTGGTGTCAGAGATGTTATAAAAGAGAGATTCACTACTTGAACCTCAAAGATGACGGCTGCCTGACACATAGCTTGCCATCTCCTGAAAAACTCCCGACTGCTGCATTGACTCAAGCTCAGTTTCGTGAAACTGTGCACTGTATTTTTAACTGTCCAGAGATCCAGCTTCCCAGCAAAGCATTGCAGTTCCTCCTGGAGGATCCCAATGCATCCCCAGACCAGGTTAGATATGTAATCCCTCCAGCGAGTTCAGAGTCTGTTGGACATGCCCCGGAAAACCTCCAAAGGAAGTCGCCCAGGAGCATCCCAATCAGATGTCCGAACCACCTCAGCTAGCTCTTTTTCACTCTGTTCCCACTCAAGCGGTTGTATCTGCGATCTCATTCTCTTGGTCATGACCACACGTAAGAGCTGGAATGTGGATCGACAGGTAAATCAAGAGATTTGCCATCTATCTCAGTTCCTCTACAATGATCGCATTAGGGACTGATGCTGCTGTAAGTATAATCTGTGGGAAAAACACTTTACGTTCTTTTGGGGCAAAATCTGTCAATATAACTCCTGAAGTTTGCAGATGGCACAACGTTCATCGACCTCATCTGGGATGGTGATGAGTCTGCATGAAGACAGGAGGCTGAATAACTGTATTATGCACTAAACTTTACTTCATTTTAATTCTGCATCAAAACTCTGGTTCACTTTGAACATGCTAGTTGGATATTGTAGTTTAACACTAATTTTCCTTCTGTGGCCTCTTGATCTTGTTCAAATGCACCTGTGTTTTTTTAAGGCTGCTTTTGACATGTAGTAGCTAAAGTCCCCAAACATTTCCAGACAAGACTTATAACGAAACAAACTGCCAGTAGGGGAAAGGCTGAGGCAAAATAAGTTGCGTTGTGTCTTAGATTGTAAGCTACGTGGCATCCCTGTGACATTACGATGTAGCACTTGCGCTAAAAACAGATAAAATTAGCAGTGACTATCACCTCAGAGTGAGAAGAATCAAGCTTTGTGGCCTCCTGAGGTCATTTTTCTTGCGTGGGAGCCTCTCCAAGTGCAAGTTTGATTAGGGCTGATTGTCTGTGATTGACTGGTCAGACTGCCTCTCACCTGGGATCTGGTATTTGCGATAAAACAACACTAAAGACAACCTCAAGTTCCTTTTAGAATGTGCCAGCTAACCCCAGAGCTATTTTCCAGAGGAGGGGCTGTGTGTTTTTTTACAAGCATAAGTGTGATGACGTCTTTCTAGGCGACTTTCTAGTAAAGATACTTTCTATGTATATAAACATAACAAAGAAAATACATTTAAGGACTGATTTAGATTCATTTTAATGTACAGCTACAGTTAATAAATATTCAAAGTCATGTCTGTTGGGGTTATTGTTGCTCAGATTAAACTGAACTGGATGCGATTGTTTAGATCAAACTACGTCTTGACTCCTGAGGCTCAACTCCGCTGAATAAATCCAGCACTTTGTAGAGCCTGTAAAAGGATCTCCGTCTTCGAGAGTCAGCAGTTTAAAGGAATTTTCCCTCTGCCGTGAAATAACAATAAAACAAATTATGTGGCATTAGCTTTGACATTTTAAAGCCAACAACCACAAGCTGGCATTATACTCTGATCTTTAGAGTGCTCTCAACAAGCCCGTGCACCTGATCGCCCTGTGAAATGCAACACACCCTTCTTCCCTGCGGATCCAGACGCATAATTCACCTGGGTGAGGTGCAGCTCTGTCACCCTATAGGAGGGCCTGTGTCTTTGTCTTTTTTTTGTCTGTGCTTTTGAGTCTGATCCTGTGCAACATACTTCCCCCATTGGACGCTCTCTGTCAGCTGATATTATAACATGTGGGGCCTCTAGAGCACATGAGGACGTGAGAGTTGTGTTGCATGAAGTATGTTCAGTCAACATCTCAATCCAGAGCTCTTTGTACCCGTCGCTCCCCGAGGAAATCAGACGAACTGCAGCCAAAACCAGGTGGTGAAGCTATTGTACGACTAAACAATGCAGTGTCTGCAAGCTGTTGCCACTACAAAAGTTAGAGTCTTGCTTTGTTCAAGGTTTTAAAGGACCAATGTGTAGAATTTAAGGGGGATCTTAGTGTGAAGTCACATGTAAATACCAATTGTTGCAATTTTGTTAACTGATAATGAGCCCACCATGTTTCTACAGTAGCCCTGAATGGACAAACCAAACACTGGCTCTAGATTGAGTTTTTACATTGAAGTGGAATCAAGTGCCGGCTCTCCCACACATGGAAAGTCAAGTGCCGGTGGAGAGCCACTCAGCTGGCTGCACTTGACCTTTTCCACAGCAGCCATTTTGACATGAAATACCAGGTAAACAGAGGCGTAACTAATGACATGATAAAGGCTCGGTACATAAATGTGATGAGTAACACCAGCTTTAACTACATATTTCATGTCAAAATGGCTGCTGTGGCCCACAGACGCCACTAAATCCTACACAGTGGTCCTTTAATGTTGCTTCAGTGCAGTCCCACCTTCCTTCTAACTAGATACTGACCAGTCGTGGCTGCAAGGCAGGACAACATAAATTAATTTATGCAGCACATTTCATGCACAAAGATGATTACATTTGCTTTACATAATTAAAAACAAAAGGGCACCCAAAGGAGAAGGAATAAGTCAAATAATAAAAGATTAAAAATATGCAGAGACACTGTGATAGTAAAAGATTTGCAGTCTACATGGAATCAGCACTATCCTGCTATTTTCGTCCACTGAAAGGTGTCTCTGTAGTGAAACTTTTAAACTGTACAAGCTTTTGTTGGTTCAAGAAATGACTAAACTGAGGCAAATAACATGCATCTGTTCAGTGTGTTATATGTTCTCTCAGGTAAGTTGTGTAACATCACATGCTACTAATACATACAGTCCTACTACTCTTCCACAAACAACATTTCATCATCAATACAGAACTTTGGTTTGCCATCCTCCCCTGCGACTCCGTAGAACTCTTCGACTTCAGAGAGGACAAGATTAACGTCTCTGCAGCTATTTAAAGAACCAGAGCTTCACTCGCCCGTTCGGTCACATCGACTGATGCCTCTGTAGTAAAACAAAGAGAGGAAGTGCACACGACACTTAACATCTTCATCTTCTATCGTCGCCGGCGCGGTGTCATGTAAAGAAATCTGAAATGACACGCGTGTGTCTTTAATCAAGACCAAACGGACTAACGGGACACTTCATTACCCAGGGGACCGAGTGAGCATGAAAAGGCGCTAATTAAAGGATGAGTCACTTCAAGTGTCAGAAACTGTTGACATCAGAGGGTGTTTTGACTAAAGCCCCAGTCCACCTTCAACTTCCAACACACACATACACACACACACACGCACACACACACATCTGGGCATCTGCACGGCAACCGATGCTTATGTTGACGTATGAGTGTGTGTGTTTGTGTGTGAGCAGCCTGGCAGTTGAAGGGCCCAGAGGACTGTCCACAAAGACCCAAAAGAGGGCTGAGTCACTGCTTTGTGTGTGTGTGTGTGTGTGCATGTGTGAGTGTGAGCCCATTGTGTCATCCTTGTCTGTATTGCGACCTCTGAGTGGAAGTCTGGCATTATCATTTATGATGAGCTTGGAGTGCTCAGCTGAATGGATGATGTTACGATGAGCGCAACGTGCATGTGTGTGCATGTGAGTGTGTCTGTGTGTGTGTCCGCCTCGTAACCAACCCTCTCATCTCCATATAAATGGCCTGAGGGAGAATGGATGGTTTCTATTTAAATTGTTGGTGTGTTTGACTGTGTATGGTGTGCTATTCTGGGACTGAGCCACTCGCTATCATACAGTCTATTCATCTGCAGAAACAAGACTCCAATCACAAGACTTCTGTAGTGTGTGTGAGTGTGTGTGTTTAATACTACTACAGAGATTTGCATTATGTTGTGTATCTATGTTTGAGATGAGTGTAGAAGTAATGGAGTCTTCAGTTCATGCTGCACACCTCGGGTTACCTGTGTCTGGCACACATCTACATCACCAGAAACCTCTTTTTTCACCTTTTCTTTTGGGGTTGCTGAATATCTGACCCATCCAAATACCATCCAGGATCCACCATCTTACCTGCGTAATACTTTTTTTCTGGCTGCAAACTATATAACAGTTTTGTGCATGTTTCTCATCAGCCAGAAAACTTTACATCTGATGATAAATTTGGCTTTCAGAGTACATCGGACAAAATTGAACTAACAGTGAGCTTTCATTCTAACAGGTGAAGTGAATAACATTGATCATATTGGTACTATGTGGTGTTCTGCTGGAAAATCTTGGATTTTAACATCTGTGTTGATGAGACTTAGACACCCAGATAAACCTTGTCCCACAACAAACACACTCCCTCATGCAAATTGAAATCCCAAATGTCACTGGCCTACCCCTACAGGAAAATGCACCCCACCACATGGAAACAACATCAACCAATCAGGAACATGTTGAGGAACATGACAATGGTCCAACATGTTGATCTGACCTCCAAACTTCCTACACCCCATTGTGATCAAGCATCAACAGGATGCAGTGGAACAAGTTTGATTGACAGAGGCCCCACTGCACAAGCCAGAGTAGCCAAAGGATCCACTGCCAACATCCTGGTTCCAGACCCCATAGGACACCCTGAGAGGTCCTCTTGTCTATACCCAATGGTTCAATAGGGGCACTAAGCCAATATTAGGCTGGTGGTCATAATGTTGTGCCCGGACGGTGGAGCATGTCAGCTTTCCTAAACTGATAACTGCCACTAAAGGACACAGTGGTGGAACGTATCCAAGTACATTTACTCATGTTCCTAAGTCCAATTTTGAAATAGTTGTACTGAATATTTCCATTTTCTGCTACTTTGTACTTCTATTCAACTGCAACTCAGAGGCAAATATTGTACTTTTAATATTGTACTTCTATCGGAGTATGTTGGACTCCACCAAGTTAGCCCCTTGTCTCCAATCCTGTTGTGATATTCACAGAGAAGATTTCAGGGTGCAGCTGGGGTGAAGAGGGTGTCCCATTTGGAAACCTCAGAGTCACATCTCTGCTTTTTTGCAGATGATGTGGTTCCGTTAGTTTCAGCAGACCATGACCACGGCAGTGCAAACTGGGTTGGTTTGTGCAGCTGGGAGGAAAATTGACACCTTTAAGTCTGAGGCCATGGTTCTCTGATGGAAACCACTGGACTGCTTCCCCTCAGTTGCGGGTGTGTTGCTCCCCCAAGTGAGGAAGTTTAAGAATCTCTTGATCATGTTAACAAGTGACAGAAAAATAGAGCATGAGATGGACAGATGGATTGGGGCAGCAGCTGCAGTAATGTGGGCAATACACCAGGCTGCTGTGGTAGAGAGGGAGCGGAACAGAAGGCAAACTCTGGATTTGCCTGTTTATGTACGTTCCAACTCTCACCTGTTGTCATAAGCGGTGGATTGTGACCTAAAAATGAGATTGTGGACACAAACGGCTGAAATGGGTACAATGTCTGGACTCAGAGGACACCCAGAGGGAGCTCAGAGGAGAGTCTCTACTTCTTCACATTGTAAGAAACCAGCTGAGGTGGTTCAGGTCTGATTAGGATGCATCCTCTATGTCTTCCTTTGAAGGTTTTCCGGCCAGTCCCAATTGGAATGAGACCTTGGGTACATCCATTATCCCGTGAGGGGATTATACAGCTTACCTGGCAAGGGAGGTCCTTGGGATCCCACAGAAGGAACCAGAAAAGGTTGCTGGGGAGAAAGACATCCCCCTGGTACAGAAGAAGCAGAAGAAAATGGAAGAATGGATGTAGCTGCTGGTTACTTTTTAGATTTAGTTAAATAATACAAAAATTATTCAATAAATACATTATGGTGTAATATTATCGATTAACTTCACTGAACCCTGAGGGGCAAATTCACAAGTATTAAAACCACCTTTATGAGCTTCAACATTAAAAGAGTACATCAATAATTTTAATCCAATAAAATAAATATAACACATTATTCAGAAGTACGGCATCCTGAAGAATGAAAACTGTTATTTTTTGGTATTTTGAGTGTATTTGGATGCTAATACCAGTATTTCTATGCTGTGGTATTGTTTAGTTTACTTAAGTACAGGGTCGTCCACAGTGATAACAAGCTGATCCCTTTAGTTTAGATGGTACATGTAGTGTGCACTGGGTTTTCAGAACTTTTTCCACTTTAAACAGGGTCTAAAAGAGACAGACAACTAAAGTGAACCAAAACAGTACCATTAACAACATAAGTTCATTTTTGCAGAGAGGTACTGAAGAGTTCGGAGATTAATCTTTGCGGTTTCATCACAAATTGTCATTATAATATTGATTACAGTCATTAAACTGTTTCTGCACTGTGCATGCTGAGAGTCCATTCTGCAGATTTCGTGTTGGTTCTACATCAAGATTCAAAAGCTTTCCTGTCAAATGCACGACAACACCGGCGGGCCATTGGAGGCAGTGAGGTTGGGCTCCTTCGATCTCTACTCCCCCCCCCATCCTTCCCTGCCTCCTGCTTTATTCACAGTTTCTTTCTGTTCCTTGCCATTTGATAAGAGGGAGGGATTTTCTGTTTCGCTCTCCTCCTTTATCTCTTTGCATTCTGCATCTCAATCACCGCTGCTCTTCCCCGTGTGATGCGAGTCTGTGCGTAGTATCGACTGTGTCTGACTCATTCTAAATCGGGATGTGTGACCCAGAAAACTACTCTCACAGCATATTTTATCTGTATGACTAGACTCATTTTTGGTCATGATTCATATGATGTTAAACACCTCTTTTGTTACAATTTCCATACAGTGGGCAGTAGATGTGGGCATATGCAAAAATAGAATCCAAAAATACCTTTAGGTAATATTTCAGTGTGTGTCTTTGTGTAACTTTTAAAGATTCCACAGTATGTTTATTTATTTACAGGTTCATAATTTTATTTTTTATTTCTGTACATTTGTTAATGTGCAAATGGATCTGGCTATAATTAAAACTGTGTATTACTTTAACTTAAATTGCTGCTTACATTCAGCCTATGTTTTAATGCTCTTATTTTTATCGCGGCACTAAATGGTTTTGGGAGCTAACAAAGAACAAAAATATAATTCAAACTGATAGCTGAGGCTCACTGTAGAATTTATAAGGCTAACAAGTACAAAGCCTTGGTGCATTAATCATTCTCTGTTATTTTGTATAAGACCTTCAGACCAGCTGTCTTTACATTATTTTAAGCCAAGAGGGGAAAAAATAAAGCAAAGAAGACTCTACAAGCCTATTTTTCATATAGCATCTATACTTGTCAGGGAAAGCCAAAGGGTTAAGTGTTCTCTTAAAACTCTGACCTTCCTCTTACCCTGTCTGTGCTTCGGAGCAGGTTAGGTGTGCAGCGTGAGTTACCATGACGATGCACCTCGGTAAGAAGTTAATGTAGACCTGAAAACCCAGAGTTAAGCTTGAAGTTACCTCACAAGCCCCAAACCTTGCTTCAGTACGCGCTGCTAGATGCAGTACGGACACAACTGGGACTTGCTACTTTGTTCGAATATTGCACCTTAGCTTTGACTGCCTTTCTTTGCACAGTCCGTGGTGCAAAAATATTCTCAAAAAGTGCCTATCTTTTGCAAAGGAGAGGATTACATTTCAGAATTGCCAGAAAAGTGGTCGATATAGTCGGACATCCTGATGTTTTTGGCATTCTGCAGTCGACACGCTATGTATTTGGACATATTAAGTCATTTTTTGGCTTACTATACAATATGGTACAGACATGTGTAGCACTAGCAGAAGCGGCTCTAGAGAGGAAATAATGGCAGACTACGAGGCCCAGTCACTCTTTAGGGATGTACCAAACTAGCCGATAGGAAAGCTGCATGCAAATGTGTTATATGGTGACATAGATATGTGACAGAAGAAAGGACTGAACTTCAAACGAGGCATTGAGGGCAGGTAAGGAGCAGTGTTAACTCTGTTTAGTGTCGACTTTGGGCTTTTTCAGTCAGCAGTCTTTGCACATGCACAAAGCGCTATAACACACTACAAGACAAGGGAAAATCTTAAAAAAAAAACCAAACATGGACTCCTTAAATCTGACCTCAGTAAAGTGCTGACTGACTGCTGAACCTCTTTCATATATTAAAATACTGTATAACTCACCTTTTTAGCTGCACTTGTAACTCTGATGTGCTACCTCTAAATCAGACTGGACCTATATTCATCACCAATGATCTGGTTTTATTTCAGCAGCAATATTCATCTACAAATGTGCAGAGACAGGTCACACCCAGGGGTTTTCTCACTGAGTTGACATCCCGAATAATCTGCAGCATGTGAAAGGTGGCGTGTTTGCACACCATCCTCTCCTGCAATAAACAGATCTCTCTTTCCACTTTCTGTTCCTACCCAAACATGCAAATTCATGTGAGCCAGTCAGTCGTCGGGTGCATCACTTGTCACTGCTCATATGCCTACAGCACAGAGAGAAAACTTTAAATAAACTATGCTTGACATAAAAAGCAAAAAGTTGTAAATCATCGAACCTCGGCTGCAGATTTTTTACGTGCCTCACACCGCCTCTCTTCTTCGCTGTACACCTCAATATTCGGTATCTGTTAAAAAATGTCCTTTGGGATCTTCTTGATTGTGCTTTTGACTATCTGGAGTTTTGTTGACAACTCACAGCCGTGTCTGATATGGATTACAGCTTATGTTTGCAGAATTGCAACATGCGGTGAAATAGAAGTGAAACTTCCAGAGACTGTACAGTAACAGGACTTTGTTTTGACAGGACTGAAGATAGATGCTTCCGTCTTCTCGTTTTTTACCACCGAGGTTTGCACGATTTCAAGTTGTGAGTATCTCAGCTGGCAGGCAGAGCAGCTATAGCTCCAAAGGGCAGCCCTGCATGATTCATAAAAGAATCATCCTACACTGTGTTAAAAAAACAAAACTAAATTACTCAACAGATTGGAAATCCCAGAAACATAATGTACACACAAAGACTCAGAGTGACATCGTCAGATAAAGCTGGTTTAGAAGTACAAACAGTCAGCAAAAACCTAAAATTTACCATCTGTCTCCTATAACAACATGACAGACTGGAGCTTTCCTCATTTGTAAGTTTGTAGAAGAGCTGATTTACCATCAGGTGACATGACTTATGTAAATTTCAGCCTCTGCAAATAGCCCCTCCACACGTTTCCACTTTCCTTCAGAGAAATTCAAGGGCAACATCTTGTGTACAGTTGGTATAATCTGCAGGACATCTGTATCTATCCTCCGAGAGCTCTGTGTTATGTTTATTGTGCTCGTCTCTACAGATAACTTATTCTTTGTTTTGGGCACAGTCACTGTGACTTTGTCTTCCAGGCCAGGAGCATTTTGAATGTAAATGGGATTTGGTGTAAACAAAGAATAAATCAATAGCCTGACTCCTTTAGTCTTTTTTATGTACAACACACGCTACACAAGAATACAAAATAGCCAAAATAAAAGGTCTGAGATGAAAATGAAAAAACAATAAGGGAACATTCTGTGTTCAGTTTTTCAGTTTTTTATCGTAAACCCATTTTGAATGTACAGATGCACAGAGGAGAAGAACAACTTGTTAAAAAACTAATACGGAACAAATGCTCCCATTGGAGACATAGAAACCTAGTTTTTTATTTACCTGCCACGGTGTTAGCTATTTGAAAATCTGCTTATTTATCTGCAAACAAAATATAAAGTGATGTTACAGAAAAATTGGAGAAAACTATGACTTTCATTAGTTTGCAGCAATGCTCAGTATCATCTACTATACAGTACTCTGTCAAGGCCAATTCTGCATGGCTTTTGCATGATTCCGCTTACAATAATATACACATATGTGTATATATATATGTATATATGGGCTGTGACTTTTATTTCTTTAGAGGACACAACAGCTACAGTAGTTGTGTCTAGAATTATTCCTGATGTGCACCAAGTGCTATGGAAGAAGAAAGAAGAAACATTTATTTGTCACAAATACATTTTTACAGTACTGACAAATGTTGTTTTCACATATCCCAGTTGGGGTCAGAGCACAGGATCAGCCATGATACAGTGGCCCTGGAGCAGGAAGGGTTAAGGGCCTTGCTCAGGGCCCATCAATTGCCGCACTGGGATTTGATCCTCTGACTTTCTGATCAGTAGCCCAGAGACTTAACTGTTGCGCCACCACTGCCTTAGTGGAACCGCTATGCCGGGGTCTTGCACTTTCTTCCGAGCACAACACGTGGACATAACACATAGGCTGTGTCCGAAATCACTGCCCATGCCCTATATAGTGTACTGTATAGGGTGTCAGTCATTTTGTAGTGCTGACCGAATATTAAGTTACAAATGTTACACCCTCTATAGTGCATTGAAAATATCCCACAATGCACTGTGAAAAGCAGCCTATAGCCGATGGTAACCAAGCAACATGTACCATCATGCATTGCAGAAAGGAGAACGCGAACAAGACAAATGAGAGCGTGAAAACTTGTCATTAAAATGTAAGCAGTTTCCTGTTTAGGTTGTGTTGAATTTGATTTTACCCGTTTCTTTGCCAAGTAATAAACTGTGACTTTGGTGTGTTTGCACTACACCGCGACAGTACAAATCACAGCTAGCGAGCGACCTAATTAATAACTCGAGTAGGGTCTGAAGTGTTACTTTGCCGAGGTCCTCCCTACATAGTTCACTACATAGTGGTCCCTATACAGCGAGTAGGGAACAGGGAGTGAGGGAAGGATTCCGGACACAGCCACAGATTTTGGAGAATTTTGAGCTCCCCCATTGCGTTTAGACACCATCAATGGAAAGCGTGTACAAACGAAAACGCCTCCAAAGTCCAGCAGCAGCTACTTCAGTTTCAACCCTTTTAATGAGGGATTATGAAGGTGTGGAAGACCGTGAATTGGTTTTTGAGTGTGATTTGTTTTCCTGGCACATGCAGAGAGTTGCAGGCTGTATATCCTCGCAGACATGAGCCGATGATAAAATTTACATCATGCTGACCCTCGCAGAAACCCAGGCACAGAAAGCATGAATTGGCCTGAACTGCAGTGTGTATTTTCATATTAAAAATCCTCTTCTTTCATCAAACAAGTGACAGTACCAGTTTCAAAGTCTAGAAAAGTGCACTATGCTGAACCCCAGTTACTCAGACAGTAAAAACTAAATACAGATGGATTGTTCTGTATTCACATTGCACCACCCCAGAGCGAGTAAAAGACAGAAAAGAAGGCAAGAGAGCAAACACTGAGGTATGAAGCAGTCGACTCAGAATGACACTTCACAAAAAGGCATCTCAGTAATCCAGGAAACAACTGCTTTTCGTTATGCTTGATCCACTGGAAATGTCCAGTTGAATATAGGTGAGAGTAGCACAGCGCAGGAAGAGAAAGATTTTAGAGCTTGGTATGCATTTTGTTTGGTTATTAATAAAAATGTTCAGATATTCCACATGAAAAAAAACTGAGTCCAAGAGGTTGATAATGGAGACGCAATATTCCAGTTGTGTGTTGCCCGAGTTATAATAATTTAGGCAATGCAGCTGGCATTAAATCCAGATGTCCAGAGGTCAGGACCTCCTAAAGAGGAAAGCTCACACTGCAGCTGGTTTTCAATCTGAAAAGAATTTCAAGCTTGAAATGCACCAATATGAAAAAAAGTCCTTTCAAGAGATACGAGAGAAAAGCATAGTCCAAAAATGAGCATTCACAGCAGTGGTTTCGCCCTTTTCTGAGGCCTGATGTGTTCCAGTAACAGAAAAGTTGATGACTGATGGTACCACACTAGCTAGAGCTCTTATTTCCCCGTACGGGAGAGCTGGTGCTGCCTCTCTTACTCTGTGTTGGCAGTTTGCTCATTTTGTCCTTTAAGCCCTTCAGGCTGTACAGTCTGCTAAAAGTGAAGCTAAATGGAACCTTCCCTTCGTCCTGTCCATGTGCCTCCTCCGCTGACACCACCTGGTTCTGCTGGGGATGAGGTTGTGTTTGCAGGTGAGAGTGTGTGTGGAGAAAGGAGGCTTGAGGTTTTGGATACTGAGTTTGGTTCTGTGCTTGTCCGGGTCTCGCTCTGCTCTGTGCTGCTGGAGGCTGTCGAGAGGTGAGGCCCTGCTGGCTGCTGGAAACCTGCCTCCGCCCAGAACCAACAGAACCCACTGCCCCTGGAGGAGCCAGCCTGGACGGACTTCTACGACGAGACGACGTATTATCCACCTGGAAACTACCATGGGGCACCTTGCCGTCTGTTTGACTCAGCTGACGGCTTGCCCAAGGACGAGGCCCCACAGGCTGGGTAGCCGAGAGGGACCGATGGGGTCTGGGCGGTCGGGAAGGCGAGGAAGCTCCACTGTCCGGCTGCTGAACTCGCTGATGTTTGGAGGGAGAATGCAAAAGCTACAGAAACAGAGAAGACTAGGGGTTATTCCAACACTCCAGCAGACTCCAGCTCCTCATATTTATTCTGTCAGTGTGCAGCAACTTATCTATAATGCAGTGTAAAATTCCTACACTCACAAATACATCACCAAGTGACATAAAAGCTTTGTTGCAAATGGAAAAAAGAAGTACTTGGGTGAAAATGTGAGAGTCTGTTTTATTTTCACATTTGTTAATATTACATGATCGAGCTGAGTTATAACGACACCTCAGCGACTGTAATAGACTATTGTTAGACAAGAAGCAGTGGACTGAGTGGGCAACAGCGTCGGAGTTAAACGCCAATAAATGTGAAACGATCAATCTTTTACCGATTCGTTAATATTGCATCAGTTTGAACACGTGTGGCGCTTCATTTAAAGAATGCCACTTCAATTCACACTCGGTCTCCTTGTTCAATAATGAACAAGCGTCGTGTTTCAACGTAGTGATGCTCTGCTGGTGCGTAGTAAACGGAACTACACACTACACACTCACAATAAGACAGAGGAAGGTAGTTTGGGGTAATACAATGAATATAAATCTACAATAGGTACAATTTGAGTCAGTCAAATGTCAATTATGTCATGTAAATTTTTAAAAAATTTACATGACATAGGTTTAAAAAATAGAATAGAGTCATATGAGAGGATTGATTTGACTGTCATGTCTGCACTGTAAAAATATGCTGATGCTTGTCTTAGCTTAGAACAAAGACTGGAAAAATTACTAAAAACATAATCACAATTACTTTGACCAAAACTGAAATCACAATTTTTAAAAATCTAAATTAATCACAAATTCTAGGAACAAAATATGTATAATTGCACTTTAACATTTAATAAACAGAGCACTGCTTTGATTCTACGCCTTGCTACTTTCATGCTAATGAACAAAACTTTGTATCAAAATACAACTTAAATAACTTTTTAATTCAAGGCAAAATATGGATTAAATTTTACCCAGAATGCTTCACTTGCTGAATGATAAACACTACTTTTTACCTATGTTTCCTAAACACACATCACATGCAGACGACGGCAGCTGCTAGCTAGGTGGCTGTGCACAGAGAAGCCTCTAGTCTCCCCCGAGTCAGTTCGTGCAGTGACGCAACCTGAACAGGTGTGTGATTAAAACTTACTTAGAAACAGTGAAATAAAGTGTTCTGTTGGAGATTTCCCCATGATTAAACCAAGTAAAGATTTTCTATGAGCAGATTTTTCTGTGTTTTAAGGTTTTTTTTAATGACTGGAGCACACATTTTAAACATTAATATCACAGTCGATCAGGTTCATGTAACTGTGGGAAGCCAAAATCATGATTGTGATTAATAATCAATTAACTGTACCTTGTACAAACGCACAAAGAAATGCGCCCACAAGCACTTCTAAGGGCCATTAATGAAAATGTTATCTGTTTAATTTGTTGGAAAGCCAAAGCATTGCCAGGCAAAGAGCAGAGACTCAACAGTGAATGGTACAGATATGTATCCAACTTGTTAGAGTTGTATTGATCTTCTCACATAACTCTCTGCAGTGGATGATATTTCCAAAAACGTCCCAAAAGCTTCTATTTAAAGCTTAAATTCAGAATGTTTAAAACTATTTAGTATACATCTACTATATCCTTTGGCATTGTGGAGAAATACTAAAATCAGTATGCCAGAAGTTACTTCATGACATTAGGAAATATTACAACAACAACAAGCAATATTATAGGCTGAAGTTTTACAATCAATCAATAATCAGTCTACAACAGTTGATTAAAGAAACATATCAAAAGTAGGGATAAAATACTTCTTCTGAATTTGACTTAGTTTAGGCTTTACTTTGTCATGAAATACAGTTGTAATGGTGTATAGCATGTCTCCTCAAAAAGAAGATGACTTGTTGACTGTGCTTTGTGGTGAATGCTGAATACAAAAACATGATTTTGGGTCGATTAGGATGCTCAATGGCTTTAAATGTTATATCATTATTATTTTGAATATACATATGGAACATCTGCTGCCTTGTGTTCATACCTTCAGTGTTTCGTTCTCTCTGGTTAACTGAAGGCCCTCTCTCCTCTCTATGCCACTGGGTCTTAGTGCTGCCTGGGTCGATGCCTTCTCCCTGCTTGAGGTCACTTTGTCTGGTCCCTTAGAAGAAACCGTCTCCGTTTCAAGGTCGCTGGTGGACCTTAAAACTTTCGGCTGTGTTGCTTCATTGGTTGATTCCCCTGCAGTCACTCCTCCGTCGACAGGTTTATCTGCTTTTGATTGGCTCGGCATCAACCTTCTCTTAGGAGCCTCTTTAACTTTTTCTGCAGTTTCTGTTGAATCTTCATCTTGTGTTAAATGGCCCACTGCTCTATTAGCTTCCTCGCCGTCTCTCCTCTTTGTCTCCTGGGTTTCTGACTGTTCCTTCCTCTCTAACGTGATCCTCCTAGTTTCATCCTCTTGTTCCACATTTGCGGTGACCTCTAGTTCCCTCACTTTCTTAAAATGTAAAGAAGAGGAGGACACTCCAGCAGGCCCACACATAGCCGATGTTTCATTGGTTGATTCCCCTGCAGTCACTCCTCCATCGACAGGTTTATCTGCTTCTGACTGGCTCAGCATCAGTCTTCTCTCAGGAGCCTCTTTAACTTTTTCTGCTGTTTCTGTTGAACCTTCCTCTTGTTTTAAATGGCCCACTGCTCTATTAGCCTCCTCGCCGTCTCTCCTCTCTGTCCACTGGGATTGTGGCTCTTCTCTCCTCTCCACCGTGTTCCTCCTCGTTTCATCCTCTTCCACATACGCGGTGATCTCTGGTTCCCTCACTTTCTTAAAATGTAAAGAAGAGGAGGACACTCTAGCAGGCCCACACAAAGTTGATGTTTCATTGGTTGATTCCCCTTCAGTCACTCCTCCATCGACAGGTTTATCTGCTTCTGATTGGCTCGGCATCAACCTTCTCTTAGGAGCCTCTTTCACTTTTTCTGCTGTTTCTGTTGAATCTTCATCTTGTGTTAAATGGTCCACTGCTCTATTAGCCTCTTTGCCGTCTCTCCTCTCTGTCCACTGGGATTGTGGCTCTTCCCTCCTCTCCACCGTGTTCCTCCTCGTTTCAGCCTCTTGCTCCACATTTGCAGTGACCTCTGGTTCCCTCACTTTCTTCCCAAGTAAAGAAGAAGGGGAAACTCTAGCAGGCCCACCACTGCAAGAAGTGTCTGCGGTGCCTAATGTAGCAGCACCGGGGCTATAATTTATGCATGCAGGGCTGGTGCCAGTGATGGAAGCATTAGGAGTATTAGTGGGTGTGTAGCTGACATGATCCTGTGCCACCCCATGCTTGAGAAAACCCATATGGCCCAAAACAGGCTCATGGAAAGGAGAGTCGCTACATTCATAATATTCATCAGAAGTGGTTGAGAGAGCTGAGTCGGGCGTAGGCGTTCGAAAGTCTGGCGTGGCTGTTCGTGAATTGGGGCTGGATGCGTGTGAAGGAAATCCATCGGGAGTCGGGGTGCGAACAAGACCCATGAGTAACCGGGTTTCTCGCTCGGGGGTCGGAGAACGCAAATCTGCCACGTATGTTTCAGCGAGGTACAGACGCAGGGTTTTTTCAGGGGTTTGTGTGCTTCCTCGTGCTTTAGGAGTTTGTTCCTGAAAGGTGCCGTCTGTGTTATGTTTTGCAGTGTTTAGCAGACTGACTGCTGGTGTGAATCTTGCTTGTTTACCTTGTTGATCTTGTCTGTCTGCAGCAGATGTGTGGATGCCATCAATAGCGCTGACACTGGATATGTGTGGGCTTGGTGAGGTAGAAACAGGAGTGTGTGCCGGAGCTTTTACAGAGTCTACATCCTCTGATTCATTTATATCCTCTGGAGTCAGTTTACAACATGATAATCTCTCAGGTTCATGTGTTTTTGCAAGGTTTGCTTTACAATTTGTCACATTATCATCTTTTTCATTTGGCACTGTAGAAAACTCAGAGCTTATTAGGGTTTTTTCTGAGGCCTTGGTGTCTTTCTGTACTGTGGCTACACCGTCTGTCTCTGTCTTTGGGGCTATCTTGCAATCTCTTGACATCACAGTCTTGGAATCAACATCTTTTGAAATTTTTTCTTGAATATTCACTCTGGCTGCCTTTGATGCATCACTAATCAAAACATCTGATTGGGTTTGTAGTTTAATTCCAGAGACCGGTTGCATTTCAGCTCCGCCATCATGTCGTCTGTCTGCTCCCTTATCCGCCGTCTCTTGAGAAGCCACACTCTGTTTTTGCGGTGGAGTTTCTTTGTAATTTCCTAGGTTATAAGTGTCTTTTTGTGCTCCTGTTTTACTTGCAATGTGATCCTGCAGTTCTGACACAGTTTCAGGCTCTTTCACTGGAGATGTCGGCGCCACCGTCGGCTCATTGTGGAACACTAGTGCCGCTGCTTTGGTGTCGGTCTTCTTGATGACAGAGATCTCCGGCAGCTTCTGGCTATTGCTGCCCTTACTGTCTTTGATAACCAACTGGACAGTACGAGGTTTAGGGATGGGAGGAGCTGAGGTCAAAGAAGAGGACAGGGAAGATGGGGATGAAGGGAGCAGAGGATTTGAAGGTGCAAAAGTTGAGGGAAGAGGACGAAGGGAAGAGACGGAGCTGGTGGAGGGAACAGGAGCAGTAGTATCTGTGCTCGAGTGTTCTGTAGTAAACTCAGCGTGGTTATTTTCAGAAAGGGAGGTTGAACTAACAGACGGCGTATCAGGAGCAGAGGAGGTGGAAATGCGGCTGTGAACAATGGGAATCTGGGTGTTGGGAGTCATTTCACAAGAGATTTCTGGTTGCATGTTCACAGCCTGTGTGTGTGAATCTGCATGTGACGGCGCAGTCTTTTCTTGTGTGTCTTGTTCTGTGTTTGGTTCTGAGTCTGTGAGGTCAAGCATTTTAGAGGTATGTACATTTTTCGACTTCAAAACGTGTGTCCTGTACATGACAACAGATTTTCTGTTTAAACTAGACACAGTTTCTGCCTCCTTTTTGGTGTTTGCTTCTGGGAGTGAGTCTGACTTGAGACTATTTGTGTGGGCAGTTTGTGCTGAATGGTAAGTCTCCACCTTGTTAGGAGCGGGTGCTTTGTTGCTGGATTGGGCACTGAGGTATGCTGTATCATGGCCTACATCTTGGCTGGTGGCTGGGTTTGAATGCAGCTTATTCACAGTGTTGAGAGCCTCAGTGGTGTCCTTTTCAGGTTTAAACTTTTGCCCAGATGAAGCCGATTTCTGTTCAGGTGCCTCTTCTTTACTCTTAATATCACTAGGTGTCACACTGACTTGTGTAGGCTTTGGTTTGTCCACCACCAACTCCTCAGCCTGAGTTAGATTTTGAGTTGGTTGGGGTTTATTCAGCTCCACATGATTAGCAGTTAGCTTTCTGGGCTGGGCGACTTCTGGCAAGGTTTCTTTGGCCATGGTGATTGGACTGCTAAACCTGATCGCCTGGCTGGTTTCAAACATCTCATGACGCTGCAGATGGACCTGAGTTGGTCTGGTGGTATCCCGAATGTTAATGAACCCTATAACATCACTAGGGGGGTCAGGTTCTGGCCAGATGGGCAGGTAAGGGATTAAGTATGCTTTTTCTAGGCCCACTAGTCCAGGGTGGAGGGGAGGAGCATCCTCTTCAATGACCTTCTTTCGCCTCTTCTTCTTGGAGTTGTCTGAATCTTGGGTCTCTTTTGGGCTGCCAACAGAGGTGGTGGGGCTGGGGTTGCTCGCGACAACAAGGGCGTATTTGGGGTTGATCAGCTTCCTAGCAACAGCAGCAGAAGGAGCGGCCACCATCGTCGGCTGCGGGAGGGGGTCCGGCTCCGGCTCCGGCTCCGGCTCCATGCCAATCTGCCGGAGGTCAACAGAGCTGGAGGTCGCGTAGAGGAAGCGAAACAGTCGGTCGAAGCCGTCCACGGCCTGGCCAGTGGTCACGGTGATGAGATGTCTGTCTAGCCGCGAGGACATCCAGGTGAAACTAGACGAAACAGAAGTAAATACAGAGTTAGAAGTGCACCAGGATAGTACAAAACAAACAAGACTGCAGCGCAAATATATTTAAGTCAAGCAGGCAGCAATAACTGAGCCAAACAGGTGGATTCTGGTAGGAGTTTAGTGTCTTCCTACTATTCACACTACACACAATTTGCCCAGAAACAAATCTGCTACTGTTTGGACACTGTACTCTAAGGAATTTGATGTTAAATCTAATGACAACAATGAAGGTAAAGTACTGATTTCCAGCTTTTAGGGTGTTTGAGTTAGAAAGTTTCTGATCATAATCTCTTTGGCAGGCAGTTAGTGATTGACTGCAAATCAAAAATTGAGGAGCTATTGTACAAAAAGGCAAACATTTCTACACTGATCTCTAAATCTAACAGACATAAACTAAATTAAAACCACATAGCCACAAGTAAATGTGTCACTGTCCCGTCACTTAGGAACTGTACTGTACACCCACTTACTTCTGTTGTACATCGGATGCATTTACAACCTGTTTGTCTGCTATGCAGAGAATGTGACTGAGGATTAATAGACGGAATGAATTGTTTATTCACATCCTTTCCTACCAAACCGGCAGAGACAAAGACAGGTGGGGCAAACACGAATAATCTGTTTCTTTCACACTGTCTCTCTTTCTTAGAAACACAAACGCCATCCACACATAAAGTATACTGACCTGTAAGACCCAGACATAGCTTTGTCTCCATCGATGAACATGAATCTGTGGCCCATTCGCCCTCTGATCCTGGTGCAGGACCGGGTGAGGAAATCTGCTCCTCCTGTGCAGCGAACACGAAGATTCTGAAAAAACACACACACACAGAATACAGATGTTATACTACCTTTAGATGTGACCTGTGTAATATAAATTTCCAAAACAAAATCTTCTAACAATGTGTCATTCTGAATTCCAAATAAAGAAAAGGGGAATATTAAACACAAATCATAAGAACAGCAAATAATCAAAGTATATAGTGTCAAGCATAAAAGAAACTAAAGTTAGAGTGATCAATTTCTGAGGTGACCTTATCCTTCTCTTTGAATATTTATTGGCTGACTCAATAATGTTTGCAGCAACAGTCAGAGAGACAGGTTCCAGTTAGGAAGGAACAATCCATACAAATCTAGGGCACATCCATCTGTTCTAAATTGAAACTAATTTTCTTGCATATTAGTACTTTTTAATAAAAACTCCTCGCAGTAATTTTTCATTTGCCGCCCTGAAGCTAACACCTCCACATTTTTCAACTTCTGCGCAGTTACACGTCCTACATCCAGAGTAAGGACTATGATTAAATGTTACACAACCAACATGCTTATCCCTCTTGTCTTTACTTGATTTGAGGCCTGCGTTGTGGGCCATGCCATTCTCATACATTTCCTTGACCAACTTTGTCAGCTTTTGTTGGAACTTGCCTGCTTTACTTTTGTCAGGTTGAAAAGTGCAGCATTCGCACTGCAAATAAATACTTCTGGATCTCACTTTCCTCATATTAAAATGCAGAATCTCACAGGGATCAGCTCTCAGCCCACAGTGTAAAGTTTCTTGCGTTTTAATGCAAAGAAAACTGAACTGGTGACTAACACAGAGTGCTTTTTGAGAATGTTTCCGCCAACTTTTATGGACGCTCAACTCTACAATTATACAGTGTGGCATTTCGATGTTATTTAGGTTGCATTTTACAAGCATCTGCTCAACAAGCCCTCACATAGACTTTCTTTACAAGTGTACAGTGTATTTGTGTGTCTGTCTATGTACTAGGGATGCACCCGAATTGGAATATGTGATTCGGGGAAGCGCAAAAAATACAGTGGAAACACATTTTCTCTGTCCAAAGTCGCTTGTTATTGTTTGGAAAAATACAAATTGCCACATTATGTTTCTTCAAATAGATTCACATCATAGTGGACGGCCATGAGAAAAAAAAAGCCCATTCTGTTTGCAACATGAGACAGTGATTTTCACTGATTAGCCACTTAAGTTCCGAAACAAAAAAACACAAAAAGTGATCACTATATTCTGTAGTCACCCCCACATGTCAGCGCACAGCAGGCAGCAGGCTGAAAGTGTTCCCGGCTATCATTCAGGGCTACACTTGCATCAAAGAAGAGGAGGTGGCATCATGTGCAGGAACTAGTGAGACAAAAGCTTGATGTGGTGGCTGGATTTCTTTAAGACCCCCCCGCTTATACATGGAATTGAAGGTTGAAACCTGTAGTTTTTAGTTGCGTGTGGTAATTTCCTCCATTTTAGCCTAAAAAACAGTAAAAAACACTTGTTTCACCCTGTTTTTCATTCAATAATCATCTGCTAAAGATGTAAAATGCTCTATATATTGGCCATAAGTTACATGGAATTTGCAATTTTGCATCCACCAAATCCCTACCCAAGTATTTCATGGTTATTTAGGCAGACAGCAACAGGTTCAAGGGACAGCAAAAAGTGATTAGTGAAGTTTGCAATGGACTCTGCAGCTGTCACATCCGGTCTCTAACCTGAATACAAATGCAGATAGAGATATGACGTGTCCATATATCTCTAGTATGCACACACATTTTCGTGCACACACACACGTGCAAAGACAGCCACTGTGACCGGTCTACGGGTGTGACTGTTTAGCCAGTTGTAAAGCAATATATTCAATGAGCTGCAGTGGTAAACTTTAACATTCTTGATAACAACTGAGTGATACAATAAAGGGTGTTGTTGACATAAATGAATATATAATGTTTCAGATAAACGATTGCACGTGAAAGTCTTTCTCAGTTTTCTTACTCTGACTTCCTTCTTTACTCTGTCGCTTCCATTTTTTCTGTAAGACTGCCTGGAGGTAGCTGCAGCAAATATTAATATGGTTGACCAACACTGTCTTAATAAACCTGAAATTTACGAAAAGCTGCTTGGAAAAACAGTGGAAAAATCACACGACTTTATCATATGTACAAGGTGTCTAGTTCCTGTTTGTCCTCACTTACCGGCACATTCAGCTTTATATATGCAGTACATAAATCCTGTGAGGTGGAAAACAAACATAGACCTCTAGCAAAACCTCTCGCTTGTCACCTCTTCCTCAGTTTTCCATAGAAGTGAACACATTGAAATCGGGATTTGAAACAACGCAATTAGGCGAATCACAAAAGCACCAAATTAGGATGTACGTTCTGCAGGTTAAACCGTCAGTAGTTTAAACTGGTTTGCAGTCAGAACATTACATAACCACTTGTATTGATGTAGCAGATTATTCCTGGCGTGGTTTGTCACTTGTTTTCCTCCTTCCTTTAGTTACACCCTTGACTTGCTCCTTCCTTCACTGCATTCCTTTGATTAACTGATCAGATAAATCCGAAAAACTGCATTTCTTTGTGTATTCAGCTCTGAACTCCGCAAGATGAGACTTTCGCTGTCATGCTGAGTATTTTATGTCAAAATGCAACCATGTCAACAAGGAAGCAAACCAAAAGAGATGCTGTGGATTTGCCTATTTTAATAAAATGCTCGAGACAAGCTGCGTCAGGTCAAGGGGTCAGTGTTGGAGAGCTCTAACAAGTCCAGAAACCTCCTTGAGACAACTGAGAAGTAAGAAGAATCTGTCGCCTTTTCGCGTAATGAGGTGCGAGATTCTTTTTACTCTCACTCATACGTCAACTCATCTCACCTCCTCCCATCCCATCTGCCTCCACTGACTCCATCTCCACACTTTCAGGAAAATCTCCGGCTGTCACACCTGTCGTCTCCTCTACCTGCCAGTCATCCTCTCATTCAGGAGGAGCAAGAACACTTATCACTTGGAGATTTTGCGTCAGCTGCTCATCGCTGTTGTTCAGATTTTCTTAACTGCCACACCGCTTCTGTCAGAGACTCGTTTTGACACACACAGGACCATTAATATAATAAACGGCTTCATTATTTTCTCTGGTAGAACAGGCTCGGCTCCAGAGACTGCACCCCAATGAATCAGGCGGCGTATGATGCATCAGGAGCAAAACCCTCCAATGCACTGCAGGGCAGAATCTAACAAGCATACAGTATACGACTAAGAAATGAAAATTAAAAAAACTGTGTGCCATTAAAACACTGGGCCCATTTCTGAACTGAACCACACAAAGACATGGAAAAAAAATTAGCCAGCTGTTGTAATTAATGATATTCACTCTGCCACTAGATGGTGGGCGCAGAGCCTTCGTGAGTTAAGAAGAATAGAAGCTTTGTATGTAATTTTAAAACTCTGTCAGGTGTACAAAGCCTGAGCTGTTGGTTGAAAACTGAAAGTGAACTGAGTGAATTCGATACCCTTTTCTCTCCATCAACACTAAAGGATGCTGTAACACAGGCTGCATTCACTAAATAAAGAGCCATTCTGCCATCCAACATTGACTCGACTAATCAGTGGGGTAATTTCAGGTCAAGTGCACCACGTGTGGCTCGATTACTGTGGAAAGGACACATGCTCAGTGTAGAAAATCTCAGTAGAAAATAACAAAACCGTACCTTTTTAAAATCAAGCCAAATGCAATGATGGCACAAAAAAAACTTGCTTAACTAAAACAGCCCCATCCACTTGTCATGTCATTCGCCATACAAACATACGCTTGTGTTTCTAAAGCACATAGTGTCACATGAGACTGTGGCATTTTCTGCTGTTTTGCTTGCAATCCAGATCCAGATGGTGCTGCAAGTCTGTCAAGCTGTTACAGCCTTTGTGTTTCACTTTGGTTCCTCCAAGGCATAAATTGGCAGGGGGGAGTATGTGTGTGTGTGTGTGTGTGTGTGTTCTTGTATATCTGTATGTGTGCAAGCCAGTATGCACTGTGCAAAAGTTTTAGGCACTTTAGATGTTTAGATTCTGATTTATCGCTCAGGGAAGCATCTGATGAGTCACAAAGTCATTCTGCAGTATGACAGTGACCTCAAATACACAGCCAGCACAGCCATAAAGAACTATATTCAGTGACAGGGAGAAAAAGGGGACGTGCAACAGATGGTCTGGCCCCCACAGAGCCCAGATCTCAACATCATCAAGTCAGACTGGTTACTTGAAGATAGGAAAAACACTGAGACAACCTAAACCCACAGACAAACTGTGGCAACCTACCTGCCAAATACCTTGTAAAGCTGTATGTAGGTGTACCTAGGAGTACTGATGTTATAGTCACACCTTATAATAATGTGGGCTTTTTCTCTTTACAACACTTTGTATGACGCCAACTGAATAAAAACAAAAACTGAATATTTTTAAGAGCATCCTCACCTGATTTTCAGTGTCTAAAACTTTTGCAATGTGCTGCCTGTGCACACACCCTTGAGCAGATAGTTTGTGCTTGCATGTGTGTTTTCATTAAGATCCCTTAAGATCACATACAGTAGACTTTTTGCATCTTTAATGCATCACTTCTTCCTGACAAATACTGATGCAAGCCATTGTAGGCCTCCACAGTAAATATAACAGGTCAAACATATTGAAAGCCCTGCAGTGTGCAAACTCAGCATCACTCAAGTAAGTAAGAAGTCTGACTTCTGTCTCCCAACTTCTGCCTACGCAACAATTAAATTGTAACCATTAGAGCCTTATCATCTGCTGTTCTTGGGAAATTACCACGCCTAACTAAAGAGGCTTGCCTTGACTGGCTGGAGTCAAAACAATCATGTTTGGTTTGGCAGCTTGATCAAAAGATTTCTTTCTCAAGATTACAGTTGAGAGACAAACACAAATGTAATTTCAATACAAAAGAAGTTACATTAGTGTTTTCCACACAGCTCACACAGCTTTCACATGCCCTGACATGACAGCCGACCTTTTGATAACTTGTGTTTTTCAAGGTAATCAATCAGATATGTTATACAACCCTCTAGATAGTGACAAAGAGATGAATCATTCATCTACTGCACGGTGCCAGCTGGATGGGTCCACTGGTTGCTATTTAAACTTTATTGTATGTGTGTATATGTATCAGGGAGAGGGTGACAGAAAGAAAAAGGGAAAGCTGCCATGTGCTTTCCTTTATTTATGCATAACAAAAGTCAGTTGACAACAATGCTCAGGCAGACGTGGTGCTGCTCTCAGAAGACACACTCTCTTAGAATTTACCAATATTTTGGAGGGCTGCCTTGAGGAGGCCGACAAGAGGAAGAGGGCAAAGTATGCTGAGCTAATAGAAGAATATCAAAGCTACAGTTGGCGGGAGATCATTGAGGTGGGATGCAGAGGGTTCGCAGGTCACTGCCTCTGCAGGTCCTATAGCATGGTGGGTCAGTAGGTGACAAGCCAGGCAGCAGAAGTTATTTTCAAGGCAGCTTTGGATCAGGAAAGGAGAGCCACTGGTGGCAAAACAGTACCTGGATACATGCTGGGGCTCGATCAACCCCAGCTAGGTCGACTGGGTGAGAGTGTTTGATGTTGAAAGACCCAAAACATCTATAAGTTATAAGCTGTAAGTACAATTCAGCTTCACTCCATGATGCCAAGCTACAAAGTGTTACGCAGAAATGATGAGGCAGGTAAAACTATCTTACCTTGAGGTGTCCAGTATGCATGTTGGCTCTCTGACACATGGACAGGAAATGGGATAGCGTTGTGCGTTCCAGCAGGATGTAGACGGAAATCTTTCTTTTGAAACTAGCATCTAGTAAATCTCTGAAGATGTCGACGTCGGTGAAGATGTCCATCACCACTGCTATTACCTGGAGGTGCACACAAACACAGAAACACACAATCTAAATCACCCACAGATATTCTTACACTAGCCTTGCACGGTCAGACTTACTGTGTCTCCACTGGTGTAGCTGCATCCTTATTATTCTGTGGGGGGATACTTGTTTGCATTACTTTAAACCAATCACAGTTGTCTTGGATGGCACTGAGTTCAAGAAGCAGTGATGGTGCAGCTACAAAATAGTGTTCAGTGGGACTTGTTTTGCTGGAAGCTGCTTGAAAAATGAACTTTTTTTCATAACTGGTGAGCAAACAAGCTGGAGTGTTCCTGTTTGACAGCAAATGTTGTCAAAATATTCTTTGTAAATCTTCACAAGCATTCTCAGAAAGACCCAAACAGGCCTGTCTTATTGCTAGTTCTTTGTCAAAACCTGCTGCTCGTATTTTGAAAACAGTAACATGCAGATAGTGGAAGGGGAGGACAATGCTGGTTGAAATATTGACAGCAGGCTTAAAACCAGCAGTTTATATCTGGTGAATCTTGCATAGATGCACACATAAAGTTCATGCATAAAATTAACCAACAGGTCAATACATAGACACATGCAGTAGGATCAAGCCTTCAGGTTGAAGTGAGTACACTCGAACATGCAAACATCGCACAGTTTCACCGTTTTCTGCCAAAACAAATAGGATTCAAGTTGTTCTTCAGGTTTGGGTAAAATATGGGAGTCTCTTGTGCAACAGAAATATATGACGATGCACGAGATATGAGAGTTCTTCCAGCTCATTTAACGTTTTCTGTCAGAAGCTCTCAGGTGAATGATCTAAGACCCTGTCAGACGAATGACACCTGCCAATGGGAACAGCTGCGAACTGAGGAATAAAATGTGTCATAAACCTGTGGCTCCGGATGACTCAGCCGCATAAACAGACACAAACTGATGTACATGAAGCCTGGCAGCGCTGCACATACTCATGCAAATATGCAGCATAACACACATGCTCCAATGTAGCAGGATCAGTTACAGTGCGCAGCGCTTCTTTCACTTCCTGATAAAGCGGCATTATCACGTTGCACTTTACACTTGATGGTCTCCTCCGGTCAGCAGGCTGTACTCTGACCTGACTGGCTGCTCATGGCAACTCAATGTCAACATTACAGGAAATCTATGGAGGAGGTACAGCTGGTCTGTGAAATAATGTTGTTTTAGAAGCTTGTAATGACTGAAATCCACCATGCCAGACCTCTTTAGGCCATAAAAATGAACTAAACTGATAATACAATATTAAGATGGTTTGCTTTTATGCATAAACACGGATAAAGAAACACTGTTGAGAGTTTCTTAGAAAGCAAAATCAGACTGAAACCAAATTGAAAGTTACGACTGATATTAAATCAATGCATATTTTCTGACACTGAATCAATACTGTTTTAGCTGTCATCTAAAGAGTCTGTCTAAGCTGTCTATTGTGGGTGACACAACAGTTATTCAACCATCATCTCAACGGCAGTCGACTTCTAAACTTCAGCCGTTTCAAAAAAAAAAAAAAATCTGTGGTTTGACATTTATTGTTCGGCATGCAGAAAAGTTCCTAGGGCAAAAAAACCTTCCAAAAAAAGTCACCTTAAAACCGGTTTTCTGCTGACATACATCTCAACATCATCACAAATTGGAATTCTGTGTCGAGTATGAAGCGGTCCAAACTTGCAAAAACACACTACACCATGTGTCGAAGGCAAAACATGGTATGAATAGCTTGGATAGATTACCTTTGCGCAATATAAGTACTGTAAAGACTTGAGATGATATCAAAATAAACTTGACTGAAAAATGACAGAATATTCAGATCTATTTTTTGAAATGTACAGCAACACTGGCAACAAGCAATGTTACTTGTAAAAGTATACTACACACTACACCATGTTTTGGGAAAAACTGGTATTACTGCTTGTTTAAAATGAACTTTGCACAATATGACAAATGTAAAGACATGAAATTATATCAAAACACATTTGAATCACTAAGAAATGACAGAAGACAATATAGGGGTGTAATTTATACTGTGTACATACACTGCATATATGCTCCATCTCATATCCCAGATTGATAGATCATATTGTTTACACTGTTCATACAATTTATACTATCCATACTAGTTATATAGTTCATACCACCATTTTGATGTTGATTTAAATGATATATTTCTGTATTGTATTCTACTGTAGCATACTATACTCCATATATGTACCCATACTGTATCTAATGCACTTTACTGCTGCTTTTGCACTTCTGGTTAGATGCTAAACTGCATTTTGTTGTCTTAGTACTTGAACAATGACAATAAAGTTGAAGCTAATCTAATTTTCAAAATGCAAAACCAGCAAAAACAGGCCATAAACAATTGTATCTGTTTTTTTTAAGATGTCCTTCAGACAATAATTAAAGTATACATTTTAGTAGGCAATTCTGTTTAAGCAGACAGAACTAAACAGATGTCACCAACTCACTCAGATAATTCACAGAAGCCTAATTGAATTAATGTGACTGAAATATTGTTCAGTTAATTCATAATTGCTGGGGGTCTTCCTACCTTTTGCGCCTGTGCAATCATCTTCCGGACCACCTCTTTGATGTGGGACTGACCCTCCATGGGCGGCTGCGTGTACACCGTCGTGCGCGTCACCCCCCGGTACCCGTCGCTGTCGGGCCATCCCATGTCCATGTGCGGGATGGACGTGTCCGACATCTCGGGCCAGTAGTGTATGGACAGCGGCGTCGGGTCATCCTCCTTACCCTCCGAGAAGAGCTCCAAACCCGGGTCGTAGGGCTCCGCGGTCCGGGCCAGAACCTCCAGCTCCGGGTCCGACAGGAAGCCCCGCAGCTCTCGCGCCTCCAGGTACTTCCCGAACGCCTCGCGCCCATCACGGAGCAGAACCTCGAGCGCGAGCCTCTGGTCCTCGCAGTAGAAGAACTCCGGTTTGGACTCGTGCGTGCGCGGGTTCACGTTGTTGTCGTCCAGACACTGGATCTGGGAGAGAGCCATGACTCACCGGAAACACCGAAAAACTCTAAAAAAAAGCTTCAAAACACACTTCTTCTCCAGAGCTCCTCCAGAATGTGGGTTAAAAAAGCAGCAGAAACGCGAACTAGCTCCTCTTCTGTGGCTAAAACAGGTGAGTTCGGCTCCAGGTTCGGTAAGTTACACCTTACTCCATCTTGCATTCCGCTGCTGTCCGCCGTGGAGCTCCTCTGGCCGGCCATGGTGCGTTAACACTCGGCCATTATCATCCCCCGTTACCGAGTGAAGAAGTTAACCGACCAGAAAGAGTGAGAGTGAGTGACAGGCCGCCGGCGGCAGCAGCAGCAGCACCTCCCGACAGGTGTGACCCAGTCAGCCATGACACACCCACCAGCACACCAATGCGGGCCTCAGTCACGTGACTAGTCTCCAGCCCGGTGCCAGTTTGTAAAACTTGCCTTCTGATTGACCACAGAGATGATTCATGACTCCATCCCTCCCCGCTCTTAAATCATTAGCTCCAAATACAAACATTTAGACACTGAGTGAATCCATCTCTACCTGCATAACTGTTCAGTGCTGTTTTACCTGTTCTGTCATGTTTCTGCGAAATGGGATAGGCCGAACCTGACTTTTAAAAACATCAAGACGAAGCACATACTACTTATCTACTTTACAGAAAGGCGCAAACAACATAGAGAGAGAGAGAGATCAAAATGGAATTAATTGGCTTAAAACATGACCTGGGGGGAGTAGACTGCATTGAACTCTCATTTTTTGGCAAGTAACTACAAGAACATTTGGCGTTTTGTGTCTTAAGTCAACATGTGTTTGACCTTTATGCTCTTAATGCAACTGAAGATTTGCCAGCTAAATTCCAAAACATGATAATTAAACTTGCGTAACGTTTCACAACCACAAAAAGACAAAGAAGCAAGTCTTCACAAAAACAGTAAATCAAATATATAGCCTCTAGTTTTTTTTTAGACATCTCTTATATTTCAGTGGATCTTGAAATACCGTCAGATAAATAAAACCTCTGTACCTCCCTTCGTTATCAGTAGATCATAGTCACAGAACAGCCTCATTTAATCTATTAAGATGTGTGTGATGCCATTACGTGTCGTTTCTTCATAACACAATGGGACAAAAAACTGAGATTGTAGTCAAGGCTGAAGGTTAATGTGGGTGTCACTTTGCCTCAGGGAGAAGGTGCTACACCCTGCAGCTCACTGTGTGTACGTCAGCCAGTCTACATGCCTACAGCATTCATGTGATTACTGAAGTTGTTGTGCTCAAATGGTTATAGGACTGCAGCTATGTCACCATGGTTCCAAAAAGTTTCAGGTTTCATGCTTATTCACCCGATAGACATTGCAAAAAATGCTCAAAATGCTCTTTTTGTCTGGTTGTGCACATATTTAAAATCACATGAAGTTATTTCTAATGCTTTTCTTACACAGATGATCATGATAATGTCGAATACATGTACCAAAAAGACAGTTTTAGAAGGTTTGTTTGCATTTATTCAGCTATTTGATGCTGTTTAAGCACATGGGTGCCTTACCGGTACTGTCAGTTTTAAATAATGTATAGGTGAATACAGTGGAGTCCAGAAGCGTGGGACCAATAGTTTAGATGCTTCTATCTGGCATTTGTTTCTAACTTAATACAAAATCTTTTATTACAAATGACAAAATCTGTTTTAGTGAAATGTTTAACATCTGAAAAATACACTTGGATTTTGGAATATCTCAGTATTCGATGGGGATGGATCCAACATGTTGCAGGCTGATGGAAAACGAAAGCAGGTGCAGCTCATCGAACAAATAGAGATGCCCAATTAATTAATTTAAAAGAATATATTTCCAATTTAATCATACCAATTGTTTCTCAATGCAGAATTCAAAGGACGATGGCTTAATATGTAAATGCAATGCATAATAAATTGAAGAAAATCCTTTTAAAAAAGCCACATTTAACAATAATCTCTCTACACAATCACCTCCCTGCTACTGGACTAATTTGTTCTGCCTAACAAGGTAATTAGCATCAAGGTGATTGGCATGTGCTGTAGTCATGCGGCTGCTTTATTATGTGTGCACTGTGTGAAAGCATGCATCCTGGAAGCAGAACTCAGTCATAGGGAGAGTAATTAGTAGGAGTTTCCGAAGTAAAAACTTCAAGTTTTAGGTTTGTGGAACTTCACGCAGTCAATATTTTATGTTTTAATGGCAGCAGCATTAAAGGTAGTGTGGAATCTCAGATTATTTTTGCAAAATCTGAAACCCGTGTTATCCCAGCATAGCCTGACAATATTTCTTGTGATGCCACGAACATTTGGTTTTCTCAGTCTTCCATCGCTTCCATAAGTGTTCCATAAAGTCGAGGTCAGATGGCTGTGGCCAAAAGTCCATTACATTTCGCAATCTAAGTGGGTTTGGGCTCATTATCCTTCTGCTGTATGAATTCTTCTTATGGAGAATGTCTCTGAATAATGACGTGCTACTTCTGCTTGAAGTTTACTTGATGTAGAAGCAGTAAAACACCTCGAGAGCTGAATATCCCCACCACCATGTTTCACTGGTGGTTCAGTATGCTGTGGTAGCTGTTGTAGAAAAAATTCATTTTGTACTGTTAATCAGAGAACCCAACAGACCTGACTGAGTTTTCTCTGTCTTGCTATGGTATGTGATGTTGTGACCAGCGCTAGGCATCAAGGCCCTGAGACCGCTGAGGAGTCTGTGTTGTCTTCATGGGAAAAGCCAAGCTACTGTTATGTGAAAGACAGATGCTGTGTCTAGGATGGATAATGGTATAAGTTTGCATTTTGTCTCTTTGTCTGGGTCAGACCTCTGAACACGAGCCTGGTGTCGGAGCTCTGCCTTTCAGCTGAAATATTCGATCTGCATTTCTCTTCTTTATTATTCATTGTTACTCCTTTCATTCTTTATTAAATTACAAATGCAAAATCTGTTGCATCCCGACTGTTTTTGCTCGGCTCATCCAGATTTTCCACAACAGTAGCATTCTGTTTTCTTTACTTTTTCATAAGTAAAGATGACTTTTTCCCAGTCTTCTGCTGTAAAATGAGGAATTGCTTCTTTGTCTTTACTTCTCCTGTAATTTCTGATTAGTGGTTGGGGGTCAGTGCTGGTCTAAGGTTGTTATCTGACTAGTAAGTTCCAGGACCAGCTGACAAAAGGGACTTTTTTGGCAGTTCAGCTCTTGCGTTTATAACATCTCTTATCTCAGTATGTCTTGGGGGCTCGATTTGAGATCTGAGAATGTTTTTTTAATGTTACTAATCAATGGGTAAATCCTTAATTCTGCCCTGCATCCATTAGTTGGTGTTTTTCCTTGGATATTTAATATGGACCTGCAGAATTCTGCATGTAGGACCTCCATGAGAAGCTTGTATAGTCCTAACAACTGAGTGGACCTCAAACGACACTACCATAGAAGGAAATTGGATTATACTGTTCCAAATTCTAATTAGTAAGTCTATTTTATAAATTTTTCTTCTAGTTACATAACTTGCTGTATGCGCTTTATGTTTCACTTCATTCACTGTAAGATCAAAGCACTGATTCTGAGCCATGCTATATGGTCTCGATGGCTGTTTCCAGTGTTGAGCTGATATTTGGCTTCCTGAGGTCTGAGTTTCTTGTGAAAGATCATGATTTTAATTTTGTTAAGTTTGACTGTTGGTCCAGGTGTTCTTGTTTTGTGGCTGACAGTAACAGTGGGTCATCGGAGTAGAGCACAAATTTAATTTCCTTTTTGTTAAAGATTAAACTGAGGGTTCCAGATTGCTTCAACATTACTGCCAAGTCATTAATATAGATATTAAACAGAGCTGGAGATAATCTCTCGTCCTGGAAGACACCTCTGCCTTGAATGAAGAGATCTGTTATTTTCTTGTAGACTTTTAAACCACTGATTAGTGACATATATTGACTTCGTTATGTCGTAAATGTTACCGCTTTGGAGATTTTGTAGTATAATCACTGTTGCCAAATGGAGTCAAAAACCTTATAAACATGCAAACATTTTACCCTGGTTTATTTTGGTTGACGTGATGATTTATTAGAGTGTGTAAAGTGTAAACATGGCCAGTAGTAGTGGTTTGGTCGAAAGCCAGTTTGCCCTCAACCCAGGGCTAGCATCTGGGTATTGATGATGCAACAAAAAAACATCTCTTCCTCAGATCTGTCATAGTTGGGGTGTATCTCTTCAACCTAAATAAAATCATTCTGATTAGAGTTTCCAGTTTAAAATGCACACTAAATAACGTGATCCACTAAGACAACCCAAAGCATCCATTGAGAGTCTAACCTTTGAACATGTGCTCTGTGTTGCTGCTCACTGTGAAACATGTAATCTGCCAGATATACAACATAACTTCACTGAGATATTCAATTTATTCATTATAAGAACATGACCAAGATGGACTCACATAGTGTTTCAGGAACATTTGTTGCATTCCTGTTCTTCTTTGTTATTAATTAGCATCCCAGCAACACATGGTTGTACTGCAGTATTTAAACAAGGGGAATCTTGGCAGCCTTTCCTCTGCCAAACACCAGAACCAAGTGAATGAAAGTCCAAATTAAAGGCTGCTGGGAGAGTATTGTTCTCCCCGAAAGAATATATTTATTCCAACCAGCAAAAAACAATCATATGAAGCGATTGCACTGTTATTGGGAGCTGATATCTCCCTACTGAATGGATTATAAGAAGGTTTAAACCACTCCTCTCAACTCAAACTGAAAAGTCTTCCTGATCAGACCAGTCAGTTATGATTTAGGTGGTTACATGAACCATTTTTATGATGATTCTGAGTATTAGTGGAATTTTAGCAGCCGTGTCAAAGCAAGTTTGGCTTGGTTTGGCCTCCTAATAGATGGCATTAACTAAATAACCCTTAAATACCTCCAACTTGTACGATGTCTGGTTGTGTTGCCACTTCTGATAATACGTTGTGTGACTCAGAAGGTGAATCCACTTTGCTGACTCATTAACATCCAATCTCATCCTTTGCTAGCTGGCAGTTTATGACTAATTATCTGATAAACTGTCCTGCTGTCTTAACAGGGTGTTGGAGAGGTTCACAGACTGATGATTTCTCTCCTCACTGTCAGGGCCCCACCAGCCAGAGGCCAATCAGTCAGTCAAACTGGTTCAACTGTTTTGTTTTATTTGCTTCAGACGCCTGTGAATAGCATTGATGTCACAGCTCACACACCTTCCCCTGCTGTTTGCACTTTTACTGTCAGTCTCATTCGTGCTGCTGACACACTGCTTGCTCACCCTGCCGCTCCATCTTTCATCAGTATTCTGGTTCATCCTGGTTTTTTTTGTCTCCTTTGCCATACAGCCGTTTTCTCTCTTCACCATATTACTTTTCTCTGTCTGTGTTTTTTGCTTTGCTTTCAGTTTTCTTATATCGTCTACTTCTAGTGTATGACACAAATGCTGCATATCATTATGAAAGTGTTGGTCTCACGCTCCACATCCCTTCATCTACCGCACAGACGCTTCAGAGTGACTCGGCAGATTTAAAAATATCAGTGGAAGAAAGCAGCCGTACTATTTCTGGTACACCTTTAACTCCTGTCTTCTCCTGCCTGGCTGGATGACGGGAGCTTTATTGACTAAATGTCGTTGGCAGCCAGAGGTGACTCTTTCAGGAAGAGTGAAAAAAAAAGTGGTTTGTATATAAAGAAAAGAGACGAGAATGAAAGGCAACAAAACAGAAGTGATTTGGTCCAGGAGAGTTATAGGATGAAGCCATGTGTCCTGCCTCTTTTCAAACATTACATTCTGGTGTGAGAAGCAGCGCTGCATTCCTCACATAGCACCAGTCAAATGTCAGACCACACTGTGCTAACATTAATGACATGTTGACAACAAGAATTAAATGCCAATGAGATCCCCCTGGCTTGTGCAAAAGCTACAAAGGTATATTTAAAAAAGTGTGTGTGGTGTCATATTAACATGTTATTAGCATATAAATATTGTAACATTTTAGTAAATAAGTTACAGTGAGATGTGTGTGTTTGAACTGCAAGGCCATTTTTATTATCACTTAAACCAGGAGTGTCAAACTCCAGTCCTCGAGGGCCACTATCCTGCACGCTTTAGCTGTTTCCCTCTTCGGTCACACCTGATTCAAATGGTCAGGATCATTATCAGGCTTCTGCAGAGCTTGAAGATGAGCTGATCATTTAATCAGGTGTGTTGGAAGAGGGAAACATCTAAAACATGCAGGATAGTGGCCCTCGAGGACCGGAGTATGACATTCCTGACTTAAACCATCAGTTATTTAACCTATAAAGCAGTAAAATGCTAAAAAAAAAAAAAGAGAGGAGCTGAAACAAGCAAGAGTTTACATGGTTGTCTGTTAAATGACTCACTGATAAGCCACTGATAAGTTGTTGTCCAAAGACTAATCAATGATTTCAGCATCATTTCTGTTTTAGCTTTAATTGTATGCACAAAAATGTGCTCCATGCAGTTACAATGAGTGCACAGCTGTGGCCCAGTACTACACAAACTCCTTCTATACGATATAATTTTGCATGTTGCATCAAATATCATGACAAATGTGATGAAATTGCAATAAGCACATGAAAGTAAAGGTGTAGTCCGCAATTCTGGAGGAAGCTTGTCGATATTTAGTTAGAGAAGCACAAAGTTGACTATATAGCCTGCACTGAATTGCTGTTTTGCTTTATTTCATTATTTTATCCAGGTTTAAACTGCAGGGAATAAAATGATAAACATTTGAACAACTTGTGGAACGTATAATTAGAAATTTGAAATGGGGCTCACAGCGCTATTAAGTGGATCATTAGAGTGTTTCCACTTGTTTAGTTAAGTGAAAATTACAGATGCAAACATTTGCTGATTTCAGATTCCTTTTTCCCGATTGCCCATGCTGATATATGCACATATTTTTTTCCCCACCTCACTGCAAAGAGCATTGGGTCTCCCTGTAGTGGAATTATCATATTATTATGCCTACTTTTACCATGGTGGTGCACTGGCAGGTGCAGACATCCAATACTTTTCAAATATAGTCCTTCACTGGGAAAAACAAGAGAACTTCTTTAGCTTACATGCAAAACATGCTATATTTATACAAAACTATACCATTTCAGCCTGACAGGTGTCTGTCAATGTTCATTTTGGGCCAATGCTGATATATGATGCTAATATGATTGTGCATCCGAAGTTTTTTTGTGTACTTTAGTCATTCATATCAGGATTTTACTGTATGGAAAAAGACAAATTTAGGCCCATAAATTTCAATTACAACAATGTCCAGGCTTCAGGTTCAAAGAGGTAAATGTATCACTTTATTTAAATGATTTGTCATTACAGGTTAAGGAAGACCGGTCCATGTTCTTACTGTTAATCACATAAAATGTGGTTCTCTTTAACATCTGATGCAACAAAACCTTTTTACACAATGTTTCATCTCACTTGCTGTATATGCATTTTTAAGATTACACATGAATAAGAATAAATACACAGAAACAAACAAATGTTCCATAAACGGAGTTGAGCGTATTACATTTTTAAGCATTTTAAAACAAAAGCGGCGTCTGGGCAGTGTTCGTCTCACTGGTCACTGTAACACAGTAACTGGGCTGCACACACACACACACAATCACACATCTTTAAACTCCTACAAACATGCATCACTCTCAGTAACACACAGCTTGCATACACACATGTAAAGTTTGCAGGTTTACTTGTGTTCAGATCCACATTCTACACACACACTTGCACACATGCAGCAGCCCAGTGAGAAAGGAATCTGCTGTGTCAGTATCCTCGGAGTGTTTGGCCCAAATATTCACAACACACAATGACTTTCTGTGTCTCTCTGCTCAGTTCACCGGATCTCCTCGTGGGAACGACGACAAAACACTGGAGCAAATCTGCAGCGGAGAGAAAACTCTGCCCTTCCTTCACAACCTCCCATGGGCCACACACACACTGTTTTTTCTTCCTTCAGGTTAGTGTTTGTGTGTGTTACTTCTGTTTAGTCTGCACCAGTGCTGATAAGCTCTAATAAATGATTATGCCTTGGAGTATATGTGTGTCCGTGTTTCACTGTGTCTATGTGAGAGTTCGCCACAGTGTGTAGGTCCATGTCTGAATTTTTTTTACATGTTTGACGAGAAGCAGGTTCTGGTGGAAGAGACTGACGAGCCCGCAGCAGCTGATTGGGCGAGGCTTTTTGTCTGAGAGGTGACATCACAGAGGAAATGGGAGGAGTCAGTTACATAATGAGCAGTTCGGTGGCAGCTCGGTCGGTCATTCGCTCCAGAAACTAACAGGCAAGTGCAGAGCAGTGTGTGTCTATTTGTGTGTCTGTTTGTGTGGTTGGGTGTGGTCAGGGTGGCTCACTGATGAACCTGCAGGAATGGCTGGCATTGCAGGAATTTGCTTCACATGTCAGGTCACTGGCACTGGTAAATCGGCTGGACGTACTCTGGAGGGAAGTAGCCGACACGTCCATGGCAACGGCCCCTCCAGCGCAGCGAATCAGAGCAGTCAATGAGTTCGATGACGTCGCCGCGCAGGAAGCGTAGCTGGGAAGGGTGGTGTGGGGTGAAGTCGAAGAGAGCATGGGCATGATGGGGACGCTGGAGAGGGGTGAGAGGAAGGAGAGAGAGAGAGAAGGAGGAGGGAGTTAATGAAAAATTTACATCATAACTTTTGGTACAGTCCTTGTATGACCAATAAAACTGGGCCAGACTGAGAGGGGAACTTCATTTACTCCAAAATGATCTCATAATTTAACAGAACACATGATATTTACTCAAAACAGCACTATACCTTGAATACTTATATGCACTTTTTCCACTGCTCATACTGTTTACATGCCCTTAAAGCTGTTCCATGTAGACATTTTACCTTACACTGCTCTTTAAATGCACTTTTGGTTAGATGCTAAACTGCATTTCATTGTCTTGTACACTGTGCAATGAGAACAAAGTCTAATCTAATCTAAAAGAGTAATACATTACAGTAGACACTCATGAATCATGATCACCATGGAACATTTGCAAATTAGCAAAACAAAGCTGAATGTTAATTAAATAATTTCGCAAAATGTGTGTAACAATGAGGCTGAATTTTAAGTCATAGTAGTCATTTTATTGGCTGCAATACTTTCTTGTTGCGTAGTGTGGATGCAACTTGCTGTTTCGAGCATTTGTGCTGAGCTAAGCTAACCAGCTGCTCCCTATAGCTTTATATGTAACACACAAACGTAGGAGTGGTATCAATCGACTCTGCATATTTCCAAACTATGTCTTTATTGCGTCTCTCTGTACTCCATCTTTCTCAACATTCCCCAGGATTTTGAAATAAAGACGGTCATCAATCAGCCAGCACACACAAAATATTGAATTTATATGTTGCAAATTAACAATAACTAGAACGCACTCAAGCGAGATGCAGACCCACGCCGGATGCCCTGCGAACTTGACCTTTGACCTTTTGACCCCAAAATTAATGGGTGACCAGGGTAGGTCAAGATCACCATGTTTGCTGAGTTTGATTATCCTATCTGTATTTGTTATTGAGTTATGGTGCGGACATACACACCCCCATACAGACATACGGCAGTAAGTTCAAGGTCGAAGGTCAAGTTCAAGGCCAAGAGGTGCAATGTGGTAGTTTTACCATTAGATACACCATAGTTTGTCATTGCAAGCTCATATAGTAGATTTTAGGGGTATTTTGCACTAAGTAGCCCTGCGACCTTGACCTTTGACCCCAAAATTAATGGGTGACCAGGGTCAGGTCAAGCTCATTTGTGCCGTTTAATTATCCTATCTCTATTTGTTCTCAAGTTACGGTGCGGACATAGCCACCCACCCACATACATACATACATACATACAGACAGACAGACGGCCGTGACTGCCCTACCCACGGCCGACTCCGTTGGTGTGGGTAATTAAAATTTTCAGAGTCGTTTAATTGTCCAATTTGATTAAATGTGGCTCAGTGTTGCTTCACAGCCCACATCCTGAGTTTAAACCCTTGAGTTTCCATGTTCCCCTGATGCTTGCATGGCTTTCCTTCCATGCTAACTTATTTTTCCAAAGTGCGCTTGGCCAAGGCACTAACTTAGAGCTGGAGTTGGTCCCTAGGTGCCTGCTCACTGTTAAGGATGGGTTAAATGCAGAGAACGAATTCCCCTACAGGGCTCATTAAAGGATAATTTCATCTTTTTAACACAAACCATGCCTTCAGTTCTAAGCGCATGGATTTTTTCAGTTCACGTGGGTGGAGTCTGACTCACCGGATGTAGATTGTGGGTGCAAGCTTGTCATTGGCTGCATATTACATGGATTTCTCTTTCCTCTCCGCTATTTACATGTTACAGTTTTCAAAATCCCCTTGAGTAGGGAAACGACAATCTCCAACCAAATGAAATATTTCAAGTTTTTCCCGTTTGATCATAGAGTAAACCAGCCCAGCTCGTTTTAATAACAGTTCCTCCCAACACTGTTTTGAGGGGACACCATCACTGGTTTAGCTCCACCCAAGACAATGGGATTGGTTTAAAGAAATACTACACAATGATCCAACTATGCAAAAGTAATGCAGGTGCAGCATAAAGAGCAGAATAGTTGATTTAAGGATGTAGTGAATAATAAATTCACTCTTCACCAGTCGTATGACTCTAAACCAGCAGCGCTGATCACAGTGATGAATGACGACAACACTTCAACAAATGGAATAACATCTCTTGAGGAAATTATACTGTTTTCTAAATGGTGCCGAGTGAACAATTTGAAAACACACCACCTCCGATCTGCAACCAGAGGCAGATGGTGTGTTTTTTTAATTTAATTTGTAACAATAATGATACACAGAAATGAAAAAATGCTGATGAAGCCGTTTATATGACTGCATAAATCCAGTGCTGCATCAATCCGACCACAAAATGTGACACAGCAGCCTTTGCAATGTGATGTATTTCAAGAAAAAAACATAAAATGCAACTTTTTCCTGTAAGAAAAGTTGCAAAGGAGGCAAAAACACATGAGTTTGTGCTGCTGTAATCCAACATCTTCCACATAAATGACAGAATATTGAGTCATAAAGTGCTGGTCTGATGTGTGTCGTATTCAGTGTGGTTACACTGCTGCTGCCTGGTGTTATTTGAATGTGGTTTTATAAAGGGAGAGCCAGTGGATGGTTGGATGTAATCTGGGTTTAATCAACTAACTGACAAGCTCTTCTTGTATTATAAGATAGCTGTGGACAAAAGCTGATTTTAATTTATAGATCAGGCAAACTGCTTTATCAAAACACAATCTGCCATACTGGTTTAATCCAATAAGCAGTCACAGGTTGCTTTTATTTTTTTTTCATTCTTAATATTTAAATTTTTAGATAGTGTCTCAGCATTGGTTCTTTAAAAAACACTGTCTCTGTGCAAACTTTGTGTGATCTTCTGTTGTTTGGAAAACTCCCCTCTGAATTAATTGAACAAGTTTGCGGCGGTCAAAGTTTCTTTTCTAATCTTCGGAAAAGTTTGAAAGGCGTTATTTAATTCAACAGCCGAGATCCGGTAGGTGAATTTGAAATGGAATGGTGTTTCTTTGAAGCTGCTGCTCCTTTTTTTAACCTCTGTGGTGTTGTTAAAACAAAATAGGAGTAAGAATGTGTGATCCAAGCAGTTAAAATAAGTTTTAGTAGTCTGTATTCAGGTTGAGAGAGCAGCTGACTTGTTTCCATTTAATAAACAATGTGTTCTTTGTTCCAATAAAGTACAAGAATGTTTTATTTATCCTGTTCATTTAACATTTATTTAGCCAGACTGTGGTCAGTCTGACCGCTCATGTTAAATATTAATTCTGCACAGGAGGTCTGATCAGGTCGCGTCATCTCTGCTGACTCTGTGTGGTGAAGGAACAGGTCTGTACAAGCCGCCAACCGAACACCAACGTGAACAGATGACAGGTGGGTTATATATAGTGTTCTCATATATGATGATGGATTTCATGCAAATGAGAGAAACTGTCTCTCTGGATTTCTCATGTTAATATTCTTTAACATTTAAACCAGCGCAGTAACACTGAGATAACATCTGAATGCCATCTGTCTTGGTAGGGGAACAGGGGAAACAGCTGTCCTGACTCTATCCAAGGTTAACACCATCCACCCACAGACACCTCCAGAGGTCACAAATTTAAACAGGAATTTCCGTTTTAGTTTTTTTTTAACCTTTAGATAAAGTGTATGAAAGACAAGTTTCAGTTTTGCTGGAAACTACGTCATTGTTTCTGTCTGTGCGAAGCTAATCTGCTGCTCCATCTGTTTTTTGAGTACAGATATGGGAGTTGGATCGATTCTCTTGTTGATCTGTCAGCAAGAGAACGTTCTCTTAAATGCCAAACGATTCCTTTAGAATAAAAAATACGTTGGGTTTAGTAGTTTCTGGGACATTTGGTGTTATATAGTATTATATATACTTAAAAAATCTGATAGGCCAAATTATCAATCAATCAGTTGCATTTAAAGTCCAGAATCATCACACTGAAAACGAAAAAAAGGAAAAAATGGTAATATTAAAAGCAACTGAACCATCAAAAAACACAAAAACAAAAAAAGTTTTTTTTTAAAAATCCATTCATTTCAACGGTTTGCAGTATACAAAAATGGCTTCAGGGGAGTCATAGGTGTCCTGGTGGCCTCCCTCACTTGTCTCTTTCCTGCATGGTTGCTCATTTTTTAAGGAGAAGGCAAATTTACACATGGGCCATATTCCTTCCACTTCTTAATTAAAGATGTAACTATAATCTAAGGGACACTCAGTGACTTTTTCCGTGAAATTTCCTTGTACCCATCCCATGACCTTTGCGATTTAATAGCCTTTTCAATTGCTTGGAGTGTTCTTTTGTCTTCATGGTGTAATTATAGTCCTAATTCACCAATGACTGGACCTTCCAGGAACAAAGTGTCTTCATACTACAATCACTTAAAACACATTTACTGCACTCAGATGATCTCCATTTCACTAATTATGCAACATTACTTAGCTGCACCTGTGTTGAATTAGGTGAGTCACTTATTTTACACTTTATCTGTTTTTAATAATCGACATTACTTTATAGAAATCTGTGTTCACTTTGACATTAAAGAGTCTTTCTGTGTAAATTATTGTCACAACAGCAGAATTAAATTGACCATGATTCAAAGCAGCAATAGGGGGAAGCTTTTCTAAGACATGTTGTCTGCTTTCTTTCTTTTTCTTTCCAGACTTCCTTTACTGTTTCATTTCCACTGCTTCCTTTCCTGACAACAACATGTTTTGTCAAAACAGGGCAAATCCTAATTAGGGAATTGTTGTGGGACCTTGTGGTTTGACCTGAAAACAGAGTGCGTGTTTTTTCCTTTTTTAATAAAATCTCATCATGCTTCACAAAACACAAAAATCATCCCACACAACTCTTCTCCTCACGAGCTCTGGTCAGAATCTGGCTACACATGGACTTTTTCAGAGCAGAACAGACTGAAACGGAGCAAAACACAGCAGTAATTTGTGGAGGTCATAAGAGAGAAAAAGCAGAAAGGTGTCCACAGTGACGTGTGCGTCCCGGCCAGATAAGAGCACACACTTATATGCTGACACACCTCCTGCGAAAACAGCAACAAAACAATGGTATTAAGTTTGCCGCTGTGATATTTGATGGCAATTGACAGCAAGGTGAACCGCTTTCAAATCAATCTCCAGATGCTGTGCTTTCTCTGTCTCGCTGCATTTCGCTTTGAGTTCACAAAAGTAGTGTTTTTCTTCTCCCCTGATAGCCAGCCTCCTCTGATCTCTGTTGACTCGTGAAGTAAAAGCAGTTTAGGGCCAGCAGAATAAAAAGTGGCTATTTTAAGGAGAGCATCTTGAACTTAACTAAACCCTTAGCTGTCAGTTGCACTCCCACAGAGGAAAGTGGATGTGATATGAACTGAGAGGGAGCTGAGAGACTGGAAGGAATACCAATATTGTTTTTTTGTGTGTGTGCGTGTAGATGTCTATGTTGCAATTCTGCGCTTTATTGCTGTGGACGGCTCCGTCTTAGAACAAGGCCCATCCAAGCAGGGTTAGAGGCGCATAAACACACACTAACCAGACAGCAGGATTAGGATCAAGAGGCACAGACACAATATATCAGTCTTGGAAAATCTGCAAATTCCTCACAGTCTTGCACCTTATTGTTTCGCTGATCTGGTCTAGACTTCTAGTTTGTGTGGCTGCGTGTATGAAATGGGCGTGTGTGTGCAGGCCTGTGTGTGTGTGTGTGTGATTGCATGCACTATCCTGTGTCTTCTGGATGTGATGGTGCAGAAAGAACCCATTCATTTCTCTGGAGCAGCGGTTTGGAAGGAGAAAATATGCTCCATCCATATCAGCTGAGCTCTGCTGCCCTGTGATCAGCGTCCTCGCCTGCGCCCACTCCGAGAAAAAAGCACTGACAGTGGAACAAATTACTCCGTAACATCAATGGACTACAGCTTTTACAAGATTTGTCTCTACACACACACAAACACACACATACAGAGAGTGAAAAAAACCCTTTTATACTGCCTGTGCCTGCACTTAAAAAAATGACAAGGTGTCAAAAATACGTCCAAGCTTTGCATGAGCGAGGTTTTTGTTTAAAGAGATATGAGGACACAATGATGTGTCGGGTTGGAGAAATAAAAAAAAAGTACACTGAGAACTATTTCCCATTCTGTCGTGCTCAGATAAGAAGTGATCTGGAGCCATGTAATGAGCTGATGTGGAATTAGTTCGGAAAGACGAACCGCACAATAGGAGGGACAACGCGAAAAAGCACTGCAACATGATTCATGGGCGCAGATTAAACCTCGACAGAGTGTTCGTGCCTTTGAAACTGACCCATATAGTCAGAATTTAAAAAAACAAACTGGGAGCTAATCAGCTTAAGGCAACATTTCCATGAAATGTTCACAGCGCACGGGTTGAAGCTAACAGGATTTCTCTATAACCTTGTTTTCCTACGTTTATTTAATAATCTAAAAATCTAAAGAGGCTTGTTAACTGGCTTTTCCTTGTGTTTTTTATGTTTTTATCGTCAGCGCCTGGCACTCGTATGGATGGAGAAGACGTGTAATAGTGTAATGGCAGCAGAAGCAGCGGGTTCGCTATTAATATTTTACAAACATATAGAGCGAACACAATGTGCTTACGGAGAAGGAGGAGAGCTGAAGAATGAATAGAGACGTTGGGTATAACATATGAGGCGTGAGACTGTTTACTGCAGCTTTAGATGTCTTGTTGTCCGGTCTTCGGGGCAAGAGTAGAAATGTTTTTTGCATTTTCATTCTTGTGTTGGTCTTGGTGACGCTCTTTAGGTTGAGAAAGTAGGTATAGTTGTACTAGAAGGAGCTCAGTGAGGCTGAAAAACCAATGATCTTTCCTATGTTATTTAAATTCCAGTCAAATAGGAACCCTGCTGACTCTGAATATGGTTTCATACTGTATCCAATAATGTATGATGTTAAGACATTCAAATATTAATCTCTGCCAGTGAATGAAAGTCTTAATATAGTAAAGACTACACGTTAAGTCTGTGTGCAAACACTCTCAGTAAGAGACTGTGGGCGTTAGTTAGCTTTGTTGATGCCGAAGGCCAAGACAAAACCCAACAGATACAAAGACCAGCTGAGTGTGATTTTATGTAACCTGACAGTCAGAAAAGCCAGTCGGGACCTGAGCCAAATTTAATGTTTCATATGCGTTTTTAATCCGCAGATCTACCTACAGGGGAATCGAGATCAGTGATGTGAATTGAAGATGACCAAAACATCGGAGAAGCCAGTGCTGAAATGGAATGTTTGGCGTTTCTTTGCTGGTTAAACAGATTTCATGATGAAGCGAGGGAAGGGGGGATTTAAATGAATTCATAGTTGAGATACAGGCCCAGAATAATATCTGGTGTACGTTTAAAATAGACCATATCCTCAAATTAAACCGATTACAAATAGTAAACATGGATATAGGCACAAAGATATGACTCAGCTGCTTTGATCTCATGTGGAAAGACAGACCGTTTTCTCGGGCTACATAACCATGTAGGTAAACAGCACCTTCAGCACGCCACCCTGAGCTTTGGGGCATGTTGTGATTCAGACACTGATTCTCTCCAGGTCACGGTGGATCAACATGTTGACCTAAAGTACAACAAAATCACAAGCAGTGTGCTGATGATAGAAGGATGTGGTATTTCATTAAATCCGCAGTAGGGGGTCATACTGGTGAAATACTTCACAACTTAATCTGTTTTTCATAGTATTCTGCATCGACTGATGTGTTAATTCCAAATTACAGTATTTCCAACCTACGAACGGATATATAATTCATTTTTCAGCACACATATGTATGCAAAGTCCACCTGGCACGCAACCCTTATTAAATCAACAATAATATAGAATAACATGATGACCCTTGACCACATAGTTCAAGCCTAAGGCAGAAATAATGCAGAATAACATCCTGATGGGCTTTAAATAGATGTGATAGCATTAACTCTTTACCCTGAGGCAAAAACAAAGTGCATAATGTAAAGACTGAGGGTAGTTTTGACCAGTGACTCACATTATAGAACAACGGAACAAATACAACAAATCATAGGAACAAAAAATTAAATGGTAATAAGTTACCCTTTTAAAGAACCCCATATGGTCTTTATATGCAATCAGTAATATTGAATATTTTTGTTTTATTTTGCAGCACATAGTGACTACTTCAGTACATTTACATGCACTTTGCAGCATAATAAGTGTCCTGTTGAATGTTTTTAATACATTAGAGTTGAAATAACATGTCAATAGTGAATTAATCTGCAACTGTTTTGATAATCAGTGACCTAACTGCTCATTTCTTTGGGTTCTATTGATATAGAATTTGCTGATGCCACTTTTTTAAAACAATTTTTCTTCCATCTGCTTCATAACATTATTAATTAATAATGAGGATGGAATAACTGTTAGTGAAAGCCCTGTTAAAGCTTAGATAAAGGCTTGTGAACATTATCTTACTCGTTAAACTGTTGGAGGAGCTGAAAAGGAGCTAACAAATGACTTAAGAGTCACAGCTGACTGCTACTACGTGCTTATTCATTGAGAATGCCGATGCAAATCGCCTGTGTCGCCATAGTAAAATGTAAGAAAGGGAATAAATAAAGCGCATAAAACAGCAGTGAAATTAACAGGCATGAATACCCTGTTACAGTCTTCAGTCTGTTTTATAGTGGCAATAATGCAGCATCTGTCTGAGTACCCAAGGAAAGGAGGCTTCACTTTGCTTCAGTTTGTGAGAAGTCGTATTAGACAAGGTGCAAAAGCATGCACACCCCCCTCAGTTGGAATATGAATAATAACTTTTTACTATTCAGTTGTGAGTATTGCATAGGATCTCCTGCTGAGTGTATTGTATCATTAGTCCAACCATTATGCAAAATGGTGTAAAATGTTGATTATTTGCAGTGCTGCAGTGTCACGTTGGTCCGTGCAGCTGTGCTTGGGCTGGATAACTACTACTGTTAGCTTATCTGATTCCATGGATATTCAATAATGATTGGGGAGGTTGAACACCAGCAATAACACATGTTCTACAGCTGCAGGGCAGATCATGGAGACAAGAACCCAGGACACGAGGACTCACATCTACCACTTGTCCCTCCAGCAACTTCAGCAGAAGACTGTCCAAATGGGTCTAAATGATTTCCCAACTCATTTATGCAGTGAGGTAAGGTGTGTGCTTTGTTGCTCATCATTTAAACAAGGGATAGCAGTAGTAGCTCTGCAAAAGTATGCTATGTTTTGATATGCTTGTGGAAATTTTGCATGAAATAGTCATGACAATGTTGCACAAGGACATATTTTTACCATTTTGGATGTAAAGTTATGTGCATCCAGATTGAAGCAGCTACAGATGCATGTAATCTGGACGATAATCAGTTTTCGGTGGACGACAATCACTTTTCCGTCTCGACTCATTTCAAATGCGCCCTAACTCATTGTGTCCTGGAACCAGCCCGGATCCAGTGCCAGCAGCCATGGACTGGGATTAAACCAGTCCTGCCATATGTCTGAGCAGACGGAGAAAGCAATTATTGTGCTATTATTAGCAAAACCACAAGGTCAGAGGTCATGACATCGGCTCAAGACAAGACAACTGGTGCTGGTGGTTCACTTACATAAGCTACCACATGATCACGAGCAAATAAAATCCACAGGAAACCAGAATGCTGAGAAAGTCCTGCTGTTGTTTTCACGCGTTAGTTGGTCCCATTAGAAAGATTTAGATTGGCACACTATTTGGGTCATACAGTTTATTAGGTGCCCATGGGACAGCTGTCGTTATTCGTTTAACTACCATCACAACGCCCCGAAGCTAAATCCATCACTTGCACCTGCTCCAGCTTCACAGAACCGAATATACCGTGCAGAATCCCGAGTGGTTTGAAACATACTTGGAACTGTTTAGGAGCGAGGCAGGATGCTACTAAACAAGACCTAAATTTATGAGGAGCCTATTTTTAGGATCAAAACCTGTCGTCTGAAAGCTTCACCGCTCCACCAGGTGAAATGCGGCTCCGTTCTAGCTGCTTTCCAAACCCTCCGTGGATAAATAAGAACCAGGATCAATCTCATTGAACTTTTTATGGCAATAACCTTGTTTGAGATGCAGAATCACGCTTCAAAAAAAAAATGATAAAAAGCTGAAATCCGGTTGGTATTAATAGTGTTCTATCACAGAAGCATCCAAAGAAGCAGATTTTCAGCTCATGCACCACAAAGATCAATAAATGTGGATCAAACGAATGTAAGATTCAGATCCGCTTGCGTATTCAACACATTTAATTTATTTATGCGTTAGGACGGATTCTATTTAAGTTTTGCCGTCTATTACTGGAGTCATTCTGCTACAAGCTTTAGACCAAAAGCAGAACACAAATCAAATAAATAAAAAAGTGAGAGAAATACAATGTGCCTCCTTGCCTGAAATGTGCTTCTGCTCGCCTATTTGCTATTTCCTCTCTCACTTTAGGTCCAATAACAGCGCTGACTCATTGGCCACTAACCTCACTTCCCATCTGATCATCTGCAAAACACCACAGAGCAGCAGTGACTGGCTATCTGCAGGCCACCACCTCACATGTCGGCGTCTCTTCACTTCTTTCCCCTTTGCCGCATGCGGTGCAAAGAGCTGACTAAGTGTACGGTTTGATTTTACAGGCGAAATGAATCGGGGACGTCAAAGCGGCTGTTACGAACAGATCCCATTTGCAAAGACGGCTTTGAAAACAGATGGTAGCATTAAGGACAAAGCACCTGGATATAGCTCTCATTTGTTGGAGATCTGCTTTGGGATGATGCCTTCCTAATGAGGGTATTAACGGATGAGGATATTAAAAAAAAAACAAGTTAAAATGGATTTACAAAAACTTGATCTTGTCTGGTGTGTGTTCTCCAGAGCCGCTTTGCTTCGCTTTCTAGTATTACGTAATCGACTTTAATAAGACACACGTACATTTAATACATGCATGAGTGAATGAATGATAACTGCTGTGTCACGTGTAAGACACCGAGGATTCATACAAGCCAGGATCGGTGGCCAAAAATGGAGAAATATTTTACACATCTTTCAGAACCAAACTTTCAGACCACAATTTTCATAACAACAGAATTTAAAAATTCAAAAATATACTGTATAAAGGTGGTTATCTGAAGAAGCTCCTATAGCTAATCTAAAATAAATTCAAACGTCTCTGGGCCATAGATTGTAATATGATGACACCCAACTATCACTCAGCCTGGCCGGATCCTTAAATATGCCCACCTTTAAGTCATAATGCAGTTTAAACGAGAGAGTTGTATGCAAATTTAGCACAAAACAATGGTCATGAAGTGAGAAATTAGCTATAGAGACTAAAACTGCTTTTTGAACCAGGCTGCAAGCATGTTTATTTATTCTGTAAAGTTGGACATTTTAACTTGTGGGTCCATGAGGGTTGACTCGCTTTTGGAGCCAGCCCCTAGTGGCCGTTTGTGGACCTGCAGTTTTTGACGCTTCCACTTAAGCTTCACTTTCCAGCACTACAGGTTTCTGCTTAAGAGCAATGGGCTCCTCACCACAAATTATGTAATGCATCTCTAATGACTAATTTGACCTAAATATATCCTGTCACATGCTGTTGATCTTTGACTCGTAGGGAGCGATAAAGCTACAGCTAAGTGCAATGTGCTCACGCCATTTACTTATTAGCAATTCGGCATGGAATATGCATCTCAGGTATTATGACAGAAATTGTAAAAAATTCGTTGGACCTGACTATTTCAATTAATATTACCCTTATGTTGTTAAAGCTTCCAAATAAGAATGAGTACAAATGACTTCAGAGTTTAAGAGTGTGCTGAAAAATTCATCCTGATAGGATTAAAGATAAGCAGCTGGCTTTTTCTCCACTTAACATGATGGCATGTCCATTCTGTTGCAGTCCATTGTCAAGTGACCGGATATGTAACAGATCTTTAAAGAGTCAGGTCAGACTTCACTATATATTGTGGCAGCCACAATATTTTGCACAAATCAATAAAGAGCAGCAACTTATATTAGTATAAAAACAAACAAAGATTAATTGCCAGAGGAGTGTAAGTTAACAAGACTACAGTCATGCAAACTGCCAGATTGACTCTTGGGAACTAGACCTAAGTCATAAGGTAATCAAAAATGCATTAGGAAATCCAAGGTCTCACTTTTAGATTCTAAAATTAACAAAACCTCTTGACACTGTAAAAAAAATTTAAAAAATAAATAATCTAATAAAAAAAAAAAAAAATATCTGGAAATTTTAAGAATTCTTTTTTCCCCATATTTAAATAAAAATGAATTAATTAAAATTAGTAAAATAAAAATAAAGTCACACAAACACAAAAAGACATTACATTTACATGCCTAATGCAAAATAACATTAACTGTAAATAATGAATAATTTCAATTTTTTGACAATTTTGACATAAAATATAGTTTTAATACATTTGCATTTTTTTAATATTTGCATTTTTTGGAGGGGAAATATTTAAATAACCTAAAGCCCCTGATCTCATGTTAAATAAAGAGTATAAAATGTATTTTAATTACAGAAAGTAACTGTGTTTTTATGAGATTGTTATTGTCTGTTATTGTACAGTATTTTTGGCATCCCGGCAGCCAAAATATTCTATATTTTTTCTACAGGTTTTTTTTTTTTTTACAGTGTCTTACAGATCACTTTGCATTTGATCATTACTTGCATGTGGCTTCCCGCACCGATCACTGCATCAGCACGCAGTTTAGTTCCCTAATGAATGGAGGTCTACTCTCCAGTGCCGAGCCACCACCAGTGAATATGATGTGATAAGTATTAGCACGCAGCCGGTGTTACGGTGATACCAACATGTTGTCATGTCAGGATTGCTGTGGATCAAAACCCTCCATAGCAACTGAGTTGGCCTGCGGGTTCGGCTTGGCTGCCACTCCCAGGAATACCTACCAACGTGATCTTGTCTACATGATGACAACAACAACAACAGCTTTTCCCATGCTGACACCATCCTGGGAGCAACCTGTCATTTATATTCTGAAAGCATTACCTAGGATAAGCCTTGACTATTTGTCTTACTACAGCAGTATTGTGCACTATTGTGTGCAGTATTTCTACTCCAATCTGAATATTAGTGCAGGATAAAGGCATGTACAAGTATTGGTTTTGTTAACAAATTACTCCAGAGCATGTGATACAGACAAGAGGCTCATTAGTTGTCTGCAGGGGAAGAAAGGAAGTATAATTTGTCCAGACTTGATCTGCAACTTAATCATGACTGCTACAAATAATTGCCTTAAAAATCCGTTTTCTTTAGCGCCGCTGTGCTCGGTCCCTCTGGCTCGCTGTCTCAGATGACTGATTTGGTTCTGCTCCAAACTGGCGGCAGTCCTGTGATCTTTCATTACGAGCCGCACCTTCTACGTCAAACCCTGCCACGGCAGTAACAGCTCCAGAAATTTCACCAACATATGGAGTATGTTCCCATAGCTGTCAGATCTATTAAAAAACTGGCCGAGCCTCGAAGTCACAGTGAAATTAAAAGAAGACACACTTGGGTCGCTTGTTACCTTAGTCCTGACATACTGATATGACTACAGGTAGATATTTGTCAGTATCACAGAGTCTCACTGATGACAGAGGAGAAGGAACGAGATGACAACAAGATCAGATGCTTTTAAAAGCTCTGATTTATAGTGACACTGCAAAAAAAAACTTGATATGGATTTAACTGACTCATTAGGAAGTGATGCAAAAAGAGGAAGTTTAGAAATGCACACAAAATGGCACTTCCTGCTGATCTAGAATAGAACAGAATAGTAATACTTACTAACCCCCGAGGGGAACTTTGGTTGTTACAATACAGAGTAAATTTACCACCACCATACATAAATATAAATAAGCAAAAATATGTAAGTTATGGAAGCCCTAAGCGGCCATGGTCCAACTTAATTTTTTTTTGCTCCGTTTTCTCGAGAAAACAAGATAATTCTCCTTCGTTTTGTAGTTATAACGACATAATTTTGTCGTTACAACGAGAAAACAAAATCCGTTATCTCGTGATAACGACAAAATTATCTCGTTTTCTCGAAAAAACAAAATCGTTCTCTCGTTATAACGACTTAATTTTCTGGTGAGGTACAAAGCAAAACCAACCCGCCAGACCAGAAGGAGCTCTGCCGCTGCTTCACACTACCGACTGAGAGTTCATTAAAGTTGGAAAGATATTCACAGATTTGGACTTCCAGCATCAGTAACTCATTAGTGACACGTTGTCAAATCATAAACGATGCCTAAACGACATAATTTTGTCGTTATAACGAGAAAACAGTGAAAAAATTAAGTTGGACCATGGCCGTTTAGGGGTTCCGTAGTAAGTAAAAACAAACTATAAGAAAAAATATTAAACTTACAATAAGTGTAATATACACCCTAAGTAGTGCAATAATGTGCGAGAGTGCAAGAGGATCTATGAACTACGAATTTATGGAAAATTTCAGCAAAAGCCTACAAAAACCTTTTCAAACTGAAAACTACACACACACACACACACACACACACACACACACATATATATATATATATATATATATATATATATATATGTATATACACATGATGCAATTTACTGTTAGCTACATTTGTGGAGAGTCATTATTTCTCATCTTGTTATTTAAAACAATAATGTTTATACTGTTTATTATTGATATATCATTATGTGATCTCAACATAAGCATTTCAAAAATGACTGATGATTTAACCTGCACCTTTGTAAATACACAAACATTACTGATGTGTGCTTATGACAGGTTCGTCCTAGCTGTTTTGTCTTTCTTTGAATGACAAGTTGTTTTTTTTTTTACATCCATCACAAACTTTTCTAAGATGCGTCCTAGCTGGGGTTTTTTTCTGCAACAGGATCCACCTGCTTGTTCTCTGTCTTATGGTCAATTCCTTCTTTCGCTCTAGCAAACCAATCATAACTGACTGAAAACACATCACTGCCAGTGTGACACCCGACTTAAAACTCAAGTATGCGGTGAAATACAGTGATTTCCTTGGTGCAAACAGGATTAATCAGTGTTGTGTGAACTTGCATGGCCAGTGCTTGAAAAAAATGGATGTTTATTTATAGGTAGAGATCCCTCTCTATAGCTTTGATGAAGAAAAAACTAATCTTAACATATAAACTTGCCCATAGTTTTCCTGTCATATTTGCAATAAAAATCTTGCAAACAGGTCATAGTCACATGCAAGTTAGTGGAAGAAAAATCCAGGAAATTACATTTGCTTTACATGACATTTCCCTCCTTGTTGTTGCTGAAGTCATATCAATGTTGTTTCTTAGCGTTTTCTAAAATTAGCATCTTTAGCTGTGGTTGCTATGGTAAAAAAAAGGCCAATTATGTATATTGCATAAAACAAAGAAGGAAAAAAAGCAAACAAGGAAGTGTCAAACTCACCCTGGCGAAGTGCTCGGGGTCTCTCAGAAACACCGTCCTCTCCTTAGCGATGCTGTTGCTATGGTAGAACTCCACCAGCTCGTTCAGGGAGGAGAAGACCTCGTCCCACACGTAGTACTGAGAGCAGCGGTCCTGCAGAACCTTGAAATGCTGAACGTGGTCCCCGTAGCTGCAAAGCACACAAACAAGAGGGACGTTATGAAGATTATAAAGCGGTTTCTCATTTCTCAAGGGCGCTAATGAAGTTATTTGCAGCTTCGTGGTGCGTAGCAAAAGTACAGTCATAGAAGCGATGATCAAAACATCTCAGTGAATCATTCTAGATGTCCAAATGATTTGTTTATCATGAACAGTGAAGAGCTCAGGAAAGGCTGCTTTTTAAGCCTAAAAGCTCACAACCAGCCTCAGCGTTCATCCAAACCTCCAAAAACTTAATAAAATACAGTTTGAAGACAAAATTGATTGAAACAAATTGGTGGCCAGTTAATGGGACGCTCTTTTTCCAAAATTAAAGCAGTAGATTTGTTCAGTTTGTCTGCTTTACCACGAACCTGACAAACACTGATACAGACTCTAATCTTTACCGAGTCCTTTCTGTATCTTCACAAGTTGTTTTTTTTTTTTTGCATACAATGAATTCGGAGCAGCTTTGGGTTTATACCAACACTCTTTAGTCTGCAAATCCTCCCCTTTAACCACACAGCTGTCAGCTGTCGGAGCTGGCATGCGTTCAGTGCAGTCCTGTTCGCTGAAGTGACCCTTATTTGGTGTTTACTCTTATTCTATGTTGTTTTTTTTTAACCATCTTCAAGTAAAAAAAAAGAAAATGAAAAACCCTCGCCACGACAGATTGGAAGACAACACGACAACAGACAGGCTCAGAGAAACCGATGCAAGATCTAAACCAGTATCATTACTAGAGAATGGAGACTATTACTGGGACAGTCTCTTTTTTTTACTGTGTACTGACATTTACATGGGCAGCTCTGTGGTTCTGTGCAAAACATTTTAAAAATCATGTCACATGTTAAAACGAACCGTTAAATTCACTGATTTCTGAGATGCTCTTTCACTCGGCTCCATTTCACGTCATGTCTTGACGAATTTGTCGGGAGAACAAAACCCACTGAATAATAATAATAATAAAAAAAAGACAGAGGCACTAACAAAAATAGCCGCGGTGTTAAGAGTGCACGCCTTGTTGTTGTGATTAAAAGAGTTTGGCCTCCATTCACTGGCAATCATACCTGCTCCCCTGTCCTGCTCTGCGGTGGTTGCTAAGTAACTTAGCAGCTTATCTTTAGAAATCTGGACATCTCACCGTGATTGTACGCGTTATATAACAGCACCTAATATGCAGAGGAAATCAGTGCAACACCCCCACGTTTCTAAACGCATCACGGAGTAGGCGTGTTTGGCGTATGTTAATGATTGTTAAAATGTCATGAAAAATGGTGGTAACGTCCTTTTTACCATTTCTTTCTTGATATAATTGGTGTATATTCTAACTATATGGCTGATCTTGTGAGTAAATGGCACATCCTAGTTGGAGAATAAGCCCAGCATGGCAACTTCACTATCAGACCATCTCGTCTGATTGGCTCTGCTCCAGGCTGGCAGAAAGCAAATGAGCACGGGCTTGTTTTCACCCAGAATTCCTTTCTCTATTCACACACTGAGCTCTGTGAACAAGCAGAACTGACTCCCCGATGACTGCATGGCATTCAGCTACACCTCCGCCCTGCCCTTCTTTCCCTGCCTCCTCTTTTTCACCCTCTCTCCTCTCTGGCCGTCAGTCCCCCGAAATGATGAAACCGTGGTGAAAAAAAAAACATATTAATTCAATCAAATGTGAGGTTTTTGACAAGTTTTTGGATTACCAGCCTTTGAACATTAACTCATTCTGTGTGAGTAGCTGTGATATCGGTCTTTTTTTTTGCTTTGCCTGGGGGTCTGTTGCTCACACTCTGTATTATCACTCTCTGTGTTATCTCGCTTCCATCTAACTTCTCCCAGCTCCTCTTGTTATCTGCTCCACCATGTCTCCATCGCCTTTCTTGATCCAGCCTTATCCTCCGCTGAGTCACACACACACACACATGCAACCCAAAAATTCTTTGTTAATGATCTCTATCAGCCCCAGCTACTTGTCTGGCACCCTCTGCTGCACCCTACTGGTGGGGCTCTGTTACTACCGCCAGCTGTTTCTTTTTCTCTGAAGGAGAGTAAGTAGTAAAGGGAGGATTAAAGACAGGATGTAGACAGGACATGAACTTTCCCTTTAGGGGATTTACAATAATTTGAATGTAGAATAAAACACATCAAACGCTGAGAAGGAAGAAAAGACAGAAGCAAGGTAGGATTTTAAGATGTGCTGGGGCCTGTTCTCTACGACGAGCTCACATTTCTTGCAGATGTTACGCAATAATAGCACTATCTGGTCTAGTACTTTTGTTTTTGGTACATGTAAAATGCAAAAAAAAATCCACAAAAAAAGGTATGACTTTAAATGTATTTATGTAGTGCCAATTTACACAGTGTCCTCTCTGTGCATGTGACATCATCAGGCTAAGACCTTGCAGCATTATATTACACAGAGAAGTTCAATGTTTCCCTCTGAACACCACCTGGCAATATATATGTCACTATATGACATCCATCCATCCATCTATCCATTATCTATGCACCACTTAATCCCCTGTAGGGTCGCGGGACAGGACAGGTTGCCAGCCTATCACAGGGCTACACATAGAGACAGAACCAACCAAGCACACTGTCATTCACACCTACGGGCAATTTAGAATAATCAGTTAAGCTCAGTGTGTTTTTGGATTGTGAGAGGAAGCCGGAGTACCCGGTGAAAACCCACGCATGCACAGGGAGAACATGCAAACTCCATACAGAAAGATCCCAGGCGTCCTAACTGGGACGTGAACCGGGGATCTTCTAGCTGCGAGGTGACACTGCTAACAACCTAGCCACCATGCAGCCCCTATATATAACTTCCACATGCTATTATTATTTTTGACAAGCGAAAAAAGGATAATCCTCTTAACTTTTCTGCTCACATTTTTATTCACTGTGGGCTCATTTTTCATTGCAATATAAAGTCCTGTACCTCTATGGAAACAGAACAACCATGACTAGAAGCAGAGAGAACTCGGAAGTGTCTTTTATGAAGGATGACAAATCTAGGATGCCACAAATCATAAAATCACAAAAATAAAACACCAGAGTTGAATTTCTTTGGCTATTTATTTTACAAAAATTGAAAAATCTCTAATCAACATGATACCAGTTCTTCACATGACCATAGGTGCTACCCATAATGGAAAAAACATGCTGGCTCCATTTGCGATAGGTATTTTACCACTTATATTTTTACAACCTGATACAATTCTGCACATCAGCTTTAGAAAGAAAACCAAAACCCTGCTGACAATTTGCTCCTCTATAGCCATGCTGCATTCATTTTATTTATTAACTATGTTTATTTTCCCTCTCAGTCGCTTCACTTTGTTTCCATATTTGCCTCATGTCTGCTCCGTGCATACACAGCCTGTAGTTCAACCGAATAGTTTCTGAATTCAAGTCACGTCACAGCTGATCACAGCAACTACTTTATATTTTATATTTTTTTAAATAAGCAATGTGGAATAAAGTAATTTTGATGAAATATCTCCACTTTTAAATCTTGATTCGGGTATTATTCCTGACAGGAACCCGCATAACACATGATTTATTCAAGGATAATCGAACAGTCAGGCTGTTTTGACAGCTTCCTGCTCTGATCAGTGGTGTCATTTTGGCAGTTTTTAAAACATAACATGCCTTTGAAACCCATTGGCAGGTTTTTGGGGTTCAGAGGATGTAGCTATAATTCTACAGGGATAAGATCAGACATCTTCATGAACTATTTGCCTGTCGAAGAAATCAAACCCTCCAAATTCGTGCAGCGTCTCCCTGCGTCCGACCGGAGTCTACTCAGATATTTACACTTGAACCACAACATCACATCTTCACACTCAGGTTCACACTCCAGTGCACAGAACTGTGCAACCACACATCTGTGCCACCACCGAGATTTTAAAAAAAAATAATAATAATAATATTAATACACTTAATATTACAAAAATGATGAAAACTTCCTCCTACGATAAATAATAAGGAAATAATCAACTATATTTGATATTTTCTCATGTAGTGAGTTATTTATTGGGCATCATTATGTTTAAAAACCACCAGGGATGATTTATTTTGAAAAGGTGTGAAGGAAAGGAGAAAAGGAATGTGTAATCTTGTAGCCATAGCAGAACTGGGTGATATATTATTGAGGGCTTTATTAATTATTACCCAGAAACAGTAGAGAAGCAGTTTGCTGTAATAACGCAGACAGCATCTGTCTCGGCTTGATCACTCACTCACACACACAAAGCCCTCCATCCAAGTGCCCTCTCATCTCCCTGATCCAGCGTAATTAAGGCCCAAAGCGATTGAGAGATTATGTTCTTTTTCCAAGTAAAAGGAAATTAGAGAGAGAGAGTGAGAGAAAGACTGAAAGTGAAATAGATGCAGAGATAGAGGCAGATATACAGTAGATGAGCATGGTAGAAGTTATTTTTGAAACTTTCACTCGGCACAATCGGAGGGGCGTGAAGGTCACCCGTCCATCGTTCTCTCAGCTTCCTCCATCCATCTATTCTCACTTCCCTGTTCTCGTCGTCTCGCTCCCTCCTGCCAGCCCCCCCCCTCTTTTACTCTAATCTGCTGCTCAGTTCCTAAACCGCTGCAGATGTCTGGGAGACTTCACACAGTCGCACTGACACCTCCAGCTGTCAATGGAACTCTGTGGCTGTCTGCAGATCGCTGATTGCATCATGTGTTTTGTGCCAACCGGCGTGTCACTCTGGCTGTGTGTAGCTGTCATGTGTTGCAGGCTAACCATGCCGGCCTTGGGTGTGTGCATGTGTGGTGTTTTTTTTTTTGAAGTGTGTCAGCCCCCCGTCCTTGCATGTCAGCGAGCGAAGGACGCGGTTCAGAGCCGCTTGTAGCATTAATAAAGCATCACCTGCTTCGTTAGACGGGCGAGGACGGAGACAGGAAGTGAGAGTGCTGTGATGGAGAGAGAGTGAAGGGGAAGAATGATGGTGGTGGTCGGTGGAGGCAATTTAGTGGAAAGAGCGTCGACCTGTGTGTGTTGTTAAACTACTCGCAGCTCACTCCGTATTTAAATCATTAAGTCATTCATAACCTCAGAGCTGCTGTTGCCGGTTCAGATAAACGCTTGGGTGGTGTTGTGCAGTCAAAGAGCCGATGTTTACCAGAGCTGCATGCCTGCCACTCCCGTAATAAATATGGATTTGAGTAGTCGTGAAGTATTTTCTCGGAGCCAGAGCCGCTGCAAGGGGAGAAATAATCTAATTGGGTTACGAACATTTCAACAGACAGAGCCAAAGAGCTGCAGGTTTTCCTGCTAAGTAAGGTTCACCCATCAGCTACACTCCAGAAGACTTACAAGGCGAGGAGAAAGGAGGATCATCTGAGGCACTTTTGAAGTCTTGTTGAACTCTGAAAAAGTAAGATTTGCTACCCTACTTAGCTTTCTAAACAAGGAGGCTGACCTCATTTTTGTATGTACTTTAAATTTGTATATTTCATGGCGGAGCAGACTTTTTACTACTTCACTGGGAAAAGTCTCTCTGAGCTGGTGCCTAAGTAAAGTAATTCATCTTTCTGCTTTACTTCTCTGGATCATTTTGTCCCTTTAAACTGGTTTTTAATTCCTGCAAAAAGAGCAAAAATTAGGATACAACTTCTTTTTTTAGCGTCGTCTAATGTAATGGCGTTCATGTTTTATTAAATTTAGTGAAGAAAAGTAAAACAAATGACAAAATTATGTTTTAAATTTGGCGTGAAGCAAATAATTAAGTTGGAAAAATTGGAAACAAGTTGAGTTGTCTGAGAATTAAGTTGAAGCAATACAAACTGTTCATTTGAGAGGACTCAAAAAATGTAATTATGTCTAATTTAAACCAGCAGCATTGACGTTACTTATAAACTCAATTTAACTGCATGTTACCAGTTAAAGCAATTTGTTTAGGTTGATCCTCTTCTTTCAGTGTAAAGTCAGGTCCTTTAAGACTTAAGAAAAACATGCATTTATGATTTTGTGATTAATTCTCGTCCATACTTCCATTTGCTGGAATTATTTTATGTTTAGCTGCTACTACAGTAGATCTGAGGAAGACAACAATGAAGAGAAAAGGCACAGGAAAGAGTGTGGTTTGAACAGAATCTGAAAAATGTGATAAAAAAAAGGAGATGACTCCCAAAAAAGACGAGACCCTCCAGAGGGTTTATCTCCCAGAGGACCGGCTGGTCTTATTTCGGCTCCACTGTCAGTAGCAGAAAACAGAGAAATAAAAAGTGAAATCATACACCTCCTCCGACCGCCACAAGCTCTTGCTCGGCTCGTCTGTTTTATCTGCTGCTGCTCTTTTCCTCTGTCTCTCTTCATCTCGCTTTTTTATATTTCCCCTCTCCTCTCTGTTTCTCTCTGTATTTATGTTCCCGTCTCCCTCAGATGTATTTCGGTCGCTGAACTGCGGTATTAAGTTGTGCCAGAATGAGCTGCGCTGTGGAAATGAAAAATAAAAACGATCACCACGGATCAAAAGTAGCCAGCTGCAGACCAAAAGTAGCATTAATAATAAAGATAAGACTAAATAAAATATAAATAATAGCTTTTATAATTCATTGCTTCGTAAAAAGTTATTTTTTAAAGAAATTTCCGCACGTATTTATTTATCAGAGTGGAAAAAAGGTTACAAAAAAGTGCAATATTCTAGCAGCTTAGGTGTTAAATAATAGAGTATTTTTCTGGCCTTCATTTTATATAAGATCATGTGTATTATTTATGTTTAATGAAGGATACATACAAGTTTAAAAACAATGAAGTTACCTATAAAATAAAATAATTACAAATAATTAATTATATTGAATAATTATTTCTATATTAACTATTCAATATTACTTAATAATATATATATTATAATTATATAGGTAGATTAAATAAAGAGGAAATATTTGTGAAATTAAATTGGATATTTTAAGGTTATCAGGAGTGACAGGTTTTAAAATATTATTTTACATTAGATATGTAATGCAACTTACAGTCTGTCTCTGTAATTTTATTGATTTTTTTTGTCGATTAAAAAAATAACCTTCTCCTTTAAATGCAAATATTTGTCTAGCCTTCATTTTATATAAGATCATGTGTATTTTTTATGTTTAATGAAGGATACGTATAAGTTTTAAAACAATGAAATTACCTACAATATAAAATAGTTACAAATAATCAATTATTTTTAAGAATTATTTGTATATGAATTATTAGATATTAATTAATAATAAAAATATAATTATATAGATAAAATAAATAAAGAAGAAATATGTGTGAAATTAAAATAATTAAATTAAATTAAAAATAGCAGTTACATATTTTTAAATATTATTTTACATTAGATATGTAATGCTATTCACAGTCTGTCTCTGTAATTTAATTTTTTTAGGTTTCAGAAGTACTAAAAAAAAAACTGTCAAATAAAAAGGAAAAATTCTTTAAAATTTCTATTTTTTTCACACAAAAGGGTGCCATTTGAGGCTCATCTAACCTTCCACTAAAAAAAGAGTAAGTGTAGTTCCCGAATTGTCCATTCATGCTTGGTTTGAGGACACAAGGACAAAACTTAAAGGAGAACTTCACATAAAAAATGTATTCCCCCCTGCATGACATTTATTTTGAAGTGATGTTACACAACTTTCCTGGCTCGCTCCTTCACTCTGACATGCTCTTTTTTGACACGTTTTCTCCTTATGCCTTCATTTATCCGACTAAAATAATCTCATGTCCTTTTTTTTTTTGTCCTGAGGTACATCAAGTGTGAAATTGCCCCCCAAGTGATGACATTCATGGGACGTCGAACCCACTGTGGGTTACTTAAAGCTCAGAGAAGATTATGTTGCTGTAAAATGGGCCCGGCCTGCAGGGCGAGTTCCCTTTAATGGTTCCTCTCTGGAGCAACGTCCCTGATAAGAGACTAATGATGACTGATGACAAGGAGGCTGAATGAACGGCCACATTCAGTGCTCACTGGATGAGACATCAGCCAGTGGAAGCATGAGTCAGTGATATCAGAGGCCATGTTCAAAATGCTGGTATCCACACTGAGATGCCGAAGCAAAAGATAAACTGTGTTATAGCAATTTCAGCTGGCAGGTGTAGAATCAGCAGGTGGCCTTATGCTTCTTTTAAGTTGAATTTTGTTGCTCTAGGAAGCAACAAACTTGCTGCCACAAAGCAAAACTATACAAAAACCACTGTTCTGTATCGTTTTACTTTAAAAGAGCACTTTTGGTGGCTTTTTCTGTGGCTGAAGATGTCGACTTTTAAGTCTTATATCAGGTCAAGAAAGCAACATTTTAGACCAGTGGTACACTGTAAAAAAATAAATCTGTAATTTTAGGGTATTTTTTGCGTTAATTTTACAGATTTCTTTTCCTTATATTGTGGAAAACATTGGAAAAAATGAATAAAATTACAATAATAGACCTAAGAATTTAAATGTGTACTATAAAATAACATTAAAATACTCTAATTTTAAATACCTGTCTATATTCATTTCAAAAATATTTCCTTCATATTTAATAGATGAAACTGTTCAATTCAAATTTAATAAACTAAAAACATTTCAAAAAATTAGATTCAATTTGTGACCAGCAGCACAAAAGGAAGTACCGGCTTTGTGTTGATAAAATGACAAAAATACAATAATTACAACAACAACAACAACTACAATAATAATAACAATAATAATAATAATAATACATTAAAAAAATATCCCCAAAGGTTAAAACTTTAAATAATAATATTTTTTTTTAAAAATTAATAAAATATTAATAAAATATAATAAAATATTTTTTAAAGACAGTTAGTTTAAAGAAAATATTTGTGTTTGTTTATATCGACAATTTTTCTGTTTGTTCCTCTGTTTTGTTTTGATACATAATATTCTACATTAGTAATTAAAAAGCCAAAAAATACAATACAATATAATCTCGTGAAAATTAAAGTTGGAATATGATGACATGTTTGTTTTCTTCACCAGCTGCCAGAATATATATATACATATATTTTATTTTACAGTCCTAATAGTATTGCACATTTTTTGAACAATAATGTTATCAAGGAAAGAAACCTGAACTGAACGCCTCAAACACACGCAAAGTTCTTGTCAGACTTATGTCTCAGACTAGCAAGGTTACAAGACTGTTAAGGCGAAGAAAATGTCTTTTGTCTCGCGTGGCCTTCACCTGATACGAGACAAAGGCCACAGGAAAACCGATTGTGTACGTGTTGCTTGCAAGTGTGAGTCTGCATGCAAGGCCTAACCACCATACTGTTCACACAAACATGCCATAAAAGCACAAGGAAGAGCTGCGAGGGGACAAATTTAGCTCAACAACATGATAGGAATCAGAGCGAAGGTCGGACAAAGTGACGTCTGCTTGGTCAGAAGAAGGAACAAAATACATTTGGTTTGAAGGGGACGGAGTAATACAAGTCCCTCACAACCCTACTGTACGACTAAAATAATTAAAGGTGAGTTTCACCTTGAGATATCATGTTCTTGAGTGCATCCACTTTGCCTTAATGTGTACTGTCTGCTTCAGTTACCGATTTCCTGGAGTGCCTTTTGATCACTTACTCAGTTGTTACTTTCAGTGACATTTACGCGTAGGTGGGAGGCCTGGTATTGATAGTGAATGCTGCGTAGTAAAGTGTGAAGAAGGAAGTGAAATTTTCCATTGGAGAAAATGTAAAAGTTATGTGTCCTTCCGGCAAGAATGTGAAAAGTACCTAAACAAAAAAAAAGGGGGGGGGGACCAGGTACGCTTTGAGAAGAAAAAAAAAAAACAGAACTAAGTTTTAGCGTTGAGGAAAACTTAGAAAAGACCAAATATATCCTTTGGGTGCATCTGCTGCTGAGTCAAAGAGAACTGGGGAAAATGCCCAGCTAGGCAAAACGGATTCCTCATCTCTCTCTGTAAAAGTCGCGCCTGGCATCGCTTTGCTTCACTTTCCAAAAATAAGCTACTAAATAACCCATCGGGACCGTTTCACTGGCAAAGTTCGAAGTTAGTCTCCTGCCACTTATTTCACCTCTCAGAGAGTATTTAAAGCAAAGAACGTCTCAAAGAAAGTAGTTTATAAGTTTTGTCTGATGTCAGCAAATATGTAATTTAGATCACATGTCTGTCACTTTAAAGGACCCCACTCTGAACCATGTGAGCCACTGAGGGCACTAATGTTTGTATGAATTGGGAGATTCTATGAACCTGCAATGAGTCTGCATTCCACGTCGGTGGCTATTTTACACTGTGGTGCTAAATTGCGGAGCATCCAGTCCACATGTATTTTAGGGAACTGGAGAAAGCCTACGACCATGACCCCTGGGGGATCCTGTACGGCCAGTCTTGGTACAACCGGAGCGAGAAAGCTGTGTTTATATTCTTGCATACAGTCAAACACATTCCCACTGGGTGCTCCATGAAAAGCTGCCCGGATGTTTCTAATATTTATCGACATTTTTGTGTGTGTTTTTTTGCTGATGATGTGGTTCTGTTAACTTCATCAACAAATGACCTTGACTGCATTATGAAACAGTTAACAGCCATCTGTGAAGTGGCCTGGACGACAGTCAGCATCTCTAAGTCTTATGCCAGTGTTCTCTGCCGAAACTGGTAGATCTTTCCCTTTAGGGTAAGGTTAAGTTGTTGCCCCAAGCCAGGGACTTCAAGTATCTTTGAATCTTGTTCTTGCAAAAATGAACAATGGGACGGACAGATGGATTGGGGCACCGCCAGCAGAGATATGAATGTTGCACTGGACCGTCATGATGAAGAGGGAGCCAGAAGGCAAAGCTCTTGATTTACCAGTCAGTCTGTGTTCCAACCCTCACCTACAGTCATGAGCTCAGAGTAGGGACTAAAAGAAAAAGAGAGATAACAGATAGATGTGAACAAAATGGGTTCCATTGGGTGGCTGGGCTCAGCCTCAGAGACAAAGAGAGGAACTTGGAGTCGCTGGTCCGTCACGTTAAAAGGAATCAGCTGAAGTTGTTAGAGGTTGTGATTACGATGCCTCCTGGGAACGTTCTTTGGGAGGTTTTCCGTGAACGTCAAACTGGGAGGAGACTAATAATTTGTAAATACAGGAGACTTTTAAGTTGAAAGTTATTTTACATACATATAATTAAACGTTTAACCCAATAAACAGTTTTAAAAAATCCAATTACTCAACTATAGTTTGGGTTTCTATTTTTGGGTCTGACTATTCTTTTCTGGCGAATTTGTAATCATGATGTTAGTATTAAAATATGTCTAGTATGCATTTTTGATCATTGAAATGCACTGTAGTGATTACCAAGATGGCAATTTTCTTTTCCCTTTGGATGATTAATTAGATTTTGGTGCAGGAAATGAAGCCTAAGAAATGCAACAGCAAAAGGGATAACAACAGTGTTTATGAGAAATATAATTATGACTTATATCTTTGTTGTGGTCTTACAATTACTTAAACACCACGATCACATTTCGCTCCCATTAACTACTGATATGTCCAACATCTCTGTCCTTGCTTTTGATTTCTTTTTAACACCATTAGATATTTTCATGATGGACGAAGGTGATTTGAATGTGTGAGAATAAATCATGGTGTCTCTGTTGACTTTAGAGTCACAGGTAAAATGAAAGTAATAATAGATAAAAGAGAGACACATCCTTTCTGTAAATATATCATCAAACTGTTTTACTACATTAATATGGAAATGTTCCCTTCATGTCTGGGTAACTAGATCTTGTGTCTTTCTTTCAGGTACCAATTTTTAAAGACTGTAGTAAAGCATGCATATTTCAATAAAGCTTGCACCGTATCCATAGTGTTTCACCATTTTCTGTCTCCCCCAACAGTTTTCCAGTAAATACAGAAACAAAGTCCCGCCTTGGCTTCATTCGAGGCCGTGAAAGTGGATCCGATTTTTCACAGACTGACGTCAAAGCTGGACCGAGCTGAGCTGCGACTGAAGTTGCCGCCGTCAGGACGTCTCCTCTGACAGGGGCGCTGTCAGCACACAGGAACCACACGCAAACTCACACAAACACCTGACCCATTTTTCAAGCTGCTCCACCAATCCAGCGCCAACAGCCGGAAAGACATCAGTAAACAGCCGAAAAAGAAAACACAAGAAGCATCAGAAACCCTCCCTGTCCCCTCTTGGCAAATCTATTTTACACGCAGCACCTCCCTTCCCTGCCTCTTCTATAATTTTTCGCTTTATATTTTCTTAATATAGGCAACCTATTTTTCCCTTTCCTGATTCCAAATTGCTGTCCTAAGACAAATCCACTGAGAGATAGAGAGAGAGAGAGGAAGAGGGAGATATCACGCCCAAGCAATTTCACAACCAACCACAAAACAACCCACAAATCCAACTCTTAACTCCTGACTTGGGCCAGGTTGTCTTACAGCCCCAGGAGCTCAGTGAAGAGCCAACTCTTAGTTCCAAGTCCGGCCTTTATCAGCTCCAAACTCCAGACTCCCCAACACACACACACACACACACACTCACAATATCTGACTCTCCACCTCCAACATCCACACAGCCACCCGCGGCACAACACCAAGCCTCAGCTGCATTCCTGACCGCCGTCCACCGACAAGACAACCGATCAGCCCCATCAGCAGCTCCAGATGCTGCGGTGTGCCAGACAGGATTAGCTCACATCAGGCTGGAGGGCTTGCAGATCCTCCCTCTTACCCTCCGCCCCACACCTTATCCTCTCACCCTCCTCCTCTGATCCCCTTCTGCCACCATACACACACACACACACACACACAGTCATGCATGCACACATCCAAAATATACTAATGAACAAACAAAGGGAAATAATGCTGCATGTATGGGGATGCCCGTATGCAGTATGATTGCACTTAAATGACACGAAGCTGGCCAAACATGGCTGTTGCAATATGTGTAATGTCAGGGAAGTGGTGTAATAACCAGAGAAAAACAAAATGCATTCATTCAAATGTGCAGAAAAGAGAGGAAACGGGGACGTTCAGAAATGCCAGAGTAATTATCTCCTACCTGACGGACATGGAGAACTCCCCAGGTGCACTCTCGCTCTCTCTGACCAGAAAAGCTCCACACTCTCTGTGTCTGAGTCGACTTTCTGCCACGCCACGAGAAATACGACCGGCGAACCAGCTGGAGGCGAGACGGGAGAAAGCGAGTAAATTAGCAGGAACGAAAGAAAGAGGTCACCGGTGTTACCGTTTCATGCATATGTTTTTTTAGATGTCTGAGCAGCACACAAACTTGAGAAAGGAGCTGCTACTGGCTGTGAATGTTTGAAAGGATTTAAAAGAGGGAAAAAAAAGCTCACAAAAGTAGAGATCAGTGCTGACGAAGAAACAAAAGGTCAGAGGTGAGGAAAAAACATGAACAACCGTGAGGCTATTTGAATACATGCGGCTAAATATGCCACACCAAAAATGTTGGATTTGAGCTGTCAGCTGTGAAGCGTAAGTGATGGTGTCATCTTTCATTTATTATTTTTCCCCCCCTCATTAGTCTTGCTTAGCAGAGCAGTTTTTCCTTGGATGCAACGTTTGCATAAATGACATTCTGCTTTCATGGACCTGCAACAACAACAGTCGGCTTGATGACTCATATGAAGAGAGTACGTCCACAAATTGTAGGATCCTCTCGGTTGAGGCCATTAGGCCAGAATTCTGGGGATTTTTTTGTTTCACGACTCTGTGAAGAAACATGAAGGAGGAGGACGAAGGGGGGGGGAAGACACTCAGAGACACACATCCTAACAGACATCTCCCGGGGGGTGAGCGCGAACTTAACTAGGCAACTCCGAGCGGACCGTGCATCAGCGTTCATTAACGAGCCCGAGCCGCTGCAGTGGCTGCGTTTGTCGGTTTAGTGTTTGTCACAGCAAATGCAGAGCCCAGCTGGTGTTGGAGCATCTGATGGAGATCCAGGGTGCACCAGCAGCTTCACTGTAAACACACACGGCTATATCATGTGTGATTACGTAAGGCAGCCAGTGAGTGTATCCCTTTGGGTGCGCTGCCTTATGTCGAAGTACAGATGTCCAAAGCAGAGCAGAAAACGCCCGGAGCTGTACTCTGCACACATCCTCACCGATGAGCTGTTCAGATAGACCAGCGCTGGATGTGTGAAATGTATTCATCTGCTTTATGGATCAGCTGAAGATATATATGTGTGTGCATGTACTTACGCGTGTGGCCGTAGGTTAATGTAGTTTTTGGGCACAAAGCCTTTCCTGTTGTGGAGCTCAGCTGTGTACCAGTTTGGATCATCCTCCATGTTCGTGATCTAAGAGCAAGCACACAGAAACACACACGCTGAGATGAAACGTGGCCCACATTGATGTTGGTGCAGCCTATTACTGTAAGGTGAAAGGCCACTATCATTTCTCACCCTCTCGCTATAGATCACTCTCCGCCCCAGGCCTCTCTGCTGAGCCAGTGCTCCCGCTTTCATCCATCTTTTTGTGACCTGAGGCCCTAAACTCAATCAAATTTAAAAGAACTGTTGGCTTTTCATGATTACACACATGCCAGTCGGCAGACAGGAGCTAAATTAACCAACGCGTTTGATCCAATTGACTCACTTTGCGCCATTTTATACTGATGTAGCCTCATTTAGTCTGATAGCACTGAAAGCTTTTGGTGGTTGATGTTAGCTAATGTTGACTTTAGGACTCTGCTTTAGGGATGCAGAATTTGTTAGGTATTTCCTAACTGACTGGTATCAACATGAGACTGATCCTTTGATTGTGTTTGCTGTCACACAGGTGTCACAATTTGTGGCACGACTTTAGGGATAAAATTTTGTCAGTTGCATTTATGATTGATTACTGTTTAGTTGAGTTTTGTCCAGCAGATGCATGATTTAGGCAACAAAGAGCTCTACTACACATACCATGAGAAAATAGAAATATTGCCCAAGTTACTTCCAGCTTGACTGAACCACATGAGCCCTGTCCGAAGGTCATTAAGCGTCACATAAGTCTTTGTCATAGTGGCCATTGCTAGCTAAACTGCCACAACGCCCTCAGCTTGCAACAAACTACCCAAAGCTCAACTGACCAGTGAGAGGTGCAATCAGGTAGTACAGCTGATCTACAGTACATATTCTGACATGCATGTAAATAATACAGGTTTTTGTCGTCTTTTGAAGCTTGTGGAGCCACAGTACACCCTACACTCTAACAATACATTTCACATAGTGTCCTACTGGAGCCTTACAGCAAGGTTCGTGACCATGTACGTAACATTAAGGACCAGCGTTGATGCAGAATTTATCTTAATACAATGAAGAGTTGTTCGGTTGTCAAGCAGATATATTGGATTGATTTTAATTACTTCAATGTACTTGAAGTGTATATTATCCAGGGAAGTCTTATTGAATTGGGACTCTGTTTTGGCAGATATTAAACACAAAATTACTTGGATGGATCATTTGTTGTTTGATCACAATAGTTAAGTGTGAATTAAACCCAACTTAACAATGTGTGTAATGTAACTGCCACTTATGATTTACAGTCGCCACTCTTCAGCAAAAACTGCTTAGTCTTGCTTTAAAGGTATCATAGTACGCAAAATCCACTTTTTTTTATTGTATTTGAACATAATGAAGTGTCCTCCATGTGTTAAGAGATGTGCAAAATATTCAAAAAAAGGCCCATCCCCTCATTTCTTTGCTTTCTCAATCGATTAGAAAGTATGGCTTTGAATGAGCTGTTCAGGTTTGCAGCCTGCTGTGATGTCACAACAGGATAAGCTCCGCCCACCGCATACAGCCCTCTTCCTGGAAAGGGCGGGGACAGCAACCGCTAAGTTGGATTTAAAGCTACAGACACTGAAACAGCATTCAGGCAGATCTGAGTCGAATTTTGAGATGAAGCTTGAAATGCTGATTCTGGGACAATGTGAAACTTATTCTGATTTGTTAAAAATGGGTGTAATATAGAATCATTAAGAATATACCTGTAATTTAACAGCAATTAACTTACAAATTTCAGAAACGTGGCTCAGGTTCTGTTAATCACAGACAATAAAGATGTGGACAGTTGAAAAAGCATTTGTGGTAACTAACAGCAGGATGTGCAAACTCATAATAGATAGTATGAAATGATAACAACAAAAAAGTTGGCACACATTTTGTTTATGTTACAATTCATCCAAACAATTAACCAATACCTGCCAATATGCAGTATTTTAGGTGCATATAACCGATTGGAATGACTTCAAATAATTGTTGCAAATACAGCCAGTAACTGAAAGAAGTAACAAGAAGTAAAGCCCTCAGCGTCAATTTGAATAAAACTGGGACCGGTAATCGGAAATTATTAATATTATGACAGTTTTCAGACAAGCTCAGTGTGTAGAAGACAGTCTGTAATTGTGAGAGACACATTGTCCCCTGATATGTTCCTCCTTTAATGTTTACCTGTTTTATCCTTTCCCATTTTAGTGTTTGATGACTCTACTCGGGTTCTTTTGTCATTTTTTATTCAGTATGCTAATCCAGCTGTGACATGGTGTGTCATTTTGATATTTTAAGATGCTGTTTTGTTTGCTGTGCCTGCCTCGCTGTGACACATTTTTAGAAACCTTCTGTTGTGCTTATCTTTCCTACGGAGCTGCAGTTCATTCCCTTTTTGAACTTCAGAATTGCATTGCCTCTGCGCTTTATCAGGGAAACTAAAGCCTTTAAATTAGCATGTGACACAAAGTTAAACACATCCTGCCTCACCTAGAGTTTCACATTACTTCCTGCCAGTGAGGACGTCAGTGCAGCCATGATGGAGAACTCCCAGGGCAATGTTGCTCATCTGCCAAAAAGTTGCCGCGTTCCATCCCTGCCTTCAGAAACTTCATTTCATGCACCAGCTATCTGTAATGGCTACACCGCACATTTGTACAATCATTTTAAAATGTGTTGCAGGCTACGGAATGATTGACTATCCGCAGCATCAATCACTCACAGACCTGAAAGATTGCCCTTTCAATAAGTTGCTGGTTTCAGCCTCAGCCAAACTAGAGTATCTGAATGAGAAGAAACCACTGTTGAACAGCTTCTTGCTTTGTTTTAGACAGTTTATTTTACCCTAAAACATGCCTGTGGACTACCACACTCACATAAGTAGCACAGTTGGATGTTTTTCTGTGCCATCGCCTCAATCAGTTTACCACTTTAACTCTAACTGTGGCCATCGGATGTTAACTTTTCTAACCACAATTTTGCGGAAAAAGCACATTACTATAAACGGCTCTGCAACTCTTTCATTAAAGTACCGTATTGTGAAAAACAAGATTCAAATCTCATCAGTGTCTGTGGTCTTTTTATTGCTTGTAGAGCCTCTAGGGAGAGAACGCAGCTAGTTTAGAATCTGACAACTGCTCCCATCTACTTGGAAAGGAAAAGTTATTTGTTCTGTCTGTAAAATTTTACAAAACGTCACCTGGAATAAGTAACTATTTAGATGTAGCTCGACATACATCTGCTGGGAAAACTGCGTAAAACTAACAGCACTGTCTAGACTGTTGAGTTAAATGTTGACCATGTCCAATATATGTTTAATTTATTTAGATATAGACAGTGCTTTGGCTGTCTTACACATTACCTACTACTTTTTAAAAAGTAATACTTTACTTATTACTTATGTAGAAATAATTTAGTACTTTTTTTCTTACTCAGCATCGTCTGAAATGCACTGTCATGTAATTTACAGTTGACAATAAAACTCTAAACCTTGCATACACCTACATATCAGTATTAATCTCTATGCTACACGTACACAAGGTGCTTCCTTCATGATCTTTCTTAAAGTATTATCCCAAAGCCAACAGCAAAGTTAGTAAAACCCAGCCCAAAGTGCGCTTCAAAGAAAAATGTTCCAGAGAGGACAACATTTAGGTGCATGTGTAGGAGAATCAGGGTGCATTAATGCGCTAAAGACAAATGCAATGTGATTACAGTAGTGTGTCACTTTACTATGCTGCACTGCTTTTCAAATGTTGTTCTTATATTGGAGCCATTTCCTGTAAATCTGCATTTAAGTGGTATATTTTGGATGTTTGTCCACAACCCACCCCCTCTGATTCAGCTGTGACGAACTCATTCCAATGAATTCAACAATTACACAATTAACCCTTAAAATGACAACCGTGCTACGAGCCCCCAAAAATGCGTACAGAGTGTGAGCGTGGCAGCAGAGTGTAAAGACTGGACCCGAAACTCTTAATGAGGCTGAAAAACAGGTCAGGTGTGGCCTCCTGCACCTGGTTACCGCGCTTAGGCACTATGTTCGAGGAAGTAAACAAGTAAAAACAGTCTTTTTTTCCCCACAAGAACTTCAGAAAACAGTGAATGTATTTCACTAAATCAGACTTTTGCATGGTTTCCTAATGGGAGGACCACACTACCTGTGATTTTATTGGCAGGCGGTCAGAGGATAGTTGTCGCTTTAATGTGTTGGTGTTTGCCGGACAAAAGAAATGTGTTTTTGCCGCGTTTGTGTCCCCCGTGTCAAACTTGGCCGCACTGTCTTCCAGTTTTTAACAGAATGTCAGAGCTGCAACTTTTTTTGATTTACCCATGAAGCTATTTTTATCCCTTCTTTATGAGTCAGCTCAGTTCCACATGGCTACTGCACAATAAAACATGAAGACAACGATGCACCCCAATAGAACAGTATATACAAAACCCATCTGCTCTCATCCATGCTGGCAACGTGGTGTAAAAAAAGAAGCATCTCTGGGGGCTAAATTAAGCTTTTTTTTTTTGCAGGAAAGGTGGGATGTGACCCAGTAGAAGGACACCAGAAAGTAGCAGCAGGAAAGTGTCCGACTGTCCATGTAGCCTCTTTGTAAATGACGGACATTTAACATGACACCGTATGAGCTGTTGTGATGTTTCAAAGCTTCGGCCATCTGGTGCTTTGAGCAGAAACGAATAAACGTCGAAGAATTATTTAAAAGTACTGTTTGACCCAAGCGTGAACCAGAGCTGTTGGCATGTTGGCAGAGGCAAGAAAAACCGTTTATCCCAGCAGGAGGAACCAAAGCGCGTCACATAAAGTCAGCAGTTTTAAGCGCTGGTCCCACTTTTAGTTACTGTAAATGCCTCGCTGTGGCCGGAGAGCACAAGTTCAAATAAAAGACTGTTGTAACGATATTCACTGACAGCAAATCTAAATGCCACCTCATACTGGCTGCATCATTCACTGACACCCAGCTCAGAGCAAATGACTTCTCAGACAGCAGAAGTGAGAAGCATTTTTATTCATGTGTGGTGACGGGATGAATAATATATGAGCCTGCTCCATACAGTAAAAGGTGGATTCCAACCTGGGGCATTATTATCTTGTTAGACGTTATCAAAGACGTGTCACGGGGTTGTTTTGTGGTGACGTCTTTTCTTCCACATGACTCAAAAAGTTCAAAGAATACCTTTGGAAATATAAATGTACATAGCAGCATCCCCAAAAAAGCAAAGCTTGAAACGCAGCTGGTCTACTGAGTCAAAATTCAGTGGAGAAATTCATCTCATTGTGTGTTCTTTGCCCGATTTCTCAGTGTATGACTGTGCAAGTCTAGAAGAAAGCTTTTTATCTTTAATTCTGAGGTTTATTTTTGATGTCTAAGGTACTTTTTCTGCTGCAACAATTTCCTGCTGTCTGTTACCCATCAGGAAAAAAAAACCCTAAAAACCACAGCCTTCGAATAATTTATGCATCCTGTGATAAAATCAGATAAGTTTGTCATTTTGGGAAATATTCCATTCCTTCGTGGTCGATCAGGGTTTTTACTTGGAGTCATGTGTGGACGATTTCCTGGCCAAGAAACCAGCAGACTGTTCAGCCTGTTTCACTTCAGCCAAGAAGCGGTCCGACACACAACAAACCACAACTTCTCGTTTTTCAGGGGTTTTTTTGCGAGGATCAACCAAACAAGATATGAAGTGTTGGTGACTTTCAGAGGTGCCTGGAGGCCGGTTTGAAGAGCAGGGCTAACTGTAAATCTCTGTTTTAAGACCTTGTGCTAAGCTAAGCTAACTAACTGAATGCTGGCTCCAGATTCACATCGACAACACGGGAAAGTGCCACAAATCTTCTCGACTAATTCTGCAGAATAAATAAATATATTTCCTAAAATGTCAAAGCGTGTCTTTGATAGGGTTTGCAGTTTAATACTGAATATTCTTAACCACCAGTCACATCAAATACAAAGAAATCATGACGTCCCCCAGTTTGTGACATTCAAAGCATGTTCAAGTCTTCTTCTACATGCTGGTTTTTCATACCGATCTTTCTTTAGCGCTCAGCGGCAGCAGCACCTGGATACAGAATGTCAAGAGCTGGAGACGCGAAAGTTCTAATTGTTGTAATTATCACAGTCAGTGGAGGCAGAGAGAGAGAAGAGAGAGGTGGATGATCAGATGGATAGATGGATAGATAGATAGATAGATAGATAGATAGATAGATAGATAGATAGATAGATAGATAGATAGATAGACAGATAGACAGATGGATGAAAGAGAAAAGTGAAAAATTCTTTATCTTACCTTGAGCAAGTCTCCCTTGTTGAAGCTGAGTTCATCGCCCTCTGTGGCACGAAATGTATACAATGCCACTGCTTCCATGCTGCTGAAGCCCCCCACACACACACTCACACACACACACACACTCACACAAACACACACGCCAGGACCCCCACTAATGCCCCTGGCACAGGTGGCAGGGGTGGGGGCAAAAGAGGGAGAAACGTGGCAAAGAAACGGATGAAATAAGACGATATGGTGGGGAAAAATAAAGCACAACAAACATGGAGAGAAGGAGAGGAAGGAGAGGTCTGCTCTGTCCGCTGAGCAACAGAGCGTATGAGAGAGTCGGAGCAGGGGATGAGAGAGAGTGAGCTCGGCGAGGGGAAAAACACGACTGGCTGCTGCTCAGCAACACACTGCCATGAGTAACGTTCAGAGAGAGAGAGAGAGAGAGAGAGAGAGAGAGAGGAGGGAGAGCAAGTAGGGGCAAGAGAGTGGGAGGCACTTCCTGAGTATATATTTGTCTTTACACTCTCGGTGTGGCTTCTGTGGATTGTGTGTGTGCGCTTCCCTCACTCAGCCTTTCGGTGTGTCTCTGTGCGGTTTGTCTTCTGTCATCCTGCTTTAGTTTGACACCTTCAAAGTGAAAAGTGATCTTATGTCCCCTCATTTGTCACCTTTATAGATTGAGATCTCAGATAAGGTCAGGGCAAGGTTGTAAAAATGAAATGACTTCAGGTGCAGAACTGACTTGCACAACTACCATCCTCTCTTTTTTCTACTCTCATGCTTGCACATATTGTTTATGTTACAACTTTTTGATGATTTTTTTGACATGTGGAGTTGCACAATGTACACCAACAAACTGGGTAAACCTTTAAAAGTTTGTTCTTTAAAAAAAAATACAACGGATGATAAAACCAGCTATGATATTAGACTGTCACTGGCAGCCAGCATCACCTGTCCCGACTTATATCACCTGCTGAGTCGAATCCAGTGTTGCAAGAAAGAGCCCCGGAGTAAAGTAAAGAAATACTGGACAGCATAAAAAGGCTTTGTGAGGGAAGAGGAGCGTCTGAATTCAATTCTGGAGGGGCATGCTGAGGATTCACTCTCACTCTGTGGAGCCAATCACCCTGACGCCAGGGAACACTCAACGCACCTGCAACCTTAAACTAAAACTGAAAATTCGATTGAAAAGTTCGCAGGCGTGAGACACTCTGGGGGGAATTGGAAATTAGAGTTTCAGTAAAGCCATGCCGGTGCAGCGGTTAGCGCCGTCACCTCGCGGCGAGATGATGCGAAGCTGCTGGTGGGCCTTTCCGTGTGAAGCTCGCATGTTCTTGCTGCGCCTGTGTGGGCTTTCTATGGGTGCTGCAGCTTCCTCCCACAGATGGTACAAGATAAACTGTAAGTGTGAGCATACATGGTTGCCTGTCTCTCTGTGGTAGCCCTGCGATGGAACTGGAGGGTTCTTTAAATGTATTTATATAGAAGGCCCTTATTGTTCTTTTTACCCACTTTCATTACTGTCTCCTAATGTGGGCTCTGCCATGCAGGATCACATAACTGGATTACGCTACAGGTGTCGGGTGTTTTTACTGAGCTCGGGAAATCCACTTTTACTCACTCTGCGAGTAATCTGCAGAACAATCAAAACCTTGACTCACTTCTACCTTTAGGGGAATTCAGGTTTTAGTTTTTGTTTTACTCTACTTCCAGCTGCTCTCATTTTAGTCGATTCATTTGTTTTAAAAACTAATTCCTCTTTCTAACATTTTACTAACTTTTCCATTTAATATTGTATCATTATTGGTTTTCATATTCGTGGGCCTGCGTCTTTTATTCTCTTACTCAGCTGCATTGTAAATGAGGCCGCCGTACCTTCGAGTTTAACTAAACATTTAATAAATGAGTAAATGAAAGTCGGCTGGAGTAGGCTTCAGCAACCCTCTACAGGATAAATGAAGTAATGCTTGAGTGGGCTCCTGGTAAGTGTGGCTCAAACTGCAAATCGTGCTGCTTTATGTCGTAAAAATGTATTAAAGACAGATAATTATACCACTAATCAACTGTGTGACGCCGTCGGTGGGTCTCTCGAGACGTTGGGATGCTTTTTTCTGGCTTTTGGCTGCTGGAAACGGCTGCATTTTTTCATTCTGTACTTCCTTGTACCTACTGAGAGAAACTTCAAAAGAGCCAAATAGAGCTAGAAAAATTATACAATGTATCTGAGAGAGTGTCATCATCAAGCTTCTTTTATATTTAAGGAGCGGCGTGCCTATTGTGGCTATATAAATAGGCTCTGGGTGCTGTAGGCCGCACTGTGTGAAATGCATAAGTAGCATCAGGATATAGCGGATTCAGAGATGCCATGGAGGCTGCACACACTCTGCTGTTTTCTCCTACAGGTCTGTGATGCCAGGAAAGATTGTCAAGACTGAAAACAACATGAAGCAAGTTGAAAAGGGCAGAGTGAATTTTCTATTCAGTAACATCTCTAAAATGTATATATATATATATATATATTTCCACCACAGTCTTGTGCTCGCCTGTGTATCACAGTGGATAAAAGAACAAAAATATGGCACAACGATAGTGCACACATTCCAACTCATTCGGAGTAAAGAAATCTTCCAACTGCTCATCAGATCACAAAAGTAAACACAGTTACAGGCGACAATATGTGTAATTACAGAACCTACGGCCTTATCGTGTGCGGTACATCTGTCCGGTGCTGCCGTTGTGTTATCGGTGACAAAAATCTGACTCAGGGCTAGAGATTAAAATCTTCGCTTAAACTTAATGCATCTGTTAAGTACGTCTTTTTTCTGGATGGTGTAGGCTCTTATTCATGTGGTCTGAATACTTACATAGACATGTTTGGGATTCAAAAAGAGTGAGTAAACATTTATTCTAATTGACTTTGCTCTTTCAGACTCCGGCCGAACATTGGAAATAACTTACGTCCCTTTCAAAGTGTCTTATTAACTTCAAATATTGAGGGGAAAGTATGTACTGCACATCCAAATAAGAAAAATTCACTCAGGTTTTACTCAAACCAAATCATGTCACTAACCCCAGGAGTAAAAGCTCAACAGCTACGATGTAAATAGTTCACCAAAGCATCATAATTAATGAATAACAAAGGAAGCTATTACTGCTAGCCTCATTTCCCATCAGGAAGAATTGGAAAGAGGCAAAAGTGCACAGATGTTTTTTGGATTTTAGCAGTAAGTCTGTGCTTATTCAGGGCTGTGGAATTAGGTTTATATTCTAATATAGGCTATGTCAGAGTCTATTGCAGGTTAAGGTTAAGTTTGCATGTAGATTTTAGCATTCGGCATGGTAAAGGCCAAAGTCAGAGGTCAGGGCATCGTCTCCATAACAACACTCCAATCAGATGCAGTATGCATATGTGTGCTAGGTGTGTGTCTGCATGGAGGAGTCTGGAAACTTTTCTTTGCCAAACACAACAAGCAGGAAATCAAATTAGCTGCCAGAATAGCTGCCACACCTAAGTCGATATCATCTGGGTGGTCTGCATGTCTGAGAGAGGAAGAGATAGAGAAGAGAAAGATGAACAACAGCCAGACTAAGAAGAATAAGGCAAAGCGGAAGAGCAGGAAAACTGTGACTGTGGTTTCTTTAGCATGACCTATCCAGGAAATACCCGGTCAGCTGGCTGCTTGACTCAGCCATTAGAGGAGAGATTGCAGTAGGAAGAGAGGACAGTGACATGCGCGGTGATGTGAAGAATAGAAGAGGAAGAGGAGGAGAGGAAGTGGAACTGAGTTTCAGCTCAAAGGCCAAAACACAGTCTTGTCCTTTACTGTTTTTTTCTGACTTCCAGTGTGTGCAAAATGCTTAATTTGATTGTTATATGTAATTTAAAGCATCAAATAACCTAGAGATCAATACAAGATCTACACATGGACCTCCACCTGTGAGCTTATGAACCTTCTCCTGCATTTTTGCATTTAAATGTGAGCAAAATGGCAATTTGCTGCTGTGTTCCTGCGCGGCGCCTCACAGCCTCACTTGTCAAGCTCAGTGTGGGTGATACTTTTGTGTTTTCTTCGGATTTGCTATTTCTCAAGTTTGAGTTTCTGTAGGTGGTTCTCTTCTTTGTCTCAGCCACAGTGCTGCTCTCCGCTTATACCCTTTCCTTTTGTTCAAGCCACTCAGCTGACGCGGTTACATCATTTCCTGACTCCTTTTTCAGTAAAGACAGGACCGGATGTTTTTTTTAACGGCAGGTTGAAACTTTTATGAAGTTTGGCATTACATCAGCTGCCCGTGACGCATTTTCTGATAATAGTGATGATATATTTACCTCAGAGTGTTCACACATGAATTCACACGTGGTGGCCTTCAGTACAGTTATGGTGCATGTGTGTTACCAACAGCACACATGCACATCTAGTATGCAAGCTAGTGCTTTTCTGGTTGAGCGACAGTAACATTTCATCCTGTCAGGGGCACTGATGCAGGGGGCATGAAATAGACGTGTGTGTGTGTGTGTGTGTGTGAGCGAGTGTGGGAGCGGAAGCAAGGGGGCACTGGCGGAAAAAGCAAGTGGGCACAAGTCTTTCAACTTCCCCTCAAAAACAAAAACAGTACCTCTTAGCATCTGTTTCGTATGAGGCCCAGTTTCTCATCAGTTTGTTTCTTACTACTGCCACCTCAAAAACATATTTGTGGACTCTCTCAACTGCTCTTCTTCCATTGTATTTTAAGGTTGTTTTCTTATTTGAGTGACATATTTTGTTACTGCTTTAGCCTAATGACGAATAACAGAGCAGGAATTTATATTTTTCAAATTAAAATACATATATTCAGTATATTACCCAGGATGTATGTACATTTTTTAACATTAAATATTTAAAGAACACCCACTGCTATGCTCACCTTCATTTACTCATTAGCTATTTGTAATCAAAGGGTACTTTTTTGCATTAAACATGACTGATCTTCATCAGCAGTTTCCCAGTGTGAGAAGTTTCTGCCCTGGTGCATCCATGGTGGGTGCAAAAGGGAGTTTTGTGGCTACACTGTTAAGAAAATATTTCCAGTTTGTATAGAAATGTCAAATTAGGCATGAAGTCATGCAGAAAAAGCCGGTTGTGCTTGAATAAATATGGCTTTTTTTGCACTTTTTCCAGTGTTTCCTTTGTAACTGTCGGTTCAAATCACATCATGGGCTGAAACTACTGCTGTTCTGACCGGTGGAAATTGGGCCACCAAAGCAGACTGAATGAAAGGTTTACCACGTTTTCTTTGCAGAACACGGAGGTTTGGACGGAGCGAGGTGATGGCGAAGGCAGAGGGCCGACGATTACTGCAGGCTGGGAGATTGGAGGGGATGGCAGGTGGTGGTGGAAGCGTGGTCGAATGGGCGAGTGAGAAGCAGGCAAGCAAGGAGTTGCAAAGTGAAGCTGCTGTGACCGATGAGGCGAAGCTGGTCGAAGCAGAGCTGCAGGCAGCAGAAGGAGGAAGTGTGAACCTGAAGCACAGGAGAGACTTAGTTACTTGAATGCATGGAGATGAGGAAGCAACGAACTGAACAAAAAATAGAAGGCCTAGATTCCAAGATGTTATGTCTGTTTTCCATTATTAGCTTTAAGATTAATAAAAAGAAAAAATTATGAATTTTTCCATTGATTGAAAGTTAAATCCACAGGGGAGCTCATCAGGTAGACTCTAAATGTGCAAATAAAAACTACTGGAGCTATTTACACTTTTTCTTTTTGCTCACGTCCTCCAGGTAAAATTTCTATCAGCCCCCGCACATTACATTTGCATATGAAAGGATTTAGCTAATAACCTGGCAGGAGCGGCAGGTTTCATACATTATCCTATTTCATGCTTTCTATCTTCTTTTTCTTTTCTGCTGATCTCAGCTCGATCTGGAAACAAACAGGCCATGAACTCAATCCCGCCACTCTTTTCTCCTTTTCACATTACATAACCGTTTAGGTTTCGAAAGTGATGCACTAGTTACGTGCATCTGTAAGATTCCTCTTGTGCACCTCCTATGTTTGCAAAAAACTGCTGAACGGTATTGAAATGAATGTGACTCACAAGCGTCGCTGCCTTTGTAGCTGAGATTTACCGTGGTCCGTGCCTGGATTGCTGGTGTATGACAAAAACACTGCAAGGTTACATAATGAGGGTTAGATGTCGCGAGTCTGTGACAAAAACAGGACAATAGGAGCTTCACCTGGATGGCATTAGCTGCAGGGCTGATGTACTTTCTGGTGTTTTCCTATTTTGAAAGAGGCTGAGAAGACGGATAAACTTGTGTCACATCTGTTTTTATTGATCAGATCCAAATTATACCAGTGTTTTACGCTGCTGTGACTTACTTCTATGTGATCAGGACTAACCCTGCTCACTTGATTTAACATAAAGGTGCAACAAGGTAAGCTGAGGGTCAGATGAATCTCTAATAGGGTGTGAGTGTTGTGAATGGGGGTGATTAAGTGTTAATTAGCAGTAATGGCTTCCATGCTAATCACTTATTAAAGGACACACATGGCTACTGGGGGTTCTGGCAGAAAGACCTCCTGAATTACCTCCACATCACAACCAAATTCTCAGCTCATAATAAAAAGTAGAACACTTCTGACCTCTACTGGCTGCAAATAGAAACGCAGATGAGTGATGCCTCTTTCACTGAATGGCATACCTGAACTTTATTGCATTCACTGGCCAATAAAAAGCAGTGTAGCTTTGACAGGTTGGCACAAGACTTCAGGTTTGCACAAGCTGCAATGAGCCTGATAATGCAGTGAAGAAAATGTGATTAAACTCACTGTGATAAGAAATCATGAGCCTCGGTATGAAGCAAGGTGATAACAGGAATTAGCAAACATTCTTATATGTCAAGGTGAAATTATAGAACTGTAAATTTGCTTTTGTTGTCTGCAAAATAATTTCTTCAGGTGGATATCTGGCCTACCCTTTAATTTTATCGTCAAGGTTGTCTTTGATCACATGCGGCAGAGGAAGTAAGCATTTACCACATGTATTTATAGATTTAGCAGCACAAAGGCGGGATAAGACCTAGTTTGGTGCGTATTTCTCTTGTGAAAAAGTTCCCATCAAAACTAAGTAAATTTGGGTGTGTTTCAGGAGTTCTGCTTTTAATGAGGATGTTGGAAGTCTGGCTTGATGAGTCATCAGCTTAAATCCCTGTACAACCAGCGGAAATTTCAACATAAAACACAGTGTGAGAGTCATTTTTGGTAATAATGAATAGAACCTCGCTGTCTTTTTCCTGGAAGTGTGCAACCTATTATAAAATTCCCATCAGCTTATAATAATATCAATTTTCTTGCATCCTACGCTGCAAATTTCAGCTCCTTCTGCTTTAAGAAATAAATGAGTGTCACTGCATTGTTTGGAAAGCCTGTTCGCACCAGGATCTCCAAGTCAATCTCTCTTTTCTCACTCTCACACAGACAGCAACACACCTAAATCAGCCTGGCTTAGGCTTCCTCTGGCTTATCCTGCTCTCTGAACATGGCAGGGAGAGTGAAGAAAACTTCAGTAAGACACTCTATATAAAGAAAGACGACGACAGACCAAAATAAAATGTGACTGCCAGCCAGGATGGCGTATTAATAGAAACCCCAAAAAACAGCTTGCAGGGTTCGCGTCGGTCTTACTGCAGTTGGGCTGTTGGCAACTTAGCTGTGTTTGCTGGCAGAGATGTGAAACTGTGACGTTTTGATCCCCCACATCTATTTTTAAGTCACACGCTCTCTATCTACAACTTAAGTGCACATGGACTTCTATTCATAGCCCTCTGGACACATTTCAGGGAACTTTTCGTGCCTATTCTTAGAAGCTGATTTGAGTAAACAAAAGCAGTTAGTGCATGTGTGTATGAAACATGCGTGACGGGTGTCCCTCCCTTTATTTAAAACCCTACTAATGGGACGGTTGAACAGAAGCACCGGTAAAGTCTGGCTGGTGGAATGCTGTCCTGCAAAGTTGGTGGTTTGTGATGACACACCTGCAACGCACATAAGGCAATCCCTCGGCCTGACAAATCGTGACATGTACTTGGTTGTGTAATGAGGCTGTGAATTTTACTCCCTTTGACTTATAACTTCCTGTACAAAGAAAGAAAATGAGTCCTGTGAGGAAACTGATTTTTGTAAGAGCTTTGTTCAGTTACCAAACAACTGAAACAGTGGAAAAGGTTGCAAAATAGGGTTCATTTGTAGTTCTGAGGCAGAAAATGTGAACTGGCACTGTTGCACTTCTCCAGCATCAAGGCCCCACAGTCATATCATTCCTAAAACTTGACAGTATTATATGAATTGTAATGGCTACATAGCACCCTGAAACAAGCCCTGTTGCTGTAAACTTACACAATACTTCCTGGGTGACATGTCTCCAGTTTTCAGCAGGGATGGAGGGTCTGCCTGTGCCCCTGGCAAGACAAGCCGCCTTGGTCACACCCTTCCCGGCTACCCCCCACCCCCTCCGCTCTGCCCGCCATGTTCTGGAGGAGGAGATACGTGTAGTCCTGGCTTTAGCTGGCTTAGCATTAGCAGCGCATAGCTAGGCGGAGGCGCAACAAGCTCCTTGAACGCCGAAATAAGTACTCTGTCTTGATTTTTCCCTTGGAATTAGCCCGAATCTTTTATGGGTGTGTAACCCTGGAGTACCAGTAGAGCCTGACGTAGCCCGAAAATTATGGTGAGTTACCGTCGGCGTTCAAGACAGTCGAGTTGTTTTGTTTTTCCAGGGTGTCCTGTAATCCAGTTTGCTCTGGTGATGTCTCCACCGAGCACCCGTCTTGGCTGCTAGCTTGAAGGGCTGCTAACTAGCTTAGCATGCTAATGGACTGCCTTAACATAGAAAATACGTTTGGGAGCTGGCAGAAACGGTTCTGTATGTAAGCGTAGGGGCTAAGTGAGGATGTAGTAAATGGCAAACTTCCATTTAGACATTGAATGATCAACAGTTGTGTTTTTACCCTAACTGCTGGAGAGGGAGAGGGAGGCAGAGTCTGGCTGACCTAACATAAGCTTTGCTAGCTTTGATCCAACTTTTTCAAAGCTGAGTTTTGATAACGTATTAGTAATGAACATTAGTCAGCGTCGGCTCGTCTGGCGCAAATCTGCGCGTCAGTGGCAAAACTAAGCGGTACATAGTATGCAGTAAAACGAACTTTAGTCGGGTTATATACTTTTCTAATGAGCTGAGGTAACTAGTTAACGCGAAGTCAATCAACGCAAGCAAGTTAACGTTCGTTAGCTCATCTCGCTAGCCAACGACAAGTACTTGCCGCAAGTTTGCACTAAACTTGCTATGTTAGCGGCAACCCCAAGTAGCGAAGGAGCTAGTTTTTCCACCCGATGTTTCAGAATGACGTTGCCCAAACTTGGACCTCTTCCACACCTTTCATTATTTCGCAATTCAAACAGGTAACTTGTCTGTAAAAGGCAGCACAAAAATCGACTGTTAGCTAAAGCTACTTTAGCTTTTGTGCTAACTATCAATCACATCAGTCCAAGGAGGCGCCGTGATTTTTTTTAAAGAGCGGCTTAGTTTGTGATTTCTCAACCGATGCAGGGTACTTCGATAGAGATGATGGTTAAACTGGAGCATACTACCTCCAGGCAGCAAAGCCAAACTTGACATACTTATTGATATTTACAGGGGAATTTTTTACGATGTGGGCGCTGTCTGTTTACTCGCTTCATTCCAATCCTTGAAGCCAGCTGGCTGATAAGCAGTAAAATATTTGCTTTAAGATAGTCTACAGTGGCTGGGTTAATTTTTAGAGGACACAGTCGAAGATGCTGGTGTTTCGAACTGAGTTTTCCCCCCCATAGAGTTACACTGAACCCATATTAACATGGCCCGAGTGAGGGGCAGGGCTTTGTCTATTGTCAGGATGATCAGTCAGTCACAGTGGGTGACAGATGCATCATCACCGTCCTCCTCCCGGCCCTGACTTGGCTTTGTCTCCCTCCACCAGCCAGGGAGGACAAAAGGCGCATCAGGAGGTGGCTTCTTGTCTTGTCTTTTCTGCACTGTGTCAGGGTTGATGCTCATCATAGCTCGCATACACTCACAGCCACTTTTAGGGCTTTTGGAACAAGTGTTGGTGGTTTGACTGTCTTTTGGTCGGACTTTATATGACTGTCTTAATCCCTGGGTGGCTGAGCAGTTGAGGATTAATTACGGGTGTGTATTGGCTGTGGTTACACTGGATTGTCACTGGAAAGAAGTAAATGGATGGTTAAGGAACTGGCTGGATAACTTAATGTCACGCTGTTGCACACTTCACTCACACAAATATACTCTGTCACACTCTGGCCCCGGTTGAGCAAGCCGTCTATCTCCAGATCAGCTTTGCTTTTTCTGTGTGACAAGGTGGACCTGTTCTCAGTGTGCTGCCTCTCAACCCTTAATGCTAATCGCAGTTTACCCAGGTTTTGCCAAGACTCACACACACACTCAGGACACGTTTGATTTGTTGTGTTCTTTTATCAGACACGTCACTTGTCTTCAGCGTTCGCCTTTTTCTTGATGTGCATTTGCAGTAATTATTGGGTTTTGAACTGAGTCACAAGTATCTTTTGGCCGTGACACTGCCAGAAGGTTGAAATGAGGGAACTAGGAAATCTTTTTAATACACCGGCAGCACAGCAATAACTTCCGTGACTTCTGTGCCAAACCAAATATGCTTTTCCATTGATGTAGTTCTGTTGCAAACATCAGTCTCAATCACATTTTTCGGTCCAAACTCTGGGTCTTTTGATGTTGAGTGTTTATGATACAGATATTATTATTGATCATTTCATATCATCATATGAAAATGCTGTTTGTGTGCTCTGCAGCTGACTCACAGGCCATTTCCTCACCTCTCTGTGTAAGTTTGGTTTAATGAAAGATTATGGGGGACATTTGCTAGCTGGCATACTGGTAGCACAAAAATGCAGTTGGCCAAGCTTTATGTTGTTGATTTTATCCATCAGTTCTACCAAGTGTTGACCCCACGAGTTGTAGATGCCTTTGCCAGCTGACTTGTTTTGCAGTTCAGTGAGGGAATTTCACTTGTTGATTAGCACCAGCACAACACCAGCTGGATGTTGCCGGGTCAGATTCTTTCACTCTCTTTCTGTGATTGAAAATTGCTGACTGGAGATGATCTGCATTTAGAATGGCACTGGGAGCACTTCTCTTATTTCCTATTTATGCAAAATTGTCACAGTTGTTTTGCAAATATTGTTCAATCCCTCCATTTTTTTGGTTTGTTTTTCAACTCATTTTTGTTTTAGCGTAAAGCCAAGGGTATTCATGGATCTGTGAGTTCGACAGGATCGTATTTGAATAAAAGGGGATCCCACAGTAGGGCATAATTTGAATTTTTTGACTTTGCATGTAGCAGTTAATCCTGTGTTTGTGTTCACTTCAGAGGTAATGTGGTCAATATTTTACTATGACGTGTGTTATACGTAATTTCTCTGCTTCATTCAAAAAAAAAATCTGTCCCAACCCTTTCAGTAAATGCACGTTTGGCCTGTTGTATAGTTGCAGGGTACTGACAGTTTTCTACTGATGCTACCATTCTGCCAGTTTCTCAGCATCAGTAGATGCGTATTTTTACATGAATTTGACAGCTTTATTACTGTAAAAACATCCAGGTCTGTCGAAGTTAGCTGGGCTAATATTATGGAAATTTAACCCAAAATGTATGTTGCAGTAGAGGGTAGAAAATCTGTGTTGTTAAACAGGATTTGGTGTAAATCAAATATTGCGACAAGGCAATATAAGAAAAAATCAACAAGTAGAGAAATCTGTATTGTCTCATAGTACAAGATTTAATATTTAGTTCACCGACAAAATAGTTCAGCAATCCAGAAAAGAATTGCTGACTGGATTACAAACACTAGCTGGACTGAGTATCTCCTCTGCTTCGATGTGTGTCAGTCAGACACAGAAAGGTTGGCAGCAGATGTGTTTGAGTTTCAGTGTTGTAAAAAGCAGTGCCAGGACTCTGTAATTTTCTGGTTGACCTCCTGTTCTACATGTCATACTGAGAGTTTGACAATGATGATGACAGTCTCAGGCATTTGGATATAATTAACCTGCACTGAGACATGAATATGCATTTCTGCACAAACACAAACAAGTCCTGTGTGCTGTCTCTTCTGGGCCTTGAGTGAACTAAGCATAGAAGGACTGAACGAAAGCGTGCTGGGGTGACTAGTGGTGGTGGGGGTTGTTCCGGGATGTGAAGGGGGCGCAGGAGGGTGGGATGGTCAAGACAGACTCTCCTCTCTTCCTCCTGTCTGCTACGGGTGAATAGGTGATTATAGCAGCAGATGTGTCATTAGGTCTGAGCTGTATTCATGCGGATGCAGGGTGAGGAGGAGGGTGACGAGGAAACGCGTGGGGGGGCATGCTCACAGGAATCACGTTTCACTGGCGTTAAGTGAATTTATGGGATGTGCCAAGTTGTTTTCTTATCCCCCAAATACACTCGCACTCCTCGTTTCCTCACCCTCATCCACCACCAGCTGTCTTTCCATGGCATTGCGAGGCAGGAAGCTCTCTGAAACAATCACATACACAAGTGTCGGTGTACATGGCTGCTTGCTACTGTGAAACCTGTGGGGGAAAATGGGATTATTGCGTTTTAACACAGTATCTGCATAGACATATAATCACTTTTAACACTTTTCTCTTTGTGGAAGCACTTGGTTGTGGGGCCTGTTGGTGCACGCTTGGTGCAGAGATCGGATTACCGACTATGATAAGTCATCAGAGGTCTCCCTGGATGGTACGCAGGGAAACAGCGGGTACAGGAAAGCTTAACTGCTATTTATTACTGAGAAGAATGATTTAAATAAAATTTGCTAAATTTGCATTGCAGCCATGCTGATATGGTTCATGGTAGTATGCTGTCCTTTCCATCGGACTTTAAACTGTATCAGAATATCACATTTCACTGAAATATTTTTTTTTTCTTCCCAAGCAGCAGTTTGTCAATAAACCCAAGAACATGACTTGGCAATCAGGACATGCTTGACTGTAAATGTGTGTCTTGTAAGGCTCAGTGTTTCATGGTCAAAAGGTTTCATATGGAATTCAGATGTGCAAGTTTCACAGCTGAGAGTCTCCACCCACTATCCAAACTTGTCTGTGTCAGTCAGAAAGTGATTAGTAGCTGGGCTGCTGATCTTTGAGAAACAAGGACAGAGGCGTCATCAGTCACTCCTCTAGTCATCATCAGACTGAGAATGGTTTATCTCCCCTGCCACCCACCAAAGGGTGGAAACACATTTTTACTGTTAATCCCGTGGTGCTGCAAAAGAATATAGATAAAGATACATTATGGTCTGAATTGTTGGTGAGTAGTGCTTGAATTCATGTGAAAGTAAATTAGCAACGCTTTAGATTCATTTCTGCTGAAGTTGGCTCATGTTTTTGTGCCTACTTTGAAATTATTTGTCTCAATAAGCTGCTGAAAGGACCAATAAAAACTTAACATTTACAGTGTTTTATGTTTGGATTTTTGCTTAAGATAAATTGGCAACTCAGAATTGACATGTTTTGTTAATGAAAATTAGACTGCTATGGACTTTTTTGTATGGTACGTGTTTGAATGTCAAGTGCTGTGTATGTACACGTTGATAGTCCTCCCAGCCCACCCAGTGAGCAACTCACCACCTGAAGACTTCTGAAAAGCTCTGGAATAGCATGACCACACAGACCTGACTACCCTGCCTTGTAATTTGCCATTGTGTCAAGTTACCGTAAACTCAAGTGAGATTATAAAATGGAAACACAATTCTTGGTCACAGCACCCGAGCCTTGTATAATGTGAAAGAGGCAGGCATGGAAATTGCTTATCTAAGTGTGAAACTATGAAGCATGTTGTTTGTCTAGTTTCAAAAAGGAAGGCACTACAGCTGTTCCTATAAATACAAATCAGCACAATCTAATTGTTTAGTTGTGGGAATGGGTATTACAATAACACCTTCATGTCAGACACTGAGGTTAGCACAAGACTGTCGTGCAGATGTTTAAGAATCTGTAGCGTCTAACACGTTTAGGGAAATTTGATATAGCACAGATCAGTATAAGTTCTTACAGAAAGTGATTTGAAGTAAGTTTTTTTAGTGTTCTTTTCTTGGCTTAAAACCTAGAATTTCTTTCTCCTTTTCCATATGTTGTCTTTAAACTAACTTGTTATTTGTCTGTTATTTCCCAGGTGATGGCATGGTCATGTGTGCAGCCTGCGCTGTGTGTGTGGAGATGGTTTTAACAGACGCTGTTCTAGAGGACTCAGGAACACTGCACTGGCCTGGAGAAGCCTCATAAACAAACACACGACACACTTTTACACAAAAAGATTGACGTCGTGAAAAAGGACACAGACGTGCGGACACATAACACAAGCTTCACCTGAAGCATACACACATTACCAAACACTATCTGTGTTCTAGCTCCTCTCCTGTGTGAGAGTGTACTTTCTTTCCTTCCTGTCTGTCCCATCTTCACCGCCACCATGTCAAGCACCATCCGCCGGCAGATGAAGAACATGGTTAACAACTACTCCGAAGCAGAGAAGAAAGTCAGAGAGGCCACATCTAATGACCCCTGGGGCCCGTCATCCTCTCTCATGTCTGAGATCGCAGACCTTACATACAACGTGGTGGCCTTCAGTGAAATCATGAACATGATCTGGAAACGGCTCAATGACCACGGAAAGAACTGGCGCCACGTCTACAAGGCACTCACCCTGCTCGACTACCTGATCAAGACGGGCTCAGAGAGAGTGGCGTTGCAATGCAAAGAGAACATCTTCGCCATCCAGACTCTGAAGGATTTCCAGTACATTGACAGAGACGGCAAAGACCAGGGCATCAATGTCAGGGAGAAAAGCAAGCAGCTAGTGGTCCTACTCAAAGATGAGGACCGCCTTAAAGGAGAAAGGTAAGAGCCTTAAATTTGAATAGACACAGAGTAGTAAACATTTTAGGATTCATCTTGTATTTATTTATGAGTTGAGTGAACATTTAATGCTAACACACTGCTATGTCCTTGAAACTAAAATACTGTACAAGGCTGTGCCAAGCTCTGAGTTTACCAAGTGATACCTGATTCTGTGGGGTTGCAGATGTCACGGTGATAGCCCCCCTCCCCTCCCCTGTGGCCCCCTAAAAGTTGAGGATTTGAATCATCAGCCGTGAAGCCAGTGTTTCAAATTACATGTCGTTGGTCGAGGCAGCAGACTTTATTCACCATTGTTTCTGCTGACGGCACTGCTGTTCAGCACTGGCAGTGAAACCTAGCAAGGTCGACCAAACCACACCTGAACCATACCAGACTTTTGCACATATTCAAGATGCAGTGGAATTTCTCTGCAGACTGTTGACATTGAAATGTTGAGCTATGATTGATGCATTGAAATTCCTTTTTATTTTATTACAGCATATGTAGTAAAAGTTTTACGATAGAGAGTGCATCTAAGTTGACAAATTTATAATGCTGTGTTTGTTTGTATTACTAGATACAGGTTATGCATTACTAGAATTCTGCTTGTAATGATACAAGTACAGTTATGAAGCTTTTACCCTGAGAGATGGAGAAATTTTGGGTTATGCTCATTTTTTCCCCACACCTGTTGCTGTAAAGACTTGATCCGTTGAAAGTCATGCCATTCTGTTATGATGTTGTTCAGTCATTTACAAAGTTGACAAAAATTAGGGTTTTTCTGTACTTGCACATTTATACTAATTTTTGTTTCATTTTAGAATTGAAACCATTTGAAACCCTGGTATTCAGGGTGGTTTTGACAATAAATTTCATCTCAAAAGCTCGAACCTTTAGGACTTGATGCTAGAGGTATAGAACAGAATGGAACAGAAATACTTTATTAATCCCTGAGGGGAAATTTGGTTATTACAGCAGAAAGAGTAACGTTACCACCAGCATAAATACAGATCAATAAGCAAAAATATGCAGTAGGTAAAAATAAGCAATAAAAAAAATATAAAAAGTATAATGTACACTCTGAGAGAAAGTATCCTATGTGAAATAAGTAAGTACAAATGTTAAAGGTTTTAAGAATTTTCCCTTGAGCCAAGATGATTGAACATATACTGTTATCCTTGTCATCCTGCTAGGTCTCAGGCTTTGAAGACCAAAGAGCGTATGGCCCAGGTGTCCACAAGCGGCAATCAGATGGGTTTTGGCCGAGGCTCATCTCAGCCCAACCTCTCCACTTCCTATAGCGAAGAGTACGGCAGATCAGAGGGCTCGCCTGCTTCCTACCATGGCTGTGAGTATTAGCATGTAGTTACCATACAAACACATACAGCTCATTTCATCTACAACAAATGTAAGGCCACATACTCCGTTACTGTTATTGTGTCCCCGTTGGTGTAACTTTGGCCTACATCCTGAAAACTGCCCCTCCCCCTGTTCTGTCTCTGGCTTGCAGTCCTGCAGTAGAGCTGCATTCCTCAGCTCTCTCTGCCTTTCTCTCACACACACACACACACACACACATGCACACAGAAGAGGAAGGAGAGCCCCCCCTCCATCATCTTTCATCCACATGACAGAGGAATCTGCTCCTCTTTTCAGTGATACACTCATTTCTCTAGAGACAGAGTGACAGTGACAGACAGTGTAGCAGGGTAGACAGAGGGCACGGAGGGTCAGTTTATTGAATCTCAGAGGTCTAATCTAAGCAGGGTATCATGTCACATGCATTACTCTATCAGTGAACAAATATTATTTCGGTGGACGTGCACTTGGTGACATTTTTTGGTTATGAGCGATGATGGTCTTGGTGTTTCTTAACTGGGTTCACACCAAAAAATGAGGCCTGATTGGGAGTTTGAGTTCAAATAGGCTGAAAGAATGATGGAGTGAAAGGGAGCTAGATTTGAAAAGAAGCTGAAATCACAGTCAGGAAATGGGGTAAGGGACAGAGGGGTAAGAAGAGTGAAAATGGAATGAAAGAGTGAACTCTGGCCTCTTTTCCTTTCACACTCTGACCCCCAGTCCTTTGTACACAGCAGGATAACTGTGTGTGTGTGCGTGCCTATGGGTGTGTATCTGTCTCTTGCCATGCATGTGGTTTGAGCTTGCGTTGATCTTGCGTGAAGCACGGGGTGTGCGCTCATCTTTTGCTTTGTGGCCCACATTCCTGTGTTATGTTTGAGTGTGCGGCTCATAGGCGGAAGCTCCAGCAGCTGAGTCATCAGTGGAGAAAACTGATGGAGCGGCGGGCCAATGGGAGTCAGGCTGGGCTATCGCTGTGGGAGTTGCCAGGGGGGATTTTTGGGATTCCAGTCGAACTTTCCGAGTATTGTTGTCCAGACAGGGTGTGAATGAATGGCCGAGCAAGTGTGACTGCAGGTGTTACCCCTCGTCTCCAAAGTGTCCCAAATCATCTGAAATTTGCTTTATGAAAGGTGCTAAAATGTCATAAATATAATACAGATTTTTGTATTTTCACTGATTTCACATGCTTAATACTATTTTTTTAATGTTTATAATTTTGAGAGTTATTTGTGCCTGTCATCCCACACCCACACCTGTGTGTCTGAGTGTATTTAATAACACGTGCATCTATGTGAAAGACCCTAAATGTATTCTTAGACTGTAATTTCCCCGAGGTTAACCAACAAATGGCAATAGCAGGTTTTTCTCTCGTTTTTTTGTTTCTATTTCAATGATGCGTTATCATTACGGTGAAAATGTCTATCTCAGTGATGTTTATGACCCATAAAATACAGATATAAAAAACAAAGAACTAGTTCATTAAGACAAAGTCTGCAAGTTTTTGTAGCATGTGTGTTTATGCATGTATGTATGGTCTGATATGAGCCAAGGCTTCAGGTTTTGCAATCTTTTCTCAGATGAATGCTAAACTGTACATAAAGTAAATTTTGTAGTTTATCTGCTTTGATTGTTTCTTATCAAGTTTCCTGACTTTATATTGAAGTTTAAGTCTTACCTTAGTTTCAGCATTTTGTTAATTTGCAATGTCATTAAACATACAAACAGCAGAAATGAAGATGATCAGAATTAACTTTTTAGACAGCTGACAAATGGTAGAGGAAATGGGGAGACGGCTGATCCAGAAAATCAAGCTCTTTGAGATTTTTCTGCTTGCTGGCAGAGCTGTGCGTGTACAGAGTGCCAAGAAATTGTGACTACCCATATATGGTCCATTCCCACAGTGGTGGGCAAGAAACTGGTGTTTTAGTTGGCTTTGAGTTTTGTTTATTTGTCTTTCAGACTCGCTACTACCAAGTGTTGCACTGGCTGCTGCTTTTTGCCAGTTCAGTCTGTCTTAAAGCTCAGTGGCTCAAAACTGCTTTTCAAGCCGTCTTTTGTTGCTTTTGCAGTTGTTTCTGGAGAAATTTAAAGACAGCTTTTGATGGAAGGGATGCTTTTGTGTTTCTTAATCACAGATATTGGCAAATCTACAAAAGAGACATCATGTTGCCTGAACATCAAAGTAGGGTTTATGGGGGTATTTGTTTTGCTCATTTTGTCAGATAAACCCATATCAATCCAGCATGTTCTCTCTTTGTTAGCACTGGTACAGCTGTGTTCACTGTCTATTTAAAGCAGACATGTAGCTGATGTTGAAGCCATGAGTCAAGTTCCATCAGCTAAACAAACACACCTTCACCCCTGGTTGCTTTCCCTGGACATACATAGCCTGGAGACAGAGCACTGGGGACATGGGTTTGACAAGGACCAAGTAAGGCAGGAAATGAGAAATGTGGAGACTTGAACAAAGAGACAAGGTTCCAGATCTGAGGCTGAAGCTGCGACACAGATGAAGTATTTTTTGTAGGAATATACAATACTGTGCTAAATGTTTCACACATCAGTCCTAAATTCAGTCTTGGGCATGACAGTGTCCCTAAACGTACTGCCACAGTCATCAAAACTATCTTCAGCTAGAAGAAGAAGGTGTCCTGCAACAGATGGCATGCCCCCACAGAGTCCCTATCTCAACATCTTGGAGTTAGTGTGGGATTATACAGAGACAGAGAATTGGTGCTGTCTCACAGGCAGTTTGTTTTTTTTCTTCAGTTTACTGAACTTTATATAAGGCCAAAATATTTGCACGGTTTTTTATGCTTCATGCAAAAATTAAACTGTAATGTCGCTTCATATTTTAAGAACACAATAATGGGCTCAATCTGTTATTATATTATTAAGGCATTAGGTTGGCAGCGTCTTTCTTCAACCATTTCACAGAAGGGTCAGGCCTTTTATTTTTACGTAGGAAGTGTCTGTTTTTGTTCCATCTTCTCATGGTGGAAACATTTGATGTGGTAAAATTACTGTTTATAGAAAACCTGCTGATGTGATATGTAATGCCGAAAATATCTTCAAAAAAGGATGTCAGTCAGAGCGTGAAGTTTCATGGTTCGTCGTGTCAGATAGTGAAACTAACCATCAGTCTTTCCCCACGTCATATTTGAGTTAGTGGTTTTTTTAGGTCTTGCATACATGCATATGTTTTGCATATATTCAGAATATATCAGTATAATGCAATATTATACATTCTTTTAATTAGGATGTGCTGAGTATTGAGTATGTGTGCATGCAGTATGTTTGGGAGTCCATTTCAGCAGCAGAACAAGTCATGTCTGGTCCGTGTTCAGAACAAGGCAGATTGTGCACATCACTTTTTTTGCAGTATATGCTGGTCATTATGGATTAAACATCTCTGCATATGAATCATCACATAGAAAATAACCAATTAAGCAGACTAAAAACTGTAAAAACACATTTGCACACCCACAGCATTCACACAAAAATGAACAAGCAGAAGGTGTGACTTTGCATAAAGAGAAAAGTCAGAAAGGATGATGGCCAATATGGTAATTCCTATGGAAACGACAGCGTTATTGTTTCCAAGCTCAAACACACAGTCGCACTTTGAATTGAAGAAGACGGCATAGGCTACCTTGATGACGTCTATTTATGATGTCATGCCTGTCTCCTGGCCAGATGGCATGCGTGTGTGTTTGCTCGCCACGTGCAGTGTCTGTGTTTTTCTGTGCTTCCACATGGCCCGAACGTAATCCAATAAGCTGAATGGACTGTCGTTGCTCACATGCTCACTGAAGACCCATAATCACACATGCTCATACAAACACACTGCTCTTCCTATACAGTGTAAATAAAATGTGACTTGTTTTGCTAGTCCAAAATGTATGATTGTGTTTATTGTAACAGCATTTGGCTTTGGAGGATTAAGGCAGAGGATTTCAATAGCCATTATACTGGCTACAATAAAAGTATGTGTTGCTTCCCATGTAACAATGATGTTGACATAGATTTTGTGTCTGTTAGCCACGTCTCCCAATGCGGGTTCAGAGCTGGAGCAGGCCAGACCTCAGACAAGCGGAGAGGAGGAGCTACAGCTGCAACTTGCGCTCGCCATGAGCAGAGAAGCTGCCGAGCAGGTACATATACATGGTCACTTACACACATGCCAACATGGCAGAATCCATATTTGCCATTTCTTTTTTTTTCTTCTTCTCTCTTTGTGTGCCTGTTTCCAGTCAACAAATTAAAAGTCTGCATCAATTAGCTCTCTGGACCCCAAGCAGTTTCTGGGTATTTTTTGCTCTTGCAACATTTTTACTCACTGTGAGATGATTTTTCATGGCAACATGAAGTCCTGCAGCTCTATGGAAACAATGCTACGATGGGTAGAAGTAGAGAGAACTCAAAAATGTATTTTGTGTAGTATAGCAAAATTATAATGGTGTAAATCATAAAAGAAAAAACAAAAGTTGAATTTTTTGATGATTGATTTTTACCAAAATTGAAAACCCCTGAGGCACCATGTGCAACATTTTTCATAGTGCTCATAGATGATATCAATGCTGGAAAAATATGGTGGCTCTACATAGCAAAAATATTTTACCACTTACTTTTTAAAATTGTTTCCATTCTTGTCTTCTCTCTGCTCTGTGTAAACACTGACTGCAGTTCAGCCCAGTTCAGCCAAAAAGTCCCTGAAGTCCCGTTGGCCACCACTTAGTCAATCGTGGCTTCTTGGTTTTACGAAGAAGCATGGATCTTTTTTGTTGTGCACATGGTTTATTTTTAAATCCAAAATTATTAAATGAAACGTTGAGCAAAGTGATGATGGTAAAATATTGTGATTTTAGCCTTAAATTTGGTTACACTTTCAGATGAACATAGCATTGGAAAGTTGAAAATCTGAGGATTCTTTCTGTTCTTACAGTTTCTTGCTCTGACAAATAGTGCAGTTTTGGCGATTTATAAAAACAATACATGATAACCTGGGTTCAGAGGGTAAAAGGTCTTGATTTTGAAAAAATATAAAATGAAAATTAGGTAAAAAAGTATCTTTGATTAGGCACCAATTCTGCAAATGTCAACAAAACTACTCAATCTAATTTTAAGAAGAAATGAAAGATGTTGCCAATTTGCTGCTAGTGCTAACTGCGCTGTGTATGTGTGTTTAGGAGGAGCGTATACGCAGAGGGGACGACCTGAGACTACAGATGGCCTTGGAGGAGAGCAAGAAGGAAGGTCCTGGCTCAGCAAAACTGGCCAAGAAGAAGAGAGAGGTAAAAAATGCATACAAACGTGGAGACTGGGGTGACTCAGTTATTCCATTATCATAAATATGCTTCTGAAATAGTCTTGTCTCTCCCTGTCCTCTTTTTCTGCCTGACCCTGTCTGCTCCTTCAGTAGCAGTAATGAAACCACTAACTGGCTGCAGACTGCCTAGTTAACTCGTCATTATTCTGCCTGAATAGCTGGCTGGCTGGAGTTTGAGGGCAGACAGAGCTGAAGTGTAGAAGAAGTAGGCTTGGATGACCGTGGCTCATATTTTTTTCAATATATGATGACATCTGCTATCCCTGTGTTTGAACAGTAATTGTATTGTAGCAGATAATGGCCAGAAGATGATACTTTCTACATTTTTCCTCCTTCTCTGTTCCCTCTCTATCCTTACTCATTCCATTTATACATTTCCTCATTCGTCTGAATGCTTTCTTTTCTTTAATCCAGTCTCCTGTCACAGTTTTTCTTACATGTTCTCTGTCTCTTTGTAGCCACAGTCGTCTTTGATGGATCTAATGGATGTTCCAGAGCCTGGTGCCAGTGCTGACCCATGGGGCCCAGGGGCCAGAGCTGGAGCTGGAGCTGGAGCTGGTGCTGGAGCTGTGGCTGGAGCTGGAGCTGCCGCTGCATCAGCAGACCCATGGCAGCCTTATGGTAAACACACATAGATACTCTCACATGAATGGTCACGTCATATGATGGCCACATACATACTGTCATCATTGAGAAGTACCGACTTAGTTCACTGTGTGTGTGTGCGTGCGTGCGTGTGTGTGCGTGCGCATGTGTGTGAAAGGCATCTCTGCTCTCCACCTGCAGCTTGTAGGACTGTGACTCTTTGTTAAGTAGGAATGCTGCTCCACTGGCCCAGCAACATTACTGCACTGAGAGTAGAGGAAGGGGGAGGGTGTTAGAGGATGATATTGTGAAGGAAAGGAGTGTGGAGGCTCGTCAGTGCTGGGAGGGAGGCTTGGGGAGTAAGAGATGTAATACCCTATTCAGACTGGGATAATCATGAGAGTGGGAGCATGTGTGTGGAGTGAGATTTACCTGAAATGTAGATTATCTAGTAATGTTTAGCATGTTAACGTGTATGGAGCTACACTGCAGACTGGAATCATTAGTGAGAAGGAGGGTGACAGCTGTCTCATGAATGAGCCTAATGGGGGTCAGCACATTACATTGAACTTGCATCTTCCATCGTCCCCATTTGTCCTTACATTTACCCTTCTTCCGTCACTAAACCTCCCCCTCTCTCCTCAGGCTCTGCCCCTAGACCAGCAGCCCCAGTGGACCCATGGGGTGCACCTCCTTCTGTCCCACCCATGAAGAGCAGCGATCCCTGGGCAGCAAACTCCACTCCTGCCTCCGACCCGTGGGGCTCTGCAGCAGCCCGCCCCAAGACTTCCAACACAGGTGACGATGAGGGAAAACACATTAGTTCAGTTACTAGACATTCCGTTACATTCAGCCGCTACAACCTCAACTTTACATCCACCAAGGAGGTTGTTATCTTGCCATCCGGAAGCAATGAAGTTGAGTTGGCGATGTATCGATATACCTTTCTACATTTTCTCTGTTTTATGAATGAAAAATTACATCTAATCGCTGGCTGGCTAATAACTTGAAGACTCGAATTTTATGCTCAAACATTGCACAGTCCCGCATGTTTATGCCCGTCTGCATGCTTTGAGTTGCTTATTGTGTTCATTTATATCTGTTACTTTACCAAATTATCCATACTCATTCATACTTGTGTTGTCTGTTTCCATCTGTCTTTGTGTGTGTGTGTGTCATCTGTCTGTTAATGTGATTTTTGTGTGCCCTCTGTGAATGTGTGTGTACCCTGTGTATGTATGCATTGTCTCCTTCCAGGTAACTTTGACCTGTTCAGTGCGTCCAATGGTACGTCCAAAGAAGACTTCTCAGAGTTTGACAGCCTGCGTTCTTCCTCCTCTGTCCCCACTGGTACTCACCCTGTCTTTGTCTCTCTAATGACACGGAGTCTGTGTTGTTTTTCCTCAGTGTCTGAAAAGATGCCTGTTGCAGACGTACATGTTTCTGCAGGGCACAGACACACATGTCTTGTCTTTGTATGTAGATAGCACCAGACGTGAGCAAAGAAGTGTTAGTACTGCAAATCCAATCAAAATTCTGCAGCGATTATATCTAAGGGTGGAAAATTAGCTGTTTGCTCAGGTCTGGTTTCATCACTGTGGTGTAATCTGATGCTGCTTTTATGTGTGTGTTGCTCAATACATTTTAGACCTGGTTCATCCCGTTATTGAAACCCTCTCAGATCTGTTGTCATACTTGCAAAATCTTGTCTTGTGCACCTAAATCAAAAGCAATTTTTACATTTTTTTAAATTCAACCCATTCAGGTTGGTGTCTTATGAGAGGGTTCCCACGGATAGTTTGGCACAGGTCTAACTGTTTTCTGTAGTGCTTAAGAGTGGGAGGGTGACATTGGTGTCAGACTTTTGCTCTAGCTCATCACAAACACAACTACTGATACAGTCATGCACAGGGTTTACTGTTAGAATCCACTCTGGCTAAAATGTACAAGATTTACATGGTGTCAGTACACATTAGCACAGTCTGATCTTATCATGGTCATTTTTAGCTCTGCTCTAGCTTAGTTCCTGGTCTGTGACAGTTGTCATCTTTGACATTTCCTTGTTTGTGTGGTTACTGGCATGCTGAGTTTGTGTGTGTGTCTATTTGTGAGTGCATTAATGAATGTCTCCACTGCTGTCTGACTGCTGCTATAACAAACAGCCTCATAATCGCACTTTCTTATCATTTTATTGCATCAGCTCATTTTTATTTTACAGTAAATGTGAATGTGGTTGCACTTGTGCAAATGGGCACACTTGTGTGTACTAATGAGATGGTGAATTTCGGACATCAAGAGTGGACAGCAAGAATAAGGCAAAAAAAATATTTGAAATGATACTCTTAGGTGTCACAGACGAACTGGATAATTTGATGTACCTGAACCATGTCTACATTATAACAGAGGCGCAGTGGTCTCTGCATCACAAGTTCAGATGAGAAGATGTTATTCACACTCAAAAAGTAAGTCTGTCATGAGTAAAATACGACTGCTGCTCTGCTGTCATTCTTCAGGTGATGGGGGCGTAGCATCCTCCCTCCCCTCCCAGGTCAGTCTGGCTAGCAGTGGCAGCCTGGACCTCTTTGACCCTCTGCCCACATCTACTTCTGTCACCACAAACCCAACCAGGAAGACTCCAGAGTCCTTCTTGGGCCCCAATGCTGCCCTGGTCAATCTGGACTCCTTGGTGACCAAACCAGCTCAGCCTGCACCAGTCATCAACCCATTTTTGGCTTCAACAGGTGGGAAAGCAAAAAATAAATAAATAAAATGATGTGATGTCTTTCAGAAATGTTCTGGCTTTATAATGTTTTTACAGATTGTATGTCATGTGTATTTTAAAAATCTTACAAACGTGAAATTATTTTGTTGAATAAGGACAGGTTAAGATCACAGCTTTTTAAGTGAATGTCACAGACAGGGTTTTTTTTTGAGAATGTAAACATGATACTTAATCCGTACTGATTAGCTAAGAATGTGCTAGTGAGAGAGTGTAGTCACTAAGCCAGGAGAAACATGGACATACACATGCAGGCCTGAGCACACAGGCAGTCACAGACGGCTGCGCGGTTTAATGCTGAATCACTGGCCCTGCCCTGCCTTTACTAGTGCAAACTCAGTGGGCAGACATATGAATCACACTGAATTCTCTCCATAAGATGACAGTAGCACGTTTTCCTGTTATATGCCTACCCTAAGTAGGATCTCATTTAGTCTACTAAGGCCTTTTCATGTACTCCAATTACTATATGAAGTGCTAAACATGTATTATTCATCTTTATTCAGGTGGCTCTGCTCCAGCTCCAGCACCCCATGCCAACCCCTTCCAAGTGACCCAGCCAGCTCCCCCCACCCTCAACCAGATGCGCGTCAGCCCAATGCCCTCTGGCTTTGGCGGCATGGCAGAGCCCATGTCCCTCTCCACCATGCCCGCTCAGCCCATCACCATGGTCCCCCTGGCAGGGATGGCCCCCATGGGCCGCGTCATGCCCGGAATGGGGGTCGGTGCTGTGGGAGGGGTGGGGACGAGCCCAGGGATGAGTGCGGGAATCCCAGCCTCCATGTCCATGCCCCAGCCACTGATGAGCATGCCCCCCCAGGCTGGGGCGCAGCCTGCCGGAACCACCAACCCCTTCCTTTTGTGAGGGGCTGACTGGGGGACAACTTGGCCCAGAGTAACCCCTCCTCTGTCTTCAACTTCAGCTCCTTAAGAAGCTTCAAAATGAACAAGGAGATGTCTTATCCCATTTATCCATTTATAACCAACTCCTAGCCAGGTCGCAGCCTGGCCTCCTCCAGCCCTGCCACACTCCCTTCCTCCTGTCTTTCTTCCTCTTTCTTTCTCTGCTAAAAGCTGCCTAGTCCTGTGTGTTCCATACTGATGTAACGATGATGTTTATGACCACAAAGAGTTTGCTTCTGTCTACAGACTTTAAAGAGTAGCAGTGGTGTTTACAGTTTTTCCACCGAGGCAGGACAGGACCCAGTCTCTCCTCCCTGTCCTCCTTTCATTCACTCGCCTCTTCTCCCTAACTTCTTCCCTTAGGACTGCTCTTTTCCTCTTCTGTGGTGGAGTGACAGGAGAGTTTGACTGTACCAATGCCAGGATCTTATCTCTTCACTAGAGCTAATCTTTTATAAGCCCTGTCAGCTGGTGTTTGTGTGTGTGTGTGTGTGTGTGCGAGTGAGTGCACATCTCAGTACTTTTACACTGTGTATATTCCAGTGAGTTTTACTTACACACACTGGAGTAAGGATGAGAGATGGTCAGATGTGTTTATACTGTGTGTGTGTGTGTGTGTGTGTGTGTGTGTTACAAAGCAGGAATTTTGCACAATTTTTTGCTTTTTTTTTGGTTTTCTTTCTGCGACTGTTGGGCTCACCGTTACACCTTAGCTTAGGGAGGAAGTTTAGCCGCTAAAACGACCGAGACGACACAAACTGCCTCGGCTCTTGGTACCACTCAGTCACAACTCTCGTCTGGTCACTTCCCTTCACCTTGGACCTTTTTCTCAGACCCTCCATGTGAACTTCAATTAACAATGAACGCTTCTCAGAGGAGATAAAACCCCTCTTTTTAACTCCTAGAGGTTGAAAAGATGAGTAAACGCAGTTGTTCTTTTTGTTTGTTTGTGTGTGTGCATATGCAGGTGTACTGTTACTGCTCCGATACTAACAGCTACATGTTGATGTATTTGCCACTGAGTTTCGCCCAGTGTGTGTGTGTGTGTTTAGAGAAAAAGACACGAACTGTGATGGCATCAGTATTTTTGCTATCTGAACATGTGGATGCAGCGAGGCATCTTGGGGCAGTTGTTTTTCTTTTAAGTTTGTTACTAGGGTCAAAGGGATGAGGGAGGGTTGTGTGTCTGAATGTGTGTGTGTGTGTTTGAAGTTTGTGTGAGAGATACATTTAGCTTCCAAGTGTACTTTAATGAGCATTTTTTTCCCATTTCTCACTCAGTTAAGAGGAAACTGACTTAGAATTTGCTTAAGTTAGTTTCTGAAGTGCAACTAAAACAAGGGGTAATTTAGGCATCAGCAGCCTTAAGTGTGTGTCTGTGTGCGAGCGTGTGTATGAATGTGCAACCATTTATCAAGGAATGTTACCATGGTGACAAGGTTGCGAAGAAAGCTCCAGGTTTAAAGGGCATGTCAGCCACTCAGTGTTGTGAAGAGTTTACCTCCGACTGGATTTGCTCTGGCTAATCTATTTACAAGAACATTACCATGTAGACACACACTCTCACACACACACACTCTCTCGAACGGGGCTGTTCCAAGATCAGATTATTGATAGCACAGGGAATCCCGCAGCAAACAACAGCGAGTCATGTCTTGTAAACAAGCAGTTGTTAATTTTGTTGGTTACTTTTTGTTGTTATTTACTCGTTAGATGTAAATCCATAGCCAAGCCTTTTCTTTGAGTTTTGGAGCCGTGTACTAGCTAAGCCATGTGTCATCTTTATTCTCTCTTTTGTCTATTTTCTGTCATTCTAGTTTTTTCACCCTATGGGTAGGCTATGTAATTCTCTTCTCTTAGAAGCACAACTGTTACCAAAGTCATAGCGACTGTGATTTCTGAGGATGCCGTACTTTGAACAGTAGGGTCACACTTCACTGACATTTTTTTTTTTGTTGGTCTATGGATGCTCATGGTATCACAGACTCCATTGTTAAATTGTTTTATATTTGAGAGCTATTTTACATTTTGTTCAGAGTTTGTCTAAGAAAGTGTTACTGTTGGCTGAATATCAGCACATTTACTGACAGCGAGATGAGCGTCTCTCTCTCTTCCATTGGTTGATGAAATACAGCTAAAGATGAGTTGCACCTGGTGTTTAGACCCCTCTTCTCTTTAAGTCACTGTCGTCTCCTCAGCTCTGTCAGTATAACTGCCTGTGTTGTCACTGAGGAAGACTTTTTCCCCCTCTTATGGTGTGGGTTGGCGCCCCCTCATGGTGTGCTGTGGTATGATAGCTACACCACAGGATTGTGGATGTTTCCACTTAACGCAGACCTTCATTTCTCTCAGGCAAAAGGAGGGGCATCTCCAGCTGTGTGTATGAATTTGATGATGACGCTGACAGTGGTGGTGGTGATGATTTTTTTTTTTTTTAATGCTTGGGGTCTTGAATGAATGGATGTTACACTTACTTGCAGACCAGCAACGTTTTTAATCTCAACTAAATATATGCAAAAATTGGAGTTGGAAAAGCGAAAAAGATAAGACTTTAGCGCTTGACGTGTTTTGCAAAGTTAGATTTGCTAATAAAGTCTTGTTTATTGAAAAGCTACTATGATATTCTAGCTGAGACGTGTCACTTTCTCACTGGCCTGTATTTCACTGCGGCCTGACCTTAAACTTTACTCCAGTGATTGTGGAAAAGTTTGTTATTGATGCATTTTAAAAAAAAAACAAGCCTTTACAGTTTTTGAACAATTTGAACACTCCCAAACAGTCAGACGACACTGCAGTTGAACACTTTTTCTTGATCCCTGGCAGCAGTTTCACAGTCGTGGCAATGGTGCAGTGAAAATGTGGCCTGTGTGTAGCGAGCTCCTCTGTTACTTTATGTATTCACTATGCTTTTATCAAGAGGACTAACTGACCTTATGGGCTGTCTGTCTTTATATGCATAAAACAGCCTCCTTTATTCTTTTTCATGTTTGTCTAGTTACCCTTCTCATAGTACTGGGAGCAGGCTGCTTTTTTATTGGATACGTGCTCAACCCGTTGGCATTATAACTGTATAATATAATTTATCATTTGTACTATTGTAACATACTGTTCTTCTGTATACCTTATTATTCTGTGTAATGGGTTTTTGTAGGAAAAGTCATTGTGGTATTTTAACGGCATCTAAACAAACGAACGCAGCAGGCCGCACCCTGTTGGATGAGGACAACTGTAGCTGCATCGGTTCAAAATAAAATGTGTATCACTTCAGCTCTGTAACACGGGTGTCTGTGTCCTTGAATTTTTTTTTTAACCAAATGGTCAAAACTAACAGTTTCACGTGAGACTTTTGGTGAAATTTAGATTTATTTTTTTTAAAAAGTTTATAAAAATAGTGAAGCAGGACAATAGAAAATGTCTAAAAACTATGATCACATTGAAATCATTGCAGTATTGTGGATTTACATACTATCAAAGAGGTAAACAAATAAATTAGTTGATGTGAGTGTTGTGTGTGTGTGTGTGTGTATTTTGGCAGACAAAAAATGTCCATGTGGAAGAAGAATTGGGGGGGACAGGTTAATTGTTTCAAATTTCCAGCAGTCTCTTGTTGTTACATGTTTTACTGTTGTTCCTCTGTCGACCAGCCAGATGTGACCGACGGTACGTTTGCAGGGCTTGATGGTCCGGTGTCGTATCCCATTTTCTTCATGTCTTTCGTCATGATGTGAAAGGAGACTGTGACGAAGCCTTGAGAACAAACCCTGGTCACTGCAACGCAAAAATAACACGTTTGTTATGTTAAAGTAGAAAAGCTTGTAGGAGCAATCTGAGAGCTGCTGTGCTACCAATATGCACATATGCTTCACAGACCTTCTCTGCCTTCACCCTGGGCCACCACCTTAGGGTCTGTGTACTCGGGCCGCCGTCCCAACAACCAGCTAAACAGAAGAGGAAAACACGTTAAAAACTCTAAAGTTAAAGAAAGGCACTGAAGCTCAGAGTAAACTGTCTCGTCCTGGAGTCCTGTATACAGTTTAGACTCTACAGTTGCCACACATGGGGTTAATGATATCCTTTAGGTTCAAGATGGACATTATTATGTCAGTATCATCCTACTCTGTTGATTTAAAACTATTTGAAGATAAAGATTTTGTCAACCAATCACAAAATAGTAAATATTTGCCTCTCACACAGGAAAGTGATGCTGTATTGTTTCCTAAAGCTACAGGGGCATTGGTGTGTTTAGAAAAAGAAAAGTAAAACCAGGTAGTGTGTGAGCAAGAGAGCGCACCACCTTTAGATACAGTTTTAAGCAGAAGTCTGAGCTCCCTGGATAGATTGGACAGTTTGCTGATATTTTTTAAGCAACAAGAAGTAGATTTTCAAATGTTGATGTACTGTTGCTTTTCTTTCATGACCCTGGCATGTGAAAAGGTTTGGGAATTTTCCCCCACTCTGTCCACTTGAAGTTCTGAGATATTTTTAGGCTGCCCTGGAATGTACAACAGTTTTAAGATATATGAACAGAGGTTAAATAAACTTCATGTCAGGAGACTGTGAGGGCCATTCCAAAAGCTTCATCTTGTGTTTCTTCAAGAACTTTGTTGTGAATTTTGAGGTCTGCTGTGGATCATTATCCTGTCACAGAAGCTAGCTGCCGCTTTTCACTTTCCCATTTGATAAGTGCTTTGATACGTGCTTGCAGCATTTATTTGCTTTGTAGGCATCAGTTAGCTTCAGTCAGTTGCTTAGAGGACCCCATGACTCTTGAGAGCTACTGAAAAGTTTGAAGATTCAGAATGCATCAAGCTTTGTAATTATTAGTTGAGGTCAAGGATTGTATGTTCTTCTTCATGCCAAAAATCAACAACATATGTCATTTTCCCAGGGCTGCCAAAAGACTTGCAGCATACAACTGCACGCTCCAAAGTTGCAGATATGCATTTGTGAATCTCTAACAGCCTATTGCTAGAAAATGAAATTGACAATGATATCTGTGTGTGTGTTGCTATGCACTGATAACAGCAGCATCTAGGCCAAGGACTGTATCCTCAGTTGGAGCTGCATACACACACACACACACACACACACACACACACAGACGAACAGTAAATATTTGATAATGCTCTGGGATCAGCTGCTTCTCCCCAGCAGGCAAAACTCATCAGATACAGCCCCGTAGCTGCTGCAAGAGAGAACTACACACAAAATATTCACACATCTCACCCTGTGAACTTCTGAAGCCTCCACGTCGGCTCTGGAACGAACATGGGGATGGTTCTTGTATGTCTGGGGAATAAACACCAATTACAGTTTGTTATCTTTTTAAATATGTGTTCTATATACTGTAGGTCTATTTAATGAAATTAGAAATACAGTAGCTACTTGCTTTAAGGAGGTGTGTGACTTTCTACTCACAAATATCTTGGATGCAAGCCCTAGTTGTACTAAAAATCATTTTTCTTCTCATTTCTCTGTTTTGTGCCACTTAATTTCCTCCACCCTCCTGACTGTGAACCAGAAATCAAGCTGAATTCACCTTGCAGAATTTCTAAAATGCATCTCAAGGAGAAATGAGGCCTGCCAGAGAGCTGTGTGGTTTATCCTCATTGTATCCTTTACAAAAGTCTTTTTGGCACCCGTGATGTAAAAAGGGGCTTGACAGCACAGGAAATACCAACCATAGCAGGATCTTGAGTCTACAAAGGTAAGTACATTTAAATGCGGTAACAAAACAACTGACTTGCCACATGTACAATTTGACATTGCTTTAAAATGGCAGCTTTGAAGCCAGAATGTCTCATTTTGTCAAATGCCTGTTGCTTAGACTCATCTCTCCTCATGCAGCGTTGTTATCTCCTCAAGGACAAGAAAACAAGCAAAGGAATAAAGGATGTACACACTGAGAAATGAGAAGAATGGTAAGTTTTGGGTAGGATGTGCTTGATAAATAAAAAACAAGAGGAAGGTGATGGTAGTAATACTGACTGTCCAGGTGTGAAGGGGACGTGTGTTGCTCCGTAGCCTCTGACCACATCATTGCCAAACACATCTGGACCATACACACTCACCACTAGCTGAGGCCCTGGAAAATAAACAGGTATCACAAATTAATAATCTGTACAAACCTGCAAAGTTTTACATTTGACTTCTTAAAGACTAGTGGAGTATAACCGGTGACATTTCACCATCATCACGTGGGTAATGCTTACATCCAGAAGGATTTGTGCTCTTAAATGTCGTTTCCAGTGGGAAGTTCCATGTTAACCTGTGTGAAGATTGGCTGTTTTTACTGGTTATTTGTGTGATGCCTTCCTCCAACCCCTAGAGGGAAACAAACACATAGACTTTAACATAATGTGATGAACAGACATGTTTTTGAGGTTCTTTTTAAACGGGGGCATGCATGTTAACATGTGCTATATTATAATTACACGTTTCTGTACTGGAGTAAATGTCCCATAACAGAACAATAACATATTTTACAGCTATACTGTCACTTCACCTTTAAAGAACTTTCTGTAGTTTTACATTAAAATAGTAAGGATCGACCTATAAGTTTTTTTCTAAGATTGATGCCAATTATTAGTAATCAAAGGGACTGATTACTGATTTAAAACAATATACACTAAATGTTGCATTATTTTTAATAGGAAATATGTGATTAATAGCTTGGCTTATTTAATAGTAAAGATAACTATAGCTGTGTATGTGCATATATACATTAAATGCTATATATTAGCAGCACGTGGTACCAGGAATTATTTTTACCTAGGCTTGTCCATTAACAAGGATTACTATAGCTGAATATGTATGTTTATGGGTGAATCAGATATTGATTTTATGCATATTTTAATCACCCAGCTACTCACCGTGGTCGGAGCCCAGTCGTGGCCGTAAACGAAACAGTATTTGCAGTACAAATGGTCATATTCTGGAAACTGAAAAAGAATAAAAATAACACCTTTATACCTCGACGAGCTGAAACTCAGAAATAGGACGCTAAGTTGCGAATACCAGCTGAAAATGTAGCTGCTAGGCTAGGCTAACATACAGAAACCCTACTCACGTTCGCTCCCTCTATCTGTCCGTTCACTGTGAGCAGAAACACAGACGGGTTGCTCGTCGCCATCACGGCTTCTGTTAGTAAACTGGGGATGTAAGGCGTTTTTCCTTCACCAGTAACTCAGTCCGCCTTAGAAGGATCCTGCTGCTAACTAAGCTAAACCCTGCCCGTTGCTAGGGCGACGCTTGCTCCTCCCTACGGCGGCCCGCTGGATCCAAACTGAACGAGAGCGCGGAAGCGGAAATAATCCCAACTGTCCGCAAGATGGCGGCAGCATAACAAACAAACTAGATCCGGTTGTACCTGAAGCAAACTCTGCCTCCACCTGCGCCTGTAGCTGCACATTGTACGTCGTTGTCACAGGGTAAGCTGCTGTAAACCAAAACCAATGAGTCCCGCTCTCAATTGAGCATTTATGTAACTGCATGACAAATAACGTGGTGGAAGCTTTAGAAACACAAAAATTTAAACGAGGTTTTTGTCCCCCCAAATGACATAATTTTTCTTTAGCTGATGCATATTCAAGGGAATGTAAATTTGTGGTGTGTCTTTAAGCTTTTAAATGCTGATAGCATGTGTTTTCTGGCTAAACTAAGGTTGTGCAATGTTTCTAGAATACTGAAAAATGTAAAATGTGCAGATGTGACAAGGGAAAATTGAAACCTGATCAAATGGAACCAAGTTATGACTGGCTTCAGCACCAATGAATTTCAATATATATTTTTTTTACCACTTTAAATGGAAGAAATACTCTCATCCACAAAATTAAAACCACTGATGAATAACACTGATTATCTCATTACAATGGCTTCTGTCGAGGGATGTCAGGAAATGAACAGTCGGTTCTTGATGTGTTGAAAGCAGGGAAAAGGGGCTGCCAAATAAACCGCTTTGACATGGACCAAATTGTGAAGAGTAGACAACTGAGTCAGAGCCAAATCTTCAACATGACAGGTCTTGTGGTTTGTTCCCAGTATGCAGTGGTTAGTACGTACCGAAAGTGATCCAAGAAAGGACAACTTGACAACTGGAAACTGAGTCATCGGTGCACAAGGCTCACTGATAAACATGGGGATCCCACAGAAGAACTGCTGTAGCGCAAATAGACCTAAACTCGCATGCTCGATGTGATTGTGTTTGGGGCTGTAAAGCAGCCGACTTATCACAGTCACTTGTGACCAACTGAACTGGACCATAGAGCAGTGGAAGAAAGTGGCCTAGTCTGAGGAATACGCTTATATTTACATCTTGTGGATGGCCAGGTGCATTATTTATCCGGGGAAGAGATGGAAGCAGGACACTCAATGGGAAGAACACAAGCCCACTGATGTAGTCTGATGTTCTAGGCAGTGTTTTTGCTGAGAAACCTTGGGTCCTGGCGTTTATGTGGATGTAACTTCAGCATGTACCACCTACCTCAACATTGCTCCAGACCATATACAGCCCTTCATGTCAGTGTTATTCTGTGATGGTAGTGGCATCTTTTAGCAGGATAATGCTTCTTACCACACTGCAAACAATGCAGCAGCTAAATTCTCCAGGTCTAAATCTGATTGAGTATCTGTGGGATGTGTGAGACTCCAACTCATAATTTACAGGAGTTGCAGGATCTTTTACTGACGTCTTGGTGCTTGATATCACAATACACTTTCAGAGCTTTTGTGGAGTTCAGGCGTCAATGGGTTTGAGCTGTTTTTGTGACAAGAGGAGGTTTTCATCTCGGATCCCATGTGTTTTCTAAGGGCCACTTTGATTTCAGGGTGGCAAACCTGCATTGACTTATTGGTAATCTGTTCTAGTCAATGAGGTCATTTGTAGACATTTACATTTGATACATGGATACAATACAACCCACAAAACAGACCTACAAAGCTCACCACCACTGTTACAAAGCTAACCCTAATTTAGCTCATATTTGTCTACTATTAAGATTTACCTTTGCACTGAGGACATGCAAACTAGTAATACTAAAAGCTGAAGTGTTATATTCACAAAGGAGATATACTGGCGCAATCCTTAAGTGAACTATACAAACGAGGACTTAGGCTCAGCATAGATTAATCCTACAATATAGGTCACTTAGACATTCAGAAGAGTCGCTACATTAAGGACACTGAACTCACCGTTGGATAAGCAGATTTCTTGGAAAGCAGTAAATATCTGTGCCTAGTACTGAGAAACAATAAGATTTAGAGCTGCCTTCCAGGGAGATTCCTTAAGTACTGCTGGATGTCTTCCTCGCCCTCAGATTGGAGTGCTCAAAAGATATATAAATATCTACTGCTGTTTAACAGTGTAGTACCTATAAGTACCTAACAGCCTCCTGTGTATACATCACAAATCCTATTATTGTTATTTGAGACAGGCTCCATTGTATTTTCTAGTAATTTCACTTAGGCATCATAAAGTTGAGCTCATTTACTTTTATTTAAACTAAGCTTTTTTATACTTCCAACTTTCAATATGCTGTTTTCACTTGTACTCATTCATGTACATTCTTCTTTTTTCTTGTGTGCCGCTGGTGTAGTGGTATCATGCAAGATTCCCATTCTTGCGACCTGGGTTCGATTCCCGGGCGGTGCACGTGTTTTGAGGGCAGTGGTGACCTAGTGGCTTGTGAAGCGAACTTGTAACTGGTGTGCCGCCCGTTCGAGTCCCTGGACTGGCAAGAGGTTGAGGTGGGAGAGTGAGAGCAACCGCATGTCCCAGTTACCACCACTGTGGGCCCTTGAGCAAGGCCCTTAACCCCTGGGCGCTGCTCTGCAACAGCCCACTGCTCCCAGTGTATAGTTAAGGTTAACTTTGAATAGGATGGCTCAAAAACAGAGGAGGGATTTCCCCAAGGGGATCAATAAAGGTTAGATTATTATTACTAGCGTTTATTTGTTTATATCCTCATATTGACACTTATTTCAAACTCTAAACCACTTCACAATCTATGTCATTCGTACATGCACAGTATAGACAGCAATGTATTATTCCTTTAAGTACAGTTCAAGCTTTTTTGACATTGTTTAAGGCTTTATGATGGACGTGTTTTCAGAGAATCATGTGGTGGTGATGACGATGACAGACAGTTTATAATACTGCTCACAGATGATGTCACCACTCTGACTGAATCATTTCAGGGAAAATGCAAATGTTTTATTCATCACTATGCCATGTGCAATGAAGAATAATGATTCGGGTAAGAGATACAAATGATCAAATTTCAGAAATGAGAAGACATAGTACCGCCGTTTAATTTATTTTTCCCTTGAGGCAAGGCAATAAAGCAACCAGAGTGTATCTACCACAAATTGTCCATAACCTTGACATGCTATCATGAAAAGTTCTCATTTTAATAGACTAACATATTAATTTTTGCCTTTAATATTTGCACTCAAACACTGAATGATAGAGTCTCATTAAGTCTCAAAATGTGAGCAGCTGCTAATTAGTGAGTTACATTTTTTTTCCCTTTAAGTACGAAACTAAATAGCAATTTTCCAGCGGATAATTGTGTCTGTCCAGTGCTGTGTGCCACCGAGGACAACCAAGGACATGTTCTAAGTGAGGATGATTCTGATCCCCTTTATGAGTCTGTATTCTTAAATTCATGAAAAAAAAATAGAAATGAGATGTCTTTTTATTATTTTTCCTCTAGAATTATGGGTTTGGCACTGATTTAAGGCCATTAGATATGCAGAGATTGTAAGTTGACAACATATAAATGAAGAAGAAATAAATATTTTTCAACTTGAATTGGTCGAGGGGAGTGCTTGCACTGAGACAATTTCAACCTCCCTTTTAAATTCACTCAGAGACCCGTAAAGCAGCATTTATTCTGTTCTGTAGCGAGCGATAATTACAGTAGGTTGTGTCTGATACATCCCAAAACACCATGTTGCTGTGAGGAGCGTGGCCTGATATAAGGCTCTGAAAATAGCGTATTGGGTAATTAATGGGCCTTTGTTCAGATAATTCGCTGTGCTTTAGTTTTTATGGTGGAAAATCAGCTGTTTCCATCGGCTCTGTCACGCTGTAATTCCCCCCTCTGTCTGTCTCACTGTCTGCTCACTCCCCCACCTCTTCTTCTCCTCTCCGTCTGTCTGTCTGATGGGTTGCGGTGCGTCCTGCTGTCACACAGCAGTGAGACCCCCTGAGTTTCTGACCTTTATTACCGTCCAAACAGCAGCTCTCTTTCTGTCCGCCGTCCCTTTACTTCTCTGGCCTCCTCATAGGCCCCTTTTCTGTTTTTTGCCTCTTCTCCTCGAGCTGCAGGCCTCTTTCTGCTTCCATGTGCAAGTCAGGAAAGTAATAACAGACACCTTCAAACTCCCTCACATGTGGACTTTCCCTGTTCTTTCTCCTCACTCATTCTATATCCCCTCATCTTCCCCTCTTCTCCAAACCCTTGGCGCCCTCCACCACCACCCCTATCACTTTCCATCTCCTTCCCAGTCTCCCCCGATTCCTCCTCCTCTTCCTCCCACCACTTCGCTGTACCTCCTTCCTCTCCACCTGCCAAATTAATCATCATCTTTTCTTGCTTCTCCACCGTCGCCGTTCCCTCTCTCATTTTTATCGTCTACCCGATTATGTTTTCTTCTCTTGCCAACATCTCCCACCTCTATCTCCCCTGACGTCCTGCCTGCTTGGGTTTCTTATTATCCACTTCTTGTTATAACACAGCAGCACATTTTGTGTTCCTAAAACATTTGCACAATATTACTGGGGAATGTTTTAGTGATGTTTTTAGCGAAAAGTTTTGTTTTAGTTCCCAGAATGATGCTCTTAAAGGTAGGATCCCATTCAGGAAGAACATTCTAACAATGTTTAGTGACAACACTGTCAGAATAGTATGCTCTAACAATATTAAAACATTCATTTATTTTCAGTTGTTCCAAGAATTTCATAATACTAGAGCAGTAGAATGTTCTTTAAAAACCTTAGAAGTACCTTTTGTAGTAACATTGTTGTTGTAACATTTATGCTGTAACGTTCCTAAAGTATTTAAAGGTTTCTTTTTTTTAAAAAGATGTTCCTCTTAAAAGAAGGATAAGATTCCCCAAAAACATTCTAAAAATGTTTTATGATGACCTTCTTATAATTCTTTGTAAATATCATTGACAGAACATTATGCGCTAACATCCTTAAAACATTTTCTGAATGCTACGTTCAGAATTTTCTTTGTTTGTTGTCATGTAACGTTGTACAAATGTTTAATAAAAAAAAGGATGTCCCACAGTCCTTAGAATGTTACAGACAAAATGTTCAACCTTCATTAACCCATTACGTTGCAGGAACGTTTTATGTGAAACATTTTATCATCTCAGATCTCAGCAACATCCTCAAAACATTTTTCGAATGTTGCAATGAGAACGTTTTTCGTTTGTCAGCATCATCTGTTGCCCTGACAACATTCTCCAAACGTTCTCGATGTATTGTCACTAAAACCTTACTTATTAGTCAATACTCAACCTCATGGGATCATTATTTGAAGTTAAATCCGTCCTTAAAACGCTACTTGAATGTTAGATTGAACCTTTTTTTGGTAACACTTTCAGCGAATGTTAGCCACTGTTGTAGGAACGTTCCCTGCTAGCTGGGTAGCCTCTCTGTCTCTTTGTCCTCATCTGAACATGACATGACTTTACTTTTCTTCTCCTTTGTCTCTTTTTGCTGCTCACTCTCCATGTCTCCATCCCTCAGTGTCCTCCTACATTCCTGCCCCTCTTTCTCCTCGTCCTGCTCATCTCTCTGACCCCTTTCTGTTTCTTCTCCATCCCCCGGTTCTCCTCCTTCCTGCCAAGTGCCTGATTTAGAGTCCGACAGCTTCGTGACTGGCGGCCCATTTAAAGTTGCTGCAGAGCGTGGACCGTCCAAAGGGGTCATTTGGCCCATGTGGGATCTCATTTCCTCTGGACTTTATACCTGAAAACAAATGAACAAAGCCGCAGCCTTTTACACGATGTGCTGACATGCATTTTCAAATGGAAGCCCACAAATCAGACTTCTTTACATCTTGCATCCAGTGAATAAGTGAAGCCAAGTGAACCACTCTTAAGCGAACCGAACATGAAAGCACACACTTCATTGGTTAGCTAGTGTCCCAATGTGATTGAAAGTGACACTACATGGTTCTTGCATGTGTATCTTATGGAGCTTTTTTTTTATGTCGCACAGTGATCTCATGCCTGGAGGCTGACTCGTTGAAGGGCCCTTCACAGGTATCCACCGGGGGAGTGTGATTCATCCGGAGCAGGAGTGGAAAATAGAAAATAAATAGGAGGGAGGATGATAGAATAGAAAGGTAAGCTGAGAAATGCCACATTCCCATTTTAGCGCCGACACATAAACGCTCACCACGCCGTCTTTAACAAACTGTCTCAAAATATTATGTATGACAAGCATAATTGAGTGAGTCATATTTATCGAGTTTTCAAACGAGCGCACACAGAATAGGCTCACAGAAGTGAGACACGCTGATGGAGGTTAATGTCTCACACTGTGACTAATGGCTTACAACCACCGGTTCAATGACTTGGCTCCTAAGAGGATGCCCAGGACACTTCACCCGCTTCCCAAGTGCACGCAGGAGGTGGAGAGACAAATGTGGGTGGGGAGGTTACAGCAGAGAAAGTGACATAACCAGAAGAAGATGGGGAGCGAGGATGCAGAGGAGGAGGAGGTGAAGTAAGTTGAGGGGACAGACAGGGAGTGGAAAAGTGCCGAAACAGGAGCAGAGATGGGGAATAATTAATAAAGAAAGAAGCGAGGAGGGGGGGGGAAGAAGAAATTGGAAAAGGGGGTTGTGGGAGTAGCAGGAGGTAGGATAAGAAAAGCTGCAGGGAAAATATTTGGGGATTGAAAAGGGATGATGGAGAGGATTGAAACGAAGGAGCTGAAAGTATTAGTCAACTGGTAAATTAAAAGAAAATGAACTTGATAATTGGTGAAGGCTCTGCACAACTCATCACTTAGATTGCCTGGTAAAACCTCTTCTATGTGGGTATGTATACATTGGGCTTCACATGTTTCTCTCACTTGCACCTTTTGGAGCTGCAGGCTTCTTCACAATAGACATTCTGACTCATCATGTAAGAAAAAAACCAAATGTTGACATCAATAATAACAATAACTCTCCTTAAGCCAGCGTGCACAATACCTGGAATGTTCTTAAAATAAAGCAGTTAAGTGGAAATCCAGCTATCTTCAAATGTAATATTTACGCCGGGGCTTCTTGCTGTGCCGTTTCCTTTGTTAAAAGGCCTGCTGCATTCTTAATGGCCTTTTTCTGGGAGCTTCAAGCTGCTCACCTTTTGCTCAGCCAGATTGAAAACACATGTGGGAGCGTGCGAAACCTTTACAATCAATCGTCATTCTTCCATGCTAAACATTTACCAGTTTCTGCTGCTCAAATGTGAAGATTGCCTGATTCTCTGTCGTTGTCTCTGTATTAGGCTGCAGCAGAGAATCAATAAAGCTAAATGAGCAGATTAATTGTAAAAAGTAGTTACCGAGATGCAGAGGAAGCTGGAGATGGTTTGAAAGGATTATCAGAGTATTTCATGACAACATCTCTGCTGCCAAAGAAACTGCCTTATGGGTAGAATTAGAATTGGAGTTCCAGACTTAACTAAACAACCTCCCTAGCTAACTATCTGACAGGGCAGATAGTGTTTTATTGGCCCTTTATTCGAGTTGTGTCCATTAATTCCACACCAGCCTTCCTTCATAAAGCTGCTATGAACAGCAGCTTTATGAAGACAGCTACCCGTGTAATGATACCTGCAGCAGTCGATACCTTCCGCCTGTCTAACAGAAAAAAAAAATGAAACCTCCTGACTGTCTGTTGCAGCCCTTCACATCCAGCTTAATGAGCTGCTCCTGTTGCTGTCTCCTCCTCAGTCGAGCCTCTCTGTCTCTTCCTCTGCCTCCGTTTCTGGATAAACTGTCTGCGCAAGTTTCCTGTCTAAGTCGTCTTCTTGTCTGCCTAACCTGGGCTTGTTTCTAGTGTGGCTGAATTTTACAGTTTGGTGTGTGTGACTGTGTGGTAGAAAAAGTGTGTGTGTGGTCTGTCTTTGGCCCACTTTGAATCTTGAATTCCCTCTGGGAGAGGCACCAAAACTCCACATCATATTTTTAAACTGTCCCCCACCATGTTCTCCCTAATGCTGTCCCCCCTCTCGCTGCTTCGATTCCTCTCGGCTCCCAGGGGCCTTTCTGTCCAGAATCGGGCTGGTCTGTTTAGGCCGAAGGGTTGTTTTTAACTGTTGTGCACATTGAATCAAGTTTCCCAGGAAAGAACAAAATTCACATAAATTCAATTAGACAATTTTAGCTTTCAAGGAAGAGTTTAGCCATTTGGGAAATATGCTCATTCTTTCTGAGATTTAGATGAGAAGATACCAATATGATATCTCTCCAGTGGAATTATATCACAGCTAGCAAGGAGATATGTCTCTATATGTAGCCCTGTGATAGGCTGGCGACCTGTTCAGGGTGTCCCCTGCCTTCACCCTGAGTCGACTGGGATAGGCTCCAGTCCCCCCGCAACCCTACAGAGGATTAAGTGGTGTATAGGTAATGGATGGATGGATAGCAAGGAGGTAACTTATTGATTATTATTCAGCTTATTTCGGTTAGAGGGCAGCACTGTTGGCATATGTTGGTGGACACATCTCCTCGATGTTGGATGAACACCAGGGTGGTGGTCCTCATTTTCAAAAAGATGGGACCGAATATTGTGCTCCAATTATCAGGGTAACCCATTGCTCAACCTTTCCTGGAGAGTTTGTTCCAAGGGGCAAGAAGGGAGGCTTTGACCAACTGTCAGATCTTGGCCGCTAAAAGATAAGTCCATCCTGGAACAGTTGACCAGCTCTTTACTCTTATGGAGCTACTTGAAGGGGATCATAGGAGTTTGACGGTTACGATGGTGGTCCTCAAGGAACCCTACGGGTGTACTGGGGCCTTTGCTGCGAGCCATCAGGTCCTTGTACAACCAAAGTGAGAGGTGTATTCTACTTTTTGTAGATGACATGATTATGTTGGCTTCATCAGACCATGGAATTCAGCATGGTCTGATGGTTGAGTTGGAAGTGGTTGGAATGAGAGGCAGCACTTCTGAGGCCGAAACTGGTGGATTGCTCACTTTGGGTTGTGGGTGAGCTGCTGCCATGTTCAGAGGAGTTTAGGTATATTGGGATCTTGTTCTCAGGTTAAGAAAAAATGGAGCATAGGATGGACAGACCGCTTGGTGCAGTGTCAGCAGTAATATGGATGTTGTACTGGACTGTTGTGGTGAAGAGGGAGCTGAGCCAGAAAGCAAAGTACATTCCAACCCTCACCTGTGGTCTTGAGCTTTGGGTAGTGACCGTAAGAAGGCGATCGCAGATACAAGTGGTCGAAATGGGTTTCATTCGTAGGGTGGCTGGGCTCAGCCTTAGTGACCGGATGAGGGGCATCCATAAGAAGTGCCTCCATTGTGTAAAAAGGAGACAGCAGAGGTGGTTCAGGCATCTAATTAGGAAACCTTGAGGGTGGAGACCCCAGCGTGGACCCAGAGCTTGCTGGAGGGTTTACATATTTCATGTGGCCTCGGACCTCCTTGGGATCCCTCAGGAGGAGCTGGAAAACATTGCTGGGGGGGAGGAACATCTGGAATGCCCTGCTTCGTCCACTGACTGATTGGACCCTGGATAAGTGGAAGAACATGGTGTCAAACCTCCATAATCAACACTTAGTATATTGGAGACATATATGAACATTTTAGCAAGCCAAAGCCTAGAGTTGTATACCCAAATGTGGCCTGTGGGAAGAAAAAGTTGGAAATGTGAGGGTAAATGTCACACTTTTAAAAACATTCTTGCTGGAAAGGCCACATGTAAGTTAACATACCATTGTGATCATGAGTTTTCTACCCGTCATGCCGAGAGCCCTCATTGCTTTGCGAGTGGGTTAAACCTGCAAATTTTCTGGCCACCAAGGAAGCCTTTCTCTGCCATAACAACTCAATATGCATGGAGGCAAACACAGCCACAGAAGGCTCAGTGAGTACACGACCGGTGAGCGAGGGCTCTACAGTACATTTCCAAGCAGCGTCAGCAGCGTCTTCCTTTCTGTGAGAGCCTGTTCTGCCCGCAGGCTACCACCCAGCTCTGTAACCTCCACTGTCCTTCACCGAGGAGGAGGCGAAAAGAGGGAGAGGAGGAGGGATGGAGGGAACAAGGAGGTACAAGGGAAAGTTACAGGGACAAAGGGAAAAAAAAGGCTACCGGTTGAAAAAGACAGCTGTTTTCAAGTACCATCAAGGAGCAAGCGATGGGGGGGCCGAGGAGGAAATCAAGTAGCTGCTGAGGAGGAACAGAGGAGATGGATGTGAAGAGCTCAGAGGGGAGGTTATTTAGATATTCATCACTGGAGCGAGCTTTTAAGGTCAGCCAGGTCTGCTGAGCGCCCCAATGGTGGAGCAATAAGTCATGATGCTGTTGGCTCTGGCTGGCTTTTAAAAAAAAATGGATGAGGGAGAGCTTTTTATGTATTTCAGCATGTCAGATATGAGCGGCTTTTCTATGGATCGCATTTGTTTATTGCACACAATTAAATCTCTTTAGCTTTGATTTGTTTAACTAGCAGCGCTGCTAGTTCATTCTAGGCTTATTCTATTGTCGGGCTTTCAGCTTTCTGTTGTGTGCTATTGACTTATTGTAACGTGGACTACAGGAATTAAGCTTATCCCCAGATTGGTTGTGCTCAGTGTTGTCTGTGCGAGACTTTCAGCCAAACCCTTTTGTGTGAGTGTCGCACAATCACATCCACTATGGATTATTAATTGTGTATATTTCTTAAGCACTGTAAGAAAAAAAGGAAAATCTGCACATTGTACTGTCTTTTTAATATATCCACCATTAACAGTCACAGAAAAACACTTCAGAATTGGCAAAAGTTACCATATTAAAAAGTAAAACATATATAGTTTGAAATTCCATCACAAGTAACCGACCTCTCAGCAACTTTGCTCGTGTTTTTGCAGGATAAAACACACTTTTTATTAGGGTCATCAGTTACCAGCAGGCTCATTAGGTTTGTTAGCTGCATAAGTATCAGCATGAAGTCAGAAGATGAGTTTATTTGGGCAGTGTTGCAAGTATATGAGTCTTTCATTTCTTCGGCAGCAGTGAAACAGTTCTGTGAAGGAGCTCGCGCAGAAAGCCTTGGCATCCGGTATCACTCCTCTAATTCAGTTCATTACTGTAGTTAGGGGGAAGTGCAGGAGCTCACGATGCTGTAATCTACTCGTACATTTCCCACCTGCTAATCTGCCAGATCTATTCCAACACCTGGCATTCATGAGACGCAGCTGATCCAGTCCAGGTCCACCTGGTGGAGGAGTCAATAAAGGAAACACCACATGGGAGATAAAAAAAAAGAGCATTAGCTTGCTTTGGTGCTCTCCAACCAGTGCAGCAGTTTTAAGATCAGAAATACGACAGATTTGAAACTTTCATCCGGAGAACACGGTGTTTTTCAGCCTGGTATTGAGCTCCTCCTCAAATTGCATTGACACGGGTTATATTGACACGAAGCTGAATGTCATGTCTCTGTAACTTTTAGTTCAGAAGAGCAGCTGATTGCCGTCTGATTCGTCGTAATGTCCTGAAAAAAGCAGATAACAAGATGTTATATTTGCTGCTTCAACCTCTGAAGGTCTTACTGAGATAGATCAAACGAGATGATTGCTGAATTCGACAAAACAACAGATCTCAAAACTGACAACTAGAAGGGTCCGTATCTGTCACTGAGGAACCTTCATGTCCGCTATTTAGGACCAATGGATGTTAGATCAGGCCCCAGCCCCCACAACCCTGACCCTGAACACAAGCAGGCTTACAGAATGTATGGCTGATAAATGACTTGACTGGTCATCTGTCACATTTTTCCTATATCTGGGCAGAAGGAAAGAAGCCAAGGAATTTATTCAGCTGTGTTCCCAGCTGTTAAACGTGATCTATTGTGCTTTGAATGCCATTGTGGGAAATCGTTAGATTAGTATATTGCTCTGGTGGGAACTGCCAAAGACTACAAGGACATTTTAGAGAGCACCTTATGGTGTTAATGCAAACTGCTTCAGAGATTACCCAGATGCTTAAGTAATATAAGAGCAGTTGGAAATGGCTGTAAGTGATGATTTTTTTTCATTGGATTTGGCATAAAAAAATGTCAGAACATGGGGAAGATGTCGATCAGGGTTTCCCACAGCCCAACATGCTGTCTTTATGTGTCTTGTTTGGTCTACAATACCAGGATATTTAGTTATAGAGGAATAAAGACAGCAATATAAAAAAGAAAAGAATAAAACAAAATGATTTTAGTGAACTGGAATCAAAAGATACTCAAACTGAGTGACTGATTATCAAAATAGTTGACGATTAATTTAATAATTTACAACTAGTTGATTAATGGTTGAAGCTCTTGTTAGAAATGTCTTCCTCTGTCATCTCATCGAAAACTTAGTGGGAAACAGTGGAGACTTGAGTGCTTTGTTGTGTAATTTCTCCATTCCTCTGCTTGCTTTAATCAAACTGTGTGGTTGTATGAGGCGTACTTGCACATTTACCCTGATCAGGCATAACATCATTACCACCTGCCTAATATTGTGTTGATCCTCTTTATGTGCTCAAAAATGCTCTGAACCATTGGACATGGACAAGAGGACCTCTCAGGGTGTCCTATGGGGTCTGGAACCAGGACGTTGGCACTGGATCCTTTGGGTACTCTGGCTTGTGCAGTGGGGTCTCTGTTAATCCAACTCATTCCACTGCATCCTGTTGATGCTTGATCAGAATGGGCTGTAGGAAGTTTGGAGGTCAGATCAACATGTTGAGTGATTGTCATGTTCCTCAACATGTTCCTGATTGTTTGATGTTTTTTCCATGTCTGATCAACATGGATGTTAAAATCCAAGGTTTTCCATCAGAACACCACATAGTACCAATATGATCAATGTTATTCACTTCGCCTGTCAGTGGTCAGAATGTTGCGGCTGATTGGTGTATGAATATTCCCAAAGAAATACTTGGTCTGATATAAGCTTCTATTTCTTTCTGGGCTTGTGCCATTTTATTATCCTAACAGAGTTCTCTTAATGACCTGGTTTTGTGATCAACGTTCATGTCAACATCTGATACACCTTGACCCACCCATAACTCGCTGTTTGATTGTGAGAAGAGCCCTAAAACCAAGCAGAAATTGCTGGCAGTGAATGAACTCATCTTTAATCTTAGCAAACTTTAACATCTATCCTATATAGCATGAACGTTGCATTAATATCTTGTAGAAATTAACTGCTTGTTGACTTAAGGTGCTGTAAACATGCATTTTTTTGCTTAAATTTGATCAGTTGTCGTGATCTCCATCTAATCCAACCCATCTTTTCAATGCAGGTTCTTTTTACACCATCTTTGAGAGTGGCTGGTCATATATTATAAAACCACATGCAGGCTGGTTTGTCTTTATTTCACTTAACCTTTGTCTTTAGACTGGGGCAGATGGATGATTAGATAAGTAGCAAAAATGCTGTGGAGGTTTTTCTTTCTTTTTCTTTTCTACCTGGATCAAAATACACACACACAAACGCACACAAGTAGCCCCACTTGCTGACTGGCTGAATCCATTTATCCGTCAAACATCCATCAGGCATCCATCCACCTCTCAGTAATATTTCCTTACGCTGACATGCCCGACTTCTGGCTTCCATTATTGTGAAAATCAGCTGACCAGTACTCTGCAAGACACATACTCAGCTGTCGTATACGGCCAGACTGGACAAAAACTTGTATAGAGGCACAAAACCAAGCACAGAATGAAACATTCACATGTCCTAAATATGCAAACAGATTTTCAGCATTCAGGCGGTAGCGTTTCCCTGAAGAAAATCATGATATGACTGATAATGATTTCCATCTGCTCTGTGTGCAGTATGTTTGCCTTTCTCTCTGTGTGCATGTGTGTGTGACACAGATCATGCCTAATAAAATGGCGGACGTCTGCATCTTTTTGCCTACGGAGAATAGCAATAAAACTTTAATCAATAGATGAAATGAGTCAGGTAAACAGACTCCGCGTCTCGCCTGTGTCGGTGCATGCGTCAGCAAACGAGGAAAAGAAAGCAGGTCAGGTAGAAGTGTCATCGATTTATTGCTGGCGTCTGAGGGATGAAGAAGCCATTTGTTATGAGGTCTGTTAGTAATGTATGCATATCTGTATGTGCGTGAAGAAAAGACAGAGGGAAAAACGAGGGTGGAGGTGGGTGGAGGGGGGGGGGATGACCCATCATCATTAATATGGCTCCTCCATTAGCCTGAGTGCTTCTGTGACAACATAATGGCCGTCGCCCAGACAACAGGGTCACAGTAGTTATGAACACGCCCGGCAACTGCTGATGTCAATGTAGCAAAGTGGGTCCCGAAGTCCTACTTGGCTGCAGCAGCCGCTCAAGCACAAATGCATGCACATACTCAGCCTGGGCAGGGCAACTCTTTGGGATTTGAGAGGTTTTTGAACTAATCAATTATGAAAGAAGGGATGATGGGAAATGGAAAAAAAAAGAAGAGCTTGAAACAAGCGAGTGAACAAGTAAGGCTGGAGGGAGACGGCGAGTGGATGAAAATGAGAGAGACAGAGTGCGATGGGAGAGCCTTCCCAGGAGATTCGTTTCCAAGAAAGCATGGTTACAATGGAGTTATACGGGCCCATTTCCCCAAAAAGCATCTTAGCTGTAAGATTATCTGTTCGACGGATGGATGGAGAAGTGCTTGAGATGGTCTCGTCGTCCAGCTCACATTTAGCGTGAATTGGATCAAATGGGAAGAGCGAGAAAGAGGGCGGTGAAAGAGGCAAACTAAGTACCGCATAGAAATGAAGGTGGTGAAGAGGGGAAGGAATTATTAGGAGATGACAAAGTGAAGATTTTAGTGTTTATAGTTGACATTATCCATTTTCTGTCACTTATCAGGAGCAAAATGAAGTAGTACAGATGTTCTTTCACTAGGGATGCTTTCCAACTCCTCCTGAAGGAGGCGCTCACTGGCTGGATAGGAAACATTCTCTCCATCTTGTTCTGGGTTCTTCTACCAATAGTCCCCACTAACAGACCAAAAACAGCCAGAAAACCCAAATATAGTATTCTCCCTACAAATGTACGGAAGCCCCAAGAGGCAACATAAAGTTCTGGTGGTCCATTTTCTCAGTCTGAGCCGTCTGTGACTTAAGAGAAGGTAAAAAAAAAGCTTTGCCAGGTTATAAATAATGTTTTCATCGGTGAAACAGGTGGAATGAAAAAAAGTTTGTGCAGTTCAAAACTCACCTGAAAGCAAACATGAATGATTTAGTCCTCTGTAGAACATGAAATAGGCTTACACTTCTTTTTCTACCTGCCAAACCTTTTTTTTTTCACCTGTTTCATGGATGGAAAAAGATTTAAGGAACTTATTCTGGCAAAACGGTTCTTCATTCAAGAACTAATTTCAATCAGACTCCGAATATAAATGACCAGATTATGATTTATTGTTTTGTTTCAGTTGCATCTCTGGGCGTCTGTAATAAACAGAAACTAAGCCTTTTAAAATTGGATGTGAGTTTAGATGGTGAGAAGAAATTGGAAACTGAAATTGCCTTCTTCTGTTTGAAAACACTTTTCAACTCGTCCAATTTGCTGTCTTTAACTGGCGTGGATTTGTTTACTTGAAGGGGGACAGATATTCTCTAGTATTTACTAAAAAGGCCAGTTTAGTTTTTATTTTTGTTGTTGTTGACGAGTACAGACATATTGATTTCAGCTTATTTTAATGCATTATAGATGCTAAGAAAATGTGTAAATTGAAAGTGATCTTTTCAGCCACGCTTCCTTTAAGGATGAAAATGTTTATCTGTCAATCACTCCATGTTTTTCCTCATATTTTTCCAGACTAAAACATCTCATGGAGGGTCACAATTCACAGACATTGATGGTCCCCAGAGGATGAACCACACTGATTTAGGTGAGTGTTTAATATTTTATAACATCATCATTAGGTTTTTCCCCCCAACATCTCAACTAATAACCAAAAAAGTAGCTGGTGGTGGTAATTATAATAATAATAATAATAATAATAATAATAGTAATAATAATAATAATGATAATAATAATAATAATAACATGGTAAAAGATTTTCAAACTGACTCAATAAAACAGCACAAAAATAATAAAAGAACAGGTGGAATAAAAGAAAATAGAGGGTAAAACCATAAATACAAGGCTTAACATAATAATAATAATAGTAATAGTACATAAATAAGTTAATAAATCAATAAGAATAAATTAACAAATAAAAAATATATATTAGCATGCCAAACTAAGATGGTGGACATATCTTTGGATGCTGATGCTAGCATTTGGCTCAAAGCACGTCTCAACCTAAATACAGCTTCTCAGAGCTGATGGCATGGCTCTCGACTCTCAGTCTTATTCATGTAATAGAGTAAAAGACAGCAAACATGGTTATCGACATGATAGATGAGATAGAGGATGGAGAAGGCGGAAAGTCAATCAACTGATAGCATCAAACCCCTGCAAGAGAACGAACTTTATTACGAAAGGACACACGGAGAAAAGAAACATGCTGTGTCTCCGTGTGTGTGTGTGTGTGTATATTGCGTTTGTTAACCCGTAAGCCCAGGAACACATGCAGCTGTTATCACAGTGTGCGTTTCTGTGTTTGAAATGTACAGAGCAGCAGGCAGCGTCCCACAGGCAATAAAATCTATATTTCAAGAGCTGCAGAGATGCTGCCGACTTCTGCCTTGCCGCTTTGAAGACCGGGGGGGGGGGGCGAGGCGGGTGAGAGCGGTTGGTGGGTGATAGAGGCGAGGTTTGGGAAGCAGCAGGCCAAGGACTGCAGGGGAAAGACATGGGAACCGGGGGAGCATGACACATGTAATGAGCGGAGAAGGATGGGAGAGAATCCGAGCCGATCGCGATCAACAGCGAGGAGCAAGTGGAGAGCTGGGAATGTAACACTCCACATGATAGCTGGCATCACACGGCGCTGCTCAGCAAATTAGAGAAGAGATTAAATGGAAATTATGACTCACTTATCTGCGGTCCCTTCATCGACTTTGTCTCCAAACACCCCCTTGACACACTTTGAGCATGTCTGAGGGCACAGATTGCAGACAAGGTTTAAAAAACGATCATTTCCTACTTATATCTGCGCCTCTTTGTGCACAACATTGTTTAATGAAGTGCAAGCGATTATGAGAAAAACAAGGCCTCCAGCATCTTCTGTGTGACTCATTCCAAGCAGTGCAAATAATCAAATAGAAGCTTATGGAGATATGGGAATAAACATAATATTAGGATTACTGTACGCTTTGATGTAGTGTTGTGATAGCTTATCCCCTCCTTTTATGGTGTCGTCTGCATCAGTCATTAAATCAAATGACCTACATCTTGCAGCAAATTTCTCTATAATGGAAAACTTACCTCATTTATCAATCCCGAACTTTATTTTTAGTGTTTCATGTGTTCAGGATGGGTGTGCTGATTTTGGAAGCCAGCTTCAATCTATTAGTCAGTGTGTTGACATACCGTATGCTTTTCAAGGACCTACATTTCTTAATGGGCCTAAAAAGACCAATAATGTGTTTCAGATGGCTGCTATTTATTATTTCTGTGCTTTAAAATATTCCCCTTTTTCCTGACATCCAGTAGTTTTTGGAAGGAAAGTTTTTCTTGTGTGATTAGGAGCAGATCTTCGAGCTGCAGAAGTCTGAAAAACTGACATCCCTGCTGAACAGATGACCTTAGTTATTGGTGATGTTAAAACACTTTCTTAATGTGCTTTTAAATATTAACAACATGATGGTGGAATAGGCAGAAACAGTGGCCTTTAGCAATAATAGTAATTAGCTATGCTCAAGTGAAACACAGGAGGCTGCTTTATGAGCTGAGGTATGTTCAGATAGTCTCCCCACTGACAGTGCAACTCTTTAGAACATGCAAATGTAAGGCATTGCTATGCCTGGGAAATAACACCATGGGACAAGGAGTTTATCCAGAAATGAATAATAGGAGCTATTCATGCATTTGTGTGATTTGTCCTGGTGGGCCACATGGGAGCAGAACGACATTCTCGCTGCATTTAAAATGTGCTTTAGGTCATCTCTCTGTCTCAAGCTGCTCTCCTTGTAGGGAATTTCTATCACGCTGAGAAAAGGGCAATTTTCTGATCCCTCTGAGAAGAGACTGAATCTGTGGCAGCCAATCAGAGAATCAGCCAGCGAACACATTAACATGCATATGATCAGAGAGAGAAAATGTGAGCCAGATAAAAAGATTCTGACATGACATGATGACACACATGTTAAACATCTAATGCATCTGAACATTTGGTGAGAATCCTCCACGGGATTGTTTGTGTCTGTGCAGAGTCACGCACTTTCTGCATGTGCGTGGGTGCATGCATGTTTGTGTGTATGTGTGTGCGCGCATACATGCATTAACTCATTGCAGAATGGATGCTTATGCTCTCAAACAGTGCAGTCTGGTTGCATAGCAACAAAATCACCCCATCCCCTGCATCCCTTCTTCTTCTTCTTCTTCTTTTTCTTCTCGCCTGTGTGAGCATTTGAACTACAGTGTAACCTGAAAACATTTTCACACACTCACCTCTGAGTGTGCCGTCTGCTCAAACGACATCGTGTGTGTGTGTGTGTTTGTGTCTCCGTCTGTTTGTGTGCCTGTTATCTATAGATTCCACAGAGCTGAACACATGAAAGAAGAAGAGAGAGGAAGAAGTCCTCCTTCCAGCTCTGCAGTATTAAAGAGAGAGAGAGAGAGAGAGAGACAGGGAGCTCAAATCAAGCCTGCAGTTCAGTTTTATACAGTGGGTGAATATTGATGTTTTTACTCTGAATATCAGTGAAGGCTTTAAAGTCTGCTTTCATACAGTGGCTTGCTTTTTCATCTCTCCATTCCTTTCTTTTCCTTCATCTTTCTTCTTCTCTCTCTCTCTCTCTCAGCTCGCACAGCAAAGTGGGAATTCTGCATGTCTTGACAATCACATTACCCCCCTCAGCCGCCCCCTGCTCCTTCCACACTTCCCCTGTGGCCTAGTTTGAGAAATATGCATAACTTTTTCATTTACCCCTGCAGCTAGAGTAGTACACAAGATAATTCACTGTACTAACAGATGCTGCAAAATTGAGTTTTATTATCCACTCGGCTGCTGAGATATCCCCCTGATGTTGCGCCGTTGTAACTGTCACCGGATAAGACGCCGCTGTGATGTATTGATGTATGGAGCACATACAGCCTCGAGGCGGCATCTCCATATTGAACAGTAATCATGACACAGAGCATAACAATCATGGACACAATTCAAAACGGCGAACCCACGCAGCAGCGGCTCCAGATTAGACTTGCATCTGGGATGTAATTGTGTGTTTACAGATGTGGCGATGCATGCGTCTCCTCGGACCGTTTAATGTGAGCAGGGAAGTGGAGGAATGCTGGATGAGGCAGGGTGTGTGCATTCAGCAATAGGGGGAGACTGCATTTTGGGTGCCTGTAATGTGGTGCCTCACTGTGCAGCCAGCAGAGAGATTGTTATGACCCAGTAATCCAAACATTAATAAAAAGTTAAATCCAGCCAGAAGAAGGCAAAACAAAGCAGGATTGGTGAATACTGTCGGCTGCATTGCCCCGCACAAAGCAGGCTTTACCTAATGAAAAGCACTTCACAACAAGACGGCTGTTGTTTTAATGACTCAACGTATTGGTTGTTTAAGATATCCAGCCTTTTTCCACCATGGGAAACATACGGGACATAATAATGTGATGGCAAATGTCCACAACACTCCTTAATATATTGGCAACAACATAAAGGAGAGACTCACCACTTAAAGAATCCTGAGTGGAAGTCTGTGTGAGTTCTGTAACACCATAGATAGAAGCTGTATGACACATGACCAGTCCCTCCATTCAATAAGCCAGTCATCTGTTATGTAATAGCCGAACCAGGAAACATTCAAAATTCAAATTAAAAGACAAAACAACTTTATTTTCCCCTCAGTGCAATTCAAGGCTTGTAGAGCAGTTGGACGCAGAACGGTAGCAACAACTGTACTGTAGTAGTAGCAGCCATGTGATGGTTAGAATAGGATAAATAAAAAGAAGAGATAAGAATAAAGTCAATATTGCATTGACAACAAATGATGTACATAAGGTGCTAGAATGGTTTAGAGGTGTGAAGTGACTGTACATGAATTTAGCAGCATGGTTCAATATGGAACAGGATTACAGCGTTTACATGAGATGTCATTTAAGGTGCAGTCAGTTGTGTTGCTGAACTGATGCAAGCATAGTGTCTTGAAACTAATAGTACAGTTATGACCTCCATAAACCATATTTTGGAGACAAATCACCGAACGTTTTAATGAGTTTTATCATATTTTACTAACTGAAAGTGCAGCTAAGGCTTAAAATGGCTGCTTTTCAGACTTTGAAATGCAGATGTTTTGAGAAAAGAGTATTTTAATTTGAAGTAACAGGCATTTTAGTGGCTATAATCCATGTGCTGACCCTTACAATGGGTTGCATGAGCACTTTAAGGTGAAAATGATTATCTGTGGTAGTAAACACAAAGAGAAATATCATACAACTTTGCAGTATTTTTCAGTTGAGTATTATAGCCCCTTACATCTTATTGATTTGGTTTTCCAGCCCACATTTTTACTGTTAGCAGCTAAAGAACCGCCAGATATTTTTCTCAGAAGTTGGTTGGAAGAGACCCAACAGGGCTTGCTGTTCTCAATACATCACTCAGTGCAATTGACTGAGAGTTCTTTATTCATTTGCAGTTGTATGTGTTTGGTTTCTTTGGGTTTTGCATTATTACAAATCAACCAAAGCTTTAAAACTGGTCTCATGGACTTAAAAGACATTTGCATGTTGAGGCGAGTCAAGACAAATGTTATTCTAGTCACGGTGGGGACCTAGAGGAAGAAAAAACTGCTCCCCCGTGTTTAAGAGCACAGGAATAATTACTGCCCATGACACGCTAAGAAAGGCAGTGAGAAGGAGTCGAGGGAGCATTTTTCTTAAGCCTCAGTTTGCTCGGTCAGGCTACTAAAGCACGAGTGTTGGCTAGAAGAGACCTTGTTATAAAGTTGAAAAGGTCCCATTCAGTAGCTGTGCCATCCTTGTTGGATTAATGATGCTTGTGGAAGTGCAGCTTTATGAGGTGAATCAGGGATGTCTGCTGTATTTTTGGTATGTTTGGTTTAATCTGATGTTATATGGCTCATATAGTCAGGATGCAACCAGCAGAGTAAACACACATCACTTCTTCATTGCTGTGAAGGGTATTCAGTATTTGAAATAGCTCTACATTGCTACAACTGTGTCTCTTTCCTGACATACATGGGTGAAAGCAAATGTATGAGACTTTAGGTTAGCCCAAAGGATGGAAGGGAAGCAGGAATGATGCAATGTGAGGAGCAGGATGGGTCACTTTAGCATCCAAACCTCTCTTAAATGTTCTTGGCCCGGCTGACACAGTCGGCTGTCTTTCCGTGTCCTCTCTCTGTCTGCAGCCGCTCATGCTGTCACAGCGGCCACCTTTCAGACCACCTGCACTGAAATTACAAGACAGGTTTGGGGCTTGAGCGTTTCTGCTGTGCACCTTGCAGGGATCGTTCGTCAAACGCCGCCACACACTGTGACTCGAATGTCTGACAGCGGAAGCCTGTCCTGCTGTTGTCTATTAGACTGCAAATGGTAGCTGTTTACCTGCCCATGTAGCCAAACTTTATATAACAGAAAAAACATTTTATTTATGATGTTTGGTTTTTTTTTCAAGCGGTATTGCAAAAAACTTTGTCACTAAGGACTTACAAAATATTAGGTGACCAGTTTGGCCACAAGGGGCAGCACCTCCTAGTTTATTGCATCCTAAAGACTAGCATCAAGGAGGAGATTGTGCAGACATGTTCATGTTTTACTGAACAGACACCAATCAGCTGACAAGATAAGATAAGATAAGATAAGATAAGATAAGATAAGATAGGATAAGACAAACCCAATCAATCCCAAAGGAAATTCTTGTGCCAGGATATAGGATATAAGTACGATAAAATACTGAAATATAATAAATAAACTAAAATAAGGCTAGAATAGAACAGTAGAAAAAGTAATGCTGGACATTATACTGAGGCAATAAGTAATGTAACACATGATAATGAAGTATTGCACCTGAAAACAAGATTAAAATGAAATGTTGTTCATTACATTAACAAAGGGAAATATTGAACCTGAGGAATGAAAATATGAAATGTTGCACATGAAATGAAATGCTACACATGATATGGAAACTGATATTGCATAAATTATTAACAAAAGTAACATTGCAAATCATATTAATGGTATTGCTTAGATCCGAGTGTCTCTTGTTTAAGTTGTCGTTCCTGCAGAAAGAAAGTTAAAAGAAGTGAAGTGTATAGCTCTAATTAACTTGTTCAACTGCAGTGTCCTGCTTGAGTCCTGTACTATTCATGTGGATGTTACTTGATTCGGCACCTAAATGTTGTTCCAGACCAAGCACACCCCTCTATGGCAACAGCAGCAGCCTCACCCAGCAGGACAAAGCGCCCCGCCACACTGCAAAAACTGCCCCCCAAGACCTAATCTGATTGAGCAACCACAGGATGCCCCGGAACAAGCTGATCCACGGCGGCCGCACCCCACGACCAGCGCTGCAGGATGCCCACAGAGGTCCAGTGTCTGTGCCCGAGTGGTTCAGAGCTGTTTTGGATCTCCACCACCTTCATCAGGTTGGTTTTATTGTTGTGGCTGATCTAAAAACTAGAATCTTAGTTAATAGATGATAAAAGATAAAAGCCAACAGGTGTCCAATAAAGGAAATGGAGTGAAGGAAATAACACGAGAAAATGAGAGCTGATTCTGATGGCGGGTAATAACACTGCTGGGTGCATCACTGATGTCTGGCCTACAGCAAAAAAACAGCTCCGGTTCTGCTGCCAGAAATGCAAACAGTCTCATTTCCTGTGATGGCAGTGTTTCACCAAACACACACCTGACATTAGTGTGGAAAAAAAAACACAGAAAATGACGGTCAGCTCATGGCAGGAAAGTTTATTAAGGAAAGGTATTGAGTGTGTGTGTGTGCGTGTGTGTGAGTGTGCATTAATATCTGCCTTGATCCATATTAATCAGCCACAGTCTAATCTAGACACAGTGATGGTGTCTCATGAATTAAGCATAACCAAACTGGGGAACATTCAAGACACCCAAGTGTTACAAGACAGTTAAATCAGCGTCTGCTCAGATAATGCACATTAGACATTTCAACTCAGCCTCAACCTTTTTTTTTTTACGATGGTATGAACAAAATGTGCCTATGAAAACACACCCCTGATGAATTTTTGTTAACTACAAAATGTGTAGTTTAAAGACCACGTAGAGAGGAATTTTACCTCACTTTGATTTTTGTTGGAATATGATGTGATTAAAGGCACATTCACCGATCAGGCATAACACTATGACCACCTGCCTAATATTGTGTTGGTCCCCCTTATGCGGTCAAAAATGCTCTGAACCATTGGGCATGGACAAGAGGACCTCTCAGGGTGTCCTATGGGGTCTGGAACCAGGACGTTGGCACTGGATCCTTTGGGTGCTCTGGCTTGTGCAGTGGAGCCTCTGTCAATCAAACTTGTTCCACTGCATCCTGTTGATGCTTGATCAGAATAGGGAAGTCTGGAGGTCAAATCAACATGTTGGGCCATTGTCATGTTCCTCCACATGTTCCTGATTGTTTGTTTTTCCCATGTGGTGGGATGCATTTTCCTGCGGGGGTAGACCAGTGACATTTGGGATTTCCATCTGCATGAGGGAGTGTGTTTGTTGTGGGACAATGTTTATTTGGGTGTCTAAGTCTGATCAACATGGATGCCAGAATCCAAGGCTTTCCAGCAGAACACCACATAGTACAACCTGTAAGATTTATTTCTCTGCAGTGGCAGCCAACACAACACCCACTGGCCACGCTGTTACCTGTATTCTGAGCTCTCCGTGATATTTAGGGATGATCAAGGGTGACCAGGAGAACATTGAAGGCTGCAGCTGAGTATTGACACTCCTCCACAGAACAGAACGCTGGAGAGCCTCTTGTAGCAGAGCTGCTAGCTCAGGTACCCACACAGAAACCTCCTCGAGGATACTCAAATGTGCTTCTTGTGGCTGTCAGAACGCCACAGGACTCCGTGTCTTTGCACACAGAGAAAATGATAGTGCGACAGAAGCCTCACATTGCGGTTCTTGCCAAAAACAAAACACAGTCACAAAACCCTACAGAGTGATGCAGTTTGTGTGTGCCGTCTGTTAAAAATGATTATGAATATGTTAAAAAATAGTTAATAACATGGTATAACCAATATTAGCCAAATAAGACACAACTTCACACAAGCATCTGCACATTTGCAAATACAAAGGCCATAAAAGCCTCTTCTCCCCTTGAAAGTTTTCTCCCCACACCAGTGAATCAAATTATATTTAATGCGACCTTTTTGACACTATAAAGAACAACAATACTACAAAGTGATCTAATTTAATTAGAAATACAAAATGCACATAAGTATTCACCCCCTTTAACTCCTTAGGTGTCAAATTAAGGAAGGTACATAGAGGTGTTCAAGGACAAAAATGTCGTCATGTGTCAAAAAACACTGCCGTATAATATATCCACATGACTTTTTTAGCCAACAACCATCCTGATCATAACCACCAGGTTTTCAAAACATCACTACTGCTAGTTTTTGAAGTCACTTAATTCAGTACACGTGCGGTTTGAAGATCCAGCTGCTGGTGAGTCCAGGTTATTGCTACGTATTGAGTGAACAGCCACAGAATCAATATTCTCATCTAACTGTCCACAAACAAGTAAGATTAACTAAGGGAAGCACCGAGCACAGCTGGTAGGATGAGGTTGTTTTGTGTGTAAATGTGTTTGTATATTATATTCCTGTGATGAACTGGTGACTTGTCCATTTGCCAATGACCCTCTGCAGGAGAAAGCATGGACAGTTATTGGATGGATGGATGGATGGATGGATGGATGGATATTGTACTTATCAATTCAGCAGAGTCCAGTGTCTCTTCTTTTTTTTGTCTTGGAAAATCAGTGCAGCACTATTGAACTGAAAAACAGGCATATATGATAAAAGAAAACACCTGCATGATGTATAGTGCAAAGCTACTGGACGAGCAACACTGACAATAACCACTAAACACAACATGCAGATTATTTTACAGTCAAATGCAGGTCGGTTAAGTACAACTGTTTATCCAGCCAGTGGGATAAATGCAACACAGTAATTACAATACTGATTTTCACTGATACTATGTGATGCTACTTTGTTATTATTTTGAATCGCTCTCAGTGGATTTATCCCATGTGCAAAGACACTTTCATCTCTAGTCCTGTAGTAGTAAAGAACACATGGAGTACATGTCTTTACTGCAGTGTAAGTGAAGACCGCTCGGTTGTCGACAGGTTCTGAGAGTCATCCTTGGCTGAGTCAGTCCAGTTAAAAGAGAGGCAGCTCAGAGTGAGAGTTTGTTCCAGAGGACGATGCTGGGGAATTTACAGCCCATGCGAGCTTTTCTTTTTTCCTATGCTGTGATTGTGTCATCCAATCCGGCTTGTATCCAGCTGTTAAATGCTTCTTCATTATTTCACAGATTGAAGTTTACTACACTGGAGGAGAGAGGAAATAATAATAATAATAACTCAGCAGTCAACTTCTGAATCCTTTACGCAAAACAAAGACAAGCATGTGAGAATGAACACCAGTTGCGAGGGGAACTACTAGCTGCTAACATTTGCCGGTCAAACTCTCTGGTCTCCACCTGTCGTTTTAAAGCCCCGTTTGCTTCTTGTGTAGTACAAGTAATCTGATATCAAACTACTACTAGTCGAGACAAAAGGGTCACCAGAAGTCCTGAAATCTCACAGGTGGCATCAACAATGTTCTTTACTCAAGCCTCCTGCTGCGAGAATATGTCAAAATTAAAGGTTATATTTTCTTAATGTAGCATGAATCACCTTTTTCATTGTGCAATTTTTAAAGGGTTTGCTTTTTTGAGATGTCAAGGTTGGGAAAAAAACATCTATAGCCAGCCTTAGGTTATACATGTTACATGGTATTTAAATTACAGTTTCATGGACTTTTCTTCTAGTATTCTATCAATATTCTACTTAAAATCATTGTGTCTACACTTTAGAATGGGCATTTAGTTGCACAGATATTCATAATAACTTCAATTACGTTTGTAAATCTTCATCTTTTTTACTCCATAGTCTATATTTTGTTTTTTTTTTGCACGCACCAACAAACATCCGTCAATTAAAGCCTTTGATTATAACCAATACTGGAAATTGAAAACCCGTCACTCAGCTGGTAATGGGTTGATTAGCATTGTATCGATTCTTCCTGCGGTGTCTGTCGGTGCAGACACTCACAATCATTCAGTTCTGCTTTAATGTGTGTGAGCATGAGTCCCCAGTTTATCCGATTTAAAAGCCTGACAGGAAATGATCCCAATGAGTATATTTGTACAGAAATTTTTTAACCTTCACATTTTAGAGTAAACCTGCTTCTGGAATTGGCTCGGTTTAAAATATCAACACTGGTGGGAGTATAAAGTGGCTGTATGTGTGAGAGTCTGTCAGACGGCCTGTGCATTATGTGCTAGTGTCTGCATATTTGTGTCTGTGTGTGTGTGTGTGTGAGTGTGTGTCTGTGTGTGTGTGCTGGGTGACAGATCATAGCATTTGCAGCTGCTAGACTAAAGAATCCAGCACTGGTCAGAGCACGAGATAGATTGTGAATGTGAATTCGTATCCATTACTGTGAAAAGCCAGACAGTTGTGCAAGTGTGTGTCCATGCATTTATATGCATTCAAGGTTGGCTTTTTTCTGGTTTTTGGTTGGGATTTGGAGGGTTAAGATTAGAACTGGGATTAGAATGTCAGTCCTGCATGTAAACATGTGTGTGTGTTTGTCTTAGCATCGGTTCCCTGTACCTGTTCCATTTAACACGTGTGCACCAGAGCTGCAGATGCATTTATGCATTATTATTAATGCATAATTTAATAATATGCTCTAGAAACCATGCGGTGCCAGACTATCTGGCCTGCTCGACAGTCATCTGGTCCATGTGTTTGCAACACAAGAACAGAAAATACAGAATTTTAGACCTTTAATTTGAGTATATTTTGTCTGGTTTTTGGTTGGAATTTGGATTACACGTTAAGATTAGAACTGCGACAGTCTTGCAGTAGCAGTGCATGTAAACATGTGTGTTTGTCTTAACATCAGTTCTGTGCACCCGTTCTATTCAACACATATGCACTAGAGGTGCAGAAGGCATTTATGTGATATTTATAATGCATAAATTAACAATACGCTTTAGGAACCACGCAGTCCAAAACCTCTTCTTGTTCGATAGCCACATCTGATCTATGCATTTACAGCACAAGAACATAAAATACAGAATTTTAGACCTTTTATTTGAGCGTATTTTGTCTGTTTTTTGGTTGGAATTTGGGTTAGAGGTTAAGATTAGAACTGCATCAGTCCTGCAGTAGCAATGCATGTAAACATGTGTGTGTATTCCATGCAAAACATGTGCACCAGACCTGCATAAAGCATTTATGTGTTAATTATACAAACATCAATAATATGCTATTGAGACCATGCAGTGCCAGACTCCCCGTCCTGTTCGATAGTGTCATCTGATCTATGTATTTTCAACACAAGATTATACCTGAAATTTTAGACCTTTTATTTGAGTATATTTTGTCTGTTTTTGGGTTGGAATTTGATTTTCAGGTTAATATTAGAACTGCAGTAGCAATGCATATTAACATGTGTGCTGTTCCATGTTCCAAGGCATTTACGTGTTAATTATAATGCATAAATTAGTAATATGCTTTAGGAACCACACAGTGCAAAACCTCTTCCTGTTCGACAGCACGTCTGGTCCAGTATTTACAACACAAGAACTAAAATATGGAATTTCAGACCTTTTCTGGGAGTGTATTTTGTCTGTCCTTTGGGTTGGAATTTGGATTAAGGGTTAAGATTAGAGCTAGTATTAGGATATCAGCCGTGCAGTAACAATACATGTAAACATGTGTGTTTGTCTTGGCATCAGTTCCATGCACCTGTTTCATGCAACACCTGTGCACCAGAGCTGCAGAAATAACAGTCATACAGACAGGTTTTGTATTTGCTTTCCCCACTTCTCTTTCGCTGTCCCTCAGTCCATCTTGCTCATGTTTTTTTTTTGCATGCACGATATATTTCATAAAGCAGCTGGTTATTTGCTTTGGAGATGCCATCCTCGCCCTGTCTGCAAACATATGCGAGTGTGTGTGTTTGATTTACACAGTATGAAAGCGAGAGCGGATGATTCACCGAGGGTGACGGTAGTTTTAGGTAGCTAGCTTGATAGTAAAGAGAATTTAGTTCGAGAAACGTTTGTGTATCTAGTAGTATACCATGTAAATGTTAGGATTGTTATTTCTGTGAAGTCGAACACAGTGTAACAAACAATCACAGGATTGCATTTTGACACCAGCCTGTCTCTCTCTCCCTCAATAGAGTGACATTATTATCTCCACTCGACGTGCTGTTGTTTAAAACCAAAGAGAATGTTCTGTTCGTTGCGTCTGCCTGACACCAAATGTTGTTTTCTCTTCCCTCCCCGACATTAACACCATCAGTCCGTCTCTCTGCCAGTCCCTGCATCACATGATCATCTATTCTCCATCCATCCATGCATCCACTCCTCCCTCCTCTTTATCTTCCCTCCAGTCCCTCCATCCTCGCCTCCTTCACATCATCTCAGTTCAGTATAGTTCAACCCACCGAGCTTTACCCGCAGTAAATATAAATGAGCGTATATTGACAAGGCAGACAAGTAATGATAAGTAATGCAGATAGGCAATCATAATTTAGCTGATTATAACTGTGTATGCTCCCACTTTCCCTGCATGAGGTGTTATTTGGAGTGTCTATGCATGTATCTGCCTTTCTAAACTCCATCCTGGTGATTATTTAAACATAACTGATCCCCTCAAGCTGCAAAACACTGATATTACTCATCGTGTGAAACTAGAGAAAGACTCATTTACATCTAATCTGTGAAACAAAGAAATTGTCCCTCATGTTTATGCTTTAACCAACAAATCAAGAATGGCAGGAGTTTATTGTTAATGTCTCCACTCAACCCCAGCATCTTTAATCTAAGCCTTGTTCAGCCTTTTTCTTTTTAACTTTTTTATTTTGTTCAATATCGTAGCATCAATGATTTAACTTACAAGATGAACTTAAATGAGTAAAATGTGTTTCAACCCATTCCTATGCCAAACTGTGTAATAGCTATGTTGGTCGTCAGTGCAAAATGTATTGTTTTCACCAAAAAGGCTTCAAAGTTGTGAGATGTCTGTGCTTATTAGGGTCTATTATCGTCCTTCTCGTCCTCGTAATCGAGAAAACAACCAAAGTTTTGTGGTTTGCATATGTGCATGTTAACCTAAACCATGATCTTTCAATTAACCTAATCAGGTAATTTTAGTGAGTAAAGATGATTAAGTGATTTTGTAGTGTAACCGCCTTCGCCCGACACAGCTGGGATAGGCTCCAGCCCCCCGTGACCCTGCAGAGGATAAAGCGGTGTAGATAATGGATGGATGGATGGATGTAGTGTCACCAAAGTCAAATAGTAGCTGAAAAGTGTTTGCACATCCGTATTTTAACTCAAACAGTAATCTTTTCCTGAACTTACTCAAATCGTTTTGGTGCCAAAATGTAAAAAACTGAAAGTGAACAATGACTGGAAATCTACCGAGACCTTCTCTGACCTTCTCCACCGCTTCACCACCTCCCGTGCTCTACGCTCCACCTCAGCTGCTCTTCTGTCTGTCCCCCACTTTCAGACTGACCACTACGGGTGCCAGAGCCTTCAGCTGGACTGCACCCAGACTCTGGAAATCCTTGACCCCCTACATCCATCAGCTTGACTCCATTGGACAATTCAAATCACAGCTCAAAACCCATCTGGTTAGGCTTGTCTATCTGGTTTAATTTTCTGGCATGTATTTTATTTATTGATTTATTTCTTATTATTATCATTATTATTACCCACGCCACAGAGTCGGCCGTGGGTAGGGCGGTCTCAGCCATCTGTCTGTCTGTCTGTCTGTATGTATGTGGGTGGCTATGTCCGCACCATAACTCAAGAACAAATACAGATAGGACAATTAAACTCAGCACAGATGTTGATCTTGACCTACTCTGGTCACCCATTAATTTTGGGATCAAAAGGTCATAGGTCAAGGTCGCAGGGCTACTTAGTGCAAAATCTCCTCGTAATCTACTATATAAGCTTGCAATGATGAACTTGGGTATATCTAAGGGCAGGACTACCTACCACATTGCACCTCTTGGCCTTGAACTTGACCTTTGACCTTGAACTTACTGCCGTCTGTCTGTATGTATGTGGGTGTGTATATCCGCACCATAACTCAATAATAAATACAGATAGGTTAATCAAACTCAGCACAGATGTTGATCTTGACCTACCCTGATCACCCATAAATTTTGGGGTCAAAAGGTCAAAGGTCAAGGTCGCAGGGCTACCTGCCATGTTTACGAAGGCATCCAGCGTGGGTCTGCATCTTGCTTGAGTGCATTCTAGTTATTCTTATTATTATTATCGTCATCGTCATCGTCATCGTCATCGTCATCGTCATCATCATCATCATCATCATCATCATCATCATCATTATTAAATGTAGATAAGTTTAAAAAAATAATATGGAGATAAAAGGAGACTCTTTGAACTCAGGCTCCAGTTCCGTGGATGAAAGTCCTGTGGTTTCAACTTGCAGACCTTTGCTGCTCTCTTTGTTTGCTAATCGAAGAAGTTATGCGATGTGGATGCAGGGCAAAAGAAAAGAATGGTTCAAAAAAATGCAGGCATCTCACACCTTTATCATGAAACTAATGTATTTTGTGCCTTGGACCAATGTAGCTATTGAACATTGTGAAATAGCATAGGTTTTTCTGTTTTTTTTTTACAAAACAGGACTATAGATTTTGTTTCTCGTATTTTACAGTGTAAAGTGCTGTGCTGACTTGAGAAGTCTGTTCCCATCCTTTCAACAGACTAAACGCTGCTTCAGTTACGCATGATTTCCTTTTGCTGAGTGAATTTTTGGGCATGTTCAGCAGACGTAGAGGATCAGGAAAGGTCAGCTTGAAAGGCGGAAAGAAAAATGGTATAAACCGAATCCTGAAGTGACAAAGCACATGTTCTGTTTAATGCAAGAACCACCTGTAAAGCTCTAGTAAAGGATGAGAGGCTTAAGACGCCGGTGCAGTTCTACACAAAAATGCACGTTCTCACTGTCTTTCTCTGTTGTTTCCACCTGCAGCTGTTCAACCCAGTTTAGTCAGCATGACAGGGCCACATCTAGGTTCTTTACCTGAGAGTTTATCCCATCAAATGAGACTTTAAGTCTGCAGATGTTCTTTTCAAAGTTTAAAAGAACACTGCCTTCAGATGGCATGATTGTCAAGAGCAAGCGACAGTGAATGCAACAGTGGAAGACAGTTCATTGGCTGGATTGATCTAGTGGCCATACATGTCATGCTACAAATAAAGAAGAGGTTTTTATAGTAAGTAAGACAGAAGGAAAGACTGACAGTGTGAGAAAGATGCACAAATTCACAAATCCTCCCAGTGACAGCCCTCCGGAAGGGATTTCTGCCAGAGAATTGAGTCTAAGAACTCCCAAACCTGAACAAAATGAGAGCAGAAAGCAGATTATTGGGGCTACAGTGACAGATGCTTTTTTTTCCTCCTTCCCTCATGGGAATTGAAACCCGCCGTCTCGTACTGCATTAAACGTACGAGTGCCAAATGGTTTTTGGTGTTCGGTTTGAAGATGAAAAATTGACATCTTGTACATTAACTTGGCTCCACGAGTAAGACGCAAAGTTTGTCTTATTCGCTCCATAAATCCTCCTGAGAGCCCTGTTCTCCACATTTATGGGATGTTGATTAGGAATCTGGAAATTAATATTTGATGTGTGGGAAAATATGGTGCAGGACAGATGCAGCTTTTCCCCCAGAACACTTTACGTTCCATCTGTTTCAATGACCAGCCTTCTGTGTACCTGCAGTTCTGCCAGTGTGGCAGTGTCGCGGCTTTCAGTGTAATTGTTACCAGCTAATAGAGTTTAGTGCACGTTGGGGAAGCAGAATTCAATAATTTGACATGCAAATGCAAATTGGCTTGGCGACACAGATTTGGCCATGGTGTTCTCTGCACCAGCTGGTCGGTTCCAAGCCTTGGCAGGGTTGCTTAGCAGAGACGACCGACTCGTGCGAAATGATGTGAAGCTGCATGATTTGATTTCTTCAGCCGGAGAACTATGAAGTCAGCAGTGTAAATGCTGGTGTTGTACTGTCAGAGATTTTTTTAAAAAAAGAAATAGAACAGTTCAGCTGGAGAAAAAGACCATGTGTGATTAAAAATTCAAACATTTCTTTATACATTCATGACATTTTTTCACATAATCCCAGTCACGCAAAAAGCAGATTTGACACTATGTCAGACGTTCTGTGAGCAAATAAATAAATATATGTTGCTGCCTACTTAGTGCTGCCCTGCTGTGCAAGGATGGTCTCCAGGATTACAGTTTATCACTGGAGACAAAAGTATTTACCATGAATCTAGGCCACCAGGAGTGCAGGCCAATGTTTCTCTTAATGCATTCTAACAGTTTGAAATTTGCTGCCGTCAAATGACACTTATGTAAGGAAGGCCAGGGTTATGTAAGCCCTGTCACAGACAGCAAGAAGAACAAAGAGCAGATTTCCTGGTCTCCTGTGTTTGATCCCAATCTGGCTGCTGACAGTTAAATATAGAAGATTAAGCTTATGGAGTGGAAACGTATAGACCCAAGGACACGTCAACAGCTAACATGCACAGCCAGCAGCTAAAGAATATGTAAACAACACGTACAAGCAGTTTACACTTTGTAACAATGGGATTATTGTTTGCATTCTGACCTGTATACGGATGAATTTCATGGGATTTGATGTTGCACTGTACACTGAGGACACATGGCAGTGGGTGAATCAGATATTTGCCATATAATTATAGCTTATATTCAGGCCAAACACAATTTTCCTTTCTATTTAAAGTTCTAGGTCAGTATTGGACAAGTATTTATCTTTTTAATATCGGAAATTGTGATTATCATCAGTATTACATGAGCTTATTATTGATACATAGAGCTGATAATAGCTGCAGCACACGTTTTTCACATGTCATAGCCATAAAAGCATGAATGAAAGTAATATTAACATCCGTTTTATTCACTTGTTTGCCTGCATGAAAATATTCTTTTCATTTCTGTGAACATCTTACAGCAGTACAATAGCAGCTATGCAGTGCAGAAATCCAGCTTCTCTTGTTCCTGCGGTCATGCACACAGATGTAGATTGTTAAATTCGACAGGCCCCTCCCCCAAGCTGAAGACTGATCACTTCATCAATAATCTATAGCGGGACCTGACCTCTGGTTATGGCCCCAGTGTGCACATACACAGCAGGAAACAATGACCGGTGCTGGGTAATATATAGCCTCTTAGTCGAGATGGAAAACTGTTTTCAGGAACTGAGCTGGTCTCGGCTGTAAAGCCGTATCTTGAGACTGCAGTTGCTTTACTTTACGTGCAGCTTTGTTCTTCAGAGATCAGATCTTATCATGAAATCAGTGGCTATAGACTTCGGTGACTTGACCTCTGCACCGATATTAAATAAAACAGTGTTCTGTGGGTTGAATACAAAACTGAAACAAGTATGAACCCCATCAGAGTACATTTCACTATCAGAGTTGACCTCCATTCTTCTAGACATGTCTGTAGTTTATCTTCATGTGAAAAAAATGTTTTTACAGATGCATATGAGTGTAAATTCAAATAGCAGCTTTTGCAAAGATGGAAACCACACTGCGTTTAAGGAATTGCATCACAGAAAATGTAAAAAAAAATAACTCTGAATGACTAAAACCTGAGCTACAGCGATGTTTTAACATGAAAAAGTGGCTGGAACATTGAATAGTCATGATGTTTTCATAAAACTGCTCATTTACTTTCTTGAAAAGGGTTAGACGAGAAGATTGATACCACTGTAGTAAATATGAGGCTTATTGTTGCAGCCAATTAGCATGAAGACTGCAGTGCACGCAAGACGGAAACAACTAACTTGCCTCTGTTCAAGCTTAACAAGATGTTACCCGGACTGTTGGTCTTACCCAGACTTTTAAGCCTCAATTTATGGCGTCTTCTCCCAGCGGTGTACTAGTGCTAATTCAATCAAAAGTCAGTGATGGATGTGGCCACTTAGTGACAGACCTGCACCAACAATTCTTTTTTTAAATATTCAAAACAAGGTCTTAGTGGGAAGACTTTTGTATTTGCAACCTAAAACTATAAGTAACCATGAAAGCCAAAAAATCAGACTCTCAAAGATAAAGCAGAATGATGGCTTTAATGTTTCTGTACAATCAGTTATAATCAATTAAATCTGGGGTAGACAGTCATTTTGGATGGTCACTGGGTAGAAATTCTGACCTTTCAGCATGTTGTGATTCAAGTGGTGTCAGAAGAGGTTCTAGAAACTCAGACTGTTGAACACATGAAACCTTTAGACTACATTTAAAACACCTTCTTAAATTAACCAGACTGTTTGGAATCTTAAGAGACTTTCATCCCAAGTACTGTCTTAATCAGGTTAATGCTGGTATATTGCCATCCATGCAATCGTAGTTATTCACTCGCAGATATTGAAAAGTGATTCCATGATTTTTTTTTCATACTGTTGGGCTGTAAAAACTTTATTGATGGACCCTTTAAGAATATAACCCTTCCCCAACCCCCACCATTACCAGAACCTTAAATCTAACCTCGGCCTAACGTAACTCTTCATTTAAATTCTAATGATTTTCATTAGGGAGACTCGTTTTTTGTTGCCAGAAGGAAGACAGAATAACGTCCACACACACACACACACACACACACACACACACACTGGATAGATTTAAGTAATCTAGGGAGTGCTGTGTTGACGTATGGTAAGCGGTTTCTGAGAGATTTTACTGTCCCACAGTGCTGAGGGCTGGTTGACGCACACAATAAACCTCTCCCCTTAATTACCCCGAGCCCGTAAAACTCACACACATGCACGTTTTGCAGTCTCACACCCGGCACACGCAGCGTCTTCTCCTTCCTGTTGTGCACTTAAAGAGTGCGTAACCTGTTTGCACACCAACACAGATCATTAGCTACAGCTCACTTGGTATTGACAGCCGAGTGACCACATCTTTCCAGCTCCACTGTAACAAGAGGCCCGAGGGTTCAGTGACAGGTCACCGAGAAACCCTGATGTCATCACCTAACTCTCGCGTGTGTGTTGTGTGTTGTGTGTTGCCTGTTGGTGTCTTTGCATTTACATGAGTGTGAGGGAGGCAGGAGGAGAGAGCAAATAAGTGAGTGATTGATTTTATTTGACACTGTGTAAGAAACATAAATAAAATGACTGCAGGCGGGGAGGCCTGTCAGTGAGAGCAGGGATAGCTGTCACAACTATTACCAGACACTAACACCGGTGACTTCACCGTCACTCTTTAAACCCCTTAAATGCAGACAAACAAATCCGAACTTTTAAGCTTCTATTTATGGCCTCATCTCCCAGCAGTGTAGTAGTGCTAATTAAGTTTAAAAGTCAGTGATGGATGTGGCCACTTAGTGATAAACCTGCACCAACACTTGTTTTTAAAATGCAAAATATGTGTGGGGAAGCACACAAATTTTTGCATTTGCATCCTAAAACCAGAAGTAACCATAAAAGCCAGAAATTAGGCAAATGATTGCTTCAGTGTTGCTGTGCAATTAGTTCAAATCAATTAAAGCTGGGGTAGGCAGTAATTTTGGAAGGTCATTGGACAGAAATGCATACATTTCAGCAGACTGTATTTCAAGTGGTCTCAGAGGAGGAAACGTGCTCCTCCTCTTGGTTCTAGAAAATCTAGCTCGTGACAGGAAATCTTTAGCCAATCAGAGGTCTTTCTGTGAAGTCCCTTCACATGGTGGAAAACCTATTCAGTGGCAGGAAAAGTCCCAATTCCAGCTCCTCCAACAACTGCATAGCAACCCAAAACAAGGAGGATGGACCTACACCGATCAGCTACAGTATTAAAACCATTTGGCTAATATTGCGTTGGACCAGCTTGTGCTGCCAGAACAGCTCTGACCCACTGGGCCGTTGACGCAGTACCTTTGGGGGGTGTCCAGAACATTGGCAGCAGTTAATTTTCAGTCCTGCGGTTTGCGGGGTGAGGTATGGAACAGGCTTATTCTTGTGTATCCCTCTGATGCTCAGTTGGATCAGAGGGATACACAAGAATAAGCCAGTCAACACTTTGGGCTCTTTGTTGTTTTCCTCAAGCTGCTTCTTAATAGTTTATGCATGCGGTGGGATGCATTGTCCTGCATGGAGAGGACACTGACATTAAGAAGTGCTGTTACCATGGGAAGGTGTACTTGCTCTTCAGCAATGTTTAGGTGGGTTTATCGGTGTCAAAGTAGCATCCACATTAATGCCAAGACCCAGTGTTTGCTGACAGAATATTGCAATGTAACTCAATTCATCTGTCAGTGGCTTTAACTTTGTGTCTGATTGGTGCGTCTCGAATGAAACCGACAACTGAAGGTGATGCTTAGCCATGTGAAAGTGTGGACGTCTATCGATCAAGCTCGAGTTGCATCCAGATAGACGGATAAATTATTCATCCCCTTGGGGAAATTCAAGGCATCCAGAAGCTCACACTTGTCACAGTCAATATAGGTAAGAAAAACAGTGTACAGAAGGATAAACAGTAATCAATAAATAATGCTGGTATTTAAAATAAAGTATTAGAAAAGTACAAAAAAGTACAGTGTGGAAATAGAACTAATAATAAGCACATAGGAGGGATGCTGGGTTGCACAGTGAACTTCCATATATAAGGCGCATACATGTGGCAATGTTCATGAAGTTGAAGGGACTTTGATTCCTACCTACCCTAGTTTTAATAATCTGCATCTCACAATTGAGTTTGTTTCTTAAATGCCTTTTATTATAGAACACTATAAACTGTCTAGTGTGTTTCATAACCATGTCGGTTGTAACAGGAGAGATGAAGGAACTCCAGACTGTATATTATGTGACTGCTGTTGTCCTTAACCTGCAGAAGTGTGCATGTGAATTGTTTCTAAAGCAGCTGATGAAGGATTGTGCATGTCTAGGACGAAACATGGGGCGGACAAACAAGAGTGCTCTGATGCTGTCAGTGCTGCAGGTTAGCAAGAAAGCAAGCTGACAAGTGAAGGTAGATATAATGGATTTTTGGTAAGGGACAAAAGCAAAACAGGTATGATTATTGACTGATTATTGAAGCGTGAGCAGTGATTTCATAGTGTCAATTAAAAGCAAAGAAAATGCACAAAAGGACAATCAACAGTTAATCTTACTGTTACTTGGAGTTGAGTGTTTTTTGCGTAGAAATTTAATGGGCAAACAGAAACTTGTAGTTCTTTATATTACTTCCATAAAATTGAGCAAATTTCCGCACTAAGGCTACCTGCTGATAAAGAAGTCAATCATGTTATGCAACAGAGAAGGGGTGAGGTAAGGTGAAACATCATTTTACACCTTCTAAGGAATGCAATCACAAAAATGTTAAGAACCACTATATTATTGGAATATTATTAGCAAAACATTGTTGGACTAACAGCAAGCAGTGTAATGACCAAAGCTATTTTATAAGCTGGTCAATGTATAAAAGCTTCCTCAAAGATCTACAGTAGTAAAAGTATAGATTAGCTTTAATAAAATTCTCAAGTACCTAAAAATCAAAGTAGTTGAGTAAATGCCAGAGTGACTTCCAAGAGGTGAGATGATCAGAGGAACATTCTGGTTGGAGATGATGCTTTAACAAGTATGATTTGGAAAAAAAAAGACTTAGTCATTGTGTTGAGATCACCACAGATGTTCAGTGTTTTGTTTGCATCTCTAAACGCAGTGTTTCATTGGAGCGGCAGGCAGCATGCCGCAGCCACGCATCACCTTGTGAATTCCTCTCAGTGGAGCTTATCGCGTCAGAAAAGGCTGCTGGTGTCACGGGAGAGGACCGTTTGAATGGCAGAGATTTGTTTTCCATTGTGGCTCTGTGCAGTGACGTGTTGCCTCCGCTGTGACAGGACGGGCACACACACAGTAAATACATTTCAGAGCATAATAACCCGCAACACACACACACACACATGAAGGATAAAGGGGAAAACACTCCGGGGCAGGGGATTTACGCGTGAGTGTTATGTGTGTGTACATAAGTTGCGTGTTTACACGTGATTGTGCACTTCATCATGTGAATGGATGGCTTGTGTGCAGGTGGGCTTGCGAATGTGTTCTTCAAGGAGCATTGTGTTAAAGCAGCAGACTAAAGGCTGCTCCTGAGAAAGATAAATTCTGCTCACACTAAAGCTGCTGTTAACGCCGTCGCTCTTTGTCCAGCACAGCTTGAAGCTTAACTAACCTTCTCCCTCACATTTATTACACATCTTTAGAGGCTTTGTGCAGTACCGCTTTGTCGTTTTTCTTCGTTTTAATGGTCTGTTCAGTAGTGGCTGAATTATTGAGCTGATTTTAAGGCTTATCGTCCCATCAGCGGTGCCTCGGGCCTGGTCCAGGTTTGACTGTATAGATGGTCTGCAGAAAGCACACCATCGCTTCCCTGTTGCTGCACCAGTGATTTCTACTGGTTGTCTTGCATGTCCCTGCAGGCGTGGAGTGGGGTGATATAGAGGGCCCGGGGGAGATTTTTGTAAACGTCCTTGCTGTCATAAGTTATTAACACTGTGCTTATTTCTTCTCACAACACAGTAAAGTAGCTGCACACCACAATCTCATCAGGGCTGCTGCAGAGGACACTGAGGACATTCATGTCAAGTGTAGGCACATTTCATTTAGGAGGGAAATAAATGCTCTTTTAATGTTTTCTCCTATTTATTGACCATATTTACAGCTTTTGCAGCCACTTTGCCAATTAAAAAGAATACAATTTGACATTTTTTCGGGGGAAATACGCCTCTTTGTTTTCTTGCCAGAAGTCAGACGAGAGGATTAATTTAACCCTCGTGTCTGTACAGTAAATATACAACCAGCAGTTTATTAGCTCAACTCACAGACTGGAAACAGGAAACTGCTTGCGTTGCTGCGTCCAAAGGTAACAAAATCCATCCAGCAGCAACTCTGAAGCTCCGTAATTAGCGCTTCTGGTTGCCTGGCAACCTCACAGTGACAACTAGGCTAGAAGAAGTGATGTCGGCCAGCCAAGAAACAGCGTCGCACGTAATCCCCTCTAAAACCACACTACACACATCATAATGTTCTTTTGTATGTTAAGGTTGACTCTTAAATCCTCAGAGAGTAAGTGATGTCAGAATACAATTAATTCCTGTAGAATTCATAAATTTCATTTAATTAACTCTGGTATTCCTTGAACTGCTTGTCTTTAACAACGTTCTGATGTCAAAATGTCAAAAATGACCTAAAAAAGTGTTTTCCTCTAAAAAGTTTGCTAATCACCAGATGTAAATGTGTTTTGTCATGAGTCAGATCAAGGCAAACCTGGAGTGTGAGAATGATGAAGTCAGCTCAGACAGGACGTGCTTTGAATGGCGCAAACAAGTACATACACTGATCCACCGCAACATTCTGACCACTGACAGGTGAAGTGAATAACATTGATCATATTGGTACTATGTGGTGTTCTGATGGAAAACCTTGGATTTTAACATCCATGTTGATGAGACTTGGACACCAAATAAACATTGTCCCACAACAAGCACACTCCCTCATGCAAATGGAAATCCCAAATGTCACTGGCCTACCCCCACAGGAAAATGCACCCCACCACATGGAAAAAACATCAAACAATCAGGAACATGTTGAGGAACATGACAATGGTCCAACACGTTGATCTGACCTCCAAACTTCCTACACTCCATTCTGATCAAGCATCAACAGGATGCAGTGGAACAAGTTTGATTGACAGAGACCCCACTGCACAAGCCAGAGTACCCAAAGGATCTAGTGCCAACGTCCTGGTTCCAGACCCCATAGGACACCCTTACCTCTTTCCACCAAGAACAACCTGACACTAGTGCTGGTGCTTAGTTGGTTCGAATCTCGTTCCTCCTAAGAACCTGTTTGCTCTTTTCCGTTTTATTGGCAAGGAGCAAAGTGGAGCCACGTCATTGCGTCACTGTAAAATGACTATGCTTGCATCGATTACATAGCAGTTAAACAAACGCCTGAAGTTGATGATAATACCTATGTTTATCTTTATAGATGGTCTAAAGGCTGTTTGCGAGGCAGAGGTTGCCTGTTGCCTGGGCACATTCACGATTGCGCTACTGGTGGGACACAGTCGTACTGGATTTCAGCACGCAACAGTTTGTGCAAAACTTCTGTGTGTCCCAGGAGTCATTCCAGTACATCTGCTATCGAACCAGAGACGTCCTGGCGAAAAGGACAAATTATTGCTTGTGTGTCCCTTTCAACCATTGATCGTTGGTCACAGTAACCCCGCCCGAAGCCCCTGACGTACTCGATTCTTAGCTCTGGCCCAACAAAGAGTTGGTGCTTGATTAGCACTAGTTTTTATGCCCTGGAGTCGGAGCTTACGCGTCTGACAAAAATTGTATTTTTTTCAGTTTCACCAATCGGGAAGAAGTTTGTACATGTTTCTTTGTGTTTCAAACACTTCCCGTCCTGTCTGCTGCAGAGGCAACACAAAGCCAAAAAATAAAAAGTCCATGTGCACTCACAAAGGTATCCTGTTTTCTTATTATACCATCACTTGGTTGGATTTACTAATGTGACGCATTCTTCAGAATACCAAATAAAACTTGACATCTGTTCACCAGACGGAGTTCCAGTTTCCTTGACCATATTAGACCAGCTTATTTTATTGGAGGGAGTAGATGGAGATCGGCAGCTCGCTCCTTTTACTGGTGAATTTATGTGTCAGATATGTCCGGATCCAGTAGTGATTGGCTGCTTGACACAAATCATACTGTTTGTGTTTTTTTTCTTCTTTTAGCCTGCGCTGGGCCTTTCAACTCAGGAAAACTAGAACTGAGGCAGACACAGAGGTGATCCAGAGGTAAGTTTGAAATTAAACTCTAGTGCCAAGTTGGTGCAAAGTGACAGCCACTATCGTGACATACAGACATACAGTTTGCTGTAAATGCGTCTTACCTGGATGCCTGAATTTGCACAACAGCTCAGTCTAAAGATAAAGAGATAAAGAAGAGGTGGATTGATTTTGTGAAAAAGCTCGATTGATGGGGAGCTGAGGATCAACACCCGCCTCTGCAGCGACCATTTTGGAGACTTTTATCTTATTCATGGGAGCTGTTACCGACTTTAACCTCCCTCCCACCAACATCTGGTGCCATCACCAGCAGAACGTGCCCAACAGTGACTTTAGTCCTGCCGGAAATATGTAAGAATATGTGACGTTCACACCATGTGTCTTTCACGACTAGCCTGTTTGGGTCAGTTTAAATGATCCTAGGTTTGTTGGCGTCATTTGGACTAGTGAAAAACCTCATTTTATATACCTGCCAACTTTTTTGACATTCAAATTTAGCCAAGTGTTTAATAACATCGTTTTCTCTGGTGTAGCTGCTTTACACTGACTTCAACCTCAGTGGTCCATTTTACCCGATAGCCTTTAAACATTTTCAACATTTTTACAATTTGGTGCAACACACCTTTATGTTGACACCATGGCAAGGAGTTTATGCAGCACTGACAGCAGTAGAGTGCAATTATAGAAGAGTAATTCATTCAGTAAAGGGGCCTCAGGGTTGGCAATTAGCCAGAAGAAGCTCGGAGTGAAACAAATGATGAAAAATGCTTCCATTAGCAAACAAGTTTTTTTTGTGTGTTTGTGTAGAACATAAATGCCATTCTAAGCACTGAGCACTACTACAGTATTTAAAGTCATGTGAACCCAGGTGGTTTGCGTTGTACAAAAAAAGAGCAAATGAAAGCAATTCTTCAGAAAGCGGGCAGGACGTCTGGGGTTGTGTGTTTCCGGCCCTGCTATATTTCTCTCTCTGCTGGAGCAGTACAGTTGTGCTCTGTGCTCCGAATCCCAATCCCTTTATTCAACAGAGTACATTTATATGTCGGAGGGAAATTGCGCAAACAGTTTGGTGCCAGACAGAAGGAACACGAGCAATAAATTAAAACCACGAGCGATATATGAAAGCTCAGTTTTCTGCTGCTTTAATGGCAACACCCACCACACATACACACACACACACACACACACACACACGTCATACTATAACTCTATCTCACACACACACCTGTCAGACAGCAGTGTTTGCCCACAGCGTCATCTGCCTGAAGGAGTATTTTTCCTGGTAATTGGACCTGACCATCAGTTGTCCTGCTTCTGTATCCGCCCGGGTTCCCCTCTCTCACACATATAGGTCAAATATTATTTCATGTTCTGCTGGTTATTAAATTAAATACATTCACCTAATAAGTATTTACTTTGTTATTTCACCCAGGCTTGTGTGTAAACCCCTCTCTAGCCACCCACTTCCCCTCGTCCTCTGACTCATCGTCTTTTTGCTGATGCATCTCATCCCACAGCTCCATGTCCGTCTTGACAGTCCGGCTGACACTCGGCACCGACCCGTCTCCTCTCCTTCCTCTGCCCCTCCCTCGTTCTCCTCGCTTTCCTGGATCACCGCTAGTAAAGTCACACACTGACATATGCACTTGTGTCTCTGTCGCCACACCTGTGCCCAGGAAAGCTACTGATCATGTAAAACACAAAGGATCTTTATTCTAACGCTTGTAAGGACAGCTGGGCGTGTTCCAGAAAAGTGGGAAAGCTCGATGTTAAGACTGAAAAACGAATGAAGGATTTGCTGGGATAAAAATATACGGCATGCATGACGGATAATAAACACTTTATTGTGACAGCTAGTTGAAATATAAAGAAGGAACCTTTGCATAAAACTGGTTTATTTAAAGGTGGAGTGCATTATCAGTTACATTGTTTCTGACATATCACATCTTAAACACATCTCTGCTGTTGATTTTACTCTTCTACCGTCTCTCCCTTTCAGCCAATCGATCACATTTTAGATGCCAAGGCACTTGTCGCCCTGGTAACTCAAAAAATGGATAAAAAAAACTTTTAAAATGTAGTGAAAGGGTCATATTTCAACCCAAATTATGATATTTTTCCTCAATCTAACCATCTAGTTTTGGTGTCTAAACCTAATTAAGAATGTAAAAACCAAGTGAAAACAAAGCTTTAGTATTAGAATAATGGTCCGACATGTAGTTCTGCATTCCTAGGTGGAAGTCCTCTGCTGACGTGTGCACAAGCTGACATGTGCATGGGCCATGCTGGAATAGTGCTCTGTGACCAGTTCAAGCCACTTTGTTCAGTTCACATTTGCAGAGGCATGGCTGAACACTTTTTTTTTTTCAGTGCACACACATGCGGATTCTCACAACAACCGTGTCTAATCAGAATTGCCTACTTTACCTTTAACCTGAGTTAAAACCTGGGTCGGACTTTCATGAAGTTCCCTGCCCTGCTAATGACCCATGAACCGAAGAGCAAGCTGAGAGTGACTTATGAAATCATAAATCACTGAGAAAACGTCATGCTTTATATTTGTGAAGTGTCGTTCCACGTTTTCAAAAATGCACAGATGCTTCGTAAATTAGGAATTATAATCTATGAACACAGCTGCTGCACATCCATTTTTCCTAAACAGACCTTTTCTCTGGACTCTGGATGACCCTTTTTTTCCCCATTTGGGCAGGACAGCAGTGACCTCACATGTCATTTAGCTCAGAAAGTTCAGTCCAGTTTAGAAATAGTGGGAAAAAAGTGCTGCAGCTCAAATCTAAAATGTACCAATTACTACTCTTTGTGCTGCCGAGACGATGGAAATGAAGTGAGTGAACAGTTTTGTAGTTTGTCATCATCATATGGTCCGCTGCACCTCCTTCTCATTATACCTTCTGTCTGTCTTTGTGAGTGAATGAGAATGATGTAAGCTTTTTGATTGGCGGACCAATGTTGTCTTTGAATTCTTACACCACTGACATAAAAACCTGTTGCGTTAAATGAATGTTTGGCATTGTGTGATTGCTGGAGTGACTTGACAGTTTTGAAATTATAATGAATAACACGACAAGTCACTCTTTTTTTTAAACTTTGTTGGGTAATTTTATGCCGGGTTGACACCCTCCTTTGACCTAAACCCTAAACCTAACTATTTTATGTGCCATTTAACAACATAAAATGACACACAAAAGTTAAAAATATGCAGACATGACAGGGAAAACATGCTTGAAGTAGCTTTTTACACACAATCCTACGTCAGGCTGAGCTGCTTTTGCTCACTGGCATGTTTTAAGCAGTGAATGGGTGTATAACAGCTCAGGAAGACTAATTTCCAGAGAGTCTAGATTCTTATTTACCTCCAGACTTTCTCTTTTTCTTTATTTTTTTTGCTCTTGTCTGCCTACGTCATTACTAACCAATAAAGTAGGAAGTCTTTCATGTCAAGCTGATATTTCTTCACCTCCATTAGCAGCATCTTGATCAAATCTGCTTCTGTTGGACTCCCTTTACATTCAAATACACAATACACAGAAGGCTCTGCATTTTATTTTCTCACAAACCTTATTTAGAGCACATGAGTGAATCAAACTAAAGTCTAAGCTGCATTATCATTATATCTTGTAAATGGTTAGAAGTAAAACCTTTGTTACATGACTGTTGACTTTATATCAAGACTGCCCACTTTAAGAAACACATTCTTTGCAACTGTTTTTGGAATCACCAGGAGACTTTTGAGTGATTTTTTTAATCCCTTTTTTAAAAAAAAATAAAAATTGTTTCGGAAAATGATGTCCCAGCTGAAATTATTTGCTGCGTATGACTAAAGTCTGGTGCATTGGGATGATTTTTAATGCCATCTGGAATGACGACGGCTGTTTCACGGAATTAGCGACCGACCAATTGGATTACAAGAGCTTCATAACCAGCAGCAGGAGAGAGCAGCATCACTCTGCAGATTAGATAAGATGATTAATGATCACCATGAGAATAACGCAGCAAACATAACGCAGCTCGGGAAGAAAAATAACCATGAAATATTCATAGACCCACGAATGGATTGTGCTGTGAGTTGTGAGTGCGTTAGAGCTGAAGAAACACGGATCAACAACAACAAACAGCTGCATCTGAAATATCACCTCTGTAAAGGTGCAGTGCAGTCTCACCGTTTGAACCCTAATGAAAGCATGATTTATTGCATTTTTTTTCCCCCTCGTATTGATTACACGGGCTCAGCTGGAAACCGCTGTAATCCTTTCTGCGTCGGATTAATTCTAAGCTGCAGGGGTTCTGAGGGCAGAAAGTGGTCACAAACTAATCATCTAAAGACCCTCACCGAGCAGAATCATCTTCTGAAGTTCAGAGAGCAGCTGATCACTGTTTCATTAACTTCTCCTCGCTGCATCCACCTCTCCCCTCCTTCTCCATCCAACATGTCCCCCTCCCCTCCTCCTCCTCCTCTCCTCCCAGCCTGTCTAGGAATCCCCTTTGATCTGTGCTATGACAGCAGCTGCACTTTGGAGCTTCCCAGAAGCCCATAAATCAACTGACAAGTGCTATTTCTTGCTGCCTGCACGCTCGCACAAACACACAATAGTTACAGATCTCAAAGGAATGAGATGAGTTTTTAGGACGAGCAGCCGGTTGGTCAGTTTACAAGTTAAACCTAACAAGTGACGGGATCATAAATAACCGTGGAAATGCATAAAAAGTCACTGGAAGGCTTTGGACGGGAATGGATTGGCGTAAAGCTGCAGAGCAGGATTTATTGCCCATTTACTTTTATGTGTGTCTAGTTTACATTTACCAATCACTCCGCCATGCATGGACAGCTGTGGTTCAGGTGCTGGAGCCGGAGTCCATTAGTAGCAGGGTTGGTGGTTCAAAGTGACTTTGAAGAAGATGCTGAACCTCAGAAGGGCTTTGTTCCATTTTCAGACACCATATGAGTGCAGTCCGCTGAGACAGCTGAGTAAGATACAATAGAGCCTGTTTGTTTCCTCAGCACACACCTACAACTGTGGGGAAAAATAGGCACAGCAGGTTTTTCAAGCTTTAGTTTGCTATTAGAAGTGATACTCTGCATCCTTCAAGGGTTTTGTGTAGAAGGTGATGCTCAAAAAACACATAAGCAAAAGTGAAAGGAATGAACTAAAACTGCAATCTGCATTTTAGCTTATAGCTCATCGCCCACAACAGTAACACCCAACATACTGCTTCTTCCAAAGCCAAAGCAGCCTGTCATTTTGTTTAATTTTATGTAGTGCAAGTTACATTACAAAAAAACCCTCCAGGACTGAAGCATTCAATGCATAATATTTTAGATGCTGCTTTATTAAAGGTCAGCGTTGGCTCTTTCCAGATTTCCAGAAGCCTCAACCCAGTTGTTACCCAAATAAGCAACTCAATAGTTGTCATCTTTGAAGAAAAACAATACTATAATTCTCATATCATCTCAGTATTTCCTCACAGTGCAGCTCTGCCCTGTAGAACTCAATGCCACTGCTTTATTTTCACATTTTCTCCATGATGATCAGTTGTGGGACACCTGGCATTCCACTTTGGAAACACAGAGCAGCTTCAGCCTCCGTTTTAACCGTGATATCATACGGAGCCGATGAAAAAGTATTCACCCTGTCTTGGAAGTTTCTCTTTTTTTTCTTTTCAACCTTGCATCAAAGTCAGTTTGACTTTTTTGACAAAAAAAAATACAAAAAAGACTCTTTCATGTCAAAGTGAAAACAGATTTCTATATAGTAATGGTAATTAATTAAAAATATAAACAGAAAATATGTGATTACAGAAGTATTCACTCCTTTCAAATCAGTATTTGGTACAATTACACCACTGAGTGTGGATGGGTTTGTATATGCAGTCATCAAGTACAAATTTAAAGCTATTTTACAACAAATCATGTGAAAACAGTTGAATTTGAACCAACCCATGGAGCTAATGATGCTAGCAACAGTTGTTATTTTAGCTAAACTGCTAGAAATTAAAACTCAGCTTTTGACTACATTTATCGAAATGATTCATTGTATAAAAAATCACCATGAATTCCACATGGTAGCTATTATTGCTGCAAACAGGCATGACAAAGTAACCGAGCTTTTGTGAGCGCTCACTGTGTTTGCCTCAGCAGGTTTTCACGAGTTTTAATGGTGAACATCCTGCAGACAGCATCCAGGGTGTTGATATGTCCGTGCATCAGCTACATTTTCTGCAGACACCACACAACGCTGAAAAGCAGCACAGATGATTGACACAAATATTCCTTAAGAAAGGCAACATAACAAAGCTCAGGGCAAAATCATACCCTCAGATTACAGAGTCCATGCCATCTGTTCTGAGAAGCAGCTCTCTGATTGGTTCGCTGGGTGGGAAGGTGATTATCACTGAGTGATGCATAGGTCTGGTGACCCAGCACATCCAACCTCACAACCTCTGTAGGTCAGGACTGTGTGTGTGTGTGTGTGTGTGTGTGTGTGTGTGTGTATAAGCTCAGTACCAGCAGGTTGTTCTCCTGCAGGGTTGTATTCAGCTTAGATCACACTACTGGACTGTAATCCTTCTTTGACGAACATATGTTTTAATCCTTCACCCACCCACACACACATGATGCACAAACACCATGCGTGTACTACATGTACCTAAACATACCACATGAAAAAAAAAGATAACAATGGGTGAGAAAAGAAAAAAAAAAGAGTTTTCTTCTCCTAAAGAGGGAGAAAAAAGGGGGTATCGAAAAAGAAATGGATAAAGAGCATGAGGTGCCACCGGGAGAGTGTGAGATGGGAGGATTAACCACGAGAAGTTGCCAGGACGAGGACCTTTTGGCCTCACACTTGTGCACTCACACACGCTTACAGTCCAGGAAACGGATTAGCGAGTGGGGATGTTTGGAGGCAGCTCCAATGAAATGGTGATTCACTGTGTCTGCTCGCGTTTTATGTTTTTTTTAAAGGACTGCTCCGGAGCGTGTGTGCACGTGTGCGTGGCTCGGTCTCATTAGTAAGAGCAGTCAAGCCAGCTCAGTGGAGGCGATGCTGCCACAGACCTTGTTAGGAATCCTCCCCTTCTGACCTCACAATCCTCCGAGTACACGAGCTCACACACACATCTGAACATGCACACGCAACACAATGCACACAAACGCTGTAACACAAGTTAATATCTGACATTCAAACCTACAAAGCCATACTTATTGGGCTTTACAAACACGTGTGTGTGTGAGTGTGTGTTTGCAGTGGGTATATGCTTACTTTTCTTTGTGAGCAGAAAAGGGGATGATGTAACTACACCGAAAGTCTAGCGAAGACTGAAGACGGAGCAGCCGAGGCAGAAGGATGGTACCAAATGAAAGTCAAATGACCGTATCCTGTTAGAGTACAGTAGCTTCCAACTTTCGGTCAGCGTTTTGCTTCTACTGTAACTTTAAAAAGATAAAGTTCCAGAAATCAGTATCCTTATTTTGTATGTATATTGATACAAAGTGGTGTCAAACTGCAATTAGTTCTTTCGGTGACTGTCAGCAGTAAGAATGTGCAGAGCTGATGTGTAAACTTGAAACTCTGTCAGACTCCTCTGTCGCTTGCAATCACATCACACAAGTCCTGCTGTGAATTTGCATTGGTTCAGATCTCCATATCTGTGAGAACACCAAGAACTTACCTTGCATTTTGGCCTAAAAGTTACGATCGATTAACTTTTTTCATATCAACTATTATGAATAATCGGAAATGTAGAAACATAAAAAGCAAGTTGTAGTAATTTCGCAATGTGCACCTGTTATACCCTATCATTTTAACAGTTTGCAATCTTGCTACAAAGAGGTAATGCCCTGTTTTGCACACTTGCACACCCATTGTATAGATTGGAGCCAGGTTTTCCTTGACCTTTATTGCCTTTTTCCTATCAGTGATGCACTGGTTTACTTTTATCTTTAAATATAAAGTTGTAAATGTGAAAAAAATGCACATATATACTGATAATCTGCAGTATAGCACACTCACAGTGATGCCTATCCATCACAGGAATATATAGACAAATACACAGTATACAGAAAACTGCTGATGGGATGGCCAGTGAGTTCCATCAGAGAGAAATATGTCTATTCAGATAAATATTCCAGCACCTGTAAGGGATATTTCAACTCTCTAAAACCTGAAATGATTTCTCCTACTACCAGTGATATTGTGAATTGACACCCCAGTCCTCAGCTCTGTGTAACCCGCAGGTTAAAGTGTGAAAGGTGGCCACAACACGCAGACACAACAGCAGATTAAATGGCGGCTACAGCACACAGGAGCAGATTTCCGCTGTAAACATTGTTAGTGGATGTTTGCGAGAAAATTGACACCAATTATAAATCATCGCAGCCATTTTCCTCGGCGTTAGCGCTGTGAAATAGTGTCTTTATTGCTCATCAGGTGCACAGTAATGGCAGCAGCCGAAGGAGCGTTCATGAATATCAATTTTAGTCAAAAGCTTGTTGAAATCTTTGTAGCTGAGGGTTACCATAGCAGTGGGTTATCATCTAACCAGCTAATTCTTATTCCTAAAAATCTGTGACATGAGGCTGGAGACAGGCAAACACTTATTTACTGACTGGCATCGACGACTCGTCCAGATGGTAGCAAAGCGGAGGATATTAGAGGATAATGTGAAGGAAGGGGGAGGAGGGGGAGGCTGGTGTGGCCCTCAGCGGAGGCAAGAGGGTTAAATCTCTCTGATTGGAATGCACAGCTGCACGAGGACACACACAGTCGCACACACACACACAGATGCACATCGTTCCACAGCTGAGTATGCGAAGACTGCGCACAAGTTTCTGGAAGCGCAGTGAGACTTCGCAGAGCCGCATGACTCAGCAGTGGGAATCTGCGTCTTCCCGTCTGTCCGCTCATCCTTTCTCGTTTGTGTCGCTTCCGTCGCATTCTTTCTTTCGCCGTCCCACTCTTACTGGTGTGTCTCTGTTCAGCTCACACTCCCTCTCAACACACTGCCTCATTTGCTGTCTCGCTTTACGTCTATCTCTCCGCAGGAGCCCATAATGTGGCAGACAGTGCAGACTCATCTGACAACTGTTTCAGACACAGTCAATGGAGTGGAAAGTCAAGCGAAAAACACACGGTGATGGGTTTAAAAGACAGATAGGACGTGGAAAACAGAAGAGAATAAACCGGCAAGTTACTTGCACATCTTACCTTGTGGTTTAATAGTGTCTACTCAGATTTTTTGCCCAATATTCGTATGTAAGTTGGCTTTTAATGGGTTCTTAAAAGCACAGACAGGTCATACAGTCCAATGCAAAAGCTGTCTAATAATATATGCTTTCATGTATGTAAGGTTGAATATTTGTTAACATTGCATTAGCTCTTTGCATTACACTATAAACTTTCTTTGTTAATAGATGGAGCATCATAATGGCCCATATGCTCTCAAGTATACAGTAAATACAAGGAAATCAATCAATATATGTATAAAATACAAACTTTTGTGTGATGTTCAAACTATCGCAAACTGACTTTCTATATAAGCTCTTAACATCATAAAAAGTCCAAATCAGTTCAGTGTTTGAGCCATGCTGGACCAAAGCAACTCTTACGAAAGGCACTTAAACATCCTGTACAGTCACTTTAGATGGATCACTTGTTTCAAGTCTTTTCTCTCTCTCTCTCTCTCTATGAGTTCCATGAGGACGGCTAAAGCATCACTTTTTTTTTGCTCTGGTCTTACAGCAGCCAAAAATATTAAACTTTTTGATTTACTACTCTCCCTCATAGGCTACTTTCTGCATATTAAGCATCACTTGACATTAAAGTGTCCTTCCAGCCATTAATCAAACCTCTAAAATTTGATCAAACTCTTCAGAATATCATATTATATTACAGTTTGTATGCCTTAAAATGGTGTAGATGCAACTTTTCACCATTAGCCCTCATCATGTCCTCCCAGTGCCACACACCTTTTGTCCTCTGGGGTCAAAAATGACCCCACCTGGTTTGACTGTTATATAGCCTCTTGGGACCCGACCTTTTCTGGGCCATTTTTGATTTACTCTAGTTATTTGGGATTAGTAGGACCTAATAAATAAAAAAAAATAAGCTTTGTCTTTGAATAATAAATAGCCATTAGTAGTAGTAGTAACATGAATAGTAAAATGCAATAGCCAATCGCGGCCATGCACTGCGCCCGTCGCCGGGTACAGTGCACAGCTCCTGGAGAGTCGCGGACTAGCTAACACAATAGGCAGAGTTTTCAAAGTTTTTCAGACTTCCAGAGTTAGGGTTATGGTGCAGGGAAGCCAAAATATGATATCCACACATGTGGATGCAGGGTCTCAGGAGGTTAAAGCATATAGTATAAATACAAGTAAATAAATTGAATAAAACACTCATAATTCAATCAAATTACTTAGAACTTATTTTAATCATGAAGAGTATCGTATCAAAGAACCCCCATTATTTTCAGACAATTTGATGAATAAAAAACATTTTGATGGCAGAAGATTTCATTTGGGGTGAATTGGCTTCCTCACCTCTTTCTCCACCAACTCTTTGGACACCAGCTTACCTATGACTCAAACACTGTAAAGGTCAGTTCATGCTTTCCATGTCCAACAATGGTACCTGTGACGTAAATTTCACCTTACTCCCAAATCCACTAGCCGTTTGTAAATGTAAATGTCCCACAAATAGAAAGAAAGAAACAAATGTTTGGTATGAGGAGAGAATGCACGAGGAGGTTCTCAACCATCCACACCTTTATAATTCATAAGAAACAGAGTTGTATTTGAAGTCGTCACTGCAGGGCTTTGAAGGTTGCTTTGATTTGTGCACGCACCCAGTGACAAGTTCTAAATTCTCCAAATATCCTGTGCTGTATCTCCCCACTGTACTCTGCACAGCTCAGGAATAATCTCTGACATAATGCTACAGCCAAATCTGTAAGTATCCGCTATCCTGTAAAATTGCCCCATGTGTTTTTCTATGTTCTTTATCTACAAAAACCAGCATGGCCTTATCGTAGTATGAATGAGTGATGATGTGAGTTTGCTTATCGAAACACCAACACGGAAAGCATGAATTACTCTCCGCTACACAGTGGTAAGTTTTGATATTAGGATAATTTTGCCGTAAATGTTTGAAACAGACCGATTTTGAAAGGTAGTGATAGAGAAAGCCTCAGCTTGCAAGTTTATTGTGCTGATTCCTTGGGTTTGTTGTGTATAAAACCAATATACTGTTATTGGTACACTACTTTCAAGGTAGAAATGTTCAGCTGTGGAGTTGTATACTTATTCCCCTTACGATTTGTCTTCTAGCATGAAAATGTATTGGTCATATTTTTGCTCTGGACATGTTGACAAGCTAGAAAAACCTGTGGCCTTTAATACTGGGCTTCTATACAAAAGCTCCCCCAACTCTCATTTCACCACCAGAGCCATTATTTCCAACAGGAGACACTGACAGGAGTGCTTGAAACAAAATCCTATTGTGTAGCTCTCTAGACCTTCTTTCACTGTTGTTATATTTTAGGAGATGCGCTGACATGTTCTTCAAAAATCCACTCATAAAAAAAAAAAAAAACAAGAATACATAACTTTATGTAACCATCCCATTATGTACTCTCTCCTCGGTTATTTGTGTCCTCCTATGAAACCGTGTGGGATGAAAACGACACGCACTTTTTTAGCGGTCTAGTGTAATAACAGCGCTGTGTTATTTCCCAATTACTCAATCCAATTAATACTTAAGTCAAACAGGGAGTTATATTTTGGTAACTGGAGCTGCGACTGAATTTCAATAAATTGATGCTCAGGAAATTAATTGTTCTCCGTCTTCCCATGACTTTGTTCATGTCCCAGTTTAGTTAAGTTTTGTTTTCCCTAACGTGGACTGTAAAAAGCTGCATTGGGGTATTTTAAAAGCTGGATCTGCACTTCGCTTCTCACTTCACGACATGAGCCAAATGATGTTGGGTCTGTGTGTCAATATGTGTAATGGTTCAATTGATCCAAGTGGACTTTCCATCAGCTCCAACCATGCAGTGTGTCAAATAGCATCAGGGCCCTTTTAGATATGGTGTATTTCACGTTCACACAGGTCTCTTCTGGAGCAGGCACACAATTTAGAGCACAGGGAGACTACAGAAAACAGCAAACTGGACTGAGATGTGTAGAAACACTTTATTTGCAGTTTGTCAATACATTTATTTTAAAAAACATACATCTCATCTTTATTAATGTTATCATTAACAAAGTCTGCCACCTTCACACATAACTTCATAAAGGTGCTACCGGTTTGACTGTAAAGTGTATTTTTTTGAGTTACTTTATGCAGTTTTACCACACAAATGCATGTTTCTTATTCATTTGTACAATATTACATAGTTTTCGGAATTTCCAGAATTGGGTTGTATTGAGTTTTATTATATGATTAATTATTTCATCATGAGCTCCAACACTACAAGATCTAAGTGACTTTGTAAGATTGTTGGGGCACTGATGGCAGGAGCTTCAGTCACTGCTCAGCTGGCAAGAACGACAAGTGGCTAACGTGACATCTACATTTGGGTCTATGGGAAAGACATCGGTAAATAGGGTCAGAAACTGTAGTCAACAGTGTACAAAAGATGACTGTGATGCTTGCAAATTTGAGCAATATGTGAGAAAAGAAAACCCAGTATTCACAAAGATATGTCCTTTTAAAACTAAATCGCATTTTCAGTTAAATTTTAAAGGAGACTTACTTTTTGCTGGATAGCATTTGTTTGTAGCATCACAAATATGTTTCTAGTCACAGCATCTTTGTTAATGTTAAGTTAATCATAGAAAAACAAAGCTCACATAAATATTAAGAACCGTTGTTTGAAGTTGGGCCATGTAATGAAAAACTCTGTAAAGAGGTTTTTTTTTAAAAAAGCCTGTTAAGTAAAAATCCTGATTTAAGAAAAACCAAAAGAAACAAAGCCCAAAGCTGCATTCCAGTGACTTTCTTTATATAGAAAGTTTTGGAGCCAAATTCAAATCAGCATCTGGCCAATCGTGGCTGTGTCCATCCCAGGGGGTGGTCTGGAGCTACACTGTCCAGGAGAGATCAGAGGACAAATACATTTAGAACTTACTTTCAGAACATCTTTTAAACATGCTAGTCCAATTGGTAAATATCTATGATGATCACTGATCTAAAATCTCACTAAACGTGTGATTAAAACGACACCAAACATGATATGTTTATCTCACATGGTTCCTGAGATAATAATAATAAAAGATATAACAAGAATAAGCTTACAAATAGTAGACTTTTAGGCTACATGAAAGTAAACTTGTAATGTAACTACAAATACAAGCATATACATTCAATTATAAGACAAATACAACTTAGAAGTATATGCTGAGGATAAAAGGTCTCTCTCTCTCTCGCTGTGTGTCTTTTATGGTGGTGGTCTGTGATAGAGAGGAGGGGGTGTTGGTGTCTGGTGTTTGCATCTCAATAAACACTTCAGATTCAATGTGTTCTCCTTCCATGCTGGTCCTGATCAACCTGGTATCACAGAGTCCAGATGTTGGGATCATCACTCCAGAGATGTTGAATTCTTTGATTTTATTATTTAGAAGTGTTTAGTTCAAATCATAAAGAGAGTTCTTTGTGTTAGGAGGAATGTCATCTCCTCTTCTCCCGAGGTGTGGTTTTCGTCACGATTGGCACTTTTATGACCCTTATCAGATTCTGGTGCAGGAGGGAGACGTCCTGTCGTCTCCAAAAAGCGGGTGATTTGGGTTAGCTGTCTCCTGAAATGGTTTCTTACCCAATTTACAACGCTGAGAAACAGTTTCTGGATTATCTGCGTGTTGACTTGGAATGTTCTGCACCTTTGACTTGTTACCCTGGTAACTCAGAAAACTGAGGAGAAGCTTCAGACATGTAGTAAAGAGGCCGCATTTTAACCCAAACCTTGACATTTTTCTGAACCTTAACGAAGTAATTTGGGTGCTGAACCTTAACCAAGCTTCTAACATGTAAAAGTGTCGGACAAAGTGTGATGTTTTCCCAAACCTAACCACACAGTCTTGGTGCCTAAGCCTAACCAGAAAGTGAGTAGAAACTGAAAGTAAAGAATTTAAGCGCAACTCTGATGGTCTCTCTTCCATCACAGGATGCCAACACTGGTCTTCATCATGAAAGTCCAGTCTCTGGTTTATGCCTACATATCCACCCCCTTCTACCTCCAGATGTGGATTCAAAATAGCCACCTTTCCTACCATGTCACAATTGACAGATTATGTGTATTTCAAAACACACCTGAGAATACAGTTTAGCTGTATAGGACCGTCATTTTGTGGAGTCAGGGTTTGGAAAAACAGAAAAGCAACTTACCCAGATGACTAGGGATGACATAGCAGAATGTGATAGACTGTGTCAGCACGAAGAGTCCATCAACAGTGTATAAACCTCACATTACAAAGATGAATGTACATTAGTGATGTGGTCAGATGAGTCATCCTTTGCAGTACAGCAACAGTACAGCCCTGAGTGTCTGATCCCTACAATGAGAAGATCTTATAGCTCTGTTGTGGTGTAGGGGGGCATTTTTTCTGGCATGGTTTAGGTCGATTTTGTCCGCTTAGAGTGAAGGGTCACAGAAAACCATTTCAGAGTTATTGTAGCCGCCTCCAGGATCACAATGCCTCCATCCAAAGGGCACAGTGGGTCACTGAAGGATTTGAAGGGTATAAAAATGATCACATTTACAGCCATCAGATCAGAACAACTGAACAACTTTGGGAGATTTTGGACTAACAGTGCTTTTCGCCATCATCAAAACACCAAATGCAGGGAATATCTTTAGGAAGAATGGTGTTCATTCCTCGAGTAGGGTTCTATGGACCTGGGGAATCAATGCCAAGGCTCACTGAAGCTGCTCTGTTGGCACATGGTGGCTCAACGCCTTATTAAGATGCTTTATGTTGGTTTTTCCATCCATTTTCCAGTAACTTGCTGCTTTACAGCCCTTGCCTGAGATGAATTTCAGTTCCCACCTGCCCCAGTGGCATAAATGTGAGTGTGATGGTCTCAAGTAAGGTGTGCTGTTGGGATTATAGAGTGATGTTGAGTGTGTGCTGTCCTGCTGTTTTGGTTTTGGTTAATGGAGATTATTCAAAGAGAAACTGCTGCCAAAAGTGTCTGGAACACGATCCATCAAGTAATTAGGGTAACATGCATTTAATGTGTTGGCATTAGGAGGCTTGTTGCTTTCTATATGATTGTATGTGTTCATATAATGTCATGGAAAAGGCTGCCAGACGCTGTTATCTGTCGCCAGATTAGAACCCAGATGTTGCTGTCATCACTGCTGCTATGACACCCTCTCTGATTTTCCCAGCGTCAGTGTTTGCTCGGTGCTTTTCCTCCCTCTTTCTACCTCTCCCTCACTCCATCTCACTTTCTCTTTGATTACCTTTATTCCCCTCTATTCACTCTCTCGCCTGTTCTGGTCTCGGCCGCTCTGTCTCTCCCTGAGCCGGTTTGAAGTCTACCAGTAGGGGTGTACGTGGGCTGCAACCTGCAGGTCTTTGTATTGAAAATGAGTTTTATATTTTTCAAGAGGCTTGCAGGCAGGCAGTCGGCCGGTTGTGTGTGTGCTTGTGTGTAGATGTGTGTGTCTGTGTGTTGTGTTTATTCCTTTTCATTTTCAGAAGATAAAAGCAGACAGGGCGCAGACACAACATAATCACACCACAGATGATACAGCAGTCAAGAATCAGATCCGCTTGTGCTTAAGGGCATTCCGACGTCAGGATTTATCGGACTGTTTTTCTGTTGAAATGCCTGGACACGGATCAGATTAGTGTATGGCGTTGCGATGAACAATCCAAATTTATTGACAAGAAAGTTACACTCAAGAGGCAGGATAGCAGAAGAGGGATTCATTGAACTCTTTTATTTAATTTAAAACACTGTATGCATGCATGTTTCTTTATATTTATGTATTGTATATATATAGATGCTGTATAGGTGCAAGAGTGTGTGCATGTTGGTGTTTTAAACCAGTCCTGGACACACTCTGATCAAAGTAAGTCCCAAATAGACTCCCACTCAGTGTCCAACTTGCGAAATCACATTTATTCACAATGTTTTGGTGCTAGACTTTTCATCAAGCCGAATCTTTCACCAGCACTGATTTTGCTTGATGAAGGACCGGCACCAAGTCGTCGAGCGTGAGTGTAATCTTGCAAGTTCGCGCTGTGCTGTCTGAAACTCTTTAAGATGCTCGTCACTCTCCTGTGCACCTGCCTCATGAGATAGATGTGCGAAGAGTTCATTTGTCAGGGTAAAGTGAGGAAATTGAGTTTTGTTGGTATTATGTTATTCTTATCCAGGTACCAATTATCTGTAGTCAAATTAAGTCAATTTGCTATCACTTCTGTGGCAGGAAATAAAATTAATGTTACAAGTTTACCTGATGGGTTTAAATATTAAAGTTCAGACCCTAGAATATTACATATTATACTAATTTTCCTGACTAATTTCAATATTAAGATTAAGACTGTACTCGATTATACACAGAAACCCAATGAATCCATCAGTTTCCTTTAAGCAAACTCACTGGCAACAGTGGAGAGGAAGAACTGCCTGTTTTATATACAGGACACAGTCTACGCAGTAATTAGTGTGTCTGGATTAAAACCCTACAGGCTTGGAGTTGTCACCTCCAGACTTCTCTGTGGTGAGATGCCTCAACTGCTCATCTAAATTTTATTTAAAATGTCAGGTGCTGCTATAAACCCAAAATGGAAGGACTATTAGCAAGTCAGCTGCTCCCTCCCTGTCACATAAAAGACCGTTTAACTGTGGCAGGCCTGCAGTCGATCCTCGTCACACCAGCTTTAAAAATACCAACATTTTGGGCTGGAATGACTGATTGCATGGTAACATTTTTGCGCTATTATAAGTTCAACTTGAGAGAAGCTTAATGTGAAGTGACTCTGAATGAACTGGCATTGTTGAACGATAAATTGTCTTGACTTTTGCGGGAAAAGAAAAAAAATATTGTCCATTTGCTGTGTTGCTTCATTCATCTATTTTAGGCAGCAGTGGCTCAGGTGGGGGAGCAAGATTGTCGACTAATTGCAAATTTGGCAGTCCGATCCCCGACCTCTCCATGTGGCAAAGTGCCCTTGGGCATTGGACACTGAACCCCCAAGCACCTTGCATGGTGGATGTGAATGGGTGAATGAGAAACACATTGTAAACCACTTTGTAGTAGCTTGCTGGTGTTAAAAACGTCTATATAGGTACATACAATTTACCCATTATTTTTACACAATCCTTCACAGCGAAGTGGTCATTTCATCTCAAACCATCAGAGGCCTTCTGCTCAAGCATCTCTAATTTATAAACCTGTTTTTTTATTATAACTTACTGGATATTTAAAATGGTATCTGTTCAATTTTAGCTTGATATATAAAGTATTTTCCGAGATATAATGCATGTAGGGATAGGCTCCAGCCCCCCCCCGCGACCCTAGTGAGGAATAAGCGGTGTATAGATAATGGATGGATGGATAATGCATGTATATTTACACCGATCAGCCACAACATCATGACCACTGACAGGTGAAGTGAATAACATTGATCATATTGGTACTATGTGGTGTTCTGATGGAAAACCTTGGATTTTAACATCTGTGTTGATGAGACTGATAGTGAGACTACTTGAATGCAGAATAGAGATGTTTGTCGTGTATCAGTGACATGTAGGTCGGATGAATGCGACCTGGCCGTTCAGACAGAAGTCGCATGGCAAAAGATCGGATACGTATCAGATTTAGGACCACATACCCAAGTGGCCTGAGTGGCATTTAAAAAAATCGGATCTGTGTTGTTCAGACTGTCATGAAAAGATCAGATACTGGTCGCATAGAGGCAAAAAAATTGGATTTGGGTCACTTTAGTCTGCTGCCGGAACGTAGCCTTAGACACCCAAATAAACATTGTCCCTCAACAAGCACTCTCCTTCATGCAAATGGAAATCCCAAATGTCTCTGGCCTACCCCCCACAAGAAAATGCACCCCACCACATGGCAAAACATCAAACAATCAGGAACATGTTGAGGAACATGACAATGGCCCAACATGTTGATTTGACCTCCAAACTTCCTACACCCCATTCTGATCAAAAATCAACAGAATGCAGTGGAACAAGTTTGATTGACAGAGGCCCCACTGCACAAGCCAGAGTACCCAAAGGATCCAGTGCCAACATCCTGGTTCCAGACCCCATAGGACACCCTGAGAGGTCCTCTTGTCCATGTCCAATGGTTCAGAGCATTTTTGTCCACATAAGCGGGTCAAAAACAATATCAGACAGGTGGTCATAATGTTATGTCTGATCAGTGTATATATTAAAGCTGTCCCCCAGTTTCAGCATGTTTTTTGCACGATAAAATTTGACACTATGTTTGGATGATCTCAGGAGCCATTAAAGATAAAAGCCTGATCAAGTATTCCATATTAAAAGTATTCTATATGTTTAGTTTTGTATTATTCTGGCTGAAAGATGGGACTTTTCATGTCTGCTTCAATATTTTTTCCTCTTTCAACTCACCTCTAATCAGAGACTATTCGACCTACTTGTCCAATATTGGAGATTCTGAATCAATGACATGACAGGAAATAACAATATCTGAGATACAGCATGTATCTGAAAGCTGAAACATAGCTTTAAATTTCACTGCACACAAAAAAACATGCTGAAAGTGGGTTGGCGAGCAACTTTAAGAATATATATCTCGGGCAGAATTTGATATATCAAGCTGATATTTCACATGTATCTTTATAAATAACGACGTTGTGTGCTCTATATGTCAGGCAAATCAGGGATGATCGGGTAGAGAGTTTAGCCTGAATGATCCCAGCGGTAACATGGCATGTACAGATGGTTTAATAAGCCGTGCCAACTTACCGTAAGAAGCTTGAGGCTTCAAAACCTGCGCTGGTATGTTTTTATGTTTCAAGCTGGCTGGCATATTATCATGTAGTTTCCCAGCAGCCCTACAAGTCGCCTTTACATCACCAAGCTCCCTGCACCACCTATGAGAAAGAACAACGTGTCCATGATGCTCCAGAGAAATAAGGACTAAACGTGACTTAAACACACGTGCCTAAAGATAACACATACTTACAGGCAAGTGAATGCAAATGAGCCAGTCTGTTGCTCTGTCATGCTTCACACACACACACACACACAGGTATCTTTCACATGTCAACATGTCTGCCTAAGCTGCACGGTTGAGAGGACTCTGTAGCATGACAGATTTCCCTCTAAAGCCGTCTGTGATGATGCTCCAAACTGCATGCTGGTGTCTGTGCAGGATTATATAACTGTTTCCTCTGTTCTTGCTGTGTTTATGAGCGCGCAGATCATTTTCCCTCTCCCGTACCCTAATTAGAATGATTACTTTGGCATGCAGCTAGACGCGGGGACTAAGAAAAACACCAGAAAACTCTCATTTCTTCATCCATTTCTCTCCCTCTCTGACCACGCCATCCTTCTTTCACATGCATATATGTGTCACGGTGCACTTTTCTTCGTTGGATTTCAATTATACATCGAGAACATGCATTTTTCAGTGACTTTGTGCAATACACTGGCGGCACACGCTCACGACGTCTGCACATGTACAGTAAAGAAGCGGGCTGCAGCTTGGGGAAGCCCTCGGAAAGGCAGCAGAACATGCAGCAGGGTCTCCCCCTCCTCACGTACGTCAGCAGGCCTAATGAGAAGACTCCAGCCTGTAGAGACGAGGAGGGAGAGAGTGAGAAATGAGGGGGAGGAGTGAATGAGGGAGATAGATCACAGGACAAGGTGGAGAGAAATGGAGATAGCGCTGAAATCTTCAAGAGCCATTCCTCGACTTTGTTGTTTTTGTTCATTAGCTCGGCTTTGATGTCTTTGTTGTATTTTCGGCCTGAGCATCTCCGAGGACCACTTGTCAATCAACGAGTTATGCATAATTTTGTTTGCTGTTGCTGTCAGACAGGGGTTTTTTTGTCGGTGGTGCAGTTTTCTTCGTCTGATCAGCCATTTTCTGCTCTCATACTATCCCTTTTGGCCATTATATAACGTCAGGCAAAACATGAGTCGGCTTTGAAAGTTCCTAACCGAGTGAAATGAACCTAGAAGTATCTAAAAAGCAGCTGCGATGAGAGATGATCGAATTCTGTAAATGCTGAGGAAAGGTGCTTCAAGCTTACTTTCTTATCGCCTTTAGCATGGGAGCATCTCCTACAAAGCAGATAATGACATCCAGCTAGTCCTTGTGGCAGCGACACACCATCCAGGGCAGAGTTACAGCAGCTACCATCACATGACTGTGCAGACTCGTGTAAAGTGCAGTCAGATTCTCTTAGCACTGCGGTTGTCTGCTCCCGAGGCTTCATCTCGTGACGTTTTCCATTGAGGTCAAAGAAAAACTCCTTAGGAAAAGGCATAGGATTGTTGGACTCTTACACTGCAAGCATGTCGATGTACATTACACGTTGTGGTACGTTAAAAAAAAATCAGTACTTTAATGTACTTTTCCCAGTGTAAAACTTAATCTGTTAGTGTCTGATTGGATGTCAATTGTTCAGATTCATGCATTGTTTGAAATGAAAATCCATGGCTTCGTGTGCGTGAGAGCTTCTCTGCTACTCTGCATCAAAAATCCCACTTAAGGAGGATCGAGTGATGAGATGAGATGAGATGAGAAGGAGATGAGAAAAGCAGGAAGAAAAGGCTGGATGATGAAAGCGTGGGAGTCGGAGCTGAGCGGAGGGGGAGGGCGGGGAAGGGGAAGTGGTCGGAACAGCCAGTGAATAGAAGACGGAGATGGTTGGCTGACAGAGGAGTATTGATCATCGGTGGGAAGCACACTCGCTCCTATTGATTTAGACTGGTGGCAATACATATTATAGAAATGAATTAACTACAATGTGTGAAGGGAGATGTTTTCTTCCATAAAGCAGCACTTTATAGCAGTAAAGTTGCTGATTTTGGTTGTGTAATAAAAGAAAAACAAGCAGATATTCCTCTGAGGCAGAGCTGAGGGGTTTGGTGGATAAAAAAGAAACACTTTGTAAGAGACACAGAGACTCAAACCAGGTTTTCAGGCTTGGTGCACACAGCCGAGTGGGGCGTGAAAGCGGAGCCAACATTAGCAAAAGCCACATGGGAGCCATTTTGGGGCCAAGCCTACAGTAATGAGCACGGCGCTCCAACTGTGGGGGGAGAGAGACAGACAGGTGGGAGAGGGAGACAGGTGTCGGAGGGGGTTTTGCGCCGCAGAGCTCGATCTGTCAGCACACTGTTCGCTTTTACTCACAGCTGAGAATTAATGGACACACACACACACAAACACACACATGGGGCGTTTTGCTCCTGTAATGACTTCTGCTCGTCTTTGCTGTGGATATTACTTTAGGAAACGCACTGTCCCCCTCCGCAGACAGATAACAGATGATTCAGCTGGGCTCAAATAGACCCTCCTGTATTAATCAGCAGCCCGAGAACCAAAATCGTCCGCAGCTTTGGGACGGCTCCTGGAGCAACCATCGCTTTAGTAATGCCACATTAAGATCACAATGCGAGCTCTCCTCCTCTTCCAACCACCGCAGATTAAACTAAGTTCATAATTTCTGGATAATACCCACGAGTGTCTCCGTCGTCCCTTCAGTTTCACTGCTTCAAACAACTCCTTAATTGGCTTTCGGGGACATGGCTCCACTGCCAAGGGTGCTGAAGGAGAACATCAACCTTTTGGCAAATTATTGTTTTGATCAGCTTAGCGACGAGAAGGCTGGCAACGCGCTCACATCCACGCGCCCAGCATTTATTCATTATTTACCCGTCGCTGATGCTTTCAATTGATCTATGAACTGCAGCTCCAAGACAGTGCAGTCCAATAAGAATAACTGTGTTACTGGCAACGTGACGAATCACATTAATCAAAGAGCTCAGCTGCAGAAAGGTTGATAAAGCCAGTGAGAGACTGTCACCAAAAAATGACTGCTGCTTTTGTTCTGTTGGCCTTCAACAGACTTAAGGTTTTGAGCCATTTAGTATCTGCAAGAAAATGAATGGGATTTAGCATTTGAGTAGACAGATTTGTGGTTTGAGGAGGTCTAAAGTTTAGTATCTGGATTTGTCTTTGGTTCTGACAGGCAGGTCACTGTGTTTACAGTTTGCATGTGCTTCTGCAGCTCGTAAAAACTGCACAGGCCTGGCTGCTGCTCTGCTCAGAGGTTCCTCCAGGTGGTTAAGCCTTTCCTGATCTGGCCATTTTGTTCTTTAAATTGGTAAAACTCTCATTACGTACCAAGTTCTGTAACTTGGTACAGCTACTAGGTGAACTCAACCAACCAAACTAAAGAATTGGCCCATATATAGACATAAGGACACGGACTACAGGATCAGGGAGTGTGCGGCTCTCGCATCCTTCTGTATGTATACACACCAAGATTAAAGGGATTACGTCAGGTCGTTGGCATGCTGCTCCACTTGGCCATTATGTAATATATGCACAAAACCGAAACAATCCCACAAATTGCCTCTCTTTTTTCTGAGCGCAGATGCTAACTATTTTACATAATGTTGCCACACGACTGGGCGAGTAGCATTAACTGAAGTAAGAACGCTGACCTTTTGATGGAGCACATAAGCTGCTTTTTTTAAATAAGTGGTATTTTAAAGGATGAAAAAGGTAAACAAAACAAAACTCAAACCACAGCTTGCACCACCGTTTCAGATGAGTAATTCTCACAGTTCGTGCAGTGACTTTTAGTCTTCCACTGCCCACCTCCTCAGTTTCCAGTAGAAACAAAAGCAGCACAAAACAGTGTTCTGTTAGCGCTGAGTGCCGGAGTGAGTGCTACAGCGCCGAACATATGGATGGCTCTTGTTGTCTCCCCTCCCCAAATCTCCCACAAAACTTGTCAGAATGGTTTTAATCTGGACTGGTCAAATTCTCATCCAGGCAGCTGTCAGTTCAAAACTAAACCCTGAAGGATTTGATTCCAGATAGAAGCTTTCGAACCTGTTTCATTCTCCCCATCTTGGTGTCAATTACTGTCGAGTATCTGCCAGGTTCTTCTTGCGGAGTCGATGTCAGCAGGGTTTTTACCAGCATGGGCCCTGACAGTGGAAGCACAGTGCAGCACTAAACTCTCTCCCAGTGTAAACCTCCACCCAGCTAACTGTCTCTTCCCATTTCTCCCTCTGCTCCTCCATCCCTCTTTCTCCCGCTCTCGGTGCTGTTCATTAACTATAGTGTTTGTATTTGTGATTGATCATTCGGGCAGCTTGGGAGCTTTAAACTGATTGTCAAATCAAATTGCCCATAAAGACGTTGACGCGGCAGACACAGCCGCCGCCCGATTGAATACAGGCGGCGAACTGTGACAAACATGCCGAATAAAATAAGAAAAATAATGTTGATCATGGGGAAATTCAGATGGGAAAGACTTTCTTTTACCAGGTTCCTCTTAGTCAAACTTTAATATAACAAGGTAATCGTTACATTAAGGCGGAAAAAATGCATTTTCTTTGGATTTGGTGCATTTTACCAGTGTTGGATATAGTTTTAAGCACATATTTCTGAACTAGTATAATATTTAAAATGAATGTAACATTCATTGGAGCCTCAATCATATCAAACTATACAGTTCAACACACCTCTTATGTTGCTCTCGCTGATGGATGGATGAGCAGCACAGTGGTCGCTGTGGAAGCAAATTTGTGACGCTTTCATTCCAATTTAGTGCTTCACAAGTTTCCATGCATTTTTGATTCCTTCTTTGGCCGCAAATGCTCCTGAGAGGTAAAGGATTAGGGTTTCAGATTAGGTCCAAATAACCTGTATCTGGCAGAGTAAGATGTCGACTGGAGCGGTTCAGTCTGGTTTGGTTTGGACTCTTAATTCAAGGTGGCTCAGTCCAGTGATTTTATAGTCTATATCAAATATTATAATATATATATATATATATATATATATATATATATATATATATATATATATATATATATAGCATTTAATCGAACCAACTCAGCTTCATGAATTTACTTTAATAATGAAGCTCATTGAACCCTTTAATCTCGTTGGATGTAATTGACTAAATGTGAAGATAAACTCTGAGTAATTATTATTACCTTTTTGTGCTATGCTCTGAAAAATATAGCTTTTAAAGCAGTTTTTTGTGCATAAGTTTTTTTTTAAAGTACTTTAGGGGGCATCTTGTGATCTGCAGTTTCAACTGTGGCCACTGCACACACGTTTCCTCCTTGTTTATTTTCTATCTCCAGCATCTCAAGATGAGGTTGAAAAGCCTCAACTGAACCCAGCTGGTCCAAATAATGAACTATATTTCTCCTTTCACTGGAGAAATGTCATTTATATGAGGATATAAGAGACACAAACACTTTATACCACACTTATATTCCAAATTGTGGTGTTTTGCAGGACTTAATGTGACCTAAAAGAGGCGCATATTAGTGGATTGTATTATTTAGGCAAGTAATACAAAGAGATGAAGGAAAAATAGGGAAATAATTCATGTGAAGACTGATCCCACTGTGATATTAATACTAGCAGACTGCGCAGGCTTCCTTATCCTCTGCTGACTGCATGGTGATCCATTAAACACCGCGGTGCGTGCGCGCCTCGGCTTGGCTCCTCATGCGTATTTTTGTGTGTCTCCCGGTGCGCGCTACGTCTCCATCGCCGGCCATCGCGTCACGTGTCACAGGGCTCCCGGGTCCTGGGCCAAGTTTTTTCTGTTTTTTTCCCCCCTCCCCTGTCAGATCGTCCACGGAGCTCCGGCACAGCACAGCACAACCCACGCAGCCCGACCCTCCCGCGCGCATCTCCAGCTCCACGCTGCGTAAACCAACCAACAACCTTTCGGCGAGGATGGACGGGCGGACGGACGGACGCACGGATGTGGATAGATGTTGCCCTTTAACTGAACGCGCAGATCGAGACCACTCCAAGTGACTTCTTTGATCACTTCCAGAGGTTTCCTGACGACTCTCGGATTACCTTTAACAAAGCAACAAGGAGATTTATCCCGGTTTTTGTGTGTGTGCGTCTGAGGAGAGAGAAGAGAGGAAGGAAAGAAAGAAAGGGAAGCTCCGGGTTGCTGAGAAAGGCTGGGTGCGCTGGAAAGACGGAAAGTCACGGATCATGCTTATGGGAACTTCCGATTCCGTCTCGATAAGGTATTTTTTTTTCAAAAAGCAAAGTTGTTTTATTCACATCTGATGCTTTTAGTCACATTAAACCCAACACTGAGTCCACTTTTAAAACACAAAAGAACGCAGGTGATGGGCGCTCCATTCCACCAGGCGGGTATTCTTTCCTTTGGCACCGTTTAAAATGCGTATCCAACTACTTTCCAGCTGCTGTTTATATGAAACTATGTTTGATATTTCCCTGTCTTTGTCATCAAATCCCTTGAGCAGAACGCACAAGCTTCTCATGCGCTTTTTTTGACAAACGACGGACAACAAAGCCTTTAAAAAAAAACAACCCTCAGACAGAAAAGTCTGTTAACTGGATTATGATGACTGATGCTTTGTTTTCTGCGTTATTCCACTTATTATGATAATCAGTATTAAAGCGGCGTTTGTAGTTTTATTTTTTTCTCCTTTTTTGGCGCATTCCCTGCCCACCATTGCGTGGTGTGGGCTAAAAAACCTTCAGCAGACCAGAGACAGAGCAGTCCATCTGTTCAATCACATAGCAACAGGAAGAGAGAGGGAGGCAGAGTGGGAAAAATATCCCTACTATTTCCATAATATCACATTATAATTCTGGGGGGTCATTTTTTGTGCCTCATTGCAGTGGATGTATATTGCATTTCTAACTATTTGGTGCCACTGTAAGAGCAGAAACTGTGGTGCACAGTAGGTTACCATCACTTAGATGTGATGCATATACGTTTTGTGCAGGGTTCAGACAAAGAGGCACAGTTTTGTGCAATAAGGTGAGGTTTCTTTTTATTTTAAGTACATTGAGAGACAGAAAAAATGTTTAAACTGATGCAAATGAAGAAAAAGGTCATAAAAAGCCTGCCAGGTTAGTAAATGAATATTGAAAATCTGTGTTCTCCATTGATTGGAAGCGAGCACTTGTGCTGCTGTAGATATGGCCTGAGTGTTTATGTGGCTTATTGTGTGCTTTGTTGCCCCTTTGCTGAGTTGATCTCCCTCTTTCACCCTCTTCTTCTTTTCTTTCCTGTTTCTCTGAATCTTTGCAAATGATCTTTCCTCCTCCGCCTGCATCCCTGCCCTGTCGTTCACCTCCCCCCCGCCACTAACCTTTTTCCCTCTGACCTCCCCTCAGAGTGGCTCTGCCTGATGCTCTATCATGACTGATGGCGAGGGGAGAGCGCGCTTTCAGTACGCCGAGTGCCAGGAGCAGGAGGACGAGGTGAAGGAGGAGGTGAGGCTTGCCATACCGACGCCCTACAGGAACGACGGCCCGGGTCATGATGCTGACCCAGGAGGAAGCCGGGCTGAGGAGGAGGAAGAGGAGGAGGAGGAGGAGGTGGAGGTGGAGAGGAGGAGAAGGCGAAGGAGGAGGAGCAGCGGCGGTCGAGGAGAAGCAGGAGAGGAATGGAGTCCCGAAGTTCAGCAGCGCGAAGAGGAGGAACCGGAGCTGGAAGTGGAAGTTGGACCAACACTGGGAGTTCGGATCAGGGCTCCGATCCGTGATCCAGACTGTGTCTCCGAGGAGGAGGAGCAGCAGCCGTACCCGGCCCTGGCCCCCGTGGCCTTCTTCTGCTTAAAGCAAACCACGAGGCCTCGCAACTGGTGTCTTCGCGTCGTCTGTAACCCATATCCTTTCACATGCTGGAGATCTAACTGGCAGCCGGTAAGGCCGAACACGTCCTCAGCCTTGTGTGTGTTTGTGAGTATCAGCATGCTTACATAAATCGCTTGATTGAAAAGTGTATGATTAAGATGCTTTAAAGCTCAAAATACACATCTAAACACGGTGATGTTTAGGTGTTAATGGTTTTGACAGCTTTGCACCTCCCATGTTAATTTAGCAACTTGCTTGTTTCTGCATGACTAAACAAGCACCAGTGGCAGACTGCACACTGCTGAAACCTGACAGGTCATTTGTCCAGACCGTTGTCCGTTGTTTGGGTTTACAAGATTAGTAATGAAGTGTGGAGTTGCACTCATAACTGGTGTAGTTTTCTCGAGCTTATCTTCATTGGGGAGTCCAGACGGGTGACAAATTAAAGGAAAAGGCTGAGCGATTGACCTCTGCAGTGAAGGGATGTGATGGCTCTGATATGCTGCAGGGGGCATTTGGTTGGCACGGTTTGGGTCCTCTTAGAAGGAGGGTCACAGCAAATCAACGCAAAGTCGTTCGGAGCGATGAAACATTTCTATCCTGATGGGAGCGGTCTCTTCCAGGATGATAATGCCCACATCCATTGAGGGGCATGAGGGGTCACTGAATGGGTTGATGGATGTGAAAATGATCCAAATCATGTGCTATGACCCTCACAGTCACCAGATTCCAACACAGTTGAGGACCTTGGGGACATTTTGGACGGATGTACTAGACAGAGCTCTCCACGACTAACATAAAAGGACCAAATGAGGGAATATCTTTTAGAAGAATGGTGTTCCATCCCTCCAGTCGAGTTCTACACACTTGGAGAATCAATGTAAAGGTGTACTGAAGCTGTTTTGGTGGCACGTGGTAGCCCAACTGTTTACCAAGTCACTTCATGTTGGGTTTTCCTTTAATTTGTTACCAATGTATTGTAGATTTATGAGTTTCTGTCCTTCACTGATTAGAGATTTGGATGATTTGCATTTTAAGCCTTTGTACATTGGTTTGTATAGGCTGAAAATGGCATTATAGTCACTAAATCATGCAAGTTGGTGATTTAGGACAAATAATGTTGCTGCAGAACCAAGTAGGCATTGAGTTTGCTTTATTTGAGCACATTCAAAAGTGTCCACTTTCATGCAGATTCATAAATACATGTACAGCACATGTGTGCAGTGAGGCATCATCATTCGCAGAGTGAAACATCAACTCTTCTGTTGTTTCCAAAGAGTTTCTGCAGGGATTTAGTCTCGTCTCTGGTCACCTTTGATGACATTGTTCCACTGACGATATGCGGTCTTCATGTAAGTCGTCTCTGAGTCCTGCTTGGTGTCATTCCTGTGTTTCCTTTTGCTCTTATTTCGTGGTTTGCGCCGGTGCGGTTTTAACATGCTGGGTCTCGTTCACCGGAGTTGTTTTTGGATGAATTTCAAACACAAATCTGTCGTGTTTGTTTGAAGCTGGACATCATTAATCAGCTGTAGCTGCGCAGGATAAATACTGTCTTTGAGGTTACCGCTTCCCTCTGCTGACATTTTCTGGCAGCCATTTTGCACTAAAAGTCTATCATTATAATTTCACTTGGGGTCCAAATAGCCCAAGTAAAATGTCTTTTTTAGGTGCTCACGTCTGTTTTACCGTCTATTATTACCTCTCAGCCGAACATCCTGCCTGGATAATTTTCATCTGTGGGATGTTTTAACACACTGGAGCGTAGACACAGAAGAACATAATGTGCATCCAAATCCAAGCGCTATGAAAAGAACTTGAAGATGAACCACTGCAATGTATTTTTTCCCAATCCTGGTTAAGTAGTGGGCGGTGCAGAAACAAAATCAGGACCTGAGTCACATTTCTTTAAGTAATTTCAGTGTATCCGGAATCTAATTTGAAGGGGGAGAGTATAAATATACAAGCACATTCATGGGATTTAAAGGTATTCTTTCTCCTGAAATCTTCCAGTACTGTGGGTAGATGTAGTAGCACCGTACCCTGGCTGCATCCTCAGATGATTTTGTAACTGCACTGCGTGATGTTTTGCTCCTAGTGTGAGAGTGTTTTTTTACAGTCTTATGGCACTGGCAGCCTGGAAGGTGGAAGTGGAGCTTTTGGAGTTGAATTGACAAGTCGTTTGTAGCTGGAGAAGAAACAGATGCCGCAGACGGGCAGATAAACACCGAGATACAGGGGCAACCTGGTGGCTTCACTTTCCCAGTGTTTTTGCGCTCTCCTGTGAAGTCGAAATGCAAAAAAGAAAATCGTGCACGGTGGTTCAAAGCTGCATGAAAATGGTTATTTACTTTGCCTTTGTGATGAGAGATTATCACCCCAGAAAGTGGAGTTGATGATTCATTCCCCATTCAGACCGCCACTGTGACGCGGGTCGAAGCTAGGTTGAGGATGATCTGTTTGAATAGGTCAGTTTGCGTCACCCGACTCTTCTTCACAACCTTCCTCTCCAGCGATTAGGGGTGATCAAGGGTCTGATCTTATCTGGCTTTGGTGAATTTCTAAAAGGGAGGAAACCTGATTTGATGCACTTCTGGAACGAAAGGTGTGAGCAACATGCTCTGTCATTCCTTGTGCAGTGGTCGGTGATGTGTTGGGTCACATGGTGAAATGACACACGTCTTTAGCTTTTGTCATTAAAGGGGTACTTCTGTGGTTTAGTTTTTCCTTGGTTAGAGGCAGGTTGATAAAGAAATGGTGCAGCTGTTGGGCTGTCGTATAGATTGCTAATTTAAGGGCGCAGGTCGGCAGCAGCGGTCGTGAGTTCGAGTCCCGCTCACGACCCTTGGCTGCGTGTCTATCTCTCCTCTACCTCCTTTCACCCTGTCTCTGTCCCGCTATAAAATGAAAGAAACTCCCCCAAAAATATGTATATATGAACAAAATACTGCAGCTGCGATTGCTGTACAGACTTTTATCCCCTAGTATGACCAAAGTGGACCCTACTGATGTACTATGGATATATTAGATAAGAATGAGGATGCAAACTGAGGGGATCATTTTATAGTTTAAAAACCTGTCAGTGCCTGCTAGTGGACAAATTATGTAATAGTGTTTCTAAAATACCTCAAACCTCGAGATGAACTTTCCTATACTGGAGTTTCTTGTTCTGTATCATCCAACATGCCCCCCAGTATCAACATGTCGGATCCGTTGGTCGAGATCTGCTACAAATGCAACTAAATGGCGCATTTCATAGTAAAGCTGATACAGAATTCCGTCAGTTTATAATGCAACGCTTGTGCCAAATAATGGAAAATGCAGGCCTTATTTAAAATAACCCTGATTACATAACCAGAAAATTTTTGTCCCACATGAGCTCATGTGTAAAATTGTACCTCAGCGTGAAGCCTATGTGAGTCCCACTATGATCCTTCAGTGGGATGTTGAGGACGCCAGTGTACCTTTGTCCTTGAGGAAGATCCTTGTAGTGACAGAGACCTTCTCAGACTGCATGACTTGGATTCAAAGTGCCACGCCAACCATCATCTGCTCCACCGAGTGTCCCTGAGCAGCTTAAAGTGTCTCTACCAGCTTCAAGGTTTCAGTTTTGTCGCCAACACCACGCTCGCTCTGAGTTTTCCTACGGGGATTAACATCCCAGTGTCGGATCTGTGCAGGTGCTAAAGAGTCCAGCCAGCAAAATGAAGAACATGGCAAGGGCTGACGGCGATGCTGAAATATTCTACGAATCCATCTAAAAGTGTTTGGGAAATAATTTAATGGGGAATGAATTGGCAGAACTGTGTGTGCAGTTTGGAAATGGTACAGATGGATATCTTTTTTGGCTATTTTTTAAACAGGCAATCCAAAGGGACAGGAGTTTTAGCCAGGTCTTTCTTCTTATGCTCCTTAAATACAAGAACTGAGGATATATTTGGTTATTTCCTAGTTTGGACAAAGAATTCAAGAACTTGTTTTCACATGTTTTGCATTATCTGAGGTGTTCCAAAGTCCTGGTTGCACAGTGAACATGTGCGGTGGGAATCTTTAAAGAAGACAAAGCAGTTTTATAACAAATGAGTGCAAATTAGAGCAAGCACATGAGGAAAGAGTCCAAAAATGATCCAAGTTAAACATGCAGACCTAAACACATAGGACTCGGCTGCCTGCTGTTTGACAGATATTAGTGTTGCATCGCAGTAAGTGTGTTTTGTTCACAGCGCTGTGGCAGGGATTATGCTGCAGTGGCTGCTGAGGCAGACTGCGATGAAGCAGATGCTCCTCTGGTCAGCACATGTGCATTTTCCTGCGCACTGATCACATTTCTGATTTCTGGCTGATGGCATAAGATGCGTTGTTTCCCGGCGACAGGCAGGACTGTTTGTACCAAGATAGCCCTGCTGATGAATGAGGCGCACACTATCACATGCTTGGAATTGCATTATAATTGCTTGTTTAGGACTGGAACCAGGTTATGTCTCACCAGTCAACCCCCTGTGATTTATGCATCGGTGTTGGCGAGTGTGTGTGTGTGTGTGTGTATGAGCCGCTGTAAGCAACGCAGAGTTGGTGGTCCTCAGTAGACTATGTAAATATTATGCGCTGCTTAAATGCTCTGCCACTCAAGTGAACAAAGGAATGAACACATCGGTTAAAGTGTGAGTCTGAGGAGGAAGAAAGTTAAATGTGACGCCTGTTTTTCATACCTAGATTCGACCCATTTTCTGGATGTCAAACAAACCAGTGATGAAGCTGTTATGAACAGAAGTGTATGGTATAAATTCCAGATTCCACACATGCTGCACATATCTAATCCATATCGGAATGTCATTAATCACCTCTGACAATAAAAGCAGGTCAACAGTCGCCCACAATTACCAGAATAGGATTTCAGCACAAGAGCACTTCTCATTTATCATGTTTATTGCGCTCATCATCATTGATCAAGCGGCCTGCTGCTGGGCCTTTACATAAACAGCCGAGGATGTCCACTAAAGTGCAATGACTGTGTTTGAGCTGCATATCACAGCAGTGAGCTCAACTTCTTCATATCCATCTTGTTATCAGCTCCATGATTAGCTCTTGACTCATCCACATTAAAACACAAAACAGTGGAATGATGAAAAAGTAACAAAAAGGGATTTATTATTTAAAAGCAAGACAATAAAGTCCAGCTCAGAATGAAACATGCTTTTGAGGAAGGAATTTCTTGCATTTTGTGGGTCTATGTTGTCATCTGCTGTTGGTGCTTCCAATCTTGGGCAATTTAGTCTTCTGAATATCAAAGTTTTTTAAGTGCCAGAGAAGTCTTTGCTCATTGTTTGTCACTCCGATTTAATATTTAAGGGTCCTGTCTTATAAATGCCTGTATGTATTTGACTGGAAAATCTCAATAAACAAACAACAGAAAAGGTATAAGAATGACTATATAGCAGAACACGAACAAAAAGGACAGAGCTAACTCGTTGTTTATGCTGATAGATTATTCAATTTCAACAAATTTTAAGAATACTTAAATCTGGAGCTGAATTATTCACATAGTCAAACTTGTATATCATCAAATAATCAAATAATCAGTTGGAAAGATCATTTGCTAATACATTAATCATTTAATTTATGAATTGGGCAAAAAATTGGGGTTAAAAAAGTTCATTTCTCCTAATCAAATGTGAAGATTCCTGGCTTTAGTTTAAAGCAAATAAATATTTTTTTCAAGGGTTTGATCTTTTTTTATTTTTTTATTTGTAATTTAAAGACCCAGTCTAAGGAAATTTATGACTGACATTTTTTCACAAGTTTTCTGATTTTTTTAAACAAATAGTTTACTGTTTAGTTGATAGTTAGGAAGATTAATGGAGTTCACTATTTACATCTACTGAAATATTTAGAAATCCAGTGACAGTTTGGCAGCAACAGTTTGTGTTCCACCGCCTAAAACATGTAAAACCAGCAGTGTGTGGTCCTTTAACGCTATCCCCAAAGAAATCCGTGTGTTAGTCAATAGATTAGAGTGTAATCATTTATACCACTTGTGTGACAAGAGTGATTGTCTTGGAGTCGCTGATTAGATTTGTGTGATAGAACAACGAGCTGATTCAGGTTGATTAGATCCGATTCGGGAGGCCAGACAAGGTTAATCCATTACAGCCGAGTGGGTTCATCATGCTATCTGTCTCCATTAGTCATTCCATCCTCTGGAACATGTTCGCAGGACCCCTTCCACTTCCTTCGTAAATTAATGCAGATGAGGCCGGTACACGGAGCGTTGGTGTTGTGTTGGTTTGTTTGAAAGCTCAGAGGCAGTTGATGACATTTGTCATTCGATAAAAACTGTATTCAACAGGTGCGCTGGTTGAACCTCTGAACCCCAAAAGACAGTGGGGCGTTTGAAAGGCGTGTTTTCTTTAAAAAAGCACCAAAATTACCATTTATCAGAGCCAGAAACTGTAAAAGCAGAAATAATTGTCATGTTTTACGTTTTCTGAAGGGTTGTGAACTAATCATTGTGTGATGATTCAGTCAGGGAATTCAAGTAAATCTAAGCTTAAAATTGTGATACTTAACCAAAATCACTTTATTCAACATGTTATTTTTTAAAATAGTTTGCAGAAACCAGAATCTGTAAAAAAAACCAAAAAATTCTACACTCAACAGCACAATGGTGAAGCCATTTGTCCCCCAGCTGTCACTAAAATTAATGTGGCAAAAATTCATTGTTCTCGATTGAACTGCAGGCTGTGTTTACAGAGATTGAAAAGGAGACAGCTATGGAAACAGTTGAATATTAGTATGCAACGTTATCTTCTTTTCTAGTATCGGTGACACATTTGTTTGTTTGTTTGTTTGCTAATGAAAAATGTTGCAAATAAAATAAAAAAAAATACATAGTCAAAGAAATGCAACTTTTTAAAAAATGATTTATGGCACTGTAACAGTCTGATTCTGCACAGAAGACATCTTGAGTTCTCTCTGCTTCGGGCCATAGATGTGCTGTTTCCATAGAGGCGCAGGACTTTATACTGCAGTGAAAAATGAACCCACAGTGAGTAAAAATGTCCAGAAACTCCTCCTAAAAATAAATCAAGCAGAGTTGATTTCTGTGGTTATTTCAAGTTTGGGAGGGCTGGACTGTGAACCAGAGGAGCTTAAGGCTGTTTGAGATAACATCTCCAGCATGAAGGATGTCATTAGAATGTAGCCTGGATGAGGTTCTGACTTGGAGATAAGAGGCATGAGTGTTCGCTGAGTGGGCCTGTTACTGCACAACCTCCTGGAGTGAGGATCAGCTCTGCAAGAAAGTTGAATTGTCCACTTCCTATCAGTCCCATAGTGGCATCACTTCAGCGGCTTCATTGCTTTTTTGTCTGAGCTGGGTGTATTTATGTCTTAAAATGACTTCATCTCTGCAGTGTGAGGCATAAAGGGAGTTGGCCTTGATGTCAGCAGGTTGTCCTTCTCCTGCTGCCACTCAGACAGGCGTCCTGAGGCTTCTGTGCATCACTGCTAGTCTTGTCTGTATTTATATTGAGCGGCGCATCTAATGCGTGCCTGCTTGTGTGTTCGGTGACTCATTGTATTTGGCCCGTGCTCATCATAACAGCAGATTGGGGGTCGTGAGGTGCAGAGATAGAGGGATCCTGCCTCTCTGACGTATGAAGTCCTGGCACACCCTGCGCAGGCATCACGATGTGTGGCTGAGTGCTGCGTGGACGTCTGTGTGCGTGTGCAGTGGGTCTAACTTGTGCTGTATAGTGGACGAGGCCCACGCTTCCAGACTTTCGGCTGAGCTCACACCAGACTTTGCAACAGCAGAACCTCCCTGCAATTGTAAAAAAAGGCGTTCAGATTGTCTTTCTTTTGCATAAACGCAGAAAGACTAGAACCGAATGAGTGAATAATGCACACTGATAAACCAGAGAGATAAACACAGTTCCTGCAAAACAAGCAACCGCGATGCACTGTTTCCAATGAATGTTACAAAAGAAAACAAGCATGCAGACATCTGCTTACTTGGAATTGTGGAACACAGTGCACTAGCGCTGCAAGCTGCATGATACTGCTGCCAGACGCGTTTCAACAAACTTCTGCTCTAATTACTGGAGATATGTATAAAACTTAGGCTCCAGAACATACCAATACCTATAAATTCTCCTCACACAAGTAACTTGTTGTCAATTATAGTTGCAAAAACTGGTCAAAGCAAATAAATCAAAGAAAATGCTTCACCTCCTCCAAAAAGTCCAGAATGAAAAGATGATTTAAAGCATTGAATCACTGGTTTTAATGGAAATGTATTCATTTATTCAGACAAGATGATCAAAAACTGTCAAGTAGGAAAAGCTGGTGTTTAATCCTTGTTAAAATTCATATTTTTACTTCCCTGTCTGTTTAATGCCAGTTTTTTAAAATCATTTTTAAGTCAAATTTTAACAAAATGTTTGGCAGCACTTTTAAATGAACATGGGACATCAATATGAAAAAGCTTTGTGTAAAAAGTGCCAACAATAAATTGGTGGCTATCGAAAAAAGTGTAGTTTTGGCGCTGAAATTCAGGTTTATTGGAATATCGGTATTGTTATAGTGAAATTTCCAATGATTCTCAGCCCTATGAAGGTTATTATTTGTTCAGAAATGCCATTTAGCCAAACATAATAAGCCAACAAATGTGCATTTCAGTGTAATATGGTTTTCCAGCCCTGCAGGTGTTTATTAATGTTCATGCCTATGTGTGTGTGGAGGCCAGTCTGTGTGTTTTTGTGTCAGTTTGTCCGTGTGTGAGTGTGTGCTCAGGGGGTTAAGGTGTGTGTGCAGTGGGATTACTTCCAGAGCAGTAGGATCTTTGTTTATCCCCAGGCTCACTGTTTACAGGCTGCTTTCGCAAAATGATCTGGAACTAATAGCGCTGATTTTCATGTGTGTAAACGCGGGGATGTGTGTGCTCAAGTGTGTAGGCTCGACTGAAAGTGTGTGCTTGTGTGCATTCACACACACACACCACGTGTTGGTGCAGTGACCCTCACCTGCCCCAGGCTCTGGGAGTTTGACTCCATAAAGCACTTCACAGAAAAGGAGAGAGCGTGTGTCAGTTTTGGTGTGTTTGTGCCGCCGGCCAGACGTTAGCTAGTGTCCGTGAAATGATGCTGCTGCTGGCGTTATGGAGGGAAACGCTGGGATTGGCTCAACATTAGGGCTGCCACTAATGACTTGTTTTCTATCAATTACTCTATTGACTTTTTTTTTACAGATAAGTCAAATAATGCTATTATGTATGCTATTTTCATCCAGAAAAGCAAAAGGACATTTTGTTTAGTTTTAGGGCTTATTAAACCCCTTACCAAAGAGATAAAGTTCAGTCTGTATATTAAACTGAATGCAACAATCACCTAAATGGATGTTTTACAAGCGAGGAGCAGCTAATGCAACTCCTTTTTCTCCGTATTCGCTAACTGTTCTCTGACTTAGTGATAGCTTTGAACTATATGAAAGCATAGCAGAATTCACAACATAGCTGTTACCTACAATTTGTGTGTGCAGTTTTTCCAACAACGTCACGGTTCTGAAATCAGGATTTTAGCCGCGCAGTTTGGAAGTCGCTGCCGGTTAATATGTTGTCTTAATGGGCCACATCTCAGTCGCTGTTTCATACTTGTTCCATTGTCTTACAACAGAAACAGAGAACTATGTAAAAAAGCACAGTTTTATTTGGATTCCAGCTGTGTTAAAATACAGCATATGTGAGCACAGAGAGCAGGAGAGAAGCAAACATAAACAAAGTACCTACATGCCGAATAACGCTTGTGTGTTTTCTCTTCAGGTGTTTGTGCATTTCGCTAACGCTGCTGTAGTATGCCATTAAAACTTTGTACAGTGTACAGACCGCCGTTCTGTTCTGTGATACTTTAGAGGAATCATATTCTTTCGAAACCTTGGAAACTTTTTCACTGAACTCGCCTAAAACGATAGTGGTGACTGCAGCTAGCCAATGACTGGAGGCGAAAATAACAGATGTCATGACACAACCATAAACGATACTGAGGGAAAACTGTTTTTGTATTGAACTGAAGTAAAAATGAAACATGCATCTATTAGAAATGTCGATGTTTTAATGTCGATCTCATTGATTATGTTGACTAACTGCAGGAGCTCAAACCACTGATGTTGTTTGGTTACATTACATCACATTTATTTACTGCTTTAATCCAGAATGACTTACAGTATTAGCAAAAATGAACAGAAAAGAAAAAAGCCCAGTGTGTGATGCTTAATAAGGCACTATGTCAGCATCAACATGTTTTACAGAACCTTCTGCTAGCCAACCCGGTCGTGGTTTATCAGAGCGTACTCATTAGTCAGTTGTACAAGAGGTTAAAGGTCAATCTGAGTGACGCTAGTGGCCGCTGGTGCTCAGGGTCAGAAGGTTAATCTGTAAAGGAGTGTGCATCGAGTGCTTGGACCTCTCTCTGCTGTCTTATAAGCAGTGCAAACAGGTAATTTCTTCCCCCCTACTTTATCTTAATGCTTAGATGTGTTGTAAAATGACTGCTAAACACACACATGTTCTATTTTTATCTAAGCTAATGCACTGCAGTCGCTGTCAGTGTTACACAGCTGACCTGGGGAGAGCCACTAGACACCTGTCGTCACTGGGAGACTGGGAGAGCCAGCGTCCTAATGCTTGGAGGCAAACCTGTAGCAGTTTGTGGTGGCTGGCCATTTAAATCATATTTTAGTGGCTTTTATAATATATAATCCAGTAAAGTGGGTATGATTGATCAAAATTTGAAACAAAAAGCAACAGAGGAGACATGAATTGATCAGAAGTGAGTAAATAAGTGATAGAGAGGAAGGTACATGGAGTATCTCACTTGTTTCTGCCCAGTGTGTCTTTTCACTCAGAGAGCAGTCAGTCAGTTTCCCTGTAGTGGCAGTGCCACACTGATAGGCCCTCTGATACTGTGGGAGGGCTTTTATAGCAGCTGTTGCCATGGCTGCGCATCATGTTGATGATGGTCTAGAAGTGTGTTCATGTGTTTCCAGGGATAAGCCCGACATCCAAAACCCTCTCTGTCACTCTCGTCAAGAAAATCCATGCCGCAAAATGTGCTACTGTTAAACAACGCTGGACACAAAATAATGATGGAAAATTACTGTGAGTGCACTTGAGTGAGTAAATGCAGCAGGTGGTAGGTAGGCAACGCTCACACGAGGGTAGAAAGAATTTAGGAGAGAAAGAGAGAAAGAAGGAGAGACAAGGATGGATGGATGATTTTAAACAAGAAAAAAAAAATGTCGAATGAGGAAGCAAATGAAGTCCAAGATAGAAAACAGATGAGGGAGGTCAGAGACAGAGGACAGGAAGTTAAAAATCACGGCGAGAACAAGGTGAGCAGGGAGAGGATGAAATGAATAAACAGGATAGAGGGAGGAATGATTGAAGAGCGAGGAGAGGAGGAACCACGGCGAGAAGTGAACAGGACAGAAATTGGTCATTTAAATTGAATCCATTCTGCACGCCTTGTGTACTGTATCGCCGCACTCTTGTCTGAAAATTGGACGCGGCGTTTCAGCCAATCACAAGTGTGAGTGATGGGCACGTCGCCGTCGGCTCCCTGGAGCTCTGTTGTGCTTTTTATTGTCCTCCTCTGCTCGTTGATGGCTGCTGCAGTGAAGATGCAGCGGCGTTCTCAACCTCAAGACACAACAGCTCTCTCAAGCAGCCCCCTCCTCGTCCTGTCTCTGTTCAGAAAGAGGCTGCAGCTGAATCCTGTGTTCTCCTTCTCTCTTCCTCTTGCCTTCTCCTTCTATTTCTTTCTCTCCTCTCCATGCTGACTGCAAACGCACCAAATCACTTGTAGATTTTGTTGAGGTTTTTTTGTTGCTCCAGTGTTATTTCCAGTGTGCTGCAGTCTGATGCATTTGCATGTACCACACGCTTTTGCAAGGGAAAGGGCTTTTTCTTTTTATAATGAGACCACTTGCTGAAAGGAATTGTCAGAACGTCTCATCATTCCTCTCAGCGTCTCAGCGTTTGACGTGAACTGACTCCCAGGGCGTATTGATTTATAGGAGTGAGTTGTGTGTCTGCCGGTGCGTGATGTCCTGGCGGCCAAAAGGTTGAGGTGGAGGGGCGAAGAGTTCAGTGAAAGAGGATTTATCCCGGCTGTAAAAGAAGATGAAGAATCAGTGGGTGTAATTGAAAAACTGAGAAATTCAGAGGGGCTGCTGTATCTCACAGCACATCTCCAACACATATATAGTCGTATGATAAGGTCCTTAAGGATGTGAGAAATGACCCGAAAAGGTGCTAATGTATTTCTTCTTCTGGAGGAGGAGCTGGTGGGGCAAGGTCAGTGCAGGGCTCCCCAGGGATGATGCATCACTTTGGGGTTGGGATCCTGAGCGGACCATCGCAGTCTGACTAAACTCCTTCTCGTCGTTCCATCTTTAGCCGGGTGCTTAGTATTCAGTTATGTTTTTAGGTCATATTGCCTTGTTGCGTTCGCTGTTTAGTAGCTGCACTGCTGTTGTTAATGAGCTTTATTTTGTTGGTGTGTGTGTGTGTGCGTGTGTTTGTGTGTATGTGTGTGAGCCATTTCCCCACAGTCAATCTCCACATGAATAACACAGCAGGCCCCGCCATGCTTCTGATCACATTACCGTCTGAAAAATGGCTGGAATGACGGAAAAAAACACACAGAAAAGACAAAAGAGACACAAACACACCATCTGACCTTAATGTCCTACTTTTTACAGGCAGCTTTTAATTTCAGGCAACTGTATTCTGGAGGCAACAAAAACTGTTCCCAGTGTTGTGCATAAACACAGGCACGCTGTTGTTTATTGCAGGACATTTACAGCTATAAATTTCTTCTATGATATCAGAGAAGCTTGTAAAATGAGGACTCGGGTGTGTTAAGGAGTGTGGGGGAACATGCATGGGTGCACACACGTGTGAGGATGCACATCTGTGTATATATGTATGAAAGAGTAATGCGAAGATGGATGAATAAATAAAAGATCTGGGAAACCCATCAGCATCTTGCACTTGGTTGTCATGGCAATGCGGACAGCACAGTGTGTGTGTGTGTGTGTGTGTGAGTGAGAAAGAGAGATAGGGATCATATCACTGCAATGTTTTAGCAAGTGTGTGTAACTTTGCTTCAGCCCAGACCTGCTTTAAAGCTAACAAAGAGCTGCTTTTTTTCCCTTTTCTTCTTCCATCTCTGCTGCACATGATGTCTGAATACACTTTAGAGCAAATAAAGAGAAGATCAAATAACAGTGATGAAGAAATGTACCGAGTGGGAGGATGTGGTTGACATCACAAAGGTTATGATTTGCGTTTTTCTGTTCCTTATATGCAGTTATTTATTTATGATGCGCTCTGTAGTTTTTGCACTGGCTGCTGCTCGTGCCGAATGTTTAGCTGCATGCTTGCACATCTTTGTGTGTGTGTCAGTGTAAGTGATGCTTTTACAGCAGTGGTGTATAATAGATATAGCCTGATACTCAACTGCATCTCCTCAGAGACCTGAAAACTGCAGCCTCCTCTTTCTGGTTCTCTTCCTCTCTCCACTCCCCAGCATGTCTCTCTGCTTTGTCTACAAAATGGGCCTGGGTACATATGTGTGTGTGTGTGTGGATAGACACAGTGTGTGCAGATAAGTGTAGTGTGAAGACGGAGAGTTATGGCAACCTAGTTTTTACGGCAGAGCGGTGATTGAAGGTTGATGGCGAAGAAAAGTGCGGGGTGAATTTAAAGTGCATGTGCCGAGTTTAATGAAAGCAACTTCAAACGGCGCAAACGTGTGTTGCGATTTGAGTGTGTGTGTGTGTGTGAGAGAGAGAGAGAGAGAGAGAGAGTGAGAGAGGGAGTGGGCGAGGGAGGAAGAGGGAGAAGTCTAGGACAGTGGGATTCTCTCGGCAACGAGGCTCTTACTAGAAACTCTACCTGGTTACTAGGCAACAGAATAGCACTGCTGCACATTGGAGCGGTGGGGAGGGGGGTGTCGATCTGCCATGTGTGTGTGTGTGTGTTCATGTGTGTGTGTACGTTTGAGTGCTGAGTCAATACCTATATTATTAATGAGTATTTTATAGAAAATGTGTGTGTGTGACATAATAAGGGGGAGGGGGAGTTAAGGTGTTTGTAGGTGCACAGAAACTGTAGGTGCAGGAGTTTTCCTATTGTGATGTCGGTTAATGGAACAGCTTAAAAAAATCAGATATCGGTGTGCTTTGTACACAAAGCTTTCAGAAGGGTGAAGCTTCCCCTCTGAAACTGTCACTGTTGGAAATTGGGTGGAGGGACGCAGCACACGGCTGACTGTATAAAACAAAGAAAAAGCAGGGAGGCAGGGCAAAAAGAAACCTGACCCAGCCTTCATCCTGAGCTGCTCACATCTGATTTCTTTGGGTGACTTCATATCCAGTCGAGGATGTAACCCACACCAAATTGAACTGACAGTGAACTCGCAAAGAGACGTGCGGAGTAAGAGAAGTCATCACATCTGTTTGTTTTGCTGCTTGACTGAATCAAGGCATCTGGCCAAATACAAGTCTAGTGAGCATTTTGTTTTGTTTTGTTTCAGTCGCACGGCTTGAACTTTCTCCATCTATCACGGAATATTTTGCACGTTATTACAAAATCCTTCCTTCACACGGAGGAGAGCCTGGTTTGGACACCTCTCCGCCGCACTGTGAGCGGATCGACACCAACGGATAGAGTTAAGGAGGATGTGATATTAAAATTTGTCGGCTCACTGTCCCCACAGACAAAATTCCTGCACTGACTTGAATATTAAGCGCTCCAACCAGAATCATCTGAGTGTGTTTAATGTTAATCTGCGCTGTCAATCTGACACGGAGGGAGAAGAGGTGGGGCTTACTGTGGGAGTTATTTCAAAGGCAGCAGTGTGAAAGTGGGATCTGTTGTAAACCAAGAACTAGACGTCTCCGTGTCTGTATGATTTAAACAAAACCCAATGAACTGTCCTCCTTTGAAATGATCTATTATTCTCCGGATCGAACTTGGCATTGTTTGCCTCGGCTCAGACTGGAGACGCACACACGCGGGCACTGGGTCGATGTGGATGGATTAATCTTATTCTGATCGCTCAGATAATCATGAATTTTGACTTGGAGAAAAGGCCGCCTCATTAAAAGCATTTCTGATTTGCTGCCGTGTGCATGTGCGAGTGGGAGACCGGCGTTTAATGTCCATTAGGCTGTGATGAAGGAACGCAGCTCTCGGTGGCCCCCGTGTCTGCCTTCTAATGGACCTCTATTATCACAGTTCAAACACACGTGGAAACGGCGCCACACACATGCTGCATTTTCCTCGATGCACACACACACACACAAGCTGCCTTTGTACGAGATGAAAGGGCGTTGTGAAGCAGCTGACCCTGCTGAAGAGCAGTCGGCCTGCTGTGTGTTAAACAGCCTGATTTTAGCTGAAGTGGCTATATAATGGTGCTGTTATATACTTGTCTCGAGAGGAGGGAGCCATACGTCACGTAACAAAACCTCGTTACACTGGATATAGACCCAACAATCAGCTCAAGTCGCATACTGCTGCTTCAAGTGCAATTATGAAGACGGGTGTCGCATCGGAGAAACAATACTGCAGGACACATGAATACAAAGGTACTCCAAAAAATCTTACTAAACAAGTGTATTTATAATGTATTTGTGCATTATGAATACATACACCAATCACACATAACATTATGACCACCTGCCTAATATTGTGTTGGTCCCACTTATGTGGTCAAAAATGCTCTGAGCATGGACAAGAGGACCTCTCAGGGTGTCCTATGGGGTCTGGAACCAGGACGTTGGCACTGGATCCTTTGGGTACTCTGGCTTGTGCAGTGGGGCCTCTGTCAATCAAACTTGTTCCACTGTATCCTGTTGATGCTTGATCACAATGGGGTGTAGGAAGTTTGGAGGTCAAATCAACATGTTGGGACATTGTCATGTTCCTCAACATGTTCCTGATTGTTTGATGTTGTTTCCATGTGGTGGGGCGCATTTTCCTGCAGGGGTAGGCCAGTGACATTTGGGATTTCCATTAGCATGAGGGAGTGTGTTTGTTGTGGGACAATGTCTGTTTGGGTGTCTAAGTCTCATCAACATGGATGTTAAAATCCAAGGTTTTCCATCAGAACACCACATAGTACCAATATGATCAATGTTATTCACTTCACCTGTCAGTGGTCAGAATGATGTGGCTGATTGGTGTACATTTATATGTATTTATTAATGTATTTATGCTCAGTGATTTACTGTAATGTTGCATTAAAAATGTGGATAAACATTTAATATAATTTGCATCACCTCAAGTTATAAGACACTATTGTGTTCACTTTATTGGCAGGTGGAGTGAATAGCTGAAAACTGATTGTTTTGATACAAACATAGACTCTGTTAAAGATGGATGGAACTGTCAGGCCTGAAAAGTGAAGCCAACACAGAAGTGCCATATATCTTTTTAATTCTTTCTATCAGCCAGCAGAGGGCGACTCCTCTGGTTGCAAGAAGAAGTCAGATTGTGTAGAATTAAACATGAAAACGATCCTACTTCTCACTTGATCTATTACCTCAGTAAACATTTTCCTAATGAGTTTATGGTCTCAATTGCTAGTTTCAGGACTTTTTAAATACAGCATGGTGTTAATTTTGTAAGACATGGTCCCATCCAGAGGAAAACAGACACTAAAGCATTGTATTTTTTATGGAGGGGGTCTACTGTGTGTTCTGTTCTCAGGGTTAGGGTTGGGATTCAACCCTCATCCATTTTGTCTGGGCTCACAAGACCATGATGGCGGTGACAAAGTTCCACACTCGAGGTTATTAAACAGTAGTTTAAGCCAATGAGTGATGTTACATTGCTGCATCCATCTTTTATGTGCAGTCATTGATCATGATGCAATGTACTTCTGGGAAACCCTGGAACCTGCCATTTGTGTGGATGTTAGCTTGATACATACTACCTACCTACACATTGTTGCAGACGAAGCACATTCCCCCCATGGTAAAGACGCTAACCAACAGCAGCAGGAGTTTATGCAGCTGAAATACAGCTCTGGAACAGTTCTAGGAAAATGACAAAGTGGCCTCCACATTCCCCAGATCCCAATCCAATCGATCCTTTGTGTAACATGCCACAACAAGCCCAATCCATGAATGATCCACCTGCAACCAACAACATCTAGAGGATCTGCTGCTCGCATCCTGGTGCCACACACCACAACACACCCCCAGAAGTTCAGTGTCCATGCTCCAGCTGGTCCGAACTGTTTTGCACCATGAGGGAGACCTACACATTATTAAGCAGTTGGTTTTAATGTTTTGGCTAGTTCGTTGTACACACTTGGAATAATGTAGAAGAAAGGCACTGAAATTCTATTTCTGCAAAGAGATACGTGGTGTGAGTGTGGGTGTTGTTTGGTATCCTTTTTATCACTGTGCAAGAATTTACATACAGATTTGTGTCTCGCTGCAAAATATCTATAAATATAGTTGTTACGCTTGGTGATTCTAAAGTTGTAGAGAGAAATCTGCAATAAAGGACACAGGGTTTCCAAATCAAATTCTATGCAGAAACATCAAAGGCAGATTAGAGAGTCGGGGAAGATTCTTGGAAAACACATCACGAACAACCTGCTTGGGTTTAGTTTACCGGTGATCTAAAAATACCCATGTGACAATGAATTTTTTTACTGTATCTGCATTTTGTACATTCCTTTGATATAAAGCGCAACGTCTGCACCGGTGTAATCGCTTACTCGCTGTTATTGCTCTGTTCTTTCGAGAAATGCGCAGGCCAGAGGTCAGTGGCACAACTGGGGAACAGCAGTGGCTATAAAAAAAAAAGGACTGGATTGGAAATTAAGCTGTCACACAAAGAATAGCCCTGCTCTGTAATACATTTTAATACCTTTAGTTCCCACATACAGCCCTCTTTGTGCTGCTGTAATCAGCCAATTCCCTGCTGGGGATCAATAAAATTAAGCTTGCTGTATCGCTTCGTAACTTTAGGGAGGTTTTAAATCAATCTCCTGCAAGCGTTCGATGTGTAAAGCAGATTTTTACTGTGAGCAGATGCATTATATTTGCCGCACAACGCTCGCAGATGTGCATCAAAAGTGAGGAAAACTCTATCGACCAGCTACGGTGATGAAGACATGACTAAAAGCAGGATAGCACTCTGACATTGAATTAGTGCCGTGGAAAGAGAGCGGCAGAGCACCTCAAAAGTGACTCACTCATGTACTATTTATTCATTCATCCCTTTGCTCTCTCACTCACTTACTCACTTACAGTTAGTGGCCATTAGGGTGTAGGTTAGTAGCAGTTTTATTAAATATTGTCTGCTGACTTTCCCTCAGTGCTTTCTGCATCCATGAGGTTCTTCCAACGCAAAACTTGCTTGTGGTGTGAGGCAGAGCGCAGAAACACAGGATATTCTGGTGGTAAATGTCTGGGCTTCATCAGTTTCCAACCATCCAATGAGAAGAACTTCAGATATGAAGTGCAAAACTCTCTGAAACAACAATTTAAGGAGAATTATTCAGTTTTCCACCATTTAAACTGTAAATATACATGCAAAGAAGAGGCATCAGTTGTTCCTTTCTGTTGTAAGAGTGCTGTTTGCATCCGTATATGCGCATGTGTAGCGTACATCTGTGGGTGTTTATGAATAATGCAGCTGACGTGAGCCTGTGCACTTATTTGTGTCTCCATGTGTGTCACTGCGCGTTCGCCTCTTAAGACTTCCAGTGGTGTATATGTGTGCATGCCACGGTGCGCCGCATGCAGGGGAGCGCTAACATGAGCGTGTGTGACAGGCCTCCCACGCACCGAGCTCCGATCTGGTTTGTTCCGGCTGGCGGGCCCTGTGTCGGCGTGGACGCTGGACAGGCCCCGCTTTGGCCAGCTGAGCACCGGGGACAGAGGCTTAACGAGATGGCGCGCTAACGAACAGATCAGAGAGCGGCAGGCTAAGGGGCCGAGGTGTGTTCGTGTGGGTGTGTGTGTGAAAGAGAGAGAGAGGGAGGATGTGTGTCTAATTGGAACGTCGTCTGTCAGCCCAAAACTCAAGTCCATCCCGACCTGCTGTTCCCCGCTACATTAGTCGCTGATGCAGATGCAAAATTTAAAAACCCCATCTTAACCTAGAAAAACATGCAGATCCAACAAAATGTGTCATCTTCAGCGTTCTGACAGCTGAAAATAACACGCACTCATCTCCGTCAAAAAAGTTGATGACAAACCCACAAGTGATGCTAAGAGCAGCGAAATCTGTATTTGCAGCCAAGGAGACGGTTAGAGGGAAACCATGATAGAAATTTTTCATGCTGTATCGATTCCTCAAAGAGAGTTTTGTCTATTTGCTATCGGCTACAGATCAACACCCTTTCAACTGATGGAGTTCCAGGTCTCAAGTGTTACAATGGTAAGTAGTGTTGTAGTCCAGAAACAGCCTGGTGCTTTGTTTCCATTCACTATAATGGCATCTCCAGGGTTTTAACATTGCACTGGATGATTCTGATGTGGAAGTGTGAAGGTTAAGGGGTTAAAATCATTCTTAATGGCACTTGACTGATATCATTCAACAGCTATTAAATGGACTGACATGACATTTACTACACACAGTCACAGCCTTGAGAGAAGAAAAGCTCATCACTTAAAGGGTGATCCAGGGGCTTTTCCTGTCGCGCCACAATTTGAAACCATGACGTATGAAATTGAGATTTTGAGTGAAATGTATCGGACATGAAACTTGGCAGTGACGTTTATGACCCCTTTGGTATTTGGTGTAATAAATTTGGTCATGAAGTTCCCTTTAGCATCAGCTATAATTTGTGTTTTATGCTAATTAACAGGTTTTTTATCATACTTACAAGCTAAAGGTAAAGAACATAATAAAAATTACACCAGGATTTTAGTGTTGACACTGTCTGGGAAGCTGCTACAATGGATTTAGATCCTTATGGTTGAATTCTTCTTCTCAGAAAACAGGTAAATCTGGTAAATCTCTGCATCCTATTTTTGCTCAGCTTTTATTCTGAAAGTCGTAATCTGCATCTCTATCATTTGGATGCTTTCATACAAAGTGCAGGCGCTGAAGTCCAGCTCCCAACATCTCATCCCGTCTCATATTTCCCCATTTTGCCGACTGGACACATAGCCATTGTGGTTTTTCTTAATGCCATTTAGCTGCCTCTCCATTGAGTCTCTCTTCCCAGAGTCAGACTTCAACTCAAACATCTTGGTCTGCATGTCATCTTTGTGGCATCCTTTTTTGTGCTCGGCAGGCTCAGTGAGCTTACCGTTGCAGCACATGAACCAGTTCTCCACCTCCTGCAAAGTTCTGGTTGGAGTGACCCTTCAGCTGGGCGACAATCCCCAGCTGTAGTCAATGATGGTGGAGTTGAAATCAATCTACTGGATCAGAAACTGACTGGAGAGGCAGCTCAGTTACATCCAGGACAGCTACAGCAACCTGGTCAGCCTGTTTTTAGGGAAACATGGTACATGACTGGCCTAGGCTTGGTAGTAGATGGTTACCAGCTTATAGATTAAAATACCTGTGTATAGAAAAGCAGATAAAAGACTAAGATCGTCTGCAGTGTGAGATTTTCAGATCACCGCCCCTACTTCTAAATGTATTCTGTTGCATGTAGTGACTTCTAGTATTGTTTAAGATGTTTAAAACTGGACAACAGATGTCTGCTCTTACCATCTGATATTGATATTGTAGTTTAATTGTCTGCAGAGCAAAGAGCCACATTCACATAATAGTTGTTCAGCCATTGTTATTTTTATGCCAAATGCTTCTAATATCTTGGAAGCCCCGACCTCCTGTACGTGTGTCTGTGTGTATTTTCCCTGACTGAGACGAACATGGTGTTTGTGCAACGTTGCATATTATTTCCTAATTTGGTAACTGACATGGTGGGTGCCTGTGTGTGTGTGCATGTGTGTTAAAGTGAGAGTGTTTACAAGCATCTTAAGTTTTTCTGAATGATTATTATCAGGTGTAGTAGATTCTGTGTGTGCTAATGCATTCAGTGGTGTTATTTTTAAGAGGCTTCCGGTGTTATGATAGAGAGAGAGAGAGCTGAGCAACCAGAAAGTATAAAATCATTTGAGAATGGGAGAAGAAATTAAGCTATTAAGACATCAGTAGGGAGGAGAAAAATAGTCGTGCAATATGAATTTTACTTGCAACACAAAGCTCTGTGCAGTAAGCGGTGATAACACTGGGATTTCGTGCAAGTAGAGGATGACCCCCACCCCAGAATGCGTCTGCCTTTGTTCAAGTATTCGATACGAACCCATTGAGATGGCTAAAACAATGTTAGCCGTGGGAGGAGGGATGTGGCATTAACAGCTCAGTGTGGACGGCTGCTAATTTCACACTCATCCTAGCCCACCTAGCTTCGTGTCCATGCTTGTTTGAAGTGCGCACTTATCTGAAGAGGAGCCTGTCATGCAGGGTTTGCACTGTAGGAAAGGGCGGATGGACCGAGACAGATTCACACAAGGGGGGCGAATGCTGCTTTTACACGCAGATCATCTGGGAAATGTGCTCTGTGTCTTATGGAAACATGACATATAGCTCTTTGTACAACAGGCACCATGTTCACACTTGAGGAAGTTGCGCCTCTTTCAGAAGATATGTAGAAACTAGACTGTTTAGTGTGACACGAATGTGAAATGGAATGCAGTATTTCTGTCCTCTGCCAGAATATTTCAGTGCAAGGTTCAATGTATAAGCACTAATGTACACATTATAACAGCATCTTAGACAATGAAAGATGGTTTTGTTGGTCTCTCAGCTTGTGTGTCCACTTGTGCGCAGACATCAGCAGTCCTTGGATTATGAATCGTAATGTGTTTCGTGAACTTCTGGCTTTTCTTGGAGGAATACGTCCACATCTGTTTGATGGATTGCTATGAAATGTGATACAGACATTCATGTCCCGCTCAGGGTGAATTATAATAGCTGTCACGATGTCCCTACTTATGATCTGACCACACAATAATTTCAATTAAATACTTTGGGATGTCTCCAAATAACAAGCTAGGATGATGAACATGCTAAACGTTGTAGCTGCTAAACATCAGCATCTTGTCATAGAGAACATGTTAGCATGTTGACATTAGCGTTGAGCTCAAATTGTGCATAAGTACAGCTTCACAGAGTTGTTTATCATCCATCGCAAATCCAAACAACTGCTGCAATCATGCGGAAATGCTGGAAATTACGAATGTTTGCTGAACCCCGAAACCTACCAAGCAGGATTGTCTTCAAATACTGGCAAAATGACACCATTTATCAGAGCCAGAAACTGTAAGAAGCAGAAATAATCATCTGATTTTCAACATACCGACGATTTTGAATGCTAATCTGCGACGGGCTGTTCTCTCAGGAAAATTTTCCAAAATCTGAGCTTAAAATCTCAATTATTTTGTCAAAATTAGTGTCTCATTTAAAAATTCTGGAACTTTTTGGCTGAGCTAGGCTGAACTGCAGGCTGTGTTTACACAAAGGAGGTCGAAGACAAGTATCGAAACCAATTAAAAATGTAAGCAATGAAATATCTAAAGTATGCAGAGTTGATGTGTTTTTTTTTGCCAGTGTTCATAACACCTGTAGGCAAATATTGTACATGTTGATTCCAACCAAAAACCAAAAGCTCGATTTTTCTTTTATATATGATTTAAGACATTCTAACTGCACAGAAGACGGTTTGACTTCTCTCTACTTCTAGTCACGGTTGTGCTGTTTCCAAAGAGGTGAAGGACTTTGTGCTGCATTGAAAAAATAAGTGTGACAGGAGCAAATCACCACCCAGAAACTGCTGAGTGGTTCTCAGGGCTAAATGCTGGAATTCCTACTAAAGCAACAGTTGTGTCTGAGTGCATCACTTGACAGGAGAAGTTGAATAACTTGCAGTACCCCGTGTGAAAAACCTCCTCACCAAACTGTAGATATTTCTTCTGGGGAGAGTTTTGAAAAGAGCAATTATTGGCAAAGTGTGCTTCTGAATGATCCAAAAGTGGAAGAGAGTCATGTGTCTTCCCAAGAAAGCCTCACTTGAGTGACTTCGCTTGTGTAGAGAGATGTTCTGGAAATAGAAAGTAATGGGAACACGAGTTACATAACAAAATTGTCATCTATCAAACTGCTATAAAAAGTTAATGAAATTAAATTTACATCTCCCAGTGGGCATTATATTTTGATTGAGGTGGTTAAATGAGGCTGTCACATTCTTGCTGGGCCGTAATACGCATTGTTAATGGAGTTACAGGCTCAGTGTAAACACGGCTAATAGGACTACGGCGGGGAAAAACAATGATGATGCACATTAGAAAAGAGAGCTGGAAGTGCTGAGAAAAAAGATGAAGGCGAAGAGAAAAGAACTTCGAATGTGGAAGGACTAGAGAGTTAACAGCACGCACACAAAAGGAGAGGAAGGAGAACAAAAGGCGAGGTGACTAAGAGGAAAAAAAAGAAGATGAAGCGGTGACAAAAGAGGAGAAGGGAGAAGACAGGTGAGAAGGTAGTAACAAGGAAATGGAGGCGATGAAAGTCAAGTGGATGAATGAGGCAAGAAAAGAGGCCTGATAAGGAGACAAAACAAGAAAATGAAGGGAAATGAATGGAGGAAAAGTGATGACAAGCGCAAGAGAGTTCCTGTAGTAGAAAGAGACTGCAGCAGAGCGAGAGATGTTTCACTGTGTGGTTTTCTGTGTGTGTGTGTGTGTGTGCGTCTCAGCTGTGGTACTTTTTTGCATCAGGCGTAGGAACACCAGGGGGGATTCTTTGCATGCGTTTTCGCCGTCAGTGTATTAGAGTTGTTGTGTTTGTGTGCGAGCCCCCACAAGGCAAGGCTGCAGATGGCCTTAAAACAATCTCTCCCACCCTCTTATTACTCTCTCCGATTCAATTAGCGGCTGATCAAACCAAGCAGGCTGAACTGTTTACATCTCGAGGCTTTCTAAATCACCTCAGCGCGCCAAAACGCACTCATGTACCTCTTATGCAGCTGCATGCTCGCAGGAGCAGCCCGGGCGCGCGGAAACATAAAAATGCCACCAAGCTAATGCACACAAAACATACTCGTTCAAGGAAAAATCGGAGATCAGGGGGACAGATAGTAGGAGGTAAAAGGGAATAAAGGGTGGGGCGAGGCTTGGAGGAAAGGCAGAGGATGACGTGAGGAAGTGTAAAGAGATCAGATAAATCGCTCAGAGTGCCTTGAAGATAAAGAATGACTTTGCACTGAGGAATTTAAAGACAGTTTGGGGGCTTTAGTGAGTCGCACAGGAGGAGATGACAGTAAAAGTCAAAATTAAGTGTTGCGCCTGGTGTGCTGCAGGACGAGATTCATTTGTTATGATGACACTGTTGGTATCTTTATACTTACCCGTTGGTTGTGGTGGAGAAAGATGCAATTTGTAAAAAAAAAAAATAGATGCTTAAGGTTAAAATGTTGTTTATGTCTACTCTTGTGAGAGCTTTAGAACGTTTCGGTTAAAGACAGTTGACTAATCCTGGGCTGTTTCTGATTCCATCAAGTGGTTGGTCAAGATGTGCTGCATGCAGCCGTGGGGTAAACACAGAGGTGGAACAACAGTGACTCATGGATGTCGCTCAAATCCTGACATGACTGCATTGCATTCTGGGCTCTTTAGGCTACTGTCACTCCTCATCAGCCTCCTTTTTCTTTCCCCAGTGGATTTCTGGACGTTGAATCATCAAGTGTCATTAAAACTGTGAGTCAAGAGAGACACTTCTGACTGCTTCTGACGAGTGTTAACATCTTAAAAGCCCCATCCAGTCTTCCACAGGTGGCACAGTCGTGACATCATCACGCTGTGCAGGCAAACGGGTGTTCAAACCGGCAGAGCTTTGATTTGTAGCTCAGAGCCCAAAAGCCAAAAATATCAGGCTGGATTATCCTATTTGATGGATTGACTCAGGAGAAGGGGCTGAGGCGATTCGGCCGAAAGATCGTATCTCGATACATGATCTGAATCGCATTTCTCCCTGCAGATTGAATTGCAATCACATGATCAGCTGTGCATTTGGTTGCCTGGATACAAAGCCTGTGACTTCATCTCAAGGATAAAGGTCAATGTTCAGTTTTTGCTCAGATTTTACTCCAAAAATTAGTTTCTCTTCCACTTTGTGTCTTCTGGTTACAAGATAAGCTGCCAGGTTGCTGTTGTGATGGTCCTCCATGTCATTCAGCTGCTTCTCCAGTGAGTCTCCCATCTTGAGGACTCAGGACTCTCCTCTGCAGCCTTGGTATCTTGGGGTAATGACACATGAACCGGTCCTTCACCAGCTGCAGGTTCCGGTTGGAGTGGCCCTTCATCTCGCAGCAGAACCAGCTGAATGACATCTAAAACTATGACAGAAGCGATCTGGTCACTTTTGCCTGCAGGTGAGAAGCTCGGGACGGGATCAGGCTGGTGGTTTATGGCGAGCAGTGATTGAACTTTCAGCATAAAATACTCACACACACCAACCCTTAATTAGGCCTTTGAAAAGCAGCCAAATTAAGATCGACCATGACATTAGGTCATCTCATCGCCCACCTTTGGATGAGGCATAAAACATGTAAAATAAAGGGTTTCGAGAACCTTCTTAGGAAATCAAAGTAGGAAAACTGGATGTTCAACTTTTCACATCTCACTATGAGTCATCGTCTTATTGAGCTGTGTAATATGTGCGGTGACTCTCTCATGTCGGAGGGTTCATCTACCGCAGATCACCGCTCCGCAGATCATTATTCCTGTAAATGCAAGCACATACATGCGATCATCAGGCCCGTGCATTGCATGTGTGTGTGTGTGTGTGTGTGTGTGTGTGCACGTGCATGTGTGTATTACAGTGGGAGAAGATGCTGATGAGGTTAATGGAATGACAGCCCTCTTGCAAAGCCCTCTCATTAGGAGTAATGGAGGGTCTCTGTAAATGGCTTCTGGCGCACACACACACACACACACACACACACACACACACACAGTGTAAGAGAGAGGAAACTAGCATGGCAGAAAGTTGGATATGGTGGCATTTGATTTAAAGGAGATGAGGAGCATGTAAAGAGGTTGGAGTCTAAGCAGGAGCGGATTGAAATGAGGACGTGGAATAACTGTGAGAGAGAAAGATGTAAAAGACGGAGCGCATTAAGGAGACTCTCGAATAAGCCAATATTTGTAGACTCATTTAGGAGTCTCCTGGCTGGCCTTTAAATCTGTCAGCTCGGGCTGAAATACTGTCAGCATAGGTTGTAAATTTGGCTCTCTGTGCTGCCATCTCTGCACACCCACTGCTATATTATCTTGGCTGATAATTGGCCTTTTAATAATAACGCAAAAAATAAAAACGACTTCTGTCCAGTCAGCGCCAGGCAGCTCAGATATAACGGCTGTGATACACTCTGTATGATTGCATTTTCACTCCAACACCCACCAATTTACACCGCTTGTTTATGGAGTCTTTCTTCACAACCGACTGTAGTTCTCCAGTTTAATTGGATTTGATGGGAACGCATGTGTCGTCTCCCTCTTCTGATCAATGAAGACTTTAATTTCTCCTATGATGTGTTGGTCTTTTTTTCAGTTTCGCAAGAAGGAGGCTTAATCTTTTTAACATTAAAGCAGGCAGAAATTAGCAGCAGAGTTCTTTTAGTCTTTAGGAAGCTCAGTGTTCATCTCTGAACAAATGGAATAGAATTATAGAACATGAAGGAGATTTTCAGTGTAGCATGTTCTATTCCATTTCCATAAAAGTGTACAATGTACTCTGACCATTCTTCAAAGCATGTTATTGTCTTTTAGATGTATCTTTATATGACAGTGACCTGAATTTGAACTCACCATTGCAGATTACGGATCCTAAAAGTTGCTTTTTATACAGAAATTAACATTAAAGACAGGCAACACTGGTGATTAGGGATGGGAATCGAAAACCCCTTCTTATTGAGAATTGGTTCCCAGTGTTTCAATTCCTTGGAATCATTTGCCAATTTTGAAGATGATTCCCTTATTGATTCCAGTGGGCGTGAATGACGTCACCACGCACGTTGCGTACCTTACACAAGCTGCGCAACATGTGTGGTGACACCATTCACCAGTGCAGCCAGCAGGAAACATGGCGCCCAAGCGGCACAAACACTCGAAAGTTTGGTTACATTTCACGAGAAAGGATGACGACAGGGCAACTTGCAATACCTGCACAGTGAATATTCCATCAAAGGGGGGAAACACTACCAATATGCAGGAACATTTGTACATACAGCATGAGATAACTTTGAATGAATGTCCTGTTTTGATCCACTGTGGAGTGAATTTTACCCCAGCAGCAGCGGCAACGTTAGCACAAAACCTGCTATTACTAACTGTTAACATTAAATGAATGCCTTCTCATGTATTACATGTAGACGACCATGATGAGAGACGCACAGAGACAGATTTGACTTGTTTGTATTTGTCACTGACTGACGTAGTTTTATTTTTCATGCTCAGCTCATATGTCCTTTTAAAAAGGAGAATTTTAATTTCTCTTAGAAAAATGTTGAATATGTTACTGGACATTCTTTTGTAATTGTCACAGAACAATTTATGTTGTTTTTTTTTTCCATTTCTACAGAAGAATTTATTATTATTATTATTATTATTTTATATTTATTTTCAGAATAAATTATTTTTTCTGGGGACCCCCCTGGCACCCCATCGAGGAGCCCTAGGCTGTCATGGGCCTCTTAAGACCTCACTGTTTGGTTTGTAAGGTCATGTTACTTCTAAACTAAACAAACTTGATGCGAGTCGACCTGTTTGTTCTCCTTTTTTCCAAATAAGAATCGAGAAGAGAATCGATAAAGAACCGAATCCTTAAACAGAATCAAGAAACGGAATCTGAGTAGTAAAAATCTTACCAATTCCCATCCTTAATGGTGATAAGAAGATTAAAAATCTAATTTTGGAAGTCCCACACTCCCGTTTCCCTTTGCATTTCTGAGAAACAGACTTAAAAGTGAGCCGAGCATGTAAAGAGGTGTGCAAATCACAGGAGAGTTTACAATAAATCATTTCCAAACATAATTTTTTGAGTCTTTAGACGAACCTTTACGGATAATCCAGGAATGTTTATAGACTCTGCGACTATATAACTAACTTAGTATTTCTTGTTTGCTACCTGAAATGCGTTTTTACAAGCATCACCTCTATTTTTCCTTAAATTACATGCCAATACCATGAAAGGTCCCTGAAATATAGTAAAAAACTTAAAAGAAAAACACTGACAATATCAGTATGCTTTGAAAAAATGCCTTCAACACAAGTATAAGTATTTGCAAACAAAGAAAATGTAACTTTAATAATTCAATGTTTTTGAACTGGTTTTGTTGCTATGAATCTACTCGAGAGAGGGAAAGAGAAATGAAGCTGGAGATGAAGTGTGAAGAGCACCAAGGAGGAGAAGTGGAAATGGAGAGATCGAAAGGAAGACTTTAGATTTTAGGGCGTGAAAGCAGACAGAAATGAAGCGAAAGAAGGTGGATAAATAGAGCAGAGGGAGCGAAGTCAGGTTAATTACATTAAGAGTGAGTTGAGGTTGGACGAGCGAGAGGCACGAGAGAGAGAGCAGCAGAGAAGTAATGGCTTTTGAAGGTTGAATGAGCGCCGTCAGGAGAGAGTATCGGTCTGTGCCTCATCTCTTCCTGACCATAAAATACATGCCTAGGGCCAACACATGCACACTCCAGCACTCACCGACACACACACTCGCTGTCTTTAATGTAGTGTGGAAGCAGCGGGCCATATCTGGTCCTCCTAGTGCTCAGTAACTCAGAGAGCAGAACGTGCTGCCTTCCATTATTCAATCAAAAGCACATTAAACCTCTCTCGCTGTCTCTCTCTACATACGATACATCTTCCTCTCATGCTAACCCCTCTTCTGTCTCTTTAACCTCTTCTAATGTATTGCCTCTTTACTGGAGAGGCGGTACACTGCCGATGCTAAGTGTGTTACGTTCAAACGGTTCCCCGGCAACTTTTATAAGCAACGCGCACAACAATAATCTTTGCACCATAAAATGCACCGTGTCCTTTATTCACTGTGCTGATCAACACGGAGAGCGAGGAAGCGGCCCCGATTATTCTGCAATAAGTGCCTCTGACAGTGGAGACAAATGTGACATTAAAACTCTCTGTGCTGCTGCAGCTTTCAACAAGCAGCTCTGTGCACATGAGTGTGCACCTATGAGCATGTGACGATGGAAAACGACTCCCTTAATCATGTTTCGATGCGATGTCTCCTGTTGTTACGCAACTCCACAGTGAATGCCACTCCTGTCGGGGGGGTCTGTGTGTGTGTTTTTTTTCTGTGTTTACCGGTTTAGCATAAAGATGCACACATGGTGATGTGATGGAAGCTGATTTATCTCCAAGGCGGAGACGGGTCTGACCTTTTAAGTCACTGGGAGGAGAGACGGAGGGAAGGAAAAAGCATGATAAGGGAAAAGGGAGGTAAGAAGGTGGAGAAAGGGAGCAGATAGCAGGATGAAGTGAGGGAAGCTGCTTTTTTTGTTTGCTGTTTGCTTTGTATATTGCTTTTCACGTTAAACACCCAGTTCTCTGTTGTTATTGTTGCTGTATAATGCACCAAATCCTATGAAAGCACTCCAAATACATAATTATTTATATAAAAAAACAAGCCTCTGATTATCGCTCAAGTTTCTGAAGTGGATAATACCGAGGCTAATTTTGTGAATTAAGGCACAGCAGGTCCGTGCGCCTTCACGGTGCACAGCGCCCGAGCTGTCGGAGCAGGATTTAGTCAGGCAGCCGCAGTGGATCAGGCACACGCTTGATTACCCTTTGACAATGCACACAATTTAAAGTGGATACTGCAGATGGAACACCTACCTGCCACCTTTGGATGGCTGTAAAGAGACCTAATCAGCTGAGAGGGAAGGACCTAATACGTGCAATCTGTTGTGGGTGACGGGAGCTGGAAGGAGGCAGATATGAGTCGGAGCCATAATCAAACTTTGATGAAAAAATACATCATCTTAGCATAAAAGCTTTGAATATGCAGTGCAAACATAAATATCACGTTGGCCTGAACATAAGATGACGCATGTGTGTTTTTAGAGCAGTTTCTGGATGTGTTTTCTCACATTTGCATTCACTTTGGGCTCATTTTTCACCGCAGTGTAAAGTCTTGCAGTTCCATGGGAACACCACAAGCTGGTAAGACATAGAGAGAAATCAATAAATGTAGCTATAATGCCATGAATCTTAAAGAAAGGTTGATATGGACAACATTTTTCAAGTACCCACAGGTGTCACCAATACTGGAAAGTAAAATGGTGCCATAATAATATAGATATTTCACATTTTTAATTTGTTTCCATACTTGCCTCTTACCTGCACAGCCTGCAGTTCATCTGAGAACCTCTTGGTTGCACTTAGAAGTGTAGGATTTTTTATGTTTTATTTCACAGAATCTTACTAAAACAGTTTATTTGGGGCACATTTTTAAAATGAAACTTGTAGAATGAAGTAATTTTAATGAACTATCACAATTATAGGTTTAGATAAGTTTTTTTGACTGGATGAGTAGTTCAGGGACCGTCGGAAAGTACTGAAAGAAACGACGATTCTTTCGGTTTTCGCAGTTTCTTGCTCTGGTGAATGGTATAATTTTGGCGATGTAAAAAAAAAACATGCTGTTCGGGGTTCAGAGAGTTAAGCAGAAATAGTTTTTGTGTTTTGCAGTCCTAATTAGTTTTTTAACTCCTAATTGGGGGTGGGGCAGTGGTGGCGCAACACGTTAAGCCCTGGGCTGCTGACCTGAAGGTCGGTGGATCGAATCCCCACTGCGGCCACCGTTGGGTCCCCTGAGCAAGGCCCTCAACCCCTGACTGCCCTCTGGGCGCGGTACCACAGCAGCCCAATGCAGAAGATGAACTTCCCCATGGGGATTAATAAGGGTTAAGTTATTATTATTAATTCTGTTGCTCTAGAGACTTTCTTTAAGCCTGTTAATGGTGTGTCCTTTAGAAATAACAGTGTTCTGAAGCCTGTTTTAACCGGCAGCAGTTTCTGATGGTGCATGTTGTGTGTTTTGCCGCCGAGGAGGAAAATTAATTCCTGTCAAGCGGGAGTGAATCCAAAACATCTGTTGATGCTTTACGTCAGCAACTCAAGCAGAATGTCACCATGAAACCTGAAAATACAAAAAAAAAGAAAAAAGTTTTACCTTTCACAGAGAATCAGATCCCTTCCCAGAGCCTGACAGCAGCAGCGGGCGAGAAGATGTGAGTTAAAGACGAGTTACATATGTATTTCATGTTTCACTTCAATGAGAGAAAAGGCTTGAAGCGTGAGGGAGGTCTGATCCAACACGCTGAGAGGAGTCGTGCGAATGTGGAGCATCTTTGCGGGCGTGTCTCCACAGAACAAAGGAGAACAGCACCTCGGAAAACATGCTGCTCCTGCATAAAATAACAGAGCCAGAGAGTTTACTGTTCACTGAGCTCGCTGATCCAACAGAGGTTAAATAAAAGAGACTAATTATGTGGATGATGAGTGTTTCCGTTTTTCAGCTGGCTGTGTGTGTGAGGTGCAAAGTGAGTGTCTGTATGTATGAAGGCTTTAGGCTAATCCTGTTGTATTCAGCTGGATCAAAGGTGTTTTTAAGCTCTATTTGTTAAAAGAGTGATCCAGCTAATGGACTAATGTCTCTATACACGCTCTGCAACTGTACACACACACACACACACACACACACAGTGGATGTTTACCCGTTTACACTCTTTAAGTGTGTGCACAGGTATTCCCATATGACCAAAAAAAACATAGCCCAGGCTGTGGTTGGAGTGTGGCGGCTGTGTACCGACATGCTCCGCTGTTCACACTACCAATAATCTCTTCACACACGCGTCGAACACACACACGCTTATGCACGAACACACGCGTGCAGCAGGAGGCTGTCAAGTAGGGCCGCGGCGTTCTGTTCGGTTCCCTCAAGCATGTGACAGCTCGTAGACAGGAGGAGAGAGATAAGGATGGAGACGGTGGAGAGAGCTGTGGAGAGCAGAGCTGCCTGGGAGCAGAATGAAAGAAAAGGGACCCATAAAGAAAGCAGAAGTGGGGTTAAGAAGAAGAAGAAGAAGGGGAATGAAAGAGTGTGAGGACGGCAGAAGTGCTGAGATACTTTTTGTATCTGTGGGCTCTGTATTCCAGGGAGCGTTCACATCCGCACTGAATTTATGAGAGTTGTTGACAAAAGCAGCAGGACAATGACGGTAAACACACTGGAAAGGCAGTTTTTTTTTCTTCTTCTGATTTGACAAATCAGCTGCTTGAGCCGAAGATTCTGTGGTTTCTTTTGCTGAACTAAGAAGTGAAAATGCCCTGGTAGAACATACTGAGTGTGAGTCATGTTTGTGGGAGGAGCCGGATGTTAAACCTCAATACTGTTTGGTAAAGAGCATAAAATATCAAACGCATTTGAGCATCAACAGCTGGTATCTGAAATCTGATTGTCTGATCAGATAAAAATGATTTAAGAAACATAAATTTAAACTGTTTTTACTCGTTCTGGTTGCACTGCTTATGTTGTTCATCATCATTTTTCTCTTTTAATAAGTGTGGATTACTTTATTGAATACAAAAGAGTTTTTAAAGGAAAGCAGAAATCATTTTAAAGTAAAAAATATGATTTGTACTGAAATATTTTTTTTTTCTGCATAGTCAAACAATCAGATAAGAAATACAGATCAAAAATCTAAATTTAAACTATTTCTAAACTGGTAAGATTCTTATGTTGTTTATGACCTTTTTTAACATTTAATAAGCGTAGATTATTTTATTAAATAAGAAACAAAAACATTTCAGTGAAAAAAAACAAGTGTATAAATCATGTAAAGTATTTTAAAAAATATGAATTGTACTGACACTATTATTGTTGTCCTGCATAATCAGATAAAAAAATATTTTTAAAAAATTAAATTTAAACTGAGATTCTTGTTGCACTGCTTATGTTGTTTATGACCATATTTAAAATTTAATAAGTGTGAATTATTTCATTTAATAGGAAACAAAAATATTTCATTAAACAAATGTGCAGAAATCATGTAAAGTATTAAAAATATATTATTTATATATCTATATATTTTACTTGTATAATTTTTCTGCATAATCAGATACAAAACATTTTTTAAAGATTTAAATTTAAACTATTTTTACACTAACAAGATTATTGTGGCACTGCTTCGGTTGTTTATGAACATATTTGATGTTTAATAACTGTTGATTATTATTAATTAATAGAAAATAAAAAGATTTCAAAGTAAAACATGAGTAGTGATCAAGTAAAGTATTTCAAAAAATATTATTTGTACTGGAACTCATGTTTTTCTGCATAAGCTTTCAAGTAATCCTTGTTTTTTGAGTTCTAGACTTCAGGCCACCAAAAAAGAAGTAACAATGAAATATTAAATAGAATTATTTTATGTTAGTTTGTCAGATTATCTTTGGTTGCTTAGATTTGCAGAAATCAAAAGTAGAACCGAACCAGTATTGGATTTTTGGGGCTGATGCCGGGATCAATATTTGTTGCGTACAAAAATCAATTTATCCGCATTTAATAGGAAAAATTATGAGATTGTTGTATAATAACTTTCCAGCAACAGTTTTTACAGTTTGGTTAGCAGCTTACCATGAAAATACTGCCAGACTCTGCACCGCTGTCTGCTCAGCTGTGATACGTGCTCTGCTACATGTGCTGCAGACAGTAACAATCCAATACTTTAAATAATGGAGCCTGAGTTGCTCTGCTGGATAAGTTATGTGATGACACCATTTCTAAATTAACCCAATCAAAATTTTTATCACTGTGTTCTTCATATTGGTGCATATTGAACCACACATATACCAGTACCGATATCTGTAAAAGACTAATATTGCCCAACTGATATATTCATTAAGCTCTAATAAAATAAATAAATTGCAAGTCTGCAGTTTCCTCATCATCGGTGTTTAATTTCAAATCCGCATGAGTACATAAGTCAGGGCTTTGAAGAGATAGGACTGGTGCAGAACGGGTTTAATTAAGCGGTTAATAGTGAGGCTGTCTTAAGGCCAGATTACATTACATTTACTACTGCATTTACATTAGCGGACGGTAATGGAGGGTCGCGCCAAGTGTGACAAGATAAACAGGAGGCGTGTGTGCGTGCCAGTAAACATCGGGATGACAGAAGAGTAAATCAGTATTTGAAAAATCACATCTGCCCACACGTTCCCTGCTGAGGAGCCTCCGGTCAGTGTAACCTCCGTCAAGGGGAGCTTTTATGGTCAATTAGCTTCCCTGAGGGCTGGAATCTCCGGCGCTGCACCGGGCTGCATAAATCTCCGTGCTAACGTAATTGGGCTGTACAGGAGAGAGGGGCGAAATATTTAAAATGAACTATAGGGTGCCTGGAAGGAGCTCTTCGCACCAATCGGATGTTTTCTTTGGTCAAGTGGAGAGCAGAAGCGGAGTTATTTAGATCCCTGCTGCCAAACTATGAGCAAACTAGAAGTCACATGGAACCACAAGTAGCTGGTTTCCTGGATGTTTACCTGTCTTCCTGCACAAACAAACAAAAAAAAACATGAATACAAGAATAGAACATAAGAATCACTATGCTACAATTTGCCCCGACTTTCTTTTTTTTATGATTCCAAACCTGAGTAATCACTTCCTGTTTGCAGAAGCCAAATTACGTGTTGTCATCCCCAGCAAATCTTCCATTCAGGGGATTTGTGATCAGCTTAGTTTGTCGCGAGCAGATGAATCTTTAATTGAGTTATAACAGTGAGTGAATTCCTCCATCGATGTCTTATTAGAAGCTCCGTTTGAGGAGTCGGCGGACACGCAGCATGAGGTGTGTGCCTTCCATTTCAGTGGATTCACACATTGATCTCAGTTAAAGGTAACCATTTAATGTGTATACATAATGAATAACCACTTTGAGAAGCATCTTAGGGGGGTGAAGGGTGGAAGTTATTTAGCTGTTTGCCTCTTGATTCCCAGTGATTGATTACTGTTCTTTGTTTAATCTCGGATGATTTCCATTTGTGCTTCTCAAACAGCTTAATTGAGAAATTAGGAAGTGATTATGCCTCGTGTCAACCGGCAACGTCTCCGACTGTGACGGGATGTTGCATCAAGCGGCGGCCTAATATTGATGGGAAGCCTCGGCAGCTCCTGACCTGCAGTCGGAGTTCGTTTATTTCTGTCTCTTTTATTGCTTTTGACAAATTACACGAAAACACCAGAGCAGAAACTGTATCTGTAGCCTCCGTCTGATGTATTTGATGTGTCGGAAAGCAGAAGAAATAGTCTATTTAGACATGAGGAAACGTCGATGACACTGTATCTCATGTTCACTATATTGCCAAAAGTATCGGCCCACCCCTCCAAATAACTGAATTCAGGTGTTCCAGTCACTTCCATGGCCACAGGGGTATAAAATCAAGCACCTAGACATGCACACTGCTTCGACAAACATTTGTGAAAGAATGGATCGCTCTCAGGAGCTCAGTAGATTCAAGCGTGGTACCGTGGTAGGTTGCCACCTGACATGGATGAGCGAGTTCGGTGTGGAAGAACTTGACTGGCCTGTACAGAGTCCTGACCTCAACCCAATAGAACACCTTTGGGATGAATTAGAGTGGAGACTTAGAGCCAGGCTTTCTCGTCCAACATCAGTGCCTGACCTCACAAATGCACCTCTGGAATGGTCAAAAAGTCCCACAAACACCTCCTAAACCTTGTGGAAAGCCTTCCCAGAAGAGCTGGGGCTGTTATAGCTGCAAAGGGTGGGCCGACTCCATATTAAACCCTATGGATTAAGAATGGGATGTCATCAAAGTTCATGTATGTGTAAAGGCAGACGTCCCTTTTGGCAGTATAGTGTATTTCTAGCTGACCAGACAGTACAGGTGTTCTCACTGAGGCTGCTTTCTGTTTGTGTTGTCTTCCACCTACATGAAAATGCACTATAGTAACATGAGATGCCAAATCAGTGAATGGGCGTTTGGGTTCCCTCCACCTAAACTGACTTTCCATGGAAAGTCTGAGGACTATACATGCTTTTTCAGTGTCTCTTATGTCAGCAGATGTGGAATATTTTCAGTCTTTATCGTGACAAATGATCGGGAATCCCTTTCCTCGGCTTCATTGGAAGATACTGTATATTTGGTGTCCATTTTTTGTTGGAACCAAATGTGTCTTTGCGACGACGCTTCTCTTGTCTCGAAAAGCAGCAATATGCAGACGGAGCCCTGTGAAAAGACTCCTGCAGTTGGTGCCTGTCCACCCACACCAGTTGGAGCATTATGGTATGGCTCATTCACACGGATAGAGAGGCTACTGTACATACTTTATCTGTTTCTATGGAAACGGCAACTTGAGACGCAGCGAGCTACGAAATCAATGACATTTACCTGGCTCTTAGTCAAGACAAACCAGCGTGCATTCATGTGAGCGGTCCACAGCACACAGGGGCAGATACATGTATGTACGTAGACTCTGATAAACCACATAGACGTCATGAACAAGCATTTGGCGTGTTTTAGCGAGCGCCAGACACATTTGGTGCAACAGTGCAGTCTGGTGTTGTCATCCTAGAGGCAGAGCATTCGACAGTGTTTCAGAATTATTTTGTTTGTGTCGATAAAAAAATCAAAGTCAGTTTCCTCTGGCTTATTTGTCAGAACATTGCAGGTGTAGAGAAAACAAAAAGGTATTTCTTTTCATTTGGTCGCAAGGTCGCTTCCTGCTGACAAGCCGAACTGCAGGAAGAGCCATTTCCTCTGCTTTTGATTTAGGGGGTAAATTGTTTTGGTTTTCATTTGCATCTGTTTTTTTTTTTTATGCAAATCGCTCCGTCACTCAATAGCACTTGAGCATAGGAAGAATCTGTGGTTGCAGGAGTGAATAAAGAGTCCTTTTAATCAATGAGCCGCTGCCAGAGGAAACACTCATCCGGGGAATTAAAGGTTCCGGCATAAATTAGACTGTTGGGAAGATTTAGGTCCACTCGGGGCTTTAAGTTAAATTTACAGCCGAGCAGCGAGGGTTAATGAAGTTTCAGTATTAAATATAAGTGCAGTGAAGCTGTCCAGACGCTTTGAAGAAATTAAATTAATTCAAATGTCTGTTGAAAGTACACTGTATGGTGTGAATGCAGATGGCCATTTTGAATCTGAATACAGGTTAGCTGGCAAAACATTAGGATGTACACTGTAAAAAGAGTTGTAACTGTAATTTTTTGAGAAAAATGTACTGTTGTTTTACAGATTTTTACTTGTTTTGATAAACTACAGATAATAAGTGGTAAAATCACAATAAAGTGTTAATTTACATGCCGACTGTAAAGAAAAAGGTGACGTATTACTTCCTGTTTGTTTCCGTCTGTAGCTGATTGTGTGCTAGGGTTACAACTGTCCAGGTAGCGCTATGTGACGACTTGTGTTGTAAATATGCGCTATATAAATAAAATTGAATTGAATTGAATTGAATTGAAAGACAAAAAAAAACAAAAAAACTGACCAAAATTATAAATAATGTCCACATCAAATTTAATTATTTATTTGATTGATTGATTGATTGATTGATTGATTGGTTGGTCGGTTGATTGATGCCACAGTGTAATAAGAACAAAAAAGAGAAAATGAATTGAATGATTTTCAAAACAGAATTCTGCCTTTACGATGTATGACTGTGAAATTACACAATTTTAATGTATTTAAATGAGCAAAAAATACGATTTTTTTTACAGATAATTATTTAGTTATTTAGTTATTGTCACTGTTTTTACAGTATTCCATTTTTTTGTTTGTTTTTTTTACTGGCACCCATGTTGCCTCATATTCAGAACAAATAATAATTTTAATGGATTTTTTTTATTTATTTAAGTTTTATTTTATTTTTTTTTATTTTTTTTTACAGTGTAGTGTGGGGATTTTGTTGGACTAACTACATGCACGTAACTCGATCTGAGTGGCCATTTGTTGCGGGGCCTGTCTGTTTATTTTAGAGTTAGTTTAGGTTTTTGACGTTTGGTCCAAAGTGCTTCCAAAACCAGCTCCAGTATTCACGGTTTACCTGATGCCCTGGATCAGGAGCCGGTTCACAGTATGTACCTTATAAAGGGATGAGAGGTGGGCTGTGTGTGTGTTTGGACTTGTATTGCTTGTGTTGTGGAGACATAAATCAGGACCCATCTCCCTTTTGGGGACATAAAGCAGCTTTCCGTGACGTAAATCATTATATTTTAAAGCCAAGACTTGGATTGAGGTCAGGGTGAGGTTATGTTTACGTTAGTTAATGCAATGTCCTCTGAAGTGATGGAAACACGACTGTGTGCATGTGTGTGTGCATATGTGTGTGTGTGCAGGAGTGAGAGGAAGGAAGAGAGCGGGCATAAGTAATGAATGTATTGTCACTTTCTATTTGCTATACTAAAGCTTCACTGCACTGCTCTCCCACGGGAGGAAACACTACCTCGTTTAGCTCTAAGGTTGGAGTGGAAGAATGAGGGGAGGAGGGGGTCAAGGGTGAAGTGATGGAAAAACAGTACAGAAGGAACAGGAGAGGAAGGGAGGTGTCACACTGAAATGTGCACATGCTACGTGGATTCACAGCACAAAACATATTCTTTTTACAGTGAAGATGCCTATAGGGTGATTCTTGTTAATTGATCTGCATCCATGTCGTGAAACATGCGAGTTTCTTTTACTTTATACAGAATCAGAGCAACAAAGTTTGCATAGAGTAGCTGCAGGAATTCTGTCTACCCTAGAGAACTACCTCATTAGGTTTAGGCTCCAGACTTGGTTAAGTTCAGGTAAAAGATGATGGTTGTGGTTAAAATTCATGAGTTCAAACGTTAAACAGAAGGCTCCTGTTGTTTCCTGTGTTGCTACACTGAAAAACAAATGTTTAGACTCAACAACAATGATTATTTTGTATATTTTCAAGGTTTTGTTAGATTACAGATAATGAAAATTAATAAATAATGGAAACACACCACATCAAAACTAGCAATACTTTGCCAACAGTCATTTGTAAAATTACACTATTTTGACTCTGATTCTCGACTGTAATTAAACTGTATTCATATCAGCAGTCAACATGATTATTTAACAAATATTTGCAATTATTTGAAAAATCAAATGTGTATAGTAAGGACTATAAAAATTATGAAGATATTTTGAAAAAATAAATAAATTCCCTGTGTTGTCACATTACAGAAAATGGATATTGAATTACATGTTGACGGTAAAAAGAAAACCCAACAAAAAAAAAAAAAAAATCAAAGATGAAATAAGATGAGTCGCCCTATAGCTCTCTGAGTCAGGGCGTTGCCATGTGGGCGCAGGTCGCCAGCAGCAGTCGTGAGTTCGAGTCCGGCTCATGACCCTTTGCTGCATGTCTCTCTCCTCTTTCAACCTGTCTCTCCCCCTATCATTAAAGTGGAAAAACAACCCAAAAATATATACAATAAAATAAAATCAAATAAATGCCACCATTAGTCTCAGTATTTTTAAGTTAGGACAACTTCCTATGTAATTATGTTCAACCAACAATTATGTTGAGTTAGGGGAATTAGCCTTTAATGTACAATAAAAACAAAAAAATTAGGAAACCCTGAATTCAAGATAAAGAAAAGAAAAGTTATAAAGCTAATTTAGTTAATTGTCTACAACTCAAATTTAGTTTTAAATCAAATAATGTAAAGATTTCAGTTTAAATCAGGCACAATATTAAGTTGGTGTAATTACCAACATTAGTATGTCGACACAACTCATCAAGACAATGTTTGCAACTTAAAAAGTCGATCTAAATCAATAAATTTGATTATTTTTATTTGGAACCATGCAAAGCCCCAAGAAGAGCCCCTAAAAACTCAAGCATCTAACAATTTTATAGCTGAACATTTTGCTCTGTGGACACATGTAAACAAACTGTAAGAGATAAAAACAAGATACAAAAAAACCCCAAAACTAAATCACTATGCAATTACTTTGCAGCTGTACCTAATAAAGTGTGCAGGTTTGCTCTGTGCACACATATAAATATAAGTATTGATATATATATGAAAGGGATGGAACCCCCCTCCCAGTCCTTGGTGACAACATGCTGCAGCTCTGGTGATGGAGGGAGGAAGTAGATCTCACTTAAATGGCTCTAATGAACTCAACTCCATTAGAGCAGAAATCACTAACAGCCTTTAAACGACTATTAACTGCAGGAGTTTCACAGAACAGGAACAAGACCGAGATTTACATATTTACATACAAAGCTGTGCTGTCTGGGAAACTAATTTGTAGCGATGCTCAGTATAAACATCTCTGTATGTTCCATTTACATAGCAGCAATAAGCGTGGATCCTAATTTGGAAAAAGGCAAAACAGAACAAATTTTAGCCTCTGATGTTTTCTCTTTTTTTTTTTACTTTTCTTCACTGCGGTCCATGTGAGCCCTGTTTCCATGGTAATCTTCAGTAGGCTTATAGTCTGTTTGTTAATGTACAAGATATCGGGGTGTGTGTGACGTGTGTGTAAAGTGCTCATTTTAAATATGAACTCAAAACAGCGAATGAGGAAGCTCACTGAGGAAACACATTTTACTAAATGTTTGCACTGGTTAATATTAACCCCTGTTCCTCCTGTGACAACACCACCACCACTTGCTGACATGGAGCGGTTGCTATGGTGATTTGTAGTACCTGCCCCAGGTGCATCCCCATGTTGTCTCCTGTTGCCATAGTGACGGTAAATACGGTTTTTACTGTTGTTTGCTGATCACCGTGGGCCGGCGAGCCATGAGCACTGCTGAAATACGAAATCATTCATTTTCCATGACCCTGGAAAAATGTTGAGTCACGGCTCAGAGGGAAATATTTCTAAAGTTGAGATGATGGAGGTCAGCGTGATGGATTAATTTTTCAGTAGAGTAGAGACATCAGCAGCATGACATGCACATTTTTTTATGCCTGGTAGATTTCAGGATCTTTTCGAGGTGTGATGTTGAGCAGCAGTGATGTGCACACGACCCTGAACTTTTTGGAATCTTTTATTCCTTGCAGTGAAAACGAAAAAAACAATAAAAACATTGCGCTGATTTCCAAATTTACAACAGCAACTCACCATAATTAAACATCCACATTAACTTTGGGCGAGCTGAAATCCAATTCTGGGTCACAGGGTTTGTGTTTTGCTTCGGCTCTGGCTCAGTTCCAGAGAAATATCCTTCAGTCTAATGCGGTGAAAATCGAACGCTACACAAAGGCAAAGGCAGATTGCATAACTGTCAATTGTGCAGCACACTGAGCATCTTTTGTCTGGAGGAACATTATGCTGTCACCTGTTACCGTGATGGAAGACAAGTTTTCGAGCGGCAGCAGATTAAGATATTCTTTGTTTACTGTTTGTTTTCATGCTGTGCTGAGCATTTGGATGTGCATATAAACCTCCTTTTCTCCTTCCTTTGGATCATGTCCCACCAAAGCCAGTCTGCTGTGCTTCCCGCTGTCTCAGCTAATAATAAAACACAGTAATATATCCTGCCCACTCTCCTGTGGCTGTGCTGTAAAAAGGCTGAGGACCTCTGGCCCGGTGTGTAGTCACCCATGCATGGCTCTGTATCCACCTCTCTGTTAAACACGATTCGATGTTAGAGGTTACCGAGACGATTAAGAGGGGACGGCTCGGGCAAACAGGTCCACTCGATCAAAAGATACATCAGAAAGCTGCTAATGTTGGCCGATTGTTCTGTTTGGTTTTGACCTACTTTGTCTTGTTCAGTGCTCGTATAGAGAAACGTACACCTAAAGTGCTCATTTATTTATGATACTGACACCTATTGGTTGACTAGGTGGGGCTTTGCTTTGTGACTCTATGAAAAACAGAGCCCTTGATCTACTTGTACACGGAAAAGTCAACTAATCAGTTCGTGCAAACACATGCCCACGAGGAGCATCGGGGCTTTTTGCAGCCCTGCCTTCCCTCTTGATAAATAAGTGATCAGGCCTCTGAGATGGATGAATGTTAAAAGACAACACAACCACAGTCTGCCACACTGGTCCCTCTGATTCTGCAGTTTTTTGTATTTGTTGAATTTGTTGGTTCGGTTTTCTTTTGTAATCTTTGAAACACTTTACTGTTACTTTACATATTTTGTTATAAATTATAGTATTTATCTACAAATTAACTGTCAGAAAAGCTGAAAACTCATCAGAAATCTGTATTTTTTTTGTTGCAGTAGTTTATAAATTAGCAATAACAATTAATTGATTCCTTACTGTAGTTAGACTTCATTTATATCAGCTAAAATATTATCATTTTACAAATATGTGCAGTTAATAATAAAAAAAATATACATATTAAGGACTGAAAATAATAAATAACATTTTTAACATTTTTTTTTTACAGACTTTCCTGGTTTGTGACATTACAGATAATATCTAGTAAAATCACAGAAAAAATAATAATATTTTCCATGTTTACTATAACAAACTATATACTATAACAAACAAGCAAACAAAAACAATTCCATAAATTTTTACTGTATTTAAATTTACTTTAAAATAGTATATGTTACAGATAGTATCTGCAGTTAATAATAAAAGTTATACATATTGGGCTGAAAATGATAAATAATATTTTAACAGTTTTTTTTTTTTTTACAGATTTTCCTGGTTTGTGACATTACAGATAATATCTAGTAAAATCACAGAAAAAATAATAATAAATTCCATGTTGACTATAAACAAACAAGCAAAAAAGTCCATAATTTTTTACTGTATTTAAATTTGTGAAAAAAACTATATGTTACAGATACAGTATCTGCAGTTAATAATAAAAGTTATACATATTAAAGGCTGAAAATGATAAATAATGTTTTAACTGTTTTTTATTTTTACAGATTTTCCCCGGTTTGTAACATTAAAGAAAATATCTAGTAAAAATCACAGGGAAAAAAATGTAATTTCAATGGTGACTATAAACAAACAAACAGGCAAAAGTAATTTTCCATAATTTTTTACTAATATTTTTACAGTTTCTAAAAGTTAGAATATTTCAATGTTTTTAAAGATAATTTTATCTGGCTCCCTTCCTTCCCCCCTTTAGATTTATATCCTGTTTTTAGGGGATTTATTATTATTATTATTAATAATAATAATAATAATAATATTTTTTTACCATGAAATATTAAAGCTTTTATGTGTTATATTAATTAATTTTTTGCTGAAAGTGTGGTTGCAGTGGTAAAAATAATGGCAAAAGTCTGTCACATAATAATTTAAAAGCATATTATAATACAGGATAACTTAAAACTGTAGCTGTGAAAATTTTTTATTTGTAAAAAAACATCCAGATTTTTGATTTTGTACAATTTCAGTTTATTTTACAGCCAACATGTACACAAAATCCTAAAATATTATGTATGAAAATGCAGACTTCTGATGTCAAATGATGTTGTTGGTCTTTTTTCCTCTTTTTTTAACAGTTAACTGTACATTAAGACTTTTTTCTGTGATTTTACCAGTTATCATATGTAACTTAACAAAACAGGGAAACTTTGTGAAATAACAAAAACAATTGCAAAAAAACCTACAGGTGAAAAATGTTTAAAAAAACAAACTTGAATTTTTTACAGTGTACTAAGACGTACACCTTATTATGAAGAGAGGCCCAACAAGTTCTCACTAAGACACCTCCTCATTTCATATGCAGTGAAAGGTTCTTTAACACACAGACCCACTACCCCTTTCATTGTTGTGTTTCCTTTCCTTTCGAGCACAGGTATTATTATCATTATTACCATTATTCTTTGGTTTACAGCAACATTTGCGTTCTGCAGTCGACACAGTAATCATACAGCTCTCCATCCTGCACTCCAGCCTGTGGAGCAGCGCTCTCAGAGGACAGGTCATTGCCGATCAAAATCAGCGAGAAGTGGAGCCTGGGGGAGAAACTGGAGCGCGCATTAATTGCACCTAATAAATAACAATTACAGGACTAACCATGTGCTCTGGGTTCCTCCTGGGCTGGACTGTGAGGACCATTTTTCAGTAATCTAACACCCGCTGGATTGGGGGGAGCAAACCTTGGACTCTGCAGAACAGGAAGTGTGTGTGTGCTGAAGGATATGCTGCAAGGAAATGTGGTTCCTATGGTAACGCGACCTAAAAATATGGAAACAAATTCAATTACTCTTTCACTCGATTTCTTGCCCTCCGCTGTCTCTGATCTCCATTTTGTGTCTTCACCGTCCTCTCCGTCTGGCACTCGGTAATAGAGGTGATTTGGAGACGACTCTTAGGAAGGAAGTTGCTGCGTCTAAGTGGCGCAAGACTTAGGATTTAAATGAGAGCGAGCGCGGGAGAGGACACATTTGCCAATCTGTCAGATTTTGGCGGTCGGCGCGTGTGTGTAGGTGTGTCTGTTTGTTTGTTTATGTTGGTGCACGGTCGACTGTGCAGGGGACGAGTGCAGTGAAGAGGAGTTATTTTACAGCTCCGAGGCAATAAGCAGAAGATTTTTGCGAGAGTGCGCCAAACCGTGGTGTGTGAGGCGTTACTACGATAGCACAGGAAGTGTCGAAAGCCCTCCACTTTCTTTCTTGCATTTTTTTCCCCTCACCTCTCTGCCGCCTCCCTTTGTTTCCCTGTCACTCTTCTCTATTAATCCACCTTTTATCCTCTGCGTCTCGGCTCCTCCAGCTCCACCGATGCTCCCTGCTCCCGAATGAAAAACGAGGAGCCCCGGAGAAAAGTTTAATGGAGGGAAGACAAATTTCGATCTGTCGGAGTTTTTCTTCTGCTGGAATAATCCTTTCAGCGTGATAAAAGGAACTTCATTAAGCCCGAGGTGGTGCATCTTCTTCATGTCATGCAGGGGGGGGGAAGGTGGAGGGTGGACACGTACACAACCGATGCCATCAGCTGTTAAAGTCTGTCACAGTCACGTCAGACTGAGTGTGGGAAAATTTCATTTATGACTCAGCAGCCGTACGAAGGAATAACGTGAGGATGGTTATCGGAGTTAAGATACTGTTCATTGTGCTCTTAACGGCCAGAGCCGAGGCCTGAGAGCGTTTATTGTTGTGCTCAGCGTCTGCGTCTTAATGGCCGTTCAGCTGCTGCCAGGGCTCCATATTGCACCGTCAGACTTTAAACGGCTTGTAGCAATTTTCTGTTTACTTTCTCCAACTGAATTTGTGTTGCTAATTGATTTCATTTAAATCTTGGCAAACCGGGGGATGTGCTTTTGCCACATCAACTTATCGGAAACCGTATAATATATTTGTGTACTGTTTGTTTTGCAATTGAATTGTTTGGCTGTTGCAGAAATCCTTTTTACCTGATAACATTTTGTTGTTCCTGTTGCATTTTTACTCACTGTCGGCTCATTTTTCATTGCAATATAAAGTCCTGCACCTCTATGGAAACAGCAAAGCCATGGCTAGAAGTAGAGGGAACTCAAACATGTCAGTAAAATAAAATTATGATGTCATGAATCACAAAATAATAGACACAAATGAAAACTGAGTTGAAAACAGCAAAAGCAACATGTCCAAGTGGCCACAGGTGTCGCCAATACCTGAAAAAAGGTGGTACTAGGTATTATAGATGTTTTACTAATTACATTTTGAGTCTGTGTCAATACTTGTCTTCTATAGGCTCGACACTGCCTGCAGTTCAGTCGAGTTCAGCTAAAAAAAATCCCAGAATTTTTGTCATGTGACTTTTCATCATAGCTGATTAACTAATGGCTTCTCAGTTGCACTAAGTAGCACTGATTTTTAGTTTTTTTTAACAGAAATGGTTTATTTTTGTTGAATATTTATATGAGAACGAGGCGATTTTAATTAAATATCATGGTTTTTTTGCTTGGATTTGGTTCAGTTTCCCCACAGAACAGACAGATGAGTAGTTCAAGTACTGTCTGAAAGTTGAAAATGGGAGTGATGTAGTTCGTTTTGACATTTTCTCTTCTCTGTTAAATGGCCTTTTTTGGAATTTAAACAAAAGACAGCATGCCTTTCACCACCACCAAACAGGTCTTGGGGTTCAGAGGGTCAAACCTCAGCAATATTAGGTGTGGAATTAACAATCCTTGTTTTTCTTTTGTTTGTTTTGTTTCACTAGACCTTACATTAGCATAAGATACTAAACCAGGAAGTGCTGCATCCGGGGGGACTTATAGTGCACAAGATTTAATAAGTAACATGGAGATACAAATAATATTTAAAATAGTTACTATGGGAACAGACTTGAACAGACTGTTCAGAAAAACACAAACTTACTCAGCAGCTTTCTGACCAGAGCACACTGTATACAGAATGTCGCCTCACACAGCAGCAACTTTGCATCTTTTTATGTGGCTGGACTGGAAACCATCTGCCATTTACTCCATCGCAAGTATCGACACTGATTAGAAAGTGGCAGTACTGAGCAGTAAAGAGTGCACTTGGAAACACAGTTCAGTACTTCATTACTAATACTAGAGAGTGCAGACTCTACATGAAGCTTTAAAGGCTACTTTTCTGCTTATGGCAGTACTATATCCACTTCACCATTTTCTTTGAAAGCACTTTTCTGTCACCCAAAGTCAATTAATGCACTTAAAATGGATACTGGGTATTATCGACCCCATTCAGAACATACATTGTTCCACACACTGGTTTCTTAATGTCTAATGAGTGGTACAGATTGACCTCCTTGTCTCTGCAAAGCTGAAAATGAAATATATAATTTATTGTCAGAGTACTAAAAGAATAATATATTGCCTGCAAGAAATATATACATAATACTCTGTGGTCAAACAAGTTATTATATTGTGTAGAATAGGAGAAGTAGTGATGCTCAGCATGAGCTTAAACAACATATTAGACTCCATGCACTTTGTTGTCAAGTCATTTTACATATAAGCACTGGCTAAATGGCAAATTTGTGCCCAATACTAATTTGATTCGGTGTATAATGTTCCACAGGGATTATCTTCAGCTCTAATGCAGCGTAGAAGTGAGATAAAAACCTTAAGGCTGGGTTATATAATAAATAGAACGTGCCCGGTCAGAGAGGCTGTAGCAAGTGAATCAGGTGAGCTCACAGAGAAAAGCTGCCAAGATTCACTGCTCACACATGGATACACACTCATAGACACACATGCATTAGTTTCTATAGAGGATATAAAGAATGCACATATATAAGTGTACACACAAGATGCAACACAAGATTCTGAAATTCACATATTCATGCAAGCTATAATTGGAGGCCGTGTAAAGGTGTGTATAGCGTGGACGCTCGGTATATTAGCATTTCTGTACTAATGAATCTGTGGATTTGTGCGAGCGGTGCATATGAAGCAGTGACGTTAACATGCTTTGCTTGTTTTTTTAGGATCAGCATGTGTATCGTGTGTGTGGAGGTATGATTTTTTTGGTGTGTGTGTGTGTGTGTTTGTACCCGTTGCTCATGGCTTGGTTTGGGTCCAGATGCACATATGCTGCCAGGCAGGGCAGGGCATATGGCCATCTGGTGGAAGATAGAAATACAACCAATAGGCTCTGACCTTTTGATTTGGTTCCTGTAACGGGGCCTGCATGCATACCGGTCATTAGGTGGCAACTTCAGATCATCGCTGAAGTTGTTTTTGCTTATTTATTAGGGCCCGAAGCACTACAGTGCGTAGGACCCTATTGTTCTTCTAGTGTTTCTTTGGCGGTTTGGCGGTTTATTTTTCTTACGCCACTTTGAACCTCAATTTGACCCCCTAAACATGCTCAAAAACTCACCAAATTTGGCACACACATCAGGACTGGTGAAAAATTTGATATTTTGGGGGAATTACACATATGAATGGCAAAATGACTCAATAGCGCCACCTAGAAAATTGTGCTTTAGTGGAGTTAATACGGCTAGTTTCACGTAAACTCATGAAATTTGGTACACATGTACAGTAGCCCAAGACAAAAACATTCCTGCTTTTAAAATTTCAAACAAGGCTCAACAGCGCCCCCTAGAGCACGTAGTGTGCAGGCATTGGAATTTATCGAACTCCTCCCAGGATTTTTATCCCATCTTCACAAAATTCGCTGTGTGGCATGTAGACCCATCCAGGATGAAAAGTTATCAAAATCTTGTGGATACGTCACACGGTGTGGGCGTGGCATGGCGGCCATTTTGAACAAAAAGCTTAAGATTGTACAATGGAACACGTGCGCAGGCATTGGAAATTAACGACCTCCTCCCAGGATTTTTGTTCAATCTTCACCAAATTCGCTGTGTGGCATCTAGACCCCTCCAGGATGAAAAGTTATTAAAATCTTGTGGCTACGTCACACGGTGTGGGCGTGGCATGGCGGCCATTTTGAACAAAATCGCCATGTGGAGCGAAATTGGTTTTGGAGGTGAAGTGATACATGTAAAATCACCAAATCCACACAAAACCTCATTAATCTCAAGACCTAATATTTAATATACAATTCAGAAATGGGCGTGGTCAAACGGCTCCACAGCGCCCCCTAGAAATATTCAAATACTCATATAAAATCATTGCTTTATCCTACAAACATGAAATTTGGTACATACATATAGTATCCCAAGACCAACAGATTTGCACAGTCAAAATTCTAATCGGCTCTATGGCGCCCCCTAGACAAGGTCGTGTGGAGAGCAGTGCGGTGAGGAGCGAGGGCCCGTCCGACGCTGCTTGCAGCTTTAATTTATTTTATTACTTGTCTTTTCTCCTCGATGCTTCTTATTTTTCTGCTTTTTGGCTGTGTAAATGATTGGATTTGCATATTAGTGTGTATACTAGCTACACCGAAATTGCTAAGATTGACTTCAAAGTAGTAACCCGGACAGATCTCTGTCAGTCTTGTGTCCATTACATAGACCCATGCAATCGTTGCCATCGATTGCCTCATGTACAGTGGATACAGTATGCGTACCTCACTATTTCATTATGTTCACAGTAATTGCAAAGAAGCTGAGTACATGTCACATATTTCACATATTCACGAGAACCACTGATGGATTTTTATCTGGCTTGTTGGTTCACATAATTCATTTCTATGGATTGGATGAGTCTCATTTAGTCTCTGTCTTCTTCCAGTGCCTCAGTTGTCGGTATTTAAACAGCTCCCCAACTCATCATTTTACGAAATAACATGGTAATTCTCAAGATTCCTTACATTTCTAATGCTCCCTTCTCATTTTATCACCCACTGCTCGAATGCGTGGTCATACATGGCTGGTTTAAAAAGCCAATCTTCGCCTAATCAGAATCATAATTCCAAAATAAAAGCAGCCACTATAATAATCTCTTTTTCCACTCCTTACTTTGCTAAGGAATCTTCTCCACTTCCTCCACATGTTTCAATCCTGAATAAGCAGAATAAGCCATTTTTTATGTTTTATGTCCACTGTCATTTGATCGCTGCAGAGTTTAATATCTAATTTTAAATGACTTCTGCAGGCATGCACCATAACCAACAAACCTTTATGTGTTTTTTTCTTTTCTTTATCGCTTTGTCCCGCTCTTCTCTCTTCCTCCCTCACCGCCTCTGGCTCGGTCTTGGCTCCCTATTTTCCCGTTTAAATCCGGCAAAACAGCGAATCCGTCAGCGGGACTGATCTATAAAACACACTAAAGCAGTAAAAACAATACTGTGGGGTCAGCACTATGGTCCCCGGGAGAGCTGTGAGGCTCCGAAGCAAACGCTTGACCAGAGCGCTGAAACACTGCTGCACATTAACTAGCAGAAGTGTGTTTTCAGTATGTTGTGTTTCTAGAATTTATTATGGGGATGATTTAGCCAAAACTGTGTTGATATGATTATGGTAAAAAGTTTAATATGACCCTTTAATGGGATTAATAGAAGGATGCATTTAGGACGAGGCTTACTATGTTTGCATGTGTGTGTGTGGAGAGATTAAAATTCACATGTAATGGATTATACTTGCATTATATTACATGTAATGGTGATGTAGCTGGCATGCAGAGGCGGAGAGAGAGGGAAAAAACGGCGAAGGGAAATGAGAGGGAGGTGATCTTTCCCTCCCTCCCCCCCCATTCTCCCTTGACAATTTGGAGCGTGAGACTAGTTTAGGAGGAAGGAGGAGAGAGGGGACGGGAGGGAGGGAGGGTGGAGTGGAGGCTGTGAAGAGAGCAGAGGAGGAAAACACTGAGGAAACAATCAAGGGAAAATGTAAACACGGCGAGCGAAATGCAGACAAAGGACACAAAACACCCCACCTTCCTGTCCTCAACTCTCCTCTCTCTCTCTCTCGGTTTGTCTCGGCGGACGCTTCTCTGGAATCCTCGGACTGCGGTTGGTTACTAAGCAACCAGAATCCTGTTGAAACTGTGTCAGAGAGGCTGAAAGAGAATAACCACGCATGGTAAAAGTGGCCCTCCTAATCGCTATAATCAGTCAGGATGTTTATGTCTGACGGTCTTCCACGGTTCGCCTGTTGTCACCATTAGGATACGCCAACGGCATCATGTACACAGAACTACAGGAATCCACAGGGTGAACTTGTGTTACATAATAAGGATGGCATTAGGCTATATTAAGATCAAAACCAAGAATGTTTTAGTGGCAGTACTTTCTGCTTTACGAATCCTGTCCATTGCACGAAGATCCAAGACCAATAGTTCTTACAGAGGACATACATTGTTGAAATGGGTTCAGACATAGATTACAAATGCAAAAAAACACTCCACCAGTTACACACATGAGGATCAGGTGATTTCACAAAGAGTAGCCTACTGCTCCCCTCCATAACGTCATTTGTTGCTCAGATCTCTAAAAAGAACAATTCACTGCCGCTCGGGCTTGGAACTGTAAATTTATAGCAGAAAGCCTCTGTTACAACGTGTGGTGATTAAAAGCTGTGGAAAACAGGTACAGAAGCTCTTAGTAAGACATGCATTGAGCTGCGTTATGGAAAATTTAAGATCCAGTCTTCTTGGAGCTTAACCCTCCAAACCCCAAGCAGTTTTCAGCTCCTGTGACATGTTTACTCACTGTGAGCTCATTGTTCTCTGCAATAGAAAGTCCTGAACCTCTGTGGAAGCAGCACAACTGTGGCTAAAAGTAGAGGGAACTTGAAACTGTCATTTGTAACACAGCAAAGTTATAATACCATAAATCATCAAAAATAAAAACAAAAGTTGAATTTCTTTGATTATTTATTTTGAAAAAATGTGCAACATTTTTCAAAGTGCCCATGTGGATAAAACATCTCAATAACAATAGATATTTCACTACTGAGATAGGATTAATTTGCCGACATGCTTGTCTCCTCTGTAGTCTGTGTAACATCCACTCCAACAACTAGGAAGACGTTGCAAGAGACAGACCCCTCTGGAGAGCCAAAATCAGACAAGGAATAGAGTCCTTCGAAGCCAAGCGATGCGTGGCGGTGCCAGAGAAGCACAGAGGAAAAAAAGGAGAAAGAACAACAACCGAGGGCGACCTTGCCGACCGGAACGGCGCGCCCTCGCTGCAACCGGAACTTCAGGACAAGAATCAAACTCAGCCACATGAAGACTCACGCATGACGACGTCAAACTACACATGACGACTACGAAGAAGACCTTCATCCTCGACCTCGAGGGAACGCCACGGCGGCTCTGAGTGTACACCGCCTGCAGTTCATCCCAGTTGAGCCAACAAGTTCCAGAATTCTTGCTGTGCAGTTGTTGGTTGCAGCTGAGTCACTAATAGCTCAATGGTTGCATCAAAGAATTTAGAATTTTTAGTTTTCTACAGAATCTCATCAGAGCAAATCAATTTTTTTTGTAGAGCACTTTTTTATACATTGTGTAACACAAACTGCTTTACATGTTGAAATAAAACATATTCATATTAAAAACACAAAAACACACAACTCCCCCCCACCAAAACACACACACACACACACCACCAACCCCCTCTGCCCACCCCAACCCCACATTAGCTAACAGTAGGAAAGTTAAAAGCAGTTCTGATAATTGCTGGGCACTGATGGACCAGGAGAGGAAACACCATCCCAGGGGTCCATCCACATCAAAAGGTGCAACAGCCCACGGTGACAGGGGGCCCCACCACAGGGACCGCCCTGACCCAGCCAGATAGGAGCCCATACCATGGTCAATCTCTTCAGAGTAAATGGTTTATTTTGGGGAGTTTTTTAAGCGAGATATGTAGAATAAAGTGATTTTGCTCAAATATTATGATTGTAAGCTGAAGGGTTTAAAGCAGTGGTTCTCAACTGGTGGGTCGGGACCCAAAAGTGGGTCGCAAAGCCATTTTTAGAGGGTCGCATAAGCATGCCCCCCCGCCAAAAAAGTAGTGGTATAAAGTCTTTTATTTTAAAGCACATGTTTCTTATGACATAGTTTGCTTTCAATAGCAGGATATTTAGTGGTGGTGATACTAGTAGCTGCCCACTATTAACCTACGTCCCAAAAATGAACCAAAATGTGCTCAGAATCTGTCAAAATGGGTCAAAATATGCCCGAAACTTGGCAAAAGCGTCCAAATATACCAAAATTTGCAAAAAAAAAAAACAAAAAAAATTTCCCAAGCTTTATCAAAATGTGTTGAGACTACACCCAAATACACTTTGTTTACAAACAAATTACAATTTGTTAAACAGGAACAGCAAACTTCAAAAATTTGGGTCGCGACCATTATTAATAGAGATATAGTGGGTCCTGAGGCTGTCCAGTTGAGAACCACTGGTTTAAATGGTTAAACCCCCATAAGAAACTAAAAGTCAGGACATGTTGGCTTCTGCTGCTTTATTTTGGATTTTCACTTTATTTTAATGTCTTCCTATCTTTATTAAGTCTCACAACTTTATGGAATCAAAGGAAAATGCTAGTCATTTATTACATTTTTGGAAAAAAAATACAACATGGGCATCATTACAACCAATGTTTTAAGCATGTTTTGCTGTGGTACATGATGAGGAGCAAGGTGGAAGTGAACAACTGTACCACTTCAGACATGTTTAGTACCCTCCGGTGTATGTGTGTGTTAGCGTGTGCATGTGTGTGTGTGTGTGTCGGTACAGGTTTAAGGCCAGGCCCCACCAGATGCAGCTGCTCTATTTAGGGCTCCATGTATCTCTCTCCCTTCTCCTTTCCACATCCCTCTTTTCCCTCTTTGGCATTCCATGATACATACACACACACACCGTACATCATGATGGAACACATGACATAGAAAAGAGAACCTCACCTTGGGATGCCTTTTGTTCAGGTGTGTGGTATGTCAGGATTGTTTCAGTTCAGTACACCGTGTGCACATCGCAGCGCCGCAGAGAACAAACACTCGTGTTGCTGTTTGTGTCGCAATGGACTGAAAAAGACGATCTGTTCTTTGTCATCACATAGATGGCTTTGGAACACACCACAGGGAGACTAATAATAGAATTAAATATAATCAGGTCTGATGGTTGATGTGAAGTCGCTACGAAAACATTTCAGTGTGGAAAATAAAAGTGTCATCATCATGGAGGGCTGAAAAGGGCTGTGGAAATTAGTGGGAGATGAAAGAGCACGTAGCAAAATAACCGAGAAGGCAGGCAGAGGGAATCCTGGTGTAACTGCGTCACTGCTGCCTCAGCCTCCTCTCAGGGGCGCTGGAGGAGGAGGGATGCAGGGATGGAGAGATGAAAGAGGGAACGAGGAGACGAGGGATGGAGGAGCGAGTTCAGGGACAGGCTGATTTATGAGTTTCTGTTTCTGAATCGTGGCGTCTTTAGGGACGCGATGAGCTGATCTGGAGTTAACACACACACACACACACACACATACACAAGCACAAAGCACACAGCCGACACACGAGACACACGCGGCTCTGCAACTAGTCATTCTGTTGGCAAAATCCTTAAAGTAGTGATCACAGCAGGGGGGAGCCTTTTTATGTTTGAGGTAATGGTTGTGAGCGCCTTCTCCGTGGCAGATGGTGAAATAAATGAACAATCATTCCAATCAAACAGGACTTGAAATCTGGATTGGAGGCACTCTGCCGCCACATTGACAAAGAGAGAGAGAGAGAGACGGATCACTGGGAGGCAAAATCTGAGGAGTTAGGAAAGAGATGAGAGGAAAAAGGGACAGGCGTAACGGGGAACAGCAGATTCTAGCTCGAGCAGAGATCCTCCACAGCGTTTGGAGATGAGCGGTAGAGGGTAAAAATGGAAAAGGAAGGACAGCGGAGGGGAAACAGAGCTCATTAACGGTGAAGGGAGTGATGAAGGAAAGAGGACAACAGCTTGTGATGGTCAGTCGGGCGATGCCAGCAGTTGGAGAAGCTGGAAAAACCTGCGGAGCTCTGGAGAGCTGCTGGTTGGCTGAAGGAGAAATAAGTTCCTCAGAGATTTGTTCACCACTGAATCAGTGAAAGGTGTTTAATTTGTTTCTAAAAGTGGTGCATCACACCACAAATGCAAGCAGACACATTCGGATTAATAGCAGGCAGGGACGCTTTAGTTATGAAACCGAGATATTAAAATTTGTCTTATAGATATATGTTGAAAATAGATCTGAAAGACAACGTACATAATGCAAGACTGGCTCACTGACCCACCATAGTGAGACATAGTGATAGTGCCAACATCTACATGTATGTTTTTCGATATTCACGCATTTGAAAGCTTTTTTTAAAGAACATAATGAAATATGTTTGCGGTGATTTAGAAATGGTCTCATCACGTAGTTTGTCCGACAGTGCAGCTCAGGCTCTATTGTTTATAACACTCTCAGCACTGTCTGCAGCACATGTAGCAGAGCGGTGGGGCGGAGTCAAGGTTTGTCTTCATGGTAAGTTCATTACTAGTTTGTGAAATGCATTGCTGGAAAGTTAATTAACAACGGCCCCATCATTTTTCCATTTTAAAATAACTGAAGTAATATAAATTCAAACAATATCAACTGATACATTAATATCAGAATTCTTACTCCCTGAAATTGGAGTCAGCTCAAAAAAATCCAGTAGTAGTAGTAATGCTGTCTGTGTCTATTTGTAGCTGTCTTTAATCTATCGGTTATATATTATGTCCATCCATCCATCCATTATCTATACATCGTTTAATCCTCTGTAGGGTCGCGGGGGCGCTGGAGTCTATCCCAGCCGACTCTGGTGAAGGCAGGGGACACCCTGGACAGGTCCCCTGTCTATCACAGGGCTACACATAAAGACAGACAACCAGCACACTCACATTCACACCTACAGACAACTTAGAATAATAGTAATAACCTCAGCATGTTTTTGGACTGTGGGAGGAAGTTGGAGTACCCGGTGAAAACCCACACTGCACAGGGAGAACATGCAAACTCCACACAGAAAGATTCCAGGCGTCCTAAGCAGGACGCGGGGATCTTCTAGCTGTGATGCTAACAACCAAGCCACAATGCAGCTGTCTTATATTATATATTTGTTCTATATACATTATATATTAGATAACTTTATTTACTTTGTACCTTTAATTACCATTAATGTTTTGTTGGAAAGTTGACATTTTTTCTCCAAAATACAGAAAACAAAACAAAATGCAGACACACTCGGCCATGAATCAATGAACCACACCTTTTAACAAACATATTCAAGTGTCTGGGTGCGTTAGTCACTTTTTAGGCTGCGTTCCAAATCGCATATTTTATCTTTTTACTTTTAGTACATACTGCAGCTGCCCTAACAAACTACATACTGCTTCATGCTGTGTTCATACAATTGGGAAATAGTGCTTCGTCATAATAATACGCCTTAAACTTTGACTGTCACAGTTTGTAGTGCAAAAAACAGTGGCTCAAGCTAGTATATGTATATGTATGTGTATGCTAGTACTAATGTATATCAATAACAACTTTTCAAGTAGCCTAAACAACCAGTGCATTGGGACTGCTCCTTCTGTGGTGTATATCAGCCTTGACAAGTTCTATTAGACGCTCACACAGGTTTTTATAGCACCAGCTGCATACAGAATAATAATATACAAAGCACATATGGAAAGGCCAAAGGACACTGCAACCTAAATTGTTATGCTCACCAACAGTACATACACACATCCACTTGTTTTCATACTGATTACACACACACACACACACATACACACACACATCGCTGCCCTGCTGATCGACCTGAGTCAAGAGCGTGATTAGGTTATTACATCTGATGGGATTGAGTTTGCTCTACTCTAATGAAAGAGGGATGGACTGGAGCATGAAAAACGAGGCCGAGGGTGCACAGAGATGGATTGCGAAAGAAGGAAAGAAGGAAACGTACACGGAGAGAGGAGGCTCAGATAAAAAAAGAGGGGAGGTGAAAGGCTAAGAGGGGAGATAGGAGGGAGGATGACACAGAGAAATAAAGGTGGAGAAAGAGAGTGGGGGTGAAGGTGAGAGTAAAGGGAAGCAGGAAGGAGGGACGGATGAGTAAAAGGTGTTGAGGAAGGAGATAGTGGGAGGGGAAAAAGGGGGAGTTAACCTTGTTCTCTGTAGGGGGAGGTTAATATTCCTGCAGTGTTGTGAGATTAAATTCTGTGTGACATCAGCAAGAATTTATTTCATATTAGAAAATTAGATAAAGTGTATCGGGCACATTATAGAAATGAGAGAGGCACTGATGAATGAGAATGAAGTTGCACCATCTGTGGAGAGCAAACAGATGCATTTAGATTTTTTTTAACCTGAAGTTCTTTCAAAATGTATGTATGCTTTAAAGAGAACAATATGCAATATGCAGCCTCAATACTATGCCGAGTGCATCTTGGGATAAACTCTCCGGAAGCCATTTACATTTAAATGGTTCCTCCCTTTTCTAGTCTGTCACATAGGCTACAGTAAATTCTACATAAAGATGCAAATGCACTTTCAAGCCGTCTTCTCTTTGTCTCTCTCCCTTTGCTGCCTCCTCCGTCTGATATCTCGACAGAGTTAGCCTGAGTGCTCCATTAACCCCCAAAACCACTTTCAGAATGCACTTCGGTGTTGCAGGCAAAGCTTCTTCCTCCGCCCTCTGTGTTTGTGTGTTCGGATGCAGATATCCGCTTTGCCCATCCGTCTCCATTGCGGAGCTAAGTGCTGTGACTGGTCACTGATCTGAACCTTTCACGGTGACACCAATTATCTCTCATTTAGCCCCTAATTCAGCGGAATGAGGCGAACGCAGCCAAACAGACAGGTTGAAGTTTGTCCATTTGGCTGACAGATTCCTCCTGACAGAAGACGATCAGTGAGCCTCGGACAGGATGTGTCCACTGACTGCGACCAATAGCATCTGCATGGAACGGTTTTTAAATACAGCAATCCCAGCAAATGCCACAACAGTTTATCTGAGCGCAAATTGGGCATTTTGAACGGGAGGTCAGACAGAAAAACTTTGCCTCCCGCTGTAGCAAGGGGAAGTTTAAGAGCTGCAACCAGACCGGGACATCCTAAATGTGTAGCTTATCGCAGAACAAAGAGCCCTAAGCCATGGAGCAGACAGGGATAAGTTCTGCCTGTGAGCCGAGACTTAACTCTGCAGCTCCTCTTTAACACATATGGACAGATAGAGAGCCGAGGGAGGGTGGTGGGGAGGAGGAAGACGGAGGAAAGAAAGTCATAAAAGGAAAAAGGAGACAAAACAACTGAAAACATCTTAATTTAACGAACCAAATGTGAGTTTTTATGTGGATGATCTGGTGCTGCGATGGGAGTTGTGTTTGCCTTCTTTACCGCAGCATCCTTCCTCCTCTCTGCACCCTCTGCAGCCTCCTTGTGTACACTGGCACCCCCCTGACAGCTCAACTGGAGTGGGCTTGACACTGTGTATGCATTGTGGAGTGGGGATGACATAGTGTGCTGTGATGAGATCTCTCCTGTGTATTCGTGCTTGTGTGCATCCATGCATACCTAAGAGGATGTGTACAGGCATTGATGCGCCGCCACAGCAGCGGCTTGTTTCTAAATATGTGTATAGATGCATTGTGAGGACAGTAAGCTCTGTTGACCATGTAAAGCTGCAGAGCTACTGGGCGTTTTTATGTCCACTTTAAAAAAAAAAACAAAAACAAAATGCAAACCATGAATTAAGCCTGCAGCGTGCATGTGCACACAAATACCATGCAATTGCATGTGTTCACTTGGTGATTGTGTGTAAGTGTTTTCACAGTCGCCGTAGGTGTGAGACTTTGCTATGACAGAATGCGGTGCAAATTTAACAGACTCGTACTAATAGTGCATTGTGATATGTGTGTCTTGTTTACCTTGGAAGGCTTTGTATATTGTTACGTATTTGCAGAACAGATGCTGGAGATAAACACTGAATCATTCGGTAGCCATGGTTCTGTGACGAATGGATGGTATTGATGGTACTGCATCTTTTTAAGCTCATACACCACGATTGTAATTAATATGTGCAGTTTGCATATGCAGTTATATGCACATACATTCTTACAACTAACAAAAAGATGGTTTCAGTGCTCTTCCTGCATCACAGGTATGCTTTTTGTCACATCTCAAAGATATTTTATTGTATGATTTTTGGTGGCTTAAGCAATCATTTGGTTTGCCTGTCAGAAAAATTGCAATTTGATGTTTTCTCTGAATTGTTTGGCCCCATTTAATGCATTTTATAGAGGGCAAACAGTACACCCAAATCCACCTATGGAGTTTCACTAGATGGAGCTATTTATTGAGTTCATGTTTACAGTGCAACTTATTTTAAAGTTCTTCTAAAAGCAGAGAAAGTTTTGAGGAGGTTTGGCCAGAGCAAAACTAGAACATATCTCTATAATACAGTTTTAAATGGCATTGGTGTTGGTTTTTTTAGGCAATGATGGCAGATCAAGACCGACCAGATTTACTGTTGCTGAAATTTTCAAACCGATAAATAAAAATGGCGTTTACTTATAAATGAATGAAGCAGAAACAAAGACTGGCAAACAAGCCTTTAAATGCTAATGTTGATTGTAACTGAGATGAATCAATTATAATAAAGAGAAGTATATATTTACATGTTACACAATCTAAAAATGTAGTAGGATTATCTTCAAATGATTGAAATTTTGAACTTTTTTCAGATGACAAGAATTATATAATAACTTTTTGAGTAGAAATTAGTTGAAAAACTGTCTTAAAACTTAGTTGGTATTTTGCTATGATGTTTTGTTGCTTAAGTACGTAGTCCTTGTATGTTAAATATGTTGCTAGGATGCGACTTTGAGGTGTGAAAATTCATTCAGAGGATCAAAACTAGAGTCAAAGTCCTTGGATGTGTTCACATTTGGACAATAAAGCTGATTCTGATCAAACACAAAGTTGTTTCCATGACGTTAGACGATGCTTTAATTGTGAATTTTTGCACCATGGAAGCTGCAAATTCCAAAATGTCTTCATTCCAAAAAATCATTAACCCAACAGCACAGAAGATACCCAAGATTAGTGTCACAGATTGGTTGTTTTAGTCACCATTAGCGTATGAACAGTCATGTTTTGTCAGATAACAGTGATGTTTTACCACCAAAATCTAAACAGCTGATTTTTGAGTTCATGTGAACATTTGTGCCAAATTTGAAGAAAGTCCCTTAAGGCGTTCCTGAGATGTCGTCTTCATGGAAATGGAACAGACAGTTGGACAGTTGGAAAACGTTCCGTCTTCGGCCGTGGCTGTCAGCGGTGCAGAGGCATAAAAACCCCATTTACCCAAAACTAAATTGACTCTGACGCAGTGATTTTCAGTGAGCGATTATGGAGCCTTATTATATGGACAGGTGATAAATCGTAAGGTAATATTCAACTGTCGCCCAGTGCTGGACTTATGAATATACACAATTTCCCACATCCAGTGTGACATGACTCGGACCTAATTTGATTTGCTCAAAGTGCCCGGGCATAAATTGACCTTAACAAGTGAGACCAGGAGCACCGGGTCCCGAGGCCTGGATTAGCCACCGCCAGGGGAGAAAAGCAGACCGATGGGCACTATATTTAATCTTGCTCATGGCGACAATGGTGGAAAACATAGCCGCAGTCCTGCGTTTAATCTTCTGCGAGGTAGAGGCCAAACTAAATTTGAAAAAACACCAGGAAGTTTTGTTTGGTTGTTTTCTGTTTACTGCAAATCAGTGTGTTCGCTGAGCTCGCTTTCGCAGCAGCAGCCTGGCTTTTGCTTTGAAGACGTACACATTAATGCTTGTGTTTGCCTATGCATGCGTTTGTGTGTCTGTGTGTGTGTGAACTGAAGACAGAAGGGGGGCTCAGGAGGTGTTGACTGTGGAGATTAAAGAGGAATTAGAGAAAGCAGAGCACAAGGAGGCACATAGGGGCACGAGAGAGAGAGAGAGAGAGATGCGGGGAGAGAGAGGCCGAGCCTTTCTGAATATTCAAATCTCTCTGTTTAATTCTGCTGCAGATTACTGAATCTTTCATCTGTGAAGGAAGGATCGACCTTACGTTGCTTGGCTTAGTGCATATGTGTGTGTGTGTGTGTTCGAAAACCTGTATAGCGATCGACTGACCCGAGGTGATTGAAGATGTGTTTTTTCACTTTGTTTAATACTCAGCAACACCACATGGTGCCTCAACACAACGTTATTGACAATACTTTGTTGTTATTCCCTTGAGGGCGCCACAGTACATGTTGTCCACTGATGTAAAGGCTAAATACACATCAGACGTATGTGATTACTGAGCATACACAACAGCCGTAATGCCTCAGAGCTGCTGTTGGTTGCACGGAATTAAACCTCTTTACCTCGAGCAGTTTCTGGACGCTCTTTGCTCCTGTCACGTTTTTCCTTACTGTAATGTAAAGTCCTGTAGCACCAGAGGCACACAGAGCTTACACAAGTCTTATGTGCAGTATAACAAAATGATTATGCCGTAAATCATCTAAAAGAATTTCTTTGCTTTTTGATTTTACAAAAATTTTTGCAATCAAGACATGCAGCATTTTTCAAAGTGCCCACAAGTGTTACCAATACTGGAAAAAAAATGGTGGCTCTACGTACTGTTTACTGCTACTTAGGTTATTACTATGTTTCCATACTGCACAGCCTGCAGTTCATCCCAGCTCAGCCAAAGGAAACTCAAAATTTTTGTTACATGACTGTTGGACACAACTGATTCTCATGTGGCTTCACAGTTGCAGTGAAAAGCAGAGAATAATTTGTTTTTTTACAAGTTTTTTTCAGTGCAAAAGCTTTATTTTTGGTGAAATTTAAATGAGACATGCAGTATAAAGTGTTCTTTAAACCTAAAGTAACAAATAATAAGTTCAGGGATCACGGCCAGGCTGAAAGTCTGACAATTCTCTTGGGTTTTGCTGTTTCTTGGTTTGATAAATGGTGTAATTTGGGTGATTGTTTAACAAAAATAAAATGTATTTGGGTCTAGAGGGTTAAAAATCAAAATGAGATCTCCCCCATGTGAACATGGCCCCTGATCTGGACTTCCCCTTCAACAAAGCTCTCGTATCTCACACTGCCTGCCACTATTCTGCTTTATTTATTACAAACTAGTTTATTGCTCCCTCTTGTTATTTTTAAAATGTGTCTTCAGAGGATAAGCAGACGGGTTTGCATTCTTTCTGCCTTCCAGAGCTGTGCTGCTTCTGTTAACTTGAACATCCAGCAGCTCCATGCCACAGCTTTCAGTACAGTACACTGGCAGAAACCATGTTTTCCAGTCTCTCTTAGTGCATGAGGACATGCTTTCTGCTTAGATGTGCACTGCAGCCATAAACACACGTGTTCACTGTATAACTGCATATGTTTTAACAGTCCAACAGCAGATTCATATCTTTACCTTCCCCTCACAGCGGATCGAGCAAATCCCCTGTCACCGTAGAGAATGGAGATGTGTGGCATTTTGGCAGAGCGCATTGCACATTTGTCAGGTTTGGCTAATTAAGCATAGGTGAGCAGCAGCAGCAGCAGCAGCCGGGGATCACGAAGCCCTTTGTTAGGTGTGCAAATGGATGCAGCATACAGATGATGTGTTGGAGTGAGCAGAGCATGGGCTATTTAGTGCTAGTTTGTCTGCTGTTATTCCCTGTCCGAAGTGTCCTAAATTAACAGGGACGTAAATAATTGATGTTGTCTCTTCAGTTGTCAGTAGTAAATATTCCCATTCCCTGAAACACACTCCATCAACAGCCTGATTCTCTGATGAAAATCTGCTCTTAAACCCGTGGGATGCAGGAATCTGCACATGCATTAATATTCATTACATATTTTTACCCTGAAAGGACAGATTCCCTCACTTAGGCACCATTTCTTCATATTTATTTGAACTGGTTTTACCTCATGTATCTTGCATGACTCTCATATTGAAACTGCAGTATTCAGTTTGTTTTTTAATATCTGTAAGTACAGGTGTTTTAAACTGCATTATTTGATGTCTCAGTCCTTAGCTCATCCCAATCAAATCACATACAGAGGGACTTTAATTGCATCAAATTAGTACAACTATATTGCGATTTTGGAGAAAAAAATAATGGATCTAGTGGCTTCGCACATTATTTATGTATTCCAGTAAATGCAGTTGTACTTTTTTTGCTGATACAAACCTCTGTATTGGCCTCTGATCACACCATTAAATCCCAAGCGTCCCTGTGTTTGTGTATTTGCACGTGCAAAGCATAAACACGATGTAATTTGCAAACAATATCTGTATTCCTGCCTTTTTTTGTCTGCATTTTTATGGGTTTTTAAGTATCTCTGCATGTGAGAGTAATATAGAAGACAGTGGCCACCATTTGTTTTCGGTTTAACTGCCTTCTAATTAGAACAGCACCTCACCTTGGGAATACTCTCAGCAGCGCAGCTCAGTGCACACACCAGATCATGGAATGTGTGTGTGAGAGAGAGACAGAGAGTGTGTGTGGGATGTGGGTTTGGGGCTAGAAGACAAACTAAAGTAGAAAAACAGCAGCATCAGTGCCTTTATTTTTTGCAGTTGGGGAGACTTGATTTAAAGCTAGAGTATGCAGGAATCGTAGAAACTGGATTTTGAAAGCATAAAACTGAAAGAACCCCACTTCCTGTCCTTCCAGAGCCACTCCTCCGAAACACATGAACACACTTCTGGAGGATTAATCCACAAGAAAACCACATCATCTATAAAAACGCACCAAATCAGTTACACCACTGCGTAATAAAGACGTCCGGTTCAAAGCCGACATGGACTGACATACGATAAATAGCATCAAGCTGGGGCGCAATGCGGACAGTGACATATGCACAGATAACATAAGTAATGAAACTAGAGGAGGATGGAGACCATAAAAAGAACAAGAAGACACATAAATACCAAAGAAATAACCTAAATGAACAGGCTTTTTAAATTTTTTTATATTACAATCACTTGATTTGTGGATTTCTGTAAAGATAAACATCTACCAATATAACAACTACCTCCTGAATGCACTGCATACTCTAGCTTTAAGTCTCTTTTCTCTGTTTATTTCCCCCTCTTGTCATCTATTGCGCCGTCCCTGCCTCTCACTCCTCTCCCTCTGATTTACTCTCTGTGCATTCTTTTCCCCCCATTAAGATAATGAGACATCTTCTGGAATTATTGCAGCTGCACAAGCACCGACATGTGCTGTCCATACATCTTTGATGAGTTTGCTCACGATTTTATGAAGTCCCGTAATTTATGGGATCACATCATGCTGCAACATGTTGCCGGTGCGGCTGGGATGCGTTATGAATACGTTATCAGGAAGACTCATGTTGATGCATTCGGCTTTCATCCCTGATTAGTATCCCTTTTGTTGTACATTGCTATTCGTGGCACATCCGCCTGATTTTTGTGTCTAGTCTGGCGACAACAGAAATCAAATCAGAGGAATGATCGGATTTGGGAGCCGACAGGCACATTTCAGATTTGTGATCTTTTGCTTTGGCGGTAGAAACAGGGGGCCTGATTTTAATTGCGATGAACGTTGATGCACTCGAACCACATGAAAGACAGTCGTGAGGCATCAATGTGGGCTACACTGCCGACACCATTCCTTCCGGGCTCTTATTAAATGACAGGGAGAGAAGGAATAAAATGCACACTCTGTCACTTATTGCTTTGTCCTAAATAGATAATCTCTCTGGCCGTCCAAAAAACGGATGAAACAAGCAAAAGGAAATCTACAAAAGATTACTCACAAGTGCTTTTTTTAGTCGGGTCAAACGAGGCATCTGACATTTGTGTACCCTTGAAATTGCGCTTCCTTTGTGTGCCAAGAAAGTAGGACAGAGGTTTTTACGCAACAAATCTGAGGACACGTCAGACGTTTGTTTCTTCAGAGACCTTGGGATACACAGAAACCGACCCTAGCTGTGACATATCAGCATCTTTACTTGCTTCCTCTTATTGATCAGTATTAGCAAACACAGGACATAAAGTAGACAATAACCATTTAAAATGTTTATTTGCGACATAGTGAAAAGGCCGGTAATCAGATTATCAGCCAGGCCCATTCGGTCATTATTAGACCCATTAGACGGACACTAAACTTCCTCTTCGTATCCAGTTCCAGTGAGTTGGTGGAGTGATTCACATGTTAGTTCACATCGTATCAGTTTTGTTTACCGGAGCTCCGATTTTCTGACCTTTCTGTAGCTAGTCAGACTCATCCCATTAACACTGTCACTGAACCGCTTATGTATGATCAGCAATCAGCATAATGGGGATAGGAAGCACTCTGCTCTCCGTGTCGGCCCTCTGACTAACGTTCCACCGCCGCTTGACTGACTCTGCAACAGGTCCACAGGCTTGTTGCTCTGTCTGGTTTGTACCTTTGCAACGCCTGTCTGGGATTCCCCCTGGAGGTCACAGAAAATAACACGCAGCTTCGATGACGCATCATCAGCGTTACTTTTTGCATCTTAAACTGCATCTGATTCTTTAACTTTTCCAGGAAACTGTGCTTTGCAGGATATACTGAGTTTACATTCATGTTTTGCACCTGTTGTGGATGATTCAAGATGACATTACACAAGTGTTTTGCCCTTAACTTCCTTCTCGCACGTGGTTCGAGCACGTGTCCATGCTGGTGATCCTGCTCAACTGTGTGACTCTGGGGATGTTTCAGCCCTGCGAGGACGTTACCTGCCAGTCAGAGTGGTGCCGCATCCTACAGGTCAGTAGCCGGGCTTACTAGAACAATCTCTGACTTTGAAAGTGTTATTTTTGCAATGGAAACACATAACTCACATTCACCTGGTTCACGTACGGCTAGAAAACTGTGCCGTACCCTGTGGAATGTGGGTATTAGGTTGCAAAAGCATGGAAATAAAGTGTTGTTTTAGGTTTTTCAGCAACAACATCTATCACTTTAAAGTAATTTTCCGTTAAATTTAGCCTTTTTTTACAGTGCTTCAGTGAGGCAACATGATTTGTTGTTCTTTCACTATCTGCTTAAAGTTGTGGTGAAAAGCCTTGAAGAGAAACTACAATTGAAAGCACAATTCATAAATGAACAGTAATGAAAAATTAATTCGTTTTCTCCATGCCATCTCTCCCTCTCATTTGTTTCTATACACTCTCGCTGTAGCGCCGCGTCATTTCTTGGCGCTTTCAGATGTGCTCATTATTCTCAAATACAGACGTTCCTTTGGCTGTAGTAGATGTCTAATTAATTGAGACGCAGCTAAGCCACGCACTAAGCCAGAGCTGTTGTTCCCTGCTGGGGTGCGGCTAACTAATGGATGCAAGAACTCATTTCCAGACAGGCTTCTCTTTCAGGGCTTCTTTCAAAATGCGACTGTATTGACGAGGAGGCCTAACAAGACCCTGACCTTTCTCTGTTTGCCGAAGGTCGATCGCCTCTTGTGTTACTGTCGTCCGTCTTAAACTTCACTTCTGTTCGTTTCTTTTATTGACATGTGCCACCAGGTGTTGGACGACTGCATCTTTGCATTCTTTGCTGTGGAGATGGTCATCAAGATGGTGGCCCTGGGAATATTTGGCTCCAATTGTTACCTTGGTGACAAGTGGAACCAGCTTGACTTCGTCATCGTCATGGCAGGGTTGGTATACCGCTACGCTTTTTGCTCTCTGCTCACGTGACAAAGATGTATGGAACAGGTGCTTCTGTTTGTGTCTGCTGGTGTGTTGCTGTATGTTTTTGTGTGTTTGTGTTGTCAGTGTCGGGTCATTATCAAAATAGAAGGGACCTTTATTTTGGTGGGTTGCGTCTTCTCTCTATATTCCACTAAGGGGAATTATTGTCCCCTACATATGTCCACTTAATTTGCATCTTAAGGAGAGAGTATACCTTCTATTAAGACAGGGGAGAAGAACAAGTTCCTGTTTAGATAGGAGATATGTAATACAATATTTACCTATCTGAGCAGCCTAAGTATGCAACACTAACTGAGTCTAAGTCCAGTATGACCAGACATAATCCCGCAAGCAACACAATTACAGAGCAGAACACAAAACACAATTAAACCATAACTATTTTCCTCTACCTCCTTGTATGTTGTCACATTTATAATATCTGTGTTCCGTAATTTAGAGGACACAGGAGAACAACTACCGGAAAACTTCTGACTCTGTGTAATCAAGTGTCAAATGCACAGTAATTATGTGGGTTGATTCCATTATGAGCTTTATTATATTACTGGTTTTCTTGTTGCTGTGTCTTTCTGTATTTGTGTGTGTTTTGTTTTAGGAGTAAAACTTTTTTGTCCCCCACTTCCTCTTCCTGTATCTTCAGGGTGATGGAGTATTCTCTGGACGGACACAATGCCAGTCTGTCAGCCATCCGAACCGTCCGGGTGCTCAGGCCACTGCGGGCGATCAACAGAGTACCAAGTAAGTCCCAGTGTTTCATAGGAAGGTCCACAGCTCTACCTTCACTGATCAGTGGTCCGGGCAGCTCCACTGGGGAACATTTGCTTTTTATCTAGAGCCACGGTAGCTTCAAATTGAGCCATTTTATTACTACCCAATTAACACATGAGATACTAGATAAATGCTGTTTTCAGTCTTAAGGGTTTAAAACCACAGAAAAATGTGGAGCAATGTGATGATATGTGAGTAGCATTAACTGAAGTAAGAAGACAGAACTAAAGTTAATATTGTTTTTGGTTTTATAGATGTAAATGTGATCATTTAGGAGGAGGTTTTGAATTTGTACAGAGTACACTGTGAAAAAATTGTAACTTAAATGAAAATGTTCTGGTATTTCACTTTTTTAAACTGTTTTTCAAATACATTTTCTATAAATCAAATAAAAATAAAATAAAAAAGGAACCGTGAATTAGGAGATAAAGTGTAAAATAAAAAAAAATAAAAAACTTTGAGCAAAAATGTAATATTATTTTTTATGAAAACAGTTTAATTCTTTTTGTGTAAAAATATTTCAAAATACATTTACCATTTGTTTTCGTAATTTCACAAATATTCCCATTTGATTTAATAGCTGAAACTGGTAAATTCAAGTTTAATATTTTTAATATCTTTCTAAAATTAGATACAACTAGTGACAAAAAGCAAAAACAGAATTATTGGTTCTGAAATTTGACATAAAATTACAAAATAAAAGCGCTAGATTTACAACATTATTTTGACATTTTTTTGCAATATGTTTTCAGTATAAAACTATGTAATGAAACCTAGCTAATAATGGCACTTTTAAGCAGAGTCATGCTTGATTATTTCTATTATTGCATTATTTGGCCATGTTTATGGGTAATTTCATTGTTTTTACACATGTAAATGCCTTTAATTTACATTAAAAAGCCAAAAGAAATTACAAACGTGACATCACCATCATGGAAAAATTTAAAAATAAAAAAATATTACATTTTTTTTCCCCTCATTTTTAAAAATATCTACAGTGTAGCCTTTCCAGTTCTGGTTAGTGTTTATCGTCACTCCACTGAGTATAAATGTGTATTTTTTAACCAATATCTACAGCACTTCACCTGTGTCAGGGAGTTTGTTTGCAACTAGAAGTACAGCACAATATTTTGGCGGCTGCATTCTCATCATTTAACTCTGAGTCGACTGAAGATCCAGGAGATTGGTGTTTGAGAGCTCGCACATCGTCTGTCAAGATCCTAAAAGCCATGTGACAGAAGTGGCCATGAATCTGCAGCTAAAGAGGAGCTTGAGACCAAGTGTCATAACAGCTTACAAGGTTATTAACCAGCATACATTAGGAAAGTGGTCAGGTTGTTTTTCAGACTCTGCATGCAATGTTGGTAACTAGTTTGTAAAATATATTTTTCTTAGGTTTATAAACACAGTGTTTAACATTTTTCAGTATTGTTGCGTGCATCTGTTGTGGAGTTGTGTTAGAGTTAGTGTTTGTACCACAGTGACTGTATCATGTCAGGGTTATGGACACGTGCGTGCTCGCAGCCTGGCACCAGCACGCTAAAAGCCCCTGCGACTGTGCCTTTGAATGCATTTGAATGATGACCCCCCAGTTTCCCAGAGCAAGCCAGCTGTTAGCATGCGACACAGGTTGACCTGAGATTAAGCCACGTAAATTATGACGCTATATGTTTATACAAGTGTGTGTGTGTGTGTGTTGGGTAAGAGGGTGTTGCTTGTGCACGACAGATAACCCAAACACAGTCATAAAGCATGGCAGGTTGTCTGTTTCCTGAAGCTATCACCTCAAACTGCCTCACACACACACACACATGAACTGTAGTATTCCTCCTCAGTGAGGCCTGACAATGTTACATTAACCTTAACCTTATCACTGAGCTAACAATTGCCCAGAGAAACCGGCTTTCCAGGCACGGACGAGGTGAAGTAAAACCTGTATTAATGTAACAAGTTTACAGTTGCTCCCCGAAGGTGGCTGCTAGATGGAGGGATATAGACAAGACAGATGGAGAGAAAGGCAATGAGCTTGACAATGAGAGCTGTTACTTGGGGCTGGAAAACTCAAGGTCAGTGTAGATGCACAGTCACAGGTTCAGAGACACCCGGCGGATGTTTAGCTTACTTCCTTCATTTTTCTCCTTTTTTCTGTTTTCTCTTTCACATCTGATCATAGATGGAGTGTTTGTGGGTTCATACCAGCCAGGCTAATGGGAAAGCTAATGTCTTTTCTCTGTTTATGTTTCTGCCTAAGTGGATGGGATCTAACCATTGTTCAGAAGGTCTTTAATGTGGTTTTTCTGCTGTAGCTCAGATACAGTGAGCAGCAGTCTGTGGTTATTTCATGCTTTTCAAGGATGCTAATGCAAATTCTCTGCCATACTTGTTTCCCTGCTGCTCTAGTAAGTCCTCAGGATTGTTTGATGGCACGTACAACACCTGGCTTGTGGCCTAACAGCAGGTTATTTAGTGTAGACTGCATGACCGAGTTTTTAAGAAAGCAATAAATTTCATGCTCCGCCAGTTGATTTCTTCCAAGAAAGGAAAAGAAAACGAACATACGCACGCTAATGAGATCTTAAGTGTCATCGGAAGAATTTGTTCTCCAAGAATTTGTCCCAATAAATTACATAGAAATCCACATTTTTTTGCCACAACTTGGATTCTTCCAAACCAGGCTTCCTGTTATATTTCATTTTAACTAGACTTGTAATCTAAGAAGCAATTTTATGACTTTATTGCAAAATCTTATTATAGTAGAAAGATTAAGGCGGCTGCCTTCTACTACCACTGAATGGAAAATAAAACATTTAAAATCTATTAATATTTCAGTTTTTCTTCTTGTTTCTTATCAACATGGCCCCCCATTACTTATGATAGTGAAGGGGGGGAAAAAAACCTCAGACAGAACCAGGCCCAGGGAGGGCGGCCATCTGCCTCGACCAGTTGGGTTGGGAGTAAGGATGAGGAGGGAGGGAGGGATAGCAGGAGAGGTTGGGGTGGGGATGGGAGGACAGCAGGTGGTGAGGCCAGCAGCTGCAGATCAGGCATGTTTTGATTTTTTCAATCATTTTTTCTCTTTTTTTTCCAGAAATTTAGAGCTTAACTTAAAGCTCCCATAGTATACTCCTTTTCAGCAAGTTCACATAGGCCACAGAGGTCCCAGAACAGTCAATTTGAAGTTTATTGCCTAAAAACCCAGTTTGTTCCTGGACTTCAGCCAGCCTGTAACTCACTCTTGTGAGCTGGACTGAGAATATGTTTCTGTCTCTGTGATAATGAACTGTGCCTGTCCACGCCTTCTTCACAACCCTCTCTGGAAGATGTTGTGATATGGCTCGTAGAAGTGCTGTGTTTCAGCCATACCAATTTGATCCAGAGGCTGAACCAGAAGGAGATGTTCTTGAAGGAATTCAAACTCTGCGGCTGCAGCAGGGCGTTTCAGAATGGCTAACTATGTTACCAACAGTAACTTACATTAGCTGCCATGCTAAAACCACATTCAACAGGCTACCACTCTAGGTAGGCCTATACAGTAAAGCAACATAACATGGTAAAACTCACAGCTCCCACATTTGTAGTTGGGTCACGGACAGTTGGTACCGATCCATGCTTTATCTTCAGATTCTTAGTGGAAACTGGCCCTCAGTGAGAAAGCAGTGTGCAGCACACACCTATAACATTTTAGGAGTTGTTGTGGGTACATTTCCATCAAAAATAAAATTAATCCACCGGGTCTTCAAAACCACAGACGAACAAGGAAGTAAAAACAGACTTCAGTGCTCGTTTGTGCAGCCAACAGCAAAACAATTGCCGTGCTTTGTGGGCACGTTCACGAGAAGTCTGGGAGTGTTGAGGGCGGTTTTGAATGTGAATAGCCTATATGTATGAATGTTGATTTGTTCACTCACAAAAATGCCTATAAATGGGATTTATATCTTGTTACTTGCGATGATTACCGTATACATGGTAGTCTCTCAAATGTTCTCATGGAAATGAGTGAAACGGACTCCAAGCCTGTCTGTTAGCTCCAGTCATAATGCTGCAGACTCCCATTCTTGCAGATTTTACGTGATGACAGTGAAGACGTCACAGACATTACGTACACCTGAAGTCTGCGAGGCTCAGTCTGCAAGTCCAGAGGGTGTAGATTTCGATTTGGCCTAACGTTTCTCTGGGGCGGTTTCACCAACCTGGAGGTGGTGTTATTGCCCTTTATGATGTCATGTAGGGCAAATCTCGAATCAGCCTGTTTGAGCACACATTTTCTGATAGGTGGAGAAAGCAAGAGAGGGAGATTATAGACTTCTCTCATTTCGGGGGGTTTTGTAGACATGCTGGGGACGCATATTATTGTTAGAAAACCTTTTTTTTTGCATAATATGGGACCTTTAAACTTATCCCAGTAGCATGACTTTATAGGTATATATATGTATATATATATATATATATATATATATATATATATATATATATGTAGCGTATGTATGCACCAATATAATGTAGCGTAACTACACTTTTAATGAAAATTTGCACTCGTTAATGAAGGGGCACCATCTCAGATTACTGAGAAAATTATCATTCTAGATTAAGTCTCGAAGAGACTTTAATTGAATGAAGTTGATCAGTCTCTTAGCTGAAAATCGTAAATTCTGATTTCATTGACCTCCAGTTCCCAAACAAAGAAATACACGGCAGAACCGATGGTAATTATACACAAACATTTATTAACTAACACTACAAACAAACAATAAACAACGATGACATAACAACAGACAGTGAATGAATGAATGAATGAATGAATGAATGAATGAATATAAACTAATTAACTGTGATCGTCACTGGAAGCAGCTGATAGAAAGATGATGAATTTAGAATCACTTTGGAATTGGAAGCCAATCATAATTTATAAATTCACCCGTTTAGCAGAAGGAAAATGATACTTGCGTAGCCCTTTGATGGAGAGAGAAGGCGGCCGCAGGATGTCCAGCTGTGATGATCTGCTGGATGAGTCGGATCAGGAACGCAGAGACAAGGAGGCACTTTGGTGTAGTCATGTTGTAAAAATGTAGTACAAACACTAAGAGTCGAAGCTCATAGAAGAAAATGTCCGTGCTGTTGCGTTATTAAAGTTAACTTAAGAAGTCTAACTTCAAGTTAATCATGGAAAAACACAGCTCACGAAAATATTAAGAACCCTTGTTGAAAGTTGCGCTGTGTAAAGAAAAAAAACTCTGTAAAGAGCTTTTGAAATAGCCTGTTAAGTAAAAATCTTGATTTAAGAAAAATGCTAAAAGAAACAGACCTTTAAAAGCCCCAAAACTTAGCCCTTAAAAGAAGTGAACCCTTGAACGAAAGAAAAAGCCTCTTAGAAAGTTTAATCAAAAGCCCCAGTTCTTAAAAAGTAAAAGCCCAAGTTGCATTCCAGTGACTTTCCTTTTATATAGAAAGTTTTTTGGAGCCAAATTCAAATCAGCATCTGACCAATCGTGGCTGTGTCCATCCCAGGGGGTGGTCTGAGCTTCACTGTCCAGGAGAGATCAGAGGCCAAATACCTTTAGAGCATACTTTAAGATTATTTCTTAAACATGCAAATTCGATTATTAATATCTATGATGATCACAGTTCTGAAATCTTACTAAATGTGTGATTAAAACGACACCAAACATGATATGTTTATCTCACATGGTTCCTGAGATAATAATAATAGAAGATAAGACACAAGAATAAACTTACAAATTGTAGACTTCTAGGCTACATGAAAGTAAACTATTAATGTAACTACAAATGTAAGCATATACATTCAATTATAAGAAAAATACAATTTAGCAGTATACATGCTGAGGATAAAAGTCTCTCTCTCGCTGTGTGTCTTTTATGGTGGTCCGTGACCGAGAGGAGGGGGTGTTGGTGTCTGGTGTTTGCATCTCAATAAACACTTCAGATTCAATGTGTTCTCCTTCCATGCTGGTCCTGATCAACCTGGTATCACAGAGTCCAGATGTTGGGAACATCACTCCAGAGATGTTGAATTCTTTGATTTTATTATTTAGAAGTGTTTAGTTCAAATCATCGAAGAGTTCTTTGTGTTAGGAGAAAAGCCATCTCCTTCTTCTCAGGAGATGTGTGGTTTTCCTCACAAATTGACACTTTTATGACCCTTATCAGATTCTGGTGCAGGAGGGGGCATCCTGTCGTCTCCAAAAAGGGGGTGATTTGGGTTAGCTGTCACCTGAAATGGTTTCTTACCCAAATTACGGCTCTGAGAAACAGTTTCTGGATTATCTGTGCGTTGACTCCCAATGTTCTGCTTGATAGCTTGGAATGTTCTGCTCCTTGGTACGCTACATATATATATATATATATATATATATATATATATATATATATTTCAAATTCCTCTGTCAAGCGTGCCATTTATGCACAATTTGATAAAATTACTAAAATTAAATGTATCTTAAGAGATTGCATTGGAAGTCCGAGAGAAATGCACTGTCAGTTTAGATTTTCAGTGTGTTTGTATTTTGCACTGCCTTCTGTTTTCCAGGCAATGAAATTCAGCGCAGCACTAAATCTCAATTTCTTGCCACAAATGGAACTTGGAGAACCTGTTAGTGTTCTGTATGAGGGATGACAGTGCTGTGAAATGTTGTGTTTGCTTCACACAGATGCCTCTACAGTGGTAACACATCTATATGCCGTTTACTCAGTGTGTGCATGTGTACATTTCTATGTTTCCATGTCACTATATTGTCTCAAACAACCAATATATAACCATTATGGTAAAAAAAGGAAGTACATGAGGAAATATGAGGCAGCTTGTTGCACAGATAATGATTTAAGCTGGGAATTTCACTGATTTTATTAACGTAATGTAATTTCTCTGTGTGTGTCTGAGTGCTAACTGCGATTTTCTGGTTTCTATTCTATCCCACGGCCATCACCACATCCCATTAGAGCTCTAATGGATTGACCCGGACAGGCCCGCTGCACATATTTCAAAAGAAAGAAAAAAAACATCGTAGCAGATACAACTTGAGATGTGCGGCTGAATTGTAAACAGTCTATTACTGAGGAAAGGTGAATAGTTAATTCCTCGGCCCATCCGGCAATTAGGATGTAGAAAATATATCCTCGGCGAAAACTTTGTGACTAATGAGTGCACAAAGGAGCAAACAGTGATGAGTCATTCCCCCTGAGCGGGGGCAGTAAAACATCACAGAGTAACAACATCAACAATCCACTGGCAGGATACTTTCTATACTTTCAAATAAAGGTGGGTGGGAGGCCTTTACAGTTTCATAATTTGGGCTTTTTGTTTTGTTCATTTTTTTAATACTTACTATTTCCCTGGTGGTCTTTGTGATTCCAAATTAAAGCTGTCAGTTTCAATGTGATCTGCTAATCACAGGTGCAGAGAGAGTCTTCTTCCTGAAGGGGGTGGGGACATAAGCAGCTATAGACACTGAAACAGCTGTTTACAACAGGGCTAAAGCCATGTTTTATACAGCAAAATAAACTATATCTGCAGTATTTTGAGCTCAAAAATTCACAGACACTTTCTGGGAACAGGTGAGATTTTAATTGATTTGTTGAAAAAAGGCACAATATGGGACCTTTAATAATTATATACTGCAATATTGCCAGTCACAAAACATTAAACATGCAATTTAGCTAAACCATTATCAATGCAATTAAACTTAAAGGTGGAAACAAACTAAAGCAACGGGGTCCCAACAGATAATTTTATTTGGTTAATTTGTCTCAATGAATGACTACAGTAAGTAAATGTAGTCACAACAGCTGGCTGAATTATAGCAGATTATGTTTATGATAATGTTTGAGTCATTAAATATAATTATGATAAATATTATTAGAATAAATATAATTCAAGAAGAAGAAGAAAACTAAATAAATCCAATTTCTGTGTTTACAAATACGTCCCAATTATAAGTTTATGGACAACTGAGTCTGTTTGATCTGTAGTTTCTTGCAAATTTAATAAGAAATCAGCTGAACCACGAAAAAAGCCTTTTGTTTTTGTTTTCCATCCACAATCATAGGAAAGGCTTCGGGCACACTGTGGGCTTTAGAAGCAGATTTGATTTTAAATATCACTGCAAATGTAAAATTCAACAGTAGCAGTCATTAGGAAGGCTGTGATATACACCCAGTGGCTATTTTACTAGGCACACCCGTGTAATCTAAGGCAATCCAGTGAACCGGCTCTGCTGAAAATTCAACTTTTATGAAGTTTCTGTTGACAAAAGGTGCCACAAAGATGATAGTTCTACTTTGTCTTTACTACTGATGGCACAAACATTTAAAAGTGAGCCTAATATTTTTTACCCCATCTCATGTATTAATGGGGTTTTCACATGTGACCTAACCTAATAAAGTGGCCTGTGAGTGTATGTGGCACATTGTGTGGAGCTCAGGGACTGGATTTCATGATGCTGCTGACACTAAACGCATCTGACAACTGGAGATGGATGCTGAATGCATGTGGTTAGATAATAGTAGCCACAAGGAAGCTGTGAGTTCAAATCCCAGAGGATGAAATAATGTCAAACTGTCACTTTCAGTGTTGTCATCTCTTGGAATTTCATTAGCTGCGAGGACGAAATTGTGGTTTCTAAACTCGCAAGATCAATAGTGGCTGTCAGGGTGAACAGTAACCAGAGGGTTGGTACAACTCTAACGTACGCAAAACCCGACGATCTATCAAGCATTTGAACTCGTCGGTGATTTCTCTCTTGTTTGTGTTCTGCTGTGTAGGTATGAGGATCTTGGTGACGCTGCTGCTGGACACCCTGCCCATGCTGGGAAATGTTCTCCTCCTCTGCTTCTTTGTCTTTTTCATCTTCGGCATTGTGGGGGTCCAGCTGTGGGCGGGACTGCTGCGCAACCGCTGCTTCCTGGAAGAGGACATAAGAACGTAAGGTTTTCAGCCTCGCCAAGGGGAACTTGCATTTCATTCATCTCATCGAGGATGGAAGAGAGCACGGCTGGCCCCAGGAAATGGTCTCTTCTGTCAAGTCTAGATTAGACTTATGAAAAGATGCATTTTGGAGGGGAAATAGGATCTGGTTCCAAATTGTTCTCAAACAAAAATGAGAGAAAAACTTTATAAGCAGAGTTAGAAGTTGCAGTCAGTTTTAATTTTCTATACTGCTGTCCACATTCCCCAGCACTAACTCCAGCTTGCACATCCGACTGAAGCGTCACGTTTCCTCAGCTCATTTAACACAAACACGATCTTTCCTTCTCAGCTCTGTTCTTTTCCGTCGCTCATTTTTCTTTACATCTTTGCTCCTTTTGCTGCCATTCTTGGTTGCACCCTCATTAGTCACCGCTGTGGCTTGTGTAGAGTTGTCATAGGGAGTAATTGTTAGCCACCGCATGCAACAAAAATGCATAAATCGTAGCTTGTTAGAGTAAGCAGGATGCATAGTGTCCTCAGGATGTGCCCACTGTATGGATTTCATATAGAGAGTGATGGAGATCCTGTGTTAACTGATATGTGTAAAAATAAACTTACTGAGTTACATCAAAAGCCTTCCTCTTCGCAAGTGATGGGGCTAGAAATTAGGCAAAATTTGAATCCAAAGACGACTAAATTATTCTAGAAAAGGTACAGCGGGCAAAGAATTTCAATTGGATGATGCAACGGACCAAAATAAACAACCCAGACATTATCAGCACAACGGAGAAATTAACAAACTGAACGTGACATTTCCAACTTTGTGGAAGGAAGCGATAAAATCCCAGAGTAAATGTAAAACTTATCTTCCTCAAACCAGCCCGTACTAAATGTCAGACCGTTGGGACCGACCTAAAACTGAGGAAAATCTTAACAAGATACAAACTCTCTCAACCTGAGACGGACGAAACTATGTGGTGCAGAAGAGAGATGAGCTGTCCAGAGAGACAGGAGACTTTTCTACATGAAAATATTACATATCCTGCCAACAGACAAGCATTCACTCCCTCCATAATTTAAAACTAATTCAACCACTGGTGATGAAACCATACAAAAGAAGAGCAACAAAAAACGTCCATAACCTCAGGAAGCAAACCGTGTAGCTTCCTTGAACTCATTCTGTTGATGTAATGGTACATTTTGTACCAGAGGTGATGTTGTTGAATCCTCTCTGACTGAAAGAGAGAAAAACAGACAGCAGATTAATATTTCATAATCAAGGCTGCTGTATCTCTCCTCACAGAACAGACAGTTTCCTGACCTCTGTCTGCAATAACACACATGAACACTCACAAACGTGCGTTACATATTTCCCCAATTAGGTTTTAGAATCACAATGAAGCTAACATTTACATCGACATGACTGTGATCACATATGTTAAATTCACATGAGTGCTTCTTTTGGTTAGAATTTCTTCTGCAGAATCTTGTAAACGTCTTTAACCCTCTGAACCTCAGTTTATAGACATTAGTCCTGTCACATTTTTATACTCACTGTGGGCTCATTTTTTTTACTGGAATATAAAATCCTGCACCTCGATAGAAACAGCAAAACTGTGAATAGGAGCAGTGAAACTTCCATCCATCCACTATCTGTGCACCACTTAATCCTCTGTAGGGTCACGGGGGGGCTGGAGCCTATTCCAGGCGACTCGGGCGAAGGCAGGGGACACTCTGGACAGGTCGCCAGTCTATCGTAGGGCAACAAATACAGACAGACAACCAGCACACTCATGTTCACTCCTACAGACAATTTTAGAATAATCAATTAACCTTAGCATGTTTTTGGACTGTAGAAGGAACCCGGTGAAAACCCACCCTGCACAGGGAGAACATGCAAACTCCACACAGAAAGATCCCAGGTGTCCTAACCGGGACGTGAACCGGGGATCTTCTAGCTGTGATGCTAACAACCAAGCCACCGTGCAGCCCCGAAGAGAAACTTAAAAATGTATTTTGTGTCTCATAAAAAGGAAAAAAAAACTTAATTTATTGCATTATTTATTTTACAAAAAATTAAAAAATCTGAAATCAGGATTTACAACAGTGTTACCAATACTACAAGAAATGGTAACTCTATATGCTATAGTTTAATTAATTTGTGTTTGTGTCTCCTCTCTGCTCCATCTATACACTGCCTGCAGTTCAGCCCAGTTAAGCTGAAAACACATGACTGCCAGTTCTACTGCAGGCACTAATTATGTTTTCGTTTGGCTGACAAGCACACAGTTTTTTGTTTTTTATAGAATCCTCTGAATGCAAATGGTTCATTTTTGGCATGTTTTTAAATTCGAAATGCAGAATAAAGTGACATCAATTGAATTATCAGCATTTAAACCATCGATTTGGTTGTTTTTTCGATGGAAAATCTTTCTACTTTTACAGTTTCTGCCTCTAAAATGGTGTAATTTGGGCAGTTCTTCAAAAACAGATAACATTCCTTTCAAACCAGCCGGCAGGTTTTTGAGTTCAGAGGGTTAAAGTCTACAACAAGCAGGCAGGAGTGAGGAAAGTAAACACTGAAGCCCTGGAAGGAAGGACATAAACAGGGGCAGCAACAGGCAGAAGCGTTACAAGACTAAAAAAGCATGTCACAAGTTGTGGGAACGCTGTGGGGATAAGGCAGAGGACGGTCAACAAAGGCTACCTGCTCCTGAATCGGTCCCTCCTCACCAGTGCTTCAAGAGCGAATGTCGCTCCACATAAGAGCACAGTCACTGTTGTGGAGAGCTCTAGTCCTTGGCATGAGTAGAAACAGCTGTCACCATGGATACCAACAGATGACTGGCTCACTGTTATGTGCTGATATTAAACAGAGGTTGATTATTTAATTGTAGTTGCTCTTGATTTGGTGAACATGATGTGCACGTATACAAATGATGAAGCGTGAACGTTTTTGAGACTTGTCGCAGGGAATCACAAATTGCAGTTGTTCCTCAAGGACGATCGGAAATCAGCAACAACTAAGAAGAAACTTTATGAGAGCTGAAATAGAAGCGGGTAGTTACAGTGTTTAACGTGCTCTATATGCTGCAGCTGGAGTTTTATGGGATTTTTGAGCCGCTGCTATCGTAAAACAGCAGGTGCCTCTACCCCATTATTATGCTGTTGGGAAGATGTTCTGATTAGAGTGGAAATCACTGATTGAAATGCTGTGGAAGAAGAGTACAGTAGCTCTGAGTGTAAATACAGTCTGACAATAATGCAGGAGCAGTGGAAAGTCATTGCTGTTGGTGTTTTTGAGGGGAAATTCAAAGAAAACATCTATCAAAAGATGTGTCCAGACCTAATAAGCTCATTATATCTAACCTCACTGATTACATTATGCTGTTTTTTTCACATCTAATCCAGGTTTCAGTATTGGAGCTCAACTTAAATGACACCATGTATGAATGTTTCTGATCCTGCTTCTTAATAATTGGCCCAACAGTACCATTAGAAAAACAATAAAATAATTTTTAATGCAAAAAGAGCTTAGAGCAACATTTTGTCCTGTTCTACGGACGCAAAAATGTTCTTTAATGTAAACTCTTTTTTTAGCAATGGTCATGAGTCAAAGTATATTTATAGTGGAGATAAGCTAAGCTAAGAAAAGACTTTATTAATCCTGGCTTAAATTCTCAGTCCAGATATTGCTCAGAAAACTAAATGACATGACATGAATTGCAGTGCCTAAAAGTAGAAAGCAAGAAGATATAAGTACGATACATTACTGAAAAATAACAAGTAAGCTCAAATATGGCTATAATAGGAAAGCAGAGAGTAATGCTGGCAATCGTACTTAGACAATAGTAATTTCACACATGGTAATGAAATAATGACATAAAATTTTGCACCTGTAAAATCTGATGAAAATGAAAATGAAATATTGCACATGTAATCAAAATGTGATACATAAAACTGAAATATTACACCTGAGAAATGAGGATAGGTGTAATTTAATCTATTCTGCATCATAACCATATAGCAAAAGTAAGCAAGCTCAGCATTGTTACTGTTTCAACATCGCTTTTGTTCTTCTTCCACCCAGAATGTACAACCTGTCTATAAACCCTTACTACATGTCTGAGGAGGGGGAAGACAGCCCGTTCATCTGCTCAGCTCCCCGGGAGAACGGGATGCTGCGCTGCCACGATGTGCCACCCTACACGGAGGGCAGAGCCGAGTGCTCATTGGCCGCCCCCCACCAAAGTTCAGCTCTGATCGGACCGTCCGCAGTGGAGAGCGGGGCCAACGTTAGCGGCTGCGTTAACTGGAACCAGTACTACAACGTCTGCCGCCCCGGGCAACTCAACCCTCACAAGGGAGCTGTCAACTTTGACAACATCGGCTACGCGTGGATAGCCATATTCCAGGTGAGGAGGGATGTATGTGCAGGTCTGGATGTGGAAGCAGGAGATGGAGGGTAGAATTTATTACTGTTCAGGATTATTTGTTAGCAAATTTGGCAAACTTGAACACCTTATTTATTCACATTGTTATCAAACTTTAAACTATTGTACATCTAACTAGCTAGTTGACTGTAGTATAACAGAACCAAAGGATTTAAAATGGACTTTATTAAAATGTTATCTGTCTTAATAGCTACAGACAGGTGACAAATTATAAGAAAAACCTGAAAAGCCTCTACTTTGACTCTGTTGTGTTGTGTTGGTCACTAGCTTGGGTTTAGGAAGGAAAAGTCTCTGTAATTCTGTACAAAGTTGCTCTGAGTGATGACCTTTATCCTGTGATGAAGTGTTTCTATCCAGATCAGAGTGGTCACTTATACCCCTTTTCCACCGAGCTGGTTCCAGGTCTAGTTTGGAGCCAGAGCCTGACTTAGCACCAGTTTTTTGTGTTTCCACCACCTAAGCACCGGCTCCAGGTGATAAAAACTGGCGCTTAGCAAGCACCAACTCTTTGCTGGGCCAGAGCAAAGCACCAAGTACGTCAGAGGCTGGGGGCGGGGTTATGGCGACCAATGATCAACAGTGGAAAGGGACACACAAGCGGTAATTTGTGTCCTTTTTCACCAAGACGTCTCTGGTCCGATCACAGAAGTATTGGAATGACTCCAATACTTCACGGAAGTTTTGCACAAACTGTTGCGCATTGAAATCCAGTACAATTGCGTCCCACCATTAGCACAATCACAGATGTACCCAGGCAACAGGCGACCTCCACCTCGCAATCAGCCTTTAGACCATTTATAAAGTTAAACATAGATATTATCATCAACTTATTGCGTTTGTTTAACTGCTATGTAATCGATGCGAGTGTATTCGTTTTACGGTGACACAGTGGCGTGGCTCCAACTTGGCTCCTTGCCAATGGAAAAGCAAACAGGTTCTTAGGAGGAACCAGATTTGAACCAACTAAGCACCAGCACCTGCACCGAACTAGCACCTGGTTCTTCTTGGTGGAAAAGGGGTAAGGATGACAGTCTCGCCATGCATAAGGAATGAGAGGTGACTGAATGGTTTGATTAATGTAAAATGATGAGAATCATATGCTGTGGCCTTCAGTCTTCAAGTCTCAACCCAATAGAACTCATATGGAAGATTCTGGACCAACATGAACACCAAGTCAGAATATATTTTGGAAGTATGGGGTTCCATTCCTCCAGTAGAGTCCTAGACCTTTGAAGAATCAATGCCAAGGTGCATTAAAGCTGTTCTGGAGGCACATCATGGCTCAACACCTTGCAAAGACACTTTGTACTGTTTTTTTCCCCCTTTATTTCATCACCCGTCTGTATCTCATTAGTTGCATAGTTCTGAAAAACTTCCTCTTCACATCTTCTCCTTGACCTGGAACAGAGTCTAAAGACAGTCATTTTTCAGAAACCAGGATAGATCCACTTTTAGAAAGCAGGAAGCTCACAATATCACTCCCAAGGTTCTGACTTTTTAAAGTTTCCTACAGTTGGCAGCATGCACTTAGGGAGAATATGCAAAATAGTTGAAGCTATTAGAAGGACTTGCTTGTGACCCTTTACTGAAGCAGAACAAAATACGTTGCACAGGTGTGTCTGTGTGTGTTTTCTGTAATTCTTTTCTATTTGAAGGAACACAGATTTAGTCTTCTTGTGAGGGCTCAGAGGCTTTGTTAGTTCACCTCCATTCCACACTTTCTGGTTTGGATAGCTCTTCATTTGGCAAGCTTGCATAGTTGTAATTGTATAAGAAGAGCTGTCATGCTTTGATAGCAGCAGAAAGGTGAGTTTCTTAAGAGTAAACCATCAAAGAGACGGCACTGTTGGAGAATGACACTAGCTGCTGTTCCATCATGAAGTCTTTTCAACAGAACAGGGATAAAGAGTCGATCAGATATGACAGAGTGGTTAAGATGCTGTTCTTCTGCATGCACACAATCAGTCATCAGTTAATTTCCTGCTGTGTTAACAATTCAGTCATTCCTCCCCTCAGACCGTCAGAGGGCATCTATCACGACCTGAAAGTCTTTTCCTCTCCACATGCTGCTCTCTCAAAATGTATTTTTCCTTTCCCCTCATGCTGGTTCCATCTCCCCAGGACACCGTGACAGGCCTATCACGGTCGCTGTGCTTTGTGTGTCTGTCTGGTCGTTGTGATAGGAATTTGAGCCCGCCTGTCCAGATAGATCTGTCTGTGTGTCTGAAAGGGGCTTTGAATATCGCAACATGGGTTTCTAAAAGAGAGTGTTACCTACAGATTACTGCAAACAGCACAAATGCTAAAAAGAAAGACGGAAACACACTAATCCCTGCCAGGTACTCGCAACTTTCCTGTGTGTGTGTGTGTGTGTGTGAGGTATCTGCTCACAGTTAGAGGATTTAAAGATTAGATTCTGCAGATGTTTTTTTTTTATTTCTTTTGGGGGAGTTTGGTGAACAGCACTGTGATTCTTAGGTGCAATTCGTTTTTCATCCAGGTATACGATGTGTCTGTGTCTGTCGGTGTGTGTGTTTACTTGTGTGCAGCCACAAACCCCTAATTTGTTTCTTTCACACACACACACAGGCATTCTCTGAATCTGGTGTGTCCTCCGGTAGATGCAAATTATAATGAGAAAAGTGAGTCAGTCATGTGTGGTGGTGCAGAAATTCAAATTAAAATGGTCTGATTTGGTTCTTCTGGTGTGAATCTGAAATCTGTTAACAGAAGTCAACATGCACGGAAGAGAGAATCCAATAGAATTTACTTAGTACTGCAGAGACATTTGTACCAGATGGTGTTATTTATTTGTAAAAGATCTGTAACAATGGGATTTTTTTCAATTAACCCTCTGAACCACGACAAGTTTCTGGGTGGTTTTTTTTGCTCCTGTTGCATTTTTAGTCACTGTCGGTTGATTTCCTGCTGCTATATAAAACAGTACCTCTATGGAAAGAGCACAAGAGCAGCTGAAAGTAGAGTTTATCATGGAAAGGTGTTACCAATATTTGGAAAAATAGTGACGCTATATACTAAAGATATTTTACTACTTACCTTTTTATTTTGTGTCCTTACTCCCAGCTGCTCTGTGTAAACACTGCCTGCAGTTCAGCCTAGTACAGGCAAAAAGTCTCTGTATTTTTGTTATGTGACTGTTTGTCAGAGCTTCATGACTAATGTCTTTAAAATTGAGATGAGGAGCACAGAATATTTTATATTTTACTAGATCTCTTTAGTTGAAATAGTTTATTTTTGCCAAATTTTCTCAATGAGACACATTTTATTTTTGATTAAATGTCACAATTTTCAGCTTCGATTTCGTTATTTTTAGCGACACAATGGTACGTCACAGACAGTTAGATCAAGAGCTGTTGTAAAGGTGAAAATCTAACAATTATTTCTGTTTTTACAGTTTCAGGCTTTGGTAAATAGTACAATTTTAACAATTTTAGATGACATGCCTTTCAAATCTGCTGGTGGGTTTTGTGGTTCACAGGGTTGAAAATGCCACACTGAGTGATCTCTTTGACAACATACTGATCACATTGTCAAAACCTGTAAATACCATATGGTAAGCATGTTAATCATTTCACAGAGTATTTGTTAACAGTTGGATGTAAGCATGAGTAGAATCAGAGCAAGAGTGAGAGAGATGAGACAGAAAAAGAAAGTTCTGCAAGAGGTGGATGCAGAGATGGAGGGAGAGAATCAAAGTGTGTTGAAAACTGAAATGAACGAGCTGTATTGAATGTTAAATGAGGTGGCTGGCTTGTTATCCTTTCTACAGCTTCATTCCTACAGTATCTGTAAATATAAAGAACATGAATTATACATTTCACAACAGGGTTTTGAAAACATTTCAGCCCATGACTCCAAATTGAGTTAATTCAGGGTTACCTTGGGATTCTTGCAAAGTGCAATGAACTGGAAATGCTTCACACTCAGTCCCAACCTCAGCCAGGCTTATGGCTTAATCGTGTCCCAACCAGGAGTATTACACCAGACATACCGCAATAATATTGTTTATTTCCTTTTTGATTTTACAGATACGTATAGATATCAATGGCAGTCTAATGTGGTCTGGTTTAGTTACAGTTAGAGTCCCAACATGGGAGTTTGCAACATTTTATAGATCAGATTTTCATTGCTGGAAGGGTTCATTCCAGAGTTTAATACATACAGAATGTGATAACAACAGATTTTATAGAGGAATGCCTCTGAAATCCAGTCCAGATCCAAAGATTTACGAAGCAATTAATGGACAGTAATACCAGTACTGACGCTTACTCAGCACTGGTATAAAAAAGCAAAGCTGAGAGTGAAGGATTGATAGCAGATGAAATGAAAGTGGAGAAAGTAAGTTAGATAAGGACATGCAAGATGAAGATAGGGAGAAGAGCAGTGGTGGAAGAAGAACCATTCAGATCCTTTATTAAAGTAAAAGTACCAATATAGCAATGACAAAATACTCCACTACAAGTCAGAGTCCTGCATGAAAACTCCTACTTAAGTGAAACTGCGTATTAGCTGCAAATTGTGGTTAAAGTATTAAAGCAGAAGTAGTCATTCGGTCCCTCTGATTGATGTATTGTCATATACCATCATTAGATTTATCAATGGGTCAACAGCATGTTACTGTTGTAGCTGCTAGTTTGAACTGAATTGTATATGCTGTTTGATATTGAAGGACACCAGATAAACCTGAAGGGTTGCAAGATTCTGTTTTTGGTTTCTGGGCTTTTTCTTTAGTGTTTGATTTTTGTTGAGATTTTGATGATGAGAACAGAAGAAAACACATGTATTGAAATGAAACCGTGAGAGAAGTTTAGAGGGAACAATGTCTATGTTCTGGAGTTGTTGTTAACAACTCACTGACATCTGAAATGTGAACCCGACTACATGCTGCTTTTTGATCTCAGTAGCCAAAAACATTGTGAACCACTGGTTTAATCTTTAACAGTCTATTGTATTTTGTTGTGCAGCTTCTTCATCTTCAAAGTAGCCAAAGCTGTCAGATACATTCAGTGGTGTAGAATGTTCAGTATTTCCCTCTCAAATGTACTGAAGTGAAAGTTTAAAATATCCATCCATCCATTATCTATACACCACTCAATCCTCTGTAGGGTCGCAGGGGGGTTGGAGCCTATCCCAGCTGACTTAGGGTGAAGGCAGGGGACATCCTGGACAGGGCTACACACATAGAGACAGAACCAACCAAGCACACTCACATTCACGCCTGTGGACAATTTATAATCACCAGTTAACCTCAGCATTTCTTTGGACTGTGGGAGGAAGCCAGAGAACCTGGTGAGAACCCACGCTGCACAGAGAGAACATGCAAACTCCACATAGAAAGACCCCAGGCCCAGGCCGGGAATCGAACCAGGGATCTTCTTAGCTAAAACAGTACTTAAGTGCAGTATTTGAGTAAGTGTGGAGAAGAGATACAGGATGACCAGAGGAGCAGAGGTATCTTCAGTTCATCAGTCCAATGTTCCTATCAAGCTGCAGGTTAATGAATTCTGACCCTGAACATACTTGAGCACACGTGTTCTGCTAAACTGTCCATTACGGCTCGAGAACAATGTGTTGGTTGAGTCATTTCCCAGTGACAGCTGAGTGCATGCTCTCTGCTCTTAATGCAAGTCATTAGCATGTATTACAGGACTTGAGAGTTTGCCAGTGATGTCTGATCTTGAAGATGAGTCAGTAGCAGATGAGGGGATTGATCCTCGGAGTCGGTGGATAATTTGTTCTGGTTACCACCTCTGTGTCCTGTCTTAGATAAACACTGTCAGCCTTCGTATAGTTAGAAAATGGCTTCGCAAGACATCAAGATTCATCAGATATGTGGAAGATATGTGCTTTTGTGTCTGATGTGCACAATTCAGATTCCTGATTAGCTGTATGAATGAGGCCTGTGTGGAAAATATCCCCGCATGGCCTGGCTGGATGTTTAAAAAAACTAAATTTATGCGTGTTCTGTCTCTTTCTGTGGAATACAAAATAGAGTGGGATTGTAGTTTTCAGGTGTGCATTTGCTCAGAAATGAGAATCCAGCTCTTCGGTTAATCTTCCAGAAGAGAGCGGATTAGTCTCCTCAGGATCTCTGTGTGTGTGTGTGTGCATAATGTGCATCCATGTTGTGTTTGTGCAGGATTTTTATATTCATACACAGACATGCATGCACGTGCCTTTTGGCATCTGTGTTTGTCTCATCTATACACTATTGTTGTTGTTGTGTGCGCGCTGGCACTTTGCGCTGTAATGTTTTATGCGAGCCGAGGTGTAAATGTTGAGGTGTGAGCGTATTATCGGCTCGGCTGGGCTCAGCCGCCGCTTTCAAGTCTCAACATCTCAACTGCTCATTAGCATAGTGGCTACATGAAAGAGCTGCGTCATCCCACTGGCACCGACGCGCACATGCATGAGAGGCTGGAGCGACACCGCAGACTTTCTTCAGAGGAGCAGCCATGAAAAAAAACAGAGCTGGAAATGTCTCTGGCTGCTGCATCCTTCTGAGTGTGTGTCTGTGAGCGCAGCCTTGTGCACGTGCGTGGGCGTGCTTGTCATATGTCTTTGGAAGAAAGAGTAATGGGCAGAGCTCTGAAGGAATGTTGTTTTTTTCTGCTTTGCTGTTCATTATAACTAAAAAGCTTCCTCTCTCTCTGTCTGTGTGTCTTTTTGCCATCAGGTCATCACACTGGAAGGATGGGTAGATATCATGTACTATGTCATGGACGCTCACTCCTTCTACAATTTTATATATTTTATACTGCTCATTATTGTAAGTACCACCTTTATTTACGTACTTTTTTTGCTGTACTTAATGTGTAGATGTTCTTCATAGGTCTCCGAAAGCATGTCCAAAAGTGGATTTAAAGAACAGTTATTCATTTGATTTGATCCTAAATGTATTGCACAGCCTGGGTCTTGTCATTCTTGGTGTTTCTTTCAGGCATAGTGGCTTTTTGCTTTGGTAACAACCATCTGTACATTCTGGAGCTGACCCCGAGCTGAGTTTTTCACAATTTCTCACTCCACTGAAGTCTAAATATGCTATTTACTTGTATTACATGACTCAATATTTCATATACATGATCTGATTTAGGCATCAACGAATAACCGATTTAATGAAAACCAGATTGAATTTAAAGACGCAACTAAACATACTAGCATGTTTTCCGATATGCAGCAGAATGAAAGCTTTCTTTTACATAACACGATGCAGAAAAAGATCCAAAAAGTCAACAGTACTGTCTGCAGCACATGTAGCAGAGTGTGTGTTGGAGCTGCGCAGACGATGGAGAGTCAAGCTTTGCCTTCACAGTCACCTATCATTTTCTCTTTTTTCTATAACTGTATCATTTATTTAAACATTATCTGTCAATACATCTATATCAGAATTCCCCATTCCCTAAAATCTGTAATGAACACAAAATTCCAGTATCAGTAGAGCTCTAGACAAGACCATTCTATCAGTAACACACATTCCTTTAATCCTTCTCCTCTTTATGAAGCTCTGCAATGTTGTGGTTTGAATGCCAGGCAAATATGTCACATATGTGTAACATAGGTGTTTTTGTGTACTTGCACCTCACTTCAACTGTGGAAAACCCAGAACAACCTTTCTATAGTTAACCACTGAACTCTGCTTGGAGCTGAAGTCTCCTCTGCTGAACCTCCTAGACATCTTCCCGCATATAATTTCACCCTCATCACATCGTTGTGGGGGTTCTCAAAGATCCCAGCTCAGGCTATATTTTACAATGCCGTATGAGCTGCCTGCCCGCCTGTCGTTTGAAGTAAAAATGCTTATTATGCATTCGGAAGAGGAGGAGAGGAAGAGAACAGGAGGGGGGAACGGGAGCGAGGATGGCCTACAAAAAGGACTGAAAGAAAGGCATCCATGTAGGAAGTGGGTGAGACAGAATGAAGACAAATGGAAGTGTGTGAAAAATACAAGTCAATAAACAGATGGAGGAAGTGCGCATCTAATTTCCTAACAGTAGGATACAGTAATGACATGTTAAATACAGATTGCATTATAGTGTTGATATATATTTCTAACTTCCTGCCAAAGCCGCCTCATTGGAACAAAATTCAGATTTCATTATTACCAAGTAAAAGTGAGTTTTGTCCTCCCAGCAACACAGGCTGCATCTTAATAATATATAAGCCATTATAATGAGTCTTGTTGACAGAACGTTTTATTGCACTTTTAACACCAGGAGGAGGGATAAAGTCAACAGCGAGTTGTTCCTTAAGTCAAATATTGATGAAGTAGCCACAGTGTTGAGTTTCTATTCCAGCAGCAGGGTCTCTTGCCACTCTATCAGCGCTTTCATAGGTCTGCCGGGGGGCTCCTGTGTCATTAGAAATCTGCGCTGCTGTGGTTTTATGAGGCCTGCTGCTCGAGCTGCTCTTTACCTCCCCAACCAGGTGGGCTCTTTCTTCATGATCAACTTGTGCCTCGTGGTCATCGCCACCCAGTTCTCCGAGACGAAGCAGAGGGAGAACGCCCTGATGAGGGAGCAGCGCGCTCGCTACATGTCCAACGACTCCACGCTCGCCAGCTACAGCGAGCCGGGCTCTTGCTACGAGGAGATGCTGCGCTACATTAGTCACCTTTACCGCAAGTTAACCCGCAGGCTGCAGAGGATATACTCTGGGTGGCACAGGTACGGCACAGACTGGGAACGTCCATTCAAACACAGGTGAAATTACATTGTGTAGTATTTGCAGATCCTCCTGTGGCTAAATACGCTTTGTTCCAAGCATTTAATAATTCAGTGGGCTGTGATAATTGTCTATTTTACTGAACTGCATCATCAGCCTGCAAAACTGTTGCATCCCCAGAGATGTGTTCCAATGCAGATATTCACAAACACAAGCAGAATAAATATTGCAACCTCTTATTAATCTGTAAGCTCCACCTTCTCTATTCATGTTCAGTTATTATTTCTTCTCTCTTGTCCTTTGAACAGTAAACGGCGTAAAAAGGTGAACCCCAATGGCAGCGGGGGAGGCAGCAACGGTGGCGGCAATGGACACGGCCACAGTTCGAGCAGAGGTTGCGGAGGCTCGTGCCCGGGTAACGCGCTGTGGTTGAGGCCGATCCATAACCTCCTGCAGCACCATCAGCACCAGCACTGTCGCCTCAGCAACGGCGGGCAGCACACCATCAGCGTGGCGACCGCTGAGCACACGGACAGGGGAGGACACATGGGAGGAGGGGAGGAACTGGAGATGAAGTCGCTCTCCGTTCGGAGAGGGAGCGCCAATGGGAATAGCAGCGACAGCCCGACCGTGGTCACCCAGGGCATGGGGGCGCTACTGGGGCGGCTCAACGGGGGGATGAACTACCCGACCATCCTGCCGTCGTTCGTGTGCAGCTACAGCAGCAAGACGCCGCCTCCCCACTCAAAACAGTGTGGGCCCAGTCCAGAGCAGCATCCGCCGAACCACCCAGCGTCTGAACACACAGAGACGCTGAACAAGCTTTACCAGCTCATGGGGCAGCACAGTAAGAAAACAAACACAGACACAAAGATCATAAGCTGCAGAAAAATTAAAAAAAAACATGCATGCAAAACTTCCCACATCACCTGCCGGTTCCTGAAGGGAGTCTTTTAAATTTTAAATTAGGAGTTTGCTGTTCACCATCAGTCATTTCCTGATCTTAAAATCACAATTTTGATGACTGAGAGGAGGCTGAGTCAGCCTAAGCCCTTAAGCCCGAGGCTATTTTTTGAAATTTCCACTCGATTATTCAAGCAGAAATTTCCCCAGATGTGTAGCCCGTAACAGATAAACTGTAAAAACGAACAAGAATATGGATAAGAGTCGCCAGTGAGACACTTACACAAATACAATTCGTCTTTGCATCTTTCTTTATCGCCGGGCCGGAGCGGGATTTGAAGAGCGAAAATTGGCCTTTTTACTTTAAAATGGAGAGTACTTAACAGCCTTCTAACAATAGCTCAGCAAGCACTGTTATTATTGATCCCCCTTTTGATATTCTCAACTCAAACTCTACCAAATTTGATGCAAAGGCAATGGAGCACAGCAAGTGTTGCATCTATTTTAGTTGCAGTGCTACTAGTCACTGCAAAGTAAATGGGCCTCCAGGGTAGAAGAGGTTGAAAAAGCAGCGACCACCTCCACACAGGCTGAAAACTTGAGCCAAAGAAAGCATCTTTAAACTTTATAGTCCTTTTAATCTTCTCATCTTAGTGGGTACAGCAATTTCCATTTGTTTGTTTTGCTTTCTTCTTTCACTTCATGTGCTTCACCGTCCTTTAATCCTCCTTCATATTCTGTAGTTGATGCTTCCGACTTCCCCTGAGATCCATTATAGCATCGTCATGACGCTCACTTTCAAGTCCTGTCGCCATCTTCATTCATTGCTCTTTCTTTCTCCGCGTACCTGTGTCCTCTTCCCCGAGCCTGACCTGAGTTTGCCTGTAGCTACGTCTGCTGCTGTGTGTGTGTGTGTGTGTGTGTGTTACAGGCAGCACTTAGGGTCCTGACAGGAAATCTATGTCTCGTGTTACAGTCATCAGTGCAGAGAGGTGGATAAAGGTGGAGGATCGAGTGAACCGCCGTGGTGTTTGGGGAGCAGCGCAGAAACAGAGAGAGAGAGAGAGAGGAAAAAGTAGGCTGAGGTGAAGCAATGCAAACAAAAATATGGGCGTGCAATTCTGGAAAACGTGGAAGATGAAAGACGAAAGTGAGGCGTAAGGTATGAAAGATTTAAGATTTAGGGGAAGAGAGAGGGAGGCATAGAGAGAAAAATAAATGAGATCGATAAAAAGAAAGAGGGAGCAGGGTGGGGAGGGGGTCAGCAAGACGAAGGCGGAGAAAGAACAGACAGAAAAGAGACAAAACGTGAAGTAGAAACTCGCATCAGATTGATCGACTTGTCTGCTCTGTTCAAATGGGGCGAAGCTGGCGACGTGCTGACACTCAAGCATAATGAAATGCACACGAATCGCTTGTTGAAGTGAAGAGTGGCTGTGACATGGGATGAATTAGCGAAAGACAGTGATGAGGAAGAGGCATGACGAAGCTAGAAAAGAGTGGGAAACAGTCGATACTGCTCTGAATCCTTTGGAGTGTAACACCTCACCTCGGCGTCTCCTCTAAAGATCGCGCGTTCAGTCGGTTTCAATGACATTTCTGGATTCTAAATGTCTGCTCTAAACTTTGTCAGACGAGTCGATCTCTGCTAAACCTTGTTTTTGGTTAAACGGCCCCTTTATTCTTTAAAAGCTCCCATGTTCTCGAGAAGATTTTTCAAGTCTCTCGAATCTAATTTTAGTGTAAATGTAATCAAGTTTAACCTAATGCAATATAAGGTAATGCAGGATTGGATGAGCTGTTTTTTTTTCCAGACAATTATTTCCTCCCCTGAAGGAATCTGCTAAAAGAATTTGTGAGAATGCAAACAGTCTGTCAAAGATCGGAGTCAGGACGAGGCAGGGGAATTTATTTACAGCACCGATCTTTAAGAGATTATAAAAGACAATGAAATACGATGACAGCTCCAACAGCCGGGGTTTTTATAGCTTGAGGTGCGAGACGTCTTCGTAAACAACTTTATGTGCCGTCGAAGCTTCTTTTGAAGAGCTGATGTCTTCCGGAAGTCAAGCGTTCTGTTGGTTTTCGGCTGCGCTTTGCAGTTTCCTCTGTTCTGTGTTTTTTTTTTTTTTTTTTGGAAAAAGGCTACAGTCAGAGAACAGAGGGTGAAAAGAGGCAGCAGGGATCTGAAACGGTGGGCGAGCTTACAGTACTCACCGTGGAAACTAGCGTGCATCGGCTCTCTGCTGGATGAAGGACAACCCTTCAGCGATGCATGCAGAATCTCACTCATGTTATGTCCTCGCACTGCACCGTCTCACTCTGGTCTTCTGTTGTGCTGATAAAAATCACCCATTGAGCCTAATAGAAATGTTGATACCTTCAATTATCCTCCACTCACAGCAATAACCTTAATGATTTGCGTTCACTGCAGAGTATTTAACCGTCTGTGCCTCGTCTTTTACGGCTACATACAGACTTGGATACTTCAGGTAGAACTCAGGGGTGAAAAAAATACGTTCTCCTCTCTACATCTTGCCTTAAAGACACTAGAATGTAGCATTAGTAAAACATAACGCCGTCCAGGATGGGATTAGCTGTTTTAAAATGGGATGGTCAGACGTTTTAAAGAGGGATAGAGTTCCGTCTGGAAAGGTTTTCTGTCTCATTTGGCTGCAGGTAAGGAAGAATATGAAGAGAGAAAATGCATGTCTTATCGACTGTTCCACAAATACAACCTAAAATCAAACTTGTCTAAGCTCATCAACAGCTTTGACTTTTGTCTGTTCAGTGCACAAGATGTCCTTCGTACTGCAGGAAGGTCCGACTGACTCACCTCCTGTCAGCTCAAGCCCTTTTCTTTGGCTTCGTATTGCTCAGATCTCTTGTTTCATACTGGTTCTTGTAAATCCTGTCACAGATTTATCTACAGTTTGCTTAAATCATCCCATGAAATCACCCCACTGATGCAGCAGCAGTCAGGCTCTAATGCAAATCTGTAATTTTAAGTTTGTGCAAAAAAACTAAACGAGAAGTTGACACAGCATTTCAGTCTGCAAAGGAGACAACCAGTTTGTTCATTAACTGCAATTTGCTGCATTGATTTACACGTGTAAAATCAGGATCCACCATTTTAATCATAAACTTCACAGTTAAAAATCTAATTTTGTTATGTTTTATTTTACTTTTTTCAAATAAATGATATATACATAAGAAAGATTACAAAAATAAACAGAATTTATAAAACTGTATTATGTAAAACCATAAAACTTCCATTTTTCAAATTAAAAAAAGAAATTCACATTAAAATAATTGTTCATTTAAAAATAACTGCACACAGTTAGATCTCTTACTTGGCTTGATCTAAAATTAGCAGTAGATTCATGCAATTTAAGAGTGAAATATTAGTTTTGCAACAGTACTTTGACATTTCTTACAAGAATATTTGTACAAAAGTATTCAGTAAAGCGAAACTAATGATTTATAACTAATATTACGCCTGACTATTTGCATTATTGCATAAATTAACTGTGTTTACAGGCCATTTCTTCTTTTTTCCACATGTAAATATCCTTCTTTGAATATTAAAGAGCAACCACCCAAAAATCACATATGCTCTCATGTAACATTAAGGCTAGAACCTCTATTATAATTACTTTTTATTTTATTAGATGGTTATTTTCTGTTATTTTACAGTGTTTTAGGGCCTCAGCTGTTGCAATATTGCCTTATTTTGTACGTTTGTGACGTTACCTTCCTATGTACACAAATATCATCAGATTTGTGAAATAAAGTCAAGTGAAAGTGATGAAACATGAAGTGGATGAAACATGTTTACACATCTCAGTAAAGCCAGAGAGACAACAGCAGCACATGAAGACAGCCAGGAACGACCCTCCTGCAGTGTCTGACCCTGTCCACTCATTTCCCCCCCTGCAGGCCGTCAGAGGCTGCTGTACCAGCTGGCAGGCGTGGTGCCCAGCCCCCTGCTCCTGGAGCTGCTCAGCTGCCCTCTGTGCGCCCGCAGCCTGGAGACTCTGGAGCTGGAACTGGGCGACCTGGAGGGAGGCAAGGGTGAGGCGGACGGACTGCACGACTTCCCCCAGGTCAGGACGGACGGACGGACGGCGGTGCACTAATGATGATGATGACGCTAGATGATGAATTTGAGGAAGTGTGGATCTGACGTGAACATAAACAAAACTGTGCCTGCTAGTCTTGGCGTTTACTCAATTAATCACATATAATATTCGTATTTTTACTAATTGTTTTGTGCATTCTTTTAAAACTACAGTAAATACGAAACATTACTTACAAACTCGTCCCTCCAGGGGGGAGACCTGAGAGGAGGCAGAGGTCGCCGGCGCCCCAGAGTTGTGGAGTACAAAAATGGAGCCGTCCAGGCCTGGATAGACTTCAGGGACAAACTGAGGAGGATTGTGGAGAGTAAATACTTCAACCGAGGGATCATGATCGCCATCCTCGTCAATACTCTCAGCATGGGGATCGAGTACCACGAGCAGGTGAGAGTCTGCTGCAGGTGTTTCTGTAAATATGGGAACTTGAATAGTTTAGATCAGCCAAGAGGTTTTTGGGTGACCTTCATAAATAAATAAGATGTGTGAAAATGGCATTTGGTTGTCTGGGAGTCTGAAAGAGAGGGAATGAGGAGGCAGGGTGGACAAGGGTGAGGGGAAAGAAAGGGGGTGAGTGGAGGAGCAGCACCCAATCTCATCCTCTTTCTGTCTCCCCGTCTCACACTCGCAGCTTCTGTTTCCAGTTTAGCCTCCGAAACCAACATCTGGGAAGTTTTGGTCTAATAATTCCCCTCCCCTCCCCCGTTCCCTTCCCTCCACTTGCGCAGACACATTCATTTACTGAGTTTTCACACCCAAGCAAGTATGTGGCATATGCACACACACGCACACAACCTTTTCATTTCCCATCAGGCGGGGGAGAGATGGATAAAACCCGAAGAAAAGATTCTTGTGCAGGCACACGGTCCATTCCTTCCCTCCTCTCCTCTCTCTTTGTCTCTCCCTGCCTCCCTCTCCTCTAATTCCCTCTCCAGGGGATGTGTGTGTGTGTTTCTATCTTTGTGGTATAAACATAAGGAGCGACTGGAAGAGCCATGGCCTTTTTAGGGCAACACCACACACACACACACACACATAGACTGAAGTGTTATGCACAAGATCCTCCTCCCCTCAGTACTCATCATCCCCCATATGTGACACCTAGCCAAACTTCATGAGACTATGAGTGTAAATGTGTGTGAAGAGGTGGATGAGCGTGGGAGGCATAGTGCAGACTGCAGAGGGAGAGACAGGAAGAGAGAAAGCGGGAGGTGATCGATGCTTGTTTTGGCTGCGTTTAGACTGATTCCAGTTTTGGAAATAGACTGCTATTATCCAGACTGTGCGAAAGTAAAAGCCGGCATGTAAACCGACTTTCACCTAGCTGTCTGTCTGGCCGTTCAGATCAGATACTTAACTGTTTTTAACTTTGCGACATTACGCCCAGAGTACTGTTAGTAGTAGTGAAAATGTGACTCAGGGTTTCAAAATGCAACTAGATAGTGTTACTTAACAACAAAAAAAACATGTAGGTAGTTCAACAGTGACGCATCCAACTTGATAACTCACAAAAAAAACCCAGCGTGGATGGTAAATCCCTGAGATGCAGGCTAATTATAACCTTTTCTTGGAGTTTGTGTATTGAAAGCAAACACAACAAAATACAAAAGAACCCCCACTAAACTCTTAAGGCGAGTTTTGAAAAGTCAAACAGATCAGATTTTGCTACTCCATTAATTAGAGCTGCAGTCAACCAAAGAAAATCTTGGTCAAATAAAGTGGCACTTCCAGTTTAAGCAGTTGACTGGTTGCAAGGAAAACATAAGTGCTCCCTACCTGCTCGTCATGTTAGACTAAATGAATTCCAAATAAACTAGTAATTGCAGCATATTAAATCATTGTAACTTGGTTATTTAATTTGACAATTCCCATTGTAATATAATTTTTTCTGATTTGATGAGAGGAGGAGGCTTCACATTCAGCTTGATCTGAGTGTAGCTGCTCCTTCTGGTAGATGTTGGAGCTGATGAGACGTGATTCATGGAGCAAATACATCGAAATTTCAAGCGTTAAATACAAAACTTGGTAGCCACTTTAGTTGGTATTTGCAGTTGAATTCTTGCCCATCCATATTAATTCCAATCAGTTTAGTCGCCTGTCATAGTTTTGCTCACTTTGGACCAATTTTGTGCTGCAATATAAAGTCCTGCACCTCCATGAAAATGCCACAACTATGGCTATAAAGAGTGAGAACTGAAAGATCTTTTATGCAATAAAGCACAAAAATGAGTCGTCATGCACACCATGTTTCCAGATATCAACAGCTGTTACTAATACTGGAAAAAAATGGCGACTCTACATATTAAAGATATTTTACTTCCCTATATTTTAAAGTGTTGACATACTTTTCTCCTATGTAATCTATGTAAACACTGCCTGCAGTTCAGTCCATGTGACTTGTTGATCACAGATGTGACATTCATAGCTTGTCATTTGTGATGAGGAGCGCAGATTTTTTTATTTACAGAGTCGAGTGAATGCAAAGACTTTGTGTTTTGGCAAAGTTTTAAACGTGGAATGTAAAATATAGTCATTGTGAGGAAATATCACCATTTTACCTGTTTTCAGATGCAGATGAGCAGTTCAAAGACCACTGGAAAGTTGGAAATCTTACATTTTTCTCCTGTTTTCACGGCTTCTATCTCTGATATCGGTGTGATTTTGGTATTGTTTCAAGATAACATGGGTTTTAAAGCCACCAATGAGTTGTTGACACCAAACTAATTGACACCGTATCAAAGAGGATACTTGTGGATTATTGGATTAATGGATTTAATCCTGGAGGGCTATTGATGTAGCACTTTTCTCCTTATGAAAGTAACACTGGCTGTCTGATCAATGAGAAATTCAACCTGTAAGCTACACCCCTATTTATCGATCTCACCCTATAATGTGACCTCCACATGTGACACAGGAAAAAACAGTCTTCAGATGTCTTCATTGGCATGTGATGGGTAGATTAAACATCACATAGTAAATACTATTTTTAAAAAAACTCTTCACATCTTCCCCCTAATTATTGTTCATATATAAGGATGTGGCCTGTAATCTAAAACACATGCTGGATGCTGAGATATACAGCATGACTTAGTCCATTCTGTTGCATTCTATGTTTCCAGGATTGTTTTTATTTGCCAGCTCCCTGCTTTATAATCAAGGTTATTCCTCTGCCCTGCTTTGCCAGATGAGCTGTGTTCGTGTGTGTGCAGGTTTCTGCCTCTTTGTGGGTTTTTTTGTCCTCGTGTTTTTAAGGGCAAGGTCATGAGCAGAGCTGTGTCTGAAATTCTAAATGCTCGAAATGTCTCCTTGTGGGCACTGACACAATATTTAATTATGATTGATCGCTTTGTCTATCAAATGTAATGATGCTAACGGAGAACTAAGTCTAAAGGAATAATTCTGGATGCTCACTTGGGGACATATTTTATTACATAAACTGGATTGACATATGGTTGAGAGCTCCTTATTATTTTGAAACCACTCAGTTGCTAATGATCGTGACAATCTGAAGCTGCTATGATGCTGTAAAAGTGCATTGTGGGATGATGCTGACGACTCAAGGGCACCTTGGTAGGATTTATTAATGCATTTTCATGTGTTATTTCTTTATTATACTCCTGGACTTAAAAATCTGCTTTTGCACAGCAGCTCCTTTCACCTGTTTGTGCATAACTCTACCATCAACCAGAAGCAGGATTCAGTTCTGTTAAAAAAACACATAGAAAACACTCAAGTCAGCTTTGTACTCTTCGCTGTTTTGCACTGCTTAACCACCCATATTGCAACAGACTGTACAGTAAATGTAAAAATATATTTGTTATCCTGGCAGGCGTAAAATCTGCCATCCGCAGTATGCGCTTTAATTTCTCTGGTGTAAAGACAGCGAGCCTCCAAGGTAACGAAAACGCCAGCTAGTCCTCTGTTAAATAATAATCGAGCATTGTGTGTGCTGAAGAGAAAAGAGCTGGCTGAGAGCTCCTTTAAAACTTTACTGAGGTGCTTTAAAGCTTGGCTAGTCAATCAAAGTGGACAAGCGGCCATGACGGTCGCTCTGTTGTCTGTCCAGCTCCTGTTTAAAACAATCTGGCACCACGCAGGACGCCGCAACTCGTGCTCGAGTCCCCTGGCGTTACTTCTGCGTCCCTTTTTTAAAAAAATTTTTGCTCGGTGCAAAGCTGCTTCACGACTGTCCCAATTAACTCAGAAGCTCATCAGCCGAAAATAGTAAGCACAGGAGAGGAAACTTGCTGTGTGCTTTAGATTACACAACTAGTTCTGCTCTGTAGGTGCTGTGAACTCCACAGTCAGCAACCCAGTTCATATAGACAGCAAAGTCACAGTTATACCAGCAGCAAACATTTCAACTACTGTCAAACTAGTACTATAATATAAGAAGCTGCTGAGCGGGCTGGAATTATATTGACTCATTCAAACACTCTCTTTCATGCAGGTCAGCAAAGCAATGCATTAGCCCAGTTCTGTCCAACTGGCATTTTTACTTGTGTGTGTGTGTCTGTTTTAAACACTCCAGTGTAATACTGGAACATTTATCAATACAGTGGATCATGCATTCGCTCAGCAAATGCTCACATGTGCATCAGATTGCTGGAGATGCATAGTGTTGTGTGAAATAGTAAAACCGCACTGTAAAAATCCTCCGTTGCACTCCAGATTTAACTATGTTAAAAGCGCAGAAGCATTAGTGTGTTTAAAGCGGGTAGTAACTGTCACATTAATGTAATCGAGTAAAAGGTCCTCTCAGCTCTGCTCTCATAGGAGAATAATGTGATTTAAAATGGAAATACTCAGCCGAAGAGCCTCAAAGATGTACTTAAAAACTATACTTGAGCCAGTATACTTAGTTCATTTCTACCAGTTGAGCTTTTCAGTATGAAAAAAAAAACTTCTAGTCTTAAAATGTGGCTGTAAAAGGATTGCAGTTCGCATAGATGCTGTTATATGTATGTCTGTGCGTTTGGGGTGGAGTGAGGTGAGGTGAGGAGTGTTCTGTAGTATGGCGCCCTCTATCTGTAATCTTGGTTATAATCTCAGCAGCTGCAAAAATTGTGATTTTAATCATACACTTGACATGTATGGCATCAGTGTTTGATTACGCTGCCTGGATTATCATAAATATCATATAAAGCCGTAATATTTATTTAGAATAATCGAGCTGGAGTTCAGACTTCAGATGATTTGCAAGAGCATGTTCTTTTATCTCATAAATTTGAGCTGTATCAAACACATCCTACATGCATAATATGCTCTGTGATCTCCATCCAGTAAACACTACATCTAAACTGGATGCTTCCTCAGGATACCGATGGAAACAGCAAAACCCAGGATAATAGTGGGATTTTATACATAAATCATGTTGGTGTTAGTCAAGAATATATTCTGCCTGCGTTTATCTGCCGTGGGCAAGGGCATAAAACAGGCTGTTGGCCTATTACTTGTTCAACCCCACACAAAAAGAGCCGCAATTACTTTTAATGAGTCTTCCTTGTGTGACACGAGGAGAAAATTCTGGATCACAGGCTAAAGGGCTTTACAAACTGCGCGGCAGAATATGGAGTTTAAGAATTTATGGTTTAGAACAGATTCAGTCAGCCGGGGATCATAATTATTCAGTGCATGTGGATCCTGGGATTGCACAAAGCTTGTTACCAAGGAATCATGATGCGGTACAAGGAGAAAAATGGAACATGAAACGCAAGAAGGGAAAAGAGAATGTGATATAAGGAGAGGAGAGAGCGGGAGACGGAGCGTTTTTCAGAGCATTTAGTGTCGGTGGAGGAGCATGATATGAGATTACAGCCAGTGCGCATATAGATCTCATGTTTTTTTTTAATCAAAAGATAATTTTATGCTCATTTAACAGGAGAACTTTTTGCAGACTTTTACGCAAGTGTCACATTTTATATCTTCTTAAGTGGTTTGACTAATTTTTCCAGGTGAGAAAAACACATTATGAAACAGTGAGTCAGCAAGCCCTTTTTTTTTTTCCTTCAAGCAAGCGATACAGTTATAGCTGTATGGATGGATGCTGGCATGTGATGTATTTGGCAGGTGGACTCTATGTCACATTTTTTTAATGACTTCAGCACATTTGGATCACTGATTCAGCTCAGGCCAAGCTGTTTCAATAAAGGGAAGTTGTGGATGTGGTCCCGTAATGCGTTTACCAGAGCCCAAAATTGCAACATTTTTCATAAAAAGGGGCCCGGCTACATGCTTTATGAGAGGGCGCCTCGGTTAAATCTTTGCTGGATCACTGAGTGTAATGGGAGGTAAGTGGAGTAGATCAGCACTGATTGATTGGTGCTGTTGGTCCCATTTGATTGATTGGGCCTGACTGCGGCGTTGAACTTGATTGATAATGTCTCGCCTCGGGGCACTAAGACCAAAAAGGTTTTACAGCTCTGGGATAATAGAGTGGAGATATTAACTCCTGTTTTCTTTCCTTCTTTCCTGCCTCCTGTCCTGCCCTCTGTGCTCCCTACTTTTCTCTCACTTTCTCCGCCTGCAGCCAGAAGAATTGACCGATGTGCTGGAGATCAGTAACATCGTTTTCACCAGTATGTTTGTGCTGGAGATGGGCTTCATGCTGCTGGCTTTCGGCCTGTTTGGATACATCAGGAACCCATACAACATCTTCGACAGCATCATTGTTATCATCAGGTAATGTCTTGCTGCCTCGTCTTTGTCAGAAAGCGTTTGCCGTCTTTAAAAGTCAAGGCTGAAATCATGGCTCCAGTCAAATTAGATTTCACGAAGCAGACATCGACTTGGAGCCACGTCCTGCTCTGATTCCCTCTGCAGCTTGTCAGTCATGAGGTTTGGAGTGTCGGGTTCAGTGTTGCAGCTTCTGTCTTTACAATAGATTGGCAAAGTCATGATCCATCACACTTTGCTTGCTGCCTCAGCAGTGCCTTATTCTGACAGGAGTCGGGGTTTGCTCTATGGCTGTAATTTAGTTTGGGACCTTTTAAGATCCCATTTTGACTTATTGATGGAAAATTACCCTCATAATCACTAAATTAAGACTAAAAACATACTATACTGCAGTCTGTTTCTCTGTTTTCCATGAGCAGCATGATGTTAATACAGATAGAGGCGGTCCATGACATTTTAAGGATCAAGGATTTTGCTGTTTCTGGTTCTCAGTGTGTGGGAGATAATCGGTCAATCGGATGGCGGGCTGTCAGTCCTGCGAACGTTTCGTCTGCTCCGAGTCCTGAAGCTCGTTCGCTTCCTGCCGGCCCTGAGGAGACAACTGGTGGTGCTGATGAAGACCATGGACAACGTGGCCACCTTCTGCATGCTGCTGATGCTTTTCATCTTCACTTTCAGGTATAAGCACAGAGCACACGCAGCCCTGTCGGCATGTTTATCTTTGAAGTTCTCCGTCAGGAAAGCATAAATGCACATTTTCTGTTCTGTTTGCATTTTCCTGTTTCCCTGCAGCATACTGGGCATGCATCTGTTTGGTTGTAAGTTCAGTCTTCAAACGGAGAATGGAGACACCATCCCTGACCGCAAGAACTTTGACACTCTTCTCTGGGCCATCGTCACTGTATTCCAGGTGGGTTTATAGATTTCTAATCCACAGATCGTCCCTGTAGTCGTGGTTACTTTTTGGTTTGCACTGCACTGTTCTGTTTGGTATTGCTAGTCTACAAATCCCCCCCCCCAGTCAAATTAACTTGACCAGATCATACCGATAATGACTTCAGTGAATCTTACACCATGATCAAATCACATGTACTATAGAAACCTGACCACAGACCATTTCAAGAGATGGGAGAAGAGACAAGTATAACCTCATGACCTCTAAAAAAATTGCTAAGGGAGGCATTTGATGAGATAGAGAGAGGCTTCTTAACTGAATGTGCTGTCAGGAGGTGCAGTCCACTCTCCACATCACTGAGAACTGATGGTCTGACACCCAATCCAAGCCCATAAGCCAAGTTAAATAAAAAACACCCAGCACATGTCCAGATCAATCATGTAATAGGTTTTATTGACAGCAGATAAAGTCGGGCGCACTGTCCGGAGCAGAGCACAGCGCATTTAAAAGTACAGATGACTTGAGTTTCTTTCTCCATTCCTTCAATATTTACTGTATTCTGTACTAGAAATGTTACTGGTTGTTTGTCAGAAGTTTTTGGAAGTGTTTTCGTAAGGAGACGGATATGTAGCTGGCTTCCCTTTAATTGAGATCTCAAACGTGCAACTTGCTGCTTTTTATTCTAACAATATAGAGTCAGAAAAATGAGAGAACAAGGCTGCACAATTAACCAAACGCTAATTACAATCGTGATTTTGGCTTCCTACAGTTGAATTGATGTGATCACCTGCAATATTGACCTATTCACTTAGAATACTCCACTAATAGAACAACCCATGTAGATAAAATCACTGGATATCTTTTTATTATATCATCTTTTGTCACTCTTTTGAAAGTAAGTTGTGTCGAAGTTGTTTGTCGTGTAATAATGAACTGGGGAGACTAGAGGCTTCTCTGTGCACAGCCACTGAGCTAGCATCTAGCATAGCCTACATGTCAGGTGTTTAGGCAACACTGTTAAATTATAGTCGGTTAATAAGTAGATGTTCAGCAACTGAGGCGCTTTGTGTACAATTTTATGCATGTTTTGCCTCCAGGAGATGCACTGAATTCATGCAACAAGCTTTATTTTATGTATTTTTGTATGCAAAGATTTCTACATTAGCACTAATGGAGCACTCGAAGTGAAAGTAGTGCTCAGTTTGTTCAAATGTGAAGGTGCTATAAACACATGTTGTCCCTAAAATCAGTGATTAACAAGGAAAATCTCAGTATTAATCAAAATAATTGTGATTTTAGCAATGAGTGTGCAGCCTTAACATAGAGTACCACATCCTTCTTACAGTATACCTGCAAGAATACACCAGAGAGTGTTTGTGTGCACTTGAGTGTGCTTCGGTGTGTACTTGTGCCGAGCTTCTGCTCTTAGTCAAATGCTCTGAGATGTGAAATTCTGCTTATTTCCACCCACAATCTCTCTCTCCCTCTTTCGCCATTATTTCTATTTTTTGCCGTCCCTCCCTGTTGAGATATTGTTCAATCGCTCCACATAGATTGTCCTCTTTTCTATATCGGATGCGTCAGCAGAAGAGTGGAACACAGAATGCAGTGGACTGTCTCACTTTGGTGCTGAAGAGGCATTTTATCCCGAACTGACTGTCATGTGAAGGAGTTATCCTCGCTACATATACTTACTGTAGTTTTCTGCGGAGAAAGCTACGCTACACACATAAATCTATGCACAGGAAAATATATATATATGCACACACACATTTACAGTGAAGTGCATTTGGCCCACTTGGGGTTTAAAGAGTGGGCAGAGCTTTCATGGTGGATCATGGCTGGGTTTCGATGCTTTCATCACTCACATTGATTTAAATGCAGATACACACATGCACACCCATATACTCTTTGCATGTTGACTCGTAGTAAAGCAGGTATATGGATTTGAAGTATTGTGGCAATAAAAGCAGCTGAACACGAGTTTCTTTGAAGCATTTTCCTGCATGCATTTACTTTCCTTCTCGTTTTTAAATTATACATCTCTAACCCTCTCATTCATCCATCTCTTCCCTTCTACTCCTTTTTTATTTATGTCTGAATCTCTGTCTGTGTTTTATTCGGCCCATAGATTCTCACCCAGGAGGACTGGAACGTGGTGTTGTACAACGGCATGGCTTCTACCTCTCCATGGGCGGCTCTCTACTTCGTCGCTCTCATGACATTTGGCAACTATGTGCTCTTCAATTTGCTGGTGGCCATCTTGGTCGAGGGCTTCCAGGCTGAGGTGAGAATGACTGTGTTCGTTTGTGCTTTCGATAAGGTTCAGTGTTTTCCAGCGTGCAGCCTGAATGAAACTGGGAAAAAAGATACCGCTCATGAATACCAAACTCTTTCATTCCTCTTCATGCTTTCCACATTTCTCTCCCGCTTGGATTATACATTCCTCGAGCGTGGCACACATGTAATTACTCCAGAAAGTAGGTTTGTTCTGATTATGGCACTAATATCAGCACAGCAGGCTAAAGGCTAATGTCTCATTCTTAAACACATCCCTCATCCACATCTGTATGCATCCTGTATGAGTCTTCTCATGCTGCTAATTAATTCCAAAAGGAGCCGTCTGAGGGCTGCAGGTCCAGACTCTCAATTACTAAATGGTCAGTAAGACAAAGCTGCTTTTAAAGGTGATGAGAAGAAGAATTTTTACTGTTCCCTAACTGATGGCCGCTGATGATTTCAGATCATCAGTTCTATGCATGCAAGTATTATTGGAGCTCTGAATGCGGCAAACTCAGAACAAAAGGGGAGAAAGCAAGCTTATTTAAATGGGTGTATGTCTGTCTCGTAGGGTGATGCTAATCGGTCGGAGTCGGATGATGACAAGAAATCAGACAACTTTGATGAGGACGAGAAGGTGGAACAGCTCAGAGACAATGGTAGGTGGCGATAACATTAGTTGATTCCTAACTCGAAAGATAAAATACCTGGATTAATATTCTGACAATGTCTTGACCGCTCCTCCACAGAGCTGAAGATGTACTCCCTGATGATGACAGCTAACGGTCACATCGACCCTCGTGTCTCCACGGCCCCTCCCATAATCATGCGCACAGCGGCCACGCCCATGCCCACTCCGAAGAGCTCCCTGGGACCTGAGTCTGTCCTGGGGGAGGACCTCATGTACAGAGAGGGGGTTCCCCAGTACAGCGAGGTGGGGCTGGGTTTCTCTGAGGCAGGCCACGCAGAGTCTCGCCGTGGGAGCTCAACGTCCCTGGAACCTTTGGCGTACGATCAGCGCTCTCTGGTGAGTTAGATCAAAACCTGAATTGGCAATAATCGTTTCCGAACCAACAATTAGCTATTAAAGAACCAGTTAAAATCAAGTTTTCTTTTACATTGTTGACATGTCATATATGGTGTTTTTCTATGCTTCAAGACGCATCATGAGCGATAATAAGCCGTCAACATCATAGCTGAGCATACTTGAACCTGCAGCTTACTGACAACAGTCTTAGTATCTTCATTCCTTTTGCAGGATTGGTTTCCATTTTGAACACGTACGGCTAAAATGCTCCAATGTTGCAACTTTGTGGTATTGTGTAGCGTAGTGTAGCTTTACAGTGTTCATGCAGAGTGAGTCATAGGTGAGCTGGTGTGCTCGAGCTGCTATAAGGGGTAGATGTTGACAGTTGGGGACTTCATAGATCTGCACATTCTAGCGGAGGCTATGTTGTAGAGTTGCATCTAACTGTTTCTTTGGTAAGAAAGCATTATTGTTGTTGGAAAAAGCTTCTAAATATGTCATTTTGATACACAGAGATGAGTTTTTAGGAGTTTAGTCAATGAGCAGAGAATGACAAAAACAAACTCAGAGGCCATATGTAGCACATATTGCAAGAGGATTATGTTGTATATACAGACAAGTATCGAAAGCCAAAATGAGCAAATTTTGTAGGAATAGCATTTAAAAAGGCAGATTGCTCCTTTACTTCAGGAATCAAGATGCCAAAAAGTCCCTTTTTTCCTTGTTGGCGATTCAGCACAACTAAAGAGTGCGCATTTACACCCTGCAAAGCTCCCACTAAACTGATTTAAAGCAACAAGACAGACGCACACGCAAAGCAAAGCAAGCATATATTTAGTAGAAGCCAATCTTTAAAGGACACATATGAGACAAACTTTACATGAATCCACCCAATGGTTCCAAATGGAGGATCACAAAGGGCCCGAAGAGCCGGTAAGTTAAATGAGGCCACTGTGGGTTTGAGCGCAGGCTTTAAATGTTTCACAGAAATCAATCAGATCCAGTTTAATCAGATCCTATTCTACAAAGGAGATCTCAATTCCTGAAATTCTACCTGAGAGAGAGAGAACAATCCCCACTTAGTGCAGCTTTATGGATATTGATTGATTTGTTGATTTGATTTGATGTTATTATTAAATCCTGGCATCGCAGCAGACTGAGAGGGTTATTCAGTGAGCTGTCAGCAATGGCTCTGAAGGCGGCAGGTTTATGAAACTGATTTTTTTTTTTCCAGTTGCAGCCTGTGTAACTGTCTGTAGGAGGTCACAGGTAGATAATAATTTATTCCATGAGGAAATCTGGAATTATAGAGAGCCGGTAATCACCTGGTGTTATCTCAGGGGAATGGAAGAATCCTTTGAACATCAGTAAAGTTGATCATATGGGCAAAAAGAAAGTAGAAAGCGTATTAATAGTTTCAAACACTGTGGAGAGCACATTATTCAGTATCAGACATTCTTGCTCCTGCCTTGCCTACAGTAATTTCTCTCTGGATAATGTGGCACCCATGTGGAAGGTATTTTAAATAAAAAGCCTTTTGTCTTTGATGGAGAGACCAGAGCCAGATCCTGTATAATTTTGTCAAACTCAAATTGAAGCGACATTCAGCATATCTGCACATAACGTCACCTGTAACTTGGATGATGACTCTTTGTCTTGTCAGGTAGGCTTTTAGAGACTTGTGTAACTCACAGACAATATATGTCTACTCAGGGCCTCTCCAGTCCCGGCCGGCGCTCCCCTCTTCCTCCCCGCGGTTCGGGCAGCTCGTGGGGAAGCCGGCGCTCCAGCTGGAACAGTCTGGGAAGAGCTCCGAGCCTCAAGAGGCGAGACACCAGCGGGGAGAGGGAGAGCCTGCTGTCCGGGGAAGGTGGAGAGGAGGAGGACGGCAGGGACGACAAGGAGGAGGCCGGGGTGAACAACAGACTGAGGCCGGGGTCCTTGGAGCTGCTGCAGGCGTCTACTCTCTGCCCCTCTATAATAGCGGAATACGGCGACTGTAACGGGAGGACTGTGACTTACGACCCCAACGTGAACTCCGACTCCAAGGATGACTCCTCGCCTGAGGACGACATGGAAGATGACGTAAGTTACCATGAGTCATAGCTTTCAAAGTGACATTCGGGAACTCTAATTTTGAGCAGATCTTAAAGGTCCCCAGCAGGATACTGTGCGTTTTAATTTGCTCTGTGGCTTGTTTCGTAATTATGTACACATGGCCGAGCAAGGCGTCTGGTAGATTTCTTTGGTGACAGTTGAGTCTCAGTGGAGTTGCGTTTAGATGTAAATTCTTAATCTCTTAATCTGCCCTCTCTGACTCTGTTTACACATTTTATTCCTGTCTCTCTCTGCTCATCCTTCGTCTTTCTTTGCCCTTTGTGTCTTGCTTTGCTCTACTGTAGTGGGTGTGTTTTGTGTTCACACTCCAAGGCCTGGGGAGACACTAATTGTCATGGCTTAATTGATTGGCTTGAGCAGTAATTGTTTTCTCAGTAGGTGCCAAACAACTTGTGTACGTACAGTCAGTGTGCTTATACATTTGTGTGTGTGTGTGTGTGTAGAGGGGTGAACTCCCCACGGTGGTTTTGGGTGACCTTTGCTCGTGACAGTGTTCATGGTTTTATTGACTCCAAATTGAGTTTATAAAGCCATGAAATCCTCCGAAACAAAAGGCGTCTCCCTGGGCGCTGTGACCACGGAGGGCTTAATGCAGGCGGCGTACGGATGCATGGTGTGTGTTTACATCCCTGTGCCGAGCAGAGCGTGTATGTGCATGTCGTTCTCTGCATGTCTTCTCCATCTGGGATTGTGGGTTTCGGCTCCAAGGATATCTGAGCAGCAGGTTCTTTTCATCCACACACGCACACAGAAGGACACACCCAGATGCACACACATACTCACATAAGTGGCAATTTGCCAAATAAGCAGAGGCTTGACTTTGGGGCTGTTTTTAATTAGAATCCTGTAGTACAAAAGCTGTGCACCTAAGCTTTCTTGTGTTTGTTTTATTACAAACTTTAATGAGTTTCACAATACTTTCTGTTGAGTTCGTGGACTTGCTAAGTCGGAGGCCCGCCTGTTATGGCCCAATTATCTCCATCTACTTATGCGTTGAAACACATGTTTATTTTGCCCCCATAGATTTAAATTCAGAGACGCTCGCATCAGCAGCACTGGAAACAGTTTCAACTGTGCTTTTTAATTTTTTATTTCAAGCGTTGTCAAGTGTTGACGGGACACGAACAGAAGGTTTCTCACAAAGCAGCTTTTCTTGCTCTCAAACACATTTTCTGTTTTATGCTAACGACATTTAACTGTATACAGTTAATATTTGAAAAGGGCTTTATTTTACCATGTTCAAAGAATCAGTGGAAGATGCAAACACACTTTCTCCACGTCCGACCGTCTTCTAGGGATTGTTTGCTCCTGTCACATTTTTCACTCACCGTTTGCTCATTTTTCTCTGCATTATAAAATCCTGCACTTCTATGGAAACAGCACAACCATGGCTAGAAGTAGAGAAGAAAAAACTGCAGTCAACATATACAGTATTTTTCAAGGTGCCAACAGGTGTCAGGGACTCAAAATACTATTGATATTTTACTATGCATGTTTTTAATCTGTTTTCAGATTTCACTACTCCTATATGCTGTGTAGCCAAGCTGAACTTTCCTGCAACTCAGCTGGAAATTCTGATTTTTTGTGACGTGACTGTTGGTCACAGCTCAGTCACTAATGGCTTGACAGTTGTGTGGAGGAGGGCAGATTTTTTTCTTTTTTACAAAATCTGGTTAAAGCAAACTGTTGATTTTTGGAGAATTTTTAAACAAGACATGTAGAATAAAGTGATTTTAATGAACTGTCACTGTTGTCACTCAAATTTGGGTAAGTTTCAGGAGAGGAAGGTAGAATTTTTCAAAACTCTTTCTGTTTTTTTGGTTGTCTGGGTAATAAATAGTGTAATTTTTGGCTATTAAAAAAGAACATAATAACAAGATAGCATGCCTTACAAACTTGCCAGTGGGTTTTGAGGTTCGGCAATTTAATTCTTAATAACCAAGCAGTTCTTCAACAGGTTTCTAAGGAGACCAGACAAAATACAGTACATTTATCATTTGCAACTACGGTTTTTGCTGTTGAGACTGCAGATTCATGACACAGAAGTACAAAATTTCTTCTCACTAAAGCTGAGATTACAGATAACTTTAATCTAAGAGAGCATAATTTTGAATGTATGCGTTAATAGATGTGACAGACAAGTACATAAAAATGTGCAACTACCTGGAAATCAAACTATTACAATTGTAGTATATTGTAATATTACTGCATTGAGCTTGGAATTGTCCAATAGCATTTCAAACAAAGTGGCATCAATGTATTATCAGTTATGGAGCTGCGAAGATGAGCTGAATAACTGGTTTGGCAACAACAAAATCTCATTAAGTATGTTAATAACTAATTAACTGTAATGACAGTGAAGATTTTACTATTTGACATGATGATGGAAACACCAATATGACACTGATGGCTGCTTTGTTTTAGAACATTTAAGAATGAATGACAAAGACAGGTGTTGTTTTTTTTTCCTGCTGATGCTGATGACACTGATCTGTGACCTCTCCTCACCCCTGCAGGGTCCTTTTTGCTACTGGGCCAAGAAAGAGTTCCATAACATGAAACCTCGCTGGTGCAAAGACCATGAAGACTGGACGCTGTACTTGTTCTCTCCAGAGAGCCCGTGAGACACATGCGCACACACACACACACACACACACACACACACACACACACACACACACACACGCACACTACATGAATGGCAGTATGCACAAGTGGACTAACCCACATTTCACATAATGCCGTAAAATGAATCTTTGTGTTACCAGGAAGTCTGTCAGGTTCAGAATGCTTGCACTGTAGGATGAAGCCAGATACTTGCAGCCTTGTATAAAGGTGATACATCATTTTGTGACCAAACGTGGGTTAGCCCACTTGTGCATACTGCCATCCACATTATCTTACATTAATTTCCTGAAAAATTACACTAATCCTAATCATAATTACAACTTTAACTTAACCTTAAACCAAAAAAATGTCATTTTTTACCTTATGCATACTCGTTTCATTCCCAAAAGGGAAGCGGGTCTCCAAAATGAGATTATATTAACAGCATTAACAGCAACATAAGAAATGCAAGCACACACACACACACACACACACACACACACACACACACTTATGCACACACATACACCAAGAAACACTTCCTCTCTGCTTATCACCTCTTTATTTCATTTAGAGTTGTTTCCTTCTCTGACTTTTCTTCTGTTTTTACAGCTTTGTCACGGCTACTTGTTTGGTCAGTAGCTTTATTTGACCGTAGATGTTTTATAGATGACTCTGTGTGTGCTTTTGTGCGTGTTTAGGTTCCGTGTGTGGTGCCAAGCCGTGATCTCTCACAAAATATTCGACCACGTGGTTCTGGTTTTCATCTTCCTCAACTGCATCACCATCGCTCTGGAAAGACCTGACATACAGGCTTCCAGCACGGTGAGACAGACGGAACACACACACACACACACACACACACACACACACACACACACACACACACACACAGCCTGCAATTATCAGGCGTTCTAGCTGCGTCTCTCAGTTTCTGCCTTTCATAATTGATGCGCCGACTTATTAATCAAGGCAGATCACAACAGCTGAGGAACAATTCAAGCTCCAGTGATGAACATAGAAGACAAAGAAAAAACTTCTGCTGTTCAAAAAATATCAATTTTACTCGCAAAGCATGAAATAAGACACTTGTCTCAACTAGGTGGCAGCAAGGTGGTTTCTCTAGAAGGTTTAAATGCAGGCCATGAATAAAGGAGAGATGAGATGAATAAATCAAACCAAAAATCAATGAGAAAGCAAAAAAAAAATAAACAGTATGGGGCCAGACTGCATTATAAAGGAGGTTAGTGTGGAGTCATGAGTTAAAAGAGGATGCTGTCACAATATTTGTAGGCACAATATGACCAAACCACCAATGCACCCAACACAGCCGTCATGCAACTCTTAAATTTACCTGCTCACAGCAAGCTAAAGTGAGTCAAACCACACAACAAAGCACACAATTCAGATGACTAACTCCGCCACTTTAACACAGCAGAAAGCCCCACAAGAAAAATGCCAGAGAGTAGTCCACTTGATGAGTCAAAGGCACACTAAAGTGTAATAACTCTAGGGGGGAAAGACATGGTCGGCTTTGTTTAACCAAACATAGAAGCACATTAATATAAAAACATTTTATAGAATATATACAATGTAAAAATGATGAATATTCCTTGCTGGACTGAAACTGTGTTTATAAAGGTCCTGCTAATGTTGTATTCAAAAAGTGCTGAAACCTGCATGCTTGAATTTACCCCATTACAAAGCCCAAGATGAGCGCCATTTGTCTTTTTATAGAATTTGCCCCCAAAGGTTACCATTCCGTGACAACAAAACGTTTGCTTTATGCTAGTTTTACACCAGTGGTTTGAGCACAGCAGGGATCAGTTGGCTGGGTGCCTGAGTAATGTTGTTTGCACTGTTGTTTTCATCTGGCCTGCATACAGATAGCGCTTATTGAGATCAAAGGGGATTTTGCGTGGTGGCTTGCTGTAGTCCGATGGGAACGAGAACAGAGAAGGGGATAGAGGGCTGATCATGTAGTTTAACTGGACCTCTGGTTGATATTCAAGCTGGTTGGTCTCAGTTAGCAAGCTGTGAAGGAATGTCAGCATTGGCAGGAGAAGGGAGAACTTCAAGCTCTGTCTTATTAATATAATGATATAATATTTTTCCTCTGGATCAGCTCTTTCCTTTGTCAGATTTTGTAAACCCTTTCTTTCACATCCCAATCCCAGACATCCTGGATTTTATTGCATACAAGTGGATACTTCCTTCAGAAGATCAGGGTTTCTGTCAGCTACCAGTTTTACTCATATGCTATCTCCAGTCTTCTCTCAGCTACCCAATCATGGGTGGATCCTGGAGCCAGGTTGTGAAAAAATCCCACAGGTAGCTTGGTTTTTTGACATTAAGCTGGTGGAAACATGTTCCATTGTGTTGTATACAGAAAGGATCTGAGGCAGGTGTCAGGTCACACAGTAGGTCGTCCATGATGTGATTGAAACTCTCACACTAACTGTTACCATCAGAGTGGTGTGGTGTGGTGTGACCCTTTTCAATTCAACTACTTTAGATTTTTTCATTTAAGAGACTACATGTTAAGCCATTTGTTTGTGGCCAGAGGTCAGAGACGTTTGGAGAGAATGGAGACGAGGTTCTCTAGGGGTTGTGACGGTTGCTCAGGTTGCTCTGTGGGTTGATCGACTTTAGCTACCAGGGACCGATTAGAGTTGTGGCCGGATTTCTCGCTATGTTGCCACATCTTGGATCAAAAGCATCCCTCTTTCCCAGTGTTTGTGGTCCCTTTATGACCATAGAAGACGTTTCAGAATCTAACCCTGAAGAAACACTGGTAGGAGATGCTGACAAACTTCTCCATCTGGTTTTGGTGACCCGATGCAGCAGTATAAACCTTTACCTTTCAAACAAATCCTGTCTTGAAACACAGAACTAATGCTCAAATCACTTCATCGACTTCCTGTTGTTCTTGACAATCTGCATTTTCCTGCTTTGGGAGAGCTTGAGTTGCCAAAGTAGTAAAAGGGTCCTGAGGTGGAATCTGTAGCCCATGTTTGTGTTCCCAGATCAAATTAGGTCCCTTGATGCCAGGGGTTACTGGAGAAAGTAGTCATATGTGGGCTAAAGGCTAGCCTCTGTTGGTCTCTCAAGAGTGTCTAAGTATAGAAAGACAGGCCTGAGTGAGCTTCCTCCTCACAATTGTCTGTTATTTATGAGAAAAGTTAATGCAATAAGCATGAAAAACTATAGTCTCCTAAAGGTTTCCTTCCATATGAACTAGTAGACTTATCAGTTTAGTGTTATGGAGTGTCAGTTCAGAAGAGGACCAAAATGCAGGACACCAGGCACCAAGGCAGGATTAATGAATGAAGAGGAACTTAAATAAAGCTCACTCTTGGAGAAAGCAGAGGCTCCAGAGGCAGGGAAACAAACAAATGGCAGCTGGAGAACCTAAGTTCTAAGAAGCCAGAAGAATGTCCGAGCTAAACTAAAGGCAGACACAAGTTGCACAGGCAGGGAATCAGTGAGCAACAAAGGTAGAATAACAGGAGAGCTGACAAGAAGAGAGGGGAAAGCATATGGACACAAGGGAGGCAAGACACAGATGAAACAGCCTGGGAGGAGAAAACAATCTGAGCGGCAGGAAAACACAGGAGACACACAAGGAAGGTGAAGTAGAAGAGAAAAACTGACCTGCAACAAAACCCCAAACGAGACATTTAGTCATCTATAAAGCTTTCAACTGAATACACATGTCACATCAGATGGCCTGTGACACTGGGTTGTTGGTGTTTGCTAGAAGATTTGGTCCCATCCATTTTGCAGTAACATTTAGAGAGACTTTTCCCTGGTTACACATCACTGAAGTATACACCATAAGCCACAATGCTCTTAAACTTACAAATTTCCTGTATAACACAACAGATTGTTCGAAAAGAGAACACCTGCTGCTGTCGATCTAAACTGTACATTCACTGACACTGTGTCATATTTATGCCAATAGGTTCACTATATGTGGGTTAACAATCTCACCTTCCCCTTCAGGAGCGAGTGTTTCTGAGTGTGTCCAACTACGTTTTCACTGTGATCTTCCTAGCAGAGATGACCGTTAAGGTGAGGAACGTTACTTATCTCTCATTCTGTTCTTTATCCTTAGTTGCAGTCCTAATGTGTAGTTCAAGTTGGGGTTTTTTTTCCAACTCTACAATGTTTTCCCCAGGTTGTAGCTCTTGGTTTCTGCTTCGGGAAGCAGAGCTACCTCCAGTCCAGTTGGAACATTCTGGATGGTTTGTTGGTGTTTGTGTCTTTGGTGGACATTTTGGTCTCCTTGGCGTACACTCGCGGAAACAGGATCCTGGGAATTCTCCGAGTCCTTCGCCTACTACGAACACTTCGCCCACTCAGGTGTGTAGTGTATTTCTGTGTGTGTGTGTGTGTGGGTACTGGTTGTCAGTCTCAGTCGCTGCAATTACTGGTCCACAGAAGAAATAAAAAAATGTATTTTTGTGTGTGTGTTTGTGTGTTCCAGGGTGATCAGTCGAGCTCCAGGTTTAAAGCTGGTTGTGGAGACTCTCATCACCTCTCTCAGACCGATCGGAAACATTGTCTTGATCTGCTGTGCCTTCTTCATTGTCTTTGGCATCTTGGGGGTTCAGGTAATAACAGTTTCTCACTGCAGACATGTAAGCTGGCTCGAGATCCACTGCACACACAACACTAATGATAGTGCTTTTTTTTTTTTATCCCTTTGCCGGAGAACAAAGTTTTACACCCTCTGTGGTTTAAATGTCGACTGCATATGTGAGTTGTGGCTTACGGGAATTGGACGTGTCTTGAATACCCAGTGGACAATAGGCTTTTGTTCCTCATGAGTGTGAGTTTTGAAAGGATGACAATTAGGTTAAGTGTGAAAAGGAACAACATGACCCCCAGGCCAGCTATTAGCCGAGCACTCAGGGAAAACCTCTGATAAGAACGTGTTCTATGAAACGTCCTTTTATCCCTGGCATTAATTGCTGAATGTTTAAAAAGCCTGAAGCTCTAATGCAATTGAGATAATTTGTAAATGGCAGCCAAATAGCCCTGCAGACCTCTTTCTCGCTTTCTCTTTCTCGCTCTCTAGCTGTTCAAAGGGAAGTTCTACCATTGTGAAGGTCTAGACACAAAAAACATCACCAACAAGTCTGACTGTCTGCAGGCCAACTACCGCTGGATACGAAGAAAGTACAACTTTGACAACCTTGTTCAGGTACTGAATAATAGACTGGTGGTGAGATCTAGAGAGCTGGGACATCATTATGTCACCGTGGGCTGTTTTACAGGGATTTTTCTCTACTTGTGCTTATATTTAGCACAAGTACTGTCACATTATTCCAACGATACTATCATTTTATCTACATTTGACAGACAGGGGTTGTCTTAAGCATAAACACTAGATACCTACATTAACAAACTAATCCTAATCCTCTAACTGTGTCTTCAAAAAGCAAGGTGTTGCCACTGCCAGGTCATTTTATAAAGGACCTGGCAGTATAATATTTAAATCAGTTTCAAATCAGCTAAAAAAATGAATATGCCTCTTTTACTAACAGTAGAAGATGCATAAGGAAAGTTATCACAAAGATAGAGTTGCGAGGTACATTGCGCGGATGCTAGTATCAAAAATCTCGATGTAATAATATTTGGTCCCGTGTATGTTGACTTACTGTACATCTCTGTTTCCCTCCCAGGCTCTGATGTCTTTGTTTGTACTGTCGTGTAAGGATGGCTGGGTCAACATCATGTATGATGGTCTCGATGCGGTGGGAGTGGACCAACAGGTAATGGTGTGAGGAAAGTGGAAAGCCGCTCACGACTTGCGATCAAATATTTGCAAATGACTTTATCGGTTACATTAAGCCTGATCCACTGTCAGTCGTTTGTGTGTTATAACCCACTGTGCTGCTCATCGAGGATTCATACTAACCCTCCTCTCTACTGGGATGTTGTGCAAAACATTACATGCAAAATAATATATGACAGTATTTTAAAAAAGAAGCTGTAATTCAAGCTGAAAAATATTGTATCCTGCTTTCAACTAAGTGCACACTTAGAGCGCAAAAAGAATGGTAGTAGAATTACATGACAGTGGTTTAGTAGAACTTGATTCTAAGTGAAACCATGGCCCAACATGGCAGTTTATAGCAGAGGCTCCACAGCTTCAATTAATGTTGTTGTCATCAGATCCAGGGCTGCCTGTGGTGCAGAGTGCTGCAGCAGTGTGTCTTAGTGGAGATCGTCATTTTTGCAACAGCATAATTAATCGAGTGACTGGAAACCCGGGGATTAAAGCTTTTATTTGTGATAATATCAGGAAAATCCATGACTCTGCTCCAGTAACAATGGATTTATCCTTGCAAAGTTTGGGAAGTTTACCAAGGTTACCCAGAGGTTTCCAGAGAATTCACAGTGTTCTAGTTTTGTTCATGTAGTAAACTGGGGCTTGTGTCTAGCCTGCTCAAACACACACAAACCAAATCATAGTCTTTTGGGGCTTTTTGGTGTCTTTACTGAGCAATGCATGGACAAACAATAAAAACTGCTTTTCTCTTCTTAGCCTGTAAGGAACCACAACCCCTGGATGCTCCTCTACTTCATCTCCTTCCTGCTCATCGTCAGCTTCTTCGTCCTCAACATGTTCGTCGGCGTCGTGGTGGAGAACTTCCACAAGTGCCGGCAGGACCAGGAGGAGGAGGAGGCCCGCTTGCGGGAAGAGAAGAGGCTCAAAATGATAGAGAAAAAGCGCAGGAGTAAGGAGAATGGAGGGGCTGGTCGGTAGTCTATTTTTCTGAGCACTGCCTGCTTTCAGAGCTTGACAAAAGAGAAAGAGAATGACAAAGAGACAAAACAGGGAAATGCATACGGACTTGAACGTGAAACAAGGGAGAGTTTAAAAGACTGGCTAGCTCACGCAAACAGTGATTGATCACTGACAGAGGGCGTGGGCTACGCCAATCTAATGCATGTAAGAGCATGACTGCAGCCCAACCCCAACCCTCCCCTAACACTGCATGGAAAACTGGATTAACTGTATTAACCTAACTAAAACTTTGTATGCTCACTCTCTAAATAATTGAACTGCCACCACTGTAACGTAAAAACGACAATAGCAGAAATGTTTGAAATGCTTAAATGGTACCATAGACATCTTTTTTTCTTATACTGCTCCTACTCCAGAATAATAATTTGAAGTATTTTATAGATCTGATTACTTTCAAAGACCACCTTTGTAGTACTTTCTGCATGTGGAAGTAATCTGCCCCTGCTTTCCTCGACATGTCTCGGGAAATTTTGCTAGCAAAATTTTCATTGGTGAACCGATGCCCCCATCCTCCCTCTGAATGCATGAACAGCACCGACCCTGAGGCGGCTCTCGACACAGTCGGAAGAAGGACATTTTCCTGTAAAACGTGCTTTGACTGGCAGACTCAGAAACATAGCAGACATATTGGCTGCTATACCTGCAAGTATCACAGCTGTTAGTAGATGTTAAGTTGGTCAGATGCAGATGACTGTTATTTACCGCTTATAGAAAGTACAAGTACATGCTGGCAGAAACATCAGAGACACACCACCTATTGCATAAGTGGGTCAAAATACACAACAGCATCAATGCAAGCTGATTTATGGTAATATGTAGAGTTAAACAAAGTAGAAGCACATGGTTTTATATCTATTTACCCTGTTGCAGAGTTACATTCTAAGGCAGTATATGGTGTGAGCAGAACTCTTTTTCATCTTGTATTAGTTATCTCATGTCTCACTGGTCTAAAACTGCAAGAGAAAAGCTGTCTCCAGGGTTTGGCCATACAATCAGCCCAAACTCACTGCTCAATCCAAAAAAAAAAAAACAACACCAGTTTTGGACTATTGAGATTTAATTTTTCCTTTAATGATGCTATTAAAGAGGAGAGTGGCCCCGGTGTTTGTTCAACATCACAGACAAGATCTCAGACTAGAGCTATTGAATACATTTGAAACCGAGGCAGTGTGGATAGATTCATTTTAGATTACAAACGTAGATGTTGAATCAAAGAGCGCATGATTAGAGCCGTGTAATGACTTTAGGATCCAGTTTGTGCAGAATTGTGTTGTTGAACAAACCCTGTGCAGCCCCTCTAAGTCATAGACCTTATATCAAAGGCATGTAAGCATGCAGCAGATAGACAGGGCATGGCGTACATGGGAGGGTGACATAAACATGCACGTACAAAATCATCAATATGGACATGTGAGTACACAGTCGGTCAAAACCTAGCTGGGACTTTGGGTGACAAATAGTCTTTTAATAAACACCAGATGACTTAAAGCTCATTTATTATTCAAAAGCAGTAGTGCATCTCACAGTTCCCTCATGTCTGTCGAAACCTGGTCTGTAGTCTGGGTTTCAGTGAAAGCACTGACTCTCCTGTTGTGGTTTGAATGCAGAGCAGAGACCTTTCTAACCCTGACAAGAATAAAATTATTTGAGGTGATGAATCTTTTAAAAAAAATACTCCCAGGGAGGGCTGTTAGCCATTCATCTCAGCCAGGAAAGACTGAAATCATTTTTGCTTTTTCCGTAAGTAAGCCTACAACATGTTTATTCATGCATAACATGTGGTTAAAGGGAGAATCACTTCAACTAGCTAGGAGGCCTTACAACAACTGCTATATTCTCTTACTGTAGTTTCACCCGTTAGTTTGTGTTGTACCAGTTTGATATAGAGAACTCTTAATGAAACAATCTAGTCTTACTTGGACACTTTGCTCACATGCTGTGCCAGCAGCATTTTAAATGTACAATCGTCACACTGTGGCAGTGCACTATGCTGAGAATAAACCCGGATGAATTCAGAATCAGAACTACTTTATTGATCCCTGAGGGGAAGCTGCTTATGTCACAGTTGCTCCCATTCAAAGTCTTAGAAATGCAAGGAGTAGAAAAATATACTGATAAACTATCCATCCATCCGTTTATTATCTATACACCGCTTACTCCACTGTAGGGTCGTGGGATAGATAAACATAAATAAAAAAATATGTCCTGAAAATATAAACATAAGTAGATAAAGTATAAGCATAAACTGTAAAATGTGCTTTGAATTAGGTTTATTGGTCCCTGTGAACTGGAATCTGCAATTTTCACCCAAGAAATAGTCATTTGAGCTCAGAAACTGCAGTCAATCTAAATACTGGATCCCCTTAAATGCATAAATCTGATTAGCCCAGCTGTTACTCTCATGTCCTCTCGTATTTAAACATCCCACTCTAGAAGTAGTGTGCGCAGACTGTCGGAGGAACAGGGACAATAATGCAAAGGGGGCACCACCACCGTGAGCGAGGTTACAATTAGATAACCAGCGGGGGACCAGGGCTGTTTGTGGAATACTGTTAAAGAACAAGCATAACATGGTTGAATAAAAGTAAAAGAAGAGAAATCTTACAGCTTTAGCAAAAAGAAAGTGGTGGTTACCTTCCCTTTGCCCCTTGACCTCCCTGTGCACACTACTGGACACATGATATTTCAAATTCAGAGCACAGCTACTAACAGTTGCTCTCTGTCTGTCTGTCTCCCCCTGTTTCTTTGTCTTGTTGTTTTTCGGTTTGTTTCTGGTCTCCAGAGGCCAAGCAGAGGCCCTACTATGCCGACTACTGTCCCCTGCGTCTGTACATCCACACACTGTGCACCAGCCACTACCTGGACCTCTTCATCACCTTCATCATCTGCATCAATGTCTTCACAATGAGCATTGAGCACTACAATCAGCCACAGGTAACAAACGTTAAAGTCAAGTGACGGGATAGATGCTGATATTCGGTCATAAATACCCAAAGTTAGATAGCATTTTTACTTTGCCTTGCACAAAATGATCATTTCTCTACATGTCAGTCTGGCTTCTAATGATAATAATCCTTCAAAATCTCCCTTAAAAGCCAACACTGAGTTTTCTTAGTAGAAATTATTGGTGTGTTTAAAGTATCGCTGAGGCAGAGATATGCATTTTTCAGTGCAGTTCGTCTTGTCTGTTGCTTTGACTGTGAGCTTTAATACGCAAACACTGCCAGGTCGAACTTCATGAAACTCGGTGGAGAGGTGGAGCGTGGCCAATTAAATTTTGATATAGATCTGGATCTGGGTTCTTCAGAACTGCGAGACAGAGCTTTGGCCAAGGCGGAAGATTGCCTTTCACATGCCTGCCGAACCGTAGATGGGGATCCACAATGAAGTTTTGGTGTCTGTTGCTGTATTAAAGTATCCTGTATGACTTATGGTGTGAGCAGAGAAGCAGCAATAAGGAGTTCGTGCATTTGTTGACAGAATTTCCTAAAAAGCGTTCGCTGCTGTCCTAAGATGCTTTGCGTGTCATGCAAAATAAAGCACGTAGTTTGTGGGAGATGTTAATATCTAGCATGTTTCTGCGTATGTCTGTGTGTCTCTGTGTATCCAGTATTTAGAGGAGGTTCTGAAGTACTGCAACTACGTGTTCACCTTCATCTTCGTCATCGAGGCCCTGCTCAAACTTGTGGCGTTCGGCATACACAGGTTCTTCAAAGACAGGTAACGCAGCAGAGTGAACTGCAGCGACTGTAGCATTCACATAACGTTGCACTATAAAATGTACAAGTTATGCATCAGCTCTACTTCATTATTATGATGTTCCGTAAAATATTTTTTCCACATAATGACTCCAGCTCCACGGACACATGTATAGATAGACTCCTGACTTTATGTACTGTGACTGTGGCTCCCCTGCTTTCATTACGATTGGATAGTGAGCGTGTTCATCTGTCTCGGGCCTGGAGGAGTCTTATCAGGGTTAAACTCAGTGTTTTCTCAGCCGTGCAGATTAGTGGGTGGAATACCCATTAATCTGAACAACCTTTTCTCTATTTACTATCAGCAGCCAGGCAGCAGCAGTGTTACATCTTCTCCCTCTCCTCCTTTTCTTTTTCTTCTTGTCTGCTAACTCACAGTAACCCTTAAGGATTACACAATTACGGATTTCAAGGGAAGGATTGTGCATTTTTTTTTATTGTGTTACTCTCACCTCCTTAAATGACGAGGATCAGTGGGGCATTAGAAAGAGAGCTGATCAACAGAGATGTCCATTAGAGGTCTTCGCAGAGCAACACTGTCTAATGTGTATTTGTTTGTGTGTTTGTTTGTATGTTCCTGTAATGATGAACAATGCATGTTTAGGTGGAATCAGCTGGATGTAGCTATAGTGGCATTGTCTATCATGGGCATCACCCTGGAGGAGCTGAAAATGAACGCAGCACTGCCAATAAATCCGACCATCATCCGAATCATGAGAGTACTCAGGATAGCACGAGGTAAACCCACACGACAGCTCTGTACGTCACTGTGTCAAGTTTCACCGTCTATTCTTGTAAATTTCGCATTAAAAGTCATACGTCATGGGTTTGTGGACATAAAGACAAATCTAAGAGTCTCCCTACTGTAGTTTTAGTACCAGTATAGGACCACGCTGCTGTAAATTCTGCAGTAAACGTGCCGAGCAGCAACTAACCGAAGCTGCTTCTGCTGCTGTGTGTCTCTGCAGTGCTCAAACTCCTGAAGATGGCCACGGGGATGAGAGCTCTGCTGGATACCGTCATGCAGGCCCTGCCGCAGGTAAACACTGGAACTCTGCGAGGTGCTCCGACGCCGAAGAGTTTTGTTTTATTTATGAACATAGGGTCAGTATGGCAATTTTGTTCGAAATAGGCAGCTCTGAAAGATTCATGCCGGCGGATGAATATTTCATTCAGGGCGTATCCATCCACATTACAGGATCCGTATGTGGACCCTGAAGCGTCTATATTTGTTTGTGCACTCTTTTACCTTTTGGCTGGTCTGTTGTGCACTTCAATTGGTTCTCCTATTAAATGTGCGTACACTGCATAGTATATAACATCACTTTTTGCAGGGATAAAAACACAAGTTTATTAATGATCTTGCAAGGAGAGGTTGCAATGAAATTCAGGCAAAGAAGGCATCTTTTTTCAGGGTCAAATAGCAAGTAAATACATTTCTGCGGAAATTGGTCATTGATCCGTGAACTGTGCTGTCTTTTAATAAAACATTTCTAGTCAGACTGTACAAGCGGCTTCCTCGCGCATGTCTTTTTTTTGATCTATCCGGTCAATGCACTCGGTTTTAAAGTATGCGCATGAAGCAAAGCAAGTCTCTCTCTCCTGTTGCACGGCCCCAATCTTGGAGGCAAAGAGCAGCTGCACCCAAGATTATGATGTACGTGCAGTGACAGACTCCATTGTTCTGCTGCTTTCTAAATGTCAAGTGTACAAATATAACCACCGGGGCCCGGGGTGCACCGTAACGGAGCGTGAGGATAAGAGACAACATGCCGGCTTCTTTCGGATGACACGATGCAGATGTAGTCAGAGGGAGTGTGTTCGCGCAGTCTGCCCTCGAAATCCTTCATGATGACTGTTTTTATAGCTTTCCCAGCGAATGAGAGAAAATTGCTGCCACTAACGCAGCTCAGACATTTTGATATTAAAGCCTGCAATGGTTTTTTGAGTCTATTTTATTATGGTGGGCACTTTAATGGCTGTGGGAAAATGAAACTAAATTCAGGTTACATGGTGCATAAATACAGATTATTGGATGCGGAACCTGTTTTCTCTGCAGTGCTAATGTGTAAATAGAGAAGTTTGAGTGCAACTAGAAGCAAGCAAATACTTTGTTTGAGGCTCATTTCAAGCACATGTCAACCGAGTGTTTACTGGAAAGAGCTTACCTACGGGCGTGTTTGCAAATAAGGTCTTTCCATTTATAATGCAGGGTTAAATATGTGTCAAGTGGAATAAATAAAAGGCAATAAACCCTAATGCCTTCTATTCCCTGGAGCTTTATTTACACTGTTCGGTGCACAGAAGTGGGATCTAACGTGTGTTATTGCTTCCAGGTGGGAAATCTCGGCCTCCTCTTCATGCTGCTCTTCTTCATCTATGCTGCTCTGGGAGTGGAGCTCTTTGGCAAACTGGGTCAGTCTCACAACCTGCAGAAAACACACACACACACACACACACACATGTTGGTCGACAGCAGAAAAGGCTTTTGGATCCGCTCATTACCACCACAGTCACGACTTATAGCAAATTTTCCCCTGCCTTAGTCGTCTCTGTTCAATCCTCGCTCTCCATCCCCATCTGTCTCCCTGTCTTCCCTCCGCCACTCTTGCATCAGAGCGCCGCTCCCACCAAGGAAAGATCACATTTGCATGATCACATTTATCCGCATATTGCTTCCTCGATAGGCCGATTCCATTTTCTCTGAACGTGCAATAATGTGCGAGGGAAGAAGATTAGCCAGAAAAAAACAAAAAAAAAAAACCCAAAAAGACATCTGGGAAGACAAAATGAAAACGACGAGCTGATAAAGAGCTCGCTCCCTGCAAAATGTTATTACGACTCGGCATCGGGGGGGAAACAAAGTGGTGTCTGTTCTTCCGTTTTATGGCGCAAAAACCCCCCTTTCCAGCTCTGGTTTTTATTTTGCCAAGCGGCTGACAGAAGCTTTCAGACGGATCTGTCCTTCACTTTAAATGCCGCTTTGTGTCTCGCCGTAGCTGAGGAGTGAAATGTGTTTTGGCTCGCGGAGAAGTTGTGGTGCAGCTCGGCGGAGATCAGGAAGCATTACTATAAACTGTCACATTGTCCCACCCACGGACTCTATCATGACTGGTGCTTATGGGGCTTTTTTCCTCCAGATCTCTGAGCCAATATAGAGTTTCTGGGAGTTTACAGTGATGGCCGCTTATTAAATTTTGGATCAAACAAGACTCGCGGCACATCTCTTTCCTGCTTTTTTGTGTATTGAAGGGTTTTCAATAAAGAAACTTCTTTTTTTCCCATCAGATGGCTGTCAGGGAATACAAAACATCTACATATAAAGCAGCAAAGTCCTCCGCTTGAATTAGCATTTGGAGGTTCGTGTGGGTGTACGCTTCAGTATTTTTATAAACTCGCGTTTTAAAAGTCGTGGAAATGAAACGACAGAACTGGCGGTCCTCTGACGTGCGTTTGATGTGCACCCTGGGAGTCTGACCAGCGCATGTGCAGGAGACTGAGCAGATAAGATGCAGTCATAAGGGACTGAATGGGTGTTTAAATGTTTTATTTATAGCACAGAAGATGCCGGAAGTTTGAATCTAAAGCCAAGTCTAATTACTCATCTATTGATTTTTGTTTTGTGCCCTGATGATTCCACAGTTTCACTTCTGTTCTCTTGCTACTGGGCCATGAGTCCAACATGGGGATAGGAACACATGCATTTCTACCTTTACCTTTTCAACTTTCATACTAACATAAATATAAAATGTCTCCCATTTCTCTGTGACACACTGTGCATTTCACTCTTGCATGAAAAGCACCCCTTCACTAAAGTTTTATCCCGTTCACCGTTACGTAACACTACCCTCTTCAGTTCCTCTGAGCTTCTCACTAGCATTGTTAAATCCTCTCATTTCTCTCCCGGTGACTTAGAATAAGAAACAAGGTGCGTAATCCTCCGAGGACCTTCTCATTCCTCTCCAGCTCCTTGTTAATGTGACCTGGGGTTTGAAGTGAAGGAAGATGGCTTCTTGTGGATGTTTTTATTCTGCAGACAGGCTCCTGAGGGCTTTCCGTCGAATTGACCCTGACACTTTCCACGTCCTCCATAAGATAGTTCTCATCTCCTCTCCTGTGTCTCGTCCACGGGGACGCTCCACTTAGCAGCTGTTTATTTCCTCGCTCTTTCATATGCCTAAAGCGGCAGGCTTTTCTAAACGGGGCGCTGACGGGATTTCATTCTTACTTCTTGTCTCTGTTGTTTGTCTGTTGTCTGCATCAGAGTGCAACGACAACAACCCGTGTGAAGGTCTGAGTCGTCACGCAACTTTTGAGAATTTCGGGATGGCCTTCCTCACACTGTTCCGAGTGTCCACTGGAGACAACTGGAATGGGATTATGAAAGTATGAGCAAACACACAAACACACACACACACACACACACACACACACACACTCATAAATGATGACTAGATTATCTCATAACCACGGAGAGAGCAGTGACCTCGAAAACCAATTACGAAATGATAAAGTAGCTTAGAGCCGAGCAATGTCAACACTTTCACATCTTGATTTTGACTTTATTAAAAAAATGTGATGGATGATGTAATTGTCCCTAAATGACCTGAAAAAAATGTACATATGACCTGACAAGAACAAGGACAGCGTTACTAAAAGCTTCCATGTTTGGTTATTTGTGTTTAATGATAATATCAATGTGAATTATCAACATACTCTTGCTGATTTATGGCAGGTGTTTGTGCAGCATGATGTTTTTTTTCAGCTGATTTGTATTATGTAGGGGCAGATTTTTTTCAGAGCATGTGTTACGAGGAGGTGGAGATTTCTACAATCCAATCACATACCTCTGAAATTCCAGTAGAGGGCAGTCACAAGTCAGTGCTGCACACTTCCTGTATTTAAACTGCACCAAGTGAAGTAGAAGCTCCACTAATAAGCAGCTTATTTGCCGTTGTGTTAAAGATGTGCGCATTTTTGCCAGTTTAGCTATATGTTGGTTCCATCCAGAATAAAGTGGGATATGACATAATCTAGGTTAAGTATAACTTTGCAGGAGCGGTGGAATGTCAGACAGTCGTGCATTCATATAAGTATATTACAGCCTATTTACTGTTTGTTGTGTTTTATTATGTGTCTCTGTGTTTGCGTCTTTGTCTCTCTTGTTCCTTTCTCTTCCCTTCATCCCTCCCTTCTTTCTGAATCTCGCTCTGTGTCCCCTCAGGACACATTAAGGGAGTGCCACCCAGACGACCGCCAGTGTCTCGCATACCTGCCTTTGGTGTCTCCAATATACTTTGTCACCTTTGTCCTCATGGCCCAGTTTGTTCTGGTCAATGTGGTGGTGGCTGTTCTGATGAAACACCTGGAGGAAAGCAACAAGGTACAGTGACCAGACGGACCAAGAGAGAAGAAGAACATGCAGAATTATAGACATAGTTTCCTTTTGTGACTGTAGAGTGCAGTCGTTAAGTAGAAATATATGTGTTTTTGCAGGAAGCCAAAGAGGATGCAGAGATGGATGCAGAGATCGCCTTGGAGATGGCTATGGAGAGGGAGCGCAAACTAAGCACAACTTCAAACAACAGCTCAGTGGCAGGGACCTATGTAGGTCCATGCCCACATTCACCTGGAGAGGTAGGAAGGCATCAGGCTCTGTTGAGATGAGTCAGCCCTGCAGAGAATCGATCACCAGCAGTCGCTGCACAGTGTCTGTTAAACTTCTGTCCAACTCGATCCTCACTTAACTCGCTCTGATGTTATGCTACATATAAAATCATATCAGAGGAGATGATGGACAAAACTGAGAAACTCTACCCACACTAGATCCTGGCAGTGTTGATATTTTCCTCTTTAGAAATTCTATAGATAATTCAATCGTATCATTAGTGTGAATGATTTCGGCCAAAATAATCATGTAGTGAAATCTGATTTTAAAGCAGACCCATCTGATGTCATTCAAACGCAGGCGACTGAAATCTAATCAAATCAAGGCTGCAGTTTTTTAGAACAAGTTGCTATCCTCTGACTGTACTGCCTGAGGGCATGATGGGAAACGCCTGGTTCTCACCTGACCAACAGCTGATTGGTTTCTGGCTGCTGGCTCGGCTGAATATATTCAGATACAGATCATTACCTGCCATATTATGAATTGATGAATTACTGATTTGATGCTGATTTACACGAGTCTTCATGTAAAATGAAGGTTGAGCCATGTACAGAGATGACAGATCACCCTTATATCACTTTAGCAGACTTCCTTGACATAATTAGAGCTACTGGAGACTCCTTGCAACCTGATATGTGAATTTGATAATTTCCTGTTCGGAGTGAAGGTTGCTGGAAACTGTTTGACTTCACTACAGCTTTTTGGCTCTGCCCTCTGCTGCTGCTGCCGCCTCCTCTGGTTCACTTTCCAGGCGAGCAGCAGTTCATCTCCAATGAGCCTGTGACCTTGCTCATTAGGATTGTAATATTGCAACTGGAACTGGAGCTATGGGTGTGACAGAATAAAGCACTGTGTAGCATATTCAGTTCAGTTCAGTCTTTTTATATGCTGCCGATTCCCAGCATAAGTCATCTCCTCTCATAGTAAGACCTTGTAATATTACGTGCTGCATGTTTCATACTGTGTCAGTTCAGCTAATTCCCTGTAAAACACTGATGCATTAGCCAATATTTCTATTCAAACCCAGGCAGTGTCAGAGCTGTGTGGTCTCTGTCTCCCCCTGCAGGAAGAAGAGGTGCAGTTCGATGACCAGGACCGGCTGTCGTCAGGGAAGATGTCTGTATCTAGGATGCACTCACTGCCCAATGACAGTTACATGTTTCGGCCTGTACGGCCCGCCAGCGCCCCCTACCCGTTGGAAGAGGTAGATCTCAGTCCCCAGCACCAGCATTCAGGTAACTTATCACTTTTTCAAAATGAGACGTGAGATCAGCATTGCTTTAATAACGTGGATTTTTTTGTGTGTATTCTGTCCTACTTGTGTGTTAAACAGCCACTAAACCTCACATGGACTGAAACTAAAACATGATGCATGCTTCTTTCTAGCACCAAGCTAGTATCAGTTATTATAAGATTGCCTGCCTATTGCTATAAATAATTCAAAGAAAGGACTTAAGATGTGTTTTTAATAGCTACAGAGTGTATTCCTCAGTAATCTTGCCACTCTAGTCTACTGATCACTAATCAGATTAATACATTTGTGTTAAAATACCCTGATTTTTCTGCGATATTGAACTTCCAACCCAGAATTCCTAGTGCACTCGAATGGATGATAGAAGCAGAAGGTATTCCAGATTTTCAGCTCTGTTATTCAATATTCTTTTTTTCTTTTTTTTAAACAGAGGATACAAACAGCATTAAGATATACTTAATATGCAGATTAACAAATATGAAAAGGTCATTTAAAGTTGTCAGTAAATGGTGGAAGACCCCCAAAATGCAAATCTAGTGCAAAATATGGTCAGATAAAGCAGTGACCTTCTCAGTTATTTAACATATGATTAGACGTCATGATAGTTACATAAGACAAACCGGTTGTTTTCCCAGGATACAGCAACACTAACGGCATATCCCATGAGTCTTAGCTGTCGACATTGTTCATATCTAACCAGATGAGAGTTGGGGATGCTAAGTTTTTACATTTCTTTATTTTTAATAATGTGACAAGAGGATCATATTTTACTATCAAGAACAGTCTGAGTTATCTTTGTAGTTTAGGATTTGAACAGAGGATAGATATGTCTACAATTTGGAAAGGGATTTTGGCTCGAATAGAGATGCAGATTCAATAAACGAGTCTGGCCTTGGGAAAGGTTTGCTGAATTTGTCGGTGCTGTGAAGCTAGAGAAGAGGCAGAACAGCTTGTCAACGGAGACAATCGATCTGCCATTATGTGAATGCTTCGTAATTCATTTTTTAATTAATGTTTTATACATTTTGATTTGGGAATTCATCGTTTGGAAAGAAATCAGCATCAGTGTTGTGTTACATAACATTTTTGGTGTTTTTCTCCCCCTATTTCCAGCTTTTGTCAGTAAACGGTCAAAGTAAAAGCAGGAAAACAAACAAATACATAAATAAAATCGACACAGAGCACTTCTCCAAGCACTGACAAGAACTGTTTTATCTGCAGTCAGAATCTAATGGCATGTTGTGGCCAGGCTGTGGACAGACCCAGCTCTGTCCGAAGGTACTGCCTGCAGTGGATGAGTCGGCACGTGTGAACCACCTTCACACGGGCTCATCTGCTCAGCTGTGAAATGGCTGAAACTATACTAGAATGACGGTTAACTTGGTGGCCAAGCTGCAAAGTCAGAAAACTGCATTTGTGAATTATTTAATCCCCACAGTTGCTGATCTTTGCCTATTTTTGGGAGATTTATACTTGAATGACTTTGCAGCTCGAGCTGAAAGTGTCAACTTAGAATGAACTTGTGTGTGACCTAACTCTGACTTTGCTGCGATGGTTTTTGACTTGTTTTATTACATCTGAACTCACAGGTTTACTGGACCTGCGTGTGCAGAATGCCCAAGACCCTGGTTATATAGTTTCACAGCTGTAATTAAACACAGATTGAACTTCTGATGGAGTTTCTTTCGCTTCATCGTGCTGTACACTTGACATATGACACATTAAGTGCTATATGCTGTCAAGACTTAATGCAGTCACGTGAAACTGTAACTCTAACCAGGATCTAATGCAGAGTATTGCATCCATCTGGCAGTCAGTTCAGTGCTGCTACAGTTCAGCTACTGTATTTGCTCAGAAAACACTTTATTTTGATAGCAAATTCAAGCAATTATGATTAAAAATTTAAATTCAACTTTTAACTGGATTGTTTAAAGGGGCAGTGGTGGCACAAAGGTTAAGTCCCAGGGCTACTGATCAGAAGGTCAGAGGATCGAAACCCAATGCAGCCATTGTTGGGCTTAACTCTTCCTGCTCCAGGGGGCCTGTATCATGGCTGACCCTATTCTCTGACCCCAACTGGGATATGTGAAATCAACATTTCACAATGCTGTTAAAATTTATTTGTGACAATAAAAGTTTGTTCTTCTTCTATCACAATAAAGTGTTAGTGATGTGATACTTTTCTGATGATTATTCAAGCATAGTGACTTGAACCTATGCCAGAGTGATAGGAAATAGTGTTTGCGTGTTTGTACATGCCCAACTATGCATGTGTTTTATGCAAAAAAATGCATGTGTGAATAATACATTTCCATGTGGTTATATCGTGTCTGGTTCAAACTTGGCATATCTCTCCCTGCAGTTTCAGTGATGTCGGTCCACTCTCAGCCTTGCGAGAGCCGCTCCCTGCTGCAGGTTCCAGACGTTTCCCCCGTTCACCGTCCCACCCTCACCCTGCCTCGCATCGCCCCGCCAACACCCAGCCCCTCACCACGGGCCCTGCACAGACAGGTGAGAGACCCCAGCTCAGCTACTTTTAGACACATATCCAAAAAAGTATTCGCCCTCCTTGGAAGTTTTACCCCTTTATTGCCTTTCAACATTGAATCATGGTCAATTTAATTTGGCTTCTTTGACCAAAGATTACAGGAAAAGACTCTTTCAGGTCAAAGTTATGTCAATTAATTAAAAAATAAGTAACTGGATGACTAAGTGTTCACCCCCCTTAAAATGACTTCCATAGTTCAACACAGGTGTAGCCAACAGGCGCTAGAGGTAACATGACTAGTGAAATGGAGGACATTTAATATAAAGAAACCTGTATGTGGAAGGCTCAGCAACTTGTGAATCGGTACTCCTGGCTATACCTACACCAAGAAGACACAAGACGACTCCAAGCAACTAAGTCCCTGAATATCCCTTGGAGTACAGTTAAATCCTCATTAAGAAATGCAAGGAATGTCTAAATCTGCCTGGGCTGTCCTCTAAATCTAAGAGACCATGCAAGGAAGACACCAGTCAGACTCGCTGGATGTAAGTTGCGGGTGTAAGCTTGCCATTGGCCTGTTTTCTCAGTTGGCATTCTTCCCCCCACTCTGCTACCTTGTCTTTGCCACGGGAATTAACAACAGCAACCTATGAGCTGCAACCTGACACGCTGAAAATGAAACTGAAACTAAAGGTATTGCTGAAGATTTGGATCAAGCGGTCAGGCAGCTCTGCTTGTTTTTTCGATGGCTTATCCATTTCAAACACAGTGCTCGTCTCCCTACATGTATTTCTCCACCACAAGAATTCCCCCGTTAATTTTTTGAAGGAACAACAAAGCTGTATAGCTCCACTTTGAAGAAATACAAACAAGCCAGAGCGTTGCTCTCCCTGTAGCAGAATGATAGTGTGTACTAGTGTACTACAGAATGGGCTAACTGAGCAAGACTAGAAAGAGACTAGACACCTATGACAGTCACTGATGAATCAGTACTCCTGGCTATAACTATACCAAGGAAACAAAAGAACACACCAGGCAATTGAGAAGGTAATGGAAAAGCATAAGTCAGGGGATGGATACAAAAAATGTGCATGTTGCTAAACATCCCTTGGAGTACAGTTGAATCCATCATTAAGAAATGAGTGGAATATGGCACATGTGTTAATCTACCTAGAGCCGACCTTCCTCAAAACCCCAGTGACCAAGCAAAAAAGAGTAACAAGGGAGGCCACCAAGACACCTGTGACTCCACTGAAGAAGCTACAAGCTACTGTTCACAACCAGGCTTTCAACTTCCAAGAACACTTTTTACAGGCCCTGTCGATACATTCAAATTATACATGTGTTTGTGCTTCGCAGGTGGCAGTTAAAGTGGATTCTGTGGAGTCCCAGGGTTGTGAGAACCAAGAGAGGCCTGCTGCTGTCCTCCTGCCCCCCCTCTCCCCTTCTCCATGTTCCCTTGCCTCCTCCTCATCACCTCTTCCTCCTCCTTCTCCCTCAGCCTTCTCCCTGCCCCCCTGCTCCCCCTCTCCCTTCCCACTCCCTCCCTCCCCTCTCCCTCTACTACTGTCTTCCCCCCCTCTTCTTCTCCCACCACCTCCCTCACCCCGCCTCCCCCTCCGCCCTCCGAGCCTCCGGAGACCCCGGCCGCCCTCCGCCGTCTCCATCTCCGACCCGGCCGACGAGGAGGTGTACCACATCACCAGCTCGGCTCGCCTCAGATGGAGGGACGAGGAAGGGGAAGGGCAGGAGGGCAGAGGGAAGACTGGTCGCAGTCACTCCCTCTCCCCTTGCACCTTGCCGTGCTCTCTCGACTCCACCTCCTCCCCGCTTCCTCCACCGCTGCCGCCTTCCTCCTCACGGAGCGCGCTCAGTCTGCTCGGGGCAGGATTGAAGGACCATGACTTCAGGAAAGGCTTTAGTGTTGATAACCGGGGCTTCCTGGACAAGCCGTCATCGTTGTCTGCTGGTCACTCGGACGACCAGCGGCGCCATTCCATCGAGGTCTGCCTCCCACAGGCCGTCATAACAGGAGATAACCAACACTTCACACAGGACATACGTCGATCGGAGAAAGGTCAGGGATTTCCTATGAGGGTGCAGTCAGTCGGGAGCAACCACAGAAAGAAGAAGATGAGTCCTCCCTGTATATCCATCCACCCGCCCACAGAGAGGGAACATCCCCGCATCGCCTCACCCCCAAAACTGGCTGACTGCAGCATGATGCTGAGACGCAGGACGCCGTCTTATGACTTGACACCACACACACAGTCAAATACACAAGACATCTCGGCGGACACACAGATGCAAACACCTCTAACACCGATCCACGTACCACTGCAAGCACACTCGCCAACCCGCACACTGACCCCTTCATCCACCCCGACACACACTCAGGCTTACACCCCGCCGCCTGCATCCACACCCACACACCCGCACATCCCCATCAGCCCCAACATCTTCATCCAGCCTCAAGCACCCCTCGTCCCAAACGCTATGCCTTTCTCACGCCCCCTCTCCCCCGCTGCGAGGCACCCGCTCACAGGAGAATACATCCCCCTCCCCCAGTTCACCTTCGACCAACCACAGTCCAGATACACGAGCGGCCTGTCAGCTGGCATATCGGACGCTGATACAGCCACCTGCTCTTCCCCTTTCGACAACAGACTGGGGAGCGGCGCGGGATTCAGTGCAAAGAATCGCAGGACCGCCCAGTAAACATCGAGCATTTAATTCGGGAGGTGAATTGTTTAAAATCTCTGCAGCTGGAGCTCTGACCTCAGCAGAGATTGTTGCTGGGGAGAGAATAAGTTTACTGGGAGAGGGGTTTTCATTTTTATTTTTTGGGTTTTTATTGAGACGGATTATATAAAGACATTGATTACTCTCTCCTGGCACAGACTCGTCCCAGAATAACAGAGAATGGATCCATTTTTTTCTAAACCCAGCTTGAAAGACAGCAGATCCACCGAGGCTGTACCAGTACTCACTGTACATGGTGTGTTCGGGACTAATACTACAGACACACCAGGACTAAAGCCACCTAACTCCGTAGCCAAAGTTTTTTTCACACACTGTCCTCACCCACGCGAGCCAATCAGGAAGCAGCGTCTGGCTGATAACCTCTGACCTTTACAGGAAGCGGTTTGTGACGTGCGAGCGTGGGGAGAGTCGTGGGATATGCAACTTCAGGTTTTCTACAGAAGTTCTGCTTGCCCCTCCTCTGCTCCTCGATCACATTGATCAGAGCAGAAGTGTGTGTGTGTGCGTGAGAATGAGTGTGTGTGTGTGTTTTTCTGTGTGCGAGTATCGTCACATCTGTTGTCATGGAAGTCGGCCATGTTATTCTTATGCTTGCATCGACAGAGAGGGGGAGCAGGGCAGAGCTGTAGTGTATGTTTCTTTGTGTATCTGTGCATTGTAAATAAAGGAAAATACTGTATTTGGTGAGATTAAAAATAGCTCTATCCATATGCACATATTTTTATAGAGATCTAAAATGTTTTTGCACACAAATTTGAATTTCAAGTTGCTTGTTTTTTTCCTCTGTTGTCCTCTTGTGAATGTATGTTTCTTTTCAAAACTGAAAGAGAGAGAGAGAGAGAGAGAGAGAGCGGTGAAGGACATCAACCCTCCTCTCAGTCTGCTAGCTGAGGTTGAGGAGAGGGGTTTTATTTTTCTATTTTGGAAAAGACAAAGAAGAGAACAGGGGTGTGATGTGTTTTTGTAGCTTTGTCTCAGATTTCTGTGTATCTAGTGTCTAAATAACAGTCTTAAGAAGAGGACTCAGTGATGCATTTTGGACAGATTTTCACATTTCTTTTAAATAATTATATATATTTAGTACAATTTATTAGGGGTATATGGCTAAACCTGTGCCCTGTATGCAATTTAAATTTGGATTTGGCCATTTTTTCACAGAAATCAAAATGGGTTGTGCCCTATAATGATTCTGGAATCTAAAAATATGAGAAAAAAATGGGGGAAAAAAATCTCTAGCTGTGAGACAATTTACATCAGGAACAAAATTCAGTCTGATTTTTATGAGAAAAGTAAGCCTGGTATCACTGAGCCGCTCTTCTACTACTGTTCTCAAGCTGGATCAGCTCTGACACCTGTGTTTCTGTACATCTAAAGACAACCAAACTAACTTACTAAATATGTGTAGCCAGAGTGCAATAATAATATATAACTTGTGGAAAATATAGTATCATCCACACTACATAAAAAACAGCCACACTCTTGTATTCATACATACTGTAGAACTGCTATATATAATATAAACCCATTTTTTTTTATATGATGATTGAGAATATTTCTATCTCTAGTGTTCATGCTACTATAGGTACTTGTGCCCTACTTGTGGCTGTGATGGGTGTGGCTGGAAGCAGTGTTAGGTACTGTAGATTTCTCCCAAAGCTCAGGCCCACCCGCTGATGGTGTTACTGTAAGCAGAAGAGTGACATGCATCTCTGCTGAGGACTCAATAAGCCATTTATCATTCCAGATTTTTCTTTTTTTAAACCACACGAACCAACTTCCTCATTAGCTCCCCACATTGTGTTAAATTAACCGGATTGAATCATGCAAACCTGCACCTCAGTGGTGCGAGTGACAGAGTATGACAAGCATTTTTCCTTCCAGTGGCTGAATGTTTTCTTACCAAGCCATACTTCTATTCTGACACAGCACAATATGTATTTTATTCTCTTTTTGTGCACAGTCTGGTTTGGCACATGCACACGAGAAGCATGCTTGTGAGCTTCTTGGTACCGATTCCTTCCCCCCCCCCCTTTTCAAAGGCAGCTGGCTGGGACGGCGTCTTTCTTTCTATCTCGTGTTATTTTCTCTTTTTTTTGTGATCAGCACGTAAACATGCACAAGTCCTCAGTAATCTGAGTGAAAACCAAAGTGCTTTTGATGCTGTACCGTAATCGCTTAAGGCTGAGTTTTCCATATTTGTGCAGAAGATGGGAAAAAATCTTGATAGGTATTTACAACCAAATTTTAAAGTTTTTTTTCTCACAGACTACCTGGGTGATAAAAAGGTCTCTGCAGCATGGTAAATAAATAAATAAATAATCCGAAATAGCATTAACCAGTTGCGCAAAAATGTCTCTGGTCCTGTTTTCATGGAGCTAATTTATATTTATTTTCAGATGCAGAAATTGCCTTGAAAATGCTGATACTTGCAGGGACCGTTGTAAAGACAAAGAGGGGGTCGGTGATCAGCAAATAATCAGTCTCCTTCTACACTCTCATGAGCTTTTTCTTTCCCAAGCAGTCAGCATGCAGAGGGCAGATTTGAGAGATAAAGAGTGAGTCTATCGGCCTCATTTTGACACAGGTCAACGCAGTTGTCATCCCTGGATGGAGCCAGATCAGGCGGAAGTGCTGCAAAAAAAATAACAAACAGGAGATAAATGTAGGCATCTTGCAAAAGCAGAATGTAAAGCGCTGAGACGGTGAAAGTGTTGCTGCTGGTGAACGCGGCTGGTTCATCCCTTCATAGCACTCTTCTTCCAGTTCTGGCACACAGACGCATATCTGACGTTGGGTTCTGAGAGGTTGTCCTCCTTCCTGAACGTGGCACAGTTGGTCATTTCCCTGGTTTTAAAATCATGTTTTTATATACAGTACGTGCTTGAACACCATGATATCGTGCAACTGCTTTGTCTCGTTTCTTGTCCTCTTCCTGCACAGATTGTCAGCAATGGGAGGTTTTTTTTAAGATAGTCTGGCGACGACGGCCTCTCTCTGTCTCACTCTTGTTTAACTCGGTGCAGACGACCCCCCCGATCTAAAGCATATTTGCCATATTAATCCACACAGTTTGGTAGAGTGACTGCATAATTGTTCTTACGACTTACAGATCTTTGGATCTCAGTATTTAAATCCTGTTTTTGAGGAAACAGTTTTGACTATTGCATGTTCTGATTTAAGAAAAAAAAAACTTTTGGGAAAGAATCATCTGGATGTTTTAGAGATTTTAATATTTGCATTTTCAGATGTTTCCATTTGTAGATTGACTACCTAATTGCACTGGGCTCTTATTAATTGGTATCTGATAAAGTACTGATTAAATGACCCTATTCTTTATTGTCCAATGCAATACTGGGTGGTTATTTACTGTAAGAGGACGAAGCTCCTCTTTATACAGTTTTATAGAGAGAAATGGAAACCGAGTTGGTTCTATTTTGTTCGGAACCACTGTTATTTAATGTTGAGGTGAACTTTTTTCACTTTTCCTCCTGATACTCTAAACATAGTAGGTGGTGAAAATAATTATCTGATGTATATTATATGTAGGAGTAGCCTCAGCCCTGATGCTCTGTAAAGGACTGATCAGAATAGTAATAAGTTGCGTTTTCTTGGTTGACATTGAGCTGGTCCAGTGAAGGTGATCACGCTCCCGACACAACACGAGTGTTTCCACAACACCAGAGAGTTCAAACTGTGATAGAACCTGGCTCTGATGAATCAGAAGCCTTGTGTTTTCTTTTATTTTTCTTTCTTTCTTTCTTTCTTTCTCTTTCTTTCTTTCTTTCTTTCAACCCTTCAGTGATTGGCCCCAGGCACCCCCACCCCGGAACCCCCCCCAAGCCTTACAAGGAGGGGAGGAGGTGCATGTGTTCTGTCTGTCAGAGGAGAGCCAATGTGTCTGCAATAATAAGCTCCTCCATCATTCCCCATACCAGAGGGAGAAGGGAGGGGACAGGGGCGGTGTTTTAAAGGCTCGACACACAGTCGGACTCTATCTATTGTATCGTTGCTGATTATTGTGTGATGACCAACCGTTGTCCTGAAGGATGTTTCCCTGTCAATTAAAAAAATACAAGATTTTTTTTATTCCTGAAACAGTCTGCCGAGTTTTTTTCTGTTGATTGTGTTAACTTATCCATTAATGATTACCCAATAAATCATCCAGTGCAATGATTAGCTTATACCGATCAGTCTCAACATTCTGACCACTGACAGGTGAAGTGAATGACATTGATCATATTGGTACTATGTGGTGTTCTGCTGGAAAACCTTGGATTTTGCCATCCGTGTTAATGAGACTTAGACACCCAAATAAACATTGTCCCACAACAAACACACTCCCTCATGCAAATGGAAATCCCAAATGCCACTGGCCAACCCTCACAGGAAAATGCACCCCACCACATGGAAAAAACATCAAACGATCAAGAACATCTTAAGGAGCACGACAGTCATCCAAGATGTTGATTTGACCTCCAAACTTCCTACACTCCATTCTGATCAAGCATCAACAGGATGCAGTGGAACAAGTTAGATTGACAGAGGCCCCACTGCACAAGCCAGAGTACCCAAAGGATCCAGTGCCAACGTCCTGGTTCCAGACCCCATAGGACACCCTGAGAGGTCCTCTTGTCCATGCCCAATGGTTCAGCATTTTTGATCACTTAAGTGGGACCAACACAATATTAGATAGGTGTTCATAATGTTCTGCCTGATCTGTGTATATCACTATTGGTGTCCTCTAATCAACCACACCATTAAAACCATTGACAGGTGAAGTATATAACATTGAACATCCACTGACAATGCAATGTTCTGCTGGAAAATCTTGGGTTCTGGCATTTCTGGTCTTACTTTGACACATACTACCAACCTTAACATCGCAAGAGCACTCCCCAACACCAGCAGCCTCCTACAGCAGGATGATGCGTCCTGCCATATCACAAAAACTGTTCTGGAATGGCTTGAGGAACTTGACAAAGAGTCAAAGGAGTTGATCCAACCTCTAAACTCTGTCTCATCCGGATTGAGATTCAACAGGATCCATGGAGGCCTCAGCCTGCAACCCATGGGACCAACATCCTGATGCCAGACTCCAAAGGACACCCTAAAGGTTCTATGTAAGGCCTCTTTTGGCAGAACAAGGGGGGCTGGTTGTTTTAATGTTGTGGCTGATCGGTTTATATGTAGACTGACGGCTAACAAGAAAAATACACTACAAAAAGGTAAATGCATGTTTACACTGACAAGTTTTTGCCCCTAGGTGTTACTCTCATTTTTTTGTTGGCAAATCAATTAGATTGTTTAAACCAAAAAGTTATTATCCATGCTGGCCTATGTTACACTATAGTGTAAAATAAGCACCAGTGATGTCCCAACATTTTTTTTTCAGAAATGAAATATGAAGATTTGATGCAACCTTACAGAACTTGAGCAGTTTTACAAGGAAGAATGGGGTAACGTTGCAGTATCCAGATGTGCAAGGCTGATTGATGTATCCACATAGGTACATTGGATACATTGAATCTGATGGGTGAGAAAAGCTCTAATATTGTCTTGTAGCTAAAAGGGCGATGTGACCTATAGGGCTTAACCACTTCTATTTATGATGATTTTATAGTTGGAAATGTATTCTGCAGGAGAAAATGATAAATGCAAAATAGATAAAATGATGAACTGTATGTATGTTATTATGTTATACATATGTCTGTCTCAAGTTTCCATCAGAATTACTAACCAGCATTGTGAGACTGAAAGACGTGGCGTCACAACGAAGTAAAAGTGTCAGAAGTCACATTGTTATTCTGAGCAAAGAGAGACGTTCTCAGTGTCAATTCATGGCTAGATGGAAGATTTCTAAGGGGGCATTGCATTGCACTCTGAAACACTTTGTGGAAACTGGATCAGTCGTATCCAAAGCATGATCAAACACAGCAAAAGTGACCACACCATCAGACAATCAATACATCAGGCTTTGTTCACTGAGGGATACAAAAACAATTTCATTACAGATACAGAGTTCGCTAAATGAAGGAAACAAGACTCCAATCAAGAAAAGTCTTGTCAAAAGAAGGCTGTCTGGTCGAGGTCTCAGAGGACGAGTAGCAACTCTGAACCACTTCTCAGGAGAGAAAACAAGGACAAACAGTTGGGCAAAGACATACCAGCATTAGAGAAAAACAGTCCTATTTAGTGATGAGCTACATTTAAACATTGGTGGCAGTAACAGAAAAGGGAGATGGACTGGAGTGATAATGATACAGCAGTGCATCAAACCCACAGTGAAACATGATGGTGAGAATATTCAAGTTTGTATAACCAAAGTATCTTCACCAGAGTTGGCATGATCCAAAACACGAGGGATGCTGTCACTTATTCTATCATTCCTTCCTCACCGGTTAGTGGTTTTACAGATTACACTTAAAATATAATCTTTAAATTGCCTTTAATGTGACTTAAAACCCAGCAAAAATATTTTCACAATGAGCTGCATTGAATTTTTAAGTGTTCTCAGGTTGACTTGAACAAAATGAACATACAGACCTGCAGGGAAATGTCACATTCTGTAATACGTAGCTATGGAGTTTCCAGCCACTAGATGGCAGTGTATGACTGTCGAATAACAACTCTGCAAAGTGGCACATGCATTGTATATAAACATTATTAAACCGCCTTGGAAGTTTTTCCATTTTATTGCTTTTTAGCATCGAGTCATAGTCAATTTACTATAGCTTTTTAAAACAAGAATTTACAAAAAGTGGTTCGTTTCTTTTTTACAAGGTAATGCCAATTTATTAAAAAACATACATAAGTCACTGCATAAGTAGTCACCGCCTTTAAAGGGACTCACAGGCACAGTCAACTGGTGCTAGAAGTCACACAATTAGTGAAATGGAGATCATGTGAGTGCAGTGAATGCACTATTTTGACTGATTGAAATGTAAAGACACTTGTGAATGAGTACTCCTGGCTATAAGTACAACATAAAGACTAAAGATCACCCCATGCAGCTCAGTGTGAAGGTTATTGAAAAGCATAAGTCAGGGATGATACAAGAAAATTTCCATGTGACTGAAAATCCCTTGGAGCACAGTTAAAGCCGTCATTAAGAAAAGGAAGGGATATGGAACATGCATAAATCTGCCAGGAGCAGACTGTCCTCAAAAACTAAGTGGCGCTGTAAGAAAGAGACTCGTGAGAGAGGCCACCAAGACACCTGTGACTCCTCTGAAGAAGTTAGAAGGTTCAGCTGAAATGGGAGAGTCTGTGCATACAACAACTGTTGCATAAGTTCTTTATCAGTCAAAAATGTGTCATATGGTGACAAAGAGAAACCCACTGTTGTTAAAACGCTTATATTAAATCCTAGAGTTCACCTGAAGCCATGTAGCAGACTCTGACATCAACTGAGGAGAAGGTCTTTGGTTTGATGAAACCTCAATTGAGCTTTCTGGCCATCAGACTAGACACTATGTTCACTGTTCACAACATTCCTACCCTGAAGCATGGCGGTGGCAGCATCATAATTTAAAGCATGTTGGTTGCAGCATCATAATGTGAGGATGTGTCTCATGCAAGGCTTGTAAAGGCAGAGCTTGAAATGAATGCAACAAAGTATAGAGAGATCATAGAGAACGACCTGATGCAGTCTGCAAGAGAACTGCACCTTGGGAGAAGATTTGTTTTTCGGCAACACAATAACCCGAAGCATGCATCCAGTTGAAAATTTGTGGTTGTACTTGGAAAAAGGCTGTCCACTTACGAGCCCTGTGACTGATCCAACCTGACAGAGATTGAACAGTTTTGCAATGAAGAATGGGGTAAAGTTGCAGTGTCCAGATGTACAAGGCTGATGAAGACCTAATCACACAGGCCAAATTATGAGGTGCATCGACTAATTACTAACTCAAAAAGTCTGAATATTTATACGATCGCTTATTTTGTGTGTTATATTTCAAATGAATTGACTTTACGTGTTTTCACCTTGACATGAAAAGATTTTTTTTGCCAATTCTTGTCAAAAAAGACAAATTGTATTAACTATGTGTTCTGATGGGGATTTGCACAGTATGATATGTGTACATAACAATAACAATGTGACTTTTGACACTTTCACTTAGCTCTGATGCCACGTCTCTCACTATCACAATGCTGATTAGTTATTCTGATGGAAACTTGAGACAGACATATTTAGAACAGGTAAACAATGGCTGCAGGTTAATTTACTTGAACAAGCGTCTGATGAATCTGATGAGCCGATTAGATTACAAATGATCATCAGACACACTTCAGACACCTGTTCAAGTAAATCAACTTGCAGCCATTGTTCACCTGTTGTAAATATGTCTGTCTCAAGTTTCCATCCGAATTACTAATCAGCATTGTGAGACTAAGAGACGTGGCGTCAGAACTAAGTGAAGGTGTCAGAAGTCACATTGTTATTCTGAACCAAGAGAGACTTTCTCAGTGCCAGTTCATGGCTGGATGGAAGATTTCCAAAGAGGGCAGTGCATTGCACTCTGAAACACGTTGTGGAAACTGGATCAGTCATATCCAAAGCATGATCAAACACAGCAAAAGTGACCACTCCATCAGACAATCAATACATCAGGCTTTGTTCACTGAGGAATACAAAAACAATTTCATTACAGATACAGAGTTCGCTAAATGAAGGAAACAAGACTCCAATCAACAAACGTTCTGTCAAGAGAAGGCTGTCTGGTCGAGGTCTCAGAGGACGAGTAGCAACTCAAAAAAGAAACAAGGACAAACAGCTGGGTGAAGACGTACCAGCATTAGAGAAAAGCAGCCCTATTTAGTGATGGGCAACATTTTAAGATTTGTTGCAGTAACAGAAGGGTGTATACAGGGAGATGAACTGGAGTGAGAACAATGCTGCAGTGCATCAAACCCACAGTGAAACATGATGATGAGAATAATGAGGTTTGCGGGGCCTTTTCTGGAGATGGAAGATTCCATTCTTCAGAAACGTCCTCATTCAAACCGCTGAGCTTATATTATCATTTATAATGAAAATGTTAGTATTAAATTTTAAATGATATCGTCATGGAAGCGTCTTCACTCATGGCCTCAGACTTTTGGACTCTGCATTATTTCTCATTTAACCCTTTGTTTTCAGAGGTAGTGGGATTATATGAGTACAAACTATTTAAATTACTGCTAAATTAAAGAAAAATGAAGTAAGTCTTTCTATGTGATGAAATACATCTGTAACAAAACTGATCACTGGCCACAAGATACTGCAAAATTGTGAATATTTTGATGTATATTTAATGCTCCAGTATTCTTTTATGTTTCGGTAACATTATGTGACAAAACCATATATTTACCCATTCAGCTCACATCACTTTGCTGCACCATTTTACCGTTTCACAGTGTGTTCGCTCAGTAAAGCACTAGATGGTGCTGCTGAACGTGACACCGCCACGGTCTGAAAATGCGAGGGTAACCTCCAGAGCTGCCAAGTGCGTCCGTGTGTGTGCGCATACAAGAACGCGTGCGTGTGTGTGTGTGTGTCCTTGTGTGTGTTTGTGAGTGAAGCAATGTCAGTTGTAATATGTTCCTGTAAGAAGTAAAGGTCAAGATGACAGATTCACAGAAAAAAAAATAAAGAAAAAAAAGCCTTCCACCCCTCCTTCCCTGACACATGCAGCAGGGCCTGCTAATAGCCTTTCTTTTAGAATGCCAATATTTATTTAAGCCTTTGTGTGGTAATGGATTTACTGTTGCAAATTCAATTTTAATTTATCACCCGTTTGCAATAAAAATCAGTCGTAGGCTTTTTGTTCGTGTCAGACAGCACTGCCTTTTGATGTGTCAACACACAGATTCGGGGTTTGAATGCAGCTCTGCCTCTCCACGATTGAAATTAGCCAGTCAAAGCTGCATTCAAAGGCTGACTTTGCCAGCAACCATTAAAGAAACATCTCTCTTTTTTTGGCTTATGTTCCCTTTGAAGCATGTTTTTTTTTTTTAAAAAAAAGGCAGCCTTGCAGATAGACTCACACCCATCTCCATATGTCTCCGCACTTATCTACTCTTCAAACAAGTCAGTCACCTGTCTGCTGTTCGCCAGCCAGGTTTTCTATCTTCACGGTGCCATGAGACACCCGCTATCCACTTTTTTTTAATTGGGTATCCACTTTTGACGGTTTCAGCAAAACACCCCGCAAGACTGGTCATGCCACTCTTCAAAAAAGTTCCCTCCTTCAGCAACTGCTTGGATTCAGTGTGAAGCAGAGTTGTCAGGTGATGATGTGACAGTTTTGTTTGTCGGGACAAAAGTTGTGAAGTGCAATAAAATAAAAAGAAACTTGGTACCCAGGACGGCAGCAGGGAAGCGAGTTCAGCCGGGTTTAAATCCAATTACAGCGAACGCCTACTATGTTCAAGTGTCCTCGAGCAAAACATCGATAGCAGCTGTGTTGCTCTGTGCCTGATGTTGACCTCTGGCTTCCTGTTGAAGGGGGAAAGTAAGAAGAGAATAAAGATTCAAATATTCTAGCGGGTTAAAAAATGGGGGCAGCTACAGGGGGTCTGAACTTGTGCTACATTTACTCTGCAGCTACAGATTAGGTTGAAAAGTTGATGAACTGATACACTTCCAGTCATAATTCTGCACCACCAGTTCTGCATTTGAATTGCATTTGAATTCCAGTGGCCCAGAAGTACATTTTTAATCACTTGCATACAAATTTGAACAGCCTCCTCTGCACTCGGTACGTCAACAACTGCCCAGTCTGAACATTTTTTTTTTGGACTCTGTTGCTTTGAATGAGGACTCGCAATTAGAAGACATCATGAGTCATTAGGAGAAACAGGTTAACCAATGTTAAACTACGCAGGCTCCGAGGCTTGATTTCCCCAAGATCGGCCTTCTGTGACACATCCGACCAGAAACCGTATTTAGTCACGACTTGTGGCCAAAAGTCAAATATAATGAATTCCCTCAGCCCCAAGTGATCAATTTCAGAATGACTCCGACTTTAAAAGAGAAACAAGGTGGAAGCCACGTACCTGCTGGGAAAGACACTTAGCTTAAGGCTCCTTTGGGAAATCAGGGTTATGGTCAGTGTAATTGCTTCACGGAGATTATGATTATATGATTATATCAGCCGTTTCTTCATCTGTCTGAATACAGGAACAAAACAAAACCGTACAAAGGAACAAAAATGCACCTCAAGGATTAGACATATTGGTGAGAAATATCTCCTATAATGTGACTCCTGTTTCAATATATGGTCGACATCTTGGTATTTCTTTCATTATTATTGAGTGTAGGTTGTCTGTTTAGTCAGCTAGTTTAGCTAGCAAGCTGACTAAATAAATTATGATTCAGCGCAGTACAATATTAAAAGTGGGTGCTGTAAAATGCTAAGGAGGGCATTTGGTGAACGGGGAGCTGGCACATCATTTAGGGGATCCAGCGGCGGAGTCTGCTGACCCAGCTCTATGTTTAGTCCGTATTTTACACAGGGTGTCCAACGATGCTAATTTTGACTGAGTTGCTGTGGGCAGTTTTGATCTGTAGACGCACAAGTCAGGTTCTTGGCCGGCCATGAGACTCACTCAGTGTAACCGCTGTGATAACTCAGATCTGTTGTGGCTGCTCTACCAGAGTGCAAAGTGTCATCCTCTTCTTCATCTTGTACCGGTGAGGTGACGGATTTTTGCTGATTTGATGGAGGGTTTGAAGCTGCTGGCACGTCGGATCAGCACTTGTATCTTCCTCGACTTGACACTGTTCATAGTCATCCTCATGGTCGCCATGTCCAACTGTGTAGTCAGTAAGGATACAAAGAAATAGGAATCTTCTGAGGGAACATCCTTGGATTACACATGCAGAAAATGAATATATATAAAAAACATTAACTACATTCATTCATGACCTGCAAACTGTTTACATTTTGCTCGTTATTGCACAGAAAATACACGTACAAAAGAAAAACCTCAATCTTGGCGGCATGAAGAGGCTTTACAAGCTCCACATATTCAGAGGTCACGGCGTAAACAGTTACAATCAAAGATGAAGTCATGCTGCTCGGGGAAGTGGAATAATTTCTGATCTCATCATATTATTCCACTGGTACCTAATGAGGCTTGGAGGTGCTTAGTCGGGAAATGCGCGGGGAAAGGTGTGGGTGGATGCTGCTGAATACCTGATATCTTGTACTACTAAAGGCCACCCAAAATAAGACCAACAGTTGTTTCCCTTCAGTAAGCACATTGGAATGAGACTCCAAATGAGCTCTGCAACTGATTATTTTCAGAGCCAGTATTAGAAATTCATTTCAGAACTTTGGGATATCATTTTTTTCAGGAGGACATTAAGTTAATTCTGTTTCTAGAAATGTGCAGTTATGTCATCCAGCAGCATCATTTCGCCTCTTATCTATTTTTAAATGTTGCGCTATCAGTCATTTATGAGACAAGTTGTTGTTTGTTTTGAGCAAATGGTGAGTGTCGCGTTTTGGTTGGAAAACCTTTTGTATTGACTACAGCATTAAAGTGCTCGGGAGGCGACCGCAATCTGCATTCATGTGTTATTAAAAAGATAAAGAAGAAGATAAACTCTGATTCCGAGTTATTGCTTTCCATCTCTGTCACTCTCTTGCAATGCAAACACATTCGAACATGTTTGTTTTCCCCAAACTCTATTCATTTATCTCCCTTCCTTCTTATGAGCCGCGTTGATTTATGTCGCTCTCTCGCCTCTTCACTTCTTCCTTGAACCTTCAAAGGAAGAGTGAGCGTCCCCTGATGTGCAGTATGGCAGCGTGTGTGTGTGTGTGTGTGTGTGTGTGTGTGTGCAAGTCTGCTGGTGTGTACTGTAAGTGTGTGTGAGTGCTGTAGTTGTGTAGATGTGTGTGAGAAAGAGCGAGCGAGACAGAGAGAGAGAGAGAGAGAGAGACAGGGAGAGAAATGAGAAATTGATTTTTATTATCACATTACTGCATCTGGAAAACCACAGGAAGCGCTGAATTATACTCTCAATAAAAAGATCAAGAACTATAAGAGAAACTAATTGATCTCCATATGTTGTGTTGCAGTGCTGTGTCTAAGTATGTGTGTGTGGGGGAGTGAGATCGTGTAGCAGCTGGTTCCTTGTCTCATTTTTGTGGTTGTGTTACCCTCTCTCTCTCTTTGTGTGTGTGTGTGTGTGTGATGTACTCCCCTTGCGGCCGTTCAGTCTCCCAGACAGCTGTTTGGTGACCTGGTAACACCCCTCCTCTCCCGCCCCTTCAGCATGTCTCACACACACAAACACACTCCCACACACATGGCAGCCCAGCATGTCTGCCACCACCGGTATCCCCGAGCCATCGGCACGCAAACACAAATCGCACGCACAACACCTTCAGTCCCACCAACTCTCCGCTCTAATCTTCCAGCATTGTCCATTCACAGCTCACGTGCGTGCTTTTTCATTACACAAACCTCCTGCATTGTTGAATTTTCATGATCAGACTTGGAGATACAACAGACCTTCTTCTATGATTCATGAGCCTTCTGTCCTAATTTGGCTTCGCAGAGATGGAGACAGCGGAGCAAACGGCACTGAGCTGCGGATTTACAGGTTAACGCAAACAACTCAGCCGTGCGCTGCCTGAAGAGGCTACGATAAAATGCAGGGATTTACACGCACTTTTTGAGCAAATGAGAGGTGTAGAACTCAGTGATCCCGTGAAACAGAAAATGGCTCCTGGAATATGTAACATGAGTGTAAAGTAAAAAGGGGCAGCTTGAGTTGTGTTGTTCGGTGGCAATCTGCGCCTAAAAGATTTATCAAGACTCGTGTCTGACGATCAGCATCCAGCACTGCAAATTCTTGTGGCAGCTGACATGCTCAAAGGCAGAGTGTAATGATGGGAATAACATTTACAGACAGTCACTCCTGGAAGATGTTCATTGTGCTGTGCTCATTTAATGACATAAAAGCTGACAGAAACAGTTAACTTCAAAGCTGGCTAATCATGAAGTGAAGCGGGAATAAAGGGCAGATTGTTGGTTTTTGCAAGTTCCAGAAAGTGGGAGCAACAGCTCTGACATGCACAGTCCAACACCAGAAAGGTGTTGGGGTACAGAGTAGGAGTCAACTGATCATTGGTCTGCCCGAATCTGGTATTCATGTTACGCCCTCTGCCTCCAGGTCTGGGTAGTTGCAGCTCTCTCGCTGCCCTTCCCTCTTCTCTCTCTCCAGGTGGGTGTGAGTGCTGTGTGGTGGCTCAGCATGCAGGCAGGTGGAAGCTGTGTGCACCTGTGTTTGATTCCAGCAGGGGATAAGGCTCACTCTGACCACCAGTCTTCGTCAGACCGTTGAGCTGCACAGTTAGTCTCTAACCTCAGTTCTGTCTGGCTCTATCTTTTGCATGCCCACAACTAATTGTTCTTTCTCTATATCCAGTTTAGATCATCTGCCTGCCGCTTGTGCAAACCTCGCCAACCCTCAGAAACCGGACAGCTTCTCACAGGATTCCTCCCCCCTCCCAGCTCCGCCGCCTTACCGGACTTATTCCCAGAAGGATTTCCACGGTTCACAAGCTCGCCATTCCCCAGCTCGTCCCCCCATTCATTGGCGTTTCCACCTGCCTGCCGCCATCACACCATGCTCCGTCTTCCTCCACTGTTTAGTCCTCACTCTCTGCTGTCTTGCAGTTAAGTGATGTATATTAGTAGTTTAAGATTATTGTCGATTAATTTGTCAGTTTGCCCATTCATTAGAGTGTACTGAGTTACACTTTGTTTTCTGTACATATTCAGTCAGTCAGCATTAGTCTGGTATTTCTAGTTATTACTGTTAGAGTTTTGAAAGTAACAGAGTATTTTTCCGTTGATCCTTTGTTAGTTGTTGTTAGTTTTATTCCTAGCCCGGTGTTACCATTACCAAATATTGAGATTCTTGGAAATTCTGTGTCGTGTCCTGTTGCCCTGCATTTGAGTCTTTGAACCATTTGTAACAACTCAGCATGTTTCTGATTATCCATCCATCCATCCATCCATCCATCCATCCATCCATCCATCCATCCAAGTCAGTGTGGCAGAAGGCATAGAAGGGCACTCCAGACATCCATCTCCATAGCAATGTTTTCTAGCTTCACATGAGGGATACTGAGTTGTTCCTAGGCCAGATAAGATAAGATATACAGGTATAATCCATCCAGTGAGTTCTGGGTCTACCCATGGGTCTCCTACCAGTTGGTCGTACCTGGAAAGAAAGGAAGGCGCCCTCATCAAATCCTCAAACCTCTTCAGCTGGCTCCTTATGGTGCGAAGGAGCAGTGACTTTGCTCCAAGCTCCCAGTGGATGTCCAAGCTTCGCACCCTATCTTTTAGGCTGCCCTTTAACCACCTTTGGAGGAAACCCAATTCAGTGGCTTGTATCCATGATCTGAATCTTTCAGTCACTACCCAGAGCTCATGACCATAGGTGAGGGTAGGGACTAAGACTGACTGGCAAATTGAGATCTTTGGCTTCCAGTTCCTGAGATATCTAAACTCTAGGTTCCATGAACTTTTATGCCCAAGGCAGCAACTCATCACCAACCCAAAAGGGAGCAATCCACCAGTTTCCAGCAGAAAATCATGGCCTCAATTTAATTATTTTTGATTCCAAAGACAATAAAATCATTAAAAAATGTTCTGCTTTGCTTCTGATGGACTGGCAAACTGTCCAGGATGTACCTTGCCTTCACTCTAAGTCATCTGGGATAGGCTCCAGCTACCTAGTGACCCTACAGAGGATGAAGTGGTGTATAGAAAATGGATGGATGGATGGATGGATGGATGCTTTGCCTCCGGTGCAGCTGCCTCCCTCTAGCTGTAGTCACCACTTAGTGGTTTGGAGTAATGTCCTGCCCACAGCACTATCTGATTATTTATGTGTCAGCATAAATAGCATTTATGGATACATTTTGAAAAATTCTTTAAGTGCAACATATCTAAATCATACATAAGCAAAGGTATATTTTATATTTTTTTATTTAGTTTTGTGTTACAGTTTGTGTTATTAATTTTGACAAGATTTTCATTTTTTACTGCAAATGTATTTTTCCAAATATTAGTTATTGGTTGACTAATAATCTGTTTTGGCTATGACTAAAACATGTTGAGCGATTGCTATTACAGAGTTTAGGAAGCTGTTCAAACATCCCACAAGCACTTATGATGGAGAGAACGTGTGCCTGAACATTTTCTGTTACCAAGGGAGCAGGGACCTTTTGTGGAATGAAAGGAATAAAACTTGAGCTAGTTTCCTGTGTTCCTAAAATAGTTCATTATTTAGATTAATAATGCATGCATGGAAATTTGCCAGTCCTCTATGTTAGCTTTGTGGATTTCTGCAAAGCTGGTGACAACGTTGCCTGCATAACTTGCCACTGGAATTATGAAAGCTGAATTAGCATTTCTGGCATTCAGTCAAATGCATAATGTTACTACTGGACTCCAATAAGGATGTGCCTGCCCCCTTTTTCCTGACTGTGATATTCATGTACAAGAAGGTGCAGCCAGACTGTCTGGAAAGTGTCCAATATGAAGGCATCGGGGTGCCATCTGACATTGTCCTTCTGGCTTCAGTGGACCATGTTCTCTGACTGGCACAGGAGCCGTTTGCAGCAGAGTGTCCCACAGTCACACTGAGAAAGCACCTTCAAATCACGTGCAAACATCAGCATGTCCAGGTCCGCCTACGAAGGGCGTTATTGAGTTTTTATCAGCTGTTCTTCTTGACCTGTTGTCTCTGCAACCCAGATGTGGATAAACAACTACAAAACAGTCTGAATATTTATTTTTCTCATACTTAACGTCACCTTTTGCTCTTTGCAGTATTGTATCACCAGCTTCTGTCTCCATAGATCAAAATCTGACTCATGACTTTGCCACTTTGCTTACTATCTGTCATTCTCTCTGCTATCTTGTGGAACAGAAATACCATTAATATTATCTTTAAAGAAGATGAAGCACGCTGAATTAAACAGTCGACAAAACTGTGGATTCACTTTAAAACTTTTTTCGTTGAGCTTGGTCATGACAGTGTAAAAAAAAGAAAAGCAGAACACTAAAATAAATCAACAAAAGCAGCAGTAGTTTGCTCAATAAGCAATTATAAAAGGACATTTTAAAGTTTAAAGTGTGCATGTTTTCCCATTGCAGACTGGTGATCTGCATGCCCTCATACTCCCCCCTTTGACCTTTGAACGAACTAGCAGAGTCTGCCTCCTGTATCCCCTCCAGCAAATAACTGAAAATGACAAACATGGTCAAATGTAGGCTATTGGATCTCCATTTATGTGTCAAATCAATATTGAAAGAGGATACAGCAAGCAGGCTAGATTGCACTCGGGGAGGGTTGCACAATATAATCCACTTCAAAGACGGTGTGTGCTAGATATTATTATATAAAGTCGGCCTGCAAAGATGTTTGTTATTGTATCCCTGTGGGGAGAGGGAATATATCCGTGATGCACAACAGTTGTAAAGTTTCAGTGGGTTCAAGGTAGACTGCATTCCTATTCATAGAGGCTTTGTTTAATTTGTATTTATATAGCTGAGGGTATTGTGTTTTGAATTCTGCAACATTCCTTCCATTGCAGTCATTGTAAAACACTGCAGTGCTTCTATTCCCCTTTCTTATCGCCTTTAACATCCTCAAAATCCTCCTACAGGAATGTATACTGCATGCAATGGGCTGATTAATATTCAGGTTATAGAGCCTTATGACACTCTGCTGTAACGTTATCTTTGATAGCATCCCCATAATATTTCAGTAGGAACACTATAATGTATGTATGATGCCCAATAATGAGTTCACAGTGACCTGACTGAGCCTTATGGCATTTTTAATGTCACAATGGCATTCTGTGACATTTTTATTACGTCCTTGCTACAGGTTTTGCTGTGGTATTTGTTGCTGTATGTAGCTTGTCTTTGCAGGATTACCAGAGTCCCTTTTCTTGTACAGCTGCAGGGTCGTCGGTAGATGGAAACTTGTTTGTTTAATCTCCACAAACATAAGTGTGGTTGCTCGGCGCACCGCCGCTCAATAATAAATCGTGAAACAGCATTTTCAAAACTGCAGATGTGTGAATAGCATGGATTTATGGCACGTCGACGCACTCAAAAGGAATCAGTGAGCGGCTCCCTAACCCAACATGCACACAGGCGCGCACACATGCATATACACTCAGCCTACTCCGTGCCTCTCCAGTCGTTTGCCCAGTCAGGTGTGAATTGTGACTATATACCCATTTGTGAAGCCTGTATTACTGCATGTAACAACCCCCTCCTCTCTCACCCTTTTCTCCCTGTCTCCCTCTCTGATGCAGGCTCGTCCCCATCCTCCTCTCACCAGAAAGAGAGAGAATGAAGAGAGACTGCACAGTGGAGAGACGTGGAAATTCACATGACAGCATCAGAGGAGAGAGAGAATCCCAAATGCTGAATCCACTGAAATAGATGCAGCTGATAGATAGATAGATAGATAGATAGATAGATAGATAGATAGATAGATAGATAGATAGATAGATAGATAGATAGATAGATAGATAGATAGATAGATAGATAGATAGATAGATGGATCAGAATGCTTAAGCTCTGTCAGGTCACAAATTCTCAGTTGGGTTCTGACTCAGCCCCTGCAGAACCTACACCTTGCTGTCTATAAACCATTTCTATGCTTCAGGTCATTGTCTGACTGAAAAACAAATATTCGCCCAATCCGCAGTTCTCTTGTGGACTGCATCAGGTTCTCCCCCCAAATTTCTCTATGCTTTGCTGCATTAATTTTGCCCTCTAGCTTTACAAGCCTTCCAGGGGGACTGCTGCCAAGAAGCTTTCCCGCATCATGATACTGCCACCACCATGCCTCATACCACCACACAAAAATGGTGTGTTTGTGATGATGTGCATTGTTTGGTGTCTGCCAAACATAGCGTCCAGTCTGACAGCCAAAAAGCTCAATTTTTTAGTCTCACCAGACCACAAACCTTTCTCCAGTTGGCGTCAGAGTCTCCCACATGCCTTCTGTCGAACTCTATTCTAGATTTAATACAAGCTTCTTTTTTTTTCCCAACAATGAATTTCTCCTCTTCTTTTTTTTCATACACTGTTTAGAGATTCGGGACCATTTCATCTTAATAGCATGCATCCTTTCAAACTAGTCAAACGAAAATATCCAGAAAACACATTTTGCTGATTGTCCATTGGCTTTTTCAGCAAACTAGCACATGTTTATGAAAAAAATATTTCATTTACACATTTGAACATATGTTTTTTAGTAAACTTGTAACACAAAAAGTAATTCTTCTAGTTTAGGTGATCAGCTTGGGAAGTTTCATGGTGAAATGTATGAGTTAAAATTTTGATTTGTAACTAATTAAAACCCATGGAATTTTACAATATATATCTTTAAAGACAGTTTTCTTAACCCTGTAATGCCTGAACCAAGAAAAAATTGACAGAAAATTCTAATCTTTGGAATCTGAGGTCTTTATTTGGCCCTTTAACTAAATGTAAAAACCAAAAATGAACAAAAATTACTTTCACATATGTTTTTTTGTTTGTATCATATTTGATAAATCACACATTATATGCAATTCAGGCAATAACATAAACTTACATCTGTAACATCTGTATCTTTATACGTCATTACACAAAGTTTTTACCATATGGTGACACAGTAAGTCTCAGCCATGGATGTGTCAAATATGATACCCTTCGCATTATAGACTTAAAATTCATTTTATCTCATACTCTGACTCAGAGTTCTCCCCCTCAGTTTGCACTTACGTACACCAAACTGTCCAGCTTTATTCCTGTCTATGTTCTGAAGGTTTTTACAGAAGGGCTTGTTCATTTATCTTTCATAGTCTGAAAAGTTCTGGTGTATTCCTGGACTCCTTGTTCAATTTTAATAAATAAGTCAACAGCGCTGAGAGGGGCATCTTTGGTCAGATCTGAACCATCACCCAAGTTAAACCGATTTTACCTCACAAGGACCTGGAAAATGTTTTCTTTGCATTTACTAGCTTGCAGTTAGACTACTGTATAACTCTCTGTATATGGGGGTTGACATGGCCCAACCTTATTTGACTGCAGTTAGTTTAGAATGCAACTGCCAGGCTTCAAAGAAAATAATGCACATCAGCCTAGTTCTTGCTCATTTGCATTGGTTATCAATGAAATACAGAAGTGAGTTGAACATTTTTACTGTTTGTTTATGAAGCCCTCATTGGTTTACCTAAAGAATACATCACCTATATGTTAACTCCACTTTCTGCCACCAGGTCACTTCGGTCAGTCAGTCTCAAAAACACATGCAGATTTTGGTTTTATACCTTACAAACCTAAGGAAAAAGTAATGTGAGCCCGCAGGGAAGCACTTTCTGAATTGTGTTCTTGTTCAGAATCACTTTCTGTACCGAACATGCTGTATGTGGCAGACGTAGTCCAATATTACAACTTGCTATTGTGTAGCAGGAAGTAGTTTTACAGTGTTTGAGGAGATGGAAGCTGGTGTGCTCCAGCTGCAGCGAGCATGAAGGGATCTTCATAGAGCTCAACGCTGTAATGGAAGCAACAGTTTAGAGTTACATTTAAGCCATTTTAAGGGAGGAAATGTTTGTTTTCCTGGACAGAACTTCTAAATACATAATTCTTACGGACAGAGATGAGCTTTTAGGGGTTTGTTCGATGACCACAAAGGGATCCTGTGTGTATCCTGAGCAGTATATCTTCACAATATTTCCAGTGCAAATGTGTTTCCTTTTCCAACGTAGGCCTTGACTAAAGTCAGTCTACTAAACTAAAGTGTCAATGAATGGATGTTATAAAATGTAATCCATTATTTTCCCAACATAGGCTAAGCATTTGTAGTTCCAGCATATGGCATCTCTATAACAGAACGGCTGTCATCAAACAACCATGTGTGCGCTATGTTGGAAATGATAACAAGGCAGACCAAGCATAAGGGTCATAGATCAGAAACCCCAAGTCACTGTGCCAACCATGTGCATTGTGTAGTGCCACACATCTGCAATGCATAGAGCCGATGAGGTTGTCGATGCTGCTTGTGGAATGGCGTCCCTACTCTTCCTGAAGGACCTGGTGAAGTTTGTGAGACTTAAGGGGACAGGATCGTGTTGTCGGACATCCAGCTCAACATGTGGCAGATTGTCCGTCGTATCTTACCGTCTGAAATGTTTTCTTAGACGGCAAATGGTGAAGTTGTGGACATTCAAGTGGCTGGCATCCCAGCACTCAGCATACCAGCAGCCTGTTCCCCTCTTCCCCTTGTCATCTGTGGCATCGCGTCATTTGAATAAATCTGCATTTTAAAGTGCCCTTTTGTAGGTCAAAGGGGTGTCTGTGGTGCCGGTCATGATGTCTAATTATTTCTGCTTCAAAGCCACACCTGACCGGGCTGTAGATCAACTCTATGGAGGAGAATTTGTCACCAGATGAACAACTCTTGTGCACAACTGGCTAAATTTACACCAATTTCTAACTCGAAAAAAAAAACAAACAGAAATGAGGTTTTTAACTTTTCTTTAAGTCAAAAAAGAAGACCACTCGCATGTTGGGTTTTTATTTTTGCTCAGTGTTTGTTGAAAACTGTGGGAGAATGTGTAAAATCTGAGAAGATTACTTAAGCAACAACATTACTTATCTCAATTTGAGGTTGGACACTGCAAATGTTTCCCCTTAAATAATAAAAAAAAACCTATAAAACACAAAGTCCTGTCTTGTGTTGCCTGAATATTCACAAACATTCTTAGAAACACCCTTTTAAAATATGAGCTTCCCAACTTTGCCACACACTCTGTCGTCCTGGAGCTTAAATAAAACAGATTCAATCAGGATTTATTCACGGAGCATTTCAGGATAACGGAGGAACCAAAGGCCCGGAGCTGCTGTTGCCATGTCGGAAGCAGATCAGCTGTTACGCACTTACCTGAGCAACTTCTCACCTGGACGATGAGCCGCAACTTCTACACGGGCAACTCGGGAAAACTTCGGTGCAAACTTGCAGGTGGGTCGAATGAGGTTAAAGCACAGATAATTAGAACACTTGAACGATCACAGCAGTGGACATGTCTGTGGCTCATTGCGGATACGCGTCATGTGCCAACCTTTCATCCACAGTGGCAACCGAGGGGCGAAGAGATTCATTAATTCATGTGGCATTTATTAATATTGTATTTTTTTTCTATTTTTGCGCTGCGTCTCTGCGCTCCAGTTTTTGGAGACAAAAGGAAAATCCTAAAAAGCACGACTGGAAGGATTATTCTGGGCAAAGAAAAATAAGAATGGAGACGGTGGAATAGTGTGAGAAAAGGACGCCTGACTCATTGGCGATCAGCAGAAGTCTCCCTGTTGCCTGTTCGGTCTCTCTTTTTTTGTGACTGAGCGACTTCTGATGGAGCTTTAGCGCAGAGAGCAGCAGCAGCAGCAGAGAGAGAGAGAGGGAGAGAGAGGGAGAGAGAGAGGGAGACCGACAGAACGACGGACCGCCAGTCCGTCTATCTATCCAGCTGCCCGTGCCTCTGCAGAAGAAGCGCGCAGGCACACGCATAGACCAAGACGCGGGCACATTTGGCACATACACGTGCACGACGGAAAAGAGAGAGAGAGAGACAGAGAGAGAGAGAGAGACGGTGGTAGCGGGTCCCATGCTCGGTCTGCGGGCTGCCGGAGCCTCTCCTGTAGTAGTCAACGTGCGTCTATGTGCGTCTATGTGCGCGTCCGGCCGCCGCTCGCCTGCCTCTCTTCCCTCCTCTGCGCTCCTCTCCTCCCGGGACAGGAATAACGGGATCCAGGGAGCTCTAATCAACACCGAGGCAGGTTGAGCCCCCCCAGCGATGCGCGGGGGCCAGCAGAGATTGCAGTGGAGAATCAGCAGCACAGGCGCACACACACAATGAAGATTGGATTACAACACCAGTGATTTTTATTTATTTTTCATGATTATTATTCGCAGCTGCGCGCTCGTCAAGTGCTAAAACGGGGGATTTCATTCATTTATTTATTACTGTTATTATTATTTTTTGGACACGCTGTGGATAATTCATTGCCAGAGATTCGGTGGTTTTCTTTCTTTTTCTTTCCCCCCCCTCTTTCTTTCGTTCTCCTGTTGTGCGGTGTTTGGTGAGAGTGATCCATCACAGGCTGCATGGTTTCTCCGCGGAGAGAAGAAGGGACTGTTGCAATGTCATCTCACACCACTGTTTTGGAGCTCTGTGGAAGGGAGATGCTGTAAGTACTTTTTTGCCATGTCTGTTCATTTTTTTGCGGGGGGGGTTTGGTGATGATAACGAACCGTCTCTCCCTCTTGCCCTGATCTGGCTCCTTCTCCCCCCCCCCCTTTCTCCTCCTCTCCAGCCCCCCTCCCTCTCCCCACCAGCGTGCCTTATATCCAAAGTGCGGCACCACAGCTTGTCCCCTAAAAACACGACCAACTTGGATTTGAACGACGGAGAGGCAGGCAGGGTTGAATGCAGGCAGTCAAAAAAAAAAAAATCCAACTCTCCCCTTCTTTTAGCTTCCACATCAAGTGCCTGTAATGCCCCCCCACCCCCGTCTTTTTTAATTCCTAACGCTGGCGCAGTGAGGAGCGGAGCGCAGGGAGCTTCAAAGCGCATCAGGGTACAGCATCAACACAACACTTTATTCCTTTTAACGCACGGGCATGTGCACATATAAGCTGACTGTGGGGCAGAAATGCAAAGAAATGTGCCTCTTTGGGTAGTTCCCCGTGCACCCATCACCTAAGCACCAAAAGCACCCAGTGGTTTATCCAAATGAGATGAGATTAAGGTAAAATAAAGGACGGCTGCGCTCTCTGTTGATCTTATTCTAGGGTTGGATAACACATTGCAGGTTTTTTTTTTTTTTTGGTCGTCTTACTGCTTGGCACAACTTCCAGCTCCTCTCCATCCCATATCAGGACGACCAATCAGTGTTCCATTAAGGGAGGTCTCCAAGAAGGCGCCCCATGATTTATTTCTTTTTGCAAAAGTTGTAATTCCATTATGGGGACAAATCTGTGCGCTGCTGGATCGTGAAACAAAGTGAACACGGGTCTTGTTCTAAAACAAAAAAAAAGATGTTTCCCAGTGTAAGGAGCGCCTTGGAGAAGGAGGAGGAGGAGGCAAGCAGGCCCTTGTTCTACCAGTAGGGGTCGCACTTGTATTGTCTTGGCTTCATTGAGCCTAATGGGGAGATCCAAATGAATTTAAACCCCCCTCCTCCTCCTCCTCCTCCTGGTCCTCCTCCTCACTCTCCCCAACCTTCTCCTCTCTCCTGTTCTCGGGATTCAGTCACGTTGTTGAAGCGCAGTACTCCTATCACAGAAAAGCCCCCCCCCCCCCATGTAAAGGCGTCAGCTGCAGCCCGTGGAAGGCCAATCCATGTTTTTATGACACCAAAAGGAAATAATGCATGAACCCACTACCTCCCCTCCTAAATGTAGATCTTCCTGTAGACTATAATCATGCTGCTTTGTGGTTTTTCCAGCAAATAGCTGCTCAACAAGAGTCTGAGTGGTGTTTGCGTGTGCAGAAATACAGTTTTGAAGTGTTGTTGCATTCATTTTTTTTGAGAGCCAAGAGAGAAGGATGTAGGAAGAAACAGGGTGTGTGAGGAGATGAAAGAGTGGGAGAGTGAGATTTGGTGTGTGAGAGAGAGAGCGATGGAGAGAGGTGTGATTGATTTTTAATGCACCTTTATTTACATATAGATGAAGACAGCATTAGCAGAGGGATTCAGTCGGCGGATACCTCTGGAAAACCGTGAAGGGGTTAAATCCCAAGTCCAGAACAAGTACAGGGGAGATTTTCTCCTGCAAAGCGGCGGCGCTGTGTTTCAAATTCATTGCCGTCGTTCATGGCTGGAACCACAAAAAAAAAAAAAAGAAGAAGAAGAAGCCCAAAAGCACCTCTGACTCCGGCCTTCAGAGATGGCTTCAGATAAAAACATTCCAAAGACAAAGCTGGCACTAGACTCAGATCTCCGCCTCATGCCGGAAAGATATGAAGTAACATAGCAACCTATACCTGTACTCTGTTTGTATGATAATCGGCTTTACTTTATTATGCTTTCTGCACACTTTTCCTTTATGGGCTTTGCCAAAATGAATGTTTTACATGTCAGACCAACACAGCACATGATAATGTAAACTGAAAAAGAGATGCAGTGCTTTAATATGCATGCTAATGAGGCAAAAAAGTGACTGATGCAAGCAAAAGAAGTGAAAATAAGCAAGCGAGGGACACTGTAGGATGCAGAGTGTTATTGCATAGGTGTGTGTTGGGCATCAGGTGCAGAAAGAAAAAAGACAGAGAGTGTGCGACCATGTTAACATCCATTATGAGAGAATACAAATAACCTCACTCCTTTGTCAGCCTCTCTCTTTCTCCCTCTCTCACACACACAACAGTGGGTTTGTAGGCACCTAAAGAGGTATGTGCAGTGGGCAGACAACATGTTGAAGCCTGAGTGGTAACAGACGATTACTTCCACTGGGCTTCTCATGGGCGCTCATGCACATGTCAGGGCACACAGAGCAGATGGCTGGGGCTTGAGAGAGAGAGAGAGAAAGAGGGAGAGAGAGGGAGTGAATGGCTGGGAGAAAATGGATGGAGGAATGAGGGGACAAAGGGGGATGGATGTCAGAGGTGTAGTGGGGATGGGTTGAGGATTTCATAGGGTACTTAAAGCGGTAAAAGGGGCAACTGAGACGGAGGATCTGTGCAGAAGTTGAGGTGTTTTGAACACTGGATCTGATATTGTTTTCTAGACTTTTAGTGCCTGGGAAAAAAAAAAGTTGGCAAGCTTTCTGTTTTGTAGCCGCTGAGCTCAAACCACGATCTCCCATGATGACATCACTAGACTTTAGGAAATTCCTCAACATTTTTTGAACTAGCAAACTGATCTGATGGTGTAACATCACTTGTACTTTGGTTTTTTGTGACTACTTTGCACTTTGCGTGTACCACAAAGTCGTGGAAAGACTTCCACATGCAGAAAAGGGAAGATTAAGCGTCCAGTTATGTCATTTTGAAAAAGAAATACAGTATATTTCCCAGTTTTACAGCCTGAATAATCAAAACAAACTAAAAACAGCGTCACTACTAGCTATGTTCTTCAAACAACGCTTCCGATCTCTCTACACGTAGTTACTTCATATGCAAAAGCGAATACACCTACAACTCCAGCAGCACATTGACATTCATACCATCACTTTTTCCTCTATGTCTGTTTCCTTCAAATGGCAGAATCTCATTTTCGAATGAAACTCCTGAAATAGAAGGGGACAGAAGGATACAGAACTTGGGGAGTGAAATTTAGTTGAGAGAAACAGGAATACGGGGGTGGGGTGGGGAGCGATGATGGCAGGGATGGGTGGAAGATGAACAAATGGGGAACGAGAGCCGAGTTATTTTAGAAGTGAGTTATTTTTGAATTAGCCGTATAGTTGGGCACACAGTTACGGAGTGAGGGGGAGGAAGAGAAACAATGGAGGAGCGGTTAAGTATGCACCATGGTGGACAGAAGGGAGACTTGAGGGGGGAGAGATGGAAAGAGCCGGTAGAGGTGTGCTGTTTGCTGAGGTCAAAAGTCAGGAGACAAGCTTCCAGGAAACAGTCAAATAAGCCACAAATGGATTGCTAGTGGTTTTCGAGCATAGTGGTAGGAAGAGGCTGGATTTAGAGCAGCTGAAACAGAATTTAGAATCATAAGAAGCTGCTTAGATAGCAAAGGCTAATATTGTAAAGGGTCTTATGGTGCAAAAAGCAACAAATGTGCAAAATAATCATTAGATTTCTTTCCTAGTGAGCTCAAAATGTGCAATTTGCATTGGAACAGTGGATTATTGTGAATTAAAATGTGCTTTGCATACCCTGTAACCTCTGGTGCTCTTGAATTCTATATAAAACTGCGAAAAAACAGTAAAGCGAAGGAAAGATTGACAGTGCAAAGGTGAGGGTGTGAGAAGGGAGAAGGAAAAATCAATGGCTCTGAGGATGCACAAAGTGTGTAAAGGCATAACTTATGCAAACATCTTGCATAAGTCAGTGCATCACGGGAGCGAATGGTTGACGGTGGGAGATGAAAGGGGAGATGGACGGATAAGTGAAAGGATGAAGGGCCGATGAATGAATGTAGAGTAATGGAGGAGCCGGTGTGGGACGGAGAAGAGAAAACATACAATATTTACACACACATACGCATGAATCCTCTGGGTCACAGCATAGTAAAACACACACTTATCATCCTCGGTATCATCCTGAAGCCGACTCTGTAAATAAATCATATCCATAGAGTGTGTACAGTATGGTAATCTAATTTTAATGCAATTTGGGAAGATGGAAAGAAGAACAAATGTGACCGCGGCGGTAAATGCAATCGTATTAATCATCATGTAAAGATAATGCAGCTGAATTATTGATGCGTGTGAAACCTAGTTGTGTGTGTGTGGGGGCCAGAGATGTGGGCTCTGTGACCGTGAAGCCGTGTGGGAATCGCGGCAATGAGAGATTTCCCATGCAGGAGTGTGTGTGCGTGCGATTGGACACACAGGGGAAGCAAACTGGAGGGATGAAACCTGTAAAAAGCGTTTTGTTTCCTTATTCGCTGAGGATGATTTTAGGAAGATTTGATATTAATATGCGCTTGCATGGGGAGTAATTGCTTCGTGGCTTGTGTGAGGTAGGAAACAAGATCGTATTTGTGTGTGTGTGTGCATGTGTGAATAGTCGCCAGTAGTATGGATGCGCCTGCCAAACATCATCTACTGTTGTGGTGCCAAGAAACGGTAGCCTTTGTGTGACGACAAACTGCCCAATACGATTTGGCTGGGGGTCCTCTCGCTCTCCTTTTCCTCTCCTCTCCTCTCTGTATCTCCCTCTCTCCTATTGTACTACTTTCTCCACCCTCTACATTGCTTTTATGGCCTCGGTTTGTTTGTGTTTTTCACTGCTCCCCTCCCAAAAATATCCCCATAATGCTGCAGAGTTTGTTTGTCAGATTTCCACCACCACCACCGCCACCAACTGGAACCGAAAGATAATCTCGTCAGGAATGGACTCGCCTGCTACAGCAAATATCATAAAACACCAAACTGCAGCCAGTGTGACCCTTTTCTATTATAAATCTGGTTTTCGCCAAGCACGCTCACAGTGAAAGATGAGAGTGTTTGTTTTCTCCAAAGCATTTCTCAGGGAGGGACGCCACATGTTGTGAAAAGGGTCTTGCGCCTTTCTTTCATCATCAGTTCAAATGATACAAGTATTGACAATTAAAAACCATGGAGTATTGATATCATGTTAGGAATGCACATGGTGATATTGTAAATAAAGTAGCACCAGTGACTATCAAATGTGGTGCCCTAGGCGAGATTTTATATGGCGCCCCCTTCCATCCATGATTTACATACGCTTACAAAAGAAATCCATTTATTAACCGGGCATTGCTTTACATTTGAATCAATGTGAGCTTTTCCATTTTAAGAGTTAATAACAACTAGTTTTAATATAATTATGTTGAAGGTTAAATTTTTCCCGATTTTGTGACCCCACTGGAGGCCACGGCACCATTAGCATTTGCCCCTAATGGGCGAGCCAGCTCTGCCAGTGACTATGTATACAGTAAATATGTAAATAGCATGTAGGCCTATGCACACACGCACCCACACTTGACTTTCTCTAATTTTTCTGTTATTGCACAGCGTTGAGAAACAGTCACCTTGCATTTCACTGCACATACTGTAGGAGAATGCGACGAATAAAAACTCCTGGTCTTGATCCACATGTGGCTGACACTGCATCACAGGGACAACATGCAGTACAGCTATGGTTCCACTTGAATTTAAGTGATGTTAATTTGCCCAAAAAAGAGACAAAACCCATGTTTTACACATTTTACATACATCATGGGTTCTTTTGGCCATGACAACCATGTGAAATCTGATATTGCAACAACCTTAATGCATCATATAGCAAACAAAACAGGTACCTGAGTCCATATGCAGCACATACGTAAGGATTTATGAGCATGTTTAATTGGCTCCTCTGCTGAGACTGTCCAAAATCTGTGGTCTTCATAATTTCTGTAACCTCGCACCCAACCGTGCATGATGGCCCCTCTGATACTGTTAAATTAATGGTAAAATGTAATACATAACCTGATCTGATATTAGCACCAGCAGGGTGGTCCAGCAATTGTTGGACCCGGTCCTTCAGCTTGGAGGGCCTCTTGATAAGAAGAGCACCCTGCTCAAGTGCTCTTGTACAAGACCTTGAATAAGAACCAGCTCTGCAGACAAAGGCCACTCAACCTTTAAAGTTGAGCGGTCATCGAGTTAGCCTTCACACCAGATGGTGGATTTGGATGCTACTCGGTGACCAGCAGCAAAAGAGGATGTGGTTATGTTCTCAGTGTGAGAATGTGGAAATGCATGAGCAGAGTAGAGATGATAGCGAGACTTGATGTAATGTATGCATGATGTATTTAATGCCCGCGATGCAAATAAACGCCAGTTGTGTGGAATTAAATTATTTCACAAGCTGTCAGGGCAAGCCTCCGTGTAATCCTACAGCTTTTTGGTGAGGGAATGTGACGACTTCTTGACAGAGACACTGGGATTCCATTAGGCATCAGTGCTCTCTCTGCGGTGAATGGACTGAGATTTGGATGATTCATCCTCCGGTCTCTTCTAACAGTGTTTCTGCTCAGTTGGGCAGGGGGGACAAGCAGTCCTCCGCTTGTTTTAAAAACACGGGATGACACAGTGAGCCCCCCCATGCATTATTCAGCTCACAATAGAGCCTTCTACTGCAGTCTCAATTTCATTGCAAAATCACAAGGTATGACAAATCCTAGCCTACAGAAAATAATCTAAAAACCATCATCATACTTGGAAACAGACGATACAGACTCGGCTTTTTTTCTCTTTCTTCAGGCAGACGGGGCTGACTGGTCATGGAAGATATGACAAAATAAAGTATTTTATTGCTTTTATTAGCTAAAAAGTATTGTGCGGGGGGTACCTGTGAAAAAGTTGATGGCAAATGAGAAACTCAGAGGGCCACTGAAAAAGCAGTTGGCGGTTATATGAGGCACAGAAAAAAATGGAGCAAGTGAATAGAAAGGGTGACACAACCTGTGGAAAGATCAAACCTTGACATCAGGGTGCAAACTCCTGCTAATGTTACACTAAATGGTTCATTTTAATAACTCAAATATACATTTTCAGTTTGCATCTAGGTCAGATCTGCATCCAAATACTCATGTAAACAACTGAATATGGGCTTGTACATGCAGAAGCTGATGGAAAAATATAAAACAATGTGCCCTTTCATACCAATAAAAAATGTTTAATTTGAGGTTTCTCACCGCAATTCAGATCTTCACTGAAAACTAATTACTTGTTCCTTGACTTGTGGCTGAACTTTCCACCTGATTTGATTTGAATTTCTTTCTATTTTTTTTTTCCACGTTAACTAAGAAGCAACCTGACAAAGAAACATGAGTCACTCCACTCTGCAATCTGACAGCATATGGATGTTGCAATGTTTTTTCACACTGTTGATTCGTCAGTTATGTTTATGGCTGGGAATGCTTTGTAAATGGGACAAGTTTCTTATGAACTCGTGATTTCAGCGCTTCAATCTGCGCTGCCTCCATCGGCGGCGTGATAAATGGCAGCTCCCGCGCATCAATCACGCGCCGATGGGCTCTGCACCGACGCAAAAAAAAACCTGCGCTCCTGTCAGTGAATCTATAAATCGTCAGCGGTACACATGGACGCGTTATGCGACCATATGTTTCATGCCCTTGTGATTTTGCTCACGCTCCGCTGTTCAGCACACCTGCTCATATGTCTTCCAACACATGATGATGTTTCATGCTCCCTGAGCACTGGGTGTCCAAGGAAGGCCGGGGAGCGTTCTGTCTGTAGGGAGGAGGGTTGTGCAGGTTGCGATTGCTGTGAGATGATGGTGACTCTTTGCCTTTCTGTTTGATTGGTGCAGAACAGCCGCTGTCACCTTCTTACCTGTAATCGCACACGCTGACTGTCCCACTATCGCCTTTTTGCACACACATTCAAACATTTGCTACAGCTGAGGAACCCCTCCCTCCCTCTGTACCTCCGTCCTGCTGTCTCAGGCATGCAGAGCTCCTTCAAAAGCACAAGAGAACACTATCTGGCATCCCAAGCTATTTATAGCGCTCGCCGGTTTGTATCGGTCTGTTCCTAGCCTTTATGTAATTTGTCTCCTACTTACCTCTGGGATACAAACTGATCTCTGTGTGTATCTGACAGTTGTGTCAACACTCTGAACGTTGGATCATTTTATCTCATAATTATAAGGACGAGCTTCCCAAACCAGCAGCTGCATGATGGGACAGCTGTGACAGACTTTATTAAACATTGTATTTAGTTTCATTATTTATTCACATCGAAGTTTTCTGCTGGCTGGGAAAATATTTGTACATGTCAGTTCTTCTGTAAAAGGGTGTTCCAAAGCCTCAGTGTGACAGTGGCACCCACTAGATTTATACACTATTTAAAGAGCCCATCCAAAGACAGTCAAGTTATTTTACTTTTTAACATGTCCACATTGTGTTGTTTCTATGTCAGAAGACATATTGAAATTTCCACCTTTAACTTCAGTGCCCCAATCAGAGCTTCAAGAACAGATTCAGACTTCTGGGATTTCATATGTAACAAACCTAAGGAACCAATCCCGTTGACCTTTGGGGTTTGACTTTACGTATCCATATTTTTCTCCAAAATCAGAGTCTAGTTCGAACATTTATGGCCATTGTGAGCAGAGTCGTAGGTGAGCTGGTGTGCTCGAGCTACAATGAGCAGCAGAGGTGTGGGTGGAAAATGAAGCGGGGACTTTATAGATCCACAAAATCCTAAAGAGTTACTGTTGTAGAGTTACACTTAAACAATTTTAAGGCATGAAGAGATTATGTTCATGGAAAAAGCTTCTATATATGTACCTTTGATACACAGAGCTGAGTTCTTAGGGGTCTAATCAATGCCTGATTAGACCCCTAAGAACTCAGGGGTTCTTCAATGCCTGAAGAAGGACTTTAACTTTTGTGGATTTATTTTAAAGGCACTGACTGCATGAAAATAGAACAAGTGAAGAGTTCCAACAATGTGAGGAAACTATATTTGGAAGCTGTGAGTTTGTCCAAATCTGACATGCTAGTTATACAGTATGAACAAGACTAATAGTACATATCCACATGGGCATTTAGGTTGCAAGGTATCGCACCACTTCCCAACATTGGATGCACGATAGGGGTGCAACTAGGCAGCGTTATGATAGATGATTAATAGATGCTCTTCAACAATAATTCAACATAGGTTTCCCTCTTAAAGCAGTGCAAACATTGGCTGCACCTGATTGGATGAACGCTTCACTTGTAGGGTTGCTGACTGTAGGTTTCAAACTGGACTCAACATGACGTCTTGTTTGGACACATATTACGAAAACAGACAAGAAAGATGCATAAAGTAGCCAAGACCGAAACTTTATGCAAATGAGGAGCAGGCAATGCCATGCACCGTCTCCCAGAACACATCACTGTGCTACCATAATGCATTGCTTTGCTGCTTACACAGATAATGAATAGAAAGAATTGAAATGGTGGAGTTCTGTGAGGCTGTGAAGCTATCATTCTCACATTGCTGACAGTGTTTATCAGGTATAATGTCTACCTTCTTCATAGTCCAGCTAGCACTAACCTAAACTGGTTTAACTGAGGATGATGGTGAAATCCGACAGAAAAATACACATATTATTTTAACTTGTGTGGCACAGCACGGCAAATAGTGGAATAATTGAAGATAAGTCTAATAGAACCGCAAGTGTATGAATGTTCGGTACAAATTGTCTTACTCTTTGAATCTCCATTATATTCTTAAATTCTGTGTCAGTCTTTGCCCAAGGTTGGGTGTGAAGTTATTACTCTTGTTAACTGTGTAAATGTCTGCTTGCCTCTTGTGAACAGCACAGCTTGGTCCTGAATCATCTGATCCTCGCAGTCGTGACCATAGAGTGTATACCTGTTAGTCATCTTCTCTTTCTCTCACCCCTCCGCAATTTTCCTCCCAAGGCCATCTCCCTCCCCACGAGGTTTATGTGTTTAAGAAAGTTACTGAGGTGACATGGAATGAAAAAAGGAAAGTGGCTACCTGACTGTGTGGGTTTAAAGAGCCGTGCATTAACAATTTATCTCTCCTGCCTTTTCTCTCCATCGTTCCACACCTCTCTCTCTCTCTCTCTCTCCAATCTCCTTCACGCTTTGATCTGTCTTCTGCTCTTCTGTTCTCCCTCATCCTCTCTCCTCGCAGGGGATGAAGTGGTTTGGCAGTATGTCCCTCAGCAGCAAAAGGAGTAAGAGGAGGAGTAGAAGGAGTAGCAGTAGCAGTGGAAGCAATGGCGTGCTGCTCTCCTTGGCTCTCCTGGTGGCCGTGACCGTGATCGCCGACCCTGCGGCAGCCCAGAAGCAGCGAACCGGCGGCGGCTCGGAGAAAGTGCCGGTCCTGAACATTGCGGTGATCCTGGGACGCACGCGCTACATCTCAGACCGGGACATCCGGGCGCTGTGGAGCAAAGAGGACCCCATTGACGTCAACGTGGTCACACTGCTGGTCAACGAGACCGACCCGAAGAGCATCATCACCCACATGTGCGACCTGATGTCTGGGACCAAGATCCACGGCGTGGTGTTCGGGGATGGCACTGACCAGGAGGCCATCGCCCAGATTTTGGATTTTATTTCCTCGCAGACGCTCATACCCATCCTGGGCATCCATGGAGGGTCGTCCATGATCATGGCTGATAAGGTATGGAGGAGTAAACTGACGTGTGAGTCTGTGAGTTGGTGGAAGAATGTGGATGTTGCCGATGAATGGGTGAAGTTGTGCAATGCAAGGCAGGGTATGGACTGAATGGGTTGATGGATGGATAGAGACTGACTGTGGGATTGCTTGTTTTGAAGTGTTTTGCCAAAATTTCTGGCGTTACGTTTTAGTGTTGTTGCAGTTAATAGCCTGTTAAATCAAAATCTCAAGGTCTTGTCAGTTAACCGCACCCTACAAAATAACAGTTGGTATATAAAGTAAAAAGACAGGAACCAGGCTAGTGCAGCTAAAAAGACATGGTGCAGAGGAAGAAAAGATTGTAGGTGGATGAGGTAAGTATCGACACAGAAGGGTTGGAGGAATGATTGGAAGAAACTTGAAAGCCAGGTGGAGAACAGAAGGAAGGGAAGGAGCAGGGATGCGGTGACTACAGAGAGAAAGGCGAAGGAAGAAACAGAGAGAGAGAGAAGGAAATATGAAAGGAGTGGGTGTCGTCGTAGTCTGGCTAACACTGACTGCGCGGTGCAGTGAGCTGTAATCTGAGAAATCTCCATTCACTGTGCAGGATTCCCTCAGACGAGGGTGCGAGGGCCTTGATTGGTTTCCTCATTTGAATAGGCGCTGCCCCTCGCCTGCCAATCACCGGGAGCCCTGAATGGGAACAGATGTACGGCGCATGATTGCGTGGATTCATGTGTCACTGCTTCAGCTCCTGGAATTCGTCAGATCCACAATGGGGCTATTCTTAACTGTGTTATTAGCCTGGAAGATCAAAGAAGGCTTACTAGCAGGGGCTACAATAGCACTGGAAAATTGTACTGGAGTTGTTGTTGTATTGTTGCTTGAAGGAAATGCTACTCAAATACAGTTATACTTGTAAAAGTGTACCCAGATAAAAGTAAAAAAACAGATATTCGGAGTAAACGTTACTATGTTATACTTTTAAAATGGAGGAGAGAAGGGTGAGAAATGTGATATGGAGTTAAGAATCTCATTTTATTGAGCTGTTAAATTAGAGAAAACCTTTAAGGTGCAGAATAATGCATTGAAATATTATTTCAAACTATACTGTATAACATCATGCAGGTGAGCCACACTGAGCCCTAATGTCTAATGCAACTATTAATTCTTCTCCATAGACAAGCAATTTGCAGCCTGTGCATGCTTCTGATTATAAATCTTCTCCCACCTCTCTCTGTGTAGCATTACCCGAATTAACCAGACAAATCAAACAATGCAGGCACCCTTATAGACTTTATGTGGCAATATTAAGCGACATCAATCCAATAACCTGCCATTTCAACAGCATTACAGCTTCACAACAGCAGGCGAAACAGAGATGTATCGACAGTGTAAGTCCTACAGTGAATTTGCACTCACATGAAAGCGAAAAGAGAGCTGCACAGTTTTTGAATGGTTGTCTCCTCAGTTTTACTGCACTCTTGTGCATTTGCTGTACTGTCCACAAACTGTTAGCTCCAGCTGGGTATGTTTGCACGTCTCGCTGGCCCTGACACTTGGCCAGTGAACATACTGTACATTCAGACACAAAAGGAACATGCTATCTGTAATGGGATTTTATCTGACAGAGACTGAGATTCAGTTTGCACGCTAGTTTTTACTGGAGCCCAACTGATGTATCGGTTGGCTGACATGCCTGTGCCCAATTTAGAAATGGTGCCATCACATGGTTTGTCCAGCAGAGCGGCTCCAGTTCCTTTGTTTACAGCACTGTCAGCTCTTTCTGCAGCACATGTAGCAGAGCACATATCACAGCTGAGCAGATGGTGGTGCGGAGTCAAGAGGTGTCTTATGGTAAACTGAAAACTTGTTAGAATACATTTTTTAAAGTTAATACACAATGACTCCAGTATAACTCTAATAGACCACATGCATATTTATGTGTGCTATATATGTAGACACTGGCCAATGTATTGATACTGGAATTTTGGAATCCCTACAAATCGGCCCCAGAAATTAGTTGGGCTCTAGTTTTGCCTTTTTTGAGATAATTTTAAAAAAATAATAAATTGATGTGTTACTGAAATGAGAGTAAACATAATCCAATGTTGAATAATTCCACTCCTATTTACTGGAAGGTGTCTTAGCCTGACTAGCATGCTACATATAGCATTTTTAAACACCAATATGTCATTGTCACTAATTTGTGAAACAATGTTTTGGTGTAATTATGAAACTAATGAGACGATTATGCCATTTTCTGTGAGTGCTGATGTTTCTCACATTTCCACCACACTCACTATGAACACCACAGTTTCCTTCCCACCAACCTGGTGCCCCAAGTGTGTGTTTTTCTTTCCTGCCAATTTCCTCAGGATATATTATGTTTCTATAAACCTCCCTCTTCCCCCCAGATCTTTTTGTTTACAAATCTTTAGCTCCATTTGCTTTAGAAGAATAGCTTTCTTCTGCTTCCTATTTCATGCCATAAAGCGATCTTCCAGCAGAATAGGCTTTAGTCCGGCCTGTTTCCCACCAAATCTGGCCCTGCGCTCCACGGTAACACATGCAGGAGTTGGTTGAGACTCATTTTGAACCTCTCAGCGAGTATCTTGTTTGTTTACAGTAAATATACAAATGTCTTAAAGTTCCCGTTCTAATGGTTTATTGATCCTGTAATGTGACACGTGGCTCCTTCCTACGAGAGAGGAGTGGAGGGGAGGAGAGGGGGTGTGATGTGGAGGAGGAGGCAGAGGAACGAAAGGGTGAGGGATAATCCCTCATCTTGACCAGGGGTGATGTTGAGTGGAGAGGAATTACTGAATGTCCTGATTGGCACCTGCCACACTATTTCAGCAGCACACACACAAACACACTCTGTGTTTCCATTCCTTCAGAGGACTTTACACTCACTTCCATTCATTTTCAACCACGACCTACCTAACCATAACCTGAAGCTAACCTGAAGCTAACGTTAAACCAAGTCGTCATACTAAACTTTATTGATTTACGTTATGGTGACTTGCCTTTCCCCCACAATGTGACTGTGTAAGCAGATTTATGTCCCCACAACATGAGTAATCCACGCACACACTCGTGTTATTTCCCCTGTCAGCAAGTGTCATTGGAACAGCAGCAATTCAGCTCTTTGACAGCAGGAGTGTTTCCTCTCTAGGAACATATTAGGAGAAAGTAATCCACTTTAGCATGCTCAGCCCTGCACTTTGTCTTCTCGTTGTTTTGCCTCACACCTTGTCTGCAGCTTCAAATCTACATGCTGCCCCCGCTGTGCACATGCCTCCTCCCTTCCACCACATTAGTGCTCACACAGACCCTCCTATACCTCGAGGTTGAGATATGGTGTCTGTTTCAGGTGAATGAAAACCTTACACACAGATGATAATGGTTTTTACTCAGGCGCAGCATCCGTACAAAACTGTGACAGTTTGTTTCTGTCCTCCCCCCGGGCTTGTAAAATGTGTAAATAGCCAATTTGCAATGTGTGAAATTCAATTTTTTTTTTCTGGATATTTTGGGGATGGACAACATTTTCACCCGAGAAGAGCTCATGTAGTGTTTAGGACACATGAAAGAATGTTCATGGTTGGTTTGCAACAGGATCTTGTACATTTAGTAGGAGAATAAGGAGGTTTGGTGAAGGCGAGAGATATGGGAAAATGCTGTAAAATGTCACAAGAACAGTGAAATTCATCAGCTTGCATGAAAAGTTATTTTCTGGAATGCACACTTTATTATATACACCGATCAGCCACAACACTCTGACCACTGACAGGTGAAGTGAATAACATTGATCATGTTGGTACTATGTGGTGTTCTGATGGAAAACCTTGGATTTTAACATCCATGTTGATGAGACTTACACATCCAAATAAACATTGTCCCACAACAAACACACTCCCTCATGCTAATGGAAATCTCAAATGTCACTGGTCTACCCCTACAGGAAAATGCACCCCACCACATGGCAACAACATCAAACAATCAAAGAGCATGTTGACGAACATGACAATGGCCCAACATGTTGATTTGACCTCCAAACTTCCTACACCTCATTCTGATCAAGCATCAACAGGATGCAGTGGAACGAGTTTGATTGACAGAGGCCCCACTGCACAAGCCAGAGCACCCAAAGGATCTACTGCCAACGTCCCCATAGGACACCCTGAGAGGTCCTCTTGTTCATGCCCAATGGTTCCGAGCATTTATAAGCACATAAGGGGACCAACACTATAATAGGCAGGTGGTCATAATGTAATGCCTGATCGGTGTATGTAGCAATACTGAGCCAGTCAGAAAGGATAATGTCTGTGATATGCGTTTTATTCACCTCACACATAAGGCCAGCAGTTAAATCTGTTTGGTGAGAGACATGGATTAGGATTCTTCTAGTGTGTTCTCTGCTGTATCCTCTCCTGGTAACATTTTCATGCAGTCACATCCCCTCCTTTTAAAGTTTATATAACTCCTCACCCTCTGTACGTTAAGGTTTATAGAGTTACCCTCTGAAGCGGTGGCGTCTTTGTGCCGCCGTGTTCCATGCAGATTCTCACTAATCCTCATGTGAAATGTGAAGAGAAGCTCGCCTCCGATGATTACGCCTTGTAAGACCCTCGGTGTGTTTGTCTATTCGCGATTACGCCCTCGTACTCGCCCGTGCACGGACGTGTGTGAAATTTCCCCGCGTGTATGTGCTTTGGTGCCTTTGCGTGCTCTTTTCTCCCCGCCTGTTTGTGTGTTTTCCCTTTGCCTGTCACTCGGAGGCTAAATCTCTCGCCGCTGATGACTTCCAAGTCAAAGCTATTTCCACGTCAACCTCCGGAGAATACAATACGAGAGCTTCTCCATTTAGAAAATAAAAGTATATATGCCTCATCTGCAATTTCTCTTTCTTTCTTTCCCCTTGTTTGTCCCTCGGTCACTTCCTCTGTCTTTCTTTCTGCTTGCATTTGTTTCTCCATCCCATCGCGCTACTCACCGTCTTTCAGCCCTGCTTGTTAATTAGATAAATGTTGCGGTATCTCCTTGTGTTCGTCCCTCCCATACATCTCTCAGCCTTTGTTGAATAATGCACACTTGCCTGTATTGCAAAGAATTCATTATTGATTAAGGAAAGAAATATCCTGCCTTGCTGCAGTCTAAGAAGTTCCACCCACAGCAGGCAACTCCTTAAAACCGTGCGCGTCATAAAAAAGAATCTCAAATCCTCAGTTTTATTTTCCTATCTTTGCATTCTTATCTCCTTGTTTGCATTTTTGTGTCTTACATAAACTTTTCAGGGCTTCCCTTCTCATTCCTCCGCTGGGCCTAGTCATGTGGGTGTACGTCTGGCCGGCCCTGTTGATTGGCTTCATGTAATTCTCATGCTAAATGGTTATCGACTGGCCCAGAAGGTCAATAATGGCAACTGGATCATGTTAGTCACGAACACTTCTAACCTTGTCTTCGTCCGTCTTGTCTGCTCTAACTCAGAGGTTCCTATTGACATGTCCAGTCTCATTTTCGCTGACATCCCCCTGCCGCTTTATGCGCACGCCGCATGGATTAAATCACGGTTCAGTATGCGCCAGATGCGTTAACGGCAGCGAGGGGACGTGTCCTTCTTTTTGAAAAACAAACACTTTGCTGCTGAATAAAACAAAAAGCGTTCAAAGAGTCGGAAAACATTGCGACGCTCTTTAATGTTCCTCTGCAGTGTGCCGCTGTAGGTATGCGTTGCCGCGTCTCTGTACAGTGATCGCACACATTGCTTTCATTTCAGAATTCATCCCCAGAGTGACTTAAAAAATGACACTTCATTTACATCGGCCTCTTAATTAATTATTCAGCAATTCAAACAAATGAGAGAATATTGTGCGCCGTGCATAGCGGAGCGCGCGTTTCATATTCCCCATGCATTCAAGGGTAAGTCGGAGACTCCCAAATTAACCTTCAAACACTCCCATCCAAAGCAGAGACTGGTTTGAATATGAAGTCCTCAATTCCCCAAATAATTCCAGGCTGAACAAAGACAGCCATTTGCTTCCGTGCTGCCGCCCCAAATGACAACAAGAGGAATGAGTTTTTAGCCCACTAATCCAATGGAATCAACTGAGCTTGGTTCATTACTCATGTTGCCGTGTCATGTTAGTGCACTTCTTGCTGGGCTGAAGGTGATTTTGTGTTGTTTGTCCTTAAGCAATCAGCGGTGAGTGACATATCCATCTCCTGGCATCATTGTGGGGTGGCTGTGGCTAAAGATGCAAGTTGATCCACGGCTCCTCCTGTCCACTAGAATCCAGGACTTCCATAGAGAGAGCATGCTTGTCTGAGCTGATACAAAAAGCCCATTTACCATTTTAGGTCAACAACTAAGCCATGGTAGCCATTGTTGGAAGAATTTAAGGACGTTGTTGTCACATAAATAAAAAAATAAGGGCTGTGCGGTGGTGCAGTGGTTGGCATTGTCACCTCACCGCTAGAAGGTCCTGGTCTGGACTTTTTTGTGTAGGTTTTCCAGCCTCCTCTCACAGTCCAAAGACATGCATGGTAGATTATCCCTCTGAACCGTGTGAAGTTTCCTGGCTTTTTTTTTTTCTTTGCTCCTGTTAAACTTTTTTTTTACTAACTGGGTTCTTTTTCACAGCTATATATAGTCCTACACCTCTATGGAAGCAGCACAAGCATAGACAGAAGTAGAGAGAACTCGAAAATGTTTTTTTTTTTTAATGGAGTATAAGAATAATATACAAGTACAACATTTTTCCAAGTGCCCATAGGTGTTACCAGGAAAAGTGGTGGATTTACGTACTATAGATATTTCACTACTTTCCACTACGACCACTCTCCTATCTGTGTTGTGTAAACACAGCCTGCAGTTCAGCCTAGTTCAGCTGAAAAATCCCCAATTTTCTTCTTAGTTGCACCAAAAACCCCACAGAATTTTAGTTTTCTGAACAAAATCTGATGCAAACTGGGATTTTTTGGGCAATTTTTTTAAAGATCACATGTGGAATGAAGTGATTTTGATGAACTATCCCAATTTTAGCTTACATTCTGTAGTTTCCCTTGAAAATCTGATGATTCCTCTTGTTTTCTTACTTCACAAATAGTGTGTTTTGATAATTAAAAACAGATTATTCCAAACTGGCTGTAAGTAAAGGGTGTGATCATGTTTGGTTTTCTGTCCCTTTGTGTTTGCCTTGCAATGGATTGACATTATTAACAATATGATATGGCAGTTTAAGGGTTTTTTAAATTTCTACATGTGTGTATATTGTTATTTATTAGTGTCATTATTTCTGTGTGTTGCAGCGTTTATTTATTTCTCCAGATAGCTTGTGGTGGGGTAGCTTGGGAGAAGATGAGGCCTCTGTTCTGAATCCTGCCTCGTAAACTCTGACTGGTCTTTTATTGATGGTTGATGACAGTTTAAGAGTTTTTATTTCTATCAACTTGCATAATTGCGTGTAGCTGCATTGCACTTTTGCATAAATGTGTGTTTCAGCATTTTTGATTTTGCCAGATAGCTTCTGGTGGGGGGGGTCTGTACTGTAGTTTCAGTATGTAAGATGGTGGCAGTGTAGCACACAGCTTGTACTTTGTCCCAAAATAGTGCTGGAAAGAATGAGTTTTTTTTCTGGTGAAACATTCAGTCATGGCTATTTAGCCCAGAGTTGTGACCTCACTGTCACAGTCTTTAAGTCCAAGCACACTCTGTCATTGAAAGGCTGCCCTGCCCCCTGGCATTAGGATTGGGACTGACTGCGCCGGGTGTTGCTGTAAAAAAAAAGGGAAGCCCTCTATCAGCTAGTGTTACTCAGTGTTTCCATTCAGCTAATTAAACAGTGACGCACAAACACTGTACACACTGCTTCCAGTGTATTTATGTAATTTTCGATCCATAATGGTGAGATTTGTCGATCGATGCCTGGATTATTTCTGCATATTAATACCCCCCTTGTGAGCCCATATGTCTGCGTATTTCCTGACAGCTGTCATGGCGGCTGGTAGCTGGAGACTGATAAAGTTTTTTTCAGATTTTTTTTTTTTTCATTTAAACAACTAACCACACACACCTGATGTAACTGCCAGCGTTAATGTAGTAGATTTGTGGGTGCGTGGTGTTACTGTGATCAAAGGACATTATTCATCCATCCCTGTTGTTGTCTACCCTCGGGCGGTATAATTACACACACACACACACACACACACACACATGCACACACATGCACACACACACACATACAAACTCTCTGATGTTTGTTGCTGCCTGCTCGTGTCAAATAGCAAATCAGAGTGGAAGGCAGGGAAGGAGGGGGAGAGAGAGAGAGAGAGAGAGTGCAGAGAAATCACATTTTATGGCATCATTTATGAGTTTGTCCAATTACGGCGTGGAGACGCTTGTTTTTGTTTGGCTTAAAGCGCGCTGTCATTTAACTGGAGCATCTTCCGCTGCTCTGTCACACACCTCCAAAAATATCCAAGTGTGCGTACGCAAGTGTGACTCAGCCCCGTATGTGTGTGTGTGTTTGTGTGTTCATGTGTTTATGTGCGTCCACTTTATCAATATGTTGCGTGCAAAAGGCAATTTGTTTTTGTGTCTCAGTAATTGGCTGTGTGCGTGTGTGTCTATGTGTATGTGTGTGTGGGCCCAAGCTGCAATAATGACATCACTGGGGTGTTGTCAGATATCTTATTACCTTGGTAAGCCTGTCCTCAGTGAGATTCCCATGGTAACACTTTACTTGTTAGCGCCCCTTGTTTTGTATTCTTAGTGGATGAACACGTCTGCATGCGACTGTAAATACGAAAACACTTAAGAGCACATGTGTGTGTGTGTGTGTGTGTGTGTGTGCTCTTTTCCTGTATGTGTGTATTATTCCAATAGCTAGATGCAGCTGTCTTGCAGATGAGAAATGGCCCCTCACTTCTCAAAGGGAATCGATTTGGATGAATATGTGGGACTTAGAGGAAATAGAGCTGTTAGCGCGTCCTATGAGTATATTTCCCCTCCTTTTCCCATTCTCCTTTTTCTGCCTAGCTTCCCCCCCACCCTCTGATGACATCCCTTCCGAAGTATTGGAAGTCTGTGCTGCATAGTTTCAGCCTTACTGTGCAGATCAACTTCCTCCATCCCCGAGCACCTTTCTTTCCTCGTCTCAGCTCTTCATCTGTCGCCCTGTGTCTCGGCTTTAGCCTCGGGAGCAGCGGCAGTTTGTGCAGACCCACACAACGTGCACAGATGTTGCATAAGACGAGGGCATTTTAACAGCTGGGGCAGGTAGACGAGTCAGGTCAGCGGCTGTAAAAGCCCCCTTTCTGAAGTAAAATCAATTGATGCATCACCCTGGCATGGTGAGAATAAAAGTTATCACCCACACCTTCCAAAGCATCTATTCCACTTGTAAGTTAATTGACAAAGGCACGGCATGAAAGGACTAAACGCTGCTACGTGATAGTGGAGCCAGAATATAATTGATTTTTGATGTTATACTCGTGTAGACGTTTATTTTAATCTCCTTACATACTTCATCTTCGCCATGTTATCCTCCTTGCTCCTCTTTTTTTTTTTGCCTGCCGCCGTCTCCTTCCGCCGAGCGAATCCCAATCTCCGTGCAGAAACCGGCTGCCCCGCTGCGAGAGATGCTCTAATAACATTAGGTCTGTGCTCAGCATGTTTTTTGATGGATGGCGACGTGCAGGAATTGATCGGGCTCCCGTCATGTGTATTTGCATGCTGAGTGGAACGGCTGCTACATTAGCATCTATTCAAACAGTTTGTTCGGAGCCGGTGCCATTATTGCCACACAAGTGGGGTTTTTTTGTGTGTGCATGTTGTTACAAGGATAAACAAACAACAGCCTGGCTAACATGACACTAATCCTCTTGTCTGTTTGTCTTTGCATTTTTTTTATTGTGTGTATGACTGATTGTCAGACTGATGTGTGTGAGAATTTTTTGGGTGTCTTTGTGTGTGTGTGTGTGTGTGTTGATTAACCCAAGTGTTTCAGCAGGCAAATTGAATTTCTTTTTTTTTTTTTTTTTTTTTTTTTTTTTTTTTTCTTCTCTTTTTTGTCTGCATTTATACTCAACGTATAACACCACAGAAGGGGGTCAACTTTAATGAGATCAATGCATATTTTAGTCTTGCAGCAAAATATATTAATATTTTGTGCATGTGCGTGACCATCACCGGCCCCCCCTGGGACTAAGCTATCATTCTTTATTGAATTTTTCTATCATGAGCCAGAGGGGGCAGTGCAGCACCTCAGTGAATTGAGGGGGAAACAAATGAAGGACAGGACAAGACAAGACGAACAGGGAGGGTATAGACAGGCAGTGCTATTTGAGTCCTATAAGAGTGCTGTGAAATGCTATGTCATTTCCAACAACCGATCCCACATCTGAAAATTGGGAACAAATAGTCAGCACAGAAATGAATTGGAAACCAGAAGTCCTGACAGTATGCAGAGTTAGGACGCCAGGGGACAGGAGTGAGAGAGAAGTGTATAGAGGGCGTGAGTTTAGTGCGAAGTCTGGAGAATGACTCCGCACAATCAGGCGGGTCCCATCAACTATCAGAAAGGGGACTCGACAGGAGTTGGTAAGCCCTGAACAAACATGCATGTGTGATGGACACCGAAGCCCAGAGCGACTACCACAAGTCAACAGGGCCAGGCCGGCCAAGTGCCCCCACACCCCGGGCAGGGGGAGCACCAGGAGGCACCGCCCAGAAGACCGCCCGGGCCGCAGACAAGCACGCGGACCCAGAGACCAAGAGAAGGCAGCAACCGACACCCCCAGCGCGCCAAGGACAAGACCGGGGGGCACAGGGCATGGGGGCACACCCGCCACCCAACGCCCACCCCCAACCACCCCACCCGCCCCCCACCCCCACCCCCCAACCGCCCCCCACCCACCCCCCACCCAACACCCCCACCCCAGGGGAGGCAGGAGGCCCACCGCAGCCCGGGAAGCCAGACACAGGGACCGAGCGCCCCACCGCAGGGAAGGTCGCCGGCCCCACCCCAAGCAGGCCACCACCGGGAGCCAGCCAGAGGAAAACCAAGGCCGGGCCCAGATGCAAGCCCAGAGAGCGCGAGCGGACGGGGAGTCAGCGCCGCTAACAGGAAGGCGCCACGCATACCACCAGCACCACGCCCCAGGGAAGCGCGGCAACCCGCCGTCCCCACCCCCGAAGGCGCGCCCAAACCCACACCGGTTCCGAGCCGCCGCCCACCGCAAGCCAGCACCAGAGCCACGACAACCACCAGGCAAGTGAGTCAAGCCCCCAACCCAACAAGAGCCACAGCGCCAGAGGACCCGTCAGACATGCAGGAGATCCCCCCCCAGACCGTCCCCTCCCGACCCCGGGGAACCCCAAGCCATGGTGACCCAGATGAGGGCCCACTCCCACCGACCCAGGCCCGGAGGGGGCCGGGCCCCCACCAGACACGCCATGGATGTGTAAAGACACCGTTACCTCCCTATTGCTGATTTTCCTCGGTCCCTGACGAGGAAAACTAACCCTAAACCGTGTTTGAGTGCAACCCTGTGTGTGATGTGGTGCATTAAAAGCTTGAGGGGCGGGAGAGATGGAAGGGGGAGGGCCAGAGGGCCGCAGAGGCTGGGTACTCTGCAGCCTACCCTGGCCAAGGTCCCGATCCACCGCAGACCCCCACCCAAGATGTGAGTGTGTGTGCTGCATTAAAATTAGAAAGCAGGAGAGGCAAGCAGGAGGGAGACGGGGCGGACACGATGCCGCGGAGCACTGCAATCCGCCCCATCACCGAGCCCACCGTCCCCAATCTCTGCAGTCCATGTGGCCCTAGCTGTTGTGACCCTATATGTGCCTAAAAATATATATATATACAGTGAAATGTGTGATGTGTGAGGTGCACAGTAAGAGGCAGTCTGGTGTGGGTCCGGCCCACGGGGACAGAGCAGCGCGGAAACAGAAACCCCCACAGGGTCCAGCGCAAAGGGCCCCCAGGACCGAGAGGCAAGGGGCAGGGAGGACCCGTACAGACCAGCGGGCCCCGCTACCACCGCGAGCCATGCGGGCCGCAGCGCCAGACCACCGCCTAAGTGGCGGCCATAGACCCGCCACAGGCCAGCTGAGTGCCGCAGCCCATCCCAGAGGGGAAAATGCGCCACGCCAGCAGGAGCACGGACCACGGGAGTCCGCATGCACCCAAAGAGCCAGTGCGCCAGGATCGCAGGACGCGCACCCCACAGCACTATCAATGACATCCCCGCCCCGCCACACCCCAGGACAGCACAGGCCCGGCCCTGGGCCCCAGCCAGCGATACTCCATCTCCGGTGGTAGCACACACGCCCAGACAGGAGCCAGAACCCCCCCCCCAGAAGAGACCACCCGGCCCCTGCGCCAGACCCCCAGGCAGCAGAGGACCCCAGGCCCCCCCGGGGGAGGGAGAGGGGCGAGGAGGAGCAGGAAGGCAGAAGATGAGGGAGGAGGAGGGAAGGGGAGCGGAAAAGGGGCAGGGGAGCAGCAGGGGGGCCAGCACACCCCAAGCCCCCAGGGCCAGCCAGAGCGCCCCAGAAGAGACCAGCCACCACCATCCCCGGGAACCCGGGAGAGCGCGCAGATCCAGCAGCCTAGGAGCTCCAAAGGCGAGACACTGGATACCTCCACCACCAGGGGGGAGAGCCCGAACCAAGCAGGCCCCGAAGAGATGCGCAGCAGCCCCAGGGACAACAGGAAAAAGACACCACTAGTGCATCCACACGGCCTTGAAGTCCATGGCGCCAACATTCCTTGAGGAGGAGAGCTTTAAGAGACTGTAGTATAGTAGAGAAGACTTGAAATGAAGGTCAGACCAATGACACAGATAGAATACATTTGTTCTGGAGCATCACAACATTTTTTTTTTTTTTTTTAACTTAGGGGTGTGGCATACGCTAACAGGCAATACAAAGTTAGAGATTTATATTTAAAGATCTAATGAATGGAGCCCATTTTTCTGTAAAGAATACCAATTGGTTTTTCCGGGTAGCAGAGATTTGCTCAAGTGAAATGTGTTCTGAGAGGAGGTTCAGCCAATGGATGATGTTGAGGGCTTTCTTATCTTTCCAATTAACTAAAATAGTTTTCTTGGCAATTGTGAGAGCTACAAGCGTGGGTTGGAATTGAGTGTCAGGTAGGGTTGTTGTTGTGAGATCACCAATTAAGCAAATGTTTGGAGATTGTGGGATCCTGCAGTCCAAGATAGAGGAGAGTTTCTGTGTCACTGCTGCCCAAAACTGATAGACAGGTGAGCATAGCCAAAGGGAATGAAAATAAGTATCAGCCGTCTTTTGTGTGCATTGTGTGCATATGTCAGAGTGTGAGAAGCCCATTTTGTACATTTTATATTGCGTTATATGTGTTCTGTGGAGAACCTTAAATTGGATCAATTGTAAGTTGGTATTTTTTGTCATCTTGAATGTGTTACTACAGATCTGGGTCCAGAAATCATGTTCAAGGGATATGGAAAAGTCTTTTTCCCATTTTAAAATTGGCAAATGTATAGAGTCCGTTTTTAAGAGTAAACTATAAATTCTTGAGAGGTTTTTTTTATTTTTTGGGGACAGTTTTGCAATGCATTTGACAAATTCCGGTGGCTGTAAATCAGGTGGCTGTAAAGTGGTCCGAAGCGCTGGAATTTTCCTTGTAATTGTCCTCTCTACCTGTAGATACTGGAGAAAGTTTCCATTGCTTATTTGGAATGTTTGGAATAAGTTTGTATATGTCATAATTATATTATCTTGGAGAAGGTGATGGAGATGGGTGATCCCTTTTTCCGCCCATGAGCTGAGATTGAGAGGTATTTTATTGTTTACAAAGTCTGGGTTGTGCCAGATTGGGGATAGTATGCTGGGTTGAAGCTGGGAGCCAGTGATTTCCAGGGATTTCCACCAAGCGGATAGGGTGGAGGCAATCAAAGGATTCTTGAAGCAAGGATGGAATTTAAGGGTGGAGGTGATAAAGGGAAGGTCAGAGAGTTTGATGCGGTTACAGTCTAACTGTTCTAGTTCCAGCCAGGAGTTGTATTCTTCCTGTGGATGTATCCATTTGGTGAGATATTGTAGTTGGTTGGCCAAGTAGTAATGCATGAAATTGGGGGCTTCCAGACCACCTTCAGATTTACTTTTCTGGAGAGTAGTCAGGCTGATTTTAGCTTTTTTGTTTTTTGAATAGAATTTACCAATAGCAGAATCTAATGATTGGAACCATTTTGATGTGGGTTTAAATGGGATCATGGAAAAGAGATAGTTGATTTGAGGTAGTATTTTCATTTTGACAGTAGCTATTCGTCCCAAAAGGGAGATGGGAAGGTTATTCCAACGCCTCAGATCACCACAGAGTTTCTCCAAAAGTGGAGTGAAATTCAGGTGGACTAGTTCGGAGAGTTTTGAGGAAATATTTATGCCCAAATATCTAATGTTACCAGTGGGAAAGGAATAATCCAGGTTTTGGACTGCAGGGTTCCACGAATTCTCTGTTAATGGAAGAATAATTGATTTCGACCAGTTGATTGAGTAGTCTGAAAGACGTGAGAACGTTGTGATGAGGTTGAATATTTCCTTTAATGATGTTTTGGGTTCTTGCAGATAAAGTAAAATGTCATCCGCATATAGATTAATTTTGTGTTCAGATACCTGAGAGCAGATACCTTTGATATCGGTGTTTTGACGGACTGCAGTTGCCAACGGTTCAATAAATATCGCAAATAATAAGGGAGAGAGTGGGCATCCCTGTCTGGTACCCCTTTGCAAACTGAATCTTTTTGAAGTGATCCCATTGGTGGTGACTGTGGCCTTGGGTGAATTATAAAGAGCTGATACCAAATGGATAAATGACTCTCCAAAGCCAAATTTGTGGAGAACAGTGAAGAGAAAGGACCAGTTGACTTTGTCAAAGGCTTTTTCTGCATCAAGCGACACAACAATCGCTTCTCTGTTGCAGCGTTGCGTCAAACTGATCAGATTCAGAAGTCTTCTGACGTTGTTTGTGGAGTGTCGGCCCTTGATAAATCCTGTTTGATCACTGTGAATTATTGACGGGATAATTTTCTCCAACCTGGAGGCGAGTGCTTTCGCGATAATTTTAACGTCGGTGTTGATTAATGACAGAGGTCGATAGCTAGAAGGAAGTGTGGGATCTTTATCTGGTTTCAATAATAATTTAATTGCAGCTGTATTCATGTGAGTGCTTATATAACCATTACTTTTTATCTCTGTCACTGTCCTGAAAAAAAGAGGTGCAAATATTGGCCAGAAATGTTTAAAGAATTCAGCAGGGAAACCATCAGGACCAGGTGCCTTGCCTGCTGGCATACTGTCTAATGCACTCTGCAAGTCACTAATAGTCAATGGAGCATCTAAGGTTTCTCTGTTTTCAGTTGTTAGTTTAGGCAAGTTTAAGTTGTTAAGAAAATTGTGAATGTCTTCTTTGTTTGGGTTAACTGCAGCTGAATATAGGTTATGATAATAGCTGTAAAAAATCTGATTAATTTCTTGGGGTGATTGAGTATAATTGCCAGTGGGATCCTGGATTGCTGTAATGAAGGATTTTTCTTTGTTGCGTTGAAGTTGATTTGCAAGAAATTTGCCCGATTTATTGTTGTGTTCAAAGTTATTATATCTTAGTTGTTGTAGTAAGAATTCAGTTTTTTTTGACAGGATATTGTTGAGGTGTAATTTTGCATTTTGTAGTTCAGACCATAGTTGATCACTTGGTTTTATTGCATAATCCTCTGTGAGTTGTTTAATTTTTTTCTCAATATCTGTCTCTATTTGTTGTTCCTTTTTTTTCTTGTATGAGGAGTACGATATTATTTTACCTCTGATTACAGCCTTTCCAGTTTCCCAAAGTAGAGATGGTGATAAGTCAGGAGAGTCATTATTTTTTAGAAAGTCTGCCCACTCCCTCCTTATTATCTGATCAAATTCTGGATCTTTAAGTAGAGAAATGTTAAGACGCCAAGTCTGAGGAGGCTTACGGTTGAGATCGGTTTGCAGGCTGAGGGATATTGGTGCATGGTCGCTGATTATGATCGGGTGAATTCTAGTGGTAGCTTTATGTGCAATAGAATTGTTTGAGAGAAAAAAGTCAATTCTAGAAAAAGATTGGTGGACGGTGGAGAAGAAAGTATAGTCCCTCTTTGTTGGGTTTTTGAGTCTCCAGACATCGTCCAATCCAAAATCTTTCATGTAATCCTGTATGACTTTGACTGATTGTGATTGATTTGTATGTTTTGGATTAGTTGATCGATCTACTGAAGGATTCAGAACTAAGTTGAAGTCACCACCAATAATAATTGTTGAGTTAGCAGATAATTCTGCTAAATGAGAAAAAATTGTGTGAAAGAAGGCTGGATCGTCATTATTAGGAGCATACAGACTGGCGATTGTATATAATTTATAAAAAATTGTTGCCTGGATAATAATGTACCTGCCTTCTGGATCTGTTACTGTGGAGTTTAAAGTAAATGGTACTCTCTTATGGACTAGGATGGAGACTCCTCTTTGTCTGCTGTTATAACAAGATGAGAAGATGATGTTATAATTAGTATCTGTAAGAGATTTTTCTTCTGACTGTAATAAATGTGTCTCTTGCAGGAGCAAAATATCTGCTTTTAGTTTAGAAACATAGTCCAGGATTTTAATTCTTTTTGCCTGTGAGCGTATGCCATGTACATTCCAGGAAACAAAGTTTAACTTCGACATAGTAAGTGAAGGTGTTCTAATACTGAGTATGTGATAAAGTAATCTAGCTTTTGTGTGTGTCTTTGTGAGCTCTCTGTTGCTGTCTGTAAGTTAAATGTTGTGGTCTGTGAGCTGTGGGTGTCAGGATGGTGAGATGTGAGGTGTTGGGGTAGAGATGTGTGGTAGGTGGTGAGAGATATATACAGCAAGTCATGATCTATACATATAGCGATTAAAAGCACAACCAGACATTCAAAACTAATAACAAACACATTATGAGGCACATAAGCACAACAAACATTGGGGATACATGGGGTGTGGGTGGGAGTGGGGAGTGTGTGAGAGGGGGAGAGGGGGGAGAGGAGAGGTACATAGAGGGAGAGAGAAAAGAGTAAAAGGAGGGAGGGGATCCTGAACGGGGAATACAGGGTGGGGCAGTGAAACATATACACATTTACACCTGTGAGATTCTTTTTTTTTTTTTTTTTAAATAAGTTTTCTACTTTAAATTAATAAGTGACAAGTTTAATCATCAAAGCCGTTTTGAAAGAATTTATCCTTTGTATTTCCGCGTCTTTAGAAGAGCCAGGGGGTGATGGAGGATTCCCGGAACAGCTGGCCATCTATGTACAGTTTATCCACAACCAGAGCAGTCCGCTTACCTTTCTGTCGGTGCTCTTTCATGATCGGATAGAGCACTTTGCGCCTCTCGTTGATCTCCCTGGGAAACTGATCATTCATGCCGAATGAGGTGCCTTTAAGCTCCCGTCCTCTGCTTTTTACGAGCACTTTCTGCTGGAAGTGCTCGAATTTAGCAATGATGGGACGATGACGGTTTCCTCCTCGGGGTCCCAGCCGGTGAACGCGGTGGAAAGTGATGTTTTTTACCGTTTCCGCAGGGATTTTAAGAGCCGACGTCAGGAAGTTTTTCACTAGGGACTCAGGGTTGTCCGGTGTGGACTCAGGGATGCCCGAAAAGATGAGATTATCCCTCATGCTTCTGCTTTGGATGTCAAGGACGGTCTCTCTCAGAGATTTATTTTCGTTTTTAAGCGTACTTACCTCTGTGGTGACAGCTGTCAGTGTGGAGCGGAGTTCGGCGTTGTCACGCTGCAGATCGTTTATCTGCTGGTGAGTGAACTCCAGACTAGCCTTCAGGTCCTTGATCTCCTGGTGAAGCATGCCGAGGATGTCGAGCTTTTTGTTTATCGAATCCAGCACGCTAATCGGGACATCAGTAGACTCCAGGTCTTGTGTGTCGGTAGAGGAGTCGGCTTTCTTCCTCTTGTTGGGATTCTCAGGGAAAGTGGTGGTGTTGGAGCCTTCCATCGTGCAGCGGACGTAGTAGACGTCAATAAAGTTCTCAAGTTCCTCCACTGTGGTAGATACAGTGTACGATCTTGAGAAAGAAGCTTAGTTCGGCTGTTTAATGTGATAAATAAGTCGGAAAAACGGCGATTTGTATAATACTACTCTAGCAGCTGGGGGCCGCCATGTTGAATTCCGTGAATCTCACCGAGTCTCGCGATCTCACAGCATGACACAGGATCTCACAGCATGACACAGGATCTCGTAATAACATTAGGTCTGTGCTCAGCATGTTTTTTGATGGATGGCGACGTGCAGGAATTGATCGGGCTCCCGTCATGTGTATTTGCATGCTGAGTGGAACGGCTGCTACATTAGCATCTATTCAAACAGTTTGTTCGGAGCCGGTGCCATTATTGCCACACAAGTGGGGTTTTTTTGTGTGTGCATGTTGTTACAAGGATAAACAAACAACAGCCTGGCTAACATGACACTAATCCTCTTGTCTGTTTGTCTTTGCATTTTTTTTATTGTGTGTATGACTGATTGTCAGACTGATGTGTGTGAGAATTTTTTGGGTGTCTTTGTGTGTGTGTGTGTGTGTGTTGATTAACCCAAGTGTTTCAGCAGGCAAATTGAATTTCTGATCTGCGCGACTCGACTCCCGTCAGCCAGCGTAAGCCGACACAAAAACCCTACAATAAATATAACGTAAGCTCTGCAACCGAGATACTGGAGAGGCACGTAGAGCATAACGCAGCTATCACAGCTTTGGTAGGGAAAAAGAATTTTGTCATCTCAGCTTAATCCTGACTAATAGACAGATAACACATGCATGCGGCTGCCGGCTGTGAGTCTTTTCATTCCTCATCTTTGCGTCACGAGACAATCGCATGAGTCGAGAAAAACCAGCTGCTTCGGTGAAACGCTTGCTCGTTTCGTCTGATTAAACTGCCTGTTTTCTTTAAAACCGCGCCACCTCGGTGGATCTTAATTCTCCGCGCACGCCGCAAACTGGTTCATTACGAGCCACAGCTACTTATTAACTAGAGGCATCTTTCAGGAGAACACGTCAATCACGGTTACAGTGGAGGAGGAGGAGAGATGGAGATGTGAGCGAGAGGTTGATTTTTCCGACTCTATTATTACCAGCTACTGTCACTCATTCGGCGGAGATGCATACGGATAAATATCAGCTAACTTTTGCCCTAAGGGATGCTGACATGATAGCTTATTTATGCTGACATGAATATGCGTTTGTAACACTAAACGATTCCCTCTATTGATTTCATCCACCCCGGCAATTGGATGGGGGATCCGGAGTGACAGCTTGTTAAGGAGTTTCTAAGTGTTCGAGGTTACAAAGTTACCGCCCTCGTAGGCCCGCAGCAGCCGCCTCCTTCATGTTTATAACTCCGTTAAGGCGCCGATCCCCAACGAGTCCTGTGGGTGGTGTGCCAATTCCCATAGTCATACCATGAATCACCCTTTTGTTGAACGTTGGGAGTACATTCCCAGCTCCATAAGCGTGTATGCCTTCACTAAAGTAGGTCCAAGTGTTTCTCAAAAGTAAAGCATTGGCCGTTCTTACCTGCTGCTTTAGTTTCATAACAGTCTCATTAAACAACCACAGAAGCAGCATTAATCGGCTGTACAATGAAGTGCAGCAAACATAAGATGGGTGGTGGGGAAACGTCCCAAAATGGTGGCCTGTATAGCTCTGCTTTGGAGCTGAAGAGTGTGATGAAGTCAGAGTTTAAAGAGGAAAAGTAAGCGTTACCTCTCATTAGCTTGTGTGTTTTACTTTTCTCCGGCTGCCTCAATATCTCACCTCGTTTGCCACTTTAGCGTTTTAATTCATCGTCAGAGTCTTGATATACGTGGTAAAGAAAATGAAAAACATATCTAAATATATTTGACCCACTGCAAAATTTGTATTGAAGTCCTTTATTGGACATGCTTTAAGTTAGATGAGCTGCTAATTGATTTAGATCTGAGCATAAATATTAAAGAGGAAAACTTGGGAGCCTTTAATGCAGGTGCTTATCTTTTAAAAAGCCCCAGTAATGGCTATCTTGTGCTGTTGTATTTTAGTCTCCCTCTGCTACAGCGTGGTGTCTTTATTCTGCGATTTTTGGCGCAGTCCATTCTTCCAGCTTGTTCCCGCAGTTATTTTTCTCCGAGATATCTTCCCTCTGAGCTGCTTTGGGATTTGAATTAAAATCCACCGTGCTGGGAGGTCAGACAACAGTCACTTACTTTAAAGTTTGATCTAATTAGAAGAACAACAAAAATAAAAATGGACTTTCCGCTCCTCGGAGGCCTCGTCTTGGAGACACAGAGGGGGGAAAAAACAGGGGGGAGAGACAGATGATGGATGGGATGGAAGGCCTTTTCTGAGCAAAGACATATACCATATATTGAAAACAAAGCTGCTGTAAAATGACTTAGTTCATTGTATAATAACTAAAAAACTGAAAGAGAAAAGCACGTCAGCTTTCATTTGGGGGCTGTAATTACACAGTTTTTAACATAGTGCAAGCTGCCCTAAGCAGTGTTTGTGTGTTTTTACTCTGTCAAAGCAGGTCCTTCCTTCCCGCATTCTTCTGCAGCTTCTTCTTCTTCTTCTTTTCCGTCCCCATCGCTTCCTCTCATCTGCATTGGCCATCTAATCTCGTAAGTCTATCTGTCTTCCCCCTCTCCCCTGCTTCTCCCATCACGTCTGTTGTTAAGTGTTTGAAGATTGCACCGAGAGATTTCTCCTCGTATCGGAGCCGTGTCCAAAGGAGCTGGCAACGGCTGCACCCCCGGACTCCCTTTTGCCTCTGTGTACACACCCATACACACAAACAGACACACACACACAGCACTTAACAAAGCTATGTACGTCCCTTCCCTTCCACTGCTTTTGAGTGTTTGATGCAGCTCTTCCTTCTTTTAATGGCTCTGCTTTTTCTGTCTTTTTCCTCCATTTTGCTCCATCTATTTCTGACTTAAAAGAGAACAAACAAACACACACACACACATATATATATATGCACATGTGTGTATATAACACACACAGTCATGCAGAAACGCTGTTGCCACATTACTCTGCAGTGTCTGCAGTGAACGCTTGCTTCTCTCGCCCGCCCGCCCGCCCGCCCGCCCGCTGCATCATGTGTAGAGCTTCTCTGGCATGGCAACACAATTCCATTAAAATGGACCATGGTCTCTCCTTTAGCGTTAGCGTGGTGTAGCCTAGCCCAGCGCTGCACCATGTTTGGGAGCAGTGAGCTGTGCTAAAAGACAGGGAACGTAGAGATGCGGACAGCAAGAGTGACATGAATTAAATATCCCTTTCGACGAGCCTCTTCCTTGTTTCACTCGTCTTTCCATTATGATGGAAAGCCCCGCGGAGCATGAAGTCAACCCTAATTGTTCTGAAGGAGCGGGCTAGATGGGGGACGCGAGGATGGATGGATGGATGGATGGGTGGAAAAAAGGGATGACTTGTAAGAACGTCCCCTGTGTGACAAGCAGTGAACAAGCTGTGAGCACTGTGGGGGGCTCTCAGGAAAATGGCATTATTCATGTTTTATTGGCACACTCGGCTTATTTGCCTCTCTCTGCCTCTCCGCTGCGACGTAATGTAGAGCCAGCACTTTGCTCTTAAAAGTTCAGGAGAAAAAAAAGCCCCGATGCTGCATTGCATCCATTAACATGAAAGACAACTTAAGAGATCTTGTCGAGCCTGAAAAGAAAGTGTCCTTGTGTCTGACAGCCCACACAGGCTTCACAGCTGCAGCACGGCAAACTTTTAACCCTCCCAGACAGAATATTAATACGCCCAGGTGAGATTTCCTCTGGCATTTAATATGTTAAGGCATGAAGCATGTTGTCTGTGTTGTACATGGAAATACGAAGAGGCAGCTACATGATTCACAGCTTTTATTGCCGGCTTTCAGCGGCAACAACTTCATCCTTTCGCGTCTTCGTCTTGCCAGTTTAAATGCTGCAGTAAACGCGGACTTTTTGGGGAGAACTATTTTTAGTTTCCAGGTCACTCGCAACTTGTCTCAGCACTCTCGCGTTCTTCTTTTTAACTGCAGAGCCCTTAATATGTAGCCCTTAAAGTGTCGTGTCGCATCATGTAACTGACATGGTGCTCCTTTCGCTTTTAGATTGTGGCGTCGCGGAAATTCAGCTGACTTCAAAAGATGGAGGGGTGGGGGGGGGGAAGAGAATGGGGACGACGAAAGAGTGACTCAACAGCTTTCTCCTTGGAGAAGCAACAGAGAGGGAGGGAGAGAGGAAGAAGACGGAATGAGCACAAACGAGAGCGTTAAGGACAGAGCGCGAAGCACCGAGAAGAAACCTGAGCGAGGCTGAGGGGGCCTTTTTAAAAAGCAGTGTTTAATTAAGTTGATAGTGTGGTTATTAGCGATAAGGATTTTGCTGAGAAAAGTCAGCGCGCATCCTATTAACTCTCCCCCCTTCATACTGTAATTACTGTATGCAACCTCTGTTAATACCAGCAGTGTTTGACCCTCAAGTCCATCCTTCAGGTATGTGACCAGGCTGTAGCTACATAGTCTGTGCTCTGTGTTTTCTCCGCTAAATTGTGCTATTAACCCATTCCTGGCCACAGACAGAGGCAAGTCTTTGCCATGTTTATTCCTTAGCATTATCTTATTAATTAGAGGTTTTTAACCCCCTGAACCTCAAGCAGTTTCGTAGGGGTTTTCTGCTCCGGTCACTTTTCTACTCACTGTGGGCTCATTCTTCACTGCAGCATAAAGTTTAGCATCTCTATGGAAACAGCACAACCATGGCTAGAGATAGAGGGAACTCAAAAATGTCTTGAAAAATCATAAAAAAGGGAGGAAAACAACAAAAGTTTCATATTTTGCAATAAAAATTGAATCAAAAATCTGTACACATTTCCAAGTGTCCACAACTGTTGGTGACTCCACATACTCTGGATGTTTCACTACATATATTTTTAATTTATTTTCGTGCTCGTCTTCTAGCTTTTCTGTGTAAACACTGCCTGCAGTTCAACCTAAAAGCTGTTGGTAACAGCTGAGTCACGGATGGCTTCACAGCTGCAGTGAGGAGCACAGAATATTTTGTTTTCTACGGAATCTCTTTAGTCTAAAAAGCTTATTTTTTGGCATTTTTAAAAAATGAGACGCAGGGGTGCTTTTGCTGAAATATCCAGATTTTAAGCTTACATTTGGTGAATTTTTCTCATCAAACGGCACTTCACATGTGAACAGTTAAAGTATTGCCGAAAAGTTAAAAATCCCACAAATTCTTCTTTTTTTACACTTTCTGGCTCTGATAAATGCTGTAATTTATGTGATTTTTTTTGAATGACAGCAACCATTTAAAACCCGCTGGCAAATTTCAGGAGGTTCAGTGGGTTAACTGAGTACATCTGCACACTTCAGCTGCAAATTCAGTTGCTGAGAGTTTAAACAATAAAATCTTTTGGGCTGTGAAACTAAAATAATGAGCTGAAAGATGCTAAAAAAGCTCCATACAGCAGTGTCTTTGTGGATTCTTCACTATAAGAGACAACTGGCATATCACACATGGTCATTTGAGTCATTAATATGATACAGTTTAAAGGTGAGCAGACATGTTGAAATGCACCTTTATTTTAGCATCTGCTGCTCATCATTCCGGTGCTGTGTTCCTCTTTCCATTAGCTCTGCCATTATCCTTTTTCGTCTTCCTCCTCTCCCTCTCTGTCTTCTTCTCTGTCCTATTCCCTTATCCCCCTCCTTTCTGTCCATCTTGCCCAGCCTTTGGAGCCTCTATAGTCTTTTCGGGAGAACAGACGTACAGCGAGACATGTGGGGAGGATTTAAAAATAGCTGAAGTACCAGAAGAAGAGAGAATTGGTGGGGAGGGAAGACGGATGAAAGGTGGGGAGGGGGGTGGTGGAAAGAGGGAGTGTTTCAGGGTCAACGTTGACAAATGGGTCTGCAGAGCTAGCTGGGGCTCCGGGGAGCACCGACAGTTAGGTCAGCGCTCCCTAAGGGGAACAGGGAAATGGGGTTTTTACCTGCCGAAACACCTGAGAGGAAAAGGAAAGCGTGGGGAGATGAAACAAAAGAGAGGGATCCAGAGACAGGGAGTCCAGAGTATTTGTGGCGAGAGAGGGGAATTAGCCTCACTGTACTGTTATTTAAAGATACAGGGCAGGGGTTGCAGTCACATTTCGTGCGGAGCCACAGCAGCTAGAAGCGGTGTAACCTTTACACAGGGGTGATGTAGTGTGATTTGCCTAGGCAGCCTGCGTGCTTGTGTGTACCACTGTGTAGTACATAATGTTGTCCTGAGCCACTATTCACAAAATGCTGGGAGTAGCGTGTTGTTTATTTGGCAAAAAGGAAAGTAATAGAGAAGGGGTCATCACTGGGTGATGGGCTGAGGGCCAGGATTTTCAGTAGTGAACTTTATTTTGAAATTTTAAGTGTTTTGAACATTTAAAATTCAAAAATTTCTTATTTGGATCACACTTAGTTGTTGCAAAGCTAGCTTTGGGTGCACCAGTAGAGGGAGTTCTTCATATATATTGAGATATACTCCTGCACAGTGCATCATACACATGCACAAATACACAAATACCAATAAACCAGCCCCTTGTCCTCACAATGAACTTCCTCTCGACGCCGTCTCCAGGTAGAACACCACTTTGTGATAGCTCTGCTAAGCTGTCCTTGAGAGAAGTGATCCTTTATTCTCTCCACCGCAGTAAACCCACGCTCTGCCTGGCCGACCCTGGCTTTCTGTGGCGGAATACTGAAGCTCCTGAATGAATAGAGCCCGAGGTTTGTTATTAAGGGGGGTTTGAATTCATTGAAATCCCTGACTTTTCAATAGCTCATTTCAGAGGACTGATGAGGAGTCATGATGAGGTGAGTTTCTGAGTGTGCTTGAGTGCGTGGCGTTTGCACATTGGCTGGAGAGCGCGGCTGCAACGTGATGGAGCTTTGCTTATTTATTTATTTTCTCTCACCCCCACTGTGTCTGAGTGTACGCGTGTTTGTGTGTGTGTGTGTGTTTGAGATGTTAGTTTAGTTCAACCTTGACAAGGAAGAGAGGGCATTGTTGGCGCACACCCACTGAGAAATATGCCGTGACAAAGACAGAGGGAGACATGCAAGCGCGCACACTCGCACAAAAAGCAGGAATGGGAGATTGTTTTACTGAATACAGCCTCAGTCGACTTCAAAGCTTCTTTTGCATCCATGCGCTGTTTAAACACAGGAAGTTAAATGATACGTGTGTGTGATCATCACATCTGAACTACGATTGTTTAGAAGAAACACAGAACACAGGTTTGGAGGCCACACATCCCTAGCAACCATCCACACACACACACACACACACACACACACAATGTTAAGCACACTTAGCTATTGATGAAGACTAAAAGCTCCTTCATTTAACTATGGTCTCCCTGCAGTATACTGCCTGTAATTTATTACTGTCTCCAAACACATACACACTCGCACACACACACACACATAAATGATGGCTTTGCAGTGCTGTCACTGCGGAGCAAGGCCAGCTGAAACTATTCATTTAGCATTCTGCTCAATGCATGGCTGTTGTGTGTGTGTGTGTGTGTGTGTTTGTGTGCATTCAACAGCATCCTATAGTCCGACAGTGAAAACAGCTACTAATTCAATAGTTCATTCATCTGTGTGTACTTTGCTTCTCTCACTCTCTCCATCTGCGAGATTTGCCTCCCAATAATCGATACACCTTCACTGGTTTAGAAAACTAAGGCAGATAAAGAAAGTCAAAAACAAAACAAAACAAAACAAAACAAAAAAGAACACGGACACTTTTAATGTTTCATCCACAGCACTGTGAGCTGTACATTGCACTTTAATTCTTGGCACTTAAGAATTAAAGGGATACCGCATTGCAGTCTGAAAAAGAATTCCATCCGTAAGAGATGTTTTCTTTTAACCCTTTGTGCAGCCCTTGGGAGTTTGTTGCTGCTGTCACTTTTTTTTGTTTTTACTCATTGTGGGTTCATATTTCCCTGGAATATAAAGTCCTGCACCTCTGTGGAAACAGCACAACCATAGAGAGAACTTGACATGTCTTTGGTTCTGTGTAACAAAGTCAGAATGCCATAAAAGCTTGCAATCAACATGTGCAGTTTTTTTTCCTAAGTGCCTACAGGTGCTACCAATACTGAAAAATAATCAAAGCTCTGCATGCTGTAGACATTTTACGACTTGCATTTTTACTTTTGTTTAAATTCGTGTCTCATTTCGGCTCTACGTAAACACAGCCTGCAGTTCAGCCTAGCCTAGCTTAGCTGGAAAAGTTATTGAATTTTTGTCATGTGATGGTTGGTTGTAGCTGAGTCACTAATAGCTTCCTAGTTGTGCTGAGGAGTGCAGAATTTTTCAGTTTATTATGGGCGATATATTAAATAAGAGATGTAGAATAAAGCGGTTTTGATGACACATCACAGTTTTAAGATTAGATTTGGTTAATTTTTCTGACCCGGGAAGGTAGAATTCAATTATTTTTCCTGTTTTTACGGTTTGGAGCTTTCATAAAGGATGTTTTTTTTAAATGATTACATGTCTTTCAAACTTGCTGGCGGGTTTCGGGGTTCAGAGCATCATCTAATTTAGATCTTCATGATTGTTGATTAGTTAAGCTTAAGTTAAACTAAAACTACAGTCCTGATTAAAAGCAGGTAGTGAGACACAATATGCTTAAGATGGTTTGTCGGATGCTTTGTGACCTGTCGAGTGACTTAATGAATGAGTGTAAAATAGCATAATCTTCAAAATTATCTAAATATTCAGTTCTACTTTGTTCTCCTCTATTCTTTCTGTTTGTTTTATTACTGATCATATGACTGTCGTTGCTTTGTACTGCAACTATTTGAACCCAGGAAATGAAGACAAAGGAGATAAGAGCCTAAGATCTAGACATCAGTCATGACACTGAGGAAATTGGTCATTTAATACTCAGAAATAATTCCATGCATGACTTTACAGAAACGCCCCGACCAGCTGGAGACTTTCTCAACATTTAATTAGCAACTTTGTCACTAACTGACAAATAATCCGAGCGGGCTCGCCAGCGTAATCGCAACAGCAGGAACTGTTCTCTCCGTTACCTCTTCATCTCAGAAACGGGGAAAAGGCTGCAAATGAGAGTTTAATGATTTAAGGGTTTGTGTAATAGTTCTCTTCCCACACTGCTGGTAATGATTTCTAGAAGAGGGTCTGGTAACTTTGTGCACTCAGCACCGAAAAACAAACTACACTTTTAAATATTAAAGGCAGAGAGTGTGATTAAAAAAGACTTGAAATTGTGGTGTAAGAGGGTTTAGGCCGCATTTTGAAGTGTTTTTTTTAAGCTTTTGGTCCTGTTTAAGAGAGCAAAAGTGACAAGAAAAGATGCGTACATGACAGTTACTAGATTTCTCTGCAACTCATACATAATCGTACGCATGCATGTCCACAGTCCTGGATTACTGAGCAAGTTTTTGGGATTACTGTGGTGAAAAAACTGACTGAGCGGGACCACAGTGTCTCCTCACCTCCTCACCAGCGCTATACTATCAGATTCAACGAAGGAGCCAGTGCATTTATGATGGAATGACATCTCTCTCTCTTCATTCCCTCCCCGCTGTGTGCTTTCTTTTCCTATTTCTGCTTGCTGCAGCACTTTACAGTCACTTTGTCTTTGAAGACACGCGCGGGGAGAAAAGAGTTTGTGTGTGGGTGGGCGTGTTGAGCGGGGGGGGTAAATTGTTTTCAAGGTTCCTACTCAGCTTGTAGTCCCATATTCTTTCAAATGCTGTGTGTATATATGCGTATGTGTGTGTGTGTGTGTGTGTGGTCTGTCAGGCGTTGCCGTCCCTGTGGTGAATCATCTGTCTGCTCCTCAGGGGTCTTCAGCAGGTACTTTCTAAACATGCCTCCCCCCGGACACCTCTGTCCTTGTCTCCGTCTCAAAGTACCCATATCTTTCTCCCTTAACTCTCCCTCACACCTATTGTACTTTATGCGCGAATATGTGTGCATCTGCCTGTGTGTCGATGTGAAGGTTTGGTTTTTTTAAGCATGCCGTCTCCAGAATTCCAATTGCACACTGCAGTTGACAGCCTGTATGTGCTGCCAACTACAATATACTGCTGCGTGAAGTGAAACCTTACCACTGGAAACTAATTTGGGTCATATTTATGTTGTGTTATTGATGTATTCAGTTCTATTTTTGACGATGAACCTCAATCCCAATTATCAAAACATGTAGTTAGAACAGTTTTCCAGACATGCAAGTCAAAATCTCTCTATATATTTACACTCATGGGCAACTTTATTAGATACACCTGTTCCACCGCTCCTTACATATTTAATCAGCCAATCACATGGCAGAAATCCACTGCATGTAGACTTGTAGACAGGATCCAGATGACCTCCTGAGGTTCAGACCAAGTGTCAAAACAGGGGGAAAAGGTGATTTAAGGGCTGGTCTGGCTACGTCAGAAACTGCTGACCTACTGGGATTTTCCCATCTCTGGGGTTTAAAGGGAATGGTCTGAAAAAGAGAAGATATCCAGGGAGCAGCAAAGATTATCTCTGAATTCACAACACGTCGTACCTCGAAGCAGACGGGCTACAGCAGCAGGAGGCCACACCTCGTGCTACTCCTGTCAGCGAAGAACAGGAAAGCGAGGCTACAATTTGCACGGTTCACCAAAACCGCACAATAGAAGATTGGAAAAACATCGACTCGTCTGATGAGTCTCGATTTCTACTGATGGTAGCGTCAGAATTAGGCGGGAACAGCATGAAAGCATGGATCCATTCTGCCTTGTACAAACAGTTCAGGCTGGGGTATTGGTGCGGTGGTTATTTTCTTGGGACACTTTGGGCCTCTGTTTTAACACCACAGCCTACCTGAGTATTGTTGCTGACCATGTCTGTCCCTTTATGATCACAGTGAACCCATCTTCTGATGCTACTTCCAGCAGGATAACGTGACATTTCACAAAGCTCAGATCATCTCAAATTGGTTTTCTTGGAAGAATGGAAATGAAAAATGTGGAAAATAAAGCATCCTTGAGCAATAAAATACACGCAGCATGGCTCAAAAAATGCTATACACAGGTGCAAGTCATCAGTAAGTTGTTATAAGATACATTCTGCATGGTGGAACATCTTTTAATGGGTGGTGGGCAGGGTAGTGTGAAAAACATAAATTTGTTGAGGTTGTAAAACTGTAAATATTAAAATAGCTATAGTATGTTTGCACTAAATTCCGTAAAGAATCCAAAAATTCTTCGCTCCTTTCATCTCGAATCATGTCCAACTGGTTTCTTGAACATGACAGTGAGTTCACTGGACTCTGTTGATCGTCAGATTCATGGATGTGCAGCCGACAAGTCCGCAGCGACTGCATGCTATCATATCAGTATTTGCCAAAATCTCTAATGAACATTTCCAGCACCTTGTTGAATCTATGCCAGAAAGAATTAAGACAGTTCTGAAGGCAAAAGGGGTCCAACCCAGTACTAGCAAGGTGTGTCTAATAATAAAGTGCCCGCTGAGTTTGTTTTGGAAAAAGAAAAAAAAAAACCTGTGTTTAAGGGACATAAAGATATTTTGCCTAAAAGTCTAACGCCTCCAAAATGTTTTCACAAGACTTTGTAGATGTCTATATAAATCAGCAGGAGAACGAGTTCTGATTTTTACCAGCCCTGTTGCCTTGGAAAGATTTTCACAGCAGCAAACAACACCTGACACCACAGTTCTGTTTTGTGACTGTCTCAAGGTCTCTGTTAACCAGCGTGAAACTAGCTTGTTAAAACGCCTGTATGTTTACACGAGAGGAAATCTCACCCGTTGACATCTCGGAAAAATATAGGATCCATCTGCATTGTGAATTTGTGAATAATTTCGCTCACGTCTGGCTCGTACGGCGTCTCATCAGAACGTGGCAACTCTCCTGCATCCGCTAACACCAGTCCTCCTGACCGGAGCTTTGTAATTTTGCATTGTATGGCTGTACCACGGGGACAGAGATCAATTCCACAGCAATGCAGGCAGTGGGGATAATGAGGCTTTTCCATTGATTAGAATTTAATTGAGAGGCAGCGATGGGGCTGAGGAAGGGAGGAAAGGCTATTGAAGTCACTATTGAAACGCTGCGAGGCTCACACTCCTCTTTTATTCATCTGAAAACTCCTTTCATTCCTTCTCTTCGCTGTGCTCCCTCTGTTCCTTCGCCACTTGTGCCTTCCTTCTTCCTCCCTCTCATGTTAAAAGTATGTGGACACAGTGGAAGCAGAAGCCTCGTCGCTGTTCCTCCGCTGGAGGTGACGCAGCCGAACGATAACCGAGCCTCACAGCGCCGAGCGCAATCACACCCTTCCAATTTACAACTTAATTCAGCTCCACTTCACTCTCCAAAATCTCCTGTGACGCACTTAGACGCACTTAGACGCAGGCAGACGAGGCGATAGACTCTTCGAACGCACACATCCCCTCCATCCACTGAGGCAAATTGGTAAACTGCCCTCAAACTTCGTCTGCCTCTAACCTCTCCCATATCTCTTTCTCTTTCTGATTCTTCCCCCCTCTCCATCCATTTCCCCTTTTCTGTTTTGCCCCCCCCTCGTCCTCCTCTGCAGTACTCTGGGCAACACTTTATCATTCTAATATGAAAACATCGCTCCGGCCTTGTTCACCGAGTAATTGATCCTCTTCTCTGGGGTTTTTATTTTCTTCAATTACACTCTGTCAGAGGGCTGACAATAAGGGAGATGCATAGACAGGCAGGTTGTTTTCCCTGTGTTTGGCTGCGTGGCAATTACCGATGGATCTTCGTCAGACGCGGGTATTTTGTTCATTTTTTGACGTCTGAAGCAATGCAAGTTAGCCGCGTTACACATTTTTGCACACGCGGGCGGTTTTCCTTGCGACTTTTAAAGCCTGACTTAAAGGCTCTGCAGTCACACTTGTACTGAACGTGTGTGTAGATTTTTCAAATGGCTAAATTCTCTGTCCTACACCTTCATAATGTTCAGATTAAATTGCTGCTGCTGCACCAACGGGCGTGTTTTGGCGTTTGTGTGTGATACTGCTGAATAGGTAATTTGCCTCAAGCGGACGGAGAGCGATTGAAATGTTCCCAAGGACAGATGTAATTGCATTTCATGTCCTGTAGTGGTGGACAAAACGGCACAAAACACACACATACACACACACACCATGCGGCATAGTAATGAGTGTGTGCTTTGTAAAGAGTGCATTCCGTCTCCCAGACATCGTTTCAGGGTATCATTACTCCGTGTGTTGTGCTTTTATAAATACTCGCGGGGTGTGACGGCACCTCTTCACACACAAGAAAAGGTCACTTTAAATTAGGGAAATGCAACGAGATGAGGTGTGAAGCATGAAAGAGACAGAGAGGAAGAAGAGGGAGAGTGGATTTGGGAGAGTAGGAGCAGTATTTGGATATTGGTGGAGCATAGATTTAAAAAAAAGGCAAAGAGAAAATAGATACTACAGGCGGAGCAACAGGTAGAGATGTGAGTGAATAAGCTTTCTTTTTTTATTTGAAATGGCTCATCCAGGAGTCGAATCTTTCACCGCTTAATTCTACTGAACCTCTGTCCCAAATTGTGGTGTAAAAGATTAAGTGAGAAAGGCGAAAAAGAGTAGAGGTGATGGAGGTGGAGTAGCGGTGCCCGGAGGGTAGAACCGGAGCGAGCGGCAGCAACATCAGCCAGTAAAAAAACCCCTGCTTATAAAATACTAATTACACAGCGTGGCAGCCTGTCCTTCAGCTCTTGGCAGTGCTACTCATACCGTAATCTATATTGTCCTCTTTGAGTGTGTGTGCGCATGTGCAGCTGATGTGCGAGGTTGACCCTCAAGGGTCGCAGCCCCTTAGGTAATGGCTCCATTAGGAAGACAAAGAGCTGCCCCGGTGCCTCAAACACTATCGCTCTCTCTACTTTTATCTCCCTCACCCTCTTGGCTTTTTTCTCCTTTCACCTCAATCTCCCAGGTCCTTTTCTTTCTGTCTCTCTGCGTCACTTTGTGCCACGCAGGTATGTATGACACAAAGAGACAGCGGGACGACGAGAGGTGTAGTGTCAGGTGGCTCATCAATCCATCATGTGCAATTTCGTCAGGTTGACCTGTGAATTCGTCTGCGTGTGTGTGTGTGTGTGTGTGTTTGAGTGTGTGTGTTTGCACATCCACAAACAAGAGCCGGCCTTGTGTTGGAGACAGTCATTAACCCTCTTACCCTTTTCTCGTTATCTCTCCCACCCCTTCATCTCTTGTGTGTACGTGGTTTTCGGTGTGTGTCTGCGTGCGCGTCCATTCGTGGCCGGCATTCATCTTAATAAATCACCAGTCCGTCTCAATTTTAAAGAGATTGTTTTGGGACTTGAACCCGTTTCAAGTGGTGATTACTCCGGGCCTTTAACCGCTTCCAGTGACGTCTCTTTGCGGCTCTTTTCTTTTTTTTCAGCCGTTGGTTTGTAATTGCCCTTTAAATAGCTCTTTTCAGACTGTGTTTCCTGATTCATTGTGTGTTTGGAACAAAAAAATGGGTCATTATGAGAATATTAAATGAAGACTAACAGGCATCAAAGCGCTGGATTGCGGTTGGCTGATTAAACCTGTTCTGCTGCTTCAAATAGACGAATCTGCTAACTGATGATTTCCCCATTTCAAACTCTACAAACTGGCATTGCTGCTTCCATTGTTACCTAAGACTTTAAACCATGTCAGCAATATCACCAGTTTTTGCATATATGACATTGGTAAGAGGGTTAGGGCTTCTTTAGTGAATTAATCAACACAGTATTGTTTCATCTGAGGTGCTGTCATGTTAGGGTTACGGTGAGGTTGTGGTGCGTTTTTACATTAATTAAAATAGTTTCAGGTCTTTGTTGTCATGACACTCAATGAAGTTTTGCTCCTTTGAATTTCTGATGGTAAAACCTCGATGTGAAGCAGATTTCCCTTTAAACCCTCTGAACCCAAACCAGTTTCAGCACAACTAAAGCTGGAAGTAGAGAAGAACACAAAATCGTCGTTTATGCAGTGGAACAAAGCTACAGTGCCATAATTTGTATGAAAAAAGAAGAAACCAAAGTGGAATTTCTTTGATTCCTTAGGTTATAAAAATTGAAAAAACTGGAATCAATATGTAAAACATCTATCTAAGTACCCCCAGGTGTTCCCACTACTGGAAAAAAATGGTGATCTTATATAATATAGGTACAGTAATCTCTTGTCTATCACAGGGGTCAGGTTCCAGAACCCCCCTGCGATAGATGAAAATCCCGAAGTAGCGACTTATATTTACTTTATTATTTATATATATGTGAAGGCTTTATAAACCCTCCCCACACTGTTATTAATATTTCCCATAATCTTTTAAACACTTCCTATGCTCTTAAATGCTTTCTACACTCTTAAACCTTCCATCAAGAGAAGTTTCTACAGCCGTGTCCGATAATGGAACTAGCGAAGCAGCGATCCACTTGAAACACCCACTTTGGAAAACTTTACTCGTATTTTAAACACACTGACACCGAGGACGTCCAGTTGCCTACCTACCGGGAAACTGATGATGATGATGTTATGGGTAATCCTACAGACTGTCACCAGTTCTCTGACGGTTATTTCCAGTAAACGCTCACCTTGTGGGACTGCAGGTTCTGGCTGGCTACGATCACCGCCAATCAATCAGTGACCGTCTAGCTCAAGAGGAAGCAGCCGTAGGTGCGTTTTCCATACATATGTCTACTCATCTGATTTACGCTACGTATTTTATATACAATTTAAAAATCCGTGATAGAGTGACACCGCAAAAACGGAACTGCAATGTGGCGAGGGACTACTGTATATCACTGGTTACATTCATTCATCTCCACACCTGGCTCCTTTCTGCTCCGAACACTGCCTGCAGTTCAACCTAGTTCAGCTAAAAAGTCCCCGAATTTTTGCTCACAGCTTTCTGGTTGTACTGAGGAGCTTTTTTGCCGGATCTGGTTTGTGTAAAGAGTTTATATTTGTTAGAATGAAGTGACTTTGATGAAATATGATGATTTCAAGCTTAGATTTGGTTTAGTTTTCTGACTGAACAGCATGTCACAGAGGAGTAGCTCATGGACCTTCCCGCATCCAAAGATTCATCGTGGTGTTGCAGCTACTGGTTCTGATAAACTGGTGTAACATTTGCAATTTTTTTAATACATTCCTTTCAAACCAGCTGGCGGATGTTGGGGTTCAGAGATAACTGTTGCTTCTTGTCCTTTACTTTCACTCTTTATCTTAATGGCCCATTAAAAGCAAAGCAGCAACCATTTTAAGCGCTGCATTTACATGTTATGCCCTCCAAAAAAACCCAAAACAAGCAACATCAATCATCCAAAGCTTCTGCACAGGGTGTCCTTCCACACTGTTGGAGATGTGATGTCGCCTAATGAGCCAGCGTATTAGTTTTAATTGGGGACTTTTTACCGGTCAGATTGTTGCGCCATGTGGCTTCCCTTTTGTTGTTTCTCAGACTGGCCTATTTCTGCTGCACATTCAGAGTGACTCGACTGGGATCAGGATTTTGGGAAAGCAAGCCGCAAAGCAAACGTGTGCTGGCCTGGGCATGAGAAGATGGCGTGAAAGGAAAAACGCAACGGATCCATGTACGTTTTTTTCTTTCGCGTTTGCAGGTGGGAATAAAAAAAAAGCTCAGATATAAAAGCAATCCTCTACTTTGAGTGGAAGTGGGTCGTCCAACCTCTGCCACCATCTCTTCCTTTAAATGTTTTCATACAGTTGAGCTCCTTCCCTTAAAATCACAACAGAGAGGATGGAGGTACCTCTTTCTGGCCGTGCAGCAGCAGCGGAAGCAGGAGTTAGTCAGGGGAAAGTGAGTAAGACGGCAAAAAAAGCCGCAGTGCTGCCCCGCGAGTGTGCTGGCTCGCGTGTTGTGCGTCAGCCTCCACATAACCCTGCATGCCAGCTTACGCCGTTCTGCTGACTCGTCGTTCTCCATACAATTACTTGAAGGGGCGCAAAGTGTGTGTGAGCGTGTGAATGGGCAAATGGAAGAAAAAAAAAACCTTCTTATGAATACTCGGGGTTCCTAATCTCTCACTCTTTTTTAGTGTGTGTGTGTGTATGAGGATTTAGGATGCTGCTTTCTCTGACTAAGCCTGTGTGAGGGTGAGGGTGAGCGTGACGTCACACAGCGTTTCCCCTGGTTACCGCGCCGGGTTTTGTCACTCGGGTAGAAAGAGAGAGAGAGAAAGAGGGGAGGGGCGGGGATGAATGTAGTTGGACAAGTTGGGAAAAGGAGAGTTAGCAAAACAGGTACCACACAGAAGGTGGCAGACATGAAAGCAAAAATCAGACAGAGGAAGTTGTGATGCTCTTGTTTTTGTCTCTGGGAGATTAAAGTCGCCTCCTGCATAGCAAGAAGTTTGCCAGCAGAAAGACAAATAAGCGCAAATGTGGTTTTCCAGACTATTTTCTTTTTTTTTCTTATCAAAAAATGCCCTGAATAAGACATTAGTGCTGCAGATATCAGAGGTGTATCCACATGTCCCACTAAAAATACAACCTGCATCACAATCAACAGCAAGTAAACAAGAGTTTTACTTCAGTGGACCTGACACTTTATAGTTACTTACCAAACAATTGTATTTTATGATCACATTTGGACTTAACTTCACACAAAATGCACCAATGGATTTCCTTTAAAGGGCCACTTCACTGATTTTACAGATGACGTCTGGTTTACTTGACATTACTCAGCTTTCCTTTATATCTTTTGATAAAAGCTGTGCTAATGTCATCACTGTTATTCACAGAAGTGGGGAAAGTACTCAAATCTTAAGTACCACAGTGCAGAAATACACTTTTACAAGTTAAAGTCATGCATTTGAATATATACTTAAGCACGAGTACTTAAATACTAGCATCAAAATATACTTAAAGTTCCAAAAATAAAAGTATTTAATATGGAGATGGGCATATTTCAGAATAATGTGCTGTCATTTGAGTATAGTTACTGATGCACTCATTTGTTTGTTGTTATAATGTTGGAGCTGATAACTGATTCAACTACATAAAAATATATAAAGTTTTATCTTAATCTGTGTATTTATTTGTTGATCATATTTAGCATTTTTAAACTAAATGTACAAAACAACTGGTTTCTAAAGTTATCAAATCAATGCAATGGAGTATAAATATTAAGTAGAAAGCAAATGGGAATGCTTGAGTGAAGTACAAGATGCTCAAAACTGCACTTAAGTATTAATACTTAGTTACTTCCTGTTGCTGGTTATCTAGGATTGGGCAGAAAGCTTAACATGTTTTACAGGAAGCTTGCATTATATTTTGGAGAAGATCGGAGGCAGTCCAGCTGTATGCATTGCATTTTGGGAAATAGTGGATTTAGTGTTTTTGAGTTTACCCCATCCTACAGATCAAACGTCAGAATCTTTCAGCTTCGGCTACTTTGATCTTGTTTTGCCTGACCTCTTGTGAATCCTCCAACTTTACGGAAGTGCAAACACCAAACAGCTGAAGAGGCCTAAAGCTCCTTGTATGAAGGAGAAAAAAGAACTGCTCTGAAGCCTTGACACCCTTTCAAACGTTGTTCTCGACGGAAGATATCATATTAGGGATGCACAATATTGAATTTTTGCAGATATTTTCTCAACTGTTTGGCCTGATCCTGATCTTGATATATGCACATATTTTTCATCTGAACCGCAGGTCTCTCCTGTGTTAGAATTACCATGTTATTATGCCTGACTGGTGGCAGGTGCAGACATAAAATGGAAGACTTTTCAAATGTACCTATTTACTGGTTGAAATGGCAATATGTAGAACATGCCATATATATTCTTATGTGATATTTTCAAACAGAACTGTCAACTTTTTGCCTGTCAGTATTCATTTTGAGCCTATTTTTTGTTTTAAAAACTTTATTGGCTGATTTTGATGATGATGCCAACACCCTGCATTCCTACTTAGCATTATAATGTTATTATTATTATTATTATTATTATTATAATTATTATTATAATTATTATTATGGCCATACCGCGTTGTGGATGCCTGATCCCAACAGATCTCGGAAGCTAAGGGAGGTTGGGCCTGGTCAGTACCTGGATGGGAGACTGTGAGGGAACACCAGCAAGCCTGGGTGGATGCAGTGTGAAAGTGAGTGGTTGGTGGTGGTCGGAGGGGCCGATGGTGCAGACTGGCAGCCTCGCCTCCGTCAGTCTACCCCAGGGCAGCTGTGGCTACATACGTAGCTTACCACCATGGAGCATGGAGTGAATGAATATGTATGAATAAGATAAAGCGTCTTTGAGTACCTAGAAAAGTGCTATATAAAACTAATGCATTATTATTATTATTATTATTATTATTATTATTATCATTATTATTATTATTATTATTTTTATTATTATTATTATTATTCCATCAAGCAAAAATAAACAAACAGGGACAAACATTTGGTATTAGTCATACTGTGGTCATCTGGTTTTATCCTTGTTATTTTGTGCACCAAGTCCAGGTCGGTGGTGTATAAGTGGTGGGTTTTGTTGGCGAGCTGCTGCTCATTTTTAAAGAGGAAGTTCGTGAGAGCAGGACAAACCAGCAAACTGAAACAATGAGCTGCATTGATAGAGGTGCAGATATGGGCGTAGATTCTTAGGCATAAGATACACAAAAGATACATGATAAAGGAACAGAAAAATGCACAACGAGAAGGAAGAAATAGGAGCACTGAGAGAGAAAAAGTTGAAGTAAATTGTAGTTTTTTTGTGTGGAACCTGAGCAAGCACTTCCTGAGACATGCAGTTATTTAGTCAACTTGCAAAGCAGGTCAGTGGCAGCCTGTGGACACGCCTCAAGACACACACGCACAAACCTACTGTAAACACAAGAGCAAAATGACTGACTGGACAAGTGTAACGCTGCGTAGGTTTTTGTCACACACAGAAAGCAAATTACACGCGCACACACACACACATGCACACACACATCCAAGTACAGTACATCCGTTTGACTCACCATGGTGACTCAAAGTGAATAATATCTCTTGGAGGCTGTACAATACACACATACACACAAATACAGTGGCACATAGGAAGGAAGACAATGTAGGTTGTGTTACGTCATCACACACACACACACACACACACACACACACACACACACACACACACACACACACGCACACAGAATGGGCGACTTTCACAACAATGAATCCAATCTGGAGCAAGAGGAGCGCAATTTTTCTATTTCTTCTCGAGTCTCTTTATTTCATACACAATGCGTCAACAATGACTGGATGATCGTTGGGATGTTTTTCTCCTTCATGGTAGCGAATCACATGGTTTGTTTTATCCTAGACATACATGCACCGTGTGTGTGTACAGATGTGTAACCCATGCAAACACAGCAGCATGAAGTCAGAGCTCACAGTCTGACACTGGAGGGCTGAGGAGAAACCAGAAAGGTCCAATAAGACAATACAAGAAAGAGATAAGGAGGTCTTGTGCGACACTGAGAGCATGATGAATTGTGTTTTACGCCATTATCTCTCTTTCTTTTATGTGTCTGTCTGTTTTTGTATTATTTTTTTCTTACTTTGTCGCTCATTGAGTCAGTGATTGTGAGCCTCAGACAGTTCCGGTGCCATTTTGGTGGTGGCTTCTATTTTTAGGGGTGTATTTAGGCCCATTGTGCGGAGATGAAAAGTGAGCTAAATGCAGTGAATAGGATGATTCACGTGACTCCGATCTTTGTTGTGTAAAAAAAAAAAAAATGCAGCGGTGACAGGAGGAAGGAGGACAAGTGGAGGTGTCCGTCTTGAAGTGTCGGACCACGGGCCAACAGGCCGCTGCTCTTTGAGAGAGCCACGGGGGAGCCGAGGTGACAGATGACATTTTCGAACACGTTATCTTCCAAAGCTCCCCTTTCACATTCAGTTCAGAGGTCACAGCTTTAACAACTGCCTGACAGTTTTGCAAGAGTTCACAGGAGCTGTTGATGTATGGCCAGGGGTCATGTTTACATGCACAGCAAAAATAAAAAAATCGAACTTAATATAGATTTTTTTGGATGAAGAAATAAAAAAAAAAAAAAAACATAGAATCTTTGTGAATGTGTCCGCTGTTGTAAAATCTACACATTTGTTCTGCACAGCCTTTCCAATTTGCTTCACAACACATTTTCCCTCCTAGGTAATGTTATGTGAGTCAGACTTGGAATGCTCTTACAGTTTTTAATGGGCACGAAACTCCCCTGGTTGAATCATCAGTACAAACTGATCTGCTTTAGGAAATATCTATATCTTTGCTGGAAAGCCTGTGAACTACTTGCCAAGAAAGATCCAATCCATTTACGTGCACTGCTTAAGGTAGGCGGAAGCCAAGGGTTGAAAAGAAGACACAAAACTTCTTCTACAATCTGCAGCTAACTTCACTTCCGGATCGGTTATCAACTATAGAGCCGGGCTTCTCCTGCAAGCCCAGCGGTGAAGCATTTTGAATTCATTACTGCTCTTATTCACACATCTGCTTCATGGCAGCAGCACATAACTCTCATGAGCATTGCAGCATTTAAAGCTGTCACGAGAAGCTGACATAAAAAAAAAAAAAAACATGATTCCAGAGAAAAAGAATTGCAATAATTAGCTTATAGCAAAACAGGAAACCATATGATATTTATATCATCTGGGAGAGTCCCTTGATTTAACTTGATGATATAAGGCTTAAAGAAATGTTGAAATGGGAATACAGAAAGAAGAAGTAAAACACTTGAGAGGACTTTTACAGTGCATACAGTCGGGTTATTCTGATCCTGCAGAGCTGTCCGTGGTCCTGATCTTGTGGGTGTCAGCAAAGTTAGTAAACTTCTTTGCTGCTCACAGACTGTGGAGCTGTCCATGGTACTTCTGCCCACACTGCTGGACCACACAGTGGTTATATATAAGATATAATATGATATAAAGCTTTCATAAACACCTCTTAGTCATCCACCTTTGTTTGTATTCTGTGATGTGGAGCCGCAGTCACCGCGTCTACTTCAGTAACCTTGCTGGCTCTGGTGGTTTTTGTTTGACGAAGGTAATTGCATCTGCAGGCTGTTTGCATTTGGGTTCTCAACTGATGACTGCTGTCATTCTGGGGCTCGCTGTGTTTTGTGCTTAAGAGTTTTCCACCCTCTGAACCCTCAGACTTGCCGGCGTGTTGGAAAAGCAAAAAAAATAATTACACCATTTATCAGAGCCAGAAAACAGTACCCAAAAAAAAAAAACAGTCATTGAACCCAACTCATTTGACTTTTAGTTTCCTTAGAAATATTCACCAAATCTCAGTTCAAAATACAAATATTTTAGTTTTTTTCCTACATGTCTGATTTAAAAAAAAATGCAATTTTTGATCTTTTGTGAAACAAAAACAAACAAAAAAAAGCAAACAAAATTTAATGACAGGGCAGATGAGGGAAAAAATAAAGTTATAAAATAAATGAAAAAATGAATGCATTATGAGTAAAATATCTACAGTATTTAGAGCTAACACTTTTTCCTAGTGTCTGTAACACACATATAAGCATGAGGAAAAATGCTGTGCATGTTGATTGTAGTTCTTTAAATTTTTACAAACATAATTTTCTTTTATTATGATGATTTATGGCATCTTACATTTATTGTTCTGCACAGAAAACATTTCCAAGTTCCTCCTACTTTTGGCCATGGTGTTTCCATAGAGGGGTAGGACTTTATATTGTAATAAAAGAAACAGCCTACCGTAAGTAAAAACATGACAGCACCCAGAAACTGCCTGGTGTTGAGAGAGTTGAAAGGGAACTCCATTTACTTGAGACATTATTATCAGTGTACTTGTCACAGTGAGTCCAATGAGTGCGACCCTTCCTATGGAGGAGCTTGTACATTATCCTCTGTGGCTCTGCTGGGAGCTCTTCACGGTCAAATAAATACCCTAATGGTGTCATCAGGGTTATTTCAGCTTGGACTTAGAGGAAGAACATGATCACAGGCAGCCTAGAGTACAAACAGGAGCTGTGGAGTTCTTGGATGCATGTGATGGAGCATCGTCCAGCATAATTATCATGGCCGTCTTGAATGCTGAAGCTTCTCCCAGTGCCACTGATAGAGAAAAATGTGTTATAGCAACCGGCAGTAAGTTTGAGAGTTTTCATCTTCAACCTCAAATAGGTCCAAGTGGCTCATCCTTAATGATAGCAGCTTGTACCAGCAGCGCTCCTCCTCATCCTCTTGTGGATGTTTGGCTCTAAGTGGAGCCTTGTGTCCATTAGTGATAGCCACAGGCCCATCAGGGGTCACTCTCATCTCATCTGTCCCTAAAATCTTTGGAAAATATGTCTACAGGCATTTCTGTGACTCTTCAACTTGTGAGTCTTATTCGGCGGTGATCGTGTTTCAGTCTTCTTTACCTTTTGCTGCTTCTCAGAGCACTTGACACCCTGTACTGGATACTCTTGGTAGTCTTGAAACATGGTGGCACTGGTGGATGATGGGTTCCTGGTAGCTTCACGTTTGGTATTTTGTCATATCTTTTGCAGGTAATGTGTGAATTGTGATCTGTTTAGGTGGTCCTGCCTCATTAGTTTGCAATTTCAGGCTTTTCAGTGTCAGTTAAGCCTCTTTTTTAGGTCCATTTTACATTAAATAACAACTTTAGGCTACATCCTTCCAAAACACACACATGCATGTCACCCAAAAATGATTAAAGCAAATAAGCTTTCAAGTTTACATAGTCTGGAGTTTAATGTGCATAAAATAAGTCCCTTGCCTAATTATTGTGCATGCAGTGTAAGAGTATGCCCTCCTACACTCAAGGCTAATAGCCTTAAAGAAGCTATCACAGCTGCCATACCTCTATTGAGCCTCTCTAACCCAACGATCAATGTATGGACCAAAAAAAAAAAAAGGCCTGGACACAGAGGACACGTGCACACAAACTTACAGAGCGCACACATACCTAAATTCCCCACCTTTTCCCCTAATGCAAATATTTCCAGCTTCTTCCCACATCAACATTCAGCCCACACCTCACCACTCCCCACTACACACATTAGCTCACGCACACACACAAGCACACTGCGGGTTTATTTAGATCGATGTAGAGATGAGGGCCGCTTAATTTATTCATCAGAGCGTCCCAGCTAGAGGTCCAGGTGTCATCCTATCTATTGGCATGTGGTGGATTTAAAGTGTATTGGAGTCAGCACTCCTCCCCTCCTGGCCTCCTGCATTAACACACTTAATGCTAAATCAACAGCTCTCTGAGAGCCCGCTAAGTCCTCTAACCCCGCCGAGACAGAGGGAAGGAGAGGAAGAAAGAGAGAAAGTAAAAGAAACTGGCATGGGATGTATATACACACACATACACACTGAGAGGACGTGAACATTTTTGAAGTGTGAGATATTAAGGAAGGGCACAGCGGAGAATTAAACTCTTTATGTTTGGACAAGTGTTAGTTGGGGACCTGAGAGAGACGGGGAGGGAAAGTGCTTCCTCTCCTCGCTAATCCGTCCGTTTTTTTCCCCCCCTCCTTTTTCTCATCTTTCTCTTCGTTTTCATCCCTTGTTAAAATTAGAGCAGGGGAAGCGGGGCCTCAATGGCATGTCACGGCGCAGGAGCCTAATGGCTAATCATCACAGGCTGGAACAATGATGGTCAAAGACTGTCTTGGGACCCGACTCAGCACTCGGCTCTAAAAGCCATGAAGCCTGGGGAATGTTTTCAGGCAATGAGGACGGGCCGTTCTGGTTTAGAAACAGGAGACAATATATATCTTCGTACTTTAGATTTGCTCGGACATTTGATTAAGGAGCGAGGCTACATAATGTGTCAAGGTTTAGTGTGTGATTTATTGTAGACTAATCTGGGTAAGTTTAGTGTTTAATACAGACCTGTAGCACTTGGTTATCTACTGTTCTTAGCAGATCTGTATTTAGACATATAATCTCAATCAGAACACATAAATAAATAACATTTCACATAAGAAAAATGGATAAACAAGTCAGATTGTCACTTTTTTTTTCATGCAATTGCATTTTGCAGACATCCTGCAGTTGCATGTTCTCATTTTACTGTTTCTGAGGCAGTAATTCTTTCAGGACCAGCCAGGGAAATAGGTAATAAATGGTTACCAGCTGCATTAAATGAGCTTATTTAGATAGTGATTACAAAATCCTGACAAATTCTTATCTTATATACTATGTGACGTAAAGTTAAAGCTAAAAGAACTGGTGCAAGGGAAGGAGAAGCGTTGGTGATCGAGCAGAATCACAAAACAACTTAGTTGTCTGCTGAATATTTGGAGAAAAACTTTGCATGCGTTAGTAAAAGTGCAGCAGCTTCTGAATACATGCTTGTAGATGGATCTCAATGTATGATGTGTAATGACTTTGAGCAAGATAACTCTTAAAGATGATGCACTTAATGGATGAATGTGGCTGAATGATAATGAGGTTTCTTGAACTTTGCTGTCTTTGTTGTCTATTTCATAAATTATACTTTTAACTGTGACCATGCAACTGGTGCACATGGAGCCTTAAACTGGAAATTTCTAATACAAAAATGACAGAATAGACGAAAACCTGTGTTAGACCTGCTTTTTTCACCGTTGCATGCTCTAGCGATTTGGTCTTATGTTGCTCCTATATGTGCGAGACTTAAAGGTCCCCCCTAGCTGCAGGGGAGTGTTTGGATGCTGTGAAATATTGGCGCTGCCTGCGCTTCCGTGTTTGTTGATGTCTGTTTAAACGTCTGCTCGTATCCTGTGTTTACTGCTCATGTTTGTGTGCGGTGGTGACGGCGGCGCTGCTGCTGTTGGTGCTAATGGATTCAGTGAGAAAAACACTGCTGGCCATGATGTCAGCAGGGGTGTGAAGGCAACGGCAGGATGGCGTGCATGCGTGCGTATGTGTGTGTGTGTTGTCGAGTCCGGGGAATAACAATGTGAACACTTTCGTCAATTTAGAGCAGCGGGAGTGAGAATGAGACAAGGGCACGATTAAAAGGCGAGGGTGAGGACTGATAGAGACTGAAAAGAGGAGAAAGGAATGGATGGAGGGGCATGAGAATGGAGGAAGCAGACGGAGATGCGGGGGGGATTATGTTGAAAAAATGGTGTCAGACAGAGTGAAAGGACAGCAGAAGAAAGAGAAGGGAAACAGGTGAAAAAATACAAGAAGAGGAGGGAGGCGTGTGGATGAAAGACTGATGGTAGGAATGATGGTGACGGAGGTATACAGGGCAGTTAATGGAGCCTGCTAAGCCCAAAAAGATAGCCAGAATGACGGTAGAGAGGGTTATTAAAAGGGGATCAAACAATGTGATAAAGGGCTAAAAATGATGAGCAAATAATAAGCAGGGGGATTTTTTTTTTGTTGTTGCTTAACCTGATCAACAGCACCCTTAAGTGGGGAGTGAAGGGGAGACGTGATGTCAATTAGCAGTGAGAGGAAGGTTTAGGTAGGGGACATTTCAAGAACATCAGATAGGAGGTTTAATAATTTCGGTATTAAAACAGGCTCGACTTTGCTACACTTGACAAGAAAATGTCTTTTACACACACACACACACACACACACACACACACACACACACACACACATACACACAAGTCAGCCACACCGAGCAGTTTTGAAGGTAAACTCAGTAACATTGAAAATCTCATTACAATGGGAGGTTCTGCTTTGCAACCTTGGTTCCTAGCATTTATGAGGATGTTACTTTGACATGTAGCTCCCACCTAAACTTTATTGCATGCCTATGACAACAGCACTCCCACAAGACCAGCCACACTGCAAAAAAATAAAAAAATAAAATGGCCAGGAACAGCTCAAAGTACATGACAAAGAACCGAAGACGATGCTTGATCCGAGTAAGTATCGAACTGAGGGCCCATCCCCAAGTTTTGGCAAACCCAAAGGAACCAGTCCTTGTGCCAGACCCCACAGTAAACCCCCGAATCCCATATTCAGGCTGCACAAGTGGGACTTGCACAATATTAGGCAGGTGGTTTTAATGCTGTGGCTGATTGGTGTGCTGTCATCAACTATTATGGCATTACACTTTTAAAAAATTGGCCATAACAATTAAAAAGTAACAGACAATAACTGCATAATATGACGTACACATATGAAGCAAAACACAGGATCATTAGGAAAATCAGGAAGACATTGGAAATATTGAGGAAAAAACTGCACTGTAGGATATACGCTATATTGCCAAAAGTATTGGGACGTCTACCTTTACACACGCATGAACTTTAATGACGTCCCATTCTTAATCCGTAGGGTTTAATATGGAGTTGTTCCACCTTTTGCAGCTATAACAGCCTCAACTCTTCTGGGAAGGCTTTCCACAAGGGTTAGGAGTGTGGTCATGGGAAGTTTTGACCATTCTTCCAGAAGTGCATTTGTGAGGTCAGGCACTGATGTTGGATGAGAAAGCCTGGCTCTCAGTCTCCACTCTAATTCATCCCAAAGGTGTTCCATTGGGTTGAGGTCAGGACTCTGTTCAGGCCACTCAAGTTCCTCCACACCAAACTCCCTCATCCATGTCTTTACTGACTTTGCTTTGTGCACTGGTGCGCAGTCATGTTGAAACAGGAAGGGGCCATCCCCAAACTGTTCCCACAAAGTTGGGAGCTTGAAATTGTCCAAAATTCCTTGGTCTGCTGAAGCATTAAGAGTTCCTTTCACTGGAATTAAGGGGCCAAGTCCAACCCCTGAAAAATAGTCCACACCATAATCCCCCCTCCACCAAACTTTACACTTGGCACAATGCAGTCAGGCAAGTACCGTTCTCCTGGCAACCACCAAACCCAGACTTGTCCATCAGATTGTCAGACAGAGAAATGTGACTGGTCACTCCAGAGAACACGTCTCCACTGCTCTAGAGTCCAGTGACGCTGGTGCTTTACACCACTGCATCCGACGCTTTGTATTGCACTCGGGGATGTAAGGCTTGGATGCAGCTGCTTAGCCATGGAACTCATTCCATGAAGCTCTCTATGCACTGTTCTTGAGCTCATCTGAAGGCCACACAGAGTTTTTAGGTCTGTAACTATTGACTGTGCAAAAAGATGGCAATTTATACACACTTTGTGCCTCAGAATGTGGAATATTTAGTATCAAAGAAATTTCACGAGTGGATTTATTGCACAGGAGGCTACCTGTCAAGGTACCACACTTGAATTCACTGAGCTCCTGACAGCGACCCATTCTTTCACAAATGTTGGTCGAGGCAGTCTGCATGCCTAGGTGCTGGATTTTATACACCTGTGGCCATGGAAGTGATTGGAACACCTGAATTCAGTTATTTGGATGGTTGTCCCAATACTTCTGGCAATGTAGTGTGTTTTGTTGCTATAACAGTGAAATCTCAACTTAGCAGTCTTTTCAACACCAAGAAATGTGTTTTTGCAACTTTACCTAACACGCTTTTGTCTTTTCTGTGTGTTTCTTCGCATTGCGTGTCAGTGTTTGCATGCATTTGCCATTTTGGTATGTATGAGTGGCAATTAGTGTTGCATGGTAATTGAATTATCCGTTGCAGACTGTGTATATAATTATATATATTATATATATATAATTAGTTTTGCCTTTATGTTGCACTGAATAAATAATATCAGGGAGATATACTGTGCCCTGTGCACATGGAAGAAAAAAGAAATACCAGACTTGCTGCTTATGACACACGACCAGCTGGTGATTCATTATGTACGTACCATATACAACACTTTAGTAGTTCACTGTGAGTTATTAATGGAACACTGTTGTCACACTAAGAGCTTTTACAATCAGTGTTTCATTTTTTTCGTTGTTCATACAGAACAACCAAATAAACTGGGAATTAGACGTTCCAATAATTAGCTTTTTCGAATAAAAACAATTCTTGTAATTGTGTTTTGAGCTCGTTTGGCTGCCATGCTGCACGGCGCTGTAGCGAAAGCTGTGAATCACTGGCTGCAGTTACAAAGACCACACTTTCCAGCAAATGTAATCAGCCTGATCGACAATTCCCAAGAAGGTATTTTCACGAGCGGTGAATACAATGATGGGATCGGGTGTCCTGGGAGCATGCTCTGCAGTGAGGAGGCTGGCTCCAAAAAGAGCACTGCAGTGAATCTAACTCTGCACCTTACACAAGCAAACAAGTAGAATAAAGGCTTGACCCTGATACCAGATTTATTCGACTACAAAATAAACACGGTTATCGAGCAGAAAGTGAGCTTTGGGTTTGTCGCTCCTTGTCATAAACCTGTGTCCGTGGTGTTAAATTTGATAGATTGTCAGTCGTCCTCTGCTGCATTGACCTGGAAATGAACTGCCAGGTCTTAAACATGTGCAGCAGCTGTGGAGCCGAATGGACAGTTTAAATTCCGAGATGAAGCCGACGTCCAAAAATTGGATCAAAATATGAAAGTAAGTTTGCAGTGATTTATCAAGCAAAGGTCAAGCCGTCTCCCCACCACCATCCCTTCTCTTCTTCCTGCTCTGTCTCTTCTCTCCATTCATCACGTTTACAGCGCTGACATGTCCGCCCTCACTGCTATCAATTAAATATACTGTCAACCGCCAGATCCCTTCTTTCTGGCTGCCTGTTTTTTTCATGCTCTCCTCTATTTTCCTCTCTGCTTCTCTTTGCATTTGTGCATCGTCAAAATGCAATTTTCCTTTGTATGCTGTTGAATGTGGTCATTCAGTGGACACTTTCCGCAGCGAAACATCTCAGCTTCACCACGCCGAGTGTGTTTTGCAGTTGCATAACGTGTCATACAGTACACCTCTCCGCCGTGACGAAAGAGCATCGATTCCAGTGAGATATAATCAGGCCTCTTTGTGTGGTGCAGAATGGGCTCCAACCTGAGCTGAACTGTGGGCCAATCCGTGCCATTTATAGCTGTGATGCGCCGAGCAGAGGTGCTTTGAGGAGTAGAATATGGGTCTACTGTAATGTGAAGTGCCAAACCAGGCATAGTGCTGCGCTGAGATGATACTGAAAGCACGCCACGGTGGTGATGCCCAAGAGGACGTCCACGAGGATGATGATAATGTGCATTAAGCAAGCAGCATCTGCATCTGCGGCTTTTATGCTATAGTCGCTCTGAGTAGTTTGCATCAAAATAATTTGCATACATAAAGCTTACAATCAAGAGAAAACAAAAAAAGGTCACCAAGTAGCTGCACCTACCGGGAGAGTTGTCATAGCAACCGGTGAGATACGGCTTGTATTATGGGAGTTGTCACCGCACTCGGAGTGTCTCTTTGACCAATTGGATTGCCGGGCTGAAACTACCCAATGTATAATTTACTATCATATCTTTTACTCCTGTACAGCTGTGCCAGTGTCTGGTGTACTTGGCTGGGTTGGGACGAGATGGTGTGCTACATTTACAAGCGCAGCCAATTCGAAGGAGAGGAGGGGATGAGCCCTCCTTTTTATTTATTCAGCTTTAATGTTGAGCAGGATAAGTTGGCTGCACCCATTTTGTCTGCGTGAGAGAGTTTGCCTGCCAGCCAATCAGGGGAAAAATGCCATCTTTAGCTGTGAACGAAAACACTAGAGGAGCTCTGCTGCAGGAAGGTAGAGCTTCAGTGTAGCTGAGGCTGTCCATATTCTACACTTACTAATAAAATGAACTAAAACAACAGTGCATACAGGAGACTATGAAATGAGCACATGTTTTCCTCCTGCTTCGGTCATGTTGCACCATCTGTCCCCACGCTGAGCGTCAGGAAATGCATCAACCAGTTGCAGCGATTACAGAAGTTTCCCTCTGTGCATCGCATTGGTTTAAGGGTGGAACTAACATGCAACCTGCGCTGGTGCAGCTGGATTTTCCAGTAATTTCTGGCGCAGAATAGAAATTGTATCAGCAACACAGCCAGCGCGCTACAGAGCATAGTCCAGGACATCAGTGTACTCTTATCGTTTTACACAGGAGCGACATGCACGCTGTGCCATCTTGCAGCATGTTGTTGATCTATTTAGTGCAATGCTGCGCTGGCCCTTTTCTAACATGTGCTGCGCTTTGCTCTGCGGTGTGATGTGTGCAGCGTGCGCCTATGAGTCTATAATTCATAGACATATGCACTCTTCCCTTTGAAATCTATCCATAATTGATTGTGCCAGTCCCACTGTAGAGATGGTTAGGGGGCTATCCATCTCTGTGACTCGCTACGGAGCGTGTGTGTGTGCGTCCGAGTGTGTGCTTGCGAGCATCTGGGTGTGTATGCTCATGTGAAAAGAGACTTGAAAGAGGTTGGAGAAAGACTCCTAATGTGAGAAAGGAGCATGGCGCAGTGCAGTGTAAAGTGCAGTCTCTCTCTCTCTGTCTCCCTCTCTCTCTCTCTCTCTCTCTCTCTTTTTTCAAATACCTCCCTCATGGGCTTCTGAGGGAAACAAAGGAGCTTTACTCACCTCTCTCCCTTCCTCACTTCTCTCCCCCGTCCTCCCCTGCCTCCCTCCTCCTCTCTCTTTATTTCTCTGGCTACATTTCTGTCATTTTCCTTTCTTTTACTCTCTCTCTCTCTCGCTCCCTCCCTCCCTGCCTCCCCTCCTTTCCCTTGCTCCCTGGCTGTTTTGCTCTATAGCTAAAATGGGTCCTCCGTCAGTGGCTTTGGAACCATTAGACTGCTCTGAATGGCCTTGCCAATATGCTCATTTGATTTATCTTTTATATTTATTTATTTATTTATTTTTACATCGCACTAGGCAGTGAACAAAGCAGTAACGCTGAGGTGTATTCGGTGACTACGTCTACAGCAGACCAGTGTCAGCAAATGCAAGTCAGGCTGTGATGCAACTTGTGGTAATTCACTGGAGGTGGGTCATACAATTAATGTTGTGTTTTAATATTAGTGATTAACGGAAACTTCGGAAACATGATTTTCAAGCTTTAGGCCTGTTTCTTGGTGGATTCCCAACATTGAGAGAGAGGTAAAGTAGAAAAAGAACTAAAAGTTTGCTGTTAGGTAATGCAGAATTTCAGTAAGGCTGTGCTACGACAAATTCATTATATTCACTTAATATTGTGTTTAAAATGCCGAAAGTGTCAAAAACAAGAAAACTGACCTGTTGAGTGGATTAAGATAATGGTGTCATCTCTCTTGTTATATAAAAACTGCTAAATTGAAATTCCCAGCTCAAGAACAGCTGGTTTTGGTGTTATATCACACTAGAAAATCACATTCATGGACACTTGAGCAGAAACTCATCATAGCTGTTATGATTAATTAATTAAATTAATTTCCAACTGTCCTGATAATCAGTTTATTAGTTTGAGTAACTATTTGATTAAAATAAGTCAAAAATATCTGACTACAGCTTCTTAAATTTGAATATTTTCTTGCGATTTACTCGACATCCACTATTTTCTGACATTTGACAGCCTCAACAGCTAATCCAAAAATGCAGATTTGTTTACAGTAGGCTTCCGAAACATGAAGCAAGAGCTGTATAAAACATGGCCTGTAAAGGGTGAACCTTTTGGTTGCAAAAAGAAGTATAATTGTACACCGATCAGCCACAACATTCTGACCACTGACAGGTGAAGTGAATAACATTGATCATATTGGTACTATGTGGTGTTCTGATGGAAAACCTTGGATTTTGACATCCATGTTGATGAGACTTAGACACCCACATAAACATTGTCCCACAACAAACACACTCCCTCATGCAAATGGAAATCCCAAATGTCATTGGCCTACCCCCACAGGAAAATGCACCCCACCACATGGAAAAAACATCAATCAATCAGGAACATGTTGAGGAACATGACAATGGCCCAACATGTTGATTTGACCTCCAAACTTCATACACCCCATTGTGATCAAGCATCAACAGGATGCAGTGGGACAAGTTTGATTGACAGAGGCCCCACTGCACAAGCCAGAGTACCCAAAGGATCCACTGCCAACATCCTGGTTCCAGACCCCATAGGACACCCTGAGAGGTCCTCTTGTCCATGTCCAATGGTTCAGAGCATTTCTGACCACATAAGGGGGACCAATACAATATCAGGCTGGTGGTCATAATGTTATGCCTTTTATATAATGTATATAAGCCAGAAACCTTCCCTTCCCTTGATAAACATTTTACTACTGAGTTTCTGGTCTCAGTTGCTAGTTTCACTTGATTTTCAATACAGCATGGTGGTAACTTTGTAAATGATAGTCCCACCTTAGAGTGAAATAAGGTGTAAAGAACTGATTTCCAAACTCGAGGATTCAAAATGGTTGTCCACAACCAATGGGTGATGGCACTACGTCCAATTTTATATGCAGTCCTTGTTCCAAAACATGACATCTGGAAGACAGAAGGGAATCTGGGTTTTAAAGCAAGATGGATTTCAAGATATCTCAACTACTTTTGGTAAATAAAATATCGGGGATGTATGTGAATAATGCAGCATTTAGTATATAAAAAAACACCACATTTACCACCTATAGTTACCTAGTAGATACCAACTTTACAATGCAATTTAACATGAAGCATTTTCGGATCCAACTTTGCAAAAAAAGTATTAAGTTGGCGCCACTACCACAAGCTGAAACATCAAATGCTGCATAAGTATTAACTGATTAATAATCACAATCCAATGATATAGTATTTATTTCAGTATCTATTTAGATGAACTGAACTTTTCTCCATCATTAAAACTTTTTCTTTGGCTTTCATATCTGCAAACTTTGAACAGAAAACTTTCTCTGAAGTGTTCCCTCAGTGTTTGTTGGTGTTCTTCTTCCACTTCTGAGCAGAAGGACAGATGAACCGGCATCAAGTGGGTTTCGACATCTAAGCTGCGGTGGAGCCAGTTCCAAAGAATAAACTGTTCTTCCAACTCTTAAAATCTGGCACTGATGTATAAAGTTCATCTTAGAGAAGAAACAGGTAGCTTTACTTGTCCACAGTTCAATGTAGGCACAAGTTATACTATAGTTATATCTTAATACAGTAATATAACTATGGAATTGGATACTTGTGTCTCCCCTGCAGCAGTATTAAATGTGAGAGAATCACATCCATATTCATTTTAAATACAATGCATTGGTATTTTCCTGGACCAACTCTTGCTCTGTTGCTATTTTTGTAATGCATAGTGCAGTTTTCTGTAAGGAATCGTTTAGAGAAGCCGACGCAGGACCCGGTAAAGCATGTGTAATGATATTTTGTTGCAGTCGGGATCAGATCAGGGAGGGCTGGTGTGGCCGCATCAGCACTTAGAGGCGGTAATGTTTTTACAGCAGGTTAAGTAACACTGACTGATATGTTCTGGCGAAGTTAATGTTTGCCGAGGTAATTCCAGAGGTAGTGCATGAGGTGAGTTTGGGCGTTCGTCAGCGTGCGGTTGAGAGGGAGCGACTGGGCTGATGTCCCGGAGAGCTAACGGCTCCATCTGCTGCGCTCACACACACCATTAAAACCACAGCTGGAGACACACCTCTGCATGTCTGCGTCGCTCCCACCGTCTCCCTTCTATCACTAAAGGAAAAGTGCTTTACTGGCATGAAAGCTAAAAGCACCGCCGCACAACAAACAATCAACAATAAAGAAAAAAATCCTCAATAATATCACATTAGCTGATTGGCAAATTACACAGTACCTGTTATGCATCTCTTGGTTTTAATTGTTAATGTCCCTTCTGTCTGATGTCTAAACAGCTTGATACATATTTTCAGCTTCATTTGGCTCTCAGTATCTCTCTCCTGCTGTCTCTGCATCTATTTTCTCTCTTTCTCTTCCATTATCAGCCTCGCTCTCCTCCTCTTTGTCAGTAGGTTTATGTCTCTGTTTACTTTCTATTTTTTTTCCTGCTTCTCTTTTTATAACCCTCCCTCCCCCTGCTTTCTCTGGCCTAATTTCTCAGTTTTTTCTCCCTCTCTGCACTTCCATCCACACACAGCCAGTGCAGAATTTCCATATTGCCCTACCTGCTTGCAGAGCTGTTGCAGCAGTGTTTCTGCACCCGTTTTTTTGTTTGTTTGTTTCGACACCAACAGAAACTGCAAAAACAGGTGATATTTGTAAAAGAATGGTATTACTGGTATGTTTTACTTTACATTCCATGTAACGGTATGTCCATTCAGCTCTTTCCACAGCATTTCAGAAAGATTTGCTGCATCTTCTTGAATAGTTGCCGGTCTTTTGTGGCTGTCTGGGAAGTGTCTTTTAATTGGATTGCGGCTTTTCCTAACACATTTTTGAAGTTTTTGAGCATCACTGGATTTCAATTCAAGATAAAAACTCAATAAAGATACACAAGACATTCACACACCAATGGAGTTGCCAATGGAGACTGACTTGCCTGCCATTGGGAGCAGCTTTGGCATGTGGAGGGGCCGGGGATCGAACCGCCAACCTTGCAATCAGTGGACAACCTGCTCTACCACCTGAGCCACAGCTGCGCCAATTAATTAGCAATAAAATCATTTTGTAGCAATAAAATCACTGTGAATCATAATAACATAACATTATAAGACACTACATAAAAGCCAAGCTAAGCTCTTGAGTTTCTTATCTATGTTTTAAAAAGTCAATAGTTTAGGCTCCTTTCCTCTGAAAGCAGCAACACTTAAAGTTTTCCTTCTGCTTCTCGGAACAGCTGAAAGAGAAGAACCAGACGAGTGGCCTTTAAGGTTCACAAAGCAAAAGCATTTAGATAGTCAGGTGTAAGACCATGTGCCTCAAACACTAATAAAACAAATTTTGAAATCAATGGAAAAGATGTCAGGCAGTTATTGGAAAACACTTCTAGTTGTCGTTGTATTCTTTGGAAAGTGGACTTTCTCTGAGTTGAGAAATGAGAGAAATATTTTTTAAGAACAATCTTTAAATGCTGCCTCAGAATTTAACTTCTATATAACTAAACTAGATTCTCAGTTGCATTTTAAGAGAAATGTGTTTTCTCTGAGATAAAGTTAGTTTGGGATTTATCACAACATCATCTGTAATCAACGCATCTTTGCCAGTGGTACTGTCGCTCCTTTTCAGCCAACCAATCATATATTAGATGGGATGGGACTTATCACCATGGTAACCCAGAAAATGAAGGAGGAGCTTCAACCATGTTGTAAAGAAGTTGTGTTTTGACCCGAATCTTGACATTTTCTTCAACATAACCATGGAGTTTTGCCTCAGCTTCCCCAAATGTAAATGAAACTTCAGTGGAGGAATAGCAGATCCATGCTGGACATGAGCCCTGGTCTCCTGGCTGAGAGTCTGGTTGTGGACTTCCCTCCATCATCCTCTCCAACCTCCTAATGTGGACTTTTAAACTGCCATTTCAAACTGAAAACCTTTCCCACTGCGTCACAGTCTTATTTTTCAAGAAGAAAATCCATTTCTTTCAAAAATTCCTAAATGAGAATGCAATTTAGCTGTCCTGGAACATCATTTCTTTGAGGCAGGGATGCTAAATAACAAAATTCCATCCTTGTGAGACCCCACACTTGAGCTTTTGAATTTAAAATTGGAGTCAAATATCACGCCACAGTCTCCCACCTCTTTGCTTGCGGTGAGCCCTACAGTGTAACTAGTTCAGAGGCCACCTTTGAACCAGCGATCGGTATTGTATTTCTGTTCCATCCTGGCTGAGCTGTACAAAATTCAGTGACATTGAGGCAAGAACACAGTTAAAAATACGGTTATAAAGGGAGTCAGTGTGACGCCTGCAGAGCCCTGATCTCAGGATCATGGAGTCAGTCTGGGATTACATTAGGAGCCAGAAACAACTGAGACAGCCTAAATCCGCAGAACAACTGTGGCACACTCTCTCAAATAATGGGAACTAGTGTGAGCGAAGGCAGTGAGATTGCGAGGGTGGTTATACCAAACATATATGTATAGATTTATTATACGTGTGCTTTTTGCTGTTCACTGCAGTTTGTATTTGGCTAATTGATTAATTTGACCTATTCGTGCCATTATTCTGAAAGCATCCTCACTTTATTTTCAGTGTCTAAAACCTTATATTTATATTATTTTCCACATTAAACCTCAACCCAGCTCTCTGTATTTGTAGTTCTTTTCTTTGAGTCGTAGCAGAATTTATAAGACAACATTAACATAGTAAAAATGTTGAATATGATGAATATTTAGGTGATAAAAATGAAAAGCCATTATTCTGAAATGTCAATGGAGGTGATGATGTTTTACATGTGGCCTTTCCCCCATCTGATTCTACCTCCATCTGATTCTGCGTCTAATTTTTCATACCTCTACCTTTCGAATTTCAGGCCCCTCCTCCATTATTTCTTCTTCCAGCCTCTTAGTACCCCCATCTCCCCTGTATATCACTCACACACTCACACACTCACACACACACTCATATGCACACAGCTCCTTGCAGACAGAGGCCCCGAGGTTTTTTCTGCTGACTCTGCCATTATTACAATATTTCTATTGTTGAATAATTCACTGCAAACGTTGGGATCTGAACACACACGCTGCACATACACACAGTACATTTCCATTCAGTAGCACATGTGTTGCACATGACCACACACGGTTCCTCTCTCTGTCTGACAGCCGCGCACACGCCCGCACATGGGCCCTAATGCATGTTTATACGCACACGCCAGTGACAAACTGCGCTGCTTTCCATTTCCCCACCGCAGAATGGGACAATGGGGAGTTTTCATTACCCTGTGTAAAACGCATGACAGTTTAACAGTCTCTCAGTGCATCAATCCTTCCGTTCCCGCCCCGCCTCCTGCGTCCCTCGTTTATCTTCATTGCAAGTTAATTACCCCGCGGAGTCGCTCGTTTCCGTGCGCGAGGCGTCGTGTGTTTGTGGTGGGTTTGTGTGTGTTTGTGTATGACTTCAAGTCCAAATCCGGGACATAAATAATAGATTGTTTTAGCTTCATGCATATTCTGATTTTGATTGGATTGATGTAGCTAGCATCAGAATGCATCATATCTGTACACTAAATATGTGCAAATATACCGATCCGAATCCGAATTTAGGAAACCTTATTCCATCTGCAAAGTCTACCTATCAGCACCTGTAAAACTTGACGTGCTTAACATTACATCTTGTTCATTTAGTGCACAAAAATTGCCCAATCTCTGTTTTTTAGAAGCCGTTCTCGTCACCCAGCAATGTAGAAAACAACTGGAGCTTTATTTGTGTGATGCGTTTGCACGAGAGTATTTTAACTCAAACTGTGATCTTTTCCAAAACCTAACCAAGTAGCTTTGGTGCCGAAACTCATCCAAGTCGAAGAGTTTCAGACTGATTTACCCTCTTTTTACCTCTCCTGGCAGTCGGAGGAGAAATCTGATCCGGAAGTTTGGTCTAAACCAATATTCCACCCAGATTATTTGGAAGTAAGAATGTTTAAAGATCCAGTCCGAAACCACCTGACCTGCTTGCAGACTCACTCGGGCTGCTTCAGTTAACGGCAAACATGTTTGATGTTTACGAGTTAAAATAATGAGTATGATTATAACAGAAGCATGCGTGTGTTGCGCTATAATTTTCCAGTCTTGTAGAGTGTGCATGTATGAGATTAGAGAGAAAAATATCTGAGAGAAGAAGTTTAAAACTCCTGTAGCTTGAGCCCGGCCTAAGTGTATTTAAACAAAAGCTAACAGCGACTACAAATGATTGATAACCGCGACAAAAAAAGAAATTAAACAGCTACCTAAAAGCATTCGCACAGGTGTGTTTTAACCCAAGCCATGATCCTTCAGGTAGTTTAGGTGCCTGCATACTTAATGGTGTAGTTCTGCAGCATACACAAATTTAAAAAGTGAAACAGTGAGTGAAAACACCATAAAATAATGATACCACAGGGGACTTGAACCCAAGTCTGTTGGTGAAAGTCTTGTAGTTGTAGGTTCCACTGTCCCTCCAGCCTCCTAATACGGACTGTGTCGGTTGTTTTATATGTAAAGAAAACAGAAGCTGTTCAGCCACCTGATGCAAAACTTGTGAGTCACATGCCGGCAAAAACCATGTAAACATCTCTCAAATGTGTTTTGCACTATTACAGATTTTGATGCAATGACAAGGAATAGGAAAAAGAAAGAAAGTGCTTTTAGAAAAAGAACAACTGTTTGCGGTTTAATAGTGAAACATGTGCTGGGATTTTCTTTCAGCACCTCACAGCACATACAGTAGTTTGTGAATAACTCCAGCTAATAGATGGAAGCTAATATTAGCTGATATCAGACTGCTAGATACTGTGATAATGAGCCAATATATGAGTTCTTAGATTTTAGTGGATTTGCATACTGACGACTGACTTAATGAATTACTCCTGCTGAGTTGTTACTAAAGATGATTCATGACTAAATCTTGTCATACATTATTCAGATTTCTGTATCTTCTCCAACAAAGCAGAGCATCAGCATTGATTCATTCCTATATCATCCATATGTCTGACACAGATGCACTGTTTTGCTTCGTTCTTGTTTCTTTTGACATGCCAGCCGCTACCTGCCTCCCTCTGCCTGTCCTCTCCATCATTCCTGAGTCTCCCCCTCACACCCTCCCTCTATAACTGTTGTTAAAGCCACTGCAAGACCCTGAATGTGTTCCAAATGAAATTGCCGAAGCAGCAGCATAAGATATCTATCAAGGCTCAGCGGCATCGCAGGAGTAAAGAGAGCTTCTTATTAAATCACATTAGCTCCATCGATTTCTGCGTTGGCTCGCTCGACTTTTTGTCTCTTTCACCAAATGAGCTTTTAACTCCTGGCTGGCCACAGCATTACTCAATGTATTACTATAGACAGACAGTAATGGCACTGTACAGTAAAGCCGGAAGGGGGTAGCAGGAAACGCTAACCACAGAGCAGCCCCGGTGCTCTATCTTAGTATTTTTGAATTGATTTGTTTCACACGAGATTAGATTTTCTTGCTGTTCCATCTTTGGAACTGCAGGTGTGTCACAGTTGTGTGGTTTTCATTATTTTGCTGGAATTAAAGGAGGAATAGTTGATTAAGTTCAGGCACTTTCACAACTCCATAAAAGAATCCAAATCAGATAGAAGTTTAATGGATACAGACACACACAGGCAGCCTCTAGGGGTCAGAACTTTCCTCATGGTGTGATGGTTGAGTGGATTATAGATGGTGTAATGTTCATATCTGGGTGACGTAAGGTCTTGAGGATTTAGTACAGTTAATATGCAGAGCAGGGAGCATGAACACTGGATGTGTTTATCCATTTTTCTCTCTTACCTTGTATCATCTCTTCCTGCGAGAGCATATCATGTATACTACTAAACACGTTTGCCTGCACATATGGCCTTCATGCATTTGCATACATACAGCTGGCGATGATTTCACTGGTGGGAGATTACATCAGGTCAGGCGGGACTATCTGAGTAAGAGATCAGTGAATGACAGATGTACAAGTCTTGCTGTATTGTCAGGCGCATCACTGAGCAACCTGGCCGCGCTATTCCCAATGATGTAGAAATCGATGGGAGGGTAATCGATAGGTGATCTGTATCGACAGACCGGCCGGGCCAGCAGTCCCCAGCTGACCCTGTGGACCAGTACGAGCAGGACAAGGCGAGGCTGGCGTCACGTGCATGGAATACTGTGGAAGAGATCAGAGGCGTGATCTGTTCAGGACGCCTTGGAAACACACTGTTCAGTAGGAAAATGTTAGCTTTGAGTGAAGTCCTATAGGGAAGATGAATTTAGAAGAAATCGACCATCAGAAATACAGGTTTGCTCATTGCTTGGTTCCACCGCTGTTCCCATACATATTCATTTACTTAGACATTATCTTAAACAGATGAAGAAACCTTGTTCCAGCATTGTTTATCTGTCGGTTTATTGACATTCTCATATCATCCTCGGTGTAATCAGCTGGAAGTCACTGCAGTCCCGTGAGGTGAATAATTGAGCAGAAAACAGTTTTAAAAAGAAAATCCAGTGTTTTATGGTGTCTTTTTCTTTACAATACGTTTTTATTTCATTTAACAGTGTGCAGATAGATGCTTATAAAGATTTTGTATACATCCTTTGAGAATCACTGGATGTTACCAGAAATTAGCATTAAGGTCACACATCCCACCTTTCCTTCCCTTCCTCATTTGTATACACGAAAGCACAAAGCCTTATTTTTTTCTCCCTACAACCATTAGCTGGCATTTCAAAATGCATTAAACGGCAGTTGGGAATTGCCATCATCTCCGTTTTACCTCTTTGTTCTTCTCTCTGCTTGTGTGTTTTCCACTCCATGTGTGTCTGTTTCCACGGTTTTCTGGACCGAACCGGAGCAGACTTGTTTTGTGGCAACAGACACACAAGGATCGGAGCAGAACAGGAAGTAATGGGTCGTAAAATAAAATGCATTGGTTTTAAATTATGTAGATTATTAGTGCACTGGCTGAATGATGGATTTCACTTTTGCATTTCTGTAAACGCTACTGCTAAGACATAGAATAAAGAAGGTGAGATTACAACACAGGCAGAGGGAGTGACTTGACCTTCTGCTGTGGATGCCATTACGCTGCTATGTCTGAACATAGCAGATCGGTGTTTGCTGCTACTAGTATATTTAAAGTCTTGCATATTACACTTTTAAATGTCATGCATTATACAAATATAGAAGTCTAATACATTACACATGTGCATTTAGGTGCATGCATGCCACAGATTATTATAATAAGATCCACTGATGTAAGTGTTGCGTCCCTGTGGGAGTGCATTTGACCATTTGCACGGGAGAACAGGTTATTCACATACCAGTGAATGCGTAAGTAGGCTGGCGGTCATGTGCACATGCATCAGTAGGCCCGGCCTCGTGTCTTGACAGCGTTCGTGTGTCCGTACGTGGATCGTTTTGCATTTTTTTGTGGGTGTTCACTTCTACGGCAAACATGTGCAACTGCTAAAATGTCTGCTCCCGCGACCGCGCGCGTCCCCGCGTTCGCGCAGAGCAGATGCATAGAATTCCCATAGTGGAGCGTTTCAAACAGGAGCTCTGCGTGGCCCACTTCTTGCTGCACATATGTAGCTCCTCGCTTGCACCGGCGTCCCCCTCCCCCTCCGCCGCTTCTCCTCATCCTCCATCATTTGATCATCTCCTCTCGCCCCTTTTACTTCCCCCTTCCAATCCTCTGTTTCTCATCAATCAGTGTCCCCCCAGCATTTCTGACCCTCTCTCCCCTGCCCATCCGAGCATCCCTCCCCTCGTCCTCCCCTCACCTTATTTTACCTGACCCGCCATCTGCCTCCTGCCTCTTGGGATGCCGGAGGATGGGAAAGAGGGATGAGTCAAGGGATGGTAGCAGTGGAAAAAGGGGAAGTGAGAGGTAACTGAGGCGGTCCTGATGGGTGAGAGAGGGGGGAGGAAAATGTAGGTCTCAGCATATGCCTTCATTAATTATGCTCTCGTCACACAACATGCCAGGAGAGTGAACCAGAATAATTGAGCTGATGTTTTGGTCTTTTTTATTTTGTTCTTCCTTGAACCTGTTACCTTTCATGCAAAAACAGTCTGCTTTGAACCATCCTCAATATCTAGGCATTCATTCATACTGTTGGTACTGGAATACGCACAGAAATAATGTATCAAGTGTCTGGCAGAATGAGGTCAAATAGTCTTGAAAGAAATGCTTTTGTCGAGCTCGGATTTAAAGCTTTATGACATTTTTTGGATTTGAAGTTCCAGTAGCATTATACGAGGAATAATTTCATACGATCCGGCATCCCCTATGGCAAACATTACCCTGTCTTTCATTCACGTAAGTACAGAAATAACATGAGCATAAACTATACAACAAAAACAGTCTTAAAATCAGACTGAAAGCAAAAGAAGAGACACAATAATGAGAGGTTTGTAGCTAAAAAATAAAACACTGAGCTACAGATCATTCAGTATATTCTTTAATTCATTTTTCTTCATGTCAGATTCTGCAAACAGAATATCAGTGACTGCTGGAAACATCCCGGCTCGTATCGCAGCCATCGAACACGTTCGCGAGCTGATATCGCTTACTGAGTTTTCAAGTCGAATGATCAAACTCGTGCAACATTTCGCATCATCTGCTGTCAGGAAGCAGGGTGAGATCCCCGCATCACAAACTAATTCTGCGATTGCTCCTGTTGACAAATGGCATGTAGTGTTTGCACATAGTCATGCTAAATCAGAGTTTCTGCTAGATTACTCTTGACACTTGCTGACAAAGTGGGAGGATGTATTTTTCTCTTTTCTTCATTTCCCCAGGTGAGCGGTGCGATAGTGTAGCCGGCGTTCGGTGAAATGCTCTCGGGACCTTATGCTCCTATTCAGTCCCTTTACTTTAGTGTCTGTCTGTTCCTCTGTCCTTCTGCTTGGCTTGTTTTTCTCAATTCAAGTTCATAAAGATAGAAGTAAGAGTAATTTTGGTGATGATACTCAGCTGTCAGAAACCAGACACTTAGACAAGACGTAGGGATGCACGATATTGGATTTTTGCAGATATCCAACATGCCGATATTAGCTTTATTCACAGGCAGAAATCTGTCACTGATCTGTCAAAGAGCATCAGGTTTCTTCTTTAATTATGCGTGCTACCCTCATGATAGCATACTGGCAGGTGCAAATGAAAAATACAGTGCTTTGCAACTTACATATAAAACATCCATCCATTATCTACACACCGCTTAATCCTCTGTAGGGTCGCGGTGGGGCTGGAGTCTATCCCAGTCGACTCTGGTGAAGGCAGGGGACACCCTAGATGGGTCGCCAGTCTATCACAGGGCTACACATAAAGACAGACAGCCAAGCACACTCATATTCACATCTATGGACAATTAAGAATAATCAGTTCACATGTTTTTGGATTGTGGGAGGAAGCCGGAGTACCTGGTGAGAACCCACGGTGCACAGGGAGAACATGCAAAACTCAACACAGAAAGAACCTAGGCGTCCGAATCGGGACACGAACCGGGGATCTTCTAGCTGTGAGGCGACGCTGCTAACAGCTGAGACACTGTGCAGCCCATATAAAACATGCCATATAGTTTTTATGTCGCATTTTTAAACAAAATCATGGTATCAGTATTATCGTGCATCCCTACTGAGCTGAGATGGCCATTCAAACATACCAAACATCAGAGTATGCTGATTTCACATATTCCTGTTCATTAAGAAATACTTTACGTACATTTTTTTAACACAACTCAGGCATATCCAGCATTAAGAGCTGCATGAACCAAATAACATTTTTGATTTGGTTCAGGCAGTGTTCGGTCATGCACAACTCCCACGGCAGTCTGTTTGACAAGCTTGTCTGCAGTATCGCCTCCATAAAGACTCAGGTATTTAACCCAAAGCCTGTGAAAATAAATTATAAAGTCGTATATTCATGCTTGGTTTTGCACTTGTATCCATACATGGGGTCTCAGGCTTCATTGTCTCCATTCTGCAGGGTTTTTTTTCAAATAATTATAGGAATGCATGTAGCTGTGTTTGTGGTTTTTGTGTAACAGACAGGGAGAGGGAAAGAGTGAGTGCATGTGTGCCTGTTTGTTATTGTTGGTCTAAATTGAGGCAGAAGTGCTGTAGGTGTTACAGTTCTAAATAGGCTGAGAACACAACTAACTAGGTCATCATCTCTCTCTCTCTCTCTCTCTCTCTCTCACACACACACACACACACACACACAGCGTACCTTTAATACTGCAGGATAAAGTAGATTTCCCAGCCTTCTCTTCATGCAGCCCTCTCTGGGCGCTGCTCTTCACATTTTGGTAGATGGGAGAGCAACTACAATGAAGCCTCTCCTCCCAGATTACTGTTATTGAAAGAGCCCTCTTTCCATGAGTGGCAGTGGCACCAAAGTGGGCAGAATGGCCTTGTGCTGGGAAGGTCGCCAGTTGGACGCCACGGCCTGACTGGGAAAATCTGCACGGGGAATGTTAGCGTCTGTCACTGTCCCATTACCTCCGCAATGACTGTTGAGTTTGTGCTGAGAGATCAGCTGGGCGGCTGCCATGTTTGAATGTGTGAAACTGCATGTGAAGTGGGCCGTTTGTGATGAGCAAAAAAAAAAAAAAAAAAAAAAAAATCATGCATGCTCACCAAAACCTTTGCCGGAATTTTAGTAATGAGGTTTTGGACAAATTGCTGGATTGGGCGCCAGATAGAAAGCGAGACAGAGAGTCGGAGGATTCCAGCCTTGTCACATGGACAAATGCCCAAGCTCTTGTAAGTCATGAAGGCTTCTCGGGGGCCAAGGCCAGAACAGAGTGCTAAATATTGCTAATTCTGTCCTCATGAGCTTCTTTTGTCTAGGTCATAATCATAAATACATTTGTTTGTCTAGAAACCAAACTCCAGACTCCATCTGATGATGTAAGGAAATAGATTTGGTTTATTGGGGAACTCGGTCCTTTCCACAAGCTATTACAATGCACTATGACACCACAGATAATATGTATTGGCACATAAGCACTGCTAAAAAATGTAATATTTTTAAATGGACTAACAATAAGAGCTAACTGCTTAGCTCAATTGCCTTCTTATTAAAGGCTGCTAAGGTTTACAAATGTAAATACCAATCCTGTCTTAGATAATCAAATGTTCTGTGTATATGAATAAACATAGGGTGATTTTTTGCAGTGCAGCTGAATGCTTTCCCATTATTTCTGTGATATCTCAGATACACGGTTTGGTATTGTTTGGACGAAGTGTCAATAGCACCGATATTGATCCGGAAAAGAGAGTGGACTTTACCCCTGCCTTCCCTCTGCAGAGACTTCACAGGGTCAGAAGGTCAGCTACAATGCAGCAGAGTGTGCAGGTGGAGGAGATTCACTGCAGGACACTTGGGAAGGACAGACGCTAACCCTCACACACTTGTGAGGCGTGCAGCATGCATGGTACGTCTACACAGATGAGATAACGTACTCATAATAGGTGGAAAAAATGTGAGTGTCTGTGTGACTGTGTGCACGATTTTGCAAGATGTCAAGAGGTGTATTGTGAAATTTGCATGAAAAGATACAGCTGTCTTGAATGATTCAAAACCATCAAATATAAAAGGGTCATATTAAACTTGCAGATAAGGGTTTATAGTAAGGGGTGATGTTGCCCCTTTCGACCACTAGAGGCTCTCTATTACTCACATATAAAGTCCTGTACAGTCCATTTCACTGAGGTACGTGCAGCACGCTCCTCAGAGTTCATTACAATATTTAAACTCTCGGCTGCACCCTGCTTTCATCTCCATGTGTTGAATTTAGCATGCCTTGTAGTTTGCACATTGACTCCTGATGCAGAAGGCTGCAAACACGGATTCAAATGGATCAAACACACATGCACGGTGCATGTGCATGTTTAAGGGTGTGATATTTCGTACTGCATCTAAACTCTGAACAGTCGTCGATGGGGTGTGCTAGCAACAAAAAGCTGATCTTAGCAAATATAACTTAAAGCAGGGCAGGCGAGTAGCCAAAAAATTACCAAGGCATATTTCTGGAGATTAAAACAGCTTCTCAGATCTAATTCTTCACACCTCGCAAATCTGTTCCTCTTCCCTTAACCGTTTTGCTGATTTTATTACTCTAATATGAGCTTTTGCCAAAAGATAGAATCCCTGGAGTAGATGTCTTTGCTTTTTCGGTAGCGCTGCAGCTTATTGGGAGTTTTTGGTCCACTATAAAGGAATCACTTCCATATAAATCAGTGAAATAGAAATTAAGAATGCCGCTCATTTGCTAATGATAGAACATTTGTCCCCAATTATTTATGATACGTACAGGAGAAGCTTCCCTCATGCCAGAAGTTGGCAGTCGATATCCGAGGTTTACATTCTCTCCCTTAAGTGATTGAAAGTGAATTAAAGGAGGATACTTCTGCGTGCCAAACATTTTCTTTAAGTACTAAAATGCAGCACACACACACACACGCACCGGGTTTCACCGATCCATCAGTATTTGGAGTCAAATCATAGGCAACCTCGCTTTGATTCCGCGGATCGTTTAACTTAATCCATGTCTTTGAAACTCGGCTCTTCCTTATAGTCGGGTTTGCGATTTTGTCAGTAAATTGAGCTCTGGAGTGAATGTGTAGTGACCTTTACTCCACCTGCCTGGCTCACAGATGCGGTTCCTGACCTGCATCCACTCTCCTGAATTACAAGTTTCAGTTTGTTTGTTTTTTGCTTGTTGAACCATTTTACCTCTGGCTGTTCATGGATGTTGTTCCGATTTCCTCGCGTGGGGGGAGGATTCAATAGTGCACTCTTTTTTTTTTTTTGGGATATTTGCTGACCCAGTAAAGAAACCTGAACCCGTAGAATTGCATGTGTTTGTAAGATCCCGTTGCTTTTGCTATATTTATCTCCACGTCCTTGGGTCAGATCCAGGAAGGTGAAGGGTGTATTGGCATGCATCACTTTCTACAATAAGAAACACTCAGGTAACACTACACCACAAGCCAGATCAGCAACCTGTATCCATCCTCTTCTACTATTATGTACTACTTGAGGCTCTTTTTTACTTTCTGCCACTTTGCTAGATAGTACTTCTGCCCGTCACTTCCCATCTGTGCCTGCTTCCTTTTTTTTACCTAATTGCAGAGTAAAGAGGAAAAAATAGTTTTCAATCAATCAAGCAAAATTCAGTCAGTCAGCCAGCCAATGTCAATTAAGCATCTACTTAATGAATCCTGAGCACCACATTTTGCAGAGTGGAATCACGGAGCAACACGGAGGCAGCTTTAGTCACGTCAGCATCCTCTCAGTGTGAGATGCTGCTGGATTTCAGGGAACACCCAGGATCCGGAGCTCCGCAGTGCTCCGGCTGAGGCAGTTTGAAGCGGGTATCAGCTGTCATCTATTGCGCCGCCTTTTACGTTTATGGCCGTATTTGTCTGCCTGTGTGTGTGTGGGTTTTTTTTTTTATCAGACTACTCAAAGCTTGTTTCTGTGTGTGTTTCGTGAGATAACGTGTCTCCCTTCCCGGCACATGTTTGAAGCTTGTGTGTGTATGTGTGTTTTTTTTTTCCTCTACATGTCTGCGTCTCATGTGAGAAAAGGAGAAAGAGAGAGAGAGAGAGAAGAGGAGGATTGTGGGTGCGACTGCGTTTGTTGCGCTGCTCGCTGCCGCTGTGTTCAGAATGCTGATGTGTCACGCTGCAGCACTGCCCCACTTATCCAGCTAACCTCTCTTCTCTCCCTCCTTCTCCCTGCTCCTCTCCTGACTTCCTTTCTTTTCCCCGTCATCCCATCTTTATTCCTTTGCCCGATCTCTTTTCTCTCTCTTTCACCTCCTCTCTTTATGTATCTGTCTTCAGCCAGGCAATCACACCACCTTATTCCTCCTGTTATCTGCCTTGTCATTTTTATTTCTCAATTTTTTCATCCCTGGCTTGAGTCTTGTGTTAATTCACATCTTCTTAAGTGTGACATTGAGTGTATATCAGATGTGTTGGGTTCCACCAGATGTTTATGATGCAGCACAACAAAAACAACAAAAAAACAACACATCGGCCCACAACTAAACCACCCTGTCGTCTCCCTCATGCACACACACACACCCACACACACACACACACACACACACGCACGCACACACACGAAACCGCTCTGCTCTTATCATCCAATCACATCGACCCCATCCACTCGCATCAGCTAGCTCCGAGAAGAGCTACAGCCTGTGACAGCCGCAGCCCCCGGCAACCCACATATGTCCATGCCAGAAAGCGGAGGCTAGCGCTGCAAAGCTGTCTCTGTGTTGGCAGCATCTGTCTCCCTGCCGAGCGGAGCCGGGACCCTGATAATGAAATCTGACCACACAATCTCGCGATGTAAATACAGACAATACCACACTAATGAAGATTTTGCCCTACAATGGCCGGTGATTTGTGTTGAAATATTGTCAGCGAACATCTGCCTCTGGTCACGTGGAACCATGAATATGTGATAATGAATTTATTAGATGGGATAATGAGCCCTGATTGAATGGAAGATACAATATTCCGTGTGATACCGGCAGCAGTGCAGAAAGCATGCCAGTCGGACTGGTGAGGATAGAAGAGGATCAGAGATGAATAAGACTGTTACAACGCAATCCATGCATAAAGTATGCGGCCAAGATTAAGATCTGAGACTACTTTAGTGGGCATTTTACACAAGGTTGCAAGGAATTCAGCTTTTCACGAGGATTTCCATAGATCAGCGCGTCGCAACCCTGAGGAGGGAGCAGTTTTGCTTCCAACCAGCCTTCAAACTGTATTTGTTTTTTTTTTGCCTTTTTCAGACAAATGATTGAAATGCACCCTAATCTCAACTAAAATCTGTAGCAAATAGAAAACCAAAGCCAAGGCGACTAATACTGTAAACAATGAAATCTGTGAAATCAGCTGCTCAGTAATTTCGACTAAATAAGAACCTGTTCTTAATTTCGATTCAATAAGAACCTCTTCCCTGGAGACGCACTCAACATCCACCACATTTGCATGTTGTAATGAGGACGCTGCGCTGCGGCCTTGGAGCGGTTTGGGTTCGATGGATTGCTCAAGGGCTCCTCAGCTGGCAGATAGAGAACCAGCCACTTTTCAGCTGACAGCGACAGAAAACACTGGACCGGCAGCCTTCTATTGACTTCCCAGCAAGATAAAACCAGTTAATTTGTATGCAGCTTCGATTTGCATCTATTAAAGCACCTAAAACGTGTTGCATTGTACAGATAAATCACAGATTGCATGCATTAGTCCATCCATGAATCCATCAGTATATCTTCTTTCTGATCCATCCAGACACCACAACCTGCAGCTCCTGTCAGCTCATCTGAAGGTGCTTCCAGACGAGATGAGATATGTAATCCCTCCCATGAATTATGGGTCTACCCAGGGTGTCCTCTACATTGGATGCCTTTAATAGCTCCACAGGGAGGCGTCTTCATCAGGACGCTGATCCTAGTCTATTTTATGAGACTTACACACTGATTCTTTATTGCAGCGGATTTCCCTTTTTTGCCGTATCTTCATCCAGTCTTGAGTTTTGACAGCCTTGGTGCTCAGACAATCATTTTTTCCCAGTGATTTCTTTCAGTTATTACTCTTGCCAATATATTTCGAATGTCTAGGCAGTTTAATTATTATTATAATCCGTGTGCACCCATGAGACCCGCCTGCTCAGACACAGATTTTTAAATTTTTTTTTGCTTTTGTACCCGACAAAATGGCTCAAGAAGACGTGCGTGTCTGTGCGCGAGATGCTTATCGCGAAACAAAAGGAAATTGCGCTGTATTTTTCTGGCAGCACCGCAGCCACATTCCACCAACACTGACATAGTCGCCTGCACGCCGCGAGGCTGCATTACTGGGGATCATAGTCTCCTAGATAAGTGTGTTAGATACGCCTGAGAGTGTGCTCAGTGTTGTACTTGAACATGGACTGAGCACAGGGACAGCTCGATTTGAAGGCATGAAGAAACAGCCTACACACACACACACATACACACACACGTGCAGATTCCCGCCCGTCTATTGTGTTGTCTCCTAGTGGCAAAAGCAGCATGAAGGTGTTTGGTATCGACCAGGGAAAGATGTGTAATCCACTCTACGGGTGTTTGTTTAGCTGGTTCCAGTGTGTGTTGCGTTTCCCTGTGTGTTTTGTGGTTACTTGCAGAGTGAGTGTGGCGTGTAAAGTAATTATTCAGACAATAAAGCTTGCCTCTTTTGTTTTTCACACTCAGAAAGGAAGATGTGCGTGTGCGCGCGCCCGCGTTTGTGTGCCTTTTGTTGCGCCGGTGTTTGTTTGTGTGCCAGTGCCTTTCCATTCTGAGGCTGAAACTGGAGCACTAATGATGAGTGCCTTGATAATATAAGTATTGATATTGTGATACCTGTGTCTTTTTGCAAAGTATTGATTTTGAGTAGACAAAAGTCAATACTACATATAAACAATGTAGTCTCCCTCCTCCGTGTTTTGCACCAAAAATAAAATAGCTTTTTTCTTTCATTTGCTGCTGTTTCTTTCGCAGCATTGTTGCCAGTTATTGTCCTTAATGAGATTGACTGCTGTGCCGGTTTTATACCCTCCACACCCCACTTAACCTTCGCAACACTTACTCACTGGTTTCTGCAGGAATATGCACTTTTGATGTGGAACGTGCCAGAGTTCAGGTGCTGTATACCCTTGGCAGCGTTGACACAGGCCCAGACTCAGCTGTTGCGGTGCCAAAGTGAGACACGCTGTAATTAAATTCTACATGACAAGTCTAGTGACATATATACAGTATTACTCACAGCTAGACTTAAAAATCTGATTGCCTATATAATAGTTGGTGTTTTGTCATAGCAAGAAGTGTGCAGGTGTCAAAAAAGCCAGAAACACTGATGTGATTTAACCATAAACATGAACTGAAGAGAGCTATCTAAAAAAAAAAGACACACATCTTTGTATTGTAACTTTATAATGATAATAATAATGAATTGGTTTTATACAGCGCTCTTCTAGGCACTCAAAGACGCTTCACATTGCATTATTCATTCACTCCATACTCCATGGTGGTAAGCTACATATGTAGCCACAGCTGCCCTGGGGTAGACTGACGGAGGCCAGGCTGCACCATGACCACCACCAACCACTCACTCTCACACTGCATCCACCCAGGCTTCCTGGTGTTCCCTCACGGTCTCTCATCCAGGTACTGACCAGGCCCAACCTCGCTTAGCTTCCGAGATCTGACGGGATCAGGCATCCACAAGGCGGTATGGACACAAATGTATATATACTTTGAGCAAATCCCCTTTTAACATTCTAAAGGCTCATCTCCATGTATCAAAGTTACATTTTTACATTTTTTTCTCATAAAAATAACCCCATCCGGCCTGAAATGTGTAAATATGCAGATATTAGAAATCCATGCCACTCTCTCCACACACCTTTCCACTTTCTGCATGCATCTCAAGCACACCAGCTCTCCTATAACTCTGCTTAAACACTGTAAAGCTACTCTAAATTACATAATGGCACTAAGCTGTACTATTCGAGTAGTTTAGCCATACTTTCACAAACCAGAAGCCAACTTTAGAACAGAGTAATGACACAGAAAGGTGCACATTTCAAGTTCAAGACACCGGTTTCTCAGATTTGTTTGAAACTCTGGAAGTCAAGTCTGTTATCAGCAGACATCAAGGAGGGAATACTCACCCATTTTGCTTATTTTGCACTTTCAATGTCTCCTTGCCGTCTAAAAATCACATCTTTGTATTTTCATTTTAACTATATACACATTTTGCTCCTCCAAAACAAAAGTATTTTTTCGTTCTGCTTTAAATCCCTTTCAGGTCTTTAATTAAAACCCCTCTGAAAATGCCTTAAAGTGGCTGCAATGTCTAAATGCGCTGATGTATGAAATTCGTGCCACTTTCTCCACCCTCTCCTCCACTTTTTGTTGCATCACAAGCACACTAGCTCGCCTTTTAACTGTGCTTGAACACTGTGCAATAACTTTGCATTACATAACGACACTAATCTGTAATACTAGAGTAATACAGCCATACTTTGTCAAACCAGGAACCAACTTTGGAGAAGAATGATGACACAGACAGGTGCACATCCATCACAAGTTCACAAGACTGGTTTGTCAGGTTTTTTTTTGAAACTCTAGAAGTGTGAATCTGTGCGTTTCTGAGACTGTTATCAGTATACTTCAAGGAGGAAATCCTCAGCCGTGGCTTAACCCTACACATGAATGTCTTCTTGCATAAAAATAAACACCATATGATCGTGTTAACAAGGTGAAAAACTTGACGATTATTAAATTATCCATCTTGCAAGTTATACTTTTAATCTTATTTGGCAAGCACCTGTATTACCAGAGGAGGTGCTTTAACAAATCCACTAATGATAGGAATCAACACTTTAAATGCAATCAGCTCCATCAGGTGAAAATGAAAAGTGTCTATTTAGTTGCTTTGGTTCTATAATCTCAAATCGAGTCGATTTTCAAAATGAAAGCATGAGAAAATAAAGCGTTTAGCTTTGTATGATAATGGAGAGTCTCTTTGCCCCGGTTATGGAGGCACTTGAGAGAGACGAGATTGAGACTGATAGAGGAACAGGGAGACAGAGTGTGAAACCTGAAGTAGAAAAGGCTTAAAGATAGGAGGGGAGAAAGAAATGAATCTCGGAAGCAGTAAAGGTTTTTGTCACAAACCAGATTTGTTGCTATTGGGAGATTACTGTTTTCATAGGGGCTTTTTTTCCCCTCCTGCAGTGGAAAGAGACAGTGTGACGAAACAAAGAGAAGAGAGGGGACTTCAAGAAAGGAAAATTAGATTTAAATCTGAGGTGGGAGAAAGGAGAATGAAACAAAAGAACAAAGGGAGAAGAGAAAATAAGTGGAGGAGGGTGGTGTGATGGAAACATGCAGAGAAAGGAGAGTTTTCTGTGCAACTGTGCTCAGTAGAGCCAACTGGGATGAACTGCCTACAGGCAGCCTGACCCTGGTTATGAGGCACCGACGAACACACATTTAACCCATGACACACTCACATACGCGCAAACATTGCACACATATTGTCTGGCATCGCGTCTCTTCCTCGCTGTAAGTGCTTTCTGTGTGAGAGTTGCTCCTCTTTCCTCTTCCATCCATCTGTCTTTCCTTCCTGCCTCCCTGCTTTTCTGTATCAGTACCATCTTTGTCTCTTTCATCAGGCAGTGAGGGTTGTAGTGGGGCATCAGGATTCAATAACACTAACCTTTATCTCCACCATCCACAGTGTTCATAATGACAGGCTCTACTTCCTCCTCACCTCCTCACCCCTCTCCCTTCTCTACTCCCTGTGCTGCGGGCTGCCTAAGCCCAATTAGCCTGTTGCAGCTAATGAAAGGATGGCAGTGTGTGTTTGTGTGTGTGTCAAGCATGAAATAAGATTTGGCCATCCAGCCGATCAGCCCCGGTTGTGTTTTTTCCTCCTTTTGAAGAGAAAAACTACATACTAGACAGTAAGTACTAGAGCGAATAGTTGACTATTTATTCACTCTGTAGGTATTCAAACATCAAGAAAGTCTTTTTTCTTGAAAACTTCTTCAAACTGCACATTCTTGCACCATATGTATGCTTTTTAATTGCACTTGAATATACATCCCAGCTTGGGCACCTGACATCCTTCTCACTAGCAGTGAATATCATGCTTCAGTTCACCTTGGCAGTTACAAGGAAGACAAAATGCCGAAGACCTCAGCTGCCTGCTAGGAACACTTTAAACTGAGCGATGACAAGACAAAGGCGGCGTGCCAGATATGCAGTCTGAACCTGGCCTACCAGGGGGGCACAACAAGCAGGAAAACTCACCTAAGTATTGTAAGTGGTAGGCTATTATTTGATAAAAACGTGGACTTGCTTTGCTTGGAAAACAGTTGCAAGTAAATACAGTAATACAGTTAATAACAGTTGCCAACCCCGAAAACTCTTTGGTGCTAATCTTGCTTACCACGAAATAAAGCTTCTGAGCTGATGCGATGTAATAAGGTGGACAGAGTGGCTTATTTTACAACATGCAAAAAACCTTTCATTGGAAGAAACATGATCTGAAAAAAAGAGTGTTATTGTGTATTTGCATGTTAGAACTGTTCCACTTCAAACTGCTGGCTTAAATGCTATTTAAAATATTCTCGCAACTACAGAAATCACACTGTGTCTCGGCGCAAGTATACGCAGTCAGAATAACAGCGCTGCACTGCGGTGTTGCGAGCAAAATCTAAGAATTTTTTGAATAATTTAATACTGCTAAAGTTGTGCCCTGTGACAGCTCATAAGTGCATGCAGTTTATATGAAAGTAAGGCCCCAGTAGTGCAGGCTGGAAGTGGAAAAACATAACAGTGCAATTAAGTGTCTCAGATCTGCCATTGCTGCTCTGTAGTTCTCACAGGCTGCGTGCTCTTCGCATGGCAGTGCTATGAGCATGCTCTCTGTTGGCCAAGTGTCAGAAAGGGAGTTTGTTGTACAGCTATTACCCTTGACACACACACACACACACACACACACGCACAGATTGCTGCAGGGTCATCGGCCTTCTCTCAGCCGCGATGGCAGAGCGAAGGAAAGAGAAATGGAGAGACGGATGTAGAAAAAGAGAGTGGAGTGGGACTGGAAGGAAGAGATGTGCTCCACTGCATTCAATATGGCTCCAGCACTAACCTGGTCCTTTCTGGCCCGGCTCTATTCAAGTGGATGTGAAAGTCCTCTACCCCGACGATTTTATCACACAGCAACTGAAGCCCTCCGTAACAAATCCTCGCTCTGCTAAGTCGCCGCGGTTTTCCTCTATCTGCTCGCAAAGATGCTTCTTTTTGAAGAAATTTATAAGATTCGGAGAACTTTCCAAAAGTTTGTCAGAGGATCAAATATAGAAGACGGCAAAGGTGACGTGAGCACAGGCGAAAATATTAGACTTCACTTAAACTGTTATCAGGGTTATATGAAAAATCAACACTGGCTTTCTGTTCTTGACTTCTTTGGAACTCTGGCATCTTTTAGAAATCCACAGATTGACTCTCCACCCGAGTGCATTTTGTGCAGCATTTTTCCATTTATTGGTGTCTTTTATTTTGAAATCAGTTCAAGATAAATTGGTCACGAATTTTTCTTGGAGAGATGAAATAGATTCTTTAAAAGCATGCACTGCTTTGGCTCTGATACACCTACCCCTCTCGATCTGTAGTCAACACTCTGTGGTCTTGAGGATAAACATGTAAAACATAAATTAACAAAGACATTTCATCTAAATTCTGTGTTGGAGTTTGTGTTATTTGGAGTTTGTCAAGGTTTTCATTTTTACTGCAAACATATATCTGATCCAATTGTGTCTTCTTGATTGCTGATAAATGGTATCCATGTCAGCCCTAAAAATAACATACTGGTCGATCCCTACTTCCCTGTCTGTCAGGTCCACAGACTGGGTTTAGGCTATGAAAGCAAGAGACATGCAGATATTTTTAGATTAAAAACTATTCTTAAATATGTTGTTTTGTTCACACTACAGGGCTTCCATGTGGGGGTCAGCCCTATGTTCCCACAACCCAATGGCCCCACAGCCCTATGTTCCCACATTTTAAAAAATTTTTTCCACTGAAAATTTTCAGATTAAGCCCTATGTTCCCACATGTCTCACATTTCTAAGACCCTGTTTACATGAAGGGAAACGCAGATGTTTCCACGCGGTTCATCACTCCACAGCAACCCCATGTTGGAGTAGTGGTGTTGAGCTCGAGAGAGTTTGGAAGCTAGCTCTCTCCTTAAGATCGCCAGCCGTGGGATTGAGTGGCGAACCCCTAACTACCAGGGGTAGAAATGTGGGAACAAAGAGCTGTGAGAACATATGCACGCTCCCCCAGTGTGTCGGCATGCAAAAATCTAAGGAGTGCAACTAAGCAGTTTCATTGGTCACACTGGTGTGATTGACATTTAGCAGGTCTGCCTGTGTGTAGATTAAGTCACCTAGTCTCAGCTTTTGTAAATCTTACATTAGAGCACTTTATTTCCCTCTTTTTACAATAATGTTTGGTGTCTGAATTGCTGGGCTGCAGTATCAGAGGGGAAACTAGAGGCTTCTCTGTGCACAGCTACTAGCTAGCATCTCCCAATGACATCTGTAAATAGCAGCCTCAGAAAACAAGCTGTGCTACATTCTCCCTCTGTTCCCTGCACGAGTCTCTGCATGCACACTGGTTACGCTGCACCAGCCACCGCCAGGTAGAGACGGAAATTTTCAACCTGTGGGAAACACTGAGATACAGCAAAACCACCCACATCTTGCATCGTGTTTATTGCAAACTGTGTCCACAGCACGGCTCTGAACAGTGCTCGTGCAGTCAGAGCATCAGTATTCTAAATTAAAACCTTGGGGGGAAAAAAGCACAATGTCTCACAGACAGGTGCGAAGCTGGCAGAGGAACAGAGTTTCGGCACCAGGCAGAACAACCAGTGACATAATATGCTAAGAAATGAGTAGTGTGTATAGGAACTTGATGAAAAAGGTAACACTAAAAAATATTTGGCACCAGAAACTGCAGCCAAAAAATTGGTGTTTGTGGTGCACCAGTGCGAATAATGTAAAAGTTTAGTCTGGAGCCTTGCAACACAAATGAAAGATTCCAAATTACACACAAACAGTATTATATATGCAGTTTTTAACAGTCAAAAAGGAAAGTAAATGCAGTGTGCAAGAAGTTTGACAACAGTCAGTGTCTCAATGCATGTAACGTAACCATGTTTGCTCAGTCACAAGCAGTACTCTCCATCAGTCGTATATTTAGCAGCTTAATCACTTTTCTGATCACTAATACGTGTACGTGTTTGTGCACATGTTGCATTGTGTAGATGATGTAGAACTGGTGGAATCAGTCAACACTGGTAACTGCTATTTTACATCTGTTTCATTCTGTTTTTGTTGCGCTATCAGAGCATGCTTTTGTTGCATGTAAGGCACAGAGTCCATTTTTAGATTCTGACCATGATGTTCCCCAATGAAATGGTCCGCCTCATTAGTGTCTGTTATTCCACGGTGGGAACCAGCCTCTCCTGCTCGCCCCCACCGCTGACCTCCCACAGAAAGTCAAACTTTCAGCCGCGGCGGAAATCGAGTGGGAAATAAATGTCGACGACACCGACAGAATTAGTAACATACGTGTCCGCTGCAGTCAGCCAGACAGAGCTCCCTTTCCCCAGCTTTCCCCTTTTGTGTTGCCTTTTCCAGAAGAACCGAAACAAAAGGCAAAGTAAAGTGGGTGCGGGGAGGGGAGGGGAGGGGTGAGGACGGGGAGGAGGAGGAGGAGGAGGAACTCATTAGTGAAAGAGTTTAAGTGGAATGATGAGAAGAAGCTGGAGGGAAGGACAGGATGAGATAAGACAGGATTTAAAGTAGGAGAGAGAGAGAAGGAGGGAAGGATTTTGGAAGGGGGGAGAGAAGAGAAGTGTCACTTTTAACATTCTTCACCGGGGAGACATGGAAGAATCATCCAAACCTTAATCCGGGTTTATATTTAGAATCTAAGATATACAAAGATGAACATTTTGCACAGTGCAGTTGCAGAATAACACACTTTAAACCACAATAAGCGGTTTCGATTAACAAGTTTCCACATGAGGTCCTTTTTAACAAGAACTTGTCAGAATGTTTCTGACTAGAATTCATTGGATAAACAGTTAAAGTACATGTCTCTGTGAACTCATTCTGTACGAGTAATCAGAATACAGACAGACGACTCTTTTAATAGTTAATTATATTACATTTATTAATTGATTTTTGAAATAGCACATATGAAGAATGCATAATGGTAAAAGCAAGAGATTGAAACCTTTAAAAAGTTGCCAGTGGTCCCAAAAGACATGTTTTATTTTCAAAAAGCATTAAGATTAACACCATTTATCATGGCCAGAAACTGTAAAAACAATGAGAATTGTTTGATTTTTCTGTTGGTCCTTGAACTATTGCTGGTCCATTGGAAAACTTAACAAAATCTAAGTTAAAATTTAAAAAAAAAGTTAGATTTCAGCAAAATCCCTTTGTACCTATATCTCATTTTAAAATTAGCTAAGAAAAATTAACAGCTTGCGCTAATCAGAAACTGTAAAAAAAAAAAAACAACAGAAAAATCTGCACTCCTTGGTGTTACGGTGAAGCCATTAGTGACTGAGCTGTGACCAGCACCAATCTGACAAAAATTGAGCAAGCTTTCGGCTGAACTGGGTTGAACTGCAGGCAGTGTTTACACAAAGCGGACAGGAGACAAGTATGGAAACAAAATAAAAAGTAAGTAGAAAGATATCTTTGCCACTATTTTTTCAGGATTGGTAACACCTATGGACATTTGACAAAATTTTGTACATGTTGCTTCCAGGTTTGTTTTTTTGTTTGTTTGTTTGTTTTTTTCTTTTCGTATAATTCATTGTAATACGCCTTTTCCACTGAGCCGGTGCTAGCTCGAAGCCAGTGCCGGGCTTAGTACCAGTTCTTTGTGTTTCCACCGTGTAAGCACTGGCTCCAGGTGCTAAAAACTGGTGGCTAGCAAGCACCAACTCTTTGCTGGACCAGAGCTAAGAACCGAGTACGTCAGGGGCAGGGGGCGGGGTTATCATGACCAGTGATCAATGGTGGAAATGGACACACAAGCAGTAATTTGTGTCCTTTTTCACTGAGACGTCTGGTCCGATCGCAGAAATATTGGAATGACTCCCGGGACAGAAGGAAGTTTTGCACAAACTGTTGCGCACTAAAATCCGGTACAGTTGTCTCCCACCAGTAGCACGATCTCAGATGTGCCCCAGCAAGATGTGACCTCCGCCTCGCAATCAGCCTTTAGACCGTCTATAAAGATAAACATAGATATTATCATGAACTTATTACGTTTGTTTAACTGCTATGTAATCAATGCAAGCGTAAACATTTTACGGTGACACAATGGCGTGGCTCCAACTTGACTCCTTGCAGGTGGAAAAGCAAACAGGTTCTTAAGAGGAACCAGATTTGAACCAAATAAGCACCAGCACTAACACCTGGTTCTTCTTGGTGGAAAAGTGGTATAACTTTTTTATACTGCACAAACGACATTTCAGGGTTCTCTCTACTTCTAAGTCATGTTTGTGCTGCTTCTGTAGAGGTTCTGGACATAATATTGTTGTAAACTTAGCCCACAGTGAGTCAAAATAACACTTCTTTGGTTCAGATGCTTTCTGTCTTTATTTCGCTTGGTGTCTTCTTTACACTTTCAGATATTGACCTTGCAATGACAGTCAAACTGAGTGTGTGTATTTCACATATACTGACTTCTAAAATGCTACAGCTACTCGTATATCAAGAGAAAAACACCCCATCTGACGTATCTGCTTTGTTTTGTCCTGTCATTAGTTCAAAAATTAGCTGTTGCCTCTGTTTTTACAGCCTCTCACAGCTGCTAAGTTGTGACTTTTATTGCTTTACATTATTGCATTTTCTTTGAGGTAACATTGTAGTTGTCAACCAGGCAACCTTAAATCTTTTATTAAGCTGCAACAGCGGCTTTATATCTTCGGAAGGGAGCTTGTTTAGCAGTGAACAGTCGGCCATTTTGTTATCTTCCCAGCCACTTGACTTTCTAGTAAAGTTTTGAATGTCGTGTTCTGGGTGCAAATAAAGCTGCGGATGTGAAGGAGTCCAAAGATGTCCTGGGTTTATGTACCTCTTTTTCAGAATAGCTCTCTCTCTCTGTTTGACGCGCATGCATATCAGTGCGCGCATACACACACACACACCTGGGTCCCTGGTGAGTCTGCTTGTGAAAGACTTCCTGAAATACCCTGTGATCATCGTCCCATGGGGCTTTGCAAGCAGAATGATGTGATTTTCTCAGCTCCCTCCTTGTGCCACTTCAACACATGCATTCTCACACATACAAGCAAACGCATTGATGGACAAATGGGATGAAAGCGGCTTCATCATCCGTCTTGCAGTCAAGCGTGTGTGTGCATGTGTGTGTGTGTGTGCGCGCCCTGAGTCTCAGAGCTGCAGGCTGTTTCACTGCTGTGGGAATCAATCAAGATTCTTTCTATGTAATTATGTCACGAGGCATGTTAACTGTGTGAATGTGTTCGTGTGTGGCCATGTTGGTGTGTGCTTACATCTATCTCTTTGTATATATCTCCCTCCCTCTCCCTTTCCTCCTTAGTCACCTGAAGGCCATGTAGAATCACAGAAAGCACACTTCTCAAGCTTTCTTTTACAGAAACCCCTCCTTACCCATCAGCCCTAAGCCAGCCATTTGACTTTAATGTTCCATCTGAAACACTCCTACGTCCTCCGAAAACATCTCCGCGCCTGTGATGTACTGCAATCATATCACTGCTGCTCTATGCCTGAGGGGCTTGTTTGTCAAATACAGATGTAACTGTCATCAAAATCCTGCTTTCTTACACACTCGCTGCCCCGCCGCTGCTGCCGTGAGTGTGTTTGTAGGATTTATGTGGGGCGGGTGAGCTTTAATGCAGTGATTACTGCTCTATATACCACCTCATTTTCTCTCTTTTACTGTGATTTAACGGTTTGTACCTATTACCATGATTATAACACTCAGAGCTGATATCACTGTGTCTAGTGGAGTCATTACAGAGCAGGGCCAGGTCAGCTGACAGTAAGAATGATTCCCACTCAGAGTATTTATAGATATTTTATTGCCTAAAAGGTTTATCAAAAGCACTATAGTCTGCCACAATTTGATATTTAACTGCTCCAAAACAGCTTGCGGTGCCTATAATCATTGATTTATTTGGCTTTTTGTAGCTGTATTCCATTCTCTGCATGCTTTGTCTTGGAGAGAGAGAGAGAGAGAGAGAGAGAGGTCTGCAAACTTTAGGTTGAAACTCTAAATTCAATAAGTGCAGTGCTTCATAACATTTTTAAAATCTAATTTGGAAAAAATGGCTGAAAGATGCTCAGACCTGCAGTCACTGAGCTAAGATACACTGGAGGATAGTATATGCCTGGTTTTTCATATTGGTGAAGTGTTTGTGCACTTTGGGTACAATAAGCTTGTTTTTTCTCTGACTGTAATAATGATGGTCAGTTTCTTTTTGAAATAATGTTTTAATTCACTACAGTGGAAATATTGCACTAAATCAGGCTACACAAAACTGGTAATCTCCATCTCAGATAGGACTACAGATTAAAGGAATTAAATAGAAAAAAGCAATGTTTTTGAACTTTAGTAAGGATGCTATTAAAACATTAAAAACATCTAGTGTCCAAAACCTTGTGGGTATGTTAAACAAGTAGTACAACATTTTTAAAAAGAGCAATTGTAGGATAAAAGGCATGTTTGAGACTGAAATTTACACTTTTAGTGAAGTGTGGACTCCAGCACAGTCTTATTCCCACTTTATAACATACAGACACTTGGTCAGGAACCTTTGGCATCACATTTTAAAGCCATGCATTTTCCCTTTTGCATCACTTTTCAAAGTGCAGTGTTACGTTGGCAGGTAACATGGTGGAAAGACTGTGAAACTCCCCATTCTGAGGTAGGAAGGTTGGTGGAGGCATGAATTAAGGCAACAAGGGTTCATATGTTATCTGTCATTACTTTTTCATCTTATTTTTAAACTGACTTTTGCATAATTTGTATAATTTGTTCTGTTTTCAGAAATACTGGGGTTAGGATTAGGCAAGAAAACTATTTGGTCAGGTTTAGCAAAAAATCACGGTTCAGGTTAAGACAAACCCTTTCTACATGTTAGAAGGCAAACTTCTCCCTTCTGCTACAAGTTTCCCCTCCATTTATTTCATCTCCACAGTGATGAGACCTGCCCCATCTAATATGTGATTTGTTCACCCTAAAAAGAACAGTATTTAAGACTAATTGTGTCTTTATCTAATGTTGAGGGACTTCTAGAGAAGTCTATCGGACTATCTGTTCATGAAAGATGACCCACTGTGTTAGAATGTGATGCAAATGGGGCAACAGGACTACTAGATATCCATGCAGGGAGAAGTTCTGATTGCTGCTGGCTGCAGGGAAAGAAGAGCAGAGAGAAGAGCGGTCATTGGTAGGCAGTTACGATATACACACACACACAAACACACACAGTGTCCAGCCAGGGCGATTCTCAGTATCCCTCTATAATGATGTTGAGCCGTTGCCCAAATACTTATTGATTGCCACTGAGCCTCTAGTGAACCTGACAGCACACACATACAAACCCCCTCACACACACACAGAGTCCTGTGCGCAGAATTCACTGCAGTGAAGGGAGGGTTAGACGGAGTTGTGGAGATGATGATGAAGGAGACGTAAAGGAGGACAGGAGTCGAGTGACGGTAGAAATTAGTAAAGGAGACTTGTATAATGATTCTAAATGTAGGCATAAATAAACAGCTGCCAAGGAAAATATGATTAATTTGCAACAAATTTTAAGATTTATTTTAAATTAATTTTTTTAAAAAGTTGCAGTAACTGGTTTGTGGTTGTGATCTTGTACTGAAAATAAGAAGTAATACTGTAATTGGATAATTGCAGCTGTGCAAATCCTCGAAGTAAACCATGACTAAAAATGTCCCCTCTGCTGTGATTCAACCCCCCTGTAGTAAAGGAATAACATTTGGCAGTACAATACATCATTGCATCATTGCCTAGAATGCCATTCACCTTTTTGTTTAATTGCTATTAAAAGTTCAAGACTAGGGCTCAGCAGCCTTAAGTCCCATTCCCCTGCTCTCTTTCCTCACATTCCCTATATGTATATCTATTGCACCATCCTAATGAAGTCAAAATGCCAAAAAATAATCTCCCAAAAAAAATAAAGTTCAAGCCTGGGTCGCCTGAAGAGATTACAGTGACAAAAATGAAGGGAGGGAGGGGGTGCAGGCGAGTGAAACAAGGGTAATGTACTGTAGATAGTGGGGCGAGATGAGGAAATGTTTAGTGGCAAATTGACTCTTTGGGTTTTGTTCTGCAGTCACACGCCAACGTGCACACACACACACACACACACACACACAAACTTGGACGCGTATTCCCACAGTCGCAGTCATAGCTGTAGCCATGCAAAGCTGCTTAATAGCAGAGTGATGAGTGTGAATTGGCTTACGGAGTGGAGGGAGGGCGAGAAGACATAATGGTGTCAATCTGGCTACTACACACACACACACACACACACACACACACAAACACTGACAGATACAACAGCCCCTCTCATTTGAGCACAAATTAGCTGAATGACAGAACAGGATGGCAACAAAACTCCTCGTATCGTCATGCTTCATCAGTAAGACAGCGAAGGACATGTCAAGATGATCACTCCTGTATGTGTTTTCTACTATATGTAATAGAAAACAAAGATCGATGACTTCTGCAAATCTGGACTCTCCTGTGGGTGGCTCTGCTTTATGTGTGTGTGGTTTGCAGTTGGTTGTACCAGCAGGGATGTTCTACAGCCATCGGCCTATCCCTCATCGATTCTTGGCAGGCAGCACCGGGCATCGGCAACTCTTCTGTCACGCTATCCCCCTCTCGCTTTCTCTCCAGCTCTGCCACTGTGTTTTTGGATATCAGTTGTTTGATGGGGTCTGTGTGGTGGGTGCTTCAGTGCTGCCTCAGCAGTTCTCCGGCCAGCAGTGGCTACTTTGGGAAAAAAAAAAGAAAGCGCAGAAAAAAGAGTAAAGGGGAATGACAGAAGAACAGAGTTGAGAGACAGTGAGAGAAGAGAGCGTCCTTAGCAGAGAAATCACAGCGTTAGCAGTCTCAAATGACCTACAGCAAACTTTCCGTTGGACATTTTACTGCCTCAACTCTTTAGGGACGTTTTTGCTACAATCTGCCCTCTGATATTGGCTGTCATTATTAGCTGTCCAATAAATGGGGTCATTCCTCGCAGCTTTAGGGAAAGCGTGCAACCCCTACTGAAGTAGCCCAGCCTCGACCTAGATGACCATTTATCTCTAAGATTGTTTTCTGTTGGGTATCATCCAATTTGAATACCTTCAGTACAGGTCTGTACAAGTATGATCTGCAGCTACTTGTCCCATAAATAATTCTAATGGTAATGCCGCGTTGTTTGTGGTCTGTTTCTCTTTGCTATCCCTTCTCTCTCCCCTTTACCCTCACCCCAACCAGTCGAGGCAGACGTCTGCCCTCCCTGAGCCTGGTTCCTGTTTAAAGGAAACTCGTCCTCTCCATTGTTCAAATATGCTTGCTTATAGAGAGTCCTTGAATTTGTTAGGTTTTTCCATGTCTAATTTTGTGGGGTCTTCACTTTAATTTTTCAGGTAATTAATAAAACTCTAGGGCCTTAACCTTACCATTTATTTTTAGCTGGTTAAATTTACATTATATATATAGTTTTTGCAGGGATTTAACTGCGATATTGGAATTTCTCGGGTCAAGTCACTTTATATATAAAACAATGTAGGGTCTTAACTTAAATATTCAAGCTTGTCCAGTAATTTCACAAGCCCCAGTCTTATTATATCCACTGGAAAGCACTTTAGCTCAATGACTGTTTTAACTGTGCTTCATAAATAATGGTGATTTGACTTGATTACAGTATGTTTTCTTTTAGCCGACAAGGATTTCTTGTGGCCATGTGAATTACGTCAGTTGTCTCCCAGAAGCAAATTCAAAAATAGTGTAATGTGGCTGCAACGTCTCTTGGTGCAGGAGGTCAGTGGTGAGTGGTTTTGGTGTGCAAAACATGCAAGCTTGACACTAGACTCTGTGGTTCATTCTCTCTTTCCCAGTGGAAGTCAATATTGGTTTCTTTAAGCCATGACTGTAATCTTCTCGTAACCTTAACCAAGTGCTTGACAAGAGCTTTTTGGACGATCATTTTTAAACTGCTAATAGTGACACCAAATCACAAAATGGCCATGTGGGTCATTTTGGAAAGCAATCACCAGCGGCCAATTTTACTGTCAAGTTCTGTTGTGAGAGAAACGGAGAGAGGGAGTGAGAATGTGAGGTAATGATTGGTGGAGTCAGGAGAGAAGGGAGGAAAACAGAGGGGAGGGAGGATGGTTAGCAAGGTAAAGCGAGGGCGATGGGGAGTGTGCAGCTTAGTAAAAGCTGTTCTCATCCTTTGAATGGAGGGTGTGATGGAAGGTGATACTCTAATAGGATACAGGACGGACAGATAAAGAGATCAGCGCTCTCTCTCCCTGGGAGCATTCCAGTCGGCCATCAGGTCCCCACGCAGGGCTCGTCAAATAAAACCTCTGCTTTATTCAAAGCCCTTCCCATCAGCAGGGACTACTCTGGGTCTCTGCCAAGCTGCCAGGTTGGAATGTGATGATACCAACACAGACGTACTATATATCAATCTGCAGCCCCATTACACCTTTGTGTCAAAAGTGTCAAAGAAGGAATCATCAGTGAAAAGAGGTTAAATGCCTACTTCATGATTCTAGATACTACATACTAATTTCTATTGCTAAACCCAGGTTAGACATTCTAAAAGCTGATACCTTTTGCTAATACCCCTTTGACTTTATATAAGTATGGACAAACCTCTTACTCAAAGTGGCCAAGTCCTTAATTATGCAATTCTAAGCCCTACTACAATTTAAACAGGTGAGATACACATCGATCAGACATAACATTATGACCACCTGCCTAATATTGTGTTGGTCCCCTTATGTGGTCTAAAATGCCCTGAACCATTGGGCATGGACAAGAGGACCTCTCAGGGTGTCCTATGGGGTCTGGAACCAGGACGTTGGCAGTGGATCCTTTGGATGCTCTGGCTTGTGCAGTGGGGTCTCTGTCAATCACACTTGTTCCACTGCATCCTGTTGATGCTTGATCACAATGGGGTGTAGGAAGTCTCGTGGTCAAATCAACATGTTGGGCCATTGTCATGTTCCTCAACATGTTCCTGATTGTTTAATGTTTTTTCCATGTCGTGGGGGGCATTTTCCTGCAGGGGTAGACCAGTGACATTTGGGATTTCCATGAGGGAGTGTGTTTGTTCTGGGACAATGTTTATCTGGGTGTCTAAGTCTCATCAACACGGGTGTTAAATTCTAAGGTTTTCCAGCAGAACACCACATAGTACCAATATGATCAATGTTGTTCACTTCACCTGTCAGTGGTCATAATGTTATGCCTGTTTGGTGTATAAAACTCCCCCAATGTACAGTTTCAATGAAGGGAGAAATTAGCTATAGAGACCAAAATTGTTATTTGTACCAGTCTGTAAAAATGTTTATTTCTGCTGTAAAGTTGGGCATTTTAACATTGGGGTCTATGGGGACTGACTCGCTGCCTCAACTGGCCATTTGAGGAACTGCAGCTTTTATCATAAACTCAACTTAATAATGATAATTTAGCTTTGACATGTATGTTTTCTCTTATACGTGATACCAAAAAATAATGAAATTTAACACTGGCCTACTACCCTGAAATGGTGCATTTGTAAATTGCTATTTGATGGACTATCCATGCAGTATCCAACTACGACCATACAAGCACTGCAGTTTGCAGTTTTTTGTCTGAGAAATCCCCACCTCCATTTATAGGGGGGTGGCAAGAGATGAGTCAATACCTGTTACGATGCAATAAACGAAAATAAAGCCGAAAATGAAAGATAAAATGTGTGGGTGTATACTATATGTACCTGCTTTAATACTCAGCGCAATGGTTGCACATTAGTACCAGCATAATACATCATACTGTGAAACTTTTCAACTCATCCACATGGAAAGAGGTGCTAAATGCCACATTTAATTATTCCAAAAGGTCCACCCTTAAAGAGTGAGTAACATTTTCAGCCTGGGAGCTCATCAGTGCAATTACAACTTGATTGCATAAATAAAAAGAAATACCTAAGCATGAAATTAAAGTCGATGGAAGTGTGTCTCTGTATGTCTAAGAAGAAAAACAGAATGAAGTTGAAATAGCAGCACGGGGTGGATGAAAGCACCAGATCAGTCATTAGCAGACAGGTGCAGGCTGCAGAACAAAAAACGACGTCAAAGTGCACAGAAAGCTAACCAAGGAAGGAAGAACTGGAGCAAGACAAAGTGAGACAGAGGAGTTTGGAAAAAAAGGAGAGAAATTGCATGATGAAAAAATGTATTCATTGTTGAAAGCGAGAGTGAGGAACAGGGGGAGGAAGGGAGGGAGACGTAGAGAGGGTGGGAGGAGTACGGTGCTAAGTAATGTATCCTGCCAGTTTTCATTGTGTCTACAACTGAAACTGCTCCACAGAAGCAAGGAGGCTGTAATAGGATAAAGACTGTACTGCAGAGGGAGGAAGAGAGGAGAGGGGGGCGCTGTGAGAACGGCGAAGGGGAGGGAGGAAGAGGGAAAGAGTAGCGACAATGAGAGGGGCAAACACATGAACACAAACAGTCCGAAATCAATTATTGGTTGTGTAACCTGGTTTTAACACTCCACTGATCACTGATGTCGGCTTTGCCACCTCAGTAGCTTGTTGCAGCTTCGGACTGCTCGGGGTTTTCTGCAGAGTGGATCTGCTGTAAGATTTTACTGCATTGTTAAGGCAGGAGAGAGTCCGCTTATAGTGAACCGTCCGGCATTTTTAAACGGAGGAGATGGACCGCTCTTTTGATAGGGCTGTAATAGTATTTGTATTCTCCCTGAGCTGTGCAGTGCAGGACATGCAGTTTGGTGTGAGACTTCTGTTTGCTTTGCCCTGAGATCCAAACACAGTCAGAAGTCTATTTCTGTATCTGTAACAAGCTGTGCACAAACCTCAGCTTCCAGCTCTAGGCCGGGCTGCATGTGTCAGTGCAGTTTGGATGGCGTCACCTGCCCATCCTCGGAGTACTTTAGCGCATCATATTAGGTTTTCAACTTGCAGTGCTTGTCCATCTGAGCAGCTAGATTGGGTAGATGCTGAGGTTAACCGCTCTTCCTCTGGGGGCACTTTAGAAGTTCCTCGAACTGTCAGTCTGCCAGTGCAGGGTGTCGAAATACCAACCTTTCAACAGCTCAATACTGCCTGTCATCCTTCCAACCAAATGTCCCTTCCATATCTTGATTTACAGAGCAGCTGGTTGGGACTAAGGAAGCAGCCACATTCTGGACTCCATGGAAATACACCTGAAACTTTGCATTTGTTCAGGCTTTTTGGAGGCAAAAATCCTAATTTTACAGTCTGCAACATAGTCAAAAGCAGGTGAGATCATTAACTATCCTGCTACGACACCCTTTAATGTAATAAATGAGCTCCTTTTAAAAACAGATAAAGAAGCTCCATCATAATCCTGTTAACAGTGCTGTTAACATAATTGATCATGCAGTTTTAATTGAATGCCGTAAGCTCTGGGTGGGCACCTCATGCTCAAAAGCGAGCTGATTCAGATCCCCGGGTGTCTATAGCGAATCCACCTTCAGCAGGCTTCACTGTGGGGCCATGCAGGGTTCAGGACCGGGATCCTCGTTTCTTTGGTTTAGCGTGGGACTCCAGATGATGACTCGTTTCATGCAAATTGGAATTTGTCCTGTCTGGATTTTCTCTTTTTTTCATTCTGAAGTAGAAAAGCAGAGTGTAACCCTGCTTCAAATTAGAAAACAACAACGGCAGAATCAAAGAGCATCCACCATTGTTTGCACAGCGCTAACTATGCTGCGAAGATCCGTTCTCTCGCATGTGAGCCTCATTTCTCATCGCATGCTGAGACGTGATTGCATGCGTAGCGTTGTTCAGCCTCCAGACATGCTGTGTGCACTCGCATCCACACAAACAAGGAGATCTGTGTGCGGCATCGCTAAATCTGAAGCATTAGCCTTCAGTTTTATAATTGGCTAGAATGTGCGCAATGTAAATGAATGTGTATGTGTGTCTGTGCATCAGGGTTTATGCCCCATAAAGACAATTACCTGAAGGGAAATGCAAGCTGTCTGTTGTTTCCATTTCACCTTTCTTTTACCTCGCTTTTTTTTTCTGCTCACACATGCAGGCGGCGACACTCGCACACACACAACTGTGTTTCCATCACTTCAGAGGACCTTACGCACTGACTTTCACTAATTTTCTTACCCTAACCTTCAACCATAACTGCTTCTTTCCTGATCATAACGCCAACCTTCAACCAAGTCTTTGTACTAAAATGTAATCATTGACATTATGGAGGCTTGCTTTTTCTCCCCCAAAAAGGAAGGCAGGTCCCGACAGTGAGACTTTAAACACACATACACACAGTTTAGGGCTTAAGCTCTGGCTCAAGATGATGTCCACCGTGAAGCTTGTATGTCAGAAAGAAAAGCATCGGATTGAGGTAGCTTTGTTTTTGCTTTCCGTATTGATTTCAAATCCAAGACGACCCCCAAATTTCTGTTTTATTCTGAGTATGAGGGTTTTTATTTACTACAGAATTGATTGGTGCATGGAAACACCCAATATTACCATTTCCCTTTAACTCTGGCAAATTATCTGTTAATGTACAGCAGGTGTCCACTTTATAAGGAAAATATGTTATAAATGTTATAAAACAACATATGTAGCTGTTTTTGTACGTTATGCATCTTTCTTGTATATCAGAGGTGCCCAACCCTGGTCCTCGAGGACCCCATCCTGCATGTTTTAGATGTTTCCCTCTTCCGACACACCTGATTAAATGATCAGGATTGTTATCAGGCTTCTGCAGAGCTTGATGATGAGCTGATCATTTAAATCAGGTGTGTTGGAAGAGGGAAACATCTAAAACATGCTGGATAGGGGCCCTTGAGGACCAGGATTGGGCACCTCCTGTTGTATATTGTGTGCATACATGCAAAATAAGGACCTGCCATCCACTTGTCCATCACCTGTTTTGACATATTTATTAAAGTACAGATGCATATGGCTGAAATTAACCCATCAGCTGCTTTCATCTTCATGCCTCCGATGCAAACAGATAAACCAGGCAGGAAATGAGCATGAAGAGATGAGATGGAAGTGGGTAAGGGAAAGGGTAGTCAAGGGGCAGCTACAGTTCATTCTAAGAAGAATCTTTTTCAGACAAGCAACATGATGCATGAAATGTGAGACATGAAAGTGGAGTAAAAAAACAAAAAAAAAAAACAAAAAAGGAGGAGGAAGAGGAGAGAAATATTTCCCCCTTTGGCTGATTTGGCTATAAATACGTGACTCATAATGATTTGCAAATTAGGGTGACTGTTTTCCCACCACCGTATCCCATTTATCTCCGTCTTTTTCTCTCTTCCTTTCTTTCCGTCTCTTTCCCTCTTACTCAGTCTCCATTCCTCAATCTTTCGCCTTGCATTATGCAAAGTGTGTACGTCTACGCCCGCATGTAGATGCATGCGTGTTCATTAGTATGACTGCAGTCCGCAGGGGTGTGATGAGCAGGGAAAAGCTCCCTAAACAAATCACACGCTTAACTGTTATCTGGCCCAGCCAATCACATGCTGAGCTTATCACTGACATCAACAAAATGCTCAGAGAGAGGAGAGAGAGGGAAGGGAGTGGAGGGAATGAGTGATGAATAAAAAGATGAATAAAGGAGATATACGGAGGTATGAGGGGAGGGAGGGAGCAGACACACAAAAAAAGGCAGCGAGATGAAGAAAAAGGGAAAGCAAAGATAAAAGAGGGAGACAAAGGAAGGAGGATCAGAGAGAGGAAGAATGTGAAAGAGGGTTTTTGCAGGACTAAAATAGACCAAGTCAAATGAGAAAACTAACAAACCGTATCGAGCACTACCAGAAGTGTGTGTGAGTGTGTGTTAGTGTGGTTCAGTGCTGCCATTATTAGGTGATGTAAAGAGCTAATGCGGTGTTAAATAAAAGCAGCGGTTGCTTCATTATTCATGGTGTCTGGGGTCACAGGCCTGAGATGATGATGTGTGTGTGTGTGCGTCTGTACATGTGTGTGTGTGCATGCGCTACTTGCACAGTGTGTGTAAATGTGTGTGTGCGTGTCTGTGTCTTGCCAAATTCTTGGCCACAACTCACTCTCTCTTTAAAGAGGATTTGAAACTTTGAGAGCTACAAAGTGGGTCAGCAACTTTGTCTCCTCTCCTCTCCCTTCCCCTCTCCTCTCCTACTGCTCATTCACCTAAGAGGAATCTGACTTTCAGTGGTAATGTAAGAAGCGTCTGTAATGCTGTTTCGAGCACTTTTTTTTTTTTTTTTTTTACTGCACTGCCTGGAATAAAATTACGGCAGAAACACCGAATCCTTGTAACTGGGTTGAAAAGGAACATCGCTGCCTGCCTTTGAAAAAGAAAACGTGTTGCTCAGACCTCGCTGTGGAAACGTGTTTGTGACCCAGTTGAGTCTCTCCTCCTCTGTTGTGTGAGCGGTGATCCACAGATGCTCCTCTCCACTCACGACTCAAGTCAGATAGCATTACCGTCCTGAGTCCTCGTAGGAGAGACCACAGGAGGGCCGCGCGAGGACGACCCTGATTCTCTAAGATGTTCAGCCCCTAACCAGCATCACGGGTGACTCATTTTTGTTTGCCGTCACACTTGGCTGTCAAGGCTGGAGCCGGGGCAAAAATTTAACCGGGGTCCAGAAGCATAAGTAGAGCGAGTTAATTTTTTAGATGTGCATTTGTACTTTTTTTTTATCAATGGATAAATAAATAAAAAGAACCCAGAACCCAAATTGGAGTTTCTGACATGAAATTTCTCTATATGGATTAATTTTTGATCCATGTGATTCACTATTTAACCTACAAGCAGCAAACTGACTGTTGAGAGAAATATTTAGAAGCTTCTGGGATAGAAAGACTGATTTATTTAGCAATAAATAAGCAGTAGTTCACGGATTCAAGGTTCTTTCTTGTCGTACCAGCACACGTATTCACATGAGGTGGCACGAAATTAGTTCTGGGGTCCCGGTTGTAAGTCAAAAAAAAAAAATAAAGCAATTACAAAGCAAAGAAACAATATACACCAGTGTTTACCAGTGGTAATTAGACTGCCTCTGATTTTTCATTTCTCTCATTGTCAATATTTCCGTCACCAAATCCTAAAGAATTACTTCAGAACTTTCAGACTAAATAGGCCAATGGAAAAAAGCCTAATCATTTTTACTATTGTCAGACTGTATTATAGGTGTAATACAATCAGAATGGCTTTTTTCTTAGTTTATGATTTCCTGAAAGTGAGATTTTACAATTTATGTAGCACAGACTTTGTTCACTGACGCATTACATTGATAATGTATTGCAATCAACAGATTCACTGGAACAAAGGCCACTTGAGAGCAAGCAACGTATTATGATAAGGCTTTGTGTACCAGGCAGGGGTTTTTCCTCGCCTCTGACTTGCTGTTAAGGCCGAGAAGCAGCAACCAGTGGACACTAAAATGTTACTACTGCTGGTTTGCTCTCGCTGTTGTTATCCGTCCGACTATGCGACAGAAACACGGTCGCTTATCACTGAGGAATAAGTTCTAATTGGTTTGTAATGTATCATTGTGGCGCTGGGAGCTCTGTTTTAAAAGTGAATAGTTGCTTTGTGTGATCTTTGAGGGCAACGGTACTTAAAGAGGACAAAGTAGGTCCCGTTCAGACTTCATCTGTAATTGAGTTGCACTCTTTCCCATGCTGAAATACGTCTTATTTGGCAGATCGATATGAGCATAAAGTGAATTTGCTGATGTGTTTACTGCTCTGCCCGTTCATATACACATATAATGTAAAATGTCAGCCTGAAAGAGGAAAAATTACTAAGGTTTAAACTCATTCTGGCTACTGGCCTGTTGGCTGTTAACTATAGTACCTGACAGTTTGAACTTCCAGTGTGTTCCTTAGAAATAATTGAGAGGTTGTTGTGTGATTTTTTCTTTACTTAGAGAAGATTGTATGAATCTATATTAAAATATAGCAAATATTAGGTACTGTACTGTATCTTTATCTATAATATTTTTCTTCTTTATTTTCATATCATATCATACACATCTCAGTCACTGAGTTGCTCTGAAGGACAAATATGGTTTGAAATGCCAAAACAAATTACATTTATTTCATATTATCATGACATGATATCTAGTAACACTTTCATATACAAAACTATGTAAAGTTTCTCTCTTGAAATTATCCATCCATTTACTTTTTTCTTCCTCTTATCCAGGGTTGGTTCATGGGTAAAGCAGGCCAGGCAGGTTATTCCAGTTTACTAGTTCCTCCTAGGGGGATGTTCCCAGGCCGGATGAGATATGTAATCTGTTTTAGTGAGTTCTGTGTCTACCATGGGGCTCTCCTTCTAGTTGTATTTGTCAGAAGAAACTTCTAATGCAAGGTGCCTCGGAGGCATCCTAATAAGATGCCCAAACTACTTCAGCCAGCTCTCTCTGATGCCAAAGAGCAGGAACTCTACTTCGAGCTCCCTCCGGGTGTCCAAGCTCCTTACTCTACCTCTCACCCAGGCTCCCTATGGAGGTAACCTTATTTTTTTCAGTCCCAGAGCTCATGACCATAGTTGAGGCCTGGAACCTAGATCGATTGGCAAATCGAAGACTCTGCTCCTTCTTCACCATCGACACGTCTGCATTGCTGCACCAATCCTTCCATCTCTGTTTTCGCATCACTTGGGGAAAAAGATCCAGAGACACTTAAAGTCCTTCACTTTGGGCAACAGCTCACCCACAACCTGAGACTAAGCAAAAGTTGCTAATTGTTCTGGCACATCAAGCTGACCATATAAGGAATGAAATGTGCAACCCTCTTTCATCACCACACACTAGAATACACCACAAAGGCTACAGTTGACGGCTACTGGGCCACCAATATGCATGTATGTGTTGTCCCTCTGTGAGAAGTAAAGCTGTAGCTAGCAATTATCTCTTATAATCTGCCAGCTGATGTGCTGAGGCGGTTTCATAAGATCACAAATGGGTTAGTAGCCAACAGCGCCCTGTGCCTGATACATTAGCAGTCATGATGCTTACTGATGCACAAAACAGATAGATTCTGGATTCTTGGCACAGAGAAGTGATTGAACGTGATCACTAAGTTCAGCTGAAGTTTCTGAGATCATGTTACATTCCAAGTGGCTTCTTTATGGATTGTTCAACCCCAGTCTTTCTGTGCCTTTACCCCTTCGTCACCTCTGCTCTTTACTGTTCTCTTTCTACCCTTATTGTATCCAGTCCTCGGTGGCTTTCCTGGTATTAAGTTTCCTACAATCTTTTCCACTTCACTTTTTTTTCCTTTTTTTTGTCATCTGTCCCTCTTGTGCCCAGAAATGTAAGTGACCCATCTGTGATAGCAAAAGGTACATTAGGCATTAGGGAGTTCCCCTCCGGCCCTCTGTATCGCAGTGTAAGTGTGTGTGTGTGTGTGTGTGCGCGTAAAACTCTCTGCGCGTTGTTAACAGATATCGCCTGATGGACTCCTCCCAGGGGTGCTGTCCGTCTGCCTGGCCAATGAATTGCAGCCAATTACGCTGCAGGCCTCGCTGGCAGCCAATCAAATGGAAATGGGAGAGCTTAGAGATGACAATGGGGTTTGGGGCAAAGCACTTATATTGCACTTTGTTAATGTAGAGGAAAGTCAGCATGTGAATGGACGCTGGTCTCTTTCAGGCTCCCTCTCACCTCTGTTTGCTGCATCCTTGTCGTTGTAGTGTTGATGATGAATGTATGGGCAGATCTGAATAGATAAGAGTGCTGCAGTGAAAGAAGCAGGGCCACTTGGTAACCCTCTGTCTTGTGTCTTTAAGGAAATCATTCAACATTTTGGCAAAACTGCTTATTAGCTTTCTCTGATAGCGAGATGAGGTGATACCAGTGTAATGTCATCATAAAACTGTTAATCTATAATGATAAATGGCATCAACCTGTTGATCAGTAAGAACTGTCAGTAGGCAAAGTAGCTGTTCCTCCAGCTTCCTTTCTTTATGTTAAGCGAGGCAACACGCCAGCTATGTAATTAACACACATGACATTGATACAGATCTTTCATTTCACTCAAAGAAATGCAAAAAAGCAGTTTTTCCAACCGTCCTCACCTTTAAGCCCTTTTCAGACACGGACATCGTGACATTGCTGGCTTCATTAGTCTGGTAAAGTTACATTAATCTGTATTATGACAAAGGGTTTCATGTATACATACCCAGAACAGTGAGAGAGACGTTTGTCATGCACGTGAGATTGGACAGTAGATGAAGTGAGGAGCAATAAAGCACTAAAAAGATTAAAGACGAAATGTAAATCTGCTATTTAGCAAAGGATTCAATTGCAGCCTATTAACTGTGACTCTACTGTATGTACACAGTGTGACTTGACGTCAGAACCTGACCGATCCTGTCTCCATGTTGGGGATCATTTATATTTCTAAGTAATTATAGGACTTCTGTTGCTCCACATTCCTAAATGTGCACAACTCTCCTGCTTTGGAGACGCTCATGTTCGTCCCACCGCTGTTTTATGCTGCAGGTTTTAAATAAAATCAGAGGAAAGGCTTTTGCAAACAGCTGCATCACTACGTGACGGCATAAAGTTCAGACAAGTGTTGCAGGCAATACAGAAATGCTACCAGGTCTGCCCTTGTAAGATTGCCGCCGCAGTTTTAATGGAAAAGTGATCAGGGTGCTCATTCAGACATGAAGTCGATACGTTCAGATGCTGTTCAATTAGCAGAAAAGTATGTCTTCCTCCGTCGCTGTCTCTTGACATTGTTGCTGCCTTTTCTCCTCATCCGTCTTCCTGCCACTCATCCCATCCATCCCTTCTGCCCTCCCCGCTCTATTTCGTCCTCTTCAAAGTAGGTCTCATGGTGTCAGTGTCTGTCTGTCGGTGGCAGCGGTGATGAATCACTGATACTGCCAGCATAGTTAGCGATGACCATAACAGCTGACTGATGCATCTCTGTGAGGGAAACTATCAGCACATTATGCAGTATTGATTTGTCTCCATATAGTTGTATGTCAGAGCAGAAATAGGGGCTTGTATGATGGGGGATGACATGTCCTGTGTACTTTATTATGCTTTACCTTCTGGCTGCACATTTAGAGAGTAAAATGAGGGAAAAACCTTTACGTTGCCATAAAAATGAATCAGTGTCAGCTACGACAGGCTTCAGCACCCCGTGACCCTCTACAGTATAATTGGTTATAGTTGATGGATGGATGTGTGGAAAAATAAATCAAAATTTTAGTGCGTTAGACGAACATTTTTCTTTTAGTTTATAAAGGTTGATGTGAATGATGGTCAATAAGGCATTTATTAATGTAGCCAGAAGCTGCTTGGCCGAACTTAGCATAAAAACAGGACTTTCTGCCCCCGTAAGATCACAGTGTGTTGCTTTTGGTTTTTGTGCAGTCTAAATGACCAAATTCTGCTGTACAGTGGGTATATTAAAGATTGATTTTTTTTTAAACAATCTTCTTTACCATGTCAGCAATCAATAATAGCTTTGCTTGTTGTGGACCTAAAAAATAAGTACTAAACGAAACAGATGAGCTGCAGTCTTCCACAGTACATTACCTCAAAAGTTATTAATATCTTCACAGCAGCTTGGTATCAAAATAATCCTCATATATTGGCTGGGCTTCCTGTGTAGAGTTTGCATGTTCTCCCTTTGTCGGCATTGGTTTTTCGGCCTGCGTTGAAAATCCTACTTTAGTGTTAGCATGAGCTAGCTCGCTAAACTGAACAGCGGCTGAAGTCCTTTTTACAACTTAATGCTGCATCAACACGTCAAGGTGCATTTGTTTTAAGCGACCCTTACAGGCTGTCAGCAAACACACCTGTAACTCCATTTCACTAAACAGTAGGAGGCTCCACCTGGTGGTGCATCCAGGTGCCACAAAAAAATCTACAGTACATTATCTGACTGTTAAACTCCATCATCTTCTGTCTTATTGGTTAATATATTTTAACTGGTTAAATTAATATCAGAAATTAATCATTTATTTGTAAATATCATTAACTTCTTTAGAATGGAGCATGTTTGTGTTTAGTTTGGATAAGCAAAGTCTGTGTTTTACTTGGATTTACTGACTTTGTTCCTGTGTACGATATTAATAGGCCGCCACATAATAATCTGCTGAAAAACAGCAAGATGTTCCTCACCTCATGCTGTCACTGCCTGTCATCATCTCGTTACCCTTCAAAATTTGATCTTCTGATGGATTTGAGCTCGATCTTTCCATGAATGGGACTCCATGCTGTGTAGCAACATGAGCCTCCTGAATTTGCACCCAGAATGTTGCCCGAAGCCTCCACAAGCCCGGAGCGAGGAAGAGACAGGAGGAAAGCACAAAGCAAAGAAAAAAATCCTTCCAAAACAAACAACCAAAAACAAAAATCACAAAGATGCCAAATTTGCATGAAAGTTGTCACGGAACTAGAAACTAGTGTTTAAATGAAGTATGATAAGTGGTGTTTTTTGACAAATTACAGACATGGAAGATTTGCATGACATTACAGATAACCTCTGCAATTACTACAACCTGCTAGAGGTTGTAGTAATTGCAGAATTAGTCCTGTGTAAAAAGAACTTCAGTGTATTTTCTCAAGTGATGAACCTTTTCTTTAACAGGAAGTAAGTTTGAGTTGTTTTAATTTGGCGGTACTTAAAAACCAGTGGGCCTCTCTGACTTGGCAACACTTTCACCATACTTGTTTAATTGTTGGATACTGTTGGATGATTTAAAATTATTTGCCAACAATTAAGCAATAACCTGTCACCATCTGAGGAGGAGTAAACCTCAGTGAAGTGAGTCACGCTGGGCACAGTTTGTTCAGTTTCTGAGTGCTTCTACAAGATACATTAGCATGCTGGTTGGAACAAGGTTTATTCTAAAGAACACGAAATATTCACAGTAACATATAACACAGAAAGAGCACACGTTGAAGCCGATCTAAAGCATGTTGTACGGGAAATAATTAGATTCAGCTTCTAAAGAAGTATGAGTGAAAAAGCTATGGCATTTCAACCCAGCGCTGGTCCAGGCAGTCTGTTCAACATGAAACTATTTGCTGTGGTCCTGACCTGGCTAAGCCAATTTGTTCAGAACAGAAGTCCTATTTTCTTCCATTGCTTTTTATTCCTTCCCTCTCATTGTTTCCTTTTCTTTCTGTGTCACATGTATGCAGGCTGAAAGACTGAACTCACATTGCTGCTGCGTAAAGAAGCTATAGCAAAGGTATTCTAATGCTGTTCTTGAAAACATGACATCAAAATGAAGATGATTTCGCACCAGTAAACTACTCGCGCTCCCTCGTGCCACCTCAGTCTTTCTTCTGGGCTGTTTTTACGACTCCATAAATGTAGGTCTAGGTGTTTTGTTCCTGCGTAAATCTGGCCTTTGAGGCCTTTGATTTTCTTGTTTTTCCTGGGTAGTGGGTGTTCTTCCATTCTGTTTGAGCTGAGGTTTATATTATGTTGTTTGTGTCTTTGGAATGAGCTCAGCATGATACACAGCCCTCTGGCACAGATACACACACAGACATGCACACGCACACACACACACACACACACACACACACACACACAAGACTTATAAATCCTTACTTTGAGTAGTGTGCGTGTACACATGTGTGCACGAGCATCACAACGTGACCGCTCAGCGTGGGTCATTCGTGACTTGTTGTTCAAGTGAATGCACATCTGTAAGTATGAATGAAAGTGCATTCATGTGTGCGAACACTTGAAATGTACAATTCAGTTTTTCTGCATTATGATTTTTTTCATAAACACTTCCTTAGATTAGGTTTTCCTATTTTATCTCTACGTTCCGTTGCCTTTCGCTGAACTCTCATCTTAAACGCTTCAATTCTTTAAAACCCTTTAAGGCAGCAGCACACTGAGTGCCTCCATACAGGATTACTTTATTCAATACTTAGAAAGAAAACATGTTTCAACAAGTAATCCTTACAAAGAGCTTTCTTGTCAAAATATTACTTATGTATTCAATAAAGCACCACCGCATTGAGGATCGGGCTGCGCAGCGGCTTCTAATTCAAAGTCCTATTTTATTGTGATTAGCACCTCAACTCATCCAGTGGGATTTCTCTCTCTCTCTCTCTCCTTTGTGTTCATTCAGAAGCCTGCCAGAGTATGAGGTGGGACAGATAGTTGCAGGGACACAGAGAAACTAAGGAAGCAGGAGAGGATAATTGAAGGGCATAAAGCAAGGAAGAAACGAAGGAAACGGGAGCCAATAAAGAAAACAGGGAGAGAAAGCAGAGCTGGAAGGAAGGAAAGGAAGGAAGGAAGGGAAAGGATGAGGTTCGGTAATTATGATAGAGACAGGTCAGATACAGGGAATAATTCTGATGTTTATGGCTGCTGATGATGGCAGTATTGACAGTGATGATAATTTTCCTAATGATGACTCCACAGTATAATAATCCCAACACATTATGTGCATGCGGCAGGTGTGAAATGCCCCATGTGTCACAATGCAGTGAAAGCAGGGATAATATGGCAGAGATAAGCAACAAAGCAGGGCTGTGGAGGAAGAAAGTAATCAGATTACCAAGGATTAAGTAGTTTAACCCGCTGACCTCCAAGCAGTCTCTGGGCATTTTATTTATTTCTGTCACACTTTTACTCTGTTTCTGCTCTTTTTTTTTTTTACTGCAATATAGTCATATAAAGTCCTGCACCTCTATGGGAATGGTGGTCAGAACTCAAAATGTTCTTCTGTGCAGAATGACTGAATTTTTTTGAATATTTGTTTAAAAAAAGGGATTTAACATGTTCAGCATTTTACGTACATGTGTTATTGGTACTGGGTTTGGTAACTTTGCATAGTATGTGTATTTTACTACTTATATTTTTACCTAGTTTCCATACTTGCCTGTCTACTCAGTGCAAACAAAGCCTGCAGCAGCCCATTTTAGCGAGAAATTTCCTGAATTTTTATTAAATGACTCTCGATCACAGCTGAGCCACTGATGGCTTTCCCGTTGCACATAGAAGTGCAGAATTTTTTGCTTTTTACAGAATCTAGTTAGGAGAAATGGTTTAGTTCTGGTGATTTTATTAAAATGAGACATGTTGTATATAATAATTTTGATTAATGGCACCGCATGTCACTGATGAGTAGTTCAAGGACCGTCGGAAAGTTGAAAGTCCCACGATTCTTTCTGTTTGTACAGTTTCTGGCTCTGATAAAAGGTTGATTTTGGTAACAAAATGCCTTGTTAAAGCCATGACTTTTGGGTTTCAGAGGGTTAACGTGAAACTAAATGTGAAACTGTCCTAACCTTTCTATGATTCCTCTGTGTAACTACTTCCTTAGCAGTTGCAAATGTCAGTTCAGTGTCCTCTCTTGCTTCAGTACTGTGTTATATGATGGAGTTCTGAATATAGAAGAAACTGGCAATTCACACACACAACAAAACAAACCGAAAAAAAGACAAATACACCTAACTTTATGTAGCTTTCTTTATGCAAATCATCTCTCGACACCTTTGTCTTTATTACTTTTCTTAAGATGTGGAAGTACCTCACATGGGGCACCACTGTGTTACATAATGTTACGTGAGTTTTTTTGTTTGTTTTCAGATCTTGCACCAGTGCGAGCCTTTTAGCCACGTTTTATTTGGTTTGTTTATTTTTTTTATTAATACAATTTTCTGGTAAGCCATGAAATCATCTTCCCAGCACTGACAATAGCTGTTCCTGCTTTAGGTGTAAGCTCAGGTCCCGGAGGAGCGAAGCAGAATATTGGCCTTATTAGAAGAGATAGGGAGTGGGTGGGAGAGGGCAAGATGGATAGAGGGAGGCGAGAAAAGACAGAGCCCCTGGACAGAGAGTTAACGAAAAGAAAGGAAGACACAGAGAGGAAGATATTGGACTTATTAGAGAAGAGAGTGAGTGGGAGAAGAGGGCAAACACAGAGAGACAAAGATAGAGACAGAGAGAGAGGGATGATGTTGTTTTGTCAGTGTTTCCCCGTGGGGGCTCGGCTGCTTGTTAAAAAGTCCTGACAGAGGAACCACAGCAGTAACACACACACAAACACACACACACACGCATGCACACAGGCGCTGCTCCTGTGTGATAAACTTTGAATAGGTCTCTTTCTCCCTCTGTGTGTGTTATCTGCCAAAATGGACTGCATTCATGCCAAAAATATTCTTCTGTGACGTCAAATGCAGCCTTGTTTAATAATCTCTCTCCCGCTCGCCGCTAGTGTGTGTGCTGCAGCCGCTATTGCAGTTGAAGGCTACTGTTTCCCCTATAATTATTACCCAACAAACAAAGGATATGCGCTCCCCCGTCCCCCTCCCCTCACCCTCCCCTCCGCCCGGCTCACAACACACAAACACGCTTTGAAAGCACACGATTCTCATTGGCAGTGCCGCGGCTGCATCTGCTTATTGTTTTAAAAACGGCGTGATCTCGTGAAGTCTGAATGAGCTTCCGCAGATTCATAAAGCGTTCGCAGGGAGGAGCGCAGCAGATTCACATAATGTGCTGTAAGTAAAAGGCATTACTGCAGCGACGTTGTTAGCGCAATGATATTTCTCTGTGTTCATGATGAGATTAAAAGAAAAACAGAAGGAGGCTCACTTGTCTTTCTTTGTTTTACAAGTTTGAGCAATTGCACGTGCCTTTTTTGGGCTTTATTAAGTCACTTTGTTAAATAGGATTGTAAAGCACAGGATTTTACTTTCTGTCAACCCACAAGGAATCATGTAATGCCTCAATTTGAGTGAAAAAAATAGCAATTTATGAGGTTTTTACATGAGCAGTGGAGGCTGTGTGGGCATGGTTTGTTGTGCTCTTCATTTTTTAATGTGTGTTTCTACAATCAGAATACCCAATTTCATCCATTATCTAGACACCGCTTAATCCTCTGTAGGGTCGCGTGGGGGGGGGGCTGGAGCCTATCTCAGCCGACTCGAGCGAAGGCAGGGGACACCCTGGACAGGTCGCCAGTCTATCACAGGGCTACACATAGAGACAGACAATCAAGCACACTCTCATTCACACCTATGGACAATCTAGAATAATCAATTAACCTCAGCATGTTTTTGGACTGTTGGAGGAAGCTGGAGTACCCAGTGAGAACCCATGCATGCACAGGGAGAACATGCAAACTCCACACAGAAAGATCCCAGACGTCCTAACCGGGACGCGAACCGGGGATCTTCTAGCTGTGAGGCGACGCTGCTAACCACCGAGCCACTGTGCAGCCCCGAATACCCAATTTATACACGAAAATACAGGTTAACAGTTTGATCGTAGTAAGATTTCAAAGATTTGTTAAGATGCATGACATTGTAGGGGTTTAAACTTGTAGATGAAGTCAGTAGTAGCATCCAAATCTGCAGTTCTTTGCAGTAGTGATGCCCTTCTCTCCTTTCCTATGCTTTCACCAGGGTGGGGTTGAGCTCGTAACACACACACACACACACACACACACACACACACACACACACACACACTTAGTGGACAGCAGATCAGAAAGGAGGGTGCATTAAGTTAACTCAGCTGTGCGCAACAACATCTCAAAGTAATGGACTCAGTGTGACCAATTTATCAAGCGCCTGTTGAGCGAGAATGGCACGAACTTGGACAACTCTGACGCATTCAAGTTGCAGCCACACGGTGCTCGTTATGCTAATTTCTGCATAAGAAGATGAAAGCACTTTGATGTAAGCTAGTTAAAATATCCTGCTGTTGAAAGAGAGCTGGGCAGCGAGAAAAAAAAAAAAAAGAGAGAAAGCTGAACTTTAAAGTAAATGGAACAGAGCTGCTGCATTTCACTGCGATTTGAGGTTTAAATACAGATCCTCCAAGCCCAGGTTGCTTTTTTTTTTTATTTATCTCGCCGGTTTAATATTCTGAAAGGTGCTGTGTAAATGTAGTCATTATTACCATTATGGCTGGAAGGCAGCACAGCTTTCAGCACCGTGGACAGAACTTTGCTGTCAGGGATTTTTTTTTTTCCCCTCAATTACAAGTCCTTTTTATTATTTCTTATTATGAAGTGTGCTAGTTTTCATGAGTAAGACATTTTTCTTTACACCGTCTCCTCTTGGTTAATCTGCATCTCCTTTTCAGTGTTTGACAGATGATATTAAAAAATTACCTGCTGGAGATAACGCGGTCTTTGTGCCAATAATGGGCCATCTTCACTATCCTTTTATACGGGTGACAATACAATATTATATTTCCTGCTGAGAGCTGAGATTTGGATTCTTCCATCTTTTTTCCTCAAAACTATTCTGTTGGAGGCTGAATCAGATGTTGTCAAAGTGTAATTTGTGACGTTTTGTGCGTCTGGATGTGGATTAAACTCGATAAGTGTGTTGGATGTCAGTGTTTTTGGGGTCGTATCAGTGCAAATCCAGATCTGTTATTGACCAAAAGTGCAAAATTCTAATGCGTTCCATTAAGATGTTAAGTCATCGCTCGTTATAATTCTGGCGCTGAGAATCGTTCATTGAACTTGGTAACTTAACACTTTAATGAGCACTAGCCAAAGCCATTAGAAGTTAATAGGACTTTATTTTGCATTTAAACCATGAAACGTGATGTTACTTTAGTTCTTTGATGCTATTATTGGGGCAGTTTGCCTTCCCTGAGTACAGCACTGTGTTCTCTCTTAATTTGTAGGATTTCCTATCTGAATCCAGTCAGGGAATCTCATGCTGATGAAAGATTTATACAGTAAAGGTTTTTTTTCCATTCTATTTGTAATAGAATGCTGATTTGTTTTTATAGTGCTCGGCTGTGGTGGTTGAGTCTTTGTAGTCTAACTGGCGAGTGCTGTTTTCTTGACATTTTCAGTTTGTTTCCGCAGATATGTCTTGTTCTTTTGTTTCACTGCGGCTATTTTTATGCCTGTCTGTTTATATTTAGTAGCCGGCCACTGAGGAATTTTTGTCATATCAATGTGCTTCTTCCTCCCGTTGACACTGCAGAGCTGTTAGAGGCAGCAGATAGAAGTGATGTGGCGGTATGTATGGCCTCGCCTGTGTGACGCGTTTGTGCTTTTATTTTGGTGAGTGTTTACCTCCCAAACTCCACTCACAATTCACTGTGCACTCGTGTGTTTGTGTGTGAGGTTTTTGTATACATGTGTGTGTCATCAGCCCAGACAGTGCATGATGCTATCAGCGGCAGGGGAAATGAGGACTTCTATTTATAACTCCCCTCAATCTCAACTTAGACGCACTGTCCTGCCCCGTGGGGCAGGTGCGTGTTTGTGTGTGCATCGCTGTGGTTGTGTGTGTGTGTGTGTTTGGGTTTATGCAACAGAGTGGGAAATTCAAGAGTGGGAGCCTGTGAATGTGACAGACAGAGCGAGAGGAAAAGAGCTGTGACTGACAGACTGCGTGTTTGCGTACGTGCACGTTTGTACGTGTGGACGCCGCCAGCTGAAGGTGTGAGTGGAAAGCAGAGACATGTCACACTTGACAAGGGTGAAATGAGAGGAAATGATTGGCTGTTTTCTGATGTCACGGATTGTGCGCCGTCCCAATTAGAAACAATCATGCGCTGCTTAGTCACTCCATCAGTCTCCTCTCCACTGCTCCTCGCTCTCCTCTCTGTCTCTCCCTGCATCCAGCTTTAATTTTGCTTTGTCTGTGATTTCTTGTCTGTTGAACTTTTCCTGCCTGCCACTCTCAGACTAATTTGCTTTTTTTTCTCTACTGGCTCTGTTGCTAATTCGTTATCAGTGCTTCCTTTCTTTTTTTTTTTTTTTTTACTGATTTCTTCTTTTATGTTCCCTGTGTTATTATACAGCTTGTTTATCTCTCTCGTGCTCAAATGCATTGCTGAGGATAAAATCATTTTAACGAGCGGTGTTTAAAACTTGCAGGATCCAAATGAGAAGCTTCACTACATGTGAAATGCTTTCTGAAATGCAGTGACTCTGTTTCCAGCACCCTGGTGGAGTCTCTCCTGGAAAGAGAAATCTGAACTACAGAGAGACATCAAATGACAGAACAAGAATGGAAGGTGTGGTTGTCTTCTCTGCCTCAGTAGGAGAACAAGGATGAAGAGAGTTTTATTCACTCCTTTGTAGTCGGTGTTATCCTTAAGAGTCTACTTCAGTGAAGTGTTCGAAAGAGGTAACTGTGGTTTCAGAATTACAGGTTAGTCCCACCTAAAGGGCCCATTTCTGAGACAGAGGACTGATACTTGCTCACTATTTTCTCATAAGCAGCATAAACCAATATCTTAGGTTTGACATGATAAGATAGAAACATGGTTTAGGCAGCACAGTCTCACTTCAGACGGAGAAATAGCAATTATTTTTTGTAAAAGGAAGATTTCTATTTTGTTGCATGGTCAGTTTTTTTAACTTTCCTCTCCTGGGATGCCTTGAAGCATGAATCCTTTCAGACAGGCGCAAGCAGGCAAAAATCGCAATCCTATAAAACACACATGCGCGCACACCCGAAATACTAGTGGAGCAGAGCTCTTCAGAGAATATTCACAACCAGTGTTAGCTTTTGCTAAATTAATTTTGCATAAATGTTGCCTTTGGCATCAATATGCTGCTGCTGTCCAGAGAAAAAGCATTTATTTAGAAATTTGGTGGTTTTCCAAGTAAATGCAAGGACTAGATGCTGTTTTATGGGTGACAGGATCCTCCCATGTCTTAAACTACAACTAAATGCCTGATAATATGTTGTGTTATGCCAACTTGATTTGGAACAGAGTGCGAGTTACACTGGCTTTCAAGGGGGGGCACGTTTTTGCTCACTTGATTGAGTTCTTTTCACTCATTATTCCTATTAATAAAAATAAGGAAGCAGATGAAAAGGAGGCACTGCTGCATGTTTTGTCTGCATTGTTCGTCTATTTTCTTTTATGGGCGTTGGCATCACTTTTGGATCTTTTAAGTGAATGAATGTTGTGCCGCCACGCTGCCATGGTGATGACAGGAGCGGTATGCATGCCGGTGTCTTTGTTAAAGTGAACTGGTGATGAATCGCCCAAATGCATGAATCATACATCAATAATGGCCTAATTTGAAGTGTGATCTGTGATGATGAACAGTCGGAAAAATAGAAACGCATGTCAAAAAATAGCATGTTCTCAATATTTTCGAGACTCTTCAAAATTTCACAAATCCTGTTTTTTGCTAGTTCACACCCCAATTTGGAATAAACAGAGTGAAAGCAGCATATTTACATTGAGCAGTGTAAAGCGCAGAAGCTAAACAAAGAATTAAATCCTATAAAATCCAGGAGGGCACACATGGAGCCTCCTGTTTAGTCGACAGGTGACTGAGAGTATTGAAATGTATGAAAACAACAAAGAAAAAGCTTTTTTTCCCCATATATAATTCCATACATGATCACGTATGAGTCTTCCACCCTATTCTGTGTACTCCATGACAGGCCCTGTGCATGGCCCCTTTGTGTATTGCAGCAAAGTGTGGGAGTATCGGCTGCCGCTGTGACGAAGACACGGAGCGACAAGTCTTATAGCATGACCTCCCTCCCATCCCACCATGCTCGAGCATCGCTTCAGTTTCTACCCCATTAGAATGCACACACACTCACACACACACACACACACACGCACAAACGCAGAGCTGTGCAGAGAGCCTCTAAAGAGCACTTGAGTCTGGAGTATAGAGTGAGCCAACCGCACATACAGATACAATACCATTAAAGAGGCACTCAGGAGTCTTGATACTGGGGCGGGGGGAGAAGACGCACAACCATTTTCTTAGTCATCCACACTGACACAAATAATGCAAACAATGAATTCCCACATTATTCCGAGGCTATCAAGACAATGGAAAAGGAAATGCCAGGTCATGCATGTAACATGATGTTATATACAGCGCTCTGATATGGTTACAAATACCATCCACTGCACTCAGTCGCTGCTTTCTGCTAGTGCCCTTTCACTGTGTTGTCTTATCTTAGAAGTACAACTCCTGACTGCAGACAACAAGCGATATAGTGTAAACCAGCAAAGCTAATATGAGACTTGTATTCCAAAAAAACAATAGTACTTAATAGGATTCATTTAATTGGAAAGTTGCTTGTACTTATATTAGTCTAATTAGTGGTCATGATAGGAAAAAAAAGCAAACAATGAGTTCTAGTTTCACATACATCTGGTGCTGCAAGTCTTTATACACTCAGTTGTACTTAAGGTATGTGCATTATTAGCATTACTGCAGAAGGATTGTAGTTTCCAAACATTCTTCAATTAAGCATTTGTCATTATTGTTATTTATTTCAAAATAAAAGTTGAAGAACTGAGCAGAAATTATTACAGTTGTGGAGATATTTGCAGTAAGCATTGTAATGGGTGTGCTAAATGTGTTAGCAGAGAATGGAATATTTCTGTGTGTGTGTGTGTATACAGCGGTGCGTTGTAAGTTGTCTGCCTAAAGATAAGTGCATGAGGGCTCTAATGCAAACTTACCAATGCTTTATGTACCCATTCTGTGAGTTTGCATATCTACAAACTACCCTGAGGGACTAATTCATAGCAAAAGTAGAGACATGAAAATGCAATCGTAATACCACCCGACGAAATGCTCTCAAACCAAGAATGCTTAGTGTAATAAGGAAACCCACCAGGATGTTTATCTGATGTTGTCAGCTCATTAACTGGCCTGTTATCAGCGTACATAATTCCTATACATATGGTCCACTAGGGACGTTTTCCACCTACTAAGGCCAGTAGGTGCATTATTATCCATTCTGATCGCTGTTAAACAGGAAGTAACCTCAGAAAGACCTCTTGCGGTCGTGTGAGTAAGTGTTAAATGCTTTGGATGCTCTGGTTGTAACATGTGGTAAATGTAGCGACTGGATGTATTTTAACCCAAACCAAGATCCTTTTTCTAACCTTAACTTAGTAGTTTTTGAGCATAAACCTAACCAAAAACCAAGTGAAGAACAAGTAAAGGCGAAATTCAACACAAGGCTTAAGTAATAAAATTACACTATTATTGTCTTACATGGGATTTAAACTCAAGTCTCTTGAGTTTATGTCTACTAACTTATGTTTCCTCTACCCTCTTCAACCTGCTAATGCAGACTGTCTTCTTCTTTGTGAATGTTAAATGGTGATAACAGCATAAGAGCCTGCTGAACCTACTATAGGGTGGAGGAGGTCCCTACCTGCCTTATGTATGGGAATGATGATGGCTAATAATGCCTATTGAATGTATGATAGCATCCAACTCATGTGATTTTTTGCACATTTGGAGAGTTGTTGTACATAGGATTTACATATGATAATGTATTTTCCAACTTTTGGTAACGTGCTGAAATGTTAAACCCTATATTTTCACAAACAGGAAGTGGTCAGCAGAACAGCCTAACAAAGGAAATTCATTTGTTTCCAAGCAATGATTGCCGTCACAATAATGTGTCTTAGCTCTCTTTTTGTACTGTTTCAATCCCTTGCCAGCTCACACACTCGGGGACTACAAGCTGAGTTAAGTCTGTGAGGGTTTAGTGCTTAGGCCTTAGGGTGGAGACCAGGATTTGGCCTTTGAATGTTATCAAGGTGAGCAAGGTCAGAGTTCTTTCTTCAGCTGTGTGTTTGGACTCATTGTAGCTCCAAAGAATCAGATAACCACAACTCAAAATACACCAAATAAGTAAATATGTGCTTGTAATAGACATGTTCCACAGTTTACTGCTAAATATTTCTGTCTGTTTTTAATGTGCTGCAGATAATTCCATGCAAATGCAAGCAATGTTTGGTTTTTTAGGTCTTTCTAAAGGTCTCTTCAAATCTGAGTAGACTCGACTTCTGCAGTGTACACTGTAGGACTGAGGCTAATGCTTAGCCTCATTACAATATGCAGTGGCTCCTAGCGCTGTGGTGGCTGTTTCATCACACACCCCACCTCACCAGCTCTCACCTTTTTAAAACTTTAGTCACACTGTGGATGAATTACTGTGGAAGCCGGCTGCAGGCAGTGTGTACATGCAGTGTGCAAGGGGAAGTTGTATTTGTTCATTTTGAGGTGCGATCCCATCCTTTGTTTTGTGTTTCTTAGCCCTTGTGTGTGTGTGTGTGTGCTTTTCCTAGCTGTCAGGATGCTGCGTCTCTCACACACACACACACACACGTAGAGGATCTGCACACACACACACCAGCCTCCAATTCTCTCATAAAAAGAAAGCCAAGTGACACAAAACAAATGGTGTCAAGATAAGCTCTGGGTGAACTCTCTGACATTTCAATGCAACACAAATACACACAGATCATGCAATAAACAACCAGGAGAAGGCAAACGCCGTTCCGGTCGTACACTGTGTGATGCTTAAATCTCCTTTCTTCTTCTTCCTCATTATGTTTTGTCTCATTTCACCTCATTTAATAGCTCACACCATAATGAGTCATTTTAAATACAGCATAAACGACTAATTTGTCCACCTGTAATAGCGCTTGTCTGCCCTGTCCAAGCCCATGTCTGAATTTGGCTGAATTAAGTGGAAAATGATTCTCAGTCAGGTTTAATGGAGTGGATATGAGCGACTCGGAATGAATGCAACCCTCGTTCCCCAGAACTCGGCCCACAGAGTTCTGCAGCTGGTCTGTACCGCACCAATCCAATTTGGTCCTAATTGAATTGTTCTGAGCCCCTCATCCATATATTTCCTCCATGAGAAGCTTATTACTCTCAGCCTCTGAATGTGTGTGTGTGTGTGTGTGTGTGTGTGTGTGTGTGCTCACATCGTGCCAAATTTTAAATGCCCTGTTGTTGATTGATACGTCTGAGATGCAGTTTGAATTAGCTGCTTGACTAATATGGAAAGTGAGACAAAAGCCCGAATAAGTGTTCCGCTAAATCTCCCCTTTTTGTCTCCCCCTCCATCTTTTCTCTCTTTGCTCTCAGGATGTGAAGTCGACGTTCTTCCAGTTCGGTGCCTCCATCCAGCAGGAGGCTCTGCTGATGCTGAACATCATGGAGGAGTACGACTGGCACATCTTCTCCATCGTCACGTCAAAGTTCCCCGGCTACCAGGAGTTCATCAACATCCTAAAAACTACTGTCGACAACAGGTGGGTTCAGGCATTGCACTCTCTCTCCACATTTTCACCCTTACTGTAGTCTGTATATCCTATTATTATTACATTAGATAACCTTTGCCAGCAGTTTGATGCAGCACCATCAAGGATAAATGATGTTGCATTGCTGCTGTGCTTTAACAGTCCACATATGATGTGTTCCTGACTGACTTTTACTGCCAACAAGCGGCAAACATTATTGTTTGTATTGTTATTTTGGAGAATCTCTAGCTTGAGAGCACAAACTTGGATGGACAATTAAACTCTTAAAAAACCGCGGTGGAGAGTCCTCAGAAATTGCATTCATTCTAGCACCTCAGTGAGGCTGTAATTAAGCACAGTGGTGCTATGAGGTAAATGCTAACATCGATATCCTAACATGCTGATGTTTGGCAGGTTTGGCAGGCAGCTGAGGCTGATGGGAATGTACAGTAATTAGTTTTGGAAGTATCTCGTCATAAATTTCAAAATCTGACCCGATTATGATGAAAAGTAGTCATCAGTATAGTTATAATTCATCCTGAGGGGCATGTGAAAAGACAAATATAGTATGTATGTATTTTAAAGAGATCCAACCGTTGCTTTTGCAGACATGGTATCTTTAAAGTCACTGGGATTCATCTATGAAGTACCACATTTCATGGCAATTCAGCTAATGCTTGGTGAGATAGTTCAGCATGGACTGAGGTGGTCCGTAAAGCTATATTGCCCCTTTAACATTGCACTAAAGTCGTTATTAGAAAGTAAGAAACATATTAACAGAATACGAACTAGAAATAAATCAGATATGGCCGCCAGGATAGCTCACTGAGTTAGGGTGTTGCCATGTAGGCGCAGGTCGCCAGCAGCGGTCATGAGTTCAAGTCCAGTTCATGACCCTCTTCTGCATGTCTCTCTCCTGTTTCTACCCCCTTTAACCATGTCTCTCCTCTATCATTAAAATGGAAAAACTCCCACTAAAAAAATATTTTGAAAAAAAGAAAAGAAATAAATCCGATCAGTCGGGTAAAGTCACAGGACATTTATAGTCTTGACTTTATGATACAGCATTATTATACAATGCTCCAAAGCCTCAACTAGCATTAGCAGACTTTCTGAGGTTAAATGTCAAGTAGAAGCACTTTCAACCAACTGACATCTTTAAACACCAAACCAACAGAACTTTAAAGTTACATTTTATCAAACGTATGAGGTGTGACCCATAAGTTCTGAGACTGTGCCTATAAAAACCAGAAACCATACCTGATTTAAATTTCACCAAGTGCTTGTGCAGCAAAAGAACCCTCTTGCAAGGCTTGAAACGCTCCCTGGAAGTCCCATTATTTAAACGTGTCAAGCAACATCTGCAATGAATGTAGTGGACTAAAAACCTCAATGCAATCAATGCAATACAACTGGGCCCATAGCACACTTGGAGCACCCACATGCCACCTCGCCACACTTCAGGTTGTTTGCACCAAATGTTCTCCAAGTCTAGGCCTGGAGGTCAAATTCCTGGTGCATCAACAACATCTTGGGCAAACTATAGACTCTTTTACTGTTTAAACAGTTGTTTTTTCTCTACACGGTAGCCACAGACCCACCCTTTGTCACCAGCGATGATCTTTAATGATGTTGACTAGCACTGCATTTGATCCAAGTTGTGTTTCATTGAGAAATGAATGCCACGAACAGTCCCGGAACTTTTTGATTGCACGTGCGTGTATATCTTTAATAGAAGAACCATGAAGTGTTTTCATTCCCCAAACCCCCTCTCACTGCTGGAAGTTTTCAATACTGGAGATGACACACACACTCTTAAGAGTTATTACACATCAGGTCTGTTCATTTCTCAAAGCCTTTTCCCATTTAGTTTGTAAGTTTCATCATCATTATCATTACAGACTCCTTCAGAGGATGGGTAAGAGTTATGGCGCACAGTGTTTTTGCATTGTATTTTTCATCTGATCCACTCATATTGTCCACGGTAGAGAGTCGAAAAGGATTCCATCAGCATTCTTAAAATGAGCGTAGATGACAGGTGGGTTTACTACACATGCGGGCTGGCTCTTGGCCGCGCCTTTAGGTCATTTTGACTGATGCTGCAGGTCTCAGCGGAGGGAACGAGAAAAAGCTGCTGAAGAGACCCACCAGCTATAATTTTTGGCAAAAAAAAACTGTCAGATTAATGATACATGTTCAGCGGTGTTGAGATGTTGGCAAGGCCTGGTGCCTGACCCTGTGATATATCAACGCTCAGCTGAGGTCTTTCTCATTAGCAGTTACTCTTCATGTCAAACCAAGCAGGGGTTCAGAAACTGTCTGTCTGCTGTTGACAGTAATTACAGTTGTTTTAATCACAGGTACAGTGGCAACAGACAGTTAAACAGCAAAACACTTTCTCATGCACTGGCCAGTTGTTAGAGTTGGAGATATTTTGCTTCCATAGCATGTCTTCTTTCAGGCTGAGGGGAAGAAAAATACACTTTTAGGTGTTTATTTGACAATCCCTTGTCTGTTTGCATCTGTAGATTTCAATTCCAATCCATCTCTTTGAAGGCCGCTTGCTTTCTCAAAATGTGTTTTTTCTCCTGCTCTGAGACAGAAATCTTCACTTCAGTAGCACTTACAGACACCGAACTCTCCGGCTTCATTACTCTCTATATTTTCTGAAGGTTTTTACGGATGAGTTCGCTCATATATCAATCATAACCTGATTTATGGAGCATTTCATTTCTAAAAAAACATGGCGGAAATTGACTCTGTTGACAGTATTCCTGGATTTATACAGTGATAAATAGAGATATACATACAGCGGGGAAAATAAGTATTGAACACGTCAACATTTCTCTCAAAAAACATATTTCTAATCGAGCTATTGACATGAAATTTTCACCAGATGTCGGCATCAACCCAAGTAATGCACACATACAAAGAAATCCAAACATTTATGTCCATAAATTAAGTTATGTGTAATAAAGTGAAATGGCACAGGGAATAAGTATTGAACACATGAAGAAAAGGAGGGGTAAAAAGGTCTGGAAAGCCAAGAAAGCAGCTGGAGTTTGTCAGTATTTAGAAGGTTAACCTGTCCCCTATTAGTGCAAAGTAATATCAGCTGGTTTAGTCCTGATTAATGCCTTTTAAAAAGGTTTCTCACCAGCAAGGTGTTAGACAAGAAGCATTGCATGATGGGTAAAAGCAAAGAGCTGTCCAAAGACCTACGCAGCCTTATTGTTGCAAAACACACTGAAGGCATTGGTTACAGGCGCATTTCTAAACTTCTGAAAGTTCCAGTGAGTACCATTGGGGCCATCATCCGGAAGTGGAAAGAACACGGCATTACCATAAACCAGCCACGGCCAGGTGCTCCTCGCAAGATTTCAGACAGAGGAGTCAAAACAATCATCAGAAGGGTTCTCCAACAGCCCAGGACCACTCGTGGAGAGCTTCAGAAAGACCTGGAATCAGCAGGTACCGTTGTTTCAAAGAAAACAATAAGTAATGCACTCAACCGCCATGGCCTCCATGCACGCACACCACGCAAGACTCCATTTTTGAAGAGGAAGCATGTTGAAGCTCGTTTGGAGTTTGCGACACAACATTTGGATAAACCCATGACATTCTGGGAGAACATACTCTGGTCAGATGAGACCAAAATTGAACTCTTCGGATGTCATAAGACACAACATGTTTGGAGGAAAAATGGCACTGCACATCACCCCCAAAACACCATACCAACAGTCAAGTTTGGAGGTGGGAGCATCATGGCGTGGGGCTGTTTTTCAGCATGTGGTACTGGTAGACTTCATATCATTGAAGGAATAATGACTGGAGAAAAGTATCGAGACATTCTTGATCAGAATCTGCTGTCATCTGCCAGGCTGCTGAAGATGAAAAGAGGGTGGATCTTTCAGCAAGACAACGATCCCAAGCACACAGCCAAGGTAACACTCAACTGGTTGAAGAAAAAGAAAATAAAGCTGCTAGAATGGCCCAGTCAATCACCAGACTTGAATCCAATTGAAAATCTTTGGAAAGAACTGAAGATCCGGGTTCACAGAAGAGACCCCCGGAACCTTGAAGATTTGAAGGCAGTTTGTGTGGATGAATGGGCCAAAATCACACCTGAGCAATGTATTCGACTGGTTTCTCCATACAGGAGGCGTCTTGAGGCTGTAATCACCAACAAAGGTTTTTGCACTAAGTATTAAATAAATTTCAGTACGCGTGTTCAATACTTATTCCCTGTGCCATTTCACTTTATTACACATAACTTAATTTATGGACATAAATGTTTGGATTTCTTTGTATGTGTGCATTACTTGGGTTGATGCCGACATCTGGTGAAAATTTCATGTCAATAGCTCAATTAGAAATATGTTTTTTGAGAGAAATGTTGACGTGTTCAATACTTATTTTCCCCGCTGTAAATGCCCTCTGCAAAAACATTTGGCTCTAATTTTCCAACAAAGTTAAAGAAGAAGTTTTGAAGCCGGCTTTATCCAATGTTAAGAGTTCGGTTTTAGAAATTAATGCAAATCACATGTACAATTTCAGAAATGTTAAATATACAATAATACAAAAAATCATTATCTTAATTAAGTAAATTAGCTGGCAGTGTTTCATGGTGATATCTATTAGTTCAAAATTTGACTCCATTCACTTGTGTACAGTGTTTCCCCTCAAACAGCTGACTGTAGATATGTGAAAGCGCTGATCCTCTTTCAAGCCAGATAAATCTTGTTTTACTCTATGTTTTAAGTGCTTCTCTGGATGGCACGTTGTCTGGCATTATGAATTCTTGATTGCATACATGTCGCAGTGGTGGCCTAGTGGTTTGTGAAGCCAACTTGTAACCGGTGGGTCGCTGGTTCGAGTCCCCGGACTGGCAAAAGGTGGGAGGGGGAGAACGACTGCTTGTCCCGGTCACCACCACTGTGGGTCTCTTAACCCCTGAATGCTCCCTGGGCGCTGCAGTGCGGCAGCCCACTGTTCCCAGTATGTATAGGTCAGGTTAACTATGAACAGGATGGGTCAAAAAGCAGAGAAGGAATTTCCCCAAGGGGATCAATAAATGTTACATTATTATTATTATTAAGTAATGCTGGCTGAATATCGCCCTATTTTCCCCAAAATCTATTTTGATGCAGATCTAAGAAACCACATTGAAAAATAGACAGTCTGTTTACAGTACACAGGTTGATCTCATGTTAAGAGCTGTCTGTTTGTTCTCTGTATTATGTAATTTAAAAACCAAAATATGAAGAATTGTAATTGTGAAAGCATGTTGCTGCACAAAAAATACAATCAGTGGTTTAGACATTTTGCTACACCCACCTATCACCTGTCAAAAAATAGCCTGTTTATTAGCCTGTCATTTTATCTTACTTGATCATTAGCGAGTTATGTAAACAAGATATGCAAAAAAAAAAATTCCAATTGAAGATGTTGTAATTCTGCAATAGCATGGCCATTTTGTTTTATATTAATTTATATGGAGTCGATACAGCAGATATAAAGTAACTTAACAGCCTAAAGTCAATATTTGCTCCTTCCAGAAGTGATGTTGATCCCACTGTTAAAATAATAGCCTATAAAACCAGAAATAATAAGCCCAATTACCTGTTGGTGATTCCCTGTGTCACCACTGAGCTGGTTCACGCCGACTTAGTCACGGACAGGCGGCTTTAATACCAATGAACTTCCGTCATCCGCGGCAGAAAATTAGTCGAGTCGTCTCAGTGAGTCAAGTCTGACCTATCAGTGAAAACATCTTAGCTTGGGCAGTAGCCGATGTAAAGTGTAGTCCCAGAGAATGAGGGAATGTGTTGCGAACATCGCCTGTCTGCTGGAGATGAGAGCAGGCAGGTAGGAGGTCCGTCTGTCTGTGTAATCTGCAGATTAAAGAGGACAGAACTGGGTTTTTTGGGAGGAATGTAGGGAAATTGGGCCTGAATGCTGTTATTCATCTCAAACATACAAAACACAAACCAAGGTGACTGATCTGCAGGGAAAAAGTGCACTGAAAGGGGATGATAATACTAACTCAGTATCCATGACAACATTATCACTTGTCTCTCACACAAAGGATGAGTGTTTACCCTGTTTTGGTCAAACCTAACATTTGCATCAGGACAGAAAATCTATTTATTTCAGCCTGACAGCATCACATCTGCCTCCAACCGTCATCATCCTCAATGTGTCTCCCTCCTTCTGTGTGTGTCTTTGTGTATCATTGTCTCTCTACTAGTTTTGTCGTCTGGGACTTGTAGCCCATCATCACATTGGACGGCAAGAAGAAGACAGCGAGTCCCAAATCACTCTCATGTTACGCTGTCTGTCTATTGTCGGATTCTTACATGATGGTTAACTGCTCCCCTCTTCTCCCCACCGGGTGTCACACTTTGTATCGCTCACTCTCCATTGAATGCGAACCCTTCCCCGCCGCTCGCTCTGCTAGCTCTGCCGTGAAGGACCTGTACTCCTGATACCACAGCGTGCTACCACTTTATGACATATTACGTTCTCTAATAACCAACATAACTGCCATTCCCTCTGATTCCACTGCTCTTTAGCCTCGTGTGCTGGGACCTGCTGAATATTATCACTCTAGATGTTCCCGCTGGATGAGAAAGATACTCTATAAATTCATTATCCTTTTTAATGAGCGCTTGTTATTTCTCACTCTGCCCACTTCAGCTAACTGGCAATAGAACTAGATGAAACAAAACATTGGAATTACACAGATCTGTTTTTCTTCTCTGCAGTTTCCACACTCCGTAGAGTAAAACCTCTATCTGTCCTCAGCCAGGTTGTGCAGCAGCAAAGCAATATGCTTTTATTTTCCTCCCTAAAGGTTGACAGAAACTGCTCTCCACGCTGATAACTGCGCTCTTTTCTGATAGCTGTTGTCACCAATTAGCACAAAGACCACCGGCATTTCTTTTGGACCTTTCACATTACCAGGCCGGTGTTTGTTCTCCTTGTCCTTTAGTTGTGTGGGCTGGAACCTGCCGAGAATCATTACACAGGACCAGCTTTAGCATTTACATTCCATTTAGCCTTAATGTGTTTCCCCTGACAATAAGCACTTTACACCTATTAGAATTCATGTCGCACTCAACAATGATATTAATTATAATGGATAATTATAACTGCCCTTGCCAGCACCTGAGCAAAGTTAATAGTCTATTAGTTAAATATTAACATTTCACTCCTGTCCTCGTTATCCTTGCTTCTAGTTTTGTGGGCTGGGACCTGCAGAATATCATCACTCTGGACGCGGTGGAAGAAGACAGCCGGTCTCAGATCATGCTCAAGAAGGTCCAGTCTCCAGTGGTGCTGCTGTACAGCTCCAAAGACGAGGCCGTCATCATCCTGGAGGAGGCCCGCTCTCTGGGCCTGACTGGATTTGGATACATCTGGATTGTGCCGTCGCTCACCACGGGGAACCCGGAAATAACGCCCGAGGAGTTTCCGTCGGGCATGATTTCGGTGTCGTACGATGACTGGGACTACCCGCTGGAGGCGCGAGTCCGTGACGGGCTGGGGATCATAACGTCGGCGGCGGCGGCCATGTTGGATGAGTATGGTGACATCCCTGAAGCCAAGACTTCCTGTTATGGCCAGATGGAGAAGACAACCAAGCTGCCACCCAGCGCGCTGCATAAGTAAGTGCTTTTATTTTGACACTCTGTTGTGACTATTGAGAAATATGTTGCAGTAGGAGTGTAATAATAGAAACAGCAGCTTTAATGCACATGTTTTTATGTGTGTGCCGGTGTAGAGTCTTTGAATGCATCGCTTCCTACCACAGTATGTTTGTTTTCACCCTTGTCCTCATTAATTAGAGACTCCGCTAAGTTTCCCCCAAGTCTACATTTGGGAGCGAGATTGGAATAAGATGCAATTACTGGATATAAGAGCAAGGGATTGAGCGTCAGAGCTGAGAGAATAGAGGGAGTGTAGGAGTTCAGGAGGGAGAAGGGGGATAAAAAAAGAGGTGAATGGAAGTTGTGGAGGGAGTTTGTGATTTAGGCAGCGAAGAAAGAGGCAAAGGGAAGAAATTGAGACTGGGGTAACAGCGGGAGGCCGCTACAAATGAGTGCTCTCCAAAATTGAAGAGCTCCTTGATGAGTCCTTCTGTTCCTCTTCTCATTTATTCCTCCATCTCTCATTCACTCTCTTCGGCTCGTGCCCCCCTCCCCAGCAGCCAGTGGGAGATGTTGCAGGTCTTGCCAGCTCTGTCTGGCTTTCCATCTGGCAGAGGAGGGAGAGAGACACACACAACCTGTGTTTACATCCCAATATTGTTTTTTTTATATATCTAACATAATGGTGTGTGAAATTAAGATTCTTGCGTGTAAATAGCAAAGAATTTGATTCCAAAATGCATTTCCAGGAACTGAAATCAGAAGTGTTTGTGTCTGTGTCCACGGTGGCTTGTCTGAAAATGTAGATGTTCAGTATGGGAAATGACTGTGAGGAAATTCAGCATTTATTTAACAGTCTGCCCATCATTTTGCCAAACTCAGTGTAACATTTTATCCAAAATGAGTGATCCAGAGTGGAAATCTACATAATAATCATGCCATTATTCTTCAGTTTACTTATTTCTTGGATGAAATTTTAATGATAACAATAATTTTGAATTAACCTTCTGACTTTCAAGCAGTTCTTGGCGGTCTCTTGCTCATTTTTACTCACTGCAGGCATCATTTTTACCTGCAATATAAAGTCCTGCAACTCTATGGAAAGAGCACAACCATAAGTAGAAGTAGATCGAGCTCCCAAATGTCTTTTTTGCCCTGTAAGAAAGTAAGAATTCCAAAAATGATTTTAAAAAGAGTTGAATTTATTTGATTGCTCATTTAATAGAACAAAAGACACAGCCTGCAGGTCATCCTAATACTCAATGAATTTTTGCCAGGTGAGTGTTGGCTGCAGCTGAGTCGGTCATGGCTTCTCGGTTCTGCTGAGGAGTGCAGAATTTTTTCTTTTTTACAGCATCTGGTCAGAGCAAACAGTTTATTTTTAGGCTTTTTTTTTTTTTTTAAAAAGAGAGACAAGTAGAATGTAATGATTTTGATGAAATATCAGGATTTTAAGCTTAGTTTTGCTTAATTTTTCCATCTGAATGGCAAATCACAGATGAGTAGTTCAAAGAATATTAGAAGGTTAACAATCTGACAGCGCTTTGTGTTTTTACGGTTTCTGGCTCTGATAAATAGTGCGTTTCTGGTAATTAAAAAAAAAAAACATGCCTTTCAAACCTCCCACTGAGTTTTAGAGATCAGACGATTAAAGAGCAACTCATCCGCTGTTTTTCTGATGCTCATTTCTGATGATCGTGTGGCTTACTCATTGGTTTTTAACCCATCTGAAAAGTTTGCAAAGTATTAACTTTAAAAGTGCAGGAACAAAGAGGGAGAAAAAAGCATAAAAAAGAGATCAACAGACACATTTAAAGCCCTAGATTGGATTAAGTCTCGGTTATTTTCTCAGCTAAGCTAATGCTAGTGTAGTAAATCGAGTTTGAAGTCTCACTTTTTTTTCAGTGGAGGTCATCTTGCCTGGACTGTCTACACATTTTAATCTGCCCGAGACGTTTTCATGTAATTAGTCAATAAATCAAGCAGAAACTTTTTTGGCTTTAGGTGGCTGACATTACTCAGAGCTTGCTTATCTAGGCAGCCACTACATTACATTCAGCCTGAAATCTGCTCCATCAGTTTGTCTTTGTTTATTTACAGAATATTCCAGGAGTCACAGCCACATTCATGAGCCCCCGCTCCAACCTGTGCGGCTAATTGTGCTGCCATAAAAGCCACAATAGGACTTCAAGCACCAATTCACACACGAGTCTCGCAAAAACATCTCTCGTTTTGGTCAGGAAAATCACAGATAAACCGGTGAAAATGACCAAATATCTGGAGCCAGCTGACTTTGCTGCCAGTGCGCTCCGCTGCCTCAGGTTGTTACCCAGGTGATGAGTGCCCACAGATGGCTCTGTTGTGGGTGAGAGAGCTCAGCCAATAGGGCTTCAGGGCCAGGACATGAAAAACACGATTGGTCAAGGCTGGGTCGGGGCGACGGGCCAGTGTGGGTTGTTAGACCATCAGCGGCTGTCAGGGGAGATAGGACGACATGGTCAGCACACACACACACATAAAGGTGGGCAGATGGGCTGTAAGTACAAATGTACAGCACACATTGCAGGATTTTAAGTGGGTCGCCGTATTTTACCTGGGGCTTCTCTTTATTTACTCACCGGGTGTGTTGTTTTAGGCATTGTCTTATAAGCATTCAGCTAGCACTGACTTTGAAATTTATTGTTTCTTCGCTCGAGCGCCTCCCCGACTCAACTACGGTGTGTGACAGGAATTTGATTCACGGCGGACGCAGCTCGCAGCATAAGGCAAGCCAAAAATCCACGTCGCAATTCAACAAAACTTGTTTTGATGAGAATAATATTAATAGTTAGTGCAGGAATGACAGAATTAGTCTGCGGTGACCAGCGTCGCCTCTCGCTGAAGTTTTACCTCACTCACTTCGCCTGTGACAGCTGTGATGATAAATCCACTCTGACACAAGCAAGATGAATATGTTTTGCAGAGTAATAGAAAAAAATAAAATTAAATAAAAAAACAGGAGACAAATGACCAACTAAGAGAGCTGGCCAGTGCAGCAATCAGACCAAGTGACAAGCCGTGCTCTGTATAAAATATGGTGTGTGCATGTGTGGGTTTATATGTGTGTGTGTGTGCGTGCATGTTGGAAACAAGAGAAATGTCCCCCCTTAAGAGAATGTTCTGCCATGACAGATTTACAGCGGACTGTTCACCTTGCTGTGGTGAACAGTGTGCCTTAAAAGACTTTAGCACATATTTATCAGTGTGAGAGTGTGTGCGCGGGAGAAGCCGTGGTGGTGGTAGTTTGCTCTGACAGGTAATTTCAGTCTGTGGCCCTGATATATGAGGGGTCAGGACTCAGAAAACACACACATGTTGGCACGCACACACGCCGAGTCCTGGGGCAGCTGTCACTTGAGCTGTGGAAAGTGGGGGGTGGAGGCTTGTACTTACACAACACAATGCACCTGGGAATTTTCAAAGAAGCCTGTCGTCTGCTGACAGACTTAGTTGAGAGGATGCAACCGCTCAGTCGAGCCTATATATATGATAAAACCTGCTCGCGTTGTAAAATGCAAGGCATGGAGACAACAACGCTCAACATGCCAGTCACTCAGCTGCTAATGCATATTCCATTACCGCATCCTCACTTGTTAACGACATCGGTGTGTGTTTATCTATTAATAAATGTACATGTAAATTTATGTCTGCGGGTCTCTTGTGAGTTGTGACAAACAGCAGCATCTTTTGATCTCACGGCGAGTAGCGTATTTGACTAGATAGAGAACATTCCTACACACTGTCACTTATGGAAAAGGTGTGCACATGACATAAACTGCCGTGTGTACAGAGCTGGCATGTGTCAGTTTCTATACGTAACTGTCACTGTGTTCAAACTGCTGTCATGCTGGTATAACTGGGCAAGCAAAAATGCATGATTATGAAATAGGTGACATGTTTTCTTTAGTGCGTCAGAAGCTGGTATTTAGGACACACTGTGTTATGGGTCCAAATCGAGGCAGAAAGCACAAATAAGGACAAGGAAAAGTACTAAGAAAGTTCTAACAGACAGAGTGGCTGATGCGTTTGTGTACATGTGGGTGTGAATGATCTCAATCTGCAATCACAAAGTCAATCTGGGCCTCAAATCTCTATTGTCAGCTTTAAGTGTTAGCTTACCCTGCAGGTAAGAGTCTGCGTGAGGGAGGGACTGACTCATTTTTTAACAAAACAAGCGTGTACATGAGATATGCAGGGGTTGTAATATTGATGAGATGAGCTGATGATTGCAAAGCAAAAGCAGATAACAATGAGCTAATTGTGGTTCAAGTACTTTGTGCTTAGGCTGAAGTGTCCATTTGGCAGCGGTGGGTGTGCATTTTATACAACTCTGTGAAAGCACAACATTCTCTAGCAGGTCGAGGGTGGAGTTGCCTTAACAAATGCTGATTAGAGGAAAAGCTTTTTGGAGGTTTATTATGGAAAACAGAGCACAGCCTGACAAAGGCAGACAGCAGTAACTGCGTAAAACTTTAACTGGAGGCCTACTTAACATGGTAGTGGATTTGAAAGTCATGTTGTCTTTTAAAAATTGCCAAAATTACACTAATTATCAGAGGCAGAAACCCTAAAAGGGAAAGAATTGATGGATTGTTCTTGGTCCCTGAACTAATCGTGTGTGATGTGATCAGGAAGAATGACCAAATCTAAGCTTATATTTCATCAAAATCACGTTATTCGTCATGTTAGCAGCCATAAATAAATAGCTTTCAGTAACCCCATTCTGTGAAAATACACAGATCTCTATTCGTGACAAAGCTATAGTATAGTTAATAGTTAAGTATATGTAATATGTAGAATCATATTTTTTCTAGTATTGGTAACACCTGTGGTCACTTTGGAGGAAAAAAAGGCTTTTGCCAGTTTTCGTAGAATAAATAAGCAAAGAAATTAAACTTTGATTACTTTTCTGTCTTATGATTTATGGCATTATAACTGTGTCATACTGCACAGAAGACATTTTTAAATTATTTCTACTTCTGGCCATGTTGGTGAGGTTTCCATGGAAGTGCAGGACTTTATATTGCAGTGAAAAATGAGCCAACAGTGAGTGAAAATATGACAGGAGCAGCTAGTTGGGTTTCAGATGTTTAACTTAGCTCGAGCTAAGGCTAGCTGTAACGGCCCTGCAGCGGGCCTTAAGTATATGGAGTGGGGGCACTTAGATTTAGTCAGTGCTGTTTTGACACAGTGAATAGTTTCACATCCACAACTAGAATAGCATGTGATTGTAGCTGGACTGCTCTATCTTACAGACAAATTAACTATCAAGTTGCTTTTTGGTTTGAATTCTCAGAGTAGAGACAGGAAGAGACGGAAAAGAAGATCAACATGTATGAGTAATTTAGTAACCAGCGGTGTAAACTAAATCAAATCCCATCGTACAAGTTGGTTATTAATTTTGCATCAGTGGGCCGGCTTATCTATTAAGGTGTTGTGTGGAAAAATGTTGAGCTTCCTGTAAAAAAAAAAAAAAATCCACATTATTGAAACTGAGCTACAGTGAGAAGGATCCCAAGCCGATGTGCACGTAAATCCTATTTTGTGCAACAAAAGAAATCCTGCTGTAGTAACTGTGTGGACATGTGTTGCATTTCCAACAACAAAGCTTGGAAATGTGATTGTTAGTGTAAAATGTTGCGGCACCCAAACTCACAGACATAGTTCTAAGTTAGCATCTAATTCACTCCCCACCCTTAGACATAACTCTGCATTGATAGCCGCTTCTCCACTTTCCCCCCGCCCCCAGACTTCCTCCTTTATCTCTCACAGGAATAGGCACTTGTGTATGTGTCCATGTGCACCATAGATCATGAGTGCTCTGACAGCATACATCATCGCTGTGACTGGTCCCTGTCTTGGCAAGGATAAATGTCTCCATCTTTAACACACGGCGTTGTACAGTTCATCTTCACATCTTTGTGGAGAGTTTTCTCCCCCTGTGGTGAGGCCTCTTCAGATAAAGTGTCTTATCACAAAGTAAACCCTTTTATAAACAATAGCAACTCAGGATAAGTGAGCACTTGAGCTTATAGATCTTATGTGTCAAGAGTGTTTTGACAGAGCAGCATAGGGAAGGTGGCAGTCATAGAGGGTGTGCTTGGAAATGTAATTATTTCCTATAGTGATGCTCTTTTTTCCATTGCTCAGTGTGCAAAGGGTTAAGAAAGCAGCATAAATAGGGAGAATCTGTTGCTCGCGGCTCTAATGCAGTGCATGCTCCTGTTTGCTTTGCTGCAGTGCACTTGCAGTGTTGGTTAACTCTTCTGCAGTGCACCCCATCTCCCTTCACCACGGCCCCCTTCTTTACTCCAAAAATAAGAGTAAAGGAGAAAAAATAACACTGAAGATATTTTTATCCCAACTCTGTCGAGGCTTAGTCCTCGTCATACTTCTCTTTCCCTCATGCTCATCTTTTTTTTTTTGGGTGTTCCATCTTTGCTGTCTCCCCACCTCCCCCCAAATGAATAGGGAGATTACTGATATAATAGGGGCTGGGATGCGAGAGAAATTGGACCGTGATCTCCGTGCGACAGGGGCAGAGGAAACATTAGGTGGAGGATTGTCGAGGTGGGCAAAGCGATTGTCGGCGTTTTCCTATCTGTGCGCAGGGATGTCCGTTCGGGGGTTGCTGTGGGTCATTTTCCAGCGTATACACTTTAGGATGTGGTGTATCCTAGCAACACCCTATCAGGTCCACCTGCTCATTGGGCGTCCTCCCAAACGTATTTGCAAACACACACCGTACACACACACACACAAAATCTACCTGCATTGTGTTGAACATATTTGTGTGTTATTATTGCAGAAAGATAGAGTTTTCACATGAAGTAGTGGCTTCAGTAGTTATAGGACAAACACACAGACCTGACTGGTGGTTTGAAAAACTGATTTTTAACTACTGTAAGCTTGACTTAAAAAAAACACTGCTTTTATGAGCCTGAATTACCAAGAATGTTTTCAGCTGAGGACTGGCTTCAGTCTGAGAGGCCGTTTAACCCGCTAAATGGCAAATGGTGAGAATTTGTTGCGCGTAAGTAGTGTGTCTGCATTTCTTCCAGACATGTGATTCCAATGTGCAGGCACCGATCCCAACAATGCACCTCATGTCCAATTACGTAACTTAAACATCTGAACTCAAAGCAGTTCTGGGCATCATTTGGACTTACTATGACCTAATGTCTTACTAGAGTGTAGAGTCTTACATCTCTATGGAAACTCAAAACTGATTTCTTTGCACGATAACAGAGTTATAAGGCCATAAATCATGACAGAAAAACAAAAAAAAAGTCTTTACTCAGTTGTGCTGACAAGTGTAGATTTTTATTTTATTTTTTCACAGATTCTGGTTAAATAAACAGCAGATTTTTGGCATTTTGAGAAGATGACAAGTAGAATTGTTTTTATTAAATGTCACGGTTTAAAGGTTACATTTGGTTCACATTCTTGGCAGAATAGTAAATCACAGATGAGTGGTTCAAGGACTGTCAGAAAGTTTAAAATCATGCAGTTGTTTCCATTTTTACACTCTGATAAATGGTGTAACTTTGCCATTTTTTTTTAAACAGACATGTCTTTTAAACCTGCCAGTAGAATTGGAGGTTCAGAGGGTTAATACTACGATTATTTTAATCACATCTCAATCCCCTTATCTCTGGTTGACTTCACCTGGGCATTGAGTTGTTGTTGTTGTGCATGCGTGCCTGTGTTACCAACAGCAATGTCAAAGGTAATATTGGTAATCATGAAATGTCGCCACACTACTACTCTGAGTACACTGCTTTTTTCACTATTACCATCCTGACTTGGTATTATAGTTATTTTAAGCTGCTGCTCGGTATAATACGCATGCATTGTAGCTGATAACAGCTTAGAAAATGAATTTACTAACTTGTGCATGGTGTTAAAGTTTTTTATCATGCAAGATTTTTATCAAAACAAGACAGAGAAACACATTATTGAACCCTGTAATCAAATATTTTGAATTAAATGACACGTTTTGCAGGTTCAGACCTGCTGAGAGTTACATAAACCATAGTGGAAAAGAGAGAAAGGATTCGAGCAATCGTTGGCCTTTTTTTGTCTTTCCCCGGTCTGATGTAAGTCACGAAAATCCATTTTTTTTATTTTCGTGAACGGTTCCACACTGCAGCATTCGCCCCCCCTACACAATGTCCCACACAGCATGAAACGCCTCACCTGCAGCAATCCACTGTGGCTTCTCAACAAAGCCTCACGTGGTTCCGTGCTCCATTTAGAAGTTCGCCCTGTCGCCCAGCCCCAGAATGGAGCAGAGGAGGAAGAAAAGACTCTGCCGTGTTGTACATGACCGCTGACAGAAGGACTGAGGGAGACAGAGTGGGGAGGGACAGCAATGATTAATGTGGAGGCTGTGTGGACCCAAGAATATCTTCCCACTGCCCTCCATCTTAGCTAATGTGACCTGCCATATGGGTCACTCATTACAGTGTGTGTGTGCGTGTGATATGTTAGTATGGACAGACTATGGCTTTAGGTTGTATCACTCTCTTTTTTTCCCTTTATATAATTTCTTCTGGCTGTTTACAGAGCTATAAACAACAAATATTATGTCTTTTCAACAGATGCACTCTACTACCACATTGACAGCATTGCAATTCTGTAGAACACATCAATATTACGCTCTGACTCTGTTCATTTGACTTGTTTCTGGAATGTAATCACAGTCCAGTCCATGTGAATCAAATGTGACTTCCAATACAAAAGAGCCTGTGTTAATATTTTAGGATTATAATACTAGTGGATTGTAAATTGACTTTTTCACATGCTAATGTAATTCAATTTCCTTTTCCCTCTGTTTCTCATCACCACCATTCATTTCTTTCCTTTTCTCATTCACTGATTTCTCCATAATCCCCTCCCCTTCCCCTCCTCTTCCCACCCCGTCTCTCTTACTTCTCATCCCCCTCCGCAATGCTGTTGCTCATCCTTTGCTCCTTTCTCTCTCAGGTACATGATGAACGTGACATGGGATGGCAGAGACTTGTCGTTCACTGAGGACGGCTACCAGGAAAACCCAAAGCTGGTGGTCATTGTTCTCAACAAGGAGAGAGAGTGGGAGAAGGTAGGGTCTATGTCGGATGTGTGTGTCTGGGTTTGTGTCTTTTTAAATATACAAAATATTTAGAAAAAGATGTTTTTTTAGGGAACATCTGCTTAACTTAAATCTAATTTAAAAGGGTCATCTTTACCAGTTGTCATATAACATTCAGAGAAATAAAAATAAACCCTTGAGTTTTACATAGGATTTTGTTGCTATCTAGCTAGACGTTTCCTAAAGGTATGAAAATATATGAGATTCTGAACGTTAAACTAGCATTAATATAGCAACTGTCGACAACAATCTGCTATGTAAAGATGTAGTGGAATAACCAGCTAAAAACAAAGTCACGCTAACTCTGTGTTTCTCTGTTCTAGCGACCGATTTGACTGTGCATGCTAGTTAGTGCATGTTATGTGCATTTGAGTCCCTCCCTTTGAAACCGTTGGCACTCTGTGCGTTTATGAAGTGATGAGAATGACCTTTCACATCACTTTGTAAAAAAGTGCAGCCCAGAGCAATCAACCATTTCCTCCACAAAAAGGTGTATATATTTGATTTACCTGATTTATGTGCACTCGTTTCCTTCCAGTTCAGTGTGAGTCTCTTCCGCTTTTCCTTTGCACTGCTTGTCTTTCCTAATCCAGTCCTTGCGCATCTGTTTCTACACAAACACAAACTCATGGACTGAAGTGGACCCGTGTATAGAAGCAGACAAACAGTTACTGGAGTGGAATAGACACAAGCAGAGCGAACCGAGATGGATGGATAATGCGATAACTCATTACAGCCAGACAGTGTATTTTATAATAGTTTATTTCTTGTGGCTTGATGTTTTTGTTGTTGTTGTTGGCTTTTGCGCACACAACCTTTCTGGTTGTTAAAAGAGGCGTTAGGTGAGGTTGGTTTAAGGGAATTTGGCCTCAGTATTTTTAGTCTAGTTCCAGCCCTTAGGGTTGCACTACAACGGAGATTAGTGGGTGGTTAGCAAGGTATGTTGAGCCTAAAGTCAGAGTTTTCCATGCCACAAAGGTGCCTCTCTTTTAAACTGGCTAGATCACCACAGAGGAAGAGGTTCTGTTCAGAATTCTGGATATAAATCGACTGTAAGAAGCGTCTCTTTCACTAATTCGTTTCCTGATTCTGAGGGAAGACATTATATATGCAAATCTGTAGAGCTGTATGTTACTAATGCCAGTGAATGAAGCCATGCAGTCCTAATGAGCTGTTTTACACAGCTGGTACTGCAAATTGATTAGTCTATTGTATTTTTTTACAGAGCATATCAATAAAAATAATTTAACTTTGACTTGACCAAAAGCTAAAGTGATATCCTTTATTATAGGACAGTGTCAGACCTAAATATGCTTCTTCAATATCATATTTGAATGAATGAAGTTTAAATTTTGGAAGCTCTAATGTGCAGCTGTCATGTTGGAGATAAGCAGGAGATATATTGATCGCTAAAATAAATATATTTAACATGTGATGAACAGTTTCCTCCCAGAATTCCACTATAGCATCATTTGCACTAGTTGACTGAAGGACGCAGCAGCCCATTGGTCCATTTTGTGCAGAAAAAAGTCACATTACAAGATAAACACCCCGTTTTATGTGAACCTGGACAGAGCTTGGTTGAAGAAAATAAATTTTATGACCCTTGCTGTGATAGCAATAATCACTGATTGGGGTTTTAGGTTTTGTCAAGCCGGATTAGACAAAGAAAGCCAGACTATGTTAAACTGTCTTCATGGTTTGACTAACCTCTGGTGTTCCTGTTCTGTGTTGCTTTTTCATGGCAGTTTTCTTTTGCATAGCTTCACACAGCAAAGCTAAACAATGTGGACCCACCAAGAATATCACTATTTTTAGAAACTAAACTCAAAATGAACAAAAAAGACGCTGAAGTAGCACTCGCAATCTTTCATCGACATGTCACCAGTGGGAAATGCAGTGCAAAACCAAAAGTGGCAATAGGCGCTAAACACAGTATTGAAAATGCTACCTCTGTCTCATCATACGGCACTTAGTTGATCAATGAGCTCAATTACCAACAAGCTTATGGATTTCTTTAACTGGTTAATGCGAGGAACCTTCTGTAAAGAATGGCCACTGGAAGCGCCTGAGCATTCCTGCCGTTTTAATGGACTTTAAATGGCAGCCATGTATCTTTATACCTACATCTGGCTGCCTCGTGCTTCCGTCAATGCCTCATATTTAATGCCCCGATAGCTCATACTTCAGAGTGGGTGAGGCTGAAAGGACAAGTTTGAGAGAAAGATGGGAAAAGATTGGAAAAGGGAGAGGTGTGGCTGGAGGAAAGATTTGGATAGGTGAGAAAGGGAGGATTTTATATCATCACCGTCCTTTCCTTTCCTGTTTGGCATTGGTTCCCTTTACTTTCTCCTGCATGCGGTTCCTCCTTCCCTCCCCTTCCTTCTCTCAGCCTGATAATCTGTGCACTCTGCTGTTGTGGTCTCTGATAGCACCTCAAACCACAGTTAATCAAAACCTGAGACCTCTGTTATTGGGGTGGCAAGGGGTCATTGCTCTTATGTGTGTGCGTGCGCATGTTTACCCTCCAACAGCGGTTATCGACAGAAGAAGCGCCGTTCTGGAGACTTGTGCTGCAACTGGTGCGGTTGCTATTCAGGTCACATCCGTGCGTGTGCGTGTTACAGTACGCAGTTTAGTTTGCCGCAATCCTCACAGTCTCCACCCAATCTTTTAGACCGGCTTTTTCATATTTCATACTGACACACACACACACACACTCTCTTGCACAAGACCCTTTGTTGGTGTGCTGGGGAGAGGTAGAGTGTGCCGTTGTAAACAGAGCGCCTGTGAAATTGATCAGTACAACTTCACTGTGGTGCAGAGAGGAGAGACTGAAAGCGAGAGAGACACAGAGACCCAAAGTGGAAACATAATTGGGAGCTTCTCTCTCTCTCTCTCTCTCTCTCTGTCTCTCTCTCTCGCTGTTTCTTTGGTGCTGCTGTCCCACCCATGCGCCACAAATCAGCCGCACACCGAGAGAAAGAGAGAGAGAGAGCCTTCCATGATGATCAAGAGATAAAAATTCAGTAACTGCACTAAAATATGGATATGCACTAAAAATATAAAAAGTGTCCCCCCCAGGGGGCTCAGGAGGTAGAGACAGGGAGAGGAGAGCAGTATGGAGCTGATGCCGAGACGGGCGGGCGATGGAGACAGATGGGCCGAGATATCGAGAGCAAATGAGCAAGAGAAGAGGAGACACAAAGAGATCGAGGAGAACCTGGTAAAAAAAAAAAATAAATAAAATGTGGAGGAAGAGAGAGGTGGAACTGAGCCACCAGCACGTGAAGGTTTAGGTTTCCAAAGCATCAACACCTGCTCTCCTCTTCAGCACACACATACTGTTGGTTATATAGTAGATCAGTCTAAAAATTGCTGCACCTGTGTGGTTGGATGCTGCCTGGATATTTATTAATGGTTATGCAGTTGTCTATGAATAACTGTTTAATTCAAGGGAAGCTCAGTTTGCAGCGAGTCATGTGGGTCTATTTGACTAAATGATGAGTCTGGGACCTGTGCGGGGATTTATGCAAAGTTAGACTTTTATCTGGGTAATATGTGCTGGAACAACTGCACAGATACAGTAGCAAAAAATAGAATAGAAGCAGGAGTGACATACTTAGACACTTGCCATACATGGATGTGTAGAAACAAAGATGGTGCATGATGTGCTTCACAGGTTCTGCACATCTACACTGACTATATCCCTCTATATCTGTTTTATATACCCATGTTTTGCTTATTTACTCACCTAAAACAGGAATAAGTGTCTATCTCTCTTATTTTAAAGAGATATCTTACATTTTATCAAGTAAATATGGACCAGTATATGTAGCACTAACTCAGTTTTGATGCTTCAAATTGCTGATGTCAAGACTGACTGCTTTTCGTTACACTTTAGTTCATGTAAAAAGGATTTTATGTCCTAATTACATTTTTTTTTATGGGAACAGAAATAAAACATTCACCACACATTAGTCAATATGATATGCTGTTACGACCCATAAAAGGAATCCAACATATTTAATGAAAGGACACAGGAAATCAATAAGGGATCAAACATATGTTTTTATTGTTAAAGTTTTAAACTGCTTCTTCGTTCTGTTCAGGGAGAGATTTCGTTAGAGGATGGGTTAAAGGTTATTAACCTGAACAGAAAACAAGGATCCCCTACCACCCGTGCCCAAAAACAAAAGAAAACCCAGAGTAACAAACGAAAGGTGGCCCAGGAGCGCCAGCCAAACTCAGCAAAAGGTCGCGGTCCCCGTCCAACTGCTATGCAGTTGTAGGAGCGGTTCCCACGGCCAACCTAAGGAAAAGCCCCGATCTTAAACCCAGACCAAAAGAAATACGAAAACAGGACTACTGGACACCCCTGGGCAAACAAAGTACACTATGAAAATGGAACAAAAGGCTAACCGGCTACCATGGCGTGGCCAGCGCCATGTAGACCAAAACTCCTCAGAGCGAGGAGCGCCGTGGTGTGTGACGCTCCAGGCGAGGCTGCAGTGAGGAGGAGAGAGAGAGCGCGCCCGGCCTTAGCCCAGCCTCTTTAAAGGGCCGCGCGCTCATCAATGAAATACAAAAGTAACAAAACTTCTTAATTACTTAACACAAAAGTGTCAAGGAAAAACTGTCCCAACAGATGAGAAAGAATATTTATTATAAAAAAAACACTAAAGGGAAAACCAGACAAAAAAGGTAAAGTGCACAATATTATGTGCCCCAAGCACATAACATATGCCTAAACTTAACCACAAGCTAGGTTGATGCTAGTTGTATCCATCGAAAATGAATATTCCCACATAATAACCACACGTTAGTCACATTTTTAAATGTTGCATTGTTTAAAACATTAGAAATATAAAATATTAACCACTTTAAATGATTGTCTGTTCATCACATTCAGTGAAATGAATGGTGCATTATCAGAGCTGAGTGGATTCTGCGGGAGGTGGTTCTGGCCTACAACGCATACTAAAGTGGGTTGCGAGATCCTCCAGTCAGGTGTCCTCTGTATCTCTCTTTTAGCATTACATCAGCCCATGTTTACCAGGAGACACACAAACCTTGCAGCTATGCAGAGAAGACTTTGGTAAAGTTTTGCAAAGTTCTGCAAAAATATTTGCACCTATGCAGATATCTTCACTTTGTTTTCACTTTTTGTATGATCAAAACTCACATTTAACCTCATGTTTGGTTAAATATCATGCCTCCATGACTTATTAAAACCCAAAACACTTTAATTGTGCTACAGTATAACTTCACCAACTGAATGAGAGAAGTGTATTTACCGATCAGAACCAGGATGTTATGTTTTATTCCTGCTGAGTACATGGAGTGTGTAAATTGCTTCAGGAACTGCTGCGGTGTTAGCAGCCAGTTCACGAAATAATTATTACAGACAGCATGGGATTTGTGCTTGGAGAATCACAATATGGAGAGCAGACGCACACAAAAGCCCATGTGCATACACCCACACACACACACACACACACACGTGCATTTTCGATCCAGGCGTCACTATTCTCTGAATCTTAATAAAAAGAGCTTCGCTTTAAGGAAATACGTCTAAATCAATGGCTGCAGTTTTCTCTCGCTCTTGCACTCTGTCATCCTCCTTCTCCCTGCCCTCGTTTCTCACACACAAACATTGGCAGTGCACGTGCACCCTGACACATGCAAGTAGACACAACACACACACACATTTGCAGACACATTCAAAGCGAGTGCAGGGTGCAGGAGAGGGAGAGCAGAATCCATTTTCCCGACATAATTTTGTCTGACAGGACTGACAGATACTGTTTTATGACTGAATGGGTTTCTCCACGCTATTAGGAACTCATTCTCCCATAATGCAACTTGCCACAACGATAACTCTCCCAGCGAAACCGGCACAGAGAATGTGCTCAGTGCAGGAGCCCTGACCCTTGTTTTTCTTTCATTCTTTTATGATGCTCTCTCACTTATTCAGCCAGGTTCTGGTTGACTGTAGCACTTGAGTGTGTGTAAATGTGTGTAGGTCAAACAGAGAACGAGAGAGAAAAAGTGCGAGAGAGACAGCGTGAGATAGATAAAACAGAGAGAGAGACATGCGGGTACAAAAGAGCAAAACCTTTCAAAGCAAAGATAAAGAAAGATGACGGGGGGATAGAGAGAACAACAAAGGAGGGTTTTGAGATGATAACAGAGAGCAGTAGATGGAGCAAAACTGGAGATTATGAGGAAGAAAAAAACTGAGAAGATGCAGAGAAACGCAGCTCTTCTGGGGCCGAGCGTCATCTCATCACCAAGTGGCTCTAAATCTGTCGCAGGGTGATGATGCGATAGGATTCACACCATTGTTTGTTACGATGCAGTAATCCCACAGGCCCTATCATCATAACCTCCCACTGGCCTCGTTGTCACATGTCATGAACACACACACACATACACACACACACACACATACGCACCGCTTTCTATGCATTCTATATGTGTAATATCTGGTATTACATCCGTGAAGATTCAGCATTCTGCTGCTCGACCAGTCGATAAAGAGAATCCTCCCTCCTCTCCGGGCATTAATTTATAACCCCTCTTTCTTTAATTAGAGAGAAGCCGAGACTGGGAGGAAGAGCGAAGAGGAGAGCAGCAGGACAGGAAATCAGAAGAGTTGCTGAAGTCAGCTTCTTTCCCTCCTCCTCCTCCTCCTTCTTTTTCCTCTCATTTTGTCAACCATCTTCTGAGGAGAACATTTATCTTTCCTCTGACTTTATTGACTCATCCAGAACCACTACTCAAAAGCTTATATCAGAGACTGATGGGATCAAACAGGCTTCAGGTCCGTGTCTCTTCAGGTTTATCATCAGTGCTGTTAAGAGTGATATTTAAAGGATCGGCGCTCAAAGCGACCAATGTGTTTTACGCCAAGCGCTGTTCTTCCAACACAGTTCTTTTCTCTCACCTTAGGGGTCATGTAGTTAAAACCCCATCAGTGCATGCACATAGCTGGAAACTGATGTTTTAGCAACTTACAAAGGCTACAAATCTTTTGTTTCAGAGACACAAGTCTTATCTTGCTCATTATGCACAAATCCCCCCTCATTTTTACATTAACAATCCCATTTCCTACTGTCCCTACCCCTTTAATACACACACACACACACACACACACACACACACACACATACATGCATGTGTGCCGGTACATGCACTCACTCACTTGTGAAATGCAAAACAGCTGGGCTAAGACAGATAGACAAATGTGGCCATTCCCTGGAGAACGCAGGTGACACACAAGGAACTGCACACATGCCACCTCAGCGTACCGTCCTGCCTCGCTCTCCTCAACACCGATGCCTCCACACACACACACACACATGAGCGTGCGCTCGGTTTGAGCGATGTAGCCGACAGCAGAGTGAGCTGTTGACAGTGGTGCCGACTAAGAGCGGAGAAGAGACTCTAATCCCTGTCAGAGGATAGAAAACCACTCAAAGCAAAACAATTAAAATGCTAATTTCACTTCCTCCTCTCTGCTCGCCTGTTAATGACTTAGCCAAGCATGCAGGCAACAACGCGTGCGCGTGCGTGTGCATGTGTGCTTATGTATGTGTGTGTGGGCAACAACCAGTGTCTCATGACTGCAGGGTCAAAGAAGTGACAGCTTAGCATTGCTATATTATGCGTATTATGCGTGCAAATGTGCCAAGCGTGTACTTTGTTTTAATATTTTATTCGCACACAGAAAGCAAACAAAACAAAATGTATCTCAAAGGTAGAGTCAGCGATTATAATCCAGCGGCGCTTTCCGACTTGCTTTCCTTTCCTTGAATCTGATGGCATCTAAACGTGTTGGATGCATGCCTGAATGAGCTTCCTGGGCTATCTTCTGTGTAAGTCGTGCTACCAGATTGGACCTTTTTATGCGTCACTTTCACCACGGAACAAATTTGAACTGCGTGCCATTGCATTTAAAGGACAGGCGTGCACACATGACAAAAGCAAAGCCATCTGGGAAATGCTTTTTGCAACACATCAGCACCGATATTGTTCAAAAGACACAGTTTGTGTGCCAAAGTTCCAAAACACCCTTGCCACTCCCTTGGTCCTGCAACTGTTCACCTATTGCACACTGAAAAATAAAATACTTCTGTGAGGACAAACTGTAAAACCTTAACATGGGCTTAAATTGAGTTTGTTGCTTCCAGCTGGTTGTAGGAGTCTTTCCTCTGGCATTATTACATGCATTCAACAGCAGACAGCAGCAGAATCCATGTATGCATCTACAAAATGGGAATATTCCACACATTTATACATGAGGTAATACCTTATAGTTATCATTTTTTCTCAACATGAGGACAGAATCGCCTAAGCTCTAACAGAAAGTCACGCTGTTTGCTTTTCTTCACAACAGACTAGTGAGCTATCAGTTAATAAGCTGCAGTTAGGCCTTTGTTACACAGAGGATTTAGATGTAGTCTTTTGTGCATTAGTCCCTAGTTATGCATAATGTCTGAATGAAACTGTAAGCAGCATTAACATATAAATGGCTTATGTCTCGGCAACGTTAGGCTTCCCATGTCTGAGAAGGTCTCATTGCACCTGTTGTCAGATCTAGTGTCTCTTCACAGTCATCTATAGTCACTGTCCATTCTGCGTGCTCCGAAAACAATCAGGTGTTCATGCACAGCTCTGCCTCTGTAAATGGTGCACAAACAAAGTGGCCCGGATCGATCCACGCGACATTACTCCAGCGTGCCCTGTGCTCGTTCAAGCTCGTGCACATTCATGCTTGTGCACGGGACTGGGAGACAGGAGAGGCAGCGGGAGCGAGAGGGACGTCTAAATATGCCAACAAGCTGAATATCAACTATAACTTGCACGATCCACCTTTGACCTCCCCCCCCATTTGTTCCTGGTTGAGAAACCCAGTGGCGAATTTTCACACCTCTGTCCACGTGTGTCTTGTTGAGAGTGTGTATGTGTGTGTGTGTGTGTGCGTGCGCGATCCACAAAGATGCCTGGCTGTAGAGTCAGACTCTCCACTCGGCTGAATATGAGGGCGAGGAAAGAGGGAGACGGAGGAGAAAAAAACGACTTCTGAAATGGAGGGAAGGAGTCAGAGCGAGGTTTTGCCATTTTCTGGCTCCGGTATTATTAATTATTGAAAGTCAAGCAAAGCCTTGGTGCCTGTTGCTGTTTCTGTCTCTGCCTTCCCTGTCTGACACAAACATGTATGAATACCACACACACACACACACACACACACACAGATATATATTTACAGACAGATGTGGGCGGGTGAAGAGCATCCATAGGGGAATCTGTGACATCACTGCTCTGAAAACTTTCTGAATTATTAACAGGGTCACAGTGCTATCATACTATCTTATTCCCTCTCATATATGTATTTGCATTTATAGCAATATGTGTGCTTTTTGACATGCATCTCTACACACGATGGCTTTATTCTGTTATTCTGTAGCATTCATATTGGCATTTCCTGTGGCCTGTGAGTAACATACAGTAACATATATATTTCTATGATAAAACAAGTGTCTTCATTTCTGATCTGATCTGTTTCACATCTGTTTTGAGTTATAACTAAACAGAATGCAGCAGATAGGACACTGAACATGTTTCCTTTGCCGTGTTATTATTATCAATTTTCCCATCCCCCACTTCATATCTGCAGATTAGCTCAGTGGTTTAAGCGACTGCCTTGCAAATGTGAGGTCGTAGGTCTGAACCCGACAACAGCGAGCCCATTAAAGCACCCTTGACTCCCAACCTCCGCGCTAATTGCGAAACACTTTATGGAATCCGTTCCGGCCCCACTGTAGATCTGTCAAGTGTTTTATTTTTAGCAACCTCCTTACCAGTAACTTATTCATCATTTCTCCTCCTCCCCCTTCACTGCCAGATGGGCAAACTGGACAACCGCAGCCTGACACTGAAGTACCCAGTGTGGCCGCGCTTCAACTCCTTCGGTGACGCCGAGCTGGACGACAACCACCTGTCCATCGTCACTCTGGAGGAGAAACCTTTTGTCATCGTTGAGGACGTGGAAAGGCTCACTGGGACCTGCATGAGGAACTCCGTGCCCTGTAGGAAGCATATCAAAGAGTAAGTCTGATCACTTGCTGTAATAAAAAATTCGGAGACAAGCTTGTTTAAATGCCGCTTTCCCAGCATCAAAACCAGAGAAGATGCTCAGATAGATGGATTATATGTGTGGTCTGTGATAATTGAAGTTTACCTAAAAACAGTCAACGGTTACAGCTCTAAGGGGCTGTTAGCTAAAAGATATTTAATACACTGATGTGGAGTAAGTAGTTAAAACTGGGGTGTGCAGAAATCTGGTAAAGCTGCCAGAATTCTAAAATACAGCCTGCTCCCTTTCCTACACAGTTAATTGCATGCGCTTCAATAGTGCCAGAATAATCACGTTAAAAGTCAGCATCTACTTTTGGCTTCATGCAGGATTCAAATCCAGCTCTTCTGAGAGAAAGTCTAACCCATGCACGCCCACGCCCTACTCTCACCTCTGAGTTTATTGCTCTCCAAACCTTGATTATACTCCCTCGCAGACGAGCACATGGACAGCTGTGGACACCACGGACGTGTCGTTCTTGTTTCTTGTCCTCTTAGAGTTTCTTGGTAGAATTCCATTACATACATGCACAGTAGGTCCGCAGTCATATATTCCATGCATGAACATGACTGCAGAACTGTCAACATGGACACAAACCTTGGGCCACACACTTGCAGACTTGGGCGGATGGTGAAATTTACGTCACATGGACCCTCGTGCACTTGCAGATGCAGCAAGTACAGCCCTGGCCTTATACTCTCTGTGTGAAAAGGCCTGTGATTAATTGAAGTCTCCCATCATGGGCCAAGAGAAGGTGCAAAAGTGTAATTCTTCTCACACCATTTGAATTACAATATGCTGAAAGGGTATGATGGAACTGTAGCCGAATGATGCCAAAAAAAATTCCTGCCTACCAAAGCTTTAGTGTGATAAGGAAAACCTTATAATCTCTGCAGGTACACATGATGGTTAACTAAGTACAGCGACCCTGAGTGAAATATGCTGCAGTCTCAGTGGGATACCTTTGTATGTATAAGAAGGGGGAGCTAAGCATGACATTACATAAAGCTTCATTTCACATCAGTGTATTTGATAATCAGGTGATAAAAATGACAGCACGTATTTTCCATTTCCTTCAGCACTGTTGCGGTGTTCCTCTGCTCTCTGCCTCCTTCTCTGCTCTCTCTCTCTCTCATGAGCGTGGAAAGAGGTGCAGTGTGCGATCTATGCTGCAGCCTCTTTCCTCCCCCTGAAAATGGAGGCGACTGCTGAACTCAGCAATTTACTTCCTTCCTTACCAATTTTCTCTCTAACGCCCAAATACCTCTAGCCTCTTGCTATATTATGTTCCTGAACTTCACATCCAGTGTGTGTGTGTATGCATGCACGTGTGTGTGTGTGTGTGTGTGTGTGTACATCACTGAGTGGTTTGAGTGCTGCTGAATCAAAGCATGTAATTGGTTTGCAGATAATTTAATAATATTTCTCCTCAGTGGAACACACACATTCATGGACGCAGAGTGAGATTGGCATTTCTGCTACACACTTTGTGCCACTCTTTCACTGCCTACATGTACTGTATGTATACAAAGTCTGCAACTACTACACACACACATATACACACACACTTTGCCACAAATGCACAACCCACAAACAGAGCTGATTAGGCAGTAATAAGGTCTCAGGGAAGAGGCTGACAGAGATTTTCATCCAGAATCACTGTGAAGTAGGGCGAAGGATAAAGCATCTCCAAGGAGGAACACAAACACACATTCACATGCTCGTATAAACTCTCCGTTGCCACATGTCCACTCACTCACAGGCCAGTGCGTTCGGCTCCATCCCTCCCTCCCACAGCGCAATTCCCACTCAAGCATCCGTAGTGTCCATTTGGAGAAGGAGGGATGGATGGAGGGGAACGGAGGAGAGCGTGGTGGAGGGGTCGGATCGGGGTTGGAAGAGTATCCATGCATGCAGAACCAGAAATTCACTCATCCAGGCTGGGCCTAAGAACAAGCCATACTCGCGCTAACGCACACAACCGTGCACAGACGCACACTGCCCTCCCTGGAGGCCCCTCAGGCCCTGTAGTGTTTCTATATCAAGTTGGCCTGGCAACTTCACAAACAGCCTCCATAACATCACATGCTCCCGCTGCCTGAACTGTACCATGACCTGGCTAAATGGGTACACTGTGTTCACGAATGCAGCTCTTCAAGTTCTGGCCTATATGCTCACTCTGTCAGTGCCCCGCCAGCTGAACCTGCCAGAAATTTGACTTGGCTGTCCTTGTTTCTGTTATTATTATTCTATTTCTTGTACGAATATAGTCTAAACTTGCAACTTAGAAATTACTGATGCTTCTTCTTACCTTTTTTCTCTGTATAGAAAAGTTGTGATCAGGACTAATGCAAGTTATTAAATGCCTACACATACAGGATGAAGTCCATTCATCTGCATTTCCTCCTACTGCATGTATTGTCAATGCTGTCATAATTGCTGTGCTTTTGTTTACTTAATTTGTAACAAAAAAAATGTTAAATTGCATTGGACAAAACAGCAAATAGAATTTCAAAAACCTTTAATTTGAGAAGGAGACAAAGCCAGTACCACTTCCTGGTAGTGAGTCATACTGATTTTGTTGGGACATCCTGTTAATTTAGGTGCTTTTAAATGCAATTTAGCTTCTTTATTTCATTTTCAATTAGTTCAGCAGCCGCTATTGTTAATCGCTTGTTATATCTGTCTAAAAGTCATCCTGGGTGACTGAGCAAAGTTTCACTAAAAAGTCAACTGCTGACACAACACTGCCTGCTTTCTCAAATAAATCTTTTCCTTTCTTGTGTGAACCTATTAGACCATAAAAAGTAAATTCCTTTCCAGTTCACAGACAGGAAATAATTCCACTTGGGGAGACATTTGTTTGACAGATCGATGGCGACTAGTGAGGGTAACACTTGGGGCAAAAAACTGGCTAATGTTTATCCAGCGCCACGGAATCGCTCTGAAGTGACAGAGTTTCCTCTCTGAAGGTAACTGCAGAGTCACAGCCTCCATTTCTCTTTTTTTCCCCTCGCTCTCTGTCAACTTTGTGCCCAGGTTGTTGTTAAACTAAAGGACGAGGTTATCGTCTTCTAATTAGCACACATCTAAAAGTTAAATGAGATTCCCAGGTGGCTGAAAGTCGACGTGCGCTCTTGTGTGTGTGCGTGTTTGAACACTGTCTGAACTCCGCTGCTCTCCAATTCATATACACAGATGGTACAAGGCTTGCAGATGCAGTGCCGTCAAAAAACCTCCGTCTCAAGAGAGACAGAGGGAGAAGGAGAGAAGAAGCATGTTTTTTTTCCACAGTCCTCTGTCATTCCTGAATAGAATGACCTCGAGTTAAAGGTGAAAAAGTCTCAGAGTGATATTTGTTCACTGGTGTGGTTGTATAAATTTAACAAGTAGGATGGAAAGAGAAGCAAACTGAGGCACATCTTAACACGGAAAAGGTTTGCAAAGGTGTATATATTTAAAAAGTGGATTCACATGTTCAGTCTGTGTAGCCTGCTCATGTTCTTTCACTTCCTGTCCAGATTCGGCGTCTGACAGCGACACAGGTTATTGTAATCGCTGTTCACAGTTCTCATGTCTAATGATCCGTGTGTTTTTTTGTGTTTTTGCAGCAACACAACAGAGGCTGGTGGTACGTATATCAAGAAGTGCTGCAAAGGATTCTGCATCGACATTCTGAAAAAGATCGCCAAGTATGTGAAGTTCACCTATGACCTGTACCTGGTAACCAATGGCAAGCATGGCAAGAAGATTAACAACGTCTGGAATGGGATGGTGGGAGAGGTGAGAGAAACCTGTTTGCATATACACCGATCAGCCACAACATTATGACCACTGACAGGTGAAGTGCATAACATTGATCATATTGGTGCTCTGTGGTGTTCTGCTGGAAAACCTTGGATTTTAACATCCGTGTTGATCAGACTTAGACACCCACATAAACATTGTCCCACAACAAGCACACTCCCTCATGCAAATGGAAATCGCAAATGTCACGGGTCTACCCCCCAAAAGGAAAATGCACCCCACCACATGGACACAACATCAACCAATCAGGAACATGTTGAGGAACATGACAATGGCCCAACATGTTGATTTGACCTCCAAACTTCCAACACCCCATTCTGATCAAGCATCAACAGGATGCAGTGGAAAAAGTTGGATTAAGAGAGGCCCCACTGCACAAGCCAGAGTACCCAAAGGATCCACTGCCAATGTCCTGGTTCCAGACCCCATAGGACACCCTGAGAGGTCCTCTTGTGGTTCAGAGCATTTTTGAGCACATAAGTGGGACCAACACAATATTAGGTGGTCATAATGTTACGCCTGATTGGTCTGTGTATGTGTGTGTTTGTGTTGTTGTGATTCAGCTGACTCTGAACCAGTGATTAGTCAATAAAGACCCCTGCAGTCAGAAATTAGCTCGATATCAGATGGCACATCGCAGAATCCATACATGACGCATACTGTAAGCGCTGCTCTTCACTTAAAATGATGCTGCTTGTTGACTGTTGAGCTTGTCGTCAAAGGGAGACATAGCTCAAACTGGATTATGGACGTCATGTAGCAGTTTTCTCTCTGTATATGTGTGCTTGGTGATGAGGAATTGAATATTACATTGACTTTTGAACCCTTTTAAATAGCACAATAAGCAGCGTGTTAGCACTTTAGAAAGATGTGACGAATCATGCCTAGTATTGATCGGTCTTGAAATAAGCTCCGCAAGCTGAGCTGAGAGGAAATTAGAAATGTTTGTATGACAAAATATTCCTCTTCCTTGTGTTCCAAAGGAAGCTTAAGTGTTGACTTTGCAAAACTTTCACAGACAGGGGGATAAAAAACAACAACAAAAAAAGCCCCTTTGCAGCTAGGAGGCTTTGGCACCGACCGTAAATGCTGCGAAAGTAAACAAATCTTAGCGACTCCTGCAGAAAACTCCTTAGCATATCTTTAATTAGCAGCTTCAACTTGAAGGTAAAGTTGCAGAGTTCATTTAGAGACTGTAAACTTTATAGGTGTCTATATATTTTTATGGCAGGCTTCATTCACTCAAGTTCAGGTTCAGCTGGCATTCGTCTTATTTAGCGGAGGCTCCTGCTTGCATATTGATTATATTGATTGAGATTCAGTCTGAGATTAAAACTTTATCGGTGCGACGTCAGTAAAATTTATAGTCTTGTGCATATATTTGGCAGGTATTTGCATTTATTTGGTTTGCAGATTTTTGCAGATTTATCAAGAAAAATGATCATTTTAAGTTGATTGTTTGTTGTGCTTGACTTTCAATGGTGAGAAAACCAGTGGCTGCCACTACAATTGATTATTATAGTCTAAGTTTTCCTCTTCTTCTTTATCCATCTCAATCATCCCTCCTCATCCCTCCTCCCTCATCCATCCCTGTTCCTCCTCCACCACTCCTGCTATACAGGTGGTCTATAAGAAAGCCGTCATGGCCGTCGGATCTCTGACGATCAATGAGGAGCGTTCTGAGGTCATCGATTTCTCCGTCCCGTTCGTGGAAACTGGGATCAGCGTCATGGTCTCTCGTAGCAATGGAACCGTCTCCCCGTCAGCCTTCTTAGGTAACTGTCACCCGCTAACTGTTGCTGTGCCGCTGTTGGACTCGGGAGAGAGCGAGAAGAAGATCTGTCTTGTTTGCTTTTCCAGCTGGTGCGAGTGCAGAACGGTATTTGTTTTGCGTGCGCGCCTGTGTTCCCTGAGATACAGAGCTGACAACATAATTCAGTTCTGTTGCACAGCTGTCAATACTTGCTCTTTCATCTGAGGGATTTAGCTCAACTCCTGCTTCCTGCCACACTGGCTCTCACTTACCTGAGAGGGACTTAACCACAGGATTTTAACCTGAGAGACCATGGATATCCCTGTTATGGCTGCTCAGTCACGTTCATTTGATGCCGAGTGCTTCACTGTGACACCCGAGTTCCTGCGCACAATGTATGATGCTACAGACACAAATTGAGGCATAAACACACCGAGATATTATATGAAATAGAGGAGAAAATAACACAAGACATGCCAGCACACAAAGGCACAAAGACACACAGGCAGGTACACATGGTGACATGTATGCAGCACGCAGTTAGTCCTGTGAAAGTGGCAATTATAAGGGCTTAGCAGGAAAACCCCGTAATGGCCGCTTGCCAGCACACACACACATACTTCATTTTCGCACACACACACACCACAGTGTGAGGCCGTGTGCCAGCAGTGCTCTCCCATACATTAGAGCAGAGTTTAATCTCTGCGGTAGTGTTGTGAGCTCAGAGGGAGGACAGGAGTGCTGACACCAGGGGTTCCTATACTGTACCCCTCAAGTAGGAGGTGTGGCGGTGTATATGCAAGTGTGTGTTTCTGTAGGGACTGGCTATGCACAGTGGTGTGTGCATATATGGCATTGATTTGGTCCTTCTGTCCTTTAGCTAACCGAACGCTGTCTTCTTTATTCTTTTTCTTTTTCAGAGCCATTCAGTGCATCAGTGTGGGTGATGATGTTTGTGATGCTCCTACTGGTGACTGCAATGGCTGTTTTCATGTTTGAGTACATCAGTCCTCTTGGCTTTAACCGCAACCTGGCACAGGGAAAAGGTGAGCAGATTCAGAAAACTTCATTTAGCAAGCAGCACTCCATCTTCCTTGTACAAAATCGTAAACGTGATCCTCTTTCTAATCATTTCTCCCATCCGTCTTTCCCCTCTGTCCTCTCTCAGACCCCCACGGCCCTTCCTTCACTATGGGCAAAGCCGTCTGGCTGCTGTGGGGTCTGGTGTTCAACAACTCTGTGCCTGTGCAGAATCCGAAAGGAACCACCAGTAAGTTCATAGTGTCAGTGTGGGCCTTCTTTGCTGTCATCTTCCTGGCCTCCTACACTGCCAACTTGGCCGCCTTCATGATTCAGGAGGAGTTTGTTGACCAAGTCACTGGGCTCTCAGACAACAAGGTAAAGAGAAACAACTGGAAGAGGTAGCTTGTAGATTTGACTCGATGAATGCATGTGTGTTTCACTTAAAACGTTAGATGTGTAAATGATAGAACACTCAAAAGTGATGGGAGCATTACATGGTGGCATAAGGAATTGTGGCACTGCTGTATTTGGAGTCCAAAGAAGTCAGAAAAAACTCATGTTTCTTTTTATTTCTCTACTTTTAAACACTGAGTCACCCTAAAACTATATGGCGGAGGAATCTGTCAACTTTCATGTGCTCATCAAAGCCTCAAATGCACAAGTTTCATAGTATAAAATGCAACTTTTGCAACTTTTCAGTAAGCGTCAACAAAGTGTAGCCCAAAATACAACTTGCAAGTCGCACACAGATGCATTTGCTGCAACAGTAGCATGAAGTGAAAATGCCTTATGTGTTACTTCATATCCAAGCCGTCCAATGGAAACAGTTCTCTGGTGGTCCAGCATGAATTTTTAAAAGATGCGTTATGAAAAAGAAATGACGCAGGTGCGGTCATATGCACTTAGAACATTTACATTAGAATGGCAGATATGTAGAGGAGCTGAAAAGTTGACTGTGCAGTCAGAGGAGGAGGAGGAGGAGGAGGATGGACTGAAATATTAAAGAAATAAAAAGGTCGAGCCAAATTTAGAGAAACAAAAAAGCAAGACAAAAGGGTAGCGAGTTCTTGAGGACCGAGATACAGCTGTATGGGGAGACACTACCAAGGAGAATCTGATTTAGGGAGTTTTGACAAGATACAGAAGGAGAGAGGGAGGGAGGGAGGGAGGGAGGCACGGAGTAAAGGGGTAAAGCAACTGGCAGGAGGGCAACCGAGGACTAGCGAAAAGCCAAGACACACAAGATGGTACAAGACAACAGGCGGACAGATATGGGCCAGGTTGACGGCTGAGGTAGGGAGAGGAGTGGCATGAGGTGTGGGGAGGGGGGAGACGGTAAAAGATATGGAAAGACAGGGAGGGTCAGGGAAGAAAGGAAGCAGACAAAAAGGGTAAATGGCCGCTCAGACAGATATGCTGAGAGAGGACAGACATGGAGCCAAGTGAGCAGCAAAATGATGAGGAGACGTCCCAGAGGAGGAGCATTTAACTCAAATATGCCTCAAGTGGTTTCAGACCACTAGGGGGCGGAGAGACTATAACTCTATTCAGTTTTTTATATTTTGCAGTCACGCACACACTATATACATATACTGTTATATATATATAGGAGTAGCAGTTTCAGTTTCAGTGGATCTTTGTAGTGCCTTGGTATGGGAATAGGAGCAGCTTGGAGAAGCACCAACAATGTAAATAATAGGCGGCCAGCTGTGCACCCACAAGGGATGTTTCAGACCGCTGAGAAAATCTGTGATTTCAGTGGTGATTTAAGATCCTGAATCAGGCTTAATGCACATATTGTTGTAACACATACTAATTTTATTCAGCATGAATATGCAAGGTTTGTTTATTGGAGCTCACATTTTGGTAGTTGTTGATACAGATTCAAAGAAAAGGGAGCATAAAATACATTTATTTAAGTATAAAATGCAGGTTTATTCCATCACTGACCTTTCAGCATAAATACAACAGGGCTTTGTGAGATAACTGTAGAAAAGTACAATGAAATAAATGAATGGTCCACTTGGGGTTCTTCTAAAGTGACACACTAACTGCATGACACAGTCAAAGTAAAATACTGTCAAAAGGCTTCCTGCTTTGACTGTAAACTCCAATCAGCCTAAGTTGATAAGCACTTTTTGTTTTACTTTACATACAGAATTATTAAAGTTGTGGTATTTGTTCATAATTCATCACCATTTCAGCCCATGCTGAGACGAAGCACTGTTTTTATTTGTTTTAATCATTTATGAAGAGCACCGGTGTAATGAATGTTTACTGAGCTGTTAAGCCCGTCTCCCAGGTACGCTGTCTCATGCACAAGTGGAGAGCAGTCAGTTAGCTGATCTACAGCGTTTCAAGCTGTACCACCATCAGGGAGTTTTGTATTTACAACTCTGGCTCATTTGTCTCCTCAACAGCTTAATAATAGAATATGTTTTTAGTGCCACAGACCTTGAGAATTCAAATTTTGGCAAACAAGCGCTCCGCTGTACTTAGACTTGTTTGCAGTGACAAGGTAATAACAGCAATAACCCAGTTTCAGCACTTCACACATGTGCATCCATTTTGAAGAGATCTGAAACACTGGTCGAAGTACCACAGTTAGTTTGTCTGAATGACTGGGCTTTACTGATTAGTAATGGGTTTTAGAAGGTTGGTTTATTTCATACTATCTCTTTATAGTGTCACTTAAACGGAAGCTTACCAGGTAGATGCAAATGAGGTGTTGTGATTGATGCACCAAAGTTATGAGGAATCAGTGACTCTTAGATGCACCCAGTCAGCATTTTTCTGTTAACAGGGATCGTACCTGTGACCTAGTTATTGCGAACCCACATCCTAAATTACTGAACTCACCAGCTGCTGCAGAGAAGAATACATGGGACACTTACACACTGCCTTTGTTGAAAAAGCAGAAAACTTGTTCAACCTTTGTAAAAGTAAAAGCTTAAACCCCTCGGTACTTGCACATATGTGTTACAGGTGTAACACAATGTCTGTAATATATACCTGCTCCTGTTATGATCTTCTGGATGATTTTTTTGGCAGCACATAGTACAATATCGATGACATTCTTTCTGAAATCATATAAAATGAGCCTTTGAGAGCAGACACAGATGTCTAAACCATACTCCGTATATAAAAGATTGACGTATTCTCCAGGTCTGAAAAGTGAAGCCAGTGCAGAAGTACATTAAGCCTGCAGTTCTTGGTAATAGCCAGAAGGGGGCGACTCCTCTGGTTGCAAAAATACATCCGATTGTATAGCCGTCTTTGAGAAAATGAGCCTACTTCCATTCATTACCTCACTGAACATTTTCCCTAATGAGTTTATGGTCTCAATCACCAGTTTTACACCTCCTTCAATACAGCATGATGTTAACTTTTCCAAATTATGGTCCCATTTAGAGTAAAAAAGACGATAAAGCAGGGTGTGCTGTAGGGCGTGGCTATGTTTAATTGACATTTTGCTGCTGTATTAGCATGCGAGGTGTCCTCCAGTTCTCAGTCAGATCCACCCAATACTCATTGCATCCCGATGACCAATTGTCCAATTGCAAAGGTGCAAAGTCATAGTCCACAAACAGTTGATGATGTACCGGTTGCTATATCCATGGTCTGAACACAAGCAAAATGCATTGCTGTCATATCACTTGGATTAATACTGGGATTGCTTTTGAAGAAAAGCTCGAAAACTTGCAGAGAATAACTGCAAAGTTTTTGGAAATACAAAGAAATATCCAACTCAAATATCTTAAAGTTAAAGGAAAAGCAGTGTGACCCAGTAATTCTACTGCTAAACACCAAATGATAGTGATAAAACACACACTGACCTTTATAATCCCAGCTTCAAGGGAGATATGCACTGTTGATTGTTGTAGTAGACATGTTAAGAAACAGAGTGGGCGAATGGAGCGCTGAAATCAAGAGTCTAGAGACCCCTGCACGCACCACACATACACAGACACTCGTAATAAAGACAAAGACACGCATACATAAGGGAATCAATGGAGATGAGACAGGGCTGGTAGCAGGAGGAGAGCTGCAAATCAAAAGAGGATACCATTCATTCATATTTCTGCAAATCTGTAGATTATATACAGTATATCTGAAGCCCCCTCCATGCTTTTAGAAATCTAACCGAAAAGCATCAAAACTCGCAAGAGAAATAAACACAGCATCTCAAGAAAATCCCAGGATCCACTTTGTAGTTCTGAGAGAGCGCCTTGCTGTTCGTCGCAGCAGTGAGTCCTCCTGCCTCCACCTGTCTGAGACACAAGCGCTCTCCTACTTCTGCTCTTTCATTTTCCCATCATCTCTGCTGTTGGGCTTCCGTTAGCAGCAGCTGGTGCAGTTCTTAAAAAGCCCTTCACTGGTAATTATCCATCAAGAGAAGAGCACTTTCCAGATCTGCATTTCCCCACTTGGCCTGGAGATTCTAAACGGCGAATCCCATCCGCTTTGCCGTATTTACCCTCTTCTGACCCGATAGCTTCTGCTCCACCTTAGGAGGGCAACAAATGATGGAAAGATAAGCAGAAAGAGGGAAACAATAGCAACTGTGTATGAGTGTCTCCTGAGGGCTATTGCTTGTCATGCTGACACACACACTACATGGCATCACCGCTAACGTATGCATGCACACATGTATGCACAGTGGAGTTTAACTTGTCAACACGCCCTCAACCCGACCTGATTATACAATAGACATGCACATGTTTGCAACCAGATAGTGTATGTGTAAACATCTAAAAATATTTATATATATATGACATGTAAATGGATTATGATGCAAGCAGTTCACATAAACAGTGCACTCTCTGGTAAACAAACAAGACAGATGAGTTTTATGGATGTTGAACATACGCTGAACACAACACTGATGCTCATGATATGCTAATTAAATCCTTCACGTGCTACGTATGTTGATTCAGGGTTGTGTTGTATGAATATGTGAAAGCAAAGGGAATTGTTTTATTAACGTGGAATGGAATCATTCCTTTGTGCCGCACACACTATGCGGTTAGACTGGGTATAATAATACACACTTGAATTGATAGGGTTCATCTGTTTCAGGCACTGAGGGCACATTGTTACCACAGTGCTTCTGGGCAGGTTGTTACCACAGCGACATGCACACTACTACAAAACTCTTGACCTGTACGCTGAAACACTGAGTGGATTGTACCTGAGAAAGAGAGGGCAGAAAGGGCAGACGGACATGATGGGAGATTTTTTTTAAAAAGGAAAAGAAAATCAGGTAGAGCAAGAGAAAAGAGTGAGGTAAAAGTGACCTCTTAGGAAGCCTAGATTTTCCAAATGGGGAAAAATGAAACTACTGAAGAGTTAAGTGAATCTCTGTTACTGATCAAAACGTCCTGAGTCTGTAGCTACATAAACCAAACCTGATTTAAATTTGGAGATCATCCCCTTCGAAGTCATCTTCCTGTGCAGCGATACTCTGCTCCCAGCACTCTTGCCACATTTGGAACATTCCCTGGAAGTCCCGTTCTCTAAACACCATCTGCGACACATGCTGGATCTCCTCCGCTGTGTCAGAACAGTGACCCTTCATCTTGAGTTTCATTTTTGGGGGGAGGAAGAGGAGCTTTATTTAGCAGGGAGCTAAATCTGGCCAGGGAGACTGGTGGCGAGCGACAATTGTGTTGTTGCAGCCAAAAAAAACAAAAAACAAAACTGTACATTTTTAGCATGCTGTGAGCGAGTTTGTTGTTATAATAGGGCACACAATTGCTATTCTGCCACAGTTCAGATCACTTGCACCAAATGTTCTTCCTAAGACGCCTTAGGATGTTACACTAGATGAATTCATGGTGCATTACCCTGTTAGTATCAAAGAAAACATCAAGATGCTCTTGGTGCACTTCTGAACTGATGCGCTGTCTTCATTCTCGGAGACTGTGAGCTCTTCCATTGAAAACTGCTGTTTAGTCTTTGGATCATAACAATAGACTCTGCTTGCGTAATGGCCCTCTACATGATGGTTCGGTCTGTCTTCCTAAGCCTGCTGGCGGAGATCCTAGAAGGCTTTGACATGGTGCTGCATCTGCAGGTCAATGGTGAAATCACAAATGTGCAAAAATGCATGAGATACAGATCCTGATGTTGATCACGTAACATCACAGAATCCTGACAACAGGATTTTGGTCATGTGACCGTTTGTGTGCAACACCTTGCACCTTGTATGCATGATGGAAATTTCTAATTAAATATGCACCAGTCAGTCACAACATTATGAGCACTGACAGGTGAAGTGAATAACATTGATCATATTGGTACTGTGTGGTGTTCTGATGGGAAACCTTGGATTTTAACATCCATATTGATGACACTTAGACACCCAAATAAACATTGTCCCACAACAAACACACTCCCTCATGAAAATGGAAATCCCAAATGTCACTGGCCTACCCCTGCAGGAAAATGCACCCTACCACATGGAAACAACATCTAACAATCAGGAACATGTTGAGGAATATGACAATAATAATAATAATAATAATAATAATAATAATAATAATAATAATAATAATAATAATAATGCATTGGTTTTATATAGTACTTTTCTAGGCACTCAAAGACGCTTCACATTGCGTTATTCATTCACTCCATACTCGATGGTGGTAAGCTACATATGTAGTCACAGCTGCACTGGACGGACTGACAGAGGCGAGGCTGCCAGTCTGCACCATCGGCCCCTTCAACTACCACCAACCACTCACTCTCACACTACATTCACCCAGGCTTCCTGGTGTTCCCTCACAGTCTCCCATCTAGGTACTGGCCAGGCCCAACCTCGCTTAGCTTCTGAGACCTGATGGGATCGGGCATCCACGATATGGATATGGATATAGTATATCTTGGACAATGGGCCAAGATATGAATTTGACCTCCAAACTTCCTACACCCCATTCTGATCAAGCATCAACAGGATGCAGTGGAACAAGTTTGATTGACAGAGGCCCCACTGCACAAGCCAGAGTACCCAAAGGATCCAGTGCCACCGTCCTGGTTCCAGACCCCATAGTACACCCTGAGAGGTCCTCTTGTCCATGTCCAATGGTTCAGAGCATTTTTGACCGCATAAGGGGACCAACACAATATTAAGCAGGTGGTCCTAATGTTATGCCTGATCAGTGTACATATTGTTTATATAGCCACACCTGGACTATGGGTAACCTTTTGACTGTTGCCAACCTGTTCAGGACTGAGAAACCAGATGAGGAGAAGATGCTGTGAGAAAGTCTTCTTAGTGCTTTTCACACAGACTTGTACGTCTTGCAAGAGTGTATGGAGGTTGTATAGATTTCAAGGATGCTTCTTTGGCTACCAGCTAAGAATAACAAATAACTTGGCTGTATAAAACCTTCTGTATCTTTTCTAAGACTGTGGAAGTGTGAATCTGAAGATGCTGAATTAAACTCACAGAAAGACAAACTGTTTGACTTTGTGCTTTATTCAACAAAAATTGACGCCACGTTTGCTATCAACAGGGTACCCATGCAGTGCAACCTGCCACCACAAATTTAAAGTTAGATACACAGAAATGCACATGCAGCTTTGGAAATTTTGTCGTCTCTCACTGCTTCTTTCAGCACAGTCCTCTGTTGTTCCACTCTCCTTATTTCCTCTCCTTTGTTCTTCTTTCTTCCACCACAGTTTCAGAACCCATATGCATACTCACCTCCATTCCGCTTCGGCACGGTTCCGAACGGATCCACGGAGAGGAACATCAGGAAAAACTACCCCGCCATGCACCAGTACATGGTGAAGTATCATCAGACCGGAGTCGTGGATGCACTCGTCAGCCTAAAAACAGGGTAAAAACACTCTATATGTGCGCGGGTGTTTGTGAGTAAATACATTTTTACATCAATCATTCCTGTAAAAAGATTCACCTAACAAAGTCTGCAGTTTTGTTTGTGCTTGTATGTCTGTGAGTGTATATGTGGACGTGTGCGCTTGTGTGTGACAGGTCCTCCGAGACTGGGGATGAATGGGCTTCCTCATTGGGAACAGCAAGAGCTATTTTTAGTACTGGTCTCTATAGTGGGACTGCTGGTGCATGTGTGTCTGTATATAACAGGGATTGAGGGGCGGGGGTTAACACAGAGCTAGCCAAGGACAGATTGAAAGGGTGGAACAATTTGAGTGGGGCGGGGAGGTAGAAAAGGGAAGGTAAGGGTGGTGAAATGTAAAGGAAGGAGGAGATGGGGAGGGATGACTCTCATCATGCAATCACATGGGGGAAAAAAGAGGAGAGGGGCTGGGGGTAGGAGGCCAAGGGCAAGAAGCCTGATTGGAGGAAATGAAGGAATGGTGGTGGTGGGCAGGACGGATGGGCCAAGAGACCAAGGAAGGAGAAAGAGGTAATGGAATATAAAAGGGAGGGCAATGGAACAGGGAATGGAAGACGGGGAAATTGAGGGTAAGAATAGGAGGGAAAGGAAGAGGGGGAACGGGATGTGAAGAAGAAAAAACATGGTAGAGGACAAAAGGTTGATGAGATGATACGACAAGATGTTTCTGATTGGTTAATGACTTTGGGGTGGGATCCAATCAGATTTCTTAGCTCAAAGGACAGGCAGCCCCACTGGGAGACATCAAAGAGGTAAAAATAATACAGAACATACACACAGTCATTATTTTGATGCAGCTATGTCTTTCAGCGCCATTATCCCTCATCCATAAGTCATAAGTGAACTGGATGTAAACACATAAAGACAGATTAAACCACTCCAGCATCTGCAATACGCTCCTGTCTGTGCAGCTGTATTAACATGCAGCGCACATGTACATGCAAGAGTTTAAGTAAACTATTGCTGCGAGTGCACCGGCGAAACGCTAAGAAATTTAAAAAAACACACGCCCATACCCAGCCAGCTGCAGGTGTCTGTAGTCAGTAATACCCTCATTGATATTTCTATTCTGTGGTATTAGCAGATGAGCAACACTGCAGCGTTCAGCTATTTGAGGCTCGATGGCTGGATTAGCTATGATCACACATAATGCTGACAGGCTTTACACACAAAATCTGTTAGAGCCACAAGAAGCAGAACTATGCACAGGGGAGCTAAATTGATTTGATTACATCCAGGGACCTAAATTACTCACAATACTGGCAAAGTTTGATTCGTTCTTTTTTAGTAGGCGAATAAATACAATGCAAATGAACAAATATTCAGTGATAATAAAATTAAAGCACTGGGTTCATATCTGCTGCAGGGTTGATTGGCAGTGAAGCTGATCATACATTGCTAATGAAATACGTGCAAAAGGCCATTTAAGATCACATTTTGATGCACAAACAGGTGAGTTATTAGCGCTGGGCTAACTTTAATGAGATGCCAGAGGTTCATCACAGAGTCTCGGCATCTCATCCTTCAACCTGAGCTGTTTGTAGGTCATTTTCTTACTCCTAACCTGTAGCGACAAAACACAACAAGTCTGTGTTGCATGTTTGAACTGCAACTGAATTCTAGACAGAAAATGATCTTTTTGTGTGGTTTTATTTATGATTTTAAAATCAGATTTCAGTTTTACACTTGAAATGCCACCTCAAATTTCTCAATTCAGCATTACCATGAGTATTTCGCAATTTGGCAAATTGGTGAATTAGCAAAGTATGAAAGTATGAAATTTTTTAATGTAAATTCTGCTGCAGTGTTGTCTTTGGGGTCCAGATGCTACAGTAGTTATGTACTGTACTGAAGAGTTTTGCCCGGTAGTGGTGTAAAATAAGATTGGCAGTCACAGTCCGGGGTAATTTTCCCGTGTTAAAGATGACATTCAAAGGTATAGATGCAGTGAAAATCTGCGCGGCTACATTTCTTTCAGCCAAATGAAGGTGTGACAGATCGGCGGTGGCTGAATCCCTCTCCAAGCCATTAGAGCCTCAGTGTGTCTGGCCAGCGTCTCCAAACATGCACCGGCAAATCCATGCTCACAGAAGTGCACCACTGCACACTTTTATCTGCCCAATCACACACACTTGTCGACACGCACCCCGGGTTTTCCCACATGTTTGGACACACAGCTTGCGTGTGGTTGGAGCCAGTGCTGGGTTAAGCTAATTACACAGCTAAACTATCGGCTGTGAGCCTCAGTTAGAGGGCTGGATCTGACATTCAGTAAATGCCAGCCAGTCACTGCACTATTAGCAGGGCTCAGTGTGTGTGTGTGTGTGTGTTTGGTTTTGTGTGTGTGTTTGTGTGTGAGCATATGCGGGCGCTGAGATACTGAAGAAAGCAGTGGTTAGTGACGGCATCAGTTACATTGGAAATGTCAGTCTGTGTCTGGGATCTTTTACGTTCCACTTCGCAACCTACTTATTTCTGAGTCTTGTGAGTGTGTGGACGGAGGCAGAAAGAGAGTGCGATGGTGTAAATGTTTGTGTCTGTCTAAAGTTTGTTTAGGTTGTCCATGTGCCTCCAAGGTCCCATCATCAGCGAAGCGTGCTGTATTGAACCGCCGCCACTCCCCACTGTGTCCTCTGTGTGTTTGGTTACGCTTGGATTGCGGTCCTATTGGAGATGATTTAACACTTCACAATTGATCTGCAAACAACACATTCTGAGAAATAAGCCACTCTTCTGCTTTCTGTCTCCTCCTGTGCACTTCTCACTCACTCTCTTTAAAAAAAAAATGTGAAACCCCCTCACATTTTGTCTTCGTCCCCCTCCCTCCATCTGTTTTCCCCTGTTCTTCTCTCTCTCTTCTTTCTCAGCAAACTGGATGCCTTCATCTACGATGCAGCAGTGTTGAACTATATGGCTGGCAGAGATGAGGGCTGTAAGCTGGTGACCATTGGCAGCGGGTAAACTAAAGCTACCGTTCTTAAAAGAAATTTGCTTTTTTTTAGGGTGTAAACCTGTCATCCTTTCATCCAAGACATTGTGCAAAGGAACGGCTTTTAAATGTGCTTTACTGTGTTTATTTGTAGGGGGAGAGATTTGTGCCATCACACATTCAAAGTTATCTCAAGTTTGTCTTAAAGCAGCACTCACAAGCCCATGTCTGCGTTAAAAGTGTTCTTGATCATTGCAGTCGGACCTCCTGTCCATATTGGCTTCTTAACCCTCTAAACCCCAAGTAGTGTGTTGGTGTTTTTGGCTTCAGTCATATTTTTATTGACTTTGGGCTCATTTTTGACTAGAATTTAAAGTCTTTTACCTCCATGGAAACACAGCGATGTTAAAATCAACAGGCACAACATTTTTTGCAATGCCCATCTATGTTACCAATACTCAATAAAAGGTGACTCTACATACTATAGATATTTTACAACTTACATTATTAATTTGTTCCCATACTTGTCTTCTATCTGCTCTATGTAAACACTGCCTGCAGTTCAACCAAAAACTTCTATAATTTTCTTCACTTGACTGTTGGTTGCAGCTGAGTCAATCACAACTCCACTTTGGCAACAGATAGCTCAGCCTAAAAGTTTTATTTTTGGCAACTTTTCTAATTGGACATGTAGGGATAAGTGATTTTGATGAAATATCCCAATTTTTCGATCATGTTCCTGAAGGAACGGCTTGTTACAGACGAAAATTGAACACCCAGTGAGTCTTTCTGTTCCAGGCTGCCATAATTGGTGTAATTTTGCAGATTTTGTTTTAAAGATAACATGCCTTTCACCCATTTTTGGGGTTCAGAGGGTTAAATTGTGTATTGTGATTAAGGGAAAAATCCACAGTCATCATTCTGTTTCAGTTAGACAAATCAAAGTGTCTTCCAAAATTACTTTCATTTTGTTTTTCATATTTCCCAGTGTACTTGCTAAATTGCAGCAAGGTAGGGAAGAAGTAATTTTTGAAGACACTAATTTGTTTAACTCAAACGGAGGCTAAACATTACCAAAGTCTGTGGATTTTGTCCTGCATCTCTTACATCTGAATGGCTTTAAGAACTAACCAAAGCATTTTCTTAAAATGGGAACCTGCCCTTTAAGGTTTGTATTTCGGTGATTTTGACTGTATATCTGCGACCTCGTTTCCCACTTCATGACATTTATGTGCATCCCTATGCATGAGGTACCTCCTTAAAGACATTTTTTAATCACAGTGACACCATCTGGAGACATAAAGGTTAAAATATTTGTTTAAAGGTTAAAATATGTGCGTGTTTGTGTGTTCGGACGTGCTTGTGTTCAGGTACATCTTCGCTACCACCGGTTACGGCATTGCTCTACAGAAGGGCTCCTATTGGAAACGACAGGTGGATCTGGCTATCCTGGCAATCATCGGAGACGGTGAGAAACACGGACACGCTGCATTCTCATAGACAAATTCAAAGTGCATGACACTATCCGCAAGGCAAAAGGTTACATTGCTCTTCGCCAGCATTGTAATTCATGCACACGTACACACACACTCATGCACACATCTCGACTTGCCTTGTCTGCTGACAGCACAAAGGGAAAGCAGTGAAGTATAAATAGTCCTTTGATGTTATTCTGGACACAAAGGCTGCTCTAAACAGAGGGCAGAGTGTGTAAGTTATTCTAATATATTCCTCTCTGCAGCACTAGATGTGCATGTGTATGCGTATGCATTACTCTATCAGAATCACAGCATTCCTTTATTACAGTAGCCTCAGAAGTTTTTACATAAACAATTTCCCACCGCAAAACAGAGGGAACAGCGAGACGGCTCGAGCTTTTAGTGACAGATTCATTTACATTTTACATCGAAAGCCTTTTGCTGATGCAAGTGTTCGCAGCCACTCACATTAAGTGCACTGAAGTTGATTAAATGAATATTGGTGTCACAATAATCCTCTCCAACCAAATCTTATCAAGGCAGCAGAGCATGCAGACCACACTGCATCATATTTCACGGCTGGATAATTTTGGCAAAAATCAGGCTCAGTGTTTTGTTTTGTTTTGTCTTTTTCTCTTGATTATTGATGCCTTCCAGTTTTTAAGCACTCATCCATTGCAAATCTTAACTAAGGTACCTGTATTATCTTTCCACCACACTAATTACCTCTGTGCTGTTCAACTTGCTATGCATTTAAAAATAAAAGATAGAAGAAAGACAAGTGAGAAGAAAAGAGAGATGGAAAGGGAGATAACAGAGAGTTTGTGTGACAAGAGAGGAAACAGAAGGAGTGAGAAAGTGATGACGGTGTCAGAAAAGAGACAGTGTGCATGTGTGATGGTCAGCGAGGGGTCAAAAAGAGGACGAGGCATGGAGCATGGGATGGGAGCAGGACAAAGAGAGAGTGCGTGTCAGGTAGAGATGGAGTGAGATGGGGAGTGAGAGTAGGGGAGCTCTTTGATAGATGATGGCGACTTGGTGTCTTGGCAGATGCTACCTGAAGAGATAGACACAATGTGGGTGGAGAGCATATGGTATTCTTTGGGCAGAGAGGAAACAGAGGTGAGGATTCATTGGGAGAGAAGTCAAGGGAGCTGGAGAACAAACCAAGGGACATACAAGCAGATGAAACAGGTGGCCTGTAAACACAGAGACATGACTGAGACGCATTTAAAACTCACAAAAGTACACATACAGTCAGAAAGCTATCATTACAGCACCTGTTTGGTGACAGTATGGAAACCAAATTTGTACTGCTTCTTTATAGCTTCAAATGGAACCACCTTCTTAAGTTTTTATAGTGGAGCAAATTTATAATCTGGCAGACCTAAATAGCATTCAGTCAGGGTCAGGAACAGCTTGTGCTTGAGCTTTTATGAGAGACACAAAGAAACTTACATTACGGAACTGGAATGGATTCTGTATTTGTTTCTCATGACAACCTGATACCAAAGACAGGATTTTTTAAAAAACAATCTCTCTCTTTCTTCTCCCACATCCTAAAATAAGTGTTTTCTTCCAGTCCTAGCACCCTCAAAAACACCCTGAAAGTGTGGATACAACTTGTAGTGACTTGTGTTCCTGTGTTCCAACTGACTGGCCACCAGACTACTGCTTGAGCCGTCTGACTGTTGAAACGAGAACAAAATTTGAATTTCAGCAGTACTTTTTTTCTCCCCCTGGAGTCAGAGCAACAGTGCATGCAGTAGCAGCTCCACACAGCTTTTCCTTTGAATGCACTCGATTACAAAAAAACAAAAAAGTGAGACGAAGTGACCTGTTGATACCGAAGGATCGCATTCCTCTTAATTTGCCTATTCCAAGCCTGTTATAATATTAAAAGAGACGTACCGTGGCTGCGTCTATTAGTGGGAATCTGACAAATGTGCTTCAATTGTACTAAAAGGGTTAATGATGTCTTAGTGAGTCTGCAGCCCAAAGACATCCAGCTGAACACCACCATGATATTTGTCTTTCCCCACTAGCAGCCTTAGTTATCCAGCCCTGAATGACACAGATTGGATTAGCCACGCGCCAAATGTCACAGAGGAAGCTACAGAGAGGGAGAGGGGGGGAGGCGGAGGGAAGGGAACACAGAGTGAGGAATGAGAAAAGATAAGGTCTTTGGTGCTTTCTACCTTTCTTTCATTAACCTTAAAGAAACGACGTCTTTCCCCCATCAGGCAACAATGAAGGCCCTGTAGGACCAGTGGCTCTTGACACCCAAAGGAATATATTTTAAACAACAGCCCTGAGGAAAAACAAATGATAGAAATATATTAGCATTCAACCTCAAGATATATTTTTAACTAAATTTGCCTAAAAGTCTGGCTTTATGTGCCACAATAAAGTAACTTTAAATGCCACTATTTTCATGCAGGTAATGCCAATGCATGAAATACACCAGTCAGCCACAACATTAAAACCACTGAAAGGTGAAGCAAATAACATTGATCATATTGGTACTATGTGGTGTTCTCATGGAAAACCTTGGATTCTGGCATCTGTGTTGATCAGACTTAGACACCCAAATAAACACTGTCCCACAACAAGCACACTCCCTCATGCAAATGGAAATCCCCAATGTCACTGGCCTACCCCTGCAGGAAAATGGCCCCCACCACATGGCAACAACATCAAACAATCAGGAACATGTGGAGGAACATGACAATGGCCCAACATGTTGATCTGACCTCCAAACTTCCTACACCCCATTGTGATCGAGCATCAACAGGACAGTGGAACAAGTTTGATTGACAGAGGCCCCACTGCACAAGCCAGAGTACCCAAAGGATCCACTGCCAACGTCCTGGTTCCAGACCCCATAGGACACCCTGAGAGGTCCTCTTGTCCATGCCCAATGGTTCAGAGCATTTTTGAGCACATAAGGGGGACCAACACAATATTAGGCAGGTGGTCATAATGTTATGTCTGCTCAGTGTATGTGAAGACACTAATCAATGCTGGCTTTTTGGGACCAAGGGATATACCTGTTTTTAGGGACTAAACCATTCTGACATTGATTTGTCCACCGATATTGTTTATACGCATGTATGAACAATTTGTCAGAGTTATATCGAAATGAAAAATGATGGAGTAATTGTTTATGAACTTTCCAGCGATGTATTTTACAATCTAGTTGGGAAATTACCACAAGGAAACTACTTATTTACTCCGCTACATGTGCTACAGACAGTGCTGAGAGTACAATGGAACTTTATTATGGCACATTTTCTAGATTACCCGAAGCATATTTTTTCTGTGTTATGCTCTGAAACAATAACAAGTTTTCATCGCTGACAGTACGTCTGTGTTAGGCCAATGTCAGTCGATGATACTGGTCAGTCAATATATTGATTGGACTCTGCAAGGAACTACAGAAAAAAACTGCAGAAATACAAGGTACAGTGCCTATAAAAAGTATTCAACCCCTGGAAAGTTTTCCTGGTCACTGCATTTCAACATATATGGCTTGGTCTTATTGACAAGAATTTACAAAAAGAAAGACTTGTCTATGTGTAAGTGAAAACTTATCTCGAGAAAGTAATGTAAATCAATTAAATATATAAAATGTTTAAAAAAAAATGATTACAGAAATATTCATCCTTTTTTTGAATATTTTTGGAGAGTTTTTTTTCCATTTTATTGACAGCGGGAGAGAGACAGGGTGACAGGGGATATAGAGGAGAGAGAGACATGCACCAAAGGGTCGTGAGCCGGACTCGAACTCACGACCGCTGCTGGCGACCTGCGCCCACATGGTAACGCTTTAACTCAGCAAGCTATACGGCGGCTCAGAAATATTCATCCCTTTTAAAATCACAAACAAACAAGTACAAACAGGCCATTCCCATTGTGAAGCATGGTGGTGGCAGCATCATGATGTGGGGATGCTACTCCTCAGCAGGCACTTGTAAAGGTAGAGGGTAACATGAATGCAGCAAAGTATAGGGAAATTGTGGAGGACAACCTGATGTTGCCTGCAAGAGAACTGGCAGAAGATTTGTTCTCCAGCAAGACAATGACCCCAACCATACATCCAGAGCTACACAGAAATGGTTCAAAGACAACAAAGTAAATGTTCTGGAGTGGTAGAATTCAGTCCAAGAGAGTTTGTGGCTGTATTTGAAAAGGGCTGTTTACTCACAATCCTCATGCAGTTTTGCAAAGAAGAATGAGGTAAAATTGCAGGGTTGGGATGTACAAGGTTGATTGACACCTGTCTACACAGGCTCAAGGCTGTAATTGTAGCAAAAGATGCATCTAGTAAATACTGACTTAAAGGGGGTGAATACTAATGGGTTACTTACTCTGCGTTTTATATTTGCGATTAACTATTACCTTGTAGAAATGTTTCCAGTTCGACATGAAAGAGTCTTTTTTTGTAAAGTTTTATCCAAGAAGTCAAATCAGGTTGACCACGTTTCAATGTTGAAAAGCAATTAAAGAGGAAAACTTCCAAGGGGGGTGAATAATTTTTAAAGGCAATGAATACATGTGATATTTTGCACTTTTAAACAGTCTTTGATCATAATCTCACCATATACCTTCAGTTTATCTAGCACAAATACATCAGTCTTACAACTATGTACGACAATGGTTAATTTAACAGTAAATTTCTGACTGTGTCATGTCCACCATTAAAATTCCAAGCCATCCGATAAAGGGTTTGAGTCTCTCTCTGTTGCTTTCTAGGTGAAATGGAGGAACTAGAAGCCCAGTGGCTGACTGGAATTTGCCACAATGAGAAGAACGAGGTGATGTCCAGTCAGCTGGACGTGGACAACATGGCGGGGGTCTTCTACATGCTGGCGACGGCCATGGGGCTCTCCCTCATCACCTTCGTCTCTGAGCATCTCTTCTACTGGAGGCTCAGATACTGCTTCACTGGGGTCTGCTCTGGCAAGCCGGGTCTTCTGTTCTCCATCAGTCGGGTAAGGACTGGTTTGTGTGTTTGTATGTTCTACAAGCATATTATTGAGCTTGTTCACTGGTTTGGTAGAACAAAAACCAGGTGGAACTATACAAAGATTTTAATTTTTAATCAAAAGAAAACATACTAGTAAACTGACTGAAAGAAACCACCAAGCAATATACACATGTGGCTATGGTGCAGTGTGAATATTTGGGCCTGAGGCGATCTGACTGGGTTGGCAGCCATCATGCTTAAAGCTATAAGATGCAGCAAAGCACTGCAGCTATAGTGTTTGGCTAATGCTGCACTGTTGGGATCAGACAGCCCTGTGTTAGTTCTGTTTTCTCACTAAACAGAGCAAGGATGCACACACACATGCAGAGGAAAGAGAGGTTCTGCTAAACTAAGAAACTGAGTTAAACGAGGTAACAGAGGGAGAGCTGCACAAAGAGAGGGAAAGAATGGGGATGGAGACAGGAGGAGAGATCACGAGGCAGCCCTGAATATCGACAAAAATAGATCCTAATTGCAGCATGTTTTTGGGTGAAATCACAGCAACCCACGCTAGATCAATTTATTCCCTCTCATTCTGCTAAAAGGTCAGCATTCTCCCTGCTTGTGTGTGAGAACAGAAGACATGGACGTGCATCCCTAAAAGCACTGCAGTGTCTCTGCACTATTTTTGAAGCAGGGAGTGACTCTGTATGCAAAAGTTAACAGAGGGGGGTAGTGAGGGGGGGAAAAAAAACTTTTAGAGAGGATGACGTAAGGTTCTTGGGAAAGATTTCAAAGGCAAGCGTAATTTAGGACAAAATCCGTTCTTAGTGGCCTATCTTGTGTTGATAGGCGAAATGTGCCCTGAACCAAAAAGCTCTTTGAATTTGTTAACGTGACAGATGCTTTTTAAGGATGTATTTGTGAATTGGGTAACGGCCACAGTGATGAAAGAATCTGCTGTTGTTTTTTTTTAAGACTTAAATCACAGAACGAGAGCTCTCTGGCTCTTTCTTTTATACATTAGAGTGTCAGCTGCTGTTTAGCTGATAGTCCATATAAAAGGATTTGGTGTTGGTTTTTGAGCGTTAAAATTCATAGTGATGGTAACTTCTGATGTTTACTGTTCTTTCACAAAGAATCTGTCCCCTTTGGACCGCTTCTAAAGGAGGTTTGAGTTATAGAACAATGACACATGCAACCGACTTCTTAGGTTTTTAGGGAATGGCGGATCTAGGGTTACTAAATTTGGATGAATTGTACTTTATGTAAGACACTAATACATTTTTGCAAAATACAGGTTTCAAAAGTAAAGTACACTTGTACTGTAAAATTGATGAAGCTTCTAAAACCCTTATTTCTTTGCATTGCATCACACAAGTGTCTCCTTTTAGAAAATTTACAACACTTGCTTTTTGGGTTATGATGGATACATGCTGCGACTAGAGGCTTTTTCTTTCCCTGGATAGATTATTTTGAACAATTTTCTGTGTTTTGTTGTTTTAATGTGTTTAGGATTAATTCTGAATTAATTCTACTAAAGCACTTCCTGAATTATTATCCTCTTAGTTCAATCAAACGTGGTTGTTTAGAAGATTCACATCTAAAATGAAATGAACTTTTATCCTAACTGTGTTTATCCTAACAACCAGATTTTCTTTGTAGACAGGAGAAGTGTGTTTCCCAGATAGTGAAAGAGAAGTAAATACTGTAAACAATATTGTTTCACTTTGATTGGCCGAGTCACTGCAAATTTAATAACTTTAAATAAAATGTGTAGAACACAAATATGTTTGGCTAAGTGGAAAAGTAATCATTCTGTTTGTCTCTCTGTTTCTTTCTCATTTCCCTATTTTTTGGATTTTCTCCATTTCTTCTAATTTATTATTACTTCTTCCCCTCTCCTATTCTTCTTGTTCATCTATATGTCTGTGCAGGGAATCTGGAGTTGCATCCATGGAGTCCACATTGACATGAAGAAAAAGACAGATCTCGACTTTAGTCCCCAGGACAAAATGCTTAAGCTCATTAAGTCTGCCAAGCAGATGACCAACATGTCTAACCTGGGTGGCTCCCGCATGAACTCACCCAAAAGGGAATTCATGCACTCAGCTGGTCCAATGATCATGGACATGATGGCAGAGAAGGGCAACTTCATCTATGCTGACAATCGCAGCTATGCTCCTAAAGATATGATCTATGGAGACACCGGGGACCTGCAGTCTTATCTCGCTAACCGCCACAAAGACCACCTTAACAACTACATCTTTCAGGGAGGCCAACATCCTTTGACCCTGAACGATGCCAATCCCAACACAGTGGAGGTAGCAGTAAGTGCTGATGCAGTCCAGACCAATGCCAAACCACCCCGAACGTTGTGGAAGAAGTCAGTGGACACGCTCCGTTCGGTACCACCTGGGCCCCCTCCGATGCCTGACATGCTGATGCCAGACCCGCGAATGTCGATGAAGACACAGCGCTACCTCCCTGAGGACACAGCCCACTCTGACATCTCCGACTGTTCTAGCAGGGCAGCTTCCTACAAGGACCCAGAAAACAACAAGCACCTGAAACCCAAGGACAACTTAAAAAAAAGATCGGTGACGTCAAAATACCCAAGGGACTGCAGTGAGGTGGAGCTGTCCTACTTAAAGACTAAGCAGGTCACCGGTGGAACCAACCAACCCGGGAGAGGAGGAGGAGGAGAGAAAATCTACACTATCGACTCAGACCGAGAGTTGAGTCTCCATTCAGACCCCATTCACTACCGCGAGAGTCGCGGTCTTGCCGCAGATGATTTGGATTACCCTGAAATTTACTCCGACCACAGTGACAACTACAGGAAGTGTGAGCAGCCCATCATTCATCTGAACTCCTCACCTTTGCATCACCCAGATTCAGATCTTCTACCAGACCCAGCTTACTCTAAACACTACAGCATGAAAGAGAAAAACCTTTCCCTGTCCCCACATGAATCCATTGATCGCTACAAACAGACACACTGCCGTTCCTGCTTGTCTAAAGTGACTGCTAGCTACCCACCAGGAGGGTCGTACACCCCTACTGGAACTGCTTCAGCTTCCGCCACACGCTCACCTTACAATCGGTGTGAAGCATGTCTCCACACAGCCAATCTGTATGACATTAGTGAGGATCAACTCCTTGCAGACCCTTTGGTCAGTCCCACCCTGCACCACCAACAGCAGCACCAACCGGACGACATGTTTGGTCTGTATTGGCCACAGACAGATGGGCCTCATGTCCAAAAGAGAAACCGCTTGAGGCTGAGTCGTCAGCACTCCTTTGACAACATCATGCTCGAAAAGCCCAAGGATGTAGACCTGGGCCGACCAGCACGCAGCGTTAGCCTCAAGGAGAAGGATCGCTTCTTGGACTCCACATCTGACTCGCACTATGCGAACCTCTTCGGCATGCGTCCCTACTCCGGCAGACTGTTTGGCACTGGGTCCAAATCAATGTTTAACCACAACCTGGAGGAGAGCAAGAGGAGCAAGTCCCTGTACCCGGCCCATGGCTCGGAAAACCCTTTCCTCAGCCACTCACTGAGGGATGATACCAGCAGCAGACTGGTCCATGGGCGTAGCTCCTCTGATATTTACAAACAGCTGGCAGTGGCTTCTCCTTCAGCGGTCCTAGGACCAGCCCCCATCAAAACACGCAACGATGCGAACAATCTCCGCTCTTCCGTTAAATCCACCACTTCATACTGCTCACGGGACGGGCGGATAGCTAATGACATGTACAATAAAGAGCATGTGATGCCTTACTCAGCCAATAAGACTAGTGCATACCCAGCCCCACGTGGCGTCCTAAACTCAGCCCAGTTCAGCAATAGACGGGTGTATAAAAAAATTCCCAGTCTGGAGTCAGATGTTTAGTTGATATAAGAAATAATGTGTTCTCTCCTTCTTACTCCTCTCTGGGTTTGTATTATAATTTATCAACTATGTTATCCACTAAGGGATACCATAGCCACACTACGTTTTTCTTCTTCTCTTCGACATTGTAATCCAAAAGAACTTGTGCCCACTTGGGTATGACGGTATTACTACTACTCTCTTTGCAGATGATATCACCATTTCTGTCCATTCTCTCCCATGTACCAATGAGTTGGCTGCATGGCCAGCACTCTGCCATAAGGTATTCTGGTGTAAAGGGGAATCAGTATCCCCTAGGTTTTAAAAAAATGGTAGGAACTGGCATAGCCCCATTAATGGGACCGAGAAGGTATACGTTACAGTAATGCGGGACTCAGTCAGTAGATTTTGGTTTGAAAAGTGTGAGGAGGTGGTGAGGAGGATGGGAGAAATTATATAACATGGGAATTAAAAGGAAGGGAGACCACCACCCAATCTCCTTCTCCCCCTTTTTTTTTCCTTTCCACCTCCACTGTCAGGCTTGGGGCTCACTAGATGAGGAGAAGAAGTCTGACAGAGAGACCAGATGGGTGGGCCAGACATGAAGGCATCCCAGGAGGGCAGGGGCGTCACAGTGAGCTAGTCCAACAGTCTGCTGCTTGTTACTCTGACAAATATGGCCACTAAGACACCTGGCAGTGGAAGAGGAGAGAGAGGGAGGACGGAGATGAGTGGCTAAATGGCACAGAGTTGAACATCCAGTAGTTTTGCGGCAGTTAGGTATTGTGTGCTTGGTCAGACTATGGTTTTGTGTGTTAAGCCCATCCTAAAGGGACGCGACAGTGATAAAAAGCTGAGAGTAATGTAGGTGCTATTAAAAGAATAATGTTTACAGACTGACAGATTAAAGACAGACTGACAAAATGACTGATAGAAAAGGACAGACAAGCAGGGAAAACCTGAGGCAATTGATGGGCATTTCATTTGTGGCGCTGCACATAGAAAAATAATTGCAAAGTATTGCTTTTTTATTCTATTGAACTATAAGATTTATTAGGGATTCTGGCATCCGGATCCCCCTCTGTAGGATTTTAGTGTTTGCTTATTTGGTAGCACAATAGCCATTAGTTTTAAAAACCTCTCTCCCACATTTGCTTTTGAAAAAGCATAGCTTACTGAAAAATACCATCAAGAGTAGTAGATTATTTTGCATGTGTTGATTTCTTTCTGTGTCGAAGAAGAGAAAATACACACATATACACTCTCAGACACATATTTTACATGTTTTTGAAAGGGGCTGTGTCTTGCCAGATGCGGTGGATGGAATACTTGTACAATCGAAACTTTGATCCTTGACCTTCGTGCTTAGTAAATCTGTGTCATGCTGTGGCTGCAAGAGAGCAAAGCTATGGTGGAAGGGAAGAGAGCAAAGAGGAGATAAACAAGGGAGAAAAGGACGAGATGACAGCTGTGTCCACCGTCACCTTGTCTGAGGTGGGCACTGATGTGTATTTGTCTTTTGACCTCCTTGCCACTGAGAAACAGGGTATTAGCTATAAAAAAACACACTGAGAATTCCTTCCTTCCTTCTTAACTCTTTCCTTCTTCCCTTCCTCCATCAACATGACACATCACCAGAGTGTTGGGTAACTATAGAGCCACTTCACTTTATTTCTTTTTATAAAATTGAACTTTGGTTGGTCGGTACAGCAGTGCTACATAGTATTTCACCACTTCAGTCAAACTGGGGGTTGTGTTGAGATTTATTTTTTTTTGATGATGTTGAACTGTTGTTCTACAATCAACCAGGGCTCTTGAGGACGTGAAGACTACTTGGGATGGATCCCTTGTTTACCTTCTTAGCATTGTTTGGGTGGGATGTGGGACGGGGTGGGCGGGACGAGATGGATGGAGCCAAGGAGGCTCCGCTGTTATGTGCTCATCAATCATGTATCCATCTTAGTGTGGAGTAAGTCGTGTGTGTGCATGGCAGATCTTGGGTAAGCTTGAAGTTTTAACCAGAACATTTGGTTCCTAATCCGATTGTTTATGCATTTGTTTGTTTGTTCTTTTTTTTTTTAAATTTCACTTAGCAGAAAAGACTTGCACATGCATATACTTCCATGTACACGCGTGCCCACCAGACTCTTTTTTTTTTTTGTAGCGTTACACTGTACAAATTGTACAGTCAAAAGAAGAGATAACCATGTCACCATCTTAACTGACTGATTTGCTTGATTGATTGGATTCACAAAAGCCAAATTGTATCAAATAAAATACCTCAGGATGATTCTGTGCGTTTTGGGGGAGCTAACAGTAGCAACAGAATACGATGTGCCGCAGATTTTTGTAGAAAAAGAAATGTAAAAAACAAAAAAAGAAAAAAACACAACAATTTATAGCGGCCATAAAAAGCAGAATCAAACTTTTCTCCTTTTGATGTTTACCAGTCCAAGGTCTTCCAGTTCGGCTCTCTGCCCGAACTCTTGCAACCCAAGTAAAGAGAGAAGAAGAGGAAGAGAAGGAGTGATGGTGGTAGGGGGCTTAGATTGTGTTCTCAGTGTGGGGTGTGTTCTGTGCAGCTCCACTTTTTGCCAAACTGAGCGCCCTTAACAGAATGACGGATGTTGCACGAACACCCCCAAATCTGAAAATCTACCCTCATATGGAATCCTTAAACGGGAACCTCTCTCTCTTTCCTCTCCATGGTTTTTAATGGCAGTCAGCTGCATTAGCCACTGTGTTTCAATTGAAGCTCCATCTTTAACATCTTTGACAACCACTGTCATATCGCCCTTTTTGTACTCTTGGAATACTGCAGTGAACCTCTCCTTGCTTCCCAATCAGCTTACCCGGTGTTGACTGATGAGCAACATTTGTCCTTTTTTTGCATCTTTATCTGCATATTTATTATTATCATATTTATCTCCACATGCTGCTTGCGTGAGCTGATAAGTGAACAATATGCACATGTAAAAAATATCAAATGGCACCCTTGCGTTTTATGAACTCATGACAATTTGTTCAATTTGTTCTACTTTTACAGAACTGTCATGTAAACTGATGCTGTTTTATGTTCAAACACACACAGACACGCACACACAAACACTCTCAGACACACCCTTGTGATGACAACCCTGCTCTTTTTAATGGCAAAAATGTATTTTAATTACATTTAATGATAAATAATGAGGTGATGGCATGCAACCCCAGATGTAACAATTTTAATGTTTTATGTTTCTTTTCTTTTTTCTGTTTGTTCTTTTTGTTATGATGTTATGATCACTAATGCGTTGTAACCAGGTGTGAGTATATACATATTTGAGAGAAAAAAAAAATTATCTGTGTTTAACACGATGAAGATGCTGCTGCTGTTTTGGGGGAGAAGGCGAGGACCTGACCCCAGTGCAACTTCCTCATTGGCTGACTGGTCATTATCAGGCCACGTTTCGTCCAATGGAGTGTCGGGTCAGGGGGGTCAGGGCTTGGCTTGGTATGGCGGGGACATCCTTGCTCTTCCTCCAATGGCAGGTGAGAATTACTGTATCACCAGCTCTGCTTCTCTCTTCCCTCTCTATCATGTGTAGTCAGGACTTCAACTGTAAAGAAGATAGAAGAAAAAAAGCAACCCTCTACTTTGAGTCCGCTATCCCTCCAAAGATACAAGACCTCTTTCTTTATGGTTTGCTGTAAGAATAGAGCTTTTTTTTAAAACAACAACAAAAAAAAAAACTAATACTTCCTCAAAGACTTTTAAGGAACTATTTTGAATATATTTAGAAATGACACCTGTATACATCGCTTGTAAATTCATACTGGAATACATCATCATGGAGAATTATAAATGATAAAGAGTAAAAACAATATTTTTTGTGTGAATTTCACAAGAGCTCTTCTGTACAGTGGCACTGTTTATCTCTCTCTCTCTCTCTATTTCTATCTCTCTCTCCCTCTCTCTGAATCTCTCTCTCTCTCTTTCTCTCTCTCTGTAGAGCGACTAGAATAAAATTTCACCATTCACAAGGCTTGCTGTCCTGTCAAAATTCACAATATACACAACAGGCTCTGTGTCTTCCTCACCTTATATAAAAAAAATCCTGTTTTGTCACTTGAAGGTAACGGATTATACGACTGGAAAAGAGAAAAAAGCTAAATTTGTTGCTTTTACCTTTGATTCCATGTTCATGAAACGTGCAATACACACTCAGATTTTATCGAGAAGATCATAAGAATACAGCATCTTGCCTGTAATGAACATCATTAATTCTGACCTCTGCATTTATCTTAGAGTGTGTCTTTGTGGCTATAGATAGTCTACACTAAGTCTCCTCATTTATTCATTATATTAAGAGAATTCCGATCCCCTTTTTGTTACGTTGTTAGCTGAAACTCTGCTTAACACATGACTACAAACATTATACAGCAAAAAAAGGCAGCACATGAACGATTAAAAGCTAATTGCGGCATTTACTGATTTCCCATTATACACACCAATATGTCTGTTTACTATGTAGAACAACGCCTCAGATAGAACAGTCCTGCAATAAATGTTACTTTCATCAGGGGTATAGTGCTCAGATGTTGTCATGTTTTGGCTATAATGTGGTTTGCCTCCTTTTTGCAGAGGTCAGACCACTAAATGTACGCTATAATTGCCTGTCGACATTTAGATTAAAAAGTATGAGTAAGGGGATAGATGCTGAATGGAGCAGCAAGTTGTAAGAACACTGGTTAAGTTTACCATCGCCACCAGAATTCTTTTAAGTTAAAAGGTAAATTATATGCTGTCATGTGTGAAAACAGGCCTATAAGACGAGCTTTTATCATCATGGAATGGTGCCGAAATCATTAACAAGGATGGATGGATGGATGGATAGTTGGATGGGTGGGTGGATGGGTGGGTGGATGGATGGATGGATGGATGGATAGTTGGATGGGTGGGTGGATGGATGGATGGATGGATGGATGGATGGATGGATGGATGGATGGATGGATGGATGGATAGATGGATGGATGGATGGATGGATGGATGGATGGATGGTTGGTCAGACAGAACTGTATTTCTAACAGTTTGCCAGTACTTATAGAGGATATACACTAATCAAAACATTAATCTAACATTTTTGTTTTTATGTAAGTTTATGTAAAATTACAGAACTAATACTTTTTTTACTGTTAATTGTCCTTAATTATATCTAGTTTTAGAGATATAATTACAGTATTAAACTTAAATTTAACAGTTTAGTCTGTTAAATAAAAAACTTTTATGAAATTTTGATACATTTGTGAAAATGTTTGAATAGTCTTTATAGGTTCAGTTTTCTTTTTTTTTTTTTTAAAAATTGAAGTTTTAGGGTTATTTATGTTTTATTGTTATTTTACATAAGATAAATAAATCGGCAGTCTATTTTTGTCATTTAAATATGATTTTTATGTATTTTACATTGATAGAAAAAAGGGGTGGGACAAATCCAAAATTACACTTATTCATTTTATTTCATTTTACTTTTATTTGTATTTTATTTTTCACAGTGTAGATTATGGCTTGGATCCAATAATCTGTTGGAGTACAAGTTTTATTTTCCCACCACCACCAGTTAAGAGGATCAATACAGATGAAGAATAAATTATTTTGGTTGTCTTGTACGTTGCTTTGCAGCCACTTCACGTGGACGACAAGTTCCAAACCTTCAAATCGCTTCGGGTTTGAAGCTGACAGACACACTGAGGTGTCACGTTGTTTCTCAGAGCAGACTGCTACCCGCCGCCTCCGCTTTCCCATCAGCCCTGCATCCACCCAACTAGATAACAGAGCTGAGACTTTCCTTTGACAGCCAGGTCTCTGTTATTACAAATATGTCAGCATCTGTCTGTAAAAGCTTTGCAAAATCTGTTTTAAAGATCAGACTTATATTGATATGCAGGCACCAAAAACACATTTAAATGAATGTGCACTGGCATACAAATAGACGTAAAACTGCAAAATCCATGCAAGGCAACAAAGATTTAGTCAAGGTAATGTTTAAGGTTTGCAAAGGTCATCGTAATGGCTTAAATAAAAGGCCATGTAATTGCCCATCTACCACCTGGATGTCCATGGGGTGTTCTACTGTCTGCATCGGCAGCAGAAGGCATTAAAATGTCACTTTGGAGGGTAAATTCTCAGCAGGGTGGACATCCATCAACGACAGGTTGAAAAGGGGATTTGAGTGTTTGATCAGTGAGTCGAATCTGTCATTCTTGTGTCATCAAAAGCCCTTTTTCTTTACAAGAATGACACCAAAGCCTCTTTAACTCTTCAGTTTTATTGGCTCTTGCTATCAGGTTTTTAGAACCACGACTCAACAGACATGGTTTGTTGTTTTTTTATTAATTTACTCTGACCTCATTACTTAAGCACAGTCAAATGTGATGGGTTTGGTACTTTGGTAGTTTGTTGGCTGTGCTAAATAACTCTAAAACACTACCATGTATAAACCTACATGCTGGTAATCTATTGCATGGCAGTGCAGTGCATGGTGAGAAGTTTTATAATGGTTTGTAATGGTCTTAATGGAAATATGAATGTAAAACACCACAAAGGAGCCATTTTTTTCATGGAAATACAAAACAGAGACAAAGTTTTGTTCTCCTGTGTTACTGATTTGTCAATGGCATGTGCACAGGTGATGGATACGAGTGATAGTGATGCCAGAGAGGCCTTTGTGCTTTGACCGCTTGCTGACCTTCCTCATTTGTGCATGTGCGAGTCTGTCCAACAGAGCATCAAGAGGCCATTTGGGCAACAGCTACCTTTGCCATCTGCCACATTTTTCCTTACCTTTACTCACACCTCTATCCCTCCCATATGCATCTGTTTTGACCCTTCTATACACCATTTGGCTCTTTAACTAACACCTTCTCCTCAATAGTCATCCTTAATACCCTTTTTTATTTTTCATATCGCTGTTCTTTTCTGTTTCATCCCCATTTCTGCCTATGTCTTGCTCCTTTAACTTAAATAAATCAGGGGTGGGGGGAAACACTTCTAGTTGGGTCATTGCTTCTATTCACTCTTTCTGCATTTTCCATACATATTTACTATTGTGTGCTACCCAGTATGAATGTTTAAAACCTACATTCTTGGTAGGTTATCTTGGTAAAGTCACCCTGCTGTACAGCAACATCTTCAACATGTGTAGCAGGTGCGTTGGTCAGATAGACAGACGCTAATGAGCTCTAATTGTATCCCTCTGAGCACTATTCCTGCTGTTTCATGTCTCTTCTTGAACAGGTGTAACGTGGACACTTAAAATATCATACAACATGCCAATACACAACCTGCAGGCTATACATTATCTATGCACGCAAGACGCCGCCTCTTAATCCAGCTAGATGTATGTGTGCAGTGTCGCTCATTAATGACACCATCTGGATTTTGAATCTTGAACAGTGGAGAGAAATGTGTTCAGTGAAGTGTGATTGAATATTAGGTCATTTCATCTCAGTTCGCCACATTTTTTAAATAACGTTCCCACCTGACCATGTATGTTATTAAGTAAAATGTGTAAAAGATGTGGTCACAGGTGTTGTAACTGTTTGAGTGAGAAATTTACATAGAGGTAAGGGGTCATGTTGATTTTTGCATTGTTTCTTTTTTCATGCTACCTGCTCAATGGTTGTCCTAATATTAGCTAGAAATGCAAAAAATTTACTTTCTTAACTTTTTTCTCATAAAGTATTCCTTAACTGGCACTCTACATTTTAAAATCTCCTCCTGCAAAAGTCAGGCCGTTGGGGTCAAAAATAAAGGTTTTATGGTTGTATATATCATTATTTTTTGACCAAATTTACATCATTTAACTGGTTTGGGCTGCACGGTAGCTCGGTTGTTGGCACTGTCGCCTCACAGCCAGAAGATACCGTGTTTGCATCACGGTTAGGCCGCCTGAGATCATTCTGTGTGGAGTTTGCATGTTCTCCATGTGCAGCGTGGGTTTTCACCGGGCACTCCTGCTTCCTCCCACAGTCCAAAAACATGCTGAGGTTAATTGATTATTCTAAATTGTCCGTGGGTGTGAATGTGAGTGTGCTTGGTTGTCTGTGTAGCCCTGTGATAGACTGGCGACCTGTCCAGGGTGTCCCCTGCCTTCGCCCGTGTCTACTAGGATAGGCTCCAGCCCCCCTGCGACCCAAGTGAGGATTAAGCAGTGTTTAGATAATGGATGGATCGTGGATATAACTGGTTAGTATTCTTCTATCAAATCAGGGTTGTACCATTTAAGACCAAATGTACATATCAACAAACCTGCAAAATTTCAGGTCTCTAGCTACATTATTACTTAAGTTATGGCTCTTCAAACATTGATCCACGCATTGACGCGAAGAAAATGATGCAAAAATTGACATGACCATGGCAAGAATGTGTCACCATAATGTTACCTATGACCCCAGATTCTACACTTTGTCAACTCAGTCAATATTCACCACTTCAATTAGTCAAACTGAAGATGGTCAGGCTTCTTTACCTTCCGTGAATCGAGGCTGAATGACCTTGTTATATATCAGACTGGACCTATTTGACATTTGGTAATAGCTTCCATTGTATAGGTTACTCAGTCTTTAAATTGGTTTAAACTTTGGTACATGTGATTAGAAACATAGAAAAAGCAACATATTCTACTATGTCTTCATGTCAGGGAAAGGCTAAGCTTCTCTCGCTTTGATTAAAATCTACACTTTCTATAGCGCTGTAACATTTTCAGTTTATATCTATGTGCTTATGCTGACTGCCAGCAATGTGGATCACTTGATGCATAAAATGCACTTGATATAGCTGAAAAAGGCAATACTGTTTATATTTTCTGTTCGTATTTTGAAGAAAATAACCAGACGTGCAGTAATTAGATAAGAAAATAGAACGCGTGCATGCTGGCCACAAGTTTTGAGACTGGAAGCTAAACTTTAGCAATAACACTAAATGCTTGTCTTCATCTTTTCCAGCATTAATGTTTCAAAATATGCATTGATTTTTGTGAAGATCTGCCAAATGCAAGTTAGTTTTTGTAGTTGGGATTTGACAGCTGAGCTCGAGTGAACTCGGAGAGGAAGAGCTGCCAGCGAGCCATCTTAGAAAATGACTAAACAAAATGACACATGATGCTTTTGCAGAATATTCCCCTTTAGCTATTCACTTTGTATTAAAAGCACAGCGAGGAAAAATGTATTGCCTTACATTAAAACAAGCAGACATGGAAAGACTCGGTTCAAAAGAAAAAGGCTTGCACTTGAACGCACACACACACACACACAGACACACACGGAGTAAATGTAATTCTGACATTACTCCTGAGAGGGAATTCAACACCCTGCTGGAAGGCGTGCTCCAGCCTGACTGACAGCCTGTGTTACATTATGTGATTGGTAAAGAGCTGGAATGGCCACATTTCTCTCCTTCATCCCATTTAACCACTTCTACCAATCCGCTCTTCCTCGCTGCCCTTTGGCCTTCATTTCGCCTTTAATGGCCTTGTAAGACCAGAGAACAAGAGCTTACTCATCAGCATTTTCGCTGAGGTTCCAGTTTAAAAAAAAAATGGACGCCATGCTACATTCAGTTGAAGAGGGCTTCTTTTTTTTTTTTTTTGGATGATGCGGAACATGTGAGAGGCAACCTCAAAAGACAGCCAGAGGCGCAGAGGAGGGGCAGTAATTGAAACGGGGGGTGTCATTCATCAGATCGCAGGGAGGCAACAACAGTGTGGTCCAAACAGAGCGGTGCAGTGTGTGTGTTGTGTCAGCCGGCTCGACAAAAAGACTGTGGCAGATCATTCTTCTTCTGCACAGGGGCAGATGAAAGCGGGAGAAGAGAGCGAAAAGAGCACTCGTTTATTTTGTCATTTTCTATTCTCCCCTTTGGTCCTCAGAAAATCACCTCCCATTTGATTCTGGGAGACAAACAATTGGCGCGGTCAGCTTCCCCCCCCTCCAGCCTCCCCTCATGTCTGTGTGTGTGTGTGTGTGTGTGTGTGTGTGTGCATATGTCGATCCACTGTAGTATGTGTCTCAGTCCACCAGCATAGATTTTTCTATCAAGAGCTGTTCTGCACCATATACTGTATGTCCACCCGGTGGGGATCTTTAAACCTATTTTACCTCTTCAAACATGCACACACTCAGCCAACAAAACTCATAATTATTCGCAGGTACTTTAAAGGAGCCCAGGGAGGAAGAAGTGGGTCTGATTATTAGGGAGGAAAGAGGGGATCAAAGTACTGCGGTTTAGCTCGCTATACCTTTCTATCATTCGTCTGCTCGCACAAAAGACCCTCGTCTTCAGAGGCGCCTTTGAAGGGAGAATGCAGTCACACTTATTTAAAAATGCGACATTACTGGTTAGTTCCCTATATGTGCTATAAAAGCTTTGTTCAAGATGGATGCTAAATTCTGAGGCACTTGGAGATAATAAGAATTTCATGGACATGCAATGTCTTTGTGAGATAGCAGCAAAAAAAGTGTTTTCAGTTGCAGTAGAAAGTGCTCTTTAAGGGATAGCATTATGTTTCTTTCATGTCTGCTTTAATAGAACCTTCTTATATGTACATTCAGAGTTTCAGTAGTTAATCATCCCTGCTGGAATATCTGTATTACCTGCATACCTTTCAAATTTGTGCCCTTTTTATTCTTTGCAAGGGCATGATACCCATACTGTTATTATGCACAAGAAGAATGATCACAGCCACAAAAGATTTTTAACTCTATGAACTCATTTTTCAGCATAAAGTCCTGCATCTTGATGGAGCTAGTAGTAAATAAAACCCAAAAATGTGTTTTGTGTAGTCACATTGCCATAAATCACGAAAAAGAATAGAAAAAAGACGATTGATTTCCTTGATCCATAGGTGTCACCAATACTGGAAGACATGTAGAGTAAAGTCATTTTAAGTGAATATCATGATTTAAAGCTTGGATTTGGTTAATTTTCCAGACAAAACAACAGGTGATCCATTAACGAACCAGCAGAAAGTAGAAAATGTCTCAATTTGTTCTGTTTTCCAGTTTCTGAGTCTGATAAGTTGTGTAATATCAGTGATTTTCAAAATAAAAGATGTCTTTTAAACCCTCTGTTGGGTCAGAGGATTAAGATGTTAAAAAAAAAAAAAACATGAGCCTATCTTTGAACTTTATATTTTTTTAACAATAGCTCACCATACTGCTGGATTATTGGGGGCAGTTACTTGGGGTGGCTGTGGCTCAGGTGGTAGAGTGGGTTGTCCACTGATCGCATGGTTGGCGGTTCGATCCCCGGCCCCTCCGCATGGCGAAGTGTCCTTTGGTAAGACACTGAACCCCAAGTTGCTCCCAATGGCAGGCAAGCACCTTGCATGGCAGCTCTGTCGTCACTGGTATGTGAAAGTGAATTTGAAACACATTGTAAAGCACTTTGGATACTAATAACGTAGAAAAAGGTGCCATATAAATGCTTGTCATTTGTTGCTGGTCTGCATCTGTTACTGAACGTACATTGCTGGAGCGTCAAGTAGCTTTTGGACGTGTGTCTTTGCAATTTTAGGGCAAATTTAACAATTTCCTGCAGAAATTTTAAAATATGTATTGGAAAAACTGGAACTGTTGACTACATTCAGTTCAGAAACATCAAATCTAATGTCACGTTCTATTTACAATTGATATATATCTTAAAAATGAAAAAGCAAAAGCAAAAATAATTCAGTTTTAATCGTGCACAACTTATACTGGGCAATTACTGCACACACTGTGCATATACTGCATAGTAACAAAGTATGTTGCAATTATATGAGCCTTTGATTGTCATACAAGATGCTGTAAATAATTTACTGCAAAGACAATTTAAAAATATATATAAATCCTTGCCTCACAGCTAGAAGATCCCTGGTTCGCGTCCCGGTTAGGACGCCTGGGATCTTTCTGTGTGGAGTTTGCATGTTCTCCCTGTGCATGCGTGGGTTCTCACCGGGTACTCTGGCTTCCTCCCACAGTCCAAAAACATGCTGAGGTTCACTGATGATTCTAAATTGTCCGTAGGTGTGAATGAGAGTGTGCATGTTTGTCTCTATATGTAGCCCTATGACAGACTGGCGACCTGTTCAGGGTGTCCCCTGCCTTCGCCCGAGTCGGCTGGGATAGACTCCAGCCCCCCCACGACCCTACAGAGGAATAAGCGGTGTATAGATCATGGATGGATGGATATAAATCCTTAAATAATGTTAATATGCAGCATGTGACTGGGAAATAATCTGTGGAGCTGGGATGCTTGACTTTCTACGCTTTTCAGATAACTCACTGTGTTTCCAGACAGTTTAATGTTGTTACACTCACGGTGATGATGCTATCCATAAAACTCAGTGACATCAAAGCCTCACAGCAAGTGAGAGGGAAATTAAATCAGGTACCGGAGAGTAATTGTGTTGCTGTTTTCTCAATCTGGGTTTAAATGAGAAAATGGGAACAGAATCCCAAACAAGTGTATAACTACTGTTGTGAGATATTGATTTAGGAGAATTGGAATGAATTATAAAACACAAGAAGGCTTTGATACTGCATGTTGCAGGCTCAGTTTGTCAGTTTAATTCTATATATATATATATATATATATATATATGTGTGTGTGTGTGTGTGTGTGTGTGTGTGTGTGTTCCAGTCATACAGATTTTCTCTGCAGGAGTTCCCCTGTAGACGTTTTAAGACTACAGCTGCTTTATGTGAGGATTTTCTTCTCCCAATAATTTCTGCTGCTTAAAGCTGCACACATTCGTTAACCACTAACAGCCTCTGACGGCCTACAGGGAACATTCTCACATATTGTATAAACGTAATTGAAATAAGGATTCAGAAAGCTCTTCTAAAGTGTCAGCAGCATTCCTTGATTGTGGAGGTCCTTGGCCCTCTCCATATTAACCCAGGCCCATGCCCTGCTCTACTGCTGCTTATTATTGCTGCACTGAGAGCCGTTTGTGTTAACTGCCAGAGCCTCCTTCGCCCTGACTGTCTTGGTGAATTAATTTTAAAGCGGTGAACAGCTTGAATTTGAAATTATTTTTTTTTTAAATAGATAGAAAGACTGGGGGGCTGTACTTTTGAACACAATGCTGGCAGTAAGTCAGTTTGGATCTCATTTAGAATGGCCATTATACTTTGCAAAGAGGCTTGTTTGATTGTAAACCAAATATCAGTGTGTTCTTAATGACTTATTTCATAAAACAACACTTTTATTATACGACAAATGTCTCCCTTTTTAGATTATGTGTGTGCTTTTAGCCTGTAGCCAGATTATCTCATGCATGGGCCTTTTGTGTGCGCTTACATGCATTATAGGTTTCATATTTGTAATGATTTGTGAGTGTGTATGTGGAGCAGGTGGGCCATAAAATATAATGTCTAACTCCATGATACGGTAAGCTGTGTGTGAGTGTATGTGTGTGTATGTTATATAATATGTCTTCCCACTGTCTCCAGCAGTAAAGTCAGTCATAAAGTTAATTGGGTCTTTGGTCTCCAGTGCACTAAACATTTTGTTGGTGTATCTGCATCTCGGTGTGATGCTGGCCAGTTTGTGTGGTTTAAAATAATGCTGGGACTCTTATTCACCACGGGGGAAATCTGGATTGAGAGCGAAACAAAAAGCTTAGCTTGTGTATTTATTAGGATGGAAAATGTGTATGTGTGATATCCAGGAGCCTTCCTCCCCTCTGTGTTCAAAACCAACAGGTTGGATGACGCTCTAGATGTTCTTCACTTCTCCATGTGTATTTGTTTTCACATACCTCCTTCCGAACATATACACTGATCAGCCCCAACATTCTGACTACTGACAGGTGAAGTCAGTGACATTGATCATATTGGTACTATGTGGTGTTCTGATGGAAAAACTTGGATTTTAACATCTGTGTTGATGAGACTTAGACACCCAAATAAACATTGTCCCACAACAAGCACACTCCCTCATGCTAATGTCACTGGCCTACCCCTGCAGGAAAATGCCCCCAACAACATGGCAACAACATCAATCAGGAACATGATGAGGAACATGACAACGGCCCAACATGTTGATTTGACCTCCAAACCTCCTACACCCCATTCTGATCAAGCATCAACAGGATGCAGTGGAACAAGTTTGATTGATAGAAGCCCCACTGCACAAGCCAGAGCACCCAAAGGATCCACTGCCAACATCCTGGTTCCAGACCCCATAGGACACCTCTTGTCCTCTTGTCCATGACCAATGGTTCAGAGCATTTTTGACAACATAAGGGGGATCGACACAATATTAGGCAGGTGGTCACAATGTTGTGACGGATCAGTGTATAAAGAACATGTATGTATATGATCCTTTTTATGCTGGACTGCCCACACTTCTTGCATTAGACTGGTTTAAAAGACTTTACTGTATCAGCTGATGACAGAGATGATGTATCTACTGATCTACTGGCTCAACTACATTCAAAACACTTTGTTATAACAGCTAACATTAAATTTATATGATTAAAAAACTAAATCTCACTAACAATGACAATAATTTAAGTTTTTATGTGTCATTTTTGTGTGAGGGCTGCATGATGAATCGGTTGTGAGCACCGTCACCTCACAGAAGATCCCCGGTTGCATGTTCTCCCTGTGCATGCATGGGTTTTCACCGGGTACTCCGGCTTCTTCCCACAGGCCAAAAACATGCTGAGGTTAATTGATAATTCTAAATTGTCCGTAGGTGTGAATGAGAGTATGCTTGATTGTCTGTCTCTATATGTAGCCCTGTGATAGGCTGGTGACCTGTCCAGGGTGTCCCCTGCCTTCGCCCTCAGTCGGATAGGATAGACTCCAGCTCCCCCTGCGACCCAAGTGAGGATTAAGTGGTGTCTAGATGATGGATGGATGAATGGATGATTGCATGAAAACATTATAATTAATAGCAAAAAGTTGCTGAATGGGATTATTTGCTTATTTTTGCATCTTATTAAAAATTAGTTTGAGTTATAATTTGACTGTTGGACGAAAAGTCAAACTCAGACTACATTTGGGGAGGATGAATGTAGAGTAACACTGCAACAATTAATCAATTGATTTTTTTCAGCTATTTAATTAATTACCAACTATTTTGATAACTGATTAATTGATCTGAGTCATTTTTATAAAGAAAGAAAATAGTCTAAATCTGATTCCACCTTTTCAAAGGTGAAGAGGATTTCTTTCTCCTTTCTTTCTTTCCTCCTCTATGACACTAAGTTAATCATCTTCTGCTTTGAGAGACACTGATTTGCAATTCACCATTTTCTGTCATTTTAAGACTGAACAACTACTCGATTAATTGAGAGAATAATCAGCACATTATTCATCAGTGAAAATACTCATTAGCTGCAGCCTTAATGCTGATTTACACACATCATTCAAGGATATTAGGCTTCTTTTGTCCTCACATTGCAGTTTTAAAGTGGGAGCTTCTGGTGTTTGTGCACTAATTATTAAAAGTAATTACCACTGAATGAGGCCATGTGCCTTCAGTGTTTAAATTTTAAGTGCAACCCTTGTTTAAAGTATGACCGAGCTTCCGTTTTCACACAATGATTAAGTAATTAAAGAAAAATGAAACAACTCCTTGCCATCAGGCAGCGACTGTCTTTCTCTTGGTATTTTAAAAACACTGCAGGGAGTCAATTTATAATCCCCATGCCACTCCCACACACAATACTGGGAAAAAGACACTAATACAAAGAAGTTTGTAGTTCAAGTGAAATTATATTTTGAATAAGCAAATTACATAGAAAATACTGCTTTAACAATGGAATCAGTTCTTTACAGCCGAACCTGTCTTACAAAAATGTAATTCCTACACAATAAACTGCATTCTCAGTTATGTTTTCAAAGAAATGCATTTAATCCCAGTCAGGTAACAGCCGCAACAGACCCACAAAGTCCACATTAGGAAGGGTGATAGTGGTAGCAGAGGTCCAACACTGGACTTTCACCCAGGAATGGGGTTTGTGTCCCACGTGGGGACATTATTTTGAGACTTTTCACTCACTGTTTGGTTCAGTTTCAGTTCCAGTTTGGCATGTTTTAAGCCTATACTCTGTTTTCTGGGTTACCAGGGTGATGACTCCCCTCCTCCATTTAATGAATGACTGGTTGGCTGAAAAGCAATAAAGGGTGATATGTCAGGAATGAATGCGACCCGGGAGAAGACATGCTTTCTCAAAACGCAATTCAGGCTTTGGTTGACTTTAGGAGGCAAGACAAGTCACAGACTATGGCAATTTGGCACCAGATTACCAATATAATAGCAGGCATGGCTTCTCGGCAAACAAGGACATGTTGGATATCTTGTAAATTCAACGCTGTGGAGTTGTTTGCGGAATATGGCATCTGACTCCCTGCACAAACGCCAACTGTTCTGAGGATTAACTATCTTATAGTTGAACTAGACTAATAAAAAGCTGAAGTGACTCACCTTCAACAATGAAATACTTTTTTCTATCATCTACATACATTAATAATGCAGCACTTTGAGCTACAAGTAACCACTGTATACCATCTACCACAAAATAATATAGTATCAAAATAATAACAATGTAGTGGAAATAATGTAATATAAGGCAATGTAAATGAAATAGATGCTGCATCTTAAACTACCACTGGTCATATAGAACCAGGGACATAGTGCAGGTGTATTGTTGTTCAGTGTGTGTAAACCAAAAACCAGAAGCTCACAGGTTCTGTTGTCAACATAGAGGTGCAGAAGTTAGACAGTGTGAAGGGTGGTTTATATTCTGACGTGAATTGGTGAATTGAGTGGGGTGTGTTTATTTGTGTTTGTGATTGCACTGGGATTGTGGGATTGTTACTGCTGAATTTGACCGTTGCCATAGTTTGGTGATAGCAGTGCGTAAACACCTGAAGAAGACGTCTCTTTTAGTTTTCTCAACCATGCGGCGGTAATACATCTTAAAATGATCTGATATTATCTGAGAGAAGCCCTCTGCCTGAAATCCTAAAACAGATCAGTAACCTTTGTCCACGTGTGTAAAACGAGCGCCATTAAGTGCTGTCTTGTGCACTTTGTGGACGTGATGTGATTTGATCGTATTGATTTGTTCTGGTCGTGTGATTACAACCCTTTGGCTGTAATATCACTAAGAGCGTTAAAGCATACAGATGTGCTTCCACCGCCTCACTGTCACCTCCAACACAGTTGTACACCTTCTCATTTGCCATATATTGTGGTTGTAGATCTAAGATTTTATTATACCGGGGCACAAATAAAGAATTACACCTTGTGCTTTCTCGCTGAAAACGTCTTCCTTTAGATTTATTTATTGTTTAGTCAAAAATCTGTTACTTTTTACCTTTTTTTTCTTGCATACTGAGAAAAACATGCTGTTTCTCCATTTATTACCTTTAGATTTCTTCCTCTGATTTTTCCAGTGTTCCACTTTATTGGCTATAAAATGTACCGTGGTAGTGCAAAATATAGAATTTAAGATTGTCTGCTTATATAAATCTATCACTTACATAAGCCTGGAAAAGATCGCCCTCGGCTGGGATTCCAACTGTTTGTTTAACAAACTGATATCTAACTCAAAAAGTTGCCGAACAAAAGACATTACCTCGCATGAACTGTTATATGGACAACATTTCTGCCCCTTGTATTCCATTAAAAGCCGACTCAAATATCATCCTTCTGGCAGGCTGATATTAGCCTGAGGATTCGTGGCCTGGCTGATGGGAAAAAGCTTGTTTCCTCACGCAGCCACTGTTTCCACCATGTGTCCTGCTGTACCTGTCCTTCTGCAACACGCTGAAGCAGTGCTGCCTGCTTGGGTTCTCTCTGGGTGACGGCCTCAGCTAAATCACGAAACGTGTAAAAGCCAAAGTGGGTATGTGCCTGTGAAATTTCATTTTTATTTTTTTTACTTTTTTGCAGATACACTGTCTGGCTGACAAAAATCTCTCACGCAGGCATAATGGACAAAGTTCTGCGCAACATAAAAATAATGAAGATGAGCTTTCCTTCCCCCTCCCTCTCTCTCTTTCTCTGCTGGGGATGAAGAGAACAGAGGGAGAAAAGAGCCCATGGGCACAAGCAACAAAACACGCAACAACAGCCCAATGTAGGCTAGCATCTGTGTGTGTGTGTGTGTTGACTTTCAAGGCAGATTTTGAGTGAGGCGAACTACAGCTGTGTCCAATGCGCATTAAACGAAATGAACATTTTCTTCGGGTTCTAAGGGGGGGATTTTGTTCTTTTAACTCATTTGTCTTCAGTGCCGGAGCCCAGTTTTGTCCACTTCTTCTTTTGTATCCCGAACTTGACCTATCAGCATTGTGCATCTCCATGAAAGACCCCATAAATCATTGCAGGTGTCTGTAATGTGCCTGCAGGTAATTAATTGCTGTGGTGTTTGAGCCAAGCTGAGCTGAGCGCACAGGGATGAGACAGGAATAATATGCACCGGCTTTTTGTTCTGTCTCTCTGTTCCATCATTCCTTCCCATCCACAAGTCTTTGCATTTACTGCCTCTCCTATCTTTTATCTCTCTAATTGCACATTGTGAATTTTCTTCGTCTAATTGCATTCACAAATCTCAATGATGGAAATTCTATTACACCGAATTTAGGTTTTCTAAGCAGAAAGGTAGCCAGTGACACTGAGCAGGCTGCTGTCATAGAGACAGTCTGGCAGCTTAGTGCACCCTCATCAATTAATAGCTTGATGTGATGCAGCTAAAGGAAGCATTTGTTCTGGGTTAGCAGCCATGAGCGGAACAGATGGAAATATAGGTTGAGTTTTCTGGCATCCTGGCATGTTTGCACTGAAAGCTTCCATTTAGATGTAGCTTGTTCCAGTGTTACCTAAAACAAAAACAAAAAAATCATAGCAGCTGAAGTGAAACTGGAACTTCTCAGTTCTGTTCTAGTGTAATTAAAATAGAGCCTCGGGACATAAACTTGTCCAACATTATGTTATGTGGTTGGTTCCATCTGAGACAGTGTTTTATTTAGAAAACAGTTTGGAATTGGTTATTGTTTAAGCATCTATGAGTCTTAAACTGTTCATGACTAACCATAAGAGACTAAATCAAGGGCTCAGATGTAGACAGGTGGCTAATTAAAGGAAAAATCTCAACCCTTAATCCCTATAAAGGGTATCAGGTGTTTCTGTTATACTGTAGGGGACAGTTTGCTGGCATGGTTTGTGTCCACTTGTCCTCTTAGAGGGAAGGGTCACTGCAAATCAATACTAAGTTGTCCTGAGTAATCACCTTTATCCTATGATCAAACATTTGCATCCTGATGGGAGAGATCTCTTCCAGTAAGGCAATGGCCAGGTCCACAGGGCACGAGGGGTCACTGAGTAGTTTGGTGAGTATGTGTATCATATGTGATGGCCTTTACAGTTCCCAAGTGAACACCTATGGGAAATTTTGAACCGACATGTTCAATTTAGTTTTATTTAAATAGCACCAACTCACAATGTATAAATATCAAGGCACTCACATAGGGAAGACCCTACAAGCTTATATTATGGAGGGAAACCCAACCAATCAGAATATTTCCTTTGAGGGAGCTCTTAAGAGACATCAGAAAGAAAAAAAGCTCCCCTTTAACAGTAAGATATATATATAAGATACCAGATTCAGGGATCTGCTTTGACTGGATGGGTTTAGTGAGGGTAATGGGGACAGAGAACAGGGTAGTAGGTAGCAGACAGACAAAAAAATGCATAAGGTGGCAATAAATACTGGGGAGATTCGTAATGTCAGAAACCACATATCAGAAACATGCAGACACCTGCAGAGATGAAGTTAGTGACATGCAAAGGTGACATGTAAAGATAAGGAGAGAGAAGAAGAGATGCTCAGTACATCCCGGGAAATCCTCCAGTGGTATGCAGCACTCTTCAACACCATCATCAAAGAATGATGTTCAGTCCCTCCAGTATAGTTTCAGAGACTTGAAGAATCAATGATGTGATGCATTGAAGCTGTTCTGCCGCCATGTGGTGGCCAAAAAACCTACTAAAACACTTTATGTTGGGTTTCTTTAAGGAAAAGGAAGGAGGCCCAACGAGTGGAAAAAATGCTGAGTTTACAAACAGCTAAAAGTTGGAAATGTTATAAAAATGGCAGACATGGTTAAAACTGAATGAAGTTCTGAGGGCATAAGTACCTATTTTTGGAGAAGAGAAGATGAGGTCTTTTTACACCAACAACACCATACCTACTGTCAGGCATGGTGGTGGCAGCATTATGCTCTGGGGCTGTTCTACCACCAGTGGATCTGTGAAAGTAGCAATTAAAAATTAAGGAGGCAGATTACCTCCACATTGTTCAGGCAAACCTGAAACCATCAACCAATAGTTGGAGATGTTATGAAAATGGCAGAACATAGTTGAAACTGAATGAAGTTCTGAAGGCATAAGTACCTCTGTGGGTACATTTTCACAAAAGCTGTAGATCTGTAGAGGAAGTACTGTCTTAGACTGCAGAAAATAAACTGCCAGAGCTTTAATACAAAAGACTGAAGAAGCAAGTGCTGATTTAGAGATTGTACTGAGCTTTAGAAGACACAGTGGAAATAGAGGAACAGCTTGTGACATCCTGACTTAGGCTCTCTATTTACATTAATATGCAAAATGTGTTGTTGTGCATTTGATAGCCAAGCATATCTTTAATCTGTGTATGTGACTGACTCGGTGAGAATCTAAACTCTTAATTGAAATGAACAAAAAGAAGTTTGTCCTCGTGAGAATTGCCCCGTAACTGTGCTTACCTTAATGTTCCTATCCCATCACATTGCCCTTTCAAATGGTGATAAACGAGCATGCCAGGGCTGGAGGCTAATTGCGTCTAAGGCTAATCACTAACGCAGGCTAATTACTTGTTGCGAAACTCGCACATATGATTTCAGATCACCGAAACTGTGCGTGTGTGTGTGGGCGTGCATGCCTCGGTGTTATGAATGGGGACAGTGCAGGTGTGCAGCTATGTGAGCACTCATGTTTGATTAAAAATATCAAGCTTGATTGCGGCATACCAGAGGGAGAGTGAGGTGTTAATTAGCTGTGTGTGTGTGCGTGTGTGTGCATGCGGAACTGTGTGTGTGTGTGGGTGAAATGTTTGCACATGGAGAATCACAGCACTTAAATAACCCAATCAAAGAACGCCTGCTGTGGATCAGTCTGCCTCGACAGCATGAGCCATGCAGGCGTGTATCAGCAGCACACACACATAGATCACCAACATACTGCAGCTGCGCACAATGTCAATACAAACCATATGATATACTCTGGTCCTTCACTTCATCGTGTTTAGACGGGTGGAGATAGATTTTTATCTGCATTTTCTATTTGTGCATTAGGGTGTTTGTTCCATCACAGCACTCGGACCCACCTAACCACATTATGGCCAGTAATACAGAGTCAGATGAAGCAGGCGAGATGAAAGTGGCAGATGATGAAGCTGAGGTGATCGTGTGCACCAAGTGTGTTTGTGCGTCTCATCCATGCTGACTTAAGCTATTGTAATAGAATTATGTGATGAGACTTATTTGGGTATCTGGGACAGCCATTCAGATGTCTTGCCTGCCAGCTAACACACACACACTCACACACACTTCCATCACAACATAATTCTACTTTCCTTTCATCCACCCTCCATCCCTTTCCTTTAGTCCTTATCTCTCTCTGTCCTCTCATACCTCTGTGATGTTTAAGATAAACACGGACCATCTGGGTAGAGCTAAATCTCCAGTGATACCACCAGGCTCCTCTTCTGCCTGTTAGCATTAAAAATTCATCAGTTCTCACCATTTTTGCAGCCTCCTGACAGCAGAGACAGCCATGTGTTACAACTAACACATTCATTCCAACATGTTTTCAAACACTCTCAGACAAACGCAGCTCAGTTCCAGAATCATTTAAATGAAGAAAAACTGAAGTTGTTCAAGATGATGTGGAGTTTTCAAATGGTAATGGTTCCTTTTTGATGAGCACGTCCTGTTTATTTTGTGTTGTATCAGAATAAGTCTCACACAGCCAGTTATGAAGCCATATTGTGTCAATATTCAGCAAAATAATCCGAGTCTCACATGTACCCACAATGTCAGTTTTAAATGGGCTGTTTTTCTCTGAAAACCAATGAGCTGCTCCTCTTCAGCAGGTGTGTTTTACATCAACATGAGCTGAGAGGCCACTGTGCAAGAAGGAGGCCCTTTCTCCAGAAACGGCACCTTAAAGCTCGGCTGAAGTTTGCTGCTGATCACATGGACAAAGAAAATGTCTTCTGGAGGAAAGTTCTGTGGTCATATGAAACCAAATATGAGCTATTTGTTCACAGTGACCATAAATATGTTTGGAGGACAGAAGGTGAGGCCTTTAATCCCAAAAACACCAAACCTACCACCAAGCACGGCGGTGGCAGTATTATGCTTTGAGGCCTTTTTCCTGCCACTGGAACTGGTAAATAATGAGTAAATGAAATAATGAAGGAGGATGATTAACTCCACATTTTTCAGAAAAACCTAAAATCATTAGCCAGAAGACTGGGTCTTGGGCAGAGTTGGGTGTTCCACCAAGACAGTAATACAAAACATACACCAAAATGTTCAAGAAATGGCTAAATCAGGCTAAAATTAAGGTTTTATACTGGCCTCCCCCTGACTAAAGGCCACTAAGAACCTGTGAACTATGCTGAAAACAATTCTGTATCAGAAAGCCAACAAATTTAGCTGAACTGCACCATTTCTGTGATGACATGTGATCAAAGACACATATGTATCTTTGACCGCTATGTAAAATAAAATGGCAGAAAGACATTTAACTAAATATTAGCTTTGCTGTATGTGTATCTTTTACCCAGCAGATTTAGTCATATTTCCAGTAGACCAATAGTAAATCTCTAAAAGAACTAAAATGCATGACTGTTTTTTGCAACAAGGACACGTGTTTCAATGATTCCATCACAGAAAATTAAGAACTACTGGAAACTCAAGACTGCCATGATATACATGATCTTTACATAACTGTAGCTAGCAAAATGGGAGGAGAAAGCCTATCACATCCAGCTCCCACTTGTAAGTCGTGTTTTGAGTATTTCCTGTTTTACTTTGCTACTTCCTGCTCTTCTCATCGCAGTTGACTTTACACTTCCTGGTTATTGTCCAGTTTCCCACCTGTGTGATCACCTGCCATGCCCTAATGTGCTCCACCTGTGTGTGATTGCCTCCCCACTTCCTCTTGTGCCCTTGTATCAGCGTCCCAGCTTTTTTCCTTGTGGTTCCCAGTGTTGCCAGTGTGTTTTGACTACTGGGCCTACTTTGTGTTTTGGATACCTCTGCCTAATTATTGTGCTTTTGTACAATGATCTCAACTGGACTTTTTGTAAACCTCTGGAGTCATGCATTTGAATGGACCCCCTGGATGTACTTTTGTGATAAAGCCACTTGAAACGGACGACCAATGGCAGATTTCTCCCCACAACCTACATCTGGTGAGTCACTGGTTTTTCGAACTCATGAACCGCAGCATTGATGCACTCAATGAAACCCCAGATTACTTTACAAATCCGCCTTGTTAAGTGGAGTGAACATGAGGGATGACCAGGTGGCAGGTTTATCGTGGAATCGTTTAGTCATTCAGTTCCATACTGGTTGTAGCATTTGCTAGATCCATGCTGCTGAGCCGCTTTAAAGATGTGAGTGGTACCACCTCAAACTGCTTCAATTCACGTGATTTTCCTCGAGACAGACCTGAAACTTGCATTAGACGTGCACTGAAAGTGAAGCCGCCCTGCTGTGAGTGACATGGTACCTTGCTTGCACTTAGCCACATCTTCCCTTGTGTTTTTGTGTTTCCCTCTGCATGTCTCTTTTTCTTCGCTGCTTCTCTTTTGCTTAACACCAATTTTGTCTTTCTCCCATGTAGCTGATTTTATAACATCCTTCTCTCCTCTCTCCTCTCTCTCACACACACACACATTCGCAGTACTCCAAATGGAGTTGTTGTTAGCCCAGATAAAAATGCTTAGCAGTGCTTGGCCAGCCCCGTTATATAACACCATCACACTGCCCTAACTTCGGCTTGCCTCACAGTGATGGCACCCCTGGATGTGGATTTGTGTTTCTGTGTATGTACAAGCTTGCCTCTGGGTGTGTGTATGTATGTGTGCCAATGCAGTGATATAGCCAGTTGTATAACTTTTCTCTCCATGTTTTCTGCAAGTGTGTGAGAGCCAGCTTCTGTGTGTCCATTCTATCTGCAGTGTTTTACCCTCATCCTTCCTGTATATATTATATTTGTACGGCAGTACATGCAAATAGCATGCTTGGTATGTGTGCTTGTTCATATGCTTAGGATATTTACATTCTGCAAACCTTAGGGTGCATTAAATTTATTCACTAAAGCAGAGCCGATCTACATATTCAAAGCCCAAGCATCCATTGAAGTTGAGTTTTAATTGAGAAATACTTCTCTAGCTACAAGCATCCACCCTGCTGGAGTGGCCCTGATCAAAATGCTGATTCTCTATTACACCTGGAGGCGGTGTTCTGTAACTGAAGCTGACCCCTCACCCCCATGTGAAGGCAGGAAGTAAATATACAAATTCCCTCTGAGCATCAACAGTGTCCCCCATTATCAAGCCAAGCGAGTATTATGTTGCCAAGATTCATAAAAATCCTCTTCTGAACTGCTGCATCGTATCAAAAATGCATGATGTTTCACAATATGAAAACAAGGCCCTCTCTGCTTAATTCCTAAAAACACTTCTTTTTTTTGTGGAAAATCTGGATTAGAGAACAAGGACGATGGACTAGTTATGCCACATACTATATCTGCAAAACCCTTAAATGTGCAAGTACATGAACTCGCATGTGTATGTGGGTATGTGCGTATCTGTTTTTTAAGCAGAGTCCCTGCCTGCAGGATGTGTCTAAGTGCCTTAGTCTCCACTATCGCCCACTCTCCTAAATAGATCAGGTACATGTATCCCATCTGACACACCAGAATAAAGGGACAAACAGAGAGGCTGAGAATGAGAGAGCAAAACAGGTTGGGAAAGTGAAATGAGCATCGTGCAGCGTCTCTTTGTCTTCTTTTGTGTCTTCGTCCACTCGGTGCAGCTTTGGAAAATCATTAAAGAGAACCAGAAGAGAAATGGAAAGTCATCAGCAGCTGTTATGAGAGTACAGAGAGCTAATGCAGAAGAAACGGGGATCTTCTGTAATGACTAGCGGAGTCAGCAGGGATGACTCCTCGCTACCTGTTAAAAATCTCATTTGTTGCACCTTCATCTTTACGGGGGGATTAGAATGGAAAAGAATCAGATTTCTCACTGTTTAGATAGCAATGAAGAGATAAGGTCCGTGTCACACAAGTGGAAAAAATCAGATTTGAGCAGTCACTGCAAATCCTGCCAGTGAGATGAGTTTCATTACAGATTCCCTTCGGCGTTTTTGCCATGGATGACACATCTGTTTCCCGAGCGTCCCACACTCTCCCCTCCAATTTAAAAAAAAAAAAAAATGCAAGGGTATGAGGAAAAGAACAGGACTCTAGGAGGGAGAAATGAAATGACCCAGTCTGTTATGTGCGAGTGTCACTCTCAGTTCTTATTGCTTTGGCTTTGCATTTGCATTTTTCGCGTGAGAGTTCATGTTTTTGTGCAGTCATGAAAGTAGCAAGTGCCATTGTGTGACTGATGGGTAATAAACACCATCACTGAAACCATTTTCTCTCCCCGCATCCCCACAGACTGGTGTTACCGATGTATCACAATCCATCATATCACACGCTTGTCCTTTTTTTTTCTTCTGTGCATTTCAACACTCTTCACTTTTCATATTTACAAAATCTCTACCACAGTAAAGTTGGTAGCAATACTGTATTTTTTGAATTGTCATTAGTGGTACAGTTTTGAATTACTGTACGTTTTCTATTTGTCTTAAAGCTAATTGTTTTGGAACTTCAATTAAAAAAAAAAAAGTCACATGAATTGGGCGATATACTTCGAAAAGGATCTCCATATCCTGTGTTGTTCTTTATGGAAATATACACTAAAACTTGACAGAAAACAAACAAATTCCTGACAGGACATTGGATCAACAAGTTAGTTTACACTGTAAAGACATTTTTTAACAGTGATTGTTTATAGAATTTACAATAATTTCATGAAATTTTCACGTTTTGTTAAATACAGATATTAACATTAAACGTAGAGTTAATTTACATGTTAACCCTAAATAAACAGGCTAAAACTGTAAATTTTAAAAAATCTGCATTTTTATAAATCTCAGCTCATTCTTTTTACAACATTTGACATTATTTTGCACTGTATTAAAATCAACAGATTTTTTTTTTACAGATATTTTCTGTTTATATTTTGATTGTTTAAAACAAAACAAATAGTAAATTTTAAATAGTAATTTGTCCTTTTTATAATGTGTGACCATAAAGTTAGAGTTTTACTGTGCATAAATAAGCTACGAAATCTAAAATACTAAATTAAACTGATTAAAAAGATATATTATTTTACGGTGGCTCTGTTGTTAGCACCGTTGAATCACAGCTAGAAGATCCCCGATTCGGGTCCCGGTTAGGACGTCTGGGATCTTTCTGTTTGGAGTTTGCATGTTCTCTCTGTGCAGTGTGGGTTTTCACCAGGTACTCTGACTTCCTCCCACAGTCCAAAAACATGCTGAGGTTGATTAATTATTCTAAATTGTATGTAGGTGTGAATGAGAGTGTGCTTGGCTGTCTGTCTCTATATATAGCCCTGTGATAGACTAGCGACCTGTCTAGGGTGTCCCCTGCCTTTGAGTCGGCTAGGATAGAGTCTAGCCCCCCGAACGCGACCCAAGTGAGGATTAAGTGTTGTGTGGATAATGGATGGATGGATTATTTTACAGATATTTGCTGTTACTTTCACAGTCTTATGGCATTTATATGTTTTTCTATAAACCCTGAAAGACTGGAGGAATTGCATATCCCTTTTAACCACAGAATGCCTCTGAATGCCTAAACAGTTTGATGGATGGACACATTGGTTTACATCCATCTGGCCTGCAGGGCTTTTTGGAGAGAAGGTAATGATCGGTTAAGAATAAACTGGTTGTAGTGTTTGTCAGGTGACATACTTCTGAGGATCTGAGTATTAGGAAAAAGTGAACTTTAAAATAAAGCAGCGCTGATTTGAAACCACTTAACCGAAGTACAATAGAAATCAAATGAAACAGAGCCGTTCTCTGTGGAAGTTGGGTTTCACACAGCACCAGAATGAATGAGAACAAATTGCTTCTTCTGAAGGCAGGAAAATGAATCCTTTAATCTCCAGTTACTATTACTTTTTATCATCTTACACAGTATCTCCAATTGTTCATTAATAGGAACAGCCCAAAGGCCAACTGGCACAAACTCATAAAAATCTCTTGTAATATTATCCCTTTAACAGTTCAAATTAAATGCAAGCTGTTGAAAACAATTCTGTCTTTAAAAAAAAAAAAACAGTGGTCACACATCAGAAGTGGACAGCAGGGGGAAAAATGTCCCTCAGGGCAGGCTTGTAATGAAAATAGGAGTGCAGAAAGAGAAAAGACACAAGGGGAGAGAGATGAAAGAATATGAAAAAGAAAAGGAAATTATGAAAGCTAAACCATCGCCCAGGACTGAAGGTGTCGTTTGAGTTTTGTGGCGAACATTTCTATTCCAGCTCTTGGACCCAAGTGTCCTCATGTGCCTTTCTCACCTCACTCACAAACCCACTGACATGCTAGCGATATTGGAAAGGAAAGATAAAAGGTACAAAGGAAGGACAGTGGCATGTACGAGAGACTCCTGTGGATTGGAGGAGTATATAAATATTAAAGTTCAAATATGAAGTATGCTTATAATGTGAAAAAGAAAAAAAACTAGGGCAGAGGCAGCACTGGGGAGTCGTGTTCCCATAAAAAGGTCAGACCGTGCTATTGTTCTAAACCCAACCAGGTAGTTTTAATACCTAAACTTAACCAAACAGTGAAGGAAAATTAGGTTTGGGATTTCAGTCCTAAATAACCAGTTTTGTCAACTTACAGGGCGCTTTCTTCTTCAGAATCTGCTGCAGACTGGCTGACTTGCTCCAATATCACAACCCATTATTCTATTATTGTGTAGTGCAGAGTTGTTTTATGATGTTTGAGCAGAGTCATAGGTGGGCTGGATGGATGGAGAAAGAGCAGTATTAGTAGTACCAGCATTAAGTTAATAACACTTGCAGGTGGGTAATGTCATAATACTGAGAATAAGACAAACAACTGAGTCATGAAGTCAGCATCTTCGGATGCAGTTCCACTCATGACTCACTGTAAAACAGCCGTCCCTAACCACTGGGCCGTGGACTGGTACCGGTCCATGGGTCATTTGGTACCAGGTCACACAAAAAGAGTAGATCTTTTTTGTTTGTTTATTTATTATCAGCCTAAAAGATGTTTTATTTTGAAAAAATGACCGGACACATCAGCCTGTGCGTCTGTGCCTCTTGACACATGTCTAGATACTCGTCTTGATCACATGATACCTTAAAAATTAAGCCCACAAGCGAGCAAGCGTGAGTAAAAAACATCTAACCCAACATCTTTGGAGAGCTTTTTTGGAGGGGGGAAAGGCCCAATTAGGAAGAAGAGCCTACAACTTCCAAGAAAAAGAAAGCTGTATTTAATAGACTATATCAAGAGTCCTACTTAAAATACAGGTTTATCGCTACAGGTGATTCTTATGCGCCAAGCCCGCTCTTGCAAATGAGGCAATGAAGCCTTCAAAAGTGCTTCAACACATGGAGACCAAGCACCCTGCATTAAAAGACAGGCCTTTGGAGTTTTTTGAAAGAAAAATACTAGAACTAGAACGACAGAAGCAGTTCCATTTTATTTCGTTATATTTGTCCCCACCCCTTAGAAGCCCGGTCCGTTACAGTATCGATCACATGACCGCTGCTGTAAAACATAAGCCAAAGTCGGTTTTGAAAGAAGTTGTGAAAAGTGTTTTTTTCCCCCCGCTTTGTAGCGCTTCTCTTCATGTTTGGTTTGGTTGTTACACTCAGCCATGGTGACACCTGCGAAATATCCGACAACATGGGGGGTGAGCCCGGTCCAGGATTAAAAATGCAACAAAGGAAACAAGCTTGTACTCATCAAATAAAGAACAGAACAAAAAATATAACCAAATGCTAAAAGCAGCACTCCGAAACAGAGACAGAAGTAGTAGTAGTTGTTAACAATGACTTTGTTAACCTCTTAGAGATGATGTTACCTTGCATGGTGCAAGATCTCACTTTCACTAAGGGGTCATTTTCCATCACCTAATTTGTCATTAGGGCATGGATACACCTATTCACGGTAGAATAAACACTGCCTCCATGTCTTTTCCTGCAGCCTAAAAATAAGCCAGAAGGAGACTCAAAGCATCTAAAAGAGAAAACATGAAGAGCAGATGTTTCCCCTGACAAAATCAATCAAGTAGCGTTATATTAGGATTCCTTTTTTCCCTCTCTCTGCTTGCTGTTTTCTCCTTCGTCCTCCTTTCTTCTCACATTTTCACACTCTGTTATGCAATTGAGGTTCCTTTACAGTCTAATGCACCATCATATTTCATGCCATTTAACGCCCCTTCCTGAGGAGCGGAAACCGGTCTGAGAGAGAAGGTCTAAAACATCTCCCTCATTACAGCTTTATGACCCAGGAACACTGTCCCGTCTGCCAGTTACTCAATCAATGGGAGATTTTAACATCTATAATTCATTTTGATATGGCAAACTGCGATCACTCCGAGGTCAAATGTCTGTACGTCAGCTCCCCGCGTGGATTGGAGAAGCAGGGAGAAATTAAACTGGATTATTCACAAGTATGCCAGACGCTGCTGTGCGGCCACGTCAGTCATTTTAAAGCACTTTCTTTTTACCTCCTCTGAATGCGCTGTTGCATCTTCTCCAAACTGTCCACAAAGCTGTACGTCACAGTACAATCATGCACCTGTTTATTACCTTACGCAACACACATTTTAGGTTATTTTGCAAGTTTAATAGACAACTTTCAAACTTTTGAAAACCAGCTTGCAAACACCCTCCCAGTGTGTCTGTGAGGTTGCTTCATGGAGGGAACGGAAAACTAAAAAACCACCTTCAAAACCCCCTAAAATAGTCCCTGTCAAAAAAAAAAAGAAAATGGGATGAAAGCCGTGGTTGGGTGCAGCTTGTCTCATTTTAGTTATAAAAAAATATGATTTTCAGGGTCTGCTGGAAGATTTTTCGACTGACTGAATGAGTGGAACCACATGGGACTACCTTTCATGAAGTCTCAGCTTTCTCAGCTGGATCCAGTGTTCCACTTTAGCACATCCTTCCTTCCGTCCCTCTCTTCCCATAAGTGAGCTCTCTGGTGAAGACTTTCAGACGTACAGGAAAAAAAAAAAAAAAAAACGAGTCCCCTCTGCTCCTCTGTGTGAGAGCAATTCGTTGGAGGAAGGGAACAGGGTAATTAGAAGTGGATTGGCCCTCTCAGCTGGGACAGTCCTGCCAACTTCTTCTCCTCTTTGTCATTGCAAGTGAGTGGGAAAAGTTTTGAGCAGTGTAAGCAGCACAGAGACCATTAATACGAGCTTAAATGACATTACTTTCTTTATAAGACTGAAATGCACTGCAACTGTTTCCATGCACTGCAGTACTTTAGATCTGAGAAGCAGCCTATTATTTAGCGCACAGATGAAAAGGAGAAAGATAAAATGCATAAATCAAACTAAGAAAAAACAAAATACCCCAAAAAACTGGTGACTACATTACAGAAAGTAAATGTTCTTTGCTGTATCTGGAATCTAGCTGCTTTACTGTTCAGCACAGGGGGATCTTTTACAGTTCTGCACAAAACTGTGTCATGACCACTGTCCACTGTACTGGCCAGAGACCAGAGGGATTCTGTCCAGGGTACTCGGTGTACAGAAGGGCAGTACTTCTGGTGCCAGCAAGCGCTGGGATACAGTCTTTACATGGTGATTTTATTTGCTAGAAAGCATTTTGATGTGTGTGGTCAATAAGCATAGTCACCAAATGTGACCAGAAGTTACTGATGTACGTGGTTTACATGTTTTGACAACTCTGTATAATGTTGCAGTTCATCAGACACTGAATACTTTTAACAACCATGTACTGACAAAAAAAAAACCCATTAAATCGTTCTTCACCTGCAGCACCACTCATCCAGTGTATGTGTTGAAATGTCTCTGTGGTTTAGTGTATGTTGGACAAACACAAAAAGCTTTAAAATATAGGACTACAAGATGTATACGAAACATGGATTATGATCGACATTACAGACTAACTATGATTCTGCTGTGAGGTATAGAAAAATGAAGAACTGCATTTGTTGTGTTCAATTTAAGTTGTCAGATTTGAAAGATATTTGTAGCCGTACTCCTGTACCTTTTAGCCCTATATAAGAGAGGGTTTTTTGGCAGTAAGTTGGTTGTCTAACTCAATGAAATGGGGATGTCTTGGTCTGATGTCTTGATCTGAGTCATTTTAAATTCAATACTTGCTGATACTTGATACCATTCCCTTTCAAGTAGATTAGCTCTAGTACCAGGTTGCACCATCAGGTGAAGCTTCCTACTGTGTTCTACTGTAGCGACCAAAGGCAGTGGGCACTTCCGTGTTGGCACGGAGAGAGCACTGTGGGAGTTTAGCTAATGAAGGAGCACCATGACAAAGTCTTCTCCGAGGCTTAATGACATCCGACCAGTGCAAAAGTGTTGAATCAAGCTGGGGATTGGGATGTAATTAATTACATTAACTGCTTGACTAGTTGCTGGATTGTCACCTTTAACAGATGCTTGTTCTGATGCTTTTTGTACTTCCATCTCTTTAAGGCTTTAAGAGAGGTCTGTGTTCCTGTGTTTCTGGCTTGGCATTAAGTAGATTTGAAGCTCTATTTAACCAATATATCTGTTTGCCACATGTCTTTGTCCACTTTAACTCAGTAATGTATTCCCAATAGTCTGCCGTAGTTTACACAATAAAAGACTGCAAAGGACATTATGTACTCCAGCCCTCTTTTGTACTCTTGAAATGCATTCAGAAGGCACACCATATTGGATTTTAATACAACTCTTAAAGTCAGTGGCCTTTTCATGTTACTTTGCATTACTAAACAATGGTGCCCTTTCAGCAATGCAACTCTTAACCCCTTTAACATTCAATACCCTTTTCACTTGAAAAGGCTAAAATCTTGGAAGTATTTTGCTCATTGAACTGAGTGCAAATAATGTGCAGCAATATGATTCAATAGTGTGCCAATGTAGATGATGGAAAAGGTAGGAAACTACATTTTAGCTGTATGTGCACTACTAATACCAGGTCAGGATCTGTTTTTTGCTGTTGCTACTATTGCTGCGGTGCTGGTGTCTTATTTTCTTGTTTTTTTTTTCTTTGTTAATCCTAATAAATTTTCTCTCAGTCCCTATTAAGAGTTAATAAATTTTCTATTAAGAGTTTAGTGAGCTTCTCGTTTGCAGCTCTGGTGAAAAAAAACAAGAATTAAAGAGTCACAATACCTTTTTCTCCATTTACTTGTTATTGCTCTATGATGGCATTCTGTTCCCTATCACACACAGATGGGGAAAAGAGGAGCAAAAAAAAAAAAAGCTTAATAATGGGACCAGCTCCCACATTTCATATTTATATCATAGCCCTTGTCTCATAACTGCAGGCTATGCATTGGTTTTTGTGGAACAGTTTCTCTTGGTCAATTGCACACATTCATGTGTCAAAGGATACCAAGGCCAAACTCCATACAGAACATTCAAGCAGACTAATTTCGCCTCCTCGGGCAAATCCTCTGATTGCAGCAATTCCATTGGAAATAACTCATTTGTTCGATGCAAAATTCCCCCATCTTAAATCTTTGTGAGTCCAGACCTTAATGGACGCACAATGAACAGGGATATTTCCGACATAATATAAGTGCAATCAGGTGATCAGACTGGAGAACCAAGATAAAAATGGGACAGACCTGATTTGAACCGATATATCTGTAGATCTGTTTGGTTTTAATCAATGCGCTCCCTCTTGACAAATAAACTGGCTCCAAAATAATGGCAGATGGAGATGCAGATGTATGTTTTGACACAAAGTCAAAGCGAGATAAGTGTTCGACTTATTAATGATGACACAGACCTGTGACATAAGGCCGATTGCCATCATTTGAGAAATCTCACAAAAATAAATGTACTCGTATTACACTGAGACCAAATCTTGCCAAAATTTGAACATGGGCTAAATGAGTCCTGCCGGTTTATCCACTTTGTTTACATTCCTTTTCCTTTATGGCTCAAAATAACCCCTAAAGCTCATGCAAACAGATTTTCTAACATAATGTTTATCCTATAGATCAAACAAGCTGCACATACGCACTCTTGTGCTGGACAGCCAGAGGCAAAGCTAAAGCAGACAGGATGCTATACATGTTCACAGTAAACACTGTTTGGATGTGAAACAATCTCCTATCCGCTGATATTTTGCCTTTAACCTTGCTCTTAGAACAGATATGTTTAATGTTGGTTATGTGTGTATGTGTGTGTGTGTTCGCCGTGCCTGTAATCTGCCTTATCTTAAGAGTTGGAAAGAGGACAGGGTAAGCACATAGCCAGAAGCTAAAGTATGTCAGCATTAATAACGCACAGGAAAGGAGAGAGAGAGAGAAACATACATATACAGACGAATACTCTGCAGGCAGGGCCCTGTGTGTGGGTGAGGGCTGGAGATAATCAACTCTCATAAGGTTCAGTGGAAGATGAGCGCTGACCCTGTTTCACCTGGCCTCCTCTCTTCAGCTTCCCCCTTCTCGCTCTGTCTCAGAAGAGCTTACGCAGGTCTTTTGTAACACTTGAGGGATACTTGCTCCTACTGGATCTCGTTTCGCTGTCACTTAGCCAACGCTTTGCTTCTGTGCTGAATTTTTTATCAGCAACAAATTTTTCGCTGGAAAACCCAAAACGCTGGCTCATGCGTTTTGCTAATGTTTGACAGGCTGGATATACATTCGACATAAGCCTAAGCAGTATGTGCTCACATTTGGGTTAGTGTGTGTGTGTGTTTGGCATCTTTTGGCTCTTCCTTCTGTCTTACTCTTAAGATCTTGACATCCTTTTCCTTTGTATAGCAGAATATAATATAATGTCAACTCTAAAGGAGCTGCTTCATTATTGTATAAAATGTGGAGCAACCTTACACCAACTGATGTTGTGGAAATGTGAACATTACATAAAGGTCGTTTCACCCTAAGACTTAACTATAACACTATTTTTACACTTGCCTACATGAGCAGGTGTTGCAGGTAAAACATCTATTGTACCTAGATGTGATGTGACTTAAATTCACTCATTGTTGTTGCTGCAAATATGAGACAAAAGCTGCACTGGAGTTATGAGTATAACCTGTAGTCTTTCTGTCACTTACTGTGTTGTGTAATAGGCACATTTCTTACCATACCTGCTCTCATTTCTTCTACCTTTCTGGCTTAAACCCCTAAAACTTTACCTCTGAGTATCAAAGTTACATATTTAGAGGATTGGTTCCACGTTAAATGAATGAATGAATGAATGAATGAATGCTTTATTTGTCATTGCACATGTTTCAGAGCAACGAAATTACATTTCAGTTACATCCCGTCCAAGAAACATAAAAAGACAGTAATACAAACATGGGGAGGACAGGAGCAGGAGAACTGTGGGTCGCAGAAGGCAGCGCCCCGTCTCACTTAGATGAAAAGGGAGGACAAGAGGCAAGAGAGGGAAAAAAAACAGCAACTCCCAAACTAGGCTCCTGTTAGAGGGGGGCACAGTGTGGGAAACTAGTTAAACTAGTCTCTCCTGTCTAAATGCAGCCCTACATTGTTGCTTCCTCTAGAATCTGCAGATCTATGAAGTCCTTGTCTTCCTTGCTTCAGCTCAAGCACACCAGCTCCCTTACGACTGCACTGAATTACTATAAAACTACCCTACATTACACAATGGACGTTTGTGACATTGGAGTAATTGTGTCACATATATTAGAACTTCAAGCCATTTCTGAGGAAGAATAATAATACAGAAGTGCCCACCCTGTAATTTTAGAAAACTGGTTCCAGAACTCTGAATTCATATTGTTGAGACTATCATGGTGCTGATCACTCATTTTGCTCATGTGTCTTCTAGCATTTGAAGAAAACTTCATATAGACATGTTAACAAAGTAAAAAAAAACACTTCATTTTCACCAGAGCAGGTCTTCAAAGTTTTAATCCTCAGCATTTTAAGAACTGCATATGGCAACAGCATATCCTTACGCTGCTGCTTCCCAACGCCCAACTGGTGAAACACAATGTACCTTATGGAAAAGCTGTGTCTCTGTCACGGAGGTCAATGCTGGCTGTGATCGTTCATCACAAATGTGACAACAAAACCTCTCGACATTCTTTGACAGTGACTGTAAATATTGCAGGAAGTAAAAGAAGCCACAGAGAGCTGTTGGATGAAGAGCGACAGGCTGCACACCTCTCACTTCCCAGCAAGAGAGTCAACTTTGCCGTGCCCTGCTGTCGCCATTTCCTTTGCAAGTGTTACTGGCTTCGTTATTAAAAGAATGCAAGTTTGTTCGGCTGCACTGCAAATGGCTCTTCTGTTGTATTTTTACAAAGTAGCTTCGGCCCTAAAGGCTCTTTCTCTCTCCTCCCTTCCATTTCCATGTCTGGTTCCCAGTATATGTCCTCTTCTAATCCCTCGTCTTCTGACATTCTTCCCATTTCTTTCCTGCTGCTCCCGTCATTACATTTGTATCCATTTCATTCCTTTCCTTGTCTCTTCCTCCCTTTGCCTACTTTATGCTCCCATTTTTTTTAGATGTATGATTTATGGATCTAGTGCTATGAGTGAGACATAAATATTTTACCACAACCAAATGTAATTTTTCTGGAGAAATGGGAAATGGGAAAAGAGAGAGACTTAGGGAAGGAATGATGGGAGTTAAAAGGGATGAGGCTAAATAAAACTGAGGGTGCCAGGCAGTTGAAGGGGATCACTTCTTTTCTCGTTATCTTCGAATGTCATGCTTCAGACACAGTGTGTAGATGTGGCAGATTTATGGAAAAGATGAGAATGAATGACATTTCAGGAATGTTGTTATTACTCTGTCTGTCCATTCAAAGTTAACAATCCAAAATAATTGAGCTCTACATCTGTGGGAAACATCTCTGTGTTTTCGGCACTTCCTGTAAAACTGATTTCTTACAGGGTTTTCAGTGAACAGCAAAATGTGATAAACTGGAAGGGGAACAGATTGTTCACGCTGTGAAGAAAAGATGCTGCACAGGAGCTTTATGACTGACTGACATTCCTCTGGTGTGCTTACCTCTGCAGTCATTTAAAATGCTCAAGGTGGGCTGTGTTTCTTTCCTTGTACATCAGTATGTGAGCTCCACTCGTCGTGTCACGAGGCCTCTGAGGCTGCAGGGAGGTCTGCATCTGCATTACTCGCTCCAATCCTTCACTTTGCTATGAGTTCTTATGCAACTGCACGTGTGTTTGCATGCCTAATATATGTGTAAAAATATACACCGATCAAGCATAACATTATGACCACCTGCCTAGTCTTGTGTTGGTCTGCATTGTGTGGTCAAAAATGCTCTGAACCATTGGGCATGGACAAGAGGACCTCTCAGGGTGTCCTATGGGGTCTGGAACCAGGACGTTGGTGTGGATCCTTTGGGTACTTTGGCTTGTGCAGTGGGGCCTCTGTCAATCAAACTTGTCCCACTGCATCCTGTTAATGCTTGATCACAATGGATTGTAGGAAGTTTGGAGGTCAGATCAACATGTTGGGTCATTGTCATGTTCCTCTACATGTTCCTGATTGTTTGATGTTGTTTCCATGTGGTGTGGTGCATTTTCCTGCAGGGGTAGACCAGTGACATTTGGGATTTCCATTTGCATGAGGGAGTGTGCTTGTTGTGGGACAATGTTTATTTGGGTGTCTAAGTCTCATCAACATGGATGGCAAAATCCAAGGTTTTCCATCAGAACACCACATAGTACCAATATGATCAATGTTATTCACTTCACCTGTCAGTGGTCATAATGCTGTGGCTGATCGGTGTATAACATTTTAGTTTTGTATTAAAAGATTTCTGTCACATAGATACCAACATTCATGTCATGTGTTACAGAATTTGTGTCACAAGTAGAATATTGTAGTATATCAGAATGTAAAATCCTTGAAACACATCACCTTAAATTAAATCAGTGCTCCATTTTGCTTACCCATAATACTGCCCATAAGGGGATTTTCTTCATCATGTTCCTACTCGCATTCTTGCTGTATACAGAAGTGCAAAAATGAGGGCTGGATTTGATCCATGACACTGGCATCCAAGACTCCCACTTGTCACCTCCTTGTACACAGAGGAACAGTATGCACAGAACTGGATGGCTGCAGAAACCAGATGTTATTTCTTGTAATGTCTCTTACCTCTGCGAAGGTGCGGTGGTGTCGGTTTGGCGCTCAGATAGTGAGATGTCAACAGGGAACAGAGTGACTGACAGTTAATGGGGAGATAGATGATCATCAGCCAATAGAGAGCAGATGGTAGCGAGGGAAAACGACATACACACACATGGCCCTGCACAGAGACAGACACACAACCAGGGTACAAAATGATCACTCTATCAAGGGCACCTTGTGTTGCTGGAGAATATGGGAAAGTGTGTGTGTGTGTGCACGCAAACAGTAGGCTATCACTGAAATAGATGATGCTGACTCAGTTGAATTGTCAATCCAGCAGTTTTCTTCCCTGCATACTGTGAATAAACCCAGACACCACTGTGGACATTATTTGAAACTAAGGCACCACTACTCCAGTGTGTGAGAGATTAAGCTTCTCCCTGCATCATTTGAGCCCCAAACCTTTTAACCTGCCTAATCTCTCTGAGCTTCCAGTACGTATCTTTTTATCAGTATAGTCATCCATCTTTTTTACTTGAACTAATTGTGCTGATGTTTTCAGTGCGGTTGCAGTTGCTTTGTAACTGAGTTTATTCTGTATGATGCCTAAGGTCAGCTCAGCTTGGCTCTACTTGTCTTGCATGGCACTTTAGACCTGGTTTAAACGGTATTTATTGTTTGTTTATATTCAGCTTGTTTGAAATGCCAGATGTATGGATTTTACTACAGTAGGACTGATTAAATTATCCATTCGTGCAGTCTGAAGTTAAGGGATTTAAAGGTTCAGTTAGCACTGACCTCTCGAGGCATCAAGCCATGCAGAAAGTTTGTGATGCATTTGCCCAAGGATATGGGATGTGTTTACCACATCCTTAGTACATAAACTGGACCACATAATACAGTTGTGATGATAATGGAAGTAAATTACCATGACAAATAAAAGGGTCAGCATTCCAGCATCAGGAACAGTGCCTATAAAAAGCATTTACGTCTCTTGAAAGTTTCCCCTTCTAATTGCTTTTCCACATCTGTTTTGATATGAATAAGATAAATAAAAAAGACTGTTAATGTCAAAGTGAAAACTGATTTCTACAAAGTAATGTTGATTTGTTAAAAGTACTTGGGGAGGGAAAGAAAGGAAAACGAATGACTGCAGAAGTATTCATCCCCTTCAAGTCAATATTTAATAGATGCACCTTTGGACACAATTACAGCTTAGGATAGATCTCATTTAGCCTCACACATCTGGACACTGCAATTTTACTGCATTCTGCTTTCAAACTGCTCAATCTCTGTCAGGTTTCATGGGGATAATGAGTGACCAGCCCTTTTTGAATGACTCTGACTGTGAAAATTTGCATTTATGAGTAGCCTTGGCTGTGTGCTTTGGATAATTGTCTCGCTAGAAAACAAATCTTATCCTAAGTCAGGTTGCCCTCAAAGATTTCTCTATTCTTTTCTGGATTCGTTTTACGATCTGTCAGTACAAGCCTTTGAGGGTCTGCCGCCAAGAAGTATCACCACATCATGATGCTGCCACCGCCCTGCTTCACAGTGGAGATATTTTATTTTATATGATGTCAGGTGTTTGGTGAAAACGCTCAAGTTTGGTCTCATCTGAACAAGAATATTCTTTGACTTGAGTCTTCTGCATGCCTCTTGGTGAACTCCAGCTGGGTTAATTCAAGTTTTTGTCAACAGTGGCTTTCTCTTTGTCACTCTCCCTTAAAGCTTTGACTGGTAAGGAAATCAGAAAACAGTTGTCAGATGCACAGTCTCCCCCAGCCTCCTGAAAGCTTGTAAATCCTTCAGAGGAGTCAGAGGTGTCTTGGTGGCCTCTCTTACTAGCCTCTGTCTTGCATGGTTGCTCCGTTTTTGAGTGCAGTTATGACCGGGAATGCTGGTCAGGAATGCAGAAACAGGTGTGTTTATATTACAGTGACCTGATTAGGTAGTTATGCAATGACTTATTTTACATTTTCAGTAAAATATTTGTCCTCCAGTTTTGAATATTTACCAGTGAGAACTGGTCGTTCTGTCAGCTCACATCATTTTTCATCCACCACAATTGAATTTGCGTCATTGGGGAAAGTTGTTGTTCGGCCACGTCTATTATCTCACGCTGGGTGGTTCAATCCAAACTCGGATAGCTCAACTTATTTTCCAGAGAGTGGACATTTGAAAGCAGAATAGAGGAAAGCCACAGGGATTAGCCTTTAGCTTAGCGCTCATCCCTGCTCAAGTGTCGTTTTTTTTTTTTTTTTTGCTTGCGGTGGTTGCATCGCCTCCCTCTGTGGGTAGTGATGGTGGTGGTGGTGGGCGAATCTGCTGCTGGGCACCTCTGGCTCTACTCAGAATAGAAAAAAGAGCTCATGAACTCCAAACTCAGATTCGGTAAACTGTTATTTACTTTGCCAGAGTTCAAGAAGGGTACATTTACTGTGTGCTAATTTATTGGTTGACTCTGAAGGATTAGACTTGTCAGTATGTATTATTGCACCTTATCGACTTTTAGCAGTATGGGAAAAGGAGTTGGATAAAAGAGTGATGTACAAAAAATTGTATAAGTGTTGTCCTATGTGTTGGTGCCAGAGAGTTCTGTCTCCTGATTGTTGGCTCTGGATTGTCATCTACCACCGTTTTTATGCAGGTTCTTCAAGTGGCAAGATTTATAGGGCATTTGTTTGGCTCCCTTGTACGTGCAGGGAGTTGTTTTGAGTTTGCTGAACTGAAGTGCATTTAAACATGACGTGACCACTTAGCCTCTAAAAAACAAATAGTGGAAAAACAGCATAGTCAGTGACTACGGATGTTTGAACTGAACCGAAAGAAGTGATTCGAATCAGCAAAGTCATACGTAATTTCCACCTATAAAGTCATTACTCTGAGCAGATCATATTGGCTTACAGAGCAACCATCTGCATTTAGTCTTAACTGATTTCATCGGGACCAGATGGCAATCTGCCTGCCTCTGTATTTTTCTCTTCCCGTTATACGCTCTGCCTCACTCTCTCAGACACACAAGCACAACCACGGATGTGAATCCATCAACACTCCCTCGTCGTGTGTTCATGGACACCATCCTACATTTTCCTCACCTCCCGTTTTACCTTTGCTGGAGCTACTTTGAACTGAGTGTAGGAAGTGCAAAGACTTAAGTGGGCTACTGAAAGGGAATAAGAGAAAGGCGAGGCTGACAGGAATAATGAAAAAGAGCGATGAGATGTAGAAGGAAAATAAGGTGAGGGTGGAGGAAGGTAGATTATCAGAAATAAGCAAGGGAGGGAAATACTGTAAGGTTACTAGAAGGAGACAGAGTGATAAAGTTGCTTGATGGGGAAGAATGCTATAGAAAACTCTCTCAGTATGTGCATCATCCCACTAGAAACTGGAAAAGTGTTTCTAGTGGGACCCTACAGACCCTACAAAACCCTACAGAAAGTTAAATCACAAACCTTCTAGTTCTTTATCTCAAAAAATACTTAACATCTCCCTTCTAACTTTGACTCCTAGAAATTCTATTCATATACACCCACACTGATCTGCCACTACAGTAAAACCACTGACAGATGAAGTGGATAAGGTTGATCCTCTCATTACAATGCAGCGTTCTGCTGGGAAATCTTGGATCCTGGCATTCATATGGATGTTACTTTGACACATACCACTCACCTACTGTTGCAGATTAGGCAAACCCTTCCAAGGCAGTGGCAATCCCAGATGCCAGCAGCCTTTCCTGGCAGAACAGTGTGCCTGACAAAACTGTTAAGAAGGCTTGGGGAACATGACCAAGAGCCCAAAGCACTGACCAAGATGCCAAAGTCCTCCTGCAAAATGGGTCTGAACAAGCCTGAACCACGGAGGCTTGATCCTGAACCTGATCTTTTGTTGTTGTCCTGGTGCCAGTCAATACGGGGACTCATAGAGGAGACCCCCACATGATCCAACAAGACAGAGCTGTTTGAGAGGGACCCACATACATTAGAATAGAACAGAATAGACATACATTATTCATCCTTATATAGTGAAAGAGGAAATTAACCTCCTGTAAACAGCAGTGCATTACGTAGTTTTAATGTTTTGGCTGATTGGTGTAAATTGCAATATAAAGATAATTTTAAAATGTTGTAAATTAACATAAAAGGTAAATTGAAATGTTGCTGTACAATATACTTCATTTGTTTTCTGCCATTTTATTAGAATATAAAACATATTCATTGTCGACAGCACAACAATATGAATCTGAATCTAACCAGGATGTGAATCTTGGATTTTGGTATCACAGTCCTGTTTTTTTTTTAAAATTTTTATTTCTAATTTTATTATATCAGCAGAAAATAACCAGGAATACATTTAACAATATCTACATACAATAGCTTTGACAGGGGATGGACCTCTCTATATGACTGTTTAGTCTTCCAGGGGTGAGTGTGTAAATCGAGCAAAACTGTGTTCTTCGTAAAGGTCAGCAGTGATCAGAGAGTTGTGAAACCCCAGGGGAGAAAATAAGGCAGATGACAATGGAGTAAATGAGGAGAGGCTGTGTGTTTGATGGGGAAATGACAAGAGATCAAGAGGAATAAAAGGAAGGTGAGGGGGGAGGAGGGGGGGAGATATGAGAAGAAAATATGAGAGGATAAAAGGATGGGGGAGAAAAAAAGGAGAGGACCGGGGCATAAAGGTGAGCTCAACAGTGGTGAGAGAGAAAAATGAAGCACAAGGGTGACAGAAAATAAGAGGACAAAAAGGGGCTGAGAGACGGAGAGGAATGTAAAAAAATGAAAGAGAACCAGAATCGTGGAGAAAATGTTAAACATTAAATCAGGGTTTGGCAAGAAGAGTGATAATTTGTCTTTTTGTCAGATGAATTGTGCCAGGATTGCAGAGTTCCATTTTACTACTGCTAATCTGTCCCCAGCCAAACAATAAACTGTCTGCCAGCGCAGGTTTGCATTCGCAGATTGTTGCACTGTCTCATGTTAGATAAGGAAACACAATAGGGTTGACAAATAGGAGTTGTCTTTTTTACATACATTCACACAGAGAGGAGCACTTCGAAATTCTGCTTCATTCAGATTAGCTTTATATTGCTTTTTTTTTAGAAGATAGGCAGATGGTGGGAACACAGAGAAAATCTGAAGGAAAGTGAAAATGAAGATAAAGGGATAGTGTGTATATGTGACTGTCTAGGTTGCAGCATGCCGTTGATCTGCATACACTCGACATGATCTCTGGTTAACACAGAGATTACACAGCGACTTAGCCTGCTTTGCCACTGTGACCCTGCTAAGCCATGCTAACTCTAATAGCTAATACAGCAGCTGCCTGCCTCATGCTCTGCACGACTGAGTTTATGTGTGTCAACTTTCCTCCTCCTCTCCTCCCTCGCTCCCTAGAATGCACTTTTTGGTACCTCAAAGCATCCAACAACACATTCCCTCTCATCTCTGCTTACCACAGTCAGATATTCTATTCCTCTGCCTTCCTATCCTGTGTCCCATAATCACCCTATCTATCCTTTTACCCCTTATTCACCTTTCTCTCTCTCTCTCTCTGTTCTTTTTTCTCCGCATCCCTCTCTCCTTCGCTCCCATCTTTCTTATTCCCCCTCCACCCCAGTAGGGGTGTCATGCCTTCTCTGGCACGTGAGCTGAAGCCCAGATGTCTGCGCTGGCTGCTGCTAGAAATTAGGTCATGTCGGGAGAGAGAGAGAGAGAGAGGGAGGGAGAGAAACAAGTAGAGAGGACAAGAGGAAAGGAAAGGAAAAGCAATGGAGAGTAGGAGTGAAAAGGCGCAGGGCTAAAGGAGAGGTAAGATGAGGGGTAAGTGGGACAGCAGACAAGAGCAAAATGCAAGAAGTGAATGAAAAGCACTCAGAAGTGGTGAGCAGAGGATGAGAGGAGGACATGGTGAAGGGTTGGTTCCATCTTTACTGAAGGGAAGTATTCAGAGTGACTGGGAAGAAGACGAAGAAGTTAAAACTGGGGAGAAATATAAGTTATAGAAGGTATTAATAGTTAAAATGTTCATAAAAAGGCACACTTACAATCACTGTTAACGCACACTGCTTAAGGATTTATGTGACTCTATTAAAGTAGAGGGATATTGTATTAATAATTAGTGTTTATTAGTGCGTAATTACTAACTGTTGTGTTTGCATTCACTAATTATGAGCCCTTCATATCCCCATAAGGAGTGGGCCCTTGTTCCTCAGAGCCCACCTTGTTGTTGGATTATGTTTCTACAGCAGCCCAGGATGGACATATCAAACAGGGCTCCAGAGAGGGCCAGAGCTTCTATTTTTACATTAGCGCTATATAGGTTCTCCTGCATGCCTGGAAAGAGAGGGCTGAGAGAGTTGCTTGGTACTTGAACTGGTAAATGGACTGCATTAATACTAGTGGTAAGTGCTTTAAATGGTTCTCATTCACATACACACACTCTCACCTCAATGGCATGCAGGCCGGCAGCCTATGGTGGGAGCAACTTAGGTTCAACATTTGCCTGAGGACCCTTCAACATGTGGAGGGGGCCGGGGGGGGTAAAGTTCACACCTGATCTATTGTTTTCACACTAGAAAAACAGCCTAATTCAGTGAGCTCCGAGGCTAATGAACTTGTCACCGCCCTTGTCAAATCTCTTGTCTTCTCATTTTAAGGAGCAATTATCTCTGGTACTGAAGTGCAGATTGAAGTCTGCAAAGCATCGCCCTGCAATGACAGGAATTATGCAGCCATTAACTGTGATAGATTACACATGTTAAGCTAGTATAAATTGGGTTAATTGATTTGCTTACTGTATGTACTGTGTAGTGTATGTGCTCCAAATTATGGCTGCCTCTAATGGCAGAATAAATAAATAAATACAAATTTTGAAATTGCTATGCTAGTATGGTTTATTATAATATAATTGGACCAACAGATGTCAGCAGTAGATAATTGGAAACAAAACCCATTCTCCTCATGTTAAAGAAAAGCAGGCAGGTCTGGGGACCGACAGAACGAAAACAAAAGGAACAATATGTCACTGTCTGCTGTGTAAAGTACACGTGAGCCTAAATTTGTGTGTCAGTATCTGTCAAAATGTTAATATGGCTCAATCATTCACCAAATATACCGGACATGACAGGGAATGAACTTGCTTAATGCTGATACCTTTCAAGGCAATTGCACAGGACATCACAAGACAGGCTGCAGAATGAATGTAAATGATACGGAAAACCGCTGACAATCATGGAACTGCACGCTTCCTTATGTGTGTGTTTACATCGTATGTGCAATATAAGTGACAAAGACAGAAACTGCAAATCCATTTTTCCCAGTTGCTTCTTTAGAAACAAAATACCCAATCAGAATTACACATGTTGCCGTGGGTATAACTGAGAATATCCTCCTGTCAGAAAAATCAGGTCCATAGCCTGGTAATGAAAGCAGTCTATTAGAACCCAGAGTAGTGTTTGCAATATAAGGAGGTTGGGGTGGATGGACGGATCAACAAAACATTGGACTGTAACATAGCAGACCAGTGTCTGATGTCGGTGTGCTTTTTAACCATGATTGTTCACTGATCTTAACCCTGTCTTTTACTGTAACCATGACGACAACAAGGCACTTTTCATTTAGGTAACGTTTCTTTGAACAGTCCCCATTCCTTAACCCTGATCATGTGGTAAATGATTGTGACCTTCATGTTTAACTTTGGCTTTTTGGGGCCATAAAACTGTCTCCCAAACTAACACAAATCTAAAATTAAACAGCATTTCCAGCAGGATCACCAGACATCAATTATGCATGCTTAGCAGACAGCGCCAGGCAGTCCAAGAGGAGTCTCCAAAAAGATAGTTTCATCAAGATGATGTGTAAAGGTGTAACTGGGTAGTTTTTTGAGGAGAAGAAAATGTCAGCCATGAGTTGTACCAGGTTGGTAGTTTAGGTTGGCACTTCAATTCCTGTGGTGAAGGGTCCCTGGACAAGACACTGAACCCCAAGTTGCTCCGAAGGGCAGCTAGTGCCTTGTGTGGAGTGTGACTGTGTTTCTGGCAAATAAACATATAAGAGTAGAGTTTTTAAAAAGGGCCATTTACCCAAGAATCATATTTGTTTTATTGAATTTAAAATCATAACTGCAGCAATTACTTTATCACTAGAGTTTATGTCTTTACTTAACTGTAACTTTCATTAACACATCCCTCGACTTACTGAACATTGCAGCTGAAGTCTATGGACATCTGTGCAGCATCTGCCTCTTAAGAGGACTTGTTATATGCGGACAAAAAACCCTCATCAATAAAACGGGCCTCAGTTTAGCCTCAACCATTGGAAATAATAAACGCCCGATAATCTGTTGACCGTCTTAGATCTGACTATGGTGACAAGACTTGTCCCCCTACAAATCACACTTCATTTGAACTGTCCACAGCGTTTTTAATTTTGTTTTTCTCCTCTTTACTGTTGCTGTTCTGTCATAATGTCATAAACCAAACAAGTAATTTCACTCATATTAGTCATGGAAGAGTTGAGGAGACCCAATAAACATTTCACAATAGCAAATAATGGACAGTTTTAGATACCAATAAGTTAAAAAAAAAGGTCAGACTTGATGTCCGGAATCATGTACGTGTTGGTGTTTCCAAATACGAGAGATGACTATTTGCATCATTTTGGGAAGAACTATGTGTTCTATTTTTCAAATTCTGTAAAAACTGCAACCACAACAACCACACAGATACACAGACACAAGTCTCCGCTGCACACATGCAGACTGGCACACATTTAAACAGCCCATTACATTGATAGATTGCTGTAGCACTGAGGATGTCTAAATGCATCCTCAGGCATTATTCAGAGTCGCACTGACTCTGAAGATCCACACACTTCATCATCACACTGTGTTACTCAAATGACTCAATTTATACATGCACACAAACACACACCCACACCCACACACACACACACACACACACATGATCTCAGAGGTGCATGTCAGGTGGTCATAAATAAAACACTCACACAGCTGCATACTAGCATGAAAGCGTCACTCGGTCACACCAGAATCGAACAAATGTCGCTTCAATCCAAAGTCTGCTGAGTGTTGACTTGTGAATTTGTGCCATTGACCAGTGTCAGTTTGCATAACCCCGATCTGCTAAATGAGAGGCTGTGTTAAAAAAAAGTGTTCGTTTCGGAGCAACTGCATGACCCAATAGTTGGGAGCGTGCCTATATTCCCACAGCCCTATGATCCCACATTCCCAGGATACTTTTCAAAATTAGGCCCTATGTTCCCACAGTTCCCACATTTCTTTTTTTTTTATGTTTTTTTGGGGGGGGGAGTTTTTTTTTTCATTTTAATGATAGGGAGAGAGACAGATTGAAAGGGGGTATAGGGAGAGAGACATGCAGCAAAGGGTAGTGAGCCGAACTCAAACTCACGACCGCTGCTGGCAACCTGAGCCTACAGGGTAACACCCTAACTCAGTGAGCTTTATAGCGGCTGAGTTCCCACATTTCTACCCCTGATAGTTTGGGGTTCACCACTCAATCCCACAACTGGTGCTTTGAAGGAGAGAGCTAGCTTCCAAACTTTCTCAAGTTAACACCGCTACTCCAACATGGGGTTGCTGTGGAATGCCGAACTGCATGGAAATATTTGCGTTTCCCTTCGTGTAAAAGGGGTCTTAGAAATGTGAGACCTGTGGAAACATGGGGCTGTGGGAACATAGAGCTGTAGGAACACAGGGATGTGGGAACATAGGTCCTAATTTTCAAAATTTTCAGTGAAACAAAAAATCTTACAAATGTGGGAACAATAGTTCTTCCAATGACAAGAGGTTTCCAGTAAAACCAACTTCTGCAAGGAAAATGGGAATAGTTGTCACTTTGTGGCTAAGATTAGATGTCTCTAACCCAGGGGTGTCAAACTCAAATACACAGTGGGCCAAAATTTAAAACGTGGACAAAGTCACAGGCCAACATTGATATTTATCAGCCCTAATGCAAGACAAACAGGTCTGTCTTCTACATATGTAAACAGATATCCCACCTGTCCTTGAGAACTCCTGTTTTCTGCCTTTCTTGTCGCCAATTTTGGGAGGGGTAGCATGGTGCCAGTAGTAGCATGAGGTTGCTATGACTACGGTCAACAGAGGAGAGGGTGTTTATGGGTCCTGTCCCGATTGACGCGCCAAAACACCAGCATTCTGGGATTTGTAGTATTAGTGGTACATGCGCTGTATAATACCAGCGGGCTAGCTCTAGTAGTCGTTTGCTATTGCCTGCGGGCCAAATATAATTACACTGCAGACCAAATTTGGCCCACGGGCCAGAGTTTGACACCTATACTCTAACCAAAATACTCTGACTATTTTAATTCACCTCATTAGAAAGCTGGCAAAGAGTGGCCATCTTTTGTTAAATATAACACTTTATTGAACTACAAGTTTTTGGACACATTACATGTTGTATTGCAAAAATAGAATCCATGATAAAAAGTCTAGATTTAACTTCACAGATGAATTCACACGCCCACAGTATAAAGCTGCAGACTGTGTGCTTGCGTATCTATCATAAATTTAACATAATGCAAATGTATTCAACCATATAATTATATCTTTGGCAATCGACTTCCTCTCCAATGAATCCGGTGGTCATCCAGCATGCAAAATAATTGGAATCAGGTATACATTACACACAGATATGCACAGAGGTGTCGTTACAGGTTTGAATTGCAGTGATAGTTATTCCCTTTCATCGTCCCATGATTCTAATGCTTATTAACCATCTCCTCTTGCGCTCCATTCACTTCTCCCTCCATCCATCACGACCGTTTTGATTTGCTTTATTCAAATAATGGATTGCTCCTCAGTTTACAAGAGGCAGCGCCGTCTTTGGCGTTTCTCGCCTCATAATTTACAGTAACAGGCTTTTAGCTAATGCCCTTATCCAATGCGACTTGCAATTAATGCAGCGCTATAGTCAGCAACAATGCAGTGGCAACATGTAGCCGGTTGATTGAGAGCAGGTGGGGGGTAGAAGCAGAAGGATGAATTAGCAAATGCTGCCATTTTTCCCTCTCCATTGTCGAGGAATGTGCCATCAATGGTAACTACTGCTGGTGTCTCCCGTTAGCCGTCTCCCTTCCATCCTCCCTTAATCAATCACGGCATCCATCCACTCTCCTGTTCTTTATTACTCTTCTCAATCATTCCTACATCCTTTACGCATCTTTCCCTCCCCCTTTATTCCGTTCCCCTTGTCATTCATCTTTCCTTTCTCTCCGCATCCACTGTTCTTTTTTTACTTTTATCTACCCTCTTCCATCAATTCCTCATCTCTTCTCTCTTGTTATGCATGTGTTACAATGTTTTTGCAGAGACCAACTCTTTCAAAATGATAGTCTTTGACACACATCTATCAATCTGCTCTCCCTCGTCTGATAAAAATGCACTTTTGAAAATGACTGGTTAGAGAGGATATTTGTGGTGAAAGTTTGTGTCTGAAAGTTGTTGCAAAAGTGATTTTTATTTGCTTCCTTCATGGCGTGGAAAAGGAGAGAAAACGTGTGACAGATATTAGGAGACTGTGCAACATGCATAGAAGTGAATGACTGTGTTAAATAAAGACAAGAAGGGTGGGGTACAGAGAATTAGGATGGCACAAAAAAAAAAGATCCAGCCACAGAGACAGAAGGGAAAGAAAATCAGGTTAATTAATGAAGGAAGGAACAGAAACAAGGAGAGGAGAAAAAGAAAAGAGACTACATGGATCACATTAAAGAGAGGAAAGCAGCATTAACTGAGAAAAAAATTCAGTTTGTGCGTGATCACGGACTCGAGACTACAATATGTTCACACATCTGGATGCAAACACAGTGGATGTTAACGTTCCTAATACTGAAAGTCACCACTTTACTGTCATATAGATATATTGTTTCCTTTAATATCAAATGTGCTGGAGTGCAAAGCAATGAGAATGAGTCACTGTCATAATGTTTATAGACTGCAGTGAACAGGCTAGACTGGTTGGCCTTTTCAGTATAGCTCCCCTTGACATGACGCTAATTAATGAGGTGTATTTTGAGGGTCAGTTTGATCCAAATTACAACAGTGTGTTTCCTTATTAACCTCTGGAGCAAAATGACAAAACACAGTGCCGACAGTTTTTGAAGTGACCATTTCTGCATTCAACAGTTTTCCAGATAAAAACCAGTTGGCAGCCAGTTTGTTGGATTTACCTGTCAAGATGTTGTTTCAGGAAATACAAGCTGCTGTAGGGTTTTACTGTAAATTTTCAGGATCGTGAGCAGCATTAACAACACTCCTTTCACATCTTTTGTTTAGGCTTGGAAGCAAGATTCAAACATAATCCAAGGAAATTATATCTCAAAACTTCAGCAGAGGAAACCCAAACCATGTTCTGCTCTGTTCTGGTCTCCTCTTTTCTTCTTTCTCAAAAAGTCTCTTTTCTCCCCTTGGCTGATTTATGTTGTGCCACTTTGAAAACGGCATCTTTAGGCCTTTAGGAATATGGGTAGTATAATTTTATTCCTGGGTTGTTAAACACGAGTGAGCGAGCTTGTCAAGCTATAATAACCGTCTCAAAGACAGAAGGAAATGAAAATATTGCAGACAAGTTACTTGTTGGAGAATTCATTGGTAGGAAACATTAGCGTGTTTGAAAAGCAGTATGAATGTATGCCGTCTGACTTTACAAATATGAAAACAGTTATGAATATGCCACAGTCTGGTGGCCACTTTGATCAAGCTAAAAGCTAATTGCAAAAGTCAACAGCAGAGCAGGCGTGATGCATTCATGAATATCAGACATATCAATGTCTGAAACTTGTCTCTCTCAAAACCCTTATGGTTGGTTGAATATTTATCAAAACTGCTACTGACAGCAAATAACGTGGAGCTACCATTCGTAAACTGGGACAAGCACCAGAGGTTCGATACATATTGGCAGATACTGTGCTGTGCTAATGGTAAATCAAGACGGGACCAGATTTGTATTGCTCAGTTCATTTGATATACACCGATCAGCTGCAACATTAAAAGCACTGACAGGTGAAGTGAATAACATTGATTATCTCATTACAATGGCACTTGATAGGGGCTAGGATGTATTAGACAGCAAGGGAACAGTCAGCTCTCGAAGCCGATGTGTTGGAAGCGGCAACAATAGAAAAATGTGAGATCTGAGCGTCTTTTAAAAAGGGTGAAATCATAATGGTTGAATAACTGTTGAAAATGGAAGATCTTATGAGGTGTTCCTGGTATGTAGTGGCGTGAACCAAAAGTGGTCCAAGGAATGACGACCAGTGGACCAGCAACAGGGTCAAGGATGTCGAAAGCTCACTGATGTGCATGAGGAGTGAAGGCTGGACCAGTTAGTGCACCCATGCTGACCAATGTATGTACAATGGCCAAGCAATAAAAGAAGATAGCCTGGCCTGATGAATGCTGGGTGAGGGGCGGAAAAAAGTTCCGACCTTCGAGACCCAACCTTGCAACTTCCAGAATTTAAAAGATCTGCTCCTAATATCTTGGTAGCTGATAACACAGTGCACCTCCAAACATCCTGCGGAGTTCATGCTTTGACAAATTGGAACGGTTTTGGCATTTGGAAAATGGTTTTAATATTGTGGCTCAATGGTGTATATTTACTAGTTAGGGTTATTCGAATTCAAATGCAGCAACAACATTTTGGTCATATAGTATGTCTTTACCCAACGCATTAGTAAGGATTTGTCTGAATGCACTGTTAACCCGATTGTTTCTGTGCAAATATGATAACCTCTTGATAACGAAATATCTTTTGCGGGATGACCGGCTTGCATTCTGTGTTGGTCGATGCTATTTTGCAATATTCCAAAATGTAAAGGAGAAATAGTTGCCACAAGCCCGTACTGTTAGACCAGACTGGTATTAGGCCCAAGTAGATAGATTTAATATAAGTAATAAATACAAATATAAAAATATAAAACCACAAAACTGCTAACACAACGTAAAAAATAAGTAAATATGGAAGCAAAAGCACTGAGAAAACATTTGAGTCTGAACTGGAATTCAAAAGTTGGATAGGACTATGTATACGTACCCTGGAGCTGTCAATGTCATTATCAACACAAGTGTTCACTTGCATGTCTATGTGTGTTACTCCACATGTTCCATGGCGGCAGTTCTCCCCCTCATTGCCAGCGCCACATAATCAACTTCTCACTTTCATTCCTAAATGCTTCCCACATACAACACAGCATGCCTCTAGGGGAGTGTTAAAGTGAGGAGAGGGATGCAGGGGGGGGAATGAAGAACAAGGAAAAAAACATGCTTTTTTTCTCCTTGCATGGGCTTTGATTGTCAAGGAGGGAGTAACAGCCCCACAAGGACATTAAGAACCAGCAACCCCTTGGCCGTTAGACACTGATAGAAAATGTGGCACTGGTGATTAACATGAGGCTACAACTGCAGGGTAATTTAATACCTATGTTAGCCCTGATGTACCTCACAGGCTCATATAACTTCATGTAAAGACAGTTATTGATTGATAATGGAGCCTGCCATTAAAGGGTAACTAACCATTTATAAAATTATTAAAAGATTGAAGTTGATTTTTTTTTTCTCTCGAATCCTTTTAGACATGCAGGATGAGTGTACACAACAACATGTTTTATATGCAAGCACTTTTCCTCAGATGTTCTCCTTGAAATTAGGGAGACTTGAAAGTAGAATGCAAATGCGTGACCACATCAGGAAAACACTATATTTAGGTCGTTACGTGCACGATTATGTGTTAACATGTTTGTGTTTGATCATGCATTTGGAGGGAAATGTTCTTCTTGCGGTTCACTCAAGAAAAGGAAAAAAAAGAAATGAGCTGGAGTTGAGTTGTGTGTACAGGCGTGTGTGTTTGTGTGTGTGTGGGAATGCGTGTTTGCCTGTCTTTGGACGGCTATAAAGACAATGGCACCATTGAGGGCTCTTCTTGGCAGACTGACAGAAACACTGATGACAAGTGATTGGATAAACCATGCCTGCAGGAGACAAACACACACACACGCACATACACAAAAACACACATACACACACTTTCATGATCCATGCTTTCCAACGCAGCTCTGTTTTTTATATATATTTTTTTCAACTGACCCTGATTTTATGCTTACTCTCGGATTGGATGCGACACTCATCGCTCTGCTTCCGCTTCGTTGTGATTGGCTCGCTGCTAAAGGTTGTGCGTTGGAGGGTAAAGGGTCAGGGTTTAAGATTGAGATTGATGCATGCTAAGGCCAATATAGAGTGTGAGGCTGGTTTATAAGTTGCTATGACTGGCGTGATGTATGGGGCCATGGCTGACCATATACACACACACACACACACATAAAAAGTGAAAATAAATGAATGCGCTTTTCAGAGAAATTGACTTACTGCAGCTTTCACGCCTCCTTCCATGTAATGGATGTCCTGACATGGATGTACTGACTGATTCTGAGCACACTGTCTGCATGTGTGTGTCCGTGCATGTGTGTGTTTATTAGCATAAATGCCTATGCATAAATATTGCATCTATGGATTTATTTTTCTGTGTGTGAGTGTGTGTTGGCGTGCATGCGCGTGTGTGTCTGCTGCTTTGGATCGATTGGAGTTCAGGAGAAATGTCAGGGTGGGAGGCGGCAATGAATGAGTTCTTCGCCTTGATCCATATCAGTCATCAATTGGTCCGCTCTTCATCACTCACATACAGACACGCACATAAAAATTCACATACACAAACCCCATAAAACACTGCGTTCATCCACATTAATCACAAATGTTGACAAACACACTCAGCAATATCATGATGTACTTCTACGTTTGCAGGTATATGCTAATATGTAAGTGCACAAAGAAGCTCCTGCAACCACAAAAATGAAAATAGTCATTACCAAATCATTAAAGCGTGTGCAGGAACACATATATATATGGAAACGGCATGACTCATACCCTCTACATTGTCAGTGATGTAAATGATCATTGACACATCCACACACACATCATTTATCAAGCTTAGCATGCCTGATGACTGACTGCTTTAGGCAATGACAGCTCACACTCGCTCTCATGCTCACACGCATTTTTGGACTCGGTAATCTTTCAAGTCAAATCCCTTTTATTGACCATGGAAATCATTACAGAGTAAGGCCGAGGGCTCGTGTGTCTGAGTAGGTCTGTGCATGTGCCCATTTTATTAATGCGTTCTCACCTGTTTACTCACCAGCTTTTAGAAACTGTTTGTGTGGGATTTTTTGAGTATGATTTGTGCCAACACTGAGGTCCCATTAAACTTTGACATGAACTTTGTTCAACACATTCAAGCTGCATTGACAGACTTCACTAACATCATAGCGACATTTCTGCTGAAAATCAAGAGGAAGCATTTCGGTCTGTGATGGTTGTACTTCAGTCAGTCACTGTTATTAGATATGAACCATGAAAGGGCTGCTTTTGCTAGTTTGCAGCAAACTGTGGTGAATCTGTCTTTTATCCATATTTGAGTCATAGCTTTTTATTTTTGCTGCCAATTATTGTCTATTGTATGAACTTATGTTAATTTAAACACAAGATACTTGTGCTAAAAAAAAGAGGATTCGTACTCATACAGATCAACAAGTACCTTTTTTAAAGTTACTGCTAATATACTGTGTGCTTTATGATGAATGTGTCCTTATTATCGTTAGCCAAATTTGTAAAGGTTTTCGCCCTGTTCTAAATGGACTGTTTCAGTGTCTGTAGCATTAAATGCTGCTGAGCTGCTGCTGTTTATGTAGCCTTCAGGAAGATGACTCTCTCTGTGTCTGTGCTTAACGGCACAAAACCAAATAGCTGACTGCACAGCCGCTAACACAGATGTAAATGAGTGTCAGAGACCAGGACCTTCTGTTGCTTGCAAATTTCTTTAATGAGTAATCATTTTACATAGAAATACACTGCATCCCTCATCTATTGCTGGGGTTAGGCTCCAGAACCTCCCTGTGATGGATGAAATCTGCAAAGTAGTGACCTTATATTTATTGTATTATTTATCTATGTGAAGGCTTTGTAAACCCTCCCCACGCTGTTATTAACCTTTCCCACACTCTTATAAACACTTCCTATGCTCTCAAACACTTTCTACACTCTTAAACCTTCCATCAAGAGAAGCTTCTACAGCTATGCCCGATAATGGAACTAGCAAAGCAGCGATCCACTTGAAACGCCCACTTTGGAAAAACTTTGCTGTATCTTAAACACACCGACACCGAGGACGTCCGGCTGCTGATGGGGAAACTGATGATGATGATGGTGATGTTACGGGTGATCCTACAGACTATCACTGGTTCTCTGACGGTTATTTCCAGTAAACACTCATCGTTCTGGCTGGCTTCAATCAATCTCAAGTGGAAGCAGCAGTAGCTGTGTTTTCCATACATGTGTCTACTCATCTCCTGTACACTACGTATTTTTAGCCTATATACAATTTAAAAATCTGTGATGCAGTGAGACCGCGAAAAGTGAACCGCGATATGCCGAGGGACTACTGTATAGCCTAATTCACAGCACAATTGCTTTTAACACATGTAGAGTAAGTTTGTCAGACAACATTGGGGTTATAAAATCAGTAATTTAGCCACGCTAACTAAAGAGGCACGGCTTGGGAAATAGCTCTGAAGTGACAGTCATTAACTAAGGATTTTCCAATTGTTCTGATGACACTGACATCAAAAACAAAAGTTTGCCACTGGATCTTCAGTTTCTCAGATGTTGGGAGTGCATGAAGACTCTTGTGTTCACTCTTGCAGCCAACAGCAGAACATGTAGTGAGTTTCACTCTTGGCTTAGGCATTTAAGAGTTAGCAGAAGTCGCTCTAGAAAGTAAATTAACCTGGTGGATTGTGACTCAGCTGTTCTTTCAGAATGGTTCACCTGGAAGAAGCGAGAGGCCAGGATTATACAGGTTTATACACTATACTAGACTGCTGTTTCCTATTTGGAAAGTAGCAGTTCAGTGAAATTCTCACTGGCTTGTAAAGCTTGAAGGTTATCTAGTTATTGGGGGGCTTGAGGAATGGCTAGAAGTAAACATCTTTTACTATACCTTCAAGTTTATAACAGCCACAAAACAATATAAAAATAGATTTTCAGTACATCGGACATTCAGTTTGTGATTTGCCCTTTGGTAGGGTTGTAATCGGCTATGAAATATCTGAGGCTTACTGAGGTTTTGGCATGTTTTTGTCATAACTGAGAATGACATTTTATTAATTCCAAAACTGTTTACATTAAAAAGTGGATTATAAATCACAAATCTCTTTTTAAAATGAATGCATTCAAACATTTGCATTTAGGTCAATAATACCAGATTGAAAAAACTCTGCACTCTTTAAGAAGCCAACAACAAACAAGAGATATATACAGATAAGTTTTCCGGATGAAGCTCTTAGATTTAAGTTACACACTCCCATGAAGAATTACTACAAATATCACATTAGCTAGACTGTAAGTAATCCAATGTAAGTGTGTAAGTCAAGCCTTACATTGGATTGACTCACAGACTACTGTACCTATTCGTATAGTAGTTTTGAATCAGAGGGTTTGACACACTGTACTTAGGATTGAGAAAGATTTAACCAAAATATTTGGTTCTTAGGATTAAATGAGCATTTTGGGACAAATAGAATCTTATTTCACCCCAGAAACAAGTATTGGCTAGGTCTGGATAGCTATCGCACTATAAACCTTCATATCTGTAGCATGTCAGGTGACTCTCGGTTCAATAGGTGTGACTGTCAGATGTTTCTTTTTGAGTTTTTTTCTGGTTTTCTTGCTCTGTTTTTGTGCTCGTGTTCCTCTTTTTTGAATCCCCCCATGTGCTTGTTGGATGCAAGAAGAGATTTGGTAATCCTGTTCTGCCCGATCCCCTTTACCTCTTATCTCCTTGCTCCCCTCTGCTCTCTAACCTTCATCCATTCCTCTCCTTCACCCTCCACCCTTTTTCCTCTTTCTTTTCATTTACCCCAAGCTCTCCATCCGTTTATCCAGATTTCACTCTGGTCTCCCTGCAGCCTCCGACAACTCCCTCCTCCTCCTCCTCCTCACTCCATCTTTCTCTCATCCAATCTCCTATCTTGTGCTCAACCTCTTCCTTACAGCTAGATTTCACACTCTCCCCATTTTTCACTCCTAAACCTCTTTTCCTTTTACAGGAAACTCGCCTGCCGCCACTGGCCATCAGGCACTATTATCAACTTGAGAAGAATGCTTGCTTTAAAATCAATCGCAGAGCTTCTATTTCGCAGCCCGCTTTGTGCTCATATTGCCCTGGCCGTAATGGAAATTCTAACCTGAAAAGTAAAGTTATTACATTGTTTAGTTATGGTCAGCTGATGTAACAAGATTAAATTGCAAAAGCAACAAAAAAGTCCTGGTTTGACCCCTTATGTTTCTGGGAGACAACTGAAATTGAAATTGCATTTCTAATAGTACACCCCTTTAGGGAACAATGGCAGAGAACCATGCGAGGACATTCTGCAACCTTCACAACTCATTTGATAATGCAGCTCCAGCTGTATTTGTGTTTACTTATGTTAGTATGAGACAATATATGCAGCTGCTTGCCATTGCTACTAGAATGAGTTTCTATTTGCTCCAATAACTTGCTTATAGTGGCCAAAATCACAGCTGTATCCCAGATTTATAGACAAAGTTACAAAGAATTAAAAGAAGACACCACTCATTTGAATAATGGGATGTTTTTAAGTTAGGATATGCACATTAAAGGGTAAAAAATGCTCTTTATTTGTGTTTTTCTTTGATTTCTGTCACCTCAGTGCACTTCATATGGTAAAATCATGACCTTACAATATTACTTTAGGGAAACAGCAAATTCATAGATTGCTGTCGAACGAGCACCTGAGAGTAAGAAGCTTCTGACTATTTTTTGGTACAATATCAACATATCAAAACAAAAAATCAATCTCATGAATATTTTGAACATTTAAAAACTAATTTTTTCTGCATACACAAGAATCTGTGCAATATGAGCGTTTTTTTCTACTTGCAGAATAATCTGTGCCATATAGATAAACTCAATAAACTGCAATATTAATGCTTCTCGATCTGTATTTTTACTCATGAAAGAACCTGTGCAATACCATTTATATGTGAAATATTGTCATTTCTACTTCCAGAGGAGATTGGGCAATCTGAACTAGTACTTATATGTGTGCACTGTCCCCTTTGCTGCTGTAACAATGCAAATTTACCACTGTAGGATTTACTAGAATGCCCTCAAGCGAGATGCAGACCCATGCTGGATGCTTTCCTAAACATGGCAGGTAGCCCTGTGACCTTGACCTTTGACCTTTTGACCCAAAATTAATGGGAGACCAGGGTAGGTCAAGATCAACATCTGTGCTGAGTTTGATTATCCTATCTGTCTTTGTTATCGAGTTATGTTGCGGACATACACACCCACACGCAGACATACAGACATATAGAAAGACAGCAGTAAGTTCAAGGTAAAGGTCAAGTTCAAGGCCAAGAGGTGCATTGTAGCAGTCCTACCCTTAGATATACCAAAGTTCATCATTGCAAGCTTATATAGTAGATTTTAAGGGGATTTTGCACTAATTAGCCCTGCAACCTTGACCTTTGACCTTTTGACCCCAAAATTAATGGGTGACCAGGGTAGGTCAAGATCAACATCTGTGCCAAGTTTGATTATCCCATCTCTATTTGTTCTTGAGTTATGGTGCGGACATACCCACCCACCCACCCACAGACAGACAGACAGACAGACAGACAGACAGACAGACGGCCGTGACCGCCCTACCCACAGCTGACTCCATCGACGTGGATAATAAAGGCTTATTTTATTATATCGTAAGAAAAAAACTTCCCTTTAAAAGGAACAAACCTCTAGCAGAACCAGGCTCAGGGAGGGTTGGCCATCTGCCTCGACCAGTTGGGGTGAGGGTAAGGTGAAGCAACAATGGCATTATGTTGAATGATCATCCTAATAAGCTGCATTTGCCAGCTCTTTTTGTTTTTTCCCTCAAATGCTTTAGCAGTTTGTTTCTGGTCCTACAGCATTTTAGGACCCAGACATAGTCCAGTCCAGCAGAAATGAGTCCGCTCACCTGCGTAGAAGCATTTCCTCCTCAGCCTCTCTCTCCCTCAGCTGCTGGGTCTTATCAGCGTCCTCCAGTTGCCTCAGCTGAACATGCTTTGAACTCCACTCTAGCTCACCTGCTTGTGCGTTGCCTACATGGAGGAGCAGCAGAAAGACACAGCGGTGCAGCTGGTGTTTTTTTTTTACCGAATGTGTATTTTGCGTGTGCGTTTTCCTGTGTTTGTCTGAATGACATTCAAGCTTCACGAGAGATAGTTGAAATGGCGTGACTGCCAGAATTACACACAGCAATTTCTCATTTTGCCCACACCTACGTTCCTCTAATCCCACAGTGGTGGTCTATTGCTCTGTTCTGTGAAAAATTGCAGTTCTTAAGAGGCAAGGAGAAGGATTACCTGCATTTCACTTTCGCTTCTTCCTCTGATGATAATTGAACTGATCCTAAATGGTTTTTAAATGTGCACAGAGACTGGTGAATATTCTATGAGTCAGGAAACATGGATTCGGGGATTATTTTCGGGTGTAACTAAAGTGGAAAGAACGTTGCATTGGGACCTAAATGGATTGTCCGTGTTTATAAGATTTCCAAAATATCAGATTTATGTAAGTCTTTTGTAGTCTCAGAAAGATGCGCACCCAGTCTTTTTTGTTGTGCTTAAAATGTCCAGAACAGCACAATTACTGACAAATGTGGGAAGTTAAAGTTATTGCTGTGACAGATATCCGCTATTCCAATATGCATAATGTTTTGTAGCGAATAAGTTTCTGGATGTACTCCAAGACGGAGCTGGAAGATGAATAAAAGAACACCTTTAACTTGCTCTTTACTGTAAAAGCCCCAAATTACTGAAAAAATACACAATAGAGATGTGAAAAAACAAAACAACAAAGATGGAAAACAGGAAAGGTTAACATCAGAAAATGACAGCGAAGGTAAAGGAGTGGATATCACACTATGTTGAATTGCAGTCAATGGAGAAAGCGCTGCATGTTCTTCTCCATTAAAAGAGTCTGTGGCTTCATAATCCTTTTAGCAGACGTTTACAAAATGTATCTAATGTGGATGTATTGGTGAGAAAATGGAGTGAACTGATGATGTGGGCTGGGAAACAGACTGAGGAAGGTATTTGTGATTGTCCAATTATCTGAACGAGATCAATAATGAGCTGTGTAATGATTGTTTGCAACCTGACCTCTGAGTGTAGATACACATGATATGCATATTCATGACCCACCTCTTGTATATGTGCATCTAACCACTAATGCTTTAACACAGGCAAGGACAAATGCAAACACTAAAGCACTTGCAGTGGATGTATGTGCAAACAGTACATACACTTTAACCTTCAAACATGCACTTAGGAAGAGATCAATGCTGAGTAATAGGTTTTAAGTTGACTGGAGGCCACAGATAGACTCTTGAGACCCGTGCGCCTTTTGTTTGTGTGTGATTTTCATTTCGCCGTCGATGTGCATTTGAGCTTCTGAAAGATCGCTCGCCTAATTACAAAGAGCACCATGCAAAGATTCTGCCTCTGGGGTTCAGCCTTACAGCTGTAAACAATGTCACCTCTTTGAAGGCTGACATCACAAGGAATTCACTTTACTGCATTTGCAAGAGCAGCATGACACCGAGCACGATACATCTTAAAGCTCCATTATGAGATATGGGGGATGTGCAAAGTGGACCAATCATTCCCTGTAATGTGAAATGAAAGAAATAAATTAAATGTGAAAACTCACTCAACACGGTGCTCCGCAACTTGATGTAGCTTTTAGATTCATTTATTTTTTGTCCAGCAAACCACAACAATGCCAGCAACTCCCAGAGCACAACCTCATACAACTCCACTACCTGTCCAACCCTGAGTGCCAAAATGAACACGTTGCTGGTGAGGAGAGTTGAATATCTTGCCATCAAAACAGCTCCAACTATTTTTTTCAGGAGCTGACAGACTGAATTATGCAACGCTGAACGCTAGTGAATGTTGGAGTTCCTTTTAAAACTTCATATCTGCTGTTATGTTCTAGTGTTTGGTTCTGATTATTGGTGTGTTTTTGGAAGGAGGCAGAAACAGAAGGGATTGGATCGGGGACTCCACAGGCCAGTAAGCACAAGTGTTTTGCAGAGCTCTCCGAAACAAGTACAGCTCTTACTGGATGTGGAATAGCAACTTCCTGGTTTTTCCTGGCAGTCAGGAATAAATTCAGTCCTGCTAGAAAACAGTGAATTCATTGTGTCACTGCCTTGTTTCAATTTGCTGTTCTCTATTGACCTGCAAATAGACAAGGTGGGAAATGACAGTTGAGTCTCGACAAAATTACGTTGCTATTCAACTAAATTGCATTCTCAATTACGTTTCGGGGTAAATGTATTTTCTGCCAGATTACATTCGCTTGTAACACATCACAGGTGAATTTCTAATCAACATACACCGATCAGGCAAACCATTATGACCACCTGCCTAATATTGTGTTGGTCCCCCTTATGTGCTAAAAAATGCTCTGAACCATTGGGCATGGACACGAGGACCTCTCAGGGTGTCCTATGGGGTCTGGAACCAGGACGTTGGCAGTGGATCCTTTGGGTGCTCTGGCTTGTGCAGTGGGGCCTCTGTCAATCAAACTTGTTCCACTGCATCCTGTTGATGCTTGATCAGAATGGGGTGTAGGAAGTTTGGAGGTCAAATCAACATGTTGGACCATTGTCATGTTCCTCAACATGTTCCTGATTGGTTGATGTTTTTGCCATGTGGTAGGATGCATTGCTCTGTGGGGTAGGCCAGTGACATTTGGGATTTCCATTTGCATGAGGGAGTGTGCTTGTTGTGGGGCAATGTTTATTTTGGTGTTTAAGTCTCATCAACACGGATGTCAAAATCCAAGGTTTTCCATCAGAACACCACATAGTACCAATATGATCCATGTTATTCACTTCACCTGTCAGTGGTTGTAATGCTGTGGCTGATCGGTGTACATTTACCATTTATTTTATTACCTTAGTGATGCAAATTCTTGGTCAACTAATCATATGTTAGATGGGACAGGACTCATTGGCATGGTAACACAGAAAATGAAGGAGAGTCTTGTTGTGAAAAGGTTGTATTTTAACCCAAAAACATGATATTTTCCCCTAAGACCAACCAGGTCACCTTGGTGCTAAAACATAACCAAGCTTTTAACATGTAGTTACCATAAAAGTGTCACCCAAAGATTGATATTTTCCAAAATTTAATCGCATTGTTTTCATGCCTAAACTAGAAAACAGGTGAAAACCAAAAGTAAGCGAGTGAAAATGAAGCTTAGGTCTAAGGCTAATGTTCTCGCAAAGGTTCCTGGGTGAAGGTCGCTGACTTGTCTCCATCTTCCCATGATATCCCCTCTGTGGCTCTTTCAAACTAGGTGTCAGGTGAGAAAATAGGTTTACTTCTTAATGGAATTACATCTCCCTCAAAGATATTTTGGAATGCAGTTCAGTTGTACAGGAATGTAATTTTGTGAGGACAGGGTTTCAGAATGAAGAGGTGAGGACGATGAACAGAGCTGTAACACCGAACAAATCTGGCAGCCTGTTCAGCTGATGCCGGTTACACTACAGTACCTGTCAGGATTACAATATCGACCCATGTCTCCACACTGAGCTTTAAACTGCAGAGCGGCTCTTTGCAGCTCAGACCCATTCAAAGGAAACGTTTAATCTTGTATCATCACATCATTTGGTGTTCTTTTTACACCTGCAGCATAAACTGAATACCAGACAGAGGAAGCAGTTAATGTACAGTGAGCTATAAAGTGCACATCCAGTGAGCAAATGGGATGTAGGACAGTGACATCAGTGCATGATGCAGGATGCCAAGGTTCCACTGGTGTTCAGGTTCTCATAGAAAACAACTGAAGCAAGTGATCAAGTAACTTTCTTTATTTAGGTTTTTGAGGAAACTTACCCAAACGTATTCAGTGAGTTGAACTGAAAAGGCTGAATGCAGAAAAATGAGTTTTTCCCTGTTTTATGCACACTTTAAATGTGTGCATAATAAAACAAGAAACGCCACGGAACTGCAAAAGCCCCAAATAGCGTGAGAGCATTTTCCTCTGCTTTTACTGCGTCCATCCCTTCAGTTCTCTGCCTCTCTCTAATGGAGGTACTTAACATGTGTAGCGTGTAAGCAGTGCGGAGAAGTGTTGATTCTGTATTCAATTAGCCATGTCTGCCTGGGAACAAGTCAAGCGCCACAGCCTCTATCTGTCCATCCGCCGCCAGACGGAGAGAGACGCTGAGCAAAGGATGGAGGTTAATTACCAAATCTTAAGTACTGAATGGATTTTTATGTCATCATTTTCAAACTGCCCCTCATTATTGCGTTATCTGCCACAGCGGTTTGTTTGGATGAAGGGTGGAGTCTTGGTGCTGACTGCATTTGTGTGAGTGTGTGGAGCCACATTGAAACAAAAGGAACAGATAACTTGTCTGAATCACTTTTTGCTTTGATTAATTAAGCCGCAGCCCTCTCTTTGTATTTCCTTCTCTCTGTCTCCCTTTGACTCCCCTTTTGATCTTCTCTTCCCTCTTCTGTTTCTCCATCTGTGCTTTTGCATTTAATTCTCCCTGCACTTCCCTCTTCATTTTTTACTCGCTCCCTCACTGCCTCCCTGTCACTTCCTTTCTCTTTATATTTGCGTCTCGCTGCCTCGCTCTCTCCTTCACTCTGCGCTGCTCTCTCTCTACCTCTTTCCTCTCTCGCAGTCTCTCTCCCTCTCTTTTTTTAAGTACACTGATGATTCATTATGGATTTCTGTGTACTTAGTGTTTCACATATTTCACCCTTCATCACGCTGGATGCTGAATCACACTTTCTGGAGGGAACCAATTATTCACTTGCAGAATGAGAAAGAGAAAAACTTGGGAGCAAAAAAGCGGTACTAGAGCGCAATGCACTGTCTGCTAAGAAGGGATGGGGTCACTATGTGTGTGGAGACCTGATAGTGTTAGAAGTTAGCAGAAAGAACAAAGGGAACTTGCTGCTTGCATCCCAGAAATCAGCACAATGTATTCATAATATCCAAGGGCGATAGATGTATAGGAGTTGGTCCAATTTAAAAGACCTTCATTCAAAAGTTGGATGGATGAAGGTAGTGTAAGTCATAGGATTTGCACCCAGGAGAATGGAAATACTATTTTTGTGCTTGGTCTTGCTTTATTTTTTTGGCTGTTCGGTTATATTTAGGCCCCAAAACTTTTTAGTTAGGTTTAGGAAAGATCGCGATTACCATCTATCCATCCATTATCTATGCACAGCTTAATTCTCTGTAGCATTCCAGGAGGGCTGGAGTCTATCCCAGCTGACTCGGACGAAGGCAGGGGACACCCTGGACAGGTCGCCAGTCTATCAGGGCTACACATAGAGACAGACAACCAAGCACACTCACATTCACAGCTTCTGACAATTAGAACCAGCATGTTTTTGGACTGTGGGAAAAAGCTGGACAACCCGGTTGAAACCCACGCTGAACAAGGAAAGCTTGCAAACTCCACACAGAAAGATTCCTGGCATCCTGACCGGGACACGAACCGGGGATCTTCTAGCTGTGAGGCAACGGTGCTAACAACCAAACCACCGTGCAGGTGCACCATGTGATTTAGAATGTCCACTTTTGCAACATTAAGCGAATGTCAAAAGAAGGTTTTTATAGCACTATACCAGAATATTTCAGTTTTATGTATAATATTTCATTGTCACGTGTACCATTTCAGTGTCATTAGCAACAATTTGATTACATGGGTAATATTTCACTTTGCTTTGAAACACTGTCGATGTAATGTGCAACATTTCCTTTCTACATCGTTTTCGGGTGCAGTGTTTCACTATCATGTGTGGTTATTGCCTCAGTGTAATTGCCAGCATTACTTTTTACTGTTTATTTACTTTTTTTAAATTTCAGTATTTATTTGTAACTACACACGTGGACAAAATTGTTGTTACCCTTCCATTAAAGAAAGAAAAAACCATAGTGGCCACTGAAATAACTTGAAACTGACAAAAGTAATAATGAGACTGAAAATTAACTAATGAAAACCAGACATTGCTTTTGAATTGGGATTCAGTGGAATCATTAAAACAAACTAATGAAACTGGCCTGGACAAAAATGATGGCACCCTTGACTTAATATTTTGTTGCACAACCTTTTGAGGCTATCACTGCGGTGGGTTTTTCTTTCTTTAAGGGAAGGGTAGCAACAATTCTGTCCATGTGTGTAGATCTCATTGCTTTTCTACTTTTTAGACATTGCATTTGTTATGTCTTTTTGTTTTTTCTGAGGAATGTCTTGCACAAGAATTTCCTTTCAAAGTCTTGTCTTATCCCAGCTACCCTGTGCATTAAGAATTATGCTAAAGAGGCTCTCAGTGTGTTCAAATATGACACCAAAGGGTCCTCATAAAGCAGCAGTGTGTGACATGTTGGGAGTGCAATCGGGCTCTTTATCCATTATTGGGAAAACTACTGACAAAAACAGTTTTATAAGTGGTTCTGTGGTTCTGGTGGAATGAATGTTGCCAAGTCTGACGAAATGATCCTGATGATGTTCTATTTGTCAGATATATTTGCTGGAGACCACAGATTTACAAACTGTGGGAGAAAGACAAGCCTTAGATATGGAAATGGACGAGGGAATTCATCAGGTTGTATCATGTGAAGCTTAGGACTCACAGTGTTTGTCCAAATAATTAGTCCACTGGGATTTCAACTTAGAGATAGGCAGCCTTTGCTCTGTATCATTTATGTCCTGGTGAGTCCCCAAACTTTGTAAAAGTACAGAACTAAATTACTGGAGTACCCGCTTAATATTTCAACAGCATGAATTTGTGATGTTCACTTCACTCCGGCAGTTATTTTCCAATGAAGCGCTGCCTTCCCCGTAGCTGACAACGACTAAAGTCACATTTTCAAAGGGTACCATGTCTTGTATAATGATCCTGCTTTATTCAGTCTGCTGTATAATGTCAGTGAAAAAAGAGTGACTCTGCAGGACTTTTTCTCCTTTTAGTATTAATCTTTTTAGTTGCTTTTGAGGTCTTTAGATGTTTTAATAGTTGTGCTGGAAAGACCTTGACACAATTAAGGTACCCAGATGAACTAAAACACAAGCAGCAATAACACCGAAGCACCATCGTTAAGCCAAAATATGCAGTGTTTGTTCTGTCCTCAGAAATATTAGTCTTTCAGCTGACGCCAAGTTGTGTATAATGTATCTCGCAAGTTGCATATTTGGTCTGGACCTCCTCCAAATGTAGTTATTTTTGTTTTTACAAAGCAAGAGGAGCTTCTTTTCTCACGAGCAGCTCCAATTCTAAGTTCATGTCACTCAGTGCAAGATCAGGAATGTTGTTTGAGGGAAACTAATGGCCAAACAATGATTAGTAATGATGTTAAGGATCACACAAATGCTTATTTTTGCTTCTCAACTTTTTGGTTTTAAAAAAAGTAGTCTTCTTCAACCCATACACCCTTACACACAGACACACACACACATCCTCCTCATTCCTCCTCCCCTTTTAGCCTCTGCGTATTAGAAGTCCAATTTATATTCTGTGCTGTCAGCTTTACATTATTTATGCCTCTTTACCAGGTGTTTTAGGAGATAACCAGGCCTTGTGTTGTATCTCATGGTCACATACCTACCTAACCTTCTCTCTTTCATCCCTCCTTTGCTCTTCCCGTACTGTACACAGTCTCTCCTGTTAATCTCCTTGGCTACAGATACAGCCACTTCCACCTGCTTCAGCCGCTCATTCCGTCTTTTCATTATTCGTTATCTTTCCAAATTTCCCACCTTTCGAAAAATTTGCATGATCGCGGCGCAGCTCGCTTCCACCAACAGTGCAAGGGTCCCTCGAAGTGGTTGAATCAACATTAAAGCTGCGGCACTTTATCGTTTTGCAGCATCACCTTGCGAACTTTCAACAAAGTCAGAGTTTCAGAGTCCTTGCGAGGCCCGTTTGATAATATTGCTCCTGTTTCCCGTTGTCATAAAATCTTACGGAGCACTTATTGTTTTGCCTTATCTTAATGTCTTTAGTTCTGCAGCCTGATGTCCAAGCTTGGAAATAAAGCACTAAATTAGCGGAATGTATCTTTCATAACACATGGTGAAAGGCATCTTTTTTTTCACTTTCAGCGATTTTTGAGTCCAGCCCTGTGTTTCCTTGTGTCTTCTTTCTTCTTTAATTATTATCTGTAGAGAAGTTTGGGAGTAAAAAATAGCTCAAATGGCAGTGTTCAAACAATGTGTGAAAGGGTGTCTAATGGTGAGAATTACCAGTTGACTTTATGTTACTTGGCTTTGTGGAGGCCTTATAGTGTGTTTGAAGTCTTTGTTTAGCTGTCTGGTCCAGAAGTGTATTGTTTTGGTTGACTCTGAACGCTCTCATAGATAATTTTAGGTAATTTTGGTTGCGAAAAAACATCCAAGAATACAGCGACACCAATGTACCGAGCAACGAGCCAGTTTGTGGAGCTTTTAGCTGCAGGTACTTGCCCCGAGAGTTAGAAGAGACCACAGTGAAGACGAAAAAACAGAGCTACAGGAGGGTGAATGCTGGACGTACTTTTAACGTTTAACCCTAGAACATCAGCGCCGGGTGATTTTCACCCATGTGATTGTGGTTACGTGATTTTCATTGTGTTGCCATTGTCTGAGTTGCGTTGGGTCCTTGTGTAGCTTCATGCTGCTCACTGATGTCATAGAAGGTAGGCGGGTTTCCTTGCTCCCATCCCTGTTTTTTTCAGCAGGCATGTGTTTGGGTGATTTCCACCTATTGTTACCGATAGAGAGTCAAATATTTTTTTGGTTGGAATATACTGTCTGTGTCCTCACCGGAAAAGTTCCATCCATTATCTGTACACCGCTTAATCCTCTGTAGGGTCGCGGGGGGACTGGAGTCTATCCCAGTCGACTTCGGGCGAAGGCAGGGGACACCCTGGACAGGTCGCCAGCCTATCACAGGGCTATATATAGAGACAATCAAGCACACTCTCATTCACACCTATGGACAATTTAGAATAATCAGTTAACCTCAGCATGTTTTTGGACTGCGGGAGGAAGCTGGAGTACCTGGTGAGAACCCACGCTGCACAGGGGGAACATGCAAACTCCACACAGAAAGATCCCAGGCGTCCTAACCGGGACGCGAACCGGGGATCTTCTAGCTGTGAGGCAACGCTGCTAACCGCCGAGCCACTGTGCAGCAGCCCGGAAAAGTTCCCAGCTTCATTATTATTTGTTTAAGGGATTTTTCATGAATGATTCCCTACTTTTTCACTAATTTTAGAGCCTTTTTATAGGGTCTCCCCATGATACCTTTTTTTTTCGTTTTATGAGATGTACTGGGGACAATAAAAGAAGAGCACTTCAATTTGCCATGTGTTGCTGTACTTTCATATATTTTGATAAGTGTTTTTTGTCAGTTATATTATATCTGGTAAAATATACTCACCGTTAGTGATGGTGTTACTAATTGTAACGTTAGGGTTCTAGGGTTAAAATGATTGATAATGTTGCTTTGTAATTGCTGGATGTATAAATGAGCACTGCTGGCTAACATGACAGAGGATCATGTGAATGCAGTTGTCAGAACTTGTCTCTTTTGCCCCGTCACTGCCAAAAAAGACTTATGGTGAGTTTAAAGGAAGTACAGATATTCATTGCTATGGTAAAATATACAAGAAAACGAATATTTTTTTCATCTTCCTGAGCTTGTTTCTGCTGTTTTTGGATTTTTCTGTAATCATTTAGTTCTATGCAAATTCCCACAGGATTTCTGTTTTTGAACTCAAATCCTCAAACCATATATTTTCCCTTTGCCCTTATAGCTCCCTCCTTCTCCCCCACCTCTCTCTCCTTCTCTGTGCACTTTATTCCTAACCCAGGTGCTTTGGGAGATAACTAACCTTGTATGGTCCGCTTTTATGCCATGGCCAAACTCATTTTTGCTTTCACCTTCCCTCCCTTGCTTTGCGTTTTTCCACCCCTCTCCCTTTCGTCTCTCCCTGTCATCTCCCCCTTCTTCCCTCCCCTACCTCCCGGCCTCTCAGCCTCCTGCACTTCCTTTCATTTTCTTCCTCGCCCTTCCTCTCCTTCCATGTCCATTTTTATTTTTCCCTTCACCAGCGTTCTTTCCTGTTTGGCCCGTGTTTTGCCAGTGATGGTGGTGTGTGTTTCATCTGACGGAGCTGGGCTTTTGTAGTGGCGGCCTGTTTAACATATCAAAGGCAGCGATGGCATGATAAGGCTGCTTAGATTAGGCGAGGCATCTTTTAGAGAACAACGGAAAGTGCGTGTGGTGTGGTGCATGAAAGCAAATTTGAACAGGCCATCATGTTTGAATGCATGTTGTCTGTGTGTGTCAGTGCATTCCTCTTTGTCAGCATGAACACAACTAGACTATAGCTAGTGCACTTCCCATACCGATGAATACATAAGGATGTGTTGGATGCAAGTGACATGAGTTTCATCAGTTACAAGTGCATTAGTGCACATGCTCAGATGAATGGAATAGAATAGACTTTCTTTATTGTCACTGCAGAGTGTGCAATGATATTATGCAGCAATCCTGTCAGTGCATTCACACTATCAGACATTTTAAAAAGTGCAATAAAAAACCAGTTGATTCTATCATAGGTTTTTTTTCCCCTCCCTATTCTAAGGTTTTTTTGGTTCCTTCCCACCATCGCTGACTGCTTGCTCATAGGAAATCCAAAGGCAGCTTTGGATAGTTGGGTGCTCTGTTCTCTGATAGTTGATTCTATCATAGGTTTTTTTTCCCCTCCCTATTCTAAGGTTTTTTTGGTTCCTTCCCACCATCGCTGACTGCTTGCTCATAGGAAATCCAAAGGCAGCTTTGGATAGTTGGGTGCTCTGTTCTCTGTTTATGATTCGTAAGTTCTGTACCTTACTAAGCGCTGTGAGATGGCACATGCTGTGAATTTGTGCCATATAATTAAAATTTTAATTGAATTTAAATGGGCAAATGTAAAATAACCATCTAGCAGAAAAAATTGCATGTGCAAGTGTATCTATGAAAACAGTAGGACAATTTTTCTTTTAAAGATAGCTTATTTGGTATATTAATAATTATAAAAACAGTAGTATGTATTGCATATTGCTGAACGTGTATGGAAAAAGATGGCTTAAGTAGTGCAAAAGTTACATACAAGGTGCAGTTGTGTGTAGACATGTAGTTTCAGTAAATAAAAACAAGGTGCACAAGGTGGTAGTTAGGTTGCTGGTAGGCACTCAGGTCCAGACAGTAAGTGAGAGTGTTTGGCAGAGTTCATCTCTCTTATGGCTTTTGGGTAGAAGCTGTTTTTTAGTCGGTTTGTCTGTGATTTGATGGACCTGAAGTGCCTACCTAAGGGTCGAGGGTCAAACATGGAATGGGACTGATCCTTAAGAATGTTTGCTGCTCTACTGAGACAGTGAGAGCTGGACAGGTCCTTCAAAGGCGGCAGTGAGCAGCCGATGATCCTCTGGGCGGAGTTGATGGTCCTCTGGAGGACTCTCCTGTCTGCTGCTGAGCAGAGTGTAGCAGTATTGGAGTGCATGCATGAATATGTAAATGAAAACTACTGTGCACGTATGTCCTCTAAGCAGACAAGACAGTCTTCAAAGAAGTGTAAGAACAACAACTCCAACTATGTGTACACCCATGAGAGAGTGTAATCAAGGCATATACAACTTTCCCTCAGGCTGGACAAGAAAATATTTCAAACCCTTTTGTATGTACTAGAGATAAACAAGTGGTGTAGCTTATCAGTAGCATTGCATAAACATTATCCTAACGAAGTCCTAAGCAAAACACTTTGCTCATGCTAATGTTCATAAAAGTTAATAGAAGATCTTTGATTATCGATTTTTATATAAGTGTATCAGTGGTTCCATGTGAGCATTTTTCTGCATAAAACTGTTTCACTGTGACCGCAAGGTGAAGGCAGCTGCACAGTGAACTAGATTGTGTGCTTCCTAAAGTCAGGAAGGAACAAAGAGGTCAGAGCAGACCAGTAGTTGTAATGCCACAAATTCAGTGTCCACGCTGTTTTCACCGTGTCCTCAGACTTTCCTCCTGGTTCCAGTCACCTGACTCCTCACTTCACCTGTTTCTCATCCCCTTAACAGTTGTCAGATCTCGTCGTCATTGTTCTGTTGTTGTTATTTCCAAACCTGTTTTTTCCTGTTTAATTCTCTGTCACTTGTTTCTGCTTGTAACCCTGTATTTTTGCAGTTTAACTGGTGTAATTTGGGTCCTCTTTCCTGTTTTAATTGTACTCCCTCTTGCAAGACTTTTGTATTACTGTGCATGTACAATCATTTACACTACGCCCACTCATTCCCAAAGCCTAAACCTGTGGTAGGCATTGTATTTATACATAATTGAGCAAAAAATTCCATAACAGCCTTTCATGTTACTGCAATTCAAGTGGTTTTGGAGGAGACTTCTGCATCTCCTCCTTGATGTGATGTCAGCCTCCTTTGGAAGATCTTCAACAATTTACAGCACTTAAACTTATCACTATGAAGTAAATGTTGATGCACAATGTAATTGCTATAGAAAAATGACAGCATCTGTGTTTCGACTGTGAAGATATCCCCATCAAAGATCAGTTAGTGGCACAAATGGAACTGTGTGTGCAAGTAAGTAAACTAAACAACAATGTACACCAATCAGGCATAACATTATGACCACCTGCATAATTCTGTGTTGGTCCCACTTATGTGATCAAAAATGCTCTGAACCACTGGACATGGACAAGAGGACCTCTCAGGGTGTCCTATGGGGTCTGGAACCAGGACGTTGGCAATGGATCCTTTGGGTACTCTGGCTTGTGCAGTGGGGCCTCTGTCAATCCAGCTTGTTCCAGTGCATCCTGTTGATGCTTGATCACAATGGGGTGTAGGAAGTTTGGAGGTCAAATCAACATGTTGGGCCATTGTCATGTTCCTCAACATGTTCCTCATTGTTTGATGTTGTTTCCATGTGGTGGGGTGCATTTTCCTGCAGGGGTAGGCCAGTGACATTTGGGATTTCCATTTGCATGAGGGAGTGTGCTTGTTGAGGGACAATGTTTATTTGGGTGTCTAAGTCTCATCAACGCAGATGGCAAAATCCAAGGTTTTCCAGCAGAACAGCACATAGTACCAATATGATCAATGTTATTCACTTCACCTGTCAGTGGTCAGAATGTTGTAGCTGATTGGTGTATATGAAAATAATGAATCCAAATTACATTCAATTCTTTACAGCTACAGTCAATGGAAGGTGAAAATGTTCTTTTTTTTTGGACTTTTGCTTGCCTTTTTTTCATAGGAGCACAGGAAAAGGACAGGAAATGTGTGAAAACATATGCAACAAAAGTTTTCCAGCAAGAAATTAAACCAGGGACTCACTGCTTCAAGTATTTGCACCCACATGCTATACGTCCTAACCACTCAGCTGTCAGGTCACCCATGCAATTGTTTTACACACATTAGCCAAGATCATATCAGGTGACCAAAGATGAATATTTGCTATAGTGAAAGAAAAGCTCTGAAATGGTTTTTCAAATATGACTAATGTGTAAAATGATGCTTTAAATCTACCAGGTTGTAGTCATTGTTTCATAGTCATCCTGCTATAGGGCCTAAACGGTGAAAAATCTCAGTGACTACTAGATTGATTGCCATGAAACTTTGCAAGGACGTTCATGGTTTCAACCTGACGTATGTTACTGTAATAACTTTGTCAGTCTCTTGACGTTTTGTCTATAGAGGCACCAGGAGACTGTTAAGTACTTTGGCCCGTGACCAAGCCGAATAAAGTACCTGAAAAGCCTGTGACATTCTTATCGGTCACTGCTCTGTTTATGTTATAGCTCTCAAACATCTTTGCTCATTCAATTCTGCACACGGCATCATAAAATCTTAAAAAATGACTTGACGTATTGATCTGTTTGCACGGAGCTGGAAAACTAATATCGCACACTGATGTCTTAACACCTTTATGCTCACAACAGAGTAAAACACTTAGACTTATACCATCAGGCCAATACTGTATTTAATTCACTGCAACTGCCGTGGATCAAAAACAAGCCTTAGACCTCAACATCTGTCTCTTTGCAGTGCATTATTTCTTACAGAGCTAAGTTTTGCCTTTTTATTATGGTGTTTAAGTTAGTTCCTGTACCTGAGCACAAGACAACAAAGCAATAACCTCTCATCGCCTGAAGTGTTGCCTGAGCGCTCCTGTGAAATATCACCTCAAAGATCTGAGAAAGAAATTAGCTTACTGTGGAACATTTTCAACATCTTAATATATACATAATATCACTAATAAAAGAGGGAGTCTCTGCAGCTGTGTGTGTGGCAGAGTATGCTCGTTGCTTTTTTCTCCATAATCAGCACCCAAGGAAGGAACGAGGTCTCGTGTCGAGTATGAAGTTGTTGGGAAGAGCATCAGGGAGTACAATACGGTCAATACATTGTAATTCAACAATTTTTTAAAAAAAGTTCATACCTGACCTTTACATATTTGTCAGATTTTTTTCTGTGCATATGTATGTTGTTGAATAAAACATAAAATCTGGAGTCATAGGTAACAATAGGTTTTTTTAGTTAAAAATTCAGAAAGAAAGTTGGGTTATGTCGATTTTTGCACTGTTGTCTTCGCGTCAGTCCAAGTCCACCAATATTCCACCAACCATAAAATCTTCATTTGTAACTCTAAGATGCGATTTTTTTTCTGTGATGAGCACCAATAGGAGCTTTATAAATGTAGAGCATGTAGAGCACCAGTCAGAGACATACTAATAACATCAATCCATCCATCCATCCATCCATCCATCCATTATCTATACCACTTAATCCACAGGGAGGCTGGAGCCTATCCCAGCAGACTCAAGGTGAAGGCAGGGGACACCCTGGACAGGTTGCCAGCCTATTGCAGGGCTACACATAGAGACAGACAATCAAGCACACTCACATTCACACCTACAGACAATTTAGAATAATCAATTAGCCTCAGCATGTTTTTGGACTGTGGGAGAAAGCCGGAGTACCCGGTGAAAACCCACACTGCACAGGGAGAACATGCAAACTCCACACAGAAAGATCCCAGGCGTCCTAACCAGGACCCGAACCGGGGATCTTCTAGCTGTGAGGCAACGCTGCTAACCACCGAACCACCGTGCAGCCTCATACTCATAACAAATTGTTGAAATTACATTTTTTGCACTGATGGCCAATATTTGAACATGCACTGAGTAGGTATGGTCGGTAAATCCACTACAAAAGTGGTCCCACCTGTGAAGGTTATACAATATTGTTCCTGGGCTAAAAGAAAAATCATGGTTTTCCAACTCATAGTGCTTCAGATAACTTAAAGTTAAAGTGGTACAATAAGCAATCAAGTGCATATGGCAGACATATATTTTTAGTTGTTTTTGATTTCTTTATAATGTGGGAGTTTGAGGAGTGTGGGGGTGAGTTTGGGGGACAAACAACAACGTGGTGCTCTATAAGCACTGCAAACTGGAAATGACTGATCACACCAGAACAACTGCTCTTGAAGCAAAAGCATCCTGGAACAACTTTGACAAGAGTGCAGTGACATGTCATACCATCCTGTTTCATTTTTGTACCTAACCATGCATGACATTCACTATTGGACTCATCAACATGCACGATGTGTTCAGTTAGTAGTAGTTTCCTTTCCGACTATGTCTTCATTACCCGTATTTTCTACACTGCTGCTGTAATGGTGATGCAATGTTACATGAAAAGTCTTTGAGCTGCAATACTGACAGCTCTGTTCCAAACAGGTATGTTTTTAAACGTCACTGCAATAGTAAAACAGTAAAATTGCACTACACACACTAAACATGCTATCTTTTTATTTTAGGAGAGACTGTAATTCTACATTTTGTAAGTTACTTTGTTTTGCCGCCCTAGGTAAGTAATTTTAGGCAAAAAGTGGAATGATTCTATTGTTAGGCAATCTCAGGTAGGTTGCTATGCATATATTTATGTTACCCTGCATCTGCATTTCTACTGGGTGTCCTCCTCCTCCTCTCCTCTGTTAGTTTTAGGTGGGAGATACAGATTTATGCAAATGCAAATCCCCTCCAGTTGTTTTATGTTTGTCGTGAGTCTAGGGGCAGGAAAGCAGAGTAAGTGCGTCTGCAAGAGAGGGAAGATAAAAAATTTCATCTACTTGTCTCTGTTCCTCGGAGACAGAATCGATCTTGCAAAGAAGACAGAGCAGAAAATTGAAACGGTAGCATAATCCTCTTCTCACGCTGTACGCTAAAGGGAAAGCAGAGGAAAGCCGTCATCGACACCAGAGCGTCACCTGAGCTGCAGGCCGAGTGTGGCGCTGCTTCTCGGCTCTGTTATTACCTGCACGACTCTCGTATCGCCGCCGTCATCTCAGGAGATCAGGAGAGCATCTGTTCGTTCTCCTGCACGCTTGTAACTTCTCCTGGGGTGCAGCCTCCGTCTCTATGTTTCCTGCTTGAAGGCTGTGCGGGGATTGCTTCACCACAGACCTGCGCCATGCCAGACCACAAAACATAAAGAACATAACTCAAAATGCATACAAGTGCTGCAAAACTAACAAATACACACTATTTAATTAAGCTTTTTGCATGCACACAATGTTTATTTGTACAGAGGAGGTACAGACGTCTTTATGGTTTGTCCCAAAAGTTAAAAAAAAAACATCTTGGGAACTCTGATTCAGTGCGCAATCACTGCTCTTTTTTAGTTCGTGACTCACTTGTCCTGCACTTGTCCTAGTATGCGATGTGCACGCACGGTCTTTTTTGCAGCATTATACACGTTTGACCCCCCATGCCATGTTATAAAATATGTAGGATGGTACAAAAAAATGATCAGGTTGCTTCTATATATCATCAGTGTGTCTCTCACTCGTTAGTTTTTCCCTGTGACATTTTGAAGTTTTCTCTCGCATGCTAATTGCTCAGACCACAGTGACCTCTGCGAATGACAGACTCATCACAAAGCTCTCAAACACTTTCATGTCCCTCTTTCATAACGTCTTCATTTCTTTTCTTGCGCTCGCTTGTTGTCGCTCTTGTTCCCTTTCAAGTGCCGTCTTACCTCCCCTTTTTTCTATGCCAAGTCTGCCGAGACCTTGGCAAGGACGCACACACACACATACACAATCTGAGTCATCGTCTGCTGCCACAATACCGAGCGTATCATCCATATTTTATCCTTTTATTTAAATTGAATGTAAAGCCCTGACATGCAGTGTCAACCAAAGGTCTGATATGTCTAAAACAAACCTTTAGCATAAAATGCCTTTATGGTGCGAGCGTGCTTGGATGTACTCGCAGACAGTAAATCCTCTGTGTGAAGGCAGCGTGGAACAGAGAGGAGACCTCGCTAAATAATCCACAGACACTAAGATCCTTTACTTGTAACAGCAGCAATAATCAGTGCAATTACTGGACCACACAGGGGATAACTGGAGGGGGATGAGAGGTGGAGGGAAATAAAGAAACAAAGGAAGTAGACAAAGCGACACATAGGGTCAGTACAAGGCTCAAAGTTTTGCTATGATGTTTCACTCCACGCCTGTTTCTGTAAGCTTTAAATGATAATGCTGATGACATGATCTGCATTTGTAACTGTAAATGAATCATATTAAAAGATCAGAACCCATGACATGAATTGACACAACCAATATACACCGATCAGGCATAACATTATGACCACCTGCCTAATATTGTGTTGGTCCCCCTTATGTGCTCAAAAATGCTCTGAACCATTGGGCATGGACAAGAGGACCTCTCAGGGTGTGTTATGGGGTCTGGAACCAGGACGTTGGCAGTGGATCCTTTGGGTACTCTGGCTTGTGCAGTGGGGCCTCTGTCAATCAAGCTTGTTCCACTGCATCCTGTTGATGCTTGATCACAATGGGGTGTAGGAAGTTTGGAGGTCAAATCAACATGTTGGGCCATTGTCATGTTCCTCTTGCCATGTGGTCGGGGTGCATTTCCCTGCGGGGGTAGGCCAATGACCTTTGGGATTTCCATTTGCATGAGGGAGTGTGCTTGTTGTGGGACGATGTGTATTTGGATGTCTAAGTCTCATCAACATGGATGTCAAAATCCAAGGTTTTCAACACCACATAGTACCATTATGATCAATATTATTCACCTCACCTGTCAGTGGTTGTAATGTTATGGCTGATTGATGTATATCTTATCCATTATTGTCCAAAATTTACTAAAAACACATCAGTGAGCCACAATGTATGTTGGAATTCATAGTCCCTCATTACTATGAACATGGGCCCTTTTGTTTATTTTGAGACGATCCCCCACACACCGTCCTGCTGCTGTAAATGCTCACCAGTGCGCCAAATGTGCATTAGTCAGCACATGAAAATCCTGCTCAACAAACACACCATTTACTTAACTGTGACTAACATTTACTTCGGCATGCAGCTGGTGTAAGGGAATTACTGAGCATTTTCTTCATTGTTATTTTTCTGTGAGGATGAATGGGCCGGATGCCTCAAACAGTACTTGTAAATCCAAATAAATAAAAACCACGAAACAGTTGTGAGGCAGACAAAACACATTGTTGGTTTTCAGAAGAATTTGCAAGCGATAAGGCAACTGTCTTCTCCTTTAATGTCTAAACTTGAACTGAGCCAGAACTTGTTTGTATTCGAGCCATCCATTCATTAAAGTGGGGGAACAGTGAAAGCAGAGCAGTGTGTGCTTTGGCAACTCTGTCTTCTGAAAATAACATTGTTATGCTACTGAACTGCAGTTGTGAATATGTTTTGAAAGGAATATAATGGCAAACAGATCACGCTTTATCAACATACAATAGAAATGTTGTTTTCAAGTCGCAAATATGCCAACAAACCACTTGTAGAATCTTGTGTAGGTCCTTGTCATGCTGCTTAAACTGCTCTGGGCCATGGATACAGGACCTCTGGGGGTGTTCTGTGGTGGTTGGCATCAGGAGGTTGGATCCTTTGGGTCATGTGGGTTGTGGAGTGGGAGCTTTTTGGAGTTTGGGCCAACATCTTGAGCTCTTGGTTGTGTTCCTCGAGTCATTTCTGAGTAATTTTTGCAGAGGGGCTAGGTGCTTTATCCTCCTCAAAGAGGAAACTATGGCTATGGAGTACGTCTGACTCGTGTATATCAGTAATATATACACTGACAACATATGTTTCTGCCAAAGCATCTGATCTGGCAGCATAGCATCCACTTGTTGTGCCATTTTTATGCTACTTGTTAGTGATCTTTTGCTTGGTTAGGGTTAGGGGAAGATCTTGGTCTGGTTTAATACACTTTTATTTATATGTAATGAAAGCCACAACATGTTTTTAGGCATGAACCACTCTACAGACATGAGTGTCTTTGGTACGAGAATAACGTACGACTCCTTTTGGCCACCTCAATTTTATATTATCTAATCAAATCAAATCAAACTTTATTTATATAGCACTTTTCATACAATAAAATGCAACCCAAAGTGCTCGACAACATTAAAAACATTAAAAACAAGCACCCATCCCTCCCTCCATATATACACACAACTGTGGAAACACACACACATATGCACGCCAACACACACACCCATACATGCACACACACACACCCACACACACTCTCAGCACTGACTATAGGGAGACATGGCACGGCACTGAGGATCATGGAAAAACGCCTACACTGGGGTCCTCCACACCGGGAGGAGCCATAGGCCATGACCACTGGGGGCGCCGGCACATGGACACCCTGACCCCGACAGACAGGGGGACCCCCACACCCCCTCTATTATCAGTTTCTATTATGTTGCACCTAAACATAATTTAAAATAGAATTCACTTGCATAGAAATGTAATTTCTATGACTCTACATTGGTCTTGTGCACTTGTACACACACATTGAATATGTGCACCGAGGCTTAGCATGGCTGCAGAATGACAGTGTACGCTGACATTTCTGCCGATATCGCATATAAAATGCAGCAACAGTAATCAGAATTCCTTTTTATTTTCTGTATTTAATATTATTTATTTATTTATTTATTTGAACCCATCATCTAATATTTATTCCATTACAGCAAGCGCCGGCCCACTCAAGTCATTTTCTTTTGTATTCTGCCTGTATTGTTGTATTACCTCTATAATGCAGGCTTGTCATCCTTTCTTTTTTTTCCTCTTCCATATAGGAGCTGGTGTGTTTGTCACTGTACCGACCCCGCAATTTGATTGACAAGTGATCTGTGGGAAGCACAGTACAAAAACACAACAGACCTGAAAGTGCTGCCAGGAAGAAAAAAAAAGGGGGGAGTATTGCATACATTAGCATTTAAACTGAGCAGAAACAGTGAGAGAAACAATGATAAGGCCGGGAGAGAACAGAAGGGAGCAGGGAACTGATTTGTTCTGGTGGTATAATTTTAGGTGCAGCTTGAAATTGCAGCAGAATAATACAAAGGCTCCGCTAATTGATTTTTGGTTTTTAAAAAGAAACTGTGTGTGTGAACATCTATCTACTGTGGACTATGAGGACCAGTTTGTGTGAGATCTTTTAAAGGACTGTTTTGGAGTTACAATAAAGGTTTAGGCTTCAGGTTATAATCAGGTTTAGGCATTTAATTATGACGGTAATTTCAGGATAACAGGTTGGAGACTGCGTTTTGTCAAAGAGGGTCCTCATAACGATAGAAGAACATGTGCGAGAGAGCAAGCGTGACGAAGAAAGGGGATAAAGTGAGCATGTCAGAATCTGACAGTTTGATTTCTAATGGCTTAATTAATGTTCGAGCTTTGTTATTGCCTTCTCTGGGAAACCGCAAACTGATAAGCTGCGTAATCATTACCCCTATTGGAATGTGTGTTTGCCTGCGCGCTCGCGAGGGCGTGTGACAGCAGTTGCGCACATCATTATGTCTGATATCACTCTTTTGTCTCCCAGCGATAAAAGCCAGCATTTTCCTGCGCCGACATCTCCTAACCATGTTCGCCTCAGTGCCTTTTACTTTCTCCTCAATTGTTTCCAATTATCTTTCTTCTTCACTTGCACAGATTAAAAAAAAAAAAAAAAAAAAGGACCGTAACGCCGTGATTGGAGCCAAAGCTTGCGGACAAGCAGGCTGAAGTGTCAGAGTAAGCATTAATGGAGAACAGAGGAGAAAAAAGGCTTTGGAGTATTAATACAGTTATGCAAGTCTGAACAGTGGTGCAACACATCTGAAAAAGTTGCAGAAAAAGACCAAAGGATCAGACGAGACATGGATTTGAAACTTGCATTATCCATTTTTGCCCTGATTACTTCCGTCATTTGCATAATGTCTTCAAATTTATTATCCACCTCTGTGTTTTGGGCTTGTGGTTGGAGTGTACTGTTAGTCTACAGGCAGCCATGGAACCAGTAGTGCAGTCGCATTATATTTGTAGTATATAGTGCATCTTACCATGCAATAATTTATCAGCTACCTTATTTGTGAGGGTTTAGAGGCATCTGTGAACATGACTCATAGAGAGGCACCATAGGCCAGTGTGTTGTTGTTGTTGTTCCGATTCAACATAAGCTAGATCAGCAGCCTTCATACCTTTTTGAGGGCGCCTGTGTGTGTACGTGTGCAATGATACAAATCCTCAAATATATATCCTATAGGCTAAAAATGAATAAATACATGAATGAATGGTTTTAGTGCCTGTAGCGTTTTATTAATGCCAAACATAAAGTGCAGTCGATAGATTGCTGCATGGTCAGATGCACTGTATAATGCATGGTGTGGGTGTGCAGCTGGTCCTGTGGCTGGCTGCCACTGGGCAGTAATGGTACGATCCAACCACAAACACATTTAAAAATTAAGCTGAGAGACACATTTTCAATTATGAAGTGTTTTATAAATTGGAAAATTCATATTTTATACGCATTTTTTTCTATTTTGTGATTCCATTGTGAACGTACATGATTTTTTACACTAAACGTGAATAAAATACTAAAAAGTGCGATGCCTTGTTGACTTATGAAACACGCTACAATTATATTCTCCTTATCGTAAGGGGCTTGTAGAAAACAATCAACAGGATCTAAATATAGAGCTTCACTCAGTGGCACAGCAGTGCAGGAGATGCACATCTAAGCAGGATATTATGACAGCCCTGTGACACATTGTACTGTGTGTGCATGTGTGTGTATGCATGTGTGTGTGTGTCTCTGTGCGCGCAGCATGGTGTGTATGCACTGAGATCTGTCACATCACCTCCATACCATATGAGGTTGCACATCATGACTCTGCCAGTTCCCTACAGCTTAATGTGTCATCGGCAATTACATCACACAAACACGCACACGCACACAACATACACAGAGAAGTGCGCAAACATCCACACATGCAAACTCAAAAAACCGACATTAAACACACGTACAGGCATGCGAAAGTTGAAGTTGGATGACCGAGCGAATAAGAAACTTTAAATGTTAAAGGTCAGTATTCCACACTGACTTAGTGCTGGAGTGACGCTCAGACATCACTCACACTCCACTTTTAAGGGGGATGAGTCATTCTCAGCACCTCTTTTAACTGTGCAGCCACTTCTCGGCACAGCGAGTGTAAACAGACTAAGGTGTTTCATAAAACTTTCACATAAAGTGCGTCACTAACACATGCTACGTTGGAGAGGGGAACAAAGTACTTCGCATTAAACTCAGCTGGGAAGAAAGTATGTATAAACTGCAAAAATATGGAAAAGGAGATTACTTTTGGCAGCGCTTTGGCATGTCTTCTGCATCAGTAGCACTTAGATATTTTAAAGATGTGTCTCTCTCTCACTTATTGTGTATTACTGTAATGTGGGGATTTATACATGCTTAAAATGTTCATGCAAAAGTGAAACACCACCATAAACAGTTATTAAGAGTTTCCTGACGCGGATTAAATTTGTCGTATACACTATATGGAACAGCCTGGCTTTGGCAACACTAACTACTGTGAAAATAATAATAATAAAAACCATCATAAATTGGTTATTTTTTATCTCAAATTGTATTTTGTTCCTTGCTGTACATCACTTATACAGATGATTCTTTTTTCCAAGTCTTCTTATTAATTTTGATTCATATCAAATAACAAGTTTGATTTCTGTCTTGTTATTTAGGACGGAAAAAAAGCACAAAACAAAATATGTCTTGTGGTGACAAATCCCTCTACGAACTGTAGTAATTATGGCATCAACAAAGAAGGAATTCAGGCGGTGTTATTGCAAAGCTCTGGGGTATGAGGTTGAGGTGGATGGATGGGTGAACAGAGCACACTGTAACCCAGAAAATCCCAATTTGTTGCTTATTTTCAACCAACAGCCAACATTTTAAAAAGATAATCATATTACATGAGAATAAGCATTGAGCATTAACACTAAGCTCTTCCTGGGCCTGTGCAAATTACAATATATATGCAATTGTCTTCCTGGTATGCAAAAAGTCTTTAAGTTATTGTTTTTAATTAATGTATTATTTTTGATCTATGTATTTGATCCACTGTTCTGTTATACTGTCAGTGCTGTACCACTGCTGGAACCACAATTTCCTGAGGGAACTCTCCCAAGGGATTAATAAAGTATCCATCCATCCATCCATCCATCCATCCATCCATCCCCCAAACAGGAGGATCATACATACATCATTAGGACGTCATATCTGACTTATGGGCATATTTTAGTAAATATACACTGTTGCCCATAAAATTGGAATAAAATATTTTCTACTTCTGTTTCTTCTCCACAAACAAAGGTGACTTGCTGGCATTTTCCGATTTCTACAGCACAGATTGAACAGCTGCCGATCATCTCGGCTGGTAGTTGGTCGCGGTCGTCCTGGAGATCTTTGTGGCCTCAAATGACCCTCCTCTCGATGATGTTTGAGGATTTCACAGACCACACTCTGTGATATTCCAAGGAAATCAGCAATGTTGGCTTGTTTGTGTCCATGCATGTAGCCTAGGGAACTTCTGTGTCAAATTTGGTTGAAAATTCTGCAGCCAATTCTTAAAATGTGGACTTACTGCATACAGACTTTAAGCAGGAAAAGGACAACACAGCCATGGACTCAGTATGTAATCACTGAACCTGGTCAAAGTGATGCTGATGTGTATAAATGGGAATTAAAGAGGAATGTGTCTGAAAACTAAATAATTCCAACTTTATGGGCAACAGTGTATAAACCTTTGATATTTTGCTATAGCTGTCAAATACGCATTATTGTTTCTAGGTGTTTGACCTTCACTGTGAAGAATAATAGAATAATATATATATATACATGCAAAGTGAAAAGGACATTTGGACATCTGCTGATAAATCCCTGTGCTCATTTAAAATCAGATTTTAAGGTGCCGTGTATGAACGTCATATTTTGACATCACAACTCATGTCAACAGTTTTGCAGTGGAAATGTATGCATATCCATGTTGTTCAGAGAGAGAAAAGGAGCTTGTAGTGTTATGAGACCCCTGAGGTATTTATCTGTATTCTTAGAAGAATCTGGCTTGACTGGCCTCATCACACTTTTCAACACCTGCTCCAATTTCCAGTCCATCCAATCTGACTTTTACTCCATTCCGTGATGGTAACATCTTACAGTTACAGCGTTTCATTCTGCAATACGTCTTTTGCTCCGTCTCTCTTTCCTTGGTGGTGAGAGCGGTGAAACTGAAACGGTCGGGTCATTTACCAGATTGCACAGAGGCACTGACCATTTTATTGCCCTTTAAATCCATCTATAGTGTGCGTGCTGGTACCTACATGGGCGTTTCGGGTCGGCACTGAGCCCAGTCAGGCTTCATCTTTGAGCAAGAATGAATAGTCGCAATTTATTCTCTTTACCAAGTCCTAAATCAGCAGCTATGAACTTTCAGCCTGTCTCTACTCAGCTCTTAGTTTCTGTCTATGAAATGGACCCTAAATAGCAGCAGGAAAACTCACTTTTACGTGTAAAAACAGAAGAAAGGAGGGTAGAAGAAGAGTAGTGAAAAATCTAAGGGGTGGATGAATCGGTGGAAAGACAGAAAATGCATTTCCTCACTGTTTACGTCTCACTGGGTGTAGGAAACTGCAAGCTCAATGTTGACACAGGGCTGTCATAAACCTATAGCTACACAAGCAGCACAGTCACACGCTCTTATTTTCAGTTCAGCTCTTGCATAAACTAATGGAAAAAATGGAGGCAACACTTCGCAGTCATCTCTGCATGAGGTAAAAGGATCGTCTTGTTCATATTAGGACAATAGTCTCCCCAATTTCAGTCAGGCAAAAAGACAATTTAGAAGCGAGGCGCACTGTATAATGTGCTTCGTCTACATTCAGAGCAGCAATTTGGAGAAGGCTAATGACTGTCCTTTCCAATTTTTCAAGCAATTTCGGAGCAGCTGAAGACGTGTCCGTGTGTGAGGTGTTTGCTGTGCACGGTGAACTGTACAGTGGAGCTTTCTTTCCAACCTTTTAGGAAGCTTTGTGTTGTGCTTTTAAGGACGAAAATGGAGATAATGTGGCAATAATGTGAGATGGTCATCCACGTTAGCTGTGTCAGGAGTGGAAACTAAGTCTTGATATGTTGCTGAGTCTATGTAAATGTAATCAGACACCAAAACTGAATGCTGTTGTAAACTTTCGGGACCACTTTCACCGTTGACTGAACATGGTTAGCGTTGGAGGCATGCGAAAGATCCCTGCATTATATTTAAATATATTATGCAGCAACTGAGGCCCTCCATTCGGATCTATGCTGTCCTCCTCTGCGTGTCCCTTAATGTACTTGGATGTGTAAGTCAAAAGAAACAACTGCCACAAACAGGACTCCCCACTGTTTGGTCATTTCCCGACAATTTTCCGCCCAGCTGTGTGCTCGTGTTCCGGCGCCAAGTGCTAAGTGTCTGGAGCACAGGTGGGAGGAACCGGTGCAAACAGGTGGGCCGAGTCACATTTTGAACCCCGATGTGATCTCCGGCTGCAAGATGTGAGGCGTCGCGCGTCCACAGTGTCCTGCCCCACGCAATTTAGACAAGATTATGATTTCCTGAAGAAGCCTGTTTCCATTTGCCGAGCTGGCACAGCTGCAAAACAGGGAGACTGGTGGCGTCACCGGCTAAGAGCGGATTTATTGATCACCGTACCCGAGGATTTATATTCCACTTCAGACGGCAAACTTTTGCAATTTCGGTGACGGCATGACGCAAAACAGATGCAGCTGGATGCACCATGGCTGAGAGGCTGAATACATTATTGGAAGGGATACAGAATCAGCCTGCTGAGCCGGGGGAAGATTCAGAAATCAGAAACAAATATTCTGACTCAGAGGTTCTGCTTTTAATAAAAATGTCTGTGCAAATCTGATCTCATCTTCAGAACACTCGCACTCCTCTGCATGTAATACAAAATAGCTTGTTTAGAAACACACAGAACTTCATTCACCTCCAGATTCCGACAGATCCTGCTCCTGCGCTGGGAATTCTCAATAATTAATGAAGTTGCTGGCCTGAGCAGGTTTAACCACAAACACTATTTCGTGCCAAATTGAGCACTGGTCGGTGTAAACACAGGCTCACTTCTCTTCGAGCCTTGGCGCAGACATGAAAAGCAGACTTGCACTCGAGGAAACTGAAAACTTTGGCTGGCGTTTTGGAAGACGGAAACCGGGGCCCCAAGTCTCTGAAGAAAGTTTCCGACTCCGCGCCGAATGCGAACGAACGCGCTCACACATTATTCCTCATTCCCGCACAATCTTCCCCGCGCTTTCCTTCCCTTCCCCTCCATCCTCTTTTCATTGACTCAATTTGTTCCCCCCCCCCTTTTTTTTTCCACCCCCCCGCCCTCCAGTATTTAATTAAGCTATCAATTCTGCTATTCTGCCTGAATTTAAATGTGTTTAGTGAAATTAGCTTGTAATAGCCCTCTTAAATTTTGAATCAAAGTATGTTAATCTGTGTTAATGTTATTACTTCTTTCGACTCATTTACACCCGGCCCCTCCCCCTGCCCTTGCCCTTTCTCCTGCCGTTCGTGGCATTTTAAGAAAGTAGCTTGTTGTTCTGAGGAACTATTTCACAGTAAAGGCCTCTTGATTGGCTTCTCTGCATGCAAGTAAACACACGCACCCTTATTAATCCCTGCATACTTGCACATAAAGCATATATGTTCTTAAATGTGCAGGAAAATGCACTTTGTGAGCATTCATGCGTGCATGAATGGCAGCCTGTCAGTCTCTGCAGACATTGGTGGGTCTACACATGTGACCTTGCGCTGACGTTGCATGTCTGATAAGTTTCCCGTTGTGTCTTTCCTGTCATGGTTCAATCTCCCCAAAATCTGCCTATATCTGAGAGCACGGATCGGACTGCAAACACAACTGCAGGAGCTTGAATGGCTAACAGGGTAACAACAGCAGTCCACAAAGTCCTTCCACTCACAGCGGCTGTTTGGATTATTTATCCACCGAGCTATAAAACAGGACTAGAATAAGCACTTTTTCTGAAATTGTGCTGTTTTGCATGTAAAAGTCTAATCAGGCAGAGCTCTGCATGAAGAAAAAGGAGGCAGGTCGATTTGTAAGTGTGTGTTTTTCACCCAGTTCTACATGAATAGGAAGCAAATTACAGTCTGACGGTGCCATAAGAATAAAACAAGTGAGAAGCATTACCATGGCAACACTTTGAAGGAGAGTTAGGATGTGATTACTAAAGCAAAGGGATGACAGAGTCACAACATCTTGGTAGGTGATGTGTGTGTGTGTGTGTGTGTGTGTGCTGGGTGTTCATTGTTAAACTTGGAGATACAAGCAGTTGTATGCAAACTGTTTGGGCACCACTGGGCAAATTACACATTTTGTTGTTGATGGTTTCTTGAAGTGAAAAGAAGTCAATACAATCCCAGCAGCCAGCAGACAAAAAAAATGAGCTGAACTGCTACTTTTGTTTCATGAACTTAAAAAACAGTAAATTAAAACTGACTACAAAGCAGAGGATTCTATGCTTCTTTGCACATTTAGATTTTCACTGACATTCAAGTTGAAGTCGTGTTAGGGCAATTCCAAAATGTTCAGCTTGTGTTTCTTGAAAAAAGTTCATGATAGCTTTTGAGGTTTGCTTTGGATCGTTGGCCACTTTCAGTTTCAGTTTCGGGGGAAATTACACTAAGTCAGCATGCAGAATTTGCTGACATCTAACATTTCTTGCCTGTATCCGCGCAACAATAGATGTTGTTAAAAGCTGTTAAAGTTTTTCTTTTCATTAGATGCTATGTTTTGTTCCTCCAAACATACCTTTTGGTAAATGGCCCAAGAGGTCAGTTTTTATGTCATCTGTCCACCGCACTTCTTCCCAGAACCACTCTGGCTTATCCAGATGTTGCTTTGTATACTTCAAGTGTTGATATTAGTCATGAGTTGCAGGTACGATTCCCCTCTGATGGCTTTTTCCTGAAGGACAGTTTGCCACAAACTAAGAAATGATAACGATGAATAAATGTTTCTCCTGCACAACAGCTTCGCTCTATAACACTGAAAAGACCTTGACATTTTTACTCAGACCTTCTCACTATCTTTACTTTGTCCTTCAGTAAATGTTGGAATAAACCCACTATTTCATCTCTTCTGCCTTCATCATTTACTCCTCTATAAACTAACATTAAATAGAAGCATCACTAAATCTCTTGGTATATTACAGAAAATTAGAAGTTATGTTCATAACTATGTAATGATAACATTATATTACACTCTAATCTACCCCTACCTTTCTTACTGTAATATTGTTTGGGCAAATACTTTTCCTAGCTACCTTCAAAAAGTTTTACGATTACAAAAGGCATTTGTTCGCTTGGCAACATTTTCTGATTATGATGCACCAAGCGCCCCTCTTTTCTTGAAGTTACAATGTTGAATATTTATGATGTTAATATTCATCAAATTTGTACTTTTGCTCTAATGATAAAACAAGGAAAATCTCCAAATTGCTTTAGCAATTACTTTGTGAATAAATACCAAGTTCATTCTTACAAAACTAGACAAGCTGTGACCTTACATCTTCCTTTCAGCAAAAAAACCCAAGTTCAATTTTCTTTTTGATATCGTGGAGCAAAATTATGGAACGAGTATGGAGATGGTTTGATATGGTCAACAACTAACAGTAAAAAGACTCTATGTATGTATGTATGTGTATGTGTGTGTGTGTGTGTGTGTGTGTGTGTGTATATATGTGTGTATTTCTCATGTTCATGATTTAATAATGATGTTGATCATAACAAATCATAATTTTCCTGTCAGTCAACATGAGGTAGATTGTAAAAATGGAAATCCTTTTTAGGGGTGTGGCTCGAAGTATAAGGCCTTTCGCGTTTCTGTCACACTCCATCACACTTTTATTTATGCATTTTTATTTTTTTTTTTTGCTTATCTGTATGGATTTACATGTTAATAAAAAAAGATCATACTCGGTTTCATTTCATAAACCACAACCTATTGTTCAGCATTTTACCTTGTTGGTGTGTGTCTTAATTTCAGAAACTACACATAAACCTAGGTACTGCTATTCTGGGGTACAGAAGATAATGGGGCCACTATGGAAAAAAAATCTAAGATTTATGGAATTATCATGGTATTTTGACATAAATATCATAATATTAGAAAAACAAAGTTGTAAATTCCAAGATGTCTTGTAAGAAAACTGAAAATGAAGTCATAATTTTTTGAGTTTTTTTTTTTTTTTGGAAATTTTACAGGAGAACGATTATACTAGGTGAGAAAAAATGTGTGTGAACTTAACTTTCCTGCAACAGTTGCTTTGCCTTTCTGCCCAGTAGACATGTAGTTTTGTCTGGAAGGTTCAAGCCTAAAGGGGTAACATATCTTTTCACAGCAAGGTCTGTAATTGTCATCAGTTGGCAGCTCCTAAAGACAGTTAATGAGCTGCTGTACAGGTTCTTGTGAGTCAATAAGACCTCATGAGCTTTGCCAAACCTTTGCACATGCCACAATAGAGGCAGTTGTTTTTAATGTTTGATTTATTCAAGGGTGACACATCATGCAGTGGTTAGTATTGTTGCTTCAGGTTCTGGATTCGAACATGCTGGTCGGCAGAACTTCACATGCTCTCTCTGTGCCTGTTGTGGGTTTTCTCTGAGTGCATTGCAGGGTAACTGGTGATTCTAAACTGGTTGTAGGTGTAACTGAGCATGTTTGGTTGTCTGTCTCTTTGTGTTAGCCCTGTGACGGACTGGCGACCTGCCCAGGCTGTACCCCGCCTCTCGCTCAGTGTCAGATGGAATCCAGTTCCAGCCCCCAACAACCCTCTGCAGGATAAAGTAGGTATAACTAATGGATGGATGGATGTCTTATTTAAGTAGATAATAAAAAATAACAGCTCATTAAAATTTGAAGAATCATATTTAGTGTCTGTTTGCTGCAGGGGTAGTATTTACTTCTTCATTTCAGACATAATTTCACAAATATGTAATTGACCCAGGACAACTGCATGCACAATTTTGCAAAATCCACTTATTTCTAAAGCTTAGTCTGTATATGTCAGCCTTGCTTTGTCAGTGAAGCTCAAGTTAGGTGCAGAATATATGTTCATACATGGAAGGGGGAGATCTTAACCCTGGTTCTGGTCCTGTTCAAGGATCATTTCCAGCCATCCTTCCTGACCTCCTCTATCCGTCTAGACATCTGCTGATTTCGCATCAGTGATTCGGTTCTCCTCCCAGTCCATGCTGTGACCTACTCCTGGGCTCTATCTGGATGCTCCCCAAGGGTTTTTTTTTTTTTGCTGTTTGGTTGATATCGATAATGTTCACCTTAGCTGTTCAGAGTTATGTGACACAGCTCCTCAGCTTTCCTCTCAGGAGAGATCCTATTGTTAGGGTGTCCAGGCATGCATCTTCAGGTGTTAAATGGTTTGTGGTGGTAGGTGCCGGATAGTCTGACAGCACGGCCACATAGGGGAGTTGGATGTTGCTGGTGGTGAACAGCGTCACGATCTGGAATTGATTCTAAAGGATTGTCATTATTCATGTTTTGTACCCACTGACTCAAGGAGACCCCTGGACACTGTGCACCTCACCGACTGACCTACTGTCTTGTTACAAGCATTGTGTTCTTAGTAATTAAAATACGCGGACATTAAAAGTTATCAGCACTTTCAAGTACCTCATTTTCTTGGGAAAAATCCCTTCTGTCCATAATGAGGAGTTTAGTACGTTTCACCAAAGATCTCATGTAACTCACCTGTCTGTTGGTTGATGCTGCCAACGTTGGGGTCAATAGGTGCGAAGGTAGACTCAGTTTTATATATTACTGTGTTCCTTCCACTGTCAAACCTCTTCATTAGAGAAATGGCTCCACAGAAATTTTAGGAAAAGTCCTTAATCATGAACATGACCCTGGTTACAAATTTAACATTAAAATAAAGGCCAGGTTAAGTGATGGGTTAAGGTTAGCTTAAGGTTTCAGTTAGTTTCAAACATCTGCAGATTTAAGTGTGAGAGCCTGAACGGGGTCAGACTTGAACAGGGGAAAAAAAAAAAAAGCATTTGCCAATTGAGCTCCAACAGCCAGTGTGCATACCAATACCTAAATCCTTGTAACTCATAATGGCTTCTCGGGAACAGAGTGTGCTGCAATACGCTTTACTGACGCAAATCCTCTGTGTTTCTCTACCTCAAGGCCATACTTTGCTTTTTTTTTTTCTCCACAGCTCCACTTCCAATTGAGCTTCTTTTTTTTTCGAAAAAAAAAAAAGATGTTTAATCAGTAAACTCAGACTTTCACATTGAGACTTTCAATGACACATGAGGAAAAGAAAATCAGCCATGTGAAAAATATGCCGTGCAAATAAATGTGTTCTGACATTGAATGAAGAGGCTCTACACTGAATGCTCAACAAGCCGGCAGAATATTCCAGTAATAAATCTGACCTTTATCAACCCTATAATGTTCAGCGTACGATGGCATTCAGCTCTGCGGTTCAGTCGAATGGGAAATTGTGAAATCCAAGTGGGCTGAAAGTATAAACTCTGAATAGAAATAAAACTTCTGAGAGATGTTATATGATAAAATATTGTGCAGCAGGTGTAGTGCAACAAAAAGCAGAAAGAGAGAGCCATGAGAGAGGTATGGAAATGACCTGTAGCTCATTTTGTGAAAGCCTGAAGCTGAATGGGCCCATTTGCCTTTCAGCTAAAGTGTCAGTAAAACGACTTATCTTTCAGTGTGATGTTTCTGGTGGGCGATAAAAGTTGAAAAGGAGCTGACGGACACTGCCGTTTTCCTTTTGACGCAAGAACACCTTGTTACCACTTGTGAGACACAATTCCAATCATTTATGTGCCGAATTTGAGGAACAGAGCGTGTCGTGAATGTAACCCGCTGCTGTTCTTCTCTACTCGGATCATCCCTCCGCTGCCCTTCTGCTGCCCTTCCTCAGAGAACAGGAAGAAAACACTTCTCACTGCACCTGTCTGCCTCGGTGCATAGGAATTGTGCGTGCGTTTGCATGCCGCACATCCAGGCGTGTGGGTTTACCCGGCCGGGTTTACATGAATGTGTGTGTGTGTGCGTGCTGGTGTGACACACAGCAGTCACTGTCTGATGCATCTTTACCCTGGCTCCAAATCAAAAACACTTGTACTGTATCCCCTCGGGGAGCTCGACAGACAGCAGTAGACTGGCAGCCGCAGAGACACGGAGGGGAAAGGAAAAGAAGAAAGCGAGAGCAGCAACATAGGAGGAGGAGGAGGAGGAGGAGGAAGAACAGATGCAGAGGTGAAGACAGAAAAGGGGACAGGGGGATGCTTGTTAAGGGGGGAGAAAAGATGGGTGACAGACACGGTGGTGAAAAGATGAAAGTGTGAGATAATGGGAGGCTCAAAGGAGGAGGAGAGGAAAAGGCTGGTGGAAAAGAGGAAGAGAGAGTCTTAAGGGGAAGAGGTGAGGCTTAGTCATGTTGGTGTTGTACAACATTCCCACTGTGCTGGTTCCTTCTCTTCCCCGCACATTCACCATAGGTCAAATGGATTATGTGTGCATGTGTGTGTGTGTGTGTGTCTGCTATCAGCTTTGCCCCTCTTCTGCTCTCGGATTTTGTCCCCACCAGGTCAGCGAAATCTTCAGTCACACTAAGCTGGTGTCACCAGTTAGACTCAGAATGTATAAATCGGACAATATCACTGTTGGGTTTTTTTGTGTGGCTTGAGGAAAAGTGAGGTTTTGCCAGAGACGGTGTGGATCTTGGCACCTCTAAAGATACCCTATACTTCAACAGAAGGGCTTTATGAAGGGGGGGGGTGCAAAAGTGGAGGTAATTCCTGTAACTTCAATTCAACGGTCACTTGACGCAACAATTCGGCAGATATGTGGAGGTTATAAAGCAGGGGTCTGAATCTTTAAAAGCTATCATCAAGTAGTTTCAATCAATATCTTTATCTTAACAATCACATTTATACACCTAAAACCACTCCTTTCCTACAACAAAGTCAGCGATTTCACTTTTTAGCATAGCAGGGAAGGAGCTAATGCTAACCTGGCTAACAGGTATTGATTGTGACATGTGATCAAAGCAGCATTTTGCATCTGCTCAGTGGTTCAGCAGAAAAAAATATTTCATAATGTCTGTGTCAGTCGTGAGTTCGGCTCTATTTAAACCCAATGCAGTGTGATCACAGAGACCACGAGGGTATTAAACTGAGATGTCCCGTCACTGGAATAACCAGATGTTGGATGTTATGTGCAGCTTCATTTCTACTGCAGTGCAGATGTTGATCCAAATTCTTTGGACTTGCCCAAGATGCACAAACGTAACAACAAAGTCCAACACTCCTGGCCAAAGGGCAAAATGTCCCCATGTTCAAATAAGTAATTACAGGCCCAAAAAAAGAACAGATCTTATTTATGTCATTCTCTCTGCTCCCTCCTCTCTCCAGTCTCTCATTCCCCCCCGTTCCTCCAGTCATCTAATTTTATATTTTTCTAATTAATTCTCTTGATTCATTAGGGATGGAGGAGAGGAGCGGGGAAAAAAATGAGGGATGAGAGAGGAGTGGAGCATCTTGCCATCTGCATTTCTCCCCTGCAGGGCAAAACGATGAGTCTGTCTCTCCAAACTGCAGCGAAAATACTCGGCGCGCTGAAATAATACAGAGAGGGGAACTAAAACAAGACCAATCAGAGGAGGAACATAACTAGAGTGAACTCTGCTTAAGGCTGCCCGGCCCTCCCCTGCTACGCCTCTAACCCCTACTGTTCTCCCTCCTACCTCCTTGTGTTTTGTTCCCCCCCCCCCTCTTTTTTTTATTATTTTTTTTTGTTTCCTTCCACAACATTTTGCATTTGCGTCATGTTTTTTTTTTTTTCTTTTTTAAAAGATTAGTTCTGACAGCAACGGAAACACAAATGTGCAGACAAAAGGCTGAGATGGTCGGAGAGATGCGGCGGGATGGACGGAGAGCAGACGGCGGGATATAAAGAGAAGAAAGGCATTAAAGATTCAAACTGTGAGATGGAGAAAGACAAAAAAACTGCGGTGACAGAAAAAAAAGAGAGAGGGAGCTCCGTATAGCTCCTTGAGAGTTTAAAAAGATATTTCATGTATAGGTGGATGGTGCTGCTGCTGGCGTATACAAACATCATATCCCAACTTCTTCATACAGTACGCTGTGAAAGTGTGACAATAGTGTGGGTCTGCTTCCTGATTTTATCTTCTGAGATGGCGAGGAGGGCACTTTATTCTGTTCACCGTGCCGTAAGATTTTTATCCTTTTGTGCGACTTGAATTTCCATGGCAACATCCAAGGTTGGCTATTTCTTTGGATATTCAGGTATATTCATGAGAAAGATAAGAAGATGAGCATCAATAGCTGATCCAAAATTTGACCACAACCAGGATATGAGCTAATATTCAGAATATACTGTGAGCAGAAAAGCACAATCGAGATGGTGTCGACTGGTGGAATTGCAGATATTGAAGTTATGCTGGAAAAAAAATATTTCATCTGTGGGATTATTATTACTACATGTTCATGTTTGAATATATTTAACGATACATGGGACACAGTAAAAAAAATATTCTAACATTTTAAAAATATGATTTAAACGACTATATTGAGTTTTATTCTAGTGGGATTCAATACATTGAAGTATACACCGATCAGGCATAACCTTATAACAACCTGCCTAATATTGTGGTGGTACCCCTTATGTTGTCAGTAATGCTGGGTATAGACAAGAGGACCTCTCAGGGTGTCCTATGGGGTCTGGAACCAGGATGTTGGCAGTGGATCCTTTGGGTACTCTGGCTTGTGCATTGGGGCCTCTGTCCATCAAACTTGTTCCACTGCATCCTGTTGATGCTTGATCACAATGGGGTGTAGGAAGTTTGGAGGTCAAATCAACATGTTGGGCCATTGTCATGTTCCTCAACATGTTCCTGATTGGTTGACGCTGTTGCCATGTGGTGGGGTGCATTTTCCTGCAGGGGTAGGCCAGTGACATTTGGGATTTCCATTCATATGAGGGAGTGAGCTTGTTGTGGGACAATGTTTATTTGGGTGTCTAAGTCTCATCAACACGGATGTTAAAATCCAAGGTTTTCCATCAGAACACCACATAGTACCAATATGATCAGCATTGTTCACTTCACCTGTCAGTGGTCATAATGTTGTGGTGGATCAGTGTACGTACAGTTGTTGATGCTAAACTGAAAATGTGAGGCGTTTTCAAGGTGTTCAACTTCCACCCTCTTCAAAAATCAGATGGAATCTTATCTCATAAAAGAGAACTCATGTTTCCCCCCTCTTGAACCAGTCAATTACAGTATGACTAAAGCAGTAAATGTTAATATGTGTTTCAGTAATAATTAAAAATATTCGGTAAGCCCTGTTCAGACAGGACTGATTTCTCAAGGGGAGATTACGATTTTGATCGTGGAACCACCTGTGTGATGAGAGAAGCCATTCTCCCTCTACATGGGATGCTGCCCAGTGAAGTGAAATTTAGCCGGGCACCCTGTGGAGCCTCCTGAAGGACCCCTAAAGGGTATCTGGAGCCTGTGTGTCATAGATAACACTGTCAAACATGGCGGCTGCGCTGCTTGCTGCTACTAAAAGTCTGGTCACACTAGGACAGCAAAGGAGAAAGTCATGCAGAACAGATTGGGAACGCACAGATTGGTATTCATTGTCTGACTATGGTTCAATCAGCACTGTAATACCCCTGGAACACACACACACACACACACTGGTGCTACCTAAATCAGAATGCCAAGTAGGGGAGGTGGCATTTCATTTGTGTGTTTGTTTGGAAACAGCTGTCAGGAGCCTGAAGCTGCAGCCACCTGTTAGGACATCTAAATGCTGACCAGTGAGCTTCTCTGTTATTTGTCCAAACAGTTAAGGTTAAAGGCCTCGTTGAAAGCAAACTTTGGTGAAGCTCCAGCAGAGGTCCCTGAGACTGGGCGTATCACAGCTATATGCACCTGCTGCTGTACTAATGAGGTCATTCAGGAGTGGAAAACTCATTCAAAACCATAAATGTCACTCCAGATCCCAGTTTGCAGACTTTGTAGAGATTCTGCTGATTAGTGTTTAGGTTGTTAGTGTTAATATTCGGGTTGACAAAGTCAGACAAAGACAGTCAAACCTTTTCTTTCGGCACTAACACAGTCCAACGCCCACCAGCAACCAGCACTCCCTTCACTTAATAGGACTTTGAATGATTATCTTGCATGATATCTTGAATTACACAAACAGTTTTTGCGCATGGTTCACTTTGTTAATGCAAGTTAGTCGTGGACGACTGATGGTTCCCGACCAGGCAACTTGTAGTGACAATTTTCCAATAACATTAAAAAATGCCACTGAGGTGAGAGGAGCAGTCTGGTTGTTTTTGACGCGTATCCACAGTCCACAATATAAAACAATTCAAAGTACTCACGGATCCGTTCTCAGTGTTCATTTATTTCCACTCTCGTTCCACAATCCAAATCCATACCTGATGTAAATCCATGACTGCAAAAATTTGAAAGGGCATAACTCAGGATCAAAACTTATACGGTCGAAAAACATTTATCGTGACGCTCTTCTTCACCTTCCCAGAACAAAAGACGAACCCATACCACCTGTGCCCTTCCGCTTATAATCAGGTTCTCCACCCATAACCAAATATTGCCAAGATAAAGTCAAAATAAGAGAAAAATAAATAGTTTTCTTTCTTTAATACCCATACCATCATGTGATTTAGTTCATTCTTTACAGTCTGCTTAAATTAAATGTAAATAAGATTCACTCAAGACTAAACTTAGTAAGGACCACAAAAATGGCTTCTACATTGCTGCTGATTGGTGTTTAGGTTGTTAGTGTTAATATTAGGGTTGACACAACAAGTCGTAATATTCAACTATGACTCGCTGGTATCCAACAAGTCAAATCTTTTCTGTAGGCACTAACACAGTCCAACACCCACCAGCAACCAGCACTCCCTTCACTTAAAAGGGCTTTGAATGATTATCTTGCATGATATCCTATTGTACACAGACATTTTTTGCACATAGTTCACTTTGTTAATGCCATATTTTCTACTTGTAGTTCTGTAGTTAAACAAAGTCAATGTGAAGTTTCATTCCTTCGATTTGAAATTATTAGTTTATCGTCCAAGTTATTCGTGGATGACTAATGATTCCCAAACAGGCAACTAATGATTTTTGTTAGTCTTCAAAACTCTAGTTAAAAACAGTTTTTATCATTTCCAAGAACTCAGCTCTCTAGTGTTCCTGCAACCATTTGTCTTTACCAGTGTTCTGGAGTCAAAATCTCAAAAATTATAAAAAAGAGTTGTCTTTCTAATGTTTTTGTTGCTGCATGGATGCAGTATGTGAACTTTTTGTGGTTGTTGTTGTTGTTGTTTTTACAATGCCATCGCTGACTCACTCATCTAATGAATAAAGATGTACCTGAGGCTAGCAATGATGAGGAATTAGTTTTTGTGCCATTCATGAATCAGAGCATTTAAAAGCAGAACCAGAGCCTGACAATGTGCATATAAAATGATATGTGTCAGATATGATCAAAATAAATACAAACAGTGGCCTCGAGTGCAGTTATGATGAATGAGGGAATTTTTTTACAGTCGCCTTAGTGGCGTCAAGCCTGCTGCTATAAACGCACAGTTTATTTTTGCCTAGCCAAGTTTCCAGTTTCTCACAATCATACTCTCTTAAGAGCGCTATGGCTTCTGAAAGTGTCAGTATACTTTTAATGTTTTCCAGTCTTTTCTAGTGAAGAGAACAGCTTGAGCTGAAAACGTCCTACAAAAATACCAGTGACAGCAAAGTAGTTTATCTTGCAGTGAACATTGTGACTATAGTCTGCTGACTAGTTTGGGTTTGGTTGGTGTCACTTTACTAGAAGGTTGTGTCAAAAGAAGATGGTATAAACATGGACTATATCTGTCAAACTGAGGCCCCGTCCACACAAAGCCAAAACACTTATAGTTTCAAAAACGTTCTTCATGGAGACGGAGCTGTTTCCGTAAATGTGTCCATCCACACGAATTCACTCGATACACCTGAAAATGATGTAAAACACATGCCAGGCCTGTTGGTGGCGCTATGATGTAACAGAAACAAGCAGAAACTGGTGGCGGGACTTTAGGCATGTGCAGAAATCTGCATACAATGTAAACCTAGAACATGGCAATGGGTTCTTTTCCGGGGTGGATCCAAAAAGAAGTGGTGTATTGTGCTTTCCATGTTTGTTTGGTGAACACGATGATAATGCAGAAGACATATATTTTGCTGTAATAGCGAAAATAGGCTGATTTGTTTCAGCAGTACACACACAACACTGTACGGCGCCACTGTTGTTGTCATTTTCTGAGTTTGGCGCATTTATCGAGAGGTGGAACTATGACGCAAGCGTGTCAGAAAAAGAAGCGGATACGTAAACGACGCTTTGAGATCTTTGCACTCTGGGACCTAGGTTCAGAAATGATGGTTTTGAGGCCCCCAGAACGCTTGCTTCATGTGGATGATACATGGCTTTGATGAACTATTTGTGTGTTTAGGCCTAAGCTCGTCTTCATGTGGATAGGATCTTTTCTTCTAATTTATTTAAAAATAACTAAAAGTAAATGTATATGCACTCACGTTTGAAAAACAACTTTGCATTCAAGGGTTAAAGATGTTTACTGACTGATGTCCTCCCCGCTGACAGTTACTAATGTTCAAAGCTGGCAAATGCAGCTAAAATCGGGCCTCAGCGTTTGCACTTAGTGCTGAGAAATTAACCGAAACTCTGTGGGCTGTAGGAGCCAGATGAGACCCGGCGGACAGCGATTGACCTGCATCATCCTCGATGTTGCTGAGACATGGCATCATTGAAGATATTACTCACAGCGCAGTCACAAAGGCGCAGAGAGGTGACTCACCGAGGCACAAAGGAAGAGATAAAAAGTGTGGAGCGTGATGAGTAGCTGGTGACGACCAGGGAGGCGATGATCATTGCTGAAAGACGCCGGGCAATAAAGTGTCCTGTAAATCCACATTCCCAATACAATTATTCCCACTGGTTCAGTTGGGCTAAAATTGTTATTGGTCCTCTGCAGTATTAAAACTTAATACCGTGCATGATTGAACCATTATTCTGTATGTTTTCACACAATTTACTTAGAGAGTCTATCTTTCGCAGCGTGGAATGTTTATTCAAATGTGTCGTCTCTATGAAAATGCTTCTCCTTCTCATTGCCAATTTGAATTTCAGTAGTTGTGTGAGTGTGTATGTGTGTGTGATGAGCAGTGACAGCAGTGACAGTGGGTCCTAACATGATAATAGCTTTCTGCATAAGCAGGGGAGCAACCATCTGCAAGCTCCAGCTTTTTCAAAACAACTCGCTGTTTGAGGTGCAGGAAAGCCTTTGTCTTTAGGAAGGTCAACACTCTGCAGAACAGCTAACTAATGTGACAAACTGTTCTTGATGCCTCGGTGACGTAGAAACGGGAGTGTGGGTGCTGGGAGGGAAAGGGGAAGATGGGAGCGAAGAGGCAAGAAAAACAGTGCACAAATATTAGGAGAGAGAGTGGAAATCCTGAAAGATGAATGGACGAAGCACAAAGAGATATTTTCTTTGCATCGTGTCAAAAGTTCGGTACTCAGTGCACATTCTTTATCAGACTCACACATGGGTTTTTCAGTGTTGTGCAAGTTCACACCTCAGAGGTAGCTCAGCCTTCAGTTCACACAGATAAAAATGAGCAAGCTCACATTTATAGTTCACAGTTTGGGATTTTTAACTAAGTCTTCAGTCCCAAAAAAATGAAGTAGTTCATGTTAAGTCTTTTATTAAGCTGCTGTTCTTTTTCCTGCTCCTACGCATCCATCCCAGCCACTAATTGACTCAAGACATGGGTAGCTTTCTTAAACACACAATAGCTGCATATTGTTGAAGTGAGTCATGATAGCAAACGCACAAATTGAGTGACATTTCAGAAACTGAGTGTTATGGCTCCTCATGATGGATCAGGAATCCTCTATTCATCCATCATCTATACACTGCCTAATCCTCTCTAGGGTCGTGGGGGAGCTGGAGCCTATTCCAGCTGACACAGGGCGAAGGCAGGGGACATCCTGGACAGGTCGCCAGCCTATCACAGGGCTTCACATAGACACAGACAACCAAGCACACTCAGACTGACTCCTAAAGACAATTTAGAATCAACAGTTAACCTCAGCACATTTATGGATTGTGGGAGGAAGCCAGACAACCCAGTGAAAACTCACACACAAAGATCCCAGGCCGGGACACAAATCGTGGAGCTGTGAGATGATGGTGCTAACAACCGAGCCACCGTGCAGCCCCAGGAGTCCTTTAGTTATTGTCTTTTCTCTATCCTTGCTCTTAGTTGGTAACTAGCTTTTTTTCACATCTACACTGACTCTGCAGAGAAAGACTTCTGTATCGCCACATGAACTGTGACTTAATTTCCTTGTCTGGGGCAGCAAACACAACATCTAGACAACTGTTATACTGAAATTTGGGCCTGTCTGCACAGTTTATGGCTGATTACAGTAACTCGATCACCTCTGCCAGCATGTAACTTCACAGCGGCTGCAGAAATGTGCTGGTTACTCCTCACTCACAACAGAAAGAGGTAGAAAGAGTCTCTCACTTTCTACAACAAAAACCGCACTGGACTCCCGTCACATACAGGTGGCGCACAAGGCCGCCTTCCAAAAGAGGAATTCTTGGCCGCTGAAGATGCTCAGATTCACAGTTCACCAAAAACATGAGCATGTTCAAGCACATTCATGGATTTCACATCACGGCGCTCACTGATGATGTTCCATCAGTGGCTGCAAGTGGAGACACTGACCTGGAAAAGATGATCTGACCAGACACTAACTTCCAACTGAGTGCAATGATTGATGTGTGTGTGTGTGTGTGTGTGTTTTCTATCTCCTGTAAAGTTTATTTTTCCAGAAAAAAGGTGGCAACTTTCCATGAAGTTTAAACATAATTCTGTGTAGCTCAATGATGGACCGGTTTCTTGCCTCATTGGGCACTTTACAGCCAAAATACAACTTGTATTTCCTTCTGAATTGTTCTTTTCCTTCTGCTGCTTTTGCAAGTTTCATGTGCACGTGTTCTCGGTGCCTCTCTAAACCAGGCCTTGCAGATGATCACCGCTGAGAGAACTGGTAGGAGATGAAGGAAAAGGGGAGGAAAGGATTGATGAGTGGAAGGAAATATCATTAGTCGAAGAAAGAGGAGTTGCCTCTGGGGATTGCTTGCTAGCCTGTGGCTGCGCTCATTTGCCATTTCCATCATTTTTTGTTTGTGTGTTTGTTTGCTTTTCATTTTTGGTTTTGGTTTGGAAAGCTAATTTACCGCCCATGTTTGATAAAATACAGATGGAGCATTATTTGTCTTTGATTAAATTCCCACATGCATGTCCTCACACTTGGGTTCACACAACTCTCCTCTCCTTGTCCTTTGACTAATTATAGCCTGAGAACTCCAGTCAAACTGCATCCGTTAGTCAGAAATGAACTTAATATCTTTCAAAGTAGAATAGCTAAATATTACAAGTAATCATTTAAGACCTGGAAAGCTTGTTTTCATTGTATTTCAAGCTCTTGAATTCGACCAGCTTTGCAAATACTCCATTTGAAAAAAGTAGCTTACATCATCTGGTTGGTGCAAGGCTTCATGATATCTTGCATACCTCTTTATGTGAAGATAAACATATGTTTTTGATCATTTTTACTAGATGTGACGTGTACATTTTGTCCCTCTGTGGTGTTAATGCTCAAAATGCCCATAGGAAGCTATTATTCAGAGTAAAAGTGTGTAGAGCTGAGAATTTTGGAACATGTCCAACCATAAGATTGATCCATACAAGCATGCAAACACACAGATAGATGGAACTGACAAACTGAAATAGATGGTGTCAGAAGTAGGAAGAAACACAGAATATGATGCAGAGCACGAGACATCTGATGAACAATCAAGTGATGAGAGGGAGGGCCCTGCTGAGCCCTGTCAAAGAGAGGTAATTTCTCCAATCACATATTGTCAATCATGTGCACAGGCTCACACATACAGGACCTGCACTGAAGAAAAATCTAAACTAAACATGCAAATGATCTTTTTCTCTGACTTAGAAGGAAAAAACGTTCTCATTTCTATTGTTCTGGTTAGAAAAGGGTTCAATTTATTGAATTGTGTATAAAGTTTTGAGCTGTTCAACTGGTGACACTGAGGTAATCCACACAGGCGTGGCTTTAAAGGTCAATGATCAGATACCATGACCAGCACACAGACACTCCTTTGACCAGTGACGATAAGAAGGCCCCTTAAAATACAGCTTTATTTAAATGACATGATGCCACAGATGACAAGATAAAGACCAGAACAGGCTGCTGGCATGCTGGATGTGAGCTTGACAGTTAGGGGCGTCGTCAGGCACTTGAATGTCCACACGTCGCCACCTGAGGTTAGGATCATCACATCATTCTGCAAAATTGTGTATGATCGTCTACAGAGATCGCTGATGGAGTTGTTGGTGTGCACAACCAGAGAATATCTGCTGAAAATGTAAAGAATCATCTGTAGGAAGCTGGTTTGTGATCCTGTTGCCCAAAATAAGGCCTTGGTCTTATGGCAGAACGGCATCATGATTAGTTCAAGTGAGCAACACCTAGCGTTCGCTGGAGACTATTAAGATGAAGGATACTTCTTCCACTGATGAATCTTGATTTATGCTGGTCAGCAACAATCGCAGACGTGACATCAACACTACGTGGATGACATCATAGGAAGAGGTACCCATGGAGATGGAGGAGGGATGATATGGGAAAAGGATATCATGCTCTGTTCTTCTAGGAGCTGAAAATGTTCCGGACCTACTATGGCCTGGACTTTCTTCAGACATGTTGACCTTCAACATCTATGGATGTTTTAGATGGATATGTCTAAAAAAGAGATCTCGTCATGTCAGCTTTGCTAAATCCTTCCAAAAGAGTGGGGCATAATTCCACAACCCAACATCAACCACCTCTTCATATGCAGTTATATGTGTTGCAGATGTGTTACACTACAATACAAATGGTGGACACACTGACTTGTGATTTCTGGTCTATGACCTCACTCTTGATCTCTTGTGATCATTTCGAATATAGTGTGTACTTTGTTGTTACATTACATCCATTTTGTTGCCGTGTGTTGGAACAGCAAATTCTTGTTAAAATGTTATGTTAAAAAATGGATAGAATTAAAGAAAGTATTGCATGGTGAGGTTATATTTTTGTTCAGTACACTACATATGCTGATGCATGCAAGTTGACTGATTGACAGAGTTTGAACTGATGCGTTATGCTATTTATTGTTATTTTCAGAACTTAAATTTGCAATTGAGGTAAACACTTAAATACACTCGTCGTCCTGGAGGTCTTTGTGGCCTCAGATGACCCTTCTCTCGATGATATATGAGGTTTTTACAAACCGCTCTCTGCGATATTGCAAGGAAATCATCAATGTTGGCTTGTTTGTGTCCATCCTGTCGTGGTGGAAGCACTCTTTGGTGTGTGGCCAGTTGCGTCGGACGAGGCGTGTAGCCTAGGGAATTTATGTGTCAAATTTGGTTGAAAATTCTGCAGCCAATTCTGAAAACTTGGACTTACTGCATACAGACTTTAAGCAGGAAAAAGACAACACAGCCATGGACTCAGTATGTAATCACTGAACCACTGAACTAAATTATTCCAACTTTGTGGGCAACACTGTAGTTTGGCCTTATGTCCTTTCTTCATTAAAAAAAAAACAAATGCAATCAGGTGGAGAATGTCATTTATAACCCTTTAAATAATTAAACGGTGTCAAAATAAATCTCCTGATTACACTTTGGCACAGAGTGATCTGTGATAAATGGAACAGATAATATTTATTTCACTCAAGAAACAAGCTTTAATATATATATATATATATATATATATATATATATCATATTTACAAGGACTGAGCTTTTAATTCAGAAGAAGAATAGCTTTGAATACTAATACTGGAAGGGCAAAACCCAAACAAGACAAGATTTGTGAAACTAAACAGAAGCCAAGGAGACATTTAAATTTAAATCATTAATGATCTGAAGGGGCCCTGCAGGCGTCTTTGCTAACATTTAGCAAGAAAATCAATTTGTGGATATGTCATCGTGTTGCTTGTCATATAAAATACAAATCTCTAAGAGCTTTGGCATTTCTGGGGTTTTTAAAAAAGAACAAACCTAATTTATTTAATTTGTAGTTCCAAACTAAACACAGTGGCATTATTCGGCCCCAGACCTGTGGAAAAGTGTGCTTCACCCATCGCTTTCTGCCTCCTGTGCTCCTGTCGATTTCATTTACACTTATGCGCTGTGTATTATGCTCCGTTATTGAATGCCTTTATGTTTGGACATGCTTCAGACCCCAGTTTGCCAGGCTGGTTTGTTGTGATATACAATCTGCGGCTGTAACCAGCTTTTTCTTCCCTGAAGGGAGCAGGCAGAGTTTGTGAATGTTTGTTTGTGTGTGTGTGTGGAGGGGTGTGTGTGTGTGTGTATATTTGTGTGTGCATGACTCTCTGTGTGGTGTGAGCTCTTGAGAGCTAAAAGAAGATGCTGATTGGCGATAACCAGTGTGAATGACTAATTAGAGCTGGTGGCAGGCAGAGAGACTGCCTCTGCCACTTCACTGTGAATGGGCCTTTGATGCTGAATCCAAGCCCTGTGTTCAAACACACAACTCACTCAGGCACACATGGACACTCGTACAAATGAAGATGAAGAACTTTCAGGCACTGATATTGACTCATATTCACACAAACACTGCCCATATTAGGCCTGCAGGATTGCAAAGGCCTGTTTCAGCAGTAATCAGGCATATTGTTGCATTCTGGGGTAATTTAAATTAATTCTTTGCATACACATCATGCTACTCTTCTCTCGACTGTGAGGCACAAAGTGTGTGTTGTTCCTGATTTCTCATGTTACCTTCCCACTTGAAAAAGAAACAGAGAAGCTTCATATTTTTTAGGGAGACTTCACGGGGATGCATTTGTTTGGAGGATGACCACACTGACCTCCACCATTCACTTTCCCTCGGTCAAATCTACTTAATTAATCCTGAGATTTTAATCTGTAAAATCGACAGCTTCTCTGACCTCAAACCAGCCACATATGGGCGCCATGTGTGTGCCACCGCCGTCCTGCCTGTTGAAGTGTTGAAGGGGAATGGCAGCAGATTGCATAAACAAACCACGACCCTTTAAATACACGATCACTGATAAATTTCGCCTCGGGGCATCTTGTGTTTCTTGGCTGACATTCATGTCCACATTGATTACTCACGTCCTGATTGATTGTGACATTAAACTCATGTTATGTGGGCAGTAAGTAGAGCGGATATGTTACACTGAGGGGTGAGATTGGGGTGGCAGTTCATTCGCTAAACATAGAGACACTTACGCAACGAAAGCACACATGTATAATTGTCTGAACAAAGGCAGCAAAGCAAAGCCTGCATGCAAACAGCCTTTAAATTGACTTAAAACTGTCATGCGTAGCTTCTGCAACTCTACACAGAGCAGAATTATTAGGTACCAATATGTAGAATGAGATTTTTATAATCTGACACTGCAGTGTGGATTCCTACAGTCCTCGAAGTGGTTTGCAGCAATGTGATGAAAGTAAATGCACCTTTTTTTACTTAATTAGAAACTGTTATCTTTCCCATTCGCTCCCTTCTTTTTTTCCCTTTCTCTGCTGTGCCCTGCTGAACACACCCAACCCAAACACACACACACACACACACACACACACAATCCTGCAAATACTCAGCGGCAACGCTGCTGCTGCTGTTTCTGCTGCTCTACTTTGACGGCAGCGTGTAGTAATGTGTAGCTCACACTGCCTCCAGTAGGCTGCAGGGAGTAGTGCGTCTCAACCTGACAAGGCCAGCTGCAGCAGCAGCAGGAGCAGCACTCGTGACTTCCCTGCTGCGAGATGACGCAATGTAAGGCTAGACAATAGATATGCATAAGATCCAGAGCATAAAGGAGGTACGGAAGACTGGGACAGAAATATGATCAAGATGTGATGAAGGCTGATAATAATATTAGTGGATTTACTGCAATGCTGCATTATAACTTTTAAAGAGTCAGATAGATAGATAGATAGATAGATAGATAGATAGATAGATAGATAGATAGATAGATAGATAGATAGATAGATAGATAGATAGATAGATAGATAGATAGATAGATAGATAGATAGATAGATAGATAGATAGATATTCTATTTTTAATATGATATTGCATTTCAATCCTGCATAAGATATCTCGACTCTATTATATTGCACTGCCAGATATACTGGATGATAGATATCTCCATGCACAAATGAATAATAGAAAATAATCCCTCTGCTCTAGTAGATACTATATATATGCTCATATACTATCACTATGTGTCTACACACACGCACATCTGTCTTTGTGAGCTCATTTGCATAATGCATTCTCTATCCCCTCACCTTCACCTTAACCACCACAACTTAAACACCGAATCCCGACTAAGACCTCGACAAACCTGATTCCAACATGAATCCTAACATTTAAAGTCAACACAATGTCTGAAAAACGTAGAAAATGCCATCACAATGAGGAAATCAAGCAAAAAATGTGTTCACATGTGTGCAGAAATGTCCACACACATACACACAGACACACATGCTTGCACACAAAATGTGACAGAGGAATGAAATTACCTCCACCAGACCACTTTCCAATCATTCTATATCATCTCAGCCTTCATTCATTCATCCATTCATGGAAGGGCGTGTGTGTGTGTGTGTGTGTGTGTGTGTGTGTGTTAATGTGATATGACTTGGCTGAGCTGGCTCACCACAATGCACTCCAACAGCCATGATCTGTGGCATCCATCAAACCACACACACACACTCATGCATCCACGAGCATGCACACATACACACTCGCAGATTTAGAGTACTTGCCATCTTGATCTGAGTGCAATCCAGGAGAGGTTGCCAGAAGGAAAGGTCGAACTGCAATCACTCATAAGGCACACACACACATGCACACACATTCATACAGGCATGCACCTGCTCCACAGCATTAGAAGCGTAACAGTAAACATGGGCTTCCAGGAGAAAGTGAATCTACACCAGAGCTGGCTGAGCTAACTATTCTGGAAGGACAGCAAGTTAGTATATTTTTCAAAAATGTTAAACTCTTTCCTTTAAGGTTCGTCCTTTGGGATCCTTAAAGGTGACAGCAGCGTTCTGTGGCTGAGTACGAACCTCTGACCTGGAGGCAGACAAGCAATACCAATTTACTTTAGGGATCAATGAGGCACGCTATTCCTAATTATACAATTCAACAGAATGCATGAAGGGTCACATTGTGGGTTTAAATCCAGCCTTGTGACCTTTGTCGCATGTTTCCTGTTGCTCTGTTTGCAATCTAAATATGTAACCCAATGAAACTGGCTCTAACCAAAGAGGGAGAAGATTGCAGTGGGAAAAAAACGAGGCAAAAGGAATGTATTGTTGAGAGACAGATGGCAAACAGAAAAGAAGATAGATGCGTTGAAAGTGTGACAGCAGTAGTTGAGGAGATGGAGGAGGGGGGGGCGGTGGATGGCGGGAATGTACGGGGATAGTTTGCGTTACTGTGTGGATATGTGTGCTCATGTAAGTGTGTGTGCAACTGTTCGCTGAGTCCTCTTATTTGAGAGTGATTAGTCAAAGCCCTGAGTTTGACACAATGAGATCAACCCAGCTGAGGAGAAGGCATACATTACTGTTCTAGGCCATCACACACACACACACACACACACACACGCACAATGAGGCTCACGTATAAAGGCATGCATGCACAGAAAGAGGCGCAGAGGGAGAGATGGCATGCAAACACACAGGGGGATGCAGGTGTTTTGTCAATTACGAATGCATATAAAAGTGTACTCCTTTTTTTGTGTGTGTTGATGCATGGACTCTCTGGTGCCCTCAGCTGAGCTCCCATCTCCTAAATAACTTTTCCCTCTTCCTGTTGCTGCATTTATCCGCCCATTTTTCCCACTCCTCCTCCTCCTCCTCCAAGGATTCACTCCGGCACACCTGTTACCTCCTCGTCGTTTACCTGCATAAGCTGTCTCCTCCAATCTCTCGTCACTCTTTCGTTTTCATCCGGGAGCAACATTTATCCTCTCCACCCTCCCTTTTTTTTCTCCCTATCATCTCCTCATCTCCTCTTTTTTTTGTTTTTTTGTTTTTTCAAACCCCCAGTCACCCAGACCCTTCATCTTCCTCCTCCTCCTCTCGCTGCCCGCTGATTATCCAAGTCAGTTTACCTAACTGCCTGCCTTTCTGTATTACTCTGAGGAATGAAGTACGAGTGAAATTTCCGCCTGTTTCTGTTTGCCCTCTTCTTCGTTTTTTTCTCTTTTCTTCTTGCATGCCTCCTCTCTCTGCCTGTCTCTCCCTCTCCGTGCGTCTCCTTCCCTCTTTTCTCTCTTATGTAAAGGTCAGCGTTATGTGTTAAGTTCAAATTAAGTTCAAACCCCGCAGGAGCAAGTGTACACGTGGACTGGATTTTTGTGTGTATGTGTGTTGGTGTTTTTTTTTTGTCTTCCTGATGATGTAAATGCAAATTTAGCAAGAAGAAGTGACTACGGATAGCCGACATCAGAATAGTTTCCTCTGTAAAAGATGATTTTAACATCAGAGTGTCCTTCATTTGTTCAGCTCTAATTGTAGCTTAGTATTCATGTCTTGAGTCATTACCTCTCACTGATATCCTTTTCTAATGCTCTTAATTAGCCAGTTTTTGTGCTTTAATATTCCCTGTGATCTTGATGGGGGTGTAATAGGACAATTCCAAACAAGTCTTCTTGGTGACAGCGGGGACAGTGTAATCTGAGCTGGGGGCGAAAAAATAAAAGTGCACTAGACCACGAAGTATGAAAGCAAGCAGGTTCTTTGAAGGTCAACACTATCAATCAATGCAGACATTGATTTATTGATGGAAACCAAACTGAAATGGATGGAATATCCAAAATGGGGATCCTCCTCCAATAGGTGTGTGTGTAATGATACATGTGAGGCCGTGAAATTTGTGCATGTGTGTCTCAGTGCCACAGAAGGATGTATAGATTTTAGCTGCCTCACTGCCTAAGTGGGACACTCAAAATAGCTCCTCGGGCCTCGCATCAAGGACACATTCTACTGTAAATTGCCATGTGAGTGTGTTTGTGCATGCATAGATACGTGTGTGTCCGTGCAACTGTGCATGGGAGCATCTGCGCCTTAATGTCGGTGCACCTGATATTATTTTGCGTCAGGTGTTCCTCCCCGTCTCATGTCACTCCCTCCTGGCTGCGATGCCTTCGTCAGACACCAACAGTTCCTCGTGGCGATGGAGTTGCAGTCGGCTCACAGTAGCAACTGAAGGAAACATAAATGAGAGCAGCCTTCATTATTTATACCCGTTTCCTGAGGTGCAGTTGCACAGGGAGCGAGGCTTACGTGTAGTACACACAGTGCCACCTGGGAGAGGCCCTGTGTGTTCATAGTTTTTGTCCTGGAGGTTACAGAGCGAAGCCAGTGGAGCGGTCAGTCCCTCACTGCAACAGCAAGCAGAAAATAGTGACACTTGGGTGAAGTACAGACCAGACGAACACTGTGGTCTCTTCAGAAGAACGAGCTCTGGAGGACAGACAGTATACGGAGTTTGTTTCCAATCAAGTGAATTCATTTGTTATCTGTACTGTTAGCCACCTGGTCCACTTTTTTATACTGTATCACTGTTCAGGCAGTGATTGATCTAAGGTGCAATACATTAAATCAACTTTTTCCCCTTCAAAGTTATAACATGATTTATTTTTCATAGATTTTAGGCCCATGGCTGCTGCAGGTAACAGTAAGTGCACCGTAATACTACAGCAATGCACGCTGAGCAGCTGCTTTGCCAGAAGTTTAAAGTGCACCGTTGTTGTTTTAATAAAGAAGTCAGTCAAGAGTCGGTGTTTCTCCCTTGCTGCGTGCAACAGGGATTGGATTTCACGAGGAGTTTTCTGCACAACAGCAGGGGAGAGAGGAAGTCAGTCGGTTACCTCGCTGAGGAGCTGGAGGTCGGCAGCCTGCAGCATTTCATCAACACGAGCTTCTTCTTCCTGTTCAGTTCAGTTCAGTTCAGTCTTTTAAGCGATTGGCTGAGTGTAGAATACCAGTCAGGCTGAAATCAATCAGAGGAGAAAAAAAAGATTGTACTTGTGCATTATTTCCTATGAATCCAGTGTGCATGTGGCAGCAATGTAAATCCAGCCAAGGAAGGGTAGATTTTACCAATAAAAACATCTGCATAATGCAAAGAGGTAGAAAAAAGAATAAAAACACTATAGAGCTAATGCAGGAAAAAATACGGTCATAAAACAGAACAGAAAAAAAAACTTTGAAGATGTCTCTCTGATTGTTGATTTAACCCCCTAAAATTGATCTCGGTATATATATATATATATATTCCTCTAGAATGCACAGATCCACACAATCCCTGCCTTTCTGTCCACTCACCCCTCCTCACTCAAGACAGCTCGAGCACACCAGCTCTCCTATGACTCCCATCTGTATTTCTGAGACACTCGTCGGTATGCTGTCTTTGTACTAACTCTGGTACAAAATTGCTTACATAAAAATGAAATCATGTTCTCGCCCTAAAGCGATAACTTTGTCATAATATTGATGAAACTATACTGTTAAAATGAAAGTGTTTTCCCATTATTGTGAGAAAAATGGGTTCTCCAGAGCATGAAGCAACTGTGGTACTAACAGCAGCTTGACTTCATGTTAGGGAGAGTGGCAGACAAGTCGAATCAGGCAGACAAAGAGAAGCTTTGATTCATAATATTCCCAGAGATATAATGGCTGTGTGCACACACTGTTAAAAAGAAGCTGCTACAAAGGTTTGTAGAAAGGTTCACTATCATTGCAACAGTGTTACAGCCCTTAGTGCTGGGTATTTGTTCAAGTAGGTTGTGGGGCTTTCTTCTGTGGTTTTCTACTTGTTTCAGGTTACGCCCAGCCGGAGTGACCAGGTGCACCTGTGGCCACTCCACAAACAACAGTTAGCTTAAAAGCCAAGCCACCCTGATCATCGTGGCCAGCAGGCCCGATCGGCAGCTAGTAAGCTGTGTGGTGTTGGTGTCCTTGTGTCCTGACTAGAGCCAAGCATGTGGCACCTCACGACTTCGGATCGGCTTTGCTTTTGTGAAGAAGCTCACTTTAATTTGGATTTAATTTGGCTTTAAATTGTAAAGAAATTAGCTTTTAGTTCTATATTCAGTTTCTTGTCTCCTTTAACCTGGTTTCTTACATTACAGTAGTCCCTCGCCATATTGCGGTTCACTTTTCGCGATCTCACTGTATCATGGATTTTTAAATTGCATATTAAATACGTAGCGTACAGCAGATGAGTAAACGCATGCATTTAAAACGCAGCTACGGCTGCTTCCGCTTGAGCTAGTCAGTCGCTGATTAATTGGCGGTGATCGATGCCACTGTTTATAAGAGTGTGGGAAAGGTTAATAACAGTGTGAGGAGGGTTTATAAAGCCTTAAGATATATACATAAATAATAAGATAAATATAAGGTTGCTACTTCGTGGATTTCGTCTATCACGGGGAGGTTCTGGAACCTAACCTGGGCGGTTGTGGCGCCTGTGGAAGTGACACACGAGTGCACAGTCAATTCAATTTAATGTCCTTTCTTATAGTTAAACTCCTAAAGAAATCACCTCTGTACATCAAAGCTACATGTTCCAGCCTTAAATGTCTGTTGTTTTATAGACAGTCATCAGTACACTGCAGCTTCAAGGTTAAAATGCTGAGCCTTAGAGCTGACTGTTCACTGTGCTCATAATATGTCATATGGACACGTTAACAAAGTCAAAAACTAGATTTTCATAGAAGGCGTTAAGAGAAAAGGAATAATTTCCTTAATCAAAATTACAGATACATCCATCGTCACGGCCTCTTCTGCTCCATGTTATAATAGTTTTTGCTGTTTTCATCCACATGTAGAAGTATACCAAAGGTCTGAACTACCTCAAGTTGAACATTTAAATTGTTCCCTCTTCATCGCTTTTAACTAAAGAACCTCGGACAGCTTCCACTGTCAGAAACTATTAGTGCACCATTAGAACTGGTCCACTTGTGCTGGCAGCACAGCAGGACAAAAAGCTGGGCTCTTAAATTCAGTCTCCCTCCAACAAATCACACTGATTTATGTCCTCTATTGTGTGCGTGACCACTCCTATGCAGTGTGTGTGTGTGTGTGTGTGTTGGTGTGTATCAGATAGTATGAGTGGGGGAAAAAAATGCAGTGTAGTCATCAGTGAAAGCTTGTTACAAAGGGCATAAAACGAAGGGGACAAAAACAACAAATAAAAACAAAGTCAGAGTTCTTAAGCTGAGGGCTCGTGGGCATTACTTTCAGATATTGCACACGAGGCCCTGTGTGTGTTTGTGTGTGTAAAATTAGTGATGTAGAATATACACAATGCACATGAGTTCCAGAAGCAGGCATGACTGAGCAGCTATCTCATCTACTCTGCTTCAAATGCACCAACTGGCCAGAATTTATTTCTCTGTTGTTGTCACATCTCACTTCTCTGTTTCCAACATTTGAACACATTTATCCATGTGTGTGTGTGTGTGTGCGTGTGTGTGTGTGTGTGTGTGTGTGTGTGTGTGTGTGTGGGTGTGTGTGTGTGTGTGTGTGTGTGTGAAAAGATGCTGGCTGCAACATTGATGATTTATCACTTTCTGATTTCCCTTAAAGAAAGTCTTATTTGTATCATTGATTGCAATTTCTGTCTCATGTGAAAGGTCAAACTTTAGGGAGGTCATGGACAAAGGAAGAAGTGATGGAACACAACACAATATTTTAATGGCCTAACAAGGAGAAGAAAACCCATCCCTAAAGAAAAGAAAAACAACCAACAAACTAAAATTGTGGAAAAAAGGCGCAAAAACACAACACAGATAGGGACGTATAACAGACTCTGACTGTACAGCTGTGTTGATGTCGGCTCTGTGAGCTGTGTGATATCCAGACTTGCCCACGAGGCCCAGTGCACTCTGGGACATATGCAGAGATGGTGACGTGAGGCGGGGCACTTCTGGTTCCACCGGGGCTCTGCTGCTTTTTACTCAAGTATGAAAAAAGAATCACGGCAGTTGTGTAAAAGCCTCATTGAGCCTCATTCAATCAAAAATTGCATTCACACGTATGAAGAGAATCCATTTTGTTGGCTGTTAAAAACACGACACATTTATTAACTTACATGAACTCACTCAGTGCATGTTTGTTAGGCTGGATTTAAAATTATTACCCTGTTTTTTTTTTATTTTGTTCACAGCTATATTCTCTTCCAAATATGGTAAGAGAATATAGCTTGATAACAGTCAGGATGTTGATATCATGAGAGAGAGACGAGAGACTTGCAGCAAAGGGTCGTGAGCCAGACTCGAACTCACAACCGCTGCTGGCGACCTGCACCCACACTGTAACGCCTTAACTCAGCGAGCTATACAACAGACCAGCAAGTGTTCCTTTTGGGTGATTAAAGCCATGCAGTCACTGAACAAAAGGTTTTAGTTGTGTGTTTTTTCACAACAAATCAAATATCAGTAACTTTGCTACATATGCTATGCTATGCTATGCTATGCTGTATGCCCACTTCACCATTAACGGTTATGATAACAATGACTGTTAAATGTCCAGCAGCCGAATGTCAACATCTTTCTCCATGTATCTGTAAAATCTTTTGATAAGTTATATTTTTTTTATGATTGCCCCTTTCAGACGTTTAATTCTTTCTGTGAACCTGAACCTGTTATCTTCATGTCTGAATAAGCACCCAGGTCACTTTCTGTAAACGGCAATGTTACTCGATTGGGGTTACATTTCCGCATCATTGCCAACACCACACATAAAGTAATTTAGGGAAGACTTTTTTTTTCACATTTCAGCACCAAAATTGGTCCAGAATCATTACATAACACCCCTATTTTTCACTTTGTGCCCACATATGAGGCTATAAAGTGAAATATCCATAAAAATGAAAGTATGACAGATTAGAATCATAACACTCAGTAATTAATGTAATCCAGGATTTAAGTTTAGCGTACATGGAACACTAGGAGAACTTCATTAATTACTCTTAACCCTCCTATTATCCTCGGGGTCAATTTGACCCCATTCAATGTTTATCATTCAAAAAAATAATAGTTAACATATTTTGTTTTGCTTCATATTTCATGACTTTTCCTAATTTGATGGGTACACCTGATTAAGCATAAAATTTTCATGATGATATTATTTCCGTGCGCTGAACACATTTTGCACGCATTGGTGTTCCTCTGGGGTCAATTTGACCCCAAGCTGTTTTAGCTGTGTAAAACTTGTCCGTCTGTGTGTGACCCATGTGTGACCTAACATCCCCAAGCCTGCAGGTGCAGAGATGATACTTTTGAGTTGATACATGACATGGGGGTGGGGAAACAATATTCTTATGAGAACTTTCCTGCACCATGGACATGAATGTGTGTGTATGTGTGACCTACTACTCACACCTGCCGAGGTAGAACTGATATTTCCTGCGCTGTGGAGGGTGGGATATTCTCACAAGGACATTGGTAGTTCATGCAAAATAAGGGAGGAGCAAACATATAAAAGCTTTCAAGGCAGCTCTCTATCCAAATTATTCCTCATTGTGTGTTGAGTGTTGACCCTGCTGTTGTCACTCAACCACCAGCAGACACGATCCCTTCCAAAAATGGAAAGATAATACAGTCCCTTTCCCCACATCAACAGCAGGGTAGACTTAGTGCTGCTAGTATTATCAGAATGATCCAGGCCCCACCAGATATGCAGTCAGCCATGTTGAAGACATCAAGTCATCATTTGAGCTCTTCATAATACCATTGATTGAAAATATTGTTCTTGGGATGACAAATTTAGAGGGGAAGCGTGTGCATGGGAACAGTTGGAAAGACTTGGATGTACTTGACTTGGAAGCCTACATTGGCTTGCTTATTTTGACAGGAGTTTACAAATCAAAAGGTGAAGCAACAGCAAGCCTTTGGAATGGTGAGACTGGAAGGGCAATATTTCCAGCCACCATGTATCTGAAGACATTCCAAGTTTTGTCCCGTGTCATATCCTTGATGACATGTGGGCAAACAAGGAGATAAAACTAAGTAAATACATATGTTCGAGGTGGGTGGGGGAGTTGGGGGTGGGGGTGGGGGGATGTCTGTAAGAGTCTTACAGACTCTTCATTCTGAAAGAGTCATGAATGTGCACCCCAAATTAGAAAAGATTTGAATGAAAGATTTTCAGGATACACTAACTTCAAAACTGAAAGTTTGACCTGATGGTGGCGCTGCAGGGAAGGTCCTATCATCACCAAAACCAATAGGGTTCATACTCTTGTGGTCATTAATGTTGTCAGTAAATTTGAGAAAATTTGGATGAAAACTTTTCAAGATAAAATTATTCTAATACAAAAGTTGAAACAACCTCCACCTGATGGTGGCGCTATAGGGCAGGTCAAAGTGTCATTATCAATGGGTTATTTATGTCTTCAACAAATAAACAAAGTGCCTGGCACAAAAATTTGGTCAACAATTTTCTGTAAATCATTTTTTGGAGGTAAATATCCCTTGGGGTCAAATTGACCCCAAGGGTAAAATGTGTGACTAATATTTGAGGATAATAGGAGGGTTAAATATAAAATATCCCCAACATGGAGAAAGGATTAATCAAGGATCTCACATAAATGACCTTTCTTCACTTCAGCTGTTACACACAGCCACATTTAATAGCTTCAGTTAATCATTTGTTACATAGTGGCATGGAGGCTCCATAATATACTGTTGGTAAAATAAGTGGAGTAGAGTAGAGTAGAGTAGAGTAGAGTAGAGTAGAGTAGAGTAGAGTAGATTGAACTTTATTGTCATTGCACAGAAGACAAGTGTCAATAAATGTGAATCTAATCTGGTCTAGTACTTAGACTATCAACTCATGGACAGAATTTTCAGTTTTTAGCAAATGACAAATAAAATATGTTACTGGTTTCTTAGACAGTCTATTACAATCCAAATTTAAACCTAGTTCTCTTCTTATAGTGTTTTAATTAAACCTATGAGGCTCATGTGACCTATTCAGCATTAGTGACTTTCCTTACTGTCTGTAACTGATGGTGACACACAGTAAGGAAACAGTTGTTTAGTACTCATACTCTGGTTGATTTAACAATGTTAATTCAATGAAGCCTGTTATCTTTGAAGTCGAGATTTAATCAAATCAACAATACTGTAAATACCTAAAAGTAAAAGCTGGCATTTAAATCATTGCCAGAGATGTTTCCAGCACAAACAAACCTACAGAAGAAGGAAACAAATCATTAAATAGTTTAATAGTTTTAAAGCTTGTTTGAATTAGTGGGTATGGCAGGTCTATGTCATATATACACATACACATTCTGTGGTTCTATATCGAATAACCAACAATTTATAGAATCCATCCTGCAACTTTTTCCTTCACTGGTATGGATTATGCTTACTGTACATGAGTATGTGACCCTGCAATGCAAATATAGAGAGTTTCGGAGCAAACAATCACTAAACCATGTTTAAAACATGACGTGAAGAACAGAGGAATGCAAAGTACACGGATGCATCAACACTAAAAGGCCAACGCTGCTCACTGCAAGTTGAAAACACGAAAGCACAAGTAGCAAAATACAACAATACATGCGTTGCGATTACACACACACACACACACACACACACACACACACACACACATATAAACCCACACACAGAAAAACACATGCACCGAGAAATGTACAACACAGGCATGAAACAAGAAATGGAATGCATGAGTAAGATGTCAGAAAGTGCTCTCGGGCATAAACTCAGAGTTATATAGTGTCTACGTGTGTGTGTGTGTGTGTGTGTGTGTAACAGTTAGATATAGGGGTCAATGACTAATGTATGTTGTGTTGTGCGAGCAGTCAAGTGCCAACTTCACTCAACCTGATGAGAATCAGATGATCAGACAGGAGCGAAGGGCTAAAAGCACCGAGAGACTGATGGTTGTGTGGGGCAAATTATTTATACGGCGGTGCTCACGTTTCTCCTCAGTGTTCTCACTGTAAGAGAAAATGATGACAGGTTTTCCATGTGTCAAGTGGGATGATTTTCAAGTTGCTTTTAATGCTAATTAGTGGTTTCTACCCTATTCGGGGCATGTTAGTGTGACTAAAGTCCAAACAGCTACTGCTTCTTCAGTGTGTTGGTGCAGCGTCGTGACAGAATTCAAATGTCATACAGTTAAAAAAAAGAAATTAAAGTTTGAAAAAAGAATGATAGAAAGGCTGCCTAACAAAAACTTAAAATTAAAGTAAAGCATTCCAATTTAATAAGGTGCAGAAACATGACATCTACAGATATTCTCATTATATGTTTTGTGAGGAAAAGCTGTCCTTTTACTGATTTTTCCTAAATGATTACAATCAAACATCTTCAGTAAATTGTAGGACCTTAAAGTTCTATGGTGAAACATTGTTTTATAGATTTATAGAAAAAAATTACAATAAAAACCTTCAATTAACTGTTAGATATAAAAGAGCTTTACTTTAATAAATAAACAAGTAAATATTGTGTAAACATCTAGAGGTCAAAATGTGAAAATGTATACATTTAAATGTAATTTTAAATTAACATGTATTGTCATTTTATGTAAAGAAACTCCAAAATACTGTATAAATAATATGGTTTATTTCACTTTCAAGAAATCAGTTTGTCATTATTGGCACAATACTGTCGCAGGTATTTCTCGCAATTTTACAAACTTTTATGCAAAAAAATAGAAAATACTATTTTTTATTTTACTTTTAATTGTTTATTTACAGTGTAGTACAAATGCAGCTAATAATGCTACTCAGTTAATTTTATCACAAAATATCATTGTCTATTATGAGCCATATAACAAAAAAAAAAATATGCAGTTGTATTTTGGTTAAATGGTCCAGTGCTAGAAAGTGTATAGTTGTCAGACAAAATAGCAAAAATCTCCCCTTTCTTCTGGAGTATTTAAATATTTTACCAACAATTTACAGTTGTATTATATTACGTTTGGTGCCTTGTGTTAATTTTTCAATTGTCCTTTTTCTCCATCTGTCTCCCAGTTTGTGTGACACTGCTAATAACGGCTGTCTACGTTCAGATAAAGCACTTGCAGAGCTTGCTGAGTCTTCTCTAAATCTCAGAGTCTATCCCATAATGTGACAAAGCACCACTTTGCCTTGAAAGTAACTGAAGTTAAGGAATTTAGCCGCAGGTTAGCTTGTAAGTCCGGGCTCATACTGTGCAGCCGAACACTGTCTAAAACCCTTGTTTTGTATTCTAGTGAAGATTCCGATATATCAAATGCATCAGGCTGAAATGGAGGGAGTGAGCTTAAATGGATGGATCCTTGGTCGTAAATATTTCATTCAGGGGCAAAATCATATAACTTCATTAAATAGCTGCAACAAGCTGAGCAGAATAGACAGGGCTGCAGGACGGGAGGTTTATTTAAATCTTACTTAATTTGGAAAAGAATAGAGACATATTAAAGCTGTTAAAAAACAATACAAGCTAAAGGCACCATAGAAAGGCACAAGAGTAAATCCTTTTGATGCACGTAGGACTTTGTACAACAAGGAGCTGCGTTTGGGCCAACATCAGCATTAGGCAACTGGAGAGATGAATCAAGTGAGAGGAGAAAAGGAGCTGACTTTTTAAATTTCTGAGCATGAAGCTTAGTGTAGCCCATGGGTTTGATGTTCTGCTGAAACAGATGAAAGTGTGGTTGATTTATCCATGAACCAGTGACGCATTGCAATTTCCTAAAGCCCCAGCCGAGAGATCCAAAGAGCTTGTTTTTGTCTAGCCAGCACTCAAAACACATTTCGTTTAAAATTAGAAGGCTGAGAAGAAAATGTGGAAATTATTGATATTGGAGATGGTGAAATCAGAAAACTTTGGGCTGTTTTGCTCAACTGTAGTGGCCATTGTTTCTTGCTATTTGTTCATGAGGGGTTTCACCTCTCTGTCCTTTAGAATGAAACCAATATTGACTAGAAGTGCAACCACAATATGATCCTGTTTTAAAGTAGGGCTCAGGGAGAACCGTTCAGTTTTAAGTGAGTTGTACAGCTGCATTTCAACAGGATCCCACCCCCAGTCTGAGAATTTGCTCTTTTCCCATCCATCTTCATCCACTAATACCAGTTCAGATGCTCATTTTGCCCGCAGACATTCAAACTTTTAATAATGCGAAGCAGTGGATTTAGTGTCTGTCACTGCAAGCAGTAAATTTTTAATCTGAGCACCAGTAAAGTGGAGGCTTAGAATGGAGAGGTACACTGTGTGGTGGTGAATGTGTAGGCAGAGCTCGCTTCTTTAATCAACTGTGTTGACCTCAGTTCAGTTCAGTCACACTGACAAAACCCATTAGCCGACACATGAACACAACCACACGCACAGACACAAACTGGATCGGCACAAGCTACGACGCGCACTTGAAGACATACAAACAAGGATACACTGTACAGAGACACAAGCCTACAGTAGACACACACACACACATGCACACACACTGTGATTAAAGACACAACTCTGGAGTCAGCAGAATCACTCTCTGGACACAAGAGGGGTGACTCAGTAAGCCGAATACCACACATGCACACACACACACACACACACATTTATTAAGGAAGAAGTTGAGTCATAAGAAAAACCCAGGATCCCCTGAGGTAAAACAGAAGAAAACACATTTGAACAAAGTGAATGTGGAATGTGACTCTACTGAGAGATGCCATAGAGATTCTCTTCTGGTTTGTGTGTGTGTGTGTGTGTGTGTGTGTGTGTGTTGCTGTGTCGAGCGTCACAAAAACATGGCCTCCAGGGTTATAATCGCATTTTTTTGAAATTTAACTCATGGGAGTGATTGAAAAAAAGCCCCACAGGACATCTTATGAAATATGAAGGCAAAATGTAAATGTGCAGCTCATGTGTGGCTGACATGTCTACAGCAGTATTACCATGTGCCTCCATACTATATCAGACCTCTGTTGTTCCTTGGTGGCATTTTGCTGGTATTTCAAGAGGTCACGCATAATCAGCTCAAGCTACTGACCAAATGTGTGTGTTTTTAGGCATGCATGCATGTGTGTATGAATGGATTTAGCAGACTAAGAGAATCCTGCAAACAATTCCTTAAAATATGCACGTATACCTTCAAGAGATGCAGCCCCTGCCTCAGAACGTCTGCACTCAAATATCCCAGTTTCTGCAGATAAATGACTGAAGTAACAATAGAAGCTGTCTGGAAGCTGTGCATTTGGATTGAGTAAATGACGGCTTCGCCCACAGAGCGGCTGACAGCTTTACTGCATCCGGCTTTACAGTGAGAAAGATATATTCTCACCTGTGTCGGCTGTAAAATTGGCCTAATTATGCTGAGTTACTACCGGTGTAGGTGTAAAGGCCTCTTACTGTGCAGACAAAGTGATATGGTATGATATGGTGGTATTTCCAGCTCCGGCACCAAGGAGCAAGATAGGAGAAGATTTTTCAGCTATCTGAAATACAAACACTCATTCAGGTTAGGAATCCATCGCAGAAGAGGCGAATACGATCCCGAAAGAGGAGGATTCAAAACAGTGAGAAGATGTGTTGAGTTTTGAGAACAGACAGCGAGCGTCTTCTCGGCATAGTCTGATCAGGTTATCCAAGGATATGGGTTTAAATGGACCAGAGCTAGAAAGGAGCAGGACTTCTGGAGCTCAGATCCAAGTCAAGGCTAAAATTTACATGCTTTTACACACGGAGACAGATGTGCAGGGGGCGTTTATTTAGTCCTCCTTTGTCCTGCCAACCCATTACTGAAGTTAACAAAGAAATTACAATCAAATCCTCTCATTTTTTACACCACCTCTCTTGAATGATGCAAATATACAACACAGAAACTTCATTTACTGTACTGTGTCTTCATTGTAACACAGGATTGCCTTTATTCTGGCATTATTATGACTTCTTTCTTCTGTTATTAACTCTTGAACCCACTACAAGACATTGCAACATCAGAAATCAAAAGTAGAAGATGCACTTTGAAGGGTAATTATGACATTAATGTAAAGATCTCACCCCACTCGCTGTAAATGATTCTTGAAGTATCAAAGGGTGGATTTATCCTGACTTGGGTTCTCCCACAACCACTTGACTGTTTTAATTTTGTGAAGACAGGCGCAGCTGTGTTTAGGATGTTACCGAGCGGAGCGCGCTGCCTTGACTAATGACATATCATTTGTGATCCTAGACAGCTCTTAACTCATCAGTGGCAAAAATACACTATGTATAAGATAGACTGATGACACGAGTGTATGAAAAGCTTAATGCAGACAGACTCCCGCTGCCTCCGTGTGACTCCCATCATAAATATCAAACGACTGACAAACAAGCAACCACACTGCTCAGGTAAAACGACTATTTTGCATGATTCTTATTCATATTAATTAATGCAACTGCTTTGTGTCTGTGCTCTTGGGATTTTGCAGTTGTTTTCAATAGTTAATGTGTATTATCGCCTGACTGTGCAGTTTCTTTCAGCTCCATGGAGCATTTTAGCATCTTGTAGCTCATTGTTTTGGTTTTCCAGCCCGTATTCTCAGTGTTTCAGTCTTTGTCGGTCAGTCTTTTTAAATGAAAGACATTTTCAGCAAAAAAGCTTTTCAAACTTCCAGTAGCGAAATAACAGCGATATAGTGAAGCGCCTAGCAGCTTGCAGTTGGTGGAGACCAAATACAGAGCTCAAAGAATAGTGATTTTTATTTTTTATTATTAGTATATTCAACTTAGTGCTGTTATTCAGGTGGAAAATAGAGACAAAACGTAAAGAGAGATTCTTCATTTCAGCTGGATGTGCAATTAGATCACTGTTTGCAAACAGTCTTTCCATATCAGTATTTAACAGATGTCACTGTTGTGTTTACAGCTTGTTTCTGCTGCTCCTAATTACCCAAAAATCACTCAATGCAGATTCAGCATCTATGACATGTTTTAGCATACTAGAAGTTGGAGCTGTGTGTGTCAAACTCATTTTAGTTCAGGTGCCACATACAAATCAATTTGATCTTAAGTGGGCCAGACCAGTAAAATCAAAGCATAGTAACCTTTAAATAACAGTTTATCATTTACACATGTGCATTACAACTTACAGATCACAATGTATCTGCAAAGGCACAAAATATTTAGTCACAGGTAGCTGGAACTGAACACTACAGCAATTTACTTTGTGATCAAAACAACTTGTCGAGATGTAGAAATCATTTTAAATTTGCAGTTTTACACATTTACAATTTGCAGTTAATGACTTCTCTGTAATTTTTACACTGCAAAGTCATCCCGCAGGCCATATTGGACCCTCTGGCGGGTTCCTTTTGGCCCATGGGCCTGCTTTATAGCATAGATGAATATGTACCCTGGTGCAAAAAAAAAAAAAATAGACCCGTGGTGGGCTGTTATATAACTCACCCATTTACATTGTATTAAGGCTTAAAGTTATGTAAAATTAAGAATGTGTCTGCTCTGAGTGATGGATGGGTGCTGTCATAGGACAGAGACGTTTGCATAGTCTGCCTCAGCTCCACTTCTGCTTCACCTGTTTGCCCATTTATTGGATTCAGTCACTGCCAAGATAGCAACTTCAAAATCACTCTTTAGGAAACCTACAGATGATGTCACAGAGAGTCCATCTTTAAATACAGTCAAGAGTAGTGATGAGGAAATGAATGAATGAATCATCATTACTAAAGCCAGGAAAAACTGGTCCAATCATTCCCTAAAGTAAAGCAGTTTTTGTTTGTTATGATGCGTTGAGCAATTAAAACCTGAAGGTGTTGCCTTAAGTTGCGGTGCTGTGGAGTAAAATAGAACTCTCCGAGACTGTTATGTGTTTTGTAAAAGTACTCTCACTTCATTTTTGGTCTTCTACTTCAGAGAAGCTGAAGTGATGCGGTAGATTGCGTTTTCTAATTGTGCTGAGTGTGCCGTTATGCGCTGGAGTTTGTGTTGTTAAGGACTCTCGTGTTTGTGTGTGTGTGTGTGTGTTGCAGATGGCTAGAGGAACCGGCAGCCAGTGGCGGTGTCAGAAAGCATCTCGTCAGGGATGGGGTGGAAAAAGAGAGGGAGAAGGGGAAGAAGGAAAAACAGACAAGTGGAGATGAATGAGGCGTCGCGGGGTGGAGCAGAGAACATCCTCCTCATCTGTTCCATGTATGTTCCCTGCTGCTGTTTTCTTTGCTTAAATGCTAAAGTTATGTGCTGCACGTATTCAGATATTTGCTGTAGGGAGAGAAAAGCAAGAGGGGATAAAATGACGGTAGACTTCTTCATGGCAGTGATAACTGTGGCCATGTTACATAAATGCTCAACTATTCTGCTGGCGTCACCGAGTGTGAATGGCTCTGGACAGACAATGTTAAAAACTCTAAATGTTTTTTGTTTGTTCTTCATCCGATGATAGTACATCAGGCTTAGCTTCTCGCCCCGAGCTACAATTTTTGTTTTGGGGGAACCGAAGCAGAACACAGCCGAGCTCTCTCTCGTTATATATGTGTGGATACTTTGTGTGCAGCTCTGTGATGGCCTGACCAATCCGCTCAACTTTTTCAACTTTTCTGGGAAAAACTTTGTTTAAGCAGCAGTTGGCCATAGGGAGGGGGGAGAGGGAGGATGGGGAGGATGGGGAACAGAGTTGGAAGAACAACAGAGATGAAAGGATGAGACAGAAAACTGGGGAAAGAGGCAGGAGAGACCGACGGTGGAAACAACGCTCGGAGGTAGAGAAAGGAAATGGAGTGGAGGCAGAGGGGAGAGCAAACAGAGGTGATAAAGAAAGGGAATGCGAGGTTAGGGGATGGGAAGAATCTGAGAATAACGCAAGCTGAAGGAGAAGATAGGAGTCAAAGGTGGCGTTGGGGCGGGGGGGAGCAAACAGAGCAGGAGAAAGAGACAGTCAACAGTTCATTATTCATTCTCTGCTTGTCTCTCTGTCATTGTTTGCTCTCCTGTTATCTCTTTGTTTGTCTGCTATTTCTATCTTATTACCAATCTAAAAAATCTCACCCATCTTTCCGCTATTTATAGTAAGTCTTGACATCAATGCGATTATATTATGTATTATCTAATAATTAGGTTAATCCATGTTTTGTTCAAGGTGAGCTGCAGGTTTCCTTCCCTGTTTCTTTGTTGGCATTTTAAGGTTTGGTAATGGTTCACAGTAGTGGGGGTTCCCTTTGAAATGTTTAAGTACTTTGACAATGTCGATAATTCACCACTTCATAGGGGATCACAGCTGCTGCGCCTCCATTATTTTTCACTCCAAGCAACTTGATGAAATGGTTATTGAAAAGCTTGAGTGCCGGGATGGATACACATTTCCACATTACTGTGTATCCGTTGGACTAAAATCAGATCCATCAGTAAGAAATGGAAGGACTGTGGTGCATGTGTAAATTTGCCTAAACCAGGCCGTCCTCAAAAACAGTGACCGTACAAGAAAGGCACAAGTGAAGAGGCCACCAAGACACCTGTGATTCCTCTGAAAGAGTTACAACCTTCAACAGCTGAGAAGACAGAGACTGTATATACAACAACTGTTGCCTGTTCTTCACCAGTCAAAGCTGTATAGGCAGATGGCAAAGAGAAAGCCACTGATGAAAAAAGTTTTATTAAATCTCAACTTGAGTTCCCCAGAAAGCATGTGGGAGACTCTCAAGTTAAGGTTCTTTGGTCTGATCAGACCAAAACTGAACCTTTTAGTCATCAGACTAGACACTATATTTGGTGCACATAATCATAAAAACAACATCCCCACTATAAACCATGATGGTGGCAGCATCATTGGCCAAGTATGTGAATGTATACAAGGATTTGAACTACTTAGCTTTACCTAACTCGTAAAGTATTCACGCAAAATAGAACATGTGCATTTGAACAAGTAAAATCAAGTTACCAAAGGAAAATGAGTGCTAAACTACTATGTACAACTACAGGTACAGTAGGTATAAAAGCATGTTTACCTTGAACGAACCAGCGATTTAGTGCAAAATTACAGTGGACCTCAGTTTAGTGCAAATAAAGAAATCAATGCAAATGTTATTGACACCATGCATATACATACCATTCACATGTGGTAAGGTCTCCTTTCGTGCAGATGATGTGGGAATCCGTCTCTTCAGCAGGCCCTGGAAGGCTCGTAAAGATAGTAACCTGATGCAGTCTGCAGAAGAGATGCGACTTGGGAGAACATTTGTTTTCCAGCAAGACAATGACCCGAAGCATGACATGACATTTGACATGAAAGTAGTTTTTTTTGTAAATTCTTTCTAAAAAGCCAAATTATATCGGGCATGGCTCATCCAAGGGAGGTGAATGCTATTTATAGACACTGTAAGTGCACTTTCCTGTAGACATGGTTGATGCAGTGCATAGTCCAGAAGGATTCCCCAGACAGACAACAAACTACATTCAGCAGTTTATACCTGTGCTGTTTAATGCAAGCCTAAACAATAGCCCTCAAATAAATCACTAAAACGCTGTCACAGTGGTGCTGTTGTTCAGATTGCACCACCCTGAGAGGCTGTTTCTAATGTTTTATCTACTCCTATTAACACCCACAAGTGGGACAGAACTTAACACGTTTTCTGACACAGTGTCATCAAAAACTGAGCATGTATTATCTTCAGTAATATTATTTGCTGGAGAGCACTTCAGAGTGAATTGGGTTAGAAGAGGTGTAGGAGGACAAAGTGCCTCCTAAAAACTGGTGACAGCTACTGTCACTATTAGACATGTAGATCAAGTAGAAAATAGAAAATTGCTGAGCGAAAGTGCCCCGCAGTGAGAGTGCAGCCTTCGAATCAATTTACAAATTGACCCATTAGCGTGGATAGATATTTTAAAATTTGCCTGAAACGTTTTTGCCATCGTACCTGGATGTCAGTCATGAATTACTTTTTAGTTCCATTTAATTGCGTGAATTTAAGCGATCGGTTAGAGCCGAGCATAATTTCAAACCTCTGTCTCTGGCATTTGGACCTCCGCAGTCATATCTTAACTGTCTGTTATGGTCCAAACCTGATAGCTTTGATGATGCTTTTGCGGCTGAGGCCTTTTTTCACACTCTCACATTAACATTAGATCACAGGCAGCTCTGATGTGGAATTTGAATTCTCATTATTTTTCTGTTACATGTTTGATTTGTGTTACTTCAGATTGCCACTTGCTGCACCGATATGGGTTGAAGGAAGTCATAACCCCTGACATTCAGGCAACTGGGAATCAGGCCACACTCCAGATTGCGATGAATATGGAATGTGTATGTTTAATGATTCTATATAATATGACTTTGTTCTGTTTGTCTCTATTTAATCCATCTCAGTCTGTCTTTATCTCCCTCTCTGGTCCCTTTGTTTTCCCTGTCTGTCTTCCTCTTTCTCTGTGTCATCCTTGTTTTCTTCTTCTGTCAGTCCTGCTGTCAGTGCAGTGAACTTTCTGACATGCTACGTGTGTCTCTGAGTGTGTGTCTGTGTGTGTGTGTGTGTGTGTGTGTGTGTGTAGACATCAAAATAGGCTACATCTGAAAGAGTCACATTCTGAATTTGAACCCTGAGGGAACGTATGTCCTTCCACCAAAGGAGAAAATGCGCAAAGCCATGATCAGGCGAGCTGAAATTCACATAAACAACCAAATACACCTGTGTGCATGCACCCTTTGTACAAACACACACTTTCGGTCTTAAACACACACACGCACAAACAAACTCCCGGGGGATAAACACGCTAAGCAGCCAACTTGCACTGTCACGGAAAGACAGACGAAGGTGATAAAATGGCCGACATTACCAACTGTCACTCTCTGTCGCCGTCTTTCTTTTTCTGTGGATTAATTCCCTTTCCCACACAAACACATACACACACTCATATGGGTTTAACACACACACATCCAGGTGTGCTCAGACAGACTGAGTCGGTAGTGACATCCCGCTGTTGATCACACTTTCCCAAACATGGCAGCTTCTGGCTTCTGACAAGAGCCGCTGGGATTAACAGCCATGAAGAAGAACGCAGAAGAAATGTTTCCTGCCACAGTAGGTGACAGTTATATTATTACCTAGCAATTATGAAGTACATAAAGCATGAAAAATGTATTAATTATTACAATGGCCCTACTGCAGGCTTCAGGTCTGTGAGGATGTGAAGACGGTTGGGTCCTCACACATGAGTCACTTCCACTGGGGTCTCCAGATGTCAGCTGTGACACATTCAAAAGACAAATGATAGTTATTTTAACCAATTTTACATCTGACAGTTTTTTATGTGTACAAAAAAAATCATGTCTGAGAAATTTAAACAGAACATTATTACTGGTGAAATCTATGACTTTATTATAATAACTCATAGAGCCAGACAGATTCACCTGGTCTCAACATTCACATCCCTTCCTCTCAGTTGGATTGATATTAAAGTATTTACTGCAGCGACATGGAGTAGATATCAAATGACACTGCGCAACTTGACCTTTCCCGCAATGCTAGTTGCTTATCTGTGCAATAAAGTGTCGGTGATAAAACGTCATATTAAATTTACATTAAATTTAATGTTATTTACAACCTGGATATAGCTGTGCAGCTGTGCATCCATCTCCACACCCATTACTCTGGAATACTCTGAAATCACTCATAAACTTGTCTTTACGTCTTTACATTTTAACACACACTGTAAGAAATGGAAGTTTTTTAAACACAAAATTTAAGTATATATATGTTTTTTCACAATGTACAGATTTTCCCTATTTTGTTAAATCACAAATAATACCTCAAAAGATCACACAAAAAATTACATGTTAACCCTCAAAAACAGGTTGAAACTATAAATAATGTCCACATCAAAAATCAGTTTTTTTTTTTTACAAATAATGATGCTTTCTTTTAATTAATTTGACTGTTAATTTTACTGTATTTCGCTGTATTTAAATCAGAAAAAAACATTATTTCACAGATATTTTCCACTATTTTTCTTTAAAATTATACGAATGAATTAAAAATGGTAAAATATTTAAACAGTTATTTTACAGATTTCCCCTGTTATGTATAAATTGCAGAACATATCTCGTGCAATCTCAGAAAAGGTCTGGAAATATTAATTTACAAGTTGATGGTAAGAAAAAAAGAGGCCAAAACTGTACAGAGTGTCCACATTAAAATAAAATAAATTGGGAAAAAAACAGTATTTTTTACAAATAGTAATCCATTGTTTTTTTATGATGTGTGGCACATTGCTTTTTTAATTATTTAATTTTTACAGATAATTGCCATTTTACTGTACATTACAGCATTCCCCTTTTGAATATATTTTTATTGTCACAACCTGGCTCAAAGTGTGTGACAAAGAGGAAGACCACACAAAGACTGCAAATTAACCCATCTATAATGCAGAAAAATAATCAAATAATACAATAGACACGTGCTGTCAGTCAATCAGTGTGTCTGCAGTGTCTGTGTGTGGAAGGTGTGCGTACATGTAGAAAAGCAAAAAAAAAGCCGGCCAGAGGAGAGAGAGAGAGAGAAGATCCTGCAGGTCTAATTTCTAGCCTCTGAGTCCCTCCTACTCAGGTGTGCAGCATCACCGTCACTGCCTCATCTCCACCCATCAGCCTCCTGAAACAAAAAGGGAAAACAACCAACCGCACACTAGAAAGGGCCAACCCTGGGGCCGTCACATTATGACATCCTTGTCACCAGATTTTGACCATTTTTTTTTTTATGGGGAAAAAAAAGCACCAAATAATGAATTTGCTTTTCATTGCAGTGATTCAAAGGTTGTGTCGAGAGCAGAAAACCTGTGCACAAGAATGCAGTGTCAATCCTGGCCTGGACAGACCCGAGGGAGAGGGTTCTGTTTATTTATTTATTTTTCTATGCTAGGCAATTTATACAGTACAAATGAACATGTGTTGATGTTTGATATTCACTCGCAACATTTACTGCCAATGCTATAAGTAGTACAATCAATGTACTGGATCAGTTTGTGTGGAGATCTGGTCCAGTTTTCACTACAACAGCTGTGAGTGCTTCACAGTCACACCTGGTCGCCGTACAGAACAACTACTATCATCTGCTGTTGGCCACTGCTTGCTACACTGCAGGGTTTACATCAACAGAAAACGACTTGATGCCACTTAGTGACTTAACTGGTGTCCTTAAATGCACCACAGTTGCAGCAGAAACAGAAGGCAAATGCAGCCGATTCGTCGATCATGTTTGGTTCTTTTGTCTCTTTTCACTCATTGCTGGTCTCGCTTGTATTTTGCACCTCAAAAAGGTCTCGAACAGAAATAAAAAGTCTGTTACAGGCAGCAGGAATCCTCATACACACCTGCATGACAGAAAAACACATAATGATAATGTTGTTAAATGTGAGAAGCAATTTCCAGGTTTAGCTGCCTGGTAGTACTTCAGAGGAGAGCGGACAAGGAGGAGGGAAAGCAGACAGGGAAATCATCCTTCACTTATTTCTTCAGTTCTTAAGTCCTGATGAAATGTGAGTTTTAAACTTCTGCCTCTGGAGATGGCACCTCAGTTTACTTTTCGGCCAGACAAGTTCGCTCAAGTGCAATTTTAAAGTGTAACCACAGTTCACTGTCTCCGCCCTTCTCCGACTATTGTGCTTGAATTCTCCAGACCTCTGTAAACTTGGCTATGCAAGATTAATTTAGGCCAAACCACATTCATGTTTTATTCAGCTCCGAGTCCTTTATTTCCACAGAACGGTTTAAAGTGTGATAAATGGTGTTTCAAGTGAGGAAGCAAACAGTTGTAATAAATTCTGACATTCCTTTTACATCCAGTGACAGTTTTAGACCCAGCTAACATACAGACAGGGAGGTCCAAAGACATGGGTGACAAATGTGTCAGGCTGACTTTGGAGTTTACATCTGGTATTTGAAGGGAATTTCTTACCTGTGTTTTACTTCATATGTTACAGCCAAATGGGGCAGGTACTTTATGTTGTGCTTTTTAAATAAATACCATTTTCTGCCCCACTTCCACCTGTCTCTCCCATCTTAACAATGGAAGCTAATTTGTCTTGATGGTATTTAAAGCTGTCTTACATTGTGGGTGCACACTGACACAGTTTGCAGCACATGCGGTGCTGATTTTGCTTTTCTTACTGAGTGAAGAAGTGGATGAGGCCTGTGATGTTTTTTTTTTTTTTTTAATTCTGTACCTGGAAGCCACGTGAGCGACTGAAATACTGCAAACATGCGACCACGTGAGGGCATTGCAAAAAAAAAAAAAAAAGTAGAATCCTGAATACTCCCAGATGGGTCAGAGGGGTGTGCCACAAAGAAAGTTTGACGTAGCCGGTCTTTCTTTGTGTTAGCCGTCTCGACAAAACTTAAACTTTCTGCGCTCCCGTAAAAGGGTACACTTGACTCTTCTACAGCATAAAATGCACAGATTGCGTGCTGCCTTCTTCAGTCTAGAAGAACAAGCTGTTATAATGGAGAGCTATGAGGAGTATAAAAATGTGTTACAGTAAAAACACACAGTTACTGCTAATGGAGCAAGAAGGACTCCTGGTAGAAAACTGGCAGTCATGTAAGTTAATATATGGTAAATGGTATACAAAGCACTTTACAATGTGTTTCGCATTTACCCATTCACAACAATGGTGACTGAGCTGCCATGCAAGACACTTGCCTGCCATTGGGAGCAACTTTGGGGTTCATTGTCTTGCCCAAGGACATTTCGTCTTGCGGAGGGGTCGGGGATCGAACCACCAACCTTGTGATCAGTGGACAGCCTGCTCGACCACCTGAGCCACAGCTATATGTATTTTACCATCTGGTTTCTCGATGTTGACTGCTTAAAACACAACATTCAAAAAGTGCTTTTAGGTCCGATGCAGTCCGAAATTAAGGATAATCGCAAATCACTTCAACTTTAGACCAAATCAAAGTGAAGTCAGTGTTACAGATTAAATATTGTCTGTAAAAAATATAAATAAAAAAAACATCAAAAGAATAATCAATTTTCCAGTTTGGTTTCTATTAGCTGCAGTACCAGCAGTGTAAAACAGGGTTGGCAGCAAATCAGGACCAAGCTAAAAAACATATTTATATGCATTTTTTCCCTCACCAACTGTACGCATGGACGTCCCCATGACACTGTGATGCACTGCTGCAACTACATGGGTTTGTTCAGTGTCATTACAAACTTACAGTTAAACAGGTTTGGAGTTTTAACCTGTTCCCTCAGCAGAGAATCTCGGTTGCTCATAGAGAATGTCATCAGGAAAAGAAAAGGTGAAAGAATGGTGTTTCTTATATTCAATTTAAAGTTACAGTGAAGATCCAGCCAGGTTAAAAGAAGCTGAAAACTCTGACTTTAGGCTCAACGTACTTCGTGAACCCATTAATCCCATTTCACAGTGCTGCCCTTTGAGGGATTACTGTTGTGCTTTGTTTTTCCAGTACTGCTGTCATGCTGCAAACATTTTTTTTGTGTATAACTATGACTCAACAGGTTTATGAAATATTGTATGATTTGGTCTTTCCTTAAATTCAACATGCATGTCATACGAACTATGTTTTTTTCTGGATATATTTTGTCTTACCCTTTCTCAGAAAACCGCAAGATGCTATTGTTAATGTGAATTTTCAGCTCTGAGTGTTTTTTTTCCCAATAATGCCAGACATTCTCATACAAGAACTTCAAAAAAATATATGCAAGACAGTTCATATGTAAGCAGCAAGTCCTTTGCAGTAGCAGTATTTTATTTCCTAGTTAAATTTGAGAGTGAGTGAGTTTAAGACGTCTGATAAAGAGCAGGCCGAGATCACAGCTGAGCAGACAAAACATGAGGTGCCATCTAGAATATTCTGCTCTGCACTTGTAGAGATGTCTTCCAATCAGGTCCTGACCCTACTGCTTCCACAAGCATAAAGTGAGGACTTTCTGTACTAAAGCCATTAGAACATAGCCTACAATTGACTTCAGTGTGTCCTGTCTGTTCTTATCTCACGCCTCACTGTTGTTATTATGTTTCTGCTCTGGAATATAGATCGGCCATCACGCCAACTCATCGAAGTCTGCTGCACAAGCTGTTGACTTGTAGCTGGAGAGGAGGAACAACAGGCAAGTACACAAGGACACACTGGGAGAGGGAAGAAAAGTGGGGGAGAGTCCACCATCTACAGCCGACACTGTAACCAATGGGTGAACTGTAGGGAGTAGCAATAATTATCAGTCAGTCATGGCAAATACTGTCCAGAAGCATTTGCTGGGGATGTAATCTTGGTGTATGTCAAATATAGGCGCTTAATGATGGGGGGAAAGTAACATATAGATAAGTTATTGACATACAAAAGCGAAATATCACATTTTGAAGAAAGTTTTACTCAAACTGTTCAAATTCCACAAGAAATCAAAGGCAGTTTAAGGTATTGAAGGCAACAAACCAGCTTTAAACATACTTTCTGGATGAGACTTTAGCTGCTCTCTAATGGCAGAACTTGTTCCATATTGTAAAAGTGCAGCAGGTTTCCAGAGGAGGATTGCCCATTACAACAGCTGTTTATTTCCTAATAGATACAGTGGTGAACAAATTCTGCTATCATATTTCCATGCATCCATCTGGTCTGCCGCTTGTCCAAGTAGCTTTGGACAACAACTCATCGTTCTCCTTGAGCAACATCCTTCACCCCTTCCTTTGGGATGCCAATCCAAACAAGATCACCTTCAGGCTCAGCTTCCTCGTCTGCTTGCTGTGATAGTCCACAAAACTGCAGCTGCTGCAAATATCAAACCTCTCTGTGTCACACTCCATCTTACTCTCAGGTGCAGCCAAAGCTTCCAGTTTAGAATTCACCATTTTTTCCCCCAACATTGTTACTTTATCTGCTTGAGTATTGTAGCTTTGTGCTGCTTTCTTACATAAAGTGAAGTTCATTTTTTAAAATCTATTTGAATGCAACAATAGCAAATCTCCAAGCATGAATGGAAATTCTTTAAATGTATCACTCTGTATTAAAATTCCATATTTAGAAGTTATTTTTTCTTAGGAAAAAATTCCCGTCCTGCATTAAAATGGCTTAGATGAACCTCTACACCCTTGCAACCTTCCTCCACCCACCCCTTAGTCAACCTACAGCCAGCTGACATAAGACTCTGCACAAACCGTGTAAAACTACTCTACCCTATGCATTGGCAAGTTTTATTATTGGAGTAATTCAGTCATACATATTAAAACTGGAAACCAAACCAAAAAAAGAAGAAGAATATGGAAAACCCCTCCCCACAAGTGGAAGGGATTGGGCCTTAAGGTTGGTTATGTATTAGTCTCACATATCCAGAACATTCTGCAGCACAGAATGGCTGCACCTCATTATCATTCTGGTTTGTCTATACTTCTTCCAACCAACCATAATCATACTGAGTAGTGCTAAGCCCAGGATGTAGCAATGGTGTCCCCTCAAAATAGCGATGAGGGAAATGTTTTGGTGCATGCAGTGAGGCAAAAACTGTCCATAAAATGGATAGCTTCCTGAAAAAAAGCAAGACGGGCTGCCTTACTACATGATCTAAACTTTCCATGTGGTGCGTTGCAGGCATGTTGAGACAAACATCAGCACACTGCAGTTTTAAGGCAGAAACGCTCCTCCATGGTGTTTACTGCTTATTTTGCTCATGACGTCTAGCATATAAAAACACCAAGAAGGCCATGTTTACAAGGTAGAACACTTGATTTTCATAGGAGGGGGTTTTTAAATTTGTATGGCTGCTGAGGAGACAAAGACCTCTCCATGTGGTGTCAAAAGCCAGACAGACAGGAGCAACAACTTCGTTACTCCGGGACAAGATGTTGAGAGACACATCCATCCATATGTCCTTTCCAAGTCAACAAAGCATGAAGTGCCACAAGCCCTAAAGATAACATACAGACACCTTCTATACCAGCCAGTGAAAAGAGTGAAAAAAAAGACAGGTAATTTGACACAAGGTCACTTTTGCGCTGCCCTCCAACCGCAACATAATGTGACTAATATGCTAACAGGCTACGGCTACTTAGAATTCATCCCACATGTACCTGTCAGTCATCTCCAGGGATGTCTCTGACACCAGACACTTCAGAAAAGATATCCAAAAAAGTCGTATCTTACTACGCAAATTAGAGTTTGAAGTGCTTCACGATGATAAATAAAAACAAATCAAATGCACATGAAAATGAAGAAGCAGTGGAAAAGAATAATAAGCTGAAGAGTGAAACAGAGCTTGCAGCTGGAAAGATGAGACGCCATCTTGTCGCTCCTGTGGGAGTTTTACAGACTGCTGATGAGGGTGGATTTTTGATCATGATAACGACATGTCTGCAGGTATTTGTGCACATGTAAGAGAACAAGATTTGTTAAGATTACACACACATGTCCACAAATGCACCCAAACACACGTGTATTATTCTAATGTCTCATTGTTGTGTGCCTTTTATTTATCCTTATTTGAGATCATCACTTGTGACCTACTTGGAGTGAAACTCCGGCTCCTGCTGTGATGAGCAGATAAAAATAACTCTGAAGAAAACACACACTCCTACTGTATGCTCACACACATGCACGCAGGAAGGAACACGCACAGTCGAATCCGAATGTAAACTCCCAAACAGAATCCTCATGCGTCCAGACACACACACACACACACTCACACACACACACAGTTCATGCTGACCACAGTGATTCCCTGAACGCCGTCTGACACATGCATGCACACATAAACACGATCATGCAGACTCTCTCACTCACAAGGACATAAGTGAAGGCCTTACGTTAACACACAGCTACTTCCAGACATACACGCACATGTACAAGGACATGGATGCAAACATGTGCAAGGCCACATCCAGCACTGACACACACACATACACACACAGACACACAGACACACACCATCAAGCGTTCTCATGCAGGGAAATGCAACACTCTCTCACTGCTGTGTCAACCTTTGTTTGTCTCTCCTTCTCCTACTCTGTCGTTCTTCTCTTCTCCCCCTCCAACTGTGCATCCCTCCATCCCTGACCCTGTTATCTTCTGGAGCATCTCAAAGAGAAGGGGGAGGAGGAGGGAAGGAGGAGGAAGGAAATATATGTGTTCCTCTCTTCTAGTTGCCTTTCTTCCTTCCATCCCTTCTTTCCCCACTGAGAGGGTTTATTTTATAGATGTTTAACTTTAAATTCTGATCAGTTAATGTCTACACACACACAACGAGTACATGTGCACACAACCCCACAGCGGAGTGTGTGACACGCATAGAAATGCTGGACTTTGAACAGGATGATCTTATATAGTTAGTGGGGAAATCAGTGAACCCATGTTCCCAGACAGATAAAGATGAAAGCGGCGAAAGAAAGAAACAGCGAGACAAAGAGAGAGCTCTTGAAAGTATTAGGAAAAGTCAGGTCTCTGCATTACTGACATCCCTCCTCTGCCCTCTTTCTTCCTCTCTCATCATTTCACTCGTGGTGTCTTTGCTCTCCTTCTACTGCAATGTCATTAACTTACACTCGGGGAGAGGCAGTAAAGATGAGGGCACAGAGGAGAAAAAAAGCAGAGGTTCACTTGGCCGGGCAAGGACTCGCAGCAAGCTGAGAAATGATTTGTTGATAAAGAGATGCAGAGGAGTGAAATGAGGATAGAGGAGACTTTTGAACTGGACAAAATGACAATCTATGTATTCTGGGGGGAAACATGAATGCATTTCTTTTCTTTAGAAATACAAATTGAAGAAGAAAAAGATGGAATCAGACTACATTTTTGATGGACAGCGTAAGGGATGAAGGAGTTTCTTTGTTGGAGCTTTTAATTTCCCTGACATGAGCTTATCCCCATTAAAGTAGTCGTCCTGCTCCCAGTGCTCCTGCCACGCTTGGAACGATAACCAGAAATCAAGTGACGTGCATTGAATTTCCACCACTGTAACAGAACGGCTACTCCCTCAACTTGAATTTCCTTTTAGGGGAAGAGGAACAGGTCTCAAGGAGCCAAATATGGTGCATTGGAGTAGGTGGGAGCATCGATTTTTTTTGGTGCGGCCAAAAAACACACTCAACGCATTGCTACCATTCACACAGCACGACTGGATCACCCAAATACCATCACACCACAGTTAAGGTCATTTGTGCTGAATGCTCTCTCTTGGATGCCACAGGATGTTACAGCAGGACTCTGTGTTGACAATCTGATCCTGGGGGGTCAAATTCACGGTGCACAACCCTGTCAACGCCAAAGAAAATGACAAGCATGCTCTCGGTTGTGCTCCTGACCCGATGCGTCCTCTTCGGTCTTGGACTCTGGAGCTGTTCCACTGCGAGAATCAGATCTTTGGCCTCAGGTTGGAGCCATAGATCTGATTCTGGTCTCCAGTGAACATTGTCATCATAAAGCTGTGCTCCACCCAGGCTGCTGACTGTAACAGAATTTGATGTTTGCTCAGGTCTACAGTGAAATCGCAAATACACATCTGCCAGCAATCACAAAAACACATGTAAAGTGCTTAACATGCTCCTCCTCACACCTGTGGCGTGCACGTTCTGCACGCGAGCAGCAGGAAGGCCTCAGAACTATTCGATCACACTTTGTACTGTAATGTGTAGGGCAACATTAAACATGTTACATGGAGAATGGATAGAATTCTTATATAATTATAGTACTAGTAATAGATTCTGAGTTGATGTTTACTATCAGAATCTCATGTCTGATTTGCGATTATTGCTTCCAGCATTGCAAAGTTGCAGATTTTCAGGTTCTAACAGTTAAAGTTATGATTCCTAAGATTTTGAGGTAAGGAGCCCAATTGTTTGTGTTGTTTATTGTAGATTCCCCCATTACCATGCTGCTTTCATATTGCCTTCCCAAGTATGAGTGATTCACAGGAGACAACCCAACATCTAACACAGAGAAAATCTCATCTGATTGATATCAGCCTTACTGTTAATACAGAAACAGGAAGTGGAATTGTATGCGTCACATGGGTTTACTGGCTGCAAAAAAAAAGGGTCATTTTTATCATTTTTGGTTGTCAGATAAGTTTTAAACATTGCAGAAGTAACAGTAGAGGAACGGGTGAGTCATGAGATGAAGAGTTGTAGACAACAGGCTGTAAATCTTCAACTTCTCACTAGGGCAACCAACTTTACTGCTCTGTGAAGAAGAATCACTATCTCGATTCAAATTCTGTCGCTGCAGACTCTGTTGTTTTGGTTGTGTATGATCAGAGCTTTAGTGTGGATTGAACAGTTGGTCAGATCTTTTTGCCTCTGGACACGAGGTGATTTGATGCACCATGAAAAGCGAACAGAAAACAATATCAGCACCAGGTGAAATAAATGTGACAAACATCCAATTTTTATTTCAGCATTTACTTCCTTCATTAGCAGCCACAAGTTTGGCTCCATGGATGCTCAACAATTTTAAACCCCCTAAATGAAGGTCATCAGCATTTCCCAGGGCTTGTTTTCAACCCAGCAGTAAAACACAACAGCAAGCTAGAACAACTGTACCTCAATGCACCACTTAAACAGAGATTTGCATTTTGTCAGTGTTAATGAAATTGAAATATTTGCTAATGAACCCATTAACGTGCATAGCTAATGAGTCCAAAAGTTGTTATATTTCATTTATCGCAGTGGCTGCAGTGGGAAATTAACTCATTCAAATGTCCGGCTTTCCAAATTGCAGATATTTCATTTCGTGGCTGAAGAATCACAGTCAAATAAACAAGGCTGATTCAAAGTGCTTCTATCAGACAGCCGTAGCATCTATAGAGGATATAGATCCGCGGCAACGGTTTAGCAAGCAGCTCCTCTCTGTATGTCATTATCGAGCGTTTCAGAAAAGAAACATAAACACGGCAGCTTCAGCGCGCTATGTAGGAGATCGTTTTATGAGAAACACCACCAGTATAATAATCATAACCAGCCTAAACGGCGGAGCTCAAACTGCAAAGGCAATTTAGAGTCTTCATTCCCATTTAGCTCCTTATCAAATAGCACCCACACACACACACACACACACACACACACTACTAACACATAGACAGGCACACACAGTCACACAGTTTAAGATCCTATTCAGAATGATTGGCCATTATGTTGTAATAGCAGATTACACAGTAACGGTAAAGGAATAAAACTGTCAGCATCATTTATTTACACATGCCTATTATGTACACACAACACACACACACACACACAAGTCGCAGTCATGGCAATCTTAGAAATTCACACACACACAGGTAAAACAGGCTGCAAAAACACTATTTTGTGCACACACTGAGGAGATTCTGTGCACAAACACGCACACAAATGCACACATATATATATATATATACATATACATGAGGAACAACAGCAGATGGCTGAGTGACCCTGAGGTTTTGTCCCTGTGTCAGTTTGCTTAACATTCTGGACACAGTTGTCACTTAGACTTAGAAGCAGCCCTGCCCAAAGACACACGCATATACACACAATACTGTGCGTTCACGATCGCAGAAAAACACAATATCGTGTACGTTTATTGTCCTTGATTTCCCCTCAAATGCAGAATTAAGGGTCAGTTTTCAGGCAGCTTCACCGTTACGAACAAAATGTTAGGATCTTCAAGGCCAAACAAACCAGCACTTCTTGGCTTTACTTGAGGCGTTTTTTGTCAGCTCATTCTAAATCAAACTTCGGTTAAGCAGGGACTGAGAATATGCCAGTTTGTCTCTCTGTCTGTCTCAGTCAGTCTACATCGCGTACATCAGACACCAGACGGAGAGAGGAAGTGAGTTTGGATGTGAGACATTAGAGGTGAGAGACATGTTGAGAGTGAAAAGCACTAATGAGGATGTATTCCGATAAGGTGGCTCTTGTTCAAGCACACGTGTGAGAAGCACTGACGTAGGTTGCATGTTTCTGTGCGTGTGCATGATTCAGACGGCTGCAAGGCTGATGAATTGTGGTTAATTTTCAATAGGCTGTGATTACATGAGGCTTCTTAAATGAATCCATTGTGAGCAGCGCACTCACAAAGGCTGAAATTTGTGGATTAGTAAGGAGGAAATGTCAATTCCACGCTCCTGCTCTGCATGGAGACCTTCGTGGCTCCTCGTTTATCAGTTATTAGTAGCTGCATTGGCAGGGTGCAGTGGGATGCCATGTGAAGCGCACACACAAATACAAAACACCCATGACATATTACACCCACGCGCTGTCTCTTAGATTAGAAATTACAGAAAATACATGGCATCACAGTGAGTGAAAAATGAATTCGGTAATTGCCTGTTCTCAAAGCTAATCACAGAAAGAGAGAAATGGTGTTCTTCATGGTCGTCTTCCATAAAAGACAGAGCTATGATGATAATGAGATTCTGATGATGTGAAGACTGGAGTGATGCATAACGCTTCACATGGAGGCTTTCATTGCGGAATGGAAAATCGATTTGGTGCAACAACTTAAAAAAAAAAATGCGACTGGTTGTAAAGTTTATCAGGCATCATCCCAAAAATGATTACTTTTGCGCCATCACAGTGTGCAGTAACGTAAAGGTTGCTGTGATTAGAATGTATTTTTTTTTGTTTGTTTGTTTTATTCATCTCTCTTTGCCGCTGCACACTTTTGCAGTGATGGATGTCTCGCAATGTGTTTAGATTATTTGTTGCCTTCTGTCGCACGTCGCTTGCCTCGGAAAATGCTGGTTTGATGGTTTCAAAACTTAACTTTAAATGGCTTTTTTTTCTGCTGTGTGTGTGCGTGTGTGTGTTAAATGCTCAGACAAAGAAAGGAAGACGCCCAGGGAGGAGAGAGAGAGAGCAAAAAAATGTTAAAACAACAAAAGACGTGGAAGGAGAGGACCGCAAGATATGTGAGAGAAAGTTGTGGAGGCAGCAAGATGGAAAGTTACTCCAGCTTTTGGCAGATGCTGTCATTAAAAAGACATAGTCAAACACTTCAAGCTGTGTAAGTGGAATGAATGTTCACAAAGAGATGATGCGCTTCCTTATTAATTATGAAAAGCAACATATTTGGTTAAATGCCCTCGCTGGGACTTTCGTACGGAGAGTATACATGGTTCAGATCCATCAGGCCATGCCTTAGTCATGACTCTGCAGTGCTTGTACATTTATCAAGCTCTGATAGTTTCAACAAACCATTACGGGTGGGGATATTATATAAGTTTCAGTCTTCTTTGGGCAATGTGTGTGTGGATATGTGCACATAGTTGTCTTGTACTTTAGGCAACAGACTATATATACATGTCTGTCTGTCCTCCTGTGTGTGGGTATGCATGGGTGGTATATGTTAATGTAAAGTATGTAGTATGACCAATGTATGTATGTAAGTCTCTAGCCTCAAGTGTGTGTTTCATGCACACATGCATCTGGCAGCGGCTACACCTTCGGCAATCGTGAAGCAGGACTGTGGAAGGGCCAGAAAGAATAATATCACACTCGCTCATTAACATTTTATACTGTACCAAGCTTTGGCTGTTTGGATGGATGACAGCCCAAAACTGTCCGATCGCATAACGTCACGGAGCGAATGCAGAATTTCACAATGAATTATGAACCAGCTTTTAAAACCACTTCGCAGGAGCACTGATGGCCTTATTTGTATTCTTAGAGACAATTTAACAATAGCTCCGTGAACTAGCGCCCCAGCACATATAAATAATTTGCTTGTAATTATTCTAGCAGTTACGTGGGCATGTATTCATTTATGAAACTGTGTAAAATAAAGCTCTTGTGTTACAATGGGGCTCGTAATTTTTTGCCGATTCAATTTATCCATTTAAAAGAACAGTGCATTCGATAAAGACTGTATTTGAGCTCATATTAAACCTCTGAACCCCAAGCGGTTTCTGAGTGTTTCTATGCTCCTGTTACATTTTTACTCACTGTGGGCTCATTTTTCACCGCAATATAAAGTCCTGCACCTCTATGGAAACAGCGCAACCATGGCTAGAAGTAGAGAGAACTCAAATATGTCTTTTGTGCAAGATAGTAAAGTTATATTGCCATAAATCTAAAAAAAAAGAAAGTTCAGTTGCTTTAATTACAAATTGTGCCCACAGGTGTAACCAATACTGGAAAAAATTATGACTCAACGTACTATAGGTGTGTGTTTTACAGCAGTGGTTCTCAACTGGTCCAGCCTCAAGACCCACTATGTCTCTATTAATAACAGTCACAACCCAAATTTTTGAAGTTTGCTGTTCCTGCTAACAAATTAAGGTTTATTTGGGTGTAGTCTCAACGCATTTTGATACATTTTAGGAAAAATTTTGGTCTGGACACTTTTGCCAAGTTTTTGGGCATATTTTGGCCCATTTTGACAGATTCTGAGCACATTTTCATATATTTTTAGGACTTTTTAGCATAAATTTCTCCAACTGGCAGAGCCAAATCTAAAGGTTAATAGTGGGCAGCTACTGGCGTCACCACCACTGAACATCCTGCTACTGAAAGCAAACTGTGTCATAAGAAACACGTCCTTTAATAAAAGATTTTATACCACTACTTTTTCGGGGGGGCATGCTTCTGCGACCCTCTAAAATGGCTTCACGACCCACTTCTGGGTCCCGACTCACCAGTTGAGAACCACTGTTTTACAGTATAAATTTGTAATCTGCTTCCATGCTTATCTCGTCTTTGCTCTGTGAAAAACACAGCCTGCAGTTCAGCCGAATTCAGCTGAAAACTCGCTGTTGGTTGCAGCGGAGCCATTAACAGTTTCACAGTTGTGTAGAATTTTCTTTTCCGTAGAATTCTTTTTAAAAAGAATCTGGTTAGAGCACCCAGTTTATTTTTGATATTTCAAAAAAATAAGACATGTACAAAAAAGTGCAGTTGACATGACATGTCACAATTTTATACTTAGATTCAGTTAAATTCAGTTTAAAGTTGAAAATCCATTGATTCTTGCTGTTTTTACAGTTTCTCTGATACATAATGTAAATTAAGGTAATTTTTAAAAATATAACATAACTTTCCAACCAGTCAGCAGGATTTGGGGTTCAGGGGATTAATATTATTAATCGATCATAAATTTCCAGAAGAGTCCAAAGAGTTGCAACAACATCAGTGATTTCAGCAAATGGCCAAAAAAGCCATTTTACAATTGTTTGTTTTTAGGGAGGTTCAGCTTCTGTTTGCTGCAGGTGAACTGGATTACTTATGCTCTCTTTGGTTCCATGTTAACTTGCATCCCCAATGAACAGAACACATTAAATCGCGTTCCCAAATATAGGAGGTTAATGTGCTGGTCACAAAAAGCAAAGCAGGTTGACTCTAAAATGCAATGTTTTGTCCAAATCACTGACCAAACGCTTACTGGCTGCATGACAATCACCTGCGCCCCGCGGATCACAATTTATGAGTGCTAAAACTCAGTGGGCTTTCTCACTGCTCACTCTGGTTATGAAATTATAAGTGGGTCTGCGTGAGAGAGAGAGAATGAGGGAGAAAGTGAGAGCAAAGAGGAAAGGAGTGTTAATTAACTAGTGCTGACAACTGCAAGCTTTTTCCTATTAGAATCTGATTAGAGGAGATAGCGGGAATTACAGGTGCTATGAGATGAGTTAGAGAGTGGAAAAAAGTAGAGGAGAGACTGAAAAAAAAGACGGAACAAGGAGTCAAAATAGAGAAAATAGGGAGCAGGAAAGGTGGGGATGAAAGGAACAATCTCCACTCTGTTTCCAGGTTTAGAACAGGAATATTTCCCAGGGGGCCAAGCAATGCTGGGCTTTTGCCCTTCAGCACACAGTGAAGGTAACTGTCAGTGGACCTTACTTACCCCCCACCAACACACACAAACACACACATACACACACATATCCACACATATACACATCCTTCCAAGGATTTCTTACTTTTTTCACACACAGCAGCGTTGTATCAAGACGATGCATCGATGTTATCAATGCTTTTGGACAAATTGAAAATTGCATTCAAAGAGTAATTTTGTGTGATTTCATTTTTATGCCGCCACAAACATACTTTGTTGCACTGACATCAACAAAAGTTTACATACACTTGTGAAGACCATGTATATTATTGCAGTCCTGAGCATTCAATGACTCCTTTACCTCTTGATGTTCTGTGATGGAATCATTGAAACACGTGTCTTTGTCACAAATAGCTATCATTTTGGCTGTTACATAGATTCATTGTAGGTTATCTGGAAATATGACAAAATCTGCTGGGTCAAAAATGTACATACAGTAATCATATATGTTATTATATGATATTTGATTAAATGTCCCTTGACCATTTTCAACTCAACTCGATGCTTTTGGCAGACATTTACAGACTTCTGGTAAGTTTAGTGTATTTTTGGATCACTTTTCTTAACAGAATTGGTTAAACTAAATGCCTTGGCTTTCTGACACAAACTTGTTTCATCATCACACTTCACAGGTTCTTGATGTAGTCAGGGCTTTCAGGACACCAGTCTAAAAACTTAATTCTAGGATGATTTAGTCATTTCTTTACCACTTTTTATGTGTCTTTGGGGTCATTATCTTGTTGGAAAACCCAACTGCATCCAAGATCCAACCTTCTGGCTGATGACTGTAGGTTTTTCTGAAGAACATGAAAATAACTTTATTATTCAATTTCCACTGGCAGCAAAACGGCTCCAGAACGTAATACTGCCACCACCATGCTTGACAGTAGTTGTGGTGTTCTTGGGGTTAAAGGCCTCAACTTCTCTCCTCCAAACATATTTCTGCTCATTGTGGCCAAATAGCTCAATTTCTGTTTAATCAGACCAAAGAACTTTCCTCCTAAAGGCCTTTCCTTTGTCCATGTGATCAGCAGCAAACTTGAGTCAAGCCTTAAAATGCTGCTTTGTATCTGTAGCTGCTCTGAAATGGCTCCAAGTGACTTTTTCAGATTTTTGCTGAGTTTGTCGGACTCTCCCACTGTAGTGTTTGTGGCTGAGAGTGTATCAAATGGGTCCTATTTAAACTGGCTGAGAAGAGTCAGCAGCTGTAGTTAACTATAATCAGTAATTAGAAGTTAAGAGGTCATGCCACTAAGGACATTTTCATTAACACAACTGTTATATTAGATATTTTGACCTAGCTATTTTTATTATAATTCCAGAAGACATTTAAAAAACCTATGAAAGAACCAAAGTGCATGATTGTTTTTTGTGGCATTTATGCATATACAATTAATGTATATTGTATATGTATATTTGTACAGTTTACATAATATCCAAACAACAATTACATTCTCCTTTTCTTTCACTGTAACAGTATTTGCATGCTGTAAAAAATAAAAAGCAAGAATTGTATTTTTACCTCCTGGATGAAAGAATGATCTAAATGCACAGAACAACAGAAGGAGTCTACCTGAAGTGAGTTACATTCAGCAGAGCTGAACAGGAATTGTGCTTGTAAACCATTGTCCATAGAGACTCATTTTTTCATCTCTCTCAGATACACTGGACTCAATGGATCCGATACAGAAATATTAGAAATCAGGCAGGGATGCATGCACACAAACAAACATTTGGCATGCCATACAGACATAAACACACACACACACACACAAACAAAACTATCCTCACTGATTTATGCACAGATGCACTCACACAAGACAACATCTGACATTGGAGGCCCTCTTCAAAAGCATGTTTCCTGAAGTGATTTGTGGTTGTTTTATAGAGCCGTGGTAGCAGATTGCTCTGATGTAGAGCTCATTCATCAATGTCAGCACACACTCTCACACATACACAACCCACATACACAAATATAACAACACGTTCCCTCACAAACACGCGTACATGCAACGGTATATGTTACATTTCTGTTGAGTTATTCTAACTTTCTGCTCCTCATCCCCCTCAGCACCCCATAAAGCTTCTTAAGGGTTCTTAAATTCTTGCTCAAGGGTAGTGAAGTGAAGCTGTTTGCCAACACTCTGGGCTCAGGTTTTTTTTTTTTCTTTTTTTTTAGGTTTAATCAATCAGCAGAAGATAGGAGCACAGGTAATTGTACTTCCAACGGTGCCGTCGAGCCAGCTGCAGGACCGTCAGCCAGAAGTCAGCCTTCACTTCTCAGCTTCCAGGTAACAGGAGAGAACTGCTGCTTCTGGGAGTTGTTCTGCGCCTCATCTCCTCTCTGACGAAGTGGATCAGCCATTGCAATTTTCCAAAGCTGGCCCTGCTCCCTTCCAGTCTGTGTGCTTCCAAGACCTCTGCTGAATTCCAGGACACAGTTGTGGCTCCATCTGTACAGGTGTTGGGTCAGTGCTTCTTTGCAACCGTTAAGGATGTGTGTTTGGGTTCTGGGATTTGCAGAGGAGCCAGGTTTCCTCTGAGCTCTACCAAAGAGGCAGGTTTCTCAAGCTAGGAAGAGAGTTGAACATGGGGCTAATGATAAAACTCAGTCTGGCTTCAGGAGTATTCTGCATATTAACCCAGATAACTGTCCTGTTAATCACAGTTTCAAATGTTGTTGGCTCACGGCTTCGATTTTATACTTCTCATGTTCCATCTTGGCCATGTTGGAGATCAGCTCTTTCCTTTTCTTTCCCCTCTTATTTTGTTGCTTCAGACCTCATCTTTAGAGTTCATACCCATCCAGCATCAGCCCTTCCTGGCTAGTAACCACATTCAACTTGCATACAGTGCATACTTTGTCCTTGGTCGTCTCTCTTTGTAGCCCAGGCCTGTGGGTTTCCATAGGAGCTGGAGAATATTTCCTCTAAGCAGGGATGCGTTGGTGAGAACCTGGGAAAGTTTCAACTACCTAAGGTGGCAGTTTGTGGCACTGAAGTCCAACTTCAGTAGAGTCTGGGCTCACAAGCCACAGTCTGGAAGAAGGGGGTGATATCATCCATGTAGCTTTGCAGTGCTGACTGTCATTAGTTGGAATGACCTTGAAGGCTGCTGTAAAGAGGATGGGTGAGATTAAAGAGTGCATCATGAGACCTTTCTTGACCTGGTTCACCCACATGTGATCTATGATTTTCTGTGTTCACCTGTCTAGATCACCTCTCATTGCTGTGTTTTCTACAGATCCAGGAAACGGTTGATAACTGATAGCTTGATCTGTCAGTGGAGACATATCTGGTCAACTGTTTAGACCCAGCGAGAAGAAAATATCTGCAACATTCAGTAGAGCAATGCTAGGGCTAAACGATTTGGGAAAATCATCTAACTGCGATTTTTTTAGACAGATATTGCGTTTTGTGATATAGTTCTTTCAGACGAATCACAATGTGCAAGCATTAACAAGCCCTGAAAGTTTCAATCTGACCAACTTCAATTTCAAGTCAAATAGAATTACAGATATTAAGTCAGTGTTCAGTCAGTTTCAACACTTCCTTTAGTACTTTTCACCAAGCGGAAGACATCGTAGCTGCCATAAATTCCTGATATATCCAACTTAGATCTACAGTACAACTAGGAGGCTGATAGGAACACTTTTTTATGACTCACCCACTCTCTGCTGGAGTAAGGCGAGAGGTTGTGAATGATGAGCAAGGCAAGGAAATGGGAAAAGAGACGTAGCTCTTACTCACAGCTTAACATCTGTTATGAATACATTGCATTCTGGTTCAACAGCACGACAGCTCATTGAGAAACTAGACACTGCCTCTTCTACAATTGATTTCCAGTTAGGTTTTTTTTTTAAAGGTATATTGCACCCTAATGCAATTGCAGCTGAAGTCGCAGCAGCTGAATTTGTGCATGATCCACACAAGAAATGTGTTCAGGGATATTAGCTTGTTATTACGTTTTGTTTGGTATTCCAAAATTGAGCAACAACTACTTTAGTCTCACAGTGCTGTATGTCTTCATTTTCACTTAGAAATATCTTTTGTTTTGAAAATGAATGGGTGCGGTGGGATGGCACCAATAAAAACCAGACTAATGGTTTCCAGTTAGCGTGACTTTGAACTGTTCGGGGAGAGCCATTCCTCGAATGCTAACTAGGGAATACAGTTCCGTGAGAACAACCACCTGTTCCAACATATGGTGGAACCGTACGCATACTAGCTCATAATGTGTGTGTGTTTGTGTGTGTGTGTGTGCGTGCGCATACATTCCTATTTGTGATGTGCAGCCATGCTCATCACAGGGACAATGAAGGCAATTTAGCCTCCTCGTGCATTAAATTCCATCAAATCAGGAAATATAATTTGCCTCTTATTATGAAATAAGGTTTGGAGAGTGGATCTACATAAGTTAATGAATAACCATTTCAAAACATACTTTTGAACCTGACTGGATTATAAGCGACTCAAATACAGTGTGTGCATGTTTAGTAGACAGTGAAGATCCAGACAGACTCGCCATCATTCTCATTTGTGTTAAAAAGTTTGTGTACTGTATTAATGTGAGTGTATATATATGCATATTTGTTTTGTTTACTTTGCCCCAGTGTCTTAAGGCAGAGCCAAACATAACACTTTCTGTCTTACTTGCATACTAGCGCATGGACACACACGGTCATCGGCGCTGATGTGCTGTGACAGGACTGTAATTTTAGCTCTGCTGACTCTCTGGGCTTTTCTCTCTCTCCCCTTTTTCCTCCCTCCTACCCCGTTGGCTTACGATCACAGAGTGGTGTACATCAGCCGCCGCCCCCAGCAGTGTCTGTTTGTTTGTGTGCGAGAGTGTGTTTACCATTTTACCGTGCAGTTTTTTAGTTTTTTTTTCCCAGGGTGAGGTCATGGAGTCATACTAAGGATAAGACTCCTTCACTAATACATTCCCAAAATCTCTTCAGAACACACACAGACCTGAACCCTGCACCTGTGTGCTCTGCCTACAACACAACCAAATCCTTCTTTATACGGCTGCACTCGCTGGATGTGGTCCCTGCTGCACTATTCAAAATAAAACTATGTTTTTGTGCAACTTTGGGTCATTTGGCAGAAATGAACTATACACCTCATAATGCAAACCTTTCTGTGTAATTGATTAATGCAGTTTTTCATTTTAGTGTGCACTATCTGTGTTTTGTAACCAACATGCACCTTGTGTAGCATTTGTGTAACATTTCAAACACAGTTATTGACCATGTGTGAGGTAAGATATTAGGACAGGTTTTAACTGTCAAGCTCTTTTCAGTCACTACATAACACTTGTATACACTGTCGATGTTCTTGTTTTAATTGACAGCAATGACCTTTTGGCATCAGTGGCGCTATGCTGTTGTCATAACACTGTTGCGAAATGGATGTTAACTTCTTTGCTCTTTCATTCCACTTTAGTAGAAATGATAAGCATCTCTGCAGCCTTTCATTCTTCTCAATATTTGCAGCCTCGAGGAACAGTTGTGCAACAGTTACGTAAACTGTTATGTTCATTATTTATGAGGGTAAAATGGTCCAAATGACAACATCAAAAGCTGAAATTACTGGCAATATTTCTATCTTACAGCTTAAATGTCTATTTCACCAGCTTGTCATTTGATTATTAGGAGTGTCCCATCATTGCACACATGATTATGTCCTGATTCAGCATCAGACAAGCCATTCTGAATTCCTTCTATGCAGGAATGAATAAAGTTTTTATCCTACTGCATGCAGCCGGTCATTATTAATAGCAGTTTCATGAAAAACATAAGGAAAGTAACACAGCCAGCCACCAGGAAGGGCCACTCATGAATAATCACATCAATAATAATAATATTAGAGACATATGAACAAGCCAGAAGCATTTATTCTGATTAAAGGTAGGGTCCTGAATATCACATGGCTTCTCATAGATGCAAATTACCAAGACCAATATGTCACAGTAGGAATTTAATTCTCATTCCGGCAGCATACAAGCTGCATAAGTTTGCCACAGTGTTTATCATCAGCACAGGGACTCTAAAAAGCTTTTAAATTAGTTCATAAGAATGCATGATAATGACAATGGGGATGCTTGCAATTTGATTTTGTGCAAAGGTGTAAAGTCGTTCCTTAATATGATCTTGTTTTTTGTGTTTATTTTGCTTTGCTCTGTTTCCGAATGGAGGATTGCGATGTTAGAAGGGTGTATTATTGCTGTACTCTTAACTAATGTATTTTGCATCTTAGTGCTGTGAGGACACATGATTGTGTGACTGTGTTTACTACTATTATACGCAGCCTTGGGATTGTGGAAGCTTCATGATATTTTAGTCCAAGGTCAGTTCTTTGTAGCAAATATAAACCGTGTGTTTGTTCCTTTTGACTTATTACTGCATTTTTGGATCATGGTTAAGATATAAAAGGACAGTGGAGATGTGGCAATACAGTTTTATTTCTAAATACTGAGTAAAAGAAACCTTCTGATTTTAATGATTTGCTCAGCATGTGCCCTTTCATGAAGCAGGAAAGAGGGAGAGCAGCAACAGGTAAGGTTACTGATGTTTCTCGTTAAAATCCCGACACCTCAGGCCTTATAGATGTAATGTTTGTATAGGAGCGTGCGTGTGTGTGTGTGTGTGTGTGTGTGTCCCTGTTAAGGCCACGCCATCGTCTGTGTGTCACTAAATAATGACTCTGTCTGAGCTGCTGCCCTCTGGGCCTCCTGTCTGCCCACAAACACACACACACTCTCACACTGTTCTGGCTGGCCATGGCTGGCTGATTCTTAAATGTCAGATGACTTCACTCCTGGAACAATATTTATTGAGCCCAGTGTTTTTCTTTCTCTTTCTCTCTCTCTCTTTCTCCGGTAAGTTGCTAAAAGAATCCGAGTCACTCCAGTCCATTAAAATCTACTTTGAGATTCTGCGTGGATGGTTCTGTATGTGGAGTGTCGGATCCGTTAAGCAAACAGTCTGCCGTCTGGAGTTGTTTATGACACTGTCAAGCCGACTTCTTATGCAAACTTTTCCCATCTACAGCTGCAGCCCTCCTCACAGTTACGCACATTTACACCTGGGAGATGGCAGTGAACTCCTAAAGTGTTTCTCAGTAGCTCATTCGCCACACCCACAGTCTTCGCACTCCAGCTGCTGCAAGATAACATTATGTCACTAGATTGCTTTCTTTGTAGACTCTCCTGTACCTCATGCTTTACAGAGTCAGATAATAAATGTTGATAAATTGCATGTTAACGCTGCACTTGTGCATCTTGTACTCACCACTTCAGCTTGATGGCTTATACAAAATCACAGAGACAAGAAGGATCTCATACCCTCAATATGATATGTTGAAATAAAACTATATTTTGTCTTGACTAAAATGCAGGAAGCAGTCAAGAACCTCAGGGATTACACAAAAAAAATCCTACAATGAAACAAAATGCCCCAAAGATTATACTGTAATTATTCAGCATAGCTAATTTCGCAGTTTTTAAAAAAAAAAATGTTGTAAATGACCTTCCATTTCAGGAAAGTTACTTTTGTTTTAATGAACTGCTTTCTTCCACATGAGCGTTCATTTCTCCACACACACACACACACATACACACACACACACACACTCTCAGTCATTAATAATAATCATTCTTGTTCTGCTCGCAGGTAAACTTATTTCCATCTAAAACAGAATGGATGCCAGGAGGGGAGAAAAAGTTGGATAGCATGAGAGAAAGACGGATGAGAAGAAGTAGATGAAGCAGCGAGGGGGAGAGAACGAGGAAAGTTGATCTTAGTGTTTGTAGTTTTCCACCTATTTTAGGAGCAAATTAGCCTAACTGACTAAATGACACGTGGTCACAGATCCGGTGCATCCAAAGCAAAGCCCGGCTGGGTGATTTGTTGTTGCTCAAGTTTTACAGTTGATGTCAATTAAATTCAGTTGACTGGTTTACCAGTATGTCTGCATGTATTCTCAAGTTCTCACCAGCATAACTTGTGAAAGTCTGACAGACTGGCAGCTCAGGATGTCCACAAGCAAGTGTCTCCACAAAGGTTATAAAATATTAATTTGTACAGCTTATGAAAAAGTAATATGTATTTATGCGGACCTGTTTTTGCTGCAGACAAAAAGCATATGTGCAAACGTGCATGTATGCTTTCTGTCTTTATGTGATTCAAAACCATTGTTGTGAGGACATGACTATGTTGTGAGGCTATTTAAGGAGGTCCCCACAAGTTTAAAGGTCAGTTAGAGGGTTAAGACTTGCTGAGGTCTTCAAGGACAAAAATGCCCACATCAAAAACAATGCCAGAAAAACATTATATATTAGCTTGGTTGTTAGCACTGTTGCCTCACAGCTAGAAGATCCTTGGTCGGCGTCCCGATTAGGACTCCTGGGATCTTTCTTTGGGAGTTTGCATGTTCTACCTCTGCAGTGTGGGTTTTCACCGGCTTCCTCCCACAGTCCAAAAACATGCTGAAGTTAGCTGACTATTCTAAATTGTCCATAGGTGTGAATGAGAGTGTGCTTTCCCTACAATAGTCACCAGTCTATTGCAGGGTTATGTGTAGCACTGCAGTAGACTGGTGACCCGTCCAGGGTGTCCCTGCCTTCGCCCGAGTCAACTGGGATAAGCTCCAGCCCCCCATTTTAGCCTTTTAAATGCCAGTGTGTTTACATGATGTCATTGTTGTTTTTATGGGGGAAAAAAATGTAATAATGATTAATATTCCATATAGTAAGAGCTACTTGGAAAATTATTTTTTGATAATCACAGTCTGGTAAGTGTCATTGACACTGATTCTGGTGCATTATGACTTTTTGTGCAGTGTATCATTTAAAAAAGTTGCTCTAAGCAGTTTTAATGGGTTTCAATTGGGACATTTTTGTCCTTAATGTCCAGTTTTGCATGCATAGTGTATTTTTGACGTATTGTGTGGGCTAAGGTTATTTTCAAGATTTCCTTAACAATACACACCTTTACCAAATTTCATGCCAAATGCACAAACAAAGCTAAAATTATCTAAAAATCAAAGGTGAAAAGGACAAAAATGTCCTCATGGGTGCAAGAAGGTTAAGGTTCGACTGTGTCAATGAGTGTCCTCACAAAGATAGAAAGTCACAAGTGTGTGTGTGTGTGTGAGGGGTGGGGTGTGTTGTTAAATGCCATTCTTCTGTCTGTCTGGGCCACCTCGGGTCATAACAACATCACAGCGGAGGACAAGACTGGAGTAAAACTGACAAATGAACCTGTCCTGTCCATCCAAACACACACACACACACACATAAACGGACGGAGAGTCTCATACGTCAGCAGCCTGATGGAAATCTGGCCTCAGCTAACCAGCTGGAAAAGTGACCCTCTGGTTAATGGAGTGGCTGAGGAAATGAGAGCATGAGTGAGAGGTAAAAGATGAGTGAGCAAAAGTTGCAGAGGCAGAGAGAGTATGAGAGGAGGTGAGTGTGAGAGATGGGGGTCAATGAAGGAAGGAGAAAGTGAGAGCGACTGAAAAATGTAACATAACAGGTAGAATAAAGAAGCCAGAGGAGGTGAGAAACATGAACAGTCAGCTGATCAGACAAGTTGAACACAGGTCATCCTTTTAGCGAGATCGTCGTCCAGCATGGAAGTTGTTTGGTTTAACCATGAAGAAAGAAAGCAGGTTGGTGACAGTTGTGGGCAGCGGTGAGCTTAAGCCATGTGAACAGTCCCGTCTCCACAAAATTACATATCTATGCAACTAAACTGCATTCTCAATTATGTTTCAGGAAAATGTATTTTCTGCCAGATTATGTTTGTCTCTGGCGTATCCTTGCAATTTATTTAATTACTTTACTGTCTCTCCTTTTCAGCCAACCAATCATATATTAGATGGGACAGAAATTGTCATCCAGAAAATCAAGAAATAGAGGGAAAACTTTAAATATGTAGCGAAAGAGTCATATTTTAACCCAAACCACGACATCTTCCAATGCCTAAGCAGGTGATTTTGGTGCTTAAACTTAACCAAGATTCTAACGTGTACTAATCATTAGAAAAGTGTCAACCAAAGTGTGATATCTGTCATCAAACCATGCAGTTTTGGTGCATTACCGAACCACACAGTGAGTGAAAACAAGAGTTATGTCTGATAATAATGATTCCACACAGGACATAAACAATACAGTCTACTGAATCAAGGTCCTGTGCCAATTCATGTCTTACCCAGGAACACTGGGTAGGTCATGGAGGGATCGAACCACAAATCTTGCAATTAGTGGACAACCTGCTCTACCACATTAGCAGCTGCAATCAAAAATTACAATTTTTTTTGTTAAGCTAATATATATAAATACTATTTCGAAATTAGAAAAAAAGCAATCATCTCCATGTTGATCATTCGGTTGATGGCGGCCTTGCAGTCACGGTGGTAGTTCAGATGCACTTGGAACTCCATTTTGGTGGCTTTTCGTGTGCTTTTTCTTAAGAAAATAGTGCAAAAGCAGAGCTTTATGTCGACGTTATCAGTAGTGTTCAAGTAGGGAAGGTTTCTCCATATGTTGAATGTAGAACAGTGGAGAAAAAAAGCTGGACAAAGTCGCCCGCTTCAACTCATGTATGGATTCAGACAAGTTGCTGTTGTAAATGGAAGTTGACCTTTAGTTAACCTTTTAATCATTTTGTTTGACCTCTGGCTCTCCTTTCACTTAAGTTGAACACTTATTTTTTCAACCAACCAGACATAACATAACATAACATAACATAACATAACATAACATAACATAACATAACATAACATAAAAGAGAGAGACAGATGGAAAATAAGACAGAAAAGTGACTCAAAATGATGGGAATATGAAGTGAGGGAAGAAGACACTAACAGACCTAGAGACAATAGATAGGCGATCATTTAAACACATGTTGACACCTGAGCAGCAAATTATTAAAATAGCCTCTGCTGTCATTTCGTTCATATGAATGTTGACAAGAAGCTCTTTTTAACCCTTACATATACGCACTACTATTACGTCTAGTTTGATTTAATAATCTCATTTCAGCTCCCTGGTATTTGTTAAATGCTCTTGTTTCAGAAATGTCTACAGTGATAAAAAGCATATTTTTAAAAGGTTATTGTCAGTGTACAGGTGTATGCTGTTGCTCTGTGCCAGTATTCGTTTATTTCCCCGCTGATGAATAGATGAAAGTGACGGGGGCTGCTGTTGTTTTTGTCAGTTCGACCTAATGATGGCACTGTAGTCTCATTGTTACACTGAATAAGTCAGACGCAGCGTTAGCTTGTTAGTTTCTTGTCACAGTAACATGACAGCGCAGCTGGGTTACAGGTTTAATTAAGAACAGCTTTTACTTTGAAAGCCTTTGATGACAGCTGCTGAAGATGAAAAATTAGGTTCTACGACGAAGTCCTAACGGCACAGAGGTCAAAATATGTCCAATTAGCAGTTACATTAGAAGTTTAGGCAGATGAGGGAATCATTACCTCGACGGCCTCGACCCGGCTGCTATAAACACACAAGTGGATTCACTAATGAAGTTTCCAACCCGGGAAGCCAGGAGGTCTTAAAAAGGCAGAGAGGCTGTCCAGGAAATCATCGGCATTCAGCTGCTGAGGTCTCAGATGGTGAAAGGAAAGAGGAGCACTGACTTCCATGAGGCGATGGATGCTCTATAAGTATGTAGTTTGTCCAGAATCTGAACTGCTTTGGCTGTTAAACTTCCACAGAAATGCTGGAAATATACATCCAAAGTGCACAGAACATGACAACATGTGAGGTAACAATGGAAGGGTAAGAAGTCATGCTGGGTGAAAAAAAAACATCAGTGTATAATGACAACTATTCAATTATTTTCTAAAAATTATGCAACATATTTTTGTGCTTGTTATAGTTAATACTAATTTGTTAGATTGTGGCCATACCGCCTTGTGGATGCTTGATCCCATCAGATCTCTAAAGCTAAACGAGGTTGGGCCTGGTCAGTACCTGGATGGGAGACCATGAGGGAACAGCAGGAAGCCTGGGTGGATGCAGTGTGAGAGTGAGTGGTTGGTGGGGGTCGGAGGGACTGATGGTGCAACCTGGCAGCCTGGCCTCCGTCAGTCTACCCCAAGGGCAGCTGTGGTTACACACGTAGCTTACCACCGTGGAGTATGGAGTGAATGAATAATGCAATGTGAAGCGTCTTTGAGTGCCTAGAAAAACGTTATATAAAACCAATGCATTATTATTCTTGCTACTACACTCTGATGAGGTTACAAGCAATTTAACTTTAATATACAGACTAATCTGCCTCATTTAAGTGTTAAACTTCCACTAAAATGCTGTAATTCAACATGCATCCATCCAGTGTACACATAATGTGACAACATGTGCAATAACAATAAAGCTGTAAGAAGTCATGCTGTGTGCAAAATAACATCAGTGTAAGATGAGAACTATTATTTGAGTAAGAACATCTTTATGATTTTTTTTATGCTAAATATTTTGCAAATGAGAAAAACATCATTTGTGCTTGTCATAGTTGATAGTAAACTCAGACGAGGTTACAAGCTATTTGATATTAATATACAGACTAATCTGCCTTTTTGAAGTGTTAAACTTCCACAAACATGCTGTAATTCAACATGCATCCATCCAGTGTGCACATAATGTGACAGCTCATGCAATAGCAATGACACTGTAAGAAGTCATGCTGTTTGCAAAAGAAGTTCAGTCTACAATGAGAACTATTAAATGATTAAAAAACATCTTTATGACGTCTTGAAATGATGCTAAATATTTCACAAATGAGAAAAAAATGATTTTTTGTGCTTGTTATAGTTAATACTGCACTCTGATGAGGTTACAAGCAGTTTGATTGTAATACACAGAGTAATCTTCTTTATGTAACAGTTAAACTTCCTCAAAAATGCTATAATTCAACATATCTCCACCCAATGTGCCTGCAAAGTGCAATAACAATGAAACTGTAGGAAGTCATGCTGTGTGCAAAATAACGTCAGAGTACAATGACAACTATTACATGATTAAAACACATCTTTATGACATCTATAAATGATGCTAAATACTTCACCAGTGAGAAATTTAGGATTTTTTGTGCTTGTTATTGTTAATGATACACTCTGATGAGGTTACAAGCAGTCTGATTTTAATATACAGACTAATCTGCCTTATGTAAGTGCTGGTATGTAATAATGGTGGGAAAATGAGCCGTGCATTTAAGGGTTGACGTGGTTTAATGCACTGCATCAACCCATTTTTCTGTGTTTATCATTTCAGCCTCAATGTGTGTACATCTGATGATATTTTAGCCAGCTGTCTACGAGCCACTGTTACAGTTAATTAGCACAAAATCAAAGTGTCTCCAGGGTTACACAGCGCGCGCACAAAACGTGTTTCTGAACTTCTATGTTGGGGATAGGAGAAGGGCGGTGATGCAACGGCAGTGAGAGAAACAGTGGGCAAAGTAAAGAAGGGAAAGGTGAACCATTTGTCTGGTCAGCACTCCGCCTGCCATCAGACATCAGCTCATTTCACCTTGGAATGCCGGACACACACACACACACACACACACACACACAGACATTTAAACAGATCGGGTAGAGCAACAGCCACTGACTTACTTCGCATAGTGAATCTGTCACTTCAGCTGCAAACCCATGAGAAAATATGAGATTTGAGCAGAGAAGGTGAACTGGTGTGTAATTCTTCCAAAAATCGGTCGTACAACTCGCACACATCCCCTTCCTGCAAAGCGGTCCCAGGTATTTACCTCTACGGCCAAGGTCAGACTTTTTCGAAGAGTTATTCCGCCATGTGGTAGATGGTATTGACAGCAGAGGGAGAAAAATAGGCTGAGTATGGGCAGTGACAGTGTATCCCCAGGGCAGCTGAAGCTGGACGTAAAGTGCACTTCACCTCTGTGGAGCTCTGTGGGAAAAAAAAGTTCTGTCAAAGTCGCTTTCAGACAAACGGGAATTTACATCAGAATCAACTATTTCATTCTCATTAAATCCGAATCTAAATCACAGTAAATCTTAACCAGTGATCCAAACATTCTTACCTTTGTTCTGCTGAAGCCTTCCAATGCCCAGTTAATTCATCATTCATGTTCTCTATGTCTGTGTGTCAAATGATGCGTAAAACAAATGCTTGTTATGAGGAGACTCTGCGACCATCATCCACACCTTTAAAATTCCCCATTGAGAAAATTGTAACTGAAGTAGTCACTGCCAGACTTTCTGAGGCGCTTTGATTTGTACATGTTTTCCATCGACGATGCCCAAACACAGCCTTAATTTCTCCAAGAATCCTGAGCCTCAGTATGTCCGCCCACTGTGCTTGGCACTCTACAGGACTAATCACATTGACACGGTGCTACAGTCCAATCTGCAACTGAATGTTACATCTTGTAAATGTGCAGACAGCTTTTCAGAAACATCCCCTGTGTGTTTTACTGTGTCACATATAAGGAACAGTGTGACTACTTCAGTATTTCAGACGGACACATGTCTATTGAGGAATAGAACCGTGTGTGTCCACTTTTACAATCTGGATTGGTGATGCAGGAACCATGACTTGACCTTTGACCTGAATTACCATGCAATATAAACTGACAATTTCTCCTGTTAGCAATAGTCCAGCATTTTGGAAGGTAAACTTATGAGCTCTCTATAGGAGAACTAAAGTGTTGCCATTGTCACATCTCTGTATTAAATGCAGTAAAAGGCTAAAGTTATTATGTGGCTCTGTCAAGAGTGGCTGTTACCTATAGAGCTCACTAATTAATACATTATATTGTATCTGTTTAACTTCAAAGAGTTGCCAGGAGAGCTTATAGCCAAGAAATATTCCAGCACCCAACTGTCATAAAATGAGAAATTGTCCTTTTCATACGTGCAGGTAAATAAACCACGTATCATGTGTTCATTAGTGAGTACTTTGCTTTCTTTGGACAGACCCTGGCTTGTTTTTTTCCCCTGTCTCCAATCTTTCATCAGTCTTCACATAAAACCTTTGACAGGAAATGCAAACTCTCCCTTCTCAAGATATCTCTATGAACATTTTTATATGTTCTGGAACACTTCTCCACAATCATTGGTCACTTTAACTCAGTCAGTAGTTGATCTACCAGGAGGCGGAGGGGATAAAACTTTGCAACAGACAGGAGCGATTCAGGCATTGCTGCTCTATTTAATATGGAATTTGTCTGTGTGTCATTACACTCTCCCTCCTAGAAAACTAATATTTCCTAACAGGTGGAACTATTCTTTGAAGGGCCAACAAGGTTAGAGCTTGTAAGTGCGAGTTTTGGAACTACAGATATGTTGCTTAAATGATGACCTTCACCATCTGAGAACAGTTTATCAAACACAGTTAAACACAAATGACAATAAAGATGCAGTCCATCATGTTGCTGACATTCAGAAGCATATTGACATGTGCTCAGTAGCAAGACATTACATGAACTGCAGACTATGAAGGTACTCTTGGTTTAATTTGAATAATCCACAAGTTAAATGTATTTTTGTGGGCCTTATTTAGAAGAAAAATATTCCATTTTCTCTATTTCAAATTCAGAGAAAATGCCCCCATAAGAGTGGTCTGCTGCCACAGAAATAACAATGCACAGTGATCCACAGGGAGCCTTTTTAGGATCGTCCCAGGAGATACATTTTATGCAGTTTCTCTTCAGAAATGCAGCCACCTGGGCGTTGTGTGCCGCTATTCTGGGATAAACATCCATTTGTCTAAATTCTGTTGTGTTCTATTAGGCCCTATTTTGCTGCAGTCCATATCCCTAAACAAAAGAGTTTATTGTTTCAGTTACTGCCTTAAACTAGGAGTTAGAAAGTCTGCAAACACACAGTTTTGTCATCTATTTGCCAGGTTTGCTCCAAACCCTGGCCCCCCACACACACACAAGCTATTTGCTTTGGTACATTCCTTCACATGACAGTCACTAGCTAATGTTTAAACATTATTTTTCCTCCATGGCCCCATAGCAGATGATCTCCAAGCCCTGCAGGAGCACTGATTGGTACATTTGGTGCATGAAATATCAGGCCTCAGCCTGCCTCATCACGTCTGAAAATCGAAGAGGAGCTGGAGATTTATGATAAAGAGCGGAGAATCGAGATGGTGATACAGAGATAATGTGAGAAGATAGAGAGATGGATTGACAGTCCGGGGAGTAGTCACGGCTGAAAAAATGGAAGGAGAAAGGAAAGAGACAGGGAGAAGGTTGATACAGAGAGAAGAACAGACAGATAAATGGATACCAAAGCTAACAAACAGACAAAGGGATATTCCTCTGCAGCATACTGGGTGGGTTAAGTTTAATTTCATGTGCAGTGCATTACAAACTCTTTCTCCATTGTTTCAAATGTTCTTTTACTTTCAATACATCTTTCTTTGTCTGCATGCTTTTCTCACACTCCGTCAAACACACAGCTACTCAAAAAAGAAGTGATGGAATAAAGGAGAGGAAGGCGAGCAGCTGAGGAAAGAGAACTCAGGGCAGATGGGAAGGAGGGAACAAGGAAAAAGAGGAGGATGTAGAGCCAGAATGGTGTCTTTTTTTGGGGACAGGGCAGTGAGTATAAATAGGTGGTCACTGTGAATGCAGGTTGTGCCACGCATACACCTCAGTACTATTCTTACATACATCTACTGCAGCAGACGGAGGTTACGGGTGAGGCACTGTACGTGATGTGACCTAGTTGGTGGAAAGTAGGCTATAAAGAGCGAAGAGAGAACACACACACACACACACGCCCGCTAACTCAGATGGTCCAAGGCCTGACGTAGGCACTTTGGGTGTTTGTGTGCAAAATGAGCATCATGCGAGCCGATCTCCGAGGGAAAAATTCAGTTTACATTCTAGGACATTGTTATTTGTAACGTGTTTTCCCCAGGAGATTGGATCTGTTTTAATTGTTGACAAGTTACAGAACTCTCAGATTGCTTCTGCCTGTGCAAACAAATGTAATGTCTTGTGTGGAGGAGCTGTCTGACAAAATAATTCTGCAACTTCATGGTTAAAAATTAAAAACCAGGCTGCAGGATTTCGGAGGCAGAGGATGGCATGAAGAATGAAATATATCTGTAGGATCCAGAGCTTTGCGAGACTAGTCCATCTACTGCTTCAGTTTATTAGAATCTGTCCTTAAAGGTGCCACTTATTTGTTATGTTGGTGTAGTTTTGTAACCTTCTGCATTATTTGGAATCATATTTCAGGCTACCTGACAAATAAAGTCCAATATTCCGTCTCTGTTTTGCCCTCTGGTAGTTTAGCTGCTCGATACTTCACAATATGCAGCAGCTGAAATAATGAACCAAAGAGGCTGAAAAGCTTCACCTCTTAATAATCACCTTGTTCATTACTACTAGCAACACCTTCCACCTTCCACATCTGACCACTGGTGATATAAAAACATTGATGTGCAGCTTTAACATATGAACATTTGTTGTGGGACAGCAGAGCAGCCCCAGAGTGCACTGAGTGCCTGAAACACTTGAGAAAACAAAAAATGTAGTTGACAGGATATTCTCCAGCAACCCTGAAGATTTGGAGAAGCTAAACGCATGCCTGTGTCCTGCAGTCTTTATCTCCCTCTGCTCCTTGTCTGTGTCTACCTGGCTGCTGTCAGGTCGACTCGGCCTCCTGTCCCACTGGATGGCCTGCTGTTGATTTGTCAGTCGAGCTGTGCATTTGGCTGCCGAGCCTGTTGGCCTTTCAGGCTGCCAGTTTGTCTGTCTAGATTGCTATCTTTGTCTTTCACTGTTTCACTCTTCCAGAAAAACTCACTCACTCTCTCACTGTACAGTCATACTTTGTTTTTTATTTAGTCTCACTCAGTCTGGTCGGCCAGTCGACCTTGAGGAAGCCCTTTGAGTTTGACCAAACCAGTATTTCTGCTCCACTGGGGACTCAGAGGGCTTTTTTGTCCCCCCGCTGATGCACTGTAGTCACTCTTTCCTCCCTTACTGCAGTGCTTCCCTCCTGCTCTTCAAAGAAACGGTGACGCCAGCTACCATCTACTGCTCAAAGCGTAGTACTGCACCCCAGCTATTACTACCCACCCTCAAACCTGACCAGTATACCCAGCTACCATGCGTTTCAAGCAGCCGTATTGTCATTCTTCACTTCTTTTTAGTGTGCCATAACTACTGAGCACATCAAAATCAAACACCCATTGTTATCTATGTGCACTTGTATGTAAAAAATGTGGTTATTTTAAGTGTTTTTCTTCAGAAAAACTGATTTTATTCATTTTGGCAGCATAAAGTCGCCACCAATCCAGCCACATGTTGTGCAGTCATTTGTGTTATCACGTCTAACCCCAAAATGTTTGCAAATGACGTGAACACACTGCAGGCAACTGGTCGGAAAAGGACATTAGAATCATCGTTGAAACACACCCAGTGGGTCAGATCATTTGCGTAATCGCAGACTCATGTGCAGAGAGCCGATGTAGTCAATGTCTAAAACAGCTGTAGTTGAAGGGAGCTAAAGACTTGAAAAACCTCTGGAGACAAAAGGCCACCACAGGGCTATGAACCTTGATGAACCCTCTTGAATAGTAATGAATATTGATCTGTTTGCACAGATAGGTGCCGCAGCTGCTCAACAGCATCCATTCATGAGGGGCGCAGTGACTTGCTCAAGGACACTCCAGCAGAGCAGATGTTCGCTCTCATGGGACTAACTTGAACCAAAAAGCCCATCGGGTGAAAACATTCCACCCTGCTGCCTGATGAAGAGGAGTGGATTGCTGCCTCCAGCAAAAAGAGGAAAGATACAGCTGTTCAGTTTCGGGATTCAGTTTGCTTCAAAGGTTCAAGAAGGCAGGGTTCTGCCAAATTTAGTCTTCTTTCAGACATGTCTGTCCTTTTCCTAATTCATGAGCCCACTGGTGAATTAGAGCAATTGAAGATGTAGTCATTAGCCCTGGAGGAAAAGGGTAACTTTAACTGGAGTCGGGATGTCGGTAATGTCATTTTCATGGACTTTTTCTTTTTTGGTCTTATGTGAACAGAACAATGCAGGATCATTACAGTTTGAGCATCTCTGGAGCAATAATTTTAGCACAAATAATCAGTCATTTTCATTTTACTCTTACAGCTAATGTCACCTAGAACAATGAAAAGAGATTTGTGTTGGTCATTTCCAGCAACAGCCCCATTAGTCTTTGCAGCGTGTAAACTTATATTTAAATCCTGAATTAACAAACGGTAAGTATGAGGAAAATCCTAGAAGCACAGAGCAGTTAAAGGTGTGTTTTCATTAAGAGGTGGTGTGCAGAGGGCTGAGTGGGATCGGGGAAAGCTGAGGGAGACCTCCAGAGAGCTGTTTAGCTCTCTGGAGGTGCTGTGAGTCTAATTAAATGAAACGTCTGTGATGGAAGGATAACCCCTGTGTCATACAACAACACGCACAAATTCAACCATGCAACACAGAGATTAGGCGGGGAATAAATATGGCTCTGCCTGTCAGGTAGATTTGATCTGCTCCACAGTGATAACATGACGATTTGAACTTCACTCTTTCAACCTGTGAATGCTTACCTAGGATTTCTGCACAAAAAGCTGCAACATCAATGTGGTAAAAAGACTCCTGCACTTCATTTACTGTGTCTAAATAGTTTACAGAAAGGTAAAGATTAAAAATATTATCCTAAATACTTGGATTACCTGAGCTGATTGGAGAGGGCTTTATTCCTGTTCCATCAGACTTGTTGGGTTTTTATTGCTTCTGTCTGTCAAAAGACGTTGTATTGTACAAACTACACCTGCTTCCAAACATGCATGTTCGCAATCTCACATCTATTTTTCTCTTCCGAGCCTGTGAAACCAGAAAGAGGTCTCTGATAAAACACTGTCCTCCACTTAGTGATGTAATAGTACACTTGAGCAGCAGGGGAAAATATCCCAAAGTGTCAAATTTGGGCAGTGAAATGGAAGAGTCCTACAGTTCCCGTTGTTTGGCTGCTTCACATCCTCATTTATTTTGCATTTTACCCAACATTTATATTTCAGGTGTTTTGCAGAGGCTCTTATCCGGGCAGGGTTACACGTGCAAGCGAAGAGAAAGCTTAAATTTGCACATTACTGACACTGCAAGAAGGGGCATAAAACCGCAAAGTAAAACCTTTTTTATAATGTGTTTGTGTGGCCCGTGTCTTTGCGATGCTGAGGTGTGACAGAGAGAATAAAATGATACATTTTAAGAGAGAGAATTTAGATTCAGGGAAGGTGGTTTAATAGACTGAATGGTTGCTATACTGTAGCTTGGAGGGGTGCAAAAAGATGACAGCAGATGTGTTTTACAGACAATGAAAGACTAAAAATGTTCAGTCTAATGATGAAAATTAAGAACTGAATAAAATAAAACAAAGTCAATTACAGCAGGGATGAAAGAAGTGCAGTTTAATGAACTGAGCCTGTCTGTTACACTTTGAAGGAATGACTTAGCACATAATGTTTCCCTTCTTCAGAAAGGGCACCGAAAGGCCTTTAGGCACAGACAGCCAAGACCCAATCACCTCCGGACATCCGGCTGGACTTCAGTGAGGTTGGAAGGGATGAGCAAGACTGACCAGGAGGGCTCTGCCTGAGGATTTGCCTGAGCCGCGACGTGACATATAAAGGCAAAGAGCACAGCAGACAGACAAACGGGGGAGGCTATATAAAGGCCTGGACACCAGAGGACAGAAAAAGAAACAGGTGTTAAATTTTCAGCATGATGTGAGAAAGAACTCGCGCTATCTCCGTTGTCAATCCCCGACTCCTCTCTCGCTTTTTTGGAGATAAACACACACGCAACACACATCCACACAAATTTACTTCCGCTTTAGAGAACAAACACGTTACACACACATCATGTCTCTGCTCATTGAAACCACTCACTGGTGCAGAAACCGCCACTCTGACTAGTGTGTGAATGCGAGTCTAAATGTGAGTGTGTGTTTGTGTCTTTCCATCTGGCAGAACTAGACAACAAGCCTGTTTTTTCCCCCCCTCTCTTCCTCACTGCAGTGAAACACTCCACTTAAAAGGCTGAGGAAGCACATAAGAAAATAGGGAGCTATAATGGCCTCATGGAAGAGGATGTGAAACACTTGATCAACTTTGCTGCAAGGTGGTGCTGCAGTTTCTATTTATTTCTCGGATTGATTTTTGTGCCAGGCATTTCTGTTTGTTGGGTAAACTTTAGTTCCCATGCACAGTGTACAGATCAGTGCTGAGGTATATATATATATATATATATATATGCAGTGTTATCATGTATGGAGCCAACTGTAACATTTTACGATTGGGAATGTCAGTTAAGCAATGAGAAAACTGGTTGTATGGATATATATTGTGTATTGTGTATTTCTTTCTGTGTGCATGGCAGTGTGTCATCAGGTGACTGACTGTCGTTTAGGGATGCGCCATATGCCATATATCTCTTACGGGATTGGCTGCCGGGGGTGACAGGTCAGAGTGTGATTGGACGCTCACCCGCTAAAACCGGTGTTTTAGGTGGAAGGAAGACGTCTCCAAGTGGAACAGAGGGCCAGGGGGCGTTCCATCCTCCATCTGGCACTTTGAGCACAGCGTGTACACTGTGTAAATCAGGAGTTGTGGTAAAGTTTGGGTAGGAACTGAGCTGCCACTTTTTGTTAAGCATGTTTTCTCTTATTTAAATTAGTTAGGGAGGAGAGAACCTGTTTTTGTGTTGTCCGAGTTTGTTTTGTTAGGCAAGTTTAACCGGGAGTATAGTTTGGGTTTTTGTTATTTTGGCCTTGGCTCTCTCCGAAGTTATTTAAACACCTTACCAGTGATTTGCTTTCAGTCATCTTTTGTTTCTCACATTTATATTACTGTAAATAAATCAATTACTTCTTGTTCAAACATTCGTTGTGTGCCTACTTGGAGCAGGTGAAGGATGGTTTTTCATGTTACGTTTAAGCGACCCTGAGGCTGGGCGTAACAACTGTTAACTAAAGTTAGCTAAACTAGCTAAAAGTCATGAATGCAAACTAGAACAAACCTATCATTGTATTGAAAATGGTTGCAACAATTACCATTTTTTGCATATCTGATGAAGTTTAGTGACATCTAGTTTAAACTTATCTGTAATAAACTAAAAATGGTATTGTTGGTTTGGAGGTCATGAGTGATTACATGTGAAAGCCTGCTGAACTTGGTGCCCCATCAATCTCAATCAATGCTACTCCTATACAAGCAGGATCTGATGCCTTAGAAACCTTTTGTTGATGGAAACCACCAAAATTGCATCTATTTTTACCTGTTCAGTAAACTAAAAATCGTCAAACCGAGCAGAAAACCAGCCAGTGCAGTGGGGGATCTCACTACTGCCGCGTGTCCGTTGGTGTATTTGGCTTGCGGTTCAAATTAGTGCTCAGTGATGAATCAGTGCATCTTTATAATTCACGGATCAGTTCAGTCACTTCAGGACTCCGCTGAGGTATGTGGATCCCATTTAAAGTGACAGTAGCCTGTCAGATCTGTGGCAACAAGGTGATGATGGACAGCTGACTGAAATATCATCCCTTCACTTTTCACCTAAAAGCCTCCGGTCATCAAGCAAAATAGAAACAAAGCATCAAAGAGCATCACCTCACCCAGCAGTGACACCTCAGATATATTAAATATTCTCTGTCAGTGACGTTTGACAGAGCATAGTTGATTAATCAGTAATTTACTAACTGATAGATTGGGCCTTGTTATGATAAAAAATGTTCTTTTAGCAGTAATTATTCCTGAACTCTCAATTTCCAAATCAATATGTCTGTCCAAACGTTGTGTAACATGTCATACTCCAGGAAATATCGACTAAAGAAGGGTTTTTTTTCCCCCTGAAGTCCAGGAACTGGTCTGTAAATGAGTTTGCTGTTGGCTCGATCAGCTTTCATCACGTCTGACTTTCATTTCATCTCTGCTCTGTCTGTCTCAACCCATCCGGTGTCAGCAGCGTGTCACACTCTGAGGCTGAGAGGAGGAGACGAGGGAGCCCAAGACTGAGGCAAATAGGGAGCGACAAGTAGGCCAATTGGTGGGGAGGAGGAGGAGATTCGAATGATGACAAGGTAACAGGATTAATCAGGATTTTTTGCTTGCGTAAACGTAAGTGCATAGATCGAATCAGGAGGAGGAGCTTGGAACAAGTTCAGCCTGTTGTTTTGACGTTAAATACTGAGTTTCAGCGAAGATAGATCTACTGCTAAAGTGGACCCACATTTCACCCAGAAAGTAATTTTCTGTCCAAATACTGATAGTTTTAATGGTTTATTCCACCCAAATAGAACTGTCCAACTAATAAGTTATGGTTTCAAAGATTAATTCAACCCAAAATTTCTGTCCTGCAATTGAATTTAGTTGCTAAGAGTTGCATGTTAAGCAAATTGTATAATTAGCATAATTATATTATTACTAGGTAAAATCAAAATGCAGTCATATACCATGATCTTTCTAATCACGAGATCTTAAATAGGTATTTGAAAAGTTGAAACGAGGCAGGACAGGATGCCTCTTTGACAAGCTATCCATAACTCTATTGTCCAGATGAAGACATCAGAATTGTTTTTACATAATTTAAGGCAGCTGTGGCTCAGGTGGTAGAGTGGGTTGTCCACTGATCACAAGGTTGGCGGTTCGATCCCCAGCCTCTCCACATGCCAAAGTGTCCTTGGTTAAGACACTGAACCCGAAGTTGCTCCCAATGGCAGGTAAGTGCCTTGCACGGCAGCTCAGTCCCCACTGGTGTGTGAATGGGTGAATGCGAAACACATTGTAAAGCGCCTTGAGTGCCCCTAAGCTAGAAAAAGGCATTATATAAGTGTAGACCATTTACCATTTACATTCAGTATTTGTCCATCTTAACCAGAAATGTGGTCCTTTCTTCAATATGCTACCTGTTTGTTTACTACCTATTTGCCAAAGGGTTAATTATCCAATTCAGTAGGTAGTGCTGTCATGAAACACAAAGGTTCTCAAAAGTTTTATAGATAGATAGATAGATAGATAGACAGACAGACAGACAGACAGACAGACAGACAGACAGACAGACAGACAGACAGACAGACAGACAGATAGATAGATAGATAGATAGATAGATAGATAGATAGATAGATAGATAGATAGATAGATAGATAGATAGAGGATCTCTTTTAATCGCTAAATGCAGCTCAGCAAAGTAAACTTTTGCTTTAGAGGATGAAGTCCAAAAAAAGACTTCCACACCCCCACCACTCTTCTCAGTCTGTCAATTTCTATCTCTTTGCATCTTTGTTTGGGCATTTAGAGAATTGTGCAGAAGTGCACTTTCCTCTAAGTAAGAACTTGACTCAAGTCTTGCTCCGCTTGTTCCCAGAGGTCAAACTTAGCGGGGGAAAGAGGGAGATAGATACGGAGAGAGCAAGAGCTTGTTTGTGAGGTACACTTGTGCCCTCCTTTTTGGAGTCACAAGTCTTAAAGTGCTGGCTTGGCTGTTCTGGAGGAGGGGAGAGAGTGAGGAGGCGCAGAAGGAGCAAGAGGACAGAGAACAACTTCGCCCAATGCTCATAGAAGCAGGGGTCGGTCAATTATGACTGCCTCCCCCGCCCTGCCCCTGTTATTACTTCCTCCGTCTCTGTCTGGCTCTTGGTCTGCATTTGTCAGACACTTTTAACCCTGCTGGACTCATAAGGAAGAGTGGGAGTTGATGACAGTCCGACATTTAAGTGCAGCTGGCAACGTTGAAGTTAATCAGGTCAGAAACTATCACCAACAAGGCCACCACTACAGCAAAAATATGTAATTAGAGATGGGAGTAATAAAAGTTCACATGTAATAATACATACAATGAAACGAAACACACACACACACACCTCAGCACAACTGATTACTCTCTGAGGACGAAAAGAGCTAGTGTGAGCAGAACCCAGAGTTATTACCAGAAACACTTATTTAAACAAGGAGGAGGGGGGATAGTGGGATAAAGAGAGGGACCTGAGGAGAGAAAGAATTTTTGCATGCAATAACACTGTTAATGGTGAGGAGAATATTAACAGGGTGTGGAGGCAGTCTCAAGGGCATATGCAAATTCAATTAAAAATGCATCTGTAGGTGGCGAGATGTGTGCTGGTGTTTATGTGGTAACGCTGTACTGCTGTGTACAGAGTGGAGCTCCCCCAGAGACCGAGTTAAGCATGATGCGTGTTAGTGTGCATGCTGGGTCAGTGGCTAATGAATCACCTTTAAGAACACTTTGTAGGCTAGTTTACTTTACAGTCTCTTAGCAAGTGAATTCAAACACATAACACACTAAAGCATGAAGTGCATTTTTATGTCACACTGAAAAAAATGTGGGGAAAAAAGGTACAGATGGGAGGAAATTGAAGGCAGAACCTAAACCCCTATAATAAGGGGATCAGGTGGCTCTGATATACACCGATCAGGCATAGCATTATGACCACCTGCCTAATATTGTCTTGGTTCCCCTTATGTGATCAAACATGCTCTGAACCACTGGGCATGGACTAGAGGACCTCTTAGGGTGTCTTATGGGGTCTGGAACCAGGACGATGGCAGTGGATCCTTTGGGTACTCTGACTTGTGCAGTGGGGCCTCTGTCAATCCAACTTGTTCCACTGCATCCTGTTGATGCTCGATCAGAATGGGCTGTAGGAAGTTTGGAGATCAAATCAACATGTTGGGCCATTGTCATGTTCCTCTACATGTTCCTGATTGTTTGATGTTTTTTCCATGTGGTGGGGTGCATTTTCCTGCAGGGTTAGGCCAGTGACATTTGGGATTGCCATTTACATGAGGGAGTGTGTTTGTTCTGGCACAATGTTTATTTGGGTGTCTAAGTCTCATCAACATGGGTGCCAGAATCCAAGGTTTCCCAACAGAACAGCACATAGTACCAATATGATCAATGTTATTCACTCCACCTGTCAGTGGTCGTAATGTTGTGGCTGATCAGTTCATGATGGGTTGCGTTTAGCTGGCATGATTTAAGGGGAAGGGTCACTGCAAATCAGTACAAAGCTGCTGTGAATGACCACATTTAGTCATTTAGTCGCTTTACAGATATAATTTCCTCAAACTAACATTGAAGCTTTCTCTATACACAGTTTAAGCATTTACATGGTTCTGCTCTTTTTATAGTAAGATTTTTAAGGTGATTAACCTTTAAGAACATGATTTTTACAGATTTTTATCTGATATTTTAATGCTTTGTGTAGTAAGAGTGTAACAGTGAGAATGGTAAGAAGGCATACATGGCACTGCACTTAGCAAAATAAAAGGATATTAGATGGAAAAAACAGCCTAAGTTACTGCTCCCTGCATAAAAATGGACAATTTTTTCCCTGGCTAAATATAAGAGTCGAGGAGTTTAAGAGTCTAGTTTGCACATTTAGAGAAACATTTCTACCCCAATGCGAGTGGTCTCCTCCATTATAAGAATGTCTCCATTCACTGACCATTTGGGGTCACTAAATGGTTTTCATAAGTACGAAAGTGATGTGAATCGCATCCGATGAGTCACCAAATCTCAACACCTGTGGGATTTTTTTTGACGTGTTAAACAGCGCTCTCCACTACCATCATCAGAACACAAAATGAGGTAACATCTTTTGGTAGAATGGTATTTATCTTTCCATTACCTTAGTAAGACACTTCACGTGTAGTTTTTCTTTTACCTAGCTAAGATTTGGGATACACAATACAGTAATTTATTTAGCTGTAACTTAGTCTGAAGTGAATATATGTATACGGACTTTCAGTTTCTTTTTCTTGATATTCGAAGCTGATCTCTTATCCACAGTCAAACAGGAACCTCAGCACAAACTTCCCCTCCTAATTTTCTAATTTGCAGAATGCTCTCATGGCTTGGTTCCCAGAACAAGAGGCTGATTTTCTCATTTAGATCCTTGCCTGGAAAATGATTAAGACCCCCGGTGTTCATCATGGAACACATCTGAGCGGTAATTTGGATAATACATTTACCTTCAGATTACATAACACATCTTAACTCCGACACATCTCTCTATGAAAAACAGCAAACTCCAGGCGAGCAGCCTACCACAATGAATAGTTTAAAGTGTTGCAAACGATTCAGATCATGCAGTAATTTGAATTACCCCATTATACTGACATTGCTTTCCTTTCTACATGCAAATATTCCAGCAAAACAAGCTCACATGTTACAGTTTTGAGAGGACGCCATTGCTGCATCCTGGGCTTTTCACCGACCAATGGGATTGATGGGTTTAAAGAAATAAAAACATGGCAGAATGTTTTTTTCTCCTGATAGCAGAATGATAATCAGGTTCAGCTAGACCATTCTGCACAAAAAGATGATCTAGTTACCAGATCTTTACCCAAATACCGATTCAGTTGGACAAACTAAAACACTGCAATGTGCAGGTTAGGACTTAATGTAGTTTGCTGCTAAGAGAAATGAACTATTTTGGGGGCAAATTGATGTTTTATAAATCCACACTGGAGGTTTTCTGTGTGCGCATTGCTGGAAGGTTGTGCATACTTCAATAAAAGATAATGGGGCACCTCGTTCCTTTTTTCTATCAAAGTGGGGATAAGACTCAGTGCCGTTTTTGATTGGAGGATTAAACTTTTATCAGCCTTCGCACGGGAGCCTCATCGCAGCCTCTTGATGATCAATAAATATTGATGGAGGAATCATCAATCATTTATTAAATCCTTGAGAAGTGACAGACAACACAAGATCCCTCAGAGAATAAAAAAGAAACGCCATCATCTGCCGTTCCCTTTCTCCCAATGAATGAAACGTATCAAGGCTACTGTTTAGGATGTTTTGGTTTTGATGTAGATATTTAGAGGTTCCAGTTATATCAGCATTTACTGTCCATCCTTGTTGTGCTATAACATAACTCACCTCTCTGCAAATTAAATATTTTATAAAATGTGCCTTCTTTGATTTTTTGCTTTGAATTTATATATGTGTTTTTCTATTAATAATTCTATTACACATGATGATTACATCAGATTAAATGAAGTCATTAACTGTGCTTTCTTTGAACACCAATTGTAATTATAAGGAGGACTTTGTTTTCTGTTTTTGGAGATAAGAAGTTCCTTTAATCACAGAATTAGGAAAAAAGGCCTCTCTATGTGAGGCTGCAGCTAAACATAAGAAGCTCTGGGGTTCAAAGAAAAGCAGCAGTTTTAAAAAGCCAGGAGGTTTAAAGTAATCTATATTTGACTGGTGATATAAGACAACTAAAATCAGATTTTAGATTTTTATGCTCGCTCTCTCTCTCTCTTGTGACTTTCTCTGTGTGGTTTGTATACATAATAAATCCTAGAAGGTATTAAAGGATATTCACAGATCAGATATTAAAACATTAGAAGCAGCTGTCTAATAGGTCCCCCATCATGCCTCCAAAACAGCTCTTACTCTTTGGAGCATGGGCACAGGACCTCTGGGGGTTTCCTGTGGTGTTTGGCACCAGACCATTGGCAGAAGATCCTTTGGGTGCTGTGGGTTATGGGGTGGGATGGTCCATCGGATTGGGATCTGGGGAGTTTGGAGGGTAGGTCTGTGCTTTGGGGTGTTTTTTCGTGTTTCTTGAGCTGTTCCTGAGCAGCTTTTGAGATGTGGCTTGATCAACAACAGCTAGGTGCCTGGTATCTGTCATAGTAACATCGACATGGATGCCAGAACGCCAAGACTTCCCAGCAGAACATTGCACTGTAACGAGATGATCAAGTAAATCACCTCTCCTATCAGTGTTTTTATGATCTGGCTGATTGATGTACTGACACTAAATGTGAAACTTTGGCAAAGCTACCTTCCAAAGATGTCACCTTTTTGTCTTGTATATTATGAGCTTTTCTTTAATCATAAATAATAAATGAGTGATTGTAACAGCTATTCACACTATATCAGATACTGAATATACAACTTTGAAAGCTGTTTTCAGTTTGTTTTTTGGGAAGGTGAACAGTTGCTCAACTGTGTATTTTTAACTGGTTTTTACAAGACATGCCAGTGTTCAAAAAGGACAGCAAAAATTAACCTGGATTTAAAAAGTAGTGACCCTGAAATTGGTCCTTGATGAACTCCAGAAGTTTAAACTTGCATACAGATTTATCCTCATTATCATGTCTCTTTATATGCACTGCAATAGCCTCCCTAAAACAATTAAACATTTCTAATTTATTGTTTGAGTTGAGAAAACTAAAAATAAAGAGCTGTTAACATGAAAGACTTTACATTGTTTTAGTGTTGATGGACCCCACATTTTTCTCTTTTTAAAATATTTTTGGGGGAGTTTTTTTTTTTTTTTCCATTTTATTGATAATGGGAGATACACAGGATGAAAAGTGGTATCGAGGAGAGAGACACATGCAGCAAAGGGTCGTGAGCCGGACTCAAGCTCACGACCACTGCTGGCAACCTGTGCCCACATGGTCACGCCTTAAATCAGCAAGCTATACGGCAGCCCTTCATATTCCTCTTTAAAGGACTGAGAGAGACTGATAAAGGGAATGGTATGCTTCCATTAAAACTGAATCATCTGTGTGTTCAGGGAATCAAACTGGTAATCACACAAAACCTGACAGACAAGGCTGAGTAAAATACAGAGGTTACCTGGTGATAAATGAGGCAACATGTGACTCTCAAGATTCTTTGTCATCTCTGTTGTAGCATAAGAGCGACAATGTGGGTAAAGTTAAAGGACAGTCCATGTATTTAGATCGTCAGTTTTGTCACATTAAAAGTGACTTAGATGCATTGGATCAGCATTGCAAACTCCAGAGCCTCTCTCATAGAGTGGACTGGTGTTATTGCAAGGTGAGGCATTAGTCTACGTCTGTGCTGACAAATGTATCATCCTGTTGCTGTCAGCAGCATGTCACTGTCTCTACACCCCAAAACCTGCAGCTACCATAGCGATTTGACAGATTTGTGTATGTAGGTGTGTGTGTAGGTGTGTGTCTGGGTGAAGAAGAATGATAGGTCTCCCCAAGTCATCCTCACCTTCAACAACACTGCATCAAAGTGATGTAATTACACAGAAGACTGATGCTGTGCAGTGACAACGTGAACTCTTAGCTTGTGATTCCTTGTGTGCATGCATGGATATCCATCTGTAATCAGATGTATTCATTTAATGGAAAGAAAGAGAGCGTTGCCAAATCCACGAGGTTGCCAACTAAATGACAGAGCCCACTTTTCTCCTTAAAGACAGGAAGAACAACAGCAGCAACACACAACAGACAAAACAATATAACTGTCTTAAAACTGTGTAGCGTATGTACACACACACACACACACACACACACACACACACACACACAATAGCACAAGTGGTGCAATGGTACATTCTCTTCCACTGCAGCAAACATTTTTGATTTCTCTTCAGTCAAACGTGGCTGTGCATTCCAGCAATACAGTTGTGGGTGGGAAAAGTAGTGAGGATGGTGTATTGTGATGTGGAGATCTTTAGAAGATGCTGAGCATACAGAACAATACTGCAGGAGACTTGTTGTTTGTCTTTACACTTCTTTTCTTGTCCAGTATAACCATCTGAACCCCCAAACCCACCATTTATAAGAGTCATAAACTGAAAAAATTTAGATTTTCATATTTTAATGAAAATTGTCAACATTAAACCATCAAATAGATTCTATAAAAATCACAAATTATGCGCTCCATAGCACAACCATGAAGCTACTAGTGACTCAGCTGCAACCAGCAGTTACATGACAAAAATTTCGAGGCTTTTCAGCAGAACTGAGCTGAACTGTAGGCTCAGTAGACACGGAGCAAATAGGAGATAATATAGAGGCAAATTATAAATGGAAATTTATACAATATGTAGAATCACCATTTTTAACCAAGTATTGGTTGAAAAAAAAAAACATGCAGGCACCTGGAAAAACATCCTATTATATATTATATTACATGCTGATTCCTTTTCGTTCCACGTATTTGTAAAATGATCAAAGAAATTTGACTTTGTTTTATTTCATTAGATTTTATGGCATTGTAAGTGTCATGTTGCACAAATAAATATATTGTTGAGGTTCCTCTACTTCTATCCAGGGTTATACTGTTTCCATACAGCCATAGAGGTGCAGGATTTTGTATTGCAGTGAAAAATGAGCCTGCGTATTTACTGTGTATGAAAAAGGTATGAATCTTCCCATCTGATTACAAAAGAAATCAACAAAATGTCAAACTATGTCCAACTAATGCTGCCTTTACATCAGAGGACTTTGAAAAGATTTGGAAAAGGCTCTTGGAAAACTATCATTTCACACCTGCTCACATCTAAAGACTAGTTGTAGAGTTTTTAGTCACAGTCTAGTCTCAGACTGAGATTTTACAAATGCTGTGAATCTTGCAGGGTCACTATTTACAAGGTTACTAGTTCTTGTATTGTTGTATTGTATTAAGGTCTGGACCTGAATATCCAAATATTCGGTTGTTGTGTTGGTATCCCAATAATAATTTTGACATTCCAATAATTGTGCACTGGCCCCCCCACCCCCGGCCGCCGTCGCCTTGTTGAGCATCTGCACCAGCGGCACGTGGTTGGGAAAGTGGACAAGGAGGCGACAGAAAGGCATGACGAGCGAAGACACTGCTGCTATGCCACTGCCAAGAGATATCCCCCCTCCGGCAGACGCACAAATCAAATATTATAATTTTATATATACTCTACCTAATATTGTTGTTATTGTTTCATTGTATTGTTATTGTATTATTTACAAGACTAGGGTCTCCACGATGTCAGTCCATCGCTTTTCCTTCTCCACTCTGCCGTGATAGAGTGGAGAGTTCACGTCAAACAGGCTGGGCTGTTCTGCCCACAGCTCTACCATCCGCTCCTCTTTCTGGACGGTCCATTTGTTCGGGACCTTCGACTTTTCACCGGTGTTTCCCGTTCGTCCATACCGCCGTAGTGATTGTTTGTCTGCAAAGTTTCCTGTTTCTGGTTTTATAAGAGGTTTTGGTTGTGTCACGTCACCACAAAGGCTGAAAGACTTGCGATGATATCAAACACCTTTGATATTGTCGTAAGGCCAAGGCTAGGAAAAGACTGATCTAAAACAGCTGAGATTACTACCTTATACTAAATGATCGAAATGACGGGAGCGTGCTGTGACTCCAGTAAAACTCCTTAAATTTCTCCTGACTTTCAGTTTTTAGTCTGTGACTGTGAAAATCGTTAGGTGTAAGCCCAGCATAAGTCATTGCCTGTGATAGATTGTAGTTTAGCGGATTCCCTTATTTACCTGCCACTACAATGATGAAGTGGTCACACCCCATGGAGCTATGAAGCCCCACCTCAGATGTTCACATTAGTTGGGTTAAAAAGTAGTTGTTTAGGAGACTGAACCTCTGACCTTGCTGGTGTCAGTGTCAGGGTTCGCAGAAATGCTACAGCCTGACCATGGAGTCCTGCTGCAGAGTTTGCAGAGCTGCTGTATAATCCATAACTGTGACACTGACCCCCTCAGTGCGGCTGCTGTCAATGCTTAATTGACGAGCTGCGCTTCAGTGTTTGTCCGAGGGGAGATATGGACAGGTCCGTGTTCGGGTCACCTCTGTCTGCTGGTTGTTCTGTGTGAGTGTAAGTGTGACAGCTGCAATCTCCTTTAATCACAGCTTTTGGACCCCACTGTGGACTTAAGGTCTCTATTAATCACCTCGACAACCCGGGGAGACAGAGGTGAACATGTAGGGATGAGGCCAAAGAAAGAGACAGGGAGGATGGCTCTTTGTTTTCATCTATATGTCCTTTTTGCCAAGGTCAGGGGTCTGTCTGCCTATGAGCAAAGGAGAAAATCAAAGAATAAGATGCTGTATATATCTATAACTTAATCGCCCAGTGAGTGCCAGCTGCAGAATGACAGGACACTAGGGCATGGGTTTAACTTTCTACATGTTTTTGCAACCTGGCCAGTAGCCCAGCATGGTTTTTGGAGTAATTTACACTTGATCTAATGATCCGACGGCAAGTCTTGGGAGCACAAGACAGAAAGGGCAGCGGAAAGGCAGCGATGCAGACAGATAGCTCAAAGAAAGACAGCGAGAGACAGAGAGGCAGTCCGAGAGAAGAGGGTGGGCGTTAATAACATGCCAAGTGTAATACGCCTGTTAGAGTTGAAGGCCTTTGTCGAAATCTCATATTTTAAAGGCCACAATTGAACTCTTCTCTACAATTACATTTATCAGCAATGTGTGAATCACTCCACTCCCCGTCTGTGTGTGAGTGGTTTCATTAACTCCCTATTTTCACTGCGCAAGATGTGTCACTATACTGTAGACTGAGTGCTTATTGAGTAGACCTGCCAGGCTCTCGCTATCTGCTGGAATTACTCACAGTGAACTATTTCTAGACCATTATGCAGAATAAGTTCAACTTGTCGACAGCTACAATAACTGATTTCATTTTCAAGCCCAACTGTCGTTCCCTCTGTTCGACTGCAGGCAGAGGGAGACGTACAGTTAAACGGATAGAGAGGCGCGCAGTGGCACGCTCAAATACAAACACGAGATGATTCACAACCTCGGATTCCACATGTGGTGAAGAAAATGTTGCCGCTGGTGTATAACTGAGCTCAGACATTCTGGAGGCTCTCTTATATAATCATGGCTAATTTTTTGGACACTGCTTCGATGCTACAGTCCAGTTCAAGCTGGATAAGAGTTCACTGTTATCAAATACAAGTGGGAGTGAGTATGTACATTGTATGGAAGTTGGGCTTAAGTTGGATGTGAAAGAAAAGAAAAGAAAAGAAAAAGAAAATGCTCACTGATTGTGTTTATATGCACATAAGTATCCAGGTTACAATGATTAGCCTTGTTGTTATGATAAATTGTTTTGTTTAAATTTAGCCTGAGTTGCTGCTAAATTCATGTGCAGTCACTTTGCAACTCTGAGCCATTCTAGCCCCTTATGTACATTATTTGTTGTCAGTATAATATTTTACTTTTTTTCTTATGTCAGCATATTCAGTTTAAATTTTTAAATTTAATCGTCTTTATCCTATTTTAACTACCACATGGCTGCTGGAGCTATTGTGCAGGTGTAGCTGTCATTCTGTGTCCAGTGTGCCTTGAATTGCCCCTAAGGGTCAAATAAAGTTTTTATTTATTTATTTAAAAATTGAATTGAATATTCTTATTCAGGATATACTGTTTCAATGGAACACAAAAAATAGGATTATTCATAGCCCAGTAAACATATAACTGTTAATATCCTGGTTATCGATGCTGTGATGTTTACGGCACAAACCAACAATTAACTTTAAATGACTGCTGGCTGAATGCACTGATCAGACGTAACCACCTGCCTGATATTGTATTGGTCCCCCTTAATGGGTCAAAAATGTTCTGAACCATTGGACATGGACAAGAGGACCTCTCAGGGTGTCCTATGGGGTCTGGAACCAGGACACAGACACTGGATCCTTTGGGTACTCTGGCTTGTGCAGTGGGGCCTCTGTCAATCCAACTTGTTCCACTGCATCCTGTTGATGCTTGATCACAATGGGGTGTAGGAAGTTTGGAGGTCAGATCAACATGTTGGCCCATTGTCGTGTTACTCAACATGTTCCTGATTGTTTGATGTTGTTTCCATGTGGTGGGGTGCATTTTCCTGCAGGGTTAGGCCAGAGACATTTGGGATTTCCATTTGCATGAGGGAGTGTGCTTGTTGTGGGACAATGTTTATTTGCGTGTCTAAGTCTCATCAACATGGGTGCCAGAATCCAAGGTTTTCCATCAGAACACCACATAGTACCAATTTGATCAATGTTATTCACGTCACCTGTCAGTGGTCAGAATGTTGTGGCGGATAGGCGTGTATGCAGATGTGCCCAGTGGGATTGGGCCATAAAGATGGAGTTCAGTGACCGTGAGTGGAGGTAAAATTTAGGGTGTCCTTTTATGTCCTTTCTGACACGGTGGAGAAGTTTATGTGACAACAGGAAAAACACTGAGAACCAGTTCTATTACTGATGAGAGTGAAACCGCATCTTTGGAGGTAGAAAGTAGGTACAAGGTACAAGTTTTATTCATGCAACAGAATCTTGGTTTCTTTCCAAGTAGCAAGCTATCATATTGTGGTCACTCAAAACTGACAGTAACTGCTTATTTCCCACATGATGTGTCTTCTGGTGTGTAAAAATCACCACATGGACACGTTAACAAGGTAAGCAACCATCAGTCACTCTTAATAAACAGAGAATTCTTTGTCTGCACATGTGGTCATGCATCAGCTTTTTTAATCCATGTCTGTATCTGTGTCTGTGTGTGTGTGTGTGTGTGTGTGTGTGTGTGTGTCTGTGTGTGTGTGTGTGTGTGTGTGTGTGTGTGTGTGTGTGTGTGTGTATGCATCCCATACATCCTTGCATGATGTGTCTGCCAGGTGCAGAACAGCATAGAGAACTTCAGCATAAATCGTGATGAATCCCGACTCCTTCAAGGTTAATATCTACGAGGTGTGGGATCCTATATATCTCCACCGTAATGAGCCATCAGCTGCCACGCTCCACAGACAAGAGCCAAGATTCACTGTCAGAGCCGCGATGCAGGTGTGTCTGCATGTCTCTGGCATTTTCTACACTTACGAGGACTGAATACCCTGACAAGGATGTGAAGAAGATCGTGCAGGTAACTTTTAGGATTACAAGAGAAAGAAACAGCGACATAAATATCATTGTCGGAATGTTATTTTTGACATGAATCTGTGGGAAGCAAGTTGAGAGACACGCAGATTTAGTGCTATATGACTCGAACTGGGTGACAGAGGGAACAAAGCAAGATGACAAAACAGACAAAAGTGCATGTGGAGCTGATAAGGAAAAATTGGATGGGAACAGAGTGGATGAAGAGAACGTTTTTAAATGTTTCTTGTAGAGGAAAGAAAAAGAAGCAGGCTCATGCTTTGGTTCTCCGAAGGAAGAGGGAGAGGCGGAAGCTCTAATTAAGGATAAGAGACTTTTTCTGTCTCTCTCCTTTCTTTTGTGTGCCTCAGCAACTTTTGCAGCACTTCTTTTTTTTCCCCCCCTCTCTCCTCTTTTTTTTCTCATTTAGTGCAGTGGCAAGCACATTCCCCCCACTCTCTCCTCAGCGCCTGCAGCATGGGAGAATGCTGTACAGTCTCCTGTCAGGGCAGAAATGCATATAACCCACACACTTGCATTTGTAAAGTCTGCATTTTTGGGCATGAATAAATGTAATCATGTGTTCACACAAAAAACCCCACAGACACACAAATACAGCACTGTGAAATATCCTGCTGAGCGACAGCAGGGGTGTTGGACTTAAAGATGACGCGATTCCCTCCCTAAACTCTGCTAATGTGTTTGTTTCTGGAGAAAGATAAAGAAAAAAAGGGGATAAGCAGACGGAGGAAGGAGGGACTGAAGCAGATAAGGAGGCACATTTGGACAAAGTGAGGGGGAGAGGAAAAAAGATGATGAGAGGGAAGGAGGGGGAGAAATCAGATGTTGCGGTATCGGAGAGGAGGGACAAGGTTGAAAAGTTGGTGGCAGAGAAAAGGAGAGAAAAAAAGACGTAGGATGGAAGAAAAGAAGGGAGTCAGGTGAGGATAGGCGATAGATGAGATGCAGAGATGCTGTGGAAGCCTTCGCTAGGAGACCATTAGCATTCACACCCCGATGCCTTCCCCTGATTCTCCCATCGCTCCCTCTATCTTGTCCATCAGATTCCATCTAAGGCTTTGGGGCGAAAGATTCACTCACACACTTGAGCACACACACACACACACACGTTTCACTCAATACTCAGATATTTTGTTAAAAGGGAAAAATCTCCATGTAATTTCCTATTTTTTTACATTTTTATTTATCTTTTTGCAGGCTAGTAGTCACCACTAATGAGAAAATAGCCCTTTTCTTGGACATTTGCACCATAAAAACACAAATCTCTCAAAGACTCTGCTAAGCTGTCATGAAATACTTTCTCTTTCTTTGACATCCCTTGTAATACCTTCCTCTGAGACAAGATCTGCCATTACACCATTTGCTCTTTTAACAAAATCTTCTCTCTTTTTTCATCTAATAGAAGTGCTGACACATGACCTCGCTCCACAAAATCACTTTGTGCATTTTGTTTTCTGCTCTGCTTCACTGAACAATTAGCTCTGCCTGGATGGAGGGACACACCACCCTTTCTAATATAAAGCATAAAGACGCTCAGACGCAGCCTTGACTCACTGATGGTCTCATTTGTTTATGGTAATTATACTAATGTCTCAAAATGGAAGCAGCCATGACTGATGGAAGTACATCCAGCACCTCTCGTGTACATTCTGTTTCAATAATAGCTCATTATATTGATGTTATATAAAGGACACGAGGTGATGGAACAAAGGAAGCTTTTACAGTAATCAGCATCTCCATTACACTTCAGTTAAAAGTACTCCACTAATTTAGCAGCGCAGTCTGTGACTCATGATGGACAGTTCATAACTGATGCAGCCATACATTTCCCACACAATAAAGATTATATGATTGATGCATAAGATCAATGGGCCTCGACCTGAGCTGTTCTGATGCTTGGCAGGGAGAGGGCTCGAAAGGTTAAAGATTTAGTCCCTGAAACTCCCAGTAAGTCTATGTTTTTGTGGATAGCAGCAGCTACAAAATGTTTTAAATTCAGCTGTACAATGTGCAGTCAAAAGGTTCTGAAACTGTTCCTGATGCATGCACAGAGCATGTGATGGTTTCATGCATTCAACATGTGCAACAGCAGCTGATCATGTGACCACAAGCAGGTGTACATTTGCAGTTTGGCTGTGGTCCTCAAGCTCCAGCAGAGAAGGAAACGTCACATTCTATTCATGCATTCATGCACCAACCTTCAGTTCGATGAGGTACAAGAGGTGCATCTGCAGCCACAACCCAGAGAACAAACAGCAGGCTTCAGCAGAGACCTCCAAGACTGAAGGAAGTGCATCAGATCAGGATTGCACAAAGAGCAGGCTTGTTTACTTGACATTCACGTGATTTAATTCATCCCCGAGGGTCAGACTGTCAAGGCAGGTAACATCCTGAAGCATCTGTGGGGGGAATGTTTAGCTGGCATGATGGTGTTTGGGTGCACAGTGTGTCAGAACACAGTGATTAAAAACAGGTTTTATGACCACGGCGACACATTTATCATTCCTGCTGGCTTCTTCTGTTTCCCGAAAATGAAATACAAGTTGAAGGGTCATTGTTTTGACATAGTTTCACAGAGTCCACAACCATTGCAGAAGGTGCTTGACACATTTACACAGTGCAATGATAACAGCAAAAGGTGTTTTGCTCCCCTTACGAGCTACCGTAGCAGTCAGAGCATGCGCAGTGTGTACGAGCTGGATGCTTTGCTGTAATATCAACAGTAATAGCTGTAACGTGAATGAATCAAGTCACGCTCAGAAAGATCAATCCTTCAGGCAAATACGTGTCGTTAATGAAGAACTCGCCACACAAATATGACACATAGTAGAACACTCAGGAAGCATTTGAGGCATGACAGCAGCACTGACTGTATCTGGTTTAATGCGTAAGTGCTTTGAAGCAGATGGCGCCAAAGCAAAGCGCTGGCACCTTTTGATCGTAATCACTGCTTTTTTTGTTTCTAAAAAAAAAAGATGATTCAAAAACTGCCACTAACGACTCATTTTGTGACTTTTTTCCCCAGCTTTTCAGTTTCTGACTCCCAAATATTAAAGATGTTAGATCCTTGACGTCAAAAAAGGACCTTAAAATAAATCGTTATTAATCTCGTATGAAATTCTTTTGTGAGATATTGCACAGAAAAAATGAAATCACTTAATGTAAGAAATGCAGTGCCTGATAGAAAACCAATAAGTCCAGTACATTACTGATAAAATACTGGTAAAATAAGTAAGCTTAAATAAGACGAGAGTAGAAAAGTAAAAAGTAGTACTGGCAAAGATAATGAGGTCATTAAGTAATAAATATTGCACCTGAATAATGAAATACTGCACATTACACTGACATGTTGTGCATGAAAGTGAAATATTTGACATGTAATTTAAAATATTGCATATGAAAATTCAATAAATATAATAGCACAAACGTAATATGTGCAGACAAATGCATACATAGACTACATGTTAGGTTAAGGCATCATCTTGGATGATTATTTAGAGCCATAGGGTGAGCATTCAATCATAATTTTGAATATTCTGGTTAGTTTGAATAATTCTCACTGCCGCATATGTAACCGATAACATTGTAAATTTTAGAAAAGTCTCTCTGAGGCTCCATGAGTTACTTTAATCATCTCCAAATTGTGTCAACATGCAGCATGGTGCAGTCTAACTGAAATAATTTATGAACGCCGTAGCGCCGCATGAACAAATAATTTGTAATTCTAATCTTAAGGTAAACTCGCGCACACACACACACACCACATACACCCCCCAAAGATGTAATGATGTTACTGCTAATGACTGTTAATTGAATTATCAGATCAGTGTAATTAAGGAGCGGTGATAACAAGGTTACATGTTTATTTCATTATTGGCACATTTACAGCCTGATAAAGTCATGAGGTGCTGATTTCGCTCAGGGGTGTTGATGAAGGGCGTGATGCTGGCTTAAGGCGCGTGTGTGTGTGATTGTGTGTGTGTTGTGTATTTTGTTTATGAAAGAGGAGAGGAGATCAAATAAAGGCTAAAAAGGCTGCAAGTGAAAAGGTTAGAGAGGGAGCCTGAGAAGAAATCGATGGAGAGAACGTTGACATAACCTTCTACTCATCCTATATTAACCACACCCTTGTGGCTTGTGTTTGGGGCACCACACACACACACACTCACACACACTCTGTCTCACAAGGTCGAGCGCACTCCGTAATGTATCATCCAGGAGTTCACAAGGGACTGTGAGAGGTTAAGAGGGAACATGTGTTGTAGCTCAGTGACTGCTGTGTGTGTGTGTGCTGCTTCCCCTCTGTGCAGTTACTGCAAAATATAAATACTGCAGTAATGACAGTTACTCTTTTCTCATCCCTCCATCCCCCGGCTTCGAATCCCCGACTCCCTTCTGCCCTTTCCTCTAATAAGCATATCCACTAGATCACTCAAAGGCAGCTATACCATAAAAAAAAACATGACCTTGCCTTGACCTGACTAGATAATACCTCAAACATGTTGATATTTTATGAAGCAGGAGCATCACATGTTGCTTTTCCATGCTACATTTTATGTTAAACTTGCACACATTAGATCATTTGCTTCGACTCATAGGTGCAGTAACACACACCCTGATCCCAAAACTCCTCAGTCATTGTTCAACCATCTGTCATAACGCCACAAACTCCCCTGATGTTGGAGGAAGTGTGCGAATCTGGAAATGCACATATGCATTCGTCTGTATGCGTCCATTATATCGTCGGCATAGAATTTGAGATAAGAGCCGAAGCTGGAAGTGGCAACAAAACAGAGTGTTTCCATAAAGCATGTCCCCTGACAGTCACACTGTTATACAAAATTCATACGCACAACGCTGGCTTCCATAAATACACACAGAAACATAGAGTGGAAGCCGTTTCGAGAGTCATGTTAAAAAAAAAAAAAAAAACATTCCACAGAAACTGTTGACTTGTTCGACATATGTGAACAGGAAAACATTCAAACGTCTTTGAAACACAGATAAAGGTGATATGTTCAAAGAAATGACACAATGTATAGCCATTTCCCCATCATTTAAATTTAAAAAAGAGAGATCAGTCATGTTTATACACACATGCATTTATCATACCTTCAAATCAACAACTTCCTCTTTCAACTTCCAAAGATTAGTTTAGTTACCTATCGGATTTGGGACCACATATCCAAATGGCCTGGGTCACATTTGGAAAAATCCGATCTGTGTTGTTCAGACTGTCATGAAAAGATCAGATACAGGTCACATAGGGGGCAAAAAATCTGATTTGGGTCACTTTAGCCTGCAGTCTGAACGTAGCCTAAGGCCTTCAGGAAAAAAAAGGTTGTGGATACCAATGAGTCTGGAAAGGGACTTCATCCTACTGTAAGGAAAAAGTAACATACATCTCCAACAACTACCAATTTGTCCGTAACTGGCCACCCCAAGAAATTCAGCAGATTATTTTATATGGAAAAAAAGTCTTCATGAACCCCAAAGTCTCATCCCGGGAGCTGCAGGCAACTCTTGCAACTGTTGGTGTCAAAGTGCTGCAACTACTATCAGAGAAAGAGTTCACAAATCTGACCTGCATAGAAAGTGTGCCAGGAAAAAGCCTGGCACACTAAAAGAGAATAAAAGATCAGTGTCCCAATGAACATATCAGCAAAGATAGAGGCCTTTGAGAATAATGTGCTTTGGATAGATGAATCAAAGACAGAGCTGTCTGGAGTTTTAGGAGAAGAACCTAACAAAGTGAAGACTGGTGCCAGACCACAACAACCCTTGAATCATGTCCTTTATGGTTTAAAACCCTTTGTGACCTACCATAGAACAAGTAGCCAGAGCATATCTTTACATTTTTACATGCTGTAATGCCATTTTTAAAATCAAAATACATACACAATCAGGCATAACTATACACAGAAAGAACCAATTTGCAGAAAGACAAAATGTACATCAAAGTAAACTCTCTCTCTCTCTCTCTCTCTATATATATATATATATATATATATATATATATATGTATACATACCTCAATGGTGCAATCAAAGTTCAAAGTTGAACATTGCACTTCAGTAGCACCAGTGGAGCTGTGATGACAATTCCTGTCCACAATAACACAGAGGTACGGGTATTGTGGGTCCATAACTATGTCTGTGGTGGTGTGGGAGAGTGTAGGAAGTGTGTGGTGAGCGTCTGGAACCACGCGATAGTTCGTGCTCACAATGTGATGAAACGTATTCCGACATAGGAACTTAGCGATGTGAACATCTGCGGCCTAGATTATAATGTTTTTGTTGTGTGCACTCACTGTATTTTTGCAAACCCATTAGTGGGAGGAAAACGGCACACTGGGACACATTGGATGCGTGATATGAAAGTGTAAGTCCACGCATTTTATATGCAAAAAGAATTATTGCTGTATCTTATGTGGTTGCAATTCTGTGGCATCGAAAAGTAAATACGCTAATGGGATCTCCTGCGCTCCCGTAGCTACTAATGGGTTACCGGTTCCTTCACTGCCCTCAGGGACTGGACAGCTGGCATTCACTGATTCAACTATGAATTATGCATCATATCAATAATGTGAGGACATCTGTCCGAAAGTTGAAGCTGGACTTGAAGTGGACCTTTCAATGATGATTCTAAGTACACTTGCAAATCCACTGAGGAATGTCTAGTGGGGGGATTTAAAACAAGCAGCACATGGAAGAAAACCTGCCAACATCTTGCAGCTGAAGGAAAAACATGAGAAAGTGATCAAACACAGAAAGCTGAAATCAGACACTGCGAGACAGACATGATTCCTGCTAAAAAGTGCAATAATAGCCGTGGAGACTAGGGGTGTACTTACTTTTTCCACCAGGGGATATTTCAGCTATTGATATTTTGGTTCAATAACAAAATAAAAAAGTTATTTAAATGCATCAGTCTTATCTGCAGGCACTGGTGCAAAGAGGATCAAATGTTTTATTGGCAAATATGTCAGACAGGCATAAATAAATCAACAGTTCCCACTTTATAAAAATCAAAAGCCAAATAAATAACAGTAGAGCTCAAGTGGCCACAATCTCTGCTGTTAAACAAAAGGAAGAAATACCAAAAAGAAGCTCAAACACTTTTCCCAGATTGAAGGATTATATACTGTTGATAAAATGTCCATCATCCGTTCTTGGTATTGTTACTGAGAGGACCTTTTGAGTGAGATTTGTGACAAAAAAATACAGCATCAGTGTCACCTTGCAGCAGAGTGGGATTTCACTGAGAATTTGGGCCGGCATGCTGTATGCTGATATATGGTAAAAAAAATAAATAAAAAATTTTAAAAAGCTGTAGCAATTTAGAAACCAGGACCTCGGTATCTGCCAGGAACAATAAATACATAGGAATATTTGTTGGTGACATTGCTGCAGGAAAGAAATGACAAGTCCCAGTGACATTACTGACACGTTGTACAAGAGCAGCAGCACTTAGTGTCCAGTGGAAACAGACAGCAGACTAAAAATATCATCCTACACAGTTACATTTAACATGCTGCCAAAAAATATTCAGTTTTTTGGAAGACATCTACCTTTTTGTCTTGGTTTAAAATCAAATGTAAGTGTGTGTATGACCCTCTAGAGAACATTATCTGAAAGAATCCATTTATATTTTTGTTATATTATTAATAGTCTGTTATGATCACATGTCCCTGACTGGTTTAACAAAAGTTTCTCATCTCTTAAGGTTCATATTTACATGTGACATTTATTACAAGCAGTAACAACAGGATAAAATAGGCTGCATGACCAGTCAGAGTTACCATTTACACCTAGTGTATACAGAGGGTTTAAAATGGCAATACAATAATACATGAGCAATGCAAAAAGGATTACTGATAAAGAAAAGTAAAACTACACTATTATTTTTACCTTACACTTGTGTTTGGCTACAAACGTAAATATCCCTTTACCTCTGGTTTGGGCTCTAACAGCACCTGAAAAAATGTATATATGCATATATGAATGTAAACTATTATTTAACCAACCTTGTCTGCATGAAATTATGTTTTCATACAGCTGAACTTGCATTCTCTATTACGTTTTGAGGGAAACAGATTTTCTGCCAGATTCCATTTGTTTGTGACACATCACAGATACGTCTCTGATCAACAACCCTGTGCCCATTTATCAGAGTCAACTTTATTGTCAATTCTGAAATATGCACGGGACATAGATGGGATTGAAATGCCGGTCCTCTCAGATCCTGGTGCAAGACACTAAAAAACAAGCAATGCAATGCAATGGAAAGAGAATGTTTATCAGCAAACTAATCATATATTAGAGGGGGTGGAATTCATCACCCTGATAAAAAAGAGAAGCTTCACACATGTTGAGGAAGAGTCCAGTTTTAACTTATAACTTGATATTTTCCTAAACCTAACCAAGTAGTTCTGGTGCTTAAATGTAACCAAACCTCTTACCAGTAGCTGCTGTGAAAGTGACAACCAAAGTGTGATATTTCCCTAAACCTAACCACTCAGTTTTACTAAAAGTAAACACTGAAAACTTACGGTAAGTCTAAGAATAATGAACCCATGTGGTTAACTCTGGTCTTCTGGGTCGGGGTCCTGTGGTCAGCTTTTGCCTCCATCCTCCACGAGGAAAATGTTTGTTTAAAACTTAAAATAAAATTTGTTAAAAGTTAATTTAGAATGCATTTTAGTTGTACAGGAGCATCATGTTGTGGAGACACGGTGGCTTTTACCTACTAAACCCTCCACCATGTTCACCAACTAGTTGCTATTTTTGTCTGTCTGCCATTTGGTGCCAATTATTTAGAGTTTGTTAGCTGAAAACAGCTGCCGGCTCAGGCGCCAAGCCCCTTTTACATCATGCATAAACATTTGAGGAATTGTTAATATAGAGATATGGATTAGAGCAGCTTAAAGAAAGTTTTAGAGGAAAAATGCCCACATAAGGCATGCACAGAATGATAAAGCAGCCAAGTAAAGGTGTTATGAATACCATTAATAATGTCTGTTTCATTTAAGTGTTGTAGATTAAAGGGGATTTCTACCATTATTAATTTACACCTGTGAAATCTCTACAGCGGCATGTTTGCTCCTTAAAACCAGCGCTGCGGTTACCACCCACACCGTTTGAATGATGAATTATCCCCCGGCGGAGCAGAAACACCCGAGCAATTAGTGCCGAAGATGTCACCAAACTCTTCGTGCCATTAGGGGTGTGATCTCCGCGCTGATAGGAGTGCTCTTGGTGCTGTGCATGCGGTCTTTGGTGACAATAATGTTAGATGGCATCCTCTCGGAGATGAGGGAAGCTGTCCCCTCGCTGCACTGCCTCTGAACTTGATAAATAGTTGGTGTTTGGTGGCGTCACTGTTGCGTGGCAATTTCTTGAAGACCCCTGCTTTTAATTAACAACAGCTGCAAGAGCCTTTTATAATGAGGGGCTCTCTCAGACCTAATTACTTGTTTTAGTGTTGCACATACAAACACACACACACACATCTTCCTACTTCAGACCAATTAGAGATTCAACATTTAGCCCCTCTTTCTATCTCCGACTCTCCTATTTCCGCCTCTCCCTTCCTCTCCAGTGTTTTCTTCTAATTGGTCGTCTTGGGTTCTCCGTCTGCCTGCGAAAACCTACTATTTGCTTTGGTTTTCTAATGTTCAATTTTTAGCTTTTATCACTTATTTATATAGCGTCTTGTCGGACCCTGCAGGCTCCGATACCAAACTGTGTGTGACACCCATGACTCACCCAGTGTGTGGTGACTCTTTTTTTTTTTTCTAAAAACTCATTTTCCTGGAATTCTCAGTGTCTAGACGAGTTTGTTTTTCCCCAGGCTTCTAATCCAATAATCAGACTGGTAACTGTCCCATTGCCTTGTTGATGTTCAGACCAATGACTAAGTCTTAATAAAGTTATGTGGAGTTGTGGGTTTACTGTATGTGTCCATAGAACTGCCAAGAAGCCTTGAAGCAAACTTTTGAAATGTTGAGGAAAAAATGCAAAATGCAAATTAGGCTCTTTTTATTCTATTAACAGGTTTGGGTCAAATAAACTAGGTTACATAGTGTCGTCTAAAGGTGGCCATATAGGCTGCAATATTAGAAAACCAAGAAAAAGAAGAAGAAAAAACTTTCATCTACCATCTACAAAAGAAAAATGGATAGAAGTCTGCGGAAAACGTTTTCAGTTGACTAAACTGTAATTATTCCTTTATGTCAGCTGGTATTAGCAATGTTTCATGATGCACATACTAAGTTAAATGCTCACTATATCAGAATTTATTCAGAAAAGATGCTACCACCACAAGGGTGCCTGTGGCTCTGGTGCAAAATCCCCTGTAATCTACTATATAAGCTTGCAATGATGAACTTTGGTACATGTAAGGGTAGGACTACCACGTTGCACCTCTTGGCCTTGAACTTGACCTTTGACCTTGAACTTACTGCTGTCTGTACGTATGTATGTACATATGTATGTGGGTGTGTGGGTGTGTATGTCCGCACCATAACTCGATAATAAATACAGATAGGACAATCAGTCTCAGTACAGATGTTGATCTTGACCTTCCCTGGCCACCCATTAATTTTGGGGTCAGAAGATCAAAGGTCAAGGTCACAGGGCTTACTGCCATGTTTAGGAAAGTATCCGACGTGGGTCTGCATCTTGTTTGAGTGCATTGTAGTTTCTACTAAAATTAAATGCATACAAACAGGACTTGGCAGCCGAAGTGAAAGTGCATTTTCAGTTAGTTCGGTTGAAGCTGTAAATTCATATCTATTATTATTCAGTCTGAAAAGCTTTTATAAAAACTCTTTCTCTGATGCTTTGTTATTGCTCTTTTTATTTTTTATTTTTTTTAGTAGTCTTTTATTTCTTTCACTGTTTTACCTAACATTTGTGTATTTAATGTTTTATACAGGCTTTTGTAACTCTAGTTTTGAAAGGTGCTCTAGAAATAAAGTTTAATAATATTATTAATGTAACACAAAGGTTTTGGGAATAATTTCCAAAAATGACTCTTCTTGTTGTTTTGTTGTCATAAAAGGTTACCTGTGACTCAGCCTGGACTCATGATTACAGAAATACATACAGTCGATACACATTACAGAAACAACAACCAAAATGTCAGGCAGACATCAATATGAAGCATTAACAGAGTTCACATTTGTTCTTACCCACTATTTTTCAAAAGTCGGAGAGGCTTTTTTGTGACAGGTATCGACTCTCTGATTTGTTTACGCATGTTGAAGGTCATTTCACTCGTACTCATGCATAAATACGGCACTCTAAATGTTTTCTTAGCACTTTGGTATTTAAAGCTCTCATGGAGTGTTTGACGTGGACCGAGTCGGGATGAGCACTGGTTTCTGCTCTGTAGTCGTCGGCTGCTGACCTTTTAACTCCTCTCACAGGGAAGGAAAGAAGACATAACTGGGACATAAAGAAACGCACTGGAGAACTTTTGGAGTTTCTTTAAAATCAGATCTAACATTGTCTTTAAACATTTGAGCTAAAGGCCAACAGTTCGAGTTTTTGGTGATGATCTTCTATTGCAGCTGGCAGTTTTATCCAATCCCTACTTCCTGATTTGCATCCAGCGGGGCCCTGAATGCACACTATTACAGCGGTAGAGTAAATCTGCTGTTGAGACTTTCACTAAATCTTTTATTTTGTGTGTCTAACTACATATTCAGCGTGTGTCTGATAGTTTTTATTTGGGGTAATCCCTGGCATATTGAAATATAAGTCAACGTCAGAAAAGCAGAAAGAAAAAAGGTAACAGACGTCGGTGAAGTCAAACAGTCAAACAGCAGCGAGAGCATCCTTAGCTTTCATAATGTGACATTTTCAAGGAAAAATTAATACGTGGGCGGGATGCAGTTTCAAGAGGGACTTAAATCAAATCTTTCGCGTTTTATTGGATCGCTCAGAGTGGGTGCTGTAGACGACTGCTGGCTTCCCTCCCTCACAAGTGTTATTAGATTCAGAGGTTGGGTTTGAGGAGAGAAAGCAATAAATTAGACCTCAACTATGCTCTTTTGGAAAAACAGTGTTGTTTTTTTTTCTCTCCCTCAAATGAAATTCAAACACGCACCTTTGACACGTATCACTCCGGCAGCAACAAATTATTCCTGTCAAGGGTTTTCATAACAGGTTTAACCCGGATCTCATTTTCTTGGATAAAAGTGTGTGTGTAGTATACGCCTGTGAGTTCAGAATGAATCGGGAAGACTTGTAGTGAATGTTCACATGCAGCAAAGTATGGGGCAGAGTAATCCACCGTTCATCCACTGAATGACATCTGGGTGGAAAACCGAGACTAAAACTGAATTCTGCTCATGCTGATGGATATAGTGTGTAAATTGGCTCCCCTTGAAAGATAGTTATGATAGTCAAAGCTATTACTGAAGCTTAAGAGGCAGTACAATCAAAGAAGGAGATTGCTCTTGGTAAACAATAATGTTGCAAGCATCCTTCTGAAATATGACACTGAAGAGTGTTTTGAATTTCTAATCTGATTCCTTAAATCCCTGAATAACTGCAACAACAAATAGTCACTTGACAAAAAGGAAAAAAATCTGTGAGAGAGTCTGTGATCCTCATTCTAACTTGTACGTTTACTGCACACCAAACAGAGCAGTCGACAACAGACCAAGCTGGTCTTGAGGTCAAATGAAGTTGTCACAGAAAGCATTAACTCACATAAGATTCTTTATTCTGCCCAACATGCATCATGAGTCTCCCCAAAGTTTGATTATCACCTGATTCTTATCTGCTGTCATGAGCTGCATGGCCAAGTTGTGTGTGATCATCTTTGCAGGCCTTTATTTACATTCAGTCTGTATTTTCGGTACATCTTGTGATCTGAATGTTGAGGCCGGCAGAATGGCTCGTACCAATTATATCCTTTTGTGATTTTACGTACTAATCCTTGGCTTGGTGCACCATCACCTCACACCTAGAAGATCCCTGGTTTGCATCCTCGCCTTCCCGGGATCTTTCTGTGTGGAGTTTGCATGTTCTCCCTGTGCAGTGTGGGTTTTCACCAGGTACTCCGACTTCCTCCCACAGTCCAAAAACACACTGAGATTAACTGGTGACTCTAAATTGTCTGTATGTGCAGCCCTTTGATAGACTGACGACGTCGGCCAGCTTTTATGACTGTATATTTCAGCATATCTAATAAATATATGTAAATCCAGTGAAATTGGCCTGCTTGGAGATACAGTTGATTATAATTTCGATGGCACCATCTTCGACTAACTACACTACTTTGTTTCATTTATTGTCTTTTTGTAAATTCACTTTGCATCATATAAATCCAACAACACCAAAACAGACATTAAAAACTGAAAACTTCCAACAACAAAGTGCTCAACAACAACATCTCCAACAATCAAGACAACAAAGTCCACACTATGCTGGAAGGTATGAAGGTTCTCTGGGCCATCTGAGAAGTTCAGATGCTAACAAGATCACTGTAGGAAAGGGTTGCCGTCCTTGTATCACAACTCAGGACTTAGAAAGCGGCATCACTCTGTGTTGTTGTAGAATCCCATTAACTAGAGAGAGTGAAAACTACTAAGCCTTAAAGCAGAAAGTTGAATGATAAAAATAAGAACCAGTGTGTGTCTGTCAACTCAAACCTGTCAGGGCTTCCGCATGAAGTCTAATCGCTGTAATCCTCTCCTGTAAAAATGACACCTGTGTGACAGTTTTTCATCAATTACTGTCCCTGGGTATTTATAGTCAGGCTCTAGGAGCGACTTGAATGCAGTCAGCGTTAATAAGTACTTGTTGATGTGTCTTCCTGTGTTCTCTGAAATCAAACATCTTTTCCTTAGATTTCTTGGTGTTTAACTGAAGAAAACTAGTGTGACATCGGCTACCGAGCGCCTCCACTGATCTACTTTGTTTCATCTTTGTGATCAAACTAACCATCACTCTGTCCTCATTAAATTACACTGTGAAAATGCCGCAATAATCCAGCTCAGGTCTGTGCCTCCAAAGAAGCCTGGCTGGGGTTAAATGCGGCTGCCATTATTGGATTTTGCTACTTTTAAGAACTTTCCCTTCACTCTGTGGATCTGGATCTCTCCCAGTCCCGCCCCCACTGCCTCCTTCCACTATTGATTGTCCTTCATCTGCTCAACGTTGCATTTAAGCCACACTTTAGGCACCTAAATGGTTCAGAAAGCTCACTCCTGTGGGTTGTGGTTTCAAAAAAAAAAAACTGACGCTGCATTCTGCCATGGCTTCGGGAGTGGGATGAGAAATATCCCAATTAATCAGTACTATAGGTGAAAAAAAGAAAAATAAACCCTCGAGTCAGGTCCACTCCGTGTCCCCTTTAATCAAATCCACCCCAACTTGCCTTTAATCACAGCACTTTTCTCTAATGCTAAATACTAAATAAAGCCTGGAGGGCACAAGGGGCTGAGGGGGCGGAAGGAAAAGCCCCCGGGAGATGGTCTGTCATCGGTTGAGCTTGTTACTGGAGTGGAAAATTAACCTCTTCATAGACACCTGACACAGAGACATGAATAAAAGAGGCAGGTCTGTTGAGCATGCAGAGAACATTGTGTCATTTGTATGCATTGCTGCATAAGCTCTAACTAGAAATAATGCATTTTTTTTGTGTAAGCTTGCTTCCACCCCCAATAAGCCTCTTTTGCTAAAATCCAAACCAAACTTCTCTCATTCAAAACACAAAGGAAACATCACACAAAATCTGCTTTCACTTTGTTTCATTAGAGCACCTCTTCAGTCCAGGAATTTTGAAAGCAAGAATGTTTGGACACTCATGTTTCAGTTGGCTTTGCGCCATGTAATTGACGAAATCTCTGGCTATTGGCTCTTCGGAGCAACATTTTTATTTTTTTTTTTTGCGGTCTCTGTCTCTCACACACACGTGGACACACACTTGCCACCAGCGTCCTCATTAGAGCTTCCTGCCACTTCAGCACTTTGCACCCAGAGCCAATTTAAATGACTTGCGTGCAGATTTTTAAATCATTCATAGGCAAGTGTGGCATTTGTGAGCCCTTCCTGGATTTTCCATGTAATTATGTGTTTTATCTGACTCGTTTTTCGACTCTATTCCTGGCTTGTTCCTCTTAAAGCGACTGTGAGGTCCTGCTGTCGCCGCGTGATGTGTAAGAAAGCTGGAGCTATGACTTTACACAGTGTCGTACGGTGTTGTCAGGCCTTTCCATCACTGTCCTTGTTAATGCCGTGCAAATTGTTAATGGGGGGAATAATGGAAGGTGTGACTAAGTGACAAGTTTACAAATGGAGAGCGTTTCATCATGAATTAACCAGAAGATGTGAAGCAAGACAAATGGGAACAGGGTATGGATAAAACACTGAACATTACATTAGATTTTAATAAGGTAGTTATAAACATTTTAGCATGCAGTCACCTGTATCAAATCCAGCACATTAGCATTAGCTTAATCTCACTTAGCCAGCCTATTCTGTAGTACATATTAGTACACTAGTATTAGCTAAATCCATCATCCACTTTCTTTTTAGCTTGTGTGTTGATCTGCACAATCTTCGCAATCTGACTCTTAAGCTGATCAATGTCCCTTTATGTTCACCGGCTGGTCACTAATTGGGTCTGTTTGCCATTTCGCATTGGACAGGTTGGCTTTTGAGGGATGCTCCACTAAAAAAAAGTGGGCCTCTTTTACCCAATATCGCAAGAGAGATGAGAAAGAACCGCAATTGCAGTCCAGACAGCAACAGCTAGAATAAAGATGCTGGTAAGGGCTGATGGAAATGAAAAATCAAGCCAGTGTGGAGGTGCCTGAAAACTGCAGTTCCTTGAATGGCCACTTGAGGGTGACTCCAAAAGCGAGTCAATCCCCATAGACCTCCGTGTTAAAATGCCAAACTTTACAGCAGTAATAAACACATTTACAGACTGGCACAAAGAAAAGCTTTGGTCCCTATAGCTCAGTTTTCTATTCATGACAACTGAATTTCTATACAGCTCGCCTTTTCAAACTAATGCATAATTAAGGCTGCTTTGACTGACAGGTGGATGCCTTCATAGCCTCAGCTCCACTCAGGCTCCATCTTTTTGCTCACTTTTGGAATAGCTGGGAGTTAGGTGGAGTCAGGCGCTGCCAAGATGGCAACAGCCAGAGCCAAAACTGGATTCATCCATCTTTATAAAAAGTCAGCAGTTCATAGGAATTATATGAGTCACTGTTGACATAAAAAAATACAGATTGCTGGCTGATGTGTGTATGTGGACCACAGATTATTATATAAGTGTCCAAGGATCAAAACCTTTGTATTTTCTTTTCTGTCTTTAATACTATCAAATTCAATTGTTCTTCTTTCTCAGTTATTTTCTGACTTTTTAATGTTTCTACCTGTCTGCGGTTTCTCTGTCTTCTTGTATTCGTTGTTCACACCTGAATCATACACTACATACATGCATAAATGCAAACACTCGAATGAATTCTGCCTGTTTCCTGCATGTAAAAAAAGAAAGCAGCGTGCAGTATGTTTCCACATCACTCTGCTATTGTTGGTTTGTGTCTTTGCGTGGTTGTGAGTCTCTACTGTAATTTACAGAGCATAGCTTCAATGTTGTCATCCCATTGTGAATGTGTCACCTCGGTTTTTCTGACATTGTTTGTGTGTTGGTCTCTGCCTGAGTGTGTGCGTGTGTTTGTGCGTTTGTGTGGGCTGGTTTAATCTGATGATTCAAATTATGTTTGACGTTAATGAAATGTTTAATGAAGCCATGGCCAGAGGGCAGGTGGGTGCGGGAATCCACAAATGCATGTAAACACACACTTTCACGCCACACACCTATGTGCAGAAATACAAGTGAATGCAGAAGCATACAAATGCACACATTCTAACACTCACATGTCCTTTCAAACACACAAGCACAGCTACGCACACATTGGCCCGCACGGAGGCATTATAAAAGGTCCTGTTACGCTAACCAGGGGTGACAGGAGACCACCGCCCATGACTTCCCTTCCAACATCCCTCCCTCCTGAGAATGTCCAGAGAAGGAAAGGTTTGGTTGTTCGCTCATAAACTTGTTAGCATGGTTGACACTAGTTGGTGATGTTAGTTTTAGTTATTTTGCTAAACTATTTTATGTTGTTTGTAGAGTTGCACACAACCAACCCAAAACATACAAACTGAAACTTTCACTAAGTTTTTTCTGCCCCTTGGAGTTGAGTATCTAAAATGGACCCTCAAGGATGTATAACATAACAGAAACATACTTGTCTGTTGTTTTTTTGCCAAAAATTTCCTAAAGATAATGTTTACACAAAGGCAGTAGCAGTGGTAAGTCCTTTCAGATATTGCCATCCAGTCATCCATCAATTGATGCATCCATTTTGTTCCATTTATCCAGGGTCGGGTCACAATGGCAGAAGGTTAAGTAGGTCATTCCAGACGTCCTTCTCCACGGGAATGTTTTCCAGCTTCTCCTGGGGGATGTCAGTCCAGATTAGAGATGTTATTCCTCCAGTGAGTTCTGGGTCTACCTTGAGGTCTCCTCCCAGTTGGAACTGTCTACCAGTGCTTACCTGAATGCATCCTAATCAGATGCCTGAATGACCTCCGTTGGGTCCTTTCAACACAAAGAAGCAAAAACTCTCATCTGAACTCTTCTCCAAATGTCTCTTCTCTCTATCTCTAAGGCTGACCCAGTTACCCTGGGGAGGAAATCCATTTTGGCTACTTGTGTCCTCGATCTTTCGGTCACTATCCAGAGTTACATTCACAAATAAAAATCCTCTGATTTTATATTTAGTATGTATGTGATCCCTGCATTGGTGGACAGTAACCATGTAAATTCACTCAAGTACTATCCTTAAATACAACTTTTGAGGTAATTGTACTTTACTTGAGTATTTCCATTTTATGCTACGCTGTACTTCCACTGTACTACATTTCAGAGAGATATATAATTTCTGCTCAATCACATTTATCTGACAGCTTTAGTTACTTTTAAGAAGAAGATTTTAGACAATAAATAATATTACAAGCTTGTATTATACAACACATTGTTAAAGTTTTAAAGCAGAGGTTTCTGATCTTTTTGGCTTTTGATGTCTTTAAAAAAAATCTGCGTGTAGCTGGGGTCACATTTCACATGTCTACGGCTTGTTAACAGCTCCACTAAATGATGTTTCCCTTTGAACTTCTCACATGGTTTCATTTCAGTAAATGTTCCAGTGATCCAACAATTGATCTCACCAAAAACAAGAGATTAATTTAAAAATCCAAAAACTGAAAACAGGTTTGTGTATTGGAGCTTTATTGTTGGTTTTTCCCCTCTTCCATTAATTATGTGATGAGCATTCAGATTTATCTGCTTTTGTATTGGTACTTTTACTTAAGTAAAGTATCTGAACAGTTCTACTGTCACTGATGAGATGATTGACACTGCATGGAGTCGACAGGCAAGGTATATGGAGTGCATCCAGATACTTAGACCGATCAGGCATAACATTATGACCACCTGCCTAATATTGTGTTGATCAATATGTGATTAAAAATGCTCTGAACCGTTGGACATGGACAAGAGGACCTCTCTGGGTGTCCTATGGGGTCTGGAACCAGGACACTGGTACTGGATCCTTTGGGTACTCTGGCTTGTGCAGTGGGGCCTCTGTCAATCAAACTTGTTCCACTGCATCCTGTTGATGCTTGATCACAATGGGGTGTAGGAAGTTTGGAGGTCAAATCAACATGTTGGGCCATTGTCATGTTCCTCTACATCAGGGGTCTCAAACTCCGGTCCTCGAGGGCCGCAATCCAGCATGTTTTAGATGTTTCCCTCTTCCAACACACCTGATTCAAATGATCAGGATCGTTATCAGGCTTCTGCAGAGCTTCAGGATGAGCTGATCATTTGAATCTGGTGTGTGGGAAGAGGGAAACATCTAAAACATGCTGGATTGCGGCCCTCGAGGACCGCAGTTTGAGACCCCTGCTCCACATGTTCCTGATTGGTTGATGTTTTCCCATGTGGTGGGGTGCATTTTCCTGCAGGGGTAGGCCAGTGACATTTGGATTTCCATTGGCATGAGGGAGTGTGTTTGTTGTGGGACAATGTTTATTTGGGTGTCTAAGTCTCATCAACATGGATGTTAAAATCCAAGGTTTTCCATCAGAACACCACATAGTACCAATATGACCAATGTTATTCACTTCACCTGTCAGTGGTTATAATGTTGTGACTGATCAGTGTATCTAATTATGTTAAAATTTCGTGACATTCATGCCATTAAAAAGGCAAAGGGTGGCCGTGGCTCAGGTTCTCCACTAATCACAGGTTTGGAGGTTCGGTTCCCAGCCCCTCCAAATCCTGAAGTATCCTCGAGCAAGACATTTAATCTGAAGTTGTTTCCTGATGGTAAATGACCACCTTTCATGGCAGTCATTGGTCTGGTTGAATGAAAAACACTGTAGAGCACTTTAAGTTCTGTTTAGGTAGAAAAGGAGAATAAAAATATAGACCATTTACCATTTAAAATGCTTTTCATAAGTATGTAGACCAAAAAAAAAACATAAATTTTTCAGGGCTGAAATGAGTCAATATTTCTGTCTTACATTTATAGTTTCAGCCTCCACAGTTAGTGCCTAGCTGTAGAGAGTCTCTCCTATGTCGACCAATTGATCCTCAAAAATGCAAAGATTCACACCCTTTTCTGTGTCTGGCTGGCTATGGCAGCTCTATAGGCCACAGTTGGACTTGGTTTAATAGGTGAAGTTGTGTTTAATGTCTGCAGATTGCAACTGTTGTTTGTAGGCTTATTCTCTGAACCCTTAAGTGAGCTACTCAAAAGCAGATGATGTACTTGAGAAACTAGGAACAAAGAATATTTAAGGAAGGTTGAGTCATGGGCAACTGGACTGAAGAAGCCTCTTGGATAACCCTAACCTGGAAGACGGAAAATCTTTACAGGCAATGCCATGAAAATGTCACGACGAAAACACACACACACACACACACACACATCACTGGACACATGCAAAGACAACAGAAGCGAGCAGCAGTAACAGAGTGCTGAGCACAAAAAAAGAGCGAGCGAGATAGCAAAGTGGAGCATGGTGGGAGGAAAGAACGGAGATAAGGCCGATAGAACAAAAAGTAGTAAAATGCATGTAGAGAGGAGTCATTAATCTCTGAGATGCCCCTTCCTCTCTTGTTCTAAATTGCCTGCTATTTATAGGCAGTCGTGGGGCTGCACCCGTGTGTCGGGGAGGCTCTCATTGGTCCAGAGAGAGGTCAGAGGTCAAGTGATTTAACTCCAATCACAGACTGCGTGTCTCCTATATGTGTGTGCGTGCAGCAGGGAGAGGGAGAAATGATTTAACTCCGCTCTGAATGTGTGTCTCCTGCGGCTTCATTATCCGAGCTGGAGAATCACACACTGAGGCAGCAGAATCACCTTTTAATGGGACTATTTTCAGCAAAATGGAAAGAAATGAGATAAGGCAACACACACACACACACATACACACATATGCTCGAGTGAAATAAGAAAATTCTAATCAGCAATGATGTAACATATTCCAGCCAGAGTGTTGGTAAACTATAATTTAACCAGCCTGTGGGTTGTGGAGAATTTTGCCACTGGCAGAATCTGTCTAGAGAAAGGTGACCAAGACTGATAACTTTTATTGACACTGACAAGACTGCTCCAAATGCTCCAGAAACTGCAGCCATGTTGTGCGTGGACAGTTTGTTTTTTGAATTTACTTTAGATTTAGATTGCTGAAAGAAACTGTAAGACCTCTTATGGCTTCTAGTACCCTTGGTCATTACATTTTTAAGTCTGCAAACCCAACTTTTTTGCCATATTCTATGTGTCTTGTGTGTTCTTTAACCAAACTCACAGGAACAGGAATGACAAAAATAAGAGGAGTCCTTAGAAGAAGTCTAATCAGATGAAATATAACACCTGTATGGGTCAACTGTGTATTTAAGGCCTTGATTTTATGGATGGCTCTAGAAATAATCTACACGCTAAGAGCACTATGCCTAGTTTTGAGCAAGGAATGTCTATTTTAACATCATTGAATTTTAGATTCTTTCACTCCCAATCTCCCAATTATACTCTCATGGCAAAGTGAAGGGGGCACGGTCTTTGGAAAGACGTCTTACTGTTGAATTTTAATCCGTAAAATGGTTCACTGTTCAATGTCTGTCTTATTTTTAAAATAATAAAACCACGTCCTACCACTAGAATTGTTCAGTAAGGCTTTGGAGCCGATGACTCCAATCACTACATACTTTTTTATGACAGAAATAAAAGCTGCTACAAATGAATTTCACGGAGAGAAATCCACACGGAGGCTTAAAAAAAGTTTCCAACTCTCTCATCAGTGTCACAGCTCGGTTCCATGCCGAGCCCGGGCTGCCAGTGTCCTGCAGGGACAGCCGTTGTCACGACAACCAGAGTGCATGTGACAGCCAATCAGATGAAAACCCCCGGCCCACGTCAGGTCCCATGATGTCTGCTCGTCGCTCGTATTAAATTGTTTGTGAGCGCGCGTGCGTGTGTGTGTATGTCAGGCAACAGCATGCCTGCTGGCTGTGGTGTCCATCTTGGCTGTGTCATCGGATGCTGACCTGTCTGTGGTGATGGTATGTGACACCACTCTGTCCTTTGTCTCCGTGTGCATGTCTTCTTTGTTTTATGTGACGCTGTTTTGGATTTCACGCGCATGAAATTGCCATGATGCACGGCTCGGAAAATGTGTACGATTTTTCATGTGTATGTGTAAGTATCTGTGCATGTGTGTATGTTTTCCCAACGCCCGCGGGACCTGTGGAAACTGGCAGTCTGTCTGTTTTGCGGTTGTCATTGATTATGTGGATGATGATGTTGCCTTAATTGCATCTATGAAAATGCATCCTGACAGCATGACCAATCTGGATTTAGAACAGAAATTAATTGTGTATTTGTTTGTGTTCACATATATGTGTGTGTGTGTGTGTGTGCCTTTGTGCCTGCGGGTGTGATTCTTCTTTACACGATGTGGAAAGTTTGCTCCTTATTTGACCTCAAAGACTGCCAGGCAAAAACTAGGACACCACAGTAAGCACACATTAGCACAAACACACGCGCAGCACACAGTCAGCAAATTCATTTCAAGCTGGTCAAAGCAGACTGAAATACAGGTTTGATGTGGTTCAAATGTGAAATAAGTCAAGTGTGGCGTTTACTGCCACGGTTCCAGCTGCTTTGTGAACAGACAAAATCTCTTGTAGGGTCAAGTCTCGAGCAATACAATGTTCTTTTACAGGGGAAAACAAAAGAAAAACATAAATTGACTTATATTTTAAAACACAATTAGAACAATCAAGTGTCTAATTGGCCATAAGTATTACTGTAACGTTTAAGGCACTCTGCTGTCATACTGTATAGTCTTTAAAGGTCCCATATTGTGCCAGTTGTACCAGTAAAGTCTCCACAAGGACCCCACAGTGTGTTTTTAGCTCAAAATACTGCTAATATGCTTGATTTCACCATGACTGTATAACCCCTGTTTCTAAAGCTGTACTAAACTGGATTTTTTGCTCTGAAAACCCAATGACCTGTTGCAGTTCCCGCCCCCTTCAGGAAGAAGTTGCTCTCTGCAGCTGTGACTGACAGCTGCATGACTATTGGCTAATTAGGTTGTACATGGCAAATGGGTCCAATTCTTACTCACTTGTAAAGCTAGGAAGATAACTAGTTGTGGGAAGGCTTAAAGAATGGCAGAAGTAAATTCCTTTATATCATAACAGCTTTTATTTTACACCTCCAAGTTTACCACAAAACACAATAAAAATGGGTTTTCTCTATATGGGATCTTTAAGAACAGGCGTTGATCTGTTTACTGTCAATTACATAACAAATAAAATGAAAATTGTGCATTAAGACAAGTTCAAAATATTCATAATGAATCATTTAAGCTGGAATTTCCTGTACCAGAACCACACTGGGTCTGTTTTCTGTAATGCTGCTCTTTTTGAAAGGTTGTCAAGCATGAGACATTCAGTGAAGAGACCACCTGGTACTGCTATGACTAACACTGATGTAGAATAGTTGGTCTCTGTTCTGTCTTATCAATTTTATTTGAGGATTTTTAGAACTAGTTCAGTAACACCAGTGTCTCCTGACTCATTCATATAAGACTGTTATTTACTATTTTAGGCCTTCCACCCAAACTACCCAGAACTTTAGATCCCAGGTATTTTTTTCTATCAACTAAAATGCTAAGGCCTTGATTTTATGGAGATTGTTGGTTGTCTGCATTTCTACACAGTTACTGTACTGAACTTCCTGCACTATGCTTTCTTCTGTAACTACAATGCTGCAATTACTCAACTAATCAGAAATGTTCAAAAGCCACAAACTAGCCAAGGTTCCAAAACATTCTGAAAGTACTGTCCTACTAGCAGGGACGTTTGGGTGGTAAAGTGATTTTAGTTTAGGCCCTAGTCCCTGCGGTGGTATGCAGTTCCTCTAAAGGTTCTTAGTCCCTGATGATAGTTCTTGCAATGGAAAAAGGATATTTAGAGTTTTGATTATTCAGACTTACAAGGAGTTCATTTACTTTCAGTGACCTGGCGATAGGGATAGTTGGATCTTTAATCCATAAAGCCCAAAGTTGCTCATTTTGGCCACACAGTTGTGGGACTGTTTATGATTGAACTTTGGGATGTTTTACTTGATAGGATTTTTTTTTAAATAGCTTAGAGGCAACCAGTAGTGCAGATTCAGCTTTAGCACAAAATAACTTTGACATTCTCTCTTTTCATTAGGAGAAAACAGCCATCTTGGTTGAATAAACTTGATAGATTTTAGACTTACATAGAATTTTGTCAGGGTTCGGTTCACAGGGAACCAAGAGAGTCTCATCCTGAACACTGTGTGTCAAATCATTCAGAACAAATATACATATTGTTGCATCCCTAGAAACTCTATTTAATTTTTCCAGCAGACCAGCTTTTCTAAAAGGTCCATTATCTTTGACTTGGCGCCACTTGGTAAATAAGTGCCAGTAAAAAAATCATTGATGTCTGACATCAGTCCATTGTTAAACGTAAATAAATGCTCAAATCCAATAGATATAGTGCTATATTGAACAAACATGGTGTCTGTAACCTGTATAAGTCCAACTCTGCAGCAAGACAACCACCACACCCAAAGACATACCATTAATAGTGGTTTTATGAAACAGTTCCCCTGCTGGGTCTTCGGAGAAGTGTGGCTGATATTGTGCCTTTCTGTTTTGTTCTGTTGGTGTTTATTAAGGCAGCAGAGATATCCGGAGGCAGCAGCACAAGATGACTGACAGTTGCCATCTTGAGTTGTCCGATGACATGATTGCCCACAAGTTAAAATCGTGGGACCATTTCCTTAACATCAATATGACATAAAAGTGTATTCAAAGGAATATTATGGCTGTTTAGGGTTACACAAAATATAAATCACTTATACTTTCGGCTACCTCCCTATCTGATAAGCTGTTTATAGGGTGTCATAAAGTCAAGAGTGTTTCCAAAAGTCAGTGTCTCTGTTTCTAAGTATACAAGGGAAAGCGAGGCCAAGGCAAATTTATTTGCATAGCACATTTCAACAACAGGGAAAGTAAAGGTTACATCGCAGTGCAAGATATTCAAAAGCCTTAGATTTGGTTCACTGAAAGGCAGAGGCAAACAGAAAGGTCCTCAGCTTTGGTTTAAAAGAAGTGAGTCGCAGCAGACGCTCAGTTTTCTGGGAGTTTGTTCCAGTTATGTGGTGCGTAAAAACGGAGAGCTGCCTCTGCGTGTTTCAGTTTGGCCTTGGAAAAAAGAAAGTAGACCTGAGAGGTATGGATGGTTCATTGAGTAGCAGCAAATCGGAGAGTGCACGGCCCAAATTTGGTGACTCCTGAGCAGACGCCTCTAACGGCATTTTGGAACCTGGCCACATGTTCACATTCAGGTACTTGACTTGTTTAGGACAACCGAGGTAAATCAAGCAGCCAAACTGCAGAAACAGTAAAGGATCTCACCCAGACTGTTGGAAAAGCTAACAGCACAGCATCTAAAATATTGCTGATTGCTTTGCATGCACCACATCCACTCCTTTCAGGTGTAATTACAGAGAAAAAGTCATTACTATCACGATAAAACTACAGAACAAAAACAGCACCAGCAACTTCATCACAATAATCCCAATTAGTTTGGCCGCTGAGTTATTTGCATGGGTTAGAACTGAAATGAGATGAACAGCGCTGTATTTTTTTGTGTGCATGCATAAATTATCTGTTTTAATGCATTTCTGTTGCAACTAAACCGTAACCACACGACCTCAGGTGCATCAAACCACCCTCTGGGCTGAAGTGGGGATTAGGTTGATGTGCATGTTGCCTCGAAAAACCAGTCGATTTGTATTCCAACCAATGGAGAAGCCTGGTGCAAGCAAAAGAATACTGAAATGATATCTGGATATGAGACTCTTCAAATGACAAGTGCTAATGAGACTGAAGCCGAGTGATACAGAGTTGTGTTTCTCCTCTTGGAAATTGTCTTTGGCTGAGCGTAAATAGTACAAAGGGTCATTTTGCAGTTTGGCATCTACAGCTGATCTTATCAGGACCCGTTGTCATTTCAGCAGGTGAACTTAATCGTCTCCGGGTATGAATGAGAAGCCTGTTTATCCATCAATCTTACAATCTCCTTTCCCATCTGTCCTTCCTACCCTTCATCCTCCCCGCCCTCCTTTTTCTTTCTTAATTCCCCCTCGTTTCCTCTCTCGTCCTAAACTCTTCTTCCACACTCGTGAAGTCATTCCGATCCTCACCTCTGCAGTCGACGCCCTGCGCCGAGCTTCCTGGCTTTATCTCCTTCAAGGGCAATAAACCAAAGCACGCACACGGCAAACAATCAGGAGTCTGCACAAATACAAGCAACTTAATGTGCGCGTTTAACCGTGACCGTATACACAGTCTCACAAATGTGCACATGCAGTCGTGCATGCGTGCATTTACTTCACAGGCATGCACTGCAATGGAAGCTCCAGCGCTGCCTAATGTCTGTCATGCTCCCTTCCTCACTATCTTCCTTTCATCTTTTATGTCATTATCCAGCTTTTGCTTCACTGCGTCTCTCACCTCACTTTTCCTCCATTTTCTGAGTGTGCGTGTCGACATGATAACAGATCTCTTCGGATCACAATGTGCTCCATGTCTTATTTGTCATATTTTAAGATACTTTGTGTTTGTAATTCTCTGTTTCTGCTATTAACTGCTGTTCTTTTTTTATGAGAAGGTAGGTAAAGGGGGAAAGCAATAGAATTACCTTTCAGACACACACTCATCATCTCAGTGAGGCTATAGGTGATTGGCTGCATGCCCCCACAGTGGCAGCTGCTGTTGCTGCTGTTGTAGTTGTTGTTGATGCTGTTTTAGCTTTCGTTTGGATGGAACCTTCTGGGGATGGTGAGCTGAATCAAATATTCATGATAGCAAAGAAAGGAAACATCAAACTCTACAAGCCTACTCTACAGCACCACAGTGTACACACACACACACACACTTTCTGCATGGTGGGAAAAACTAAAATGGAAAAAGGAGGAAAAAATCGGCTACAGTTCGTGATTTTAAATCCAGTAGGTGAGATAATAAGCTGCAGGTATTAGAATCATCCAGTAACTGTGGTTTCTCAATCTTGAAGGAAAAAATGCAGGATATTTAATTTAGTTTTAGCTTCAGAAAACAGCCATTCTTCTTCCTTTTGAACACCATAAACTGGAGCAATGTCGTGATTGCTTGCAGTAGGCAAGTCGTCTCTCTCATCAGAACTATTGAACCCAATTGCGTATCTCCTTTGAGCGTTATCAGTCAGGAAACCCAGTTTGACCTTTTGTTTTGCAGGTCCGTGTCTCTCTGCTCAGAGAGCCTGAAAAAATGAGGCTTTTCCATTAAACATTTTACTTTTGAAAGCTTGCTTTCTGAATTATTAATGCTAAGTCTTGTCAAACAAGGATGTTGCATTAACATTCTTAACAGAGCTATCTTCAGCTGCTGCTGCTGCTGCCCACTACTGCTTCTTGCTCAAAGTAGGGTATGGAAGGATTAAAATGGACCACCGGATGATTCCCTGTGGCAGCCGAAGAGCTCCATTTTAGAAATAAGACACAGAGAAAGCGCTCAGAAGAGGGGGGATACCTACTTTCGAAGAATAAGATTAAACACAGCAAACCACAACAACACAAGTAGTGAGAAGATAAAGCAATGAATGAGATGAGTGGCTCTAGTTTCACGAATGAATAAGAGCTATTGGATGTATACAGCAATAAATATTTGAAACCTGAAGCTCCATTTGATTTACAGGCCTTTTGCATTGTAATAAATATGGAACAGCACTGATGGTTTGTCAGTATCATTATTTTGCATATTCGTGTGCATACATCAGTGCAGGGACGTATTTTGTGTAGGAGCAGCTGCCCTAAATACAAAGTGTGTTTGACCACATATTCAGAATAAACAGCTAAGAGATACGTAGTAGCTTGTCTATGGTTAAATGAGAAATTTGCATCAAAATAAAAGAAGGTATCACAAAAACAGCAAGATAAATACGATATAATTGAAGATATTTAAATATAGCACAAGCTCAGATTCTGCAGACTTGTTCGTAACTGCAAAGCTGAACAGCAAAAAACCCAGTTTAGGCTCATTATGACTTACTGTGTGGTGTTCAGTGCGTTAATAATGAAGCTGCATGTTCCAGTTTGATGTCCGTCCTGTCCGTCTGAATCTCCAGCTGCCTGTAATTCCTCTGTGCAAAAAGGAAATGCGTGTTTTTATCTCCTTAATTCCACAGGTCGCTAAAAGCTGCCGGGCACTGAAAAAACAGGTTTCAATTTTGCATGAATGCACCTGTGGATGGGCCGATAGCATGTAGCTTCACTCTCACTGCTGGACACCGTGTCCCTTTTTTTTCCACACGGCCTGTTTTCCGGTTGGTTCTAAGCCTAGTTAAAGTGAAGAAATTTGCTATTTTATGTTGTTTCCCACGCCAGTGATTTACTATGACCAGTTTTGTTCAACTGGTCCTCCTTTTAGCTGAAGTTAAAGCACACTGTCATGTCAGACGTGATCATACATGGGTCTTTCCTTCAAAAGTGATCATATTATTTTATATTTAAACACTTGAATAGTAAATAAATAATAATTAAATAGTCTAGACTTTATTGAACCCCTTGGGGAAATTCCTTCTCTGCATTTGACCCATCCTATTCATACTTAACCTTAACTATTCATACTAGGAGCAGTAGGCTGCCGCGGTGCAGCGCCTGGGGAGTAGTCGGGGGTTAAGGGCACCACAGTGGTGGAGGCTGGGACAAGCGGTCTCCTCACTTTCCCACCTCAACCTCAACCTCTTGCCAATCCGGGGACTCAAACCAGTGACCCACCAGTTGCAAGTTCGCTTCACAAACCACTAGGCCACCACTACCCAATAGACACTGCCCAGTGCTTGAATAGAAATGGTTCAAATCATTTTAGTTGAGATTATTTAGCGAGGTAAAATAATATTTCCACTGTGTTAGACTTTGGCCAGCAGGGGGGGCTGCAGCTCCCACAGCACCTTATTTCACCTTATAATACAAAAGCCAAGATAATATATTAAAATTCAATTCAACAGGCCTGTGATAGATGAGGCCTTCAGTGTCAGAGAGGTGCTGATTCACCGGCACTTATGAGCAGGCCTGTAAATTCAAAGGAAAAGTTCTGGGACATGCAGTTTACAGAGTCATATAAACATCCATACAACTCATGAAGTTGACTTGACTAACTGAATATGTTGTGAACAAAGATTTAGAGATCCAGGAGCCAGGCTACAATGCTGCACTTGCAGAAAAAGAAGGTAGCCACAAATACATCTAGTCATGCTGGTAAGGATGTTTTGTGCAAAATTAGCCAAGTAGAAATTTGTGTAATTTTTATTTCAGTCCAGAAATGTTTGTTTCCAATCCATTCCTTTTGCACGCATGGTTAAGGCCTTCATGATCTGCATAGCTGTGTAGAGTAGGCTGCTCTATATGTGTGAGACTTATCTACTCCCACTAATGCTTACGGTCTATATCACAGCCTGACGCAGCAGCGATGAATTATCTGCAGCGGTGAAACTCAGATTCTGTAGTAGCAGTGGCCCATGTGGCTCACTGGGTGGCTGCAATGATGCAGAGCTCAGATAAAAGCATTGTTTCCATTTTCACACTTCACTGTATACTGTAAAAATAAAATAAAAAATAACATAACATAACATCTGTAAAAAAAAAAAAAAAGAAAATCTAATTAATATATAAATAAAAAATATATAAATAAATAATTTTATAATTGAAAATAATGGCAAATATCTGTGAAATAATTAAATTTTTGCTAATTAAAATACAGTTTAAAATAGTGTGATTTTACAGCCAATCAAAGTACATTTTTAAAAATACAGATTTTTCATGTGGACATTTAAAAATTTTGCCCTTATATGTAAATATTTCTTATACAAATAATGGCAAATATCTGTGAAATAATTATATTTTTGCTAATTAAAATACAGTTAAAAATAGTGTGATTTTACAGCCAAGTGTTGTGGAAGAACAAAGTACATTTTGTAAAAATACAGATTTTTCATGTGGACATGATTTAAAAACTTTGCCCTTATATGTAAATGAACACTCTTTGTCTTTTGTGATTATACTAGTTATTATTGGTAATTTACCAAAACAAGGGAAAACACACTGGTTATGTACAACCTCTTTTAGTGTTTCACAAATCATATAAACACATTAGCTTTTTTTTTTATTGCTTTTTAACAGATTAGATTTTTCTCCATCATTCCATCCAGCCTGTTTTTGATTGTTCCAGGGGCTGCATGGTGGTGGGGAGGGGGAGGCAAGAACAACAGAACAAAAACAAATTAAAATGAAAATCCCTTGGACATGACTTATTCAGCAGCTAAATGATGTTTGACGGCTGATATGAGAAACAAAAAAGATCAAATAACAAAGCAAATGTGTTTCTCAGCAGTGTGGAGGAATGACAGGCTGTACAGCCAGGGAAAGGTCGTGCAGGTAAAAGGTCGGTCGATATGAGTCACGCAATTCAAGATTCCAGACGTCACTTAATGTAAACGTTGTCGCAAGTCAACTCCAAATTATCCAGTTTCCTCACCTGCCTCTGCAGCCTACGTGACGTCTGTGCATGACGGCCGGGGATCGCATCAGAGAACCCCACTGGCCTAAAAGAGAGAAGAGAGAGAGATAACTTTAAAAACAACATCCATAAAAGATTGATGTGCTCCTAATTTAGCTGCCAGCAGCTCCTCTGGCCATCAAACCCATCTGAAACCATATCGGACTGCACACTAATTGGACAGCGGGCACTCGCAAGTCACTCGATCTCACACTGTCAGACCAATTTTTTAAATAAAACTTCGAAAAAAGGAAAGAGGGTACATCTATGTGAATACTAAGTGGGCTAAATGTGAAAATGCTACATGGGACAGGACTGTGAGATCACTGTCAAGTCATTTTAAGCAGCTGGTTAGCACAAAAAAAGAAGAAGGTCTGTCCTGCGGTGACAAAATCCACCTAGTAAAGGTCAGTATTTAACATGTTATATGCCATTTGCTTAATCTGTACAGTAAGTGTGAAAAGGACACCTCGTAGATGGTAAATGGACTGCAGGTATATTGTGCTTTTTTGTTCCAGAGGTTTCTAATTCACACACACACACATGCACCAAGCTGCCATGCAAGATTGGCAACTTGAGGTTCGGTATTTTGCCTGAAAGCACTTCAGCATGTGGACAGGACAAGCCAATCCTTCTGTTTTTATGGCCTCTATGTGCCGGACTACAGGACAGTAAGACTCTGCTGTGCTCCCTCTGTTTCCGGCCTTTGTTGCCGAGCTAACTGGCTGCTGTTTGTAAGCTCATCTAAGCTCCGTGGGTTTGCCAAAAATGCAGACTCAAGCTATTTTTTTAAATGTCTCCAGCTGCCATAATTGGCTTCCGAGGTAAATACTGTAAGCTTGTTTGTCTGGTGTGTTTTTGGACTAAAAACAAAGTTCAATCCAACGCTTTCCGGAGGCCATAGGTGGTTAAATCCAGAGCTTGACAGGTGTTGCTGTTACTAGACTGTGATTGGACAATCCCATCCTCTGGGACACACACACACACACTTCCCAGAGAACCTTCATGATTCTGGTGATTCCTAAACTTTGTAACTTTCTAAAATGGTTAATTCTCCCTGACCTTAAAACATATGGCAAAGTCAAGATGAGAATATGAATAAATAATATGCATAAATAATCTCAAACAGAAGGTGACTCATGCGTGAAGGATTGGGGCTTGTCTTTTCTAAAAGGGTGTTTAGCTCCATTTAGAGCCTCCGCTGAGTGTGTGTGTGTGTGTGTGTGTGTGTGTCCATCTGCTATCACTTGCTACAAGGTCTGTTTGTTCCTAAAATATTGTAATTTGAAGGAGAAAAAAAATACTTTTATTTTAATTTTGTCATAAAAATTTACATAAAGCTACAGAAAAGCTGCTTTTACAGAAGGAACCCTGAACTTCAATGGAAGGATGCAAGTGGGTCATTGTGATGGCACATGCTTCTGTGCACACAAGTCTCAAAATGTTGTTCATGCAGACATACGTGCACATATATAATCAACCAACATGCAAGCACCATGGGCTGGCCTGGTGTGTCATATCCTGTTATGCATCTCCCTCTAGTGTTTTACCATTAGAATGCAGAGGCGGAAAATCAAAGTTGGAAGTGCAGCAGGGCCATCTGACATCAGGTCATATCGTTGTCCAGCACACAAGATTCATATTGTCTCGCAAAATACAAAGAATCTAAGCTGTTTTATGCAAATAAGAGTGTGTGCTGCTGTGAAATATGTAGAAAAACCAAAGTATAAAAAACAAGTTGCAGGTCTGCTGGTGATTATATACACCGATCAGCCCCAACTTTAAAACCACTGACAGGTGAAGTAAAGAACATTGATCATATTGGTACTATGTGGTGTTCTGATGGAAAACCTTGGATTTTAACATCCGTGTTGATGAGACTTAGACATCCAAATAAACATTGTCCCAGAACAAGCGCACTCCCTCATGCAAATGGAAATCCCAAATGTCACTGGCCTACCCCCACAGGAAAATGCACCCCACCACATGGAAACAACATCAATCAATCAGGAACATGTTGAGGAACATGACAATGGCCCAACATGTTGATTTGACCTCCAAACTTCCTACACTCCATTCTGAAGAAGCATCAACAGGATGCAGTGGAACAAGTTTGATTGACAGAGGCTCCACTACACAAGTCAGAGAACCCAAAGGATCCACTGCCACATCCTGGTTTCAGACCCCATAGGACACCCTGAGAGGTCCTCTTGTCCATGCTCAGAGCGGTTTTGAGCACATACGGGGGACCAACACAATATTAGGCAGGTGGTCATAATGTTATGCCTGATCAGTGTATGCCAGACTTCTATATTTCTTGCTTGGAGGCTACAGTTTCTGCTTCCAATCTTGCAGCTCCAACATGCTTCATGGAAGTTACTTGGTAAATTTTGCTAATTTTGCACAGCACTGAAAGTTTAACCCCTGTTGTGGCATCAATGTCTTCATCTAACTCTCCACAAGAAAGTCAAAAAGTACGTTTCCCATAGGGTCCAACTATTCCTTACTGTCACTCTGTGCACATTCAGTGTATCTGTGTATGTGTGTTGTGAAAATTTTAAAGTGTGTGTGTGTGAGCAGGTGAGCGCTCGTGTAAATCTGCGTGTATGTTTATCTGCGAGTGCAGAGGTGTGTGTCAGTGCACCTCAGAGTGAGTTACGCTAACAAGACTTCTGCTCTGCTGACAACTGAAAGGAAGCAGGGGAACATAAAGTGACAAAACAAACAGCAGACGGGACAATCCCCATGTGTGTCACCGAGCTGACAGGAGGCTGCACATGCTGCTTTAATGTTGTCAAACCAAGTTTTAAAGCGACAGCTCGAAACCCCTCAGACCCACCACCACACAAAAAGACGCACATTTGCCCCGCCTAAGCTAAAACCAGTGTGCAAACCTCATCATTTTATTTTATTATTTCGTGGTCAGAAATGACAGATGCATTTATAAAGCACTTGATTTAACATTTTTTGTGATAAGATTAGAAAGATAAGACAAGTTAGGTTAAGCTAAGTTAAGATAAGTTAAGATAACTTAAGGAAAGATAATGTAATATAAGTTAAGTTAAGGAAAGCTAAGACGATACGTTAAGTTAAATTAAAATAAGATAAGTTAAATTAAAATAAGTTAAGTTAAATTAAAATAACATAAGAAAAGTTAACTTAAATTTTAAAAAGATTAGATAAGTTAAGTTAAGATTAGTTAAGTTAAGTTCAAATAAGTTAAGTTAAGTTAAGTTAAGGAAACATACGATAAGTTAACTTAGATAAAATAAGATAAGTTAAATTAAGCGAAGGAAACATAGGATAAATTAAGACAAGACAAGTTAAGTTATGTTAACTTAAGTTAGGTTAGGATAAGTTAAGTTAAGTTAAGTTCAGTTAGGATAAGTTAAGCTAAGATAAGGCAAGACAAGAAAATCTTGTGCCAAATATTGCTCAGAATAAAACAAAGATATAACATAACATACAACATAAAAAAAGCTACAAGATGTAAGTACAATATTTTACTGAAATAAAACTAGTAAATTAAAATAAGGCTAGAACAGAGCAGTAAAAAGTCAAGCCGGCAGTTATATTGGAGGTAATACGTAATGAAATAATGAAATGAGATACTGCCCCTGAAAAATGAGATGAAAATGAAATATTGCACCTTAATCGACAGTGTTGTTTACGAAAGTGACGTGTCGCACATGTAATCAAAATGTTGCAAATGGTAGTTAAGTATTACACCTGAGAAATGAAAATATTACATATTGCACGTGAATGTTATTCCTATTAAAAAGAATATAGTAATAGCAATATATATATAGTAGGAATTTCAAAAAACAGATTGAAAGAAGCTGCTGCTGTGCATCTCTCAGCACCAGTTATTCACAGAGCAGCGAGAAGTGAGAACAGTTAGTAGACTTTATTGCTGAAAGAGAACGAGAGAACATTTTACTAATCCACCCTCCTGTAAGTAATAAGTGCACCTTCGTATTCCTGAGTGCCACAGTTCATACATCAGTTAACTGTTACACTGTCTGTTTTACAGTGGTGAGACAGCATGCATGCTGCTAACTTTATTAAAGTGAATAAGAAATGAATCCTGCTCATGTATGAATCATGCATCAATGTTGGCCTAATTTCACACTTGATCCATGAAGATGAAACGACAGATATATTTTTATAGAAACGCTTGGCAAAAATAGCATGTAGTCAATATTTTACAGATCTACCACCCAGCATCTCACAAATCACGTGTTCAGAGGAGCTCATCACTTCTTAGGGGGATTCAGCAGTAGGTTCAAACCCAGAACCTTCCTGCTGTGCTAACCGCTGCACCACAGTGCCACTCCAACCTGATCCAGCTTTCCATTATTTCCTGCAGTTACATCTGTTGGGTTTATGTTCATCAGCTAAACTGCAAATAGTGGCAGCTGGTGTCCGGTCGGCTCATTTAGTGGCACTGACAGATTAGAATAATGTCAGCATGCTGCAGAGAAACCAAACCCTTCATTATGAACTCTCCAAAGAGAAGTTTTAGGACTGTATAACTGTTCTTTTTACCTGTTCCTATGTCTCTTACAATTGTACTCTAGTAAGTACTATTATATTTTAATAGAGTTTAAGAGTTTCCGATCTGGATTTAATCGTTATTATGAACTGACTCATATCACAGGGATCTACAGTCAGAACAGTGGACTGTAGTATAATTTTATGACTCTGGTTCTTGATATTCATTCTGTTTTGTCATCAAACTAAGCTTGTTTACTTAACAGCTGAAGGTTTTTACCCAGTAACTGCAACAAGCCATCCAGCATGCTAGTCAAAATGTGCATGTGGACATTTGGTTTTAACAGTTTAGTATTTAAACTAAGTTAAATGGTGTAACTCCAAAGCAGAAGAAATGTAGACCAACCAGCACAGGCAGTTTACTATCTGATTATGTCATTAACTTTTTGGGAAAATGAGTCACGCAGAGTTGGAAGAACTAAAAGTGTCCCTTTTTATAAAGAGCATCAAACCATGGCCTCAGAAAATACTCATTTCTAATTGTTAGGGGTCGCATTAACGGGTAATAACTGCCCTGAAACTGACCTAAACAGGACTCAAACTAACCACAACAAACTTCTAGTTAGTTCTATGACTTTTTATTATGCCCACCTTTCTGTTGTGGTTTTGGCCGCGAGCTTGACAGAACATTTAAAAGTTCTGATATGGAAAACAACACTTCAAACAGAGCACCATTTTTTAAAAATCTCTATCAGCCTGTTATTTCTGTATTTTGGGAAAACTTGAAGCAAACTATCACTTACTAAATTAACAGGAATATACCACAGTGACACCAGCATCACAGTCCTCAACTTAGCATGATATACTTCCTGATTAGAAGGATATGTTAAGACTTCTGCAACACCAATGTGCCAAACATGAAATGAATCTTTCAAATTAATCTTATTCTAACTATAATATATCAGGAATGCAGAATATGTTAGAATATAATTATAAAAGTGTGCCTGTTAGGCAGCCTATTTGAGCATGCTTGAGATATCCCAGACTGCAGCGTGGATCCGTCTGTATTTCAGGCAGCAGCTTGACTCCTTGATCTGTGAGATGATTAAAGTTGAGGTTCCGGCTCCCCGAGGCTTCAGCGGTCCGACCTCAGAGCCGGGGCCGGAGAGGAACATCCATCTCCTGTCACTTTACGGAATGACAGCCTGAAGGAATCAAACAAGCGGCATTTCCGAGGTGTGCTGGATGCCCTTATCAGCACCAATTTCCACCTGCTAACTTGACCTGAGTCCCGTTTGATTAGCCATTTATCAGGCTGTTCCTTTGGACTTGTTGACGTGTAGCACCACACAATACACAGGTTGACATTTTGAGGGAAGGAAGCAGGCAAGAAGAGGCAGGAGCAACGCATTTTTAAAGGATAACCCTAACATTGTTGCTGTTTATCAAACGATTCACTAAGGAGACTAAAATCAGTAATTGAGTCAATATAAATAAACTGCTCCAGGGCAGAAAACCCATTTCCACAATCCCATGATAGTTTGAATATGAATATTTCAAGCTTTTGTAAATACAAGAAACATTTTGATGCAAATTAAACAGCACTGCAACCTCCAAAATATCTCTAACAGTGAGTCAACACCTCTCTAAAAACACTGAATCCCGTCCATAGAACTCCTTTGTTTTAAAGTAAATGCTTTTGTTGTACTGCCAGAGGCCACATTTCGATATATTGTGCTTAAAGTTTGCAAAGTCAAACTAATTTGGGGCTATTTGTTGTACCAGCCTTACTGTTTCCACACTTATCAGTGCATTACAGGGTCCTGCAGGTCATCAGGTGCAGCTCTCTCAGGTGTGACGGTCTTTAGCTGAGTGCTGATTCCTGCATCTCACAAGCTTTCTCAGTCAGTTTGTTGTAACTAAGAGTAAATAGCAAACAGTAGCATTTAATTCAATTGCTTAACAAATAGTTGCATATGAAAACATTGATTTCTAATGATGTTTTTATTCATTACAATCATATGTAACCTGATTTACCTCATTTCTGTGACATAATATCATTCACAGTTTAATGAAGTTAACCTTGTCAAACACTGTTTTGACTATTAGCATGCTTTAAATGTAAATGGTTGTTAGTGTTTCATCTACACTGTGAAAAGTTGCAGCTGTGATTGAAACTTGAAGCAAAAGTAAAGTATTTACGTCAGTGCCTCCAGTGTGCAGTTTGTGCTCATCAGCCCAGTTTAGAGGAGGAGGAGTATTTAAAATTGGTGGAACTCGTTTTCAGCTCTCACAGGTAACATGGGTTGGAGGCAAGTGCTGTCACGAACTCCTACAGATTTCTACAGTCTTGGTTCAGTCTTTTGATGCAGAATGGATAAAGTGACATCAGATTAGAAATATATGCAAAGATTCTAGTATCCATATCTACCAACTGCATAAAAATGCACAGACATGGGTGTTCAGGAGGCATTTTCTAAATGTAAAGAGGAATTTGGTAAGTGTTAGTATGGCAAATATACACTGATCTGCCACAACATTATGACCACTGACAGGTGAAGTGAATAACATTGATCACATTGGTACTATGTCATGTTTTGCTGGAAAACCTTGGATTTTAACATCCGTGGTGATGAGACTTAGACACCCAGAACAAGCACACTCCCTCATGCAAATGTAAACCACCACCACCACCACAGGAAAATGCACCCCACCACATGGAAAAAACATCAGTCGGGAACATGTTCAATGGCCCAACATGTTGATTTGACCGCCAAACTTCCTACACCCCATTCTGAAGAAGCATCAACAGGATGCAGTGGAACAAGTTTGATGGACAGAGGCCCCACTGCACAAGCCAGAGCACCCAAAGGATCCACTGTCAACATCCTGGTTCCAGACCCCATAGGACACCCTGAGAGGTCCTCTTGTCCATGCCCAATGGTTCAGAGCATTTTTGAGCACATAAGGGGGACCAACACAATACTAGGCAGGTGGTCATAATGTTACGCCTGATCAGTGTCTGTTAAAGTGATTTAACAACAACATTCCACTGCAATTCCTACAATGTAAACTCGTCTTTGTAGAACAAATGTGTGATTTCAGCAATTTGAGGGGCAATGAAGGAAGACTGCATCTCTCTTCATAGCAGACAGAGTGCATGTCACTAGTATCAGCAGCCAGCATGTGCTGTGTATTGATAAATCCATGGCGCTGTCCTTGGTGCTGAAGTAGCAGACGGACTTGTGTTGCAACTTCTCTCACAGTTCTTCACGTGTTTTATGTTGGATCTATTATACAAATACAACAAGGAGCATCATAGGAGTTTATTTAAATTTTGAACTATAAATTCTCAACTATATATTGAAGCCTATATACTATATAGAGTAGCATTGCCTTTATGATTAAAGTAGAAACATACAGTCACAGAAGAGACCGACAATCAGCCACAATCTGTTGCCTTAAATAAATACATTTGAAATATGCTCCAAATATTTCTGTGATCATTTAGGAACATCTGTGCCGCTGCAAATACACCACAGACCAATCGGATGGCAGCATGCACAAGTGGGCTCACCCGCATTTCACATAATGGCGTAAAATGGATCACTGTGTTACCATTAAATCTGACTAGTTCAGTGTCTTTGTAGCTTAGCATGGTGTGTTAGGAGTTTGTAGGCCTGATGGGATGAAGGATGAAGCCAGGTACTTGCAGACTTGTATAATGGTGATGAATCATTTTGTGACCAAATGTGGGTTACCCCTCTTGTGCATGCTGCCATTCAGTCCACATCGACACTATTCTAGGAAAGCTATGATTCAAGATTCAGTGAGGAAATTAGCCTGCACCTTCATTAACTGCTACAGATACACAAAATATGGTAAAGTTTAGACTCTCAGAACTACTATGCGTGTAAAAATAAGCTTTATTGAAAGTGCGTAATGTCCACATCCATTAAAAGAATGTGTCTCTATGATTCAGCCTAGCAGTTCTATTAAATCTAAATTACTATGACATGTATTAAGAACTTACAAGTCACCTTCTGTGTATGACAAATCCAAGGAATCATATGCAAAACCTTTTATTCTCATTTTTCTTAAATTTTGAGGGGTAATAACATGTCTGAAACTGACCGGAGCTTCTCCAGCCTGGATCTCAACAGAGAACACACTGTGTGCCTCAGTTTGTTGCCGCTCAGCTCCAGCTCTCTTAGATTCAAGGTGACTGATGGCAACTTTTCCCACTTTGTTCCTGTGAGTCCTCTACCTGCGAGACTGCAAACACAGATGATAAAGACAGGTGCAAACTGTCATACGAACGCATGAAAAGTCTGTAACTGACCAGCTGACATTTTAAACAACATTTCCGCCCCATGCTGCTGGCAGTACATTACAGAGTACACTGTGTGATTTTCAGGGCATTAATCTTCTCGGCTGCCGCAGAGCTCTTTATGGCACAAAACGGAGTCTATTTTTTATATTCCACTGCTCACACGGAGCCATAACAAGAACGAAAAGAGAAATAATGAGACCATCATATTAAAAATAATAGCTTTTACCAACCTGAGAGCTTCTGGTTCACACTGAGAGCTCATCAGTCCATCAGTCAAGATCTTTGTGCTTTTGCCGTAGAAGTCGTTATGCATCAGGTGCAGTTCAGTTAGCACAGAGTGAAGCATTAGAAGAGCTGTAGGAGATTGTTCCAAAAAGTCGAGCATCACGAGATCCTGCAGAAATGAAAGAAGGCAAGAGCTTAAGATGAGATAAAGTTTTAGAGGTAGACAAATCATCTACAGTATACTGGTAATGTGTACTAGTGTATGCAATATAAACACTTAAGTCATTTCATGCACTGCAGATTTACCACTTACTGCACAAGCCAGAGCACCCAAAGGATCCACTGTCAACGTCCTGGTTCCAGACCCCATAGGACACCCTGAGAGGTCCTCTCGTCCATGCCCAATGGTTTTTGAGCACATAAGGGGGACCAACACAATATTAGGCAGGTGGTCATAATGTTATGCCTGATCAGTTTATGTTAAAGTGATCTAACAACAATATTTCACTGCTATTCCTACAATGTAAACCCATTTTAAGTAACCAACTCCTTCTTGACAGCTGGAGCAAGACTAAAAATACATTTTGCTGATGGCCTGTGCCACCTTAAGTTAAACTCTGCTAAAGATGCGTTTGACATTAAAACTGAGTCTGACCAAAAAAGAGCAGCGCTTCTGGACCATCATCGGGTTTCAGTCACTGTCACATCGTATCATGCAGGAAACCTCTTTGATGACATCTCAAAACATAACCACAGCAGGTTCTTATAATGTCCATATCTGCAGCTATAGTGTATTTAAACCTGTTGATGTAATGAAATTGCAGTAAAATCTTATCAACAAGATTTGCCAAATAAAGGCACTGAGTTTCCAGGAGGATTCTTAAAATATCAGATTTGGCTTTCATTTATTTATTTATTTATATTCATTAATTTATGCACAATAAACTGTTTCAGTGTCAATCAAGGGATAATGAAAGCCTCACCTCTGGGTTTTAGTTTCAGCAGTAGTGGACTCGCTGCTGCTCCTCTCACTTGAATCATTTTCTCCTGTTTACCTGCATAAAGTGTCCTCCCCTGTTGTTTCCTTCACACTTCCCTCCTCCTCCTGCAGGGATGGACTACTTTAGAGGAGAGCTTCTCTCCACTTGTTCCACTGTAGTGGAAACCTCTTCTTTCTGCTGGTCAGATTTGTTGTTTTCCTTCATTTTACTCCCACTGTGTGCAGAGCACTGGGTCCCCATGAGGTACATTCTTCAGTAGCAGCTCAGTGGCTCTGGAAAGTATTGAAACATCAACAGTTATTTCACGAATAGACGTATCATGTTGTGATGCATTACTGCTGTATTCAGAACAGCCAGCCGTTCTACGTCTGCATCCATCTTATGTTTTGCTATTAGTCCCATGTATAATTTGTCATAGAGGTTTTGATACATTTTTATTCTTTACAACTCTAAAACAACTTTCACTTTGTATAATATCCAACAGGGCAGATGTCTTTTTGTGCATGCTCAAATACGTTTCCTTTCTTCCTTTCATGATGCATGTTTAATGCCTGTGGGTGTAAACGGGGAAAAGAAACTTTTGTAATAGACAGGGAACAAGAATTTCGTGGGTGGACCCAGCAGAGTCTCTGTGCAGTAAGGGTGTTTGTATGCGTCTAGGGGAATGCGACAGAAAGAGAACGAGAAAAAACAGTGAGACTTTGCTACACCGGATCTCCAAAATTTTTAATTTTTTTCCTGTTGAGAGGTAAAAATGCATATAATCAGAATCAGAAATACTTTATTGATGCCCGAGGAGAAATTGTCCATGTTACATTTGCTCCCATTCAAGGTCAGAATATAAGCAATACAAGGTATATGGATAAACACAAATACAAAATATGAACTAAAAATGTCATCATAAGTAGAAAAAAACATGACCTAAAATATAAACAAAAGCAGAACAGTATAGCATAGATATACAAACGTTCTTTTTCTAAGAAATAAGTGTCATAAACAGTGTAATAAGTGGTGTGTTATTGCACAGAGGTAATAAATAGCCTGTTATTGCACATAGGTAAATAATTATTATTGCACCAAGTTATTGCAGATGAAAGGAGCGACCACAACTGACTGCATGCACGGTGACACATGTGCACTATAGAATGTATGTAGACTATGTATCAAAATCAAACACTACACACCATGGATATTATCACCACCCTCTTGAGAGATTCAGTAGGAAGCAACTGGACTTCTCTTTGTGGTTCTTGAAGATGTTTCATCTCTCGTTCAAGAGGTTTCTTCACTTCTGACAGATGAGGAGTTCCACTTATACATTGTCCGTCTCACTCACATGGCTAATGGTCCATTATTGGCCTTGTGTTGTGAATGGATGTGAAACTGCTGGTCAGGGATGACTCAAGATGTTAATGACGGAGAACATTCTGGAGAGAGATCTCAAGACTGCGTTATAAGTACCTGATAAGTGATGCGATAGACCCTCTACTCCATTTAGACATGGCTGTTTCAGCTGAACATAAATGCATTATCAGGTACTTACAGGTACTTACAATGCAGTCTTGAATCTGCAGAGACAGTTTGTGCATATACAATGAAATAATCTTGTTTATCAAGCGTTTGCACCCTCCTAATCTAAAAAGCAGAACGTACACGTTGTACAAATGTGGCCTATCAGTTTCACTGTACCCAAATAAAAACATTGGTCAAGGTAATAATAGCAACAAGGCCTGACTGAACACCATACAACCTAATGCTCACTGGAGCCACCTTCGCAATAAACTTTTGGTGTCTGATTTTTTGATGAACTGAAACCAGTGCTGAAATCCATGCATGGCTACATAGACATGCAGGAGGACTGGGTCAGACCATCCCAGCAACAATGATGGAGAAAACTGAAGTAACTGCGGAATGCTAATCATGTTTACTGGGTAGTATTGCATTACCTGATTCACTGACACCAACAATAAGTAATTGCACTACTACTTATTGTTGGTGTGATATCATTCAGTCACGTTCATTTGGTGCACAAATACCACTAACCACTCTTCACTGGAGTACATTCTCCTGTGTTCCTTAAATTACAATAAATACATTTCACAAGGTACAAACAAAACTATTAAGATGACAAGTCAATATGTGTTGAGATTTTAAGAAAGGTGTGGGACTCACTGCATTAATTTTCCAGGTGGAAAGTAAATGAAGAATCAGGCTACCATTCTGCCAACGCTCCTCTTTAAGCTTTAAACAACGCATTTTGCTCCCTAATCACTCTCCCTGCTCCACCTCTGCTTTCTCTGTCTGCCTTTTTTTTTTCCTCCCCGTTTCCTCGCCCTCTTTTCATAAGCTCGGCCTCCTCTGCTGTCAACTCTAATGAGGACACGGTGTGTGTCTGTATGTGTGCGCTAGGATGAATGTGTGTGTGTTTTTAAGTGGTCTTGGGAGGCTCATCACTCTGCTGTGTGTCCCCGCTGAATCCCACTGGTTGAGGGGAGACACACATGCGCATGGAGTATTGCTGATGCTGGAGGCAGCCACTCAGTGTTGGCCTAATGACTCCCTTTACGATTGCACTCCTACTCCTTCATACGCAGCATAATATCAAACTGCGCCTGACCAGCAGCACAAGCACAAAATCAAGGCTTCTGTAAAAAAAAAAAAATGGTTGCAAGTTTTGCCAAATATGCATGCATTGTGCGCACATTCTGGCCTAGGGGAGAGAAAATAGCTCTCAAATTGATATCATTTGACTGGCCAAAACCCAGCACAAGGCAGACTATTTATCTGGTTGTCTCGATGGTCGTCTTGCTGTGGAGTTCCAGGAGTTTAAGCTGGGATTTTTGCCAAATATGGAGTCTCGAGATCTCTGAACTGGATCTCACCCAAACAAAAACTGCATTTACAAACAGGAATACAGTCTGCTTTCTCTAATCCTCTTATTTCTTATGTTGAACAACATCACAAAAGAGCATTACAACACATTAAGCACTGGCTTATTTTCATTTCCATATTTTCAGATGAGTATTGGAATTATTCTGCTCTAACAAAGTACACTTATCTTTTACTGTAAGACTAAACAATAAAAACAATGAATAGGGATATTTGCATTCAATTAATTGCACTTGAGAACTTAATTAAGCTGATTGTATTTCATTATGTGTCATGAAAATACTTCAGGACATGTCACTTACCAGATGTATGAGATAAAGAGCAGTATTTATGCATGTGACAGGCATTTAGTGCTCTTTTCTGAGAAAAAAAAAGTATGCTTCTTTGTAACAGTACCCTCTAGTGGCCCTAGTAATTATGACAGGGGCAAAGGAGGACATGAAGTGAGAAAGGTACCGTCACAAGTGCACATTGTGAGGAGGTTGGGGTGGATGGATGGAATGGCAAAACACTAGGCTTTTCACATTGGTGGTGTTTTTCACTGTTTGTTGGTCCGACTGTTATTTTTTCTTCATTCATTCATGTTTGCTTGTTTTTATGGACCTCTTTTTTGACTTGATGAAAGCCCACTTGGGATATTCAAGGGTTCCATCTGCTTTCTTTGTAAGTATGTCCTCCTTTTATGTATAGCTTTCCTGTAAACTTCATTATTGAGACTTCCGTTCTTCTCAACATGCACAGCAGCATCCAAAAAAAAGGAAGTTTATTTCCTCTGACTACTTACAACAGTGTCCTCAGATCACTCCCTGGAAAGTTTCACCACCATTAACACAGTGAGTCATCCTTCACCTGGCAGTTTCACAACCATTCACACCTCGAGGCATGTGAGCCTTGGGTCGGTAATGGGCCATTAGCCATGTGATTTTGGGGGGGTGAGAGTAAATTCTTGGGACTCCCAGCCTGCCAGTGAGAACTGAGTGAAGTGAAAGAACCTGAAAGAGAAATCCAGTTGCATTTTACGAAAGCACTTACGATTAAACTGCATGTGAGCTTTCACACAGGAGGACTTGTTACTTTATTCTATGAGGCAATAACACCGTTAATATTGCTAGAACTAAAGGCCGGTACACACTACACGATAATCGGGCCGATTTTTGTCCCGATCTGCCCCTTACGATCAAAGCCAGCAAAGGCCTGATTGTCGGATTACACTTTAAGCCTATTTACCAACTTGTAGTCATTTCAGATTCACACAAAATGTATTAGAATATTAAAATGGCACTGATACATCAAAAATAACAAATTAAGACTTACAAAAATGCACCCAAGAAGCCTTTTCTTTGTGTGTTACCTGACCCATAGACATGTTATGCACATTACTTATTTCTTACAGACATTTTTTTTTCTTATATTGAGTATAGAACACTGTAGGAAGTCCTATTATTACAAATAAAATTAAGCTTTGTACATAAAATTGACTTTGATAAAAGTAGTGCAGTAATGATGCATGTGGAAATTCAGGATAACCAGGACACACACTGGATTTGGTCTTTATTCACCATCTTTACATTCACTCTAACTCCTAATTTATGCGTGTTCTGTTTACATATGTCCCCATATAAGCCTATATTCCAAACAAAAAGAACACAGTGGGTTAAAATCCATTGCAGCGAATCCCAAATTAGACAGCTGGCAACGAAAATACTCCACCTGACACTGATGTGATTGAAGCTGTAGACGCCAGTCAAAAATAACAAGCATCAGTCTATAGAGGACCAAACTTGGCGTCATGGGAACATTTTTAAAAAGGATGGCATATGCTGAGAAATACAGAAAATTGTACATAAAATTGGGGGGGAAATATGATGAAAAAGATCAATCCTAAAATAAAAGTTCCGCATTGAGTTTGACAGTTGGACTCACACACTGACTGCATGCTAATTGGCATTATTTTGATATACTGTATATCCTGAAGAATTGGCACATAGATGACTGGATGATACTATGTTTCAATGTATTATTATTTTTTTGTGTGGAGAGTGGGTATACTCACCTTCTCAAGGACTTGCCAGGTCTGCAAGTTGGACTCACAAGTCTCCCCAGTTGTGTCAGGCCACTGTGGTGACTGACAGAGATTGTGTCCCAGCTGTCTTCTTAACTTCCTGTATGCAAGACTTCAACAAAGAGCAACAGAAGACTGTTAGCTGCTGTCAGCTGGCAAGAAAGTGGATCTCTGTCATGCTGGAAAAAGAAACATCTGGAGCAGCAAATAAGAGCCCAATCACAGCTTAGTGAGCACATGACAGAACAGAAGCGCTGCATTATTTAGACTTCACATTTGATGGCATTTGGTTGTCTTTGACTCTATTGTACTAACTCTCTACCTAATAAATAAGAGTGCAAGACGTCTAATCACAGTCTGACAAGGAAATTTGTGTTATTAGCAAAATCAAAATCCATCAAGACTAAAACTCTAGCAACTTTTGAGCAACTTCACGAGGAAGAAATGCTTGTTACACACCACAAGAACGAAATTGCAGTTTAAAGCTTGTCTGAAATCTTATAGGAATGTTAAACAGCAGATCTACAGTATGACACTGTAAAGAAATCACAGGCAGTTCCATGCCTACTTCTATGATTGTTGTTTACATACAGAATCATAACCTATTAATGCAAAGTTATGGTGTACATACTGCCATTGGTATATATCAGATTACCATTTTCAGTGAAAGGTAAGTGAAGGTATTGGGAGGTTCTTCAAAATCTTTCACGATTTTACTTCAATTGGCACTTAAGTGAAGAATTTTTGTATCTCTATAATATCTTAGGTTTGTTGTGTCTACGGCTGTATTTTGAATTGGAGTTAAATAAACCAGACTATTGCTTTTGTGAAACTGAGTTTTCTACTGAATAAATGACAAAAACTGAAGAAAAACATAACATACATTTAATGAATATAGTCAACTTTATTTGGCATTTCAGATTTCCGCTATACATGGAAATGTTAAGAACTCACAATTTATTAAAGTGAAATTAACTTTATATCATGGCTTAATCAAACACTGGGGCTTTTAACATGAGCAACAAAGGATATTGCCTTTAATTGTTTGGTTCTCAGCTGTGTCTGTTTGTCCTATCTAGAAACACAAACACACAATACAAGTTCCCTGCATAATCTCCTGAGACAGCGTCAGGGATAAAGGGTAAGAAAAGAGCCTTAAAGCCTGGGTAGGCTGATACCTGGAGAGAGGCGGAATAAAAACTCAAAGGTAAAAAAGCTCAAATTTGGAAAAGCGCTTCCCTCTTTGTTGTAAGTCCCTCCTACCAGACGAGTAAGCGCTTGAAAACTGCAAAGATAATCAAAGTAAAAGGAGACATTCAGTTGTGGCTTCACGCAGGATTTAAATATTGCTCTCCTGAGTGAAAGTCCTTCAGAACATTTGAATAACAAAATGCTAAAATGTTCATATGTAAAACTTTGCCCAACGATGACAAAAATAATATACTAGTATAGTATAAATACTGCCTTAAACAAAGATTAACATGGCATTCATTGGAATTAAAAACATTGCTGGAAGGCACAACCAAATGAACATTAAATACTGTGTCAACATCGTATCAGAACTCCAAAAAAAACAATAAAACAGTCAGTGTCTTCAATCTTGATGCAGCTGAAAATACTGCTTTTTAGATATAAAAAAAAGTCCAAAATGAATAAATCCCACTCCAGGTGGCTGTTTGTATCGTCTCCCCGTCGAAGCCACTTCCTCTGTCCCACTAGTCAGGTATGGCTGCGGTTGCAACTGTACTATAGGGTCCATAGCGACCAAATGTGTCTTTGCCCACCACAGCAGCACACACCTTGTGCCCGGGCTTGTGCTTTTTGATCAGAACGCACATGGGAAGCTCAACGGCCCTCACCTCACCAAGGACCTTCCAGTCTGGAAAGATGCCGCTCCCTTTAATTTTCTCCATAGTCATGAAGATCCTACAGCAGAGAGGGAGAGAGAGAGAGAAGGAATAACGTCAAGAACAGCTGTAGTGAAGGGGCATTAACTGGTTGAACTGTGCTTCCATCTGGTGGTCGTAGTATATGTTGACATCTGCAGTACAGTAAAAGGCATCACGCCTGCACTGGTTTGAGTGTTGCTACTACTAGAGCTGAAACCATTAGTTGATAAAGAGAAAAATAATCACCAACCAAGTTAACAGTTAAATTGGGGAGGGGAAAGCCACACATTTCAAGGTTCAGGCAAGACAGTTTTTTTTGCAGCTTTTCTTTGTCAAACATGACAGTAAACTGAATATCTATGAGTTGTGGACTTCGAGTCAAACAAAACAAGAAACATTCATCAAAAAAATGCACAAAATCACCGCTTTAAATTGTAATTTCTAAATTCTACAGTCCAATAATGTCCGTTACGTTAGAATACATCTTGAGTTTGACTGTGAAATTGCCTAACACCTATTATACCCAACCAAAACATGCAATTTAAACCAATAACAATAGGTGGACCATGTTTTATTGCTAGTACTAAGCCTAAAATGGCAATTAGACCCATTGCCAATATGGTAGTATTTTGATTTCCATTCTTATCTGTTTTTCTTTTAAAGTCTGCATGTTTTATAGCAAAAACAGTAAAGTCTCAATGAGGAATAACAGTACAGAGACTTCTATTCCGATTGCAGGCCTGAAAACTGCCCATTCAACACAGCATCAATAATAATGAAGCTTCTCACGTGTAACTATCCATTGGCGGTGGAGACGGGACTTCTTCCGCCACCTTCCAGAGCACCGAGAGGCTGGTGGGGTTCTTGATGAGGGCCAGCTGAACTTCTAGTTTCTGAGGGATGCTGTACGAGGCCGCTTCCATGCTCAGGACGGAGGGGAAGGTGGTGGCGGGAAGAGGAGGAAACACAAGCCCACGCTGAGAAAAAGGAAAACGAGGGTAATGTGAGCTGTAAAAACTCAAGTGAATTCCTACTGTGGGTAGTGTGAGTGTGTTCATTTACCTGGACTGTGTCTCTGTCTGTGTCCCAGGGATTGTTAGAACTGCTAGGATAGGCACATTCTGCTTTCACCTTTTTAGCTTTGGGCTCCTCAAACTGCTCTAACTCCTCATTATTGTGTTCTCTTTCCTGAAGATCCTCTGGCTCCTTCTTTACAACCCTGCCAAGGCCCTGAATGACATATACCAAAAAGAAAGTTGAAGAAATAAAGGCAAGATGGGACAGCAGTCACATGGGAAAAAAGACACATGGAGTCAGGTGACTTCTATGGAACCTAAATGATATTTTTGCTTGCTCAAGTAGCATTAGTTACACATAATAACATGTCACACAATTTAAAAGTATCAAATCAAAAACTGCAACGCCTCTTACCTGAAACTCAGGAGAAAACTTTGGAGTAAGACCTGGAGAATGCCACTCCTCCTGTAACTCTGCAGGCCCAAGAGCTTACCAAGGATTAAAAATAATCACAAGTAGAAGAAGGCACAAGGAGGAGAGCAGTTATTTGTCCATATGCTGACAGATTCATATGGACTGTAGTAATTTTAATAGCTTGTCATTTACATATTTTGTCACTGCATGGAGCATTAGCAGAAGCCACAACGCAGACAGATAACATTGAAAATAGTTTGAATTTGAGCAATACTCAAACATTTGCTCGTATGAAATCAACTTACCTTCATTTAACGCAGTCTCCTTCAGTTCCTTTTTAATATATTTCTGCACAGGAAATAAAATCACACAATTTAAACCCATGGTTACACTTTTTAGATTACTAAAAACAGTGAAAGCTACAAATTTAGCATCCAAACAACTCATTTTGACAGTAATTCTTCCTCCATATTCAGTAAATGGAAGAGTTATTGCCCACATGACTTAAATGAAGTAAATAATTATCGTCTAAATTAATATAAATACTGACCCGAACTAAAAACTGTTTAGTTTAGTGAAAATCATTGTTTTTTTTTTCAATTATTCCAAAGCCTTTCACAGAAGCTGCTAATTCAGTACTATTTCAGATCAGGAAGTGACTTAAAACTGCTTCTCAGAAATTCACAATATACTGACTGTTATTTGAAAGAGTCTTCAACTCGTAGCCACATAAGTCACGCTCATCTAATCTACATTTTTCTCTTTTTTTAACCCTTAGGCTCCTCAAACTGCTTTAACTTCTCTTTATTGTTTTTGGTTTTTATGCTGATACTCTCACCCTTTCATTTTAAGCCTAAAAAGTCCCAGAATTTCACATAACGCAGAGACAACTGAAGAGAAAAGACGGGACAGTAACCACAACAAAGAAACACACCCAGGAAGTTAGTGATGTAAACTGAATTGATTTTTGCTTCTACAAATAGTTAGTCATTAGTAGCACGTACTTATGTGTGACGTGACTTGAAAGTAATCAAATATCAAATCAAAAATCTAATTACTCAAGCATCCTACCTTAAACTCAAGAGGGCTCTGAGGCATAAAAACTGGAGGAAGCTGCTTCTTTCCCAAGTCTTCTATGGTAGAAGTTAAAGCTTAATGTGGATCATGTAAAATGACAAGAAATAGAAAAAGAGAAGGAAAGAAGAACCGTTATTTAATCACAGGTTGACTCATTCATGATTGAATTTCAGTCTTTATCATACCTCATCCAGTGAGTTTTTTGCCATTGCACGGAGCAATAACATCACCAGAGGCTACGTAAGACAAACACTGACAATCATTTTAATTCAAGCTACTCAAACATTCACTGGTGTGACATCACCTTACCTTCAGTTAATCCATGCACGCTCTTTAGTGCCTTTTTTGGATTTTTCTGCAGAGAAAGAATTAGTCAGCTTAAATGTGAATGTTTACTCTGTGTTCAGTGTATCTATATTTAACAACTATTCCCAAGGAATTTACAGAAGCTTCTAATTCAATACAATTACATACCAAAAAGTGACTTAAAAACTACTTATCAGGCAGACTATAACTTCATACTTACCATAATTTGAATGACGCCTCCTGTCTTGGTCGCCACTGGACTTTTTTCATCTACAGGAAATTGAAAATACATAGTATAAACACTCATGCAACCAACAAATAAAAATAGGTCATATTTTTGTACATGTGCTTGCTGGGTTCTTACTCCGTGATGTTGTCTCCACGGTTTGATCGTCTGAGTCGTCTGAGATACTGACGAGTTGAAATTAAATCAAATCGTCACAAAATTGATAAAATCCAAATCAGGCCAAGGCAGAAATTCACATCAGGGTTTTCATAACTTTTACTATGGAATAATACTATTAAACCTGCCTCGACATACCTGATGACATCTTTAACAATGGGAGGTGGTGGACCCTGAAAAGAAATTTGAGAGTATCTTAATATTCATTACATCTTGAACAGTCACATTCAAGTGAATAAAGGTTGTTTGTCTGCACACCTTCATCACGTAAGCTAGAGCTGCTTCAGCTTTCTTCGCCACTCTATTAATTCGAGCCTGAGGAGAAGAAGAGCATCTGTAAAGGTTACTGGTTTCAAGGTCATTTTTTGTTATCAAGGACAGATGCACAATACATCCAAGTTTGGTTCAAAGCAAAGAAATAAAAGTCAACGTACAACTTGATTTAAGCTAATGGAGAAAAAAATGAGGAAGCAAATGACATGAACAATGAAGGAAGGTAGACAGCTGAAGAATGAATGCTAAACAGCAGCTGTCGAATTTTGGAATCAAGGCAGAAAAGAAGAAAAAGGCAAGACTCTAAAACACTTCGGCGAAATTTTAAGAAAATGTGAAATGAAGAAAAAGGAGCAAAAGAGAAAAAAGGAAGGCAGTGAATAGCTCAAAGCACTGGACCAGGTATTTGCTGGGAGTAGAGAAATGAAAGGTTGTTGTGGGCCTCGAAACTCCCCTTCACCCACTCCCTCATAGTTTACATTCCACAGTCCCAAACTCCCATGCATGTTATGAGCCCATAAGTCATGTTCTACATCACCTCCAGTTTCGAAATGGACTTTTCATAGTCGATTCCATTATCTAGTTGTTGCACAGATTCCATTAAAGTCTGCAGTCTGGTTTCATTCCTTTGCAACGCACTGCAAACCTCCTCCCTGATCAGAGTTTGTACCTGTAGACAAACACCCCCCAACACACACACACACACACACATACACAGTGTTGGATTCCAGAATTGACTGATATTTAGTGCATACGCTCTAGTCATGCAAAATATGAGGAAATATAAATTGCATACAACTGTATATGTGCATTTACACATGCAGTCACACAGCTACTTCAGATGTGAATATTACAATACACAGAAAAAAAAGAACAATCACAATCTCCAAGGTTGTCTCTTACTTCTGCTTGGGAAAATCGGATCTTTTGACCATCGGCTCCAGTGGAAGCTGACGTGGGGGGCAACTGCTTCATTCTTTATATGGACACACAAACAATGTCAGAACCACAAAAGTATTAAGTTGATCATGTTTGTTACTCTCCATTGAGGTACTTCCAAAATTTGACTCTATTTTCACGTTAGTACCATGACTGCAATTCATGGAAATATGTCACATTGCATGAAATAAAAGTGCTAGTATTTTTAGCATAAAAACACTTACATATGTTGTACCTGGCAACATAAAGCATTTACACTTCAAAGCCAAAGCGGACTATTTTCTTTATGCTTTAAGTGGATAAGAATAGGGGGTGATGAAAACTGTTTACAAAAATGTTGTGTAAAACTGGAACAGCTACAGAAAAGCTCACATAATACAACGTGAATTAACAGCACCCTGCCAGAAAAACCCCAAATGCCAGAAATGTCAGGGTGCAATATGAACGTTTTAGATAGATCACTTACAGAAGCACAAAAAGTTACTGGATTGGATTGTAAAAGCACCGAAAGCCAAGAAGAGAACACCAACAAAAGCAGTAAAACATTGCATCATGCTCCCAAACTGAACAATGGAATACAATGTCTAATAAATTCTATTTTTATTATTTATTTATGTCAAGTTCTTTTGTACGGCCATTTAATTGTCACTCAGTTTTACAGTGGTCTTTGGCCCTAGTAGTACTACTACTAACTACTACTGAGGGAAGTTTTAGATGGACACATACTACCCGAAACAAAACACATTCAAGCTGCATTTCTACCTGGAACTTTTACACACAAGGTTCCTTCAAATGATTTGTTGTTTGTGGTTCTACCACGTCTGAATGAACCACGAAGATTTGGAAAAGATGCTAGACTTAAAGTAGGCAAAGGGATTTTATAAGCTATTGTGGAGATTGATGAGATTGATGAGGGACAGACCGGCCAAAACAGAATGCTGCAAGTACTGGACCAATCAGAAATGTTAGGCACTACCAAACCCACCCATAAAATTCATGATTTTACTTAATCTAGATCCTGGTCCCTGTGGTGGGTAGTTCCACTGAAAGTTCCTCGTCAAATGCCCCCTCATTCAAAATCCATCCCCACATATCAGTCTTTTTCTGCAACTCAGGTAATGACAAAACTAGTAGCAGGGCATGGTGAAGCTGGACAAGCAAAACAACCATTTGCATGCAGAATATTAGTCACACTCTAAAGCAGTCACTGGCAAGCAGCAAAGATTTACAAAGTTGTGCTACAATTGCGAAGCTGGTGGAGGATTAACTCACACATCAAGAAGACACGCGGCCACTTCTGCATCAGATTTCAATCCTTTTGCTGCTTTCAGTGCACGCCACCTATTAAATGCCATTCCAATGTCCACTCGAGCCCTGGACTTGCCTGTTTGGCTCAAAGGCAAACTTTTGCATTTCTTCGATTTGGTGGCAGGGTTGACTTTCTCTCGTCTTTTGAAGCTACTGCAACCCTGAGTTTGATCTTGAACCGTTGGCATTTTCTGACTTAACCTGCACTGCACTACCTGGGCAGGAGATGCCTGTATAAGTTAGTAGAGTTGGGAATCAGACAATGTACAAAGTTAGTCCAATAAGCATGGTTAGACAGCTGAAACCTGACAATGACAGAAATGTGTTTATTGGGTAAAGGTTAATTGTAAGGAAAAAGAAAACATTAAGTACAAAATGTATTTGCCACGTTACAGTTTAAGTTTTGCAATATTTTACTCATAGTTACACCAATGTGTATAAACTATTGTGATACAGTGGTGTCATAGAATCAATGAAGTCTTAAGGTTTAAAAAAAACACCATGTGATATGTTGGAATATTGGTTATTTGTCCTACCTCTGTTGTCTAATACGTTCCTCCAAGCCCTTAATGTCTTTTCAAAGTGTTGTAACAACTAAAACACAGCAGAAATTTACACATTAAGGCTAAGCACTCTTTATATTTTAATGTATATCAAGTGGCTGTAGCTACTACATGGTAAAAGGGTTTCAGGATTGCACTGCAGAAATGGACTGAATATTTACATACAAGCACTGCCCTGGTGAAACAAGCATGGGTGTTTTCATTCAAAACAGATTAGCAATACATCCTCAGACAGCGTGGACCTGTATCTAATCAGTGTTAACACAATCAGACTAAATGACAAATCTTTCTGATCAGTCAGTTTTACACCTGACCCAAATATCCAAATTTTCGAATAATTTTGAGATCCGAATATTATTAAAATCCGAAATTTTTCAATCTTAGGACAATGTAAAAGCTATACTGTCAGAAAAATAAACTTTATTTGGGAGATTAAGGTGTAACACCTGAACCGCATGAACATAACGAATCACTTGGAGCTAAAGCCGTTCCATAAAGATCTATGGTTCTATAAAGATCAGGTTCCAGCAGTCAAGCTAACTGTATGTGCATGCTATTCATAAACATTCTGACAGGTCAAGCGTGGATCAAGTCGACCTACTGTGGAAAACTGCAGTGGTACAGAGAGAGAGCAGTGTGGTGCTCCACCTAGCAGTGTTCAAAATTAGAAAAATGTGAAAAAAAATCTAATATTAAATCCCTCAGGAGTGGTCACACACCTCCTACAAAACCAGACAGACAGTATGTCATTTCTGCCATGCATTTCTAATTTCTTCATCATCATGAATCATACACAAAATTAGATTCTTATTTTTGTATGATTCATGTCATGCATGATTCATCAGATTCACTTTAGATACATTCATGGATGATATTCTTGCCATCATCACTCTAAAAGTTATGGTGTAGTTTGCACACTGATTAATTGTTGGCTGTAATACATTCAAATAGTAAGTAAGAAAAGAATGACTTTTATTAAAATATCTAATGAATCAAAAGTACATCAACTAACCACATCAGAGTTCACTTTTCTTACATTGTTTTAAATGTATTAAGCAATACATTGTAAAGACAGTTTCCCATCAGGAAAAAAGAGGAGGGGGCATCAGGGTTTAAATATGATTTAATACATTTCTGCATAGCCTATTTGTTTTGCCACTGTGCTCTTAATATGTTGCTATTACCAGTCTATTGGTGTATTTTAGAATGAGACTTCAACATTTTATATCACATACCATACTACATTAAACATGTACTAAGGCTTACATCTTAGCAATTATCAGTGTGTAATGTATTTAGATTACAATTCAATAAAGCTAATTCTTTATAAACTTGAACTTTCTAGGCTGATACTGTTTAGTAAGGTTAAATAATATGGTAACAAGCCAGCGAATCAGGGCTAAAATCTTGGCTCTCTGTATTACAGCAACTCTAGTTGAAACACAATTCGTGCTCAGCTTGACAGTGAGCCTGACCAAGTTGGTTTAATGGTATAAGTTTCAAAGGTGACTCAGCTAGAACTATGCTGAATTTACCATATGGAACCGAAAGAACTTAAAAGTAAACTCGACCAACTTAAATAAGCCTGGCTCATTTGATAAACTCGCTTTAAGGAAGAGGATCCTGGATAACAACATTTAGCAGCATCCGTGGCTAATTATTTGTCTCACTAAAGCAACGAGCTAATCTGCATATAGCTCACTAAAAGTGCTAGGAGGGCTAGCAAACCTTTAACGGTTGCCTTAAGCAAATCACTCCTCTGAGTAGCAAACCGCTAACATGTAAGAACGTTTATGAGAATGGACAGATAGTTAGCATGCAACTCACAGAATACCACGAAACGACAGCATATAATGTAATTTAGAGCTGGAATACCTCACAAATGTCTGCTTGCTTTGCTCATGGAAGAAGTTGAATTCCGGTTCTGTTTCTTCCCGGGTAGAAATAGGTCCCCCAGTAAACAGACAACGTTTCCTTGAAGGTTTCCGGGTTGTAGTGGCCAATGATCAGACTGTATCAGCCGGAAGTGGGAGGAACGCTTAGCTCTGATTGGTGGATAAGGCTGAGGTTTTTGAGGTGATTGGTTGTTTAGGTCAGACAGCGGGCCAGATCAAACTATTACCGCAGAATAACATTGTCAATACCAAAAACAAAACAAAACAACGGGATGTGAATAAAAAATATTGTCCTCATACGATCGTTGTTGAGTAGATATGTTAAATAAAATAAACAAAACAAGAATAAATAACTGGATTGTAATGTTTCTGACGTTATGCTTGCCAGATTATTGGGTTGTTTGAAACAGTCAGTCGTAATTCAATCTAAAAGACGATTTTAGCTTTAAAAAACTAAATCACAGAAATGAATAATGATATTTAATAGTAATAATAAAAAACTGAATAATTAATATAACAGTAACTTAATTTATATACCACCTATCTATAGATGGTTTCAATTTGGTGCACAAAGCCAACACTAAACCAAAAGACAAAAAATAAAATAACAACAATGCAAAGAATAAAACAACAAGCACTGCAACAATGTCAGACATTGTAAGTGTAATGTGCAATGTTTCAATTTAATCTCATTCTTCAGGCAATCAAAGGCAATCACCTTAAGTGTCCCAAGGTGAGATTCAGAAGAAAGAGAATCTCTAAAAGCCATCATGCTCATAAGAAGACAACACAATTGTTAGACGGCAAGTGGATGTGTGAAGCTTTTAAAACAAGCAGAAAAAATCTTAAAATCAGTTCTAAAACTAACTGGTACGATTGAGTGTGATACAGTAATCAGGTCTGGAGGCGATGAATGCATTAATTACCTCTTCTATTGTTAAAAATGAAGAGGTTAGGCTGAATAAAACAGTTTGGCTGAATAAAACAAGACTATATGACCTTTGACACCTGAGCATTAAAAGAAAGAATCAAAAAAACACTTCAAGATTTGGGGCCTCTTGTATGACATAGGTGGCTAATGGGCTGAAACCAGACATAAAATGATCAGTATTGTCTCCACAGCTAGAAAAGAGTGATAATGATCATTTCTGTTTTGTAGTTATTAAGATTCTGGACATCTTTGGACATTAAGTATTTAGCATCAGCACTATTAAATTGCACTTGAGTATGGGAAGTGAAGAAACACTTATCTTTCCTGGAGAATAGTAGACAGGAAGAGGGCAACCAGTCACACACTGACACGTGATTCAATGACAGATTAGGCAAAAACATACAAAATGCATTTATTGTAAAATATGTTTATTGAGATCTATGTCCAATAAGTGAGGGGCAACTGGAGAAAGAAAAACACATAAGCACCTGTAAGAGATGAGTCTTTGTTCCTGAATCTGTTGGATGTTTGACCAATATGCTGCTCTGAGATTTGCAGGAATCACTAAGCAGAAACACATTCATTCGTTTCAGGAGCGTTTTACAGGAGCTTGCAGTAATTTACTCTGTAACCTGAAGCCAGCACCGACCCATGGTGCAGTCCACTGGGTGTCAGTAGCAGACAAACATTTGAGCTTGATGGCACGCGAACACACGAACACGGTGGAATATCTTACAAATTACAGAAGCTGCCATCGATGTTGCAACAGAGGTCAAAATAAATAGCATGTTGTAATTTAATGATAAAAGCAGAGGAGCCTGTAAAAAGCAGGAACTAGAATGTGAGAATGTGTCCAACAAAAAAAAAAAAAACATTGCATGCATCAAAATAAATTGTTAATTTAAGTTCTTCAAACATTGATAAAATATTGTAGAGACACAAGACTCTCGATCAATGTGGAATTAATATACTTAAGTAAGCATTAGAAATATTTCAACTGCAAAACTCCATATAAATACAGTTTTGGCTTCAACAAGTCAGGATTATTTGCCAGTATGGCCCTTTGATTATTTATAGAACTCTACACATGACTACCATCTATTACATCTACAATTATATAAAACACAATACAGAAAAAAATGCTCCAAAAAGTCATCTTTTAAGACAGACTGCTGTGGTTTCTGAGGAATATCTGTATTTAATCAATTTAAATTCAACATTTGCGTATTTAATAAAGGGATTAACAGCTGATGTTGGGATTTGCGAAAAGGTGAATATCTGCTTGCAAACAGGAGGCTTATTAATTAGTGGAATACTCTTAAGATGACAACTTTACAGAAGAAAAAGTTACAAACATGACAATCTTGGCCTCTAACATGTTGTTTTGTTCATTTTCAAGTATGAGCTTGAGATAGCACAGCAAAATCACTTTACTTCCATTTTATTTTCCCTGAATCTTCATCACTGGCGAGGCTCTGCGGTCCAAATTCCATCCGACATTTCTATCACAAGTCAACCCAGAGACTGTTGACATAAAGGCAGAAACTGGTGGCAGCTATAATACAGTACCACATTTACTGTTATTAAATGACAGAGCCTTTGTGTGCAGGGGTGTTGGAAATGTTCCAGAAATGGACCAAACAGTAGCTTGGCCAGCGAGGGGAAAAATATGACAAGACCTTCTTCATACATCTTCAGTCACATGATGCTAAAATACAAACAAAACAGTGGTTTTAAACAATAAATAGATTTTTTTTTCTTTTTATGCAGTGAAGCTGCGAACAAAAAAGGCTTCATCATAACAAAGAAAGGTTCCTTCTTGTTTCAAGTTGTTTCTACTCTGTAATTTTAAATCCCAAATATCACAGCACATCATTGGTTCCTTTCTCATCATTAAAACACAAGTCAGTAACATAAGAATACAAACAAAAAAGGGTTAAAATCCTACATATTATACTTTGACTACGACTTCACTACACTTCTTGTTTGCTATGGTTAACATAGGATTTTTTTATTTTTCTTTTCTATTTAGAATTTCATTATGAGTCTTACCTCAACTATACATACACAGCAAATATGTACAAAATCAATTCTGCCGACTACAGCTTCACAATAAAACAGTATGGACCCTTTGGCAAGTCCAGGAGTTGTGTCCAAGTCAGACAAATCTCCACACTTGTCTTCTTCAACTTTTATCCGTCGTGATGAAATGCTCCTTTGAGTGGAGCTGGTGGGGAGCAGGAGACAATGATACAAGAGGAGGAGACAGATCAGTGTGTTGGAAGAGAGTTCAGTTCTTGAGTTCTCTGCTGAGGGGAAACGAGGATCGCGAAGGTATGTTCTCGCTAAATGCACCAAGAAAGCGGTGACACTGTGCATTTGCATGAAGTAGAAATGAGCCTGCATCATATATTAAGCCAGAAAAGGTAATTTTTTAAGAGGCACTGCAGATCAAATTGGAATTATGGTGCATTTCTCACCTTAAATGTTTCCAGAGACATTTTTAAGTTGCTTTAATACATGAAAAAAAAGCATAATGTGGATTTAGTGAGTGAGTATGAAGAGTCCTCACGCATCTATGCCACATTCAGTACAAACAATGTACCATCAGGAAGGAGAAGGGCCAGGTGACCATATTGGATGTTTGAGAGGTGTGTTGTCTAATTCTGAACTTGAAACTTGAAATTATGCAGGATTTGTAGTGGATTTCCTTCATTCTAATACTTCAAACATTTAAGAGTTAGAGAGACAATGCAGGTTTGCCCAGGAAAATTGTTTGCTTGTATGCATATGGAACCAAATCCCAATTTAATATATATCTGAATACGTTAAGCCTGTCACGTTTGTTTATTTGCGTTTCCTGAGCACCAGGTACATGAGGCCGCTGACGAGGGTCATGGGGAAGCTGACCCAGGCCAGGATGTAAGAGGAGCCGTAGGAGCCTTCCTGGAGGCTGCTCACGTGAAAGCTGTGTTTCTCAGCTGTGTAGATGGACGCTGCAATCATCACACATAGAGCTGGGAGAGGAAGAGATGAAAACAGTTATGGAAATGATACATGGATAGTGACTTTCACTCACACTCAGATATAATCATGTTTAACCTACTGGCTTCTACAGCTACTTATATCAAAATGGTGCAGACTAAATGGCAAATCAGTGAGTTTGAATACTCTTCTGTTCCCCTACAGCAGTCATAAAAGTTTGCATTAAAAATGAAGTGTGTGTTTTACATACATGCCAATAGCTGGATAATGGCTGTGAAAATGAATCTCTCTCCCTGTTTGATCCTGAAGAGCTGAAGGATGAAGACAAAGAAGCTGACGCAGCATAAAATCGTGGCCAAGATCATAGTAGCCTGGACCGCCTGCAGATAGGCTGAGGAGACAGAAGAAAGGAGGCGTCACACACACAAATTTAACCATGTGCAGGGAACATACAGGTATGCACAGTCTTACCTGCAACAACAGTGTGGCTGTTCTCAACAGGGTAGCAGGTGGAGTTACAGGAGTACCACAAGTCAGTGTAGATCACATCACGTCCGGCTGGCGACACCACCCACCACGCCTGAGTCAGGGAGGAACACAGTACATGGATGCTTAGAAACTGCCATGCTTTGTGCCAAAAGTATGTTCTTTCTTGCTGTGCGCTTACATTGTGAATGGTGGCAACGAAGAGCAGGATGGCTGCAGCCAGATGAAAGAGGATGATGAAGGCTAAGATGATCAACATGGCTGATCTCTGGTGTCGCTAACTGCTGTCAGCTGGTAGTCGCCCCTCAGTCGGACCAGTTAAACACCTCACAGGCTGTTCCAGTAGCTGAATCTGCAGATGTACGCTGCTGTTTTTGGTTGGTCTGTGTGTTTCTGGTTGTCAGACAGGTGGAGCTGCAGGCTGGTAGTCGGGACTGGATCAAGGCCTCTCACATGAAAAGAACCTGTTGGAAGAAGCATGTATGTAATACTTTAATAACACACACAAGCACATGAAAGAACAATCCTCTCTTTCAATCCTCTCACATCAAGCACACAGGCAAAACCACAAAGTATCACTGCTGACTTAGCGCCAACAAACGTCTGTAAACACGAGCACATACCGAGAATTCCTAAAAAGTGTTTTGATTTGCGCAAAAATGTCTTTTGTTCATCATTTTTGCTGCAGTATTTTTGTCCCCCACATCCAAACATCATTACTGACTTGTGCCATAGAGGTGAAAGTAATACTGTAAAGGTAAATCACATGCACATATAGCTACTGTTACATCTGGAGCCTATTACAAAAGCACAGATGTAAAAAAAAAAAAAAAAAAAAGCAAAGTTAATGAACCAGACAGAGAAATATTTAAAGTCTCTGTGTCTTCCCTCAAATTGCAGACAATATGCATGTCGTGTCTGTATGTACCATGTTTGTGTGAGTATGCATGCATTTACAATATGTGGGAGTGTTTACTCAGCAGAGATTGAAGGCCTTAATCCAGACTAGGATTTGTTGATATAAGCGAAGAGTGTGAAGACTGTTTACATTTTTTAAAGCCACAACTTGTGCTCTGTTCGTCTTGTGATGGCTGCATTGCATTGCAGCACCAGCAGATCATTTTATCCAATGTCACTCAAGAATGCCGGCGCATCGAGAGGCTAAAAGTGATGCATAAGAGGTCAAAGGTCAGCAGCTAATAAACCAGCCAAGGAAAACATGCAGCATTTACATTTATCGTAGGTTCTTGAGTATTGTCGTGAATACATTCTTATAAAATGTACATTTTGTAAATAAACTGAGGTCATTTAAGGTGCTGGTTCAAATACCAGGCAATCCCACTGTGACTTTGGTACTTGTAGCATTATAAAACAACCTAAATGCTGAGAAGTGTGAGCTTTAGAAGAGCCTGTTGACAGTCATAACAGATGTGAACATGAGCCTCTGCTTTAGATATGATCGTCTGTAGAGAGCTGGGTTTTGTTTGTGTGCTTTTCTGTTTCTTAGCCAAGAAACTGTGACTACAGTCCTGCTCTTTGTGGTCCTCCTCTGTATGTTGTTTTCCTTTGCTGTACTCACATATGCTACAATGGGTTGCCTTAAAGGGAAGATTTAATTAACATTTAGATCCAATAAAAATTTCATTAAAGCCAGCAGACACAGTCCGAAAACTATTTGTTAATTAACTCTCAGAACCCGAAAACCCACCGCAGGTTTAAAAGGCATGTTTTCTTTATAAAATTGGCCAAAATTAGACAATTTATCAAGCCAGAAACTGTGAAAATAGAAAGGCTCATTAGATTTCCGCCAGTCCTTGAACGTATCATGCGTGACGTGTGGTTCCCTCAGGAATCATATCCAAAAACAGGCTCAAAATCACCACTGCAGTATCTCAGGGAACACCTCACCAAAAATAAACCATGAGAAAAACAAAAAATTCAGCAGACCGCAGCACCACAGAGAAATCATGACCGACTCAGAGTTTTCGGGTGAACTGCAGTATGTGTAACACAGAGCAGAAAGGAGGTGATAAGAGCGACTGAGAGGAAATCAAAATATTCTTAATCAATAAAATAAATGCAGCATGGCTAAAAAAAAATAGTACACAGAGAAGCAAGTTGTTGGGAGATACATTCAGTATGGTGAAACAGCTTTAGTAGAGTTGATGAACAGAGTAGTGTGAAAAACAGCAAGTTTGTAGAGACATTGTTTCTACTCCAAGTTTGTCCTTTTTTGTGTTTTATGGCATAATAACTTATGATCAGCTGCACAGAAGGCACTTTTAAGTTGTCTCTGCTTCTAGTCATGGTTGTTCTGTTTCCATAGAGATGCAGGACTTTAGATTGCAGTGAAAAATGAAACAACAGTAAGTAAAAATGTGACAGGAGTAGAAAATGCTCAACAAAACTGCTTGGGTTATTCCAGGATAGGGTTCTGCTGAGCCTGTAAAATGCTTTGTCAGCATCATTCAGTTACTCTTAAAACAAGATTCTAAAAGTTATTATTCATCTCTCCAACAAAACACTTTCACAGTGCGGCTTTACCGGCTGTTTTACAATGTGATGTGACTGCAGAGGGAAGACTGCATCTCTGAAACCACTATGATTACAGTCTGCTGTCTGTGTACAGCGTCGCACATCCCCCCCATGGGGATAACACACATAAAACTACACGTACACACATGTGAGTCTGAATTCTGGAGCTGCCTCCTGCCGACACCTCAGAAGCTGAGGAGGCAGAGACACAAACATTTAAAAGCACATGCGAGTGTCGGCACACACACACACACAAATACACATGCACACACAAACGCGCCGCCAGACGGCAGAGGAATTAGCCTTCTCCGCCAAAATGGAGTCACAGTAAAAACAGCCACTCCCGGCCAACAGGAAGCAGGCCACCGTTTTTGTGCGTGAGCTTGTGGCTGTGGATGTATCTGCCAGAGGACTGGTACTCCCTGTCTGAGGTGGGGGAAGGGGCAACGAGGGGGTAAATAGTAAAAAGGGAAGTGGGGCGACAACAAAAGTAAGCTATATGTACAGGGTTTAGGCTTCAAATGAGTATATACAAACAGTATGGGAAGAGTAAGCAAAAGGACTGTAAAAAAAAAGGCTAAAAGTAAAGAAGAAAATACGACGAAACCCATTTTAATTTGCACTAGGAATGCATAAGAAAAACAAATATTAACATCACACAAGTGAAACTGACCATACATAATTGTGCAGCACTACCAGCTCTTTTAAACAATATTATGGTATTTGGCTGGCATATAGTAGATACTAAACCTGTAAGTACAGCATGTGGCACGCTGTAAATGAATAAAAATTTGGGCTGCCGTGTAGCTCACTGACTTAAGGCATTACCATGTGCCAGCAGCGGTCGTGAGTTCGAGTCCGGCTCACGACCCTTTGCTGCACGTCTCTCTCTCTCCTCTCCACCACCTTTCACCCAGTCTCTCCCTCTGTCAATAAAACTGGAAGAGTCTCCCCCAATTTTGAAAAATATAAATTAGAAAAATACATCCCTAAAAGAACAGTGTAACTCTGGCAGCAATGATGCCAGAAAAAATTAGTTAAATGGTGGGAAACTGTCATGTTTAAAAACTGCAATAACTGCAGAAAAAGTCGCAAATATCTGTAAAAGAATGATATTTTTAGCTGATTTAAAAATAGGAAAATTGTGGAATTTTATGGTCACACATTGTTAAAGAAGGAGTTACCACTGGTAAAATAAAAAAAAAAAAATAGGGGTTTTTGATGGACATTTTTTACAATTTTGGTCTGTTTGTTTTTTGTTTGTTTGTTTGTTGACTGTTTAGTCAACATACAAGTTAATAGCCTTTACTGTGATTTTTACGAGATATTATATGGAATTTCACAAAACAGGAAAAATCTGTAAAGTAACAGTAATGTTTTATATACATTTATCATGTACAAGTGAAACTGAAAGTGAAGTTAAAAAACAAGATGGCGACTTTCATTCCATATATTCAGACTTTCATTGCATATATAATTTCCTTAATGGCTCGCCATACTCTTTAGTATGTAATTTTTTTCTCACAAATATATATTCAAAATAATTTTATTTTTAGCTGATTTAAACACAGCAACTAGGGTGAAATTTTTTATAGCCAGTCATTCTAAAAGAATTAATTAATTACCACTTGCAGTAATATATATTTTTGATGTGGGCATTATTTACAGTTCTAGTCTGTTTTACGTAGTTACTAGATATTTTCTATAATTTCACAAAACAGGAAATATCTGTAAAATAATAGTAAATTGTCTAATGGTCATGTTTCTAAGTGAGTGAGTGCAGCTGACTAACTGACGATATTAAATACATTGTAGGACTTTCTATGAAATCTCCTTAAAACCAATTAAAATCCTTAATGACACTCCACTGTATGGATCACATAAAAGCATATAGAGCCACTACATTTTACAACATGCATTACATACATGTTGGTACACAGAGCTAACAGATTTTTTTGGACAGGATGCATGTAGTAATGTGTGAGTGGCAGGTCACACTGGGACGAAATGTGAGACACAAACTTATTTTTAGGACTCGCAGCAGCATGTAAGAGGTCTGACTTCCGCAGGTCTAGAGCTCCCTATGGGCCCAGGAAATCTTTTATAGCATTTTAGATGACATGAATCACATTTTTGCTTCAACCTTATCTGCTTCACGAAGCTAGTGTGGAGTAAGTGGGACAAAAATAGAGAAGAAGAAGTAGTTGGGAGAACAGGAAGACCAACAATTCAAGCCGCTACATCCACTGCAAAGCATCTCTTCTAATCTGACCTGCAGGAACATTCTTCAGAGCAGTAGATAATCTGTTAGACATGTACACACACATTCACACACACACACACACACACACACCTGGATCGTCTTCTGTTTGCAGCTGCCTGTACGTTCCAGTAAAGGAGGAGGAGGAGGAGGAGGAGCGACGGAGGAAGGAGGGAGGAGAGGGAAGGAGGGGAAGCCCATTGGAGGGAAATGGAGGGAAGAGAGAAAAACAAAAACATGAGCGTAAACACACACACACACATGCATACACACTTTGATGTACACACACAAGTACGGTAAGCAAAAACCACAAAAATATAGTCTCTCAAGCAAAAAACAGAGACTCAGTTGAGATGGTTAAAGTTACTTCAGAGCATGTAGACATCAGACATAACAGCCTGCTGATGACAAGGCACTGTTCATGTAAATTATATGCATACATGTCTCTTTATGTGTGTGTTTGCATTGTTAGAAAATTCACTGCTTTGCCTCTCCACCCTCTAATCGTTACATTAAAATGCAATTAACCAAAAAACTACACTTGTGCTGACTGGAAACTGTCTTCTCTTGCTTTGAAATGACACAAATGGCAGTTAAAGATGAGTAATGTGCCCGATTTGGTGGAGAACAAGCCAGACTTCGCTCCATTACTGCTAAAAAAAAATTGCACATCACATGACACATTAGCCTAAATACGGAGCTCTGTATTCCCAGCGAAACCCTGGGAAAGCTGCTGCCTGGCAGAGGTTTCACTCAGCGGCGATAGTAAACTGTGAAAGCTGCGATAGCCAACCTCTGACACCAGGCAACAGCTGCACACACACATCCACATGCATGCTGTGCACATTAGTCCTGCTACTCCGGCATGCATAACATTGATGTTTCACAGGTCTTCACGCCTTGTCCGTCATAATAGACACATGCACACACAAAGGAGGATTTCCCTCAGCTGTGGCGTGTCAGTCAGCAGGTGGTTCACAGTCTTCAGCCACATTAGTCATATTAATAGGTTTGTCGGGATTCAAAGAGAAGGAAAAAAAGAAAAAGGTCATCTGCAGAAGCTGTAAAAGGCAGATTTTTGCAAACTATTACGTTTCTCCGAGAGGCTAATGTTTTTAGAGCTATTCAAAGTGGGTTTATATCTGGTTTCAGGGGCTTTAGGCTCATGAAATCCGCTCGGCACATAAAAAGGCCCATGGAAAGTTTCTACTTTGGTTGGAAAAAGGGGAAAGACACCAAAAAGTGTAGCAGTGCTTTTCATGCACATCAGCCTTATGCGATTGTAGCGCAACACTGAGAGCTGATTATCCTATGTTGTGTTGATGCGACAGTTTGCTTTGTGTGTTTGCACCTTTCGGAGACTCTGTCATGTTGTGGCTGAGTGGAGCCCAAAGAAGACAGATAACTGCAGCCACCTTCCCTGACACATCTACACCCACTGACAAACAGGCACACATGCAGCCATTCCTCCTCTCCACTCAGCCTTATAATAGGACACTGGGGGACTCGGTGTGTGAGTGCAAGTGTGTGTGTGTGTGTGTGTGTGTGTGTGTGTGTGTGTGTGTGTGTGTGTGTGTGTGTAGACTGATTCCCTTGCCTGGTGGAAAATGCTGACTTTTAATGTCCTTTTTTTACTCTTTTCATAAAACACAAAGCCACAGACTTAACTGGGCCTCCGAATCTCACTCCCCCGTCTCTCTCACTGTCCCACTCTCTCTTTCTCTGTACTTCTCTGTCTGATTGTCTGTCTGTCTATCTGTCTGTCTGTCTGTCTTTGGCCATGGAAAATCTGATTGAGAAAGAGAAAAAAATCAAGCAGACTTCCAGTGGAGCCCTCTGGCCCCTTACCCACCTTTACCCTGGAATACTTGCACAGACTCACTACAGCGGGATGCTTAGACTTGACTGCTTCATTTTTGTTTCACATAAGCCCCGATAACATATTCATTTATTCGAGAGGGTCGAAAGAGTTCACGGGTTTTAGAAAATCCAACAAAACTAACACTTTCCCGTGCTAGCAGCTGAGCACTTTACTGGATTTCAGCGCAAACGGGGTAAAATTAGTGGCAACGGCAAACGGTTCTATGGTGAGACAAGAAGAAAAGCTACAATTTTGCAGCTCAAATGTCTAATCTGCCTCTTTTTAAGAGAACTCATTTTGCAGGGGAGCTTTTAGCGGCGTCTTGTGCTGATACTGGGCCACACAAAAACTGAAAACTGAGTGGTGCAGCTGACAACTCTAGAAAAGCTCAGTTTCAATGGTCAAGAATGAACCACAATGCTCATTTTTGCTTTCTGTTTCCCCTCCGGCATTGCCTGAAGACCAACATTAATTTGTGGAAAAGGGAGCTCAACACGTAAAATAAGTGTGTGTATGTCTGTCTGTGTGTGTGTGTGTGTGTGTGTGTATACACAACAACAACAGCCGAGCTATGTCTTATTTTTAGAGAAAACACAAAAGGCCCATCTTCCCTGGACAGAAGCCAGCGACCAAACAAAGATTTGTTTAGGATGAGCTCACAGAAACCTGTAGATACACAAGCACACACAGACACACACACAGTTTGGGTTTTAGGATCTCTGAGCATCACGTAATAGTCCATGGAGCAAGTACAGAGTCATAAATATAAGCAGATTACCCAGTGTGATGAACATAATCCTTTACACTTGTTCATTATTGATTTACACAAAGCCGTGGCTGCCTGCACACTCTGATACAAGACTGCAGTCTTGTGAGGCACAAAGGAAATGGATAAAAGATGCGGAGATAACTTTGCAATTTGCACGTCTTTACAAATAGCCAGGCAAGCGTTTGGCCTGAGGGAGTGACCAGAGGATCAACTACATTTCTAGACCTAACAATGTATGTCGTAGTAGGTGCCTGTCCCATGTTAAAGACTCCGTCATGCAGCCAAGAATACCAGATTTGAACTGGGTCTGGAGAACACCGTCGGCAACTGTGAGGCTGGAATGTCTCCTGTGGGGAGGAGGCTCAGTCTGTCTGCGTCTTCCAGGGGCTCCAGACTTTAAACGGAGACACAGTGGCTACCAAGGATGTATGTCCTATATGGTGGCCCTCTTTATGGTATCTTTGTCTCAGCTTGTACAAGACAAACCTCTTTCATCCTCTCGAGTCCAAGCCTTTCGGACTTTGAAATAGCCTTTAGTGTATCTGGCGACTAGGGTGGTAAAGATGCACATGAACATGCATATACATCAATCATTTCTGAAGCCTGTTACTACAAGCCTAATTATTCATAAATCTGAGTGCATGAGTGCATCTGCATTGTCCACATAAATAAAACACTGTCTGCCTTGAGGCTTTAAAATGAATATTTCAGTTACATAGAGGAACCAGGTGAGAGTAGAACAGACACTATTCTGCACAGTGAAGCCTACATGGTTGCAAAGGAACCCAAAAACACACTATGATGCACCCAAACACACACAAATGCTTCCCTGCTGGGTTTAAAGACTTCCCTCCGACGCTGGAATTCTTTCATGTTGTGCACTAACATGGATTTTAGTGGAGTGTGTGTGTGTGTTTTCTCACACATTCCTAATGTGACAGTGCTGAGTAATGACTTCCACATGGCAGAAAGAGGTCTGGCAGCACCTGATGGAGAGGTGAAAAGAAGACCACCGCTCCTCATACTCCATCTCCATCCGTTTATCATCAGCCCATTGTCTTGTCTCTCTCTCCTTCCCCCGCTCGCTTCACACTTGTTCCCTGATAGTTTTCGTCTGTCAGCAGCCCTCAAAGTGGCCCTGCTGTGTAATCCCCCCAGTCCTATCAGATGTCACACACCTCTATCCTCCCACTGCATTCGGTATGATGGGAAATACTTTCTAATTAACACGGCTGCTTCAAATTGCATCCCAAAATTACCTCAGATGGACAAATTATTTAGCTTAAACTTCAGTTACAAGAATGTAACCACCAAAACATTCTGCAGCCTTTAGAGCTTCACTTTGGTGGGACTCAAACATCAAGTGTCCATCAGAAGCAGCTACATTCAGCTTCAGCAGTTCATCCATGTATTCATCAAACTGCCTTGTTTAACACATTTCTTCTAAGTTCTAAGTGTTGGATGGTATAAATTGGATTTATTTTGAATTCTGGATTCCTGGTTGTTTGCTTGACCTTTTCACTTTTAGGAGCCGATATATAAAAGGATTTGGGCGGGTTTTCACTTCAAGTTTGCGTTTGTGTGTCTGGATCTGCACCATCTCAAAGACAACATGCAGCATCAGTGCTGCAGTGGAATACATTTTCATGCTCAGCACTTTCCTGGAGCATGTTGAGACTTGAAGGGGTCCAACTTCAGCTTTCATAATCTCTCTTCTCTTCATTTTTTGCGAGCTAGATCAGTTTTTTCCCCCCATTTATATGAAGCTGCATGCCATTAGCAAGAATGAATATCAGTTTCCAAAAGACTGTGATGTATTCATGACCCAAAACTTGTCATTTCATGTGGTGTGAAATCTTTCCTGAGCAGACTCCAGGAATGTCCACCTCTGTGCCTAAATTTGAGTAATCCCCTCTCAGCAATGCAAATAAAATATGTTGTTTTAAGACACAAGAGGGCGCCTCCTATGAAGGGAGACTGCAACAGTGGCCTCATCAATACCAAAACACAGGGTACCTAATTGAAAAATACAGTCTAGACTCATAATCTTTACTCTAAAGCTCACTTAATCTTAAAAAAACTCACAAACTAATAAACACGAATCAGTAACTAGGACAGGAAATGATAACAGCAGCAGTGAAATAAAGTCATTTTTTTTTTAAATCAGGTCAGTGCAAACTATAAAAGTCCATTTGTCCATTTTAAAAGTTACCATTTGGGAAAACCTACTCAAACGTCTTTTTTTTTTAAAGTAAACATGCAGAGTACTTTTTTTTCTGCGTTCATTGATAAAATAAACTTTCTGTCTGCCTTCACAAAACATTCATTCAGTGCACTCAGACAAATACATTTCACTCACACACACACTGGTGGATGACAACGCCCCTTTCATTTCCAACTCTGACCTTGGAGCCGCGCGTTATGCGTAAAAATACCCACAAGGGAAAACACCAGGGGAGACTTAAACCTACTCTGTGATAAAATGATCTCACGAAATCACAGGAAAAGATACTGTGGAAATATTCAGTGAGAGCATGATTTATTTTATGCTTTTAAGCTATTTCCCAGAAGAGTAAATAAGGACAGTTAAGCGTAAAAGCCCACATCAAAGACGCACGGAGTCAGTGCGTTTGTTTGAATTACGCACGGATCCCAAACCGTGCTGCAGATATGTGACCTAAAAATAAAGAGATAAAAAGTTCACTCACCGACTTTGGACAGAGAAGAGAACAAATCTGTGTGGAGATCCAGATATGAAGGAGAAAAAAGAAGATTTTAGTGCCAAAAAATGTAAATATTTCAAGAAAACAGTCTCCAAATGTGGCAAAGCGGCAGCTGGAGATCTCAGCAGAAGTCCATCCAAAAAAAAAAGTTAGAAATGCACGTTCTCTGGACCGGCTGTCGGGAGCGCGTGTGGGAGGGGCTCGAGACCTGGAGATGGGTGTGGTTTAAACAGGGAGGTGTGTGTGTGTGCGCAGAAGTGTGTGTGAGAGTGTGTGTGTGACAAGAATTTAGGGCACGGCGGGAAAAGTGGGTATGAAAAAAAAAATCATTCTGATGTCTGAGGGGAAGCTTGAAAGTTGGTGTTTCCTCACATGGCAGACAGACTGGAAGAGATTCAGGAAAACAAAGGAGGGGTCAGACAGAGAGGAAGACGAGAGGAAATGAAAAAGATAAAAGTGGATGAAAAGTCAAGGAGAGGAAGGAATGAGGAATGAGAGGAATACTAAGGAGGGGATGGGATGGGGAAATCATTTAAGGAATGATTATGAGCAGGTTTTGGGCAGAGTTCTCTCTCATACTCCATTCATTCTGCATTTGAATACACTGTAAAATAATAATAATAATAATAATCCATTAAAGGCGAAAGGTGAAAATCAGGCAATAAGGATGCCAGAATGGATATGCTGAAATACTCTAACAGTCAAAAACTGTAAAAACAGGGACAATAACAGCAGATACTAGTGTAAATAATGATATTTTAGCTGATTTAAATACAGTAAACAGTGAAGTTTTATAGTTACACGTTGTAAAAGAACAAATTACTGCTTGTCAAAATGCAGATTTTTAATGTGAACATTATGTGCAGTTTTGGCTTGTTTGTTTCCGCATTAAACATGTAAAATAATTAAATAATTAAATGCTTTTTTTTCCCTGTAATTTTACTGGATGTTATCTGGAATTTAACAAAACATTAAAAGGTCTTTAAATATGTCATTTTTCTTTTAAAAAACACTAATTTTTTTAAAGGATTTAGATTAAAAGTGTGATTTAACAGTCAGTGTTGGAAATGACCAAACTACCATTTACAGAAATACAGATTTTTGAGATGGACATTATTTATCACGGAAGCCATAAACTACGAAAGCCCTAAACGGCCATTGTTAAACTTGATTTTTTTGCTTCGTTTTATTGAGAAAACAAGATAATTCTCCTCCGTTTTTTTCGTTGTAACAACATAATTTTGTTGTTATCAGCGATAACAAAGTCCATTACATCGTGATAACGAAAACAAAATGATTTTCTCATTGTAACAAGTTAATTTTCCGGTGAGGTAGAAAGTGAAACCAACCTACCAGACCTGAAGGTGCTCTACTGCCACTGCTCACTACCGACTGAAGCCAGGCCTGGACGTGCTCTACTGCGGCTGCACACTCTAATGAGGTCAGTGAAGCCTGTTCATGTGTTTGTTTATACTTTTGCAAGTCTGTAGATACAAATTATCATCCTTTACAGTGGTCTGGCGGGTTGGTTTTGCTTTCTACCTATATTAACTCATTATAACGAGAAAATGATTTTGTCTTCTCGTTATAACGGGGTAATTTTCTCATTATCACAACATAATGGATTTTGTTATGGCGTGATAACGACAAAATTATGTCACTGTAATGAGAAAACAGAGGAGAATTATCTCGTTTTCTCAAGAAAACAGAGCGAAAAAATTAAGTGGAACCATGGCCATTTAGGGCTTCCGTAACTTATTTCTGTTTATGCCTTTTTTTTGGTGTCAACAGGACTTTTAAAAAAAGTTTTATTTTAATACAACTTATTATCTTTAATTCAACAAAATTGGGAAAATCTGTCGAATAGCAGTTTAAATAATTAATTACCATTTTTCAGTCCTTAATATACATATTTTTTTCTTTCAAATATTGACGGATCTGTAAAAATAAAACTGTATTTTTCTGGTCTAAATACTTTCTTTTTTAAAGTGTCATTTTACAGCCAAACTGAGCACAAAATATATAGTTCATCCATGTTTCAGGTTCAAATGTTGGAGTGGTCACTTTACTGTCTTTACTGGTGATATTTTTCTGGCATTCTACGTCACCTAGGAATTCTCTTTCCATATAGTTGTGGTGTTTTTGGGAACAGTGCAGCATTTGGAAGTTTGGTTTCTATACACAGCTCTCCTTTCTTGGCTGACTCATTGTAATTAAAAGTTCTACCTCTCAGTTGCTGCCACAAATATAAAACGCTTCAGTCCTCGGATGCCATGGCTTCAAAAAAGCAGTCATGAAAAAGCAACAGCAGCCAAAAGAGCTTTTCTCTCTCTCTTCCCATCTCATATCTCTGCTCTGCAATCAGATTCCTCCCTCTGTCTTTGTGCTGACAGACACCACCAGCTGCTGCACTAAATTTTCTTTATGTTAGCTCCTGCAGTAAATATGCACAAGAGCATATTTGCTCGGAGAAGCGCTCGAGACTTCGTTTCTCATGCTGTCAGTCCCATCACTCATCTCTGGTATTTCATGTATATATATACTTTTTTTTCTTAAGTTGTGACATTTACGTACCTCTGACTCAGTTCTGTGCGACATAACACGTGTTTTTCATTAAATTTTTCCATTTAATTTCAGATACAAAGATCTGATGTGGGCAGATATTACAGGACTTTGTCCCCATTGGCCAGAAATGTTTGGACAGATCAGTAATGGACCAGAAGTGCAAAGAGTGGTAAGCCTTAATAGTCGAGCTCCTAAGTCCTTGTAAAACTGCAATCAACTGTTTTGGCATTGGTTGAACACATAAGACAGAGCATGTGAACACTAAAGACGACGGTGTGCATCTATTTTTTGTTGAATTCATACAGAGCAGGCTCGCTTTTCCCATCTGTTTCCAGTCTTTATGCTAAGCTAAGCTAATTGGCAGCTGGATAAAAGGGACAGATGTCAGAGTGGTATCAATTTTCTAATCTAAGTCATGGGATTAATTCACAAAATGAATGAATAAATAAAAATGCTGTTAACTATTGTTAATCTCAGTAGCATCAACCAGCCCACATAAAGGAACATGTATAGAAGAAGGTGTTCAGACACCAGATGAATGGTGCCAGTGGACCTTCCTTGTCTTTTTGTATAATCATACTTTAAAAAATGAGGACATTTACACCAAGATGTTTGGTCCATTAGTTGAGTGCTAACATAAAGAACATTTTAATTTCATATTTTTCAGTGTCCCTGCATAATTGTTCATATAAATTATTACCAAAGGTGTCAAAAGCCTGTGTTTATTCAGTACCACACCCATCTCTAAAGGGGTTTAAGCAGTTGGGCTGAGTCGACAAACGACTCTCCCATGAAGACTTGCCATGTGCAAATAATTGATTTAGGAAAAATCAACACTTAACTGGAACCTCAGCAATTATCAAACATGCATAAGTTTGTTGCGGCCACTTTCATACCTGCCAAAGTTTACATTATGGCTGCAGGACATCAGACTCTTTGTCCCTTGTGCCTCAGAATGCAGCGTTACCATTGTGACTGGATGGAATCTTGTTGTGTGGTCATAAGGAGGCAGTTAGTGAGACCCGGCACGAGGCAATGAAGAGGACATTGTTAAAGCTTCCTGCACAGCCCATGATTCCTTGCATTTTCGACACAACGGTGACGATGAGTGTGAATGGGTTAGCATGATGTAAACAGGTTGGCATTGAAAGGAAACATCTTTGGATTTAAAGTGAGGGTGGCACATTGGCCAGCAAAAAGGCACTGACCTGCCTTGTTTGTGTGCACTAGGTAAATTCAAAATTGGTAAATTCAACTATTTAAGTGATCTTAAAGGGAATTTACAGGTTTTTAAAAAGAGTCCACCCCTTTCTGTGATTTTGCTTGACCTTTATATGTGCTTGTTCTTATAACAGACTACACTGGTCAGGAAATCTGCTAGACTTCTTTTTAAAAATCTCCCTATTTATGCTGCTGTTTGAAGCAGGTTAACATGGCATAAATGCATAAATATCAGTGCAGTAACCCACATTTACGTTAGATATAACGTGATTTGTGTATATTTTTAAGAATGCACACATGATGTGTTGCACAAGCAGGAGAGGAACGGATGGAATCTGTATGTCGAGCTCATAATGTCACATTGCAATACAATGGATGCTCTCTCATTTGCTCTCAGTGGATTCCTTACAAGCAGACATCAACAAACAAAAACACACTTTTCCTTGCATTTTCTGTTTCGAGCCAAAGCATAGTCATGGCACAGGATTACAAAGAGTCTTTGTCCAGGAGGATCATACCGCAAATTTGAGGAAACAATCTAAAATTGAACTTAGATTCACTGCCTTGGCCTTTCACTTTGCCTGTCACCTGTGTGTCAACCTGCTGCATGCTTGTTTTCCCTTTCAACATCACACTGCTGCATATAACAGTACACACATACACACACACATGCAGGTACATCCAAGGCCTGCGCCTGTTTAAGCAACAAAGCAATCCCGTTTTCCTCAACCCCTGGGGCGGCTGACCCCCTTTCACACACTAAAACCCTCATAGGAGTGGTGGGAACTGGTCTAACTTCTCTGCCGGGTGTTGGGTGTCCATCACACGTCATGCAAACGCACACACACATTGTGCACTTTACGTCGCCGTAGGCACGTATCAGTTACCTTCTATTGTTGAAGCCCTATAGGTGGAAACAATAAAACGTACACATCTCCACCCAAAACCCTGTAATAGGGCTTTTTACTACAGCACGATATCTCACCTGAGGCAGAAATAGATTACTGCTGCCGCTTGCTATTTGGTGTGTAGTTTCACCTTCACTGCCTCATTAATTCTGTGGTAACCCACACCGCCTTCTTTGTAATTCATCAAGTTATATTACGAAGTCTTATCATTGTTTAAACGAGTATAGCTATGAGCCTTTTTCTTGCCGACAAATAAAATACCGTGTAAAATTTTGAGATGAAATTTAATTAAAAAAAAAAACTCTGTGGATAAATTTAGTTTTAGAAACAACACAGAAGCACAGAGCTCTGGGCTGTGAATGTTTTTAGAGTCTATGACCCAGAGGCAAAGAGTGTGGCATAACAAAGGTGGCAGAGGTCAACTGCTGCAATCTACATCCACATTCAGAATATCAGTGGTGAAAAAAAGTATTCTAAACCTTTACCCAAGTCAGAATTATTTAGGTTCTGCAGTCAAAATTCTACTTAGTGCTTTGCTTAAATCCTTTTTAGCAGAGCATGAATAGTTGTAATTACGCAAAACCAAACAAAAAAAGCTTCCCACCAGTTGTGTTATTATATTTATCATATTACTGTTCATGACTGTAAACCACTTGAGCTAAATGAATAATTTTGGGTCGCTTAATCAAAGCCAGTTCTGGGCTGTGGCATAGCTCACTCAGTTAAGGTGTCACCTTGTAGGCACAGGTTGCTAGCAGCGGTTGTGAGTTTGAGTCCAGCTCACGACACTTTGCTGCATGTCTCTGTCTCTCCTTATACCCTCTTTCACCATGTCTCTCTCCTGTCATCAATAAAATGAAAAAACTCCCACCCCAAAAAAATCGATGCCAATTCATGTTGTGTGGATTGCGGCTGGAGTTGGGAAATAACTTTACAAGTTTAGAAGTTCGGATTATGACCCTATAGTGTTTATATATCAGGGATTAAAACCCTACAAAACTTGTACAAAATAATTTAATCTAAACAAAGATTGACATGGTAAAAGTGGAGTTGGAGTCAACCTGAAAAAATTAGTGCATTCATATTTTTTAACATCCAGATAGATGAAAGTCTTCAGCCTAGTGGTTGGTGTTTTGTCGAACTTCAGCATTACAGTTCCCACAGTTCCTCCCTCAGTAGTCTGAATCAGTGGATGTAGACTTTATGTCCACTTGCCATTTTCACCGTGCATTTCATGCAACATTCTTCTCCTCATTTTCAAAATGCCCTTTACTATGGGATCCAACAACAACAACCTCCAAGCAGCAACCTAGAAGGAAGGCCTGTGTGGTTTTTCCTGCTGCATTAGCCGTTTTAATGGCAGAGCTCAACTCCCCACATGCAAATGCTCCATCAAAACCCCACCCTGACATTACTTTGCAGTGGCACCAAGCTGCATCCTGAGCTTAGTGCTACCTAAGATAATTGTGATTAGATTAAGAAAATATAGACAAGGGAGAGCATTTTCCCTCTATGGTGGAATGATAATGGGTGCAGTCAGACCATTTTCAGCACTGTGGAGATAGGTCTGACTATGTCATTTAAAGATATATATAGTTTAGACCTTTAACACATTTTTCTTGCTTTTGACATATATTCCAGAGTTTGCAAAGTTTAAAAGTAATCTATGCTCTTGAAAGTTCATAGCAGCAGCAACCAGAGCATGTCAGCTTCTTTCATCTGCAGTAGTGCCTCCTGTGTGATCATTAAAAGTAAACTCTCCCCATCTCATTCTCCAGCAGTTCTACTACCTGGATGCATGCCAGGCATCACACACACACACACACACATGAAAACACACACAAAGATCTACATCCAGACAGGAAGCACCCCCACCTCCCCTGTTCCTGTTTCTCACAGCAGCTAGGAGTGTGTGTGTGTCCGTGCTCACCAAGCAGACTCTCGCTACTGTAAGGCAATCAGCAGGAGGCAGGCCGAGCGGCACAGGAAAAATCTACACAAAGACACGAGATAGAAGATAGTGGAGGATAGAGGCAATATTATTGGAGAGGAAAAAATATGCAGAAGATTATACAGAGAGAAACAAACCTAAGTCACCGAGCCAGAGGGATGTGATTGTGGAACAATGCTGGCAGTCAAAGTGTTTTCTCCACCTCTCTCCTCCCTCCCTTCCTCCCCTCCAGAGGCTCAGGCAGCGTTTACACTGATGCACAAATATGAAATGACCGCTAAGACTTCTGGGACCTAACAATAGTTAAAACAATGCAAAAATGGCTTCTTCTAGTTTGAATTTGAATAAATATGTGCATTTATACCATCACCTAGACCTTTGTGAGGAATGCCAATGGAACACAAAGCAGAAGCAACATTTTCTCATTTCTGAATATGAAAAAAGTGATTTTAAGTCATAGTCATACAAGGGGTTTTATTCCACGTCAGGTAGATCCTATTTATTTTTGGGCACATATGAGGTTATAGTGAGCAAACAGAAAACAGTGAAGCAATTATTTTTTCCTTCCGCCTTCCCTTTCTCCCATTATCAGATGGTTGACCAAGGTAATGACTCACCTTGGTCAACCATATGTGTGTAACCAGGTCAATCTGGTAAAGACAAAAGCTCACAATCACAGAAACACACACGCCTACTTTCCATTGCATTTGCATCCCCACATTTTCATTCATTTGCATAAGCACCTGGCCACAGTGGGCCCAGAACTTCGAACACAGACAGAGCAAATAGGAGCGCACACAAACTGAAACAAAAGAAAGTGGGAGCAACTGCATCATTTAGGTCAGGAGCTTTTGGGATATCAGGTTTTACACCTTGCATATATACACACACACAAAGAAAGAAAGAGGGCAAAGCCACCCAGACCTCATGAGTCAACGAGGAAATGAGAGCTGCTCTGATAAGAAGGCTGACATTAAGGATCTGTAATTTATACAGTCATCACGGTTTATCAGAGCTGACTCCCTCAGCTGATGAACATGAAAACACAGATGCACCCAAGAAAAACACACACACATGCACGTGCACAGATCCAGATGTGCGCAAATTGACATACTAAGACTAACAACTAGGTGTGTACAGATTTTTAAAAGCGTGCATTTTTATTTCATGACAATACAAAATTTAAAAGAGCAGAAACTACAGACTCTAGATTTAATGTTTCTAATAAGAACATTTACACACTTTATTAAAGCTAAATCTATTGTTCCTTTACTGTTTTATCTGAGAAAATCCCCTCTATATAAAAGAACCGTTGCATCCATGATGGATGTCGTGTAGAAATGGATGGCTAAAAAACTTTGCAAAACACTAATCCATTTTTAAGGCATTTTGAAAGACAAAGCCAAGATGTCACCAAACACAGAGCATAGAGTTTCTAGTCGTGTTTTTTGTCCACTTTGAAGGACATTTAACACCCCTATTCTACAGCAGCATTAAGGTCCTGTTTGTAACTGCATCTGTTTCATGATTCATGTCCAGAAAATATTGGATTTTTCATTTATATTGTAAGAAATGTATTTTTTTTTGCTGTTGGTTTTTTGTTGTTTTTGGCTCATCTTCAAAGTAAAAACCCACTAGCATGTATGTATACAACAATGCAGTGGAAAACACTTAATGCCTAAAACTGTGTGGCCAGAAATAGGCCGCTAGCCCCCGCTAATCTTCCTTCCTTTACATAAACACTACGGCACGCGAAGACGCACACACACACACACACACACACACACACACACATATAACTGACTTCCCTTCCTTGAAACAAAGATATTTTCATTATCATCGCGAGCTTCCTAACTGACACACACATGTGCAGACGGGGAGATAACAATGGTCATCCGGGGGGTTATTCTGATCAGGCAGCACGTCAGGACGGCTGACAGAGGACACCACCCGGCCTCCCATCAGTCAACACATGACCCCTCTAATGACCCCCGATTGTGTACGTGTGTGTTTGTTTATTACTAGTGTTGTGGGGACATGAATCTGTTTACGCAGTTCTATTGTTGGGACTTGACTTCCTTCTGGAAACAAAAATCTCCATAATGTAAATCAGTACATTTTAGGGTGAGGACTTGGTTTAAGGTTTGTGTGTGTGTGTGCAGGACTTCATTCCCCCTGGAGGCTGTTGGAAGTGTGAAGGTTTAGGCAGGTCAAAGGTCAACTAAGGGGACAATCCTCACACCAACATACCATCATTCTTCTCAGAGGATCATCTTACAGTTCTATAACCTCCGGGATGATTTGATTCTTCTCACTAACTTATGATCACGGAGCATCTCCCAGATTCTGAGGCAGAACTGTGAGGTTAAGTCTAACTGTTCGGGGCAATGGGAGGCTGTTTGATTAGTTTTGGTCCTGAGCAGAGGGGGTGAATGTGGTCAGCGGTTCGGGTTGCGGGCTGGTGAGACGGAGGCCATGAAAACAGAGTTGATGTCTGGGATTCCTTTGGCTGCAGCGTGACCAGAATAACTGCAATGAGCATCTGAAATTCTTTCACAGCAACATTTATGCATGTGCATATGTTGCTCATCTGCACAACTAATCCCCCTGCACTTATTTAGGTGGATGACTGACCTTGACTGCTCAGAATGAGGTACGTGCAGAACTTGAGACTAGAGTTATTTGATGAAGGGGTGCGTTTAATCACAATTAGTTTGGAGGCCACTCTCGGTCCAATGTGCAGCTTATACAAGCATGATGTGGAAATTTAAGACCTCTAGTGCACATACAGACACTTTTTTGAGGTAGGAGGCATGTTTTCTCCAGGAGTTAAGTAACTTTTAAGTATATGAGCAGTTATGGGTAAGAAAGAAAACATGAAGCTTTTTGCCTTCATGCTGGATTTTATAAAGTGTACCAGAATGGACCTGGGTGAGTTTCTCTGCAGTGTGTTAAGAGGGATTGTGTCATAGCCACTGCGGCAGTCATGCCTTTTTCATGGAGTGAAAATCATGTGTAGAAGGAGGGGAAGTGAAGGTTGTACATGCTCAACCCACTCAAGTTAAAAGGACAAGTTAAGATTTTGGGAAACACAGTAATATAAAATAGCAGGACTATACAATTAATATGAATCTACTGTCAGTTAGCGTAGCGTATCATGAAAACAAGGAGAAACATCAGGTCTGACTCTGTAATACAAGCTGCCTACCAGCACCTCTACAGCCCGTTACCTATTATAGTGTATATATTATTGTAGTGCACACATTTAGTTAACTGTTGTGTATTCGGCATGGTTTATTTTTTAAGTTGTTCTAATCTTTTCTTTGTTTTGCCGGTGCTGGAGTATGTAGCTGTAGTCATCTGGCTGGCTTCAAGCAAAAGATGGCTACAGGGGAGCACCAGGTTCTTCTACCAGAGCTGCCAATCAGACCAAACCAAGTGCTGCCACTTCAAGGGGTGAGCTGGGTTTATTTGATTTAAATAGTACATCATTCATTTGATTTGTGTTGGTTAATTACATGTAGGGTTTGTTGATTATTATTCTTGTGAGGCCAGTTGTACAGTTTTGTGCTTTCTGTTGTTAGTTTAGCTGTAAGTGGTTTCCCCATTGTGTGTAACTAATCTGATCAGCCAGTATTTACTATATCCCCTTTTGTTGGGTGTTTTTCAGGTCTGTTTAAAGTTTGTTTAATCAATGCAGTTGGTTTGCTCTGTTATTTTGTTGCCTGTAGCCTTAGTCAAGTTCTGTTCTTTTGACATTTTACGGGCCCGAATTTAGTATTGGTTTTACTAACTTTGTAGTTTTGGGGTGAAATAAAAGCCTCGTTTTTGAATTCACCTGCGAGTCCTCGTGCTTTGCAACTCGGTCCCTCGCAATCTTGCTTGTTTAATCCAAACAGAAATTGAGGAATTTCCTGCTCTCAGCCAAGAAACAGTCCAACACATCACCCTCCTCACTTCTGCACAGATTATTCCCTTCAATCTTGGGCTATGTTTGTAAGAAAATTGTAACAGCTCCACGACTATAAGGCCAAAAAGGAACAAGCTTGGATTCTCATGGATTAGCAGGGGAGGACCCAAATGCAGGCACAATAAGCAGGCTGGTGAAAGTGAGAAAAACTTTAATCAAAAGAGCACTTAGCAGCATTACAAAGGCAGGGGAGCAAATAGAAAACGGGCGAGTGAGCAGGAGAAACTCCAAACTAAAAATCCATATGAATTTCTGAAAGGCAACTAATCCAAACAGAAAAAAACACAAAGGAACAAGCATAGGTGGTCAGGCTAGGACAGGTAGGAGAAGCAGAGATTACACAGGACAATAGACGGGACAAACAAAGCAAAACCAAGACTATATATACATGCAGGGAACTAATTGGTAGACAAGACACAGGTCACGTCAATCAGAAGGGAGGGAAACAGACAGTATCAGGAAGTAGAGACACACAAAGGCAGGGAATGACAAAATAAAACAGGAAATAAACACAACACAGCCTCAGACTGTACCAGACTCTGAATGAGAGACACTTGGGAGAATTTTGAAATCCAGTAAGTCTCCATTTCTCCACCACCAGGCTGAAGTGGAATCTGAAAAACTGTTTAATTTTTTTTTTTACTTCTACCTAATCAAAACGACTTTTTAACAATGAGTCATTGACAATGATGTTACCGAACCTATTTAAAAATTCTCAGCCACAACTCTGCCGACCAAATTTGACACAGCAGAATTGCACACATTGTGCATCCATTTCAGTCACAGTCCACCCAGGCAGCCTCTTCAATAACCGTGGCACGCTCTGCAACTTTCAAAAAACTGGCAAAAAAGAATGCATTTCAATAACAGATACAGCCTTTTCTTTTCCCGACTGAGGATTGACACGTAAATTATGGATTTCTCAAACAGCTTGAAGGCAGATTTGGTTACTGTTGAACAAAGACAGACGAGCTCAAAGCGATATCGATCTTCTCATCTCCCTCTTGGCGAGGAAGCAAACAGGAACATTTCCCAAAATGTCAGGCGAGTGCTTTTGCAGCTTTTTATTTATCAGTGAAACTAAGTGAATGGAGCCTCCTCGCTGACCAGAGGAAGTGTGTAGCTGTCTGCATCCTCCCCACTCTCAGCAACAGGGAGCGCTTCTTGCAAATTAGGAAAACATTTGTATTCTTAGTTTTTTAGTTTATTTTTGAAGCATTTTATCATCTGTGATCATACTGTCAGAATGCAATAAGTGTGACACAACATTAAGCTGATAGTTGTCTTATCTAAGTGCCTGATGTATGACTTTGAGTTTGAGTTTAAAGTATTAAGTGATGAAATGTATTTGCATTTGTTATCACTCTGTCTCCACGCTCACTTACATGAAACACATAAACAAAAACGCATGCACATACATGTACACAGTGTGTATTATGTGATGATGCACAGCTGTTTTGCATGTTTAATCCCTATGGGTGTGTTACTTTGCATTATCGTTGGACAGAGTCACAAACATTCCTGCATCTGGATTGTAGAAGGAACTTTAAACAAAGGCCAAAAATGTCTGTCTTGCAACACATGAAACTGTTTGTCAGACACAAATGTCAAAATCACGGAGACACTCGCGTACTCGCATGTAGGCCAACTAAGGTGCAGTTCAAAGGGCACGACCCACGGTGACCGCAGCAGCTGAGAATTTTGTAAGAGAGGGAGGCGAGAGGAGGAGGAGGAGGAGGAGGATGGAGTGGAGAGGGAAGATCTGAGGGAAGGGAGCTACAGAGGAGGAATCTAAACCAGAAGAATGAACTGTGGATATTGTGCTTTTCTTCTGAAAGAACAGAATAGAAATACTTTATTGCTGAAAGCAGGGGACACCCTGGACAGGTCTCCAGCCTATCACAGGGCTACACATAGAGACAAACAACCAAGCACACTCATTCATATCTATCGACAATTTAGAATCATCAGTTAACATGTTTTTGCATGTTTTTGGACTGTGGGAGGAAGCCGGAGTACCCGGTGAAAACCCTGCACAGGGAGAACATGCAAACTCCACACAGAAAGATCCCAGGAGTCCTAACCGGGACGCAAACCGGGGATTTTCTAGCTGTGAGGCAACGGTGCCACTGTGCAGCCCTCTTTATTGATCCCAAAGGGGAAATTCTGTTGTCACAGTAGCAAGCAGAAAGGGTAAAGTGACCACCAAAATGCACATTAAGTGTAAGATATACTATGAGTTATAATGTACGAAAGTGAAAAATGCATTATAAAGCATCAAATGCACAAATATGCTATGGTGAAAATACAAGAAAGCTTAAATAAATAACTCTCTTAAACTAAATGAAAATACAGTTTGAATAACATCATTTGTCACTTATGTAACAATACTCTGGTTAAGGCTGAATTAAGACATGAATAAAACACCAGTGCTGTTTCAATAGTTCACTGAGGTCAAACATTTAAGTTTTCAGATTTAGTGTCTTAGTATTGACAACCAAAAAAATCATTTGCAGATTCTGTTGCACCAATGAAAGACATAAAGTGAGTGACACAAAAACACACAAGCGCTTTCTTCCCGACTGTATTTCATTTCCTTCACATTGAGCTTGCAAACTGCATCTCCAGGTCACACCCATCGTTTTTTTGCCATAGACGGCTCACTTCCTCTTCCCTCTTCTCTTGTGTGACATCCCTGCTCTGCCACACAACCGAACACTCCTCTCTGTTCTAATCCTTATAGGAAAAGTGTGAGTTATGTTAAGGCTGGTTGTGCGTGTGTGTGTGTGCGTGTGTGTGGCATTGTTCCCAGTGTGACGGCTTAACTTTTGTGCTGAGTAACTCTGTGACCAGAGTCTGACCTGAGTCCATTAGTGTGTGTGTTTGCAGGCCATTTGCTGAATAGACAAACTGACTTCATGATGCGCCATCCAGAGATTTGACGGTTGATGTCATCAGTCAGATGTCATACATTTACAAAAACAAAGCAACATGGTTCACAACTAGTCATATGTTGTTACAGCTTCAGAATATTAATATAAAATATAGTTTTATTACAGAGAATATAACCTTTATATTTTATAGATCTGTGTGATTTTTCCCCATAATATTGTTTAGAGTCTGATATCTGTATAACAGTTGAAAGATCAGACTCTAAACAATATTATCTGTATTTTTTGCAGTATTACTTTCTAAGTAGTATAAGCTATTACATATTTCTAAATCTTAAGGAATGTGCAATATTTAGAAATGAACTATCAGTTAAACTGCTGTTTCTATAGTGATCTTAATCCACCAAATAAGCCACCATTACAACAATAATCTAAATCGTTGTTCTCATCGATCACACTTGTAAGCACATGTTGTATTGTACTATATATTTTAAATCTTTGTATTTACACAACTGGTATTCTACTTTTTCAACTGTTGTCTGATTGTGTAAATGCACTGACAGGATTGCGGTTGATTTTTTGTGGGGTTTTTTTGTAATGACAACAAAGGAATTCTACTCTATGTTCAATATCTGTTTCAGTATCGTGTGCAATGTTTCATTACAATGTGTAATACAACTACTACTTCAGTATAATTGACAGTGTTTCTTCTAACTTTCCTATTCTACTTTAATTTAAACTTAGTTTTATTTTTGCCAATGTATCGTACATATATTTTATTGTTATTCTACTAGGAACTGCATTATTCTTATGTCATTGTGATTTTTTCAGGTCAGTGTCGAGCTCAAGGATTTCCTTTGGGATTAACAAAGTTCTAGATTAACAAAGTTCTTATTGGTTAGCTGAGCTTGGCATAAAGACTGGAAACAGGAAAAAATATTTCACTGCAACCAGTCTTGTTTCATAGTTTTGTCTGTCAGTTCACTCAGTTTAGATAAAAAGCCATTTGATTCACTCTGTCAATAAATGCATCATCTCATGTGACTAATAGTGTCCAATATGTGATATATAGTTTGTTCTCGGCAAGTTAACAGATTTATCCAAGTGCTATCCACCAGATTACTGTACGTCAGCACCATTTCTCTTTATTCAAAGAACTACTTCAGTATTTTCAGTGCTTCCATTAAAGGGTGTGGAGAGGCAGGGGAGGAATAGTAAAGAGGAAAGAGGAAGGATATTCAGCCCATTTCTAGTTCTGTTGTTTTTCCTCTTCAGTTCACGCAGCTATGACACATCAGACACATTTCATAGGAACATACTCATGTGATTTATGTGATCATGAATACTCCATTTGTTCTTTAATGTTGTTTGCAATCTTTAAAATTCTGCTTGATGCGTCCACCACAATGCAGAGATCAGTGTACAGAGGACACAATATGACTCTGGCTTTAACACTATGTGCATGTGGAAGCAGCGATGAGCAGTGAATGAAGCTTATTAATGGTTTGTGTGAATAAGCTTGGCAGTTGAGCCAGCACAAAGAAAATATCACGTTACACAGTCTCGACAGTGCAAACAGTTGGAGGCGGGGGAGGCACACGTACATACAAACACACATACACACCCACACACACACACATATAAGGGCACTGAGCTACACAAGCTTACAGCTCTTAGAATGTAGACATATACAGACAAGGATCTGTATTTAAAGACCCTTGAACATACTAATAGGACTTTGTTTTTTTAAACTCACACACACACACACCATGTGCATCATACAGACACACACATGCAAATTCTTGCAAAGACGACTCTTTTGTTCTCTGATTACAGACCTAGACAAGCCATGCTCCGTCGACCAATCAGCTCCTCCTATACTGTCAGCGAGCCAATAAAGCAGCTTGCTCATAAAGTTTAAATATGTTTGAAGAGAAAAGATTTTAAACTACAAATACCTACATTTCCAGCATTATTTTAAAGAAATACAGCATCATTGTCAGATTAGCTAAATGGAAGCTGTACTTTTGATGTTTCCTGAGGATATCATTACTCATTGGACTTTACAGTAAATGACTTGGAAGTTCTCTTGAATCACTCAACTCTAATCTCTGTTATGAACTGCAGATTTCCTCAGAATAACACAAACATAATGATGCAATGCCAAATGAAGCAGCTTTAAAATTGAACTTGATTACAACATACTTTGTGTCACGAGAAACTCACAGAACTCTGTTCACTTGGATTCACATTTGTATAAAATTTGAATGTGAACACCCCCTTAGACTTTATCTGTCTCCTTCTTTTCCTTATGTTTCGTCTGTGTGAGTGTAATGTTTCCTGGTATAACAGAATCAACACCACTCCCTAGTGGACACAGTCATCTTGTGCCATAATGATCAGCTAGTTTTGGAACAATGAATTAGCTTTCTACTGTTAATTCAGGTAATCATATATGTTAAAACAACACAGATGAATGCTGAATACTACCATATACTCAGTAACACTAAATAATAAGTACATTTAAGTATTATTTTGAAGCTTACACTTATCAGTTTTTTGCTAAAATTACAAAACAGACTTATTTATTTACATGATAAAAGCCAACAGACTGGGCAGCTGTCAGTGATATAATTTATTTGTACAGATGTGGGTAAAAAGTGGGAAAAGGTTGGAGGATGGTGGATGACACAGGGATTGCCTTTCTTTACTATATAACACTCTGTGTTCAAAAAAGCGTTTTAATGAATAATCAGAGAGTATGCTTTTTTATCACACATTTTTGTTAATAAATGAACTTTTTCCTTCAAATATAATTCTGTTTTCATAATAATTTATGTGTCCTACTGTTTTCTTAAAAAAATCTATTTCTGTATTTTTTTTCTCAAAATTCTTAAACTTTATATTTATTATTTATTCAGATTATCTGTAGTATTTTTGTTAGGTATGTTTGGTTAAAAATCCGGAAGAGGACATGTCCTGAGAAATTAACGTTATGCATGCGGAACCCTTGAAGGGGGAAGACTTTAATGGAGGGACACCTGTGTAAAGATGGCAGACGTACCAGACAACGCACCGGAACGTGAGCATTTAAACTTACTTTTGTGGAACTTTTATCCCCTAAATATTGGTACTGAGTCATTTTTGGATGCTTAGAAATATTGTTTTAACTTTACAGTTGTCGTAACTTTCAGATAAACGTCAGTATTTCCCTCCTTTACTGCTGTCTGTCTGTCTGACAGGGAACTACTGACGTTTCGCTCATAATAGTTTTAAAGCTGTTTGTATTTAGGGATGATATCAGTCAGAATATTAATGTTTCAAGTGTTACTGGGGATGTATTTTAAATGAAATTTAAGAAAAAAAATCTTGATGTGTTCAGCAGCTAAATGACGCAGTTAGTAATGGGGCTTTCTAACGGTCATAAGTGGATTAATGGCATTGCAGTAAAAGGTTGTTTTGCCTGATGGAGATACAAAAAATACACAAAGCTACTTAAAATGCGACTGAATGCATTTATGTGATGAAATGCCTGAAAATTTGCTGAGTCATGGTGACAGTCCTCCAGGATCAGTGTGGAAAGTTACAGCCAACACAATTAGATATTTCTTGTTTGTTAAAACGTTGAGCAATATTTAATTGTGTAATTAATGCAAGAAATTCCATATATTCTTTATCTCAAAACGTATTATCCTTTAAATATGAATTTTCTTTGTTCTACCATTCAACCAGCTTTGTTAAATTCATCTGACTCATGTCTCATTTGAAATGTGTGACATATTCAAACCTGAGAATTCATGTGATGAGCCATATGTGCATTAAATAAAATAATTCTTGATGTTAGGGCTGAATGATTGGGCGAAAATATATAATTGCAATTTTTCTGATAGCTCTTGTAATTGCAATTTGATTTGCAGTATATAAAAATAAACAAAAAAACTTCAGTTCTGTATTTGCTGTGTAATAGATTTAAAGCAAGTGATGGAGCATTTCCACATGAGAAACCATCAACAGCTTGACTGCATGAATCTATAAAACCACTGACATGACTGTTTAATCCCTGAGATCCACTGCAGTATTTCCTAAATTGCAGCCTTTCCAATTTACAAATTGCACTGCTTCATATTGTGATTGCTAACAGTTAAGTGATGAGCCGTACTTGACACCTTATGTAATATTTTATACACAGATCTCCCAAAATTCATCCCGACATGTTTCATGTGCTTAAAAACTCTGTCATCTTCACTAGAATGTAAATTAAGTATGGGTTTGATGTCAGTTCCACCGACAGGCAATAGGGTTTGAAGAAAGTAAGGAAACATCCTGATACCAGGATTCTGTTTTCCCCTCTTAGACTGTCCGGGTACAAAAAGTGAGCAAGCAGGAAAGTCTTCATCATGTCAGGGCTGTCCCAACCAGAAACTGTGTGCTTCTGGAGCCACAAAGGCCCCCGACCCTGGTAAGACCTCATCTTTATTATATCATCTCTGGCTTATTTTGATGTATTCATTAAGGCAGGACTGTTCAACAAACACATGTAGGAATAATCATGGTCTGAGTTAAAATTTTAAAGAACCAATAATAAAGCGGAGCCTTTAATTTGTTTCTTGCGGTTCTGTGTCAAACAACTTATCTTCGTCCTTTGTCTCCTCCTCATGTTTCATCCCAGCAATTGCAGAAATAGGAATAAAGCTGTCAACAGTCAAACACAAGATCCTGGTGCTGTCTGGCAAAGGAGGAGTGGGGAAGAGTACCTTTAGTGCACACCTGGCCCACGCCCTCGCTAGTGACACCACAAAGGAGGTAATACTCCAGCTTTAGTTTATATGATCATGTAAATCACAGAGCCACCTGCTTTCAGGCTACACACTGTTCAACAAACAAAAACATTAAGGCTACTAAAATATTTTCTTTGATTCAGAGTTACACATATTAACGCTGGGATTTTTCTTTATGCGTCAAAGAGGGAGGGCAATGCATTACAGCCTCTCTTTAAAGGTTTAAGATTAGTTAAACTGTGTTACTTCAAATAAAAACACATGATTCCTTTTAAGCCCACTGCTGTGTCCTCTCATACTGCTGCTTATGCAAACAAATAAATGCCACTAGAGGTCGCTGTAGATGTGGTCTAACTGTTAGACTCTAACAGAAGATTAAGGTGATAAAGCTCAGTACAAGGGCAGATATCTACTCATTTTATTAAATTCTAAAAGTTAAAATCTGACACCATGAGGGCCACGCAATCTATTAATTTCATGAAACTGTATACATTTAATTAGAAACTGACTGATTGGATGAGATCAGTTCATAAAAGTTTACACTCTGTATTAATTAATGCACCAACAGGAGGACACAGTTGGATACCTGATGTTATGAGTTACACAAAAAAAATATCATAGATGTTGTATAGATGTCTGCTGGAGTTTTAATGTTAGACATAAAGCTTTCATCAGGTCACTACTTGTTTAGGTTAACCGTTTCTCAGGTTGTCAGTGTGTCTAAAGCCAGTTTACTCTGAGTCATATCTCTTACAGGTCTTAAATGTTTTTTGGACATGACAGACTTGATGCAGGACTGACAGGCAGAGCAGCTGAAAATCAGATTGATCTAAAGTACACAGTCTCCATGTGAAAACTGCTTTTGTGTAAAAACCAGGCTCAGCTGTATACATGACTGCTGTAGCACAAAGAATGTGAATGCAACCTTGTAAGAAATTCTCCTCATCAGTCCTAAATTTAAGACTCAAGTTTTTTGGTCAGATTCACCACAATAGAGTAAAACATAATGGATTAATTCCCAAAGCATTTTACAGTTTTGTCAAAACATTTTTATTTTATTATTGTTGAGTCTCATTAATATGACCTGCTATGGACTCTGTTCTCATTGCAGTAAAGTTTGATTTTTATGGAAATGTTAGTTTGTTTTCGATGTGACATTGCACAGCGAAGTGAGTGAGGCAGGTGTTATATGGTGTGTGTCTTTTGCTCTGTTTGCAAAGTTTTTGGTCCTGTGTTGATGCTGAAATGTGGAAAAACAATCCTCAAATCCCTTCACACAACTCAAACTATGTTGCTCATGGACACCTATCTGTTAATGCGACGGCATGCAGTTCGTACTTGCGCCATGTTGAAATGATGCAGAAATGTTACCTGCTATGACCTACTAAGGCTGCTATTGCAACTTTTATGAACAAGTGATATGAAGCTGACACGTTCAGATGCTGTCTTAATTATTGAAAGGAGAGCATGTCTGATGGGTATTACTTAGCAAAAATTAGGGCCTTTTCAAAGAACTGTGAGTGATAAGATAGGGTGCTTTGTGAATACAGTCACTGGTCAGTCTGTCCCAACACTGAGTGAAGCAGCCAAGAAATTCTTTGAGTAGCTTATGAGAAATGTCAATAGTTCAGCTTCTTCACCATCAATGCTTGTTGCAGACATTTATACACGATTACAAAAGTGGGCCTAAGTTTAGTCTGCCACTGACTCCACCACTCTGGAGACTGAAGAGTGTTTGTTTGTCTGCTTTCTCTCTCTTTTTCTGGTTTTAGGTTGCACTGCTGGATGTAGATATCTGTGGTCCATCCATTCCTAGGATCATGGGCTTAGAGGGAGAACAAGTAAGTTGTCAATAATGATAATAATTTCATCGTAGTTAAAGTACGAAACATATTATTAAGTAAGGTTAAGTTAGAACATCTGCTTCTCCACCACATGCAGCCCTCACAAAGAACACAGGGAAAACAATTTCTGCTTTGACATCATGCTAAGCTTTAAATGTGTGTATTATCTGTGCAGGTTCACCAGAGTGGCTCGGGTTGGTCTCCTGTGGTGAGTGGGTTCAAACAGTGCTTAAATGTTTAATTCTGAAACGAAACCTCTTTTGTTCTAAATTAAAATGTGTCTCTGTGTTGCAGTATGTGGAGGACAACCTGGCTGTCATGTCCATTGGCTTCCTGCTCGGCAGCCCCGATGATGCTGTGATCTGGAGGGGACCGAAGAAGAATGGTGTGTTCTTGTCTTTGTGTGTGTGTGTGTGTGGTGGTTATTTTGTGATTTCCAAATGTCACAGCACAACAACCAATGTGATGTTTGTGTCCAATCAGGGATGATCAAGCAGTTTTTGAGGGATGTTGACTGGGGGGAGCTGGACTACCTCATCGTGGACACTCCACCCGGCACCTCTGACGAACACCTGTCAATCGTGCAGTACCTGAGCTCCACCCATGTTGATGGAGCCGTCATCATCACCACACCACAGGTACGCAGATATATGCTCAAACAAGAACTGTCCGTGTAGTCAAATTATCAAATAAAGGTCATTACATTGAATAACGGGGTCAGTTGAGGTGGCTTGGACATCTTTTCCGGATGCCTTTGGGACGCCTCCCTGGGGAGGTGTTCCGGATATTGCATATTGCTGAACATGTATGGAGAATAATGTCTTTAGTAGTGCAAAAAGAACATACCAGGTGCATATCACATGTAGTTTCATTAAATACATACAAGGTTCATACGACAGTAGTTGCAAATGTGTAGATATTTCCAAATTCTGCAAATGTTACAGCGAGTAAATTAACAGAAAGACCTGTGTGTTTGAGATAAATCCACCTTTTTAAAAACAGGACTGCTCAGTGTTTAGATGTTTAGATTTTAGGATGTGTGTACATGACATCAGGAAAAATCATTGCATTTTATATTTTGTGGAACTTTCTTTGCACGCAATAACTGCCTTAAATCTTCCATTAATAGACTTCACTGGTGACCTTCTGTTCTTGAGCTTTCTTTCCACCTTCTTAAGAATCCTCTGACGTTCTTGTCATGAAGGCTTCTCTTGGTCACTGACAGGGCAAAATGTTCACATATAGGGCAGTCTAGACTTGCTGTGCAGTCATAATGGAGTTTTTCATGCAAATGATTTTGCACTCACCCACAAGACTTGTGCTCTTCGGTGTCATTTTCTAGCTTTCCTGTGTGCATCTGCTTTTGACAGAGATTTGCTTTTTTGAACCTTATTGTTATGTTGTTCACTTGCATGGTAACCTTTTTATTCTACCTGAACTGAAGCGGCATCTCTCAATCAACTTTGAGCCAAGTGGGAGCTCTTTTGTGCATGAACCAACGTTGAACTAACATTGAACTAACATTTAGCAGCCAAGTGTACAGTTACATTTGAACCTTTGCAACTTGGGCAATACATTGAAAGGGCTATACCTGACAAACAGTCCTTTAACTATTAACCACCTGAACTCCAAAACCTGCCAGTGGGTTTGAAAGGCTTGTTATCTTAAAGTTTACACCATTTATCAGAGACTGAGGCCATGAAAACAGAAAGAATTGTCAGATTTTCAGCTTTCAGACAGTCTTTTAGCCACTCAGCAGGAACATTATTTATGATTCATGGCATTATAGCTTCAGTACCAACTAAAAGCAATGGTTGTCCGGTTTCCATAGAGGTGCAGGACTTTATATTGTAGTGAAAAATGAGCCCACACTGATGAAACATGTGAACAAAACAAAACTGCTCCGAGGCTGTTTGATGTTCAGATAGTTAATATAAACCTATTAACATTATAGCTTGGACTTGTGGTGTGTATTGAATCACATGGTCGGATGAACAAGCAGTTAATAACACGCACAGCTTGCACTGATGACAGTTACTGCAGATTCTAAGACCAGTAACTGCAAAGGGAAATTCCATCTTTAAATATTCTCTGGGTCTGTTTACTCAAAATGCTCCGCGGCTGCTTTCACTCCTTGTGATCTGACTGCTTCTACTTCAGCTGGTGATTTCCTGCATTTCCCAAAATGATTTACAACCACATGAAGTTGCTCCCTCAGCCGGTGGTTTATATGTAACTTGAGTAATTTTGATAATGACACTAAAAGCCGCATCAACAGTAACAGACGGCAAGTGAGAGCTGCCAGGGGACTGAAAGACATGAAAGGCACACTTTACTCAAAATGTAACGGCTGTGTTGCAGCTGTGCAGCTCCCCATGGGGAAATTAGTACCTCAGCCTCTTTGTGACACAACAGTTTGCTGATGTATTTCTATCGCATGTGCAGTGCAAGATTTTTATAGTCTCGAGACCAGTCTTCTCTTCATCTACAGGTTTAACCCACAGCAAAATACACTTAGCACCACTCAATTGTGGTGGCTAGTGGAAAGTAACACTGTAAGATGTAAGTAGAGGAGGCAGATTAAGAGCAAGTGATCATTGCTTATTGTACTTTAATATCTTTTCCTTATCTTAACCAAAAAACTAGAAAAGATTATATGTTATGCAATGTTGTCCAGGTGATATAATATTGCTGATAACTGCATCATGTCGGTCATTATCATATCATTGGACTGTGGCCGATTAAACAGCTTTTATTTCCCACAATGCTTTAACAATACGGCAGCCAACAGAGGATGCTGTTTTATCATAGACTCATAAAAGTCTGTGCTGACATACCAAAGCCTGTCATGACACCATAAAAAAGTTCCGATACTGCTTGTTTAGCAGATTTTTTTTTTTTGCGCAAAACTCAGAATAAGAAACAAAATGTCTGCAACAAGCTAAAGAAAATCTTCTAAAGTCTATATTATGTAAAATCTGTAGGTGTTGTTCAGTTAAAGGATAAAATCATTTTATGGTCACAGACATAAAGATAGTGTCTGGCTTTAGTTGCTTAGTGCACGTTTTTCGACACCTGAGTGCTGCCCTGCAAAGCTAGTCTGACATATCCAGGCTTACTTTGTGTGAGTCGGCACGACAAAAACTAAGATAACAGATATCACGAAGGTGGTGGTCAACTTTGTTTGTTAACTCAGACTTTCTGCTTCAAACTCGGTGTGTGTTCATATAAAACGGAAGGTTTAGCATGTCATGCTACTCTTCCGTACAAAATGAGGGTTATAAAAATGTATAACAGCCCTCTGGTTTGGTTCAGATTTGTTTGTGTGACAAGGGCAGACAGCTTAAGCATTAGGTAGGTGTGTGTACCTAACAGGCACCATGAAGTCTGGCACCATAGCAACAACACAGATTTTGACAAATGCATATAAACATTCTGTCTTAACACCACACCTGTAAATTTACCTAAAATAGGCTTACATGCAGGTAATGTGAAATAATAAATGTACACCGGGGTCTTTTCACCCAGTCCTGCTTCATCGTGTCAACAGAGGTCAGTGCTGTTTCTCCACTAAGTCTGCTTAGATAAATGTGACTTATTCCACTTTATGCACCGAAACAAAAACAAGCAGGTTTAAGTTTTTAGTATCCTGCAATCAGTTTGTACTGTACTGAGTGAAACACAGATTGTAGGCAAACATTTCCTGATGCTTAAATTAGGCTGGAATCTGTGAGGTCAGATAGCAGCAGAATCACTTCCTCATTCCTCCAGCTCTGGCCTAACTACAGCGAACCACACGCCAGGATGGAATTACCCAAACAAAGCAGCCAGTCTGCTTGATGTCATATATTCACATGTGAAAGCTGCCCAGTTTATTGGTTGCAAACAGCTTTACTCAGGCAAACGTTGATTGCAATTAGAAAAAAACTATTTGCTCTATTATTAACCCTCCTTCCCCTCGCTTTGCCTTTCTCTTTCTGTCTATGTTCCTGTTTCTTCTGTCTCTAGGAGGTGTCGTTGCAGGATGTGCGGAAGGAAATCAGGTTCTGTCAGAAGGTTAAGCTGCCGATCATCGGAGTGGTGGAGAACATGAGCGGCTTCGTCTGTCCCAAATGCAAGGTCACTGACAGATACACGTGCACAGTGAAGATTTTTTTGCTACGCATAAGTCTAGCATTTAGCACTACACCGATCAGGCATAACATTAGGACCACCTGCCTAATATTGTCTTGGTCCCCCTTATGTGCTCAAAAATGCTCTGAACCATTGGACATGGACAAGAGGACCTCTCAGGGTGTCCTATGGGGTCTGGAACCAGGACGTTGGCAGTGGATCCTTTGGGTACTCTGGCTTGTGCAGTGGGGCCTCTGTCAATCAAACTTGTTCCACTTCATCCTGTTGATGCTTGATCACAATGGGGTGTAGGAAGTTTGGAGGTCAAATCAACATGTTGGGCCATTGTCATGTTCCTCTACATGTTCCTGATTGTTTGATGTTTTTGCCATGTGGTGGGGTATTTAGATGTCTCATCAACACGGATGGCAAAATCCAAGGTTTTCCATCAGAACACCACATAGTACCAATATGATCCACATTATTCACTTCACCTGTCAGTGGTCATGATGTTGTAGTTGATCAGTGTATTTCAGAATTTTTAAGACCCCTAAAATGTTTAGGGGAGACTTTTGGAAACGCAGCTGACCTTGTTTTAGTTTGAAAACTGCTTTTGAGACTTTTGGACACCTATGTTCACTTGTTGACTGGCTCCTATTAGCTGCTACGGTTCTTGTCGTCACACCCATTTTACTTTACCCTTTCCTGGGAGGCATCAGTCTATGTAACATTTTCACCTTAATGCCGCTACAAATAGAGAAATATCTGGTGTTTCTTTTTGCCAATTCTGTTCTTCTCGTCCATAGAATGTTTTACAATCAAGCAACCAGCCCTCTGCTTCTTGGTTACACTTGCACCCTCATGCTCAGTGAATACCAATGTTATATGCATTTACAGGAGTGTTAGCGGTGACAGAAATTATTTTTTGGAACATGCAAAAATGCTTTAGTATTAGTGTGAATGTAGCTTAGGAGTAGGTTTCACTACACAGCATAAAACACAACCAGTCTTACATGCTAATTTACCCTGTCTCTTCTTACAACTTCCCTTTTTTTATAGATTTACTAGAGTGTCTTTTTAAATCACACTTCTTTTAAAGTGCTATAGCAGATTATAGGCCTTTTAAAGTGTCAAACAGCTTTGGATTTAGAGCTAGAAGTGCTCATGAACATGTCTTTTTTTGCACAACAGATTTTAAAAAGTCTGACTTGTGTTACTTATTGCACAGTCTTCTGTAACTGAAACTGACAACAAAGAAAAAAATACTCAGACACAAAAACAAGAAGACAAATCAGCTGGGTGACCTTTTCAAATACACTCGGTAGATAATGTAAGTGCATTGCAGTTTCACAATGTACTTAGGTACAGCGGTGAGGGTAACTTCATGGGGATTTTAACAGTGCCTAGCTTTCATTGTGGGTAAAATAGCTTTGTAACGTTTCTCACATTTTTCATTCCTCAACAATTCCACATGCATTTAGTAGCACAGTTAAAGCTGTAGGATCTGAAAATGCATACACAACTTAGATTTTTTTCGTCCTCTCTTTTGCAGAACACGTCGCAGATCTTCCCTCCCACCAGCGGGGGCGCTGAGAAAATGTGTGCAGACCTTAATCTACCGCTGTTAGGAAAAGTACCTCTAGACCCCAGAATAGCACGGAGCTGTGACGAGGGCCGGTCTTTCCTCAGTGAAGTACCTGACTCTCCTGCCGCTCAGGCCTACGAGAGGATTGTGCAAAGTGAGTGCGTTCAGAAAGAGATGCTCAGCACACATACACAAGCATGTGCAACGTCAATTTGCTGCCTCTTACATCATATTGTGGGGGTTTTAACATTCCAGAGTAAGGAAGTTGGATGCAGACTCAGACATAATCTTTCTTCCAGTGAAGTCCCTTATTATTTTTGATGACTTGATAGTTTGTGCGTTGGCTAAACTCCCGATTAAACATTACGAAAGGAGAAGTGACGACTCAATAAATGGGAAGCAGTAAAATTAAGAGGAAGAAGACGAATTGAATCGAAATTCAATAACCCACTCGCAGCTCGAGATTAAACATGTGGAATCAAATGTGGTTTTAATAACAGACAGTTGAGTCACGGCTTCGCAAACAATGCAAATACACACACACACACACACACACACACGCACGCACACGCACACAGGTATGTCTATTTTTTATCCTGAAAAATCTTCATCAAAGCGATCTTACTCAACACCGTCGCACTCTTTTCCTCAGGTATCCAGGAGTACTGTTCCAACAGAGTGACAGAGGAGCAGAGCACAACCTGAACACAACGGATGGCGGCCATATTGGATCAGACAAATCACATGACAAGAGTGTGGTAGAAAACTACTGAATATAAAACACACACAGGAAAGGTCATAACATCAATATGAGAATGTTTATCGAAGCTTGTCAGAATTATCTCAGCACTATAAGGAATTTATGACAGTTAGTGAGTTTATCAGAGCTCTGTGCGCCATGGTTCCTCTGCCAGTGCAGTATTTACTTCAAGAGTTTGACCAAAATACATGAACAAATGATAATGAATGATGTTTCAATTGTAATGCAATTCAAGCTAGTCCCACTTTGTGATAAAGTAATGGATTAGTCTTGTTACAGCTTTATAATAAAAGTATTCGTATCTAAATAAGCACTTTGGCCTAATTTTGAATCTGAATGTTTCCATTTTATAATGATCCTAATGAATAAAAATGTATTACACACGTATAGTTTCACCTTTGAGCAATAATTTAGTTCAACAGCAGGGCACTGGACTTTTTACTGAGCTCAAAACACAAGTATAAAAACAGAATAATACACGCTTGACACTTGAATGAGTATTTACAGCCCAAGAAAAATGTTGGTGGGTCAAAGTGATTGATTAGTTAGTGGTAATAAAGGGAAAGTATTGCAAGTAGTGGCTTATTACAGCACAGAGAGGAAGGATTTATGTGTGTTTTTGGGTAATAAAGTTTTATGGCACCAAGAATTGAATATATCAGGCTCTGTCTACACAGATAGAACATGTTGAGGGATACATTCCATTTATTTTTTGTCTTTTCATGCAGTATGTTAGCAATAGGAGAAGCCTCATTATATCAGGACCCCACATGATACGAAGTACAGTGTAGTTTATTGTCAGTTTCTTGTATAACTGTGTTTCCAGAAACATTGAGATGCCTTGGAAGTCAAAATAAATCACAATGCGTTGATTTACAAACCATGTAAACACCATATTTTGTTTACAAAACTGCAAATACAACATACTAAATGTTGAAACTGGGAAATTTCATTGTTTTTTGGTTTGTTTTTTTCTTTTACGTTTCATCTTAAATGAGCTCAGGCCTTGAGGATGCAGCAGCATTTTCTGGATCTTATTTGTTTATAATTCTGTCTTTGCATTGTAGAGTTTGAACTTGCGTTTGTTAATTAAGTAGTTAGCTTATTGAGGTGTTGATGAACCCATGCAGTGATTTTTCTCAACAAGATCCTTTCTTGTTTTAATGCAGTCCAACCTGGTGACATGAAAACACAACAGCTATTCCGTTTGGGTTTTTGGGCTTGTCCCTTTTGTACAGCGATTTCTCCAGACTTCCTGAGTTGTAATACAATTATATTTTGCACTGCAGATGATGAAATCTGTGCAATTGTATGTTAAGAAACATAATTCTTGCATAATTTAAATATTTTTCTCCTGTAGTTATGGCAGTGAACCTCGTGCCATCTTTACTTCTAAAACACTCATGTTATAGTCAAACATGTTGCTGACCTGCTGCTCATTAACCTGATTGTTCCAGCAACTTTTCCAGTCTATTTGCTGCTCTCATCCGAACAGCGTGATTTCTCAGTTTCAACATTTGATATCTCTCTAGTATTTTTAGTGCAATATGAGGTTCACATGATTTGCAGGTTCTGTTTTATTTACATTCTGCACAGCGTCCCAACTTTCTTGGAAACACGATTGTTTCGCTGCAATAAATCTGGTTTGTGAATTAATAGTAAGCCGAGAAAGAAAGTCAAATGATTTCACCATCAGCTTGATATGTGTGTGTATATATATATATATATAATATATATATAATTTTTGTTTAATCATTGAGGACACCAGCTGATCATGTCTTGTATGGCTTCTAACTGCTCATTTGATTTTACTTTCTCAGTGATGGTAATCTTTAATCTTTCCACATTTCAAATAAGCAAAAACTGAAGTCAGTTTTCTTATCTATACAAATGGTTTGCTTTGTTAACATATCCCTATTTTTGAGAAGCTGATGATGAACCCAGCCGTGTTTACTGTGCATGGTAGGAAGCTTAATTTTCACATTTTCAGGTATCGTGATGGTTCATTTCATCAAATCTGGAGACACTGGCTGTTTTTTGCTCATGATAGGTTTTAATTTTCCCCACAAGTTTTGTTTTTTTATCACATTTATTTGCTACTTAAGTGATTCAGGTTTTACAAAGTTGCAGTAAATACGCCAGCAACAACATGACACTTAAAGGTGGACTCCATGTGTTCTGTTATTTGATTATTGATTTGTTAAAAACTCATGTCCTGACGAATGTTTTGTTGAATGGACTTGCTTTCACTGATTTTCAGAATAAATGACCAAATAAGATGGACGTCCATGAATTTTCTATCAACATTTTTGGTTTGTCTGCTCAGAAATCTAGGGTTCCCTTGCAGTAAGCTTGTCTTTAATGTTCTTTTAGGTGTTTGTTCCTTTGCCAGGGTGAGAGCCGAGGTGAAGGTGCTCCGTTTCGTCTTTGTTTGCTTCTGCCAGCAAAATTCTGCAAAAACTACCGAGCTGGATTTCATGAAGCTTGATGGAAAGATGGAGGATGGGCAAAGGTGAAACCCATTCAAGTCTGGTGCAGATCCAGATCACTCTATTTGAAAGTGTGAGATATGGTAGAGGACTGTGCTTGTCCAGTGTCCACCTAGTTCATATTTCACTGATGCTGATATTGAAACGGTTTTTGTCTGAGTAGTGTGGGCACACATCTACCATGTCTGCCAAGTCTTGCCAGGGTATTGTGTGCATGTGAGCGTGTGTCCTTGTGTGTACTTATGTAAACATAGTCATAGTTCCTCTGGGGTTCACTAGAAAACACATGTGAAACTGTATCTGCATCCTGCTAACAAACAAAACAACCGCAGCCACAGTCGGAGTATTTCACACACTTATGACACAGACAGTACAATAGGTATGTTCTACAGCGAGCTCTGCTTTATTTATCATGTATTTGGGTTAATGCAGTTCATTTAGCATTAAAATTCGACTTCAAGCACTAGAAGGTTTCCCTTATTTACAGCTCTTTAAAAGCACTGAATTCAGTTACCTCCAAAAAAAGGTCTTATAAGAGTTTGAAAAAAGAAGTCCTGAATTTAATCGACAAATCACAGCAACGCTATTCAGAGCATGTCCGGGAGGTGATTTATGTGAGCCGAAAGCATGATTGTTTTGACTGTGGATTGTGCATCCGGAGGCCGTTCAGTCCTTTTCGTTGTGTTTCATTCGGCACTATCAGTTACAATACAGTCACAATGCCTGAAGGATGCCATCTGCACACAGGAAATGTCATAGAGGAGGCGCAAAAGGGGATTCTCACTAAATACAGCCCTGCAGTGAACAGTTTTAAATGAGGAAAAAAATATTCAAGCTGTCCTGAGGGATTTAGTGTCTTCCATTGGTCCAAAATTAACCATTACATCCACTAGTAAGCAATGAGGAGGTTATAAAATCTAGACCTTTAAAGGCTTTAATAACAAGTTGGACTCCCTTGGTTAACCTCACAGTTAACCTGTTCTGTGGTGGAGGAGGTTTAGCCGATTGGCTACGAAACAAATGGAGCATGATGATTACTGGGTATGGCATGGAGGAATGCATTGTTTAGTCAAACCAGTTCCGAGAACAAACAACACAAGAGACTCCTTTTTTTTCTTTCAGTGATACAAGTTTGCTCACCTGCATTTGTGTCATGAATACTAACCATATGTTTCTGATTGCAGGTAAATTTGTAAAAATGTGTAAAAACCATAGATAGGCAAATTAGGGTTAATTGATTGCAGCTAAACGAGTGCAGTTATTTTCTGACATCAAGTGTGAAATTGAAAGCATGTCTCCTTTCAGATTCTCTCCCAGCGTAAGCATAATCTAACCTCACTTCCTAATAATCATATCGCAGCCTCCCACCATGAGTCTCTCTCACATGCATTTCCACACAGTTCATGGAACAGCCCTCCTTCTGTGAAACCTCGATAACACCTCCCTCCATTAATAAGAACGCCTCCTGGATAAAATCATTGTGCCTCTTTAAAAAATAACTAAAATTCAATCATCTCTGCTAGTAGGTGTCTCTGTTCCAAGAGCTTGCGTGCCGATGTCGTCGCTATGACTCAGTTCGAGGAGGTTCTGGACAAAGTGAGGCTGGCTCTGACGTGGGCTTCTCCCACTGAGGTCAGGGGTCTGCTGGAGGGTCTGGTGGAGGAGCGGATCATCTCGGAGGCCTACAGCAAGAGCTTAACTCTGCATCGACTTACTGAGAGGATCATGCCAGAACTTGGATCTGATTCTCGAGGACTAACCTCCTACCAGCCACTCAGTCAGGTGAGCCAGTGTGGGTCAAACGATGCTGTCGCTGACCACACACAGGCAGGATCAGAGTCTGATAGGTCGCAAATTAATCTACTGAATGAACAAGTTATTTACAGAAATAATCTGGAAGAAATTCAGGAATTGATGGAAGAAGCCGCAATGGACAGACACTACCTCAACCAAAGTTTATTTTTTACAACAGCAGTATCTGACTACAGCTGCAGCCTCAGATTAAATGATGAAGTAGCAGAGCTGCTGAGAAGTGCAGAGCTAATGCAGACGCCTGTAAGTGATAATGAAAGAATAAATAAGGGGAATTTGGAGGATGGGGAGGAGTGGCTAGAGCAGGTGGAGGAGGCAGCTCGGAGGATAGCTGTCCCTCTGTGGCAGCACTGGGACAGAGGAAGGAGGATGTTATCGCCTCTGGTTCCTTGTATAACTGCTGGCTGTTCAACAAGTGAAAACACGTTGGCAGGCAGCGTGCCACAATGCACTGCTTCAGATATGGACGAGGAAACGGAGCTGGCTGCTGCTTTGAGGACACTTGATGAGTGCGCTGGCAAGTTTACAGACGACTTCACGCTGGACGCAGAAGGAGCCACTGAAGGCCTCTGTTTCTCCACACTCAACAACTGGACAACAGCTGATGACTTGGATGTATTTGGAGCAGCAGGGAGCGCCTCACCTGTTGAAGCCTGTGCAGCAACAGACGCAAACAACAACGTCACAGACAAGCTGGAAGGCCATGTGGATGCTTACTGGTCAGCTGAGAGGGCAACAGACACAGCAGATGACCTGCTTTCTTTGACTGTAGATGCACAATGCAATGCAAATTCAAAACTCACAGAAGATACATCCACACATTTGCTTCCTTCACTAAAAGAGACTCCAACCATCAGGCAAGATTACTCACTTTATTTAAACGCAGATTGTAGCATGGCAGTAGGGGTGACAGATCACCTCGAAAATGCTTCCAGGACTGCATTTAGTGAGACAACATGCAGCACAGATGGAGTCACAGGCATCCACGAGAAGACGGATTTACATTGGGGTAAGTTATAAGCATCATCCCAGCCCTTTAATTTGGTTCTACTGCATGTTCTTCAGTGTTTTCTGTTCTGCAGTTGTCCCAGGACGTTTTATATGCTAAGATCAAGACCTTACAATATTAAATGATAGGGAGCAACCAAATGAAATCAATCAGAACCAGGTGAGGGGAGGGTGGACATCAGCCTCGACCTGGTGGGTTTAGGCGGCAGCAGAGAGATGGATAGCAACAAACACTGGACATGTTGGTGAGTTCAGTGACCAAAGACTGGAAAGTGTAAGGACAAGGAGGGAAAGTAAAATGCACAAACAGCAGGAGAGGGAGAATGCGAAATGTAAATGACATGCAAAAGTGGCATATTAATGATAGATGAGATGCATCACTTTAGGTCTCTCGGCAGCCAATAGCAGCGTAACTAAGAAGCTCTAATATAAGCATGTATAACTATAAGCTTTATCAAACCTAATGTTAAAATCTTATTTACATGAAATGTCAGGGCTTGCAGGAATACTCTCAAAGCCTCGATGTCATATTTATACGGGCACCAGCAAAGAATAGAAAGTAATTTTTTGTCTCTGTGCGAGATCTCTAGGTGCTTTCCATTCTACTGGTATGGCAACTGCCTTGTTTTGGTGTTGAGGGTGCTGTCTGGGCAAGAATTGCAGACTGGGGTGTGCCTTACTTTCACTTTCATTTTTATTCATTCTAACTGCTGCAGACTAGTAGAATGTGGGAAGCTTCCAGGGATCCACCCTCTGTCCTCAACATTTTCCAAACCCCTGAGGGCTCTTTATACATAACCCCCTGGCTGCACAGCACATGAGTCACACTGAAACGATAAGAAAAGACTCTTACCCTAACTAAGTTCGGTAGTAGTGGGGTAACAGGCAAGGGCAGGAATGTTTATTTGCATTGCACATTCATGCACAAAGGGGACTTTAAAGTGCTTTGCATAGTGCATTAAAATGTCTAAAAAGAAAGAAAAACAGCCTTCAAAGCTGAAGGGAAAGCAAAAGGAAATGAACTAAAGACATGTTTTGGCAACAGCTCCACCAGAGGACCAAAGCAAGACAAACAAAGTAGTGATTTCTTTAAAATATTCATGCACAATGTCCAGTTGTCAGCTTTAGCTTGAGAGGGTTTCAGTGAACCGCTTGCGAGAGCACTGAAGGTTAATCTTTGATCATTTATTTTGCAAGTGCAGGTGAAGTGTCATGACGGACTTTGCCATGGTAAACCTGCCATCACACAAAGTTTTGGCAGAGGATCTGGTCTTAACAATGTTTAGCCCTGCAGAGATAACTTACAAGGGTGGGGCTTCAGTTTCATGCATACAGGTGTGCCCTGTTGAGCTCTCAGGTGACCTAACTGAAGAGTACTTTGATTTTCCCAGTATCATGTGAATTCTTAGCATTTATTTCCTTGTTTGTGCGGTGATACGGATGTAAAATAATGGCAAGATCCACTGCTTTGTTTCAAAATAAAATACTGCAAAGACGATTTGCAGCATGCAGGAGAGTCAACTTCTGTCTCCGTTATATAAATCATTACTTGTTACTTTGAAAATCTGGTGTAAGGATAGGGTTGGGGTAAGTTTCAACAGAGTAAATATAGGTCAACGTACAGCACTTTGTTGTCACAGACTTTGTTGTGTTTGCAGGTAGGTGTACAAACAGCCTGTTCATGCTTTATAAAATCACTCTGCCAGCTTTATATCACCGTGTGGAGAAACTGGTATTATTTGCATGAGTCAGTGTGGTGTCATGCATGTGTCTGATTGGTTCTGGTGAACAGGTAGAACAGGTACTTTCCACTGTAGCTTCCTTGTACATACCAAGAATTTGGTCAGTGTGGTGTGCTGTTTTGCCTTCATGGTGGCAGCAGTCATGGCTGACCTGTCGTGATTATCTCAGGAATGCTATCAGGGAATTTCCAAGTTTTACACAAATGATCATCTGGACTAAGGATCAAATATCAGTGTCACTGTGATCTCACAAAACATATTTTGGCTAGAATTCATAGGCTAATTATGACAAAAGTCCACACTAATGCCTTAACAGATAAAATTATGACAAAACTCAACTTCACTGTCACATCATAACGTTCTGCAAAAACACTTTTCTAACCGTATCTCAAAAACAGAAGGTTTAGATTGTGACCATGTTTCACATTTTGTCAGATACTGAATGGATGACACCAATCATCTGAGCTGTCAGGTTGAATATGTGCATGGAGCAGCTTCTTTGCAGCAGAATAGAATAGAATAGAATAGAATAGAATAGAATAGAATAGAATAGAATAGAATAGAATAGATACATTTATTCTCTGCCCCAAACGGTGACAGAAATTCTCCTTTGACAAGTCTCCAACAGTAAAATACAACACATATCAAAACACACTTAAGAGACAAGCTCACAAAGTAAAAATAAATATAAATATAAATAGCGTACATATATGTACTGTTCAGTGTCATTTCATTGTCATTTTGTTCAGCGTGGTTATTTCGGAGCAGTGGTGGCGCAATGAGTTAAGCCCTGAGCTGCCGATCTGAAGGTTGGTCGATCAAACCCCCACTCTGGCAATGTTGGGCCCCTGAGCAAGGCCCTCAACCCCTGACTGCTCCCCAGGCGCTGCACCGTGGCAGTCCTCTGCTCCTAATACCCAGTGTGTGTGGGATTGGTTAAATGCCATACTGAATTTCCCTATGGGGATTAATGATGGGTTTTTTTTTATTGTTGTCATTATTATTATTGCAGTGGGAGTAAAGGATTTTTCATAGATGTTTTTTGTGGCCAGTGGGACTAATAACATCTGCCTGATGGAAGTGACTGTATGGAGTGATGGAGTGAGTGTGAGGGGTCCTCTGTGATCAGGGAGGCTTTCCAGATCAGCGGTTATACAGTTCAGAGACATGAGTTTGTAGTGAACCAGTGATTTTGCTGGCCAGCATTCATATTTGAAGCATTATCCACTGTCACTGCTACAGTGTTGGGTTCTATTACTGGCAAGCATGTGAACACATACAGGGAATACAATTGACAGTTTTATTGCTTCTCTTGATGAACTTAGACACTTTTAAGCACTGGGGTCAAACATGCGGATGACTTTGCAGAGTGTAAAAATTACAGAGAAGGAATCAACTACAAATTGTAAAATTTGAAACTGTACATTTTTATCTTCACAAATTGATCATAAAGTAAAATATGACGTTGTTCAGTTCCAAGATGCCTGTGACTAAATGTTTTGTGCCTTTTTGTAGATACACTGTGATCTGTAAGTTGTGATGCACACCTGTAAACGATAAACTGAGGCGTCATATTGTTGAAATTGCACTTAATTTTGTCAAGGAATTTCACGCTGTCTGTGATGTTTTGTAAAAAGGACAAAGGAAAAACATTTGGAGTTGTTGTTATTTATAGGTCATCATGCTACGATTCTACTGGTCCGGCCCACTTTAGATCAAATTGGGCTGCATGTGACCCCTGAACTAAAATGAGTTCCTGCTTGGAAGGATTTACTACTTGTACACGAGTCTGGACGGACAAGGATGTAAAAGGATAGAAACAAAGTAGAGCTTACATGTAGAAACACAATGATAAAAAAAAGAGGAAAGGTGAGAATATTAATAATAGTAACAGTATTTTATTAGATACTGAGGTTAAAGTTGAAATGAAATAAAAATTTTAATAGTATATACAGTGACAAGTGAGGCATGCCAGGGCCCCTTGACTCAGCGATGGCTGTCCTCACATCCCAAAGTAAGAGTTTAGAATTGCAGAGGCTTGACAACAGACCACAGCAGACCACAGGAATAATCAGCATGTGTGAGAGAAATACTCTGGACACATAACTGTAAGACACTCCTGCAGAAGTCATTCAAAGAGAATTTTCTATCAAAGTAATCATTTTTAGAAACAAAAATTCTACAAAATCAGTTTATGCTCTTTTGAGACAACTTTCTCGGGACCATCCTGTCTTCGGGTGTCGTTTTAGAGACTTCGAGCAGCCTGTTTCATCCATAGCAAGCCTAGAAAGTTCTCACACCAGCTCGCCATTCTTGCTTTTAGTTGTTTTCAGTACCTTAAAATCTAAATCGGTCTAACAGGAGCAGCAGTGCTATAAGACTATGTGCAATTTCTGGCTGTGCAGTGCCCATTTCACACCTAAGGCAACAAGGTTTGATATTTATCATAAGAAGACATAACGAGATGTTTAACATGCAGTTCCACCGCATCAACATGCCTTTTACTTCACAACCACATCACAATAATGGATGATGTCAGCTGTCAGCAGGTCGGATGCAGGATGCAGGCACCGCATGATTTGCAACATCTGACACATTCTGATGTCTCAGTGGTATTCTGAAGCACCTCATCCCATTGTGTTGTAGACGTTGGTATACTCATGACACGGTCCTATTTTAATTTGGTTTGGAAGTTGCTGTCAGACGTAGCAAGAGGCAACAAAATATACCTTGCTGAAGATGAGATAAACTTGAAGACAGGACAGGTGAGAGTTCTTTTCTTCCTCCCATATTAAAGTATGTCAAACTGATAAAATGTTTAATTTTTTAAAGTTTAAAAATCTATTCACCATCTTTAGGTCTTTAATATATTTTTATTTTGAAAATGGCACATCTATTCAATAAATGGCAATATTATTTGGCTGATTTAAATACAGCAACACAAATAGTGTAACCTTACAGTCAAATGCTGCAAAAACAATGAAATACCACCTATACAAACACAGATATTTGATGTGGACACCGTGTAACGTCTGAGCATGCAGTTAATATTTCAGCATGCAGTAAATGTGCCAGGATGAATGAATTCAGCCTTTTATTTTATTTCTTTTTCTTTTTCTTTTAACCTTTTCAACTGGACCCCTCTGCAGAGTGGATGGGGGAGCTTTTCAAACTTTTTTTCCTGCCTTTGCACGAAGACTGAAAATCGAAAACAGCAGTTTTGCGTCCTCCTGGCTCGTATCCTCATCACGCACATGGCTGCCCCTCAAGGCTTGGCGTCGTTGGTTTGCCAAAGTGAAAGTAAAAGTTTTGGTGTTAGACGGAGCAGCTTGCGCCTACAGTCTGGATGTGTAGGTCATCTGAGGATATAGGCTTTGACTTTACCGCGCTGAGAACATACAGCAGGCAGATTTACGCGCCTGAGCATCATCCAGAGACACCCGACAGGTAGGCAGAATCATCCTCCTCTGAAGGCGCAAGGCTGGGCGCATTTATCCAAAATGCGCAATAATGGGTACGCATTCATGGATACGCAAAAAATGTCGGGGATTTCCCTGCCATTCACGCGTCTCTAATGGATACTTTATGAACCCATTTTTGCAGTGATTTCAAAACTTCTATAGTGAATTATGTAATGCTGTGATAACTCTTTTCTTAATGACTTTATTTGAGATGATTAGGATTGAGTTTGCCAAAATGCGCATGGTTTCCTGTTGTTCTCTAACTTTAAAATAATCTTAATTCATCACCTACATTGATATTAGTTTAAAAAGTGTCGAAGTTTGTTTTGACTGTGATGCTTTATGTGATATTACACTAAAAACGTTCAGCCTTCATCAGGCAAATGGACTGCATTTCACCTGCGCCTTAGTGCGCCTTTGTGCGTCTTTGTGTGCCTTTGTGCGTCTTTGTGTGGGTGTGCCCACCAGCTTAGCCCCCTATGTGCTGAAATGATGCGTGAGTCTGTAAGAAGAGGCGGTTTTCATTGAAAGCTGTTGTCAAACGGGTATTTGGGGGGCTTTCCAGGATACTTGAATGATAGAACTGCTAGGAAGCACTGCTTAGGAGACAGTAATGTGGTGGCCACATGTGTAGGAGTCTACTGTACTTGCTCATGTAACAGAAACAAGGATTTTCACACTTTCCTGGCCAAGATTCGGCTGTATTTAAGGCTTGCCTCGTCCTTACTGCAGCTTTTCTCACCTGGACAGTGTTTTATGTTGTATGCAGCCATGTGTATTTGACTTGCTGATGAGGATGTTGCTGTGAAAACATGTACCGTGGAGCTGTGTTTAACCTGCCAAGTTCCTCATAGCTGAAGCTTTTTTTCACTTTGTGATTATGAGGCGGCAGAGTCACCCTCAAGCCTTTCCCTTTGTGAAAATGTTAGAAAAGCTCAAGTATGTACTCTTCATCCTTGACCTGTAGCTGATGCAGACAAAAGAGAAAAAAACTTAATCTAAAACGAAACAGTCTATATTTTGATAGTGTGAGGCATGTAGTCAAGATTTATTGGTTCCCAGAAGAACAATGAGCACTTCCAGGTGGTGATCGGGGATGAAAGTCCACACTAATCCTTGCACCCTGAGATAAATTGATTCCCAAACAGCAAGAAAAGTTGGCTGTAAAATCCAGGTGACTACTCACCCACTCAAACGCCACTTGAACATGTTCGCTGGACGCAGTGGCCCAAAAAAAACACGCACATTAACTAAAGTACTATACTGAAGTACAGTTTTGATGTACTTCACTTGAGGATTTCCATTTTGTGCTACTTTATGCTTCCACTCGATTATGTTTGTTCTGACAGCCAGTTACTTTTAGGATGATGATGTCACATAATGGCTACTATAACAACCTTTAATATATATAAATCAGTGGCGTCTGATCTTTATGGCTTCGTACTAAAAGCAGTGAGTAGACGGGGTCACATTTCGGATATCAGTGAGTTGCTAACAGCTCCACCAAACAGTGATTTTCCCCTCTACACTTGGTCTCATATCAGTAATTGTTCAATTACTCACCAATATCAAAGATTTGGAGAAAAACTCCAAAATGTAAAAACAGATTTGTGTATCAGAACTTGTTTTTCTGTTATTTCTCCTGTCCCTGTATATACAACTGCACATAAACACACTGATGCTTCACTATTTATACTCTAATGAAGCCCTAATACATCAGTTAGAGGGACTTCAACTTAATTTTGCTACCAATACTTGCATACTTTTTTTTTAGTTTTTAATGCAGGACTTTTCCTGGTAATGCAGTACAGGGTTTCCCCCAGAAAACTTGCTAAGCCCGGTGGTAGAGAAGCCCACCGGTCGCCCACTGTGTTTTCGTTTAAAAAAAAAAAGTTAAAAGTTGGCAAGAATTTTAAAATTCTGACTATTATGTGTTATTACAAGCCATTTATTAACAATATTTAAACGTAGAGTCTGACAAAAAAGCACGATCTTGAAATAAGGTTTTAACAAACACAAAAAATACAATTAAAATAAATAATATCAATTGTTTTCACTTAAGTTAAATCCTAGTGAATCTTAAAACAAGCCATTGCTGGTCACATTTAAAAGTAAAATAAATTAACATAAATTAAAAAATGCAAACATGACCAAGGGGTAAAACCAGGCAACTCAGAGGCTGAACAGGTCTGCTGTGCTGTGTGACCGGGTTGGATTAGTGCATCAATCCATCTGGGTTTACCATACTGGGTCTGGTAGAGCAGTGGTTCTCATCTGGTCCAGCCTCAGGACCCACTATGTCTCTATTAATAATGGTCGTGACCCAAACTGCTGAAGTTTGCTGTTAGTGTTAACAAATTAAAGTTTATTTGGGTGTAGTCTCAACACATTTTGATACAGCTTGGGAAAACTGTGGCTTATTTTGTGCTCATTTTGGTATATTTGGACGCTTTTGCCAAGTTTGGGGCATATTTTGGCCCATTTGGACAGATTCTCAGCACACCTTGGTTTATTTTTTGTATGTTTTAGCATAAATTTCTCCAGTAAGCTGGCAGAGCCAAATCTAGAGGTTAATAGTGGGCAACTACTGGTGTCACCACCCCTAAATATCCTGCTATTGAAAGCAAACTGTGTCATAAGAAATGCGTCCTTTAAAATAAAAGACTTTATACCACTACTTTTTTGCTTCTGCGACCCTCTAAAAATGGCTTCGCGACCCACTTTTGGGTCCCGACCCACCAGTTGAGAACCACTGTGGTAGAGCCATCCGCTAAATTTAGGGTCAGATAACCATTTTGGATTAAATCCACTAGTTCCATGTTTACCATCGCGGCTCGCAGAAGGCTGCTCCGACGACGTGCTAACATCCGTGCTAACTCCACTGGCTCTGCCTCATCATCGAACCGCGGCTCGGTCAGCTCGCCGAGGATGAACTCCCCTTGGCCTGGAGGTGAACGAGCGGCTCATCGTCTCCTCCAGTTCTCCTCCGACTTCCGACATAAGTTCACGTATCGACCATAAAATATCGCCATTGCGCTTTCAATCGTATCATCAGAAGCTCTGTACATCGTCTTTGCTATCACTGTTTTGGTGCACAAAAAAACTATTTACAATAAATATACCAGTGACGCTTAGCCTGGCGGGGGGGGCAAGGAAAGCCTGGCGGCCCGCCAGGCTTATAAAGCACTGGGGGAAACCCTGCAGTATTTTTGCAACTTTTTTTGTAGTTGCTCAACTCTAGATTATCAGTGATTTTATTGTGTTATTGTACTCAAGGTCACCAGTCATCAAGACAAACAGTCCAGTTGTTCCTAGGTACCAGCAGTGTCTCCCTAGTCCATGTGTCAAAGCTCCTTTTATCTTGTTTGATTAAACGTAGCTGGGAGCTGGAGTGTTGGGGAAAACAAGAAGAGTGCATTCATGTGTTGACATCTTTTCCACAACTGAAGTACAAACTCCCTTAAACACTCATACCAACAGCTGGGAAGGGCGAACCACAGCGTCACAAAGCTCCACATAAACCTGTATTTCTTTTTTTCCCATTTTTTTTTCCATTTTATTGATAGTGGGAGAGAGACAGGGTGAAAGGGGTATAGAGGAGAGAGAGATATGCAGCAAAGGGTCATGAGCCGGACTCATGATCACCGCTGGCGACTTGCGCCCGTACGGTAACGCCTTAACTCAGCGAGCTATACGGCGGCCAACCACATACACCTGTATTTCATTTTTGATCAAATGAATCAACTCAGGTATCCTTTAAAGTAATCCTACACCAAAAGAAAAGCAAAAACCCAGGTTAAAAATAGCTGCGCACAGTAGTACCTCAGGCTCTAATCCTTGTCAGTTAAAAACATCACAACAAGTCCACACCAGTAAAAACTGTTGTCTAACGTGCATTGATTGTAATCAGTTGTACAGTTTTTCCCATGACGCAGTGGGACAGTCTGTCTGTCTTCCTTTCCATCTAGGCGAGGGCTTTGCATCCCGAATTTAGATCAAATACAAATAATTTGAGTGGAGCCTCAGTTTCACTTTAAAACAGTCCAGGATTATGACACAGTTACAAACAATATAAGTGAAAATGAAAACATATCAGAATAATACAAACACTGGCACAATAGTCCTCTGTCAGTATGAGCCTCTGTCTGGGTATCGACAACAGAAACCTCTTTGTTGCTTTTTCATGCTTACTTCCTTCATTCTTTCTCACCTGACCCTCCCAAACAGCCTTTCTCTACGTTCCATATTTGCTGCTTTTATTTTCACCGCTGTCGGCCTTTTGTGCCTTTATTGGTGAGAGCCAGAGAAATTGAGAGATGCAAGAAAAACTAGATCCAGACGAGGGATGTTGTGGTTTTTGGTGAGCATTAACGCTTTCACCCCAGAGAGGCCTCTCGGATCACCACTGTACAACTGTACTCAGTATTTCTGCAGCACTGTAAGTCCAACCAACAAGGCATACAAACAATGCAGCTACATCTTCCTGTTTGTACTCACCACAATACCGTCTTAAACAATGTCCTGCACACTGCACTTTGATAAGTTACAAATCTGCAGTAATAGCATGTTAACATTGAAGCATAAAGTGCTCCTCTAATCAAACACACTTAAAACATGAATAGGCGAAGGCATTTCAAGGAATTGTTGTGTCAACATTTGTGGGATTCTTAATTTTGACACCAAGATTTTCCATTTTTCTGGGTCCTTTTAATTACTAATAATCAGTATTAATGTCTGTCATAAAAAGAGGAACAACTTACTGTTCAGAGTGACATTTTAGCTTGAATGACAGGTGGTATTACATTTTCCTCATTAAAGGGGAAATTCAACTCTGCATTTCACCCATCCCACTCACATTAGGTATTAGGAGCAGAGGGCTGCCGGGGTGCAGCGCCCAGGGAGCAGTCAGGGGTTAATGGTTTGCTCAAGGGCCCAACAGTGGCCGCAGTGGGGGTTCAATCCACTGACTTTCCAATCGGCAGCCCAGGGCTTAACCTGTTGCACCACCACTGCCCTCTGTGGATGAGAAAATGATGTGGTCAACACAGGTTGTTTCTCCTTCAGTACTGGAGACAAGATTTTAATATCTGATGCTAATGTAACGGCTAGAATGTTTGTTTTTGCAACAGCATCCACATGGTAGTTGTAGCGATCCAGATTTTAAATGTCAAACATGTTTGAAATTCATGTGGACAGCCCTGCAGCAAATCAGTAGGTGTAAGACTGGATCTGTGCTCCTCATCACAGACCCAAATAGTCTAAGCCAAACATCAGGTCATACCAAGATCTGAAACCAGATTTGTTCTCCATTTATTGGGAGGGCTGAAACAGAAGTAAATCAAAACTCCAAAAGGAGCAACATGTTCCTGACGTCATTCAGAATTACCTGCATGTTTAATAGATGTGTAATAAGGCCTGAACAACAACAGAGGCATGCCATACATAATCTAATAAGTGAAGGTCTAGATCACAGGTGTCAAACTCCGGTCCTCGAGGGCCATCATCCAGCATGTTTTAGATGTTTCCTTTTTTCAACCCACCTGATTCAAATGATCAGCTCATCATCAAGCTCTGCAGAAGCCTGATAACGATCCTGATCATTTGAATCAGGTGTGTTGGAAGAGGGAAACATCTAAAACATGCTGGATAGTGGCCCTCGAGGACCGGAGTTTGACGCCCCTGGTCTAGATGATCAGCATGCTTTTTAAAAATAATAACCAAAAGGAGAACCACACCGCAGACGAATTTCCTGTTCTGTTCTTTGTCGTTAAACGGAAGAAAAGTCTCTTGCTAAAAGTGCTCCTTTGTGTCAAGAAGACAGGAAAGTAAGCAGATAGCTTGGGATTATATTTGCACAAAGTATTTACCCTTCATCCTCTATGCCTTTCGACAGATCAACAGGAAGAGGAAACTTAATGTGAGAACATGTGCAAAGCTTGATAACAAAAACAAAAGTTGTGGCAGCAGTGGCGCTGCTCAATACAGGCAGCTGATCACATTCAGCACAGTGTTCAGGCAACTTCTGCATGGTATCTGATGTGTTAAATCTCCTTGCAACGGTATCTTACAAACTGTTCTTCTCCTTTTTTCTTTTTCTCCTGTGTGTGCATGTGTGTGATATTAGATGCCAAGATGCAGGAAGTAGATCACTTCCCCTCTGACTTTGGAGATCTACCAGGTTAGTGTTGCTGCATTTTTTCATAGGTTCCTGACAAGTTTCCTGATTTGTTCCTGCACTGCAGCATGTTGGGGTTGCAGAAACAAGTTTGGCATAATTGTCCCGCACAAAGGAACAGTATGAAGATTGCATAGAACTAGTAGAACATAATAAATCCATGTACTTCTGGGGGGTCGTGAGGAAATCCCTTTAATTCAGCGACTGGTTGAGCCCTTAAGAAATAGGCTCAGATGTAATGATAAAATAAGAGAAGTAGACTTTGTTTGCCCAAACTGCCTGCTGAATTAAAAAAAAATGCAATGTAATGCAATTTTGCAAGTGGAAGACACTGATATGATCTCAAAAAAGGGATAATAAAGAATATGGTACAATATTATTGATTATATACTCAAATCAATGATCTGCTTGACACTTTGAAGACATCAGCTGGATCAGAAATATCCTGTCGGACTCCAGTTTGGGGCTGTAGCAGCTTTTATTTCTCGTTAACCAAAATCTCGGGATATCCTCAGATACTTCCTTACTGTTGTCTTGATTTATGCTGGCAAACTCTTGGGACTTCTGACAAAGTATGATTTAAAAATAATCATAAGACAAATCAGAGAAGCAGTTCCAAAATAAAGGCCCAATGTTGTGAAATGTAACTGGAAATGTGAGTGATCGATAATAAGCTGTTAGAAAACTGTGTTGTCTGATAATGGTTTACTTTTTGTGTTTTAGATGATTTATCTGAATACCTGAATGATGATTTACTGGGTAAGTCGCAATCAAACCTCTGAACACAGAGTACAGTATGTGAGATCACGCATAAGGGTGGTCTGTCACGTGATTTACATTGAAACTCACACCAATGTAAAGATAGACTGTTGTTTAACTACTTCTCTGCATTTTGTCATTTAGACACAGATATGCTCCTTGGTGATCCCTGGTTAACCTTTACGGATGAACATGACTGCGGCAGTAAGAATGTTTTCTTGTAATTTTGCACCTCAGAATTAAACACAAAAGAAAGAAAAATCAAATGAATCCATTTTTTTCTCAGTTTTTTATTTTGGTATGTTATTTTCCTGTCTGGGTCATAATTAAGCCCTTAGCTTGCATAAATGTATTCATTTCTTTTGATGTGAAATGGAAAAAAGGAATTTATATTTATTCATGGACCCCGTATAACACATAAAGAATTTTTTCCACTTATTTAGTGTAATTTTATTGCATTTTTTGCATTTTGTCAGCCCAGTTGAAGCAAATTTTGTGGCAAAGAGAAGGCTTAACACTTCCCTATTTTTTCAATGCTGGGTGTTAATGAAGTCAGAACAAAAATAGAACCTGGTGAAAAAACGTTAAGTATCTGAAAACCCCAAACAACGAGGAAATAAAACCAACGCCAACAAAACACATGATTAAAAATCTTTTTCGGTGAACTTTTCAATTCATCGTTTTTACCCTGTGTGTGCCACTTCCCTTTTTCAATGGATGTCTAGAAAAACATATTTCACAGCCTTGATTTTCACTTCAGTGCCTACGTACGTACTAATAACAGCCATTTCTGGTTACTTTGTCTGCTAACTGCTTCACTGACTCTTTTACTTCCTCTTTGATGTACTTCAGGTGACGTTCAGGAGGCGACAGAGGTGCCCAGCCAAGAAAGCCACCCGCAGGGAAACCAGCTGGCAGACAAGCAAACCAAAAACAGGAGAAAGAGACGGAGAGGTACATAATCGGAGAGAACCCGCTAATCAAAGCTCTGCATCTCTTCCGCTGTGTAAAACCTTCACTGAGCACCTTTTTAAAACGTCATTTTCAGCCATAAAATTCTGCAAACTTGCACTAAATGACCAGTTTTGTTTGGTTGCGTAGAAAAATTTACATGTCACATCTTCTCTCTCCAGTTCCCCAGTCGCAGTGCGCTGATGAGAACGCCCGAGCGAAAAGGCAGAAATCAACAGGTGACCATCCTAGACTTTGATTCTTGAACTATTCCAGACATCCCTTCAAATGCAGCCAATGCGAAATATACAACCCTCACATTCTGCTATCGGCCATCAACCGGCTTCATGGCTAATGTTTTATCGCTGTCCTGTTTATCATTTTTATAGTCATTCGTTACATTCCAGAGTCCAGGTCATGTACTAACCAAATCTCCAAATCAGTCAAGGATAACTGAGCAACACTGTGACAGCCATGTTCCTTTATCTGGTTACCAGTCTGATAGAAATAATAAGTGTTCTCTACAGAATATTTAAACAGCATTACACACTTTTTACAAGATCATCAAAAGATTCTGACTTTTCTTTTGTAGATTTTTTCAGGCAGCTGTTAGTTTCCATTCATATATGTTATGATCGTTTACCAGACTGTTAGAATTTGCTTCAGTAGTCACACTGATGACTAAGGGAGAGTCCATCTGTTGTATGGGTTCAATAGCTGTGTTGAGGCTTAGGCTACATATGCTGTGAACTGGTGCTATGTAAATAAGATTCAGTTGAACTGAAACCAATTCATGTTGTGACGTAATACAGTACCTTTAGTATGTTGGACATACTTAAGCGTAATTTGTTGGTTTCAGTGCAATACAACAAGTGTACAGTAATGTTTACATTATGGTTACAAAGAGTTTAATTGCACATTTTCACATCATTGGAGATGGAAATTTAATTCAATTCAGTTTTTTCAAATAGTGACAAATCACAAAGTAAGCCATCATGGAGAACTTTATATTTATATTAATGTTTATTATGGAGTAGGCCACAGAGACAGTAGGCACTCAATAGCGAAAAGGACATTTTTAATAGAATATTTGATAGTCTTACTTAAATGCATTAGATGCAAACTGCCATGACAGCACATAACAAAAACGCAGAGTTTGATTGCATTAACTAAACTCAAGTGTACACCCTCCCTGGCTTAGAAACATCTATCACACCTCTTAATGATGGAGTTCCTTCTCCTCCATCACTCTACTGCCTGGGCCTCTAGCTGTCCCCTGGTGGAAGCTGCAGCTGGTGGGGACAGGTGGTAGCCACAGCGAAACAGGATACATGGTCCAAAAACACCCACAACACTGTCCCCCACCACCACCTCCACCTATGTGACGCAATCCAGTTGGCCTGCTGATTTTAATGTCAACATAAGAAATCCAAAGATACTCTTTAAACAAGCTATTTGGCAACGGTTAGAAGAAAAAACACTCCCTTTTAACAGGTGGAAAGATCCGGTAAAACCAGGTTCAGGGAGGCAGCCATCTGCCTCGACTGGTTAGGGTGAGGGAAGAGTGACAAGAGAACAGAAAAGTGGTGAAATAGAATGAAAACACAATATGAATGGAAACCACTGGCTGCCTGACTGGGTTAGAAAAATGCATCATAACTCCAGAACAGCATGAATTCAGATGACCACTTGTTGAGAAGCTGAGACATTAACCTGTTTGATCTGAAGTAGAATGCTCAGAAAGCTCTGGTGCTCTTTGGCTGCTGTCTTTATGCGAGGTAGGCCAAGAACCATGTTGTAATGCTGGTTCTTTACCTCTTGCAGGTCAGACGAAAACCAAAGAGGTACAGGCCGAGCCGACATCTGTCATTCCAGGTGGGTTTTTGTGACGTTGATGCCATTTTCAGTGAAAGTAGTTACGATTTTAAAAGATTAATTTGCCTCGGAAGTAAAACATCTACAACGGACAGCTAAGGAGAAAGGAATGTATCAGTTCCATTGCATTTTGGGTGTGAGCAAACAAAAATGCATTAATCAACCAACATAATATGTTATTTGTAGCTGTAATGTTACAGATGCATGACCCAGACCATAACGGAACTATGAGCACATGGGAGCTTACTTCAGAGATTAAATGCCAATTTACAGACAAGTCACTGGTCCAGTTGACTCATAGGTGAAAGCAATGCTGGTTAGTTATGCTTGACTTCTGCAGAACGGAATTACAAACCAAGAAAACAGGAAGCATATTTTTTGAGGGCACCAGATGAGAGGTCAAAAGAAGAACTTTCACGTCATTCAACTTCCTGCGGTTTAGTTCGGTGCTTTTTAGATCAGATTTAGTTCTCAGTGTGATCAGAACCAACAGCTAAGTGTTGACCGTCTCTTTCATAGCTTCAAGCCAACCTCAGTTAGCTGTACGCTGTTGATTATTGACCAGATTTATTGAAGCATAGCTTATTTAAAGGATCCAATTAGCTGACTGCCATGGCAATCAGCAAATCTTCCTCTGTCTGCACTGCATTTTGACACAAAATCACTTGTTATTTTAAAAAGAACTAAACGTTCAGCTTGTTTTCATTGTTCCGACTCCCTTTCTGATACGCTCAAGGCTAACAAGACCTGTTTGCTGGAAATGACAAGAATGTTGCCTCTGGTTTCAGAAGCTGACACAGGATCAGCGCCAAATCCAGCCGACACGTTGAGCCAACTCTCCACCACCCCGCCACCAAGAATCGTCCATCTCTACCCCTCCCACTCAGCGCCTCCCATCCCCATTCAGATCATCACCATCCCAGACAGCACGGGCTATCAGGTCGTCCAGCTGTCCCCTCCCCCTCCTGTTATTAGGCTTCCGCTGTCCAACACGGCTCCTGCACCTACATACATATTTGGTGAGATAATAATTCACTCACACAAAGTTTGAAGTTTCATGAAGAGCATTGAAGTGGGCGTTCAGTTTGTCTTTGAGGAAATGAAAGAGGACTCAGATGACTTACAGTTTTGATTGCCCAAAATAAATCTGAATGGTGTGGCTTGGAAGCAGCTATGATTAGCAGCCATAGACCTATAAAATAATTGTTTGTGTGCATGTAAAATACCTGAAATAAAGTTGCCTATGAGAAACTTTTCATATAAATTAACATTTTTTTAAGCCAAAATAACTCTACGTCTTGGACTTCTTCCAGCTCATATCTGTTACATCCTAACACGTTCTTTTTCAGGTTTTTTTCAGGCAATTTGTGCTTTATTGTGCTAAATATATGTCAGTTTTATGTATTATTTGATGTCTATTGTGCATATTGCATCAGCAGTTTATAGTCTAACCCTTGTTTCTAATTTAGTTCCCACTACCTCACCACCATGCAAACGCCAGCTGCCACCACTCTCCCCAGGTGAGCAAAAAACACCCGTGTTTGCATGAGTCTGTATTCGATGTGCATATGTGTAGGGATCTCACCTGGATGGTGGTATGTTAGTTATGGTTCCACCGTTCCAGTTTTGCTTTTGGAAACCATTCTTTACCCTCTGCTGTGCTTGAATGCCATTGTTTTTAATCTTTTTTTTATTGTATTTTCCTTTGTGTTTGCAGTGGACGGTGCAGTGGCGCCAGTCCAAATGAGTTCATCCCCACCAGGTTCTCTGTCAGACAGCGCTAGCAAAGCCATGTCTCCTCCCTTTGCCTTACCTCTCTCCCCCAGCATTGGTGAGCATCAATTATCTGTCCTGTTTCTTCCCTCTTGTGGGTAAATGACCCCATAAAGTTACTGCCATGCTTCAAATGTCATGACTTGTTGCTTTTCAGAGATGTCCCCATGTAAGGAATCGCCTCCTCCTCAGTCTCCCACTGTCCCTGATATTCCACGTAAGTTACCACATGCTTTCAATCTTCTTTTTAATATTTTATCTGCAGTTTCCTGAAGTAAAATCCTGTTTAATGGAGAAGGAGCTGAGTATTCCTTTGTGTTCGTTCTTCAGAAGGTGTAAATGACTACATTCAGGAAGCCAAAGCCCACATGAGTCAAGCCTGCCAGGATATGGAAACGGGTCTTAGCCTGACCTCGCATTACGTGGATGTGCGAGTGAGTCCAAGGGAGATTCTTCGCTCTGGCAAAAACACAAACAAATGCCTGGAAAAGGAGCTGGTTATCATGGGAGATACGGATCGGAAAAAAAGCTTGCTGGGACAGAGTCAGGTAAGAGCGTCTGTGGAAGAAGCCGTAGAATATTGTATCTAGAATGATGCTATCACTTTCATTTGACAATTTAAAATTAACCCCCTGACCTGTTGTTTCAAAAGACATATTGTTTTGTTTTTTTAAATCACCCAAACGACACCCATTATAAGATCCAGACACTGTAAAAACACAAAGAAGCACTGGATTCTCAACTGTCACGAATCATTAAACTGATCATCTGTGCTGAAAATTGTGATATTTCATCAAAATCACTTCCTGCTACATGTCTCCTTTAAAAATGTGCCAAAATAAACCACTCTAACAGTAACCTGTAAAAAATACAAGGTTCTGAGCTCATTGATGCAACTGTGAAGTCATAACTCATTCAGCTGTGACCAACAATCGATTGATAAAACTTCTGGGACTTTGGCTGAACTGGGCTGAACTGCAGGCAGTGTGTTTACGCAAAGCAGATAAGAGAGATGTATGGAAGCAACTTAAAAACGTAAAATACTTGTTCACAAAATAGTAAAATATCTATAGTATAAAGAACAACCAATTCTTTTCCAGTGTGGGGAAAACCTGTGGGCGCTTGGAAAAATGCTGTACATTTAGATTCCAGTTTTTTTTCAGTTTTTTCAGATAAATAACAAAATAAATTCAACTTTCATTTCATGTTTTTTATGATTTATGACATTGAACAATGTTATGCTGCCATTTTTGAGTTCTTAGTACTTTAAGCTATGGCTGTGCTGTTTCCATAGAGATACAGGACTTCATACTGCAGTGAAAAATGAGCCTACAGTGATTAAAATGCAACAGAGGCAATGACCACACAGAAGCTGCTTGGGGTTCAGAGGGTTAAACAACAAAAAACTGTCTTGAACACAAATTTCAGATAATTTGCAAATTTAATAGTATGCAGCAGCACGTATTGAATCGTTTATTTGACTTGTAGAACTCATGGGTGCTATATTTTATTTATCCTTCTCCACTCAGATCTTTGGAGGCTCAAACGGGGACAAAGCCAAACGCTACATTTTGCTTCTTGGCAACGCTGGCATGGGCAAAACTACTCTGATTAAGAAGCTGTGTCTTGATTGGTCCAGAGACTGCATCCCCCAGTTTGACTTTGTCTTCTTATTGGACGGCAAACAGCTCTCTTTAACAGAGCCCACCTTCAGCCTTCAGACACTCCTGCTCAACCTCTCCTCCTTCGCTCCGTCCTGCATGGACCCAGAGGCAGTGTTCGCTCAAATCCTTGCAGCCCCTAAACGTGTTCTCATCATTTTTGACGGTTTTAACGAGTTGCGGGAGTATGAGATGCTACTCCAGACTCAAGAAAAAGACTTGGTGACATCCCTGCTGAAAGACAATAAGGCACAGACCTTCACAGTCAAGCAGTTGTACTCTGCCATCCTTCAGAGGATTCTGCTTCCAGGCTGCACTCTTCTACTCTCCACCCGCCCCAGAGGCTCTGCCCTCCAGGTACTGCGGCGCACAGACAGCCTTCTGGAGATGTGTGGCTTTACCTCAACAAATGTAGAGACATATTTGACCCAGTACTTTCCTGATCCTGCCCTCAGAGCATCTGCACTGGACTGCTTGAAAAGCAGCAGCTACCTCCATCTCCTGTGCTGGAACCCCGGACTATGTCGGCTGGTGTGCTTGATTTTAGAACAGTGTAAAGGTTTGGAGGTCCTACCGAGAACTTTAACGGGGCTCTGTCATCAAGTGCTTTGTCTGAAAATGGAAAACGAGAGGAAGAACCCATGTGTTGAAGCTCAAACACAAACACCCGTGCAATCGGTACAAGAAAATGAGACACAAACTTGTCAAGTGACGAGTTTCGACGGAAATAATTGGAAGATGTCCAGAAAACAGCAGCGCTCTTCCTCTGGCAGCCAAAGATCAAGGAGGGCAAGAAAACGGGGGAACCAGGTAGACGTAGATGAGGAGATGAAGAATGATGCTGAGGGAGCAGATAGAACAGAAGAAGGGGAGTTGCTGTCCCAGCTGAGCTCTTTGGCTTGGGAAGGGGTCAAATCGAACTCCTCCATCCTTCCGACAGGACGGGCTGTACCTGGTAAACTAAAGGCGTTTGGCCTCAGGACAGGACTTATTGTCTCTCATCACCTCAGGAAGAGACCATTGGTCTCAAACAGTGACAATGAAGGAGGAGGTATAGAAGACAAACATGAGGTGGAAGACGATAAGGATAACAGAGAGAGGATGGACATTGATATTGATGATGACCTCATTCTGTTGTGGGCCAACCCTTTCCTTCAGAGTTACCTGGCAGCGGTCCATTTGTCCTTGTCAAGGTAACAATAAACTCTGTACTGATTCATTAGAGAATAACTGGATTAAATGAATTTTAAAAAACAGATTGAAATAACTTTGCTTTTCAGCTGACATGGTATCTGGTCTCTAGAGTATGTTGTTTGATTAAAAATGAAAGAGGCTGTCTCCTCTTTCACTTTCAGTCCACTGGCGTCTCTGCATTTCCCTGACCCACTGTCACTTTCTGATTCTTAGAACTGTGACAGACCGGAACTTTCCCCAGACCCTCCCTTTCCAGTCGGGAGGAAAGGGCCGTCGGCGACCTCAAAGGGAGGAGCTTGAGCTCACTCAGCGATTCGTCGTCGGCCTCCTCTTCCACAGCAGGACAGAACTGCAGAGGCTTCACTTATACTCAGAGAGGACCCTCAGAGATGTGGTGGTCAGCAAGCAGGCGTCAGTAATAAAACATCTGGAAGGTCTCCCCTACGGTGACCTGAGCTCCTCACAGATCCTGGAGGCCTGCCACTGTGTTTATGAAGCAAGTCACACGAATGAAGACAGCAGCAGAAACACTGACAGCACACGGCTGGTGACTCACCTGGCAGCCAACCTTCCAGAGTTCCTGACGTTCAACGGAGTTCCACTCAGTCCGCCAGATGTGTTCACGGTGCAGGTCGCTGTTGAACGAGGCGGAGCTGAAGGGAGAAGCTTCTCTTTGGATCTGGAGGACTCAGGGATACAAATCTGTGGACTAAGAGCTCTGGTGGGCCTCAACAACATCAACACATACAGGTAGTGTATTCTTAAACTGTTTGGCATCAGTTGTTTCCTAAGCCCCGCCCCCAAACAACAATTAGCCAATCACAGCTTACCAATCCTATTAAGGCAGGTCTGCAGTCCTAATAGGCAAGGCTGTAGATTTCTTTACATTTCAAAATAATGTGCAGCATTTAAAATGTTTAAAGGTCCCATTTTGTGTCCCTTTTTGGCAAATGAAGAACAGTTTCTCATATCTCCAATTTTACTGTAACTGTGTAACTGGTTTCCTGTTCTAAGTGGTTTGTGTCAGTGTCTGAAGCTTTTAAGGGTTGTGTTGTCTTTTTGTGGCCTTTCTAAAACCAAGAACACAAGAATAGAAATGTGATGAAAGGGTTGAACTGTATGTCCGTCTGTTCTAACAGACATCGAGTGACAAACTAAAGGAAAAGCAAACATAACGTGCCTTTGTCTGGTGCTCGGCTCCCATGTGCCACCAGAACAACTTTAATTTGCCTTGGCATCTGTTTTACACGTCTCTGGAACTCTACTGAAGGAATGCAGCATCACTCCTCCTAAAGAGTTTCCCTTATTTGGTGTTTTGATGATGGTGGTGGAGAGCTCTTTATAGCACATCATCCACCATCTCCCAAAAGTGTTCAGTTTGCCTGGATAAGTGGACCCAAAATGTTTCGTACAGAGTAAAAGAGCCACCGGATTCCTTCACTGTAGGAATCAAAGGTTCTGGTGTTTCCTTTATTTTGTCACCCATTTGTAAATTTCAATCATCAGCATGTCCAGCTACTTGAGTTAGTAGTTACAGAGATTTCCCAGACTGAGGAGCACATAATAATATACACATTTAATGAAGTTCAGTTTTAAATCCACCCCAACCCCTGTCTTACGGAAGTCAGTGTTACATTAGTCCTCAAAATGAAAGTGTGTAGACTTGAACTTTTAAAAGTGAAAACATACACAGTGTGTCGGCCAAGCAGCCAAATAGGGCACAGCAAAATTGCAGTCTTACGTTTTTTCCATAGCATACATACAATGCTATGATTAATTAGATCTATGGCCATGTCTTTTATATGAATGATCAGCTGGAGAAGATACTGATACTACAATATCATGTGTGTTGTCATCAAATGCATATTTATGTCTTGAATACAGCAGTGGGCTGGAAACTAGAGCTGTGTTCAATGTTCCATAATCATCCATTAATACCGATGTAAATAAAAAAAACAACCTCTGAATCTCAACCTTTATGTGTCTCTTAGGGCTTGCATTGCTGACGTCGTCACCCTCTGGGAGCAGCTGGAGCAGGCCGGTGAGACACAGCTCCTGCAAGGGGCAGTGTCCATGTTTAAGATCCATCCTCTGAAAGCCACACAGGTGTGTCACATGGAGCACCTGGAAAAGCTGGTCAAGATACACATGCAGAAGAGGCTGTCAGACAGGTAACGCACACACAGATGCATTCAGATATACTTTACTACATACTGGCATCGGCTGTCTGGTTCATAACATGCATTTTATGCTCAACTGTAGTTCCAGCCAATCAGAGTCCATCCTGGCGGAGGGGGTGCCTGCAGTCAAAGAGCTGCACAAGCTGGAGTTTGAGTAAGTAGCTCTGACATTCGATGATGATGATGATGATGATGATGATGATGATGATGATGATGGTAACGTTGCCTTTTCCTCTAGGCTCGGCCCAGAGAAGGGTCCTCTGGCTCTTCCTAAGCTATGGGAGCTCCTGCCTGGGCTGCCCAACCTCCAGCACTTGGAGTAAGCATCTTTATTTCTGGTTCTCTCTCAATGCATTATTTTCTGTGTTTATGAGACTGTGTGTGTTTCCTGTATCTGACAGCCTCTCTCTGTTCTCTTTCAGTCTAGAAAACTGTAAGCTCGGTGACAAAGAAGCAGAGAACCTGGCTAATGCATTAGTCTCCCTCTGTTCCCTGGTGAAACTAAAGTGAGTGCATGTTGACCCCATTCTGCTCCCTTTGTCTGTCTAAAAAGCCAACAATTTGAACACACACTATAAAACAATTGCACGTCTTTTCTAAAGTAGCATCATCTTATAAGATTGTGCTTTCTCCTTCTCGTTTCCAGCCTGTCACAGAACTGCATAGGAGACCAGGGCGTGAAGAAACTGACAGCCACGCTGAAGGATCTGCCCAAGCTGCACTGTTTAAGGTATATAATGTACACACACACACACACACACATGCACACCTCACCACAACACCACCCATAAATGGCACATACTGTAAACCCACATATTTTCACTTCCCTCTCCACCTCTCTGTTTTTTTTTCCAGTCTTTACAGCAATGTGATTTCTGACGAAGGAGCAGAGAGTTTAGCAGCTGTCCTACCACACATGGCTTCTCTCACTGATCTTGAGTAAGACGACACATTTATTTATTCCAACTGCGTATGTTTAGGTGTGTTTGTTTGGCACCACGTGGAAAAAGTTGTTGTCATTTTATATGTATCCCCAGCACGAAACACAGCAACTGTCTGTGAAACGTACATTTAATATACACATACATGTTTTAAAAATGAAGCAAATGAAATGCGATTTTCAGCACACAACGACAAAAATCTGAACTATGAGCATCAACACAAGAAATAGTATATGATAAGATGTTAGTTTATTTATTGTTCTGTGGTCCCTGATATGCTGGATATGTTCAGTAGAGATGCACTGAAAACCCCTCTAAAGTCTCAACTCTGTCTGACAGTGTGAAGTACAACAAGCTAACAGATGTTGGAGTGCAGTGTTTGGGAGCCAGTCTGAGAAACTGCAAGAACATGAAGACTCTGAGGTGAGCTTTCATGTCATGTTCCTTCATTTTATATCTTCATCTGGGTTTTTCCTCTGTCTCACCTTGTTTTGTCTCATCTCATCACAGGATGTGGAACCAGTGTATTCCATACGGAGTTTTGGAAAGGCTTGAGCAGCAGGACAGCCGGATCCTTTCATTAGATTAACATAAATCCTCTTTTGTACGAGCCTATGAATTTTTTTTTCATCATGCATCTCATGCATACTGCACGCATTTACAACCACACAATGCATTTTCCAAAGCATGTACGCATAAACTGACAATCAGGGGGCATTAGAACGAGATTGCACTACAACAAATAACTTGTTTGCTGCTTTATCTTCTTTGTTTCTGAGGAGGCGGTGGGGGATTGATACATGAGCGGCAAACTGTACTTCATGAGGTAGCATTTTCACAAGCAAATTTGCACTATTTGTCTGATGTTTAAGGGTGCTTGTTGTAAATAGATTTTTTTTTTATCTGTCATAACCTGAAAAGTCCTTTGTTCTGCATTTGGCTTGTTTGTGACAAAAGCAGTATTTTTCTTTGCACTTTCACTGACTGTAAACTACATGTGTTTTCTATTTTCTCATCACTAATCATGTTACGCGTTTACTGAGTTCACCAGTTGAATAAAACCTCCATTTCACTTCCTTCTCTGCAGGTTTCTCTTCTTTATTTTGATGCAAACTGACCTTTAACAGTACCTTGGTGTCTGTAACTCTGCGTAGCTTAGAGTGTTACTCCTCTGTGTCTTTGTAAAACAAAAATACGTTTTATAGGGAATGTTCATGTATTTATCCTAGAATGGGATTACAATTATAATACCAAATGAAAAAAAAACAACTTTTAATTTGCCTTGGCAACGGTTTTACACTTCTCTGGAGCTCTACTAAAGGAATGCAGCGTCATTCTTCCAGAAGATTTTCCCTCATTTGGTGTTTTGATGATGGTAGTGGAGAGGTTAACCTTACATTATACAATAATTTTATGTATTTTTTTTTCTACACAAAAACAAATTTACTGGGTCAAAAGTACCCCATTTGGCCTATGCAGTTTAAACATACGGAACTATTTACTGATTTCCTTTTTGAAAGGCCCTAATATAAAGGATCACACACATCTGTGGGGGTGCTCTTTCAATGACTCAAAATACTGTTCTTCCTAAAATAAGATGATCTTCAAAGTTAGAAATATAATATATGCTTTCATAATAATGTGTTTTCCGACAATCCGATTAAATCTGTGTACTCTGTTACGCATGATAGGGCTAAAATAATGTATCATGCATGTGGCTGACATGCTGTCGGAGCATGATCAGGACATGTGAGCGTGAGAAAAAGCACAACCATTTCTGAGGAGGTAGAAGGAAACGAAAAAAGATCTGAGGTTTGCTTTGGCTGTAACAAGTCTAGAATATATCTCTGTAAGATGGTTTTTGATGACATTAGTGTTGGTTTATTTAAGCAGCTTCAGTCAGATCAAGATTAGCGGCTCTGGCATTGCTGAAAAAACTAATAAAATGTACTTTAATGGAAACGATATCATAATCAATGTATGGCAAATAGGCTTTTAATTTTTTATGTTTGTCATGTTCAGCAATGAAGCTGCAATTTGTATTAAAGAAACACATCTATTTTAATTTTTCACAATATACAAGTTAACTTTTCTTAAACATTTTCTGTCAGATTACATTAATTATAAAACTATTTTTAAAGAAGAAATAAGTTAATATTTTGCAATGATGGTTGCTTCTTACAGTAGGGCCTTCCTGGGGTCCAGTAATCCTTGTATGGGAAATATGTTGGAATGATGACAGTTAGTGTGCAACTGGACCAGGCTTTAATCTCAGCAAACAGAAAGGGAACATTCTGTACTTCGCCATATATCAAGCAGCTGTACGTCCAGCTGCGGGACTCCTCAGTCTTGGATCAGCAGACTGCTGCAGTGTGTCACATCAGGACACACTCGGTAGCGGCAGCTGCCAGCCACAGACATTCCCAGCATTGCAGCTTTGGACAAATGTGAACACTCACTTCTGTTTAGGATTTCCTTTACCAAACACCGATGGCATCAAAGCATTCCAACACACTGCTGCTGTTCTCTGGTGCACTAATGCTCTCTTGTGGATAAAAAGTAACACGACATCAAAAGAGCACAACCTCAAAATCTGTAACAGCACATCTGAAGTGACGGTTAAAAATAAGAGGCTAAAAGCGGGCATTCACTCAAAGTTTATTAAATACACATTGGAAAATAAAACTCTGTGGCGATCCATAGCTTATCAGAGCATGTGAGTGTCTGCAAACAGGCGGATGTGGTGGGATGACGCGAGCAATGCGTTTAGGGCGAGGATATCGTGAGCAGAGTTGATCAGCACAGTGTGGCATCATAGCTGGGAAATGGCAGTCCTCTACCAGCCGCTAACACCAGTGATTTATAACCAGCTTGTGTCAAACTTGGACCTTCCCATGAAATAGCTTCACTTTCCACTGATCTCTCCTTATGAGGAGCGATTTTTATACTTGAATTGCCCAACTTGTTGTACTGATATTGACCTTTAGTTTAAAAAAAAATTACATCAGCCCGTTAAACATTTCCAGCATGATCAAATATTGATTAAACCATTTCCTGTTTAGCTACACAAAGCCCTTAGCTGGTATTGATTGAATTACTTCTTGATCAAGTTCCATACAAACATATTTTACAATATTAAATGAATATTAGCATCCTGAGTTTTAGTATCTTGTGAGGTTGAGCCTTCCAAAAATGAAATTCTGGATAAACAGATTTATACATACAACTCTAAACAAAATATTGCTCAGTGGCGGCCTCAATCCAAAAATAAGACAGAATTTGGTATCAGCTGTCGATGCTCCATATCAGTTGAACAGTCTTACAATAGGATGTGATTTTTACCTTTGTCACATCCGTGTTCTTGAGTTTCAACTTGACTTTTTCCATTTGAATTCAATACGCAGTGTGGCTGTGGATAATTATCTTGCTATATTTAGCAAACCATTTGAGCTGACAAGGCAAAGTGTTGCTCGAAATGACATCTGAACAGTCGGTACTGTAAAAGCAGAGTCATCTTGGTGAGAAGTTATCTAGCAGAACGTACTGTTTCTTCAGTCACGACGATGAGATTCTGGACTGAAGCTTGTTTGAAGGGTGAAGCATGCATGTATAAATGTTTTGAAATGTTATCTGTCTCTATGGCTTCAGATATTTGGTTGACAACCACCACGATGTAATGATTATCATGCAAAATTTGCGTATCTAGGCAGACATTTACTGTGTAAGAAAATACTGGCTCTTCTGTATTGCCTCTAAAAATCAATATTTAGTTAATTAGCTGGGGCTGTAAGTGCTCTTCTCAGATCTGCAGCATTTTCAAAGCTTACAGATGTCTGATAAATCTTTACTATCCCTTTACAGACGTCACTGGCACAAGGCCGTATCCTTCCACCCATCCACAATCAATGCAAGCACACAGATGGAATATTTACCTAATTCTGTGACTGATCTCATTCGTACAGCTATCTAACTGCCCCACTGCTTAAATCCAGTTTATTATTGCTGTCAAGAACATACATTTGATGAAAGGAATTCTAAATCTGTAACAACGTAAACAGCAGAAAGCGCAATAAAACAGAATTCTGACAACTAAAGCAAATTCTTTAAAAAACACTTAATATCATGCACTGAGTCTGGTCTATGTCTGTCAAAGTCATTATAAAAACAAAAGTGTGCAACAAACAGAAGGACGTGAAAAATCTAAAACACTTTTTAAGGTTCTCTTTTGTGAGTTTTGACATGTCGTCACATTTAATCTATTACTGGTAACTCTTTAGAGAAAAATAAACTTTCAGAATCCAAATTGTTATCATAGATCAAAGGTATAACTCTTCCTGGATATTTTAATATTTCCTCAATACAGTGAAGTGTGTGGCAAGTATGACATGATGTTTCTGATCTACGAGTGAAAAATGTTGTTATATCCTACAGCTTCACAGCCTACGTCCAGTGTCAGTGTTATGTCTTGCCAGTGCGCCCAGAGTTCCTGACTGTGCTCCTGAGAGAGTGTACATCCCTGATGCAGACATACAGTACGGATGACCTCAAAAGACACATTTTAAATTAAGCCTTAAGAACGCAAGACGGATTCTGTATTCAGAACTAAAAGACAAACTGTTAAAACAAGTTGCTCTGTGAGTGATTAAGTGTACAACAGGCTGACAATGAACATCGTTTTCCTGCACTTTGCCAGTTCCTCTGAGATGTCTCACTGCGTAGGACATCACACTGTGACTCAAGCGGCAAGTTTCAGCTCATTTGGTTGTAGAATTAACTACCAGATCCTGCATAGCGTAGATAATTATTCGGTGTGAATGCCAAGCTGCTGTGTGTGAACTGGCTGCAGATGACAGGAAACACGCTCCACAGTTCTGATAACATTCATTTTTCTTCCAAAGGGAACAGCTGTCTCTCTCCACCTGCAGCACACTGTGCTTCCTTTTCATCTCTCATTGCTGCAGTGTCCAAAGTAAGTCTCACAGATGCCAGTGCCAACCTCTTGGTGTCCAGAGTCGATTGCTATTTGACTGGCAACCCGCTGACAGCTGATCCAGTGCAAGTGCTCCATTCACGGGGCAGTCGCTGATCACATGGCTGGCGGTGTTGAATCTCTCTCAGGCTACCTTCCTTTGAGCCGAGACAACCTAAAAACACAGACACGCAAGTGGCACACTTATGAATGAACACTTCTTTATAGATTACGTCAAAATATACCACAATAAGGGTGCACTTGTGTACAACTTATGTTTAAAGTCTTAAGACTCTCCTTGAAAATACAGATTTCAAAGTTCCATGACTCTAAGGTGAAGCCTGAGCTTGTTACAGAAACAAAATCCTTTACAGAGACTGTATTTTTTGTGTTCTCTGCTTACTTTCTGACTGATATGTCTCTCTGAAGAAAAAGCATCCACTTTGAGACATTTCTTCTCCATATCGCTGACCAGGGAATGTTCACACCAGACCACTGCATCCTCATCACCTCCTGAACTTTCTTTTCGTCCTTCAGCACCACCCTGTCACTCCAGATACCCCTCAAACACATCCAACTCCGTGTCCGTGTCGTAGGGGACAGAGGCCGGGTCGGACAGCACCCCGAGGTCCACCAGCGCCTGGTCCATGTCCTCAGGCAGAAACACTATCCCCACATTCAGGACGATGTACTCCATCAGAAAGGCATAGTAGAGGATCAGGACGTTCACAAAGAACAGGCCAAGATAAAACATATATGGGAGCTCGTCCAAGAGCGATTCCACCGAATCTAGCTGGGCATAAATTGGGTGTGTCATAGAAAAGAAAGGAAGCCACGGTTCGGGTTCTTGTGTTTGTGTGGTGCCAGGATGGAGCAGCTGTTGTTACCGCTAGAAACCTGCGTGGGGTGATGGCACTGGGGCGTCCATTTCGGCTCGTCCTGACCTGTGACAGCGATTCAGAGGAAAAGTCGTACTTTATCTGTACGGTCCGGAAGAAAACGAAAGAAAAGCAAGTAGAAGAAACGGCATAGCTATTAATAACCGACGGACTGTATCTAAAATATCACGTTAGCGAGCTCGACGCATTCTTGACATTGGTTCCTTGGCTTTGCGGAATTCACGCCATGCCAGCTGGTTAGGGCTAAAAACAGTAGCATGCAACGTTAGCCGAAACAAACACGAACATTTCGACAGGAATAGTATTATAGCTTTTCTTATATTCACATTCGTACCGGGAAACACGCTACACTGATATAAAACCCACGCTTCTGAAGATGTTTTTACAGCTAAACGTCCCTTCTCACATTTTTGCCAACTGCATCAAAACAGTCCCGACCACAAAACGACATTTGAAGCCTCGATACGTGATTGGCTCCTCGACTGGCAGACTCAGCTCTGATTGGCTGAGAAGGTGTCAATCAGTATAGCGGTCCCTTGTCGCGTACTTTAGTCGTTCCTGATAACACAGGAAGTTGTGTTGTAGTCTTTTCTCCGTTACGTGAAGTGTGCGTCGAGGGCGATAAACTACAACCCCCAGACAGCCCATCTACTGAAGCTGTTACGCAATGACCCCTCGGTGCTGCCATCGCCGCCTATCACCCTCTGTTTGCTAAGTAGCTATCTGTACGGGAAAGTGGGTGTAATGGATAGATGCGGACGCTAACCTTAGCAAAATAACGCGCCTGTGAAAAGCAGCAGCCACCCGAAAACCGCAACCATGTTTGGCCGGTCACGGAGCTGGGTTGGAGGGCAAGGAAAAACGAAAAACATCCACTCCTTGGACCATTTGAAGTGAGTAGTTAGCATTGGATAGCTAACGTTAGCCTCAATAATCACACGACTATCAACGTTACCATTAGTCCACTTATAAACACCTAAAATAATAGTAGCTACGGAGTTTTGCAGATGTCCAGTCAGCTAATAAAGTTAGCTGCTTTTGCTGTATCGTCTCTATTATGTTTGATAAAGTAAAAAATATGTGAACGAGTTTGTACTTGCTGTACCCTACAATTGAATTGACATTGTTGTAATGGACAATCAAGTCAGTATCAAAGCCTCGAGTATTATCTAAATGTCCATATCAGCTGCACCAGGAATTAAAGGCTCTGCACAGGTGTTTGCAGTGTTTCTGGCTGATTAGACTAGCAGGTTGAAGTCTACGTACTAATCTGAATAGCAAAACTTGAAGTCGTCCCACCCCAACAGGTGTATCAAATTAACAATAAGGGTAGATATCAGTCATGTTCAGTATGCAAATGCCTGTACAATTCTGTGAAGAGGTCTAATCAGGCAAAGTACATGAAACCTTCTGAATGGTGTGAACAGGTGTTTAATTTGGTGCATAGTACACTACTCTTTGGACACAATGTTGACTCCGAATTACAGTAAGCCTGTAGCAATATCCTTTTATATCCAGGTGAGTTTTATAGCCACATCACACTTTTACATTTTAGGCCAGACAAATTATAGCTCACTAAAATCACCATTGAGGATGTCAGTGTTAAGTTTGCCTTATTATTTAGGTGTGTGAAGCAGTTTCCGCATATGTAGCGTATTTGTGCATATTCGCAATTCTAGATAGAACCGTGCTTTTACTGCTTTCTTCCACACCTTCCATCCATGTCTCTCTGTCAGGTATATGTACCATGTTCTGACCAAAAACACCACAGTGACGGACAACAACAGAAACCTCCTTGTGGAGACCATTCGCTCCATCACAGAGATCCTCATCTGGGGGGACCAGAATGACAGCTCTGTGTTTGAGTAAGTCCCAGTTAATATCTGATCTGTCACCTATAGCTATGAAAATGCAGATGTGACTACAGCCTCGGGGTCAAAGTAACAGTAAGCTTTGTATTTACTTGAATGTAAAGAAGATTTGCTAACATGCTCTTTTGAAATCTCGCAGTGGTGCATTTGAACAGATGCACTCTTGTTACCTAATGAACTGTGAATTTTCAAAGAGTGCCGTGATGTCAGTCACAAAAGATTGCTCCTTGTGGATTTTAGTCACATTTCATCAGCTGATCTGGAGTGTGTCGATCAGGCAAATGTCAATTTAAAAGCTTTTGTCCAACTTAATAACTGAAATGCATTAAAGTTCTGCTCCAGATTATGCTTACAGGCAATATAACACCCCATCTCTTTTTATGTAGCCTCCACCTTCTTTCTGTATATCAACTTTGCTAACAAATGAGCCACAATATTAAGCTTCTTTCTGACTGCAAACCATTCAGAACTACTCTGCAGTATGTAGCAAAGACATCTGATTTACCTTCTGTCATGCTGGCTCTACACAAACTAGTAACATCTTGATATGAACAAACTTTAAAACACACGTGTGAAAGTTTCATGTGTGTACGATTGTGAGTATTTATTCCAAAACAGTACAAATATGAAAAAAGAGCCAAAAAAGCAAAACAAAATTGAAAATGGGAAACGATTTATGCAGTTAAGAGGCAGTTAAGAGCCAGAAATGAATCTAATACTCTTCAACTGTTTTCAGCTCAAACCACAGAAAGATTTTAGTCATTTGCAGTGACTCAAGGTCCTGAAACCAAAGTGCTTTGTTTAGTTTTTGATCAGAGGTTTCTAGTGTTGCTCTTCTTGCATTAATAAGAAGAGTAGAAGTGCATCTCAGAAAGTTGCAAGAATAGTTGACAGGTCAAGTTTGCAGTTTTTCCCGTGATAGTTAAACTGAGATCCAAATATATTGGGGCAGTATAATAATGACCGTCATACAAAAAGCATTCACTTTCTATGGTGCAAAGTACAGCGGTGTTTTGTAGAATAGCTTGAGATAGCAAGTCTGAGATCTGGTCCAATGAACAGTAAATGATGAATCTCAGCCTACTTTGGAGTGAAATTAGCAGTATGTAAGCAGAGAATATCAGCTTTTCTTTCTTTCAAAGTTTAGTATTTTGACTCATTGCCTTTACTAGATTGTGACAGTGGAATATGCTATAAATAGTGAGGGACTAATGAGTTGGGGTTGGTGGATAAAGAATGCAACAAATGTCCACAGCTAGAATCATATCAAAGACATTGTGGGTATATGGGTTGCATCTTAACTCCAATCTACCAGGATGCTTTAAAAGATATTATTTTGTTGCTTATTATATTTTAGGATCAGGTCATCGTGAATTTAATTCTTTGTGTCTTCTCTCCTGTTCATGATCAGCTTCTTTCTGGAGAAGAACATGTTTGCTTTCTTCTTGAACATCCTTCGCCAGAAGTCTGGACGCTACGTGTGTGTGCAGCTCCTCCAGACGCTTAACATACTGTTTGAAAACATCAGCCACGAGACGTCCCTGTGTAAGTATTTGCATTTACGTTCACTGACTAAAAATTAGGAATGCCTGCATGATGTAAAAGTGATGGGTTCCAATAGTTGATTCTGTTCTGGATCTGATGAAAAGTCGATAAAATACCCATTTTCATCAAGCGTTGATGCCAGCTAATTATCTGCTTTATTATTTTTATCACTTTTTAAAGTTATTTTATTGCTTTTAATCTGTTTTTCTTCTGTTAGCAATGAGCAATAAAAAAATCTCCAGCAGTAGATTAAATCATATGTGACTAATTAACGTTAATTGTTAGTTTGGCTGTTCCCTGGATAATGTGTTTACTGTATCTATCTCTCTGTGTAAGTCTGTTTGTGATTGAACCACCACTGGACAGTGTATTGTTGTACGTCTCTAGAGAAGTGATGTATCTGATGATCTGATGTCAGTTAAGACTCTTCCAGTTAAACTTGTTTTAATCTCATCAACTTTGTTCTGAATGAGATCACTCATTATTCTGACTCATTCAAAGGAGGGTTTCATGCTGGTTTTGAATTCACTAACATGCTATCAAACTGCGTCATTAGATGTCATGTACTTCAACTAAGTAGACACTACTGTAATTCTGTTGTTCTGTTTTTTTTAGACTACTGCTGTAGTTGTTATGTGGTGGCAGATGGTACATTTTGAGGTTGTGCTGTGTAGTGTTGTTGTATAAGCATGCAATATACTGATTCTGCTTTCCAGTTAAAGATGGCCAAAGTTTGAAAATATGTTACAATATCATGCAATTTAGAACTGGAAGTAATGGTTTATGTATTACCCCTTATTCAATTTATTTATTTATTGTTTGTGATTGTATTAGATTACATTAGTTCTCAACCAATAACTCGAATGTAAATAGTGAATAGGTGACAGTAGTAGTTGTTATTATAGGAATGTTGTATTGGATTGCAATAAAATGTACAGTGTGTAAGCAAAACAATGGAAGCCATGTTACACTGCCATTGTTGAAACATACCGTGCATAGCAGCCTGCAGATTTTTTTTTCTCTTGTTGCTAGGCAACCAAAACCTCAACAGATGATTTACTGTGGGGTGATATTTTGTATTAATAAAGTACAGTTTGCATTTAGATTAATTGCAGAAATATTTACAGCTGTAATTGCAGTGGTATTGTGCCAATATGAATTAAATAGTCATTCCTCGTGTTTACTGTAAACAAGTGCAAGAGTCCAACCTCGCTGCTGATCTGATTAAGCAAAAAGGAAACTAGTGTAGTGAAGCCATCCACTCAGCTTTACTCACTCGGCGTACTGTTCTGTAAATGCTGAGCTATTAGGTGGTAAATTGCCAGAATGTCAGCAGATTACTAAAAGCCGTCTTTGTAAAATCTGCTAAAATATCTGTCACTTAACCAAGTCTAATTAGGTCGTTCATGAAGCTGATCTCCTCTCCTCCCCCCCACAGACTATCTCCTGTCGAACAACCACGTCAACTCCATCATTGTCCACAAGTTTGACTTCTCAGATGAGGAGATCATGGCTTACTATATCTCCTTCCTCAAGACCCTGTCACTGAAACTGAACAACCACACTGTGCACTTCTTCTACAATGAGGTGAGGCCATAGGGGGATGGGTGTATGGGAGCGAGGGAAGAGGGAGGACAAGACCGGTGAAACATGGAGAATCTTTAATTCAGTGGCAGAACCTCTGACTCTGTATGATAGACAAGAAGGAGGGAGGGAAGGTGTGAGTTATTGATCAGAATACAGACTGAGAATAAAAGTGTGTTGCTGATATTGAGCAGCCTCAGCATGCTGGTTAAAAAATCTAAACATCTTCTTGCACTTGCATTTTGTGCTGCTTCTGTTTACTAATCTACAGCACACTTCCTGTGTCAAAACATCAGCTTCCTGTGTAGATGGTGTGATTAAGCAGATCTTGTCCACAACACACTTCTTTTAGTACATGATGCAAACACATGAGTGTCAATGTTATTTTCAGTAATTACAGAAATGGCCACTATGTTCACGACATGGTTTTATTTTGTCTGAAGCAGAGATTCAGGGGTGTTATTTTACTTCATTTTAAAACTATTCATTAGTGTGTCTGTGTGTAACTGGCTGTACGTGTGTGTGTGTGTGTGTTTGTGCGCGTGCGTGTGTGTGTGTGGCAATGCATGTTAACCACAAAGAAAACCTCCTCAATAATTTGTGATGTTACTCTTCATTGTTTCAGCAGTATCTATAGTCTTTTCATTGGCCTGTGTGTGCTGGGGAAAGTTATTGGTGTACTGTCGATGGTAGCTTTACCCCTGAAGCCAAAACCAGACCCACTGTGTAGATCTGAGAGTATTTGTCTTTGTATTTAAGCGACCTATTACATATTTACTTATTTATTCTCTGTGTTATTCATCATTTAACACCAGAAGTAAAACCTGGATTTGTGGAATGCATGCAGTGTTAAGAGTAACTTGCTGACATTCAGTCAGTCTGATGGCAGATCACATTTAAAATGCAAAAGAACTTCATCCCTTATAGTTAACACATTTATAATTTATCCCTCACTTCATTTGATAGAATTAATTCACAGTCTATTTGTTTTAAGCCGTATTCTCCTCTAGATGGTGCCATTGGATCAGTGCTAAACTGTCTGTTCCTGTCAGATCTACACTAGAGCGCAAAGTCTTGGTTTGGGTTTGGTGTCAGGGTCACATTTCTTCATTTGCTGTGACTTCTGGGTGACTGTTTCAAAATGTGACTCTCCACTGTGAATGCCTGGAGGTCGCAGTGAGTGAGGAATAATTGGGTGGAGGATCAGGCACTGGCACAGAGAGAGATGGCTGTAAAATCAAGAGTTGTTGGTTTGTCCAATGCAGAATTGCTGGCATAGTAAAAAAAAATTGAAAGTACTAAAGAATTGTTAGAAGTAAAAGTCATTGTGGTTTAGCTGGTCATCCACTAGAATGAGTGCAGTACCACAGTAGTTTTTTTCAAATTTTTATGCTAAGCTTAGTCATATGAAATGAACACTGAGTAAGTGAATAGTGAAACAAGCAGCACTGCAGCTTTTAGTGTTTATCATGAATTTAGCAGGATTTAAGGTTAATCAGAGACTAGTTATGTACAGAAAGCAGAGAAATCCTTCTTTAGTTTCATGCTCTAAAGAACTCACTAGGTGTAATACTGTTACATCTCAAAGTAATCAGACTCTTACATTTTGTTTTTCTGTGCAAAGAAAGGCCCGGATTTGTATTTTATCACTTGTTGAACAGTTTCTCAGTAAATCAGGAGTGGTAATATTCAGCCTTTTCCTATCATAATACCATACCTCTCAGTATTTCTTTCTCCACTAGCTGCTTCATTTCTCTCTCTGTGGTCACTGACGGCCTGAGTACGGCGGTGCAATGCCTTGCCTTGCTCACCGGCGCCCCCTCTCTGTCTCCCACACACAGCACACTAATGACTTTGCCCTGTACACCGAGGCCATTAAGTTTTTCAACCACCCTGAAAGCATGGTCCGCATCGCAGTCCGCACCATCACACTCAACGTCTACAAAGGTGAGTGCCGGAGACACGCATGCGCACACGCTAACCATGTATTCACGTGCGCATACCGAGACACACACTTACGGGATGCTGGGACTGCCTACCGCCTTTCTTTGTGCTCCTTCTTCTTGCTGCTGCTTCTGGTGCATGAGCATGACTAACAGGTAACGCTGTAACAAACAAATATACGGTCTGGTGAATTTTTTGGCTTTTAATGTTTCCTTGTCTTCTGTATGTGGCTCTTTTTCTGGTGAGAAAGTGGCTCTCCAGATTATAAATCCAGTTAGTATTTGCTCTGAACTTCACTTGTAACATCTAATATTCAGCTGAAATGGCAGAATGACAGAAAACACTTAGGAATCTTTACAGTTCATTCAGAATCTACATACATCAAGATCAAGATGTGACCGTAGAAACTTGGGTGTCACCCAGCAGCTGTATGGGTGTTTTGTGTTGTGCATACAAGCATCTCTGAGGGATAACAGTGTATGTTGAGATTTTGTTCCATAATGTCAAATAATAGTTCAAGCTGTCACTTTTTTATTCTGTACATTTGTTGTTGTCTCAGCAACATCTGTTGTTTTTTATTGAAACATTTGTTCATGATATTTAAATATTCACAGTTGTATAGGGAGATAAATGGATGTAAATACTGTACATGCTGCTAATGCTAACCCTCATTTACTCACTGGAGGTCATTTTTCATGATGATCAGTTTTAGCTTCTCTTCCTGTTAAGCCACTATCATGCTTTCATATTTGAGGGATTTATAATATCAACTACAAATTTAGATATAAAAATGACAAGCACGTCATGTGTTAGAGGCTCCTAACATCCAAGAACTTACAAATCAGCATTTAACAATTGCATAACCCATGCTCATGCTAACTAACTCTAAAGAAACTAACTTTTCTGAAAATCCACATTACCCAGCATGCAAAGTTGTTGTTGAAGTTCAGTCAGCCGTACAACAATAGTGCATTAGTGCTGTAGGTCTTCCAAAAGAAGTGATTCTACAGAGTGCAGCAACAGTACAGCAGAGATGCTGATAACATCAAGACTTTTCCAGTTGCTCTGTTCTTTCTGCACTGTGCTTGTTGCCGTTCCTTCCTGCCGTCTCTCTGGGCTCCTCTGGGATCGGAGCTGGCTACTGTCACTCCAGGGGAAGCGGGTATTGCTTTTGAGGGTTTGGCTTTTCTCTACACATTTATCTTCACCATACATATTATAACAGTACCTTAATACTAATTAGCTGCAACTCACCAACTATGGCCTCCTGTCTGTTTCCGTATCCGTTTGTCTTGTCCTGCATGGAACACTTGTTACCGTACAACTTTGCGTCGTTCATGGCATCCTGATTCTGAAACTCAGCAGCAACAGTTGCAGTTAGTCATAGCAGAGCTAAAGTCTTTTATAAAATAACCTAGTGGTGTGGGGAATGTATCATTGCTGGCCTGGCCATGGCCTATGCTATAGTAAGGAATCTGCCATAGAGGGAAGCATCAATTTATTGCATCATTTTATTGCAGCAACTCTGTCCGATGAGAATTGTCATAGGGCCATACAGAACATCTGTGTCCTGTAGCCTATGATTCAAATTAATAATTGCATTGTGCCAAAACAATCCCTTGGTAATTTAACTTGAATTCAACTAAAAATGGGTCATTATGTTGCAATGAAGACTACAATTATTATTCAGCATCATAATATTGAACATGGCCCTGTTTGATGCTTCCTAATGATTCCTTGGGACATGCACTGCAACAAATGACAGCCTGGAAAAGGATTTCAATCAGCACATGCAGTCAAATTATGTCATAGCATCAAGTTGCTTGTTTCAATGAAGTAAGTTTAATATGTCTTCATGATATTGAAACTCCCTTTCTAGATGTGCTGTTGTTTGCAGTTTATTTGTTAATATACCTGCGGGGTCCTTCCCAGCCTCCACCCCTCCACAGCAGCCCCTTTACTCACATTAACCCTGTGTCTGTTTCCCCTTCTCCCTCCTCCTCCTCCTCTTCAACAACCACTCCTCCTCCTCCTCCTCCTCTTCCTCTCCTTGTCTCTCTCCTCCTCCTCCTCCTCTCCTCCCTCCCTCTGCGCGCCCCATCTGCCTAACTCCAGTTTCATGTAAGTTGGTTCCATTCATTCAGTCTTTATCTTAGGGCTGGGTATCCTAGTAACATGTTTATTGATGTACATTGATGCCACAACAGTGCAATCCTAAAACAAGCGTATTTGCTGTCAGTGCGAACTTCTTAATTTGATTTTGATGCCTCAAATTTGAAGTGATTTTTAAAAGTTAATCATGCTACCCAGCCCTGCTTGGTCCTAATGGTGTATTTGTTGTAAATGTATGGGTATGAGTATCCTTGCAATTCGTATCCTTGTAAATCATTCTGTATCACCAAACTGCATACATGCAGAACAACCTGCATGCCATTCTAATTTTGTTTTCCTGGGTTATTAATTCCACAGACTTAATTCCAGCTGAGCCCCTCATAATGGTTGTCATTTTGGTGATGGGTTTGACAGTTTTGGTCACTGTGGTTATTTATTCAGTGTCTCCCCCCCTCCATTGTGTCGTTCATTAATTTGATTTGGCTGCTCATGCGTTACTTGTCTCAGTGTGAATTACAAAATTACAATCTGCTTTGATTTGCATGTTGACTTCTACATGAGGAAGTGTTGCTACAGCACAACGGACATTTAAAGTGTAGTATTTAACGTGCAGGGCTTTCCTAAGTCTTTTCATAGGTTTGCTTTGGTTTTCCAATCTCTGCGTTTTGCCCTGTGGTGCCCTGTGTTTTAAACTGCAGCCAGGTTGTAGTCCAAACTAATTAAAATGCACACATAATAATGTTTGAAAATGTAATTCAGATGTTTTGTACTTTCTGTTCTTGCAATGTTAATTTGAAGGCATATGAATTATTCTCATCTCCTGGTCACCTTTGAGCCCAATAAGGTAGAGACAACAACATTCAGCCTCCTCTTCAGTCTGACATTAGGTCTTGTTGTGCTGTTAAATGTTAAAACTGCATTGCACCAATTCAGCAATGTACTCAGATGCAGAATAGACAGCTGAAAAAATCGAAATCAGTGCTGCCACACTAGAGATAATTTCTCTTTTGTTTCATGCATTCTTCTGCTTTAAACCTACATCGCCCACAAAGTAACTTGAGCACAGTTCAGTGTGGGTTTTAGGTGTGTTATGTTAAGTTAGTTGTGGCTAGCCTCGAGCTGCTTTCGTCAAGCAGAGACGAGAAAAAGGCTTCAGAGGTCTGGTAAGCTAACCTCGATGTACCCCCAATTTTTTTTTTCACTCTCAAGCTTGCAGTCTTCAGAACTGGACAACACTGACTGAAGTGACATTACTTAAAGCAGGTCATCAGCTTTCATGCAGCTCCCTCTGGAGGCTCAAAAGGCATCTTTCCCCTCATATGTCGTAGTGCTTCAAAGCAGCTGTAAATACACTTTGAGGTGTAAAATCTTTGGGGCTTCCCTCTAACATTTGCACATGACTAAATTTTTTCATTTTTTTCAACATTACAAAGACTATTCTTGTGAATTTCGTCACTGTGAATGCTAAGTTCATCAGCGCCTCTTTAGAAAGTATAGGTGAGTGTGACATGGCTTGGATTAAACAGACAGAAAATCATTTAGAAAAGCTTTTTTTTTAAAAAAATAACGAGTGCAAGAAATCCCAATCAATGTTGTTTCAGTTTAAATTTGAATTAGCTTTCCTCTTAACCCCACTCCAGTAGTTTTCCCTCCATGTTGTATTAGAAGCAGATCTAGTTGACCAGTTCTTGTTATCAATTTGATTGGATATTTTTATTAATTTCTCTCTGATTTAGTTCTTGTTTTCTGCGTGTGTTTTTGTTTTTAGAATCACATTTAACTGTCACATTCTGGTAATTCTGCGGAATCACAAAGCGTGTATGAGAAAGTGTGTGGGTGTTTGTGGATCTGACGCCTGTGGGCAGCTCCGGTAACAACTCCTCTTCCTGACCCCCTGCTCTCTCCAGTGGACAACCAGCACATGCTGCACTACATTCGGGATAAGACAGCGGTGCCGTATTTCAGTAACCTGGTCTGGTTTATCGGCAGCCATGTCATCGAACTGGACAAGTGTGTGCAGACAGATGAAGAGTAAGTGAAATCTGTCTTTCACAGTGTCTTTGTCACTGTTGCCTCTAGGGGTCAGGCTTGTCTGTGGTTTGAAACCTTTATCATGGTGCTCCTTAGATTAACATAACATCTTTGTACAAGATTAGATGCATTACAATCTCATTTTTCTTGTATGTATTTTTTCTTCATGTCTTAATCTAAACCTGTAATTTTTATTCTATTTAGATTCAGAGTTTGAAAACAGTTTGACACTATACATCAGTGTCCTAGACCAGTTTCAGCGCTCCCTGATTGTCTCTCTAAATGTCATTGTTTTCCAGGCATAAGAACAGAGGAAAGCTAAGTGACCTGGTAGCGGAGCACCTCGACCATCTCCACTACCTGAACGATATCCTCATTATCAACTGTGAATTCCTTAATGACGTTTTAACCGACCACCTCCTCAACCGTCTCTTCCTGCCCCTCTATGTCTACTCTTTGGTTAGTCCTGAGACGGTATGTTGCCCTCAAGTGCATTTCTACATGAATTAGGCTCCGCTGCTGCTCACGGGGTCAAAGCGGAAACCTTGTGTTGTGTAAAAGTTGGTTTCCAGCATTCATTTCACACATATATACATACATTTTCTCCTCTAAGCTAATGGTTTAACGTGTCAGAGAATCTTTGCGTGTGTGTTAATATACACTTATATCTTTTAATCTATGCCATATCTTGTTTATTATATCATAAAGAATTGTTTAGGCGCTTCCAAGGTGCAATGTTAAATTCCTTCTTTCAATAAAACAGCCCAAACCCTAAAGTCATTGTATTTACAATGACATAAAACAAACAGAAGCAGTGAATTACACACATGAAACCTGTGGAATTTGACATTTTTGCTTAATTGATTAGTTTTTCCAGCAAGCCCTATGTGCTTTCAACTTACATTAATGACAACTATTTCCCAATTTGTCTCGCTGTATTTTTCAAATGCATTTTTTTTTCTTGCCTACCATGAGCAGGTGATTTCATTTAAAGCTAGTAAGCTTTCAAAATCAACTCACAGTGACTTGACACTTCCTCAATATGGCTGATGCTTCATAATGAAACACACATTTTCACTTAAGTTACTTAATGTTAGAAGTTTTGACAGTATTCAAATCTGGAATGATTTGCACTCGCATGCTGAAGTGAAAGTCTGACCACAGAGCTTCGCCATTAAATTTTCACAAGCAGTAGTGTTGTATTCATACGCTATTATATTTGGAAACTCAACAGGGAATACAAACAACTATCAGGCATGAACGCAATAAATTTGACACTTGTATTAAAAGGCCTGCGAGGAGGTGGATAAAAGATTGTTTCACAAGTGAAATCATAATTACCATGAGTAATAAATGTGGACGTGGGTGAAGGTGGGTGAAGGTGACAACTAATGGTGTGTGCAGGTTGTAGTTAGAACACTTAAACATGCAAAACCTACTAAATGATGATCAAACTTTCCATCATTCCGCCTCATTTTGTTCTCATTATGCAATTTGCTGTTTCTTTTATTTTATTTTATATACATGTGACCATAACTGACCTTTTTTTTTCTCTTAGTCTGAAGACCGAAAGATCAACCCTCAGGTGTCCCTCTACCTGCTGTCTCAAGTAAGCAACATACACTAGATGCTACCATCTGCCATCACCAGTATAAACCTGACAAATGCAGTCCTTTAACCTGCCTCAGGATTAGACTTAGAAATTCAAACATATGCATATGTCACATTTGTTGCAGTGTGTGCAGTGATCACAGGTATATCCACTTTTGTTGTTATTCTCAGTGTATTTCTGGGATTTTAAATTCTGTTTATTTGCATTTTGACTGTCATCTTGTGTTTTTCAAACAAGAAGTGACAAGTGACAGAAGTGAAGGGGTAACTGAGCTTCAGGTCACATATCGTAGCAAATTGTCTATCACAATGTATTCACAGCATAAAGCACACCCTGCTTTATGGCCACTGTGCTGTATTGACTCGTGCTATGAGTCCATAAGCTCATTAGGAAATTGTTTACTGAGGGGTCAAATCAAGCAAGAAGTAGGCCATTTTCTCAGCTTTCTTTACAATGTGAAATCTTTTCTTACAACTCGAGGGCTCGCCCCCTGCTGGACATTAGAAAGAATGCAGGTTTAATTCCCTTCTGCATTGGTTTCACTTTTCAGAGCCAGAGGCTACATCTGTCTTTTATGTGCAGTCTGTGTACAAGACACATTTTAGATTTCATTTTCAAAGACTTTTTTGTGCTTTATGTATTTTTTCCAGGTGTTTCTGATCATCCACTATCAGCCCCTGGTTAATGCCCTCGCGGATGTTATTCTCAATGGGGACTTGTCTGTCTTCACCCCACAGACAGACGTACACAGCACGCACAAAAACACGGTAAAGCCCACACACAATACACGCACTTAGATAATCATCTGTAGCACAGTCAAATAAGTCAAATGAACACAGCACAGATCGACATGCAAACTTGGTACATATAAATATTTAGTGTAACCTGCACTCCCAGAAACATGTTTAAAAAACACTAATGTAGGCCCATATATTCAGACTGTACATTGTGATGGTAGGCTCACACTAAAAAGTAAAGCATACACACACACAGGGAGTACAGCACACAAACAAGAAATGCACACAAGCACACCCACGCAAGCAACCGCATGGACACACACACACAAACAGTGGAGTTCCAGAAGTGCGTGTAGGTGGTTATGAGATCGCGGGGTCATGGTTTTCTCCATGATTCACCCACATCAAGGCAGCAGTATGCAAATTACCTAACATAGTTTTTTTTCTTCTTTCCATTTTTTCGAGCACTCTCTTCCTTATTTCCGGTGCTCTGTCTCCGCTCCTCTCTCGGCCTTGGATTGAAACGTTTTGTCCCGTTTTATTTCTGTCTGTACTTTTGTGTAATTTCCCTCCTCTGATTTTATCTTTGCTCAGCCACCCCCTTGTATCCCCCTTATTTCCCCCACCTGATTCCCCTCACCTCTCATTTTCTGATTCTGTCTTCCAACTTTTTCTCCTCCTTCCTTGATTCAGTTTCTCTTCCCTCCTCGCTCCTCCCTCCTTTCTTAATTTTTTGACCATCTGTTTATAAAGCCAGGTGGGTGGTGCTGAGGTAGTGAGCGTTTCTGAGAACACTTGTGGTTATTCTCTGTACTGTGTGTGACTGTGTGTGTGTGTGTGTGTGTGTGTGTGCACTAGATCTGTGGCTGTTGTAAGAAGCAGCCTACCTTTTCAGTGAATGTGACTTGAGGTGTGATGTCTTAACACTTTTGGTCAACCACAACAGGAGACAGCCAGACTTAAACTAGGACTGCCAGCAAGTCATTTTAAAGTGCTTTTAACTGTCTTTGCACTTTGTTGACTTTGTGAAGGAGAGTGGATATAGAAAACTGAATCAAGAAACGATTAAGATTGGCCTAATTTAAGAATTTCCTTTCAAGTAAAATTACATTTCGCTGTCATAGCCATTATAAACATCAAATTCTGCTTATTTTATGTGACAAATCTGTGTTTTTCAATTTGTTCTCTACTATTTTGCCACAGAGACTTTCACAGCAGATGGTGTGATGGCTTGCTTTTCTTAAAGGGACAACAGCATTTAACATTGTTTTGGAGGAGTCACAAGGTTTTTATTCTGGATAGCAAAAACAGACTATCTACTGATTCCAAAGGTGTTTCTTACCTGTGTTTAACCTGCAGTGATATATGTGCCATTGTGTTGTTGTTCATTGCTTGAATGTGCTCGAACCTTTGTTTACACACGCTAGTGTTACGACACGACGATTCGATGAGGAAAAGCTCATGATAAATCCCAAAAGTACCTATTGGTTAGTAAGTATCTACTTAAGCAATGTAGATGCGCAGCAAGCGTTTAAAAAATGCATTTGCATATTGGATTTCTATCCACCACATCAGATGCGTTGTTTTATTGTTTGATTTATTGTAGATGAAAAGCACACGTATGTGGCATGGGCTGTGTTTCTGCGCAGGTGGTCAGATGCCACTTCTTGTTTGTCTGTGATGTGGCAGGAAATTAGGTCACATGATGGAACACTGACAGAGGTGGCTCACCTAACCCAGATCTCTTTCCTGGAAGAAGTGCCTTTTTTTCTCTCTTGCTTTTGTAGATGTGTTAACTTGCAAATGCACCAGTTAGATACATGATGTGAACATTTGCATGTGTGCACAAGTATATGTTTTTCTCCACAAAGCAGCTGTTTTAGTCTAAAATGGGGACTTTATCTTTGAGCTGCAAAAGGTGCCCTATTTTGAAAGTGTTGCTGAGTGGCTGAGTGTGTATGTGCAGAGGTGTACAAATATAAGTCTGTCACACATGCGCTCTGACCCCCATTAATTTCTCAGCATCGGCTGAGACTGTGAGCGGTTTACCAGAATATAGTCAGCTAACAGGTGCGACACACACACACACACACACACATGCACAAACATACACACACACACACTGATACTAGTCTGTGGTTTATGCCTGACGGCACGCACACTGTGTTTTCAACAGCAGTTACAGTACAATCCTGCTCAGGCATACCAGCAGCGCAGAGAGATGATACAGATATCAGTGTTTTTGAAAATGTGGCTTTGTGCAGGATTAAACCAGTTCTGTTACTGTTCTGTGGAAAGTAGAAGCTATAGTTTTTAGCTTTATTGTTTTTCAGAGTAATAGTGTAGAAATATGGCTGACTTCATCTGAAACACACATTTGACAACCACTTCCCTGTACTATTTCGTCATTCATGTTACTGTGAAGTAATGCTTAAAGGACATCTTAAAAAAATTGCAAATGTGACATTTATTAGAGGCCGAAACTGCGAAAATCAAAAAATATGGTCAAGTTTTCAACTTTCCAACAGTCCTTTTACTAATTATCTGTGATGTGCGATTTGTCAGGAGGACTAGATAAATCTGAGATTAAAATCATGTAATTTCATCACAGTCATTTTTCCTACATGTCTCATAAAAAAGAATCACCAAAAAAGCACCAGACTCTGAAAAAAAAACAAACTATTCTGTATCTCCTCTGTGCAGCCGTGAAGTCATTGATGACTCAGTCAGTTGATGACCGCCAGTCCTGTGACAATAATTCAAGGGCTTTTCAGCTGAACTGCAGGCAGTGTTTACTCAGGACAGATAGGAGATAAGTATGGAAACAAATGCAAAAATGCAGTAAAATATCTATAGATCTATCGTGTGTGTGCAGTCAACATTTTTTCCAGTATTAGCAACATTGGTGGGTATTTGGAAAAATGTTGAACATGGTGATTCCATTGTTTTGCAGCATGAATAATAGACATTAGACTTCTGTTTTGTTCTGCAATTTTAAGCTTAGATTTAGTTGGGTTTCCTGACAGAACAGCACATCACAGATGAATAGTACAAGGAAAGTTGGAAATCCAATAATACTTTTTTTTTTAACAGTTTCTGGCTCTAATAAATGATGAATAAATGATGTCTCACTGGCAAAAGACATTTCTAAGTGCCCTTTGTTTCAACTGGTTGTGCTGTTTCCAAGGAGGTGCATGACTTCACATTACTTCACATTACCATGAAAAATGAGCCACAGTGAGTAAAAATGTGATGGGAGCAAAAAAAATGTCCAGCAAGTGTTGGGGTTTGATGCTTCTGTAGAAACTGAAATAAAACAGAGGATTTCTTTCAGTGTTTATTTTTTTAAAGTAAACCATTTTACTCTCAGAAGAACACAGACTAAAATCAAAGAAGAGTACACGAGCACATTGAGAAGAAAGGGATAAAGCAAGAGGGAGAAATGAGGCAATGAAGCAACATGTAAAAAACTTCTTAACTCTTAGCTGTGAATCACGAGGAACACAGCTGCTTCCAGTAAGTTGCTAAGATGCTGAGAAACTGCAGCAGATGCTGTTTTGAACATAAATTTGAATATGGAGGCTGGGCCTATGGCTTCAGTCTCGTGTACATGTGTGCATCTATGTTCCCACTTGGTCACATGCATACGTGTTTAGTGGTTTGTGCTACTGCAAGAAGTTAAGTGAAATAGGGCTGCATAGTTTTGGTGTGAGATAGCCCGGCCTCTGGCTCTCAGTCTTCTGTAGCAAAGTTGAACCTTTTCCAGAAATGAACCCACAGAGACACGACTTTGCTGGATTTCAATAGCCTCGTCTTTTGTAGCACCGCTGTATTTATGAGTTTATTTATTTTAGGTCTGTGGCTAAAATGATCATTATCTAATAATCTGACAATTATTGTCTAGATTAATCATTTGATAAATGAAAAATGTCCATCCCATCCCAATTTAAATGGCTCATTTTGTTCAACCAAAGCTCCAAAAGTAAAATATTCAATTTACTATAATGTAAGAAGAAGAAAACCACAAAGTCATTTGAGAACCTATTTCCATCTGATCATCTGCATTTTTCAATACAACTGAAAATGAATTGAAATGTAAATTTTAAAAAAAACAGTTGCTGATCAACCAATAGATGAATTGACTACTTGTTGCAGCTCTAATTTCTTTCGATTGTCAACAGATTTCCCTCTCAGGTCTGTCGAAAAACAAATAAGTGTAGCAACAGCGAAGAAAGTATCACACACATATGGATTTAAACATACACCCATCAAAGACCTCCAAAAGATCTATACATACTGATTTAATTAGGTCGTTAAAACAAGAGTTCAAGAGTTTATGGTGCCAGCAGTGCACTTTTTAGGTTAGCCTGAATGCATAGTAAAACTGGTACAGATGGTGGCTCACCTCTCGATGCCTCTGCCAGAGCAGCCTTCCCAGCAGCGTAAACAAACTTCTGCTCACCAGTTTGGTGTAGGGTGCTCGACCCACCCTCCGAGAAGCCAACAGATTCAAAACGTAGCGTAGCATTAACACATGAGATGGCACTGAAATCGTGACACAAGGTCTGACATGCAGAAAAATGCCGGCTGGGCTTATGTCAGTCAGAGTACAGCATGCATGCCTACAATACCCAGTATGCACTGATCATTGGCAGGCATAAACAAACCCTGCAAGTTTCAGTCCCCTTGAATGGAAAAAAAAGTTGAATTACAGCATTGATCTCATTGTTTTGTGATTGACCCTGATTTGACCAGATTCTTGCCTCATTTCCCCAAGTGCCAAAAGTGCTGTATGTGAAATTTAAACTGGACAACAGTGAAGTTTGGAAATAGCTGGGTATACATTGCTAAACTGCTTGCAATCTGTATGAAAGACTGTCTGAGGACATGAGCTAAAGGGAACTGATTCAAACTGTGATTTGCCTTTGTGTTTTCCACTGACATGAAGACCAAATCATACCATGTTTATTCTTCTGATCTGAGTTACCGCTGCTTACAAATCTAAAGTCCAAATTTCACATATCTCATTGTCATGGTATACAACAGCCTCAGTTGTTCAGCTTGCTATTTAATCTAAAGAAACTTGTCGAAAATTGACCAGTTTTTATCTTTTGGTCCTTGTTTTTTTTTTAGTTATGTCCTCTTTTTCTAAATAAATTACTCAGTCATTCTGTATATTTTCATCTGAAGCACTGAACAGGCAGTTTTATTATTAGAATTTGCAGTAATAGTATCGTCACGATTACTCAGGTTTACTGTAAGTCGGTGTTGACATCACTGCTTAGCATGTTATTGCTGACCAGCTGCTTCCTGTGGAGTCGTGCAAGTGCTTTTTGGTGTAAGTTTGACAGCGACATGTTCAAAGTGTTTTTTTCTGTAGTTCCAGTGTGGCCTCACAGAAGAGGCCTCAACTGTCAGTGTGTCGTTGTGGCCCAGCTGGTCATTTTCTCTTCCGCTCCGAAAGAAGTGTATCAAGGAGGAAGTGGTTTGTGTTTAACGGACTTTGATCAACATGATAGCGCAAGAAGCATTTACTGTCAGGCTCTTTGTTTTGCATGAGAAGAAATATATTTTCTCCTGTGTGCATGTGTTCCTATATGTGGGTGTGTGTGCATTGTTGTTTTTTTTGGCTGCACATCTACCAGTAAGGGGTATTATTGCTTTCTGGAAACAGTACAGTTGGTCTCTTCTGAGCATTCTGACCATGAAAGCATTTACTTCAGGAAATTTACATCTGACTAAATGCACTTCTCCCATTTTCTTCTCTACTGTTTGAACCCTTATCTGACATACCTCCCAGTATTTAGCATATAGTTCAAGTTACTGTGCTTTGTTACCACTGTGATTCCACTGTAGGTGTTAAAAAGTCACAGGCTAGCAGCTGATTTATTTTGACTAAAAGAAATGCTTTAAAAAATGTTCATGATTTTATGATGATCAAAAAGAAATCTGACATAATACAGAGTTGATAACATAATTTTTCACTGTGGGTGTGTCATGTATTCCCACTGTTTTCATATTCTGGCCTCTCTGTCCACTCTGTTCTTCTCCAACAGGCCAGCGCCGGAGGTGTACGTCGGTTCATCAAGCCCCCAGAGTCTCTGGAGCGCTCGCTGGAGCTGTCCCGCCACCGTGGCCGCAAGAGAACGCAGAAGAGGCCAAACTACAAGAACCTGGGCGAGGAGGAGGATGACGAAAGAGCTGGGGGAGGAGGCGGCAGTGGAGGAGGATTAGAGGAAGGCTGGGACGATGACAGCGGCAGAGGAGGAGAGAGGGAAGGAGGCCGAGAGAGGGAGAAGGGAAAAGGTACAGAGGGAATAGGAGGAGGAGGAGGAGGTGGGAGTTCTAAGGGAAGCAGAGCGAGTGGTGAGACGGCGGAAGGTGAGTTTGTGTCTCGTGGACACAGAAGTACAGGACTGTGATTTTGAGTGTTTCTTTACTCCCATCAATCTGACATGGTTTCCCATGCACCCTGGTTACCCAACAGCCAGCACAGCAGCAGCTTTTGTCTCTGGACAGAAAAGAGAGAGAACTCATTAAAAAAAAGAGCAGCTAAACACATAATTCCAGCTTAATTTTTTGTTAACATCAACTGTTGTGCTTTTCTTTGTTGCTTCGCATTTGATTAATTAAATGTTTACATGACGTGTCTTTTTCATGCTTTTGCAGATTGTACATCACGGCTTCCTCTTCAGTAATAAGGCAGCTTAACACATGCACAATTCCTGAAAAGGAACAGTGGTAAAAGCAACAAATAATGAAGCTTAAAAGAAAATTCAGAGGAAAAAAAAAAGCAAAACCTAAAAGAAAAGTCTCTTTGGCTAATTTTTGTATGAGGCCTCCCTCTTTCTGCTGCATCCCTTGTGTGGCACCTTTTGGTTTCCCCATGGTTACCATGGCTACCACCGATCACACGTTCAATACAATCTCCATGGCAGCCAACTGTCCATTTCCACGGTGACACACCATCCATCCTGTGCTCCTCACCTCTCCGCCTGTCTCTCACTCCTGCTCTGTGTGTGCACGTGTGTGTGTTTGTTAGTATCTGTGACCATTTCACTCATCTGAAATGACTCCTTTTTCACTTTGACAGAGTTGACTTTGCGGTGCTACACCTTCTTTAATGCCTCTCAGGACCCCAATGCACAGAAATGTTGTTGACAGGATGGAATTCAACAAAAATAGTGTTGTGGGCTGCAGAGGAAGAGATAGTTTCAAAATGACGTGTACCCTTTGGGGTGGAAAAATGACACCTACCTAATTTAACAGATTGATGAGAGCAACGATAAAATGAGAAACTTTTTGAACCATAAATGGTAACTTAGTTGCCATTCTGTACATAACTGTTTGAGTTTTTCGATACATGTTCATGCTCTAACAGTAAATTTTACCTGTTCTCTATTCAATAATAGGGACATTTAAGATATTTCTTTGCTGCCTCAGTACATTTTTTCACTGAGCTGTGAAGGGTGAAAGGGAAGCATTTCAGCCTGTACATTCATAGTCACTGGTGACAATAGCCCATTTTCTTCATAGCACTGATGCGTTTTGAAGATGTGTGATGTGAATGTGAATCATTCGTACAGTATATGGGGGAGTGGGTGTCCACATTTATGGATCTTTATGTAAGTAAGTACAACCTATGCATCTGTGTGTGTTCTCACAGAGATAGAGATGGTGGTGATGGAGAAGTGTAAGGTGTCAGAACTCACAGAGCAGAACATCACAGATGAGGAGAAAACCGCCGCAGCCACCCGCACACACACTCAGAGGAGCAGGTACATGCTGAAGCGTAGCATTGGTTCACAAGTGGAAAGAATGAATAGAAGACAGAAGTGCATGTGGACTGATGTGTTCTCTCTCTCCCTGCAGGCCGTTCTTAGACATGGTGTACAGTGCCCTGGACTGCACTGACGATGACTACCACGCACTGTTCGTGCTCTGCCTGCTTTATGCAGTCTCGCACAGCAAAGGTTGGCCTTTCTGTCCATTTACTAGCTCAGTGTGCAATACAAGCAGCACACATCTGTGGCTTATGCAGACACTGCTCTGCAAACTTTCAACATTGACTTTTTTAAATTGACGTTCTCTTGGGGTTTTTTTTCCATGTGTATCATGTTTGTGCATCAGGACTGCACAGTGGAACTATACATGACTGCTACTGTGTCAGATCAACCTCCCTGATGATTTTCTTTGCCTTTCTGTCCAGCAGATATGCAGTTTTATCTTCTGGACCTTGTGTTAACCTTCCTTGTTAGGAATGTTTTAGACAAGCTGGAAATGCTTTGTCTTTTTATAACCTTCTGCTTCTTTGTAGGCATCGGTGAACTTTCTTCTGAAATCCTCAGTCACTCTCAGTGTTTTCACAAAGTTTGAAAAGTCCGAATTTATCAGCTCTGAAGTTGTCATCAGCCGACAATTCGTAATAAAGTCTTGACCTGCCTAATGAGTCACTTAAAGGGGCGATATTATGCAAAATCCACTTTTAACATTGTTGTGGACATAATATTGTGTTGCCAGGGTGTTCTTTCTTGTCATTTCCTCATATATTAGGAAATATGTGTCTGAATAGGCTAGGGCACTTTAATTTACAGCTATAGACACTGAAACAGCCTGCTAGGAGCACAGCTAAAACCATGGGGTATTATAGGGGCTCATAAATATTATAATTTTTTTTCAGTTTTTAAATTAATGAAAAAGTGACAGTGCATTGGTATATTACCAAAGGCTTATTTTATTACATTTTTTTGTTGCAGTGGTTGTATTTTTGCCTTTTTTTACTTTCGCTGTTCACAGGGGTACCCAACCTTTTGCATCCAACTACTGTATATACACATGTAAATTCCTTAGTTTGTGAATGTACTGCTAGACACATGGTAAATGAAGTTAGCAAAGACATTTGTTTCAAGATAATCTTAGTGTGTTCACTTGATAGTCATAATGTTGAAGGTATCTAGCTATCACTGCCATGTTGTAAACAACAGATTCAGATTTTTCTTTGCAACTAAATGTCTCTAGAACAAGGTCTCGATGAAGCTGATTAATAAAGTCAGTGTGCAAAATCCTTAATTAAAGTGACACTGAAGTAAGACACCAGGGCTTAAAACAAGATGGTTCACTTTATGACTCCAGATCAATTTAAAGCAATCCTGCATGTCACAGTCTTTATGATTATAGCAGAGAATAAGCCTTTAGTTCTGTTTTTTTTACGGTTCTGTTTGTTTGCAGGTATAAACCGTGATCTGCTGGAGCGTCTGCAGCTGCCAGTTCCAGACCAGGAGAGGAGCTCGTACAGCCTGGTGCTCGTAGAAAGACTAATCAGAATTATGAACCAGGCAGCCCAACCAGGTAACACATGCAAACACACAGATTTGTATTTCCTGTCACTGGCATCATTAAATGTCCCTGGTTGCCATGTGTGATGTAGTTAATAATCAGTTCAGGTCCTCAGTTTCTGTAATACTGAGGCTACTTAAGTGCAACATGTGCTACCAGAAGTTCTGCACAAGGAAAAGTAAATATAGTAGAAATTTTAGCTACCACATGGTTAAACTACATGGTTTCATCAACACATTTTGATCAGTTAATAACAGAATAGATGTTATTGTATTATTTCATGTAACCTTTTGTTTAGACAGTATGGAACTTTAGTAAGCTTATCTTCATAACTTATTCATATTTTCTGTTACATGTATAGATGGTAAAGTGCGTCTTGCCACCCTTGAGTTGAGCTGCCTTCTATTAAAGCAGTCTGTGCTGTCTGGAAACGACTGTATAATCAAAGACGTCCATCTGGCCTGCCTGGAGGTACAGCACACACAAAAACATCTACATGCTACTTTTACATTTCAACATTTTTGTCAAACACTCTCCAAAATCTCATAAACACACGCAGTGAATTACAGGGAACAAAGCATCAGAGCAGACAGGTGAAAATTTTGATATTGCACAATGAATTCCCTAAGCATTTGTCACTTCCACAGAGTTTGTAGCCACAGAGTTCCTCAATAAGAGCTAATTTTCAGTTATGACGTTAGTTAGTACATTTTTCTCTTACAAATGCAGATGCTCTTCTATATTCATCTCCTCGGTACTCCTCACAAACCTTTACATTTAATCTTTTTTCCTTATTCTCACCCTGAGACTTGGATTTTTTATTATTATTATTATTTTAAAATATATTTTCTGAGAAACCTTTCAGTCTCCTTTATTATCACTTCAGGGTAATTCTCCCAACACATTCGCACCAGGTTACAGCAAGTCATCGTCCAACAGCTAATGTGATTTTTCTGGATTCATTTTTCGACAGAATTTTCTATTTAAAAGTGAGTTAAAACCTTGTCTTGGTCATTTCAAAATCACCTTATGCCTGCTATTGGCATCAGTTTTATCATCACTGGGGATTTCTGCTTGAAGAATTTCCCAGCTGACACTGTCCAATATTAGTGATGGGACAAGTGCACACAATTGATCTCTGAAAAACAGATGGGTAAGTTCTTCAGATATGGCTTTGCAGTGAATTATGCCAATACTGGGAGCACATTCTTTTGGTCAACTGATCTGGACGACCACAGTTAATGCAGAGTCCTAACAATCAAGCACAAATGTGAAGGTGAAAAAGTTGCCTGGAAGAAGAGAAATATTCCAACATGATAGCGATCCGAAGCACACTGCCAAAATCCCACAGTCGAAAGAACAATAAAGTGAAAGCTACAATGTTGCTTGTGTGGAATGTGTGGAATGACTTGAATCCATTTTCTTTGAAACACCTTTGGAGTGTTTCAAAGAAAACAGCAGAGCCACACAACCCTTCCAGCATAGAACAGCTGGAAAAACCTAGTCTCTGAACAGTAGCAGAAATGTGATATCCTACATGCTGAAGAGAACTGAGTCTGTCCTTTAAAATAAAGGCAGAAATACGAAGTCATGAAAAGAAAAAAATAATTGACTGGCTTTTTGTGACATTGAGTTCCTTCTGTGGGGCCTGTATATTTAGTATAGTTAACTTAAACAAAGCGAATACCCTACTGCTCAGCTTAGAAGGAATGCATTTACTATAAGGGGATACAATTTTGAACCATTTTACATGTAAATAATATTAAACAAGATCACTTCTGTTGTATACTGCATGCACAAAATTCCAGAAAACTCGCAATTAGAAACTCATTCCTGTTAGTTTTAATTTTTTTTTTCTGACCCTGCTGATTCTCTTCCTTTCCTGCTGTGGGAAAAATGACTGTGTTGCTGGTTACTGGTATTAATGTCTGACTGTAACACAGGACAGCATTTCCAGGGTTAGTTTGTCCACTGTTAATCACACACTACTTGACGTTATTTAAAGGTGACTATAAATAATCATTATCTAGAACTCCTTTTGTTCTAAAGTCAGTGCAGGAAGAACGTTGTCTGAAAATCACTGTCATTTGCCTAGCTCCCTAACAGGATAAACCCAGGAAGCATGTTTATCATTTACCAAGAAAACATGACGCAATGCACCACAGGAGTGACAGTATTACAGCTTTAGTACTATAAACAATGAAATTCACTGGTAGGTGCTCATGCAAGTATTGTTGGCACACATCAGCCTTTCTGAGGAATACCAATCGGCAAATGTGTATACAGTACAATACAGCAGGCACAAGTAAACGTTTGATGTTAAGTGAGCTGTTCAGTGTTGTACACTGCAGTGCACAGAGCATCCTTTCTGAAAATCTGCTTTGCAGATTTGACATTTATTTACACTGTATTCCAGTATACTATGTTCCTGTACTAGGAAATGTGGTAATAGTTAAAGAAGCTGTGCCACATTATGGGAAATGCACTTACTTCCTTTCTGAGAATTAGATGAGAAGACTGATACCACTATCTGTTACCAACCTGGAGCTTCCTGGAGCCTCCACTTGGTGCCTTGCAGTTGCTCAGAACCAAGAAGTAGTCCAGCAGATTAAAATAAAAGTTTTTACACTTTGTTTTTTGTACTTATTCACTCAAGTGATGTGAGATGTTTTTTAATTACTGAATTAAGCTTTGCTTGGTCAAAAGTTACACACTTTTTTATACATTCATGTTATATAGTAACTTTTAGTTGCATAGAAACCATTTCAAAATGTTAAATAAGAATTGACAACATTTCACAGACCCTGCATCCAACACTGTTATTGGCAGTGTGCTTCATACATGTTCATTACTTATTTGTGTGGGTGTGTCACCTGTATAACAGACCAGATGTTTGCGTTTGCAGGGTGCCAGAGAAGAAAGTCTGCATTTACTGCGAAGATTCTACAAGGTGAGCATGCACAGTAACACAATAAATAATATACATTCTAACATATTAATGCACTTGTCTACACAATAAATGCACATAATCAATTTTGACCTGCAGAAAAGGTGCCTCTCTCTTTATCTCCCACCTGCCCACACATAATACACAGTATATAAACACAAAAAGTGTCAGGAAGGAATGGTTAAAGGACAACTGACCACTGAAAACATTTAAACCGACAGACTGACATTGTCTAACAAAGGATGTTGGCGAAAAATATTGCATTCCTCCTCTGACAGCTGCTTAAACACAATGGGTTTTCAGCTCTCGCAGTGGAAACTTTTAACTTTTGCCATTCTAGTTGCCAAGACAGATGGGCAGTTTGCCAAGCAGTATTAATACCGGGTAAATCAAAAAATAAAGAAAAGGAACAACACAGGTCAGCAGTTGTTCTATTGTTATACCCAGTTTTTGTTTAGAACAGTGTCATCACAAGAACTGAATCAATGCCTGCCAATGAAGTCTGTTTTGTCATTGAATCCCTGTAAATGAAAGTAAAACCTCCTGGGGATAAGACTTTATTGTAGTGCGCGATTGTATCCACTGACTATAACTGAGGCCGTTTCTGTGGAAGTACTTCGTATATGTATAATAAACAAATACAAGCTTTCAGTGCTTTCTGTTTCACTTCGATGGTTTCTGGATATCAGTTTTGGAATCAGTCACAGGAGTTTGTTTTGGCTGATTTCTTTATGCTCCACCAGTGCGGATCGATGTAGTTATTTTACCTCATCTGGAAACTGAATCACAAGTGGAATATTTTAGCTTTGAGGTTAAATGGACACGATAAACTGAGTATAAACAATCGCTGTCCTCTACGGTCAATTGCTCAAATGTGCGTTTCCAAACAACTTGTCTTTTCTGTTCAGCATTTCCTGTTTTGGGTCATGACATCATTTTGTTGATGGAATGTCATGTAAGAATCCCTCTCCAGCTAATGTTATATTACGGGTGATGGAACACAGCAGATAAGATGGACTTCCTCGCATTGCTCTTAGCATCATGATGAGTGGCTTGCCGTAGTTTCATTTTTCCCGAGAAGGAACGGTAATTATTTTGAAAGTCTCAGGTTTATGAAGAAATGTGGTCGCACTGGAAAGCTTCCATGGAATATGACCACAAACAGAAAGATTATCCACAGCATTGTCAACACAGAGAGCGATACTTATCTGAGGGTGTCGTGACAGTGTGTGCACTAACATACAGTGTTTTTACAGGCATACATGAGTCAGCTAAAAATAAATCGTTAACATGAAATATGACTAGCACTGCAACTATTTTAAATATGTTATGTTTAAATGTCTAAAAAATACAAAAAAACCCACTAAAATCCCATCTTCCCTAAAATCCAAAAAACCTGTTTTTAAATCTTTTGTTTATCCAACACACAGAAGCCCAAAGACATTCCATTTCATTTAGAGAAAAACGGCAAATCCTCACATTTGAAAGGCTGGAGCCACAAAATGTTTGGCATGTGCTCCTAATAAAACACTGAATGAGACGAAGAGGCAATCTGGCCAAGTAGTGAGCTTTTTAGGAAACAATGGTAGCTTGTTAAGTATCAGTTGAGAAGGGAAGTTTTCTTGCACATTTTTTTTCTCCATATTTCCTCTGTATGTCTCTACTGTTGGTATCAATTGAAACAAAGCTATGAATCACAAAAAAAATACAAAACAATTCTCTTTTTGTCGCCACACACGCTCTGTTTTGCTTTAACTGACGTACAATTTTCTTGCCACCACAGGGGGAGGAGATCTTTCTGGACATGTTTGAAGATGAATACAGGAGCATGACGGTTGGTTGACCTTCACTTGATGACATTTGTTTTTTCTTCTCCTTGAAATGAAACATTATCGCTTACAAACAGAGTGCTACTGCTGCTGTTGTGTTCATATGTGTGGACTCTTAGTACTCATTTACATGTGTATGTTGCAGAGTAAACCACTGAATGTGGAATATCTAATGATGGATGCGTCAATACTGCTGCCCCCCACTGGCACCCCTCTGACTGGCATCGACTTTGTCAAGAGACTGCCCTGTGGAGATGTGGAGAAGACACGCAGGGTATCCAAACACACGCTCAAGCTCAGTCCACATTCTTAATGACACCCAAGTCTGAGTCTAAGTGATTAGATTTCAAAGAAATCTGATCTTCTAGTTGAAATACGACTTCATGGCTGATGAAATCGACTCAATGGAATTATTTCTATTAATAGCACACTAAGTTACCCTTGTAAGTTCATTTTAAAACTCACAGCAGATGTACTTCACAGCATATATGTTGGTTTTCTGCCAAAAACATTAAGCTTGCTACAAATATGTCCTATCACACACTCAAGCTGTGTTGAGATTCCACATAGCAGCCTGACAGGTTATTAGATTCAAAACAAATCAGCTCATGTTGTTCAGTTGTCCCTTTAAGGCTTTCCTGCCCCTTTAATTGACCCATCAGAATTAGATTTACTTTAATAATATGTGGCACTTTCAGCATCTATGTAATTACTCTTCAACAGTCATAGCCGGTGTAGTTCAGTTACATATTTTCGGTTTTGTGCTCTGCCAAAAATGACAGGCTTGCTATGAACAAAAGATGGTACTGAAAGATCGACTGTATTAGCCTCATACAGAATAACTGATGTCAAAGCCAAGTTGGAGAGCTGCTATGGGTTTGCTCTTTTCTCTCGTTTGTTGTAGCTGCCAGCTTCAAGCAGAACATTTGTTTTAACAGATTATTTCTCTGTGTGTGTTTGTGTGGGACCTTGCTTCCTCTTGACTCAGGCGATCCGGGTGTTCTTCATGTTGAGGTCCTTATCGCTTCAGCTTCAGGGAGAACCAGAGACTCAGCTCCCACTGACCAGATCTGAAGACCTTATCAAGACAGATGACGTCTTAGACCTCAGTAAGACACACACAAAGACACAAAGTCAGACTGGACTGTGTTTAAAACCTCACCACATGCTACAACTGATTTGAATATTGATTTGTCATGCTTACACTTTTGGGACACGGAAAACACAACATAAAAGACTAAAGTAAGTCTCATTATTGCAATTGAAGTTTAACCTGGGAAAGTCACTGAAAGAACATTGTATACTTACCTCCCTAAGAACAGGACAAAACAATAACAGCCACGCCTAAAAAATGTCCAAAAAGAAATGTGATCCTGTCTACAGTTACAGCATAGCTATCCAACACACATCAGTAATTCTCTCATCTGCTCTCTTTCTCACTCTTTCTGTGAGGAAAAAGTAGTAGATCTGGGGCACAGGTATAAAAGTACAGTCTTCACAACACACAGATACATGCACATGCAAACATTCACTACCACAGCAATGCAGAGACTGTACAGGTAAAAGTACCGTCTTCACAATACACAGATACATGCACATGCAAACATTCACAACCACAGCAATGCAGAGATGAGCATAGGGACACTCACAAGCCTCTATGCAGACTGCTTCCCACACACTGAGATGCCCTGAACAACCCTTTACTGTGCACAGGTGTGTGTTATGGAAACTTTCACGCGGTTAGCTCCACTGCGGAGGATATCACAAGTTCAACTGCACAGCGATGTGAATGAGAGTCATGACACTGTCACACACTCAGTGTACAAACTTTGCAAGTCCTTACTGACGTGCATGCCTGCGTTTGTGCTTCCTTCATGTATTGTGCTAAGGTTTTGCCAGTTCACATGTAAGTGTCTTACTGTCACAACCTCACATCTCACCATTTCTCAGTTTGCTGAAGTTGTGGTGCAGATCTGCGGGGTGAATGTCGTGTCATGTTTCAAAACTGGGAAAAAGCTTTAAAAGGTTGAGGCTCAGTTTTCAAATGCTTGGAATCCAATAAAAGGGATTTTGCAAACTTGGAACCAAGTCATGAAGGCTTGCCTAATGTTTTGATTGGCCCAAAAAGATTAAATCATATTATGTGATTTATTTCACTTTATCTTATTCTCAATAGAAACACTCTTTTTATAGTGTTTGCCCAACACATTCGCAGTTTCGGGTATATGTCACTGTCTTCCTTGTGTATTAGCTCATTTTCTTTGTTTGAAACCTTGTAAATGGCTAAACTGCAGACTACTGTTAGAGCTGAGTTAACAACACCCACTTAGCAGAGATTTGCCCAGACTGTCGCATGCTTTCGAGTCATGTGGCAGTGGCATTTGTTGTTTGCCCTCTGCAGAAGTGTGATCCAATCACATGTCCTATTCATGGGGTTGTGGGGGGGGACTGACAGGCTGCTCTGCCAGTGACTGACACTCACAGGATACAGAACAGGAACTGATAGTAGTGTCTGACTGGGGCTATCCACCTTGATTACCCAATATTAACAAAGCTGCTGATCTTTCTCCCACCCATGGACATGGTATTTGAAGTTAAAGTAACTAAGGTAAAATAGCTAGTTAAATATGTTACCTGGTTATCAGCTGTTTTTCTTGGAGGTCCGTGCCTGCCACAGGCTCTGCTTGTACACAGCAGGTTTTACTATCATATGATATTTATCCCATACAACTGCGGTTTGCACAACAGTAACTGGAAATAAGTACAAATTTTGAAGTGTGTGTGTGTGTGGGTGTTTAAGAAGTAATTTTAGTGTTTCTCAAACATGGGATAAGGCTGGCTTCATGTTTTGTCTCTGTGTTATCACAAATCTAACAGTACAGAACCTATCCCATTAGCAAATATTGCCAGTGGAGCAAAAGTCTGATACTATGTTTACCTCTATGCCAGAGAACTAAACTTAGTATGGAACATATATTAAAGAGCAAAACTGTTGCTTTGAGGGACACAATTTGGGAGAGAAAGGAGGTAACAACCAACACAACCACAACAAATGCAAGTCCAACTAAAGTTGTGCTGAAATATATGAAAAGTAGAGTTACTCCAAAACGAACAGAAACAGATTTGCTGTTTTTACTCCAAACTATCAGCAGCTGTTTTCTACCATCTCTCCCCTGCTCCTTTGTTAATAAGTGGAATAATCATGAAGTCCTTGTCAGTGTCAGGAAAGGCCAAATAACTACTCTGTTTCCCTGGCAGGGTAAAGGCCTTTAATCATTAATAAACAACATTTTTTGCACGTAGTTTCCAGTTTATCAGGAACTCTTACAATTTAGTGCATTCCAGTGCTGATACCCTGGTTTTCAACTGTGAGAAAAACAACAATGTGACACTTAAAAAAATCTAATTATGTTAGACCAAATAATGAATTCCAGCAGCAAAAATATCTTTGTGCTTTATGTTTACAAAATATTTCCTAGCTTTGAGAAAATATAACCATGGCTACTCTTTGATTGGGTACCAGGAAGTGGTTGTTGTTGTTGGGTTTTACACAAAATATTAATTAGCAAATATTATATAGAGATCATTTTCATGGAACAGACAAAAATGTGCAACCTACACTGCTGTCATGACAACGTTGCTTAGTTCCCCTTTGTTATTGTGTGACTCAGCCATGCTGCCGGTTTAGATTCTTTTCTATAGAATAGAAAACTAAACTATGCAGGTTTCTGTTCTTTTTTGCTTTTGCAAATTTCAGCACATCTTTGACGGGACTGACTCTGGAGAGAAATTCTGCTGATTGTCTGGATCTCTGGTATTTAGTTAGTTTAGATAGCACTGTTTCTCTATTGCAAGTCCAAAGACATACAAGTTAGATGAATGAATGACTCTAAATTGCCTCTAGTTGCAATTGTACTTGTATTAATGGTTGTTCATATGAGTCAGTTTGACAACCTGCCCATTGCACATCCAGCCTCTCTCAACCCTGGATGAGTGGGTATATGTAAATTTAAAGGTAGCCGACATGTTTTCAGTGCAATTCAGATCTCTGTCTTTTGTTTGCTTTTGCCCTACATTATATAAAATGTGAAACGAAAGCACAGTTTCATGCAACAAGAAAGAGTAAACCTGCCATTTCCAGTGAAGGCTAATTCATGTACAAGGTTGATAAAGAACCTGTGAGCACCATGTCTTTCTTAGGTTTCCCCTGGGCTGGGTCTGCTCCAACATGGTGCCACATGACGAGGACTTGACTGAACAACAAAAGAAACCATTTTGTGAGACTTTAAAAAGATAGGACGGGGTACAAGAGCTTCAGTACTCTACTAAATATAAGCTGAAACACCATTGTAGCAGGGGTTATGATGTAAATAAAGGCCATATTACCGATTACAAACTGCAAGATTATACTTTGCCAAAGAACGTGATAAGAAGCCCGATCAGATGAAACCAGAGTGAATTTTTTAACAAAAGTGGGCCCGCATGTTTGGCTCGGACCTGAACAAGACTACCACAATGAATACGTAGTCCTGACAGTGAAGCACTGAGATAGGGATGTACTGATATGGGACTGTTTTATGAATTGCAGTGTTAAAACAAGTATGCATACCCAAATATTGAATTAACAGATGAGGCCTATAGTCTCCTAACAATGAATACACTCTGCAACAAGCAATCATCCAGAAGCATCTGTAAAGAATGGCATAACATCTCTTCAAAGATTTGTGCAAACCTGCTATCATCACTGCCCAGGATGATTCAATCTGTCAATAAAATATAAGCAGACATTCAAATTTTTTTTTTAGAAATAAAACGGTGGAAACCAACCAATGATGGATGCATTTGCTTCTGCTGTATTGAGGCTGTACTTTGGGGCCTGTAATTTTAATATTATCTAACATTTCATTTAGTTATGTAGGATCAAATACTCTAGTCTTTAACCCAAAAATAATAAAATTATTGTAAGATAGCATTTTAGTGATATTGCAAAAGGTTGCTGTGTACTGTATTTAATCATCTTTGTAAAATCAGGTGGTAAAAATGGTGGTAATATACCATGAAATCCAGTTTTTAGAACTGTACACGAAGAAAAGAGTTTGTGGTAGATTCCACTGGGTTGTTTACTTGGTAATGGTGGGCGTACCATCTCTGGCAAATTTATGTAGTCGTGGCCTTTAAACGTTATCACGTCATCTGTACTGAGTCAGCTGAAGGTTCTGTACTTTTTGGAAACATGTTTGCCGAACGATTAATGATGTAAACCTGTGGCCTGATAGATGGAACAAACTAGTGACACAGCAACGTGCACTTAGTTGCTGTAGTGCTTTCAGGAGATGTGTCACAGTTGTGTTGCTGTTCGGCTCTTGATATAGAATGCTGCAGTTTCTCTTAATTTCCCTCTTTTTGGAGAGCAGCATGTATCCTACAAACAAATAAACACTCAATAATAGATGGAAACATACCTACCGAAACCAGATATCTCCCTGAAGCCTTAGTTTCGAGTTCATTTCAGTGGTTGAAACTGTGACTGTTATCATTCCAAACTGCAGTCAAAACAGTGTGTGACAGATTTATTCACAGATGGCCTTTAAGAGCTATCACATGACATCATGTGACTCAACTTCCAGTAGTTTTATGTCACTTGAAAATATCATGAGATCATCAATCTGTTCAGTCAATATGAGCATCTTCCTTCCATTAAGTTCTACCCAAGTGTGGTTAAAATGACTTTCCTTTTTTGGTTTTACTTTTAGGTGAGGTTGTTGACTAAGAACACACTCTTACAGAGTAATTGCAGGGGAGAGGGAGGGTTTTTCCTCATGTGTTGGGGGATTTAAACTTGCAACCTTCCACCCACAAACACCCTTTTCTGACCATTGTGCTGCCACTGCCTTCATTTCACCACATCCTCTAGTAACAGGTGCATTACCACGAATTTAGAAACATCATTAAAATGTTCATTTTGTATAATCCAACGGCACATATTTTATGTGTTACATGCTCTTAATTAACACACCCTAGTGTGAATAGTTATCACTTGCGGGTAATGCTCAAGCAATCAGAGGCGTCATTCTAAGCTGTAAAACTGGAGCCACATGTTTTTTTGTTTGTTTTTTTTCCCCCCCCCGACACCAGCGATTACAGTGACTCCATTGTCAACCTTAGTTGTGTTTCTGTACCCTGGGGACACTTCATAGTTCAACAGAGTTCTTGCAGAACACTGAGTGTTAAACACAGACAGGCAGTCCAGTGTGTTTTTGCTCAACAGCTTTAGTCATGGCTTGCTTTGTTACTTGGAAGAACAGAGGTCATCTTATGTCATTTAGTTTGTCATCCAGATCAGAAAAACGAAATAGAATGAGCACATATCTGAGCAGATTCCCTCTTCTGAGAGGAAGTAGGGATCTAAAAATTCATGTTACTAATATATGGAAATATACTGCACCCTATTAATAGTGAAAGTCTTTCATAGAAGTCTGTTTCCTTGCAAATTGTCTGCGTGAAAGTACCGTCAGGTCAGATTCAGTGGTTGAAATTATCGCAGTTTCAATAATCCTGAAAAAACTACTGGATAGAGTCATGTCTTAGTGTGTTAAATGTCCCACTGATTCTAATACTTTTTGACCAGGAATGCTGACCACTTTCTGGAGAAGTTGAGTAGACGTTGGGGGTGGGAGGGTTCTTTCCCGTCTTGTCTGGGTATTCATTCTATATAACTTCCCCTAATTTTTCTGACCATTTGGCTGTTGGCGTCCCTTTAGCACCATAGAAAATCGGGGACTACCTCACCAGCTGCAGGTACTTTTCTACTGCTTTTACTCTTTCAGGAGGTACGGTTGAGTTACTGGCAACCCCCATTGATCTTTTTATAAGCCACGTGTGTGAAGCTGCATCAACAACTGTCTACTCTTCAGGAAAACACCAAAAATAGTGGAAATAGTGTATAAAAATAGTGAGGGAACACACTATTAGGGGCTACGTAAACTAACAAAACCCCCATTTCACTTGTATTGCTCTGGTCATACAACATTTTGAAAGTGAGTTGGTCAAAATACTTTAGAACAGAAATCAAGGAACCAAAAATGTGAATACGATAAAGAGGAAGGGACGTGTGTGAGAAATTCATCGGGGGCTTCACGCCAATCTGTGGTGCTGTACGTTACATTCTAAAGCAGTCAGAGTGGGTGATCTTTAAACCAAAACCAGTGGTGTCAGATCAGGCTGTCATCGGTTCCACATTTCGTGTTAACTCTGCTGTAGGCTTTGTGGTGAACTGAAGTGAAGATACTGAGATGTGGGCTTATCATTTCTTCACGCTCCTCCTAGACATGTGGGAGCAAAGCACCTTCTCTGGCCTTTTAAGTGCAAGTAGCAGTCTGACTGACTGTCTGCCAGTGTGTGTGTGTGTGTGTGTGTGTGTTATACACCAGTGTGGACACGAGATTAGCATCTACTCCTAAAATAAAGTCACATGTAGCTCAGTGATAAAACATGACTGAACCCAGTTAAACTACATTTTATACCTAAGGCCTTCATTTGTCAGGGGTGACACTTTACCGCCTGCTTTAAGGAGGCACCTTTTTTTCAATGAGGATATGTTTGCTATTTCTAATTTGCACAAGGGTTTTTCTAAAGAACATGACACAGTGTATAGTCAGATTTCATTTGTTGCATAAAACAGAAGTAGGTTGTTAAAGCTACAGTGTCCTCATTCTATGGGGCCTTGCATTAGTATTTAAGTGTGCTCCAGTGAAATATTTAGCATCAGTCATTGTGTCTGTGTTTTTGTGATTTAGTTAAGTCATTGTCTGCTGTTTGCCTGATGTTTTATTGTTTCAGTGGATCATAATTTGACCCTTATAGAATGTCTACGTTATATCTTTAAATTAATATAGTCATGAAACAGCATATTTGAAATGTTCTAGACTTACTAACTCGACTACCAAATTGCATTCATTATCTTGAACTCTCCATTATCTTTCAAGTTAATCATTTATTTGTTTAGTTTTGAAATATGTGTACAAAAAATGTCTATAAATGTCATAGCAATACATTTGACCCATGTTTGTCGTATTTTTTTTTTCAGATAACAGTGATCTAATAGCCTGTATGGTGGTCAGTAAAGATGGCTGCCAAGCCCAGAGGTTCCTGGCTGTAGATGTGTACCAGATGAGTCTAGTCGAGCCAGAAACCAAACGTCTTGGATGGGGTGTCGTCAAGTTTGCCGGCCTCTTGCAAGTAAGAGAAAAGTGGTGTTTTCCTAGTGAACGAAATGTTTGGTTTTAAAAACATTGAGAACTATTTCTGTGCGTCCCTGCCTGTTTTTAGTTCTGTCATTGTATATTTCCTTAATTCTCTGGTTCTCTTACAAACTTATGCCGCCTCAGCCGTGACTCACTCAGTGGATCATTTCTTTGAAACCCGTCCAACTTCTCTGTCTTCTTACGTTTCCCCATTCCCACAAACTGCCTTCTCTGTTTCTATCCTTGTTTTTTCTCCCCATCAGATGAAGTTAATTTATTGTTTCTTGAGTTTGTCATTTCATTTTCGCTGGAGAAATGTGAGACCTTCCAAACACCTGTAGAGACACACAAACCTACCTCTTGGTATTTTGAGTCTAAGCAAGCTTAGTCACACTGTTTGCTGTTTCTTGTGTACTGTTTACTGTGTGTTTTGCATAGTCAGCATGATCCTAGAAAAAGTTGTGCTGTTGTGTTTAAGTTTTCTATTCTGAACCTTCTGAAAATGCAGATTATGTATGCATGTTATCATCCTGATGTTGTGAAAGGTTTATTACACTGTTTCCTGTCTGTTTGAGGCTATATAAGACATTTGCTTCCTTTTTCTGCTTTACCAATGTAAAGTTCATGTCCCATATCTGTTTCTCATCTCACTTGATCCCCTTTGGTATCTTTCATTCCATCTCACTCCAGATTCTATCCCCCTTTTTCTTCTGTTCTTTTTCTTTCCCATTTTAAACTCTCTTTGTTCTCTGTCCTGCCTCCCTCTCTCACCAGGACATGCAGGTGTCTGGCGTGGAGGACGACAGCAGAGCCTTAAACATCGTTATCCATAAACCCAGCTCCAACCCCCACGCCAAGCCCCTGCCCATCCTGCAGGCCAACTTCATCTTCGCCGACCACATCCGCTGCATCATCGCCAAGCAGAGGCTGGCCAAAGGTCGCATCCAGGCGCGGCGCATGAAGATGCAGAGGATTGCAGGTGAGTAAGCAAAAAGCTTTTTAAGCCCCGTCTCAAAATGACCCTTTCGTTTTTGCATAAAACCGCAGAGTGGCTTTCTTCACTCAGAGGCTCCAAGTGTTTCTGAAGCTACTTTGAAAGTGTTCAGTACAGGTTTACAAGAAAACACACAAGCTGTTCGACTGAAAGTATTAAGTGAAACTCAAAGCACCTAAAAACAGAAGTACGGAAAATTCAAAGTATAACAATGACAAATAAAATCATCAGTAATGTAAAACTAATTTCACTTGTAGGCTCCAACATCCTCAACTCAAAGGATGAAAGTCAGTTTAAGTCAGCTTATATTTAAAGAACTCAAAATGAGAAAGCTAAAATTAAATTTATATTAACTAAATTTAGTGTAAGTGAAACTATTGTCCAACAGAAGTGAAAGCTAATCCTCATTAGGAGCATCAGACTCAGTCATTTCCTTGAATTACATGCTGTCTTTCTTTAAATTTCAAAAAGTGACTTCCTCCTCTTTAGGTATCAGTCTTATTTCTGTTTTTTGTTTCTTGCATGTCCATCACCCATAACAATTCACAGAAATGGTGTTTGGAAACCCCAGTTTAGATTGTTAGAACAAAATGAATGTTGAGGGTCTGAAAGTTAGATGTGATCTTTACTGTTTTATGTTTTTTTTCAATGTGCTTTTAAAAGGCTTTAGTCAAAAGACATTGTGTTGGCAAGTTTGATACTGATATAGAGTAAACTATTAGTAAATGTTAAATAGGTGAGACCTTGTGTTCTCCATTAGTTTTGGGGGGAGTTCAGGGGTTTTTACAAGTAGTCTACTCCTGCGAAAGAGCATATTGACCAACTAGCTGACCTGGACACTACAGTCCTAGTACAAATAGACTTAATTATGAAGGAATTACAAGTGTTTACCACTGACAAGAGACAAAAATAAACAGCAGCTTTACATAGCATCTTGTTATAGTTTGTTAAGCTGGAATGTCTTTTAAATTCAAATGTCATAAATATGTTGCTCTTATATGTAATTATCATGTGCTAGCCAAAGCAGCTGTTGTGTCTGTGTGTGCATTCACACAAATAGTGGTGAATTTACCCATCGCTCAGCTGTACTTCCCCTCCAGGTGGTCTAATTCTTTAGAATTACACATAAAACTAATAACACAAATATGAAATCTTGTCAATGCAGCAAAGACTAGGAGGATGTGAACCCTGCCAAAGTATCCACTGAGGTCACAAAACAGTTTCACATTTTCTCATTGCCAACAAAGTCACACAAACAAAAACATTTCTTGCTTAAGCTAGTCACAGTTAAAAAGAAAGAAGGTATTGTTCACCAGTCAAGGTCTCCCAGAATTCAATCCTTTACTGTAACACGAAGCAGGTTGATGCTACACTCTCCCCTTGTTCCACTCACTGTGTATTCAGCTCTGTTGGACCTGCCTGTGCAGCCCAGTGCCACAGAAGTGTTGGGTTTTGGTCAGACAGCCAACGCTTCACCCAGCGGGCTGCCGTTCAGATTCTACGAGCAGTCGAGACGGGCGCCCAATGACCCGACGGCAAACAGATCGGTTTTTGCCTCCGTTGATAAAGTGCCAGGTAATCTACAGGAACACATACTGCTCTCACCTGCACACTGCTTCAGAGATAATCTCGACGTGTATGCTCATACAAACACCAAGAAAGAATGGCAGTCAGCTCAACTTCCTGTTTTAAACACACTGAACATATAAATAATAGAGGACACTGGGTAATTGTATTAAGACATTTATTTTTTAATCTTAGAGAAATATTTTTTAATGAGTTGTACAGACCTTCAAACCAACTGGTGATAATATCTGAGCAGTGGAAATGGATTTTGATTTGATCTTTAGTGGATCAGTATGTCAGCCTTGTTTCCACAAGCAGACAGGTTAGTTTTTTTGTGGAAACACAACTCCTCAGAATTCAGCTGAAAACCTCCCTGACTTTGCTTTCATTTTCTCAATTCATGTATTTATATTTTAAATGCCATTTTCTATAGTTGTTGTCTGTTGCCCTCTCTGTTTCTACCATATACTTTTCCCTGATTTATGTTAATGTACTTGCAAGTCCTGAGAAAGACTTTAATAAGTTTTAGAGTAAATTTAAAGCACACACATGCTCACAGTCTGTTGGCTTGTGTGTACAGTTGTATGCAGCTGTCGGGTCATCTGTGGGCTAATGAAACTTTATTTTATTTTTGAAATAAAAAGAAATAAATACATCCCTTGCAGTAGCCAGGCACAGAAATATATTGAAATATATTCATATACTTCAGACTTGTTATGCCTGAATTGACTCATTAGGAGATGTAAGCAGGTCAAGAATGTCAGCTGCAGCGCTCGACAAACTCTTTCACTTTTAAAACTTTGTAGTAACAGTCGCCAGACGTGGGCTCGTGTAAGCAGCTGACTGAATCTGACAATGAAGCTGCAGAGTCAAGTCCACAAAAAAAGATTCCCCAAGTGCTTATTAAAGTGCAGTTTCCACCATCCAATATGTTAATGGGAAATGACTAGTTCAGGGAATTTTAGAAGTCAAGACATGATCTGGAAGAAAACTTTCAAATAAAACTGCACATCTGCTGGGCAGAAAGCAAAGCAGGCTGCAGGGATGCACATGGAAGAGCCATTAAAGAAAAAAACCTGACAAGCAATGTTATCACAAAACGGAGTTATGCAAAGTAACATCTGGATAAGCCAAAGTCATTTTGGAAACACATACAAAAACATTTCTTGCTTAAATTAAAACCAATCATAATAAACACCATGGGCTGTGCAGATACCATAAAAATCAAGTTCTTCCTTGATCAACATAGGAAGCCTCTTGTGAGCAACCTGGGATATCCACAAAAGGAGGGTCACTACATACTGCCTCAACTGTTGCACATGCTACAATCACTGTTGAATTTGTTCACGTTTTTAAGTTATGGAAACAAAAAGTAAAGAAAGGCTCATGTTTTAAGTTTGTTTGCTGCAGGAATCGTCTTTAGTTCTTTACACAACAGAAAAACCCTAAACTTTAGTGTTAGGAACCGTCATGTTAAACAGTATGCTAGCAGCTGTAACACATCCAGTGTGTGTGTTTGTTTGTTTGTTTATTTGTTGCACCATCCTCAGGTTTTGCAGTGGCTCACTGCGTGCCTCAGCACAGTCCCTCACCCCTCTCCTCCCCCTCGCCTCCCTCCAGTGGGAGTGGGAGCACAGGAAGGTGTGACTCTGTAACTGCGAGCACAATATCCGCTCAGAGCCCTACAGGTAGCGTACACACACACGTGGACAGTGCATCATAATTACTGCAGAAATATTCAGACATGTAAAGAAGCACATACTGTACTACTATTACATAGAATCATTATGGTAATCCTAAATTTTAGTAGAGTAAATCCTACTGACAAGGTGAAAATAATTCATAATAGCGTAACATTTGGCAAACCATCATGGAGTTGCACAGTAAATCTGCACTACAAAGAACACAAAGACCTCCTTTACACATTTCGTATATCTCCAGTACATATATATACACTGTGCACACACAAACCACGAAAACCACAGCAGTTCACAGCGATGTATTACTATGACACACACAATAGAGCGTAAACATCTCTGTCACTGTGTCCTATGTCTATGCATTGTCTATATGGGAATGTGAATAAACACACTGTTCCCCAGAGGACCTGTTAAACTGGTTACTGCTCTACTCCTCAGTCGATGTCTGCTACAGATACTTTGGGGCAAATATTCACCAAGCAGTCTTGGCAGTCGTCAGAGTTAGATACCATGTCACTTATGGCACCAAACAGCAGGGTGTGAACAAAAGCTCCAGCAAAGATGCAAGTGAATCAGTGGGTCACCTCACACTTCACGAGCGACTATCAAATATTAAAACAAAAACAAAAGTGACCAAGAGAAGCATGTTGGGGAGAGCTGACAACCAGCCAGAAAAGATGAGTATGATTTGGTGTAAGGTCAACAGGGCCGAAAGAGAGAGTGAGAGAAGGAGTTAGACTAGGAAGGCTAAGAATTTAGGAAGGTTGGGTACTCGATCTGATGGGGGTAGATAGGCGATTAACAGAGAGATTTAACCATTTCATTTTTGACATAATTATATGATGATGTGATTGAATGCAACTTTACTGAAAGCGCATAGGCATTTTATCTGTTCAGGTTCTGTTCTTGAAAACATGCTTATAGACACTTGAATGGCTTCAAAAACAGCCAATCACAAAAGCTGCGTATTTCCACTTCAAAGACCTTTTTTTTATTGTAAACAAGCCCCAGATCTTGTACCGCACTAGTAAAAAGAGTCTGGATGATCTAATTTACACCTCTTAGTTCACATCGTGTCTTTTCCTCAATCTGATTTGACAGTTATTATTATAAAACAGCTTTTTTTTACGCTTTTTCTTTCAAAACTGCACCCTCACACTCTCACAATGTAAGTATGCTGATATAGTAGTGTACAAAGTAGTAGATAGTTTGTCCTGTTAGACTATTAATACTCCTGCTGCTGCTACTTCTCTTGTGCGGCGTTTCCACCCTGTACCTCTTTGTTTGTGCTCAGTCTTTTGTGCTCTATTGACAGACTTAGAAAAAAGTCTTAAGCATATCAGAAGGGATCAGCTCCTTCTCTGTGCTCTAAACAATGAAAAGAAATCGAGGCACTTGGTGAACACGCTGTGCTTTGTTACTCTATTGTAAGGGTTCCTGTTTCTTCACATGTATTTGTTAAGACCACATAAAGTTTTGTCACAAATCCTCAGGGGTGTTTTGGGTTCCCGTTGACTATGTGTCATTACATGTTGCGTTCTAGGTGAGGGATCTTCTGAAGTTAAAAGAGGATTCCGGTTTATCGCAACCGGGGTGAATTTCCCATTCATATGGGTATTGTGGCTCTGTGGATCCTGCTAATTTTGCATTCTTCACTTCTGTTATTGGGATTCAGGGAAATGAAGTCAAACAAAACGGCTTGTGAACAGTGTCTGACTGACAGTAAACCTGACAGAGTGCAAAGTTATCCTGACACTTAGAGCCACAATAGCCACTTTAATAGGAGATACGCCAAGATGAAATAAACCGGAGTACTCCTTTAAATTCTCCTCTCAGTTTGGGCGTTTTTGCACATTTGTTTAACTTGTTTCCCACTTTAGTTGCATATTATGGTACCTTTAATGTGTTTTCTCACTTTACATTTAGTTAGAAGCTTCACTGTCCCTCTTCAGATCTTCTCTGTGAGACAGCAACACAGTAGAAAAGTAGAAAAGCTGCTTTTCCAAAGCCTTGTTACAGAAAACTAAAGAAAAACCATGTAACTTCCCGCCACAGTGGGGATCCTTAGAGTTCAGCTGCCTCACTTTCTCTTCTACCTTTCCCTAGATGATGGTACATTTCTGGAGCACACCCCGCCCTCATCCTCAGGCGGAGAAGGTGAAGGAGGAGCTGGAGAAGTAACATTAGTGTCCTCTACTCCCTCAACTCCAGCCCTGGCGCCAAGCCTCACCCCGGCCTCCCAGCCCACCATCTCCCTCCTCACAGACAGCAGCGCAGACACCCTTAGTGTGGAGTCTCTCACGCTGCTACCTCCTGCCGACTCGCCTCACCTGCACCCCTGCACTGGACACATCCCTGCGTGTAGCTCCCTCCAGAGACCAGACGCCTCCATCGCAGAGGAGGAGGAGGAAGAAGAGGGAAGGAGAGAAGAAGAAGAAGAGCTGAGGGACGAGGATGGATCGCCGATGGATGAGACAGAAACGGATGCAACAGTAAAAGAGGAAACCACTGAGACGGCCGAGTTGGTCACACCTACTGATGAGGCTCCAGAGGGAGCAGAAGACGAAGAAGTACCTCAAGAGGCTGATGGAGACCTGCAGCAAGAAGCAGACAACACGGCAGCTCCAGGGTCTGTAGAGAAGACAGAAGATGCAGAGCTCGAGAATGAAACACCAGACTCACCGGAGCTGGATTAAGAAGCACGCACACATTCACATTCATGCACTCGTCTCCCTCGCACACAGAGAATAGTAAAGCGTGATCGATAAACTATCCAGCTTGGCTGCAGAATATTTCCATGTAGTGTGTGTTGTGAGTAGTCTAAGAGGCTTTCGGAGGCATCTCAACATTTGTGTTTGCACATGAAGAAAGACTCAGAGAGAACAGAGGCCGAGACAGACACTGGTTGAACTCGAGCAGAGCTCAAAGCACATTTGGCTTTCTGTGCATTTCAGTGTGTCGGGTCATGTTTTTAGCCCGTGTGTGTGTCAAGGCACGCAACCAGCAACGTTTTTTACTCGTTCAAATTGATTGTGTATCAGCTCAAACACACATACATCAACATGCTACTGCTGTGAGCTGTTCAAACACTTTTCAAAGAACTATTTTTGTGTCTTATGTTCACACAGCAGATCCCTACTACTGTTTTGCAGTGGTGGTCACTACTATGCTAAACACACTCATGGTATACATACAGCACACACTCAGTCAGTTGCACTTGCCTTGTCACCACTGCATGTCAGATCAGTTTCTGCCACCTTCAGCTTCTGTTGGACAGGTGTGTGCGTTTCTTCACTTGCTTTAGTTCTTATTGTTCCACATGTAAAGTAGTCATTTAATAGTTTCCCGTTTACTGATTGGAAAATTGATCAAATCATCATAGCAACTCTCAGCTCATCGTTTTTTAGCCTGCTAGCAAACATTCAGGTCTTGGGACATAACAAGAAGCAGCTTTTTGGCAGTTGAGGAAAGTTAAGGCCAAGAGTTGCTCGAGTGGTTTGTAACGAAGCATTTTTAAATATGCAACAGAAACTACAACGACTTTGACTTCAGTTAGTCAGCTGTTGTTCTTCATTCATTTTACAACACTAATGCTCTCTAAGTGCATAGTTTAAGGCCTGTATTGATTAGATGGTGTTCCGTTCTCATTCACAGAGTGAATCAACAATCAGCAGCATGACTAACAAAACAAAGGATATGAAAGATATTAATGGAGCGAATGAATGAGTGATGTAGTAGTCATACATAATGGATAATTCACAGAGTGGTCAATTCATGCAGTGATCCATTCATTTGTCCTTTCAGTCTATAGCTACACAGGTTAACTAATTAAAAATCTAAGTTTCATTTGATATATTTAGAAGAATAAGTGAAAAGTTACTTTTGTGTGAGTTAAACTGAGGTTCAAAGAGTTCTACAGTACATTAGTCGGTATGTTATTAGTGTTAGATGTGTCAAGATTCATAAGAACCTATGTGAAATGACATCTTCAGGTCTGCACATCACCAGAACAACACTCGGGTTGAATGTATCTGCTGGTTGCCCCTGAGACGCTGACAGAAGCTCCCTTTTATTTAACACCCCTCTCAGCATTTTTCTTTATAATGTGACAAATTAGATACCGAAAAACCTTTTAAAAATGTTGGATTTCTCCATCCAGCTCCTCGCAAACTATAAAATACTGATTCCCCAAGAAAGGAAATGAGAAATTAAATTAATTCTCCCAAAAAATCCTTTAGTGTATTGATTGTGTTGTCGTCCCACAGCTGTGTTTAAAACCCGGAAATAGTCAAATAACTCCCAAAAAGACAGAAACATTTTGATTTCTTTTATTTCTTCTGAAACCAGATGCTACTCCGAGGTCAGTGTCGAGGGGCAAACCCCCTCCTTATCCTCCTCCTTTAATCAGATGAATGAAGCTTTACTACTGCAATAATCTTAAGAGCTAACCAGTGAGGGGAGAGATGAATGTAACCGATCACTTCTCTCTCCTAACAGCAGTGTTTGATCCATTTGAATGGGAGTGGTGTATTTTAACCCTAATTCATTTCTTGATTTGTACATTTTTGGAACAAAGCACACTCCGATTCCCATTTTGCTATCATCCTCTGCTCTTTTTAATTCTATTTCTCCTCCTTAGCCTCCATTCTCTTCTGCCTTTGCTTTCCAGCTCACACTCTTCTCTTCTTCTTTCTGTGCCATCGCCACACAGCTGAAGTCTTAACGCTCGGTCATTCTTATTTTTTAACTGTACAGTCCTCAAAACAAGTTTATAAATGAGAAATTCAGAGCAATACTCTTGTGTTTTTTTTTTTCCTTCGAGTCTGTCTCTTAGTATTTTCATCTTGCTGCTGTAAATAGCAACAGAATGATAGCGATGATCACTGACATGCTGACGAGGCTCGGCACATTTTCTGGAGCTGCCTGCGACCGCCGGTGACCTCTATGGAAACGTGCCACGACAAGCTTCCATTATTAAGTCTCTGATTGTAGTGTGTGTGTATGTAAAATGTTTGTATGCTCTGTAAATGCTCTGAGCTTTTAAACCTGTAATTATTGTTAATGAGATGAAACAGAGGAATAAATAAAGAACTGCAATAAATTATTCTACTTAACAACAGTGACACTGCAGCGTGGGACTTCTTGTTGCATTTAAAACAGCGAATGTGGAGGAACTGTACTCAGTCTTCCTGTTCACATGTTTTTTTCCCTTCTTCACGGAATCAGGGAGAGGGAGATTCTCCTCAGTGTTCGAACAGGAAAAACCACAAGCGATATTAAAAGAACTGACAGTCCCAGGAACTCAAGCACCCTTGCATACGACATCACTAAGTGTGAAGGCTTCCACTGAGGTCTGACGTGTTTCACAGCCACAAAAGTGGATTTGTAAGGCTGCTAATGATTTAAATAGAAATATAAAGCATCATTTCCATATAATCAGCCTTTCAAAATATAAAATCTCAAAGTTTTAGGAGTGAAAAAGCTGTAAAACTGATCAGCAGTGATGACTCATAGGACAGAAACAAACTACAGCGTAAAGCTCTGTCTACTTTCTTCTCCACACTCCTACAACTTACATTTGAAAGAAAGGGGAAAAAAAACAAACGATGCCTTTACTTCAAATCTGACTTGCATGCATGTGTAAAAGATCCTGTTTGACGATTATGACGTTGCCTTTACAATTTCTGCCTCTCTGTTATGTTCATGCGGCGGTTGCAGGAGCCCCCAGCCAGCTTGAGGTCTGTACGTGTCACTTATCGCGGTTCCTCTCTTCAGGGAAGTCGGCTTGTGTGTGCGTAAACGTGAATCAGTTCCTGGTACTGCAGCGATACTGTGTGTGTGTGTGTTTTCTGTGTACTAAACCACAGCCACGGCATTAATCGAAGTTCAGATGTCAGACAGATTTGAAGATTTTGTCTTGCAGATGTGTTTGCCTTGTGCTTCTGAGAGTTAGGATCTCTGATAAGTTTTTGAAAACGAGGTGATGTTCTACATGATTGATTGATCAAACATTAATAACAGGCATCTGTATAATAATATACTTAAAACTGCAACTGAGATTACTTTTAAGAACGTTAATAAATGACTGATTTGGGGGTCAGTGTACAAAGGTCTGAGGCTTTCCAGTAGTTTCTTTATAATATGCAGCACAATTTTAACATCCCTCTTGCCTGTATCACAGTCGGGGTGAGGAGGGCGTCGAGTCTGGGAGCCTCAGAGTGTTTCTGTTGGTTTCATCAGGCCCTGACCTTCCATTCACACTGGTTGTGAGCGTGAACTGGCCAGGATGTGAGTCAGCATCTCCAAGTGTTGAGGCCTGGAACCAGTGCGTTGCTCCCTCCGGGTTAGGAGTGAACGATGGAGTTTAAGTATCTCAGGATCTTGTTGATGAGTGATGGGAATACGGAGGGTGAGATAAACAGGCGGATTGGTGCGGCCTAGACAGTGACTGGAAGAATGAGGTTGCGGATACAAGGGCCACAAAGGGTGGCTGAGCTCGGAGTAGAGATTTAGCTGAGGTGTTTCAGGCATTGGACTTAGATGTTTCTTGGGTGCATTCTTGGAGGTTTTATGCCCAACTGGTAGGAGACCCCAGGCAAGGCCTCAAAGGAGGGAGTATGTATCTCAGCTGGCCTGGGAACACCTTGGGATTCCCCAGGTGGAACTGGAAAGCATTAATGATAATAATAGGCTACATTGGTTTCATATAGCGCTTTTCTAGGCACTCAAAGACAATTTACATTGCATTATTCATCACTGCATACTCAATGGTAGTAAACTACATATGTAGCCACAGCTGCCCTGGGGTAGACTGACGGAGGTGAGGCTGTGCCATGGCCCCTCCGAGCACCACCAACCACTCACTCTCACACTACATTCACCCAGGCTTCCTGGTGTTCCCTCACAGTCTCCCATCCAGGTACTGACCAGGCCCAACCTCGCTTAGATCTGAGGGGATCAGGCATCCCCGTGAGGGAAAAGTGACATATGACCTGCTGAGCCTGCAGCAACCCTGGATGGACAGTTATAACATATTTAGAGACCTCAATACTAAAGTGTATATCAGCTTAGCTTAAACACAAAGACTGGAACCTGGGGAAATAAACCACTCACTCATAGGCGTAGGTCTTGTCATCACCCGGCAACCAGCCCAGATTCCAGGAAGTGTAGAATGAGCCCCAGCTTGTCTTTTTTGCACTTGGTAGCATGGTAACCAAACAACATGTTACAGGTTAATTAGTGAGCTTTAAGGGTGCTGGTGGGCAAATATTGTTATCTTAACATATAACCAATTTCAACAAGCCTTGAAATTCTTTTGAGGCCTAAAGGACACAGTCATTAACTAACTGTAGGTTGTAGACTTTGCTTAGTAATTTATGGGAAATGCACTTATCTGCTAAATATAGACAGGTTTTCCAGTCAAGGATGCATCAGTAAAGGATGCATCTTTGAATGATTGTAAATGTTCGCACTTCGATGTTAATTACTAAATTATTAATCTTCCAGTATTTTTGTAAGTCATATGTCTTTTCCTAAACACCCCTCCTTCACTTCCTCAGAAAAAGTCAAGAGGTCAAGGAAAGCCGTGCTACGAAAATCCGATTTTAGGAAGCAGTGGAGCGTCCTTCCTTAGAATTTAGAGCTCTGATCGTAACCACCACTCCGATACTTCTTGGGCATTTCACTCACGTTCTGGATCCTTCCTAAGCAAATAAAACACTTCATCTGCAGCCTAACTCTTCTCTGGAAGCCAATACAGCGAGCGTATTTCTCAAAACACTGCCGTAGTCTTCTGAGAAAAGAATTGATGTGTGTGTGTTGGATATCGTTCAGTCTCACAAAACATCTTAGAGTGGATGTTGGGGAATTCTTGGGAGAAATGATTTAGCCGCGACTTCATCCACCCTGACCCTCCTTTTACCAAGTCAGTGCCAAAACCCATTCTTCTTATCCGAAGTTTCTGCACAGTTTCCAGAAAAACCTGTCATCATCATTATACTGAGCAAATGGAGATATCCCACTAAGAAGAATTGAAAAGAAACAAAGGAAGTGGATGACTAGTGTTCAGGGATTTTTTTTCTTTATTATCTCTCAAGTGAGATCAGAGTTTTGGTTTTCCTGTCCAAGACAAACTCTGAACTAGTATCCTGATCAGTTCTTATAATGCTGTTAGCATCTCTTACTGTACATCTGAACCCACGGAATAAAAGCACACCAAGGTCACGAAGCTAAAAACAGAGCAAACACCGAATGTCAAAAGAGCGTCTGCCGATTTCGGTTTCTCTCTTCGTCGTCAGCCTCGTTGTGAGCAACTCTTTTTTTTTTCATCTTCAGGTGTCAATTTATGTCTGTAGAAGCTGTGCGTGCGTCTGTCGATAAAGGACAGAAAACTCCAAGTGGAGGATTCCGCAGAAATCAGCTGATAAGTACGCAGTCGCAGAACACCCCACTTCACCTTTCACTTCTCAAAATACTCAGGAATGTCCTGAAAACCGAGAGGCTTTGAGTGAAACTGCTACGTATGATTCACTCATCAGCCTCCCTCAGACCCAGAAGAACTCCCGCATAAACACTCTTTGTGTTTAAATACCTTCATGTCTTAATGTCGAGGACTGATAACGCTTAGATGAATTAAGTCCCAGCATGTATATCACTGACTCATGTTCCACTGTGCGACTCTGTATGTTCCACCCCTGCTCAGCTTCTTCCTCAAGCTGAGATAATTATATCTTCAAACTCGTCAGGCTTTACTTGAATTAAACTGTGAGTATCAATATGACTCACAATTGTGTGTTTGTTTGTGTGTGTGTGTGTGTGTGTATGCGTCTGCATTCGTCTAGACCCAAGAGAGTTTCAAAAAAATCCCCAGAAGATCACAAAGCCTTATGGTAAGGTTTGGTTTTCAGCGTTGGAGGTTTTGGTTAGACAGGAGGAAGGAATTGGAGGCGGCTTAAGGTTACAGCGTCAGATTAGAAATGAAATGAAATGTACTCTACGTTGTGTGAACATTGACACATGCGTCTCACAGATGTCATGAAACTGCAAAATTAGACCAAATTATGATGCTTTTCTTGTCTGGCTCCATCTCAATTACAGTTCCCACACGTTCAGATTTTGCTGTACTTTTTAGCACTGCCTTGTTTTACCAAGACAAATGTGTGCGTCAAGGAATTGTCTGACCCTTAAAGCTACCTAAATAATACATCTATTTAGTTTGATCCACACAAAAGCCAAAGTATGAACCGGCAGAGACTAGAGAAAGTTAAGAAAAAACCATGTCCTCAAATAAACACTGTGTTATGTCTGCCAGCATTTGGGATTAATGAGGTAACTTCAGGTTTAAGTCTAGATTTTCAGGTAACTTCAGGTTTAAGTCTAGATTTTCAGGACTTCTCCGGTTGTTCTCTTCTTACCAGGAAATGACCATGTTAGACACCTAACTTTCCCTGGAACAGGCTATTTTCCAGAAAACACGATCAACCAAATGACTAATCAGTTCTCTTGAGAAATGGCACCAACATTCCTAAAAGATCAAAATCTGACTGAAACACTAAGGCCTTATTTCCTACTTACTGCCCTCATTAGATAAGCAGAAGATAAGAAAGTCTACTTCTTGGTTTAAATTTAATTTTCACATTTATTCTTTACTTGCTCTTCGCTGGCTCCCGAAGCCACCATGGTTGCATCTTAAAGAATGAAGTTAAATTGTCTTTCGTGCCAGTAGAGTGAGACTGAACATGAAATTAGTCAGTTTAACCTCCACTCTTCCCCACAATGTTTTGTTTTTATTACTTGATTTTTTATTCTCTACATAATTTGTCTTGATGTTGATGTATAGAATAAACTGGATCCTGAATCTTGAATAAAAAAGCCCTAGATCTAAGCAACTTGGAACAGTGATATGATACGTCTATTCATTACAGTAGTCACCCGCCATATCGTGGTTCGCTGTTCGCGGTCTCACTATATCGTGGATGTTTAAATTGTATATCGTTACTATACCAACCAGAGCACTGTGTTCAGTATCCTGGCACTGATTGGCTCAGCAGCTCTAGCATCAGCCTCCTCCTCCCATGTACAGCATTCGTTCAGCATCCTTGTCCACTTCACGTCAACGTCTGACCAACGTCTGATCGCTGCATGTAGTGTTGATCTGTGGTGTTGTGTTTTTGTGAAATTTTCGTTCAAAAAATATATATATTTCAAACCCTACAATGTCGATTAAGCGCTCTGCGCTTCCTAAAGCTTCTGGCACCGAACCCAAGCGCCAGAGGAGGATGCTTACCATCTTAACTCCTCGACATGAGGAAGGGAGAAACTACACGGCTGTACCCAAATAGAATTTTATATGCTGTTAAGATTACGTTGGTTTGAGAGTGTAGAAAGTGTTTAAGAGCATAGGAAGTGTTTATAAGTGTGTGGAAAAGGTTAATAGCAGTGTGGGGAGGGTTTATACTGCCTTAAAATATATATATAAATAATACAATAAATATAAGGTCGCTACTGCGCGGATTTCGCCTATCACGTGGGGGTTCTGGAACCTAATCCCCGCAGTAGACGAGGGATCACTGTATTATGCATTAACACATTCTGCAATTTTTTGCTAACTATCCCCCTGTGACTTTGGCTGCAGCAGCTGTGTTGCTTTTAGCCTGTATTATATTTCAAAAGCTCCTCGTACTAGTTTAGGATTTTATTTTTTTTGTGAGAAAAGTGCAGCTCTAAACCTGTTCAACCATCTGTTCCCAACTTTGCCCCGAGTGTGTGAATGTGCTCGTAGCCGGATTTGGAAACCCTGGGCTGACTTGCCGAAATGATAACCAGATTCGCGTGACTGCTTCGCCTGCTTCGCCTGCTTCGCCTGCTTCGGCTGTGGTTGACGGCAGATGATGAAAAGATACCCTGGGTGTGTTAAACTTGTTTGATAGCAGGCACCTCAGGTGTTTTTCAATCAAAACAAGTATCAAAGGATGTAGTTTGATGATGTGTTGAGGTAGTGTGGGATCATGCTCGACCGTCATCAGCACACGATAGCTTCCTAGCATTTCTCCTACAACAAAAAACAGCATATCGACGAGGTTAAAAACAAAATTTTGTCTGTGATCATCGGAGACAGTTAAAACCACAAATGTCAAGAGCAAAGTATGTTTGGTGGCGTTATTGCAGGAGACTTCATTTTCTTCCTGTTTGTACAATATTGTATTAACAATGACTGTGTGAAGCAAAAAGCAGGAAGACCAGAGAGTGGAGGTCAGCCTGGCACGAGGCCGAAAGACTGGAGCAACAACAACTACAGCAAAAATAACAGAAACACTGGTGTTATTCTTGTAGAGACGCTGGGAAACCTTGTCATTGTTGTTTGGCACCTAAATTAAAATTGAACTGGATACTCTACTTTAAACAAGCTAAACTCGACAACTTATCACAGAGCCAGTGATCAGTTCAGTCGGACAGGTTGGAGCAGATACTCAAGAGCCTTCTATCTTGTGTAAAGAGTTTAAGTGCCGTGTGAATCATTTCACCAAGTTTGTGTTTTGTTCTGGTCACTCCTTTGGGCATTATTTTATTTCTAATGAGGACATGACTGGGTTCGGGAGAAGTTTTCTGCTGGGCTTTGATCCAATATGACGGTAACAATGAAGAACTACGAACAATAAACCATTCAGATTAGGTTTGCTCTCCTGGGAGATGTGGTACAAAGCAAGTTTGACAAAACCGGGCTTTCTTTGTGTTAGCTGGCTCAAAAGCCCCAGTGAGAGATAACGACTATCACACCAGTGGTTGCAAACCGTCATTGATAACCACGGTTTTCTGGCACGCTCATGTGAAAGGAGCTGTTTAACATGCCTTTCGACTTATCTTCCGTACAAAATGGACCAACAGGGTGTCGCCTGCTTCAGTCAAGAGGAGCAGGTTAAGACAACTGAGAGCTATGAAGACTATAGAAATGTATCGTGATTTTAAAAAGTGCTGCTACTGCAAGTGATACAAGAGAGGATTTCAAGTTTGAGAAAGAGTTGATCTATTTATTTTACCCCTCAATGCAACATTGCATCTGTACATTAAAGCTCGTAACCTCACTCAGAAACTTCATTCAACAAGTGAATTTAGCTCTGACACTCCACATTACTACTGTACAGTCTATTATTATTTACATACGTTTTGTCTATGTGCTACATGAAATAAGTTTTTCAGTAATAACTTGAGCTAGAACTCTAACTCTGACCTTGATCTCACATGTCTAACCACTAACCCAAAAAAATTCCCACTTCCTCTTGAGGAAATTTTAATCTGCATTGGCCCCTGTTTCTGGTAAGTCTGTGTGTGTCTAAGCGTAACAGTCCATTTACTACCAAAGTAACCTCACCCACTTGTCACTTTGCCCTACAGAGATGAATCACTGTGGTGACGATACTGTACACTACCTTCCACGCTTCCTGTCAGTCTGTCTGCCCCATTGTCTGCGAGGGTGTGTTTGTCCCGCCCAAGTCGCTCCACCCACTGCAGCAAAACACTCCTACCGCTCATGCAACACGAGGAACAGAAATACCACACTCAAGAAGTGATCAAATGAAAAGCAAGAAGCAAGAAAGTATGTTTAAATACTTTTTTATTTAAAATATAATAGTAATAAACAAATAACAAAAATATTCATATGTGTGCTTTAGTCACGAATCAGATCTCACATATTATCTGCCCGGCAGAGACAGTTGAACACGAGGTGTGATACCTCTAAATACAGTACAATTAGATATTAGACTTCACAGCTCGTGACATGTTTGAGCCTTCAGTGCTGACAGACATTCATGGTTGATGTAAACATTGCACAATATTAGTATTTTAATTCTGCTACAAAAATAAATCTCCCCGGTGCCGCAGTCTGTGCTGGTTTCAGCCGTACCTTCCACCACGACTCCATAAGTCTAAAAGTCCATCCTTCTAATGTCCTTTGACAGGATTTCTGGATGACAACAGGCCTTACAGTTGTCTCCATTGACCCCGTCAGTTCTTTTGTCTCCGTGAAAGCTCTTTTGTGTCTGTAGTTTACTCTTAATGCAGCCAACTTTTTATGCGTCCTCGTCCTCAAGACTTCCTCTGTCCATGTGCAAGTGGGGATCGAGTCTCTAGAGGTAATGTATGTTGAAATGTCATCCGAGAACCCTGTCCAGCTCGAGACTGCTGGTGCGCGGCCGTCAGGATAATGTCTCTTCAGAAACTGTTTCAGCTCAGAGGTTGATTTCATCTGTAACCACGGCGACGCAGACTCCGAAACATGATGGACCGGCTTCACCAACCCCTCCAGTTCACAGTTACTTGGTAAAAACTGCCTTCTTGTGATTAAAAATAACACCGTCAGGACTTTGTAAGGCAAGGTGCTCATAGTTTGTAAGGGAATTCCAACAGAAAATCTTGGACCACGTGTGTGAGTGGCAGCTCTGAAACCCGGCTCGGTCCCCCACACAGCTCCATGATGCGGCTCCTGCACATCTCCTGCAGCGTCGGCTCCCATTTCCTGTACGGGACGCTCAGGCTCTTTTTGGGAGAGTTGATGTAATGCTCCAAGAGGGCAAAGAGCGTCGGGAAGGAGCGCTCGTTGCCCGCCAGTGAGAACTTTTGCCGCTTGTAGTCGATGCGCACGCTGACCGGCCCGCTCTTGGCGTGGTAGGACAGCGTGAAGAAGACGTCCTTCTGGCGGCTGTCTCGGATGAGGAAGCTGCCCAGAGGAGCGTCCCTCAGCATGCGGTGGGCGTCCTCCACTCCCAGAGGACCCCAGTAGAAGCCGCAGCGCTCGAGCTTGGCCGCTGTGTCAGTGATGATCTTGCAGTCCTCCTTGCTGGAGAAAGTCCGGAAGTGAGTCAGATACACGGAGGGGACGGTTCTCGGGTTCGGGCTTGGACTGGCTTGATCCTGAAGCTGCTCTGCCTCTGGACGAAGGGATGATGAGGAGGACAAGGATGAGGATGAGGAGAAGGATGATGAGGATGACGATGAGGATGACGATGAGGATGACGATGAGGATGACGATGATGATGAGCTTGAAGACAGGGTTTTGTCATGGCCTTCCACTGTGCTGTCGGCTACCATCCTACAGGGGAGAGAGGCCCCAAACCCTCTCCCATCTCTGACCACCACACTGACATCCTGAGAGACACAGAAGAAGAAGAACGGGTTATTATATTGAAACCACTTCTACAGCGATTTAAACAAACATTTTCCTGAACAATTACAAGCTGCAGCAGCAAATGTAACCATTCACAACCTGAAAAGACCATATAAGGCCTGTCGCTCCAAAAGAAACTTCACTGACTGTGTGCCTGTGGATTCTGGGTATAGTTTAGAAATGTATTTCAGTTTCCACTGAGTTCTGCTCAGTTTGATATGACTGGAATCTGTGGTTTGGGTGATGTCAGCCACAGCCAGATTACTGTACGCTGTCTCGCCGCACACACAGGTACAAAAGTTTAAAGTGGTTATAGCGGCATTTTCCTTTCATCAGCTGCTCCTTAAGGACGCAAGTATAAGGTTGAAGTCAAACATTTTGAAGGCAGCGGCAAACTAAGATGAGAAACAGAGTGCTGGTGCATTGCAAGTTGAAAATACTAAACTTTGATCCATGAGTGGCTGAACTGAAGCTGTTTGTTTAGATGAAAAAATGAATGAATGAATGAAACAATATAAGTTAAACAAAGCAGCAGGCCTATCCTGTGTGTGAATCATCTTTTTTTCTTTCTGGTTTTATTGGGAGTGATATAAAACTTGAGCCAGAAGTTGATCAAAGTTACACTGAATTCCAGGAAAGGGTAATGATTAATCAGTGATGACTGCGGTGCAAGTTGGGGACTTTTTTTTTTTCTAATCATAAACCAGACAATCCTAATTACATGTTCAAGCCGTTTAGATGGATAAAATTCAAACTGTTGTTACATTTCTGATGTTAAAATGTGTTTTAAGACTGTTCAGAGTGTGCAGTCTGACAAAGGTGAACTGCTTCCCACCTGGAGGGAGGCCAAAGCAGTGTAAGAGTGAAAATCTATTTACTATTCCAACCAGCTACACTGTTAAACCAAAAAAAAAAAATCTGTAAAAGAAATGACAAAAACTGTAAAAATGTGGCAGCAAATATGCCAGAAAAATATTTCAAAAACTGCTGTAATGTTCAGAAACTGAAAAAAATACTGACAATTATTTGTAAAACAATAATAATAAGCACACATTATAGAAAAAATAAAATATTATGTATAAAAATACTTATTATTGATGTGGAATCCAGACTTTTTCAGTGTTACACTCTTAAATGTAATAATTATGGAGACTTAAGGTGTTTTTTAATTAATATTGTTTTATTAAGTTGCTCCAATTATATTTTTGTTATGTCGTTGTAAAATATTATTATTATGTACAAAGAAAATCTGTAAAATAACAAATTAAAAAAAAAACTATGGGTTGCTATTGTTCAGTCTTAAATATATATACATATATATAATTTATCTTTAAACTATCGGCAAATATCTGTAAAAATAACGATGCTGTTTGCTGATTTAAATACGATAAAGCAATGAAAAATAAAACTAATTAACATTTGTATTGTTGTGAAGATTATTTACAGTTTTGGCCTGATTTTTCAAGAGTTTGTCTGTGATTTTTCGAGTTATCATCTGTGATTTAAAAAGAGATGATGCCTGTTTTGTTAAAAAGTTGTGAAAATGCTCATTTTTTTTTACAGTGTACTGCAGGCCTGGATGCACTCATGAAACTTGACTGCAGCTTCACATTTGCACAGGACTTAGAAATAATAATAACAATAACAATAAAAAAAAAGCAGCCATGATTGAAGAACAGTCCAGCAGTAAAGTTGAAAAATCTCACCGTTTTGTTCTAACAACGGCGGCGGGTTAAGGATCCGTCTGTCTTTAAATCCCACAGTGCGAAACGCTGCGAAGACTCCAGCGACTCTCCCGCCGCAGCTAATCCGAGGAGCAGCGCAGGGTTGCGGGGCGGAGGAGCGTTAGACAGCCGGGGAGTGGAGGGGTGAACCTGGTTGTTCTAAACCGTCAGATCATGTGTGTGCAGACAGATAAACACGGCCCTTCTCTTATATCCAGACTCGCTCCACCCCTCCGAGGCATTTCACAGAAACGTCGGCCTGCAGAGAAACGAAAGTGAAACCGAGCTCCGCCGCTGAGTCCCTCCTCTCCAGTCAGGTCGTTTGAACTACTCATTAAATTCACCGCAGAGGGAACCACATGACAGCGGGTCGTTTACAGAAAGACAGGTGACAGATTCGAGGAATGGGAGCGTTGTTGAAGGCTCTGTTTGGTGTAACTTCCCGAACTTCTTCTTCTTCTGTGGTGTGGATTCTTGATGGGTTTGATTATAACACATGCATGCAATAAGATAAGTTTATTATAAGCAGTTTACATCCGATTTTTTTTTTCTGGATGATCTCCTGATCCATCAGATGTAAATGCCAAAGCAATTACATCACCTATGTGCATCTGTTTCCTATCAAGTCATGCAGGGGATCTTTTAGTTAAATGATCTATATATAAGTGTGTATTTTACAAAAAAGCAGTAGTGAGAAAATCAGTTGCACACCAGTTCTCCTGCTGCACTCCTTCCTTGTTGTCAATAAGAGGCTCTTCTGCAGAAAACGCATGACACAGCTTTTCACATTTAAGGGTGATTCATCTCCTCACCTAAGAAATACACATGTTGTGACATCTCAACAGTCATTTCACTATTCTGGAACCTGGAAGCTTTCGGAACTCTATTTCTTTGAAGTCACACGGGTTGAGCCTTTTGTTCAAATCCCTTCTTTTGTTTAATATCTACTATGCGGCGTTAATGGCTTTCAGATGACACGTCATCGCTTCATTCATGTCACTTCTGAGCTGTGGCCATTGTTTTGCATGACTTATCAGTAAGAGCATTATCCAGCGAGGCCCTGAGGCAGGTTGGTTTCCTCCAAGTGCCAACTGTTTCACAACAAGTCCTATCAGTCTGCGGTCGTAAAGTCTGAGCTATTTTTGATGATTTCTAATTATATAGTCCAAATAGTCTGAATTAGAATGCAAGCAGACAAAGCTATACTTAACCCGTGTTGGACTTGAAAAAAAAATTAATTCCACTTTAACGTTATTCAAAGTAGCGAGCCTTCTTTTCATGTGATGTGAAACTTAGTTTGCTTGTCATGCGAAACGCATTTCTGAGGAATGTGACTGATTTTAATCGAATCAAGGGCTGAGCAGGATTCTTTCCAGGCTTTCCAGGCTACAGGATTTGGATGCTTCTTGTGGGTTAGGGTTAGGGCGGACCCTGCTTGCAGCTGTACTACATTTTGCCTGATGTTTGTATCTGACTTCACTGGTGATTAGCGGTCGGAGCCGAGCGATTCACTGATTTGCCACGCAGCTTCAGAATAGACTGTAAAGTGTGCAGCGAGCTTCATCTGCACGGCATGTATCTGTACATGAAAACTTTACAAGCAGCTTGTGTTTTTTTTTTTGTCTTTCTAGTGCACGGCCAGATCTGCGAGACTGAAAGGCTGCTGCTGGCAACTGTGGCTTGCTGAGTCTCACATTTCAAGCCCAAAATGGTCATGTTGGCTGGCAGGCTGCAAAAGAGCGCCTAAACCGAAAGTTAAGGAAAGACTCGAGGCCAGCTGGGATTGTTTACGAGGACAGAGATAGGCAGGCAGGCAGGCAGCAGGGATTCATATGATAGGTGGTCATGCTGTCTGTGTCGTGGGACTAGTCTGAGTCAACTAGTACTCGAGACCAGACTGGTGGTTCCATTGTGCATATTTAATAGTGCTAATTAAACCCACTCTGTAGTCTTGGGGTTTAGCTGCATCGTGTATCTGCATTTGCTCCACAAAGCAGACAAAAAGCCTGACTTACATATATGCATATTTAAATTTACATGATTCAAGCCATCATCAGCAGCATCTGCTTTAATGCTCTTCGAATGCTTCCCTTGGTAAATAAATACTTTGCTTACAAGTCGTGTGCTTTGTGGATGATGGTTGATGATGCCACAAGCAGGATCAAATCTATTTTTATTGTTACTTGGTTCATGAGCACGCAGTCGGATCACTGCAGCCTGATCCAAATAAGGACACAGAAAGATAGAAGCAGGGAGTGAAGGAGTGCTGCTTCACTGCTCCTTTGGCTCTGCTCTGTGTTGTTAAGTTACTAACTGGTTAAAGAATGGAGCGTAATCAGAAACACACTCACTGATTGTAACACTGGACGTTCGCCTCTGCTGGTTCTGCTTGTGTTGCGTCATTTCGCGTTGCAGATGTACTCTAAATCACTAACTTCTCTTTCTCTTGCAATGCTGTTTTGAAACGGCGTGCCCGTGCAGGCATGTGACTTGCATGTAGCTTAACATGCACTCTGTGTTTGTTTGCATGTGGGCCAGCATCTTCCATGAGTTTCATTTCTGTGAAACTGGGAGAGAAGCAAGAGACCGAAACGCAGCCAGCTTATCAGAGAGCCTCTAACTGCAGATCCTTGCAAACTATTGAGAATGTGTTTGCATGTGTGAGTGCAGACAGAAGAGACATTCAATGCATGAATGAATTCCTTGTCAGTTGTGGGATCAGTTTCATTTTCCTAAAGTTTTGTTGGATGTAAGTCTCATTGATAAAGTGTGTTGCTTTTCTCTTTACTTCTGCAGGAGAGTTTGCAGTGCAGTGCAGGCTTCAGCGACAGATAACAGATGGATGAAAAATGCAGCATAGGAAAAATCTATTTTTACTGTTTCGAGTTGTGCAAGAGCCTTTTGTAATACAATAGTAGTCTTGTTGCAGTCTGTCTGTTTGCATGCACATCTTGGTGCATTACCAGACGAACCTGCACAAACAAGACGCAGCATGTGCACTGCAGAAATTTTCTCCTTTGATGCTTTGATGATTTTTCACTTTTAACTTTTGAGATCTGCATCGATATTAGTCATTATTAACCTTTCAGTGCATCAACTTGTCCTGTCGACAAGCACCTTTTAAAAGGTCAGAAAGTCAGAGAGTTTTTCACACAGTTTCGGGTGTCACCTGTTGGAACTGCAGACAGGAGATCATGAACAGAGTCTGTGTATCCGTGTGGGTGTGGCGTCTCTGTGGCTTTGTGTCAGGAAAAATGAAACTTTTGTATTCCTGAGGCAGCCTGCTCATTGTTCCAGCCTCACCCATCTACCAAGAAAAATCTGCACTTGTTTGTGTGCATATAATGTGCGTATAATTATGTTTTTCTTGTTGTTTGGCTGCAGTAATCATTTGCATATTTTTCGTTGTGTTGCTGATGGGACATCAATGTGTGCATTTTTATTTACCATTCATGTTGTACACCTGTTCTTTCTCTGCTGTGTTTAATTCTGTCTGAGACTGTGATATGGTTGCTATTGTTTCCTGTTACATTATCCATCCATCCATTATCTATACACCGCTTCATCCTCTGTAGGGTCCCGGGGGTGCTGGAGCCTATCCCAGCCGACTTGGGCGAAGACACCCTGGACAGGTGCCAGCTTATCGCAGGGCTCCACATAGAGACAGACAACCAAGCACACTCTCATTCACACCTACGGACAATTCAGAATCATCAGTTAACCTCAGCATGTTTTTGGACTGTGGGAGGAAGCCGCTGCACAGGGAGAACATGCAAACTCCACACAGAAAAATCCCAAGCGTCCTAACCAGGACGCGAACCAGGGATCTTCTAGCTGTGAGGCAACGCTGCTAACCACCGAGCCACCTCCATTACGTTATCAACATTCAATATTTGTCCACTTTCAGCCTCCTGTGTTACACGACTGTCTTTTTACATTGGAGTTTTCCATGCCGTCTTACTGTTAATGCTTTCGTTTTGATTTTCAGTCCCAAAAAATATTCACCCATTTCTTCTCAAGCTCTGTCAGGCTGGATGGGGACTGTGAGTGCACAGACCTTTTCAAGTCAAACTACAAACTCACAGCTGGGTTGAGGCCTGGGTTTTGCCATTCCAGAAAATTCACCTTGTTTTCTTTAAACCATTTCTGTGTAGCTTTGGCAGTATGCTTGATGGAAAACAAATCTTATCCCAAAGTTGCAGTTCTTTTGCAGACTGCATCAGGTTGCACTCCAGAGATCCTCTATGCTTTGCTGCATTCATTGTACCCTCTACCTTTACAAGTCTTCCAGGGCCTGCTGCTGACAAGCATCCCCACATCATGATGCTGCCACCCCCATGCTTCAAATTATGATGCCACCACCATGCTGCACATCATGACGCTGCCACCCCAATGCTTCAAATTATGATGCTGCCACCACCATGTTGCACATTATGATGCTGCCACCACCATGCTTCAAATTATGATGCCACCACCATGCTGCACATCATGATGCTGCCACCACCATGCTTCAAATTATGATGCCACCACCATGCTGCACATCATGATGCTGCCACCACCATGCTTCAAATTATGATGCCACCACCATGCTGCACATCATGATGCTGCCACCACCATGCTTCAAATTATGATGCCACCACCATGCTGCACATCATGATGCTGCCACCACCATGCTGCACATCATGATGCTTCCACCACCATGCTTCAAATTATGATGCCACCACCATGCTGCACATCATGATGCTGCCACCACCATGCTTCACAGTGAGGTTGACATGCAGTGTTTGGTGTTCATCGAAAATACTGTCTAGTCTGATGGCGAAAAACCACTATGTTGGTCTCATCGTGGAGGATCTTCCTCAGAGTCTCTTGCATCCCCTCTTGCAAATTCTATTTGAGATTTAATATGAGCTTTTTGTGCCTTTCTCTTTTAACCGGTTTAATGCTTTGACCGATGAAGAACCCAGGTCAGAATCCAGGTGTTGTATGAACAGTCTCTCCCCTTTCAGCCACTGCAGCATGTTACTCCTTTTGAGGAGTCATAGGTGTCTTGGTGGTCTCCCTCAGGAGTCTCTTTCTTGCGCAATCACTCAGTTTTTTAAAGAAAGCTTGCTTTAGGCAGGTTTCTTCCAGTTCTCAATTGTGGATTTAACTGTACTTCAAAGCTTATTCAGTCCCCCCCAGACTTATGCTCTTTAATAACCCTTTCACAGAATTGCTTTAGGTGTTCTTTTGTCTTTCTGTTGGAGTCATATCCAGCAGTACTGATCCATCAGTGACTGGACCTTCCAGATACAGGTGCCTTTATACTACAATCACTCAGACACATTGAGTGATTGTAGTAAAAATCACTCAGAATGTGTCTGAGTGATTTATACTCAGTCACATTCTGAGTCTGGCTCATGCAATCACTTATCTACATTTTAAATTTTTAATTAAGTGACATTACTGTGTGAAAATCTGTTTTCACTTCAACATTAAAGAGTCTTTTTTTGTAAATTCTTGCCCAAAAAGTCAAATTAAATTGACCATGATTCAATACTGAAAAGGAGTATCAGGGGAAAACTTCCAAGGGGAAGGAAGACTTTTTAATAGGCTCTGTATTTCCTAATCTAGACACTGCATAGCCATTGCAAACGGTCAGCAGCATTCCAGTAAAGGGAACCTCATCTTGTAGCACCTGGCCTTGCCACATAGCAGAATGTACTTTCAATATGAGGCTTATTTTAAAATGTACTAATCTTGTTTTATTGTTATTATTTTTCACGTTTGTCGAGGAAAGATTTTCAGTTTTGCTGTACTTTCATTTTTACGCACCATATCTTAACAATGGAGTTAGATAAGATAAAGATGAGGGGAAAGAGGGAGGAAGAGGAACAGTAAATCTGAGACATACTAACTATCTGAATATAGAATCACTCCAGAATCACAGACTTCACCTTTCAGCAGTGAGGATCTGTGATATTTACTCTGTTTTATATGAAAAGAATGACTACTGCCCCTGCGATGGCCTGGCCACCTGTCCAGGATGTCCCCTGCCTTCACCCTGAGTCGACTGGGATAGACTCCAGTCCCCCCGTGACCTACAGAGGATTAAGCAGTTTATAGATAATGGATGATGGATGACTACTGCTGGCATTAACATCTTCTAGTCAACATTACAAAGTACACATAGAGGCAATAAACCTGCTGTAAATGGTTCGTGCTCCTGATGTTATACTAGCGTGTCCTTATTTGCCCTGGTGCCGTAAACCAGAATCGTCCTAAAAGAGACATAAAATCTTTATGGCTGGATTTTTATTTTCATGTGAGCGCCACAGTTTCATTTTGTTTCAGCTCAGCACACCAGCCAATCATCGCAGGCCTGTTACTGATTTGTCATGTCCTTTACCAGAAGGACTGGTGGTTTAAAGGAAAACAAAAGACAACAAACTAAACACACTGTTGAGGGTTATTTTAAATAATTACATGTGACGATGCAATGTAAACAAAACCAGGAGAGTTTGTTGAAGATGTTGCGTCATTTATTCTCCACAAGGAAGTTTGTTACATTCTGGAAAATCTGGGAAAAGGTTTTTGTTACTGTAGCACAGAGGGGAATCTTATTTTGGACACTGAAAACTGCCATAAAAAGTTAATAATTATCCATTTTGGCTTTTTTGAGCTCCTTTGGCAAGTAACCTTAATATAAAACTCACAGTCAGGGTGTTACAACTTTGACAGTTGCTTTTGTTAGCTCTCTGAATGCTCATGTACATAATTGTTGGTTCGAGGGCAGACAAGAGCCGACAGGACCGCAGAAGTTCTGATACAGTAATTTTGATCCTGCAGTTCCTGTATTCTTCTGTCATAACCAAAATGGCTCGGGATGAAAGTGGAAGTAGAGTTGCAGAGAAATGAGAAGCTGCATTTCACTGAATCCTTGCTGATTATAGTAAGGAGTTTTTCTAGAAAGTCACTGGGACATTTATTACTTTTCCTGTGTTTTCGTAAGGCAGGGAAAAAAAAAAGATGCAGATGAACTCCTCATATCTGCCGTGCAGTCTCAGTTACATGAAGTCAAGTGAACTCTGCACCTCATGTGGTTTTGCTAAATGTGAAAGTAAAATTGTGTTTAACAAATCCCAGATGTGACTGGGAACCCGTACAAGATGTTAAATGTGAAATCCCAGTTGACTTCAACAGCCCACAAAAATGCATATTAATTGTCAAGCTTGAAACCATTGTCCTTCTAAAACTGTGAATTTCATCTATTTTGCCGTTTGGCTTGTTTCGTCCTCCCCTGAGTAATCTCTTGTTTTTCCAGGCTCCTGTCTTCCTGAAATTAGTTTCATTTACTGCCATCTGAGCGCCCGTGGCAAACGTTGCATAAATTCAGCCGCAACAGAAACGACATTACACACATTCCACAACAACAAACAGCTCCACAACAATATGGGCAACAATCAAGACAGCAGCATGCACTCATCTGGATCTGTTTAACAAAGCTATACTTAGTGATCTCCGGACACTGGAAGTCTGCAGAGGCGGAACCGCCCTTACTGTAACGGCACAAATTCACTACAAGGCAGCATATAATACATCACCAGGGATCGTCCAGGCCTTTCCCCACCACTTGGGACTTACAAAGCTGTGTCATGCTGTGTGGTTGTTGACCCACAATCTTGCTAGACATATTGACAACCTTATTGAGTTTGAGCTTATTACTACAGACAGTGAAAACTACCAAGAAATACAGCAGAGATACTCTCTACAAATCAACAAAAAAATAACAGTATCCGCCCAAATACATGGGCGCTGTGGCTTAGTTGGTTAAAGCGCCTGTCTAGTAAACAGGAGATCCTGGGTTCGAATCCCAGCAGTGCCTTTAGTGTTGCTGACCACAGCATTATAACAAGCTGACAGATGTGAAGAGGCAAGGAAAAAAAGAGTGTAATTGTTGTACCGTCTCGATCAGGGGTGCCCAATCCTGGTCTTCGAGAGCCCCTATCCAGCATGTTTTAGATGTTTCCCTCTTCCAACAAACCTGATTCAAATGATCAGGATTGTAATCAGGCTTCTGCAGAGCTTGATGATGAGCTGATCATTTGAATCAGGAGTGCTGGAAGAGGGAAACATCTACAACATCCTGGACAGGGGCTCTCGACGACCAGGATTGGGCACCCCTGTTCTAGATATTGATATTCAGTTACGACATCAATACGGAGAGGATGTTCAGCTGTGCTGCATAATAACAAATGTGAATTCATAATAACACTCCAAAAGAGGAAAGCTTTATAGATTTCTTCAAGTATATTGTCCTTCCATTTGTTTATCCTGCTCGTTCACCGTTTTCAGTAACTACAGAGCTTTTGTTTCCTTTGTAATCAGAACAATGCAGCTTTGTTCTACTTAATGTTTTTTTAAAAGTCTGCGACATAAATATACAGAAATGAGTCTGGACCTGATTCATTGTCCTGCTCAAGGACTCCTCTTCAAGCCGACCACTTGAGGGTCACGAGTGTCTCTTACTATTAATCCACTTAAGGCCTTAAAAACCATGAAATCAGAGTCCCAGGCATGGCCAGTCTCTTAAGATACATAGGTGACTCAGCAGAAAAAAAAGATTTACAGGAATACTGCTGCAGCAAGTGAAACAAAAGGTTTACTTGAACAACCAGAGTGACTCTAAGAAAACCAGCCTGACAGCTGCATTGGTTCATGGAAGCTTCCCCATCTTTATATTAAACTTCTGATGAAAGATCCTCTGGAATTCTGCGGCCAATGAGGAAGATGTTATGATTTCTTAATCATGTGCTGCACTCACTGTTCCGGGTAACTGCTTTCAGCTGCTGATAAATATTAACTTTTAATCATCTTGCAGATTTCTGAATCTGAGCAGCCCATGCAAGTGGCAAAGAAAAGTAAACACTGATAAGCTCAACAAAGTGGAAAACTGAGCCTGTTGCCTTGACAAGAGGCCAAACTAAGTATTACGTTACTGTGATTGTTTTTATCTGGCCCACTGACATCCACACAAGGGAAATAACCTCACTTGGCCTCTCTGGGATTTTTCAAACTGAACCCTCATGTTAGCGTCAGGAACAATTAAAGCACTGAGTTTCACTTAACGCCTTTAAATGTGAGAATTTGTTTCCACAGGTGTTGGCAGAATAAGTATGCAGGTCTTTACTTTTGTACAAGTTCAATACCTCATTGTAAATGTGTAGGTAAAAGTCCTGCATTTAAAACTAAAAACTGAGTAAAATAACAAAAGTAGACCTAAACATTTATATTTAACGTTTTGAGCTACTGATCAGCCAGACTTACTTCCACAGCTGACTGAGGCGGTTCTAGTTTCAGCAGCTTTATACTGTATACACTTTGGCGTTTTAGTCCAGCGGTTCCGAGCACAAAATATCAGGAAGGTCGCGAGCTGATTCATGGAAGAGGGAAGAAGCAACAACTAATTCTGCTACACAAATATTTACTTGTTCTTCTACATATTTCGCTATTTTTTTTGCTTTCTCTGAGGCAATAATGTTTGTTTTTTTATGAACGTCAGAGATTTAATTAGATTTTTTTAACGTCTTATCGTCATAGTTTGTTTAATATGAAATTTCAGTCTGAGAAATGTCAATTTACTACAAGTGATGCAAGATTTTAAAGAGCAAAGTGACTGTTCCACAAGGCTGTGCAATGACAAGACATGATAAAAACATTCCTTAAAATAGATGAAAAAATAGTCTTAAATAATGAGGAATAGAGAGATTGTGAAACTAACGTGCGGTGTAGATTGGGCAAGAGTTGCAGTTGGTTGTGTTTTTCTGCATAAGAGCATATGTGTGTGTGTGCATACATCTGTATGTTACATAAATATTTAGGTCTGAGTTCACAGTCCTGACAACAAGAATGAAGAACTTCTTCCTGGGTTTCTTTGCATTCCTCTTGAAGTATTGCAGGTGCCGACCAGAGCCCGTTGCTGGGTTGTCAGAAAAATGTAGTGGAGTAAAAATTGCAATGTTTTCCTCTAAAATGTAGTGGGATAAAAGAGTAGGTGAAATACAAGCACCTCAAAAGTGCAGTTAAGTGTAGTACTCGAGTAAATGTACTTTCTACTACTGCCTAAAACATACAATATGAAGAAACAAGAAGTGACACGCTCCCTGTGATCAGCACATTTTTCTGCATATACTGCACGTCTATGACTGTGTGCTCAATATGATGAGCTGTGTGATCATATAGTACACCACAGCTCAAGATGGATCACGTTTTTTTATGAACTTTGTGTCATACTGTAGCCATACTGTCTGTAACATGCCAGAGATAAGAAATCTGCTTTGACTCTTGGTTTCACTTTAAACTGGCCAGAGGTCTTCACGCTTCTGATAAATGACATGAATTGCAACTTTTGGTTCATAATGTGGTCCCACAGAATTTCCCTGGATTTCCTTGACCCCATTTGACCAGCGCTGTCCTGATAACCGAGAGTTCAGGGGAAAAGCATCATTTTATTACGAAAACACAAGCACACAAAGGCCCGCACTACTGGCATCCTGTTGCTAATTGCTCTTGTGAGAAGATGAAATATGACCCACAAAGAGCAGCTTAGCTTATACTTCTATTCATTAATTCAGCTCATCAGATGCCAAAACGCTTCACTGCGGTTTATAAAGGTTTGCAGAAACGCTGCAACAGTGTTTTTATCGTCTCTCTCCTTATCTGAGGATCATTCCAGCTGGCTCCGAGTTGCTCTGGTGTTATTCAGTCTCTGAACACTCCCCATTCATTCATTCATTCATTGTTTAAGTTCGCTTTTACACTATTTGTCTACTACTTGAGCAGTGACTTACTCATGAGGATAAACTCTCGGTGACTTTTCTGTTCATTCTTCTCTGCTGCGTGACCTTTAATTATTCTGCCACAAACATATCGCGCAGATCTGCGAAGGGTTTGTAAAGGTTGTAAGCTATACAGTTGATTTTTTTCCCAGACCATGTTATGTGGATGTGGTATTCCCTCAATGTGGAAGGAAGCTTTCCGACATTGCAAAACTGCAATGCATTGCTTCATTTTTGTCACATTTGTTTCTCCAGTGTCCTTAAGTTATCTGTCATGGGAAAAGCAAAATGCTGTGGCTTAACTCACCCACATTCAGTAGAGAGTTAGTCATGTCTGAGGTTTTTTTTTTTTTTTTTGGCAAACAATGAATCATAAACTCGACGTCTGAGTTATAATCTCATAAATCTAATGCACATGTATATGCTACAGGAGTTCCAGGAAACACCTGGATGGGATGTAAATTGTGTTTTCAACTTGCATCAGCTCCTACTAAGTGTTAGTGCTGCTGAGTTAGTCTAAACTTCTGTAAACTGGGCACAAATGTCGCAGCAATATAACAATCACAGCTTGTTTAATAGAGGGTAATGTGCAAAAACATCCACAGTTGCGTGTCAGCGGATGGCTTTGCGCACAACACTGCCCTCTTTGTTGTTCAGGCTCCAGTTGTTTGCTAAGATCAAGTCAGATCATGATTTGGTTTGAGAAAATAGCTGCCACATGAGTTTTGGAAAACAGAGAGTGCTCTTTGTTGCTAAAAATATCAAAACCCCCCAAAACTCTGAAAATGTATTTGATTGTAAAATCCACCCATCTAATGAGATGCAAAGGCTTTGCTAATTAGATGCAATTAATGTAAAAAAAAGAGTGATGTGTTCAACAGGAGTGAGGTCTCAGAATGAAACTGAAATTTAATCACCTCACCGGTTCGTCACGCAAGGTTCTTCATTCTGTTGAGATAAGTAGTCCTGGTGATTTGTGGTTTCCTGCCGCTCCCCCATTTTCTAGGAAAGCGGGTTTAAATAAAGAAGGGGCTGTTGGGGTGACAGAGGAGGGTGGAGAGCATTTTGTTAACTACCACAACCTGACTTGTAATCAGTGTAAACATGCAAACACAAAGGGTTTGAAAGAGTTAGACTGCCAGTTTGAAGACAGATTATCACTTATGCGTATCAAAACAGCTCCATGTCAGTGGAAGGACTCATCTTTTTCTGCAGAAATGGAGGAAGCCATGGACTAATGCACAAGCGTTGTGCATCACTTCACTGTGCTATTAATGCCACATACTTTATTATATGGACCAGTCTCGCAGCACTGTTATTGTTGTTATAATTTTATTGTTTGTTCATTGTGTAATGTTGTGTACTTGTTTATGAAAAAACTAAAAATATAATTAACAGAATTTACAAAAAAAAACAGCTCCATGTACACACAAAGTCCTGTGTGCACGCATCCTGCTTCTAAAATATCATTGCAAAACCACACAAACTGCACACAGCCTTGCAACACATCATGTTTAGCACATTAGAATAAGCTGCTACTGCACATACACCCCACTATAATTTGTGTAATTCTGTGAGTGCATGCTGCAACATATATCTATACATGCTATATAGACTATTTATGTATGAATGCATGTGTGCATGCCTTCAGATTGCGGTCCGTGTCCTTTGCAGCGATGGCGTTGTGTCAGAAATGGGCTGTTTCTGGGAATACGAAAGTGAAAGTAACCGTCTGCTCATGCAATCTGATTGGCTGTTGTTCACCGTGCTGCCTTCAGGGACTGAAAAGTGTTTCACTGTAACTTTTAAGTTGTCACCTTGTAATTTAGCATTTGTTAGTTAAACAAAACTTCATTTTAGTATTTTTTTTAAACAAATGCGTAGAAGACCAGTCTCATAATAGCTTATTATAGCAATCGTTAAGACCGCCGAAGTTGTCGCTGCAGATTTGTTGATTTATCATGAACTTGCAGACCATTGTGGATTCAAACACTGAACAACAAAGACACGGTTCAAAGGGGAAATACTGTGGAGCAGGTGTGTTTTAAAATGCAGTCAGTGTTTGACATCAACAGTTGGTTTTATCATGTCTGTGCAAAGCAAACAAGGTTTAATTTTAACTTCCTTAAAAATGTTTTCTTGAAGGCCAATCCGTGCAGATGCATCTTTGACTGCTGTTTTTTAAAATACTGGTTAACATTTATTTTTAAGAGCTGAATTTAACGTACAGTCATTTCAGTTATTTTCTGCTGATTTAAAAAAGTGATGCAGTGATCAGGATTCCACTTTCTCTTCTGCAGTGCTATGTTTGAATGATAAAATTACAGTTTCTAACAAATTGCTCACTGTGTTTGCGAACAAATACATGCTGACATGCCCCTCGTGACCTCCTGTGAGTCTCGAAGTGTTTACCGCAGTGTCAAACCAAATCTCCCCTCAGTGGCTACTAAATCAGCAAAAACAGAGATTTGCCTGTGCAAAATAACAGAAATGATAGTGATAACAGTTATTTTGCTCAGTGTCAGACCATGAAATTGCAGGTCTGGGACAATGAGGATTTTAACATCCTATATGTACTGTTTAATCTGAAGTTGATTTTGTAGCATCTGTAAGAAAGACCTAGGTGGACTCACACAGCACATGGAGCCTGGCACAGTCGTACTTATGCAACAGATGCAAGCAGTAAGAATGAAAGTCATGTCACGGGATCAGCATCTGTGTTACAAGTGTTTTCGTGCCTACTTGCAGTTGTGCATTTGCGATTTCACCATGGACCTGCAGAAGCAGCACCACGCTGAAGACTAAGGGCGTCTCTGTCAATATAAGACGACCCAACCTTTCTGTTGACGACCATCTCAGGAGACGACAGGTAGATCTACAGCTTGACAGTAATTGTTGCGGACCGAAGAAGGTCCATCAGGTCAGGACCGCACCAAGATTATGCTCATCAACATTCACTGGGGTTGTGCATTGTGTACGTAGCACCCCTGTCGACACCAGCTTCTGGTGTCTGATGGAGCATATTCTGTGGAAACAGTCTGAACTGGTTGTGATGTAGTTGCAGACTCCATCATGACAATGCGTCTGCTCACGGCACGTTGCACACAATAGTTGTATTGTCGTAACAACACAATCACTGCTCTAAACCCACCTGCCTCACTAGATTTGGCTCCCTGTGTCTTCCTCCTCTTCCTCGAAACTAAAGTTTAAGAGTCACAATTCTGACACAGTGAAGGAGCTCCAGCGCACGTCGCACATGCTTGACGTGCTTGGAGAAGAGGGACTTCCACAGAGTGTTCCAGGAGCACTGGGAGCAACTGAGATGTGTTTTTTGCTTCATATAGGTGCAGACTTCACCAAATATACTGCAAATTGATTCAGCTGCAGTTCCTCGTTTTCTAAACTCATGGAATTCTATTTTGAGTGTTTGAGCAGCAATAGTACTACACTACAGCTACTGTTACCACTACTATTGGTACTGTTACCCTTTAATGCCACCATGTCATATCTAACTATCCATATGTAAATTCATCATGTGTTACACATTGCCTTTATTTATTATGTTTTTATTTTAGCCTTATTGTACTTTTGCAATTCTTGTCCTGTTTCCTCCTCTTCAACTGTATCTAACTGCTGTAATATGTACATTTCCCCAGTGAGGGATAAATAAATCTTATCTATTGCCGTAATTTTTAATACTCTACTTTTGTTTATTCAAGACTAACATGGCAGGAAAAAAACATGTGCAATGTTTGACCTGAAATGTGTCAATCACAGTGATAAAAAAGCAACAACCAAAAAAATATTACAACTGTAAAAATACAATTCTTATCTACGGTAAAACAGTCTTAAAGCTTGGGGGATAAAACACATTTCATGTATTTTAGTGCTGCTCTTCTTGGCTGAGAATCGTCTTTGATTTCTGAGCTCGTACTGAGTGCAGGGGTTCTGAGACAGGAAGGCGTGCAGAGGAGACGAGCTGTTCTCCAGGATGTTGTGAAGGACATGCAGTGTGGCCTCATCCCCCCTCTCACTCAGAGTTGGGAGGGATGAAGGTGGGATGCCAATAATTCTGCAGCACCTTTTTTGTACCCGCTCCAGTTCAACTGACAGGCCTTTACTGAGCCCACCCCACACAGGACTGGCATATTCCAGCACAGGTCTGATGAAGGTCAGATAGACCTGCTTGAGCACATTAGAGGGGAGTCCAGCTCTTCTGGCCACACTCAGGTAGTGTATTATGGGGTGTGTTTTAGAGAGCATGTATCGCACATGTGCATCCCAAGATAAGATACAACTGCCTCTATTGTCACAACTCTTACATTCTTAAATCAACAATATATTGGATTGAATCCTGACTCCCGAACACATCACCGGTTACAGAAGGACCTGCTGTCACTGCACTATGAGTACAACAGTGTGTGTTCACATAAACAGTAGTATAGTGGTTATGACGTGGTCTTTTCAGGATCCTGTTTATGTATTGAGCGAGTAAACACATATCCTGGTTTCAAATTCCTGGACAAGCCTTTTTCCTTGTTTATGAGAAACCCAGATATGCTACCTCAAGTACTGGAGCTGGGATGATCATGTTACCCAAGGTCCCAAGCTGTCTATTATGGTAGAGAATGGCTGAGATGTTTTAGAACTGAGAAACAACTTCTATGTTGATAATGATCACAAACCTGGATGTAGCTAGTATTATGGAAACCGCAAATGGAAGACCAAATGTTCCATGTAAAATTCAAATATTATAAAAGCCAGAACATGACTCAAAACCTGGATCCCTATTTCCTGTAAACTTCCTCAGTTACAACGAATACAACACTAATTACTACCCCAGTGACTGCTGCCTTAATAGTATCATCAGAGTTGCTTTTGCTTTCTATTCATATGAGCTAATAACACAGCTTTAAGAGTGGCACGGCACTATCATACTCTTGACTCCGTCTCTTCCAATACCATGAAGACAAACCATTTACTGGAACGTATACACACACACCGTTGTATGCTTGCTGTAAGCGGCACTAATCGTAATTCTAATCTTTCCACTAAACAGTCTCAGTCATAACCTCTGATAAATATACACACTCACACACACAAATACGCCCACAAACTACACACTGAGACACACGCCAACACACCACAACTCTGTGGTCGTCCCTCTTCCACATTGCTGAAGTCACGTGACCTCCTGTCAAAGCTGGTAGCATCTCATGCTTGGTAATGTTCACCGAATAAACCACAAGGCCATGTCAGTATGAAAGCCTCTACTTTGATCTACACACCTGGATTACGGGAGATTTTTTTTTTTTTAATATTTCTTCAAGCATCATTACTAAACTAAGGGGTGGATCTATTTCGGTAATCAAACCTTACACCCACTTATCATTTTACCAAGATGGCCTACATGATCTCATGTTCTAGAAACTGTGCCTACCCAGAAAAGTACGTTTGATGCTCCTGGAATTACACCTTTCACTTTCAAAGAAATGAAATGGTGAAATGAAAGTGACATCAACGTCATGTCGCTGGTCATTTAACCAAAAAGGGAATAAGCAGTTACTGTTTCTAAAACAATGACTGTTATGATGGTTAAATATATACAGTATACTGTGTTTGTTTGGGTGTCCAAAGCAGTCAAAAGAGGGAAATGGCACTTCTCTGTGATAATTTAGCACTTCATAAGAAGATGTCGGTAGACCATTTACGGTAAGTACACACAGATACACAACCACGAATACACAAGCAAGAGAAACTTGGATTTAAAATCAAAATGTCAGGTCTCCAAAGAGGCTCGGGAGTTTCACTTGTGTTTTAGTGTCGATTTTAGCAGTTAGGTCATCAATCTCTGCCTAATCTTTTAAAAAGAAAAAGACAGTGTGTTGACAGAAAAGTTACGGCTCATTAACGGTGTGTTCGCGTCAACTGAATTGGCATCTGATTTGGTTAATACCAAAGAGTGTGTAGGATTACTCAGCGCATAGACATGATGATGTGGAAGGGCTACAATAGTAGGAAAAAAGTTGATAACAAAAGGCCTTATTTAGTCAGCCGCTTCCACTAGACAATGGTGGTGTGAGCTTGAGCTTGCTGATATGAGGCATTGTCACGCACAAACCCACACAAGAGCCCAAGTCACAGATGAAGAAGCACATGATAAGATGAAAGAAGTTGCTTTCCTTTCAAAGTTCTGTGCATGTTGGCTCGCTGTCACACAGTATTGGGTCTTCAGGGAAACAGAACGGAGCCAACGTTAATGTTATCTGCAACACTTATGTCAAAATTTCTGCTTCGACAGAGACCTGATGCAATATTTCAAAGGTGACAGCCACGTTCAGCCATGGAAGGAAAAACACCAGTAACACTTAGAGGCAAGACTTTTTATGCAGTTATGGCAGAGCATTTTGGGAAATACACTCATTTGTGTCCTTGAATGGAAATTCTTTAAACTGATTCTACTCTCAATGCAGCTACCTAGGATGCATCAAATGATAAAAAAAAACCTACCTATCAGCACCCCTCAAATGATCTCGTGTTGGGCCCAAACATAGTTATCAAAAAGGACAACTGATCATTTTATCCCGACCAAGACTGGCTTGTCCAAGTTTTTTAACCTTGTCATTGTAATCCGGTCTAATAGGAACACATTCATCTTCATTTCTCAACTGTATCAAACAGTCAGTATCAAACATATTGCCAGCGTTTGTTTACATTTTTGTTAGAAGATGTTGGCTCCCGGCTAGTGACTGACGGCATGCAATGACTGGTTCATGCAGAGTCTTGTTATGTTTCTTCTTGGCCGTCACTGCAAAAATTTCTGATGCTATAATTCCCTCATGTGATGTTGTCTGATCTTATCAGACAGAAATATTGTGCGGTCTGAATCCGGCTCTATAATCACCCCTGATATTGTGTTTGTTTACAAAAAGCAGATCATAAAAACAACATTATGGAATTTTACGAGGAGTAATTTTATGATGACAAAGGCCTGTGACTTCCTGAAGTCTTGTTAGCATCATAATGTTGACAGGCAACTAACTAGCAGAGACTTCAGGGAGTCCCGCTCAAGGGTTAGAGCTATGTTTTCTCCTGGTTCCATATGTGCTAGGCTATGTCCACTAGCAAGGACTATTGCTTATTAGTACGCAAGAGTATACACGCTCCAAGAAAATCATCCTCCAAATGGAGCAGTTCTATGTGGGTTTAATGTGTTTCTTCCAATAATGAACTCTTAGCGTGTGCTTCAGTGAATGGATGGGGTGAGCAGTTTTGGACAATGCAGGTCTCAGCTTAAACAGACCAGTGAATGAGAGGAGCGGTGTTTATATGAAAATGGTTTATGTAGATGGCTTGAAAAACAAAACTGCAATATTTGTTGTCAGAGATCCTCTCTTATCCTCTCCTTCTTCCAGTATTCATAATACAGCACTATCAACATGCAGCATTATTGCTCTGGAAGCTATGGATGCCTCAGCTTTATTTGCTCAGCTATTTTTTCCATCTTCCCTCTTATTACACTTCATAGGTGGTGAAACCACTGTCAAAAGTAGCTATAGTTGTTTGATGGTGTGCTTTGGAAGATTGGTGTCTCTTTAGGTGAATTGTTAGTTACCTCACCTGGTCCACAGCCTCATTATGGAAGCAGACAAACAGGTTTAGAGAAAGACAGTAAAAATAAAACACAGTGCGACAAACAAGGAATATGATTAACAAGAGTGTGAGAGTTTCCTTAAAGTACACGTGTGTACTGGGAGTGGTGGCTGCTCCTGTCAGCTGCATTAGTGGAGCACTGATGGAGGATAAGGAGTGATTAGAACTAATTACTGCAGTATTTACACATGACGTGTACTTAATATAGCTTAAGATACACCCAAACACTCCAATAAAAAGCAAAGACACATACTTTCAGAAGAAAAATAGCACTCCTTGAAGGGAATCCTGCTGGCAATGAACTCATTCTAAGCAGCCATCAGTCACTGTTGTACTGTATACAATTGTGGCCATGACCTTAGCACATGAAGAGCTTTCACTCTGTCATATCTATAGGACCATATTATTGTGTTCCAGATATTACTGATGTAAGAACAATGTGACACTTCAACCTCAAGTCTGATTAACTCAACTCTACTCATAGTTTGGCTTTCAGCAGTGGTGGAATATAACTAAATATATTTACTCGCTTACTTTGAGGTAGCTGTACTTTATTTGAGTCTTTTTTTTCCTTCATGACTACTTCTACTCCACTACAGCTCAGAGGAGAAATGTGCTTTGATTTCAGGACAAATACCTGACAGCTTTACAGTTTTATTAAGATTTTTACACATAAAACATAAGACCATGTAAAATGTGGTGGTTTGTTATTAATTAAGCTACACAGCAGTTTAAAGAGGTGTAATTCAAACTGAAGTAGTTAACAAAAGTAAAAAAAAAAAAAGGTTTGTTGGTTTCACCTTAAGAAATGTGAAGATTTAATGTCCTACTTTTAATTATTTCAATGTTTTTGTATCTAATTTTGAGGTTTAGACTGTTTGTTGGACAAAGTAATCATAGTGAAGGTGTCGCTTTTGTATTTTGGGTCATTGTGGCGGCATTTCTTACTGTTTTCTGAGTTTTTACAACCCAAACAATCAAAAGATTAATGGAAAAATAATCACCAGCTTTGTGCATAATGAAAATAATCCCTAGTTGCAGGTCAAATAGTTCAAAATGAGCTCCACCTTAATGAACTCTGGCATTGAACCCCCACTTTTACATCAATGAACGTGTTTGATGACATTTTTCTGTCCCAAAACATTTACTTTTAATACTTAAAGGACATTTTCTTCATTTTACTTACATATTTTTACTTAAGTAATATTTTAAATGCAGAACTTTTACTAGTAAGAGTATTTCTACAGAGTGGTATTAGTATTTTACTGAAGGTCAGTGAGCACAGATGGTGTCAGTTTACAGCACAGCGATCAAGCATGTTAACAAATGTGTAGCTTTGTCTCCCTCTAGTGGCAACAGCCTCAAAGGTCATGTGTGCCAAGACTTTTTTATTATTGAAGTGTTTTCTTGGCAGTTTTATTGTTTATGCATTACTATGTGGATAAATACAAGTTGAAATGTAGATTCTAGATTAACATGTGTACAACAAGACATGGCAAAAGATAAAGTAAGATAGGATTAGTGTTTGTACAGTGGATTGTGAAACCAACATAAGAGGAAAAGGCAGAATGTGTGGGGAAAAAGTTGGAAAGCACAATATTTGGTGAACACGAGGTTACTCCGTACTGGCTATGACCACTAGAGTGCACCATTTTGTAATTTTGGGTCAGTTTTTCAGCCTCGAAGAGAGGAAAAAGAAATCGGAGAGACGTACTGTAAATGAGAGACGGGCAGAGTGAAGGAGGGTCGTAATAAGGTGCTGTGTGGGAGTGTTTTGCTGGATGAGAGATGGAGATCACCATCAGGCTGGAGATAGAAAGTCTCTCACTATTTTCTCCCTCTTCTATCTCTCCACTTTCCTCCATCTATACCTCTCTCTCATCCTCTGTGTCTCCCATGAGAGTCAGTCTTTTGATATAAATAGCAGTACTGTAAGCAGTGTAAGGTTTTTATTTTTCCTTCCTGGTTCCTCATCACTCATTTATGTTTAGGGATCTAGGATTCAGAGATCGAGAAAATTTGCTTACTGTCATTTCCACCTCCGAAGAACATGCAAAAAAAGCAGCTAATGTGTTAATAGCTGTGTGTCATGTCTGTCTTTCAAGCTCATAATGTGAAACCTGTGGGACTTCTCGGATGAAATGTCACGATTAGCACATCTGAGACGTCTTTATAAACTCTTTCGTATCCCCTTTTGTGAAAAGGTCAGGTCATTCCCTCAAACAAACAGAAGCCTCCAACAGACTGATTGAATGTTGCGCTGAGGGCAGTTTGATGCTACACAATATTTTCTCCTGGTTAAGCTCCTCTCCAACAGGTGAAAGAAAACAGCATGGAGCCCGTGCATCAGAAGAGATGTTGTTTACACCCTCCCCAGGCCAGCAGTGGGAGTGAGCAGAAACAAGAAACTGCAGCGTGAGGGGAATTGGCAGTTCAATGTGGGAGAAAAAAGGGAAAACGTGCAGCAGAAAATACAACAATAAATGCGAGATGTCCTCCAGCAAAACAACGTCTTGCGTGCTTCTGGCTTTAACACGCTTGCCAACTCAGGTGTGCTGAGACCGCGAGGTGCACACACAGCAACAAACAGTGGATTTAATTTTACATGTAGCACTCGTCGAATCCACAGCTGCATTGCATATTCTGTTCGGTTATGGCTCTTTACGGAGAGAATGGGATTTAAATGCCTGCATGTGCATCCGTCTCACGTGCACCGTGTTTTCTTGATTTCAGTTTTTGCATTTTTTCGTGGAGCATGAGTGGAGCTTAAACAGGCAATGCAAATGTCTTCTAGCCACTGACTTTAATATGAAAGCACCCACCTGTGACTTAATTAAGAGCAACTTTGAGCCTTAATACAGCTGAGATGAGTGACTTGCCAAATTTTACTTCCTATGCAGATGTCATGAAAGAGGAAATTTGCCAAAGAGACCAAACCTGTTTTAAGGCCCAGGTTGTCAACTGTTTATTTATGCTGTAAAGTTCAGCGTTTGAACATGAGGGTCTATGGGGATTGACTCTTTCGGACCCCTAACCCTCTAGTGGCCATTCTAGGAACTGCAGTTTTTAGCACTGACATGTTGGCTTCATTGTAGAGCGTTGCAGTATTTCTACTATTATCTTGTGAGCCTATTAGCACTAAGGAATTTCAGTTTATTACAGTGTTTCTCCAAGTTCCTAAAAGACCAACAAAGTCCCTGAGACAATCCAAAAAATTTTTTTAGTGGAAATTTTTACTACAGGCACCATTAAAAAGCCAATCGGTGTGATTTCTCACAATGTGGTGTAACAGATGGGGTTTACCCTCATAAAGACAAAGTGCAAGCAAAGGTCTTGTGATGGCTTTGACAAGAGGAAGGCTACTAACTCTAACTATGATTCCTGACAGTTGTTTTCTGCCAAACTCCAAAAATTTAAAATCATCTGAAAAGTTTCTTGGCAAACTTTAACGAAGCAATCCAACATTTAGCACCTTCTGTCAAAGAATAATGGTGTTAGGCTGTAATTAAGAGCAACATAACACTCTGCACGCTGAAGTGGCTGAACTGGCAAAACACAAGTCCTGTGTTTACTGTTGGGCTTTTTTCCCTGGAACTCTGTTTTGTGTTTGGAGCGCACAGGCATGTGCATTAATGTGTGACGGACCTGCCCTCATGCTGTACGTTGTTTGACCAAAAAACAGAGATTTTTAGTCCCGTGCACAGATCCTCCACTGACCTGCTTGTGCTGCTCAGAGGCAGTAAACAAGCTTTCTGGCGGTGTCCTTGGCCTCATTAGTAAAGCAGCTGTCACCCTTGCCAATTAATCTAAACTGATATACTTGTACATAACCATGGCTAATAATGAGATGAATTTTATCTCAAATCTGTAGTGCCAAATGTGTTAATGGCACAGACCTAGCTTAATAATCAGATTTATATGGATATTTTATAAGAATATGAACCCTTCCCTTGCTATGACCGAGGCAGTAAGACATGCAGCATTCAAATAAGAGGCTAGATTTCAAATTTCAAATCCGCAGACTGAAAATATACAGTATGTGGTTCACCTCAAGCTCATTATTTCGTCTCCAAAATGTACATTCGCATAAATATTACAACTTCTGCAAGTTTCTTACATAACCATTATCTTGCAGTAAGTAAACACTGTTAAAGTCAAACTTCTACGTGTTTGCTCAGATCACTGTTTCCTGGAATACACACCATCCACCCCTGAGCTGCCTGTGCCGGTGGAGGTGTCAAACAGCAACGCAACAGCCATGCACGCATGCAGACACAACGACAACTGCACGGCCACGCGCCATGAGCACATTCGTTCAAGCACACACACATACACACACTCAGCCAAAAGAGGGCCAGAGAGAGAAGTGCACATATGCAAATGCAGTGAAAAAGCAGAAGAATGAGCTCGCTGTGGTTTCAGATCAATGATGTTTGAGCTGTGTTTAACAAACCCTAAAATAAAAGAGAGGGTGAGGGGTGCTGAAAAAGAGAGACTGACAGAGAAGAGATTAGAGATCGAGTGAAAGAGTGAGACAGAAAGGAAAAGGAGAGCACAATAAGTCGACAGAGACATACAAAAGTTACATAAGTGAGCTAATTGTGCCTGTAAATGTAGGTTTTCCACATAACTTACCTTTGGCTCAACATACCTGTGTGTGTGTAGGGAGGCTACCTAATACAGCAGGACTTACTCCCTCCACACACACACACACACTGGCTGGTATAGGCCACAAAGAGTGTGTGGGAGTAAGTAGACAAAATGTGTTCATGTGCGTGTAAGGGTTATAGCTTCAAAGTGTTGCACTTGTGCTAATGGCTGACCGTGTGTGTCAGTGTGTGTGTGTGTGTGTGTGTGGATGTGATAATGATAACAGAAAATACAGAGATGGAAGCGCAATATTATCTACAGTGCATAAAGAAAAGAAAACTCAAAGAACCGACGCCAGACAAGCAATCAAAAAACTCAATACAGCGATGCAGCGCAGGTAATGTGTGAGTGCATGCATTTGTTGAAACGGTGCGTCAGAGTGTGTTCAGCGCTGTAGTCAGTACATGATGAAGGAAACAACAGGTTTATATAACAACTCCCCTCCCTTTGTGGAAGAAGATGAGAAAAAAGGACCATGGGATTGGAGAGGAAAGATGCTCATAGACAGAGAGAGACAGAGGCGGAAGACGGAGCATTGAGAGAGAAAAATGAGGGGATATATTGAAAATACATACTTTTCAGATATTAAATGCATAAGAGAAAGACAAGGGCATTTTTAAAAAACAGAGTTTGTAGGGGAACCGGTTGAAGAGACACACCCGCATTGTTCTGCATTCATTATATGATCAAGTTTATTCAATGAAAACCCTCTAATTCTACTCATCCCTCAACTAAATTCACTTGTATTTCAGTTCACTGTTTCACCCAACCCCCAAAACATTGATGCCACAGAATCACAAGCCTCACTATCTCTGGAAGTGACTGAAGCATACAAATCAAACAGTTGCTGTCATGTGTAAACTTACATTCTGGATTTTTAAAAAAACGTTTTACTGCTATTTGACATTCAACTCATCAAATCAGATGGGTGGGCATGATGCTCGTGATCATTCTGGGTTTGATTTTGAAGAAAGAGATCATCCTCCATATCTAGTTTCAATCTAGTGTTGCAGACAGACCTATCTGTTCTGCAGAGTGGTCCTTACTATTATTCTGCTGTGGAGGAGAAAACACTTTGGCTTGGTTGCATATCTTTAAACCAGTCACAGTTGTATTGGGTGGAGCTAAGCCCAGGATGCAGCAATGGTGTCCCCGCAAAATTGCAACAGGGGAACTGTTTTGGTGGAACATTTGCACATTGATATTAAAATGACTAATTTACTGTGAAAAAAATAAAACAAACAGAAAAACTAGCAGGGCTGTCTCACTGCACGATCCAAAGATAGTAGCCCGGAGGTAAACAAAGCAACCCAGGAGCCACAAAACAATGTTGCTACACAATAAACTGCATTCCCAGTGACATTTTGCAGGGAATTTATTCTCTCTCTTATTACGTTTCTTTGTAACCTATCAAAAATACGCTTCTAATCAACATATGTTTCCCATTTATTCCACTGCTTGACTGTCACTCCGTTTCAGTCAACCTATAAACTAAAAGGGTTGTATTTTAACCCAAAGTAATGCTGGTTCCTGATCTCAACCAAGCGTCTAGCATGTTGAAGTGTCTACCAAAGCCTGACATTTTTGTAAACATAACCACTTAGCTTTGCTTCCTTAACCTAACCAGAAACGCAAACAATAGCAGAAAAAAAAGCTTAAATCTGAGACTGGTATTCTCTCGTATAGCATGGGATGCTAATCCTTATTTTCTGGGTGAAAGTCCAATCTTTAGTTAACGCCTCCATCCTCCATTTCTGCCTCCTAGCATGGATTTCGTGGCTCTTTCAACTGGCTGCCTTTTCTACCACATCTGAAGTGACAAATTCTGTTAATTTCAAAATGAAATGAGGTTTCTTTTACATAATATAATATAATAGAGTGTGATTAAGTTGTATAGTAAATTAATTTTGTGGAGACAGAATTGCCTGCACGGAAGGATTTTGAAAATGCTAAGATGTAGGTAGCAGAAGGGGGTAGAAAGTCGTGGAAAATGTGCTGCCAAAGGCAGGCTTATATCCTCAGTCTACATCCGATGAGTCAGACTAGTCCCAATCTGTATTCATTAATTCATGTTATGTTCCATCTCTGCTAGAGTAAAGGGAAGCCACATAAAAATTAACAAACAAAGAGGGCAAAACTGCAAAAAAAAAAACAAAAAACAAAAAAAAAAGACTTCCTGCGTGTGGTGCAAAATCAATGAAAGAAATAATATCAAAAGAGGAATAATAGTGTTCCAGCTTGTTAAATGAACTGCGAAAGAAGACAAAAGAAAGCAACTGAACTCCCCACAAAACTGGAACACAAGGCAACAACACATTTGCTAGTATACCAAAAGCTGGGCTCACACTAAAGAAGTTTTAAAACCCTTACTGATTTTGAAACTGGGCTGCAGAAACTGGGAGAAACTTGGGATACTTTGGATGTAGTCAATATGGTTTGTCTGTTCTTTAGTGAGAACTCAAGGTGAGATTGTGTTAATATCTGTAGCTAATGTTAGCCTCATGGGCTAAAATATCTGCAGTTACAGGCTCCTCCATGATAATTATACCAATCTTGTTTTCAACTCGTGCATGTTTGATATTATCCAGGTGGCCACGATGAGTCTGTGAGCAGTTCCAGAGGTTTGAGACTGTATCTTTAAACCCCTCACTTTATTAAATAATCTGGGCAGACCAAGATCCAAGCATCTACTAAGTGGTAAGTGGCAAAGGAACATCCGCTTTTAGATATAGAAAAACACAAGGTTGCTCGAGCAAGTGTTTCAGAATACACAAGGACAACAAGAGATACATAGGCAAGCTGCTCATATTAAATCACATCTGCCAAGACTGACAGGTCAGGTGCACTCTTCAACTCAAGTGTAATAATTGCTGCAGCTTGATTGGAGAACGGGGCTGGTCAGTCGTCCAATCAGTCATGAAGATAGGCGGGGAGAGGAACGAGGGCTGGAGATCCAGGTCAGTCAGCCAGAATGACAGGCAGGATGTAATACGCAGGAACCAGCTCTGTTCCCAAGCCTGCACATACCAATTTATGTACATCAAACAGGGTCAGGAATGGTTCACCACAAGGAAGGAAGATCCAAGGCCACCCAGGGCTGTAACAATTGATTTATTGATTTTCTCAGATCATTTCTCACCCTTTCCATTATTGCCTCGCGACCTTTACTTTGGAAACCAGTGAGTTAGCCTACTTAGCCACAGGACTGCGTGTCCAGAGTTTCTGCTGGTATTACAAAGTCTGCTGTTAGAAAGGTCTTTTAAAGGTGAAGTTCAAAAACAGAAAGACTGAGAGTGAAAGTGACAGCTGGAGAGCAAGAAAATTCCCTAAAGGCTAATATTATCTGAGAAATTAGACCAGTTTAAAGAATTTTCATAATAGAAGAAGCACAGGTGTTACTAATGAAGTTAACGAAGGCTTCCTTTTAGCCTTTCTATCATTAATGTAATCAGTTACACCCGGAGACGCTTTTATCTCTGCCTCCTCTGGGATTTACTGCTCGCTGTAATATTACCGGAAGACGCTACAGACTGGTGAGCATAAGAAATGCTCAGACCTCTGACATTTAGCATTTTCGATTATGTAAACATATTATTGTAAAAGTTCAGTGGCAGCAGGTTGTCTTAATGTGTCTAATAATAAAAAAGAACAAGATCTCCAGCGGATTTGTTATTATAGCTATGCCGCGAGTGTTTTCACATGGTGGCGTTAGAATTTAGCCCAAAGCACAAGCTGTGTTCCCATAATTTAACTTTCATGCGCATTTTGAAGTATTGCATAGGAAAAACAGAAATGTTTTTTGACATTTTTAAAAAAAAAAGTTAATGTGCATAATGGGAGATGGAAATACCTTGCCCAGTCTGTTGTACACTACTGGTATTGCAGCTGATATGATGCAGATCAGCAAATTGATTAGCTTACTGGTATTTATTACAGAGAACATTCAATCAGTAGCTTTAATTTCACTTTGATTGGACGTAACCTTAATTTATGGGGCTAATTAGTTCTAAACCGCTCATCATGTTTAAATGCATGACGTTTGAAGTTTAACGGCTCTAATGTGCCGCTGTCACATTAGAAATAAGAAGCTGCGTTCAGAGTCGCTGAGTGATGAAATAAATATATTCACTAACACAATTAACAGGCTTCTACCATCATTCCTCTCTTGCATTGCTTGTAGTAGCTGCACTTTTTTACACTTTGGTACAAAATTAGTATATTTTTGTGTTATTTCCTTTCTATTTTCTTCTGTGTTTCTTGCAGTCATGCAGAATGTACCCTATGCAGCCACCTTCTGAAGTCCATTGAACTTTTTTAAATATTCTTTTTGCGGCATTCAAAATTTATTTGACAGTTTTATGGAAATACGGCTACAGAGCTGCTAACATGGCTGCGCATTCTTGTTAGAAGACCAGATAAAGCTTTTATTTTGAAGTGAGTTGATGCAATTTTGGTGATTTGAATACAAATTCACTAGCAACAGGTTAGCTGAATTTGGCAAATCATCAGTAAACAAAATAGAAAAGTGAAAATTCCAATAGAAAAACAAGAAAAAAAGATTGATTTGCTGTGGTTTAGTGGTCATTGCTGGTCACAAACCTAGCTTTCATCAACAGTATATCCAAGTTGTCTGGCCTGTATACAAGCTCTTTCTGTTTCAGTAGCACCTGGGGAAAAGTTACATCAGATCCTGCAGTTTGATGACACTGACGGAGATGTAATATGTGAAGCGATGAGTCACGGTCTATACATACGCGCAGGCTAATTCAGGTACTCATGGGTTATATGCTTGTGTCACTACCAGAGTCTCTTGATGCCTGTCACCGTTGCAAATTAAGCCGTCTTTGTCATTTCACAGTCTGCCAGCCGCCGAGACAGTTACGTAAAGATACAGGTACTTCTAGTGTCAGGGGTTAAGTGAATGATTACTGAGGTATTGGAAAGCAGAAAGGTTGGGGGGGAAAACTGAGATTTGAGCTGGTTTGCAAATCTACAGTAAATTTTATATTGACGAGAGCAGGCTGAACTGCACACACACTGCTATCTGCCCTGCAGCTAAATCAATCTCATCTAGGTCATTCACGACCAGCTGACTGTGTGTGAGCATGTGTGTGGACTGCATGGACCAGTTTCAACTATAGCAGGTTATTGTTTTGAAATGAGAGTCTGCAGCTGTAAAACCGGTGGGACATACCATATGAGTACTTAATGAAGATGCATTGCTTTCAATGACGTGCTGCATTTAAATGAAGAATATGTCGCTATTGACCATGCTTGCCTGTTGTCACTGTTGACATCCTCCTTCACACCTGTTCCTACATCATATATTCATCCCTCTGCATTTACTATATCAAGAGGAGCAGGTGCTTAGCGTTCCTTGCTTCCTTTTTAAAAGCTCCACATTCACTGATGAAATGACTCCGGATGTCATAATTGAAGGGTTTCGTTCCAAAAATACCTTAAATGTATCTTGGAAAACTTTGTGACATGAAATGCATCCAACAATCGCAGATGATGATCCTTCGAAATCCCTTTGAAAGCAAAAGTCTTAAGATGAGTCACAACTCAACAACTGTGCCCGTTTTCAATGCCAACACTCAGACTCTAAGAGAAGAGTGGCTGTGTGTGTTTTTTCTTTTCCTCCCCCAAATGTTGATATCTCTTTTTGGAAAGGAACACTTCAATTTCAAATATTGAGGATCATTCCATGTGTTTACTGTCGGCTGTATATATGTACGAAATGGTGCTTTTTTTCCCTGCTGCTCCACATACTGGACTTACATAACTTCCTCCATATAAAACTTAACGTTAAAATGGAGCATGCTGAATGTTTCTAACAATCAGTAGGGACGCAGTTTGACACAACATATTTCAAAAGTGTTTTTTTCTTCAAACTTGACATCCTTGTAGAAGTTGTTTGTCAGTTTATGACAAGGGAATGTTCATACTGTAATAATCTTAAGGATTTGTCACAATCTGAAGGACAACTTGTTCTCAGGCTCCAATGGTAAAAACTTGAAGGCAGTTTCATTTGAAGGCAGAATTGATATATATACCATGAGATAATGTAACCAACAGAGCTAATCACATGTACAAATTATCACACTTTTTCACGTAAGGCCAAGCAATAGCTTCTTTTAAATCAAAGCTGCTCCCACAATGTAATATAATTGTGTTCATGTGAGAGTGTATTTGCTGAGGAGTGTTTGTAAATGAATGAATTTTATGCTGTTTGGGGGATATTTATTAATTAATGTAATGTTTTTTTCCCCCATTTATGTTTGTTAACAGCAGCTTGCCCAGGGACTACAGGTGGAAATTAACACTAGTGCTATAACCTGGTACAGTGCATCTCTCCTTTCTGAGGTAAATGTATATTGTACACTGTCCCTTTTCAAATAAATAAATAAATAAATAAAAAGTACCGTGAACTTATCAGCAGTCTGAGATTTTACCATATTGTCTCCAGACAATATTGTGGACAATATTAGTCCAATGAGGAAGAACGCATAGTAATACTGGATTCTATGTAATTTTGAAACAACTGTAAAATCTCCTGTGTTGAACCCAAAGTTGTATTTTCCTCCTGTCACATTTTCACACTCTGTGGGCTCATTTTCACTGAAATAATCAAGTTCTGCACCTCTATGGAAACAGCACAACCATGGAGGATAAAAAGAGGGGGCTGTATGTCCCATAGATATTTTATATTTTTACAGCCTCTACATACTATCTGTTTTTCACAATACTCTGCATATCAACTGTAGAAAGATGTTTCACCATGCTGAATGTATCTTGCAACTACGTACTCCGCTGTATACTGTTTTTGAGCCATGCTGCACTTATTTTACAGTACTGGTGTGTTTTGATTTCCTCTTAGTCTCCTTTGTTATCTCATCTCTGCTCTGAGAAAACACTGATTATATTTCAGCCAAAAACTCCCTGAATTTGTGTCACATGACTGTTGGTCACAGCTGTGTCATCAATGGCTTCAAGGTTGCACTGTTTTTTTTATCGAATCTGGTTACTGAAAGCTAGTTATTTTTGTCGATTTTTTCCAATGAGACATTAAAATGGTTATGATGATTTTAAGATTCTGTTAATCTTACTGGTGGAACTGCATGTGATAAGTTCAAGGACAACTGGAAAATTGAACATCCAGTGTTTCTTTCTGTTTTCACAGTTTCTGGCTCTGACAAATATGCAGTTCAGAGCATTAAAGGACAGGTTTAAGTGTATCTAATACAACACTGACATTCACACATACGTACATTAAACAGTGATAACAGAAACCAATGACAGTGTGCATATCATTTATACGAAAAACTTTACAAACGTTCATCTGTTCCTTAGGGGACACAGTGAATTTGCCAGTTTGATATTCCTAAGTGCCTCAGTGGAAGGCAACTGAACTTCTTTTTTGGTTTTTGAAGATGCTTCACCTCTTATCCAAGAGGTCTGCTCAGTTCTTGGATGAGAGGTGAAACGCCTTCAAAAGCCAAAAATGAAGTTCAGTTGCCTTCCACAGAAGCACTTAGGATTACTATGACCTGGATTACTGAGAATCCACACAGACATGTTGTCAGTCAGGTATTTTATTTTACGAGATGCCCAAAAACTGTCTTGTTATTAATCAGTGAGCAGTTTTTTCCACTTGACTCTCTAACAAATGTACCCGATCACTAATATTGTGTACACTGTAAATCATTTTAAGTTCATTCAGGTAGAAACATAAATCACAGTGCTGCCTTAAAATATGAATTGACTGCACTTCAGATGATGATTAATTAGTTCATAATCATCTTATGAGGAGTGAAAGTGTCAAATTAGCTGCTTTAAATTAACTACATTTGAGAAAACAAGCTTGATATGTTTAATATATTCAGTGGATATAGATCTATGTGTCTGGATCAGTCACAGAGACAGTGATTACAGATAAATCTACTTTCCTTTTACATATTGGAAGGTTACAGTGTTTCTTCTTTATTTAACTTTGAGAACTTACAGCATCAGCTGACAAAGCCATTTTTGACCACAGTTAGTTCAAAGATAATCTGTGAGGCTGCTCCTGGACTGAATTAAGTTCTAACCTTTACCATGGTTAGAATAGTTTTGATAATTATAAAGAGAAACGACTAAAACATAGTTTAACGTGTATTAAAACACACCACAGGTTTCCACTATCTTTCTTTTCTCAAACAACAAATAAACAGGAGTATCTGGGGAATTTTAACATTCTAACAATTAATCCTGGGAAGTCTCCAGATGCTTCATATAAACTTTATGTAATGATATTAGAGAACTCAACTTCAAATTCATTCAAGGCCTCAAGTTATAAGACCTCGTCTTTTTAAGTCCTAAAGTGGTTTGAAAAAAAATTGACATTTTAAGGTCATTTAGCCAGAAATTTGCAAAATGTTTAGTACATGTTCCTTATATGTACTCGAAAATAGATCCTGTCTGGACCTGATTTACATTATGTAGACTAGCACTAAGCTTTATGATGTTTTACAGTGTTGGCCATTTAAACAGTATTAAGCCAGTCTCTCTCTATAGGCTCTAAATAGGCTTTTATAGACCAAAGGACTTCATGCATGCTGTCCAACTAGACAAAAAACAGACAGCAATGACCACAGTTCCCGATGAATATATTTATATATTTGTGCTATTAATATCAATATATTACATAAAAGACAAACTCCTTAAACTGCATTCGTTCTGTTGAAAGTGTCAGAGACCACTGAGCTTGTCTTGTCTTAATATAACACTTAGGAAATCATTAATGTCTGTCACTCGTCATTAAGCTCATTTAAACAGAAATTAGCAGAACTTTTAGATTTACATTATGCTCCCGGGAAAAGATGCTTTTATTTTATTTATTTATTGTTTACAGTGTTGGCCTTTTCCAAGTACAGTATTAAGCGAGTCTCTTTCTATAGGCTCTACAGGCTTTTATTGACTGGAGGACTTCATTCATATTGTCCAATAAGATGAAAATCAGAAGAAGAAATTCCAGATGAGCATTTTATATTTGCATGACCTTTGATGAACTCCTGAAATTGCACTATTTCTACTGAAAGTATGAGAGACCAAGAAGCTTGTGTTCTCCTAATAGCACCCATAAATACCATGGAAAAGTCATATAAGTTAAAGCTCGCGCGCTCTCTCTCTCTCTCACATACACCCTCACCCTCCCTCACCCTTCTCTCTCTCCCTCCCTCTTCTCTCTCTCTCTCTCTCTCTCTCTCTCTCTCTCTCAGCTGCAGTTGAGCTTTCAGAAGAAAAAGGAGGAAGCGGAGTGAAGGCAGAGCAGCGGCGGCGTCCGTCAACTCAGCAGAGGGACAAGACAGCTAACAGCTCCAAACAAACTAGCACAAACTCACCTGAACCCAGCAGCGCGTTTTAAACTCCTCTGCTCGGGAAAGAAAAGAAAAAAACCGCTCCGGCTGCTTAAGAGACGCGCTTTTTTTCCCCCTCTCTCTCTCTCTCTTTCTCCGTTTTTCCTCCTCCTCTGACACCGACAACAGGTGAGGCTAAACCGGGCGGACCGGGCTGCTGACACTCACACACCGGGAATCATGGCAGACTCGGCGGCGGCCAACAGCGACGGAGAGGACGGACCCCGCGAGCCCATGCGGGGCTTCGCGCGCCAGGGAGCGCTCCGGCAGAAGAACGTGCACGAGGTGAAGGACCACAAATTCATCGCGCGCTTCTTCAAGCAGCCCACCTTCTGCAGCCACTGCACCGACTTCATCTGGTGAGCAGCAGATGGAGAGTTTACACTGTTTTTACCCCAGCCCAGGTCAATGCATGGGTTAGTGCTGCTGCAGGGTTAAAGAATGCAAAAATCAATCATATAGAATATAGCTTGATTCATGAGATAGTGAAGGATTTTCAGTGAAGTCATAAGTGAGTTCCAGGATATACAAAGCAGAAAACTACATTATAAGTTGAGTTTAGTGCAGAGTGATGGAAAAATGATGCCCACTCATCTGAAAAACCACAAAATGGCAGTGGACTCCAGTGTTTGATAGAATTACATCATTAAGTTATACAGCCGGAATGAATAAAGCCGGAGGGTTGCACAGTTTCCTCAAAAATAAACATCGATTTCAGTCTTATTCTGGTACTTGTTGATACTATAGATGTCAGGTAGGGCAGGAGGGAAGACTCAGAAATATGTGGGCAGCACCAGAGAGGAAAGAATGGCAGCAGACCATTGTTTGATGGTATTAAGTAGGCAGAGGAAACTGAGAGGCTGAGAGGAAATACAGCATGTTCTCCAAAAGCAAAGCGATGAACGGCAGCCAGCAGAGCTAACCTGAGTGGTAACATAAAGTGTTTCAAACGCTGACACTTTAGCCTTTCTTTCTGCCTCCTCCTCCAGCTCCTCCTCCTCCTCCTCCCTCCCTCCTCTCCTCTCACCTGTGCAGACATGTCACCTCTGCAGCCCAACAGGGGTTTTTACTAGACAGTGACATGCTCGCATTATTAAATGAATTTCGGGCTCTGCTTTGGCCTAATTTGTGCCCGTTTATTATTATCTGCACTGTGCACTATTCCCAAAACGGCCGTTATTTAAGTCCTGCGACAAGCTTTTTAATTTGTGAATGGCTAAATGATTTGACCTAAAAGATTGTGTTCATGAGACTGTAATGGGATGGTCTCGCTGGTTGTAAATACCCCTAAAAAGAGGAACATTGTGCACCCAGTGTAATTGTTTGACCTGTTCTGATTATCTATCTATCTATCTATCTATCTATCTATCTATCTATCTATCTATCTATCTATCTATCTATCTATCTGTCTGTCTATCTATCTATCTATCTGTCTATCTATCTATGTATCTATCTATCTATCTATCTATCTATCTATCTATCTATCTATCTGTTTATCTATCTATCTATCTATCTATTTGGGTCAATAAGCTAAAGCATAATGAAAAAGAACAATAAGAGCGCTGAGTGGTTCCACACCCGGAGAGATTATCTATTTGTAGGCACAATATGAAAATGAGCTGTGCTGAGTGTGTGCTCATGCGTGTGTGTCTGCACCTGCAGGCATCCCAGCATTCCCCATATACCACTGACTAGGTGTGGTTGACCATTTAGCCCTGGGGCTACTGCAGGCCTTCACAACCAAACAGTACGTTAGACTGTCAGTGTGCGACAAGGTGTGGGCCTGAGTTAGCCTCATGCACTTTACTGTATGTACAACAATCGAATGAACTCCCTGCTTTCACACCTCAGTGGGTGGGTGTGTATGAGTTTGAATTGTGCTCTTTTGTATGAAAATGGTTACACTTTACAATAACCTCTATGCAAATACCTTAAGATTGAACTCTCATGTCTGTGTGGTGCAGTTTTTAACTTGTTGTCTATGTGTGTTCACTCCCCAGGGGTTTTGGCAAGCAGGGATTCCAGTGTCAAGGTAGGTCAATCACGTGCATATACATATACACACTAGTGGGTGGTGCTCCACGTTGATTAACGATCAGATATCAACTTTGTTGCCCCGACTTTCTCTCTTCTCTTCCTTGTGAGTAAATGCATTGTGATGAACAAAAGGAATGGACAATAGCAGTTTTGACATAATACAATATATTGGATGGGTTATTGTTAGATGCCAGAGGATATTCTGTCTCTTTGTTAAAGACAGTGGAAGTTGATGGGTAAATACAGCTGTGGATTTAGCTTTTCCTATGAACAGAGTTTACCAGACGTGCCAGATGGTTTGTTACACAGAACCATCTGAGAAGTCGTTCTAAGAAACTGTTTGGAAAAGGGTAGGCACTTTCAAAAAATACTTGGCAGGTGATTAGATGATTCATCTGTCTATCGCTGTCTACTACGGACTACCTCCAACCTAAAACTCGCCTGTAGCTGCCAGTAGTTCCTCACAGGTCGATCCGACCAACAATGGATCGGTCACAATTGTGTTGCTCGAAGCCTTAAAAGATGGACTCTCATGGTCATGATCTTGCGAATCTTGTGAGAATCACAAGGTATGAATAGAATTATCGAGTAAAATGTTACAGCCTTCTTCAGAAATGAGTGGGATAAAAGTATATTTGGCAAAAAAGTCTATATTGCAACTAAGGCTGGAAGTCTGTAAGTGGAGGCAGGACTTTTGTGATTAATTCAAAGAGTGAAGCATCCTGTAGGTGTAGGTACACTTATGGACAGCAGGAAGGTGACCAAGACTTAGGAAATACATAAATATCCTATTTATTATGCCTACAGACTCGGAAATACTCTCAGCTGAATCATCAGAAAGGCATTTCTGTTTTAAGAAGTCAGACGTGTAAAATAAAACTAATGGGCTCATAGTGGGAAAAGCAAAGATTACTAACAACATTAGCAATGTTTTTATTCTATTCAAGTGTCCCAGTGACAGTGAGCCACGACCCTCAAACTGGAGCAGCTAAATGGGATTAAGCCATCTTTAATTTGATTATTCACTCCTGCAATTTGATTACTAGGAAAACTCTGAATGTCTTCTGTGAGCAATCTAATGTGTATATTTATAGGTGAGCGAGCCTGTTGAATCACGAGGCTCAGAATTCACCTGGCAGCACCCGTAATGGACGATAAAGTTAAAAATTCATGTTTGTTAATTTTGGCTCACTAAGGCGAAATTTGTGATTGTCACAGATAAACTAAAATAACTCATAAGAACTGCTCCTCCAAAATATAAAACGTTTCCATCCAAAAGAAATAACATAACCCTACAGTAGGCATCAACCAGCATGGGTTTTTCAGGGCTGATGCTGATTATTGGTGATCCAGAAAGACCGATAACCAATATTTGGAGCCAATATACAATATATGTAATCTTTTAACAACATGTGATAGCAGAGAACCTGTCATTCATGACTAGGCTTCTGTATTAATAACTGAATATGTGTAATAGAGATAGAAGTAATTAAATGATCTCCTCTGTTTATTTGGGAATCGATCAGTTTGTCTCCTGCAGTTACGTTCTTCTCTGTTTTCTTAATGTTTCACTGTTTTATCACTTTTATTGCCCTCTAAGGTCCAGATCTTAAAGTATTATTGATTCTTGTTTTCCAGACTCTGTTTCAGGTTAATCTGTGGCAGCCTTCTAACTTAGCTGCTAGCTGTTAGCATAGCTTTAGCCACTGTGAGAGTAGCTAACTTCCTGGTTTGTGGTGACGGCTTGTATATCTTGTTCAGTTTTTGCAGTCTCTGCTTGAGAGACATATCTGAGACCGCTGAGTGATAATAAACACAGAGAGGAGGCTGCATCAGACCTGAAATAGCACATTCAATTTATCAATAATCAGCCAATAAAAATACAGATAATCGGTAAAATGCCAAACAGGGCCATGATAATTTGCCTAATTGGTCTATCCCTACAGTACATGAGCTTTTACTTCTGTGTGTCTATGCCGAGCAACAACCATGTGCGTTTTTTGAATAAATGCAAATCTGCGTCCTCATTTCTCCTTAACGGTATTTTGTCCATGGTCTTCATATTGTACAGCAGAGTCAGATCCAGCATCCGCTCTGCAGCTCCTGCCACAGGAAACGACATAAGCAGAAAACATGACAAAAATGTGGAGGTGCTTTTGGCATTTGTATTTTATTTTTATTTTTTTTCAATTTGCTTGAAGTCTATGTTTTTTTGTTTTTTTTTCTACACTGTATTAACAGCCAACTGGATGCTCAAGGATTTTCACGTCTCCTAGCAACAGTGAAACATTCGGATGTAACCCTCTATATGCTGTGGGATGGAAGAGGTGCTTTTCAACACAGCAGGGGTTTGGCTGGTAATTAGCCTGTGTGTATATGTAATGGGTCAATAGTGTCCTTTAGGGCAGGAGGCATCCGTTGCACAGTGGGAGCCCTCAGTGTCTCTGAAGAGGAAGGGGTGTGTAGTAGGTGTGTGTTGGAAGACACCTATGCACTCTTATATCTGAGAACTGCTGGATGGGTGGAGGAAAAAAGCAAAGTGTCTCACATTTAAAATTTCACATCTTCCTATCTGTGCCCAGAATAGTGCGATTGTGCATTTAAGTGAGTGACTTGCCAACAGTTTGTTCTATCAGGTGTGTGTGTGGGGCTGTTTGTGCGTTTGCCCAGTGTTGCTCTCCGACCCATTTGCCCGTCTGGAGCAGGGTATCGCTTCCCCAGAGCTCAGGGAGAAAGGGAATTCCTCTGCAAGGTCCCTCTCTCAATCACACTCGGAGGGTTTGGATGTGCATATGGCTTTGCATAGTTGTTTGACAGTCACATTGTTCTCAAGAACTCCATGGGGGGTTGATTGCAACAAAATATACTTTACTTTATGATTTGATGTATCTATTTTGATGCATTTTTCTTAATAGAGACCAAAAAGAAATCAAGAGAAATAGCATGTATGGCCTGCATGTATTTCAAAGGTGAATCATCTATAAAATCTGGCCTTCTGTGTATAAATTAGTTGCATCACTGTCCTACATGGTGAATGTACACTGATGATACACAAGCAGCCGGATACGATCCTGTCTCTCTTGCCACATTTGACTGATTTCTCTGATTTTTCATTTATTTATTTATTTATTACCTCTTTGTTACTTTTTCCATCACTTTTCTCTTACCTAATATTTGTAGTATGAGAGTGTTAAAGCTCTGACCTTTGACCACCTTGGTTTTGGTTGCAAGTGTTGGTGATTCAGAAGCGGGAGATTATTTTAGCTTCTCTGTCCTGAGTGCTTTGTATCCGAGCTTTTATGATGCAACTGAGGTCATAATGATCATATTGTTGCCGTGTCTCAGTGATGAGCACGGCTGATGTAACAGAATGCGGGATGGAAATTGACGAGCTGGAAAGCAGATGTTTATAGGTTCAGCAGCAGCTTCTGACAGTGTGACATTTCCTCCCTTTGTCTTCATTCTGCCGTGTCATGGCTGAAAAAATGGAGTCAAATTTGCCTCTGCAACACTAATGAGATATTTTAGTCAGCTGTGAGTTACAGTTCTCTCCATTGAAAACCAAACAGTTTGCGATAAAAGGAATTTTACCCTCTGTATCAACAGTTGCAGCAGTCTACCTTGCTTTATTTTAAACTTGAAAATCTTTCTGCAAATTGCATGCAGACTTTTGAAAACACTGTGTCAGAAAAACAAAAGACAAGGGGTTTTAAATGGAGAACCCACTCAGCAGCAGCTTGTGATCAGTGTCAGAGAGCAGCATAGGCAAAAAGGATGTGGTGGAGAGTTTTATTTCAGATATCAGATGTTTGCTTCTACTGACAGTCAGCCAGTGTGATGAGCTTAACTTTTTATTTCTGCCAGAGAAAACTTGAATGTAAGTTTGTTTTCTTTTTAGTCGCTCAACCTTTGCCTCAGTTGTATTGTTCGATTTTGGAAATATTTGAACTTTCTTTAACACGCCATCCAAAGCTGCTCTTATGAGAGTCTGCTGAACAGTTAACAGTTTAACCCTCCGGACCTCCAGCAGTTTCTGGGTGTTTTCTTTTCTTTGCTTCTGTCAAGTTGTTACTCGCTTTGTAAACCATGGTTAGAAGTAGAGGGAACACAGAAATGTCTTTTCTGTGATATAAAGTTATAATGTCATAAAACATTTTTTAAAAAATCTAGAATCGGCATGTACAGCATTAAGTTTTTTCAAGTGCCAACAGGTACTACTAATACTACTACTCTACATGCTATGGATAATTTACAGTATAATTTACTCCTTACCTGTTTAATTTGTTTCTATACTTGTTTCCTGGTATAAAGTATCTGATTTTTTGTCATGTGAATGTTGGTCACAGCTGAGGCACTAATCGCTCCCTGGCTACACTGAGAAACAGAATTTTTTGTTTTTTGCAGATTTTGCATAAAGCAAACTGTTCACTTTTGGTATTTTTTAAAGTGATTTTGATGTAGTATCACAGTTTTAGCTTTAGATCTGGTTTCCCGGACTGTTGGAAGTTCGAAAATCTGATGATTTTTTTTTCTGTTTTCACAGTTTCAGGCTCAGATAAATGGCTTCATTTTGGCAATTTTTCAAAAAAGAAGGCATGCTTTCAAATGTGGATTTTGGGGTTCAGAGGGTTAAATATTCAAACCTCCCAAACCACTCCTGCAACATAAAATCAGTTCTCCATCTGTAGGCTCAGTATGCATTAAGCCTGCCACCAGTGATTATTTTCACCATAGATTAATCTTTCATTTGCTAATTGATTAATTTCTTCATTAATCTGGTGAATGTTTGGCCTATAAAATGTAAGACAAATTCCTATCACTGTTTCCTAGAGCCTAAAATCCACATCAACAAAATTGTTTTGTTCTATAGCAGCTCAAACTCCAAAGATTCACCATTTACCATCATACTGACATGACTGATTGATTTTCTGTCGATCAATGAATTGTTGCAGCTCTATACCAATAGTGACTAACAAAAGCTGACTACATATTTGACAGAAAGATGAGAGTGTTAGGCCATAACACTCACTAAAACCAAGACTTGTTCTGGGTAAATTTTGAAAAAAGACAGTTTTACAGCAGCATACTTCTCCATGCACCACTCTGCATCTTTAGGCTCCTCTGGGTTTTACATTGGTAGGAAAAATGAGAACATGCTCGTCACAAAGATGTAGAGAAACCCAGCTGTGTGAATGTTAGTTTGGAGGTTTGTTACCACAAATGCAGCAGTGAGCCTTGCTGGGGTTTCAGCACAACTCAGTATAAAGTGTTTCTGGTTTGAGCAGCTGACACCTCAGTGTGGTTGTCGCTGTAAACAATAAACTGTAAAGCCTCACTGGGATTCTGTTGTTTCGCTTTCCATACACTAGAAAGAGAGTTGGACTCAAAGGGGCGGTAGCAGCTTGTATTATGTAATGTGATGAATCTAAGAAGTGACTCTGTGTGTGTGTGAGTTTTGAGCATATTTTAGACTTCTTTGTGTTGGGAGTTTGTGTGCATGCACGTGCTTCATGTTCCATTTAATGAGCTGGTGAGCACTTATTTCCTTAATGGCTGCTTGTGCAAAACTGTGTGTGCTCTAATGCTTCCACGTGATTGGCTCTGCGTGTGTGTTTATACACGTGTCCCTAAATGAGTGTGTTAATAACGAGTTGGGTTTCGGTTTGTAACAGGCTGTCGAGTGTCCTCCACCGTCTCCTCAGACTTAATGGACAAATTATCCCTTCAGAGAGCTGGAGAGGGATGGAGGGGACACTGAGTGGCAGGAAGTGCAAGAAGCGTCGCAGATCGGGGAAGAAGGAGGGCGAAATAGATGGAGCAAAACAGCAGATGCATTAAAAGGATGGGAACGAAGGATGCGAGATGTGAGATAAGAAGGGGGTGGAGGCAGAAGCAAAGGAAGACAAAGAATAAGTGGGGGTGGAATTCATAGAGGGAAGACGGAGAGACAAAAGGGGGAGAAAGTGAGTGGGAAGGGTGTGGGAGGGAGGAGGATTGCATGTGATTTCCTTGAAAGTTGAAAGTAGCTCATATCCAGTGGAGGGGAAAACAGAAGTATATGTTACATGTCCTTTGAGAGCAATGGGGGGAAAAGTGTGATGCTTTTTCTGTGGTCTTAAAATTTAGCATGATGTAATATGAAAGGGAAAAAGAGACAGATTAAGACTAAAAAATTAGGGCAGAAGTAGAGAAATTGCACACTAAGTTCTCCAATAATGCATTCATCTTTCTATTCAGCCACCGAAATATATTCATCTTTAAGTGTGCTGGATACGACACCTAGATTTGTACACTAACCTGCTGTGCCGTGGCTGATGATACCATTAATTAATTCCCATTAATTGCAATGAGATCAAGAGAACCGCACAACACTCACTCTGTCAGCAGCTAAATGCATTCTAAAAAGCAGAATAAATTAAGCGAGGCAGATGGTTGAAAATGAGTGAAAAAAGGTATGCTGGAAATTGCACTCTTGCAGAGAAGGTAATGGACAGGGAAGAAGAGGTAGAAAAGAGGCGAGCGAGATGAGGAAGGATGAAATTGTGTAGGCACGGAGTGTAGATAGCACCTAAAACAAGCCCATGAAGGTGTTGTTTGCTGCAGCTATTAGCACTCTTCAAAAGGGAAAAAAATCTATATATTTATAAAAAGCACCATTCAAGAGCTCTATTCAAGCCTCCCTTTGACTGATGCCGTCTTTTGTGTTCGGGTTTAACCGGGTGTCTCTGGCTTTCACCAGCAACCATCAGGCTGCTGTTGGGCACCGTGCCCACCGTTCCTCTGGACACACATAATACGTTTTTCTGCCTTTTCATGAGTCGGTTCGGGTTCAAATGAGTTAGTGAATATTTGCAAACACTGGTGTCTGTTGGCGGTGCCGAATGCAGCTCAGGTGCTTCTGCAACTCCAACCTGTGTGGGTGGGAGGGCCCGCGATCCAAAACCTGCCTCCTACACACGAGCACACACACACACACACATGCATGCACACACACGCATACAAACAAAATACATGCATGCAAACGACACGGGCTTTCATGCATGAACACATTAAACGCAGAAATAGTTGCACACGGAGCTGATGTTGAGTGGTTGAAAACACCTGACTGCTCTTTTTTGTTTTTCCTGCTCCTCTATGCTCTTTGTTTACGAAAAATTCATTCGACCCCCTGGTCTCTCCGCTCTACTATAACACACTCTGTCTTCTCAGTCATCCTCACCCTCTCACCCTTCTTGCTCACGGTTTTGTTTGTTCCCCTTTTCTCACCTACTTGCCTTTCCTCATCTCTGCCCATAATTTCCTCTCCTTACCCTTCTGTTCCTCTCCCTCCTTGTATCAATTAGTTCCCTTTCTCTCCTCCTCCTCCCATTTCTCCAGCTCCCCACTTCTTCCTCCACCTCTCCCTCTCTCTATCTTTCTCTTTCTCTCTCTCTCCCTCTCCCCCTCTTTCTCTCAAGTGGCTGTGTGCTGGAAGCTGTGGGCTTTGATGCTTTTATAAATAGCTAAAGTGTTCCACTGAGAGTACCACCAAATGGGATGGATGGATGGATAGATGGATGGATGGGGGAGTAAGAGAGGGGGGTGGAGGAGGAGGAGGGAGAGCTGAGTGTGTAGGTGTGAAGGGAGAACATTGGAAATCATCAAAAAAAGGATTAAAAAGTGAGAGAAGCAGACAGGTATTTGTTGAGATAGCAGAGAGACTTAATCAGAGAGTAAAGTGGAGTTTTCAAGAAGCCAGGGGTCATAAATATTGAATGATTCATTGTTGTGGTTTCTTTAAAATCACTATTTATTTAATTAATTTTGAAAATATAGTTATAGTTATTATAGTTCACCTTGAATTAAAATATGAACATCACCTCACCTAGCCTACCTCACTCCTGTTTCTGCTGCTACTGTTGCTCTTCTTGGAGGACAGTCTGAATCCCCTCCATTCATCTCCCTCCAGTATAATGCAGATTAATCACCGCTAATAAGTGAAATCATCCTGAGAACTCTGCAGTGTTGTCCATTCCTTCACACATACAAATTGTGCTTCAGCTTATACAGACATAGTGTTTTCCAGAGCTTCTTGAACTGTTGACATTGTGGGAGTTAAACTGGATGCTGTGTTTTAGAGGCTTCTGCACCTTTACAAACACAGTGCAGTGAGGAGACAGTGAAGGCTTCGGAAAGAACAAATTAAAGGGAAAAAGCGGAAAATTTGACCTCTACAGTGAGGGGATCTGGTGACTTCGTTATGTTATAAGGGGGCGGTTTGTTGGCATGGTTTGGGTCCATTTGTCCCCTTTGGAGGGAAAGGTCACTGCAAATCAAAATAGTTGTTCTGAGTCATGAAACATTTCTATCCTGATGGTGGTGGTCACTTTCAGGACGACAGTGTCCCCATCAATAGTGCACGAGAAGTCACTGAATGGTTTGGTGTTTATTGAATTCATGTTGATCATATGCTATGGCCACCATAGTCGTAGGATCTCAACCCAAAACCCATGTGGCCCACCTTGTATTTTGTTAGAATGCTGTTGATCCCTCCAACAGAGTTCCAGAGACTTAGAGAATCAATGCTGAGGTGCATTGATGTTATTCTCGTGGCCCAACACCTTACTAAGACACTTTCTGTTGGTTTATGATTTAGTTTGTCACCAATCTGTATTTAACATTACAAAATGAACAAATGACAATTAGTACAAAATACCTTTTGAACTTAGAGACGTTAAAAAAATAGCAGTAACTGCACCTTGCAAGCCCTTACAGTAGCAACACTGCCAACACATTGTGTGAGTTCTTTAAATTGGTCTCCTGATTATTGCCAGTGAAGCGCTGACCTCATCCAAACGGCTTTTCAAGGACTTTATTTGCAGCGTTTTCAAGAGTTTGTGTTACACAACACCATTCTGTGGTCTTTTTGTGCTGCGCTGCTGTAGTGTGTATGGCTCTCATAGTGAGCCTCAGTCTGCTTATTGATAGGGCCAAAAATATTGCAGCATTGTAGTGTATTGATTTGTCCATCATTCCCCCGGTGCTGTTCAGACACAACAAACTTGCATCCTAAACAGCGTATTCTCATGGCACACAGCAGCATAGTGTGAATCATATGTTTTGGATGGAAAGTCTCACTCTGTTTATTACAAGTGAAGGAGATACTGATGGTTTGTCGAAATGAATATTGAATTTAGCTCTACAACTGCACTCATTGAAAACCTCAGATTAAAGTGTTTGTATGGATGTAAATGCAAATCTTCATAGATTTTCTTAGTTATTGAGTGTATGGTTTCCACCAGTCACTGCACAGTGACACCCCACATGTTTTCTCGCATTACTGCTTCCTCTTCTCAGCTTAATATGAAGCGTGGTAAAGAGCTGTCATGCGTGTGAGAGTGTATCTGTCAATGTGTGAACATGTTAGAGAGTGTGTCTAATGTGAGAGACTGTGCATCAGTGTGTGTGTAATGTATGTGGACTCATACAGAATGAGTGGGGGAGAAAGTCAAGCAGCTGAGCTTAAAACGGGAGTTTGTTTAATCTGCCCATCAGTGGCGGCGACCTGATGCGTTTTTGTGTGTTTGTCACTCCACAGGTGTGTGCCTGTGTGTGTGTGTGAGAGAGAGGCGAAGTCTAATTTTACTTGTCACTGAGGACCAGCTCCTTTTGCTCTGAACTACTTTCACACATCCGAAGACTCTGAGTGTGTTTGTTTGTACTCACTTTCAGTTACAGACTGATTGACAATCTCCGTCAGGGCTGGCTTGTCCTTGCTGCTGACATTTGTGGCAATTGTGCACCCGTTGCCGTGGTGACACCTTTGAGACATATCAGGACACATCAGACAGCCAATGTGGGTCAAGCTTGTTTCACACACACACACACACACACATACAAACAAAAAAGATTGGATAGCATTTAGCAGCACCTACATTTAGATCATTTCTCCACAGATTAGCAGAAAATACAAAATGTTAATTATCACTTAACCTGTTTGACAGGAAGTTATTATTACAACTGACTCGCAGGTCTTGATTAAATTTGATGAACTTGGAATAAGGCAAGTATCTGTTGTCTTCACGTGCCCTTTCTCTAAGCTCTGTCTGGGGCTGGAATGATTAATCAAATAGTCGATCAGCTGAAAAAGGTCAGTTAGTGTTCTGAAAATGTGTTTGGCTCATTTTCCAAACATAAATGCCAGCTTTTTTCTGCTTGTAGCTCTTCAAATGTGAGGATCTGATGCGTTTCTTTGTTATCGTCTTACACTCCAAACCTAATATCTTTGGGTCTTTTGATTTCTTTAAGTTCACCAAGCGCTCTAACAAAACAGAATTGGAGTTTTCCACAGTTTCAGACATTTTAATTTGTTCTTTGTAGTTGGAGGTCTGGCTGTTACAAACTCAGCCAATAGCAACTGATGATCGTCATTACCAGTTAGAGGCCGTTTGCTGGATTCTGCATGCTGGTGCTTGCAAATAATCACTGTCCTTTCTAAGTAGAAAAGGCAGACGTGACATGACATTGTTATGTCAACACCAGTTTACATATTATAAACCAAGCAGTTTTTGTTGCGTAAACTTGAAGTTTTTAGTCATATCGGTCATTTTTGGTGGAACTCACAAAGACGATCTGAAAGAATCATTTCCTGCTTCAGTTTCCCTGCATTTTTCAAAAAGAGGCAACAACGCTTCAGTTTTCCAAAGATCATGAAATTACAAAGGGTCAGTTCATTAAAATAATGTCTTGTTGGCATGTTTAATAGTTTCACATATTGATAGATGCGAACTCAATGTAAATCTGTGTCAGTCCCTGTAAGTCTCATCAGTTTTACCTAACTGTCAATAGTTGCTTCCCTAAAGCACAGAGGAGAAATGGTTCATGCTGCCTGCGGCTCATAGATTGGTTTCTACCAGCCTCTCCAACAGGTGACCAGACTTCATTAAAGCTTCTGTGAATAGAGCGTGAAAGGTGTTGACTTTGGTGGTCAAGTTCTTGGTAGCAGAACTGATGCATTGTATGGTGCATCGGTGTATGAGGGGATGGATCGATGCTCTGGTGTCACCAAGACATATTTCTTTGCTTTTATTTCCCTTGTCAAATGAAGTCAATCAGTATATAATTAATGCACTCATAAAGTAGCTTCAGCGGAAATTATTTAGCCCAATGTGGTTCCCCCATGTAGATAGTGTCACGGAGTCAGTGATAATGATGATTAATGTTTAACTAAATACTCATTGTCACTCTGTGCCTTGTAGATAACAGAAGGTAAAGACTAACAAGCTTCAAGTACATGAAAATCCACTAATTTAATTATGCATTCAGTCTAGCATGCAGTGAATGTGTGTTCAAACACGTGTATATGGAAGTGGGGCTGAGTGACTGATATGGCAATATGAGTAGCAGTTTCAGTGGAAATTGTAATTTTTGCATTTCTTTTCCATTGACAAAAAAAGTAAAAATGATGATGTGATTTTTGCTGCAATTTGCACCAACAAGTATGTTCCTTCACATCTAAAGAATATCATTTATTGGCCATGGCATCACTGCTGCACCACAATAAGTGGTTTAAAATGGTTTGTTGTGAGTGATTTTACATTGATCGAAAAACAAATGCAAGTGCATGCAGTGCAATTTGGATATTGCACTAGACCATATTGCAGTTTTGATAGCATTTGGATTAATTGCTCAGCCCTTAGTGGAAGTAGATTTGTGCTGCAGGCTTTAGGGATGCTAGAGGTAAGACTCATGGTACAGGAAGGTCAGTTGGTATATTTTGTGGCAACACTTCCGGACTGAAAAATCAAAGTAAAGATTAAATGGATCATCATGACGCTTATGGTCCTCAGAGAATGAATCTTGATGACATTAGTGATCATCATGATGTTATGGTTTTGAGTAAGACATCTCAACTATTGAATTAAATACACACATACATGTTTCTCTCAAGATGAACTGAAACATTTAGTAATCCCGTGCCTTTTTCTTCACCATCCGCTCAAACTTTTTCAGTACCTCTTCATCAGTACTGTGGATATTGTGCTAATTAGCATATGTTAGCATACTAATTTGCTACACTAAAACAGTGAAAATTTCCCTCCAACCTGCCTGCAGGCTACATACAGTAGTTTTAGCAAACATCCTAATGAGCAAATTTGCTTTTGTGACTTCTATTTTAAATATCCACTTTCTTAACCATGGTCTTCTGTCATATCCATCATTTAACCTGCTATTCAAAGCACCTTTTAAGCTCGAGGAAAAGGTTTGGCCATCGTCTTTGGTTGATTTTATGGTGCCATGACTTCGTGTGCCTCAAGTCTTTTAAGAAAAGTTCATGGATCAGTGGTTGTGTTGGACTGATGCTGCAGCATCACCTTGGAACCGAGCTTGGAATTATTTTTGTGCTGTTTTTCATACCTTCAGCATGATTTTGCTTGCCAATAATAAAGTGAAACTGAGAGCTCTAGAAGCCATAAGCACATCTCTAACTCCGTTCCACCCACTGTACTCTCACGACAAAAATCAAATGCCAGTCTTGCTCAGTCTTTCTTTAATTATTCAGTATCCCAACACTTGTCTCCTACATGATCACTGTCACCGGACCTTTGCACCGCCCATTACTGCTTGTCTGCAGCGTAGGTGATCTACGAATTGAACTCGATCCATTGCAGTCAGGACAAATTGGTGCTGATGATGAGATGAGCTAAATGTCTAAAACGTGAGTCATGGTGTGTAGGTGTGATGGCCCACCTGGATTACTAACTGCTGGGGGAAGAGAAGCTGCTGTGCTGCTGTTGTGGTTTTTGAAAGTGTTCTTTGAAAAGGGCTCCAATTGTATGACGAGTTTGGTTCCAAACAGAAAGCTGTGATATAATTTCTGGGACGGAAGGTCATCGAGTGTGCTGGTTGTTCAGATTTCGCAGATTACTGTTACAGGGGATGTTACAGTTTAGAGTGCTTTTTTTAACATGGTTGCGAAGGTGCTGCTCTCTCCCTTTGCCCAGGCAGCTGGAGTGGATCTGTTTCTAGTAGAGATTAATCACACAATAGAGGCATCGCAAGCAACAAATCCTACATTTAAAATGTTGCTGGAAGGTTTGTCGGGTGGAAATGTTGTCAAGATTGTGATAATATCCTTTTTATGGCCTGTTTATGCTGAGTTATAGTGTTTTTCTGTGGCTTTATGGTCTGTTTAACTCACAAGCATCTCTGGCAGTGAAAAAATTCTGAACATGTGTGTTTCCAGACTTGACAACAATACACTCCAAGTTTGGGCTTTCAGTCTGCGCTGTGTTTATCCTGGTGGTGAGAGTTTGTTTGCATGCACATCTTTATTGGCAAAAACTAAATCTAACTAGCAGCGCATACAGTTTTCAGACCTGCTCTATTTTTGTGTGACTATGATGAGTGTGTGTGTGTGTGTGTGTGTGTGTTCTCTGATGGAGACCAGCTAACTATGTCACTGTTGCTCCTGAGATACTTTAACCCATTCGTCTGTGGATGGTAACCTAGCAACAGGGGCATGAGCCGACAGGAGTACAGTTATCCCAGACCTCTTTTTCCGTCTCTCCCTCCAGCTTTCTGTCTGTTTCTTTATTTGACTTCCTCCTTTTGTGCCACACTCCCTTCACATCTGTCCCTCATCTGTCACCTGAACCTTCCTCCTCCTCCTCCTCCCCCTCCTCTCTCCTCAGCATCAGTCGCCTGCATCTCTTCCCTGCTCACTCGCCCTTCGTTTCATTTTGCTAGTTCGTGATTGTGCCTTTATGAAATTGTGTTTTTATAAATATCAGCAATTTGATACGATCATTTTCTTGCATTTGTAGATTAACCTAAACAACCTCCTGTGCTGGTTTTCCTGTCACATCATTAAAACACTTTCAGATTTAACTTTGACAAAAAGACAGATGACAGAAACATTAATAATCCAGTGTGAGTCATTCATTGTTTGTGTGTGGTCTTGACTGTCACGATCACTAAATGTCTTTTATTATCCAAATATGCTCCTGTTTTGTTTATTTTATCGTGTATGTGTGCACATGTAGAACAGATAACAGACAGCCAGGCACCACCGGCCTGTTGCCAAGCACTGTTGCAGACACTCTCTTGCCTTGCCCTCAAAGACACACAAGCTCTCGTGGTCTTTGTTAGGTGTTACATGTTCTCCGTCTAGCTGCACACACACTCTCTCTCCTGCTCGTTATTTGGCCAAGACGTTACTGGAAATGTAGACAGGCGTCTCGCTTTCCCCTCAAAGACACACAAACATACACACAGAAGTGCTTGTGGTCTTTGTAAAGTGTTATATATTCTCCCTCAAGCTGAACACACACACATGAACACACACTGTCTCCTGCTTGTTATTTGGTGAAGGAGTTGCTAGAAGGTTTCTTCACAATTGCACCTGTAAAGTTTTTCTTAGCTGCGTGTTTTATAGTTTTCATTAGTTATTATGCTTTTCCTGTTTGTGCCGTTTTGGCTTTCGGTTACAGTCATACCAGTAACTAAAACAAGTCAACACCGTGCTGTCTGCACTGTGTTGTACCTTTATTAACGCCCTGAAACCCACCAGCAGTTTTGAATTACATTTTATCTGTAAAAAAAATCCCTAAAATATACTATTTAGAAGTTAGAGTTTATAAAAACAGAAAGAATTGTGAGATTTTCAACTTTCTGACGGTCCTTGAACTACTCAACTGTCATGCGATGTTGCATGGCAAAGCTTATCCAAATCTAAGCTTACACTCGTGGTATTTTATCACGCTGTTCTAAAACATTTCACAAAAATAAACCAGTTGCACCAGATTCTGTAAAAAAACAAACCAACAAACTATTACTGATTGACTCAGTTGGGACATACAGACGTGTGACAAAAATTCAGGGACTTTCAGCTGAACTGCAGGCTGTGTTTCCTCAGCGCAGACAGGAGACAAGTAAGGATACAAATAAATAAAGTAAGAAGTAAAATGTTCCATTGCATTAGGAGAAACATTTTCCAGTATTTCTAATGCCTGTAGGCACTTGGACAAATGTTGTATCCAGATTTTTTTATTTTCGAAAATAAATAATCAAGATAATTCAACTTTAGCATTTTCTTCCTTTATAATTTATGCTTTAGACCTGTGTCAAACCACACGAAATGCATTTTTCGGTTCTCTCTACTTTCAGCCAGGGTTGTGCTGTTTCCATAGAGGTGCAGGAGTTTGTTTTGAAGTCCACACTGAGTAGAAGAGTTAAAAAAGACAAAGAGTGGAGAACCAAAAAACTCTGAAAACTGTTTCGTCACCATTGCAGAGTCATTGCCGCAGAGATAAAAGTGCATATACTGCAGGGTGTTGAGCAAACGGTAAATGAGACTACACAACTAGTTTTTGCCATTTTAGTCAGCTTCTGCTAGTCATTCTTCACCAAGCAGGTTTATCCAAGATCATTTGTCTCAGACCATCTCTGGCTTTCTTTTTGCATGAATGAACTCTGGAATCAGTAGCTGGCCTGATTGGATCTTCGAAACCCAAAGATCCATATCATGGTTGTTTCAGCGGTTTCTAATGAGTCACTATTAAAAAGAGTCAGTCAAAAAGAAGATCCTCTCTTTACTGTAGCGCTTTTACTCTACTGCAACAGGCTCCGTCCAACTTAGTTTGCTTGTACTGAGATTCTCTCCTTTATGACAGTTTACAGTGCAAACACCAGTGACAATAAGTGGGACTTAATGATTTCTAACATTCAGGCCTTGGGAAATACAACCCCATAGATTGTTTATGCAAGCATTTCTGTATGAGCTGAACAATTTTACATTGAAAAGACAAAAGCCTACATTTGTTATTGTAACTATTACCACAAATTTACTAAAAAAAAAGGCTATTTTAACCAAAATCATGATCTTTTCTTTAAAGAAGTTGTTTTTATGTATTTTTTCAACCAATTTTTACCAGTTTGTATTTGCCTGATCTCCTAGAGATGGTACGCACCTACAGTATCTTATCAAAGGGAAAGGACAGATATGATGGTTTCTATTAGTGGACTTGTTGTCATGTCAATTCTGTGATTTACCTGAACTGTTATCCATGCTGTCAGCTGTGTGTGCGAATAGGTGAAAGAGAACTAAATTGTAAAATGTTTAGGATAAATTCACTTTAACTGCAGTCCATTTTAAGGCTAAAATGACTTACAACGATCAATTAAACACTCACAGTTTGCCACAGAAACGCCACACAATAGCTGTTTATATGAACACGTACAGTATACAGTAATAGCTCTCCCAGAATGAATAATTGCTTGCATCATTGTTGTGTTGTAGTGTTGACGGTAGATGATACTGTAGTACAAAAACCACAGAGGCAGACACATTTGAGAGTTAAGTGCAGGTCCTTCATATTTCTGTTTTTCAATGACGCCCTCCTGCAACAACACTACAGATTCAAACCTTTTACAACCGCAGAGTTTAGTGTCGGGTGAGGGTCTTTGTAATGGATTGCGTTTGATTGTCTGCATTAGAAAACCAGATTATTGTCAGCATTGTTTTTTATATTAAAACAAATGTTTACATCTTTACAACTTGCATGTAGTGCATTATTTGGTGTTCAAACTTGTTAGTCTCATCGGCTCTTCTTGTTAATATGAGCAGCTCTCCACACTCGCCCTTATGTCCTCTCTCTCCCACTCTTTCTCTCTCTCTCTCTCTCATCCTCTTCATACCACCTCTGTCTCTCTCGGAGTTAATGAGTAAATCAGCAGATTAGATTAAAAAAAAAAACGGCAGATTGAGGATAATGACTATTCTTCTGCAAATTGAAGACATACTGGGAATTCTCATATGAGACGCACATATTGTATACGCTGGAGCTTTCTATTTCACTAGCTTATTCTTTCCCTCGCCTTGGTTATTTTCTTGCTGTCTGGCCCAAAACAGCAGGTACTGTTTGCGGGGGAGTTAACAGAGAGAGAGGGAGGGAGAGAGAGAGAGAGAGAGAGAGAGAAAGTGGCAGTGGAGGTTGGAGGGAGTGAGGGTTGAGGGCAGGAGAGAGAGAAGAAAAGTTGATGTACAGTACAGGAGATTGCAGGGTTAGTTGTGTGTGTGTGTGTGTGTGTGTGTGTGTGTGTGTTTGTTTGCTGGACATGTGCGGAGCTGCGGAGGTAGATGTACTTCTGCAATGAGAGGTTGTGAAGAGCCCTCTACACACACACACACACACACACACACACACACACACACACAGATGCAGAGATTAACAGTGCAAATGTCATTACTTTTAACAATTAATGCCGCTTTTCAGCCTCCTCTGCCTGAGAAAACAGCTGTGTTTTGTCAAAGTTAAATCCAATATTCTACTTCTGTATGCATGTATTTTTGGTAAAGTGTCATTTTGGATGATGTGCATTGTACTGACTTACATGATCTTTGATATGATGGCGATCAATCCCAGCTTAGTGCATGTAGTCGAGGTTGCAAGTTTGATTACTCGTGCCCACGTGCAGATTGAAACGTATGCTTCCCCATCTTAACAAGTTCTATCAAGGTGCACAAAAGCACGACACCTAACACCCACACTGCAGAGGATTGGCTCAGTTGCAGACTGCGTGTACACTAGTCAGCTCTCAGGTCTAGAAGTTTGCGAATGCATGAATGCGATTAAAGGCAATGCGGACCCAAAAAAAAAGCACAAATGCAATGGAATTAAGCTTGAAGAGCAGAGTGCAGCGGAGAATAATCAAGAGTGAAGGGAAATGGAGCTAAAAGTGACAAATGACTGGAACAGGGAAAGAGTGGGATTAAAGGGGAAAAGGGAACGGAAACTGAGGAGGAGATGGAGTGAATGGAAGATGGTGAATACACTGAATGAGAGAGAGAGAGAGAGAAGGAGGGAGAGAGAGATAGGATAAGGGTGGAGGTGTTAGCTGGACCACGTAAAATCTCTGTGTGCCAGAACTTTCACAGTGCTGGCACAGAGCTGAAACTGAAATCGAACAGAGCGTGAAGCCAGCCAGACTGTAGTGTCTCCGGAAAAAGGAAGAGTTTCATTGTTTTGTCACTCCGTCTAACCCCTGAATGTAAGATAAACTATTGAAAGAGATAAAATACAAAATGGTGAACAGGTCCAAGAGAGCCAGGATTATCTTCTTACCATGACTCTGCTGGTATTTCAACTATGTTTTTTGTGTATTTTAACCGATCAGATAAAGATCACACCTCATTTTGTGATGCTAAAGCGGAGCGTCAGATGGTCAGGCAGATTGGTGCAGCATCAGCAGTATCATCATCGTAAAAAACGAGATGAGCCGAAAGGCAAACCTCTCGATATGCAAGTCAGTCTTCAGTCTGTCTTTCACCTGTGGCCATGAGCTCCAGGTAGTGACTGACAGAATGAGATCATAGAAGCAGTTTCCGCCGTAAGGTGGGTCAACCTTGGATATAGCGTGAAGACCCAGAACTTGCTGGAAGGGTTACATATCTCATCTGACCTTGGAACCCCTTTGGAATCCCTCAGAAGTAACTGGAAAACATTACTGGGGAAAACAACATCTGGAATTCCCTGCTTAGCCCGCTGCCAGCACAACTTAACTCTGGATAATTAGAGGAAAATAGATGGATTTAGCTAAAGAGAAATCACAGTCTGTTAAAGAGTTAGTTCTTGGTTTGAAGACATTATTTCCTTGACATGCTCAAACTAACAAATGCAGTATCAATGATGTCCATTATTTGGACAGAAGTGTTCATTTAAATCCATACAAGGATGATTAAAGACGTCTTCCTGGATTTGATAAATTGCACACTAGTATGTTGTACTTTACACAACTTTATGGTCATTTCTTCCTGCTTTTTTCTTCTTCCTCTTTGGCTGGTTTGTGGTTTCTGCTCCTGTTACATCAATGAATTGGACTGATGGTTGGGGGGGGGGGGTTGCTGCCTTACAGTTGGCTCTTCATGTGGAGTAATCTGAGAAAACACTGTGATAATTTAGTGGCTGACAGATTTGTATGCTAGATGACGCCGCCACAAAGCAGCAATGAACAAACTGCATGTCAGTATCAGCTCATGGTCACATAATCAACAAATATTATTTTATTCTTTTGGTGGTTCTGAAATTAAAAGCACAGCAAGACCACTTAAAGAACAGATGACCTTCAGGCATGGAAGTACAAAGAATAGAAGGGAAATGTGACTGGAATATTCCTGTAACTTTGATTGCTTTTCAGAGTAATCCTGTATGACAGATCTTTTGGAAAGCGTTGGCACCAAACAAAGGGTGCTTTTGTGAGAGCGTAATTGATTGTTTTGTTTTGTTTACACCATTACTTGTCTTACGATCATCACCAACTGGAGGTCACAGTTTGCCTGCCAAGTGAAATCCTCTGTGTTTTTTGTGTAACAACATAAAAAAAACCCGACAGATGCGGAGACGGAGGAGGAGAATAGAGGAGAAGAAGAGCGGATGGGTTGATGGAAGGGAGAGAGAGAAAGAGGAGGAGTGATATGGGTGTGCTGACTCACTCTGACCCTTCTCCCTGCTCCACCAGCAGCATCGTGGGTATTTATACATCGGCGTAGGATGTTCAGCCCCCTTATATAAGCCCTTACACACACATACACACACAGACACGAGGGGAGGTGCCCAAGGTGAATGGTGTGTTTTGTTCACATTATTGACTTTCTTCCTCTCGCTTTGGATTCCTTATCATCTCGCTCTTCTTCTCGTCTTCCTCCTGTTGCATCAGCCGCGTCTTTGAGTCTTTCACCCCAGTTGTCAGGGTGTTTCCTCTTCTCTGAGACAGTAGGACGAGCAAGAAACAGAAACAGCAACAGTAGTCTAGCTCGCCCAGACCTTTTTCTCCGCGCCGTTTTAAACACTGTGCCAGGTCTGCGAGCCCAGTCAGTCAATATACGAGTCAGTGTTAGGATCAAATTGTCATCTACTGTCATAATTAGGAGGCTTATCATGTCAAAAAGTAACGTCAGATAAACATGTTGCACAGAGCAAAGTTTTGCATCCTGCTCGGGAGCATTATTGCATCTAGTAAATCGCAGAAGGATGGCTCATTTATGACAGCAGTGTTGAGTACCATGTGTTTTTATACCGATTTCAACATATAATAGAGGACACACCAGAAATCCTGAAAAAAAGTCTTATATAAAATGTAAATGGCCTTAGTCAGGGTGTTTTTTCCTTCTTCCAATCACTGACAAAACATCTGTCATTTCCAGCAGGCATCCGACCAGAGAACACTGCGTGTGTGTTTGCGTCAAAGCTACAGGTGACACACTACTGCAGCTATAGGTTAATAAATAGGAGTAACCGGAGATCACCGTCGCTCCATGTGTTGTAACATTGAACTGGATGTGACTGCATCTGAATCTGGGACATCACTGTGCAGCATGTCAACGCGTCTCGCATGCACACACACACACACACACAAACAAACACACAAGCGCACGGACACACTGGCAGCTCATTAGAGGGAAAAGGCTGTGTACAACATCCGTGTTCTGCCAGCATTTCATAAACAGAATATACTGGAATGAGGGGGAGAGAGGAGAGGAGAGGAGAAAAAATGCGAAGGAAAATAGTCGGATGGAGGAAACGGACACATGAAATGAAAAAAAGAAGAAAAAGTAGCGATATTGCCTTTATTCCACTGCATTAGGGCTTATAGAAACTCCATTACTCATAAAACCTACAGGTTCAGTCTGCATAGATAATAGTTATGCATTGACTTTGCTGTATGCTCTGTAGTTAGAAGGTTTTTCGATCTTAGATTTAAGTTTCAATTCGGGAAATCTGTGTGTCATCCATGTGAGATGATGCATTCTTCTTCTAATGCAAAAGTTACGCAGTCTCCTTTTCTGAACCCCCCTTTTCACACTTTATTGATACACAGGGGGCCTGATAGGAAGATGATATCGACTGACAACGAGCTCTTACATAATCATGTCACGTGACTGTTGCGGTGGGATCAAGGCAGCCGGGGAGACTTCAAAGTGCCGTAGCTGCTAAAACTATTTTCAAATGGTAGTGTGTGAGTGTTTTACTGCCAGTGAAGTGTAGCAAAATGAAGGTACACTCTCGTCACATGGCTCAGTAACTGCTCTGATCGTCTAGATTATCGGCTACTGAACCGAAAGCTTTAGTTTCCCCATTGAGGTGCTGCCATATGATGCTCACGGCGAACTTTTAATCATTTCAATTCCAATATTGCACTTTATTGTTTTGGCCCTCAGCAGTTAATTTCATGAATAAGGATTAGACAGTGAACTGAGCGTCCATAAAAGCAATCAAATCACCAGCGCTGCAACAAATGATCACTATAGATTAAACTGCTGATTGTTTTCGTTGAGTTTAATCAATTGTTTGCTAATAAAATGCTCATAATTTTGCAGAGCCCAAGCTGGCACCTTTATGTTACCTGATTTATGAGGCAGTCAGTCCAGTATTTAGTTTACTAGCATGTGTTGCAAGGCAGCAAACCCTCACATTTAAGGCATTTTAAGATTTAAAATTGCAAGTGAATACCCCTCATCTAGATGAAAGGCGAAATCCGCGAAGTAGACCTCATATTTGTTTTATTATTTATATATATTTTACGGCTTTATAAACCCTCCCCACACTGTTATTAACCTTTCCCACACTCTTTTAAACACTTCCTATGCTCTTAAACGCTTTCTACACTCTTAAACCTTCCATCAAGAGAAGCCTCTACAGCTATGTCCGATAATGGAACTAGCGACGCAGCGATCCACTTGAAACGCCCACTTCAGAAAAACCTTGCTGTATTTTAAACTCACCGACACCGAGGATGTCCAGCTGCCTACAGGGAAACTGATGATGATGATGTTACGGGTAATTCTACAGACTGTCACCGGTTCTCTGACGGTTATTTCCAGTAAACACTCACCGTTTGGGACTGCAGGTTCTGGCTGGCTTCCATCACTGCAAATTAATCAGCGACCAACTAGTTCAAGCGGAAGCGGCCGTAGCTGTGTTTTCCATACATACGTCGACTCATCTGCTGTACGCTACGTATTTTATATACAATTTAATAGTCCGCAATACAGTGAGACCGCAAAAACTGAACCGTGATATGGCGAGGGACTACTGTCATTAATTTCTAATGAGTTGTTGTCCATCAGTCAAATAAGTTCTAAAAATCCCTTTGCATGAATATGAATTCTTGTTTTACTTTCACTTTCACATATACAAACCTGAAATGTAAAGATAACAGTCATGTGGACAGCTGATGTGACTGTACATGCAGCAACATGCCCCCTCCTGGGGAAAACGATCCCTAAAATTCATTGCTTTAGGGACTTTATGAAGAACATGCTGACACTTGTGTGGCAGGAGCACATTTCAGTGATTTGACACTGGTTTTTAGATGAACACAAAGCATCAGTAAGGCTGGTGACTGAGTCTTGTGTGCAGCTTTTATACATTTTGTCCCTGCCTAGTTAATCCTACTAGTCTAACGAGAGCATCCTGGACAGATACCTGAGGTGCTTTCTGCAGCCAGTAACTTTACTCTCAGCCATACCCTACAGGTTCTCTACACGGCTGCTTACCTGTGCAGTAACATAAGCCATTGTGATGTAACAAACCGGTGAGCGATGGTGACGCTAAAAGAGAAAGACGAAAGAAAGCTGTTTGTGTCTCTGTGCCTGTGTGTGCCTGTGTGTGTGTGTGTGTTTTCCATGGATATTTAATGTATACGATAAATAATGAAGGCACGTGGGCAGGGTGCCAGATACACGAGTGTCAGACTGCGATCAGTACACTGAGGGCACCGAGAGGGCAGAGGAGGAGGAGAAAGAGGCTTTTTGAGGATACAGCCTCCTGACTTGTGCTCGAGCTGTTTATTCATGGAGCTAAACGCCAGAAACTGACTCTGAGAGCTGTTGAATGCTCAGAAAAGTGCTTTTGTCTTGGTTTCATTAGCAAAGACCACACCATCAGTTGAGTCGTTTTTTATTGAATTTGAAATGTATTAGAGAGTGGCAGATGGTGAAAGAGGAGGAGATTGATGGTTGCGATGTAGGGAAGGCTTCAGGGAGGATCTATTGTGGTTTGCAGGCTTAGTATACCCACAGGGAACCACATGAGAGATGATAGAGAGGGTTTGGTGGAGAAATAAGAAGAAACAGGAAGGTTGTCTAAGAGGAGTGTTTGAGGTGTGGCCTTGCTCCTCAACTTCAAATAAATGATCTTTATTTAAATTCTGTGATGCCATGAACGTTACCAGGACAGCATAAGTGTCCTTTAAGTTTCCAAGCGGAACAGAACATAAAAGCCGGACATGGCTTCTTTATATATCATGTGAGCTTGTAAATTCTTTAATATAATTTTATTTTAAGCAGCTTAACGGTATGTAAAACTAAACAAAATGAAAAGTAGCTGCATCACACCAGATGTCTCATTAAGATGCAGATTTTATGTGAGGTCAAAAAGTGTCTGTAGCAGTGGAAACAAAATGCTGTAAAATGCAGCAGAAAGAGAGACGCAAATGCTATATCATCCATCCTGTTTTCCACATGTTGCAGTTTGTTTAATGTTTGACTGGCACTCTTCTAAGTGCATGTATAATATTGCAGCTTTTTTCCTCTTCTTTCCAACTGAAGAATCAGCACAGCCAACTGTGACCTATTATTTGCATAACTGTAGTGGATGAAAAAGCACAATAATTTACTTTATCTGCAGCTTTTTGTTTCTTAGGAATTCAATTACAATTTACTCTATTAATAAGGTCATCTGAATGCACAACCTTCCTATTTTCTAAGAATGTTTTGCTGCTTCTGCTTCATGAAAAAGGACCAAATGCTTTTCCTCTCGTGATGATAACAAACCAATAGCATGTAATATTTCCAAAGGAAGTATCTGGGTTAATCGCTATCTGCTGCAGCCTTATCAGCTGTCACATCACATGTAATTTCAGTGTTATCATTCACCGCCAAGCATGCAAATCTTTCTTTCATTTCAAAATTCAATTCAAAACTGGATGAAACATGACTGAAGCCTTCTTTTTCTACTTAAACTGAAATTAACCTCTGAAGACAGGTTCACTGTGCTCCTGTTGTTCGATGTTTTTTCGAAGCAAATTCTAGTCTTGACAAGCTGCTCTGGTTTTGTGAGATTAGATTATGTCACATGTCTTTAAGGTGTTTTTTTTTTGTAGTTGTTAGCTGAGTGGACGTGTAAATAATTGAGGAGATAATTATCGATTATTTTGGTTAAAGCGAGAAAATGAGGGCACATTCTAGCTCTTACGCTATTTTTGTAAAGAGGTGGTGTCTGTTTTGGCCCAAGGGTCGTATTATTGAGTAGCATACAGGGCTATTTTAGTAACAAATGTGTGTGTTTGTGTGTGTGTGAGTGTGTTTTGGTTAGGGATTTGGCAGGAGCAATACGCCAAAAGAGCAGTTGCCTCGAAGCAATATGTGCACAGAGCTCACACCATTTCTCTTCTGTGTGCTTCTACCCCTCTACCCTCACTCCCGCTGAATTCAATCTGCGATATCATTGGAATGAGTGGGTGGTCTTTGTATGTGTGTGTGTGTGTGTGTGTTGTGTGTGTGTGTGTGTGTGTGTGTGTGTGTGTGGTACGGTATCATTGCAGTGAGTAGGTGGTGTAACCAAAGAGAGGATGTAGCGTGGGAGTGAAGTACCATTAAGGTGCACATGATTTATGTGTGTGTTGGACAAAGTGTATTTGTGCTAATTAAAAGCCCTCTGATCGGCGCAGGTTTGCCGGTAGATAAGAATCAAATAGTATATGACAGAATAAGTGGTCTCCAAATATGTAAATGAGACAGCAGATAGTGCTACATTTCAAAAAGTGCTTTCTGGATATGATTAGTTTGTTAGAATTCTGATCCACCAGTTCAACAAGTCCATCTGACAATAGAGAAGTAGTGTGTATTCAGCGCTGTTGTTAACATAACTGAGATTTAAGTTGTGCAAATGCTAATAAATACCAAGTGGTAAGTAATTTAGCAAAGATGCAGCCCTCCCTTATTGATCTGAAGTCATTAATTGATTGTCAAAACACTTGCAGATTGATTTTCTGTCAAGAAACTGAGCGACCAAATCCAAACATATTGAGTTTTTCTCTCACGTTAAACAAAAAAAAGCAACAAATCTTTAAGAGGCTGTTTGGTAGTTTTTGTTTTGAAAAATGACTTGCATGATTAATTGATTTGCAAAACGGCTCTCAGCTCATGCCAACTGATTGATTATTCAGTTTGGACGCCTTCTTTTGTTCCGCAGTGGAGCGATTTTGGCTGCTGCTGTTACAAAATATTTGTTGCACATGGCATTTAGTGCATCTCTCTCTCACTTGACATACACGCTATGTAAATATACACAATCATAAGGACTCTGTGTGTGTGTGAGTGTGTGTGTTTGTGAGGTATTTTTAGCCTCTCCTGTTCGTCTTGCCTGTCAGTGGAGCTGACATTGATCAGGGTGGAGATGACAGGCTCGCCGTGCGTCAAAGCTTTCGCATGTTTCTGCACCGCTGATTGTTACCAACCTGGAAAGTGGAGCCATGTTACGCTTTTCATCTGATTAGACTCTGATTGTATTGGTTTTCTTAGATTTTTCTTGTTTGTTGAAGTGTCTGCTTGTTATTTTCAAATAAATCTGTGCCTTGGGAGCAAAAAAAAAAAATCAACATTGAATGTATTTCAGATTTTTTTTAGTGTGTTTACACAGCAAACTTTGCAAACACGGGTAACACTGTTAATAGGAAGACATTTTGGTACATTTGAGGTTACATTTTACATTACATCCAAGACATTTAGAAGGTGCTCTTACCCAGAGTGGCTGACAATGAGTCAACGGTGCGGGAGCGACAATAAGAGAGTGTGGGTGTTGAGACACAAGCACAGAATCCCTCTGTACATTTTCCATTGCTAAAGCTTTTCATAGGTTAAATATGTGCTGGTTCTAACAGCCTGAAGGCAGCAAAATAACTCATCCTGCATCGAGCCTCCTGCTAAAAATCATCGGTAATTTTGCTTGAACTTAAATTGACATTTATTATTGACATTTTTTATACATTCGCACCTCAAAGTTAAGTTTTCAGCCGAGTAACGTTCAGTGAGTCAGTGCATGCTGACAATATTCCTCCTTTTAGGTACATATTGTAGAGCTGGAGTCATGTTTTGAAGAGTTGGTACACGTGCTCACTATGTTCAATATAAAATACAGGATCTGTCTTCACTATAGTCAGTTCTGAGCCCTTGTTTTGTGTTGAGCATATTTCATATGTCGTATCATGTAGAGGTGCTAGTTGTTATACATCCTGATGAAAACGGTATGATTCCATATAATGTCAAAGGAGCAAAGCTGAACTTGTTGTCATCTGATCACGGGTGAACAGCCGTGCATCAGTTCACACCTGGCGTTAGAATCAGTTTCCATATATGATTGGATGTTGCTTCGCTGCTCCATATGCAAATAGACAATTTCATCATTTTCGTTTGCAAAGACTGAATGCTTGCTTGTCTAAAATGAATAAAAAGAAGAGGAAATCGAAACAACACAGGCTGGGTGTATTCTTTGCCATCTTCCAGGCAAACCAAATCACTTAAGACGTTTAAAGCACACATAATATCCTTCGATAGGCTTTTGACGTCACGGACAAAGCCAGCTTGCGTGGTTTGAGAACAAGAATAAATACGTACTTCTGCTTATGCAGGCGGTATCAGTGGAAGAGGTGGTCCTTCACATACACGCCGCTAAAAGAATGTGGTCATATGTGGGTCCAGCCGCCCCACAATGTGCATCCCTAATGTGTGCTGGACACATTCACACCTGCACTGAGAGCTCTTCATTTGAGTTTGAGTCACTCGGGATGTATTTTAATGCCAGGTGCAAACAGGGCTTTAGGTTTAGACAAATGGACATGAGTCAGTTCAGGCTGAGAGTTGTCTCTAATTAGCAGCACTCAAGCTAGTTTGGGGCTCATGTTATTATCAGACCAGTGTACTTTGGTAAATAACCAGTATTTCATGATTTTGGAAATTATTTAGACAACGAGGAAGGTGATCATTTTGAAAATAAAGGATAAATGAAAATATTTACTGAACAGAGCAAATCCAGATAAATGTTCTCTTTGTGTCCTCTCTCTTTACAGTGTGTTGTTTCGTGGTTCACAAACGTTGCCATGAGTTCGTCACTTTCTCCTGTCCAGGGGCTGATAAAGGACCTGCCTCAGATGTGAGTACAAATAAATTCATCAGCTTAAATTTTACAGTTCTGTTTGAGAGTGAGAATGAAGATAAGTAGTGAAAGCCACATGGAAAGTGAGAGACTTCTCAGACGTTTCCACTTCTTGAATCCCCATCACCTGCTGACAGCAGTGTTACGGTGGATGAGCATCCGTCTATTTCTCTGTTCTCACTTTCCTCTTATTGTCTTCACAGTTACACTTGTAGAAAAATCTCTACATTTTATCGCCTAAGATATGTGATACTTTAAGTTAGCTAAAGTCATGTAACACCCGGAGCTGCCCTGTATAACTACAATAATATTAACCTATAGGCAGCTGATGAATTGACAAAATGAATCAGTTGATTGAGCCTGTCTGATGGGAATGTTTTTCATTTTTAACTTTGAAAATATTACTTGTGTGCCTGAATAGATAAAGTGATTACATTCAAGGTAAGGTAGTTCAATTCAAAATATATCTATATACACCGCTCAGCTACAACATTCTGACCACTGACAGGTGAAGTGAATAACATTGATCATATTGGTACTATGTGGTGTTCTGATGGAAAACCTTGGATTTTGGCATCCGTATTGATGAGACTTGGACACCCAGATAAACATTGTCCCACAGCAAGCACACTCCCTCGTGTCCTCTTGTCCATGCCCAATGGTTCAGAGCATTTTTCACCACATAAGGGGACCAGGACAATATTAATTAGGCAGGTGGTCATAATGTTATGCCTGGTTGATGTGTGTGTATATATATAAGTTTTCATCTATATCACCCAGCACTTTGAGCTCAGTTAATGTTCCTCTTTGCACTATTTCACACACATACATAGTGTTGTTGGAAGGTAATAATTGTGCCAAGCTCATTCAATTCTCCTTAAATGTTCTCTTCACCTTATCTGCTCTAATAATGTGAAGTGCCATCAAGTGGTTCTCGCTCAGGAAGCTGAGAAGTTGTCTTTTCTCTGATTTATAGCCTCAAAATACAGACCTATTCTCTTATCCATCCTTCTGAAGGAACAAAATTATTTGCCTCTCTTCTCTTAAGAGTGCTCCCCGGTTGCAATCTTCATCCTCTCATAAACCCTCTTGAAGTTCCTCAGCCATGTCTTTACCTGCCTCACAGTGCCCATTTAGTCTGACAAGCACACTCAGCCAGCCGCCTCCAGAGGAAACGCTGGTGTTCGCTGTTTGGCTTCCTGTGGTGTGTTCAGTAGAACTGATAAGTCTCCACAGCATTTTTAAACCACATAACTACCAACTACCTCACATCTTTTCACAGCCGCCAAAGTAGAAACTCAATGCAGCAACAGTGAATACACCTGTGAACACTAAAACGAAATTGAGTACACCTGTTAATTCCAATTAGCCTTATTGCATGGCTCCACATGGAAAAGAGGAATCAAAAATAATCTGAGTGTGAGAAAAGATACAAAAAAAATCAATGACCAACTTAAAAATGAGCTGAAACACAACTGAAGCAGTAATCAGGATGTACAGAACGAGCTGTTTAACCACTAATTAGAGCCGCAGTGGCCTAAAATAACTCCACAGACACTACTTGCACAATCTGGCTCTGAAAAACAAACAAGCAAGTGCATCAGACTTGGCACAGGGACAAGCAAATAATATTAGATTTAGTGTGACAGCACAGACAGACAGACATAGCATAATGTCAACCTTTATATTAAAGTGACATTAAAGTGAAAAAAAATCTTGTTTGCGTATTGTCATAAAAGTGCAGGATGCATTGCTAACAATCAGCAGAGTAAGCCTGGTAAATAGTAGGAGCACAAACAGATGAGACCAAGATAAGTTTGTTTGGTTTAGTATGGGGTTGAGCATGTTTGCCATGAACCTGGACAGGACTACCACAGTGCATGCATAGTCCTGACAGCGAAGTACGGAGGTGGGAGTTTGACGATATGGGGCTGCGTGAGTGAAAAAGCTGTTCAGGGAGAAGACATTTACTGATGGCAAAAAATATATGGATATTCCAAAATACTAGCTGACAAGATGACTCCCAGACTGCAGGAGTTTGGCATAGGAGGAATATTCCAACATGATATCAATTCAAAACAAATGGCCAAAATCACACAAGAGTTTCTGAAGAAGAAAAAGGTGAAAACTATGACCAGGTCAAGTATGTTGCATGACTTGAATCCAATAGAAAACCTCTGAAAACCTGCTGAAGAGAAAAGCAGAAACAACACAAACCCTGGAGTAGAGGAGCTTAGTCTGTCATCAAACATAAAGGTGGATGTATGAAGCGCTGAAAAAGGAAAAGACTTGAATCTCAGTCAAGACTGTGGGGCCTATTGTTTTTAATACACTAAGTCAGAACTGTTAGTTTTTAATTTCACATTAGAGAAAATACCCTACTGTTCAGCATATAAGTAATGCAGTTAGTGAGAGGTATTCTCACTCACTTCGGTTGTATACAATTCATCTCGAAAACCTTTGCGTTCCTCTGTCAGAAAATCTGATGAAATCCTTAAAATTAGAAATAAAGGAAATCATCGTTGTGCCTAGAATTGTATTCTTTCTATTCTGAGCTTAAAAACAGTTGAAAGTATTTGGTTTCCTTGTAAACAAATGGGAGTTAGTTAAAGCAGAGCACTGAGGTTGTGGTTGCATTATCTAAAAGGTAACTGCTTCATCGTGATTGGCTGCTCTACAATTAGTCCAATAATTAGAATCCAATAACCAGATTTAAACTGTTGGCAGCTCCCTTCACCAGCTTCTTAATATTACACCTTTTGTATTGGGATTTAAGATTTCATGTCTGTGTATATGCTTATTACTTTATCAACTTCTTGTCTTTGTCTTCTCTTTCAACCTGACTTTATGCAACCAGCAGAAAGGGAGTTTCTTCATTAGTGGTTTCAGATATCATCCCACATCTCTTTAGTCTCCAGTCTAATTCCTCTAAATGCCCCCTCCTATTTCACACACTTGTCCATATTTCTATTTTTGGCGTACATGTAACTCTTCCCACACCTTTTTCTCCCTCTCCGCCATACCTGACTCTGTTCCGCACATCCTCTATTTAAATGCCACTCCACCCAGGGGGCCCCTGCTCTTAATTACGGGGGCCTCAACACCCCCACCATGTCATCTCCTTAATGAGTTCATGGCCTTGCAACCTCAGCTCCCGCACAGTGGGAATGTACCACCAAACTAGTTGCTCATTTAAACACAGGAGATGAGAAGACGGGGAGTGTCATGATTGTAGAAGGACGAAGAAGAAGAAGAAGAAGTGACTAACAATGCACAGGCTGCCTTGAAAACAATGACATTTAGTGACGTATACCTATACAAGTTTGAAAATATAAGGGATTTTATCAAGATATGAAAGATTTTTAAATATATGCCTCTTTGCAAAACAACCAGACCAGGAGGAAATTATAATATTTGCTCATAGAAGTGCTCAGGCTTCATCTTGGCACATTATAGAACACCTGGGTGGAGTTTTTCTAATAACGGTGTCAGACTCGTACAGCTTGACACAATGTTTTCACCCACGCACACATGGCTCTTGGAAACTGAAACGGAGAACAGTGCATTTCCGGCACTTATTTCAGTTATTTCCAGCTTGATTATGCTATACGCTGATTAGCCCCAATATTAAAAACCCCCGGCAAGTGAACCGCATTACATCGACTTTCTCATTATAATGGTACCTGTCAAGGGTTGGGATTAATAGGCAGCAAGGGAGCAGGCAGTTCTTGAAGTTTGAGTGTTGGAAGCAGGAAAAAAGGGTGAGTGTAAAGATTGGAGGAAATCTGGCAGGGGCCAAATTGTGATAGCTGGACAACTGAGTCAGAACATCTCCTAAACAGAAGGTCATGTGGAGTTTCCTGGTGTACAGTGATCAGTTCCTACCTGAAGTGGTCCAAGGAAAGAGAACTGGTCAGTTGGCGACCGGGAACGTAGGCTAGTCTGTGTGGTCTGATCCTACAGAAGAGATACTGTAGCACAAATTGTTGATGCAGGCAGAAAAGTGTCAGAGTACAGTGTATATACACCAATCAGCCACAACATTATGACCACTGACAGGTGAAGTGAATAACATTGATCATATTGGTACTATGTCGTGTTTTGATGGAAAACCTTAGATTTTAACATCCATGTTGATGAGACTTAGACACCCAAATAAACATTGTCCCAGAACAAACACACTCCCTCATGCAAGGGGAAAAAATGGAAATCCCATTTTTTATGTGGCCTTCCCCCACAGGATAGTGCACCCCACCACTTGTTTGCAAAAACATCAAACAATCAGGAACATGTTGAGGAACATGACAATGACCCAACATGTTGATTTGACCTCCAAACTTCCTACACCCCATTGTGATCAAGCATCAACAGGATGCAGTGGAACAAGTTTGATTGACAGAGGCCCCACTGCACAAGCCAGAGTACCCAAAGGATCCACTGCCACATCCTGGTCCCAGACCCCATAGGACACCCTGAGAGGTCCTCTTGTCCATTCCCAATGGTTCAGAGCGTTTTTGACCACATAAGGGGGACCAACACAGTATTAGGCAGGTGGTCATAATGTTATGCCTGAGCGGTGTATAGCTGCAGACCCATCAGAGTGCCCATACTGGCCCTTGATCACCAGCAAAAGCACCTACAATGGGTGACCATCGCAACTGTACCATGGATCGGTGGAATAAGGTGTCCTAGTCTGATGAATCACAGTTTCTTTTACATCACGTGGATGTGGACAGCCATGTGTGTGTGCATCATGTACGTGGGGAGGAGATGGCAGATAAATGCATTGTGGGAAGAAGGCAAGCCAGCTGAGGCAACATGGTGCACTAAGCAGTGTTCTGCTGGGAAGCCTTGGCTACTGGCATTCCTGTGGTGACACATACCACCGAACAAAACATTGATGCAGACAGTGTACACCCCTCCATGACTGTACAACTGATGGCAGTGGTCTCTCCTTCAATAATCAATTCATTAAGCAATATTAGGCAGATTGAACACTATTAGTGGCAGCTCCATTAGGGTTTTAGTGTCTTTCCCAGACAGGGTTAATCTACATCCGAGTGAAATATAAAATGAAAGCTCTGGCTGAGGATTTCTCTTAGTCCTGTAACTGATAATATTGAGTTTTCTTGTCTTACAAGGACCTCAGAAAATGCAGCCGTAGAGGAAGACACAGTTGCCAGAACGATTTATTCTATTATCAGTAATATCTTCTGACTGTCTGCAGCAATTAGCCCATCACTCCCATTTTACCTCCTGCCAGTCCCTCCTTCTCTCTGTCTCTCTCTGTCAGCTACGTATGTTTAAAAGAAGAATTCAATTATAGATCTGGGTTAATAGAGTGGGTTCCCTGTGGGAGAGGTCGAGGGATGAGATCCTCTAATGAAACCTACATTTCAGGCCCACAGCCTGCTGAAGGTATAGAACTCAGTGTGTGTGTGTGTGTGTGTGTGTAGTGAGCTTGTGTGTGTGTATGGGAGGCCAGGATACCAATAAATTTATATACAAAGAAAACTTGGATCCAAAATAGCTTCACAATTACACATAGAAGATAGGAAGACACTTAACTTGGTTCTTTGATTGAGTATTGATTTAATTTCTGCTGGGTATAGAATTCTTGGAATGCCACTGGAATCGGAAATGTCAAGTCAATTTAATTTAATTACCACAAAATCAGACATCATTAATGTGTTTCTCTCCTTAGACCCTTAAATGACCATGGAACAAAGAGGAGGATAAATCCCTCTTCCTGAATGGACAGATATGTGATAGATATTATGTGCACCAAATACAGCAAAATGACTATGTACATGACAATATTATAGCTAGCTTGCAAACATGTATAAAAAGCCTTGGAAACAAACAGCTCACCTGGTACATAACTGGCAGGTTGCCCTTTGACTTGGTGAATTGTTAGTTTTATTAGTTTTATTTTGATTGCTCGAGGTGTTGGCAGGTAGATTTTCCCATTTCCAGTCTTAATGCTAAGCTAACTGGCTAATGGCTCTGGCTACAGTTTAACCTCCTGGCGTAAAAGGGATGTCAGTCTTCTAAATTGTATCAAACTATTCCTATCCATCAAACTATATCTAACTGGATTAGATGTAATCCAGTTAGATATATATGGGAAATATACTTCCTATTTTCTCCGAAATTCTTCTACCTCCTCACCTTTTCAACAGCAGTCAGAGCACACATTTTATACGCTATATGCACAGACACATTTTTGCACACACCCAAAATCTAAATAAGAAACTTTATGAAGAAATGATGTATGAGCACATAATGCTCTAATTTGCAGATATGGATTTTCTCTGTTCACTGCACAGAAGCGATATGATCCCTTGCAAATTCTGGCTCTACCCTAAACACATTCATATGCACAGCACAACATCCACTAAACAGTAGCATTTGAAAAATCAGTTAAGCGGGGTGTTCCAGACACTCCTCCCCCCAGCAGCGTATTCCGCTTCCTCCTGAAGGATCCCAAGGTGTTCCAAAGCCAGATGATATATGTAATCCCTCCAGTGAGTTCTGGGTCTATCCCGAGGTCTTCTCTCAGTTGGATGCACCTGGGAAACCTTCCAAGGAAGGCGCCCAGGAGGTATCCTAATCAGATGCCTGAACCACCTCAGCTGTCTCCTGGCTGGTTCCAGCAGCAGCTGTATTCTGAACTGCCTCTGAATGTCCAGACTCTTCACCCGATCTGCAAGGCTGAGTCCAGAAACTCATTTTGGCCTCTTGTATCCACAGTCTCATTCTTTCAGTCACTGCCCACAGCTGCTGACCAAAGGTGAGGCTTGGATAAATCAAGAGCTGCTCCCTCTTCACCTTGACCGTCCAGTACAACGCCCACATTACTGCTGATACTGCGCCAATCAATCTGTCCATCTCTCGCTCCATTCCCCTGTTCGTGTATGTAACATGGGAATTTCAGCTGAGGAAGAAAGAACATGAGATGGTCGAGAAGCACCAGTGATTCGTGGAACGTGAGGTCCCCACTGGTAAAAGGAGCATTAAGGGGCTGTGACCTCAAACTGAAGGAAAAACTCCAGCACATTCCAGATGCAGCATCTCAGGTCTCTGTTCAGAATAGTACAGTCTTAGGAACATCTAAGATACTGCCCAGAACCCTCAAATTCCCTGGCCTTTGGTAGGAGAAGACACACCACCTCCCGGTGTTAGTGGGGTGAGAGGGAGATTATAAGAGTAACTTGACACAACAGTTTGCCTTACGAGAGTATTATCAGTCAGAAAATGTGTTCAAATAAGTTGAATGCAACATAAATGTGTGCTAAAGCTGCATGAACATGTGCTCCAGTACTTGTTTTACTAGCAATATGCTGTACAGTACAGTAACAGTGCTACGGTAATATTGTGCATTATTGTTTAAGGGAAGGCATATCAAGCTCAAAACAGAGATCTTTAGGCAAAATCTTCTTATCTTAGTAATAGTGGCCCTCTATAGGAGGTGTTAAGTTACATTCATTTAGACAAGATTGCTACAGAGCTGTATGGTGCAGTTTGTTTGAAACAGTGAGTAAGCTCTTCTTCTCCAAAGATACAGTTGGTGTTTTGACCAAAGGAAACCGGCGGCATGCTACGTTGTTATCTCTGTGGATGAAACAATGACTCTACAGAAGTTCAACAGTAGACTTGCTGTGGCTCAATCAAAAATGGAGCAGCTTGATTCTGACTGGGTGGAAAAGATGGAGAATTTTCAAGGTGGTTGTCAATTTTGGAGAAAGATAGAAAAGATGAGATGATTTGATGACAGCATAAAGCCTTATAACTCCCAAGTACTGACGGCTAATTTACAGTTTCCAGTTGCCTTCACCTTCCTGTCTTTGGGCTGTGAGGAGAAACTGAAGCACCCAGATGAAACCAATGCAAACATGAAGAAAACCCCTCAGGTTCAAACCCAGTGACGGTGAACGACTGCTCCAATGTCACACTCAAGTCTGAAATATTCATCTTCTTACTGACTCGCTGGAGAAGATTTTTACACCGTAACTCACGCGTTCTTCTTTTTTGAAACATGCTGATTACACTTTTATCTCCAAATTGATCTAATTTTACATTTTATAGAGACATGAAAAGATGTGACACCTCAAGTCTTTTTCATACATGTTAATGGGGTTTTGGAGTATACCAGAGTGTGCTTTTAGTGTTATTGTAGAGCACCGAATGTCAGCACCACTAATTAAGACATTTAATTTTAATTAATTCCAAATCCTGTAATTTCAAAGAAAGTGGGAGAACAGACTTTAGAACTTTTGAGCTACAATCTTGAATTTAAATCAGTAGGTTGTCATTTATTAGCTATTTCTTTTCTTAAATCCCAGCAGAAGTCAAGCGTTATCTTTAAGAAGTTGTTTTGTAGAGTCGAAGAATTGATAACCAAGCCATTGCTGCAGTTGTACAGCAATGTATAAGATAAGGTTTTAACATATAATATAAAGGCACTAATGTCTTGAGATGTATTATGAGACACACTTAGCATAATGGCTTTGTGTGACAGCTGTTTCCCTTCTGTTGAATTCCTGTCGATGTCATGCCGCAACCTCTACAAATGTGATTCCGCAGAAAACATATGAGCAAAAGTCGTATATCCCGCTATGATATTTTTAACAGTATGTCTGACCAGATGGTTAAAAACTGCAATGAAGCCACAAGGGATGCTTTGAAGGAGGAGGAGGGCTGATGAACTGATGGAAAAACTGCGATTAGCATATGTTTGGAGGCAGGAACGGGAGAAATTACGTTCAGTGTGAAGATGAAACCACCACCCCGGGCGCTTTCTTTTCTTACTTGTTCCCTCTCTTTATATCACTCATTATTTCTTCACTACTCTTGTGAGGCTGTCACTTTCTCTTTTTTTGTTTCTGGAATGATTACATTGCATCTCTTCCCATCGACAAGAAATCCTTTAAATAATATCTAACGCAAAAACACTTAAACGCTCCCAGAGGTAGATTTACAAGCCTGAGTCAGATAAACACAGTGATCCTGCATTTGCTTTATTGATCAGGACAGAAAAAGCAGCTACTGCAGCCTCTGTTATATTACATTTTACTTTGTTGTTTTGCAGCGAAGCGAGTGTGCAGCCTGTTATTGAATCAGAGTGGGTGGAAAGAGAACGCTTGCTCACTTCACTTTGACACTCTTTAAAGATATGCACACATAGTGATTGAATAACTTTCCTTTAATACGAGGCAGACCGACTTCGCTTTTTGCAATTAAAGGTTTTATTGTCCTGATTCTTGTATAGTTTGCTTCTTACTATGTGACGCCACAAGCTACAATACCTTTACCTCAAAGTACCTCTGCAGACAAAATCACCTCTGCAGCCTTAAGTGCTGGTAATTATACAGGGAAGACAAACAGAAACAGTCAGTGTTTGACATAAACGCATAAAAGGTGATCAAAACTGTCCTGGGGCCAGCTGTTTTAGATTCGTCCAGTGCAAGTTAGATCTCATTTTAAAGCCAATAATTTAGCTACTGTCCCCCCAAGCACTTTGAACTAAGACCTCTGTTTCCCTGGTAACACCATTGCTTTATTGTTTGTATTGTTACACTCTAAAATTTCCGCAGTGAAACGTCTCTATTACTGTTGGATATGTTGTATTTTAGATTTTTTTTCAATATTTTGAAGACCATATAAAGAATGCTATGTAATTTTTCTAATGAAGTTGTATATCTTTGAGTGATGCTTTCCATTTTTGCTGTTACCGAAGACATGGGGCTATTTCATTTAATGCATGCATGGACACAAAAATGTTTCATAAAATGAAATCTATAGCAGCAAAGTACTGATGAACAGTAAATGGTATTCTATCAAAAGAACTTTTCTATATTCTACACTTGACGGACTTCAAAAAGCAATAAAAATAAAAATAATAATTTCCTATTACCTTATCTTATCCAGGTTGTTTTCTCCTGACTAGATCCTTGCCCTTGTTTTTTTTTTTTTAATATTATTTTTTTTGGGGGAGATCTTTTAAGTTTTATTGATAGACAGAGTGAAAGGGGGCATAGAGGAGAGAGACATGCAGCAAAGGGTTGTGAGCCGGACTCGAACTCACGACCGCTGCTGGCGACCTGCGCCCACATGGTAACGCCTTAACTCAGTGAGTTATACGGCGGCCCCCTTGCCCGTGTTGTATCTACTCTCAGATGTACATCGCTTTAGATAACAGCGTCTGCTAAATGAAATTGTCGAATCTTATATTATAATTGTGTTCTATGCAAAATAAAGCAGACAAAAACTCCTAGAAGTGTCTGGTGACTTGACACACAGCAGTGTCATGATATTTTGACTGTGTGTAGTGATGCCGCCACCATAGATATGTCACAAGGTCACAAGCTTGAGAGGAGTGAGTGGACTGAAGAGAAAATCAATAAAGAGAAAAAAAAAGGTTTCATGTCAGCGACTGTAAGCTCGGACTCTGGCTGTCTGTCTGCCTGTCACGCAGCATCATGAATGACATGACAGCATGGGTGTGCGTGATATCTTTTTTTGTCGCAGAAGGCGTTGACTGATGCATTTGACAGGGAATATAATGGACAGTAAATGTTAAACCTAAACAAAAGAAAAGCATAGAGTGAGGGATGACAAAAAACAGTCAAAACAGTGTACGTCTTAGCACTGACTAATGGATAGTCGGTGTTCTGGCAAACTGTGCTGATGGTGTGAGCGGGCTTTCAGTTTAGAGACTTGGTAACACAACATACGCCACGCAGTACACTCATTTGTCCAGGAGCACCACACTGTTAGAAGCAGGTCTCGGTGAGTAAAATTAAGTGCAAGGAAAGGCTGAAACTGTTGGAAAAGTCTGCAACATGTAGGCAGGAAGACAAAAAATGTCAGGTGTTACACAAACCATAGTGTGGCAGAGAAAAACCGTCGAAACATTTTTAATATTTTAGGTAGCAAATCCACACCGAGAGAGGACAAAACCACCCCCAAAGACTCTGAATACCAAGGTATTGTTCCACTTTTGATAATTTGTATTAGGCAGATTTCCAAAGATATTGAATAAAACACCAAGATAAATCTATCAGCATTAAAAACACAAGGGAAAAAACAAACAACAAAAACAAAGCATTTGGTATTTTTTCCCATCATACCTCCCACAGACAATCTTGTCTCTTAGACCATCTCGCTTGTTTGTCCCTACGCCTATTCTTTTTGCCTCTCTTTGGTTGAATTTAGGCACAAAACCAACTTTGTTAGGCTCGTGGAAAGATTACTGTTTGGGTAAAACAGCTTCTCTCTAAACATGCTGTTAAGGTTTTAGAACACTCATGGTTTAACAGAATGTTGACTTTAACTTTGAAAGGAAAAGTCCAATGATCAATCCATGCGTCCACCATGACCGTTTCTTCACTTTGTTTATCTGACTATGGCTACAAGAAGTATATCAAAATATCAGGAACTGCCTTTATTTAATGTTTCACCACATGTTGCCTGCTAAGGATAAATGCTTTGCTTACATCGATCAGCCACAACATTACAACCACTACAGGTGAAGTGAATAACATTGATCTTATTGATACTATGTGGTGTTTTGATGGAAAACCTTCAATTTTGGTATCCATGGTGATGAGACTTAGACACCCAAATAAACATCGTCCCACAACAAACACACTCCCTCATGCAAGTGGAAATACCAAATGTCACTGGCCTACCCCTGCTGGAAAATGCACCCCACCACATGTTTGCAAAAACCACAAACAGTAAGGAGCATGTTGAGGAACATGACGATGGTCCAACATGTTGATTTGACCTCCAAACTCCTAGACCTCATTGTGATCAAGCATCAACATGATGCAGTGGAACAAGTTTGATTGAGCCCATAGAACACCCTGAGAGGTCCTCTTATCCCGTGCCAAATGGTTCAGAGCATTTTTGATGACATAAGGGGGACCAACACAATATTAGGCAGGTGGTCATAATGTTATGCCTGATTGGTGTATGAGGTAAACGGCTCATCTGGCTGTTTCTGAAGGTAACAAAATCCACCTTCCTAAACTCATTATTCAACATGTTATATCACTTTTTTAATAATCTGTACCAAAACTAAATTCTAAAAATGATAGTTTCTCATTGTACCTTGGAGTTAAGTGCTGGACAGTTTCTTGGCTGCTACGACTGACTTCTTGGCAGCTGGTCCAAGCCAAGAAATTAGACCAATGGTTTCCTCATTTCCACTCTTAATGCTAAGCTAAGCTAACTTACTGTTTGCTGTAACCTTGTATTTAGCAACTGTCTTCAGTCTTTTAGCAACTGTTGTAATTATGACGGAAGCAAAGGATGAAATATAATGACATTATTATAGAGTGACAAAGTCCAGGTACTGTTGCGAGGAGGCTGGGGCAGATGGAGGGGTCTATTCAGAGGGTCAGCATTTTTTTCTTTTGTAAGCAACTGTTCCTTAACCTTATAGCACTTGTTTATTATGATCACCCTGACAAAGACGGTGCTCTAACTTTAGCAAAGTAGTCATGAGATTCACATTGTGTTTCTAGTCTTCAAAGGCATGACAAAGATATTATCCTCCATTCGGGGCTTTGGACCAAAAAAGCTGTCCATGTGTGGTTTTAGCAGGCATTGCCAAATAGTGTATTTGTTGTAGTTTATTCTGGTGAACTTGAATGATCTGTAAATGTTGTCAGTCAAATCGGGTTTGGCCGTTCACTGCGAGAGCTCAGTTATCTGTTTCATTTTCTGTCTTTAGCAGGGAGACCACTAGTTTTAGGCTAAGTGTTGTTGCATAGATAGTTAGCTGACAACCCCAGTGCTGCATGAACCGGACCATTATTTCCTTCTTATAAGGACAGCACAAATGTTGCATAACGTTTGAATAGCTATTGCACTGACACCTCAGCCTGTCTACACACTTTATAGCTGTTTACAGCAACTTAATCTCTCCTCTGTCACCCTGCACTTGGCAGTGGCTGTGGTAGTAACGTTCCTTCTTTTACACACTACGGTCGCTCACTTCCCACCATACGGGACCTTTGTCACACATAGGTTACCCATACGGCTTATTCTTGGCTGGTAATAAGACTCTCACACACTCATGTGGATGAACAAATGCTAAACTTAAAGAATCTGAGCCAGATGTTCAACTGATGCTTCGAAACATTGACATTCAAGGGGCAGCCCTATCGATGTGTTAGTGGTATTAAGTGAATCAAGTCAAAAAGATTATTTCCTAAATTTGCTTTAAGGTTTCTGTCTTCAGAACCTCCCCAAGATAAATCTGAGGCTTCAAAGAAGTTCAGTTTAATTTTTGCTCATACCTTAAGTCCTTGAATTCTTTTTTTCTTTATTTTGAAAAGCTATATTTCTACTTGTTTAAAATATAAACCAAGTACAAGTCGATTTTTAAATCTAAGAATGTGATTTGACATCAACAAAAGCTTGATGAAAGGCAGGAAAAGTGATTCCTTTTGTCCGTATTCGCTGTTTCCATGCCTCCTTCCTCCCGCTTTTTTGTCTCTGATTGATCTGAGTTTTCAAGGCGGATGTAGTGGATGATCACTGTTTCTTAAGAAGCTGGCACTTTCTCTCATCAGCCCTCGTCCTGCTCCCTGTCTGGTGCTGCTCATCACCGGAGCTTCAGCAGCACAGTGTTCCCTTCTGAGGAACAAAAAACAAACAGGAGGTGGTCTTGTCCTTGAGAAAGACGAGGAACCGGCGGAGGAACAAACACACGCAGTTGCACGAACGCAAACACTTAACAGTTGTGCAAAGAAACACACAAGTGACAGACACCCGCACAAGCACACACACACACACTTGTGAAGACACCTTGGGGAAGCTGGATATAATTCAGGCAAGTGGCAGCCTAAATTGAACATTATTTTCCAGGACAGGTGTTGAGGAGAGGAGGAAATCAATCATCTTATTCTGGCTCATGAGATAAAAAGACATAAACACACAACATACATCAGACTGTACCTGGAATTGGCTTGTAAGAAAAAATGACCAGTAAGTGCTTATGTATGAGATGAGGAGATCCTTCAGAAATCCATATTAAATACTCGACCTACGTGTTCGGTAACTGTGATGGATCCCCTTGGCAGAAATGTTTAAAACTCCTACATCGAAGAATGCCCGCCTCACTGCACAACCTGGATCCATCTCAAGCGGCGTATTGGATGTGATTACCGCCTGTGGGTTCATGTTGCAGGCTGCGTGTGAGTGTTTGCGCAAGACTAAGCGGCCTCTCAGCAGCCATCGGTGCTTGCGCGTATTCCCACTGAGCTGTGGTTGCAGGTGTCACACACACACATGAACTGGCAGCACACGAGACGCATTAGACAGAAATAGCCTCTATTTCCGCCCTAGTTATGCCGTTGTTATGAATGTTCATTAAAAAGGAATCGGCACCTAAGTGTTCTGTCAATCCGAGGCGCGTAATTAACATCAAAATGGGAGAAAAATGGAGAAAAAAATTCAAAATGCAACAGACTTTTTTTTTTTTTGCTTTGTAGTCATTTTTCTTTTCGAGGAACATTTACATTTTGGGTTTTTGAGTCCATAAGCAGCAAGAAAAGACCTGGATTTGTCACCTTGAACGAAGAGCAGGTCGTGCTGCACCCAGATGTTTGTGTGTGTGCTTGAATCAATCATGTTGTGTGGACATAAAATCTGTTTCCACTGTCACATGTGATGGAAACACAGCTCCGTATGGTAGATTAGCGTGAACTCTGACCTTCATAATATGTCTCTGTTTAAATTCAATACGTCGTCACGGAAGGCCGACTCCATTGAGTTGTGTTTCACTGTTGTGCGTGCCCACAAACAGAACCCACGACGTAGCTGCCTTTGTGGTCTTTCTGAATTAATGTGCACAAAGAAATTCTGATGAAACCTGTCTTATCAGATTACAGTGCAGATGCCCCCATGTGAACGCCCTTGTCAGACTTCCTGTTAATGCTACAGACTGCTCACAGCAGTAGGAGGTGGAAAGTTACAGAGAGACTGACGCGGAGGTGAAAAATAAATATCAAAGAGCTAGAAGAGGAGGGAATCTGGTATTTACTGTATGTCTTTTGCAAATGTTTGTTCATTCTCTTTTCTAAATAGGCTGGATGATGCGCATTTGGCCCCAGCATCAGTTTTACAGCATTAATAATTAAAGTCCCTCTCTGGTCATTGATTATACCCCGAAAAACTCTCTCTGTGTGTTTCAGTGTTAGATATTTAGTTTTTTTCCCATGAAAAATAATCCCTCCCTGCCTTAAAATGGCTTGGATGTAACTCTACACTGTTGCTTCCCCGAAAAACGTGCAGATCTATGAAATCCCTGCCTCTCTGTCTCCACTCACTCCTCCACTGCTCACTGCAGCTCAAGCACACCAGCTCACCTACGACTCTGCTCAAACACTGTAAAACTACTCTGCGCTACACAGTATTGTAACATTGGACTAATTCAGCCATACATGTTTGACCTGAACACTGATTCTGAGCAGTAGTGAAACATAAAGCTCCATCCTGCAAAATGACAGGATTGTTTCCTTTGGTTTGTTACATATGAAATCCTAAAAGTCTGAATTTGTGTTTTTGAGACTGCCATGGCGACACTGCAGTTCCAAGGTTTAAAATGCTCAGAGTGCCTTTCTTGCTCGTGATATATCTTCCAGCATATAAAAAACGCTATGAAGACATGTTACCAAGCTTAGAAACTTTTCAGCAGAAGGGATTTTTAGTGAAATGTTTTGAACGTTCTGTCTTCCTGGAAGACGACTGGATGTGTGTTCTACGATAGATTTTAGAGATTAACTGTCTTTTTTCGTATTTTGTCCGTTTCTTTCTTTCCAGGACCCGAGGGCGAAGCATAAGTTTAAGATCCACACCTACTCCAGCCCGACCTTCTGTGACCACTGTGGCTCTCTACTCTACGGCCTCTTACACCAGGGCATGAGATGTGACCGTACGTACTCCACACTGCACCCATCCAACCTCATGTCTGCCTGTGCTTTTTATGCTTTATGATGATAAGCATACACTTTTCGTAGTCATACTGCATATTCAGTGTTGTTGTTGTAATGTTTTGAATTCCAAAATCTGCCACAGGGTTTGAAAGGCATGTTATTATTATAAAAAAAAATGCCAAAATTACACCATTTATCAGAGCCAGAAGCTGTGAAAACAGAAAAGAATGGTCACATTATAAACCTTTTGACAATTCTCAAACTATTCATCTGTGACATGCTGTTCTGTGAAGAAATTTAACCAAATGTAGGCTTAAAATCATCAAAATCACTTTTTTTTAAATGCATCGTTTTATAATTCTTCAGAAATAAGTTGTTTGCTCTCACCAGATTCTGTAAAAAACAAAAAGGTCCATGCTTCTCTGTTGAACTGATAAGCCATTAGTGACTCAGCAATGACCACCAGTTGCATTTTTAAAACCATTCCCGCACTGTTTGGTTGAACCTGGCTGAACTGCAGGCTGTGTTTACTGGGAACAGATAGGAAACTAGTAAGGAAACAAATTAGAAATGTATGCAGTAACATTTTTCTGGTGTTGGTAACACCTGTGGACACTTGGAAAAATGTCACACATGCTGATTGCAAGTATTTCATCTTTTGTAAAAAATAAATAATAACAGAAATTCAACTTTCATTTTTCTTTTTAATGATTTGAGGCATTATAAATGTGTTTTCCTGCACAAAAGATGGACGGTTCTCTTTTCTGCTAACCATGCTTGTGCTGTTTCCATGACACATATATCAGCATCCACAAATACTGTTATGCTAATGCACAGACAATATAGTCTTACATAACATCACACGTTCATCTCTCTGTATGTGTGCTTTCCAGACTGTATGATGAACATCCATAAGCGCTGTGTGGCCAACGTGCCGAGCCTATGTGGAACAGACCACACTGAGAGGAGAGGTCGCATCCAGATCACTGCTGAGGTCAAGACTAATGTTCTCACTGTTACCAGTAAGTATATGTCAGAAAAATACACAGACCAACACAACGTGCTCATATTTCTTATCCAGTTATCCGCTACAGAGACATTTGGCCCTCATGCTGCTGTATTTTCTAGTTCCAGTCATCTGTCTCCCTCTACTGTTAGATTGTCAGACATGAAGGACAGAAGTCAAATGTGTGCCATTAATGTCTAGTTTGTGTTCATTACAAGCATTTATTCAAATGTATTGATGTAGGAGGAATTTCTGGGTTATTTCAGTCTCTGAGTCATTGTGTAAATTCAAAAATCAGCACAATATACTTCATAGGAACTAGATTACCATCAGCACAGATAGTGAATGTGCTGCTTCTGGGCTGACTGAAGTGTGAATGAGCATCACATTATTTTTCATTCTTTACTGAGATTGTGAAAAGTGGACTGTTCTGCGATTGTGCTATAACATAATGTGTTTTCCAAATCAGTGGCACAGACACATGGTGCTGGAAGTGATTTTAAAAGGTGATTTGACAGGTTTAACACACAACCTAGGAAATCATATTGCAGTGAGATAAGCTGTGGATTGTAGAGGCATAATTTCCCTTCACTGTCTCTTATTTGGCAGCATTTTTCATTGTTAGACATTAGATTTGCAACAAATATAAAGTCTAATCTGTCTTTGCAATGAGTTTCCATTTTTCAAAGCAAGACAGTTGCAACAGTCTCCAATAAAACACACAATTCTTATCACATTTTTATTAAAACCGCCAAAAACCACAACAGATATTGCAAAAAATAACAGAATTTAACACTCTTGTTTCACCAAATGAGCTTATTTTCATGGTTTCACGAGACTGAAGGAGCTGTTACTTCACTGTGTGTCCGACCAGCAGGAAGGAAAGCAGGAGTCAGATCCATTTACACAGTGTGTCACACACTTTCACCCACAGAGGCACTGGTGTTTCACTGTTGGTTTGATGACTGAAAAGAGGCATCACTGAATGGTCACTAGCTGCCATTTGTTTTATTGTCACAAACATGTGCATCATTGCTATGATGGATGGAATTAACAGAGTTGCCACTGCACAGGTTTCATTACAAGTCAAAGGTTTGTCCTGTTCTCTTGCATTTATTCTCACATTCTGTTGCTTTCTGCATGTAAATTCATCACCTGTGACTGTTGGCTGGACTCCAGCCTTATGCTAAATAAGCATATTTATTATTTTGGTAGTGAGTTCTCATCAGTTTTGATTGATATCAGGGATGCTAGGAATAGTACTGCATTGAATTTTGATTTTTTTATACTCACCTTCCCTTATTTGGCTTCATTTACTTCATGAAGTTGTTTCCAGCAGCCTGGTTTTGTGCTCTATTATGTTCAAATTTTGTGATGGATGAGAAGAAATTCTACATTTACCCAACCTCCAGACTGTGAGTGATACTGATACTTCTAGACAAAGTTGGCATCTCTGAGTTTTAAATGTAAATTGAGCGAAAAAGTGATTGCAATCATAGTTAGACAACGAAAGTGAGGGTTTCCGCTGTGCAGCCAGATGTATGGTGGGTGTACACAAGTAGTCTGCCTGTATCTCTCATGTCGTTCCTCTGTTGAGAGTTATTTCGCTGCTGCAGCATTAAAATGTTTCCGGAAGCGTCTTCATGTAGATTTTGCCAGTCAGAAATTTCTTAATCAATTACTTCTCCTTTTAAGCCTGCAGGATTGCAGTGGTTGTGTCTGGCAGCCCAAGACTGATCCTCGGATTTAATAGTGAGGCTGTATGAATATAAAGCAGGACGTTGCTCAGAGAGAGGCCTGTCAGCCAAGCTTCAAGAAAAATGAAATATTAATCATTAATACATTTATATGTTCACACTGTTCTCTGCCCAACAACTGGTGTTGGAATGATTAAGACAGTCTCTGGCAAATTATTACATTTTCATTTTGTGTTAACTGGATATCAGAACTGGCTTCTCTAATGCAAAAGCAAAGAGGATGTTAACATGAGCTGGTCAGAATTAGTAACAGGAATAATAATAATTATGTATTGGATTTGGCAGAATGTCACTTTTAAGGCAATGACTGATGAGCCAGATCATTAAAACCAGTACCTTAATATTGCGAACGTCTGATCTGCTGGTTCATGGACAGGAGATCTCTGGGGGTGTCTGCTACTAGGACTTGGCAATCCTTTGGGTCCTGTGGGTGTTCAGGTGAGGCCTCCATGGATTAGGCTTTTTCTAGTGCATCATGCTGATGCTCAGTTGGTTTGGGTTCTGAGTGTTTGGAGGATGCAGCAACACCTTGAGACATTCCTGAGCAGCTTTTGTGGTGTAGCAGGATGCATCAGTGTTAAGGAGTGCTGTTGCCATTTGGAGTATTTCTTGGGCTGGTCTAATGTTTTGGTTGGTGGCACATGTCAAAGCAACATCCTCATGAATGCCAGGATCCAACATTTCCCAGAAGACCTGTACATTCTAATGAAAACAGATAAGATAAACTTTATTGATCCCTCAACGGGGAAATTTGCATGCTACAGCCTAAAATAAAGATATGATAAAGGTCTCATAAAGACAGTGAACAAGGCATGATCAATGTTGCACGCTTCACCTGTCTGTGGTTTTAATGCTGTGGCTGAATAGTGTATATTTTTATACAAAAATAATAATTTAGAAATGAGGTAGTGACACTACAAGTGAACAAGGTGCACATTTTAACTGATAAATATAAACTTGAAACATCCCCAGTTGATTACTTACAATAAGACGGTGATCTTCTTTATCACAAGTTTTCTTAAAATTTATGCTCAGATATGTAAATGAGGTGTCGTCTTATTCAATATGTGCTTATTTGCATAAATGTCTAGATTAAAATAAGCACCTAAATGTGTATTTTTAGGAGTTTTATTTCCACTCGTCTGAATGAAGACAAAATCTTGAAAAAAAGTGCTGCGTTTGCCTGAAGTGTCTCGTCTGAACCTAATGACATGTCAGTGGCAGAGATCAGAAATAGACTCACCTCGTTCTTCGAAGGAGATTTCTGACCTGCCTTCTGCTCCATTTAACTCCAAATGGAAATTCCAGAGATCAGTGTCACCACCCTGTCGTTGATCGTTTCACCTGCAGATGGCAGCAGAGGTTTACTGTAACTTGGCTATTTTTTCATGTCAACTCACAGCCTCAACCTGAAATAATCAGACATTCTTGTTATATTATTAGTCTTTGGTTAAAGTTAGGTCTGACCCTTATCCCATGTCATGTTAGGTCAATTAGCATAAAAGGCTCGAGTAAAATAACACACATTATCTTCCAAAAAACTTCAAAACATGTTATTTAAAGCTAAATATACCAAGTCTGGTAACATTTCACTCTGGTTGGGTGAATTAATTACATGAACCTATTCCAACTTAACCTGGAACACCATTCATACTTAAATAGAGATGACTCAATGGTGAGGAACTTGCATGTGTCTTCTTCTCTTTTTCTTCTTCTTCTTACTGGGTAAAATGAACATTTGACATCAGAATGTGTCTAAAATCTAAAGTGTGAAAACTTGTTAAGAGTTTACAATTAGAAAAACAAGCCTTTTGGTCCAGCAACCTCTTACTATGTATAAGTAAATGGAAGCTTGACTTTGTCTGGATCTAAAAGGTGCAAATGATTTCTTTTCACTGGAGTAATAACAATAATAATAATAATAATAATAATAATAATAATCTAATTATTATTGATCCCCTTGGGGAAATTCCTTCGCTGTTTTGGACCCATTGCATTCATAGTTAACCTTAATTATACATACTAGGAGCAATAGGGTGCCGGAAAGCAGCGCTTAGGGAGCAGTCAGGGGTTAAGGGCCTTGCTCAAGGGCCCACAGTGCTGGTGACTGGGACAAGCAGTCGCTGTCACTTTACCACCTTAACTTCTTGCCAGTCCGGGGCTCAAACCAGCGACCCACCGTTTACAAGTTCGCTTCAAAAACCACTAAGCCACCACTGCCCCCAAAATGCATTTTCTGACCAAGAGTCAAACCCGGATCACAGTGAGTCGCAGTGAGAGCGCTGAATCCTAGACCACCAGGGAAATAGAGTATTTTTTCTGCTGCAGTCAAAAAGAAGAAATGAATGACTGGATGGTGCATCATATATGATCAATATACAGGATCTGTTTATCATTGAAAACCTAAACCATACTGCTTATTAGTAATGGAAAAGATGCATGTGTATGCCTGTTCCTGATGGTTGACTGTTTTTTTCCTTTTGCTGGGTTTCATCTCTGTTTTTTTCCTCCCTCTCGTACTCGCTGTTCTCTCTCCCTGGTTCCCACGCTCACAGACCGATCATTAGCTGCTAGTTACTGTGGGAAATGATAAGAGAGCAGACTTATCACGCACAAACTGCTAGGACAGCAGTAAAGGCAGGAACCCACTAGTGCCACACAACAGAACAGAATACAGTTCAGCTAAATGGTAACAACTGTGAAGAAAAATCAGCAGCTAATGCTCTTATTTTGTACAGTTTAGTCTCATCTGTCTTATCTTAAGATGCATTGATGCTTAGTGTTGTGTTTTACGCTGCAGAATGCACTGATTTGATGTTGATATTCCTGTTATTAGGCAGATGTGATAAATCACCTTAAGTGAGGTAATGCTTTACGGGGTTCAGTCAGGAGGAGTAGTACTCATTCGGGTCCACAGGGGTCAGTGTGGAGCCACCAGCAGCTTCATTGCAGTGAGGCGGAGTGAGAGAAAAAAATGCCACCACAGAGAATGAATTGCAGAACCACCAGGAATTATTCTCCAGCTTAACGTAGCAGGATCTGGTGGAAATGGCTGATACACTGAGAAATGCATTTGTGCTCTGGACTCCATTTGTAGATTTAATCAAAGCAATTGACATGGATGTAAAGCGACACTTAATTGATCAATTTTAATTCACCTCCGTTCCCTTTGATTGGGAGATCAGAGCTCAGGGTCACAGGCAGAACAGCGCCCATGGAAACGGAAGGGAGTCAGCATCTGTAGCTCAAGGACACTCCAGCAGCGAAAATGCAGTGGGACGCTGAATTAGGGGCTTACAGATACCCTTTTCCTGTGGCACTGTACGCAAACTGCCTCAAAGCAAGAGTATATTCTCAAAGAACTATTGTGTACGACATGTTGTTGATCTGTAGATGGGATAATGGTGCACGATTGTAGACAGTCTCTTCTAGAAGGCGTTCATAGTGCTTGAATTGTGACAGAAATAGTGGGAAATGAAAATGAGAGCTAGAAAAAGAAGCTCAAACCCTGATTCCTCCCTCACCTCTGCACACCTGCAGATTACTCCAGGAAGTGGAATTCATTTCAACAGAACTGAAACCTTTAAATATATCCTATAATTTACTATGCATTTTGTCCATTTGACGTGCAGTCACCCAGAGCAGGAAATGTTGCAGCAGTGGTTTTGTGCATTTTATTTTAGTTTAATGTGAATCTGACAAATATTTAATGATTTAACAAGATTTATAACTGTAATAAATGATGATAATTTTGACTCAGTGTTCAAATTCAGGGGTGGCACAGTGGCTCGGTGGTTAGCAGCGTCGCCTCACAGCTAGAAGATCCCCGGTTCGCGTCCCGGTTAGGACGCTTGGGATCTTTCTGGGTGGAGTTTGCATGTTCTCCCTGTGCAGCGTGGGTTTTCTGTGGGTACTCCGGCTTCCTCTCACAGTCCAAAAACATGCTGAGGTTAATTGATTATTCTAAATTGTCCGTAGGTGTGAATGTGAGTGTGCTTGATTGTCTGTCTCTATATGTGGCCCTGTGATAGGCTGGCGACCTGTCCAGGGTGTCCCCTGCCTTCGCCCTGAGTCGGCTGAGATAGACTCCAGTCCCCCCCGCGACCCTAGTGAGGAATAAGCGGTGTATAGATAATGGATGGATGGATGGATGTTCAGATTCAGTAATCAAATAGCTCCAGCATTAACTGGCAGCCCCTAAGTGCTGCTTTATCATCTACCAACAAACTATCTGAACCAGGACTAGGTTGTGGTTCAATGCTTTACCTCTGACTACAAGCTGAATGCAGGCATCACAATGCTTCTACAGTTTGTGCAAATTAGATTCATGTTTATCCAGATGTCCATAATGTTGCAGGAATCCCTGAAAGACCACTGAATGCAAATGAAAAGTAGAGATTTACCTGCATAAATAAGTAAGTATGTAAACCAAATGAAGAATACCTCCACAGTGTTGGTGTCTCTTTAATATCAATCATCAACTCAGTTTCTTAGGTGTAAACCACAGTGAGGAAAGTTGATTTATGTCGCTTGACAGACTTTAGTTTTTTGTGATTTAGCTACATTATGCAAGCTGGCAGCACAAGTACAAATGTGGAAGATTAAATGAGCATCACGTCAGCATCTGTCTTTATATACCCATCAAATGAGACACTATAGGGTTCAGATCAGATGTTATAAAAACATCTGTGTGGAGTGTTGTTCTCACCTGTCCAGACAAGCTGAACTACACCAACCAGCCACAACATTAAAACCACTGTCAGGTGAAGTGAAGAACATTGATCATCTTGTTGTAATGCAGTGTTCTGCTGGCAAACTTTAGTTAATTTGTGCATACCGCCCACCTAAACTTTGTTCCAGTCAGCAGCAGCCTCCTCCAGCAGGAACATGTGTTCTGTCACACTGCAAAAACTACTAAGGAGTGGCTCGAGAAACGCACCAAAAAAGCCCTTTTGTTCGGCATCAATAAATGCTGTCACCATTCACGATTAAATTTTCAGTCCATGTGCAGGAAAGGAGAAACTGGACAGAACGCAGGAATCCTACTAAGCTTCAGTGAGGCTGTTTCACGAGGGAGAAGGTGCGCCGCCAACACCCATGCAGCTGTGGACATCCAGTATTCTGCTGTTGCTGCACTCTTATCTCCACACAGAGCTACACACAGACCCCTACATGTTCTTTGCAATTAGCGCATACAGTATGCAAGCAGGAATTTCACACATGCATACACAGTCGCATGCGTGTTGCACACCCGTACGTGCACGAGCAGATCTATTCACTTACACACAAACACAAAAGGCGCACACGTCCTCGTGTATTTACTGTAAGTGTCCTTTGAGACTATTTGGCATGCTACCCTCTCTCTTCAACCGGCATTTGATGGTCACTTTAACAGGCATCATCTAATATTTATTGCCCTGCTCCGCTGAGGGTTTAATGCTGCCCGTGGGTCTGTGCTGTGGTTAACCTCTTGAAGCTTAGCGTAGAATAATGCTTTAACAGCATGAAGACCTCATTTTTCTGACATCTTGAGGTTTTCTCACAGTGTGAGCTCACTGGGAAGCTCCTCTTTCCATCCTGGTTTGAAGCGATGCTGCATGTTCCCCGCAGCATTTCAGCTGTTAACTATAAAAAGCGTTTTGACTTTTATCGTAACAGTGTGCTGCACTTTTTTCAATATGAAACAGCCCTTTTACCAACCTTGGCTGAAACAAGCAGCGGTGCAGGCTGCTTTTTTCCTTGTACTTCACAGTTCACATTTGCACTTCTTGTTGAACAACACATTCTCCAGGAGATCAAAGCTGGTACTGAGTCTGTACGATCAGGTGTTCGATGTCTTGACACACAGACTCCAGACCTGTAATATCACTGGACTAGACTGAGTATATTTTGAATCTGACTGACTCAGACTTGGGCTCAGGACTTAATTTTTAGAAACATAGTGGAGCTGTAAGTATTCATGATGGTCTAGCTAGTAGATTGTCGGTCCATGTGCAGGGGGAAGTGTGTAGTAAGTAAGCTGACTGCATGCACGTCCACAAGGGACTATTATTTTTGTCTGATTTTGCTGAAAAGTCCATCTTTGGGCAGAAGACAGGATCAGATTTTAGATTTGAAGTGCTCTTAAATCTGAGCTGGTGGCACCAACTTGGAGCGAAGAGTTCGTCTCACTTTTCTACACAACACTGACTCATGAATCAAACTCCTGCTCAGAAGTTGCGCGGTGTCTTTTGAGATTGGGAACGAGAATGTTTTATCTGCTCTCCAGTGATGGAGTAAGACTACTTTTTATGGGGGTGGCCAGGCGGAGACCATTACTCACACTGGGGTGGTGAAGAAACTGGTATCTTCTTATTTTTTTTTCCTGAATGACAAGCAGTCCATTTTTTTTCTAAAGCATAGCCTTGCATTATTTTAGGCAGGTTGTTTCCCACTCACTACTGAGAAAATATATGATGCCAAATATGTTAAATAATGTTCCCCAGTTTGTAAATTGTGTCAAGCTGGCCTTCACTAACTCCTTGTCATGAATATTTAGAGCAGAGCATCACATAATTCTTGTCTTCAACACTAATGTAACACAGAAACCTAAGTATTGGACAGACGCTAGAATGTTTCGCTGCACGTTACAAGAAGCCTACAGCCCATTACAGTATCACAGGCAGTAAAGTTACTCTTTACAGTGAGCAGAGCTTTTCTTCACGGAGAGATTGATGCTGAATCAAAAATGCAGAGAGTTCAAAAGCCTTGACAAACACACACCAAACTCTGCAGCATCACAAATCAACTGTCATGTCTCTGGCTGGTTTTACTTCTCCCTCATGTCGTAGGGTATCGATTACACTTCTTTTAACATACAGCCTGTCATCTTAATGCACCTGATGGAGTCATCGGGTGTTTCAGGTCACCCAGCCAGGGTTGATGAAGCCCTGGCATGTGTCCAGGTAGCGCTACACCACCCGTAGATATCTATTACATAATATATTGAGACGTCTGTCAAAATACAGTCATTAACGTGACTAAGGCGGACCTGAATCATGTTAGATTAATGCCGGAATCTTACAATAATGTCGTTCAGATTCCACTAGATGTAATTAACTGTGTCACATTCCCTCCTTTGACTCTAACAAATACCTGGAGCATCAGACAGCAGAAGAAACGATCAGTGCAGCTTTAAATTGAGAGTGAAGTGCAGCACAGCAGCTTCATTAACACAGGATCTGATGGTAAATAATGTTCTTCTACACACCCGTCAGGTCATCTGGTCCACGCAGATTCCAGGTTTTTTAAGGTGGAATTATTTGTATTAAAACTGCTGTGAATGATTCCTGAACTCCATCAGAACTGTCAGATTTTTATGAGGGTATACCGTCATTACATCTTGGTTTTGATTGTGTTATGGGACTGGAGGTGAACTTTTTTAGCTGAAATAAAACCCCAACATGTGAGTGACGATGACCTTCTTGATTTTTTTAGTCACTTTCTTTTATCATTTGCTTTTGCGGGCATTACAGCAATGTAGAAGTACAGAATCAGAAAAACTTTATTGATCCCCAAGGATGAATTGCTTAAAAATTAGAGGAAAAAAACCAAAACTCTCTCCACCAACATGTTGGAAAGGGAACGGCCTAAAAGTGCAAGCAAGAAATATTTAAACAATAAAGGTAAATAAAAAAGCTAAAAGTAGGAAAAGTGGATAAAAGAGCAGGAGCAACTGCAACAGGCTGCATGCATGGAGACACAAGTACACCATTGAAACTCATACCCAAATAAACATTGTCCCACAACAAGCACACTCCCTCATGCAAATAGAAATCCCAAATGCCACTGGCCTACCCCTGTAGGAAAATGCACCCCACCACATGGAAAAAGATCAAACAATCAGGAACATGTTGAGGAACATGACAATGGACCAACATGTTGATTTGACCTCCAAACTTCCTACACCCCATTGTGATCAAGCATCAACAGGATGCAAGTTTGATTGACAGAGGCCCCACTGCACAAGCCAGAGTACCCAAAGGATCCACTGCCAACGTCCTTGTTCCAGACCCCATAGGACACCCTGAGAGGTCCTCTTGTCCATGTCCAATGGTTCAGAGCATTTTTGAGCACATAAGGGGGACCAACACAATGTTAGGCAGGTGGTCATAATGTTATGCCTGATCAGTGTATATTCCTTATTTATCCCCTTGAGAAAAACTAAGGTATCCAGTAGCTCACACATGTTACATTTAAGTAAAATAAGGAAACTAATGTGTAAAATATTGTGAAACATAAGGTATAAACAAAAACCACTTGTAGAAAACACTGACATACGGCGCTACAAGGATTTGCTACCAATCAGAGTGGCACATTACTAGTATATTTCTTTTTGCAACTGTCAGTTGTTTAAAAAAGATCCTGAAAAATTGTTCCAAGTTTTTCTTTTTTATCTGCTGATATTGCAATTTAAACTACACTACAGTTAGGATAAGACACCACCTCTATTATAGGTCTATCTACTACTGTTCATGTGGGGTGGCCCCTGCTGCTCTGTTCACAATGTATGTTACAGGATGTGACAGCACATCATACCTCAGCTTATCATAGTTCCATCTGCCATTCTTTTGCCTGTCATTTCCCACAGAACGCAGATTATTGAGCTACATCTGCTAAGTACTTGTGGGTTTTGTATGTGTGTTTGCGTTTCTGCGTGTGGGAGGGAAGGTTCTCGTGTGTTTATTTGTGTTGAGTGCTACCCCAGCGAGCTGCTTAAGACACAGCGGCCCTGCTTCTGGTAATTGGATGTGACCTCACAACTTGACCAGCAACAATAATTGCACACACACACACACGCACAGTTTGACACACACACACTCCAATCACAGGGGATTTTACACCACTGGAATACAATTACAGCCCAATAATAGAAAGCCACAAAAGAAGGATTAGTGTTGGAACTGGCAACCTTCATCTGTCTACATGGTCATTACAGACAGATCTGGCAACCCCAAGGCTGTAACCTCCAATGCAACAAGGGGTTCTGTTGTGTTTGAGTGTGGCCCTCAAGTTCACCAGACCTTGTTTTATTTGTCTGGTTTCAGGGGGATATATTAGTTGGTGAACAGATGACTGACAGGAAGCACTCTCCAAATTTAGGTCACACATGAGGCTTAAAATAGCACCTGGCATCCTGCTAAATATGGATACCAAGTAATTGTTTTACCTCTGACTACTTTCAATTTATGCAGTACAAGGGTGTGGTAAATAATTATCTTTTTAGCAGTATTACTGCAGCTTTACCAAACAGTAAATAATCACACATGATGCAGTGAAGTTGCTACATGTAGTGTTATCAATATGAAGCAGACAGCAAGTGGTGTTGCCTTGAAAGTCTGCAAAATTAGTGAAAGGTAATATAATTTCCATTGTTTATATGTTATTCAAAAACAATTATCTGCACAGGAAATCATTTGTTGTTAAAACTTGTACCATAAAAGTACAGAAATGATTATTTTCTTTACCTCAACCCTCCGAACCCCAAGAAGTTTCTTAGCATTTTTGCTTGTGTTTAATTTTTACTCACTGTCGGCTTATTGTCACTGCAGTATAACGTCCTGCACCTTTATGGAAACAGCACAACCATGGATAATGTGTAACGCAACTATAAAGCCATATGTCATGAACAAACCAAAGAAATTTTGTTGAGTATATATTTTGTTAAATTTAAAATTCATGGCATTAACATATAAAACATTCTTCTCAGTGCACACTGATGTTACCAAAAACTGGAAAAATATGGCAAGTCTACATGATTTAGATATTTGACTACTTGCTTTTTCAACTTGTAAACACATCCTGCAGTTCATCCTAGTTCAATCAGAAAGTACATGAATTTTTTTCCACAACTGTCAGTCACTAATGGCTTCTCATTTGTGCTCCAGGGCATATTTTGTTTTCCTTTTTTACATGATGTGGTTAGAGCAAACAGTTTGTTTTTGGCAATTTTTTAAATGAGATATTTAGTGTGTCCAACAGAACAACACATGAGAATGAGTAGTTTAAGGACTGTCACAACATTGAAAATTCAATGATGCTTTTACAGTTTAAATCTTTTTGTAAGAAGCAAACCCACTGATGACTTTTGAGATTCAAAGATGGCTTACAGTTTGTTTTACTTAAGTAACTCTTAAGGTTGCATTTAGCTACATTTGCTCACTTTTGTATGCAAAAAACCCCAACAGATTAAATCTATGATTCCTCTCTCTCTCTGCACATTTGTCCATATTTTTGATTTATTTTTAGAGTCTGATCTGGTTTTTATTTATCAATAAAGTAACTCAGAATGCTACTTGGAATTACTTTGACTCATTTTCTCAATTTCCTCCTTCCCTCTCTCACCCACCTCCTCTGTTCTACTGTCTCTCCTGCTGTTTTTCTTTCTTGTCTCCCTTCAGTCAAAGAGGCCAGGAATCTGGTTCCTATGGACCCCAACGGTCTGTCAGACCCCTATGTGAAGCTCAAACTGATCCCAGATCCCCGCAGTGAGAGTAAACAGAAGACCAAGACTATAAAGTGCTGCCTCAACCCCACCTGGAATGAGACCTTTAAATTGTAAGGCTTTATCGCAGCAAGTTTCTTATTTAATTCACCTCTCTGTGTGTTTTTCCCCCTTTTTTCTCTTCACTTTGCATTTATCTTTTATTCTCCTCCTTCATCGCTCCCACTCACTCAGTGCAGTGTTTTGAGACCGTCACATTATGCTCATCTTTCCAAGCATGTGTAACCGCTGGCGCTCAGATAAAAACATCTGGCTTCTCATATTTGTAAAATCTTGCTTATGGGCTCGTTTGCTGCAGTTGGCTCCAATAACATCCTTAATAAGCCTCATCACAGTTTGCACGGGAGACGACTGAGATCATCAATTGCAGGCGTCTCGGTGCAGATGTTCAGTCTGAAAGGCACTTTTTTTTTTTTTTTTGCATCTATCCAACAAATCAAAATAAGAGATGAAAGATGAGTGTTAATAAACTGGTTCATGCAGGCAGTGTGAATGAATTTATGAAAGCCTTGCAGACAGCTACTACTATGTTTCTTGTGTTTATGAATGTAATTATCAGAGGAATGATAGCAGGCAGCCAGAAATTGTTGTAAATGATGAATCCGAGATTGCTCTCATGTGCTGTAAAAGTTAAAACATTATTAACAGGAGAGGGCTGCGATATTTAACCCACTAACTGCAGATTTCTCTCTGTGAACCAACCAGCCACCTGAAGGAGTACGACAAGGACCGCCGTCTGTCCGTGGAGGTGTGGGACTGGGACCTGACCAGCCGCAATGACTTCATGGGATCGCTGTCCTTCGGCATCTCAGAGCTCCAGAAGCTAGGAGTGGACGGATGGTGAGATGAAAGCAGGAGTGAGGGGATGAATGAAAGAGAAAAGTGGAAAGACATGAGGCAGAGCAGCAGCAGAGGAGGAGGGAGAGTGAAGGTGACCTTGTTCATTACTGCACTGTGGGAGAAATACTTTAGTCGGAGCTCCTCTTTTTTTTTTTTATTCTGGTTATACTCAGTGCCAGAGCAACTCTAGCCCGTCTCTTTATCTCGGCTTCTTTATCTCTCCGCCACCCTCCCTCTTCCCTCTCTGTAGCCCAGTCTCTCTATCTCTCTATCTTCCTCTTGTTTTGCTGACTCTGCCCTGTCAGGGTTTTTAATGAGATGCCAGCATTTGAGGTGGGATGGTGGAGGTGGAGAGATGCCATTAAAAACCTGATAATCAGAGAGAACCTGTGCAAGTGTGGGTTTTCATCTGCTCCATCTATGTGCAGCTCCAAAGCCTCATATTGGCTGCAGAGTGAGAGTGACAGAAACTCTTTCTGTTACTGTATGTTCTATGGGCGGTATTTGATAATCTTACACTGATAATGTATTTAAATGTGTGTAAAGCTTTAGTTCTCTTTGTTATTCTCATATCGTGCCCATTGTTGCAGCCTGTTTACACTGTTTTCCTTTAATTTGCTCAGTTGCGCAAAGGCTACTGACTCTAATCAGTATTTTCTTATTAACAATAAATCAAATTACCACTTGAATGTGATAGAGGTCAGTCACAGAGACAGCTCCACAGAGGCAGCTTCCCCTCGCCTCCTACAGAGCATTATAGCGTCTCTCAGTTCATTCCTTTGGCTTCCACTTTGCAGCTTCGGTTTGCTGCTTGGATTGTTTCCAGATTCGATAAGCGGGAGCTGGTGAACGTGGGCATTTAGTAGCTGAAAAGTCAAATACTTGCCAGAAACTTAGCTCCAAATAAATGATGTTGCTTCATGTCGGCTGGATGTGCAAATATGAAATCGTGTGCCAACACGTTCGCCTTATCAACTTTAAAGTTGATGATATGTCAGGCTTGTGTGCACAGGTTTTTCCTGCTACCCCCAAGGGTCTAAAAAAGCACAGGAATTGCCAGTTATATTGTTTACTTGTACAGTATTTTAACTCGGATGAGTTTTGAAATACAGATCTGATATCTCGGTCGGCAAAAGTCTAACTGATTGTGGGTTGAGGTCCTATATTTCCTGAGAAAAACAATCTGAAATATTATCAGCAGTGTTAAAGTAAAACGCCGAGATTATGTTACTAAATCCATTAACATCCAGCACAAGTTATTTGCTCTAAATGTGGTGTTTATGCCGTGAGGTATGAGCTCCAGCCAAGAGTGGCATCAGCTTTAATGGACCAAATGTGGGCTAATATGAAAAATTATATTCTATTGATTGTGTGTCGTCTCAGCTGCGTTACGGCCTCATCTCCATCAGGCTTTGCTAGATCGCCATGAAGGAGAGCGAATTACTAAATAATCACCTGATTATTCTTCAGGACTTTAAAGCGGCGCGCTAACTGTCAGCAGCTTCGGTTAATGGCAACGTTTAAACACCTTAATTGTATAAACTAATTGGGAATTGATTTGACTGGAAATATTCTCTCTCTCCAGGTTTAAGCTGCTCTCCCAGGAAGAAGGCGAGTACTTCAATGTCCCCGTCGCTCCGGAGGGGGAGGAGGGCAACGAGGAGCTACGGCAGAAATTTGAGGTGTGTGTGTGTGGGGGGGGTGTTTTCGGCTTCTGTGTGTGTTGGTATGGTAGGTTTGTGAGTGTGTGTGAGCACTATGCATCTGTGTGTGTCTGAGTGAGGGCCACTCTGGGAGAGCTGTTAGCAGTTGGCAGGCGCACTTATAGTACCATCCGGTCTGGCACACTGCAGGTCCAGACGTGTGTGTTCGTGTGTGTGTGTGTGTGTGTGCTCTGACCAGTAGGCCCACTCATTAACACATTTGGCAGTGGTGAGGATAACCCCGCTCTGTGCTCTTCCTTTTTTTTCTCCTTCTCTTTTCCTCTTCTCCTTCTGTCTTGCTGCCACCGAGCCACAAACACGAGAGACTCACTCTGAATTGTGTTAGTCACAGAGTGAAGTAGGGCTGCACGATATATCGTTTCAGCATCGACTGTTTGTGATGTCGTGGAAATTTGCTATATCACTAAAGTCAGAAAACACATGATGTAAATGTAACCCTGCTATCAGTCTCCATATTATATAGGAACCGCTGAGTCCTTCTTCCTAAAACCCCTTTAGGAATATAAACATATCTTCTCTGGTGGCCTCAAACTTTAACCTTTTGACCCAGTTCTTCAACAATTATGCTGAGCTACCTGAAGGTTACTCTTCTAACAGAAGTAGTTCCATAGCAACAAAGATACATGTCCATGAAATGAGCATATAGATAATAAATGGTAACGTAAGAGCTCATGATTGATTTTACTTTCACAGTGATGGTAGCTCACATCGTGCTGCAACTTACTTTATTGCTCAATACAAAAAGAACATTCATCTGTCTGATAAAACATAGTTTACTCAGATTTAAGATTGTTTTAACTACATCTACAGGACACATCTATTATCTATACACCGCTTAATCCTCTGTAGAATCGTGAGGGGGCTGGAGCCTATCCCAGCTGACTCGGGCGAAGGCAGGGGACACCCAGTCCATCACAGGGCTACACATAGAGACAGACAACCAAGCACACTCACATTCACAGCTACGGACCAACCATCCGTTAACCTCAGCATGTTTTTGGACTGTGAAAGGAAGTCGGAGTGAAAACCCACGCTGCACAGGGAGAACATGCAAAGTCCACACAGAAAGATCCCGGGACGGAACTGTGGATCTTCTAGCTGTGAGGCTACCGAGCTACTGCTACAGGATTTAGAGTTTGTTCATGTGCAGGCTTGGCATGTAAACAGCGAAGGAGAGAAACACTGCAAAGGAAGATCTGGTTGCAAAAAGCAAACTCGGCGTCAGTTGTAGGGCTCCACAATCAGTGACTTCCCATGGTTTCTACATGGGTAAATCTGACATTAGAACTTCTTATTTCACTCTTTTTAATGTAATTGTTGGTCACACACCTGTTTCAGACTGGAGTTTTCCTTCATATGCAGCCGTCTACCCAGTCACATACATTGTACTGTCAGTCAATAAGGACATGTTAAGCAAATGAGGGGTTTGTGTACAATCTATTAATATTTCAAATCAAGGAGATGCACTGAATTCAGGTGAAGAAGAAGAAGCCTATTTTAGGTCTTAATCTGATGCAAAAATGTGTGCATTTGCAGGAATGTAGCACGGTATGGAAGGTAAAACAGATCTTTGGTTATGAAGATGTGAAAGTGCAACAAAAATAGTTATGCAAAATCCTGTTTGATGAGTGCAAAGCCAGATGTGAATGCCTTCCCATGCAAAACAAACTATTTTGGATGCTTGAACCAGTGTCACACCATATGAGAAAGGCTCCAAACCATCCCCACCCAAAAATAATCCTCATCGCATTTTTTATGCAAATATATTTCCCTATAAAATTACCCTAATTGTTGTGGAATAATTAATTCTTTGCAAATAGAGTTATTAAAGTAATCTGTTCCTGTATTTTTTCATATTGCAAAACATGTTGCAGAAACACAAAATATCACAGGGTTAGTCTGTTTTTTACAATATCGTGCAGCCCTTGTAGTGCTGACTGGGGGCAAATTTGCCATTTCTTGTGTTTTCTCCTCTGCTGCCGTTGCTTTAAACTCAGCAGGAGAGACTTGAGTTTTTAAAAAAGTGTTCATCTGAAAGATTTTCTTGCAAGAGAGATGTTAGAACAAAAGAAGAAAAAAATCAAATGCTTCTGAAAATATGGTCCTTCTTCAAGTGCAGTGTTTTCCTCTTATGGTTTAAAGGGATGGTGTCATACTGGGTAATATGCTAAATAATGTTCTTGCTGATAGTCAGATGAGAAGATTGATACCACTCATGATATGGAGGATGAAACAGTCTCCTCTGCTGCAGGCCCACATCGTGATTTAGGGCAGAATCTTTTTAAGAGTTGTCGGTTTCATGGGGAGGGTATTATATCCTTTTATCCTCCATTTCTCTCCCTCTTCCTCCTCCCTCCTGCTCATTTCGCCTCCCTCTCTCTCCTTCACTTATCTGTTTTGTCCTCTGTCACCTTCAGTGCCCCCCCTGTGTGTTTCTCCCTCTTTATCTGTTTTTCTTTCCCCTCATCTCCTCAAGGTCACGGTCCTCAGACTTTCACTGAGACAAATTCTCAGGGGGGGCAGCTATCACACACGCAAACACCCAGATGCACACAACCTCTGGGGTGAAGCTCTCAGAGAGATAGCAAAGGGAAAGAAAGAAAGACAGAGAGATTTTCACTTTGGTAACATGAGCCGCATGCCTCCAATTCACTTCATCCAGAATCACACATGCAAGTAATAAATAATGCATGTTGTACGTATGCACACACACACACATACACGGGCCTCGACAAACTCAAAATGTTATTCAAAGGAAGTTAAGGAACAAAAAGCTATTTTTACAATACAAGCTACTTTCATCTGCAGTGGAGACTTTTTCTTCTCCATTCAGTGAAGTGTGACTTCCTGAAAAAGCACATTAAGAGCCAGTTGCAAGACATTTCGGCCTCCAGCTTCACTACAAATGTTCGGAGTCTGCCCAACCTCTCTCATCAGGCTCACAACACCACGGATTGATTTGAATGGATTTCGCTTCCCATCGAAAGGAAAGCAGTGTACACGCACCCCACGCTTGTATAGCAGCAAACCTATAGCAGGTCTGGTCTTTAAAGTCAATGCACTTTCATGGTCATTGATATTTTCCAGGTCAAAATCCTGCAAGATCACCCAAATTAGGTACCTGTATTGAAGTGGCATGGATGCATCCAGGATAATGTGAAGTTTTGAGGACATTCAGTCACGTTCTTGTGTTCCCATTCATCCTTTTTCATGCTAATGTTTTATAATGTGCAGAAAAATACTTGGACACATGGCTGCAGACGGAGAGAGAGCAGCGGTAATCTCTGCAGGCTTTCAGAGTGTTGCCTTCAGCATGCTCTGCTGCTCACAGATACCTCGACTGTTCCTCAGTATGTGTATGTGTGTGTGTGTGTGTGAGAGAGAGAGACAACAGATGGAGACAGATAAAGCGTTTTATCCATTGATGAGTTCAGAATCGTACGGGTTGCATCACTCCAAACTAACTGTATAGGGAGCAGCAGAGCTAGTTGGATGCTTCGCTTTTTCCGAGACTCACCAGTGGAGAAATTACTGCAACTGCACAGGACAGAAGGAGTGCAGAGAGCCTCGGTGCGGATCAGCAATTTAAGATAAGATCGGAGAAGATAAGATGTACTTAACAAAGTAGAGAATAAGATTATAATGGAAGTTTCTTACGACAGAGGGGAGAATGACAAGGTCGAGGCGGAGAATGAATTGAGAGATTGTTAGAAATGAAGTACAGAGTGAACAGAGGATGGAGACGGGGAAAGTGGTGATATGATAGACATGAATAAATGGAGACTAAGAGACACAGGCGAGAATGAGAATGAGGAATGCTATGAAAACTTTCAGTGAGTGAGTCTGGTTGAAGGACAGAAACAAGGGAAGTGGTGACAGCCATGATTGAATAGAGTGGCAGACTCACAGGGAGGCCATATTTGTTATGGAAAGTGTGACATAAAGTGTAAAGTTCCTGTGCAGAATAAATGGAATAGAATGAAAAGAGCATATAAACCTCCCCCTTTTAACATACTCACCACTTTCACTTCTGTCCCTTGAGCTGTGCTATTAAAATGACCCAGATTTGAAAAAATGAGGCCTTAAAACTGTTGCTTTCTGTCATTTATTAGATTGTGAATGGTTGTGTTTTTATCGTGTCTGTCTTATTTTGGTTGAATAGATGTAAAACATATGTTTGTGTGAAATCTTTGTGTTACTAAAGTCACAGGTTCTGTTCAGTGTGGCCTAATGGGTACATCATGCTCCAAAACCTGCATTCTTCCTAACAGTCAGCAGGGGGCGACTCCTTTAGTCAGCTTGTATAGAAGTCTATGAGAAAATGAGTCTACTTCTCCCTTGATTTGTTACTCAGTAAACATTTTCTGAATGAGTTTCTACTCTCCATTGCTACTTTTTAGTCTCCATTAATACAGCATGATGCTTATTTTGTAAATTACAGTCCCATTCAGATTAAAATACACGATAAAGCAGGATATGCTTGAGGGTGTGGCATCAGTCAACTCCTAATTAATATTTTAAATGAGACCATGTGGTTCTTTATTACAAACTTCCTTGTCATGACAGTTTTCAGATTCAGTAGGCTAACATATATTACATTTATGTACCAATGGACAGTCTTTCAGGTTGAACTGTGTGGTGTATGGTCTTAATTTTGTTCCCACATCCTCTCTTCTCTATCTAGAGGGCTAAGATTGGTCCAGGCAAGAACACAGAAGGCAAGTCAGCCAATGCTGCATCCCGGTTCGACTCCAACGGCAACCAGGATCGCATGAAGTTGGCCGACTTTAACTTCCTGATGGTTCTGGGCAAAGGCAGCTTCGGCAAGGTAAGGGCGTGATGTTTGTGTGTGCTCATGTTTCTCCTGTCTCCTGTTTTTTATGTGATATAGATGCCCATGTTAGTAATTGCTGTGTATCTACAGCTACATGTACACAATTAGCTGCAATTCTAGCAATATTACTGACATCATTTCCTGAATACTTCACTTGGAGCATTTAGATGCATTTCCACTAAGAAGTAGATGGGGCTGTGTATGACATATTAAAGATGTAGACACTGAAGGAGGTTCTCATATTGTTTAAGGAAGCTTTGCGTAGCAACAACCATTGCAGCCACAAGGAAGTAACTATAGTGTAACTGCAGCAGAGAATCTTCATAGTAACGTGAGCTAACCACCACTTTCTGTCTGAGAATAGAACAGAGTGCACAATGAAAATATAAATTGTATTGGTAGTAGGTACTCAGATCCAGACAGTTAGTTGTTAGTGTTTGACAGAGTTCTCTTCTCTTTTGGCTCTGTGATAGAAGCTGTTTCAGTCTTTTTGTCTGTGATTTGATGGACCTGAAGCATCTGCCTGAGGGTAGTGGGTCAAACAGATGGTGTCCTGATGGGATTGGTCCTTAAGAAATAATAAATAAGAAAATAATTTAAAGCTTGTTGTTGTTCAGTAGCAACATTATCTAACTTTCTCTTCAGAGCTTGCCACCACTGTTGTTGCCTTTGAGAATCTGTTGCACTTCTTCTGCCTCTACAATTCATGGGCTTAGTTGTAGGCATCTAGCATTTAGTTTTAGACGTAGACACACTCAATGCAAGGATATTATATTATGAAGGTCTGCCACACAGGAGGTTGACAGCAGATCCTTTAGGTCCTATGGGTAATGAGGATGGGGTTTTCCATGGATGGATGGAGGATATTGGAGGCTGGGTCACAATGCTGGTCCCTTTGTCGTGTATCTCGAGCTGTTTCTGAGCAGTGTCTCAGGGCACAGTTCCTGCAGAAGGAGGCCGTCAGGTAGTGCTGTTGCCATGGTGCTTGGTCTGCAATAATCTTTAGGTGGGTGATACGTGTCGGAGTAGAATCACGTGAATGCCAGGACCCAAGGTTTCCCAACAGAGCATTGCATTGTAATGAGGTGGTCAATGTTAGTCACTTCACCTGTCGGTGGCTGCATGTTGTGGCAGCTCAGTGCTTGTGCAAAGGCTTGTTTTTAATTGTGTTGCCATTGCAAATATCCCTTTATTTGTGTGCATCCATGTTTCAGTGGAGCTCTGTATCGACAAACAGAGCTCAGAGGAAAGGAGGGTAAAGATGGACAGAAAGGGAAGATAGAGGGAGACGAAATTAAAGGAGACGAAGCGCAGGTAGACAGAGATGGATGAAGCGAAAGAGGCGAAGAGGATGACGTGACAAGTGGAGAGAGGGATGAAAGGAGAGAATGAGATGTGAGCCATGGTGACAAGGTTGACATGAATGAATCGAGGGAGAGGTAAAAACGTCAGGCTGAATGAAAAGCGGGAGAGTGACAAAAGGAGGGGGGAGACCTTGCAGAGGGAAGACAGACATGAATGAATTAAAATCGAGGCAAGAAACGGAATGAATGGGAAGATGTGGAGAGAGAGACAGAGGGAGCGGGAGGAAAAAATTGGGTAAAAGATGGGCCGAGCAGGAGGGTGGAGAGAGAGGGAAAGTGACAGAAAGAGCACGACAGAGAGAGAGAGAGAGAGAGAAAGAGAGAGACCATTGTCTGTATCAGACCTGTATGCCGGTTGCCTGTTTCCATGGTAACAGGCTTTTAAAGCTACACTGATGCGTCATTGTGGAGAGCCTGAGTCGAGGCTCGATCATTACTGGAATACCCGACTCACACATGCGTAAACACAGATCTCAGAAACATGCATGCATGAGTACACACCTTCTGTACACGCACACACACACAAGCCTGTGTTGGGGTAAACACAGACACACACATATGCATTCTCATATACACATATTGCTCATTTTGGCCTGCTCTATGTACGCGCTCACCAGGACATTTCTGTGATTATTAGTGCAGTATTTAGCTTCAACACGCTGTGGTTTTTAGACAGACACACACATGCTGCTAATGTGTGTCATCCTAAAGCTGCCTTAGTTTTCAGGCTGAGGCATTCTGGTACCTTCAGTGCTGCCTTTTTCCACCACAGTGTCTGAGGACATTTGCATCATAACACTGCTGCTAACATTTCTCTGTGGACATTCTTACTGTGTGATAATAACACACACGGATCTCAGGGGCAGACACAAGCAAGCACTTGCTTCATTCTGATCTGTATTGTCATCTCTCTTTACACAGCACAGCAGGAGCACAAGCATACAAACACACGTTTGAATTCACATTCATTCTGTTGCCTGTCGCCCGTTTGTTGAACTACAGGATGTGCAACACTCTGAGTTACAGTTAAGCCTCAGCACCATGGACAGCTCCTCTTAAATCCTCAGCTCTCTGGCGTTTTGGACAGTTATTGCATGTTGCTGCTGAGGATGAGCTTTTTTACACCACATTAATTTATTGTGGCATAAAAGTGGCAAAAACATGATTGAGGCTGCTTTCACTCCTGACCTGACAACGTGACACAGACTGCATGAAAAGGGGACTTCCAGTTTACTTCCAAGCAGAGTCTGGTGCTGTTTGTTTGTGCTTTCAACAGACCCCCACAAGATATAAGTATATGTGTGTGTTTAGCTGTCAGCTACTCTCGGATTTGGTAGCGAAAAAATGTTGACTCTTCACACTATACATATTTTATTGCTTGTATTTTTAATTAGTTACAGTACTCGTCTCCTATCTGTTCTGTGTAAACACAGCCTGGAGTTCATCCCAGTTCAGCTGAAAAGTGAAAGAATTGTTGTCATGTGACTCTCATGTGAGTCACTTATGTCATTGTCACATTTCAATATTTAAATGAGATGTTAGGAATAAGGTAACCTGATGAATTCTGGCGGTTTTAAGCGTAGACTTAGTTTTCTGACAGAACTGCACGTCACAGGTGAATAGTTAAAGAACTGTCGAAGTTGAAAGTCCGACAATTTTATTCTGTTTCTACAGATTTTATCTCTGATAAATGGTGTAGTTTTGAGGATTTTTTTAAAAAAGAACATGATTTTGAAACTCACTGGCAGGTTTTAGGGTTCAGATGGTAAACAAATCATTTGGTAGCCATGGTAACCATTTCCCATCCGAAATAAGTTAGACTCAATAAAATAATGACCGCGGAAGCTATCTCCTCATAACAGGGTTAACATGCTTTTTCTTGTTTGTTTGTTTTTTTAATCCATTCCTACCTGGAGTTATTTCCTCTCTATTTGTGTTTGCATGGCCTGCTGTTTGTCCCCAGAATTTGATGAGTCAGCTTTAGTGCTGATGATGCAGGATGACGTTGCAGAAACTGTCCAACCTGTCAGTTCACATGACTGAATGTTTACAGCTCCTGCTACGTAAAGGAAAACAGTGTATCATTGTTTTATTTGTGTAGTCCAACTTACCAAACTTTGCCTGTGAGAGCAACTTTATGCTACAGAACAACTCTTTATGTGCAAAAGATTCTACATTAAAGATGCCATTGCAACTTTGCACATGTAGTGTTGTGTTTACTCACTGTTGCAGTTCCCCCTTAAGGAAAACACTCCCAACATTGCAACCTGTCATATAGTAGAATCCTCTGAATGGGTGTAGATTTTTAAACCTTAATGCGTCAAAGCTGCTGCTCACTGAGCAAATAATGCAGTACAGCGACAACAGAGACGTGACGCATCTCATTGTGGTCGACTCTTTTAAATGCTGCAAAACTGAATGAGAGGCCATGTGGTGGACGAACCAGCACACTGGCATCCGAAGAAGGGCTGCAATGATATAATAATACATCCCACAAAAAAATCTCAAATCCTGTTTTCATTTAGAATTGTCTGCTACACTCTGCCTTAGTGGAAACAAGGCTACATGCTCCATATATAACATACTACATTTCACAATAATACTCGCAGCCCAGTCTAATACAACATAGTGCAGTTTCATGCAGTGCAGCACAGTGCGGTTTCATTAATTTTGCCTGGATAAATTCACTCTGCAAGGTCAGCAGAGAAAACAGTGGCATCATTTACGACACATGGCAGCTAATATCCTCAGGATTGCCTCTTGGCAAATGACCCTGAACAACTTTCTTGGATAAAACCCTGACACATGCCACAGTTCAGAATGTAGCACACTGCTGCAGTTTATGAATGGCAGCGAGCCCAAGTTTACTTCAAGTAAAACACTGACCCCGCATGTGGTCAACACAGCTCTAACTGGGAAGGTAAATGCATCAAGGTAAAAGACAGATTGTAATGATACCACGACGCTGCTGTTGTTGCTTTGTGATCTGTGCAGCTTCCGTCTGCAGCGGCATGTGATTCCTGATGAAACGCTCTGGTTCCATGTCTTCTCTCTCTCTCATGTTGCTTTCGTCCTTGTCCCTGTGGTTGTACAAAATGAACTTGGGGCCAGATGGTGTCCTTCGTCTCTGTTTCAACTTTATAGAGTTTGTATTTACATAGAGTCACACTGCTACCATATGCGCTGAATGCACACACACACACACACACACACACACACACATACACAAACACACATTTAAGCTGGAGTTCAACAAAGGATGCTCCAGTACGGATCTAACTTCAGTAGATTTTAATGCTGAAGCTTCTTCAACTGTGGTGCCCTTATTGCAAAAACGCACATTAACACCCTCACACATGCACAAACACACACACACACACTTCCTCACACACACACACACACACACACACACGAATACTTTGTCTCTTTGTCCATCTGTGCTTGACTCCCTGTAGAACACCGAACCCGATAGCCCCTCTGCATTATCATACCTGAATATTTATAAGACATAAACAGCAAAGTTGCTAAGTTTCTCATCTCATGGGGAAAAAAATTAATATAAGGTCACACTTATGGCTTAATTCTTGATGAATCTGGAGAGAATGACGAGTGAGAAGTGCCTTCCATTTACATCATTAAGTTGACTCTCATCAGCAGCAACTTAAAATAAGTGACTTGGTAACAGTTCTGCTTATTTCTCACATATTTGTGGCTCATGTTTCTGTTTACAGACATAACAGGCTGTCAGCTGACTGTGGAGATTAAGCCTGTGTTCTCTCTAAGATCTAGACTATCTCGCAGCCCCAGAAGAATGCTTTATTAAACACATCAATGAATCAATCAAGCTAAGCTTTTCCTAAGCAGCTGAGCAGCTGCAAAATTTCCAAGTAACCGGGTTCACCCTGTGTTTTATGCAAATGAACACAAGATATGTAATAAAAGGTTTAAATATATAATGCAGTTGAATGACAGATACTTTGTTGAGGTCCCAAAACTCAATTAGCCTTGTGGGAACTACAAACACACCATGCTAGCCATGTAATAGAAAGTCATTTTTCTTCCACGTTCTTCTTGTCTGTTCACTGCCTTGTTTAAAGATAAGATGGTGAAATATCTTTGTTTCAACAGTGTAGCTGTGCATGTCAAAGAGAAAACCTTATCTGTGCTTACAGTTCACATAAATAACTAGTTTCTGAAGATTATGGGGGGTTTCTTTAAGAAGTTTTTGCCGCTGACTGGCACAGATGTTCTGATGCATCTGATTTTCCTATTTTATATGTTTCCCAACATGAATGCCAGCTAGTAATGCTTGCATTTTTTAATTGTTGTGTTAAGCCTTTTCCTTTTTACAGTGTGCAATTTCTTGAAATCAATATGCCTCGAGTTACAAAATTGACATTTGGGGCATAGTTCAATTTGTTAGATATGTAATTAGGTAAGCACAAAAACAAAAGCAAATATATACCACTCAGCCACAACGTTATGACCACTGACAGGTGAAGTGAATAACATTGATCATATTGGTACTATGTGGTGTTCTGATGGAAAACCTTGGATTTTAACATCCGTGTTGATGAGACTTAGACACCCAAATAAACATTGTCACACAACAAACACACTCCCTCATGCAAATGGAAATCCCAAATGTCACTGGTCTACCCCCACAGGAAAGAACATCCATCAGAAACATGTTGAGGAACATGACAGTCACCCAACATGTTGATTTGACCTCCAAACTTCCTACACCCCATTGTGATCAAGCATCAACAGGATGCAGTGGAACAAGTTTGATTGACAGAGGCCCAAATGCACAAGCCAGAGCACCCAAAGGATCCAGTGCCAACGTCCTGGTTCCAGACCCCATAGGACACCCTGAGAGGTCCTCTTGTCCATGCCCAATGGTTCAGAGCACTTTTGAACACATAAGGGGGACCAACACAATGTTAGGCAGGTGGTCATAATGTTATGCCAGATCGGTGTATGTGGTCTCATCTACTTCTCAGCAAATGTGCATTTCTCAACCTAATCATAAAGCTCCACTTTCTCAGTCTGTTAATGCACACAGAACAGACACCTCCAACAGTTTCAGTCGCTCATATTAGTCCAGATTTTCGCCCAGAGAGCTGAACTTCAGTGAACTTTTAGTTCTGGTCACGAGCCTCCTTCAACTTTTATGAGATGACCTGCGAGCTGAGACTTGACCCACATTTTGCCGGCTATTTGCAGCAGCTGCCGGATTCTTCAGGAAAGAGGATATGAGGACAGGAGCAAAAGAAAGGAAGAGAAGGGGGGGAAGAGATAAAAATCGACAAAGGATACAGTGAGCAAGTGACAAGAGAGAGGAAGATGATACAAAAAACATTTACTCTTTTTTTGGGAGAGGCTGTAGCAGCATGAGCCCGACCTTGGATACGAGACATTTATACTGCAGAGAGGATACACAACCACACATATAGCAGTGCAGAGCTGTGGATGTAGATTGCTGGTACTTTTGGCACTCTCTGGTCCACCCCTGAAATCTAAGAAACCATAATCTAGGTTGTATTTTTATATTTATGTGTGTGTGTGTGCATGTCACAGCAGATATGACTTTAAAAAATCAAATAAATGTGAATCTGAACTACCGAACTGCTGTGAATATCTCTCTGTCATTCCCTCAGTCCTTCCTCACCTTCTGCCCTTCTCATACTCCACCAACCTTTCTTCTACTTTTTAATCCCCTTCTCTTCACCCATCCACCTCCCTTTATCTCCATCCACCCCAAAACGGTACGTCCTAAAGTACCTGCGAATGAAATGGGAAATAATCCCTCCTTTTTCCCCCCTCTTTTCTCCTCGTTCTTTTCTCCTCGTTCTTTTCTCCTTTATGTCCTTCCTAACATTCACGAAGGGCAAAGAACAGCATGAAGATCTTAGAGAAGCTCTCAATAGTCTGGGCAGCAAGGTCAACAAATTGACTAAGTTTTACCTCCCCTAAGATGGAGACTGTTGCAGTTTGGTTAAGTTTGTCCCACAGCACACGTCCTATATGTTTAATAGTACTAGTAGTAGTAGTAATTTTGGAAGGAATAGGTCTTTGATTATATACTGAACAAATCTGCCTTTCTCGCCATCAGCCTTTGATTTTACAAATTGCAGTGAATACTGTGGCAGAGAGATTTAATCAGCTGTAGTCAGCCATTTAGCTGCTTGGTTGAAGAAAACTGGCTCAGCTGCATTTTTAATGTTTCCAGCTGACTCGTTCTGAAAGAATCTTGCAAGAAAAGGTCCTAAATTTTCGCTGCCTGCATGACACTGTCTTAAATTCATGCAGAAGGCATTAATTCGCTCGCGTGCTTTTTCATACTTTCAGACATCCACTGTGGTTGCTGGAGTAGTTTGTAAATCCAGTAAAGAGCTAACATCATCTGTAGCTTCGTTAACTTATGCAGCATGTTACACTGAGTCAGCACTGTAGTACGTTATTCAACATGTTGCTTAGGACCACAGCTAATTGCATAGTTTAAATAATACTGTTTTGCTGTTTTTGTTTTGGGGTTTTTTTGTATGTTTGTTTTTGCAAAGTTAAAAAAAAACATATGCAGTCCAAAATCTGAAGGAATACAGCATGAAATGACACCTAAGACACCATAATAATACATGAAAATATCAATAAAATTGCAAAAATAGACTGTTTATTAGAATTTACATGTGTGATGTAAAATAGCATTAGCTGTCAATAACAATACTTTTTTTTTAAGATTAGTAAAATACAAATGCAAATTTAACTTAAATGCACAAATGTTTCCTTTTTATTAAGAAGGTCAAACTGTTAAATCCAAGTTGGATACTTTAAGTATATTTATAAAATTAGATACTAGAGACAACTGATAGAAAAATAAATCTCACTTCTATAATTTAACATAGATTTGCTTGTTAAATGACAGAAAATGTTGTGTATTTGCAGAAGTTTTCATAACAAAAATGTTGAACGAATGTGTTTCCATGAAACTGTTTCCATACAGATACTTAGGAGATTTCATTTTCAGTTATTTTGCTGTGTTTTTTCTGCTCCAGCTGCTGCAATGTGACAGTTTGTTACAGTGCGCCTTGTTTTTGTAAGGGAAAGAAAATTGCTAGTGCTGTGGCCAAAACGAGACTTTAAAATGAAGGTGGTGCATGGATAAAGGGTGATGCAAGTCTTGTTCCCGCTTTTTTAAAATCACATTTTAGCGCTAGAATAGACCAGACATTTGTCTCACAGTCTGACATGGCTCACATTTAACAGTCTGACACAAGCTGCTACCAGAATTTATTAGAATGACATGTAATCGCATCATGTACCAGGCTGTTGTTACCTCGCTAGCATCTGTCTTTCCTCTCTGACTGTTTTCATATCCCTCGTTTTCTCTCATCCATCGACATCTTGAAAAGTGATGAATCAGTTTTCTCTTTTGTCCTTTCTACTTTGACTGTGTAGCCCAAAACAGTCATAGAAGCTTTCCTTTATCACTGCACTCCTTTATCCCCGTCCTCTACAGTACCTCCCCTGTCTCTCCCACTTTCCCTGCCTCCCCCATCACTCTCTCCCTGTTCCTTTCCTTTCTAAACTGCGCCCTTCTTCTTTCTGTCGGTATTGAAACCACGACAGGAGCTGTGTGTCATAAAGATTTTGAATGCTGATGAATTTATCTTCAGTCCTTTTTTGCCCTTCCTTGTTCTTCTGCTTCTCCAGGTGATGCTGGCGGAGCGTAAAGGGACGGAGGAGCTGTTCGCCGTGAAGATCCTGAAGAAGGACGTCGTGATCCAGGATGATGACGTGGAGTGCACCATGGTGGAGAAGAGAGTGTTGGCTTTGGCTGGGAAGCCTCCGTTTTTAACACAGCTGCACTCCACCTTCCAGTCTATGGTGGGTGGGACGACATATCCGGCCATAGTACACAATACTGTACTAAATGCTTGTTTTTATATCCTACAAAAAAACTGCAGTCCCTGTTGCTGTCTTTCCCTTTTCCCTACTGATATAAAACACACTGTTCAACTTCTCTCACACTGATCAACATCCTCTAATATTTAAGTGGTCTGAATTAAAGTCAGAGTAAGCAAGACTTTGAAAACAGCAAGCATGAGCTAGATTTTGCAACAGAAAAGAAACATCCTCTCGCTTCAGGTCTCCCTTACAAAGCTACTCCTCCAGAACACATGAATGCAAACTGTCTGTCTAACACTGTAGTCACGAGTTGGTGGAGAGGAGCATGGCACATTAACAGCATCCAATGTCAAAAAAAGTGCAAATAGGCAACATCACAACAATTGCAAAATGTCCTGTTCAAAGCCGATGTAGACTAACATAAGATAAATACCATCAGATATCACTTGCTGACTATTAGGCTAATGCAGACAGATGGTGAACAATTCAGTTCAGTTTTATTGATATAGCGCCAATTGATAACACATGTCACTGCAAGGTACGTCACATAGTAAGGTAAAGACCTTACAGAACCTAGCAAATCTAAGGATTCCTTTGAGCACCACTTGGCAACTGTGGGAAGAAAATACTCCCCTTTAACAGGAAGAAACTTCCAGCAGAACTAGGCGCAGGAAGGACAGTCATCTGCCTCAACTGGTTCGGGTGAGGTTAACCAGAGTTCAGAAATGTGTAGCTTCACAGATGGAAATACCTGAAGAGAGAAAAAAACACGACCTACGGGGGGGGTGAAGACGTTAACTTTACACAGACACGTGCGATCATATCGTAATGAAACTAGAGGAGGATGGAAACATCATAGAGCTCTGAAAGATGCACAGATGGACACAACCTTATAGCATGTTCAGCAGTGCAAGGTGTTGTGTGTTTAGGTGTTACTGTAAAATGCGGCTCCTTGCTCGCTCCAGCAATGTCTCCGCCCTTGTTGAAGACTCTGGTGATAAACCACAGTCAGATTGTGTGCAGGTAGGCAGTTATTTCGGTAAACAGGCAAGCTGGCCACACAATTATCTCATGTTGGCCAAAGATTGGATGAACTTTAAAGTGGCCAGAGAACAGATTGATTTATTTTTATTATCACAGCACCTGATTTATTAATTACTGTCAGTTCAACAATTATAACATGATGTTTCTGGAACACTTGCATACTCTGGCTTTAATTGTATTTCATGATTGTATCATGAAATACAATAAGCTTGTCTGCATTAGCATTAACCTTAACCCAAGAACATTAAAACCTTAAAGGGAAGTGAAAATAATACTGTATTAGTCACTGCATGTGAATCTAATGTGAGTAGGACAAAGTAAAAATTAATACTAATGCAGAAAAATAGGAATGTAAAGAATATCACACCGCTTCGGCTTTATTGTGGAGTTTTATGTGCTATTAGTTCAGACTGTGTAGACTTCTGTTATTCAGGAGAAGTGTGCTGGTTTGGTTACACATGTGCCCACACGCCACTTCACAAACTGAACCGACGTCCTTCGTAGCCCACTGTCATGATACATGCTATCAGAAGTGAGCCACAGTGTGTCGTCCTGCTGAAGGGCACAGCAACACTGCTGGTGAACGCCGTGGTCTTAACAGCAGTGGCACCTTTCCTGCTGTCACCGGCTCACAGCTGGAATACGCAGGCTGGATTCCTACTTGATTCGTGCTCGTCTTTTGACGTATAATCCATATTACACTGAAGATGAGTCAACAGAGGAGTAAATATAGCTCGCTTGCTTCGTGCTCCACACTGAGGGTATTTCATTTACATTCACATGCTACACAAACACACTCATCTGTTGGTGTTTTCCTCGGTTAATGATGAATCAATTTGAGGTTGTGGTTAAAGACTAGACAAATAAAGCTGACCACACACGCAAACTACAAGTGAGTGTGTTAATCCTGCTCAGCACTAATTCTCTGACCAGAGGAGGGCTTTTGTACGTGGAATTTAGCATGCAGCTCTTACACACAGGCAATTATAGCAGTCATCCAGACACATATACATACTATATACAGTGTGTAGTGTACAATATGTGCACACAAACAACTGCTCATAAGACTTATCAGCCAGTGCAGGTCCTGACACACACAACTCCACAATATGTTCTCCGAGGCACACACACACACATGGCCACACACACCGAATCCCTCAACTTTTTCTCTCATACTGTACCTTATTGGCAATTTCTGTAGATAATGGAGGACAATAGGTTGTTAAATTGATGTCACTGTGTTCCCTCCGCTGAAGTTTGGTTGGAAACACTGACGACAACCCAGTCATCTCTTCGTCTCTTCCTCCATCTTCCTTTCTTTTATCCTTCAATTTTCACTTCCTGTGTTATTTTTTTTTTGCGTGTCGCTCTCGTTTGATCTTCTCTCATTTGACCCGTCTACCTCTGAATATTCGCTTTCCCTCCACTTTCTTTCTCACTATCATCGGATTCCTCTCATTTGCCTTTATGATCATGTAATTGTTGACCTTTCTTTCTCCGTCTGCCCTTCTTGCTCTCCATAGGACCGTTTGTATTTTGTCATGGAGTACATAAACGGCGGCGATCTCATGTATCAGATACAGCAGGTCGGCAAGTTCAAAGAGCCTCATGCTGTGTGAGTACAAGCACACACACACACACACCTCTCTTATGCTGTCATCTATACAAAATCCCAGCACCGTGCAAATAGGTGTTTCGCAGTTTAGTAATACCTTTTTTTTTTAATCATAGTGAATAAGCCATCAGCAATTTGACTGGCTCCGGTGATGGATGAGCAGTCCTAGCAGAGCCCCGGGGTGAAATATGTTGTTTGCCCTGGTGCACCTTGCTGCTCCGAAGAGCTTCAAAGAAATGAAAGTAATCCAGCAGCTCCTGAGAGTTTTCAGTGTGTGGTACAATACCTCCAAAACTGCAGAATGTAATTAAGGTGGCTGCCGAGATCACTGGTGTCAAGCCGAACCAGCGGGCTGACATATTTGACAAGCAGGCTGTCGGGGAACGCGAGAGCCGTGGAAGAGTCAGACCTTCATCTACTTTATAGGGAATTAGAGTTTCTTCCCTCTGGCGGAGGGTTTAGACTGCTGAAGGGCAAGTCGAACTCGATGAGGAACTCTTTTATCTACGGCCATCAACTTCTTCTACCCTCTTTGATTTATTTATTAGACAATAGTCAGGATTATTCTGCTTCATGGATGATGATGTTCCCTTGAACTCTGGCTCAGTGTCGTGTCTTTTTGTATTTCGTGCTCCTCGGTATTTATTGTCTAACACACCCTGTTGGTTTCTTACTGCAGCGATCTCCCGCTGGTCGTCATTCTGATCACAGATAAAACACCTACAAGGCTCTAAACAGGCTCTGCGTATTCTACACTCGTCTCCGCACCTTCAGAATGCCTCTTGACATCTTTTACATGCACTTTACAAACAGAAACTGATCGTGCACGCCCATGCAAACATGGCTGACTGCGTGGCCAGTCTGTCCAGACTTCTGCTGTTGATCTTATCAGCTGCTCTCTGGCCTTGAAGAGACAGCGCTGACCTTTATTCTGACACACACACACACACAAATTATCCCTCTGTTTTCCCACTGTCCTTTCTCTCAGCCGCTTTCTAATTGCTGCTGTTGTTTCTCTTTTGTGCGTGTAGATTCTATGCTGCTGAGATCGCCATCGGTCTGTTTTTCCTACATCAAAAGGGCATCATCTACAGGTAACATGCAGAAAGTGAGATGCAGAAATCCGTGTCACCACTATGTATATGTCACCTCCTGATAGTCTGAGAGGCACACATGACAGTATCATCTGGATCACAAGTAGCAAGACATTTATTGTATCCACTGCCCCGTGTAACGATCCTCAAAAATATATTTATCTTGATTATTTTTCCATTCTCGACACCTTTCTGTCTTCACCTCCGCTCATTGCGTTATCTCACCTGAGATAGATGCAAGGAGAGAGGAGTCGAGACGTTTAACAAAATCAGACATCCTCGCTCCTGAGCCATCATTCTGAAGTGACACCTACATTTTGGTTTATTTTATTTAACACGCGTGTGGTGTGAAGTATGAAGGAGGCGTCGCTGACAAAAAGAGAACCATACAAATGAAGAGTGGCTTATATTATGACTGAGTGATACATGTCATATACACACATTTATCAGTCCTGCTCCCACCACTGGTTTGTACATTCTAGCTTTGTGTCCTTTAATATGTTATGGGTGCAGTAAAGACTTGGGACGATGCACAGGTGTGTCCTTGCTGCATCCTCAGGCGAGCCTCCTCTTATGAGACTAGATGGCGCACTGTAAAAAGGTTAAAAAACAGTAATATTCCACCAACTGGAGCACCAGAAAACAAGAGAAACTAATAAGCATCTCATATGAAATGCAGTAATTTTCCATTTCAATTAAAATATACTTTCTAATCTTAATTTTTCATGACGACGTGCATTTTTTTGGCTTTTTAATAGAGTTACATGTGTAAAAACATTTAACTCACCTCTGTATACATGATTGAATACAAGTAATCAGGCATGATAGTCCAGAAGACTTTTTATTTTGGGTTTATTATATCATTTCATTTAAAATAACTAATATAAGATATCAGTCTACTATAATTTTTTATCATATGATGTGCAGTAGAAGTTTACAATGCCTATCTGTGCCGTGACAATCACATTTAATATAAATTGTTATAACAACCCAAACACACTTATGGACCTTTTATGACACAAGTAAATGTGTTACTTAGGTCACTAAAGTGCTGCAATGTAGTGTATCCCAATTTCACTGTTTTATTTAAGAACAATTTTAGAACCAGTTTTGAACCATTCGTCACCATTTCGTCACAGCGCTTTTTATTAGTAAAGCCACAACTCAACAAACATGATTGTGAACTTTGCAGGATTTAAATGTTTTTACATATTGGCTTGGCAAGTATTTTATGAGGAGAGAAATGCACCTGACACATTTGTTAGATCTCTCTGCGATATACACAATGTATTTTATGAGAAACACTGAACGTAAACTCAGCAATGTTTGTTCACCAGAGAACTCCTTTAACTGACAGCGACCTTTGGACCACAGGATCCACTTTATCATCAGTAGGAAGTTGGACATATCTGTATGGAATATTTAGACTGTACAGGGTTGTACAGAGAGATTGATCTTGATTCAGAAGTAGGTTTTGACCTTTAGACGTGACCTACAATTACCAGCTTTCTTCTGTTCATAACATCATGCCAAGAATCCCAAATGCCAATCAGAGTTGCTTATGTTATCTGGATGACCATCGAACTAAGAGAAAACTACAGGGGCTCATTAAATATATGTGGTTCGACTTTGTTTTCCCTCCTGTAGAGACCTGAAGCTGGACAACGTCATGCTGGATTGCGAGGGCCACATTAAGATCGCAGACTTTGGCATGTGTAAAGAAAACATGAATGACGGAGTCACCACCAAAACCTTCTGTGGAACACCAGACTACATCGCCCCTGAGGTACAGTGTGTGTGTGAGCGATGGTGGCTCGTCAATCACTGGTTAATCAGTACAGCACAAACACTCCCAGTTCATTAAAGGTAAATACACTTTTTACACTTTCATAGCTGGAGTCTGCAGCCAGTGTAGCTTATTTTCGCATGAACACAGGGAATAGTAATCCCGGTTGTATGTAGTGATCATATATTTAGGATATACTACATTATAATATTGCGCCGACTTTGACCCGTGTGGAGCGCTGTGGTTCATGCGACGTGTCTTCTGCTGCTCAGAGGATTGTGGGTCATAACAGCTGCATATAATAAAATATGACTGGATGTAGTAGGACATCCTGGTGTTTTTGGGATGCTGCATTTGACATAGTATTTAACTGGACAGACTGAATGTGGCGCACTAAATAGCATGGTAGAGGGAACATTAGAACAGACCCAGGGACATAGCCAGCTTAGTTCAGTTCACAGATAGCACAAGCACTGAAATTTGATAATAAATTAGTTTATCTAATTTCTTTTATCTGTAAAAATGACATTTTCAGCTTTACAAGGGGTCCCTCAGACTGTTTCTTTGGCTCGAATCAAAGGTTTTCTTCTCATCTGATGCTCAGCAAGAAAAGCATCTTTCATAAAATCAACTGTCCCTTGAAGTCTCTTATGCTGTGACGGCGATTTCGAACAACCTCTACCACTGCTGTTGCTGGCTGCAGTATTTAAGGAGAAGTTGATCAGCTTCATCCTAATCTGTTTGATGTAATTTTAGCCGTACTTAAATGTCAATCAGCATTTCAGCCCAGTTACGTTACACTTCCCTCATGCAACCACCTCAAAATAAATTAAGATCATTTATTTCTTTTCAAATTCCAATCAAAGGTATGTTATTAAGAGTTTTTATGCTGTCATGACACATTCATAACCTTCCTGAGATTAGTAAACTGAGAGTGAATATACAAACTTAGCTTCATTAATCTTTAAGGAACAACCTAACAGCATTCTGATTTGTGTACCCTCAAGAATAGCAGTGGTGTGATAGCAACACGATACTGTAATAGTGTTTGTCTTTATTGAAGTTGATTGAAAGGTGAATTTTTGTGCAACTTTATTTTTGTTGAGTTATTTTATATTATGTCTTACAAAGTATTCTCCTCACACAGTCCATTGTCTTGCTTTGCCTCAGTGATTGAAGTGATTATTATTACAACTTTTCTGAATAAACTATCTCATATTTCAGATTATAGCCTACCAACCTTATGGAAAGTCTGTGGACTGGTGGGCCTTTGGAGTATTGCTCTATGAGATGTTGGCTGGACAGGTTGGTCCGTGTGTGTGTGTGCCTTTGAAAATGTGTGATTATGTGTGGGTTTTATTAAAACTGTTTTTTAAAAAAATGGAAATCAAAGCATCTTTGAAACAGCATGAATATGTGAGTCAAGCTCTCCTCTCTCGGCAGCATTTGTATTCATGACTGAATGCGAATTAAAACAAACACTTCTGATGGTAGCCTTTAAAATTTGACATCGTCTAATGAAAGGTTAGCTATTAAATTATATCCCGTAATGAGTTTTCCTCTCATGGCATTAATAATTGTTAAGAATAGATGTGGCATTTTCAAATCCTGGATATCTCATTTGGAGTGGTTATTGTGAATTTGTAAGTGTTCAAGGCCGGCAGTATTTTGATTCTCATGAGTTCAGACAAAACAGCTTTTAATGATTCGGTTTAAATAGCCTCCATTTGTCCAGTGCTGTCCTCTGCTTCTACTAACTCGTCTCTCTTCTCCTCTCTCCAGCCTCCATTCGATGGTGAGGATGAGGATGAGTTGTTCCAGTCCATCATGGAGCATCACGTCTCCTACCCCAAGTCCATGTCCAAGGAGGCTGTCGCTATCTGTAAAGGGGTGAGTGTACACACAAACACACACACACACACAAACACACTGCAAGTCCTTGTCTGTCTCTGAAGCTCAACCTTGCTCCCTCCTCACAAAAATCTCTCTCGCCTCCTCTTTTTTTTTTTTTACACTCTTTGTCTCTTCCACACTCAGGAGAGAACTAGGAGGGTATTAGGTTTAAGGAAAGGAAGCAGGAACGAGAATAGAAAAAGGAGGAAAAGGAGCGGACATCAAAATTATCTGCATAATTAAAGCCATTGTGAGGGAACATTTATTTGGAGTGAAACAACATTGTTCACTCCCGCTATCTGTCCTGCTTCCATCTCACCCTCCGTCTCACTCTCCCGTCCTTCTCCCTGTCTCTGCAGTGTTCATTGTTAAGCCATTGTTTCGCCTTTTTTCATTGTACATCCCCTCTATCTCTCTATCACACACACACACACACACACACTCATTCTCCCGCTAACACACACACACACTGCATTGCTCTAATAGCTTAAGCCTGTGCAGTGTGCTCAGTTGGCTGTGGAAACTCCACTTCAGAATAGATCGGCCAGTAGCAAATGATGCTCTGACACTTCCCAGCTGGATTAAACTGGCGTGTGTTTGTGTTTATATTTCTCATTCTGTGGGAATATGTTATGTTTTTACATTGTGGGGAGTCCACATAATGCAAAATGTTAGATTTTACAGTGACAAATTGGTTTAAGGGTTATGGTTAAGCAAGTAGTTTTTATAGGTACAGTTAGGATAAGTCTCAAAGGACTGAATGTACAGTCAGTCGATGTCCACTGAGCTGATGGAAACACAACTCCGTGTGTGTGCGTGTGTGTGCGTGTGTGTGTGTGAAAGTGTGAGCTGATTACTGCTATAAATGGAGTGAGACCTCTCTATCAAACCTCTGTCTCTCTGTCTCATCTCCTAACTGTACGCTTCACTGGCCACAATCAACTACACACACACACACACACACACACACACACACACACACACACACACACACACACGCACACATTGATGTATGGAATGTTTAGGTACACATTCAGTCCTTTTACAGAGACCAGGTCGTCTCTCTCTAGTGATTTTGCCAACATTCAGGACCTAACAAAGCTCTGCTGAGAGCTAGAGCTCGACAGTGTGACTCTCATTCTTTACATCACTTTACAAAACAGAAGAAAACATTCACTTAAAGTTGTAGCATGTAACATTTACGTATTAAATGTCTGAAATCGACCAGACTAGGGATGTTGATTATTAATCTTTAATCAGTGAATGGTGGATGATATTTTAAAAAGATATATTAACCAGTAAGGTAGAAGACAAAGGACATGCATGTCAGAAACTGTGTTGTAGATTTGATGTAGTAGTGGGTGCATTAGACAGTATTCTGCAGCTCTTTTGCTGTGTTTAACACTGTAGCAATACTAGGAAGCAGTTGTCGGCAAACAGAGAGGATTGTGGGGGTTTCGCTAGCATTGGGCCACCATGACAAAGACTTATGTGTTGCTTAATGCCTTCTGGCTGGTGCTCACATACTACAGATAAGGCCGAAGTTTACCAAAAAAGCTTGCCTATAATCGAGTAGCTAACGAAACTGAGCAACTTTTACTGCAGATGTCACATGTGCATTGTTAAAAAATGGCTTTATCTATATAGTGGACCACCATGACAAAGACTTCTGTGTCGCTTAATGCCTTCTGGCCAGCGTTCATGTATTAGAGCTGAGCCAAAGTTCACCAGGACAGTCTACCTATAATTGTGCGGCTAATGAAACTGAGCCATTTTTACAGCAGATGTTGCATGTATGTGGTTAAAAATGTCTTCCTCAGCATTTGTGGGGATTTAGCTAGCAGTGGGCCACCACAACAAAGACTTCTGTGTCGCTTAATGCCTTCTGAATGGCGCTCACATATTAGAGATGAGCCAAAGTTTACCAGGACAGCTTACAGCTTAGTGAAACGAAGCAGATGTTACAGCAGATGTTGCATGTTCATGGTTAAAAATGGCTTTATCAAAGTTTAGAAGAATGGCCACCAGGCAGGAATTATCCTAAATGTTTGCAACAGTGTTGTGACCCGGAGAAAGACCTAATTTTATTCAATGTTACTGTATGTAGCTGGTAAAGGGGCTTTATATGTTGTTGTTTATCACTCTTGAAGGATCGCGATTATTTTAGTATGATTGTTTAGACCATGAATAACCCACAATAGATTTGGCCATACACATATAAGTTAGCATTTACCATCTCATAAGCTAACGTTCCTTACAGCTATTTTATTAGAATGAGGTGAAATAATGTTAATATTTATGACTACATGCAACGTGAATAAAGCGTCCATAGATTATCTCACCTGTGAACATGATTTCTGCCTAATTATCATCAGACACATTCTCACTGACAGGGGCAGTAAAGACAACAACTCTCATGATCCTTAGCTGCTTCACAACATCATCAAATTATGTGTTGTGTTATTGTTTTGATCAAGAGACCCCTAGCAGCAGAAATTACATACCGCACCTAATAATTAATGCATTTTTAAATGTAAAAGATTTACTGAAGTCTTGTTTTTTTAAAGAAAAGAAAGAACCCACTTAGTTTTTCTCTTCCCTAGTTTTTTTTAAAGGTTCATCATTTTTCAAAATCTGCAGTGACCTCAGAACACACACACATTAACTTAGACGTATAGTGCAAGAATAATCAAGACACACAGGCTTATTCCAGCCTTACTTTTGTCTTACATCCTCCCACTGAATTTAAAGATAAAGACATTCATCGGCAAATTAATCACAAATATGTTCACTGATCTACACACACCCACACACAGCCACACACACACACACACAGGCTGTGTTATATATTAGTGATGATTACTGGGTTGTAATGGTACAACAGTGAATCTTCAGTGGAGCATGAAAAGCTCGCCTCCGTCCACCCCCAGAGCTCCCAGTGCGCCCTACCAGCATCGCCTGGGTTAACTCGCTGTGTGTGTGTGTGTGGGAGGACGTGCATGTGAACACTGCATGAGCCCTTATTTTTTTTAAACGCTACAAGATATTTCCATTTTGAAAAGGAAAAAAAAAATCTGTACATAAAGTTGAGTACTTTGCAATGAAGGTGATGCATTCTGTGAACACACTGGACAAGTACTATGGGAATTTATAACATCTGTGCATAATTCTAATTTAGTATTCTGTGAAGTTTTTAAATGACAAGTAAAAATCTGCAATACTCTGCATGGAGATCCGAGGTCAGAGAAGTGTATTGGTCAAAATAAAAAGGAAGCTTAATAGTTAAAGCTCGCAGCAACATATCGTATTATTACACTGTGCTCTATTCTGATCTGTTTTTGTAAATAAAGGTACTGGTCTCTCTATTAAATATTTCTCCCAAATGAGTCATGCATGTCAGACTTAAAATTGAAAACAATTCAGTCCACACAGGCCGGTTAAAACAACTATTTTCGTTCACGTAACAGCTTAAAAGCAAGACTGCAAATCTTTAATTCATTATCGGAATTATCAGTTAGCCCATTTTCAAGGATGAAATTTTATCATGTCCGACTTGACTGATATCAAGACCTTTTTAGAGTGCTTGCCAACAAATAGTATAAACTGGGTTCATGTATGCAGAACGCAGGCTTGTGGTGTGTGTGTGTGAGCACATGTGTGGAAGTGAAGGGAGTGATCAGAGACATTTCCACTCCCCTGCTTCCACCATATCAAGCATCCATATTTCATAGCCAGCAATGTGCCTCACACACACACGGACACAGACACACACACACACACAAGCTGCCACTATGTTGTAGTGCTGTAGTGTTGGAACAAGATGTCTTCAACTTCACTTGGTCCTACAGCAAAGAGTAATTGTTCAGATGTGTCCTCGCAAGTGCAAAGGAAAGTGCGCACAAAAGCGGATGCCGTTCGCTGTTGCATTCAGCGATGCAAGAAGCAAGTTTAATAGAGCCGGGAGTGTAACCACAAGTATGACGCTTAAGCTTCTCTGAAGATGATTAGCTGAATTATCAATAGAGTATAAGCTTAAATTAAAAATATTGTTTCTTTTTTTAACTTCACTTCAGTATAACTATGTAATTATCGCCTAATAATGTCATTTCTGGCTCCACTCATTGGTCAGTGTGCTATCTGTACAGTGTTAGCTAATGAGTCCAAGTGCATTTAAAAAGTACGATTGCGCAGCTTTGGTTTTACGTGCATCATAATTTTGTTGCTGCATGTACAGTAAAGCAAAAAAAAAAACCCACAACAACAAATCAACAAGATATCAAAAAAGGAGGTAAGATGCTGATATGAGAAGGAGTTAATACATAAAGACAGGATGCTGTGGAAAACATGACAAACAATTACATTATTTTAATTTAAAGTATTCTTGACTGTCGACTTTTTTTTGTTCCTGCCCGTCAATTTAAGCATGTGTGTGTAAAGATGAGCTAGTGAGTGTGCGTTTGTGTGCCCATGCACTTATCTCTGAGTAGCCGATGTGTTTGTGTGCGCACAGTGTAAGGTTGACTGACCCCTGGAAAATGTTATTCTGGTTCTAATGTAATGAGTTATGACTGCTGCTCCTGAGGGAGGCACACCCCACCTACACACACACACACACACACACCAACACTGACGTCACCGGCCTCCATGCCATTCTTAAGGTTTTGTGTGTACCGACATTGTAAACAGTCCCTAATTACGCCTGCGGACAAACTGCTGTGGTAAAAGAGGGGGAAAAAACAACAGTTATTCATTTGTCTGCAGGCTGTAAGTTGGCGGCTTATATTTGGTCCCCAGAGAGAGGCAGCCAAGATGATAGATAGTAGAAGGGATGGATGTTAAAATGAAGGAAAGGGGGAAGAATTAAAGGTTAGGAAAGACTAATAATTGTAATGGTATTTATTTATAAACAGATATGAATGAAAGAATCATATTTCACTGAGGGAAAGAGACAGGATGAAAGTTTAATGATTCCGGAGGGGAAATTTGGGGCATCGCAGCGGCATAGTGGTGAATGTAGATCAGACTCAGGCCTGTCAGACAGGTTAGCATTATGCCTGCTACTCACTCTATGCAAATGTTACTGAAGACACCAGATGTCATTGTAATAATTGAAAATCATTATTTTTAAAGACTTTGATGTTAATATTTAGTGGTGCAAAGCTTGTATGTGGCCAGCCTTTGTAAATTAGAAATACTTAATACCTACAATACATGTTTCCTTCAGCAGTGATCCAATAACAGAGGTCAATAAGCAGCTCATTAAACTTTTTGTCAACGCCAGCAGCGTGGCTCCAGGGCTTCAGTTGCTGGCCAGTTGATCAGTTTGTCACATTCGTCCAAAATGAAATATCTCAACAGCTCTTGGATTGTTAGTTATTAAATGTTGTTGGAACTAGTGCTGCAGTTGACCAAAGAAAATGCTGGTTAAATAATGGAGTAGCTATGAAACAGCCAGTTGACTAGATGTGGTGGAAAAAGAAAAAAATGCTTGTTATTACTAGATTAGTTGTGTACTCTATTAGATAGCCTTATTTGCATAAACTAATTATAGATTCATCAATAAACATATGTATTTATTTAAATGTGAAAAACTGTAAAATAAATAAATAAATAAATACATTAATAAGATGGCACTATTCCGGCAGGGGGGACACCAGAAAATACTGTAAAAATAGCACAAAATAAACATGTGATAAAAATACAGTACATTTCTATAGCTAAAATACATTTTATAGTCCTGATTTTACATATCTACTTTTTAAAATCTGTTTATAGTTATTGTAAACTGAAGAAAATACTTACATCCAAAACAAGACATCTGTCCTTTAACAGTCCATGTAAATTACAGAACCATTACTTCCTTTTGTGTTAATTGTCACTAATTTTATCCAATTCTAGAAATACATTCTAGTACTAATACAGTCGCATCTATTAAACAATTTTTTTTAAGTTCTTAGAAAGAAAAGAGTTATGTATGTTCATTCAAAGTTGCAATTTTTTACAGTTATTTTACATTAGACATAAATTTACAGTGTATTTTTTGTCATTTTATTGACATTTTGGTATGTTTCAAAAATACAGAATCACATCCATAAAATACAAAAGAAAAAACTTCAAGAAATTTTAAAAAAAAAGACATTTTTACAGTGTAAAAAGTTAATTTTTGACAGCATAATAAATCAGTTTAGCATTAAAAAAAAGTACAGTATGTCAGCTTGTGAACCAAGAACAAGAACCACTGAGGAATGTAACACAGACAAGTTGGCCTGGACTGTTTCTAAATGACCTACCATGTTAGTTGTTGAGCCGTGATATGAAAAATGCTGTTTGCAAACTTCACTTTCTGTCCATCTGTTTCAACAAAACGCACCCACACAGATGAACTATTTGACACGGTGTCTGTTAGTTTGATAAATAATAATCTAACCTTTATTCATCCCCTTGGGGAAATTCCTTCGCTGCATTTGACCCATCCTGTTCATAGTAAAACTCAATTATACATAGTAGGAGCAGTGGGCCAGCGCCTGGGGAACAGTCAGGGGTCAAGGGCCTTGCTCAAGGGCCCACAGTGGTGGTGACTGGTACAAGCAGTCGCTCTTACTTTCCCACCTCAACATCTTGCCAGTCTGTGGGCTCAAACCGGCGACCCACCAGTTACAAGTTCACTTCACAAACCACTAAGCAGCCACTGCCCCATTATTGTATTCGTGCATGTTTAAAGTCGACTGCAAGTAAGCTTTCATTCGCCTGAATGTTAAAACCTGTATGTTTGACTTTGCAATCTCCATGAGGCTTCGAGCTGTGAAAACGTGGGGGTGTTAGCAGATTTGAGACTCAGCAGGACAGAAATATGGATAAACATTTGTTTTCAGAAGGGAAAAAGAACTAGTGAAAGAAGAAAAGGTGGAGGCCATGAAGAAAATGAGATGGAGGAGGAGAAAGAGGTAGTGAGAAAAAAGAATATGCAAACAATAAAGTATAGAAATAAGAAGAACTGCTCAACAAGGTGGGAAACATTAGCATGAGGAAAGAAAAGATGGAGTGACACACTGTAATCCTCTCTCTTCTCCCCGTCTGTCCAGCTGATGACGAAGCATCCAGCGAAGCGGCTGGGCTGCGGTCCAGAGGGGGAGAGAGACATCCGAGAGCACAGCTTCTTCCGCTACATGGACTGGGAGAAACTGGAGAACAAGGAGGTGCAGCCTCCTTTCAAACCCAGAGCTGTAAGTCGCACAAATCACACGAGTTTCACAAAAGACTCCCGCACCAGAGCAGAGAGCAGAGGTTTAGGTCCCGCTGGTGGTTAAAATCCAGGTGAAGACTCCGCTTAGAGCCATGTGGGTGCAGAATCAGGTTCCCACCTCTTCCCTCCTTTCAATCTAACGTCCTCTGTTTCCTTTCGACACCTATCTATCTCTGTCTCTTCACTTTCAATGTGATGTTTGTGTCTCCCTCCCCTCCTCTGTGTGGGACGACGCACTCAGGTAAGTCAGGAAATAACGGTGATGATGATGATGAGGAATGTGTGCTGACGAGGCCGCGGTTGGTGATGATAATAAAACCAGAAACGCTGATGATGAGACGGGTTCAGTGACGATGAGAAACACGATGAATATCAGCAACGGCAGTAAAAACAATGTGCTTGTGATGATGATGATGACGACAGTGTGGAATGTGAAAATCAGTGCCTGCAGTTTGGTGCATTCTGCATGTGCTGGAAGGATTTTAGTCTCCACTGGGGTTAGACTGAGTTTAGACTAAAGCTCCGGGGAGTCAGTGCACGTTTTGAGCAAAGAGTGACCTAAAACAACTGTGTGTGTGTGTTTGTGCTGTTTGTTTTTTTTTTTTTCATTCTACGACAAAATGAGTTTGATCATAACTAGAGTCAGAATGATGTCATCTCACACATACACATAATATGCACACACACTCACGCCGCCTCAGGCCACACTGCTGCTAAAGAGTTTTTCCGAGTCGAGCTTTTTATGCAGCGTTCTCGGCCCGCTGGGGTGTGTGTGTGTGCTGGATCGGTAATACCGCAATGTGGAAGCATGCTTCTGTATGCATGTGTATTTTCTCTTGTACCCTAGAGGTCACATTTAGGACTCGGCTGTTGTGTTTCTGCAAAGTCCTCTGATGTGGCTACCAACATATGTTGTCTGATCTCCTCTCCTCTCTACTTTTTCTTTCTGTCCGTCTGCCTTTTTTCTTTCTGTTTGATCTTTCGAACATCTATTGTCTCTCTTCTGTCACTTCTCTCTCTTCCTGTCTTTCTTCCTACCGAGGAGAATAAATAGGTTTAGATTTTTCCGATGAACCGTCGTGTTTACGACACATAAAAGTTAGGGATCGTCTGAAGGTGGTTCTTTGATCCTCCATGCTGCTGTTATCAGACTTATTTTAGTAAAGCGGGTTCGTTTTCTTGCCTCTGTGTTATTTTAAGGAGGGTCTCCCTTTATTTCTGACTACAAACCACCTCAAACTATTTCTCCTTCGAGTGTTTTTCTAAGGATAGCTGTTTATGAAGGTTGATTGATGCTTTTTAAATGCATGTTGCCGGTTGAAGCGGCAGGATCGCTTTGGTCAGAATTTAGTTTCCTAACTGTTCTTGAGTCCTGTATGCTGCTGATGCCTTCAACGAATCTGTTTGATGCTCGAGCACGTGTGTGAGTGACTGACTGTCCGACTAAGACCGACTGACTATCTGGTTTATTCACTCATCCGACAGTTGAAACATGCCATTACGCTGGACTTTCATTTAAAGTCATCACCGTCTCCATCCATCTGTCCTTCCAGCAATCAGTAGTCGGTCTATTTTCCCATCAACATCATAAAGATGCCATCCAGCGATCCGTCCATCCTTCCACCAATCCATCCATCTGTTCACTGCATCGACCCATCTGTCCTTCCATCAACACATTTTATTTGTCCTCTATGTGTTCACAGTTTTTTTTGGTGTATTTTTCTGTTTATTTGCATGCTCTGGGGTTCGGTCTCAAATGAAGCCTGTCCTGGAGTGCACTACTTAAACCTCCTACTACCTGAAAGCAAATCTCATAGAAACACGCACTGATCTGTTTTCTTGGGATATGAGATCAAAGTTTAACATCTAGTCTGCCTCAAAACAAATAAATTGCTACAGTCTTTTTGCTCTAAAGCAGCATTTCACCGAAAACAAACCCAGCAACACCCCTGATATCATTCAGGTTGTTGACCGTTGTTCCTCTCTGATATGACACACTGATTCTCAGATACTTCTAAACTTTGCGACACTCGTTTCATTTCCCTTTGTGGCGAATCCTCCCCATCTGGCTCCCCCCAAAACAGGTTAAAACAAATGCAAGTAATTAGCTGCAAATATTATTTGACCCTGGTGTATTTCTCATTTCACATATTTCCCCAAACTATAAACAGTCTGGCTTAATTTCATTTGGTTTTTCCGAGTTGCAGGGATTTAATGAGTTTGTAGTTTTCCTCTGGGTGATGTTGTCAGAGGACACTGAATCCTTGTTGTGTTAATTAAAGCTCAGCGCAGTGATGGAGATGGGAAAAAAAATGGAATAGCTCGGCCCAGAGTCCCTGTGAGGCATACTGTCGGGAAAATATAGTTTTCAAGTTAATAACTTGTTTTATGTACTTAGATGGACGCACGTCTCAGGGGTATAGAAGCTCATTTTGGGCTCCCAGTGGTCAGAAGTAGGAAATGAAGGGACTGAAATGAACAATCACTTCTTACAAAAGCAGTCGGACCTATTGTGAATTGTACTGTACTCAGATAATTTAATTCTATCATCCGTCACTGCTTTGTTAGCATTTAAGACAGCCAAGAGTTTGATTAGTTTGTGATTTCAGCTCGCAAATGTCACTTAGAGAATATCTTAAAAGTCAGTGAAATATTTTTTGCAAGCTGTGCATCTTCCAAACAAATATCTACAGAGGTTCCGTGTTGTTCCCTGCGCTCTTTTGCATAAGAGCTGATTGTCTGATGTGGTTTATCGTATCTCAGCAGGTCTCCACAGCTGCAGCATATAATTAACCCACCATTACACCAATAATTATCTCCTGGCTTTGAGCCCTTTTCTTCTGTTTAGAAATCCCAATTAAATCCAAGAACCATAAAATCTAGACGAGCCACGGAGGAAGAACAGCTTCATGGTGAAAATGCTCTTTACCAAAAAGTTCCAGCTCCATGCGTTAACACCTGCATGGTCTCCGGTTTAATGTAGTGCACTGCCACGGGATGTTTGAGACCTCAGTGACCTTGTTATGTTTAAAATTTGAGTTGAATATGCTTCAAATATTTGAAAAAGGAAAGCGAACCCGAGGCGTGCTTCATTTATCCTCCCCTGAGAGTGATGATCTTGTATCACATCGAAGGCAGTAACAGTTTCCATTTCATCCGTGGCTGATGAGGAGTTAAATCAAGCACACCCCGAGTACTGGCACTTGTTCTCATATTTGAAACCATGTTCAAGTGATGTCATCTCACACCCTGGTTCAACCTGCCATTCCCCTTCTTTTGTTCTCCTTTTCCTTCTCCCCCCCACCCGACCTCGATCCATCCATTTTTTGTCCATCCCCGACCCTTCCCCCCCCCCGATTCCACCCCCCCCTCCCTCCTGCTCCATCCCTCCTTAACAGTGCGGACGGGATGCCGAGAACTTTGACCGTTTTTTCACACGCCACCCGCCGGTGCTGACCCCTCCTGACGAGGAAGTGATTCAGAACCTGGACCAAGACGAGTTCCAGGGATTCTCCTTTATCAACCCTGAGTTCCCCGGAAACGCTGCTACCACCACCACTGACACCGAGCAGGCTTGATTCCAGCTCATGCACGGACACATGGACACACACACGCACACCCTACTTACCCTGAAATACACACACACACACAAACATATTAACTTTAAATATCCTGAAAGTCAAGAAGTCACGAGAAACAAATTGAACTCAGATCTGTTGTTCACACTGTTGCAGCTCGGATGTTGTGTTTTCACTTATCTGAGGGTGAGAGACCTGATTGCATGAACTGTAGCACTCTGGTGGAAAGAGGAAGTTACACTGAGAAGTTGAGATAAATGCATTTAAACAAATTTTTCATGCTTATACGGAATCAAATTCTTGCTACAGTTTGTCACTGACTTTTTCTTAGCATTGTTTTGGGAGTCTTCTTACTATAAACCAGTGTAGTAGAATATTATGCATGATCCGGTAAATGACATTTGCAGGGAAACAGAAGCGTCTGATTCGCCACGAGCTTTTTTTTGATTCTGACTTATTTTGCATTTTGGGTGATTTTCAACTTGTCCTGCTTACAGTGTGAACAACAACTCTGTGTTTGCTTCACCACACATGGTCGGAATAAGGATTAGAAATTAATTGGGGCCTTTCAAAGTTCAGAAATCTCAGAATTTAAATTGAGTGACGAAAATTGTTTGGATAATTAGAGCACCATTTTTGCATCACTGAAGAGCAATTACACTGATGTATTTAGTTAATAAAAGAATTCACAACCTCGCTACGGAATATCAACGAGTCAGCTCACACACATACACGCAACTGCAGGGTTTCCTGTGTAACATAGCTGCAGCAGTCCATGTTATGACTTTTATTTGGGTGGAGAAATTGTGATTTTTACCTTTTAATTTTTTTCCTCATTTCTCAGCTACTCCAGCGCATTTTGGGTTCGGCTTGTAATTTCTGTGTGCTTTTTTAATGAGTGTATAACACCAATAATAGTGTCTGTATCCTTATATTAGCTAAAACTGGAATGCTTGACATATGTGCATGAGATTCTATATCAAGAATAGCCCTGGATCTTGTCTCCCAATGGCATTTTAGCGAAACATTGTACCACAAATATCAGATGTTCCGTCTACTGATTGCCGTCCACCGCTGGGCTCATAATGATAAAATGCGGTTGGGAAATGTAGTCTTTATAGAGGGTGTGAGTCAGTTAAATAGATAGATAATACTATTTCTTATACTTATCTTGTATTTAAGCAATGAAAGAGACTAGCGGTTAGTTTCTTTGTGTTTTACAGAAGCATGATTCCAATACCTGGGCATTTGTTTACAGTGTGTGTGCGCGCACATGTATGTTTTCTATGTGTGTGAACAAGTATCGTGCAGAAAAAGGCACATTTGCATTTTCGTATGTGTGTCCATATTGCCTTCCCAGCGCCTTGCCTGGCCTTGTGTTTACGTTTCTTTGTTTGTATGGCGAAAATCAGCAGCCCCCTCATATTAAGCAGTATTAGTGGGATCCACTTTGCCTCCGTCCAGCAGCTCCATTAGTGGCAGAAAAGGAAATAGGAGATGGAAGTATAGAGGAGACAAATAAGTGTTTTTTTTCTGGAAGAGTGCATTGAAATTGAAACAATCCCTATCAGGTCACACACTGATCTTGGCAACCACCATTTCTAAATTTGGTTTTTGAGTCAGCATTGACTGCAAACTCCACCCCTGGACAGCACCACCTTAGAACCATAGCTGTTTTGCAGATTAAATTAAATTGGGTCACTCCGCCTCACTTCACCCAATTTTCTCATGCCTGACTATCTCTTATTTGTCAGAGTTTTTCTGTGCACACGTATGTTATTAGGTGAAACACTTGTACAATCTGGGGTCATTGATGATGTTAGTTTTTGAGTTCAGATTCTTAAGAGGGGTGTGGTCATGTCAATTTTTGCGCCATTTTCTTCGCACCCATCTGTGTATCAGTGTTTGGAGTGGCATAACTTGACAAATAATGTCACTAGAGTCCTGACATTTTGCGGGCTCACTGACGTGTGCATGTGGTCTTCAATGGTACAACCCTGCTTTGATAGAGTAATACAAACCAGGTATATGATGGTGCAAATTTGGTCAAAATATGTCAAGGTTTTGTAGTTTATTGTGCAGCGATGATGTGAAGATGATGAAGAATTTCTCAGCTGATACCGTCTTGTTTATGTAGGCAATAGGTTTTTTGAAACAAGTTCAGCATTTTCAGGAACCATGGTCTGCCTGGGTGAGATTCACAGCCAAATAGAATCCACACACAAAGTAGCCTCTTCCACTGGGTTATACAGGGGAATGGCTTTACATAAAACAAAGGCAGGTCATATGTTACTTATTAAAAGAGTGGGAAAAACCCACATCTTATGGTGGAACTCAATATTGACTTTGGAATTGAGCTTTGACTTAGGCATACCAAAGCCAGGGTCAAATAACCTTTGAAGCCAGGAGACACAACAGTTTCTGTCTATTCTGATATTCCACTAACCATAGAACCTTTATTTTTCACCCTAACAGGCAGATTTTTCCCCCATGATTGGCAACAATAGGAACTTTAACAATTTAGAGTGTGGTGACAGTCTGATGCATAATTTATGAGAAAAAAAATTAACAAAATTACATTTGTCTGCATTTATGGCCAATATTTGAACATGCATTGAGGAGGTATGATTGGTATCCATTGGTGGTCCCAACTGGAAGGGTTTTAAAACATTGATACTAGGCTAAAGCAAAAATCATAGTTTTCCAACTCTGATTCAGATAACTTGTGGTACCATAAGCAATTTCATCAATCAGTCAAACTGAAGGTGGTCAGGCTTGGGGCATTTGGTGAACTGAGTTGGAATGAGCCAACTAGACCCAGATCCCTGTCTTTGAAATTTAAGTTCAGCACCTTTTCATCTCAAAAAGTTACCAAGTTTGGAAAAAGGTTTTTAAAAAGTAGTAAAAACACAGAAACAGACCAAAATATTGTGTAGCCCTACATTATTGATCTAACTGTTTGGAAGTGTGAAGCTCAACTCACTCTGACTGATGTTTGTCTGTGTGTGCAACAAGAATTTCCACCTGAGCTACAGCTGTAGTAAATGTGGACGCAGGTTACAGCTCGAGTCCTGAAGCAGGAGAAAATATGTGTGTGTGTGTGTGTGTGTGTTTCGTCTTTTGTTTTCCCTAGGTAGCAATAATCCTGCTGACAGGAAGACAGAACTATAGGTTAGAACTGTTAGTGATTTACATACAGAGGCGATGAGGTTATTAGTGGGTCCTCTCCACTCTGCCAGAGGAGAGAAGTGTTTGTACTTTACATACCACTCTCTTCATCACAGAGGGACACCGGGGGAGTTTGCTTCTGCAAAGTGGTCACATTGGCATTCTGGTCAAACACTGGTGCATATCAGGAGGTTTCTACATGTATATCTGCAACTGAGGAAGTCGGTTTTGTTTGTTTTTCTGGAAGGAATTTGACGTCTTTAGGAGTCCAGTTGGTTCTGAAAACCAAAGATCTGACCAGAGTCCGAGTTGGGCTGGATCCAAATTATACGTAGTTCAGTTAGGCTGGCTTGAGTCTTGTTTTATTTACTTATTGTGTGTTAATAAGTCCAATCCGATAAACGAATCTAAGCACGCGATCGGCTTTGATTACATAGAATGTCATAATCACATTCTTTGTAATCAAGGAAAATGATATAATCGAGGAAAATGTTCTTGGAAATCTGTAGATTTAGACTGTTAAATGACAATTGCTTTTTTGAATTTGAGTTACAAATATGAGACTGGTTAGAAAATGATCTTCTATCACCCAGTTAGCTACAAAATGTGCAAAAGGTGGCCATTACTTTCAGAAACTAGACTTCTAAGTAAGTAGTTCTTGGAATTACTCTCTATGATTTTACATTTGTTCTTAGGATATTGTTATTTTTGCTCTTGTTAATTGACAGCTCCTTATTTTGCTGGTGCTCTCTGTGTTAAGGTATGTATGTTGTGACTGTATATTTTGGATCTGGTTTAATTTTAATTCAGTGCATTCGAATCAGGTCTCACTGACTGTGCGAACTCTGGGGTGTGAGCAGGTTTACCACGTACCCATGAAAGCCTGCAGTAGGAACACTATCATACGTTCATTCATTTGAAGGAATAACACTGGTCTGGTAAGCGACGGTCACAGTCAGCATGATTACACATTATTATGAAGGTTAAGATCACTGATATCTTAGAATATCTTTTAAATTGTCTTGAATTTAGTAGAAAATCAATGTACACCAACACTCGCATGCTGTCTAATAGCTGTAGTTACATGTAAACTGGTGTTAGAGTCTTTGTCCAGACAATTTGGTTTAAGGGTCACGAAGAAAAATGCAAATAAAAAGTAATTTATACATGTGAAATATGCTGTCATTTACAATTAGAGTGAATTTTTTGTTGAGATATTTCTGCTATAGTTTCCTGACTAGTGAGACAGGTGATAAAGAGTTTGGCGGGAAGCTGAAATAGCAAAAGCCAGGTCATAAATTCAGAGTGGAAACCCACACTTTGAAGCTCTGTCACTGAATACCTCCACACACAGTCAGCTATAACGCACTCAAGTACGTAATTTGGCATTTTGATTCCATTAATGGATGGAACTAAAGTCATAGTAAACATCTGGATAAGGTTGGTCCTGTGAGAGATCTCTAGTTTTTAACTGTTGGCAAGTCCAACAATGAGTTTTACTGGTTTCATATTTCGTCCATAATCGTTAGTGTTGAATTGAATGCATGTGTGTCTAGTATCTGTGTTGTACCTCCACTGTCAGTATTTATTTCAGTCATCACCCCTGAATTCTAACAGCAGCAACAAATACATATATATGCTAATACAGAAACATATATATATTACTGTGTCAAATGTTGGTATATACAAATAATTAAACATGTGGTCAGTGTTTTAAAGGAGCAGAGGAGGGAAGGTCTTACTCCAGGATTGGTGTTTTTGTCTCTAAGATTCCTTCCAGCTGAAGGAAAAGCAAAATGAACTCTGCATGAAAAAAAAAAACGCTTTTGTTTGACCTTTTTATTAGTTAGGGTTTATATACAATTATTATATTAGGGTGGTCCATGTTTTCTGTATCGGCAGTGCTTCAAATGTGTTACCCAAGCTGCTTTTATGTGCGCTGTGTGTGAAAATACATATATATCTAAAGAGAAAAAAAACAGAAAAATGCTTTTCACGATGCTTTCCATGTGCCAAATCTTTTTCTTTTTTTTTTGGTTTTCCAAGAAAAGCAGACATACCTACAATAAAGACTTTAAAAGCGGTGTTAGAGAATGTTTATTGTGTGTTCACTGTACGTGTAGCATGCTTTCTTTAATTTAGCTCCTCATTTACTCGCTCTTAATCCATCACATTGTCACACAAACACACACTGTTGCTGGACTGCGAGTTAAAAAAAAGGAGGTGAGAAGAAGATAGATTAGGGGTGATGGAGGGTGACAGGCAGGGAGGTTTCTGAGCAGCTGGAAGAGAGAAGGAATAACTGATGGAAGGGAAAAAAGAAGAGGGAAGCAATGAACAACAATAAATGGAGGCAACGAGAAGGAAGGAATAGGTATTAAGAAGGGACAGTGGTGAGGAGAAAAGGATGGAGGGAGGGGACGAGGAAGCAAAGCGAGGCTCTGTGAAGCGAGGCAGGCGGCTACGACAGGCTGTGCATATTTCATGGCTGCCACTTATCATAAGAGCCTTTCCCTGATGGGGGAGCGTAGGTCTGATGACTTCAAGGAAATAACATGCAGAACACGGCCTACATACACACAGCCCTGCTGAGCCACTCAGCCGCTTCTCGCCGCCTCTAAAGCTGCTCGCAATCCACTGTAGTCGAGCCACTGCTGCTGCTGCTGCTCCGACTGGCTGCAAATTTACTTTTAATAACCGTATCTTGCACCTTTTAGTGCCCCCTAGTACATTATAATGTTAACACGTATGGACACAGACTGGATGCAGTGGTTGTGAAGCATGTCTGGATGGGAAACTAAATCTACAGTGCACCATTTATCCATCAGAAATGTGTCTGTCTGTGTTCAAAGAGAAGCAAGACCTGTTGGGATTGTCACTCGAAAATACCGTGCATTACCTCTTACTTTATTTAAATAGTAATGCATTACTGTAGTTCTTTTGTACTTAGTACTTTGTTACGTTTTTTTGCATTACTCTGCAACATTGCCTGAGATGCAGTTAACAATATCACATTAAATCTTTATATGCCCACATATCAGCACCAATCCCTCTCCTAATAAGGAGGACACACACGAGATCTTTATTTCATGCTCTTTAATAAAGTTTTGCCATAAAGCTGACAGCAAAGCTTGTGAGAACCATTTCAAAGAGCACTTGCTGCAAATGCCCGTATAAAAGTGCTAACTATACCTGATTAGTAGCTACAATTTAGGAACTGTAATGTGCTACATTACTGCATGACACACAAATGTAATGCAAATACAATGATGCATTACTTTACAATCTTTTACGCCTAGTATGAAAAGTTAGTGAGGTTCAAAGGAGGAAAAAACATGCCAGTGAGGTTCATGAATCTATTTAAAAGTGTTTTGGTGGTAAGTTTTGGGAAGAATCTTGAGGCACACCACCATGTGAGCATTCTTAATATCCCATGAGAATTGCTAATGAAACATCTGGCTAAGAGGGGTTTTGAACAAGTTTTCGTCAAGCTCTGGAAAGAGCACAGAGCACCTAAATGATAAAGTCAGATTTTGCTGCGAGTGAGTGTCCAGCAGAACCTCCCTCATAGTAAGAGCCTGACCAATACTTGACTGCTGACATTCTTCATATACGTATGTGTGATTATGTATGTATGTACATATTCACATACACACACTGTTGCACATAAAATTGGAATAAAATATTTTCTACTTCTGTTTCTTCTCCACAAACAAAGGTGACTTGCTGGCATTTTCCGATTTCTACAGCACAGATTGAACAGCTGCCGATCATCTCGGCTGGTAGTTAGTTGTGGTCGTCCTGGAGATCTTTGTGGCCTCAAATGACCCTCCTCTCGATGATGTTTGAGGATTTCACAGACCACACTCTGTGATATTCCAAGGAAATCAGCAATGTTGGCTTGTTTGTGTCCATCCTGTCAGAGAGCAAGCACTCTTTGGTGTGTTGCCAGTTGCGTCAGACGAGGCATGTAGCCTAGGGACCTTCTGTGTCAAATTTGGTTGAAAATTAAGCAGCCGGTTCTTAAAATGTGGACTTACTGCATACAGACTTTAAGCAGGAAAAGGACAACACAGCCATGGACTCAGTATGGAATCACTGAACCTGGTCAAAGTGATACTGATGGAATAAAAGAGGAATGTGTCTGCAAACTAATTTACTCCAACTTTATGGTCAACAGTGTGTGTGTATAGATATATATATATAGACCAGACCAGATACAAGCTGAACACACACACAATGACTAAGAATAGAAAGGTGTTATTTACTGTCATATGTACTCTGGACGACAACATGCTATATAATTTACAACATGCAGCTGTAAAACTCTACAGCTCCAGCAGTTAACCCTGTGATTTATACAAGCACATATATCTCATTTATGCAGTGGCATTAAAGTAACCTGGATTAGTCAGCAGTCTTTGGCACTGTGACTGCTGTTGACATGTGTTTACAACAGAATCAAGTAATTCATTTTTTATCACAGTGTGTCCTCTACATAAGCAGGCATAATGTTGTTTTCCCACAAAATGATAAATGATTTCTCTTAAGGTAAATAGTTTGACATTTAGGGAAATACCCTCATTTATTTTCCTGCAGAGATGAGAAACTTGATTCCACTCTAGTGTTTTTCTATTAAATATGAAGCTTGGAGCTAGGTTAGCATAAAGACTGAAAACAGCTTCTCTACATCCACCAGCACTGCGGAAGTTCATTTACTGGAACGTTATACATTTGTTGTTTAATCTGTACATTAAAGGAAATGAAAAAGTGAGTAATTGTGTTTGTAAAGGGACATATGGTGTTCTTGCCTGGACTTTCTGGTATAGAAGTGCACGTATTTGCATAATCAAATCTTTTTAAAGTGAACTTCTGGTCAATTCACTATCATCACTGTCTGAATGAGTAGATTTTAACAGCAGAGCATCCCTCACTTTGTGATTGGTTGCTGCTGTCAGCTCAGCCTCAATTCACTGCTTCCTTGTTGAAAGGGCATTAAAAGACAGTAAAAGTAACAGAAGCAATCATAATCTGGTAACTAGGTCAGAAATTATAGGCTGTTGACCCGTTAACCTCAGTGATTGAGTAACATCAGATAATCCTGAATTCATTTCATTAAGAGAGAAGTTATGTGGCTTTTTTGTATGTCAATTCTAAACTAAAAACAAAACTACATGTTTGAAAAATGTGACCAAAACTCAAAGAATTCTCTAATTTCCATTCTTTTAAAGTCATTTTTAAATTTGGGACAGATGGTAGAACGGTGGACAGTCAAGAAGCAGAAGGGTAAAGACCTTAAAAGAAGCTCAGGAGTTTGTTGGATCAGGTTTCCTCATTTCTTGTGTTGAAACAAAAGCTGCAGAATGAACAAGCTGAACTGAGGTCAGCTGATGTGTTCACTTGCGGATGCACCTACCTGGGTACCTTGGAGCAGATGGGCATTTTTTGTTTCATTACTGATGTGGTTTTGAATGGAGATGGAGCCTCTCAACTTTGGGGAAAAAAGCCGAATGAACCACCTGAATCTTTATACTGAACTGAATGAAGAATTAAATTAGCGAAATTAAAGTAAATAATAAAATCGTCTGTAATACTGAGCGGAAAACCTTTCCTAATTAGACATCAAACCAGCAGACAAGCTCAAAGAATATCCAAGATCGACATACAATAGTGTAGAAGGTAGATCTGATGATTCTGATCTCAGTAAACAGCAGCAAAAAGTCAGCTTCACTTTAACTTCTGATATGGAACACACATTTCTCTTATTATATGTATTTCATATGTGTTCTCATTGAAGAATTTGGGGTTCTCTAGCCAATAACCTGAACAGAAGACACGCCCCACATCCCTCTTTGTTAAGTTCACGCTAACATTGCAGCTCAGCTGTGTTTTATGCAAATTTATATAAGCAATTCAGACTCCTGTGTAACAGTAAGTTCCAGCACATAAGCTGTGTAAAGTTTGTATTGGAGTGGATGTAATAGCCAGTGTACACAGTAAGCTGCAGCACTGCTGGAGTGTGTGTGATAATTAATTCCAAATGTTGCGGCCCCCAAATTAAAGCTAGTGGCTTCAGCACAAAGCAGCCGGTGCTTATCAGCCCAAAACAGGTCAGCGTTCGATACCGCCTTTCATTCACCCTCCTCTCCTCTTCACCTCCCCTTTCCTCTGTGCCTCCCACTCTCCCCGCATCCTCAGCTGACATCGGCTCGTCTCCCGCTAATCCTCTCGTTACTGAAAAAGATGGGATGAGGGAGAGAAAGAGGGAGAGAGACAGAGAGAGAGAGAGAGGGGTGGAGGGGAGAGAGGGAGGAGAGGAAGAGAGGGAAGGGAGGTGTAAAGAGCCAAAGACTAAATTGAAGACTCGGAGTCATGTTTCTCTATTAAAGCCACTGCCTCTGGAACACTGTGATGTAAAAAAAATAATTATATGTGTTTTCCCTAATGCCACTGTACACTCTGAGCTTTCTATCTATGCATCTATACCAAGGGCCACTGATATTTATCTCACCCCCTGTCCTCTGCTGCATCTCTTTTCCTGTATTTTTTCCCTCCATATCTCTGTCTCTCTGCCTCGCAGCATTAACTGCAACTGAAGCGTGCTGAGATGGAACACATTATGAGCTGGCCTACATGGCTGGCAGCTGTGTGTGGGGGTGTGTGTATGTGTGTGTGGGGGTGTGTGTGGGTGTGCGTGTGAGTGTGTGCATGTTTGGTAAATATCTGTGTGTGTACAGTTTTCTGCATTGTACACAGTGGACTGTTGTCAAGGTTTTGGGAACATAAACACATACGTGTGTGTTTGTGTTTGTATTTCCAGTCAGGTAAAATTTCTTGACAGCAAGTCAGAAGCTAAATAACAATTAGTCATAGTGAGAACTGACATGTAAATTTAATAGAATGTTTTAGCTTGATGGTGAAAGCATATGTTAGTACAGTATGTTGCGTTCACAGTACCAATCCTACATGGTACACACTCAAACAGATGACTGTTTCCAAAATACCGCTTCACTTGGTTACTGTTGCTATGCCTGTTAAGCATTTTATTCTGGCACAGCACATATGCCGGTACATGCTTTTCACAAACCCTTTTCACAGACTGATGCAGACTTTTTGAAAGCAGTCAGCAGACGCACACATTACAATATTTGTACTGCAATAAGTGTGTGTTGGTCTGGCATGCAGGCAGTCATATTGCCCTTCATGTCGCAAACAGAAAAAAACAGAAAGTTTCTGTGGATGTTTCTTTAAGGGCTGTGACTTTGCACTTTTTACAGGATATAGTAGTTACTTACAGATTTGACTGTATCACTGTGTTGGTGTGATTATTCCTGAGGTGTGCCTCTAGCAGAGTAGACAGACATTACACAGGAAATGGTTAGTGGTTAGTATGTGCAAATCAATGCACCTCCAAAGTTCAGCAACAGCAACTACTTCAGTTTCAACAATTTTAAGGATGAATTGTAAAGGAGTGAATGATAGATAGTCTCTTTTAAAAATCTGTTCTCTAAACAAACATTAGTTTGGGCACAATTTGTTTTCCTGGCACCTGTGCAGTTGTCGTTGCTGCAGTGCAGACAGTCTGTCCGGTCACACATTTTAAGCTGCATGCAAATGTCAACAGAAGGGTCCATGTGGACACCTTGTAGACCTGGGTGGATGGTGAAATTTACACCACATGTACCTTTGTAGACCTATGTGTACTGTCAGACATTGGAAGCTTTATCTTAACATTGAGCGTGTTCACGTAACACTTCAGTCTCTTTAACTACCAAATATTGTCAGCGTCCCATGAAACCTACATCAGTACGTTGAAAAATCCAAAGCTTGACAAGCCAGCATTGCCTAATTACAGTTGCTAAGCTATGATTGAACTGTTATGTTCTCAGGAACATGTGTGGACACTCTTCGCTTGTTTTACATTTCTCTGACACTCTTGCTAGATCTGTTGCACCTGTAAGGACAGTACAAAAGATCTCTTTATCATTACTGGCTCATAGATTCTGCTGGCCTCACTTAATCCACCCATCTAAACTGCCAGATGCACAACACCTGTTCTTAATACAGACAAAGTGTTCGAGACATCTTGTGCATCACTTCACATCACTTGTGCATTCATTCAGATACATCCGGTATCTTCAGAAGCTTTGTGATCTCCACCATATAAAGTTCTGTTGATTGAGCTGGAGTCTGTGTTGACTGTGGATTGAAGGGGTTAAATAAAACTAAATGTAAAGCTGATAAACCCACAAGCGGTATTCAAATGAGAGTTGAACTACATCCATACGAGCGTTGAACCGACCAGGAGTGCAGGCTTCTCCTGAGAGGAGGCACTCCAGTGGATATCATGGCCTGGAACTGGGAGGTGGATCTGGGCCAGCTGTGGCAGCTGTGTGTCCCTGTGGATGGAGGAAACTCCTCTCAGGCCATGAGACAGTTGGCAGATGAAGGTAGGAGGTTTGTGGTTTCTCTGAGCTCTCCTGTCCCTCTCTGTCCTCCTCACTGATGCTGCCCCATCCTCTTCCTCATTCAGAAACAGAAACTGTTGTACCGGCTCTCTGCATTCAGAAGTGTTGGACTAACATTATAATCAAGATTCTCCACTCCTGCAATCCTGTTTTCCTCTTTCCTTCCTCTCCCTTGTGTTGTGATTTGGATTGTGGCTTCATACATTTGTGTTTTTCAGACACACATGTTGTTAGATGCTCAGACTCTGGATTATATTGATGTATTGGTAAAGTGATGGCATTTCTTGCTGTCTCATTGCACAAAATATTTATGGTTGTGTTTTTACTTCCTTGATTTCCCCTTGTGAGGTTTTTTCTCTGTGGCCACCAGCTTTTATTCTACCCATTTCTTGCTCTCCCTCTTTGCTGCTCTCTTTATTCTTATCTGATCACTATCTGTCTCTCTGTGGTTTCTGATAATCTGTGTTAACCAGCGACAGCATTTAAACAGTAAGTGTTTTCCAGGTTATTTGGTGTCTCCACAGACACTGGCACACATGTTTTTATGAGTTATAATTGTCAGGTGAGACACTACAGGATAACATACTGTGTCTTCTTACAAACTAGTGAAAACAAACATCCAAAATACACGTTTCTGTGTATATTTGAACACACTTTATTGGACATTTGTGCAAATTAGTGTATATCTAATGCAATAATAGAAAAAAAGAACACATCTGCATATTTAAACATAAAACTTTAGACAACTTGTAACAGAGAAAATAACCGTCTTCATGTAAGTAACCGCCTGGATGTGTTTTACGGTTACATCTATTGGTGAAAATCTTTCTTTTTTCCCCATGAACATTGGTTTTATATAAAAATGTATAGAATTTTACAATACATATCTGTAAAGGCTGTTTTCTCAAAATGTTCTCATGCTTTGAGTCAGAAATACACCAAGCCTTCCAGTTTTATTCTTGCCTATGTTCTGAAGCTTTTTACCGAAGGGTGCATAAGTCATTCATAGAATTATTTGCAGAACATTTTATTCCTAGAAAAAAACTTGACAAAAATAGATTTTTTTCAGGCGGTATTGTCTGATTTTATGGAGTGATACATCGAGAGATCCAGAATCTCCTCTGGACTCTAACATGTAACCAAACTGAAACACAAATTTTTATTTCTGTATTGGAAATTATTGCAAAAAAAAAGTGTAAATTGCAACTTGTCAAGCAAAAAATTATCTTTTCTTTATGTATTTTAATCATCTATGGAAGTTTCATGATTAGATCTACAAGGGAAGGCTTTAGGAATCCCCCCAAAGAGAGCATATAATTTAAAAAATCTGATTAAAGCAGGTGAAATGTTTGATTTTGATCATTACACTAAAATATGAACCTACTGTACAACTGTGTAGAGGCTTCCTCCTGTGTTCCTTATACAGTAGCTGTTTCTGGTGCATCTCGGTAAACAAAGTCGGCTGTATTTGTCTCTCTGACTAGAAGTTCTCGCAGTGACTTTGATGAAAGTTGAAAATGAGCACATTGGGGATAATGTGTATTAAAGTCTGTAATGTCTTGGCCCTGGCACCGTCTATGCTTCTCTTCTTCTTCTTTGGGGAACATCCCACAAGCCATTTTCGGCATACAGCGCAGTGTGTGTGTGTGTGTGAGAATACCATCTTCCCCTCGGTGTTTGCTCTTATACACAGAGCTCCACTGTACTGTATATAGCATGCCGAGCCGAGCCCCAATAATCTCCAGCCATGCAAGTGTGTCAGTGTCAGTGTGTGTGTGTGAATCAAATGGCAGCCGCTCTCTTTTACCGCATCTAATGTGCCCCTCCCCCACCGCCTAACGTACACTCCTCCATCTTTAACAGCCTGTTCACTCTTTTCTTTCCTCCATCCATACACAAACCGAGCCAAGCGGTGCATTAACAGCTCTCTGCCCCAGAGATACCCTCTACTACTACTACTACTACTATTACTACTACTACTACTACTACGACTACTACTACTACTACACACAGACACACACACCTCCTACACAAAGTCACAGTTGGTCCTCTCATCTCTTTCCTCTCTTGATTTACTGAACGTCGCTTAGCACCTCTCCCTCTGTTCAGTGCCGAGTCCCCTCTGCATCTCTTCTACCCTCCTGTCGATGCTGAAGCTCCAGAAAACAGCATTTTTTTTTTAGATTCGTTCCATCGTCTCGCATGTTCCACCTGCAGTACAAACCTCTTCTCTTGTCAGGTGGTAGTATGCCTTCTATACTCTTATGTAGCTGCCACGGTGGACAAGGAGGTTCTCATTACTAAGCTGTGAAAACATCCAGATTCTTCCAACTCAGTTTTGCTTTATAAAGATTACACTGAAAAATGACCTTAGCTGGTAAGACCTGGATAGATTGGACGCTCAGGTGAGGAGGAAAGGGAAGAAACATCTGAGCAAAGGAACCAAGATTCACTTGATATGCTGTTGACTGTACATTCTGCACTGTCCAATGATGTATTTGCAGAAGCAACAGGTACATACCATCAACAATACCGATGTTTTTAGAGACAGGATTTTTAATTTGTGTACTATATTTCTTACAAATCTGCTGACATTGCCTGGAATTGTGATGAAGTTTGAACGTACACTTGCTGTATGGTTTCCGTTATGCTTGCATTTCTTCATAAATCAGCAAAAAGAAAGTGCAAGTAGACTAAAAACTGCTAATTTGAACATACTTTCTTTCCAAGAGTCAGATCTGTACAGTAGATACTTAGCTACAACCAGCAGCCGATTAGCTTAGCTTAACATAAATACTGGAAACAGGGGTTTAATATTACACAGACAGACCAACCCATTCTCATTCCCAGGGTGTAAATACTGCCATTTTGTCAAACCCGCTGGTGTCTCAGAGATAAACACAAGGTTTCTACTGATGTCTGTGCCACCCTCAACATTTGCCACCAATTAACATTTCGGAGTTAAAACATGGCTTGGAGAGGTTGTCGTAAAGGTGGAGTCACAGGATTTGTGTCCTGTGTCAGACCGTTGGTTTCCTCCGTTTCATTTTATTTTGAGATTTAAATCTCAGGTAAGGTATAGGTTCCACAGCTAACTGATTAAGTGTAGGAAAAGGTCACGGTTTGGGTACAAATACACCCCCACAACTTGAAGCACATGTTACAAGGCAAATGTCTTATTGCCTGAAAAGGAGGAACAGTGACAACACCGGTGGAGAACATTTGGCTGCTGACTCTTGGTATCAACTTCTGATGTACATGTACTTTTATAGGTATATCTGATGAGCTTGTGCATTAAAACATAATGAGAAAAGGAACCTACTGCATTCAAATGTGACACCAAGGGATCCTGACAAAGCGATTGTATGTGACAGATGCTGCGTGTATCATTTGTTCATGGTAACAATAGTAACAGGCCAGAAATGTTGCACAGAAAAAGTTCAAATGAGAAGTCCTGGCACTTTAGGTTGATTATCTACTATTTGTTATTTAACAGCAGTGCTTTTTCTTCTCCTTCCTCATCCATCCCACTCTCCTCCAACTATTTTTTATCTTTCTTTCCATCCATCGCACCCGTCTCACTCCATAAACTCCAAACTCCACCTGCAGAGAAACCGCCGGGACACCTGCAACTTCGACAAAGAGTTCACCAAGATGCCGACGGACTTGACGCCGACGGACAAACTCGTCATCATGAACCTGGACCAGGACGAGTTCCTCGGCTTCTCCTTCACCAATGCCGAATACGTGGCTCCTGGAAATTAACACACACCGATGCAGTGGTAGAGGAGGAGATTTCAGAGCCGATGGGGAGGCAAACTCGCACTAAAATTACAGCTGTTTTGTGTGTGTGTTCAGTAAATGCCTGCATTCCTTTTAGGCCACACTGGGTCCTGTTCAAAATAGTTTCACCCAAGAGAGGTATCCCAACACCAAAACCTGCACAAAACACTGGATACCAAAGATTTTGAAGTTGAAATCAGAAATGTCCAAGTTGTCAAAATCTGCTTTTTGTGCACATGATAGATTTATCAGGGGCAGTATCAGTTCCATACAATCAAAACTGCAGCTCAGCTAGTTCTCCTTTCATTAATTTCAAGCAATGATTATAATAACTATAGCATTTGGTTTGCTGCTCTTTTGATGGCATTAGCCTGCATAAATCCTCCAACAAGCCTGTCACTATTTCTAGCATTCTTAAGTGAAGTGTTGTGATATGTTCTCTTGTTGTTCCACACGTTTCACCGCATCATTGTGACATCAGAAATGAAACCACTCGTCATTAGTTATTCTGAATGGATACAAGCAGTGGTCTCAGTCATTAAGGTGTGTTTTTCCTGGTTTTGTTAAAGTGGCTGCCAATGATGAGTAATTATAAGTGTGGAATCTTTTCTTTAAAAAAAAAAAAAAAGCCACAGTCCCTTTAGTCCCGGTTTTCAGTCATGTCCTCTAATGGCCAAATGGGACCAAGAACCACAAAGCACAATGGGAATGTACATTTGATGTTTATAGGTTAGTGAGTGGCGTGTCATGTGTAAAGTTTTATATATTTTAATGTCTTTGTAAAAATTGTATAGGAGGAAAACTTTACAACTTCCTCAATCTAACAGACTGCATCCACATCTGCATCTTCTGCAACCACTTACTCTAAGTGTGTTAAACAGATGCAGGCTTTTCCTGCACCGGTAGCCATCTTTGACATGCACCATGAGCAGCACTGCCTCCGACTTGTGTGCATTGACCGTCATTCCTTGCTTCAGCCAGCCCGAGCTGCAGCATGGAAGCACTGACACACTTAAACTGAACATCTCACACTGGGCCATCACAGAGGAATACAGCTAATGAGCAAACATCACAGCCTGTCAAACCTTTTCTTTTTCCCCTCTTTCTCTTTATTTTGGCTCTTGCCTTTTCCCCCTCTCTCCCTCCTCTTATCCCTCTGTTGTCTCTGTTTCTTTAATATTATTATTTTTTGTTTTGGCTCTAATCCGTACTTCTGACAAGGCCTCAATGGGAGCCTCGTGTGACATGGTGTCACAAGACTTGGCAATGCAGCAGTCACCAGTGGAGCATGCACACACACAAACACACACACAGATGCACACGCACACGACCAACGATGAGCTGCTTTGACAACCCCCAAGTGAGTAATTTCACAAACAGCAATAATAACAACGGCAATGCTGCTTTTTCTCATCTCATTCTTTTGCACCTCGTTCCTCTAATCCATTCGTGTATGTTTGTGTGTGTTGGTGCTGTGTTTGTGTGCATTAACATATGTGCATGAACTGACTTGTCCATATGTTGGAGTAAATGTACGAACATATGTGTGGTAGTGTGCGTGGGTGTGTGTGTGTGGCTCAAGTGGAAACAACCAATTACTTCAAATTTAGCTGAAATTCAGGAAATCTGCCTTCTAGCTTGAAAACCACATTACACTGGCTATAATGCCAACTATCTCCGTGTACTATACGCACACACATACACACACACACACACACATTGGCCATATAGTCCGATCCATGACTGAGGGTTGGAATTATTAGGTGAAGCGTAACAAGGCGGACAATGACTGTGAAATGTTCGCTCCTGGAGGCACACAAGACATATACTGTAGGTCCATTGCACAGGCCTAGATCCCCCCCTCACCCCCCACCCCCACCTTCTTTAGCACAAACAGTACCCTCATGCATACTATATAAAGTGCACATGCCTATATTGTACATATATATCAATATGCACAGCAACCCTTTCCTGAGTCTTTGAAATTTAACTCTGCAGTCCTTTTTGTTTTGTTTAGATGTTGTAAAATGTAAAACACATGCAGTACAATTTGTGTATTGGCCTTTCTCCGGCATAGAGCTGTACATTGCTCCGATCGAGGGTGTAAATAAATATTAATCACGCCTAATCTTAACATCTGCTGTTGAGAATCGTAGACCCTGAAGCATTATAGCACTCGACAGCTGTCTACCTGTTTTGTGTGGCTGAGTTAAACGAATGAGTGGGTCACCGTACATGCATGTAACTCGGACGTGTTAAGCACTGTACAATTTAATATAGATCTGTCTTTAATAAGAACATGTAATAAGAAAAAAAAATGTCTCTCTAAACAGCGCAGACTTAAAGCTAGCAGGAGACGAAAGCACGAGTTGTTTTCCTTCATGTGACGCTCCAAATGTTCACACGAGTATTAAGAACTGCTAAAATAATAATCAACAAGTGCACAGTTGTGTTTTGTGTTAAGGTTCAGGACTATGGGGAATTATACTATGCATGCATGTGATGATCTCTCTCTCTATTTTATATCCTATAATATGGATTTATTCTATATTAAGTGTTTGGCTGGTGTGTGATAATTACTTTATTAGACAATAATAGGATTTATGTTGCTTGATTTATGATAAAGGTATGTCTCATGTCATTGCTACCTATTTACTCAATATTATAAAAAGACCATGTTCTGCTTTATTTGTACATATATAAATATTTTTCAAGTACATAGGGGTAAGAGTCTTCCATTGCCATAGTTACATTTATACATATGGAAAACTGATGTGTTTAGAGGTTAAAAAATAAACATATGAGTTACAATAGAAAAAATATCTGTGCTGACTGCAATGTAATGCCGTTTTAAATCAAACACTACCAGTCTAAAGCTCTACCAATCACACAGTTTACCAGGTTTGTCAGAGTGGCTGAACTGGCCTCAAACTGTCCTCCGTCCGTCCTGCCTTTCTCTCTGTCCGACCTTTTCTTTGATCACGCCTTTCCACCTGTCATTTTATTTTTTTCTTCTGACCTTTCTCTCTCCTTCTTCCTCTCGTCCTCTCCCGCTCAGCTTCCTCATTGTCTTTTTCTTTCCTCATTTTCTTTCCTGTTGACCTTTATTCCTCTTCTATAGGCTTTTTTTTCCTTTGTTCACGCTCTCCACCATTTCTTCTTCTCTTCTTCTTCTCCTGGCATTTTCTCCTCTCATTATCCCTGATTTCTCCTATACTGCCTTTTACATTTCTAATTCTTCCACTCACTGTTTGTAGCCTTTCTGAGGCTACTTGACACTAAACTTGACATTTGATGAGCTGGAGTTCAATTAAAATTTGATGCTTACTTCTGCTTTGATTTTAGCTGGGCTTTACGTGCTAAACATCGAGTCATGTAACAATAACCTGTCGATAATTTTCAGTTTTTAAATGCAAAGAACAGCAGAGATACTGCGAGAGAAGAGTAATTATGTGAGATAGTTCACTGATAAGAAAATCTGTATTGTGATGTTTTCAAATGTAGAATAATAAATCATGTTGAAAAATCACAAATCGCCTTGTTTCCAGTCAAATGCTCTTTATCAATGACTAGTGTGAATAGTGGTTTGTATTGTGTTGGATGTTAATATCAATATTACTCTGGTGCAAAATTTCTTCCACGACTTTGACTAACAAATACCAATTTGCAAATCAAGTTCTGCAGTAAGTGTGTGTATGAAGTCATTTATTGTATTCTTATCCAGTCAGGTTGCACCATAAAAATTGTAATTAGGGCTGCCGTATAGCTCACTGAATTAAGGTGTTACCATGTAGGTGCAGGTTGCCAGGAGTGGTCGTGAGTTCGCGTCCAGCTGACGACCCTTTGCTGCATGTCTTGCTCCTCTCTTTACCTCGTTTCACACTGTCTACCAATAAAATGGAAAAACTCCCCAAAAATATATATTTAAAAAATATTTAAAAATCAATTTCTTAACTTATAAAGTATTCTGTAACTGTTTTACCACAAAGAATTCATAGTTTTGACCATTAAAAAACAATTAAGTACAGCGACTGTTGCATGCAAGCTGTTGTTTGAAAATAGGCTTTCGAGGCCCATCGATAAACTAGACCTTACTATCAATGTTGTTTTAATTTATATTGTTTTTTATTTATGTAGGGATACACGGAAAAGCCTGTCTTTCAGTGGTGCAAGTATAGATTATGCTAACCTAACTGAGGCTGATCAGACAACAATATTAACATTATATTTTGAGGTATACCACGCTACTTGAGAAATGTACTTAGTTGAAATCATGCAACAGAATTTTATTCAAATCTGCCATCAATATTCCATGATACCTTTTCTCCTCACTCTAAATAGGACATAAATTTATAAACTAACATTACCAGTTAGCTCACTTAGCCACCAACAAACTTGGTGTAAATGCTTTATATTCTCTTTATCCGTGAGTTGCAACCTGTTTTATTTATTTTAGCAAAAAGTTCAAATTTTGCAGCCCGTTTGTTCCTACCTGCTGAGTGTGACATACAACAGCGCCAATTATACCTCTTTGTTTGGGTAGATTTTGACATAAAAAACAACTCTTAGGCCAGATCAGGGTTTGCATTTCAAAAAATAACTTGGCATTATGAATCAACAGCTTGTGCTTAAGTACATTAAGTATGTTTTTTTGCCAACCCATCCATCCACCCCAACCTCCTCACTAACAATTTTAGCTCCTGAAAGCTTCCACAAAAGCTGTGGGAGTTTACGTCAAGGCATCTGTAGGTTTCCATTTTAATAGACAAAGTAAATCTGTATGTGTGCTACGAGGTAGAAAAATTAATGAGGTTCCTGTTAATGATGTGTTGTACATAGTGCAGCTTGACAGCAAAGTCTTTATTATGCATACTTTAAATTGGCAGTCTGCCCCTCATTTTACATTTATATACACACCTCTGTATGCACATTCCATATGGCCATGCTTGGCTTCATCCACCTTTGTGATAATAATAGTCACACTTCTCATAATGACAACATCAATATAACAGTGAGCATGAGATCAGCTGAGGGGATAGTGGGAGTGAGAGGAAATCTAAAGCAAGTGAGAGGTTTCAAAAAAGAGGGTGAAGGACAGAAGGAAAAGAACAGGGAACGGAGGCTGGTCAACAAATAGGAACACAGCAGGTTGCTAATAAACTGCCTCTCTACACACTTGGCATCTACACAAAGTGCAATGGTATAAAAGGCTGACATTTGTTCCATATGAGAATACACAGAGAACTGTGAAAAATACAAAATGTTCTGTCCTGCCAAACAGTAACCTTCCCTCAAGACAATGACATTTCCCAAATAAACCAAAGTCGTGGATGCATGCAGGCGTACAGTATGGGGTGAATTAGCCCAAAGTAGGACATTTTTTGCATTTCAGACTTCTGGAATATACTGTGATATGAAACTAATACATTTACCTCACACCCAGTGCTACTCTGAAATCCCCAGGACATGTCCTAATCAAAAGAAAAATGCAGATATCACAGGCATAAAACAAAGGTAAACCTATCAGCACTTGCCAACCAATTTGACATTCCTGCTGTGGCACAGCTCTGTCCAAAAATAGACACAAAAAAGTCTGTGTTACAAGGTTTAAATCACCTTAACCTAGTAATCAAAGCTAAATATTCAATCCTGTGTTCAGTAATTTTACTACTTCCAAGGCTATTGCTGTTTAAAACCATGTCAGCGTGGATGTTATATGCAGATTTAAACGACATCAAGCAACAAATAGAATGTCGTACTTTGACGCAGCCTACATTTTTATATCTATCATGCAGAGAAAGCAGAATCAGAGCTTTAAAAAGTTTAAAAACTTTAAATCATTTCACTAAAGAGAGAACAAACACAATCCAAACTGTTATATTTTAAGTGATACATCCAACCTGGAGGCATAAAGCCATTGTCTCACACTGCATTATAGATAATGATTAGATAACCTGTAATATGTGGGCATAAAAACAACAACCTGCAGAAACGAGCTCATTACATTTTTGGAAACAGCCAGTTCTTGCATGTCCAGAAGCCACCATGGCCTGTAACAGCATTATCCTCTGCACAGCTTTCACAAAACCACTGGGCTCAGACTGCACATGGAAGCCACTCCTCTGTGGACTTGTGGGCTTTTCTATGAATGCTGGCAGACTGCATAAGCTTCCCGGTCCACTGCTGCTTTGCCTTTTTCATTCCCCCTTTCTCTTTGTTGAAAGAAAAATGGTGGTTGATGGTCAAATTATAGGAAAGAAGTTTGAACCAGTCGTGGTTGATGGTTGGGTGCTCTCTAACTGGAAGTCTGATCAATGATTAGAGGGAGACATGAAGCTGTTTCACCACTTTAACCTCCTCTAGAAGAGATGGAAGAGTTCCAATGGGTGGACAGAAAGAAAGCACTGAGGAGTGGAGTCTGCTGGTTGAATAGCATTATAAAGTGGCCCTAGAAGATCCTACATCATCATCATCATTACCATCATCATCAAGTGGAGGACAACATGGGTTAGTGCAGGGTCCACTGCTTGAAAGGATCTCTCAGTTGTTTAAGATGGCATGAAAAGATTTTCATTGATCTTGGTTGGGCTAAATGGGTATATCCCTGACCTTCAAACACCAGCCTGGCCATTTGATAGTGCAGCAGCTTTCACCTATTCCTTTGCCATGAACAATGCCCTGCCAAGTCATTTTCCTTCACTCTCTCTTGGGATCATTCATCCCTCGAGCTTCCAAAAGTGTTTAAGGCTCTTGAAGAGTGCAGCGTCTGCTCCCTGCAGATAGTGAAGTGGTGTGACGGGGTTGACTAAATACATGGATGTTGTTCTCTGTTATCATATCTAAAAAGTCAATGTTGTAGCCTGTACATGAGAGGTGTGACCATCAACAAGGAGCAGATGGGGCTGTGCAAGGCCTGATGTAGCCATTTTGGTGCCCCCAGTGATGATCCTCTGTCTCCATGCAATTCCAGACGTGTTTTAGGATATTTTCTAACCCCAGGTTCTCAGTCATATTCTTACATTTTAGAAACCACTGCTTTAAAGCTGTGGTTGAACCCTACTGCGCTTGCATATGCTCAGGTTGGGGTTTCTTCTCCGATACATGTGCAACCATTTATAACGAGCTGAACTTTACTGAAGCTTTTATTGCATTTTTCTCAACAAACTGGGAAGGAGGTGTTCAAATGTGCACCACTCTCAAATGGCCACCTGAGGCTGGCTCCAAAAGTGAGTCAATCCCCATGATGTCCCATGTTAAAATGTGCAACTTTTCAAGGAGAAGTAAACATGTTTACAAGCTGTTACACAAAACAGTTTGGGTTTCTATTGCTAATTTCCTTTTTATGGCAACTGTGTGGGGGTGAATTTAGTGTAACACATCCATTAAGGTTGTATTAAGACTTCAGATTATGCATGATTAAATACACGGCCACTTTCACAGGACAGTCTACAGCTCAGAGATATTTGCATGTCCCACCTCTGCAACACTCACGCTCCACCTCTTTGCTCATTTTTTGAATAGCCAAGGATTAGGAGATCTCAAACACTGCCAACATGATCACTTCAAAACCAGTGGGGTGACGTCATGGACGGTTTGACCATCTTTACATACAGTCTGTGGTGTTAACCCATAGCTGTAATGCATTTCATTTCTGAGAAAGAGCTTAAGTAGTAAGTGGCTCCCACATTATGGCAACTCACCCCACATTAAGCATATTTAGGGTGTTTCATAAATGTGCCTTGTGACTCTGTAACCTTCCAGACCATTCTAATAACTGCATCTGATGTTTTTCTAACTAGAAAAGTAGATAGCTGCTGTTGTTGATCCAGAAAAAGGATGATGAGAAGATGAAGGCCATAGTGAACGACAACAGGGCACTGCAGCACACTGGGGAGAGAGATGGAAAAAGGGAAACTGACAAAAGCAAAAGAATCTCTTATTTATTTCATTCAGTGGATCTTAAAAATGCTCAAGAGGGGAGCATGACAGAGGAGCTTATTGGATTTATTTCACACTATCGTCCTTTCTTGCCCTCTCTTTTACTATCTCTCTCTCTCTCGCAGCCCTACAGACATTTTCATTAGGCAAACATATTAGACACACTTTCACACCACCAGACACGTGCCTTTACAATTAAGACACATCTCTTTTCACAATTTCTCCCTTTAACTCACTCTCCACTACACCTTTCTCTTAATCAATCAATCACACTGTCAGTTTTTCACCCTATTACACACACACACACACACACACACACACACACACACACACACACACACACACATGCGCGCGTAAAACCCTGTTTCCTGGAAACTTAGCTGAACCAAAAACTTCACCGTTACCTAGCTTAGACCTTACTTTAACTTTTAATCAAGTCTTCATACGAAAAGTTAAAGATTTACATTATGAAGATTTGGAGCCTTTTTGTCCCCATAAGGTAGGCAAGTCCCTACAATGTGACTGTTTGACCAGATCTATGTCCCCCCAACATGAGTGACGTACGCACACTTTTACACACACTTTCGGTCCCACAACAAATCATGGTTACTTCACTCTGGAACACCACTTGCAGAACATTGAGCTCCAACATTTTAAAAAGAATTCTGGAATTTAGATCAGATCATAAATCACATTTTTTTTCCTTTCCAAATGAGGCAACACACACCTGAACAAGCCGATACAAATATACACAGACAAACACACACTTTCATACACCATTTCCTCGGGCTCTGTCTGCAGACTTTTAAGTCATAAATCACAGCTTTGACGTATGAGCATCATGCCAGAATCATGCCACATCACCATATGTCCTCCCTCTGGCCTGGAGGTATTTCCATCTGGTAAAACACACACAAAAACAAATCTAAACACAGATGCACACACATTTACACACACACACACACACACATATTGTGCATCGGCACATAGATAGATAGATATGTATTGTAATATATACACAGACATCATGATTCTCACACAAGCCTAAGCAGGAAGTGTGATCGAGAAGTTCTGAGATTTAGCCGATCAAAAGCATTTCGATTTAAATTTGCCAACGATCCCCTTCTCAGCAGCCTTCTTGGACAGCGATACACAGCTCCTAGCACTCCAGTCACATTTGAAATGCTCTCTGGAAGTCATGTTTCGACAAGCTGTAGGTGCATTTTTGTGATTTCACCATTGCACAGGGAGGAAACATTGAATTCTGTGATAAACCCACCCAACTCCCATGTTGAGGATCATCACTGGTGATAAGAGTTGAATCTACGACAACAACCCAGGAACCAAACAGCAGCGTTCAGTGGAAAAACTCGCAGTTGCTAAGGCTGAAGAAAGTGTATCAGGTCAGCTGAGCAACTAAGAGCATTATCATTTTGTTTGACTTTTGAAAGTTTGTGCACTGTGAATTTATCCCCTTGCATCAGACTGTCAGCACCAAATTCTATTGTAACATTGTGAGGAGTCTGATGAAGAACATTCGGTGCAAATGACCTGAACTGTGGTACGTGCTATTGTACCACCACACACAAAAGTTTTTTGGCTACAATAACACAATCGTCGCTCTCAAATTACCCTGCTTGCCAGATCTGGCAGTCGGGAACATCCTCCTCTTCCTCAAGATGAAGATCAGATCCAGAATGTGTTGCAAATGGTGCGTAATGAACTTACAAAACAGGACTTCTAGGGAGTGTTCCAAATATTGCAGGAGCACTTGGAGCGGTGTATTGCTGCAAAAGGACATTACTTTGAAGGGAAATGCAGTTAGTGGAAGTCTTTTTTTTAAAAGTTCTTGATTTTTTTAGGTGCAGAACTTTAAGATAAAACCTTGCATTATAGGTAAAAACACGCCTACACATAAAGGGTCACTCAGAGTAAAAACCTGTTCATTCCAGAGAAACTCAGTTTTTAGTTTTTAAAACACACCTATCTATGCATGCATCTCACTGACCCCCACCCACCCCACATCTGTGAGAGTATCCTGCCCTGTATTGTCAGTCATCTTGTACTTCCTCCTCCTCTTTCTTCCTCCAAACAGTTTATCTTTCTCTCTCTCTAATTTCTCCGTGGTTTTCAGTTTCCTCTAACTTCCTCCTCATCTTGCCTATCCCCTCCTCCTCCTACCCCTCCTCCTCCTCCTCCTCTCAGTCTCTGAACACTGGCCAGAGGCGTGAGAAGGTTCCAGCTCAGTGAGCAGAAACCCTGCAGTCTTCCTCCTCCTCCTCTCCTCAAGAACCACCCCATCTCCTCATCCTTCTGTTGCACTGCCAATAACTGAGGAGGAGAGGAGAGGAGAGGAGAGGAGAGGAGAGGAGAGGAGAGGAGAGGAGAGGAGAGGAGAGGAGAGGAGAGGAGAGGAGAGGAGAGGAGAGGAGACGAGAGGAGAGGAGAGGAGAGGAGACGAGAGGAGACGAGAGGAGAAGACTTTGGAATAAGAGAGACATAGCGACAGAGAAAGAAAGGGCAAACACAGGGCAGTTTGCTGATTGCAAAACTTCATGTCCCATGATGCCGTTCTCCACAAGGGCCCTTGAGCTCTTTCTTTCCCTGCTGCCTAGCAACACCAGGGCCATAAGCCAAATGGTAATCACACTTTGGATAGAAGTTAATACTGTATCTTTCAGAAAAGTTCCTGTCAGCAGCCTGCACTATACGTCTCGTGTAAGAGAAAGAAAGAATTGAAGGCAGCAAGAAAGAAAGACGCTGATGTTGCAGTGATGAAACAATGATCTGCACCGCTTATTGGTAAGAAAAGTGACAGCAGCAGCAGTTTTTTTGTGCACTTAATGATATGCACTATGCACTTGGAAGAAAAGCAATATCTGTTGCCATTTTAAAATTTCTGCCACCTGCAGGCAATGAACATTATAAATATCAGTGTGTTGCCATTTTTTTATTAATTTCTGCCACCTGCAGGCAATGAACATTATAACTGCAGTGTTTACTTTTTATTAGCTTCTCCGGATAAGTCATGGTAGAGGGAAAATTACACAACAAGACTACAGCGATGCCACTGGCTGTGCGACTGCATTTAGGCTTAGTTACTTTCAAGCTAAATGTCAGTATGCTAATACTCTCACAGCGGCAATGCTCTTTTCCAGCCTTCATACCTGCATTGCTCATTGGCTTTTAGACATCAACCCTAACTCCTAGAAAGTATGCTCATACACAAAGCTTCCTATGTTGAGAACATACATAGAGTAAGGTGCAGCATTGTAGGCTTTAATGCAGTTCCACAAAAAGAAAACACATTGCTCTCCAGTACACTATGCCTTAATAACCCAGCATGCCTGGCCTTACATCCCTGTTAGTATTAGGGAGAATTGAATACAAGATTCAATAAGATGGAAGCTCATTATTTGAATGAAAGCTGCTCAGAGGTGCCAAACTACCAAGTTTCCTCTATGAAATACATGGATTTCTGTCAAGCCCCCACAATTTTGGACCCATAAAGCTCACTATCATCTCAGCATGACTGAGACTCCTGCTGGCCAGGAAGGCTGCGTTCCAACTGGCTCCCCAGGAAAAAAACAATCATATGACTCTCCTAGACCTTCCAAATATCATTGGACAGAATGGATCATATTTTGGAAACAAAAATAATAATTTTGTGGAGTTTGTAATGTGCTCAGCCACTCCTTTTCCAGTGGCATCAGAAAATGTCTTTTGGACCAATGTGGATCATGTGATGACTGTGAAGGTTGCCGTTATCCTAACCGCAAAATCACTGCACACGCCATGATTTTTCTTTTTGCAGGCTAGAAAATGTATTTCAGATCTGAAAACATATGAGAAAGCTGTTTACTATTATTTTACGATATGTTTTTGGAGCCCCCACTGCTGGAATATTACCTTTTTATGACTGTTTCTTGGTTTGCTTTTGTTTTTAAGGTGTAAATTTTATTCATCTTTGTGTCACCTACCATATCTGCTCATAGGAAATAAAGCATGATTCAGGGGTTTCATGGTTATGTTAAGGCGCATCCAGACACTTGGTTCAGGTTAGGGAAATATCATGGTCCCATATTTTAAAAAATCTAAACTGACTGGAAGCACAATGCATGCAGGTTTACTATATAACCAACAGCACATTCCTGTAATCTATGTGCAGTACAAAAAGTGTAGCGTTTCATTCATGCATCGACAAAAATAAAAATGCCACTGAACACAATCCTGGCAGTTTTCCTCCAAATGCCATTTGGCAACACAGATTAGTACTTTGTAAACTGATAGCACAATATGTCACTAGTTTCTTTTTTCTCCATCCAATCACTCCCTCATTTTTCTCTTCTTCCATCTTTTGCCTCCTTCTGTTCTGTTCTCACTTGTTGCCTCCATCAGTGCTTCTCCAGTCAGTCTTTCCTGACCCTCATCCACCTCCTCTCCTTTCCCTCCCTCCTCTCCTCCTGTGCTGTCATTCCTTCTCCCTACTTTCTCCGGCTTCCCTGCCTCCCTCCCTCCTGTCTCTTACCAGAGGTGAAATGCTGTACTTCTCTTCCTGAAGTCATTTCTATGTTAATGAGTCTTCTTCTGAGATAACGCAGGCAGCGAGGGCCTCGGACACACACACACACAGTGGAAAAGCAAGTGAGAAGGATGATAGGACCTGTCACTGCTCTCTCTGTTGATCTGTTCATGCATTTATTTATCTGTAATCCTTCTTCCTCTCTCTCTCTTTCCCCTCACTTCTCTCTCTTTCTCTGTTTGTTTTTGATCACTTTAATTCCTCTGTTTCCTCCCCTGTTTAGTTTGTAGTCAATACAACAAGCACCAGTCACTCTGTCAGTCACCTCATCACTCACTCCATCTCCACTGCCTGGACAGACAGTCCATAAATCAGTCAGTTAGTTAGTTAAACACTGAAACAAGACTCCTAAAATGCTGTAGTTACTCAAAATAACCACTTGTCTGACAACCTAAGGACAGATGGAGGGAGAAAAAATGCTTAGTTCCTGTGCATGAAAATATGTGTGTGTTGTTTGTGTAGCCCAGAGTTATTAGATGAGAAAAAAATAAAATAAATGAAAAACATCTGTATTAATTAAATATTTATTGTCAATGTTTCCTTTTTATTTAATGGATTTTTCTGTATTTTTCAAATACACAAAATATCAATAGAATAACAAAATAAAAGCAACGACAACAATAACTGTGAATGACTATAAAGAAAATTTACAAATAATTTTACATAAAAAGAGTTAAAATACATTTAAAGTCAGTGACAATTAACAGATTCACACACACACAAAAATATAAATGAATTAATCAATTTATACATGCTATCAATTAAAGCAATACAAATTAAGACTTGAAAATGCATTTTTGGTATGAAAAATTATGAAATAGTTGTTTACTATTATTTTACAGTATGTTTTGGTTTTTTTAATATTACATTTTTCTAAATGTTCTCAAGCAAAAATAAATAATCTCTTATTGAATATTGTTTAATATAACTTATAAGTTGTCAATATACTCTCTGTTAATGTGGTCTCAGATTTATAAACAACGTTCCTGTGATGAGCGTGAAAAAGAGCCAATCAAGCAAAGTAGTGTGCCTTTACTTTGGCCAATCAGATGCTTCATCCCGCCTCCTACCTGTCCACTCGTTAGTTGCATCAGGTACGGTGATAGGTCACAGTTTAGGCATAGCTGAACAGTTGATGACAGCAAAACTTCGTTGCTGAATTTGGTGAGGATAGAGAAAGACGACATTCTGTTCCAGTAAAAATACTGGTGAGTTATTTCAGTTTTTAGCAAGGGACAAGTAGCGATTTGCTGCCTGAAAGTCTGCAAGCCGTGACGTTAATTTCCACCATGGTAAACCCCACTGATTTTTGATAAAAATGTTAGTGCTAACGTCCGCTAGCTTAATTGCTAATTACTGAAATGTAAAAGTTTTAGTTAGCGCCTTGCATGTTGGATTTGTAAAGAGTTTTAGAGATACGGCTGGTACACAGACATATTAAGAAATGTTGTTGTCGTTTCAAGACTTGTGTATTTCATTTTAATGCATGTTAAAATGTACTTCGCCAGTAAATTCCACTGTTAGCACTGGTGTTCTCTGCAGTTAAATATACATCAGAAATTGTGATACTGAAACTGATGAATTATCTTTTTTTGTAAAACAGACATTTGAATTGGAGCAGTAAATTGATTTCTTAAACTCAATCCTGTGTATTCTCAGAGAATTAGCATTGAGGTAATTTCGTATTTATTGGACAGGTTTTTGAGTTGGAGTGTCCTGAAGATGAGCTGAGACCTCAGAATTGATCTCAGAACCATCAAAGAAGATTGCAGAGACTTGAGAGAAGATTTGAGAGACTCCAGAGAGAACAGTTTTCAGTACTGAATGGCGAAACCAGCCCACAGGATGCTGAACCTGTTGCTGGTAGTTTGACTACTGTGAATGAAGGAACCCACTTTCACTACCTACGTAGAGTGCGGTAGGAGTAAACTGTACACACACATACAGCTCCAGAGACAAATAACCTATTTGCCTTTCTTCATATCAACTCCACACTGGAGTGGAATTGAGAACAGTGACTCTTACAGAGACTTTTGAGATATACCAGGGGATTTCTTTATTCATTTGTTTTTGTTTCTTTTAAGTGCGCACGGTGTGTTTTCATTTCTATGTCTTATACAACATTACCTAATCTCATCTTGTTTGTTTACTGTATATTACAGTTAAAATCTAAAATTTTGCTCTGTGTTTCTGTTTCACTCTGATGGCTCCCTCCCCTAAAGTCTTGTGAATTTGGCCCACTTCTGCTATTTACTTCTTACTGTACTTATCAGTAGCGAATATGAGTTACATGTGCACATGAGTGTGTGTGCATGTTTATTCACAAAGTCTATATACTCATTATACTATATATGTATTAATACTCACTGACTAAAGTCCCTCTCCTGATGTTGATTGAACCTCTAAAAACCCCTCTCTATATATCAAAGTTACATATTTAAAAAAATGTTTCTATAAAAATGATCTTTAGCTATCTGAACATATAATGCTACATGACTGTTTCCTCAAGAGTGTCCAGATCTATGAAGTCCCTGTCTCTCTCTCTCCACTAACCCTTCTCCACTGGCTGCACCTTGAGCACACCAGCTCAGCCGTGGCTCTGCTCTAACACTGTAAAACTACTCTATGATAGATACAACAGCAAGTTGTATGAATGTGGCAGGTTTCTTACACTTTATTTCTATGTACCTCTGTGTACATATGTGAGTCAAACACAAGTACATTCATTCCCGTAGGAACCTCTGTGACATCCGATGTGTGCGGAACTACTCATTCAGTTTTTATCCTGTCCAGGATTTACCTGACAATTTTGAACTTTTGCAGTGAATTTTGGAGAGATTGCACTGTGTGCTTAGCTATGTTGACAGTCAAGCTGTGTAAATGTGTAATATAAAACAAATCAGGTAGTTTAGGGCACGCCAACTGTGTAGCGTATAGGGTGGATGCATAGTGGTTCTTTTGCCAAATTACCTGGCTCCACACCTGCCAGGACAACCTCCTGTCTGATTTATCTCCATGTATTATTGCTCTCGTTTTGGTCGTTATATGTGCTATATGTGAATATTCAGTTAAAACATTCAATTTGTTATGTACAAAGCTGTGGATATCTGAATCTGTGTTTTACAAGGTACAGATTCCCAGGTGTGATATTGACCGATTAATTCACTCATGATGGGTCTTGTAGCATATAAGAACAACATATGTACACATTAACAGGGTGAAAACCTGATTTTCACCAGAGAGGGTCTTCAGTTATTGAGGGGCTGTATGTCCAGAAAGAAATAAAGCAAATAAACATATCTAAATAGCAATTACAGAGAGGGAATGCATGCATTCAGGAATGGCAGAGTGGTACAGTGGTTTGCACTGTTGCCTCACAAAAGTCTCACAGGTTTTGTCATCTAACTGGCTGGCTCGAGCCTTTGGTTTGCAGTTTGCATCTTCTCCTTGTTCATGTGGACACTGAAAAAGAACAACAAGCTGGCAGCAAGGACCCAGAAAAAAAATTAAAAAGTGGAATACTGTAACATTCTAAAACTGTAAAAAAAAATGCAACAAATATCTCTCCAATATATAAAATAATGACATTTTATTGTGCAGTTTTACTGCTGCATGTTGTAACACATAGATAATACTTGCAACAATATCGATTTTTCATAGGAAGTCTTGGCCAGTTCTTTTTACTGTCCACATGTAAATGTGTAAATTTCTTCTGGGATTTTCCAAGTTATCTGCATTTTAAGAAAGTAAATGTTTTTTTGTTTTTTTGTTTGTTTTTAAATTCCAGTTAAATACTTTGAAAAAAATCTTTAATTTTTAACCCTGTGCGTTTTCTCCAGGAGCTTCCTCCCTCAGTCAAAAGACATACAAGGTCGGTGAACTGTTGATTTTAAATTGACTGTGTGAGTGTGAGCATGGTTGTCCGTCTCTTTGGCTCAGTCCTGTCCTGGGTGTACCCAGCCCAAGTCGGCTGCGAGACTCCAGCACAGCTAATGGATGGAAGGAATACATGCATGTAGTCATTCCTGCAGTCTCCAGTGAAGAGGCGACGTTTCCATTCGTTGCAGTTTCAACAGGCAATACAGTGAGCTTTAAAGCAGCCAGTCGCCTGATTTTCATATGCACACACATTACACATAGGAGAGTCACGTGAACACAGACATCAACCTCCACTGCACTTGCACTCACACTTGTGCACACACGTGCACACGCGTACTCCGGCGTGCTAAGTGAAGTATGAAGCGCAGACTGCCTTGTGTGTGAAGGCCTTTGCTGGAGTGGAATCATTAAAAACGGTCCGTGGCTCTTTAAGTGGCGTCTCTGCTTCTCTCCCGGGCGCGATTCTCCATGCATCGCTTGCCAGTCTCTCTCTCTCTCTCTCTCTCTCTCTCTCTCTCTCTCTCTCTCTCTCTCTCTCTCACTAATCAGTGCGGTGCAGGAGCTGCTGGCGGAGGAGAAACAGGAAAACAGAAAAACAGAAGGAGAATAACGCCACGCTTCAAATGAGCACCAAGGACAGCGCCACATTCAGCACCAGGGACAGCTCTCCAGACGCAGCACCGCGGAGGGCAAGTGGTGACAAAACTGAGATCTGCATACAAGACAACAGGCAGTTTGAGATCACATCCACTTTACTGTGTTGATACAAGTTTAGCATGGATACAGCATCACATCCAACTACAATGTATCTGACCACTTGATATTTCTTATTATCTCTACTGACAGAGAGCAGGAAACGCTGCGCTCTGGGACATAAAGGTGTGTCTGGGGTTCCACATCAGAAGAAGCATACCCTCCGTGGGTCTGAACACGCTTATCTCTCCGGTCTGGAGCCCTTCACGCTTTATACAGTCGGTGCTGCGGCGGTGGGCGGGACAAACGGCGGTGAAGACGCACGATTAGCCGGTGAAGGGCGCTGTCACCCACCGGGCCAATCCGAGCCGAGCCGCGCAGCCTCGGGCGGAGTTTGAGGAGACGCGCGGTTAATTTTAGTTTGTGTTGGTTGGACAGAGAGGAGGAGGAGGAGGAGGAAGACGAGGAGGAGGACGAGGAGGAGGAGGAGGCGACGGCTGTCATTTTTTTTCCATTTGTACCAACGGGCACGTTTCTCAGGAGCAAACCCAGGCGGGTGTAACTGTCCTACAGGCTCCATCATCAGGCGCGTCGTCCGGTTTGTCCCGGTTCAAGTCCGGCAGTGAGAGGCTAATTTTGGAGAAGAAATTTGATGAATCCCGTCTTGGTTTTATTTTTTTTTTCTTCATTTAACGCCCGTTTAACTAAACAGCATACCCGTCTCTTCACTGCAGATAACCTGTGATCAGGTTTGGACGAGTTTCTGTAGCGACACTTTGAACATCGAAGAGGAGAGAGGGGGAAAAAACATGTCAGTGAGTCAACAGCTGGAGTGGAAAAAACACGACGGATCTCGATCCACTTTATTCTTCGTGCATCGCTCATTCATTCAGTAGTTCGACAGGAGACTGCAGGTCGCCGCGTATTTGGAAGGAGGAGATCCTGAGAGGCTGATCAGTGATGTGTTAGTGGGATCAGAAGCACGGAGCTTCACGCTGCGGGGGTGACATCAGTCAAGAAAACAAACGAACCCCCCCGTTTTGTTGCCGTTTTAAAGATGGAGTCCCCCCACGCAGACCCCGGCTGTTGATGCTTAATGAGGGAGAAGAGAGAAGTTGAGGAGAGAGACAGAAGCGGCTCATCCGACCACTAGATTAAAGGGGAAGAGGAGGGAAGAGGAGCGGCGGAATGTGGCACCGCGACTCCCCTGCGCTCTGAATGGGCACCGTCGAGCAGTCGGGGACAACCGGTGGCCGTTAATCCTCCGGCGCGTGTGCGTGCGTGTGTGTGCCTGTGGTGTGTGTATGTGTTTGTGAGGGTGGTGGTGGTGGTGAAAACCGGCATTTGATGCGCGAGAAAGTGACGTGCCACCCTCCCACCTTCCCACCCTTCGCCACGAGCCTCTTGTCAACTCAACCAGCCCAGTAGTGTTTCATTTTCCTCTCCTCGCAAAATCACCTCGTTTCATTTTTCTACTCCTCTTTTTCGTTTTATTCCATGCTCTGCTCCCCACTCTCCAAATCTCGCGGGATATAAAGGAAATAAAAGAGAGAGAAAAGAGGACAGAGAGAGAGAAAAGATTAAGACAAACAGGAGCCGCCTATATGAAGATGCTGATGTGTGACCGCGGCGTCCAGATGCTCGTGACGACGGTGGGCGCGTTCGCCGCCTTCAGCCTCATGACCATCGCCGTCGGTACCGACTACTGGCTGTACTCGCGCGGGGTCTGCCGCGTGAAGAGCAGCGGCGACAACGACACGAGCCGCAAGAACGAGGAGGTGATGACGCACTCCGGCCTCTGGCGAACCTGCTGTCTGGAAGGTACGTGATCAGTCTGACTGACTGACTGGCTGCCTGTCTGCTTGTCAGAGCTGGGAGTGTGTGGATTTGTCTGCGTGTGTGTCTGTGTAGCTGTTTGTTTAACACACACCCTGTCTCCCCTTCTGTCTCTGTGTAACACAACTGTTGTGCCCAGTGTGTGCCGATTTGCCTGTGTGAATGTGACAGCAACCCATCATCCCTGTAACCCTGACTTTGTCCATGCATGTTCGCAGGGGAGATGTAAAAAAGCAATATCAAGACAATTTTATTAAGTTATCTCAACTTGAATTGAGTTTGAAATCAACCAGTGCAGAAATTGAGTTCAGTTTGCACACAGTATTAAGTTGATGCATCATTATGTCAACCAAGCCCATCAAAATAATGTGAGCATCTTAAAATGTTTTTTGTCTTGCAAGCATGCATTGAAGTAGGTGCTGGGAACAGGTCCCTTGAACTTCTTTAATTGGTGACACACAGTTGAATTATCCAAATTAAGTTAACATGTGAAATTAATGCCACTGGTTTAAGTTAGATGTACCTAAATCAGTTGATTCCTGTCAAATGAGCATTGCAACAAATCAATTTTAAGGAAAGTTAACTTGAAGTTCAAATTTTTCCATTTTAAGCATTTGCTTTATCCAAGCGTAAAATGTAAAACACAATTCTGACGTTAGACTTCTTTTTCTGGGTTTGTTTTCTATGCTGCTTAAAGAAAATGGTCGTTGAGATGAGCAAGACATCATGATTTTAGACACGCAACACCAAAGAAGCAGTCAACCTAATTTGTTCAAACTGACAAAATGTAATGTCCAGTTGATAAAATCGGCAAAAGTAAACTGGTTTCACCATAGCAGAAAGATAAGTAAGATTTCTTCAAAGCAGTATTCAACTACAACTCAGATACACTTTTTACAGTGTATGCAGCACGCTGTAAAAAGTGTATTTGAGCTACAGTTAAAGTAAAGGACTTTTTGACAGTCAGCTCTGCTGGATTCCATTAGCTTGAAATTATGCTTTGTTCCTTTAGACCGACTTCCTAACTTTGGCAAAGATGCAAAAGTTAGGTTTACTCCTTAAGCGTTGCGCGTCTGAGGTTCAACTTTTTCTGCTGCATCTTAACTGCTGTTTTCTCTGAGTACAGAGAAAAGTTGAGGACTAACTTCAAGTTGATTTTCTTTAAAATGAAATTGCAGCAATGCAGACTGTTTATCTGAGAGGAATCAAATGATTTAAGACGATCTAACTTAAGCGACTGGCATTAATATTGCTTGTTAATTTCTGGGTTTAGATTAACTTAATTCAGTTGTGTGTTACAAATTGAAGCCATTCATTGAAGCTGATCCAATATTTCTCTTTTATTGAGTGCTGAAGGTACAAATAAATCACCAACGGGCACAAATTGAGACACTTGGGTGTGTTATTAGCCAGTCAACTGCACCACTACCAAGTACTGCAACTATTGCCAGGACGTTTTCACCCAGTGTTGTTAGGAATTTGCTTTTTGAAGCCATCTTGTTGCCTTTTTGCTGGCCTTGTTGCAAAAATGCAAATTTGGGCAGGTTGGCATTTTTGAATGGGAACAGGTGTGCATTTGGCAACCACCTGTTGACTATGCAAGCACAAACAGTTGTCATACAAGGATTTTTGTTGCATCTAAATTGCACAAATAATATAGAGAATAATGATTGTCGGGTGTACGTGTGTTGACTTTGTGTTTTCCACTGATTCCAATCCTGTCAACTTCCAGGGTGCTGCTTTGATCAGTTTCCAGTTTGATGTATGGCCGAATTACTCCAATACTACAATGTGCGTGTGCGTTGTGTAGCACAGAGTAGTTTTACAGTGTTTGAAGAGAGATGTAGGTGAGCTGGTGTGCTCGAGCTGCAGTGAGTGGGAAAAGGTGGGTGTAGACAGAGGCATGGGCTTCTCAGATCTACAGATTCAAGAGGAAGCAACAGTGCAGAGTTGCATCTAAGCTATTTTAAGGGATTCTTTTCACAGAATAAAATCTAAATATGTGACTTTGCTACACAGAGATGAGTTTTTAGGGGTTTAATCAATGACCAGAGTGGGACCTATGAGGCTAATGGTGAGTGCTGATGACCTGGGAATTGAGGCTGCACAGATACTAACTCATTTTGTATTCAAATGCGCACACACCATGCAACACTAACCAGCAGCCAAATATTGAATGCTCATTAAAGCCTAGCACACTGAGGGGGCACAGAGAAAATCAGTAACTCAGATCATTCTCCAGCCTGTTACACTTAGATGACTGGATGTGTTCATCATCAACATCAGTAATGCACAGGTTCATGTTTACGTGTGGTCAGTGACACTCGAAGACTGTTTTACTTGTGCAGTGCACCTGTGAGTAATCAGCTGTACAGATAGTACAGAGTATAAAAAACTTTTGCAGCTTTCTGCAGCCAAGCAAACAGCTGCTCTGCTCACTATTGCTGTTTGACATGAACACTGACATCAAGAGTTGAGAAAGCCCCCAGTGTGTTTTGGAGTTTGCCAGAAAATATTTAGGGGACAAATTTTGCTGTTTTATCGCTCTTGGAAGCAATTCCTGGCTGGTGATTATAAATGTTTGGGGGATCCTCGAGTTCTGCTGGCACTTACATTCAGGGGTGTGGTGCAACTTTACATCTAAGAACGTTGTTAGGATCAACTTTGTAGCACTTGCAGGAAATCAGATGAATATTAATGTCATTTTAGTGGTGAGATGAGTGGTGTGTTCACTGATACTTGGTTTTGCACATCACTTCCGGCACTTCTTATGTCCTCATTTTGCATCATTTAATTATTGAAGTGAGATGGGAAAACATGAAACCACCAAAACTCAGGGTGACTTCTCTGTTAAGCTCTACTTTTTTCTAGAAACTCTAAAGGCATTTGGATCCCGAGACGTATCGGTTGTCTTTAGGCCCACACAGTATGACTACAGTATCAGATCAGCTCTCTGAAGTCTTGTGGCCATCGGGAGAACTTGAAAATCGAACACCTAAGCCTAAGACTAATAATGGACTCTGACCTTGAATGCATCTTGTCGAATAAGAACAGATGTCATTACACCATTTTAAAATTTAAAAACGATGAAACAGGTGATTCTTGGATTTCTTTGTGGTTTGCACGCTGTCTGACAAAATAAAACCTTTATTTCAAGAGCTGTGTGAAGGTATACTTCACCTCTTTGGCAAGTCATTAGCCCTTGTTTCTGTCTTTTATGCTTATCTGGCCCAAACATGCTGCTGAACGCACCAAGAGGAACAAAGTATCAATCCTCTCATCTAGCTCCTTTATGCAAAATTCCAGAAATTCTAATGACTTCTTGAAGACTCAGGGTGAGTTACCTATCACCTGTGTTGAACTGAATATCACACTCTCAGGGTTTTTGCTCTCTGATGCTTCATTATGACGGTTTACCGTGAACAATATTTCTTCCAGCGTGCATGCCTCTTTCGTGTTTGTGTGTCTGAACCAGACATCACCATTTCATTCTGGGGGGCATAAAAGACTATTACAGGGCCAGATGGTGTAGGTATGAGGCCTTATTGAACACACACATACACACACTTGTAATTGAATGAATAAATAGACAAATTCTAGGGTATTCCCAAGCCACCAAATAAGCACAGCTGTGGGAGCCGTATGCCAAGTTAACACAATGTCAGCACAATGTCAGTGCACGCATACACACACACACAAACAGATGCACACACCAGGTTCACATGCAACAGACACAGAAACATGCAGTTGCACATACAGCCGCTCATGGACACCTTTAAACAATTACACAAAGTGAATAAGTTCTCTTATCTCATTTGTAATTCTGTCCATCTTATCGCCACTTCACTCATTCCCAGGTCCCTGGTTGTCATGGTTTTATAATTCATAAACTGTCAGGAAGTGGATGTCTGTACATTTGGCTTGTACTCTGCCCGACATCAGAGAGTGAGTAAATGAGGGATAAAACGAGAGAGGGGAGGAAAGAAACATCATACATGCAGTGCTTTTACAGTAAATGCACAGAGCAGCCATGCATACATACTGTGCAGCGTAGAGCACATTTTACGGTGGCACAATTTATTTAACAGTCAGTATGGGGACAGAGGAGAATAGCCTTAAGATTCATCTTATTTCTTCAAAGAAAACAAAAAGGATTTTGCTCCGAACATCATTCACAAATTAGTTAATAATGAACTGTAATTGGACTGACCCCATTTCCATGTGGTAGTATCTTGAGATCTTATCTGGATAAAGAAAAATAAATGTTACTGGAAGTTGTGTGTTTTTTTTTTTTAACCAATCTAAGCCAGCTGTAAATGCAGCCTGTACAGTTTGACTATTCTTAAGAAAACATCCTCCCCAAACCGTTAAAAACTTGCCCAATTCTACCTTTTCCACCTGTCTTACCCTTTCACCGCATTACAAAAATAAGTTCAGCTCATACAGAAGTACTGTTGACTTGGGATGTATCATATTTGTTGAAAAATATTCCAGCTCTTTTCTAATGAATTAGTAAATTAAGATTCATGGTAGTCTTTCAGGAATGCAACTTTATTAGTGAAGGCACCTGTATAACTTCTCTGCAATAATTGAATTTGGCACACAGGCAATAATTTTAATGTAAACACAAGAATGAAAGACACAAATAATTGAATTTACATGCTCAAATAAAAATAATTAAGGATAAAGGAATGATCTTTCCTTGAAACACATGCGTAAGTTGGTCTGACTCATCAGATGTGGGTGCCTGCCATTGGACATGCTTTTCATTTGGCTTTCTCCTCCCCTTACACCGTATGTGTTTTACATTTTCAAAATTCTCTTCACTAGGACAAAAAAACCCCAGAAACAACAACCTAACGCACTGAAGATTTCAAGTTTGCAGAGGATTTGGATTGGGCTTGTTCTTTTGCTGTTTGTTTGTTTGTTTTTTGGTGAATTTATTGGCCGTTCTTGTTTGCTTGCATGCAGATGTTTCACCAACACAATTTCCCTATCACTGTTTTGAGGGAACACAAAACCAAATCGTTCGCCAAGCTCATTGAATACGACAGGGATTGGTTTAAATAAATACAAACAAGCTAGAGCATTTTTACACTACTAACAGAATGATATGAAGTGCACTCAGACCATTCTGTAACACAAAGGGGGGCTAAGAGAGACTACACATTAAATGAAGACAGCAAGTAAAATTACACCACCAGTGAGATGCTATAAACACAAAGATTTTCTTGAAATTAGTATGTAAAATGTTGCAAGATTTGCGCCACCCAATATTTTGGGTTAAAGTTCTGAGTGGCTAGCAAAGTGTTACTGAATGGGAACCACGCACCTTCAGCTTGCACCATGATGTTAAGTCCATAGGGCCCCTGGGAGGGCTTTGTTAAGATGTAGATAGTTTGGGTCACAAGGTCATAGGTGTTACCTGACCGTGAAGCCAGGCCCTGCCGGCTGTGGCCTCCACCGGGGGACGTCTGAGGACGAGGCGACTAGGGACCCAGGCAGTCATGGACCAGTGCGCTTCGAAAGAAATGCACGAAAGCCACCAGGGAAAGTGACAGAGATGGAATGGGCTTCATTATCAAGGGAGATGACAGTCTGTTTGGGGAGGAAGCACGCTCGGGGTTTGTTCATGCAACCAGACTTTGCGTTTTTGTCCTTTGCTCTGCATCTAATGCATTTGAGTGAAACTATCAAGCAATCTATAGAACACTTTTCTTGTTGTTATGTTGTTATGTGACATGTCTGTTGCTCGTACACATTCTTATTGTTTTATCTCACTGGCTTCCTTTCTTAAAACACTTCAATACATTCTTTCCGCTAAAACGAAAACCCTACCTTTGCCTACTGCATGCCTGAATTTGCAGAGAAGTACATAATGTCCAGGGTGCCTTTACTGCTTTATACTAGATTTTATGATTGTGTAATACCAAGAATATTGTTACCGAATGACAGCACAATGACAGCACACTCGCAGTTTACAACCTTCACCTTGCACAGCTTTTAGGAGAACTTATAATACCCCCTTCTTCACGTACAGAATTTAGGTAACTGGGAAGCTTATTAGTATTGGGTATAAATGCAAATGCTTTGGAGCTGATAAATATTCAGATGCTAATACCAGGTGTGTAGCAGGATTTAAATTATGATTGTGTGGTTTCTCTGCCAACTGACAGTGTGTGGTCACGTTGGGATTTCTTGCATGCAGTTTGTGTCTCGCAGGTGCACTGAGGTGTTGTGATAAATGAGCACAAGGAAGCCAGGAAATGAGAGGAGAAGGATGGAGGAGGAGGTGGTGGTGGTGGTGGGGGGGAGTCGGAGGATGGAGACAAAGCATGAATGAACAGAGAGCAGAATGCACATGAATGAAGCAGGGGAGAGGGGTGGAGGGGAGCGGAGGGTGAGAAAGTGATGGATGAGGCGTGCATGCCCTGTGTTTCAGGTGAATCTCTGGGGAGTGTTTGACCACACCGGGGAGCTAAATGATCACCTGGTAATAGAGAGAAGGAAGAAGGTTTTAAACAGAGGTGGCGATAAAAATGATCAGTCAGGTGGCTGCAGGACGGGGAGATAGAGGGAAGCGGAGGAATGGAGGGCAGAGTGAAAAAGGAGGTCACAGCACAGGGAGATAGGCATTAATTAAAGATGTGGGGTGTTTGACCGTGTCTAGGATAAAAACAATCACCTGACAGAAAGGAACCGAGGTAAAGATGAAGGAGTTAAGAGGAAAGGGTAATTCATGGGAGGAGGTCTAAATGAAAAATTGGAAAAAGATGGCAGGAGGTAACATTTGATTTGAATAATGTGGAATAGTAATGGCCTCTGGGGACTCGGAGGAAAGTGATGGAGGAGGATGGAAGTGAGATGTGGTGTTTGCAATCGTACACTGAGAAATCTAAACATTCTATTTTAACCTCCATTCAAAATTGAAGTTTCTTAGTTTACATTAAAAATAGCATAAGAAATGTAATAAATATAGTGGTCTTTAATTCACATCTAGTTTAATTTCTACCCAAGCATTTAGATTTTTAATCAAAATTTCCTTCATGAGTATCTTTTCAAAGGAATAGTTTAGGATTTTGGCAAATCTACATGAGAAGATTGATACCACTCTCGTAAATGTACATAACATCTGCGACAGCATAAAACTGCTGTTCGTCAAAAGACACTGTGACTGAAAAGAAGCAATACAGATGAAGGAGATGAAGTACAAAACATCTTAAGTTTGCCACTAGAAACACTTTGCAATTCAAAATAACAAGTATAGTAATAATAAAATTGTAAGTGCATGGCCAAAATATATGGAGGTAACATTCATTCTTAAATTAAACTTGAATTTTACTTTTTGATGCCCATGTTTTATTTTTCAGTCAATATGTTTTTAGTACAAATGCTTTTTTTTAACTACAAGAGCTAGTAGAAGTGTTTTCATGCCAATTGTTTCATTAGAGATGCACTACATTGGACTTTTGCCGGTATCTGATATGCCAACTTTATTCCAACTCATTTTGGCTGATTGCTGATGCTGATATTTATGCACATATTTTTTTCCACCTAACTGCAGAGAGCATCAGGTCCATCCTGTAGTGGAATAAATATAGTTTTATGCCTCATTTTTGTCATGATGGCCCACTGGCAGGTGCAGACATACAATACAATGTATTATGTGCTTTTCACATAAACAAATACATAAGGCAAATTAACAGAACTACAGAGAAAACATTTACAGAACAGAACATTTATCATTATTTGCCTGTCACTGTTCACTTTGGGCCCATGCCAGTATTTCATTTTTCCTTATTTATTGGCTGATAGCATTGGTCATTCCTCAGTTACATTTTCACAGTTTAATTCCAAATTTGATTTTCTCCGCCAAACTGTAACACTGCTGTCCTGATCCACACAGAAAATCCAAAAGGTTATTGCGTCCCATTAAGTAGTAGTTCAGTAACACTCCATTAAGGAGCCATTTGTCATTTTGACACTTTGATATTTGTATGGGTTAGACGGACAAGATGCAAAGTGTATATTAGTGATCTTTAGATGTGATTTGTAATCAGAGCCCGATTTGCTCTTTCCCCCAGTTCCCAGTTTTTTTTAGCTAAGCTAAATTAGCCAGAGTATAGCTTCCTGTACAACAGAAAATATTGCTTAGTAAAAGCAAATGCCTAAAAAGCATATTTCCTACTATATGGTGACAAATTCAAGTAAAACCAAGATAAAGTGTCTTTATGAGGTGCTCGGCCACCACATATCACTAGAACAGCTTCAGTGCTCCTTGGCATTGATTTCCCAGGTGTCTGGAATTCTACTGAAAGGATGAATTTTTCCAAAAGATATTCCCTAGTTTGGTGTTTGATGTTGGTGATAGAGAGCAGATGTCTAACATGTCGGCCCAACATCTCCCATACGTGTTCACTTGGGTTGACATCTGGTGACTATGAAGGCCATCGCATATGATGCATGTCATTTTCATAACCGTCAAACCATTCAGTGACCCCTCATGCCCTGTGGATGGGGGCACTGTCACCCTGGAAGAGACCACTTCCATCAAAATCAAAATCTTTCACCATGGGATAAAAGTGATCACTCAGAACAAGTTTGTGCTGATTTGCAGTGGCGCACAGCATGACGGGGTTATGGGGTCAAGGGTTCAGGTTTTTCCTTTAATTTATCACCTGTCTGTATCCCTTTAGGCTTTCAACTTTTCATGTTGTGTTCTGGGGATAGTCCTGCAAAATGTTCAGGGATGTAGAGAGGAGGGAAGGGAGGTGGAGGATGGAGCTGAAGGCGAGAAAAGACAAAAGAAAGCAGCATGTAGCCACATTTAACAGAGAAACAGAGTGAGCAGAGGGAGATGGCTGAAAAGTACTTAAAATAAATGCTCCAGGGCCTGAAAAGAGGGAGGGTTTTAGACAGAGCCACAGGACATTTAGCCATGATTCAAAGGAAGGTATCAAGGGAGGGAGATGATGAGGGAAGGTGGGCTAGAGGAAGAGGGGAGGAGATGTAGCAGGAGATAAAAAGTTTGATTGAGCCTTGGGAGTAAAAATGATGAGGAGAATGGCAAGATGGTAGAATAGAAAGAGGGAAAGAAAATAAGGCAAGGGAATAGGGCTGGTCGTATACCTGAGAGAGAGAGGGGGAGATCTGGGAGTTAGAGGGAGTGCAAAGTTGAACATAAAGCAAAGTTATTTTATAAAGCAAAAGGAAAAAGAGGCGGTATTTGAAAGGTTGAGAGAAAAACAGGCTGAAGATGGATAAAGTAGTTGGCTAAAAGCAACAATACAGTTTGAAATGCCTGTACTTTACTTAAGTATTTCCATTTTATGCTATTGAGTCAAATATTAAGCCTCCACTTTTCTAAACTTGTAAGCATGTTTTTTATTGTCCGAGTATTTCACAGTGTTTAGTATTTCAGTGTTTTATACATCAGTGCTCTTCATGTCTAGAGTAAAGCACTTTGTTTCCCACCAACTCTTTAGTAGAAAGTGCAGATGCCTGACAAGCTCTCTCTGTGTCGTGCTTACAGTCAGTGGAGGGAACTTTTTCCTCACATTATGTAACTTTCTCTTTTTGTTTTCCTCTTTTATCACAAACACTTCAATTATGCCCAAATTATCCATCTTCAAACATCAGTTCCAGCTACAATGACACTAAAATTGGAGCACTGCTGACATCCAAGGTTACAGTAGTGTTTTTTTTAATGTTTTCACAACAGATTTAGGATTCAGAACTGCCTTAATGTTGGGATTTAGTCACATGAGAGTGTTCATTGTTCTAAAGAATGGAATTAATCCATTTTCTTCTCGTGTTCTTAACATCAAATGTCAGCCAGACATATGTCATTTGGCATTTTTTGGCGTAGCGAGGATTTTTGCTTTTGATGCTGAAGTATTTGGCTTGATAATACTGCTTTTAATTAAGCAGGATTTAGACCTCTCACAATTACTATTCCATCACCTAATCACAATTGTTTCAGCTTACTACAATCTTTAGATAAAACTAACAGAAGTGTCACACTTCCATCTGCATTTCCACATTGTTTAATGGCACTGACTGTTTATCTCAAGGTGCATAACTTCTTATATTCGACCGACTGCCTTTCAGGGATCATCTATTGACATTAATGTAATGGATTTAGTTGTAAAGTCGAACACAACAGCACTGCTGTGGGCAGCTTTTGGCTTTGAGTCAAATGATAAAGGAGAACCCAATAACTTGGAGGACGCAACTTCTCTAATGGGCGGTAAAAAGTTGGAAGTCAAAGGCACTAAAACCAATAATCTAAGAGAAATGATGGAATAATATGAACAGAAAAACAGATATTTAAATTAAGAATTGCAACTATTTATATTACGAGCCCTAGTAAGATTCTGGATTTAGTACTTTTACTTAAAGATCCACTGCAGGCATACAAAATACTCTGCTTTGAATAGTAATTTGTTTTAACTTTTTCCGACAAAGATCAAATTTAACATTTCAGAGGTTACCTATTGTACTGGACACAGGATTCATGAATCATGAATCCAAATGCACACCTTACACTTATTTTTTAGAAGAGCACTGTCTATTGATGAATGAATTTCCAAAGAGTTCTAGTGTCAAACTCTGAGCAAACATTATTCTTTACAGCAACGGTTAACTATCATAGAGAAATAAGATTGACACAGGCACTTTTTGGATTGGAAAGAGGCTTTAGGTAACAAATGTGCATGTGTTTTTCTCTTCTTTGAGGCTCCTTTGTTTCATTTAAGAGAAATCTTAACCTACATGAGCACACAGTTCTAGATTGTAGTGTGCCTCTAGATTTGTATCAACCTATGACAGTGTCCCGCAGCTGAATTGAGCTGCTGTAAGAATCCAAAATCAAAAGAGTGGAGGTTGTTAAAGCAGCACATTGATGCTCATGGTTTTGGAAATAAGATGTGTAGGTTCTTGTGTCCAAATACTTTTGACCATGTGGTGTAGAAGGATACATGACACAAGCATGTACAAAAATGATAATAGACAAGAGAAGCTGAAGGGGAGACTGGAAAGGGATGAATGGATGTTTTGTCAATGTGAGTGGAGAAAAGGAGGGGTTATGAGAAGATGTGAAGCAGGAACAGAGAGATGTTTCGGAGAAAGCAAGGGAGAGAGAAGGAGGGTTTGGTTGTTTGAGGAAGAACAGACTGAGAGAAAGGGGAAAAGAAGAAAGAAGAAAAGAGAAGAGGTGTGCATCCGAGCAGAACCTGCCTCGTTCTCTTTCATCAGCCATCACCGTGGAAACTAGCCTCTTCCTCTCTCCCCCTCTTTGCCTCTCTCCCAGCTTCTTGCTCCTTCGCTTGCAAAGAGGTAATCAGAGAGGGTGAGAGAGGTAGAGGCTCAGAGGGGAAGGGAGTGAGAGAGAAACAGCACAGTCACCCAGACTGAGCTGTCAGAGGCGCTCTGAGGAAACAAGCAGTCCAATTTGCTCTGCTTTTCAACTTTCTTTCCTGTCCCTTGCTCACTCCCTCCTCCTCTGCTAGCTAGTTGACAAAACCATTTACATTTTGAGTGCTTGTGTTTGTGTGTGCATGTGGCTGGGTTTACACAGGCCACTCACATGCAGCTTTTGGACGACGTGCCAAGTGATTGGGGACAGCTCGCCTGGGACTGAGGCTGTCGTCCCCACAAAAACTACTGCAATCGCCATTTGTTCAAATGTCAAGAAAGACCTCTGTTTTGGGACCTCTGGTGCCTGTGCAAATTATGACTGAAGACTCTCAGAAACAAAGGAAGAAGTGGCATGATTTTGTCATCTTTTTTAACAATGAGTGTGATCATTTACTGACCTGAACCAAGGAGGTTTTGTTTTTTTTGCTTGTTGCTGTTGACTAGACTAGGGAGGGATGAGAGTCAGCATCTCCAAGTCTGAGGCCATTGTTCTTTGCCAGGAACTGGTGGATTGTTCTTTCTGGATTGGGGGTGAGTTGCTTCCTTGAGTGGGAAAGTTTAAGTATCTCAAAAACTTGTTCATAGTAAAAAATGGAGCATACTAGCATACTACTACTAGGTCGTCCTCAGACGAGCCCTCCATGGTCGCTTCCATTCATCCCGGTTCTCCATACATCCGGCCAGCTCATCTGTACTTTACGCTCCTGCGTCTTTCTTGAGTACATCCATGTATGTTAATGTTGGGCAGACTCATGATCAGTGCCCATGTGTTGGTTCCCACAGCACCAATTTGCCAGCTGGATGTTGTTGATGTCGTTGACAGTGTCCTGCTAGACTCATCCTCCGAGCTGCTTTTTTCTTGCTCACCCTTGGTGTTCCCTCATGCAGAATCTTGTTGGTAACATGTGTACTCTTGCTGATGTTACGTACTGCACGTCAACATCCTGGTGTAGCACCTGTCTAGAGACTTCTGCAGGGTTTGTTTCAGGGTCCAGCATTCACTGCCGTATAGGAGAATAGTCTCTACCGTTGCACAGAAGAAGCTGAGTTTGATTTGTCTGGGCAGGGTGGAGTTCCATGCACTGGCCATGCTGTTCAGGGTTCTCCATGCAAGTGCCTTCCTCACTTTCAGATCTTGCTCAGTTGAGTTGACCCATGAGCCCAGGTACTTGAAGTCCTTCACTTCCTTCAGAGCAGCACCTCCTGTTGTCATGAGAGGTGGATGACCTGATGAGATGTTGTAGGTGAAAACCTCAGTTTTCTTGGCATTTATCAGCACGAGATGGGCAGATGGATTGGTGCAGCATCCGCAGTACTGTGGGTGTTGTACTTAAAAGTTGTAGTGAAGAAGGAGCTAAACCAGAAGGCCAAGCTCTGAATTTACTGGTCTATCTATACTCCAACCCTCATTGGAGTTCCCTATGTAGTGAATAAAACAATGAGATCATGGATACAAGTGGCCAAAATGAGTTTCCTCCACAGGTTGGCTGGGTTCAGCCTTAGAGATTGGGTGAGAAGCTCCAACATCCAACAGTGGATAAGAATACCACCATTGTAATATCCATTATCTCTGAATGACGTTTTAGGTTTTGTTGAGCCAGTTAACACACAAGAAACCCTGGCTATGTCAAACATGCATACATCCCTCTGGATTCTGCCTCTGCCTGCTTCCTGTGTTTGGTTTGCCTACATTTTTTTGTAACCTTGCAACATTTCTTTTTACAAAGGCAAGTTTGCTTTTGCTTTTGTTGTTTCTCAAGTCATGCTTTTGGGTCTTCTGAATTAAATTCTGATATCCTCCCATTTAAACTGAAACAGCTGGAAACTATTTTAAAAAAGCTCATCCCACTGTATCCAGAACATAAAATGCATTACTCTTTTCCCACTTATTGCTCATGACTTGCTGTTGTGGTAAGGTAACATTTTGCTGAGATCACTAAAATTCTTACACAACATTCTCCCAAGATACTGAAAGTAAACAAAGATATGTCAGCTGTCAGGTTTGCTCTATGAGAATCACCTGATTTCTTTTTTGCTGTACTTGACAACAAATGTGTCCATCTTGTACTGCACATGTTGCTTTGATCTCTCTCTAACACACATCTTTGCTTACAACGGATCACTCTTGGCTGGATGCTGTTACTTAAAGGAGATTTCTGCTCTTTTATAACCTTTAAATTCCATTAAATGCAACTCTAAAGCCTCTGAGGTATTTTTTATTTTACAACTGAGCTTATGCAAAAGCAGTCTTAGGTCAATTGAAAGGAGCCTTTTGGAAGTCTTTTTTCAGAGTGAAGGAATTCCATTGGTAGTGTTGACATATAGTAAAGAAGAGTCTGAGACTTTTGGAAACAATGACACAGAAACGGTGCTAAAACACTCATCTGGACAGATAAAAACGTCTTATTGTGGAGGCGTGGAGTTTCACGCTACCTTTACACTGTTCGCCATTGTTGTGGACGATTTAGGACAATGTGAAGTTGCATAAAACAGCTTGTAAACAACTGTTAGTTGGGCAATTTAGCATGAGCTCACTGCAGATGATTTTCACATGAATCATTTAAAAGATCTGTTTTCACGTCTGACTGAAAGTAAGAAATTAGTCACCTCCAGGGGAATTCTCCTTGAACTTGTCTGCTTTTTTGTGCTGTGTTTTCGTAGGTAACCAGCCTCAGTGTTAGTACACAGAGTGTTGGTTTGTGGGGGAGAGTTAGATCAAGGACAAGAATCTGGCACCTCATGGCTAGTTTGTCATAGGGGTATCTGTACTCACAGTGTTGTTTGTATTTGTGTCCTTTTTAACCTTGTTTGGAGGCACCATATTTTTTGCAGGGGATTGTTTTCAGTGGTTAGTATGCATAGCACATTACCTGCCTGTAGTTTCACAAAAAGACCTAGACTCATACAACATGAAACCACTTGTATTTGTGCATGAAATGTAGATAATGTAGATGTTCACTGTGTATTTGTTCCTTAACGTTCCATTCAAATGCAGGGGCTGCTATTATTCTGTTTTCATATGTGTTCATACAAGTGACATACAAGGCCCAGCAATGGGAACTAGACCACATTACTCAGATAAAACATACAGAGACAAGCACTGGACCCTCATCTCCATTTGCTGTATCCCATAATGCCTTGCTGTGGCTGTGGTTGCAGCTACCTTCGGGCAACCCTGACCTTTGCGAATCAAATGCCTCCTGATGTGTCCTTTGTGTGTGTGTGTGTGTGTGTGTGTGTGTGTGTGTGTGTGTTCATTATTTTGCTGTTAATTAGACTGAAAAACCACTAACCAACAGCAAATTTGCGGTTGCATATTTGAAACACAAAACACAAAAGTACTCATATGCAACCACCACACACGCTCACACGTGACTGCCCAGGCAGGACTAAAGTCTAACTTTTTCTACAGTTAGCACTGATGCTCCCTACTGAATATTTTGAGAGCACCAGCACAAAATCGATCACAAATGTTTGCAAAAATGGACTTTCTGTGTGAGAATTGGAAAGAACAAACTGGACTCAAACTATTCTACATTCATTAATCCTACAGCCCCTTGACCTCTAATGCTTTTGAAGAAAACATACTGTCTCTATTGTGTCCTATAGTGAACATAAGCTAAAATAAAGAAATATTGGCATACAACTCATCTTAGCTGTATTTATTCTGCTGCTTAGCAATAGTTGGATCAGAGCCCAAAATCCACTGAGGGAAATTTGCTTACAGGAAATATTCAGGGTCAAGTTATGCAAATCCCAACATATTGAAATTTACACAAAAACAGCTTTTAAAAAAGGCATTTTGTGTAAATCTGTTGTAGCCTGAAATTTGACTGAAGCTCAGAAATAGTTGTAAGACCTCTGGCAGAAATTATATATATATATGTAGATGACACTGTACTTTACACTATAAAAAATACTTTATTTTACAGATTTTTGTAGAATGTTTTTGAAATACAAAAAAAAAAAGGATGAATAACTATGATTTTCTTTACAGATTTTTTTAACCTAAAAAAAAAGTAAAATATGATTTCAAATTGATCCAAATTTTAACTTCTTTATATGCAAGATGAAACTATGAAATTTAATGCTGTAAATGTCTTTCTTAAATTAGATACAGTCAGTGTATCTAATTTAAGATACACTGACAGTATTTTTTTCTGAAAATAAACAGAAAAATAAAGATTGGTTTTGTAATTTAATCTAGATTTATTTGTTAATTGAGAGAAATCTTGTAAAATTACAGCCATTTTTACAACAAAAATGTTACATGTTACATGATATTGGTAGTTTCATTGATTTACACAAATAAATATCTTTTATTAAATGTTTAAAAAGCCAGAAAATACACATTATCTCATGTAAAAGTAAAGCTAGAAAATGTATTTAAATTCTCTTTAACTGCTGTATTTTTATGAGATCAGTATTTTCCATTATTGTACAGTGTTTATTACGGCACCTACTGCCAGAATATTACTTTCTTTTTTCTTTTTTTTTTTTTACAGTATTTTTTTTTATACCCTACACATTGAAAAACATGCTCCATACTGCCTTGTGCTTAAGATAACATGGTAAATATTAATAGCAAGAATGGGCAGCCTTGTCTACATCAGTCTGTAAATGGAACTATGCAGCTGTATTATGTGTATGTTCAATATAAAGCTTTAATCCCTCATAAGGCCTTCAGCGCAACCAAACTCGTCAAGCATACTGATCAAGTCATAACAATATTTCATAATCTCCATCTGATAAGAGGAGATAAAATACCCAACTGGCAGGTGATATCATTCACCTTTCTGAACACAGAACAATGAAAGTGGCCTGTAGGAGCTGTGCTGGATTCCGTCTTTGTCATTTAATATGAGTGAGATTGTTGTTGTCTCAGAGGAGAGGCCTCAGTTGCCACAATAACCTCTGCTACAGTGAAGTGCTTGTCAAAATCCACTATTCATGCTGCATCTTGATAAGGGATTTTAATTAACGGTGGAAAGCTTTGTATGTGTGCTGGTTTAAGAAAAAAAAAGTCAAGAATTACAACACTCTGAAAGCAATGAAATGTGAATGACAAATTTAAGTAATTTTTTAGCGCATCCTCCTGTTCTGAATGAGACAAACATGCTTGTCTAATTTAATGATCCTATTAATCTTCTGTAAATGAGGAAGATTTTCTCTTGGAGGAAATGTGAGAAATGGTTTCAATTAATTAATATCTTAAGCCCATGTGTTGAGCCCATATTGTGGGTTTTTTAGTTTAACAAGCCTTGCATTAGATTTTTTTTCAACGTGCCACATGTTCAATCTGCATGTCCATGAAAAAAAACTTCCCCTAAAAAAGTTAATTCACTTTTCTGAACAAATTCTAGTCGGTTATTCTCTAATGCTCCCGTCCTCTGTCTCCTCTCAAGGTGTGGTCTTGAGCCAATAAGCTGAGTGATATTCAAATAAGCCACTGTGCCCTGGAAGGCTAATATAGTTAAAGTTGAGGGCGGCGGCATAATCAGTCTGAATTAACATTTGTTCTCACAATACGCTGTCTGGGAGACGGACAGAGAGAGAGAGAGAGAGGAGAGAGCAGATTGAGGAGGTGGAAGTGATAAATGAAAAGATGAAGATGGTGAGTGAGGAGACATCAGAGGTTGGAAGTAAGATTAAATTAAACGGGGAAGAACAAAAGAGAGACAGGGAATGTAGTCAAACTCATAGTCTACTGCAGCCTGGGTATGTTAACTCGTATTTTATCTATTAAACAAGCTTATCCAGCGCTTCTACATGTCCAGGTCGATTGGTTGGCCCACATGATCTCATCCAGGATTCTCATTGGTTCACAGTTTCTAGTGATTAATCCTTTATTTTTGGCAGCAGGATGAACAGGCTAACGACTTTGCACTCACCCAGCCTAATGGAGGCTGCTAGGCTTTACAAGTTTACTAAACTTTTACTAGGATTCGGCTCCAGACTATTTAACAATATATCAGAACGTTACCTATGTGGTTCTAAGTCTGTTCTTATGATTTCAGTATGAAGTATGGGTTAATGTGCTGCAAATACTAACTTTTATGTTTATGTATAATTCATTTTGCTAATACGACTAGCAGATACAGTGCACTCATTGCACTGTGACTGATATAGTTAATCTAGAGATAATGTGCAGATATTATTTTTTCCTCCGCGACCAATTGATTGGCTGAAGAGTTGGTACAATTTAAGTCAGGATTTTCTTTGGTTGACTACATGCCTACTTTACGCCAGTGTGTGTGTGTGTGTGTGTGTATTGAGGGAGTGTTGGATCATAGGCTGGTTGTGACACTTGACATAAGTCTGTGTGACAGCTACTGACTCACTTACTGATACAGCATTTCAAGGTAGCTCACCGAAACATCACTGAGTGCTAAGAAATGTATGACTCATGTACACCCACCGACACACCCACACACATCTATACACACATTTTTAGACACAGTCGCAAGGGAGAGTGACAATGCACAGGACTGACAGTGATCCAGATCCAGTAAGTCAGACTGCCACCCGGTGCTTTCTGAACATTTTTTATTTAGATTTCACTATGGTCCGTATCTATCATATAAATAGGTGGGGCACTTGTCCAAATTGTTACTCTTGATCCAGTGCAAGTTGCAGCCCAAATGACCCGAACAGGAAAACGAAGAATTAAAAATGGATGGATACGTATGAAGTATATAAAAATGTCTCACCCAAAACTGGACTATGCAATAAATGTGTTATTTTGGTCATAGTTAGATATTAAACTGCATAAACGTAAAAAAAAAAAAAAAAAAAAAAGTAAATCTTCCATAATGTTTAATTGGGTGAGATCTAGTGACTAAGAAGGCTATAGCATATGATTCTCATCATTTTCTTACTCGTCAAACTATTCTGTGACCCCTGGGGACGCTGTCATCATGGAAGAGACCGCCCCCCGTCTGGATGTTTCATCATCGTATAAAAGTTATCATTCAGAACAGCCGCAGTGACTCTTCCCTCTAAGGGGACAAGTGGACACAAATCATGCCGGCAAAATGCCCCCAACACTATAACAGACCCATCTGATTCCCTCATTATAGAGGTCAAGGGTTCAGGTTTCTCCTTTAATCTGTCAATCGTCTGCATGTTTGCATACTTGGTAAAATAAGAAAAAAAACATGCACAGTTTATGTAAAGATGTCCTTAAAAATGCTGGATCAGCTGCAAAAACAATAACTTGTTTAACTTTCTTCGCAGATTTGAATAAAATCAATATAAGACATTAAAATATTTGCACAAACAGGCCCTGAAACATAACTTCCATGGTGAAGGTACAGCAGTGATGCCTCCTAATACAACAGTAAACAAGAGAATGTGTTAAAGGATAAGACAGGAAATGTGTAGAAAAATAAACTTCCTGAGTTTTGTGTTAGTCTGACTTACTTACATAGTTTCCATCTGAGGCACTCAGTCCATTTGTTCCTGCTGAAGACATAAATCTTTAAAAACAGTTCAGTATCGCCAGACTGTTAGTGTGTTTCGACTCAAGTGGAAACCAACAAGCGATGATATCCCTTTCAAAGCAGTTCATCTAGCAGCTGCTCGGTGATACCTCCAAAAATATATGCAACGCTTCGTTACTGAATCTGAAGTGAATGCTCTGCCTCAAAGAAGAGCTGTGATGTGTTTGTTTTCCCCACACAAATTCAGGTTTGTTCAGAAGGACAACTGAACAGACAGACTGCAGTTTAAAATGAGACATGAGACAGTTGTTGTTTTTTTCTCCCATTGGATCGATGCAATTTCTTTTCTTCTTAGAAAGCTCCAGTAATGTGTTAAGGGGGAAGTCTTTCTTCTTGGTCTTCTTAAAGAAAAGATTATCCTCTTAAAGACATTCTAAAAATGTTTGGAAGCTTTAAGGGACCATTATGCCCTAACATTCTTTAAACATTTTCCAAATATTGCATTGAGACTGTCCTTCCTTAAGTTGTGGAAATGTTTTAGAGACAAACCCTTCTGTAATGTCAACAACAAAACCAAAACATCCTCCTATTGCAAGACTGTAATCACATTACAAGAAGGTTTTATAAAGACAAACACACAAAAAGGTTCTTGAAAACAGTTCTGGAATGCTTGTTTGATAATGTTCTTCCTTCTGTGGCCCTGACAACTTCCTCTAAGTGTTCCACTTAAAAGGCTGTGTCTTAGTTAACTTCTGACCTTTATGATAAAATGCACTTTGAACATTAGATTGAAGTATTTTCTTTAGAACATTATTAGAACTTGTAGGTGACGTTAGCCTGTGCTGAGGGACAAGTCTCTGCTAGCTTGGATACTAGATCACTATTACATTTTTAGCAAGCATTATAGACTAATGGATTGTGGGTATTTTGTTCTTTTTTTGCTCACACATAGACTCCACTCACTGAATTTTGGAATATGATCTATCTAGACGTTTGCCATATTGTCCTCTTTGACCCAGAAGAGAACTGCATCCTCTGTAGAGGAACCTAATTTCATATTAATCGTAATTAACCAAACTCTGTGGCTCACTCCACACAGGACTTTAGCAGTGTGCATGTTGTCTTTTTTTTAAGATACAAGATTTTAGTACAATTAATGCTGTAGGTTGCCTTTCCCAGTCTGTCTGTGCATTTGTGTGTGTTGGTGTCTTAAAGATTCCCAGTGCGCTCTTTGTTACCCACACATCATCACGATGAGCACGCTGACCTGCAGGTCCAACACACCGGTCTTAATGGCTCTGTGTGTGTGGATGTTTAGGTTATTTTTAACCATAGTCTTTGCTTTCTAAAGAGTAGAGTGACATCCTCGTGCACACAAACAGTAATGAAGGTGTATGTCTGTGTGATTAGGTGATGTGTGTGTGTGTGTTTGTCTGTGTGTGTGTGTGTGTGTGTGTGTGTGTGTGTGTGTGTGGGCCTATCTGCTTTTAAGTGTGTTTGTTCAGTTGTGATTTAGATTCCCTGCAACAGACAGAAATAAAAGCAGTCATTTATCTATGTGTTCCCTCCTTCCCATTTACTGTGTTTATGTGTGTGTGTGTGTGTTTGTGTGCACGCGCATCCGTTCATGCGTATTTCATTGTGTGAGACCGTTTGTTGTACTATACATCAAAATGGTTCGATACAAATCCGTTCATTTAAAAGGCAGGAGGTATAATGAATTTCCCAGCCGCCTGACACCAGGCAGCTCTGATTGATGACGCTTTACACCTTGATGCACCGAACAGCAACAGCTCAGGCTGCAGTTACCTCCCGTGACTCCTGTGGCTTGTACTGTATCATCCAATTAAAGCAGGCCACGTTAAAAGCGAAGGAGAATGCTATTTTATATTTTTTCTTGTCACCAATCCCATCCCACGTGCCTAATTCTGATCAAGCTAATCCCCCATTGTTGTCCAAAAAACTATTAAAACACAATTACTGAGTCACACCGTTGGAGTGAATGACGTGTACCTTCATTATAATGGGCATTAATGTTGTTTTTCTTTGTTTAAATTCAATCCCACATGCATTATTCTGCTGCTGGATTAAATGTGCATTAGTCCTCATGATAATTTCTAATTATTTACTCCTGTATTAGTAATTTTTGGACATTATTTTTTTAAATGATGATATTATATAAGATGCTGTCAGACTTTTAACAAGCCAGTGCTCCATACTTTGCTAACCATGTATCAAATATTTGTAATCTCAAAAGTCAGTTTGGCACCATCAGAAATATTCTGTGCTGCATCACCTTCTGTTCCAGTATCTTCAGCTAATGAGTGCAACAACAAGTTCCTCCTTCAGAGAGAATCTAGCCAGAGCCAAAAGAGAAATGAAATTATTAAAATTTAGACTTGCTAGTTTTGTTATTTGGGGTTCCACTTACTCCAATTGATATTTGCCATTATTTTGACAGTTTTTGCATTTTTTTTTTAACAGTACACCGTTTTAAATTTATTTTTTCTGGCACCCTTGCTGTTTTTATATGGGATATTTTTTACAGTGTAAGTAAATCAACAGGGGTTTTTCATAGGGTTTGTTAAAAATGTGACAGTGTGCCCTTCATTTGTGATATTATCTGTATGGTCTAGTCGTTAGTTATGCTCTCTTAACCAGTAACCAGATTAACTGATTCATCATTTGGATTCTAAAATGTATAAAATATGCTTGCAAGTACTCCAAGCTCAATGTAATGTTTTAAATTGTTTTATTTTACCTGACATTCTGTGCATACTCCAAGATATTCAGTTCACTATCATAAGGAAAACAGAAGAATCACATTTGACAAGCTGGAGAAGTTTTTACTTTTGCCATTTCTTTATGGAAAATTGAATATTAAAATCATTTCTAATTCATTTTCTTTCAGTTGACTGAATTGTTAATCTTGTGTGTCATTTGAAAGCACAAAATCTTTTCAGCTCACACTGAATGAAGAGGGGTTTTGTGTATGCAGCCAGAGCAGCCGCCTCCAAACCGTGTGTAGGCACACACAGAGGAAATAAAGTCTCCAGATATGAATTTCGGTTTGAATATTCCTTTGTGAACATGGGCGGTTGCACTTTGAACTGACAGAAGAAAATCATTAATGAAAATATGAAAGAGCTGTGGATTACTGCGTTACGAGGCTGTGGGAAGTGAAAGTATTCATATACTAATGTTTATCTGTCAGTGTAGCAAAACAGACTTTGATTCATATGAACATTTTACAGATTATTAAATATCCAAATATGAAAGACTCTATCAAAGACTTTTTTGTCAATCAGTGTCTCAATCAGAGGTTAGTTTCTATCGCTGACTACATGAATCTGGATGAATCAATTTATGAATGATTTTGTGAGTGTGGGTGCTGGAAAGAGCCTCTTCATGTGCAAAGAAGCAATTAGGTTGAGTTGCTCATTTGTTCATTGGCAGCCTCTATCCTCCCATTTCACTCGAATTCTCCCGTGCCGTTTTACCACCAAACCTCATTCAGCCGCCACTTCCTCTCTCTTCATCCTTCTTCATTGCTCTTTCTCTCCGCTCTTCCCTTTCATCCCTCCTCAATCCTGCTCTCTTTCATGGCCCCTGTGGTGTTGACCATGTGTGAATGGGCCTGAGTGATGGGTGGGAAGGAGGCTACATGTGGTGTAGTCGCACACGTGCACACGTAACACACACAAACACACAAATCCACAAGCACAAGTGGATACTGGTGGATGTTTGCGCGCGCACGTGTGTGTGTGTCGAGGAGGATGAGTCACTCTCTGCATGACACACAGCATGCTCGTAGGAGACTGCATCCTCGTCAATATAACACAAAAACACACACACTCAATCACACACACGAGATAGACTCATATCAACAATCTAGATAGGGAAGGCTTTTACTTCCATGTATGATTGATAGTGTTCATGTATCATTTTAATGAGCTTGTGTGTGTACACTTGATGTCTGTAGTTCACTGGCTGTGTGTGTTTTTGTCTTTGTCGTGTGTGTGTGTGTGTAACTGATAAGGCTTTTCATTAGTGTTTCCCATACATCGCCCGAAGGCTACACCTCTGTCCTACATCATCTGTCTCTCTCTCGCTCGCGCTGTTTCTGCTTGTTTACCTGTTTTTGATGTATTTTCATGTTTGTGTTCATGTACGATCTTCTAAAATCGTGATTTTATGCAGTACAATCCCATAAAATAACATGATTGAATGACAACCAATACACCAGTTTGCACTTAAATTTAAAGTTTAACATTTTCTCGACTAAATAATTAACTGGTTTGTCAGAACATGACTGATTAATTTAATTATAGAAAGTAGTTGTAACAGTAGTTGTACCCTTCACCTGCTGTGAACCTTAATCATACATTAATGTTGCTGCTATGTAAACACCTATGCAGCAGAAATAAGGGCATCTGCTACCGTGATATGGTTAGGAAATTCTACATTTTGCATTTTATGCATTTAGCTGAGACCGATTTTGATTCATGTACAATAAAGGCAACAGTAAAATGCTTCTCAGAAATAGCACAACACACAACATGATGTGAATGTTTGATAGGTGATTAAATTCATTCTGGCATGTGTTGGTTTGTCTGCTGTTGAGAATTTATTAAATTTTTGGACTTTGGCTGTCTGCATTGGTTAAGATTTTCCAGTTTAGCATGAGACCAGTACAAATCCCTAGTGTGTGTATGATTTTAAGTATAAGAACATGTATTCCACTTACTAAAAATTTCCTCTTCTGGGAGAATGATGATCTGAAGTGAATTGATTGATCTGTGTTTCTCCTTTGCAGGAGCATTTAGAGGTGTGTGTAAGAAGATCGATCACTTCCCAGAGGACGCTGACTACGAAGCAGATGCTGCTGAATACCTCCTCCGTAAGTTTAATATGAACACAAGCACAATGTTTATGAATATGCATATACGTACATTGCAATATATGTTCATTGGCATCTAGGGACTGTCTTGAGTTGGGATCACTCCAGCCATGATGCTCATCAGCATGATGACGTACCCATGAGTACTCTGCAGTAATTACTTATATGAGTACTGAATCGGTGCTAAGCTCAGTATACCTACAGATATACAAGCACAAGCTCAACCCACCACCCCGCTCTCCCAACAAAGAGGATCCCTTATGGCCACTGATATTGGCTTATTATGCTATGAACTTTAAAGCTTCCTTAAACCTTCCATAAAAGCACCATGCAGTAGGCCTGGGCGATGAAATTCTAGTCTATTGTATTGGAAACGCTTCATTGACAGATTTGACTGAATGCATTGTAGTGGAGGTAGAGGGGTGGGGTCCAAAACTTTTAAAGGAGGAAAGTCCCAATCAAATTTTTCTTTTCTCTTTTTGCCCCCTGATGAGTCATCTGATTGAGTCACTTATTATTTCATACCTGCTGATACCCGTTACCCACACACACTTCAATTATTGTAGATTAACTGTAGTACCTGGTCGTGCCTCCTACTGTTTAATATATGTTTAACAGTAAGAGGTAGTCTTCTTCGCTGTGTTTGGCTCTGAGGCATATGACCAGAATGCTTTGGGCTCCTTGTCATGTTCCTCAATGCCATGCCTGAGTAGTTTTTACTGGACAGAACAAAGTACTATACTGAAATGAATTGAATGGATGGATTGGATGGTGAAAAATGTCTATATATTGCTACAGACAAGAGATAAATGGTATTTGGAAGATCTGTAAATAGATGTCATGGTTTTTATCAGCAAATACGTAAGAAAAATGAGCCAAAAATTGTTATGATGAGAAAAGGACAAAGGGGTAAAGAGGGAAAACCTCCAGATACATCGAAAGCATAACAGAAGTTAAACGGATGCCGTCACAAAGACAGAGTGAAGCAGAAACAGAGAGGAAGATGCTCTCTCTGTTTTTCCTCCCACTGTAAACAGAGAGTAAAGATGGACGCAGCGAGAAAACAGTAACAAAAAAAAAGGGAAAATGGATTCAGCCTGTGCCTCTTTTTCATTGCTCCACTGAACACAGAGCAACATCCCCAGAGGCAGCCAATTAGATCACAGGCCTCAGAGCTGGCCAGCCAATAAGGAGCAGGGACCTAGTGACCGGCATTTCATACAGCCCAGGGGTGTGGGCCACAGGGGTGGAGCCTGTACGCTCAGTCACTGCAGCTGTCGGTCATGGCGGAAATATTTTGCAAAAAAACAGAAATGGATTCGCAAATGAAAACTAGGATTGTCTCGTTTATCGAAATGTTTTAGAGAGGTACACCTGTGATGCACAAGTGCTCCTCAGATTTGCAACATATTTAAAAATACCACACAAGCTGTCCGCAGATATCCTTCAATGTTATCACATCATTCACACATATGGAGCTCTGACAAATATTTCACTCCTTGCTTTCAAATTCATCATCTGTGCGATTCATTATTTTTGCCTTGCATATGTCGGTGTGACTCTCCATCTGTCTTGGTTTTTGTCCATCTTTTCCTTCTCCATCAATCTCTCGCTCTCTCGCTCTGTCTCCAGCAAGGCCTCTGAATGCTTTAACATGTTCTGAATTCAAGCTCAGTCAAGCATGTAGCAGCACATTGGCCCATGTGTGCCTCATGTATGTGTGTGTGTGTTGTGTTGGCTCTGTCCTCCAGCACAGTGGATATAAAATGAAACAACATTCTGCACTTCCAACACAAATGATGCTTCACCAGTGTCATTGTGAAAAGCAGCATCTTTAAACAGCAAAAGACATTTGTATCTTTCAGCTATGAATGTGTTTCATCTCTCCTTCATTTGCAGGTGCTGTGCGTGCCTCCAGCATCTTCCCCATCATGAGTGTGGGTCTGTTGTTCCTTGGGGGGCTCTGCGTGGCCGCCAGTGAGTTTTACCGGAGCCGACACAACGTTATCCTCAGTGCAGGAATCTTCTTTGTCTCTGCAGGTTAGTCATCACTGTGTATACGTGCTCCTGTTTGCAAACTGTTGTATCTTAACCCTACCTACAAAGGAGTTAGAGCGATTATCAGTTATCAGTGCATTGTATGTACATAAAGTAGATGCTATATTTGAAGCATAAAGGCATTTTTCATTGCTTAAAGATATATTTTATCAAATCAACTCTACTGTGAAGCAGTCACGAGGTATTTTGAATGCACACATTGCAATTTCCCAGCAGGCCATTTCACACCTCACGTTTGACGTCATAGTTACGTCTGATGTCCAGGTATTATCCAATAACAATGTTTTTTTCTTGTCTTGTTCAGAAAAGCAAACACAACATAGCTTTCTTAGCCACAGTACCAGCCAGATGACAGAAAAAGCCAACATTAAGCACATTTACAGGTTCATTTTTTGGATTTTTGGGGCCATTCAGAGTATGTTTACATGCCTGAAGAGTCTCATATGGTGAAAATTCACTTTTATTGTGTTTTGTCATTGTCATAAGGTATAAAGTGAAAGCTGTTAAGAGATGATTACATTTATTTCTGCTATTCCTCAAGTACCCCTTCAGTTAGATTGCCTCCCAAATATACAAGCCAGTAAGAATTTTATTCAGGTGCTGCTTTCCAACCAGGGAAACCCTTCAGAGTCAGCAGCTTCCTAGCTGTCTGGCAGCTTTATTTACCTGCTAGAGCTGCTTCTGCTAACCGTAAAAGCTACGAGCAAAGCATGATTAATGTGAGTGATAGAAAGTCCTGGTCTCATACACTCTTTTATGTCAGTCTCAGCTGCCGTACAGTTACCTGCTTTGCTTTGGGCTGTCAATCATAGATACAGAGAGAGTCTTCTTCCTGAAGCGGGCATTGACAGCAGCAGCTCAGTCACTGAAATAGCCCAATTAGGAAAGGGCTGAAAGCAGGGGTTATACAGTCATAAACCATCTTTGCAGTATTTTGAGTTGGAACACTGAAGCATACATTCTACGAGACTTTCATTAATTAGCTGTAAAAGGGAACATTATGGGACCTTTAATCTTGAAGAAGCACAGTACGTCGCTGCATCGCTTCTTCTCACCCTCTACAGTACCAGCCAAATGATTTAAAATATTAGGAATTTCTATAAGTATTTAAATACAGGGATGGCCGCTGCATTTGCGATCACCTCAAGAGGTTAAGTGTTTGAACTGAATGTGTCTATGAGTGTGTTTATTTATGCTACTGTGGCACCATGTTAAACAGAGGACGCGCTGCATTCAAATATTTGTTGAGGGGCCTGTTGTTCATCTAGAGTACACAGAAGAGCCTGTGTGAGGAGCCAAAGTGTGGAGATGGGACACAGTAGCTGATTAATCGATCAACAAGAATACCAAGAGGCCACTTTGATGCACTGTGAGGTTGTGAGAGTGTGAAGAGACACGCACATTATCTATTACATGAATGCTAACACTTACACTTTGGCTACATTCAATATGTTATGCATGATGACTGTCCAAAGTGGCACAGAATGTTTCTTTTACTGGCTACACCTGAAGCACACGTCCAGTGTAGGCCAAGAGTTTCTAAACATTTTTAGCCTACAACCCCCAAAGTAGGGAAGCCAGAGACCTGCAACCCCCACTTTGGATCAAGCATGTAGGTAGGCACTTTTGCTGTTTCTGCTACTAGCAGAATCAACTTTTATCAGCTGGTTGCAGAACTGCAGTTTGAAGGCCAGCTTCATTACAGATACAGATTCCACAGAAAATGGACCATGTCCTCTCAATTATAACCAGAGCCTCAGAGGTTAAATATGAACTTCAGTAATCCATTGAACCAAAGGAATGGCTTGCTGTAGCGTTGAGGTAACTGATCTATTTCACTTGCTTTTAAAATAGTGTAGTTTAGACCTAGAAAATGCCCTATGCATATCAGAAGAGGTGGATCTTATATTTGATGTACAGAATGACATAATATAGCTGCTGTAGTCCAGACAACTTTTGCCCTTCAAGAGTAAAACCTGAACATCTCTTTACCACTTGTAGTAGGGAAAAAGGCAAAAATGGTTCCTCACTTTTTGCTCTGTTCATGTACTCAGACCTTTGCGTTGGAGTGGATGGGGTTGACATGTGGACTGAAAGCTTTGGATGTGGTTTTTTGGCTGCTGATCTGGCTGCCTTATCATTGGACTCTGGCCCTGAGGAGTAAAGGAAGGTTGTGTTTGCATCTGTGCTTGATGCAGGTCAGAAACACCCTGCAGTCTTGCCTGTAACTTCCTCTTGCGCGTTGTTTATTAAGGATAGACACCAGGCTAAGGGCAAAGTAAAATATTTCATCTTCTTCCCACGGCACATGTGGTTTTGCCGGAGGATCCTGGGCCAAATCTCGACCAAGGACATCCTCATTCAGTTGCTGTTGAAGGGAGGGAGGTTCTAACCCTAGTTGTGATGGAGCATCTCTGTCCTTCAAAGTCTAAAGTTGATCGTGATGTCCCCCACTGGAGGAAGTTTCCGGGCGCTGCCCTTGAATGTCCTCATGCAAGGGCGGAGGGCAGCAGTTTAATCTTCCACATCCTCTGAAGTATCAGGCTGCTTCTTAAGCTAACAGATATATAAGAAATAAACAATATGTGATGAATTAAATTTAAAAGGGTTAATGGATATAAGATGTTAAAATACAGTATTCATGTGTTTTTAAGCCAGTTGAATTTGCAGAATAGGCTGTGTTTCCACTCTCTTTGGGATCCTCCTGCTGATCCACTCCAGTTCTGTTTCGGATCCCTTCATTTTTTCCACTTTTTGGCAGTCTCCAAGACAAACAAGCTAATCAGTATGACCATACACATCTTAAATGGCAATAATTATTTATATTTATACATCTCTTAGCAATTCATCACTTTTTTTCTCTACAGGATTACCCTGCCTATTGTAAGGCCATTAAGAAGCCTTGGTGACCTACAGTACACAGCATCTAAAGCCAACAGAAGAGAGATAACAATAGAAATAACAACATGTGTTTGGAAAAGTGACATTTCCCAAACTGTATTGGTGCTTCTGGTGGCCAACATATGACAATTCAAGCAGCAGGTCACTCAGGAATTTCTTTAGTTACAAAGAAAACCTCAGGTGGGGTATTTTTTGCATAGAGTGTTTTGAAAGGGGGTGGATGCCAAAATATCACAGTGGTGGGTTGTGTTTTCTTTTTTCTTATAACAGTACCTGATGAGGCTCTATCCTGGACACAGTCCCTCCTAGCCTTTTCAATTACCAGATGTCAAGGGTGTGCTTTTGGAATTCCCACCTCACAGTCGATAGGTTCCTACAGCAGAATTTGCATGTTGTTCCTGTCATGTTGACATAGCAGTGATGGCAGCATGTGTCCTCCATAATTACCTCCCAAGTCCAACATAAAACCAGAGGTGCACAGAGGGAGGAGAGCAGACAGGGAGACAACTACAGAGTGTGAGAAACATGGGAGGAAAGTGAGGATCCAGGGAGGCAGATAATTGTTCAGCTCCCCTGAAGAAAGCGTCTCATGACACTGAACCAAAGATTCAAGGCCATATGGACACTCACCATTTGTCTAAATATTCTAGGATGTGCCCTAAAATTAGTACGATGCAGCCTGTTCACATGGTCATTCTTTGGTCATTCATACTTTCACGTACTCACAGATGAGGCAAGTATAACATTAGCTTAACCAGGCCCTTATACGCTGCTCTCATGCCTGATTTAGCCAATTTCATTGATTATAGTGGAAGTGTAGTGTTGCAGGAGCCATTGCACAAATTGTCTGCATACACTGTACCTTCATCGTATATGTGGCTCATAGAAACACAACATAACATCTCAATATGCACACACTTAATGCTCGTGCGGCTGCCACACACACAAAGGACTGTAATTGCTGCTGAGTGTGATGTGTGGGTACTCATTGGGTCTTGTCGTAAATTCATGAAGCCAAATAGGTAATTATTTACTACAATAGTGTGGGGCTGATTCTGGTTAATTACAGATTGCTAATTGTTCCCATTCTGTGAATTCCACCACACTGCAAGAACACTGTATTCTGGACCACTGATACGGAATAAGAGAGCCCAGCTGTGTGCAAAGACTCTCTCCAGTGTTTCCGTCAGTCTCTGCTTCCTCTCTGCATTTTCTTTATTTTCCTGATCTGCCTCCCTGCCAGTGCTGTCCTTTCACCTTTTTCTGTCCAGTTGCTGCTATGTCATTTTTCTTTCTTTTCTGAAGATTTGCATTTGCACATGTGTATTTTTAGGGATCTGGGGAAATTAAGTTGTTTGAAGTTGTTTTGAAGGGAGATGGCCTCATTTTAGGGGAAGAGATGCTGATCGAATAATGGTTCCCCAGTACTGTGACCTCCTAATGGTGTCACCAGTTCAGATAACATACATAGTTTATGGGAGCGAATAACGAACAAGCCAAGTTGTAATTTTACAGATCAAAGACAACAGAGTTTTACCACTGTGGCCATTACTGGTGGTACATTCCTGTGACAGCAGATACTGCAATAATTCCATCCATCCATCCATGCTCCTTCCCATCCTCTACATATCTAGGGATCCTGAGGTGTTCCCAGGCCAGATGAGATACATAATCCCTCCAGCGATTTCTGGGTCTACCCTGGGGTCTACAAAAGTACTACTTTACATGAAATGATGCAACTCAGCTTTTTAAATATGATTTATGTTGTGTCACAAAGGACTGCTAGTCTGGCTTTGGAGTGCAAAGAAGCAATAATCAGTCCTCAGTCTGAAGACACACTTCTGATCACCCATTGTTTTATGAGTTTTAAGAGAAATTATCTGAATTTCTTTGATCCTTTGGTAGAAACAATAGAGATTTCCTCATTTTCTGGTATATGGCAGATGAAAGTTGGCAACCCTGTGTTAGGACTTACCAGGGTACATGACCAACATGGTTAACATGTGTCAGCATGAGCATATTAGCATGTTAATGCTAGCACATCTACACCCATCCCTTAAATATGTTTCTTTTTCTTTCTTCCCAGGCCTCAGTAACATCATTGGAATTATTGTATATATCTCAGCCAACTCTGGCGACCCAGGCCAGAGCGACAGCAAGAAGTCCTACTCTTACGGCTGGTCCTTCTACTTTGGTGCCCTCTCCTTCATCATGGCAGAAATGGTGGGCGTCCTGGCTGTGCACATGTTCATTGAGAAGCACCGCAAGCTACGGGCCAAATCCCGCACCGAGCTCATCAAGAAGTCCGCCTTCAGCCGCATCCCGTCCTATCGCTACCGCTTCCGGCGCCGTTCAAGTGTGCGTTCTTCCGAAGCCCCAAGCCGCGATGCCTCACCACTGGGGAAAGGCGGCTACACAGGGCCCGCCGCCTCCGAGATGCCCATGTACACGCTGAACCCACGAGAGGCCGGCAATGCTGGCACCAAAGCAGGTGGCGGCATGGGCGGGCTGCTCAATTCAGAGAGGGAGTTCCTCCAGAGCAGCACGCTCACTAAAGACTACAGCAAGGACCCCAACCGCAGGACCACACCTGTCTGAGAGGTGCTGGCTGTAGATATCGCCCGATCAGAGTATCAAAGAGTTGGAGGATCAGAAATACAGGGGAGGTGTGAGCAAAAGCAGGGGACACACAGGGTTACGGGGTGGGAAAGGGGGTTTGATAAACTATGACTGTGAACTGTGAACTCTTAGCCTTTGAACTGTGAATCCTGAGCCCTGTGAGAGTTTCAGTGTTTGTAGCAGGGTCAGTTTTGACGGAGAAGTTGTTCCTAACTCCACTTCACCACATATCACTGTAGTTATACCTGTGACTCCTTAGATATGAAGGCACATTCAATTTATGTTCATGAGTTTTTATGTTCATAAATTGACTTTATGGCTTTTTTCCTCAAAGGGGGGAAACAGGATTGGCAAAAAGTTTTAAAATGCATATCGTAAGTGGTTTCCTGTTTGGGGCAACTTCTCCTAAAAATGAAAATAATGTGAATTTGAGGAGATGAGGAAAGAGGTGACAGACTTTGTGTGATCTTTGACCTTTTGACCTCTGTCCTCCTGAGCTTTTGGATATCAGCAGAGCTGGATCAATGAAGGGAACAGCCTTAGAGCTCCCAGCTGACTCTCTGATTACGATACTATTTAAAAGCGAGGACGTTAACACCTCCACATAGGGGTTGATTCATTTTCAGTTCAGCTGGATTCAAAATATAAACTGAAGATGTAGTTTGTCCATTCATCACAGCGCATTTGTGGCACTACGTATTGTTTTCTATACATATTGTGTATATATAATCCTTTCACATTGATTGATTTTCTCATGGGAAGGCTCACTTCACAAGTGTCTGAACTGAAACTGAATTGAGCTGGTGACATTTACGCCCATTTCTCCGATCCCGGGTCAGTTGTTAAACCTGCATAGTGGTTTTTAATGAGTGGAAAAGAGTAAACTGACGGCAGATCAGGTGTTGGAGGCTGGGTAGAACAAGTGTAATTCAGCAAAACTGATGAATCTCTTTTAGATGGTAACGTTAGATCCATTGGTGCTTCCTTTTACTTCTCTTTTCTGACACTTCTTGATTTATTTTTTCACCTAAAACTTAAAGAGATGATCAGATACTCGTCTGTCAGTCTGTCTGTCGGCCTTCACGTACCACCTTCCACCTTCCACATTTTTCTGTGTAGCCCCATAACTCACCCACCTCACCGACACACCTCCGCACATCCTCTCACCCTGTCTTTCCTCTCTTCAGGGGGACACTCAGCTAGATTTAGGTCCTGTCTTCCGTTGGTGTCGCTTGTAGTAAAGGGTTTTTAGAAGTTGTTGGTTCAGGGTACTGTGGAGAGGAGACCGCTGAGCTGTGAATATGCTTTAAGGCAGTGCCAAAAAGACATTAAACAAACAAGAGATTGATTTTTTTTGTTTGCCCACTACCTCTTGGTGAATATCTTTCAGATGAATTTAATATAAAGTTGTCTTTTACTTGCCAGAACAACTGTCAAAATTCCCGCCGCAGAAATAAACACTGAGAAAATGCTCGCTTCAGTTTAAAGTCTCTCCACTGGAGGACCTGTTTGTGTGTGTGTGTGTGGCACACAATTTGAAGATAGCTAGATGGAATTGGAGGGAAATCCGTTATTCAAAGCATTTCTGCTCCATCCCTTCAGCTGTCACTCACAGCCTCCTCGCTCCTCTTTATCTCCCTTACATGTGCACCTACTGTATACATCTGCACAAACGCACACATGCGCTTACACAACATAAGCCTCAACACATCTTTTCCCACGTCTCCTACCTGTGACAGGCACAAACAATTATCATATTCCCTCAGTTTTCCCTGTGACAGATTCTGGAGGAGCATCAATACATTCCCATCCAACGAGATCAGACACATGAATGTGAGGGGCGCGTTATTTGTGGGGAAAAGTTTGGGTGCAGACTCGACTAGCCGTGTGATCTGAGCCCTGGAAGAAGTAGAAGATAAAGAGGAGACGAGAGAAGCAATAGCCTGGTTTAGCCTCATTTTTAAACTTCAGTAAAAACCCACAATTTAGCTGTTAAGGTAGAAAAAAGATAGAAATTTGTAGGAGATGTATCAGAGGCTGTAAGATGACTTTAAAGATCAAACTACAGCAGCTGCATTAGTCACATAACTGCAACGTATCAGGCCTCTGTTCTAATATTACTGAACTGATACATGTATGGTTGCATCATAAAAGGTATGTATAGTTTTTATTTGCATATTGCTGCCGCTGACCATTGTAAGAGGCAACAAATTAATAGGTAGATCCTGTGGCAACACCTACAATACCCCAAAAAACAGACAGTAAAGCAGACAGTGTTCAAAAGACTGAGTTAAGACGGCAAAACAGCCATAAAACAGAGAAAGGGAGAGTTGTGGAGGCACGAGCAGCTTTTTCACAGCATTTTTCTCAACCTGTTTCTGGGACTGTGAGTAAGAAGTGTAACTCAAAAAGGGGGGGAAAAATTGCATTTTGTTTTTTTTGTTTTTTTACCTCCCCAAGCCACCACTGCACTGTTTTGTATAAACTAAACATGAAACAACACCAAGCTGATGCCGTCACGCACTACTCTGACAGCTATTACCCTGATAATAAAAGATGTTTTAAACCTCAGTCACACTGTTTAATTTATGATGCTGCTGTTTTATCTCCTGTCTTTTACGCCATAAATGGAGCTTAAAGGGACAAACGCGCATCGCTCCGGACTCGCTCTTGCCGTCCTCCACGTGTAAATATTAATTTTGCAAGCTAACTACAACATCAGCAGTTGTCATGGGCTGTGAAAGGGAAAAAAACTGCTTTTCTCCAAGCAAGGGCTTTTAATTTTTAAAGGACAGGAGCACACAAGGGCTTTTTATGCTCAGCACTGCAGTGATGTTGTTTTAAGGGTGTAATGTGGGAGGGAGGGAAGAAAAGGCAAAGTACATTTGCACAGAAACTACAGTTTTTAAACCAGCTGAATAGCTAACCAATAATATAACACGCTTCATGCAAAAGAGAAGCAGAGGTAGGGAAAACTATACTCTTCTACTCAGCTACTTTTCTGGCAAACTTTAGGTTAGGTAAGTAACTTTTTGAAGTAATTAGAGGTGAAGAATATTGCCTTAAGCAAAGGTAGGATGATTTAATCAAGAATTATTTGAGTTGCTTAAGATTCAAGCATATATTAGCAAAATATGGTTAAACATACTTGGTGCCAAATATTACTCAAAATGTTTCCTGTGTATCACGGCCTCCAGGTTAGCTTTAGATTCATAGGTTTGCTGCTGTACGTACTCTTTTCTGCGTAGGATTTACTGACTCAGCAGTCGTAGCTATGTAGCTTAGCACATCAGGGGCCCGTCAGATCCTGAAAGGTCTGTTAGGGGTCAAAGTTCAGAACTGCCATCCATGAGCCATGTCAGCATTGACCATTCAAACCATGCATGCCATATCCATTTGCTTCCAGTGCTTACATTCGCTGTATCTCCAATCGAGTCTCAAATGGCACCCTAATCTCTGTACTCCGTAGGGACACTCGACTGCTACATTAAAGACGCCTTACAAGGGTGTGTGGGCCCGTAAGCCTGAGCTGTATTGATGTTTACTCCCATAGAGCGCGGGGTGCTTTTTGAGACTATCTCTTCTTACCACCATACAGCTTTGATACTCTGATATCAACAAATAATTGTATTATTAGTAGAAAAGTATTCTATTCTAAAGGTGCCACTGTGCAGAGGATGACAAACTCTGTCACATATTATAGTTATTAATCTATTCATTGGGGCAGGGGTGGGGGGTTGGTCGCAGGGAGCAGAGGAGGGAAGCAGGGGTCGTAGTCTTTCTAATATTATCTTATTCTAGTTTCATTTTCTACTTTGATGTGGTTGTGAGGTTGTGTTGTTTTGATCACATCTGAAGCCTCTGACAGGAAGAGACGGTGGAGCGCTCGGACGATCTCTCATGGACATAAACCTCACCTCACTGGTGCCAGAGGCCACTTTACAACTTGCCAGCGGGACACTCTGCACCGCAACACACACACACCTACAGAATACATGCATTCCAAGTAACAACACCCACAAGTTACTATACTTTTGAGGACTTTGTAACCCAATGTGATCCAGTACGGCAGTCTGAAAAGAAAAACTATGAATCTTTTTTTTTTTTTTTTGTTAGAACTGGTGGTGCCAAATTAATACAAATGGCTTACAGTGCATTTGTCAGATTTGTTGGAGAGGTTCAAGTTCGAAAGAATTTGAATTGTATTGTATTGCACAGGGGTTGCTTTTGCATTATCTACTCTTTTATATAAGGAAAAGATTGACATTTGAGAAATGTGCTCTTTCACTTGTTGTCAAGAACTGGATGAAATATTGGTACAACTAGCAGCTGGATACATTAGCTAAGGAGCTACCAGTACTTCTAAAACCTAAATATTTACAGATCAAAATTAAGTTTTTACCTTGTTTACATGTTCATACTGTGTTTTTTTAATGCTGGAAGGCATATCATGAGCAAAATAAGCAGTCAGCACCATGGTTGAGCATTTCCACCTTAAAAATGCACTACTCACCAATGAAATTTTCGGATTCAGACCAAAAACTGTATATAAAAGATGGATGTAGTCAGTGTGACGTAACCTGTTGGTTTGTGGACTGCTATTCTGGAATTTGGTCTTTGTAAACTGGATGTAATGAACGTGGGATCTGACTGAGAACTTAAGGACAGTATTATCTGTCTAACACAAGTTAGCCCCACCTTGAAGCACACCCAGCTTTATTGTCTGTTTAACTTTAAATGGGGCCATAATTTGCACAGTAAACATCATGCTTTATATAAGGAGACTTGGAACTAGTGATTAAAACCATAAACTTCTTTGGAAAATGTTTACTGAAGTAACAGATCAAGTGAGATGTAGGGACATTTTCTCATTAACTCCTATACAGTCTCACTTCTTTTTTGCACCCAGGGGAGCTGCCCTCTACTGGCTGGCAGGTAAAATGCAGGTTTAAGGCACCTCTGCTTTGGGATTACTTTTCAGACCCAGAGACTACATCCATCTTCCATATACAGTTTGATTTGACAGCCGGGGTTTCAAACCTAAGGGATCGCTCTTATCATCTTGCAGGATGGGGCTTTCTGTGTCATTATTCTTCTTGAGAATCGGTTTATGGTTCAAGCATGTGCAGCTGAATTACTCCAGTGTAGAGTGGTTGGATGCAGGAACTTCATAGATCTACATGTTCTAGAGTGCAGAGTTATATCTAAGCCATTTTAAAGCGAAAGGGATTATTTTCATGGATAAACTCTTAAATATGTGACTTTGATGCAAAGACATGAGTTTTTAGGGGTTAATCAATGCATAAAGAGAGACTTTAATACTCACAGGGAGTTACGTCTAAACTATTTCTGCTACTGCTCCATGCCAAGAAGTAGTCCACACTTTGACCTACGGAATATTTGTAAAATATTTTTTGCAAATTAAGATATTAGTCTGAACTTTGGTCTGGAATAGAACCTAAAAGGAGAAGAAAATGAAACAGGTTGGTATTTCTCACAAGCTTTCTTTGGGATATTAGTCCTCATAAGTATAAAAACACAAATACACACTCATTAATGCTCACAAACATGCACCAAAACACACACACTTAGACAACACACACACTCACACACTCACAGCTTCAGCTTTGCCCAGTGCGGTGCAGGGAGAAATGTGTCCTGTTAAAAGAAAAATCACTGTGTCATGTTTTAGTGTTTCTTTGGGAGAAAAACAACAAACTGTTAACTGATGCATCGATGTTGTGTCGCTCCTCAATGGAACTTCAAGTACACTGAGCCAGCTAATCAAACACGGAGGACCAGAAGAAGAACTGTTTGAGAAATGTGAATTTTAATGGAATTGTTCTGAGACAAACACTTGCTATAAGCACTCTACACTTTGCACTTGCCACCGACACACACACACACACACACACATACACTAACACGTACAAGGTTACTGTGTGAGGAGGGCTTACAGATGGAGTTATGTGCCTGCATGTTTGTGTGTGTTAATATATTCACATGTGTGTGCTTGTGTGTGTGTGCGTGCAATTAGCCTCTCCTCACCCATGCACCCAGTGCCTGCCTGTCCTGCCTTCAGACAGCTCCAAGATCAGCCATGGGGCTTCCAGTATAACCTCCTCTGCATTCCCACGACCTGCAATGGTTGCACTGGGATCAGTTTTAGAGCTAACTGCCCCGATCACTCCTCAGCAGACGCAGCCATACAAGCAAATAGGACTGTTTTGGATTCAGTGGGTTCTGGAGGAATTCATTTTTCTTTCACTTTAAGGCCTGACTGGACTGTTGGTATTACATTTTGGCAGACCTGCTGTTGGGATCAAAATTATTTCTCACCGTGCCATCTCCGTCTGCGAGGCTGATTTAGGATCGGCAGAGGGGGCTTCGCAGGATAGACAATAATCTATCAAGTCCCTAGTGACACCTGGTCTTGAATCAGCGCAGTTCAGTGTTGCTTGCTGCTCCTCAAACGTACCCAAACAAAAAGAAAAATGTGCTTTCAAGATTTGCTTGTAAAATTGTCGTGCTGTTGAGGATTTGTCTATAGGAGTTTCACATAACATCCTCTTCCAGAGTATTTTGAGAGGTCTTCCCACTTGCACTGCAATTAAAGAATTAATATTAACGGGAAGGGCGATACATAGAGTGCTTCGAGACAGGTACATTGTTGGTTTAAGATCCCCAAAAAGAATCCGTGATTAGAATAACGGCCATTATTTCAAGAATTATTCTGGCCTCGGTGCCTATTAAGCCTCTTTTCCTGTTGCCAACCTTTATCCCTTTAGCTAAAGAGATTTTGTACCTGTCTTGTATTTTACATATATTATTTTGACAGGGAGTACAGAGCGATTAAAATCTGCTTTTTACGGTTTTTGCCTCAAGCCCTGTATTCAGACAGTGCTGTTTACATAGTTTACAGAATATATCTGAGGCTGGCACGGTTCGCTGAACGAGGATGAAAGGCCCAAAACGCTGGGGTTGTTTTACTGGGCTTGGAGAGTTTTGCTCTGCATCAGGTACATTCAGGCTTCTTCTTGCATAAATTGCTTTAGAGCAGCAGGAACTAAAGCAGTTAAAGGTTTTTTCTTCTTGAACTAGTGAAATCACAAAATTAGATTCTTATTGCGATCTGTTTTTAATGATATGTACAAAAGAATGATGGGGCAGTTCCTGCAATGTGATATGCTTTTATTGGATTACCAATCAGATTTTTGTATTGAGTCAGACTTCGAGAGAGCCATGCCCCAGAGAGTCGAAATTGCCCGTAACTCTTTACTGAGCCATGCAGTTATGGGCAGAGTCAGGCTAACAGGCATATTTGAGACAAGTGAATGCAACACGGAGAAATCTCAGTATGGCACACTGAATAGACTGTAGGGTTTTAGCCATGCTAGTGGCATGACTGTATGGACGGCAATGCCAGTCAGCTGAGCACTTTGGTTCAACTAGTGGTTGGATTGCCACAAGATTTGGTGCAAACATTCGTGCCCCCTCCACGACAAATTCTAACAAATTTCATTGGATCAGATTTCATATTTGTCCCGTACTTTGGTTTGCAACTAAACAACTGCAAAACCATCATATTTCCATCTGCCTTACCATTGATGTATATTCCATGCTAACCAATATTAGCATACTAACATGTTAAACTAAAATGGTGAACACAGACTGTCTAGAAAAGATGGACCATGACGTCACCCACTGGTTTGTGGATTCCTGTTTGGAAGTTTGACATTTGATCATTGCCATGTTGGTCTTTTGAAAGCATAAGCTACTTTATTATCTATTTTTTTCTGTACATGGGACCACAATTTACAAAATAAACACCATGCTGTGTTCAGGAAGTCTCTAAACTAGGGATTGAGACCATAAATTCATTAGGAAAATGTTTACTGAGGTAAAAGATAAGTGGAGAATGAAGGTGATCTTCTCATAGAATTCTATACAATCTGACTTCTCTTTGCAACCAGAAGAGTCGCCCCCTGCTGGCCATTAGAAATAACGCAGGTTCAAGGCACGTTCCACTTTTCGGACACATGCATCTTTTACTATATACAGTCTGTGGGTAAATATCACGCCAACTGTACATCCATATGTTAACACTGTCAGTGTGAGCGTCGTATTATGCTCACATTTAGCTTAAAGCACTGCTGTACTAAAGATACAGCCTCACAGAACTGCTAGCATGGCTGTTAACTCTTGTCATTCACAGCAGAGAACAGAAAATGCAAAGTATGTAAGCAGTAAATGACTGTAAACCTGACTTTGTCCATTTCAAACTGACCCGAGGACTGTTAGAAAACAAATGCCAGAGCACAAACTCAGGAGATGAGTCCGTTACATTTGTATTTGTAAGTACTGATTCGTGTTTCACTCAGAATAGAGTAACAAGAATATCATAGTGACAGAGTAAAACATGCAGAGATATCATAGGATCATATGCATATTGTTTGTGTAGCAGTGGTCTGGTAAACGGCATAAAGTTTTTTTCAGGGTGTGTATCTTGCAGGCATTGTGGCAGTTTGCTTTAAGATGAAGCGGTTCAGATGGAGATTAGGATAATAAATAGCAAACAGCTGTTACTCTGTGTGTCTTTAAGGGCCACACTGGGGGTTGGGGAGATGTTTCCTTGCAGCAGCGATGAAAGTGAAAAATGAAAGCCGAGAGTCAAATGTGCAGCTGGAACCTCAAGTAGCATTTAAAAAAATCCCCTGAAATTTGGGTTGTAATTTTTAACAACACCTAAACGCGCGGTGGTTGAAAGGTGGAAGATGAAGCGTCGGTGGGCAGCTTTTTATCCTGCTCCATACCTCTGAGCCCGATCATGAGATACTTAGTCCTTTACAAACACATACATACACACACACACATGAACACACACACACACACACACACACACACACACACACACATGCATGCAGAAACATGCTGGCACTCACATTTGTCTTTCTATACACAGAAACACTGACTGCTCCCACACACACACACACATATGCAGACACACACACACACACACACACACACACACACACACACACACACACACACAGATAGCTGCCAGCCAGTTTCACTGTATACTTTATAATGTAAACCTCCAACTAACAGCAGTCTGACACGGACACATGCTGTGAATAAAAGCACACTTTTACTTACATGGTATAAATATGATTACCTATATGAAGAATATTATATACAGTATAATAACTAGAAAATAAAGAGTCACCTTTTCAAAGCGCCTGTGGTGAATTCATTTTCTATTTGGCTGTGTGTATATGAATGTTTGATGTGTGGCTATGTGTGTTCCACCCCCACCTCCACCCTCCACCCACCCACACACACACACAGAGTATAGTTTGGTGGTCTCTTCGGTCAACAAATTAACGCTATCTAATCTCAATCGGAGACTTCGCCACAAGATAAAACCTGCACAATATTGATGGGAAAACATACAGTGCACGCACATCGAGAAGCATGAGATGTGTATCGGCTGCGCTGTTTTCTGAATTAGCTTTTTGATAGATAAAACCTCTGCTTATCTCCCGCAGCCACCGCACAGATGTCCGAGTGACGGAGGGAAAAAGAGGGCGGGAGGAAGATGGGAGTTAAGAGGGGAAATGGGAGGGAGGGAGGAAAAGTTAATGAGGTGACTGGAGGATGGACCAGATTTGAGGCGTCTGATAAAGTGTATGTGTGTGTTCTGGCCAAAAAAGAACCCTAAGTGGACACCCTCGAAAGCTCAAGCTGGATAAGACTGAAGTTGTTTTTCTTCGAGGGAAGAGATATCCTCACTAAGATCTGTCTGTCACTGCGTTAACCTGAGGAGCCTGGGGCAGACCCTGAATGGTGAACTCCTCGGCAAATCTGCTCCCTCCTACCTCCAGGACAAATTCTGTAACTTTGCAAAACCGACAACCTGACAAGTTTCATGCAGTGAGGTGTAGAGAGATGTAGAGGTGAGAAAGTAGGCACTGGTCTTCACTCTGGGCTACATCCACACTCATATGTTTACATTTGAAAACGTGCAGCTTCTGCAACGTTTATGAGAACCACCAACAAAACTGCAGTGTTTCAGAACTCCTAAAACGGAGACTGTTGGAAACCCTGGTGATCCGTTTGTCTGTTCCCATGTAACAGTTTTCCAGAACAAAACAAAGACATTAACCTTGACCACGAGTGGTTAATTCAATGTAGATAACAAGATACAGATGTTGCTGACCTTGTTGTCCAGCGGCTGTTGTGCAGTTAAAGAAATCTCTGGTCTTTTTCTTCCTTAGTTTTTCTACAACTAAGCAACCAACCCTGTGCTTCATGTTTACACCGGCACTCGAATGCCCAGTGTTCGTCAATGGTCACGTGTTATGCGTTTTATAGGTGCCTCGATGTGCAGGAATATTTCTGAATATATTATTACGAGTAACATTTCTTCTGCTCTGGGCAGTGACAAAAAAAAATCAGATCACTTAAACAAGCAGCTAAAATAAGTTTCCACAGTAGGCTGGCTGATAGTTTCAGAAGCTCAGAGTTGAGTCACTGTTCCTTATTGTTAAATGGAGCCGGCTGAGGTGGTTCATGCAACTGATCAGGATCCCTCCTCGGTGCATTTCTTTGGGGGGTTTTCCAGGCATGTCCAACTAGGAGGAGACCCTAGGATAGAATATGAACTTACTGGAGGGATTACATCGTCTGGAATGACCTGCCGCCACCATGACCTGACCCCAGACAAGAGGAAGAAAATGGATGGATGGATTGATTGATTGATGGGTGGGTGGATGGGTGGGTGGATGGATGTTTCAAAAGCCAAAACATATTAGTGTGCTTATAGCCTTAAACTCCTATTTGTCATTATATAAAGTTATTTCTGGCACTTTTCACACACATAAGAAGCACAGTATTATGGATGCTTTTGAAGGAAGCTTGCTCAAAGGTGTCAACCCATTTGCCTTCATTATAAACTGTCTCTAAACCTCTACACCCCAAAGCTAAAATCATCAATATGTGTCAGATTATATCATGTCAGATGATCGAATGTTAAGCTTGAGTGTGGGACTTCAACATATAAATGAATATCTGTTACATCCAAGACCTTGCGAAACAAGTTCACACAATGTTGATTAAGCCTATCAGAACCAGGTAAATCTCTCATTATTTTACATTATTTAGAGTTTGGTGCCCCAGTAGTGATCACCAACAGTGAACGCTACTGGGGCACCAAACTTGCCAGAGCAGAAAAGAGGTGCAACCAATTGCAACTAGAAGACTGACAGAGGCCATAGAGGAAAAACCAAGGAAAAAATAAATGTTTCTGATGATAGATAAAAAAAAAATGGAGGAAGGACTGTAGTCTAAAAAAGAGGGCTGTCAATGGCAAGTCATATGTTATACTCATTTATCTCACTGCCAGAAGGAAGAGGCAAAAGTTCTGCACTGCAAATTTAAGAAACAAGGAACAAAAGCTATGGAAGCCTTTGAGGCATGTTAATCTGAAAATGTTCACTGGATGCCACCATACATGGTGTTGGGCAACACTGCCTACAACTAGTTTGTGTTCAAGAGGAAGCCATAAAACTGTTCAAGCATTTCTTCAAACTGTTTTATTTTAGAGGTATGTAAAGCTCACTAGTTAGGCCAAGCATTGCAATGGTAGCCAAATCAGTGACTGATGATTTAGAATTCCCTAAGAACAAAATCTACAAAAATGAATAAAAATGTGCTCCAACATCAGTATCCAATGATATTTGAAGCATTTCTGCATTTTGAGTGACAGCTTAGGAATGAATTTGCTGTAATGTTGTGCTTACATACTGCCTATTTACCCTGGTACCTCACCAATCCAATTTTATATATAATCTGAATATGACTTAATAGTGTGGCAGTCAGAATGTGTAATATGAAAGAGAGCTCAGATTCACCTGATGAATATTCATTCACTCTGACGTCACAGATGGAGCTCCGCGACGTCGTTATAGAGATTAAAGTCGATGACGGGATTATGGGAGAGTCTCTGCGCCACGCTGGGATTGGCTGCCAATCTACTTTTGTTCCTCTTAACTGCCTCTGTATGTGTCATTTTGTCACTCATCTCTTCTGCAGAGATGACCATCGCCCACGTTCCAATACTCCATTTTCTTTCTTCTCCATGATCCTCTTAGCCGTTTCAGTCTCTGCCACATTGTTCTGTTTGGAACCCCTCCCTCCCATCAAGCAGTATGGTACTGTAGTAATTGCTTTCTTCAGCTCCATTGGCCCAATAAGAGAAAATGGGCCTTTATGCTAATAGCCCATAAAAGACCCTGAGCATTTCCCAGCAGGAAGCCCGCACCAGATGATTTTATGTTGCTGTACCAGACAGTAAAGTCTTACCTCGACGCGGTCTAAAAATAAAACGGGAATTCGTGACAAACACAATTTGTTCTGAATACTGAAGGTTATTGCACCGAGTTTTGTAGTGATTTTATACCAGGCAAGTGTCTACAATCACACACAGACACAAGTGTCTGCATGTTTGTGTGTGTCATTTGTGTCCCAGTTGGATGCTGCTATAACAGCTGTTTGTGACTGAATGAGGCTCAGAGGGAGAGTAGCTGCCAGCTTTGATGTCCTAATTATCTATCTATCTGTCTATCTATCTATCTATCTATATATCTATCTATCTATCTATCTATCCATCCATCCATCATGTCAGTGTGTGTAAACCTGTGCTCACCTGCTCTTCATAGTCAGCTGGCGTCATCATTTTTTGTGAGCTTGCAGGCGAATAACCAATGAGTGTCTAAGTGTATGTATGTGTGTGTCTGCTTTTAACCGTCTGACTGCACATGTTTGCTTTGCTGTACAACGTTTGGCTGCACAGTGATGTAAGCATTCACGTGTGCATTTCTTTGTCTGCGATCAAACTTACTATCCTCTGCTTCAATAGCATGCATGCTCAGCTGCTAAATCCAAAAACAAAACATATCTATGTATATAAAGCCACCTTCACAATTCCACTTCACTCTTTAAATGCTCTCGAAATGTTTGTCAGGTGTCTCTAGTTGTCGTATTTGCTCAGGCAGTCTGCCTTCTGTGTACCTTTCAACCTTATTATACTTCGTCTTACTTTGCCCACAGCATGAAAATTATATTACATTATATGATAATATTAATTTGCATCTGGGGGTGCAAAATTTACTTGAAACTCCCCTTGAAAATTCTATTTATCAACTACCTGTCAGCTGCTTACAGGATAACAAGACAAGAGTCTGCAGATAAGTCTCTGTGGGCCTGCATGAAGACACAGCGGTGCTTCGAGCTAAATACTAATGTCAGTATGCTAATGTGCAGCTATGACGGTCCAAACCAATGTCATCACCTTAGCAATCTAATTAGTTTTGTAAATATTTGGCCTCAAACGCAAACATTTCTGCCCTGATGAGAATGATGACGTTAGAAGATCACTGAAATCATACTCAAGTGGCCTTGAAAGTCTGTAAACAGTCAGATTCAGAATAGGCTTTATTGGCCAAACGCATGAATGAATAATTACAAGCAATATGAAAGTACTTACATAATAAAATAATAAATAAATACAACATGCATTTAAACAGAAGCAACAAGCTAAAGAAAGTAAATGAGTGTGGAACTACTGTTTACAGGCGTAGATGTGTGTAAAAGAGCATGTTCAAAGTAAACCAAAGTTTAGTGCAAATTGTGCAGATTCTAATGATAAGAGGGAATACCGTTATAAACAATAAATATCAAATTTTTTGACACCTTATACACACAGGGTAGGTGGACAATAGAGCAATAGAACAAAAGGCAGCGGTGCCGGGATCAAATATACATACATATACTCTGTAAAAGAAATTTAAAAATCCTTTAAAAACTATGGAAATCTGGCATAAAGCATGTGTGGCATAAAAATCCATTTAATAAATACTGTAACGTTCAAAAACTGTAAATACTGTGAGAGTAACGGCAAATATCTGTAAAATAATGTTATTTGTAACTGATTTAAATACAGTTCAAAATTAGAAGTTTCAGGTCACTGTTACGACCCGGCCTCTAGGGGTAGCTGGGTGCAACACAACAAAACAAAACCAGGTGTTACTGGTTTGGTGAAGCAATTTATTGCTTAGTGACAAAATTAACACAAAACAGGTGATAAACAAAGTCAAAGAACCGAATTAAACCAAACAAAGGCTAACAGGGTTACAAAAACTTACCGAGACTAAATAGAACAAAACACAACTAAACTCCCTAGCCAAGCTCAAACACAATACCTACACCACATCAAACGGAAATAACAAACGAGTGCCGAGTGCCAGAACGAAATAAACCAAAACTGCTGCCTCCAAACAAACATTACAAAAGGGATGTAGGACACGAATGACCACTGCTTAGTGGCCACTAAACACACAAAAGATATTAGCATGTTATACACACAAAAGGCACTAATATCTAATCAGCGAACTAACACAATTGCTAACAGAGGTCACGAAGTCTCCACCAAGACACGAATACCTCTCCACAAGTTAGTAACTGGCAAACAAAATTACATTCCAGGAGCACAGAGACACAAGGCACCAGGGCGAACTGGTCACGTTAAATTCTAGCCACCCCGACTGAGAGTTTGGTTGTGGGTTTTACTAATTAAGATCCCGGACGAGCCCCCACACATCATAAAAGGACAAATTACTTAATAAAATTATGGATTTTTGGACATTTGAACAAACACTATTTACTGTTTTGGCCTGCTAACTCACCCTTAACATACAGTACTGTTCATAGTTTTTCCTTTGAGTTTATTTTTTTCTCTAATTTGCCTAAACTCGGAAAATTTTTAAGACTGTAGGATTTTCTTTTAAAAGAAACTAAACAATAAGAAAACTAAATGACAGGCAGTAGTTAAATTATTCAGGAACATAAAAAGAAGTTTTAGCCCTTATGTGGTCTTTTCAGCAGTTCAAGGCTTGGTTGTTTATGCAGATCCCAACCTTTTGCCAGGTCTTTGTTTGACCTGCAGTCTTACTCTTTGGACGTTACATCATATTATATTAAAGAAAAGTACAATACAGTTGCTGGTGCATCATGCCAATAAGTCTCTGCCTGTTCCCTCTCCTTCTCTAGAATGTTTTCCTTCCAGTTTCATGTATTAAATCTACATTTTCGCTACATTTGCTAAACAAACATCATTAGTTTTAGATTTAAAAAAAAAAACTCTTTTGTACAGTTATTTCCTTGCATGTTTTTCTTAATTGCCTCAGAACTGGGCCCTAACAACTGAAAACTGAGATGATTCAGTCTGGAGCAAAGTGGCAGACAACTGACACTCGCATCCTTTGAGCCATGCTGTTAAAATGGCTCCAAAACCCAACAAAACACTTTTCCTCCCTCACATGATGATAGTGTATGAATTGCTACCCAGCCTGAACTTGAAGACTCAAAGCATCAGATCAGAGCCAGGCTGGGAGGACGAATCTCTGCAAGCTGGGTTTTCTACTTCTTTTTTTGCGGACAAGAGACACTTGTGCTTTGTGAGAAGGGCAAACTGTGAGTGAGGAGCACTCCGAGCCACTGTCACCGACAAAGAGCCTCGTATGTGTGCATGTGTGTGCGCCCTGAGTGGAGTAACACTATAGCCATCTGAAGCGTGAAAAGAAGCCTTGGAGCTGTGAATGCTGCTCAAGCAGAAAGACAAGAGGGAGAGAGTGAAAGGTGGAGGGGAGGACGGGAGGAAGAAAGAGGGTAAAGTGTTGGAGGCTGAAGGCAGCAGAGGAGGGATGATTGTTGGAGTCAAAGGTGCCGAGGAACAAGAGAGGACTCGAGAAGGACTCAGTCGATCATTTTGGGACAAACAGTTTGTTTTCCCCCAGTTTTGGCCTTCAAACAGTGTGTCAGTCTTGTGTTATGTGAGGATAAAGAATATAGAAATGAGCAATAAGTGATTAACTGCATGGAAGTACTGGATTTCTGTTATTTTTAAGTTAAAACTACCAAAATATTTGTTGCTTCCAGCTTCACATTTGCAGAGAACTGCAGCTTTTCTCTGTCTTATATAACTAGTAATTAGATATCTTTAGGATTTTGACTGTTGATTTGGAAAAACTAACAATTTCAAGATCTAAACTTAGCAATTTTTCATCACTTTTTTGATATTTTGTTCATTTAACGACTGATTTCGTCATCCACAGACTGTCTGTAATGCAAGCACACCTACTGCACAAGTGCTAGGAAAAAAAAGTGGTGCTCAAAACAAATGCTGGGTAAGAGGACAGACTATGCAAGGCGATTGTCCATCATCCACACCTTTATAATTCATCATTAGCTGCCAGACTTTGAAGGTGCTTTGATTAGTACGAGTTTTCCTTCAACAGTACCTGAACTCAGTAGGAGGCTCTAAATTCTCCAGATATCCTGTGCACACATTAACATGGTGCTACAACCCAGTCTTCAGCCAACTATTATTTTCTTGTGTATTTTTCTGTGTTCCATATGAGAGGAAATGTGACTGTCTGCCTGCATTGGTCTGCGCACACAGTCACTGAAAGCATGAACTGGCGTTCAGATCTGTTACGTATCCATGCTTTTGAGACTTTGGTTTCAGATATGGTGTTTACTGCTTATTTTGCTCATGATGTTTCTTGTAGCATTTGAAAAACATCATATGGAGAAGTTAAGGAGGTAAAATATGTGATTTTTCTGGGTCTTTAAAGGTGTCTTATACAACATTCAGAGCCACTGGATGTAAACTTACTACCAAAGAACAGTGACGCTTAGATTTCAACTCAAACATTCTCTGCTAAAGATGACATTACTCCACTATATCGGTACATAGCAGATAGTTGTTCATGAAATACACCTATTTGCTCTCCTAATGAGAATTAAATGAGAAGACTGATGCCACTGACATCTACACCTATCAGGCATAAAATTATGACCACCTACCTAATATTGTGTTGGTCCCCCTTATGTCCTCAAAAGTGCTCTGAACCATTGGACATGGACAAGAGGACCTCTCAGGGTGTCCTATGGGATCTGGAACCAGAACGTTGGCACTGGATCCTTTGGGTACTCTGACTTGTGCAGTGGGGCCTCTGTCAATCCAACTTGTTCCACTGCATCCTGTTGATGCTTGATCAGAATGGGGTGTAGTAAGTTTGGAGGTCAAATCAACATGTTGGGCCATTGTCATGTTCCTCAACATGTTCCTGATTGGTTGATGTTGTTTCCATATGGTGAGGAGCATTTTCCTGCGGGGGTAGGCCAGTGACATTTGGGATTTCCATTTGCATGAGGGAGTGTGCTTGTTGTGGGACAATGTTTATTTGGGTGTCTAAGTCTCATCAACATGGATGTTAAAATCCAAGGTTTTCCAGCAGAACACCACATAGTAACAATATGATCCATGTTATTCACTTCACCTGTCAGTGGTCAGAATGTTGTGGCTGTTTGGTGTATATTTTATAAGTGTGGAGGTGCAGTGTAGACCTTAAGGCAAAGAACGACATTTCAAGCCCAAAGTGGTTCCTCATCAGGTGCAAGATGATTTTGATGCTGCTATGCCATACCAAAGCCTATTCCTTGTCAAAATTTTAAAAAAAAATGTCTACAAGTAGCAGTCTACAGTACAGCAAGTTTCTGTTTTTAACATCACATTTTTGGACTCTGTACATTGATAATAAAGACCTCAGCCAGAAACCGCTAGCTTAGCTTAGCATAGTGCATGGAAATAAGGGGAAGCAATTAGCCTTTCTCTGTCTGGTGATAACAAAATCTGCCCATCAGCATCTTTAAGCCATAGTTGGAATAAACAACCTGAAAATTACACTGGGATGAAAAATCAAATCACTTAAACATATTTTGAAATTCATCTGCATTCAGATGGTGGCACACTCAGTCAGTAGTACTCGTTTAGTGACACTTCATCGATCAGCACCTCATTTAAGCATGTGAACACACAAAATATGGTCATCACAGATCATATGCACCATCATACATGCTGTAAAAGCCTAAACACAGTGTCATATGTCTGTCAGGAAAAGATTAAACAGGTGGCAATTTAAGAAAGATAAAAATATTCATCATTTTGTATTCCTAAACCAAACATTGGACTTAATATGTCACAATTCTGCAATTAGTATCTTTGATTTTTGTCATTCCTAAGATTTCATACATTCTGGCAGAAATAGGCTTCCATAGACATAAACACTATGATATGCTCACATTTAAACACACCAATTCAAACATGCATAACACACACACACACACACACACACAACACACACACACTCAAAGCTGAGGATATAATTGTTTCCAAGCAGCTCTTTGATGGCTGAGTCACTGAACATATCCTGTATCATATCACGATAAGAAGAACATCACTTTAAAGGCAGCAGCTGTTTCCCTTTCATCCTCTCCCCCTCTTCTTCCTTCTGCATCTCTCCATCCTCCCACTGCTTTCACAATGGTGTGCTAAGCCCGGGAAGATAGGGCAAATCCCTCCTCTGAGCAGAGCAGGCAGGAGAGAAAGAAGCAGAGCAAGAGGCCAAGCAGGCAGAAAGAGAGAGAGAGAGAAAGAGAGAGAGAGAGAGAGAGAGAGAGAGAGAGAGAGAGAGAGAGAGAGTCGGCTCTGAACACTTCCTCCAACACTCCTCTCTCATCTGCCCTTTTTCTCTCATCATCTATCCCCGTCCAGCCCATCAGCTCGCAGTTCACAGCAAAGCACTGACAACGGTTTACTGCTAGCTTCACACTGATGTCCATGTGTGTGTGTGTGTGTGTGTGTGTGTGTGTGGTGTCCCCCCACCAACCTGTGATAATGGTGATGTCACAGGTCCTGCTTCCTAAGCTACTTGTTTGCTCGTCTTGTTTCCTCCGTCCTCCTCCTGAAAATTAAAGATGTGTCAGGCCTGTTTAGATTGAAATAATAGTTGGACACCATGTCTGTTGAGCTAAATATGGAGCCACAGCCAGTCGCCATTTAGCATGAAGACCTTACACAGGAAGAAAGCTACCCTGGCTCTATCCGAAGGCAACAAAACCCATCTCCTATAGTGACTTCAGAGCTCTATAATTAACACAGTATATCTTGTTTGTTTACGGCAAAACCCTAAAAAAGAGGCGAAATCAGGATTTGAGGTCAATAGTGAGATTGTGAGCAGTTTTTCTTCCATAAATCTTTTAGATTCGTGGAAAGAACACACAGTTACTTGTTGTCGAATGGACATTTCTGCAAATCAGCACACATTTAATTATATAATGTCTCCTTTACATATATAAATATACAAACAACTTGTAATAATATAAAATAACACAAAAAATAATCATCTTAATGCAAACAATTGAGTAAGTGTCATAGTCATATCTAATAGTTAATATTTTGACCCTAAAATAATGTGTTCCAGTAAAAATGTATGGTATTTTACAGTACATTTCTCTATTTCTATGTATTTTCTGAAGTTTTTACAGAGGGGATCGATCATTTGTTATTCATAGTCTTATTTATATACCGTTTCATTCCTAAAAACATGGCAAAATAGATTTTCTTTCTAGTTGTTGACAGTATTTTTGGTTTTATGTAGTGAAAACTATATCCAAAATTCCCCCCATATAGAATGAAACAAGAATTTTGAACTTGACTTTATCCTGTGCTCATATTTTCATCCTTGAAGTTACTGCAAGAAAGGGGATATTTAGGTACATAACCCATCAAATGCACATTGAAATATAAAATTTCTGAATACTTAACGTAAGTAATCAACTGTAAAAGTTTTATAGTGATAGTTATTAGCTAAAATTTCACGTGATTGACCTGTAATGTCTTAATCCATCCAAAAATGTTAGTGTAAAAATGACAATTTATTGGTTAATTAGATGGGAATAGTTACAAGCCAATGATTACAGACTGCACTAGGATGGTATTGATTAAACAAATAAGATAAGATGTGCTGATTGATTAGTTTTAAGGGTAGTTGTGGGTGGGTTTTTTAAAAGGGATTTCCCCTTGTTTCCAGTCTTTGTGCTTAACTAACCCTTTCATTAAACTCCCAGCAAGAATGTAAATATAGGGTCCAAAATGTTAAATTATTTGTTTCAGGACAGTAACAAAACCAGAAAAATGTCTAATTTTTTATTAAATGTAATGATGACATATGTAATTGCTAGTTATAACCCAACTATAATGGACTTTTTGGATATTAGGTTATGAAGTAATCAGGTACAGTGAAAAATAAACTCTAAAAACTCAGTGTTAAGGAATATTTTTAGGGATAAGTGAGGAGAGATTTCCATGCAGTTAATCTGTAAATTAAAAATGAGAATAATCTGCTTTTTTCAGTGCAGGACATCTGAGCATGTTTTATATCAGTTGTGGTGCCAGATGTGAACACACTGCAGTATAATCATGTACAGTTTATGGCTGTAATTCAGTGACACAAAACAGCATCATAAATAGTGTGTTGTCTCCCTCTTGTGGATCAGTCAGGCTAAGGCAAAATCATATTGTGAAGAAGAAAAAATATTTAAAATGTATTTTCTCTGTGTTGGTGGTTCATGTGAGCTTCCCTGCAAATAGTCTGACATTTCATTGCAGTTTAAAATATATTCATATAAACCGTCAGATCTCTAACAGAAGAGCTGGACAAGTGGCAGCAGCTATTTAATCATTATGGGGTGTAAATCTGGTTTTGTTAGCGCCTGACTGCCTGGCTGTCTCTGTGATTTCAGTCTGTCTGTCTGTAGTTCCCCTGAGTCCAAACAGGTGCACTACGTGGAGGCAACATGCTGCCTTCACGTGTCAGACAAAAATTGGAACTCTATCTATCAGCTATCCAGTTTTATTGTAAGGTTATGGTTGGCATGAAATAAACACCGTTTAAGAAAAATTAGTTTAGAGATGGCGAAGGTGGACTACATTGCTGTTTTCCTCATTTATTATTGTTTGGTGTTTCTCATTTTGGGTAACATATGTCTCAAAATTACTTTTTCTACTCCCTGCAAACTTCAGCACAGTTACAACTTTATTAGTCGGAGACCTGGATCATATTGACTTCTTTTATTTTCTACTTTTTTTAAACTCGTGTGTTATTTACAATATCATAATTTTTTATGTGTTTACATTTATTTATTTACTTAGTCAGTTAGTTGTTTGTTTGTTTGTTTTCACACAAAATAAAATATAAGCAAAAAAGAATAATTTAGCAGAATTCCAAAAATGATGAATCACTCCTCTAAGCACAGTCGGGGAAAATACATAATTAATTTATTGATATTAAAAACAATAATGTAATTGCTAACTAGATAAATATATATAAATATTAAAATTAAATAAATAAAAAAATAACTGCAAAAACTCAGTGTAAAGAAACTTATTTGAGTATAAGTCAGGAGAGATTTCCAAATGTTCGGTAGATTGTAAGTGTTTTAAAATATATCAACAAGATAACAGTTTAGTAATAGTGAGAGAAAACCGAGCATCTTGTAAAATAGTATTTTGCACTGCCTTCATTTTCAAAAGTGAATATACCAACCATTTTTTAATTTAAAAATAAAATGCTGTTTAGGAATAATAATAATAATAATAATATTAAATAATAATAATAATAATAATAATAATTCAGTCCTAACTGAGCCACCATACAAGTTGCACTTTAAAAAAAATTAACATTATTTTTATTTTTGGTATTTGAAAGCGTTTAAATTGCATTAATATATATGCTTTTTTTATAATATTCTGGAAAAATAAATGCTGTGAATTTCGCATTGACGCTTTGCTGTTCAAACTTGAGTGAAATGAATCGCTGCACCTTGCTTGTAGCAGCTGGTAGTACCTGCGGTGCGCGGGGGGTCCGTGAACGCAGCAGCGCTCTGCTCTGCTGACGAGCCGTTGCTTGTGGAAACAGCTGGTGGTTTCTGTCAGCGAACACTTCGGGTTGAAGCAACACTAGCGCGAATAAAAGTTGCAGTCAGACCCGAAACTGAGTGAACGCGCTTTAATGTGAGTCTCTGCTGCTGTTGCGACACGTTCCGGGAAATGACACCCGGTGGACGTTACTTTACCGGGCACTTGTTAATTCACCACCGAGCCTGTTAACGGGAGACGCCGGCTGCTAACATCAAGCTAGCTAACTTTGTTCTCCCGCAGCAACTGAACGGTATTCTGGCTTTTCTGTCATCGCAGAGAAGCTGTCAGCTGTGAATAGTTGTGTCTCGGTGTCAACATGCCTCATATTCACTATAAATTCTCCTCCAAACTGAGCTACGACACGGTGGTGTTTGACGGCCCGCACATCACGCTGGAGGAGCTCAAGAGGCGGATCATGGGCAGGGAGAAGCTCCGAGCCGCCGACTGCGACCTGCAGATCACCAACGCCCAGAACAAAGAAGGTAAAAACCGACATGTGTGGTGCGTTTGTGTGCTAAGGTGAGCGGCAGGTTGAACTTTGGAGGAAGACCAGAACACGTGGTCGTGCTTTGACAGCTGGCTGGGGGTTGCGTCACCTCTGGGGCTCCAGAACAAGTCAGTCCAGGACAAAAGAGGGCTGATGAATGGGGCCACATTCCTGCTGCATTTACGCCTCATGCACCTTAATTAAACAGCCTGGTGGGGCTGGGTTGGCCTTGACAGTGCAAGTGCAAGTCTCTGGAGAGATGTGGGTTAAAAATAGCAAAGGTAGCACTGGGAGCATGACCATAAGGTTAAAGAGCGGCAGCACATGCAGAAAAACCAGCATCTATTAGAATATCTGCTGACACACAGGCAGCACAAACTAAAGCAGAGGAGTGGCGTGCAGGTCACACATGATAATCACTGCTTTCACTTTAAATTGTGTCAACATCCTGCACAGGAGATTGGTAATCTATCACCAGAAAGCACAACTGACCACATCACATGATTCAGAGAAGCAGAGCAAATGGAAATAACAGCAAAAAACCCAGTAAGGTTATATTCATAGGAACTGCTGCAGGATGTGGTTTTCTAAACAGCAGAGTACGGAATCCAAAAGGTGTCGATATTTTCTTAAAAATTGCTCTGATTTAGTGTTAAGAAATTGGTGAATCAGGTGGCTTTATTCAGGTTATAACTGTAAATGAAGTCTATCAATTCAGAAAGTATCCATTAGTAGTTAATTTGCAATTTTTTGGGGGGTGCTTTTATTCATATTTTTGGGTAATTGTATTATTTTATATCTGCTGAAGTATGTGGTACACTTTAAATTCAATATGTGCTACTTATATACAGTTTGAGAGAAATTTCCAGACATCGTATTCGCATTTTTTGCAGGCCATAATGTTATAATGCTCAGCAGCAGCCATAGGTTTGAAGACTGACTGTTCAGATGAATCTAGAAAGAACTGTGAAACTGGTTTCTGCTGAAACTGAAAAAAAGGTTCAGAAAGTCAAGATCTGCTACCATCATTTTTTTCAGTGCATTAAGAGAGAAGTTTCTACTTTTCTGTGTGGCTTAAAAAAAATTCAGTATTGTTTCAAGAGAAAAAAGCCCTGCATTTTCTTTGATTAATTCAAACTTAGGCAATTTGAATTAATCAAATTGCCTAATTTCAGAGAAATGTGCTTTTTTGAAAGTGGATTTTTTTCTCCATGACTCTCCTGTTATACGTTAAACCTCAACATTTAAAAAGAAACTAGTATTCTGAGCTCTTTTTAAAAAAAGAGTGTACTTTAATTTGACTTAAGTGTTTTTAATACCAGTAGTTATATAGTAATATTTCTGTAATGTAGCAGCACAGATTTTATGTTCTCTTTCCACCACTGCTAATTTGTTAGAGCCAGATTTAGTAGCTGTTCAAGCACATTACTGACAAATTTAGTTAGGAACCATTTGCATGATTGATAAGTTGTTCAACTTTAAATATGTAGTTTGAAATTCTGGAAAAGACTGCTTATATTTAGCAAGTTAGCATTTTTAGATAGTTAGCATGTGCCCAATTTACTGTCCCAGAGTTTGACAAGAACTCTACTGGATGAGAGTCACATGCTCCACCTTCAAGAAATATGTGTTCAACCAGATATTTCAACTGCCTCAGATGTGAATAGTTGTTTTTCTTAGCCATCTTTGACATTTTATGAACTACTACATGATTAACAGATCAATCGGGCAGATATTCAAACCTATCTTATTTAGGATTGTGCCAAAGACAATGAAGGTTGCATGATGTCTCTTGACCTGAGAGATCAACTCATGATCTTAAATATTTATGTGGATCTCAAAACTACCAATTCTTTAACAGGAGCTAATCCTCAGACTTTAAACCTTCATTTTTCTCCATCTCTTCCTCTCAGAGTTCACTGACGACAACGGTCTGATCCACAAAGGCTCCTCGGTCATCGTCCGGAGGATCCCCATCCGTGGAGTCAGGCCCAACCCGAGCAGCAAGACCCACAATATGTACGTGTTCCTTTTTGGGGTTTGGCAGCTGATTTCGTACACTGTTGTTAGTTTTAATATCCCTGCCACAGCAAAGACTCCACCCTGACTGAGCAAACTCCAACCTGGCAACTACAAGTCTACACTGAGTCAATGTTATATAACTTGACGACAAACAAGAAACAAAAACAACAAAGACAAACAAAGCCGAAGGGTAGTCATGGACACTCACTAAAGAGTGGTGCAGCTTGATGGATAACTCATACGTAGGATGAGTCCCTGTTTAATGCTTATCAGGATCATTTTGAGCAGCAGGATGTGTTTGCAGGTGGTGGATTTTGCTTTTTCAGTAAAGACAGTAAAGAAGAGAACAATATTTTGAACGTCATTGCGGTGAATCTGTTGCAGAATCCTTCAGTGGTAGTCAACAGACAAGGTTTTGCGTAACATTTCCATCACGAAATACTCACAGAAAAGAGCCGAACGGTAATGACACGGTGACATACTTGGGGATTACCCAGATATTAGTCAGGCTTACACAGTAGAGCCGGCAGTGTTGTGGGTTTTATGCTTGGAAAGCAGGACCTCACTGGAACAGACCGGCGGTCATGTGATTAGCCCCGTCAGCAGCATGCAGGCCGGTGCAGAAGAATGAGGCCTACAGAGTGGTGTAACACCGGCCACAAGATTAAATAAGCTCTCTACCTGCACAGACAGGCTGCTTTAGCTTCAAAGGGCCTCCAAGAAGGCCTTGAATTTTAAAGACCTTTCCAGCCACAATTTATATTCAACTGAAAATCATAAAGTCATTGTGAATGCATTTTATTAAGACTGTTAAAACTGGTTACAGGTGATTGTGAGTGGCTTTTATGGGTGAGTTTAATTGTTCAGTTTATTGAGTTAAGTGTACCGTTAATCAGGCTACATGTTGAATCTGTGATGCTGCAGTGACTCAGGATAAAATATCAACAGTAAGAAAGAATGATGACAAATCACAAACGTATATTTAGGTTTGCTGTAATTGAATAAATGAAAATAAAATGAGTATCCAGTATCAAGCTGAAACACGCAGTTTCAGTTCAGGGAGCAGCGTTTTCAAAACTCTGAACTGATTTTTCAGATGCATAATACCTGGCCAGTAAGGAGTTTAGTGTGTGGTGAATTAAAAAATACATAATCAATGGAGCTCTGATTATGTAATTCACCATGGCAACAGGTTTAATGCAGGGCAGATCCTCTGTTTTCATCCAGTGGAGCTAGAATTATTTGTGGGAATTAATGCACATTTAGCTTTACACCGATCAGCCACAACATTAAAACCATCTGCCTGGACTCCACTGACGTCTGAAGGTGTTCTGTGGCATCAAGATGTTAGCAGCAGGTCCCTGAAGTCCTGGAAGTTATGAGGTCGGCCTCCACGGATTAGACTTTTTCCCAGCACATCCCAGAGATGCTCGATTGGATTGATATCTGGAGATACTGGAGGCCAAGTCGACACCTTGAGCTCTTTGTTATGATCTTGAACAATTTATCCTGCTGAAAGAGGCCATCAGGGAACACCGTTGCTATGAAGAGGTGTACGTGGTCGGCAACAGTTTTTAGGTGGGTGGTTCGTGCCAAAGAAACATCCGCATGACTGCCAGGAATCAAGGTTTCCCAGCAGAATATTACTAAGAGCATCTGACTGCCTCCGCTTTCTAGAAAGCACCCTGCTGCCATCTCCTCCTCAGATAAAGGATGCTTCCAACTGTCCACATGATACAAAAGAAAATGCAATTTGTCAGACCAGGCCACTTTCTTGCATTCTCCAAAGTCTTGCTTTTGGTAAGCAGTCAGCCTGGACACTGACTTTCTGCAGCTACACCGTCTCATGTGCAGCAAGCTGAGACGCACTTTGTGTTCTGAGACTTTATCATAACCAGCAATACATTTTTCAGCAATTTGTGCCACAGTTGCTCTTCTGTGGGCAAGCCTTCATTCCCCACACACATCAGTGAGCCTTAGGTGCCCTTGACCCTGTTGCCAGTTCAGCTTTTGTCCTTCCTTGGACTACTTTTTGTAGAAATTATCCACAGCAAACCGGTTCCATCACATCAACTTCAAGAACTGACTGTTCACTTGCTGCCTCATATATCCCACCCTTTGTCAAGATAATCAATTTGAATGTGTCAGTGGTTTTAATGTTGTGGCTGTACAATCATAGCAGCATCAGTGAAAGAGCCTGAAAAGAGTCAGTAAGTTACACGATTACGTTTTATTCAGAGTTGTTCATTTATTATTTAGCAAACTTGGAATTCCTTATAGCGTGATGAAGTGCTGGAATCCTACATTAAAATTTTAAATACATTTATTCAGCTGTAACCGGCTGGAGACAGAGTTCAGCAGCAGCAGAGGATGAAATCAGAAGGAAAAGGCAAAAGTAAGCTCACACTCTGACTTGTAATAAGCATTTCTATGATTTGCAGTTGGAGCAAATGTCCGGGTTAAAACTAAGTGTTTACTTCTAGACAGGTATCATAATCAATTTTCTTTACCAGCCAGCATTTAATGTATCTATATTTAAACACAGTAGCTGAAACGCTGTTAAACCAAGACCGTGCATCCCATATTGTAAGACTCTCTTCAGATTACATTTGGGGGTTTCAGAGTTTACACTGAAAAGGATGCAGGTGAGAATTCTAAAACTATTTCAGTCATCAAAATCATCTTTAAACTACATTTAGCTCAGTTTAAAAATCTTATCAGCTTCACTAGTCTCATTCATATCATGTCCAAGAAGAAAAAAGGTTGCACAGTTATGTACAAAATGATAATGATGAAAATGAGATCACAATGATTCATTGATTTTAGGGTCAAAATCATTATTGTTGCACTTTAACATTTGAAAGAACTGACCACTGCTTTCACTTGCATGTTGTGCTACATTCCTCCTGCTGTGTAATCTTTAAAAAACAATCATAAAATAAGCCATGTTAGTCGGATATTCTTGGGGGGTAACTGACATTTTATTTTGGGATTTTTCTTGAATAAACTTCTGCAAAAATAGTGCACTTTAGAATCGATGGCGCAAATGAGGAAATGAAACATGCCAGACAGCTTTTGGGCAATGGGGATGAGACAGAAACTCCGTCAACAAACAGGTTCAGTTCACAGTTACAGAAAGTTACAGAGTAAAGAGTTCAGTTCAGTTTATCGTCATTTTAAAATGCAGTAGCATGTCGTTACAGCAGTACAGAGTGCAGAGGACGGACTTCAAGCCAGTTTCCCTCAACTTGGGGTTAAAAAGCTTTCATTACACCCACTGTCTGGAATACACAACCAGTTCATTGACAGCTAAACAAAACAACATTTACTTTGTGGGAACATTCTGGGGCAAAAACAAGTGTCCTGTTGAACTTTAGCCAATGTGCACTTTAGTTTATCTCTTTTTTTTAATAGTCTAAACTACCTTTGAGTGTGTTGAATAAAATATTCTCCTAAAAACAATCAACAGGTGGCCATGCTTGGTGTAATTGTGCTTTTCACGCTGGACATGAAGAATTACCTCCCTGGCGTGATTCCAGTGTAATGAAAGGGGGGGCGAAATGTGCAGTTCTTGTTCTGTTTGTTTTAGGCCAGTGTGAAGCTTCAGTGATCTGAGTTAGCAAATCAAGCAGAAGTCATCCAAAGTTAGTCGCTGTGATATAAAATTCACTGTGTGTGGTGCCGTCCCTCCACTGCAGTTCATGAAATCAAAGAAAAAAATAACACTGGAAGATATTCACTTGATTTGCTGAATTCTAGACTTATTCCTGGAAGAATATTTCGAGTTGTTCTCACAGGAGGGATTATTAGAGCAAATAAAAGCTGTTTCAGTTAGGGGAAAGGGGGCCATGTGACTGTTGTTTTAGAACAGAAATAAAATAAATGTGAACCAAACCTTAAAAAAGTTCTTTCCTTCTGTGTTTCAGTGAGAAGTTGGACGCCCAGCATCACAACGCCTTTGGAGCCAGCAGAGCAGTACGTAGCCAACCCAAATCCCACAGCACGTCGCCTACAGCTCCACAAAACACACACATTTTTAGAATTGTGCTCCGAAAAATTTTTGAATGTACTTTAAAAATTTCATGTTGCATCTTTCAGCAAAGAAATAAAACCCATAATACATGTGAAAATGCATCTCGGTGTGGTCCAGCGTACATTATCTACATATTATTACAGGGCCTTAATTTAAAGCCTTTGTTTCTCCTATTTGAGTTCCTGTTGAAAAGAAGAAGTTGTATTTAATATGTGGTTTACAGAAAGTTGCTGCTCTGAGATAAAGCATATTTTGCAATGAATGAAAATGGTTATTGGAAACATAGTTTTCGAAGTCACATCTAACACCTTAAACCACTGGTGTATGGTAATCCTAAAGAAAAAGTCCAACATTTGTGTGTATGCTTTCCAATAAAGGTCCCCTGCTGTTTATTTAACAAGCTGCTGTGTCACCAGTCGGTGTTCATTGTTGACGTTCGTTCAGCTTGTGTCTGTGGGAGGTGAGAGCTGCTCGGGTGGGTCAAACATTATCAAGCAGACCAGCTATTCACAGCTGATAAACCCAACTGTTGTTTTATGATACGGGCTCTGCTGACAGTCATTACACAGCGGTGTGTCATCGACAAGCTGCTTTAGCTTTTATTTGAATTCAGTCAAGCGCTTTACAGCCACTGGATGAGTTTTATATAGCTTTATGATAACAGGCGGTTATCGAGTTATCTCACAGGCTGCTTTTATTGGTGTCTTTAAATTTGGGATATTGTCATCAAAAGGATTAACGACAGAATTACTTAGATCTCTATTACACTCTAGTGGGCAAAATGATTAGAAACACTAAAGACACTGGCATCCTTTCCATGACAGCCTCAACTCATCACATTTTTAGGACTTTTTCTACTCTACCATCTTTGTTTAACTTTAAGCCTTATATTATAAACTATGGATATACAAAGTAGCATCTGTCAAACTTTAGACTGATATATCAAATATTTTCAGAGATCATTTTTAGAGATAAAATTGTAAGCACATTTTTTAATGCATTGACATTTCAGGCCGTTTGAATGACAATATCTCAAGAACTATTATAGATAAAAGCCTGATATTTTCACTGTTATTTCTCATCATGTCATCGATCCAGAATCTGCAATATTGGACAAGTAGATCAAATAGTCTGAGATTATGGGTGAGTTAAAACATGAAAGAAATTGAGGCCACGAGGAAAAGTCCCGCCTTGAGCACACATTAACAACAAAAAACTGATATTACACAAGTCAACTGGTGATATTTTCTGATCCATATGTAGCTATACGTCGCAATAATATTAAACAAAACATAAATAATACTTTATAATATGAAATACTTGGTCACACAAATAAAAAGTTATTTTTTATTGAACTTTCATAACTGATTGAGCAGATATTACAAGTTGTACCACAAAAACAAAAGTATTGGAGTTCTGGTGTTTCAGAATGGTTCTTTAAAATATTGCAGATTCTGAATCAGTAGTATTATGAGAAGTTATACTATTATATTTAATAGTTCCTGAGGTGTTTTTGCTCAAACATAGCCTCAATTTGCAAAAAGAGCATACTGAAAATGCACGTATCAATCTAAAGTTGTTGTTTTTATCCAGGTGTACAGTCCTGTTTACTACCCTTGAAAGTTATGGCACAAAGTCATGGCTTACTTTCATGGTAGTGGTTTAATTGTTGATGGTTTTGAATTGATTTATTTGTTTTGAACTTATTTTAATAGTTTTTATGGTCTGATGTTGTGCAGCACCTCGGTTACATTTAAATGTGCTTTATAAGTAGACTGCTCAGATTTGACTCTTCAGATCCAATCAACAAAATGAAGGATTTGGATTGTAATGAGAGTAAGAATAATTGAAATAATAATTACACAGAAGCCCAATGTTACCACAACCTCAACAGAAAATGACATCTAAGCATAAAAAGTCTTTTTATTCAAGCTGGATTTGCAGCATTTTACTTTCAACCTGAGAACAAATGAACAAAGGCCTCTCTTAAAGCCACTCCTCAGGAAACAAGTGGTCCTCTGTTGTTAAAGCAGAGTTCTTGTAGTGCAGTTTTGTTTGCGTTACAGTAAACTAAAAGCTTTTCCTTGCTGCAGCCTGAATTATTTTGCACTCACTTGACCTGATGTTCTCTCTGGATTCTCGGTAGAAAGGTCTGCCAGTCTTCTTAGTGCTTAAAGTCTGCTGGACTACGCAAACTTACCCATCACTTGTAGGAAGCTGTGATGTGTATTGATTATGTGTTTGAGAGAATGGCCCCCTCCGATAACAGATTTCGGAGTTATTGGTTTCTGTTATCATTTGACATTTCTGATCAATAGTTGCAATCGTGGGTTCCCATTTCTCCACTGTGAATAGACAAAGTCAACTGTAACAAACACTGGAATTACTGAAATTGACAAGCTTATAGTGCTGCCGCAGCTATTTAATGGTGCATTTTCAAAAAGTTCAAGACTCACAAGAGACAGTCTTATGAAACAATCAGAAAACACTGCAGCCTACATTTCCTATAACAGTATAGAAAGTGTTTCTTGTTGACTTGGTTTTGGATTGTAGCTCTCTGGATGTTAAATTGGTTTAAATACGGAGTAGCTATACATGTATTCGATTTTAGATGTAGCAAAGTTTAGGAGGTGGAAGGTTGTAATCAGAGAAAGAATGACAGAAAGGCAGGTATTTCATAGTAACACAAGTACCACAGTTGCTGACAGTAACTGTGAAGGTTAATTATTAGTCTGTTCCCATACCGGCTGCGCTGTAAGACTTAACTTCACTACACTATACAGCGTTTCCTTGAGCTAAATGCTAGAGTGGCCTGCTAGTATGCTAATTTAGGTCGTTGGTATTAAATGCAAATTAGACTGATTGCAATGTTGTTGAAACCAGATGTTCAGACAAATTAGAATATTAATCTGAATCAGTTGCCAGATGAAAAACTGAAAGATTACCAGAGTGGCTACAGCTCATCTTACAGACAACATGAATGTTTTTACAAACTAATATGGCAATCAATTCAGAGTTGATTTGGTTAAAACTCCAAATGTGAGTCTCATGGTGGCAAAGTTAGTCAGATTTATCCTTTCAGAATCATGAATGTTTGCAAAATACTCATCCAGTGTCTGTTACAAGTGATGTTTCAGTGATAAACAACGTTGCAATCCATACAACCACACTTCTATTTTGGCTCAAGGCACTGTCCTCAACTGTCATATGTGTATACTTTGCTTTCTGGCTTCTCTCATGTATTCCAGCACAGTAGAAGAACAAACCTTAAACAGATGTTCAGAAACAACAAATACATAAAGTCATATTAAACGCTGACAAAGACATCACCCAGAAAGGCCAGCAAAGTAAACATTTGAAAGACAACAGTTTCTTTAGTGTTGAACAGACAGTCACCAACAGAACAGGTGTTAAAGCATCTAGCTGAATGGGATAAATGCTCTTGTTTTGGAGCCAATCTCTGATCATTTTTTTTTAAAAGCCACTTTCACTGGGTTTGGTATGAATTTAGTTTGTGTTTTCAAACATTTGTGGATTTACACTCCCTAACCTTTTCCCAAAACGTTATAGCTTGGAGGTTCTCATTGTGAAACTGTTTTTGTGTTCAATTCTAACAGATGGACGACCAAAGTTCTGCTGGAGCCTTGTCGTTTTTCTCCAAGGTTTGCCGTCTTTTCTATTTTTATTTTCCACATTCATCTTGGTTTAAGTGCATCAGTTCAAATTAAATCTGGCATCTTTGTGTCTGATGCGTGTAGATGCAGATGGCTAACCTGGTTGATGCAGATGTGTCAGAGGAGGATAAGATCAAATTTATGATATATCAGTCTGCCCACGACTCCATGAGGTGAGTCATGTGTTTAATGCTTTCAAATCTCCTCCATCATAGACACTTCTGTCTCCTTATTTCCTCCCTCTACCTGCTTTTCAGTTTTCTTAAATTCTATATCCCTATGTTCTGATGTCTCTTCTATACCTCTTTCTTATTTTTTGTTTTCTTTGTTATGTTGTGCTTTCTTCCTATCATTCACCTCCTCCTCTCATTGTCTATGTCTTTCTGTAGTTTGAACAAGAGGCTTGGCACTGCCCTTCCGATGAACTACACCTGTTATCGCTGTGGGAATACTGGACACCACATCAGGAACTGTCCCACCAGCGGGGTAAGTGCACATCACGTCATATCTCCTAAATGAGGCGGCTACTTGCACAACTCCTTCTCTGAGTGTCGATTGTCTAACCTAATATATCTGTGCCTAACAGTAAATGTAGATGTGTGTGTGTTTGGCAGCAGGATAAAAACTTTGAGACTCCTCTGAGGATAAAGAAGAGCACAGGCATCCCTCGTTCCTTCATGGTCGAGGTCGATGATCCCACTATGAAAGGAGCCATGCTGACCAACTATGGACGTTATGCAATTCCTGCCGTAGATGCGTGAGTGTGACTCAGAGTGCCCGTCTGTGTTTATATGTTGTTTCCTGTCTCTATACTGACCCAAAGTAATCTGACTAAGTGCAGGCAGTCAGTAGTCCATATATCAGATGTACAAAAAGGCATTTTTTTAACATCTATCTTTTAGCAGTGAGTGAATGAACACATTTTCCAATGAGTCAAAACATCCCTTCAAAGATTCTACTTGGAAAAAATGTGCAATTTCAATACTTTGGCAGAGTTTTTCCTAAATACAGTACATGAGGGATGATGGAATGAAATGACTTAGGTATTTACCATTATTCCCTTATCTCAGTTAAGTTAGTCTAGACGATAGTTATAAGCCTACTAATTCAGACAAGCAGTTAACGTAGCATTCTCCTCCCTTTTTTCAATCTGCATGGTACCATTTTTAAAATCCCCTTCACTTTGTAGAACAACAAAAACAACCTGCAAGTCGCAAACTACATCCTACAAATGGCAAGTTTTGGATCTTTACAATACGTCAGGACTACTTGGGTCTTCTGGTGCATTTTATGTGTGATCATTCCACTAAAACAAGTTCCCTCGGCATTATTTTGCAGGGACACCATTGCTGCATCCTGGGCTTGGCACTGGGCTGATTGATTTAAGGAAATACCAATAAGCTAGCACTTTTTTTCCTCCTGTAGTAGAAAAATAACTGTTGCAGTTAAACTTAAATGAAGACGTATATTCGGAATTGCTACATTCCGAGATCACAATAATATAACAGCTACCCATTTAACTCTTGTGGTAACTTAAAATAATAACAGCAAAATCACGTCATCTTATTGATCTAAGTTAATATTTTAATCAATAATAAGTTTGTCAGGAGGAGATTACTAAGCTAAATTCTCAAATTGTTACTGTAAATGGGGTCAGTTTATCATACGAGAGACAAACAGTTGTACTTAGCAGGAGAATTTATTTGAGGTCTATTATGTGAGAGCCATCTGGATTCACTCCCCTGAGTTTAAGATAAGATAAGCTTTATTGATCCCTCACTGGGGAAATTTACATGTTACAGCAGCTGATAGAAGTGAGGCCTGGAAGAAGCAGGACAAGAATTACAAAAATATAATAAGGCTAAAAAACAAAGGTATATTAAAGGTACAATAAAGACAATGTACAAGGCATATGATATGTATGATGTTAAATACAGATATGACATGATGTGTATACTCATGTATATATACTCATACTGTTGTCTGTAGTGAGGCGTATGCTATTGGCAAGAAGGAGAAGCCTCCATTCATTCCACAGGAACAACCCATATCTGAGGAAGAGGTTGATCCAATACCTGAAGAGCTCCTTTGTCTGATCTGTCGTGACCTGCTGAGTGACGCCGTGGTCATACCCTGCTGTGGAAACAGCTACTGCGACGACTGTGAGCATCTGCTACACAAACACACACATCAAGACAAACGTAATGCACAGCACAACAAATAAAGTAACTCTGATCTAGGTGTCCGTACTGACAATGCAGGAACCACTGTGTCTGCTTCTGTTGGGCTTGGTAATAACTAAAATGATATAGCTGGTTCTAAACACTAAAATATGTTAATTTTACCTGCCAAACTTGACATGAAAGCAGCAGAATAATAGCTGCTGTGACTGTAAACATATGTACATGTAAGGTGACAAATATGCACGATCAAGATTTCTGTCATTATCATCAAAAATGCTCTCTACTGCGGAGACTGTGTGACTGGTTTTATGTTGTACTCATAAATGGTGCTATGATTCTTCAGTATTCGCATTTCAACCCTCTTTCCATCTTACTCAGGTATTCGCTCCACTCTGCTGGATTCAGAGGACCATGTCTGCCCCACATGTGGCCAATCAGATGTCTCCCCTGATACCTTGATAGCCAATAAATTCCTCAGACAGGTGACAATGCGATTGAAAATTTACAGTATACTGATGACTGCATATGTGATTTTCGATGTTGGAGGTTTCTGTTACCTCTTGATCTGTAATGTGTCTCACCAGAAGCTAATCTTCAGTTTTGCTCTTCATCTGTTTCTCCCGACACAGACTGTTAATAATTACAAGAGAGAACGAAACAACACCAAAACCTTGAAAAGAAAGTCTGACACCTCCCAGACGCAGAATTCAACTCCGACACCAAACCCTGTCCCTACACAGCCTCCTCCTCCTCCCACCACGCAGAGCCAGCTGCAGAAGCCTCAGCAGTCACCCAACAGCCAGCAGGTGAACTTCTTAATGATGTGTTTTGTCTTAGAAGCAGAATAGATATCAGCCCTGTACCTATGTGGCTCCAGAGCAAACAGAATAATTACTGTTTTCTTTCCAGGACCAGACATTTGCCAGGTCTCAGGATCAGTTCTCTTGTAAAAACTATTTAAATACACATTTCCAAAAGCGTTCTCTATATTTAACCTAACAACAAATATGCATTTACGGTATATTTCCATTTATATGATCTGGTGTAGATATTGTTTATTCCCATGACCTTGTTAAAAAGCTTCCCTAAAACTAAAACTGTCTTGCTCTACCATTCTGTTCTGATCCCTGCTATATTCTCTTGGTGTGTCCCCTCTTTAGGACTCTTTTGTGGACCATCCAAAGGCTCCAAACACACCACCATTATCTCAGGCGTCTGGGTCTCCCCATGAAGCGTCAGGCCCTGCCTCTGCTCACAGCACACCTAGCAGCTCCCTCCAACCTGTGCAAAGCTCCCTCGAGACATCTGACAAGTATGTAAACAAGAAAAATGCAGAGATACATGCAAAACTCCTACTTGAACATCTCTGATTTGCTCTAAACTTTGTTTTTAACATGATTAAGACTGAAAAATCAAGTACTTTCCAAGATATTCTTTTTAAAAGTCAATCAACCCACTTGAAGTTTTTTCACACTTTGAAATTTGAGGTTATGTTTGGATGACAACTGTTATTTCTCAACATGATCATGATTCATCATCATGATTCAGAATCTGCGATATTGCACAAGTAGATAAAATAGTATCTCATTATGGGTGAGTTGAAAAAAAGAAGCCGTTGTGAAAAGCCCCATCTTTGAGCTCACATTAACAAATATAATGGAAATGCAGAAGTCAACTAGTGATATGAACTCGACCACATGCAGGTGCATGTCACAATAATAAAACATATAATACTGTTTATTATGCAGTCCTTGGTCCCAAAAATGAAAAAAAAAAAGATTTACATTGAACTTTCATACCTGACTGAGCAGTTATCACAAGTTGTACCACAAAAACAAAAGTGACAGTTAAAGATGTTGACAAAGTTAGGATATGGCTTCATTGACAGGTTGTTTTTTAGGTGATTTGGTTTTGTGATTGTCCATCCAAAGTGGCCTGTTAGTTTCCTCCATTTTATTTCATAGAAAACAAAAACATTAGTGCAATTTACTGAAAGAGAATAGGCAATTTAAAATGTTTCTTATCCAGATAGATTGAGTACATTAGCATTATACTAAGACAAATATGTTCCTCGACATTGGCCAGATCCTAGATGTAACTTCAGTCCACTGGGCTACTTTTGGGTAACAGTCAAACATTTTTGGACAGTTTTGCGTGCTGTGTAAAAACCATACAAAAAGCTATCTGTTGTATTTTTAAATTCAGATCAAGACAAAGGTTTTATTCACGGCTCGGTGCAGCATCTGTATGATTGTATGTGTTGAAATAGCTAGAGCTGCTTTTCCGTCTTTTTGTGCTAATCAGTCTTGGTACTGACTGTGACGTATGGATTGTTTGTGTAGGGAGACTGAAGGAAACACACAGGATGACTCAGCGGCTGCTGCCTCATCTGTACTGGTTTCAAACAAAGATCCCACTGATGCTCCATCAGAGCCGATACCACCGGTGAGGACACACAGAACGCACAGATGCACTAACTTTATGCAGCAAAGTTTCTCTGTATGAAGTCTTGTGGTGTTTGTGTCTGTTTAGGTTAACCACACTGTGGTGGCAGAGCAGCCTCAGACAGTGAATCAACAGTCCTCCTCTGCAGGTGGGTGACTAAGAGACGCTGCCTCATTGTGTCATATTCATTCCCTGCTGTTTACCAAGGGTTTTGACATTTTGTTTGAGCATTGGTTAATGATTATGTAAAGCAGTAGCTACATCGCTAGCACAAGTAGAGAATAACAAACAATCTTTTCTCTCTGAATCTCCAGATCAAGCCTCGAGACCCTCTGGGGCATCAAACAACTGGGACAGGTCAGTGAAGCATGATGCGATAAGGCTTTATTAATCCCACAGTGGAAAATTAGCATTGTTACAGCAGCAAAGGGGACAGTACAAATACTGAAGAAATATCAGCATAAAAATAAAGAAATAAACCAAAAGCATGCAAAAGTACTAGTTCAGATTGTCCAAATTGCTCTGGATGTGGAAATAACAATATTGCACATATCAGTGGCATTTCAGAGATTCTTTCATGAGTAGAAATACTGATAGAGACGCATTAATATTGAACAGATTTTATCCATATTGCACAGATTATTGCAATAGAAAAAATGATATTGCACAGAGTTTTTGAATGTATAAAATATGTGTGTGTTTATGCACTGCTGTAAATTTGACTCTTTCCACACTTTGAAAACTAATTTACTTGCTCTTCCTGTGTCCTCCCCACAGCTCCTCTTCCTCCTCAGGTTATCCCTCCTCCTTACCGTCCTCCTCTCCATATCCAGCTACGCCTCCACCTCTCTTTCCCTCCCCCCTTTTTCACACATTCCTACTAGCTCACCAGTCTCACAGCAGTTACCCTCCTGGATACCCTCCTGCCACGCCCGTCTGGACGCTCCCAACCCCCCAGGGTGCCCCCATCCCTCCCCTCTGCTCCTCAACCTCCAACTCCTCCATCCCTGCCCTCATCCCCCAGGAATGGTACAGGTATCAGAGAAAGAAGAAGGAAAGGTAAATGAAGCGCTCACCTGGTGTGCATCTCGTTCTGATCAGACATTGGGAGTTATATTGGCCGTTGTTTCCCAAGATATTGCAGAAATTTGCAGCTGATTGTTATTGAGAAACATAATGTGAGTAAAGATACTGTTCATTTAGACACTATGGACATGTTAATTTGAAATGCATGATGTTCCACTTTGTTTTATTTACTTATGGGTTCAGCAGCTGTTTAGATCATGGATATAGTTTGCATCTGTTGAAGCTAATACAGTGCCCTATACAGTGATTATACTGCGACTTCAGTAGCAGTTAAGTGTTGCAGAAATACTATAGTGTAACGATAATGCACATGATAAACTGAATATGAAATGTATCCCTCTTTTCTCTTTTTGTCACTCAGGTCACCCCACAGAGGATCCAGCTACAGACGCCCCTCATCTCATTCTAATTCAACGTCCTCTAAATCCAAGTCTTCTCGCTCCTACTCTCGCTCTTCAAGTCGCTCTGGATCCCGCTCTCGGTCCAGATCCCAAAGCAAATCAAGGTATTTTGGAACCCTTTTAAGACAGATGTTTGGTTGCAATTTTTAAAAAAAAATTAAAAATTTTTGACACGCTAAGTATATTTTCCATTTGAATTTGCTTTTCATTTATTTATCTATTGCACATCATGATACCCATGTACATGTTTGAATTTTTTGCATTATCATAAATTGCTTAAGTTCGAACCATAAAACTTTGAAACATAAACAAAAACTAAATAAAACCTTGGGATGAAGGTATCTCTTGCGGGACAGAGCAAATAAGAGACTAAATAAAATTTAGGTGATGCAGCATTTGGCATGAAAAAAATTTAGCAGCTGGTTAGCTTAACATCAAGACTGGAAATGCAGAGACACCGCTAGCCTGACTGTGTTCAAAATCAACAAACGCAGTGAGAAGGGCCTTTCTGGAGTCTCTGCTGGTTGCCTAAATAAGACATTTTATACAAAACATGAGAAGCATTCAGATTACATCTAATTAAAATAGTCTTTCTCTTAACCTAAAACTAAAAAAGTGATCACAACAGTAAATCAAATTTATATTTTGTGACATGATGTTGTAACAACATTTTAGCTGGTTGAAAATAGGGTGAAAAAAATGTCAACTAGTTCGACATACCTATGTCTATAATGGATAAGATGAATAAGATGAATAATAATGGAAATGATGCATTAAAATGTGTGTGGCACATAACCTGACTGAATCTCTTTCTTGTAGACCCCGCTCCCCTTACTCCCGTCACAGAGATCGCCGCACCCGCTCTCCTCCCTCCTCCTCTTACACCTTTGGTTACAAACGCTCACGATCCCCTACACCGTCCTCGTCGTCGTCACCCCGACTGGGTTACCATTCCAGGTCCAAGTCCCCTGCAGATCACTGGAAGAACCACCATCATGGCAAGAAGTCGGCTTCGAGCAGCTACAGCTCCAGGAGGCGAGGAGAACGCTCAGGGAGAGAGGCAGGAGGTTCGGGCGGTAGTTCAACCAGAAACCTATATGGTCAGCCTACAAACCAAACAAGCAGCCAGGATCTGGATAGAGATAACTACATGCAGTGGAAATACAAAGAGTGGTATGAGAATTATATCAGCAGCTATGTGGGCCAGTTCCCCCAGATGCCTCTTCCCTTCGTCAACCTTCTTCCTCCTCCTTGTCCTCAGTTGGAAGACAGAGAAGGAAGTAGAAATCATTCACACGCTAACGTGGATTCTCGCTACCGACCACATGGTAAACACACAGCTAGGATGGATGGTCAGTCTCCTTCATCTGAGTCGTCCAGTGACAGCCGCTCACCTCCGTCTCAGTCTTCAAGTGACAGTCTCTCCACACCGTCTCAGTCATCCAGTGGCACCCGATCCTCTCTGTCCCATAAAGCTACCAACAGCCGCTCCCCTCCCTCTCAATCATCCAGTGACGGTCGCTCAACACCATCTGAAGATGGAGCTCAGTCGAGGGAATATCCGGAGAGGTGCACTGGGAAGCACAAGCAAGCAATCACACCTACAAGGAATAGTGAGGAAGTGGATCTACAAAGAAGAAGTAAAGATGACAAGCGACCGATAATGAAAAAGTTGGACCACTTGAAACATGAGCATAAGAGGATGAAGAAAACTGAGGAAGGAAGAGGAAAGGACTCTTCATCCCTTGACTCTACTGATGACAGCAGAAAGGGCCAGAAGAGGAAGAGCTGTGGACCAAGCTCCTGCAAGGATGGCACTCCAGTAAAAAACAAAATAACTGTAAAAGAGGCCTCTGAATCCCGTGCCCTGAAGCGAGATAAACCTTCAGATAAAGACTATGAAAGAAAAGCTAAAGATCAAAGGAGTCTGGAAAGAGAGAAAGGATCAAGACGAGGCAAAGGTTCAGACTCTAGACAAGAAGAAGAGAGACGGTACCGAAAGAGAGAGTCAGACAGGGTGGATACAGACAGAGAGGAAACCTCCAGAGGTAGCAAAGCTCCTGACTCGAGATCAGAGAAGAATAGAAAAAGCAAGGTAGAGAGTCTGGAGAGAAATGAGAAGGAGAGTAATCTTTCTGTTGAGCCTCAAAGCAGCAAATGCCTAAAAACTGAAACTGCAGAGAACCCTGAAACCTGCAAGAGTGAATCTACAAAACCACTTGATAGAGAGGAGCAAAAAACAGAGAAGAAGAAGGAGAAGAAAACATGGCCTCTGACAGAGAAAGACATCTGGGAGGGAGGGATGGAGGTGAAGCCTCAGAGGAAGATAAGCATCAACATCAACCTGGGTGGGAAGAGGAAAGAGGAGAAAACTGATAAACTGGACTCATCTTACTTGGAGAGCGTTCCAGGGAAATCACTGGAAAACATGGAGCACGCTGCTAGTAGAGAGGAGGAGAAGTTAAACAAAGACAAGATAGAAGTTGATGTCAGTCAAAAGAAGGAACCCAGCAGAGTCCCGGAGATTTTGTTTGAAGTAAAAATAAAACCGGAAGAAGAAGAAAGAAAAACGATGTGGGACAAAGCTACTATCAGAGATGAAAAGGGAGATGTTCGGGAGAAAACTGCAGGTAAAATAGAGGACATTGGGGAAAAGAAAGAAGAAAAAGAGGAGGAGGACTTTGACTTGTGGCATTGTGCACTCAGAGGAGTGGAGGAGAGTGCCGTGGGAAAAGAGGAAGAAGCAGAGAGAGCGAGAAATGTCCGCAAAGAAGAGGAGATGAGAGGGTTGGCCATAGCTTCCCCAAAGGAGAAGACAGAGCGAGAAAGCACTTGCAAGGAAAACAGAGGTGAAGAAGACGATACAGCGAGGTCCAACTCGCAGAAGAGCGAAAACAAGAGCCGCCATGATGGGTCTAGCTCCACCCTGGATGATGGCAGGTCAGAATGTTAATTTCCAACTATCTATGTCTGCATTTTATTCTTTCATTTACTCTGATCCTCAATCTACAACTACAATGACGAACATATACTGCAACATCAACCGTGTCATTATAGATTAATCTGACAGTTATTTCATTAAATGTTGGATCTGTAATAATTAATTAATGGTTAAACGTTATCATTAAGGCTTGTGCCGTGGTGTTTGTAGAGTTTGCAAATAAAAAAACTGATTGGGAAAACTGACAAGTGGGCACAGAAATATGTATTCATTCTCCTGCAGTCCAGTGTCCAGTCTTCAGTGTGACGAATGAGGCTTTCTATTAATCTGGATGGTGCACCATGTTTACTGATGCTGCACAGCTAACGTCCTCGAAAGGATGTTACATTCAGAGTTTCAAATTTAAATAAGTGTCTGGTTTTGTCTGACCATAAGTGCAAAGCCCAGATATATTCAAATTACACCGACAAAGAAAAGCACCAGTTCCTCCCATTGGAGGAGTTCGAACCAGACAGTTTTGCTTGAAAAGTTACGCAGACAATTACAGTAATAGATTAATTCAAACAGATGCCCATTCATTTTCTGTCTTTAGGTCAAGGATTGTCCTGTCTAGAGGAAATTTTGGCAGCCACTAAAGACGTTTTAGCCAGCACCAAAGCAAAACTCCAAAATGCTAAGAATTTGAAATGAAAATAGCAATTTCATTTTGTAAGCAGTTTTGTGAATTGGAGTATAGCAAAATATACATTATTGTTTTTCCAGATGATCAGCAATACAACAAAAAATGCATAGTTTTCTGATCATGCTTACTGTCATGTGTTGTCACCCAGCAAAGACCCGTTCTGATTGAAGAAAAACCCTATAATGTATGCAAGTAATCAGTTGGATTGGATTAGTTTCTTCCAACACTTGATTAAAACTCAAAGCGAAAGACATCCATGGAGTGTGATTTTTAACTCTTGGTTTGCATCTGTGTTAAATGCAGTAGCGCCTCTGTGGTGGGCAGCAGTGGAAGTGAAGAATGTCAGCAGAGGTGGACGGTGGTGAAGACTCTGGAGGAAAACGCTGAGGACCGAGCTGCAGACGTACTCATACAGGTGTGTCTGCTGGACCAGGTCAGGCGAGGGGCCACCAGGGGATTTGAAATGTGTGGAGGAAGTTGCATCAATAAAACATCTGAATTGTACAAATTTACTAATATTTGTATTTTGTATGATTTTTTTACCACCTTTTTTCTTGTGCAATTACCCTCTGGTATAACTGACACATGCACAAACAAAAACTGCATGCTGTCTGAGTCACATTTTACCCCTTTTTCTCAGGTGCCTCGCTCCAAATGGGAGAACAAAGGCAAAAAAGAGCAGGATGAAGGAGAGATCAGAGTTCAAACTGTCTCTCCTGTGGCTCTACCTCAACCATCAGTGACCAACAGGGGAACAGAGGGAGACAAAGAACAACAGAGGTCAATGGAGAGAGGCAGGGATGGAGTGATGATGAGAGAGAGGGACAGGAAGGAGGAAACCTCCACTTCATCCTGGTCACACAGGAGTGTGGCTCCCTCTAGTGGCCAACACAGAACTGACAGCACCTCCTGCTCAGATAGAGAGAGACAGAAGGACAGAGAGAGAGGGAGGGAGAGATCGAACAAGAGCAGAAGATCAAAAGAAGAAACGAGGGAGGAAGACAGGAGGAGAGTCAGGAAGAGAGAGAGGGATCGCAGCAGCTCTGCCTCAATGCAAAAGAGAAATCATCCTTCCTCATCTCACTCTATCTCAACGACACAAAACAAAGAGAAGAGAGACAGTCGGCGAGAAAGCAATCAGGGCAGCAACAGCGGTAAGTTCTCCAGTGTCAGAAAAAGTACGACAAGCAGAGCTACCGACCTGCCTGATCGCAATGCACACAAATCATACCGAGACATGGAATTTAAAGGTGGAGAACATTTTCACTGCTATGGTAATTACCAAGAGCCATCAGGGAACTACAGACACCAAGACAGATCAGCAGGGACCCACCCATCTCCACCTTCCTCCTCTACCAGCCACAGTAAGGAGAGAGACCTGCTCCCCTTTGAATCCTCTGCAGGCCCTCAGAGAAGGTCCCCTAATTGGGGAATGATGCAGAACAAAAGTAGAAATGACAGCGAGGTAGAGGGAGCGAAGTGGAAGCCAAACAAGGTAGATAAAATAGTGAAAGAAGGCAAAGGGGAGAGAGAAAATCAAGAGATGGTGGCTGGAGGTAGTTGGTGGGAGGATGAGGAAGATAAACTGGATGGCGAGCCTGAGCTGGAGGAGGAAGAGAGGCCCAGTAGTCGCAGCAGCAGCAGCAGCAGCAGCAGCTCATCAACAAGCCAGAAGAGCAAAGACGATGAGAGAAATGAGAGGAAGAAGAAGCAAAGGAAGTACGAAAAGGAGAGGAGACATGAGCTGCTGGAGGAAGGAGATCTAATGCAAGAAAAGCAAAGAGGGGGGCCACACTAAGCTCTACTCAGTTATGTCATGGAAAAAAGTGAAATTTGCTTGATGTTTTTCCTTTCTCTGACCAAAAGGTGCCTGGTTTAATTTTTACTTTTTGACTTTCTTTTTGCCCAGGATGCTTTTTTTGTAGCATCCATCCTTAAGATGTGTCATATCTACTATACATCAACCAAAATGCTCAAAGGAAAAGCACCTTATACAAAAAATGAATGTGAATTAAATCAAATGTCAAGTAATTTGCACACGACTTGCTCAGGGCTGCCAACAGCTGTATATCATTATAACCGAACCTGCAATGTTACAGTGTGAATGAAAGAGATGTACATTTTGACAAGAAGTCAGTAATTTGATTTGCCTAATACAGGAGCACAGGGATGCATACAGAGGATTGTGGAAAAGAGCTTGTGATTAATTTAAAAACAGAAACTGTGAATATTTATGATTTCAACCTCTGTGTTGTCTTTTTTTCTTTTTAATTTTGTAAATGTTTATTCGAAAAACAACTGCTGGATGGATACATAATTTACCAGAAGAAAGTTTAGTTTTTCCTGTTTTGAAGGAAATAAAAAGAAATGTACATAAATGTTGTTTTTTCTGTCTGGATGCCTTCTACTACTGGCTAGTAGTCATAATAGTGGAAAAACCAGAGACTATGGTGCTAAATTTACTTTTATTGTCAGTGCCATTTATACATACCTACACAGTCAAAACTAAATATTTTGTTAAGTAATAATATGAAATTGCAATTTTATTGTGTTTTTTTAAACTGAGTTGCTATCGGAAAGCATTGCCACGCTAGCAGCATGGCGCTAATTAGCAAATATTAGCATGCTAAGCTAATATAGATGTTCCAACCATAGACATACGTACGTATGTCTATGGTTGGACATTTGTATATATGTCTATGGTTCCAACTGCTTATATTAACTTAGCACGCTAAGCTAATGTAGACGTTCTAACGGGCCAACATGTTGTTCTGACTCGTTAGAAAATGACAGTTTTGTGCTGCTGTAAGATGTTCCAAAGAATGAAATGCCAAAACTGAAATGCCACTTGACAAGTAAGAAGTTGTTTTAAAATATTTTATCGTTTTGGATTTGTTAAACTTGTGACATTAGCTTATGTCAGGTAAAGGAAAAACAGATTAATACTTTCATTAACATTATCTTGCTAAAAATTGTATTTGACAGTCAGCTATGTTCCTTGCTTAAATTATCAACTTTAAAATGTTAAATCTGTTTCGTAGCACCACAGTTACCAGTTAAGGTATGATCCTAAATTGTTGCTACAAAAGCATGCAAAACTGCATAGCATTGTCTTTGTGTGACCTAAAATGTAAATTAGCATTTCTTTCCGTTTTATAAGATCATTTGAAGCTGCAAATAGTTGTCACAAATGTATATTGAAATTATCCCATTTCACAATAGGTAAAGTTATATATTTGGTATTTCTTACTGTGAATAAACAGTCAGATTTATTAATATATGCTGTCTGATTATGACTGGAAACAGTTCCTTAAATATCACTGCAACACAGTTTTACTTGTTTCACCTTACCTTTTACCTTCTTTCATTGTTGAACCCAATCTGGCCACATTATACCAAATTTTCTAGTATTTGTAACTTATTTAAAGTCAAAAAACTTAACCAAAAGTATGAAAATACATGAAGGTTACAGTAACTGCACTTTTAGTAGTAGTAGTGCAAATGAAGTGCTTGTAAATCCTAAATTGTGAAGCTAGTTTTAAACATTTTGGGAGACTAACTTGTTATAAAAGTGAAACATGAAATTAATTAATCCCTCTGTGCTCTTCCTGTCTTTGTTCCTCTGGTTGCTGCCCATCTCTCCACTGCAGTTGGTCTTTTCTTTATTATAGGCACCATGTCAGCTACCCCCTAAAATCTATGTCGGCCAGAGACTGAAAGCAACAACACCTCCTATCTTCTCATCTGCCAACTTGCATATTTTACCTACAGTGAAGGCAAAAAGAATCTTCTGGTTTTTCCTTCTCTTTACACAGTAATCCTCCTTCAAACAGCACGTCAAACATGAACCAAAACAGCAGAAAAACACCGTTTAATGGTGAACAGAGACGTTCTAACACAGTCCGGTTTTGGACAGGTTTGTGCCTGTGTGGCTTGCTGGGTTTTTTTGTTGCTATCTATACGAGAGACATGTTCAATATGCCTGCTGTCTGTGCTGGCTCGGGCTATTGTGCCTACTGTGTGTGTGTCTGTGTGTATGTTGATGCTTGAAGTGTATCCAGGCTTTTCTTGCTTCATTAGCTCATTACAAGGAAGACATGGCAGAGATCCAGGCTCTCTGTCTTTCTTTCTGTATCTCCTATGTTTTGCCGCTGTGAGAGCACTCACTCAGTGTCGTGCCAAGGCATGCTGGGATTGAACACTGGAAATCTTGTGGGTGTGGGATGCCCGACTTGGCTCAAATCCAAAGCTTTGACGGAGGGATGCAAGGACAGTCGGGCATCTGTAGTACTTTCATAAGCAAAGGTATCCTCTCTCATTGGCTTGTTGTGCACTGCTGCATATCCTCCAAGATGGCTGCTAAACTTCATTGGCTGCTAACTGCGGCGTCTGTGTTTCTTTTGCACTTTTTTGGTCTGATTGCTTTTGTACGGTTGGGTCGAAAATGGTTGTCTGTCCATCTGTGCTTCATTGTGTGTGTCTGTAAAGGGTTGGGCATGAAGCAGACAGACAGACAGTAGCAGACTGGATCTGTATATGCCAGACAAGACACTTGACAACAAATATGCACAAATTGCGAGAGATGGGTGAACACTGAGAGATTTACAGAGACAGCCAGAAAGTACAAATACAGACCACCAAAGTGACACAGGCAAGTAGTCGCACAGACATAAGCATGAAGTGAACTACAGATTAAAATGTGAAACTGGCCAGCACACAAAGGCACATTAGAAAAGATGAGACATCAGGCAGACACAGAGGTGCAGATGCCAGACAGACACACAGACAAAGATCCCGGCAGGCAGAAGGACAGACAGACAGACAGGTGGACCCTGTAGCAATCGAGAGCAACATCCCTCCTGCTCTCCCAGTGTGGCGTGGATCAGACGAGGTACGCTTTGTCAGATTTATTTTTTAGCCTTCTTTAGTTCTCTGTCGTCCCGCCGTCCGCTGCAGTTTGTTTCTTCCTGTGTGCTTATTTTAGCCTTTTTCTCTTTTGTTTTGTCTTTCTGGCTTTGTTTCTTTCTTTCTTTCGTCTGTTTCCTTCCCTCCTTTGTGCCCGTGATGTGTGCCGACGTCTCAGGGCGCTGTGCCAGTGCTGCCTGATGAAGACCAGCCTGTGTGTACTCTTGTGTGTGTGAATGTGTGGGTGTGTTGGTGTATGCAGATTGACTTGTTTAGGGTCGGTGGCAGCTGCAAACACTTGTTTGTGGCTTTACTTGCATGTGGTTACTGAGTCAAGGACTCGTAAGTAAGCAAGTAATTTCAAATTCTGAAATAAATAAGTCTGACTCTTTGAAATTTGATGTTGTAAAAAAATGAGTAGATTCATGAAATGGTTGTGGAAGAAAATAGAAAGAGACAAAACATAGCAAACCCTTAAGCTAGAAAGGGAAACACTGCTGTTCAATCAGCAAAAGAAGAAGCAGACTAAGATAATACATATACATGCATATAATGTATATAAAACATACATTATGCAGTCCATTCCTGTGCATTGTTTCTATTACTCCATATTGTTTTCAAGGTCATTCCAAACATATTCATGTCACAATTTTCACAGTTTACCTGCTTTTGTGTTGCAGTTTATCGGTGCAGTGCTTTTCAGCAGTTTATGTGTTGCAGCAATTTTCAACCAGCAAGAAGAATGCTGACCATGTCGCTATAGCCCACTATTGCACAATATAACTGCGTCTGTATCCAGAAAAATGCAAAGCAAGAGCAACAGAAAAAAATGAGCGACTGGCAGTAATTCAAACTGTGGTCAATGGCCTTAAACATATCGTCCAATACTGCAGATTCTTAATCAATGACATGATGAGAAATAACCGTGGAAATCTTAGGCTTTAATCATCAATAGTTCCTCAAATACTGTCATTCAAACAGCTTCAAATTTCAGTGTGCGAAAAAATGTGAAAGCACTTGATATATGAAGCTGAAATTCCACAGATATCATTTTTAATATCTGTAGTTAACGTTTTTTTTACAAAGCTGTTGTATTGGATTGAAATAGATTACGCAGATGTTCCCAAGAAAGAACTTTGTGAATGTATGAGCTTATAAAAAGTATAAATATAGACTTTATGTTGATATATAAATCTTTAATTGTTTTTACAAATTAATTTGTAATGTTCTTTATTTTAATTAACATAAATTGATGCTTCAGACGCTGTTGTTTTGGGGGGGAGCTTATTTCAGAGGCTGCTGTTTGTAGACAGAGCTTCCAAGAGCTTCCAACTTTGGAATTCCACAGTGCTTTGATGCAGGATGTGTGACATCAACAGAGTCCTTAAATACCAAGCTGAACAGTGTTACGACCAACTTCAGACAGTGACTGAACCAGCGACCGAATGTCCGACCAAACCACTGACTGAACTACCGAGCGAACCAGTGACTGACCCACAGAGCAAACTTGCCTAACCCAAAACTTCTTCCTGAACTTGTGTTCTTGAAGAAGCCAAAACCTCGACAAGCATCTGCAACTACTGCAGTTTTTACTGTCTTTCTTTTTAACACCTCTGTTAAACTTTCCCCAGTATCATGGCTAACTGCCACAACTTGAGACACAGAGGAGGGATGGTTGGCACAACTTACCGTCGGCCGAACCAGTACCACAACTACTTGGCCCCACAGCCCCCATGGTGCCTTCCAGAAAGAAAACAACCACCTGAGAGAGCACAACATGAGCCTCCGCATCAAGGAGCTCTTTCTGGAGAACCAACAGAAATCAAAGCCAGGATTGGCTGGCTGGAGGAGCTTCTGCTGGAGAAAGAGACGGAGCTATAGGACGGACACCAGCACAACAAGGCGAGAATCTCTGTCCTGGAAATGCAGCTCAGAGAACCTGAGGAGAGCAAAGAACCGATGGAGACCCAGGAGGACATCATTGAGTCAGATGGTACCCAGTCCAGCCTACCTAAAGGTTCTGACTTTGCCAGTCCCTGGTCCAGCCTCCAGAAGGCCACCAACTTCGCCAGTCCCCAGCCCAGCCTCTAGAAGGGCTCTGATTTCACCGGTTCCCAGGCCAGCTTCCCAAGAGGCTCCAATTTCACCGGACCCTGGTCCAGCCTACCTAAGAGTTCTGACTTCTCCGGTCCCGGTCCAGCCTCACAAAGGGCTCCAACTTCACTGGCACCATAGTCCAGCCTCAAGCCTCCAGAAGGGCTCCAACTTCGCTGCCCCCCTGTCCAGCCTACCTAAGGGTTCTGACTTTGCTGGTCCCTGGTCCAGCCTCGAGAAGGGCTCTGAATTCACCAGTGCCCAGGCCAGCCTACCTAGGAGTTCCGACTTTGCCGGTCCCCGGTCGAGCTTCCCAAATGGCTTCGACTTCACCAGCCCCCAGTCCAGCCTCCAGCCTGCACAAGGGCTTCAACTTCACCGGTACCTTGCCCAGCCTACATAAGGGTTCCGACATTGCCGGTCCCTGGCCCTGCCTCCAGAAGGGCTCTGACTTTGCCGGATGCCAATCTGGCCTCCCAAAGGGCTCCAACTTGGCTGATCCCTGGTCCAGCCTCCAGAAGGACTCCAACTTCACCAGTACACTGTCCAGCCTACCTAAGGGTTCCAAGTTCACCAGTCCATGGTCCAGCCTCAAAAATGCCAGCCATTTGGGAGGCTGGACCTTTGTCGGTCCCCAGTGCAGCTTCCCAAAGGGCTCCAACTTCACCGGCCCCCAGTCCAGCCTCCAGCCTGCAGAAGGGTTCCAACGTCACCGGTACCTGGCCCAGCCTATGTAAGGGTTCCGACTTTGCAGGTCCCTAGTCCTGCCTCCAGAAGGGCTCTGACTTCACCGGATGCCAATTTGGCCTCCCAAAGGGATCCAACTTCGCTGGTCCCTGGTCCAGCCTCCAGCCTCCAGAAGGACTCCAACTTGGCCAGTACACTGTCCAGCCTACCTAAGGGTTCCGACTTTGCCAGTCCCCGGTCCAGCCTACCTAAGGGTTCCGACTTCACCAGTCCCCGGTCCAGCCTACCTACGGGTTCTGACTTCGCTGGTCCCTGGTCCAGCCTCTCAAAGAGCTCCGACTTCATCAGCCCCCAGTTCAGCCTGCAGCCTCCCAAAGGGCTCCAACTTCGCCATTACCCAGTCTAGCCTACCTAACGGTTCTAACTTCGCTGGTGCCCAGTCCAACCTTCAGAAGGGCTCTGACTTCACCAGATCCAAGTCCGGCCTCCAGAGGGTCCTATCTCCTGCATGGCCGGCATCCAGCCCCTATCTACCCCCTTTTCTCACCCCCTTTCTTTACCCCCTCTATAAAAAACCTAAAAGAAAACTCTGCATATTATGCATTTTACATATTACCTCAGGATAACTGACAGCATTACTTTATATTGTTCAATTTTTTGCCTTGTTTTACTTGTTTCATTTCAGTAAGGTATTGTACTTGCTTTTATACTTTTCTGCATTTCTTATTTTGTCATTTTGTTTTTTCTGAGCAATGTATTGCACAAGAATTTTAATCCCTCAAATGACAACAAATATCTGTAAAATACCTACATTTTTTGATAAATTAAATATTGTAAAAATGGTGAAATCATACGGTTAAACATTGCAAAAGAACAACTTACTATTTATAACACAGCTGATTTTTTATGTGAGTATTATTCATGACTTTGGCCTGTTTATTTACAGTGTCAAACTTTGTAGTTTTATGGTGACACATTGAAAAGAACAATTTACTATTTGTAGCCGCGGGGATCGACTCACCTGCTCTCAATCACCATGAGCAATAAAAGCCTGGTTCTTTCATCCGCATGCCACCAGACCAGAGTCTATGCAACCCCGTTCCCTGCTGGTCCTCAGCATGTCTCTTGCTTGTCTTCCCCGAGCCTCTGTCGCCTGAACCACCTGTATTGGAGACTCACTCCCTGTCCTGATTCTGCCCGCAGCCTGCCTTTACCTGCTGCCGGCCCCCTCCTGTATCCCCCAGCCTTCGCCAGCTCCGCTTCATCTTGCCGACCCAGACCCCCTCAGCCTTCTTCCCCTTTAGTTCCCCCTTTCGTTGGTCTGGATTTAGTTCATCCATATCACTTTCCTCAGGTTCTTCCTTGTTGTTAGTTGAGAGTATTTCCTTTTTTTGTAGTTTCACACATTTTTTGAATTAGGTTTGCTCGTTTCACCTGATCCTCTTCCAGCAGGTCAATGTCTCTCCACCGACATACTTAAGTAAAAGTAACAATTGTGTAATATATAATGTAGTCCATTCCAGGTTAAAGCCAATGACTCATTGTGGCATTAAGAATATAATTTAAAGCTGGAGTAGACAATATTTTCTCAGCTACAACTCAACCATAACATTTCAGTATATTGTAATTCAAGTGGTTTAAGAGGAAACTAGTGCTCTGTACCTCTTCTTGGCATCGTTTTCAGGCTTTAGAAAATCCAGCCTGTGACCGGAGACTTTAGCTGAACAGATCTTTTCAGACCAGATCAAGTGAGATCGTATAAATAGCTCATTGGAAGTAGGACATGGTGGCTGAATGGCTAAAACTAAGGACTTTCATTCACAAGTGCAGGGTTTGAATCTTGTGTTAAGCCACAAGTGGATGTTGACTTTAAGCTTTTAGCTAATTTTGCATGTTGTATGTTTGAAGCGTGTGGTCATCTGGTGAGTGGGACTTAGAACAGAGAGGAGAGGGAGGAGCTGCAGGGAAAGCACTGTATTTTTAAACTCTGTTTTTGCATTTTCTAGATTTCTGCCTACTGCAACTTTTGGTAAAACTTAAGTATTGTCACAAAAACATGCTTGACAGATAAGCAGCATTTTACAGTTATAGCTGGTTGACGTGGACTAACTATTTTATATAACGAACATTGGATAATTTAATTGAATAACAATGCATCTTTATATAAACTCATGTTTTACACGTAAAGTCCTTATCTGTAAAGTAACTCCAGCAGTAATAAAGTTGTGATAGAATAGCAGGAACTGCAGTGAAGTATGAAGTAGCTTCAGATTGTAGTATTCTGTAAAAACAGAGTACAAAAACCTCAGATTTGTGCTTAGGTACTCTACTTAAATGTACGAACATTTACCCCACTTAAGTGCTACTGTTTACGTACTGTTTTTTGATTTCTTTGCTCACACTGGCCATGTTTCCATCCAAGTATTTATATGCATGTTATGAAGTATCGCATCAAAAAGTATTGATGGAAATTCAAAAAAATTTACTTCTTCACTCAGTTGATGTAAAATGCACCTAATTTGCATTTTCTTTTCTTTTTTTGCAACATTTCAAAAGTTTTAATCCAATTCACTTTGCCGTCATATGAAAACCCTGATACTACCTGTTACTTTGACAACACTGAGGTCACACTTCAAGGGTAAGGTAAAAGAACAAAACGAACAAAGCATTAAGACACAGTTTCAACTAGCAGCAACCGTCAAGCTAGTTTGACATACTGTATATGAAAATTCTGGAAAACCTGATTAATCAGAAAAAGGTGCTTTTATCTCTGTGCTTTTACCTGCAGAGCACTGTAACAATGAGTACAGCACATGTTGCTGCTGCACTGGCTCTCATTTGCAAATTGTTTGCACCCACAACATTATGACTTGCTTTGAGTCAGATTCCGTACCTGGTAACAAAGTTCAGATGTGGTTTGTTGTTGACTGAATCCCATACAACAGAGGAAGAAATAAGTAGCTGATTGCGGAAGGAACCCTGACCAGTGTTTATCTGAAGGTCAGAGGTCAGCTGCAACAAAACTGTCAGCGATTCCTTTGTTCAAGGACTGCAGCACAAAAGCTGAGTGGAGTGGGCTCCGTGATGCCTTATAGTGTACAGAAGATTAGGGGCCCCATTGGACTCATTGACCCCAAGATTAAAACACTCTGGGTTTTATTCAGCTGTCACAGGATTTTCCAGTCAGAAGCAGTGAGAGGTTGGTGACGTTTTTCCGTTTGTCACTTGTATCAAGTTTTGGGTGTAATGGCCTCTAGTGGAGGGTTGCGGTAAAATAGGCCCAACTGTAAAGTCAAAGTCAAAATAACAAATTTTTAAATTGAAAAATGTTGATGCTGTAAAACTCAGTGTGATTCAGATCAAGTTCAGAATTGTTGTTCCCTGCACTTATTGTCTTTGCTTTGTATTTTTGCCAGTCAGTCTTGGCCTCCAGTCTCTCAGCTTCTTGAAAGAAAGAGTCGAATGGCAGCAGATGTTTCTCTGCCACTGATGGAATGTGTGTGCAAAGTGTGTGTTGTGTGTGTGTATAGCAATAAGTGCAGTTGTGTGTATGCAAATTAGGGCTGCTTTTGTAGTTCTTAATCTTGTATGGTATTTAGCATTTGTAATGTGTCATGACAACATGTGCCTCACTGTGTATGTATGTGTGTGTGTCTGCACTCCTGCCTGGCCTTGTCTGTGACCACAACTGTGTGCAGAATAACAATGAGCATCTCAGGCTACCCAGACTGAGTGTGTGTTCATGTGTGCGTCACTGTGTGTGTGTGTGTGTCTTTGCCAAGGGCTAACGTTGCCCTATTGAGTTTAAGAACAGATTTAAATCCCACCTCTCCTTTCTTCTCCACACATGCATGCACAGAGACTTGCAGACATCCAGTGCGAAAGTCTCACTTCTATTTAGCAGTTTTAGAGTTGTGATTACCACAGTTTTACATACACATGCATGTAAACTGCTGATCATTTTGCACATGTTACTTATTACTAAAGTTTATTTCAGTGTAATAAACTTTCAGAGACTTTCAGAAACTTTCTGAAGGTGCAGCATGGTGGCTAATTCATCACACTGACATTAAGTCGGCTTTATATTTTCATGGAAATGCATTTACAAAGTGGAACTGTTTGACTGTCCTCAGGTGCTGCACAAAAGTATTGCATTCATGGGAAATGATATAGAAATAAATAAAAAGCTTGAGCCAGACTGTACACAGGAAAACAAATATGAACATTGTTTTAAAAAATATGTGAATTGAGTGGTTTAATTCAATTAAAAGCCAATGTTTCACTGCTTTTAAGCAAATGCATCTATACACAACCACAATAATGATCATTTAAAACAGTTCTGCTTCCAAATATTTCTCTGGCTGCTGCTTTTACATACTGAAATGAACTAAAACTAATTGCTGCTGAGGCGGGAAAAAGTATTCTATAATCATATAATAATCTATAATCGATTTGTAACAACATTTGATACCATATTTATTAGCTGGTCTGGAGCCTTCAGTCATAACATTCATCAAGTAAACTGTGAATGTTTAAATTTATGTTTTTTAATGTTTTTTTTGTAAAGAGTGGAAAGATGAATGAAAATAGAAAAAAAGTGGAATATTAACAGAAAGCCAATGGGTGGAAAGGGTTCCTAGGTGAAGGCAAAAATGATACCTCTAGTGTGAGTGTGCCTGCCTACAAGTTTTTGCTTCTGCCTGATTACGTGATTGTTTACATACCTCCTGATTTGTGTGTTATTCTGCATGTGTTTGTGCATGTGTTTGTGTGTGTGTGTCATTGCGAAGGCCAGCAAATCAAGGCAATCGGATGAATCAGTCTTTCCTCAAGGAGTGCACAGATCATGCATATTTATTAACAAACTACCCTCTCTCCAGCCTTTTCTCTCTGTGTCACTCTGTTGATTTGTATGTTCTACACACACCAGAGGGCAGACTGACGGCTGTGCTGTCTAGACACCTTATTTATCGTTGTGTGTGCGTGTGTGTGAGTGTGTGTGTGTGTGTGTGCGGGTGTTTGTGTGAAAAGGAAAAACCACTCTCCAAAAGACTGGTTGTCGTGTGAGTTTTCTTTTGCTTCTCTTGTCCACACACACAAGTTAAGTATTTATGCACAACATTCCCTCCTCAAATGTTGAATAGGAAGAGAGAGATTGAGGCTAGTCTGCTGTGTCAATGTGTGTATTGTGCACTGCTTATTTCAGTGTGTGTGCACATTTGTGTACTTGGAAGAGATCACCCACTATGAAAAGATCCACCCATGTGTGTGTGTGATGTCTACATTCCACTGTACTCCTGATTGGATGAGTGTGCAGCATTCTGTTTAATTTGTACGTCCATGGCAACGGCTCATTATCATGCTGAGGGGAGGGAAAAGGGGAGGTTATGGGAATTATGTAAATTGGCGTGCCGTCTTGTCATCAGAAAAAAGATGGACCAACAACATTCTGACACAGAAATGTGCATTACAGTGTACACTAAGCTACTTTGACACTCATTAGCTGCAGCTTTATTTTGCATTTTTGGTATATTTTCATGTCATACATTGGCTGTAGTAACATTTTGTGTCTGTTTTAGACAGTTCTGGAGATTTTTATACTGCTGTAAATAAGCTTTATTGACAAGAAACCACAGAAAGATGGGAACCATAGGATAGAGTTTGAGAGTTAACATGAAGCTACCTAGAAAAGTAAGCTCAGGAAAATTTCCTGTTGTTGAAGTATTCTGTTTGCATGTTTAAACGCCAGCCATTGATGCATTTCTCTTCATAATGACAGATCTCTTGGTCTAATGAAGCCCTCTTGAAACGCGGTTATAATGCACCACGCAGACCAGGTGGCAGAAAGTACCAGACAGTCATGATTGTTGACATTTTCAGGATACAGACGTGCTATCAGCTGCACTGATTTGCAGTATTCTCTGTTGTGTTGTTGTTTTATTCGTGCTGGTGAAAGCACTGATTTAGTTAGATGACACTGTTTTGTATGCAACGGAAGTATGAGGCAAAATACAGTCCGTTTTATGCGTTGCCTTATTTCTCCCTCCTCCTTTTTTGTGTTAATAGTGTAGTTTTTCCTTTTACTTTTGTGGATCAAGGTGGTACAGCAGTTGTTTGGTGATGTTTTTTATATATAAATTAGTGCTGTCAATCGATTAAAATTTTTAATCGCGATTAATCGCATGAATGTCATAGTTAACTCGCGATTAATCGCAAATTAATCGCACATTTTTTATCTATTCTAAATGTTCCTTGAATTATCATTTTATACAAGGAGGAGGCGGAGAATTCGCGTCAGCTGTGTTTGGCCATCAAGTGGTATTACAGACTAGATGTGCTACATGATAACTCAGTTCATACTGACAACACACACAGATAACTTTGGTCTTGTCAATCCTCATGCGCGCACCCCAGGCCGCCGTCACCTGGCGGAGCATCTGCATCAGCGGCACGCGGTTCGGGACGCGGAAAAGGAGCCGATAGAAAGGCGAGCGAGAATATTGCTACTGTACCACCACCAGCAGGAGATCCTGTCGGACTCCGACGGCGAACACCTCGCCCTCGACTTCGCCAACCATGCCCCCGCCTCACCCACCCCCGCCCGCGTTAATCTCGCGATAAAAAAATTGACGCCGTTAAAATTGATTTGCGTTAACGCGTTAATAACGCGATATTTTTGACAGCACTAATATAAATATATCTGTGAGCAGGAAAGTGAAAGACACAAAAGAAAGAGTCGGGCTGAGGAAGTACAGGCTCTGTTTGCTTGTGTGTGTGTGTGTGTGTGTGTGTGTGTGTGTGTGTGTGTGTGTGTGTGTGCGTGCGAGCGCACTCGTTCGTCTGCCTGCCAGGCTGCTGGTGTGAACCAGCTAGCTGATTGTCCTGCTGCCATTGATATGGAGATGGAGAGGGAAGAAAAGAACTGTGTGTGTGTGTGTGTGTGTGTAATGTATGTAGAATTGCAGCACTATAAAAGTGAGTTGAGTTTTGTGAAAATAAAAGACACAATTTAATTTTATCATTGAAACAATTAAGTCCTGTAAATGAATATTATGCTGAAATCAGTCCCTGGTTTATCGTCATACACTTCTGACATTTCATGTTCTTGTAATTACAGTGAACACAGGCTGCACGACAAAACAGCTTTTAGCACAGTAAAGCACAAGATGAATTTAATTATTAGTTTGCAGAAACATGGCCAGCACAGCAATACAATAAAAAGGGACAAGGCCAAAGATGTAGCGTAAGAGGATTATGTAAACAAGTATCTCAACAGCAGGTAGTTTGATGCCGACAAGATACTTCAATTGATATTATGTGATGATAAAAATCAGTAAAACAGTTGGAAACAGTTCACTATTTAGGGTGAAAAATCCTCAGACTGTGTGTGGGAGAAGGGGGAGATCCAAAACTATCCAACATGCAGTTTGGACAAACCGTAATTTGTAGGCTTCACTATGCTGTAAAGGTAGTAGTATGCATGCACAGAATAGATAGACATCAGCCTACTGCACATGTGTGGTACCCATCCTCGAAGTGGACTTTTAAGCAGACTAGAAAGTAGTCATTACAACAACTACAGTTCCATGGGGGCATAATCCCAGTTTAATCCCAGTTTAACATTGCTGGGTTCACCTTAGAATGACTTTTCACATATACAGAAGGTCAAAACAATGTTCTCCTTCAAGCATGATGCAAAGATGTAAACTTTGCAGGCTATTTTAGTCATTTGTGTGACGTAAAGTAAAGCTGATTATCTTGAATATGGTCTTATGATCTTATGGGACAGCTCAGGTTTTAATATGCTCTTTTTACGGTGGCCATGAAGTGCAAACCACATCAACAAATCACTAAACACAACAGCAAATTCAAAAACACAACATTAACTACCGGTGGCCCTGAAGTGCAAAACACTACAACATTAACCAAAACAAAACTGGAAGAGGTGGGTACCAGTGGGCAACATGAGACATCGCTGACTGGACGGCGCCATTCGACTTTTCAACCAGAAGTTATTCAGAAGTTATTCTGCCTGTAGGAGAAGTAACACAAGTTTTTAGGAAATACTGCTGTTATCGTGGTACAAAATGTAGTTTTAAGGTTATTTGAGGTGAGAAAGTGGTTGTATAAACGTCAGATCTGTGGTCATTTTATCAAGATAAAATCTGCTTAAAAATTTACTCAAACAGTTTTGGAGATGTGAGTGTCCCGGATAGACAGCTACGACTGGGAGGTCAGCGCTCACAGTAGCCCGCCCAGAGCAGCCTTATCTCGGCTAGACTTTCTGACAGCTGCTGCTGGCTCTGTAGCGGTTAAACAGGGATATAAGTAGTTTTATGTTTATCTAACAGTCACACTTTGGCCTCACAGTGTATTTTTTATTGTTCATCGTTTTATATTGTTATTTAATGTCCTTGATCGCTGACTTTGTCCTTCTGAATTATTTGCTTGTCTTCATTACCTTTAGTACAGTTTTGTTGTTTTCTTATGACTGCTACTGTGCATTAAAACTAACATTTAAGCCATATTATATTGGAAGGACAGCTGAGGAAACCCAGATCCTCACTGACTGCTGGAGGCTGCACAGACAGAACATCAGCAGCTCTGTCTGTGGACCTTCTGCAGCATCTGTTAGGGCTAGACCCAAATATCTGAATATTCGGTCATTGTGATGGTATCCGGATAATAATTTTGAGATCCGAATAGTCGCACACCCACCCCCAGCCACCGTTGTCACTGAGGCTGCAGCTACTGCGGTTGCTGCAGCCTCGGCTCTACTCTACTGTCATGAAGCATTGGTATATCTCAGTCACTTACCGTGTTAATAAATAAAGAAACAAATAATTTTATTCTATTATAATAATAATAATGAATGATAATTTAATTACTAAAATGTGAAGAGGCAGGGCTGTGTTATTTTATCTTATTTAATTTTGTTTTTCACAGTAAAAATAATCCTAGTAGATGAGCTGAGGTGGTGACGTCATTAAGTACACTGCTGTTTCAATTGCACATTTACCGAGATACGTTCTCCCGTCCTTGGAAGTACTTGTGAGTCCATACTACCAAGTATGCAAGGATGTACTTAGCGTACTTGGTAGAAACGGCCAATACAGGCAGAATAGCTTCCGGTTCAAAAGTCGAATGGCGCCGTCCAGTCAGCGATGTCTCATGCTGCCCACTGGTACCTACCTCTTCCGGTTTGGTTCATGTTGTAGTGTTTTGCACTTCAGGGCCACCGGTATTTAATGTTGTTGTGTTTTTGAATTTGCTGTTGTGTTTAGTGATTTGTTGATGTGGTCTGCACTTCAGGGCCACTGTATCTTTTAGCATTCCAGCAACAGTTTTGCTGTATTTCTGAATATAAATGAAAATGAATGACTCCCTCTTTTTTGCCATGTAGCAGCTCAATTGTAAACTTAACAAACTCTCACCTTCATCTCACCCTCTCTCTCTCTCTTTTTTTTCCTCCCATGTCTTATTTCTTTGCTGTTTCACTCTCCATTTCTAATCTCCACTCATTTCTGTCCTCTGTGCTCACTGAGATGTGAAATGTGTGCAGCCCCTTTCCTCTGGTATTCTCTGTCTCTGTCTTTCTCTTGCACTTTTTTTTTTAACCTCTGTGTCTCTCTCTCACGTTCACACACTCAGTGACTGTCATTGCTGGTCTTTTGTTCCTGGCAGAATGAGAACCAATTGCCATTTGGCGCTGGGCCAGAATGCAGCATAGATGGGGAGGGGAGGACACGCATGCACACACATCCACACGCTTATATTGTATACACAAAGTGAGACGGATTATAAGTCATTTTCAAAGCAAATAGTTTATGGATCAGTTACTTTCTGCTGAGCTACTGATCTGTAATTACAATATATGATTGCTAACCCTTCATCTGAAGCAGGTGCTGTTTCATTCAAAGGTCGAACATACATTCTGGCTCTCAAGAAAGAGCCGGCTTTATAAATAAACACAGCTCTCTGACAGCCCTGCAGTTTCAGTGTCACTCCATCTCCCACACATTTTCTTTACCGACCAATCAGGTGGAGACCTGAGTCAGTTCCTCCTGAATTCTCCACCCTCAGTCTGACAGAAAAACACCTCTCTGTCATCACCCTGGCGGCTAGCATGGTCCACTTGAGCTTACAGATGGAGTCCTCATCTCCACTGGCTTCTGAAAATGCCTGTAAAGAATATGCACAAAAATAAGTCATGTCCTCCCCGGGTATGTGCATTTACCGAGTGAACTTAAATGAAGCAAGTGGATGCATGACTCCCTTCTGTGCTTCTCTTCTTAATCTGCATCACAATCATTTACACAGTGGAAGGTTATGACTTCCATTGCTCTGTGCAAAAACTGAGGCAGAAACCCATACATAACCGACAGACAAGAGGATGCACACTGACGTTAAAGTCACCGGTTGAACTGTTTCTAAGCAACTACTGAGAAATTGTTTGAAGCAAGCCACATAATTGCAGGAAATGTTTTAAGACTGAAATATTTCCAGGACAGAAGAAGCACTTGTTATTCTCCAGGCAGCAGTGTTCATACTTGATGTTTAAAAGAAACACTGATCAGTGGTACTGATGAATATTGATTTTTTTCCCGTAAGTTTTGTGTTTAGGACTGAAATGGATAAAATTTTAGAAAAAAGAAATTGACAGTTGCATGAGCTGTTACACTGGAAAATGAAAAACAGATTTTTTTTTCTGCAGATAAAATTAAAATCTCCAAATAGACTCCAAGCACTTCGTCATTCTTTTTACCCACCAGACTTAATTTGTACAGCACCTTTTTTTTTGCAAAGTTTCAAAGTGCAATATTATAAAGGGACAGTCCATGTGGCCACTAGACTAAATGGACAGTAGTACACATACTCAGCAGTAGTGTGCATAGTTGGAATACTTTGTGCTGAATTTCTGTGCATGAATGGACCAAGTTGGCTAGAAAGTAGTATAATAACAACAACTATGTGTCCATGGTGTCCACAGCTATGTATCTGCACAGCCACATGTATAATAATAATGATAGTGTTTATTTTCAAGGACTGAAAGTGCTTCACAAGGCAGCAACATATAGACATATAAAAACACAATTCAGTGTATAAAACCAACACAACCAGTTAAGGTATTTCTATTCTGCTGGGAGGACCATTACATACATCAGTTAGTGTCTGTGTCTTGCACTTCTGTCGAGCATGCTCACTACTGCCCTTGTAATGTGGTAGCCGTGCAAACTGTACGCAAATTTTGGATTGCATGCAGACATCTATACTCAGACTCAGCTTTGCATTTGCTCAAATGCTGATAGTATTACGAGTCAGTTTATTAAGTTAAGATTTTCTCAGTGGTCAGCAGCAAACACTGTACATTCAAATGCCTTAGCTTACAGTACAGTATTCATTGTATTCTAAGTGAGTCCAATCACTTAATAGATGTTTTTTCCACATGACTGTAAGAGAATTAATATTTTATTTGTACCAACAGACACTCAGATGCAGTATACGTAGCTACTAAACACCTCTGGAAACTTGGTGACTCATCCTGAGAAAATAATGACACATGACGCCTAAAACATATTTTCTGAAAATGTTCTACAAAGATAAAATCTTCAAATTTCACTTTATCTCTCTTTTCTGGGATTAATCTGCTGTGGAAATGTTTGTGTGTGTCAGTGTGTCTGAACCGACTGTAATTCTATGCTGTTATGAATAAGTCATGCTGACAGAGACTCACAGACACACACAAACTGACACACACTTTTACACTTCCTCCTTCCGTTTCTATCTGCACACTTTTTTTTGTCACACACACTGTGGAGGATTAATAGTGTGTGTAACCAGGTTTTATTGGAGTGCTGCTGAGAGTTATTGCGGAGGACAAGATAGAGGAAAAGAGTGAGATGGGATGGGGTGAAGAAATGGAAAAGGACTGGTGTAAAATAGAAAAGTCATGAAAAATGTGTGAGAGAAGTGGGAATGAAATGGGAAGTACTAGGCAGTATTGCCACAGCACTGTACCTTCCAGCTTTTCTTTCAATTAATCAGAACTGATAAGAAGCGGTTTCTTATTGTTTGTGCTTATGAATCATTCACAAGGGGTTAGAAATGTTGAAATCGACAACCCTGGAAGCCCAACAAACCCACATACTTCTCCACTGTAATAGGCTGTCCCCTGCAGAGCAATACACAAGAGGCATTGTTCAGTAATTTGGGAAATATGTTTACTCACATTCTTTCTAGAAAGCAGATGGGAGGACTGATAGTATTCTCATGTCTGTGTGATTAATATGACACTGTAGCTAGCAGAAGGTTCTGGCTGTTACTAAAGGTAACAAAATCTGCCTCACAACATCTTTAAAGTTCCCTAACACACTGATAAAGCTGCAGCAGGACAGTTTCATTTATTATGCTATGCTAAGCTTAGGCTGCCAACTACAGAAGCTTTCTTTATCTTTATAAGACATTAGCACCCTGAAAAGGTGATTTGGGACATCAAGGGGGCTATCTAAATTATTGACATCACAGTATTTTTGCAGTGCACTTTAATTTTTCTGTATCTTCATGTAGTCTGATTCAGTGGATGTAGATTGCAGGCATAAACTTACCATCTGCTGCAAATATGATTGTGAATTGTTTAAAAAATATATAAACAATCCAGAGCATTTTTGTTCCCCTTATAGTGGAATGATGATGAGAAGCAGCCAGACAGTTCTGCAGTGCAGGATGTCTGGCTGCTTCTCTTATGCGAGACTAATCTTCATATATTATGTGTAAAATTAGGCTATTACCAATGCATGGTTCATACATCAGGGTGGCTCACCACTAACTTGCTTTAATAAAAAATATCTGCCTCACCATTGAACCACAGCAGCTCAATATCATTAACTTCACTCACCTTAATTCAAAGGTCAGAAAAAAACATACTTCTTTGGTGATGAAAGCAGAAAACAGCGGCTACTTTCTATCTCTTTTCATATTCTTATTATTCATAATGTGAATAACTTGCTAAATCAAGTGCCCCATACTCAAATGTAAGCTCTTGACTGACTACTGGCTCTAACTTCAGATATGAGAGTCTTGCTATTCAGCTGCAAGTGGATAAAAAGTACTTCCTAAGATTAAAACTATTCTATTAGCATATGGGTAGAGAGAGTAAAAATTAAAGTTGATTTGCAAGTAAATGGTCAACTGAATGTGTGTATCTGCATATGTTTGTGTGTCTGTGATGATCCCTGGATCCAAGCAGCCAATCATCCATCTTAGAATGAAGGAGAATAAAAGGAGGAATGAATATTTAAATGAGAGTTGGTCTATCTCGATAAAACTAATCTGCATGGCTGACCAAAAGGTCCACTGCCAATTTAACGTGTGCGTGTGCGTACATGTGTGTGTACGCTTGTGCACCATCGTGTAGAAATATGATGCATTGCATCTGGAACCTGCACTGGTGTTGCCATGGTGACGCCCGTCACGCTGACAGGCCCCCGTTGCGCACTCAAACACACATACGCAGTTATACACACACACAGAGACACAGTGGTAATGAGAGACTGAGAGACTGGCAGCATGCCAGGACAATCTACACACACACACACACACACACACACACACACACACACACGCACACACACACACACACACGCACGCACACACCCTCCCCCACAACACACTGGAACATTCTGAGCACGCAGAAACACACACATTCACACACTTGGTTTCAGGCTGCTTGGACTGGCCTGGCATGGGGGTTGGGGCAGTGTTGGGGCAGTGTGTGTCTGTGTCTGTGTGTGTGTCTTTTTGTATATGTGGACAAATTTTAGTGGCGCACAGAAATCATCATAGTGAAGACATTTCTTCATGGTCAGGACCTTACCTTTTAAAGAGCTATTTGAGGGTTAAGATTTTGATTTCAAGGTTAAAGTTCTGTAGGTTAAATAAGGTCAGGGTGTGTGTCCACAGCAGAATAGTGGAGAATAAAGCATAAAGCATTGGTGAGGTTACTTTAAAGGCTATGTGTCCTGTTGAGTGTTTAAAGTGAGGATTTTTTTGTGCTCTTTGCAGTTCTTTTCCTCTGTCCTTTATCTTACATGCCTGCCACTTTCCCCCTCCCATCACATCATTCTCCTCTTTGTCATTCACACTTTGAAGTGCATTTACACACACTCTCCCTTTTAACAGGCTTTAACAAAAGGCCAGCGGTGACTCTGTCCATGACAATGGTTTTCAAGTCAACCTGCATGCCAGGCATTGTATTCCAGCCTCAGCAAAGAAGCTGAACTGTGCTTTACATTGCAAACTCTATCAAAAACGGGGCATTTAAAGGCTGACACCCAGCCTACCCATCACATTTAAAAGATCTAGCCTCCATCTATCAGATTCTATTTATCTCAAACCTTCTATGACTTCTCTGCCTCCTCTGTACAAACCAAAGTTTTTCCATTTTCAAAACTGGCTTGATGACCATGTCCTTTTGATGAATGAGGTACTAAAGGTTACGCAGAACAACTGCAGCAAGTCAACCTTTTAAGTACTAAGGAGGAGTAAAGGATAAGTTCTGCAATGGGCACACTGCAGAAAAAAAGCAGGCACTCACCACTGCCAACCAGGAGAACCCCACAAGCCAAGCAATCTGACACAGTCAATTGGCCATGATGATTTGGCCCTTTTCAAGGTCGCTCAGGTGCCCATTTCTCCCACATCCAGCACTCAGACCGAATATAAAAGACAGATGTAGTCTCTGAGTGGAAAAAGTGAAGCAAATGCACAAGTGTCTTAAATCTGCATTCTTTTTAAAGTCCAGCAGGGGGCGAGTCCATTGGTTGTAAAAGAAGTCCAGTAGTATAGAAGTCTATGAGAAAATGACCCTACTTTTCTCTTCATTTGGTATTTTGATAAACATTTTCCTAAGGAGTTTTTGGTTTTAAGTGCTACGTTTAAGTCTCATAAAATACAGCATGGTGTTGATTCTGTAAAATATGGCACACAGACAATAAAGGAGAGTATGTTTCAGGGTGGGGTTACCTTGTAATTGACAAGTTGCTACCTTGTAGTGTCCTTAAGTCAGATTGACTCCTCACTCACCACAAGAGATTTCAACAGACCAAGACAGTGACGACAAAACGCCCTCCTCAATGCTTTAAAACGCTCGTCTGCAAACCAGTGGGTAGCATCACAGAGGCTATGCTCATCTCATATACTGATCCATTATGTTAGCTATGACAGCCAATGGCTCGCTTGTCCAATATATTACTGATCTTTACGTGCAATTCATTAGTCACCAATTTTAGCTTAAGTATATTCGCAGTTAAAAGCATCTTTTTATCAAAGCAACACGTGTGGACATCTACAGCCGTGCTAGCAGCTCTGTGAGGTTGTGCTTACAGATGCATCAGTAGATAAATGAGAAACATAAACATGGTAACGGTGTATCTCTATTGCTAAAACGAAGTTAAATGATTTTGCTTGTGTTCAGTTTGAGTGCTTCCATATACCATGACCTGGATGACTGATAATCATTAGAGACATGTAGTGACAATGATAATGTTAACATGTTGATATTAATCAGTCTAAATATTTAGTATGTATCTTTGTTTAGCATGATAGCATTCTAGTATCTGCAAATTAACAGTAGTTGCAGCTGAAGCCATTGGGAGTGTCACTAGTTTTGCAAGCATCTGTTCAAAAACCAAAACACTGAACAAATTCATAGTCTGATCTGATTAAGAATGCTTTGAAGCTTCACTTCCTGCCTGAAACATACCATGATGTGAATATTGTTAAGCAACGTGCTGCTGATTTATCATAGATCGCATATATTATGCTAAGAAATATCAGATGTAAGATTAGTCATTAGCATTCTCTAATTCAGCTGTGGCAGGACTGAAAATGAGACTTGACTTCATTCAAAATTCATTTTCCTTTGTGCTCTCTCTCTTTACTTTGCAAGACAGTAGTTCATTCTGTCTCTTTGTCTTTCTGAGCAATTCCGCCTGCAACTGTGCCGTTTAACATTTTTTCTTGGCAGGCTTACGAACACTTGTAATCTTCCAAAGAAAAGAGTGACTGCATTTTATGTGAGCGAGTCACCTTTTGCAGCCAGATATGAGTGAAAATCAGCCAACTTTGTATCTGGAAACAAGACAGATTCTGAGCAGGCTGGAGTTTCCATTCTTCTCTGCTTGCCAATTTCATTCCCAAATGAAAAACAAAGTCGTCGTCGTGATGAGTTGTTTCTGTGATACAACCTCTTTAGAGAGCTGTGCAGTAGAAAATGAAGGAATGCCTGTGATTTGAGGCCGCAGCTGCTCTCTGGGGTTTTGATGAAAACCTCTCATCAATTTTGCTTGATCATTTTTCGGGCCAAGTGATTCTGCTCATGCAAGTAAAACGAGACACCTGTGTCGTCTGTGGAGGACTTTTGGACTGACTGACCAACAGAAGCAGCACAGATAGTAACAGGAATTATGAGATTGTAAATAAGACTGAGATATTCGGCATGTTGAAGAAATTAGTAAAGTAATAGCATTGGCAGAAAACCTTCACTCCTACAGTCTAGGTTCCACGCTGCAAAAAAAAAGGAAAGAAAAGGGGAAAATGCTTTGTTTATGTTGAGAGAAATGACTAAAACTGACCAAATACTGGCTGCAGTTTAGTATTTAAGGTAACCATGCAGGATTTTTACTTATAAATTACTGTCTATTTTATTCAAACCCTTGCCAGATTAGCTCCCACAATGCTGATTAAACCTATCAACAACTGGATTCTCTCTGCATTTTACAATATATACCAGAGTTTTACCTCTAGTTTCTGTAGCAACCAATAGCAGTATGATTTAAATAACCCAGGAGTGATTTGTTTGCCAGAGCTGAAACCTAGGTAGCCACCAAGACAAGTTTCTGATGGTCCGGATGAACAAGAAACTCAGTTCCAAAGAATGAGTATAGTCTAAAAAGAAAGCAAGAACACGGCATACGTCATAAGCACTTGTCAACAGTTTTTGACCAATTACTGTCATTATTAGGGGAGACAAAAGCTTGGTGCTGCAGGTTCAAACGTGTTAAGAGTGGTATCATTTCTGTCATCTTATTCATGACCAGTGAGCAGATTTCCCAAAGAGCTGAACTGTTGTTTTAAACCCTCTGAACCCGGAAACCCGGCAGCAGATTTAAAAGGCGTGTTATCTTTTAAAAATCACCAAAATTACACTTTTTTAAAAAATCAAAGCCAGGTACTGTTAAAAGACAAAGAAAGTTTGTATATTTCAATTTCCAACGGTCCTTAAACTACTAGTGTGATGCGCTGGTCTGTCAGGTACATCACCCAATTCTAAGTTTTTTTTTTGGTATTTCATTATTTAAAAAATTAAATGCCAAAAACATATGGCTAATACTGTGTGAACAGACACAGATTTTGTAAAAATAAATAAATACAAATACAAACTTCTGAGCTCCTCAGTGCAACTGTGAAGCCATGACTGACTCAGCTGTGACTAACACTCATGTGACAAAAGGACATTTCAAAGACTGAACTGGGCTGAACTGCAGGCTGTGTTTACACAGAGCGCATAGGATAACAGCAGGGAAGCCAATTAAAATTGTAAATAGTCATACGTCTATAGTATGTAGAGTCACAGTACTTTTTTTTACAGTGTTGGTAACAACTGTGGGCACTAACAAAATGCTGTACATGTTTTTTTTTCAATTTTTGTAAAATAAATCAAAAGAAATGCGACTTTTGTTTTTCCATTTTTTTTGTGATTTATGGCATTTTAACTTCTTAACAGAAGACAAGCTTGAGTCCTCTCCCCTTCTAGCCATGGTGGTCCTGTTTCCATCGAGGTGCAGGACTTTATACTGCAGTGAAAAATGATCCCATGGTGAGGAAAAATGTGACAGGAGCAAAAGACTCCCAGAAACTGTTCGAGCCTTCAGAGGTTTGATATTAACTGTACATTAGGACAACTAGCTGCTCCATCAAAGACTAATGCAGATTTGTAGGTCAAAGTTGAAAGAATCTGAGGTTATGACCAAGCAAATAAAAAATGAACACTGTAATCAGAAGTGAGCATGCTGTTCTACTGAAACGACCAAACATTTTGTCCTGTTTTGACTGGCCTCCTCATGTCGACTGCTGAGCCAAAAGGACATTCCTCTTTTAGTTCATTTTTTTCTTTCCTCCCCTTACACCTTCCCCCACACCCACAGAGACATGTGCTCTGCTGACTGAACAATACAAGGGTGCCAGGGCTGTCTTTGCCACTTTCACGGCAAAGACGTTAGCAGGTTGTCGTCTGTCACCTCCCGCTATACAGTAAAGTATGTACACCAGGGATGAATGACAATAAGACCAACCAATCATTGTTCTCTGTGACGGCCGATCTGCATGAGTTCCTGCAGTAATAAAGGAGCAAGGCCAGCACTGGATCAGTGATATGAATATAAATGAAGGTGAATTTAAATAAAGGGGTACATTTGAATGTGTTATACTGTCACCCAGCACACTTATCAAGACTATCTGCATATTTAAGGCCTGGTGATGGATTATAGGGACTGAGATGGAAAGATCTCATGGAAATAACATAGTCTGTATATATTGCAGCGTAATATGTATGTGTCTGCATGTGTGGGTTGCATTCATGAAGAACTAAGTCTGCAAGGGCAAATGAAAGTCATCTAGGTGTAAAAAATCACAAGCAGAATGGTTAATGGATTAAGTTAGTGTGTCTGTGTGAAGCACTGAGAGCTGAAGGGAGGATGAATGTTCAGGTAATTGGTTGAAGACCAGGTGTAATTTTAGCCACAACAAATCCATTTCAAAGCTGGGACCCTGTCACAGAAGAGACAGACAGTCAGGTAAAAGACAGAGGACTTTACATAGGAAGCAAAAATCACATTTTGGTACAATTTATTCTATGTAATTAGACTTTACATTAGCATATATGTTATACTGTATAGTTTGAAATACTTTTAGAGGTATTTCTATGGTGTTATCATAGACAGCAGATAATAGAGATATGATGGGTTAGTGGTTCATAGTTCATTTCTGACTTTGGAAAAATGAAAAAAGTTCATTGAAATATCTCAACTATTTCAAGGTTGTTTCATTCAGATTGTTGCTACCGTAGTTTCAGCTTGTGCTGCACAGTGTTGCCAGAATGGTTACCTTGTAAGCTTGGTGGGTTATTTAATGTTTAAGAGTGTCCTTTTCTCATGGCATGACATGCTGTATATCTAACACTTGCTTACTAATACTGATTCTTAAATGTTTGTGTCATTTTTTTAGGCAGACAAACCAGAAAAAAGCAGGTTTTCAAATTATAGGGTAAAATTATGACTACACACATTCAGAGCATTTAAAAAAGGTGGGCCCATCTGAAATGCGATGAACAAGCTGTGTTTTATGTGTTTGTGAAGATCTAATAATCCTTTCCTTGATTAACTGTTTTGCCTATTAGATTTCCTAAAATAAGAAAAGTACTGAGAAATGTCCTGTATACCTTTCCATCCCTAGAGCTGATCAAATGTTGGAGTGTGTCTGACCAACAGTCCAAAAATCCAGATCACTTACTTTTATGTAAGACAAGACGCGTCAAATTCTCACATATAGTAAGCTGAGTAGCATCAAAGTCACTGAACCGCATTCACACAGACACACACGAACACAATATGTCTTAGAAACACAGCGGTCAGAATGACAACACCAGTACAAATGTAATTTTGATGGGTTAAGTGGCAGCTAGTGAAGGGTGTCAGTCCACAGGAGAAGTAATGCACTGCATGCACATGCAGCATGCACACAAACTCACACTGCAGCACTGTGAACACTGCAGCTTAGCAGCGTGCGTGTCTGTACTCAGGACAAGCCTATTACTACTTGACATGCAAATCTCTTTTCTGACCTTCTTCTGTCTGTCAGTCTGTCTCTCTCTCTCTTGTATTCTCACCCCCTCCACATAATCTCTCCCTCTCACTTTCTCTGTCTCCTCACTAACTTTATGCTCCCTGCCTGCTCACTTTCTCTTTTTCCTCCCATACATTCACATTTCAGTCCAATTTTCTTTGCCCCATTATTTCTCTGCAGAACAATGGCCGTCCCATTTTTAACCGCTCTCTACCTCCTGCAGCTGCAACTGATCACTGTGACCAGTGTGAGTGTGTGTGTATGTGTGCCTGTGTGAAATGCTAACTGTGGTTGGCTAAAATCCACAAAACAGGCAAAGTGAGAGACATACAGACAAAGAACAAAGAAAGCCACCCAAATGTGAATGTGTATGAATGTGTATTTTGAGTTGTGGGGTTGTATACACATGTTTGCAATTGCATAACTTGATCATTGCAAGTGCTTTGTCAGTGTATGTTGACACATGGGTACCTGCGTGCATCTGTTTGCCTAAGTAACCAGAGTCTATTTCCTGCATTTGAACTTGTGTGTGTATGTGAATGATTAAACCTAGGCCTGCTCTGTATACACTGCTCTGCCAGTCAAGGTGACTGTCTTGTCGCAGACTATTACCAAACTCTTTGACTTCACTGCCCTGTGTCATTGTAGAGTTACTATTCATTGAGCCAAAAAGTAGTTTTCTGAAATATCAAACACACATACACACACCACGTACGACAACATTTTGGTTTGTGTGCCAGCTTAAAATTACATTTTTGTTGATGCTATCTGAATTTTTACTAATGCTAAGAGTTGCAAAGCCGTTTTGCATCATTCTCTCCTGTCCCTCTCGTCTCTTTTTGTCCTGTTTTGTTCAGGTTTTAACTGTGGCTGCTTCTGGACTTCTCTGTTTTGTTATGGTCAACCTGCTTAGTGTCATGCTAGTTTGCCTCGGTGTATTCTGATAGACAAGTGGACATTCACTAAACAAGCAAATCAAACTCCCAGTTTCCTTGTTCGAACGAGGGACTTTTTCCCTATACAACAATATATCCTTGTTCAAACTGGTGTTCACCTTCAGTCTCACCAGACATTCTGTTTTAGTGGTTGTTTCCTGTCTCACTAACCAATGCCACACTTCAAAGAATGACTGTATTTACTGAAAGATGTGTTATGCTGCCTGATAAGTCTGTGAACTCTGAGGTTTGTTTGCATGCATGTGTCAGAGTGCCCGAAACCCCCTGCTATCATGTCAGTGCATCCTATCATCTCCTATAGTTTTATAGCTTTCTCACCACAACATGCATAGTATAATTTTCAGATTGGCACAGGACACTGCGATCAGGTATTTCCTCGTTAGACTAAATTCGCCTACAGCACACTATCAGGCATGCATTAAATCTGCTAAGACCTGTTACTGAATGAAATAAACTCCTGATCACATGGTATCAAAATTACTGTCATAAGCAAGTAGAAATTCAAGAAATAATGATTTATGAAGGAACTTGCAGAGACGCAACAACTGTGTAACTGATAGCACTTATGCTGAGTGTTATTTTATGATCTATCAAACATTTGGAGGACATTTACTGTATCTGAATTTCCAGGTTGTCACACAAACACCATGAGTAGCAGTATTTGGCATCAGGAGTGGGCGATCACCCACTTGTTTATATATTGTAGAATCTAATCTTGTTGTCTTTGATACCTGGTTAAATAAAATCATTACTTGGCAGTAGACGAACTCTGCCTCTCTCTCCCCTCAGGCAAATAGACACTGATAAGGGAGGCAATTTGTGCACAAGGTTGGGGGTTGTTTTTGTCACTGGTGGGTCAATGGTCGTCGCTTTGCACACATGCTTTGCTGGTCTTTCCTGTAAGCAGCAACAGCTTTTGTCTCATTGGTGAAACGTTGGCAGATTCCACACTGTATTTGTTTCTCTGTTGTTTAGGCATCCCTCCTCTCTTTCCTCTCTCTACGTCCCTTTTTAAAAAAAAAAAACTTGTTTCATGTTGTTTTCTTACATAACTACTAACGCCATGCATGGATGGCTAAGCCAAGCTTGTGATCACAGCAGAGAGATACTGAAATTCTCCACATTCTTTATTTGTATGTGTGTGATAAATCTTTCTTCCCCTTGCATAGTAGTGCTGCCACTAAATGATCAATGTTCCTCCAGAAGGCAAAATAACCAATTCTTAAAAATTAACTTTATTTTGACAAACTGCATGTCATTGTATTGTGCAGCACAGTATGAATGTAAACAAAGGTTTACATATTAATGTGCGAAAACGTAGGGTTACACTGGACACTGCAATCTGATGACAATTAATAAAAAAGAGTCACTGGAAAAAAAGTCATTAGTGCAAATGCAAGAGAAATCAAACCCTTTAAAGTGAAAAAGCACAAAGCAACTAAAGCAATTCCTTTTATCCTTTTGAAATTACCCTCTGACTTTCGCTGTTGCTTTCAATTTTATAAAAATGTCTCTGAATTCAGAGCACAGCTCAAATTCATGTCTTTGATGAGTTTGTCAGATGATATTGCAGTCACAAAATCAGGATTCTAGTGAGGTGACTGCTGGTTAACATGCGGTATTCATGAGCTGCATTTCCATCACTATTTGATACTTGATACTTGGTTTGACAGCAGAGACAGGAAAAAAATGTAAATAAGAACAGCTTTGTAAGGAATTCTGCTGCATTAAAACACAGTACATGTGAGCACAGAGAGCAAGAGAGAAACAAACAGATGCAAAATGCCTCTGCGCTCAATAGCGTCAGTGTATTTTTCTTTAGATGCTTGTGCATTGTGCCGGGCTGCTGTGGTACGTCATCAACACTCAGGACAGTTTACAAACCACCTTTTTGTTCTGTGGTAATCTGAAGTACTCTCATACTTTTGAAGCCTTGTGTCTATGAAAACTTTTAGATTTAACCAAACCGGACTCTGCTGTCGACTAAAACTGTGGCGCTGACTGCAGCTGACCAAGCCAGAAACAACTTACATCATGACACAGCAGTCATGCAGTGATACTGAAGAAAAACATATATAATATACTGAAGTTTTTTAAAAGAAAAAAAAAATGCATTGAGTAAAAACATTGATGTTGACTCATTTTGAGCATCAGTAACATAATAATATACATATTTTTAGGCAAAAGAAGCAGCAGTCTCCCCTAGAATTTCATTCTTGGTATTTGGGGGCTTAGAAACAGCATTTATATACTTATGTTTGGAAAATAAAACACAAGTATTTAACCTAATACATAACACATACTTTTATGCAAATGAATTGATAAATAAACAAAAGTTTCAGCTGTTGTACTACAGCTGTTATACATTCATGTTTGGAAATAAAATGGAGTCAACTTTTTTAAAAAAATAAAATGCTTCAATAGCTTAATATTGTTGGTGAGGGGTCTGCTTGGAGGCTCCTTACCTCAGTATTGTCAGTTTTAAAAAAAAATCAATTTAATATTTAATACTTTTTTATTTACTTTAAATAAAAAAAGTATTAAAATAATTCTTACATTTGATATGTTTACTTCTACTGCATGTGATATAATACTTCACTTTGCCATAGTTCATTTATCTTGAGGAGACTGAGGTGCTGATCCTCACCAGATGTGAAATACTCGACTTTGCATACTTTAACTCTCGTTTTCTTTCGACACCAGTTTTAGTTTAGATTTAGTTTTTGCCTGTGTTTGGTCTTCGAAGTAAGAGGAAGTGGTAAATGTGTTTCCTGCTCCGTCTCCCCCTCTACATACACACACACACACATACACACACGTACGGGCTGAAGTGAATGCAGAGAGAGAGGAGGGGAAAGCAGAGCACAAGCGAAAGAAGGTTAGCCAGCAGCGAGTGAAGAAAATGGCGATCACGCAGGATGAATGCCTCCCCTCGTAGATGCTGCAAACGCGTTGAATTTCTTTAGCCTTACAGTCGGCTTTCCTTTCCACTCTGTTGCACTTTATACTTCAATGAGGTGAGTTGGGTTTTATGTTGTTTTTTCGATCAGAGGACCGTTTCTTTTCGTCGAGCCAGTGTATGTAGAGTACTGGAGCAGGGAGACCGGGGGCTGGTGGAGATAAGTTGAGCAGCCGCTGTTGTTTAGTTAGCCCTGACTGAGCTAAGATAGCGAGCTAGCCTCCTGTTCAACTAGGCGACTCGATTGCACTGCAGTTTAGAAACGCATATAATGCCAGACCAGGTGTTTGTTTGCAAATAACTGAACATTTCTAAGCTTCTTGGAGATACGCATTTGTATTTGTAGTTGGCTTAACCTTGTGCTAACTAGTTGGAGCACTGGTCAACCCCAGCTCGCCAGCTGTGCTTACGTTTTTCTCAAAAGAGAGTATTCTGTGTTTCTTTAGATATTTTTGCTTCCATGGATTTGTTTATCGGTAACATTTAGGTGTCTGTACGTTGCATTTTGTATAACACCCCCTTTTAGACACAACTTTGTCATAATTTAAAAGGAGACCGGGTAAGCCGCTTCGTAGTGTTAGCTTTTCGCTAGCATTAGCAGCTATGCTAATTTGACGACGCAGGTCGCTCGGCGGTAGCAGCGACGGATTGTTTCGGCTTTTAGTAACTTGCATTGAGGAAATGGGGTGTCTAAATGTCACAAAACATCAAAAAAATTGAAGTTGAAGTGGAATATGAACGTACATTGAGTAGTGAAATTGGTGAAAGCTGCAGAGTTGTATTTCGGTCAGTGCGTTTAACCCCCTCTGTTGGCAGAACCCAGAGCAGCTGGTTAGCTCAGCACTAGACCTTCGCTCTTCGGGTTTTGCAGTCGTATTCACCTTTGCTTTTTGCACCGAGCCGACGATACTGCAAAGACGAAGAAAGTGTGTTGTAATTGATTTGCATCGACTGTAATCTGATGCCATGTTGAGGCCATTGTTTTTGGCTGCACTGGAAAAACACCAGGCTCGAGAGAAGCCATGTTGGTTAAGCTCTAAGTCAGGCAACAGCTGAGATAATGGCCGATCAGGACCCAAGCTGTAACTTTGACCTACACACTCTCACTAGGTCTTTATCTGATATTTTCACACACATACATTTTCAATTCACCTTGTAAGGCCTGAGCTTTAGGGGACGGTGATCATGCATTGTCCTGTTATGCAGTTCGACCTGCATTTCCACATCGACTATTTGAAATACTTTTCATACAGCAGTTAGTAAGGAGTGTTTGTGTTTTGCTGGGTGAGGTGCATGTCTTGTAACCTACTTACCAGTAAACATTTTAATTGAGTTCTGCATGCCATTACAGGGCCAGCACATGGACTAAAATAGGTCACAAAATGGTCATAAATATGAATTATATGACCCCAAAATTTAAAAAAAAGAAATGTGTCCAGCGTTTTGTGTGTAATATTGAGTTCTCACAAATGCACATCCCAGTTAACACACACGGCTAACAATTTGAACTCAACCTAAATGAATATTAATATTTAATGAACAGATTAGCAACTCCAGCGTCATGGGTCTGATCATTTTTTGAAATGTGAAAATACTTGTGAAATTCTTTTGTGATTATTTAGAGATTGTTAAGTATGTGTACATCGATCATTTGATATGTGCAGATCTGATTACATTTACATGTAGAGTTTGGAGACTCTTCACGGTCTCGGCCCCACGCATATCCACAAAAGCATGCTGCTTTAAATACTTTTGGAAAATGTGCATAATTTCAAAGTGGGAAAAGCTGTTTTGAATCGGACAGAACAGCCTACAACTCCTTGAATACAACAGAAATATTTATCTATTAAAGTCCCTATGCAGTAGCCTATAAATGTAAACTTATGATTTTAATGAGTTAGTGCTTGGTGTGGGAGAACAGCCATGCCTGGTCATCCCAGTAGCATATCCTCAGAATTTGTAAGCTAAATGAGCCATTGTAAGTGCACTGTATACAGTTTGCAATGTGAACATAGTTGCAAGATCAATATTTCTCTTAACAACGGATAACTTAAGCTACATCTGATAGTTCGGTGCATTTGTAAAATTGTTTGATATATTATTTGGGAGTGGACTGGAACACGCATTTATGAGTATGCAAAGTTACGTCCAAATCAACTTACGTACGGTATTTATGAATCTTATTTTTCACTTGTAAATTGTGTAATACGCATTTTAGGCCATTTTGAGACCAATTTATTTCCATCCTCTGACATGGTTTGTAAACCAGTGAAGTGTAGCACACCACTATTCAGGGTAAATGTTCCTGTTTGCTATGAAAGTTTGTTTAATGACAGTGTGATTTTAGATGTTGGAGAGTTTCTTATCTTTTCTTTCTCTTTCAGAGATTCGGAATTGGAAGCTGTTGCCACCAAAGAAACTGAAGCATCTTAACAGGTCAGTGTGCCACAATAAACAAACACATACAATCAGTTGCTAGTGTATTAGGTACATCTGTCTTAAGAATAATGAAAGTTATGTACAGTAGGTCAGCAATAAATCCTATGTTCATGACGGTTCTAATGTTCAGTTTTTGTTGAATATGTAGAAATTGAATTGTTTTGGCGATATGATCATTTTGTTAGCTACAGTTTGTGGTGTTGTTGAATTGCACTTTATTATAGTGATAGATGTTTATAATTCATTTATATTAACAGAGGTATGGTAAGTAACAGGAACACCTTTTCTTTAAATGACTACAGTTCAGCTGTACAGCAAAACCTGAACCGTATAAATTTCATGAAGGACAGATTTATGGCAGGAATGTATCAGTCTGCATTAATTACAACTAGGTATGTTAAAAAAAAGTGTACCGAAATAAGAGCACCAATTTGTATCAGCTTTCCAGTCACTTCTCTTTAGATGATAGCAGGGCCTGTCTCTGTGTTGTGGGCTACTAAATGGGGGTGTGTATGTGTGTGGGTCAGGGGGACACGGGACGGGCAGCTCCTGCTTATGCAAGCACATGCAGTTCCGTTTGAATTGAATTGGAAGGTCTGGGTTGGTCTAGGCTGCATTGTGCTGAGTAAGCTTTGCTGTTTTAAAATCACTAAATGAGAAGCCAGAGTCCCAATGTTTTGTGTGTGGAGAGGTGTTTGTGCAGCTCATTGTGTTCATACAGATGCTCTACATGCAAGCACACAATAGAGCCATGGACTACAACTAGTTCATCAACTCACTCTAAACCCCCTGTTTAATCTGTTTTCTGTTTTTGGAGCCTAAATTACCTGTTTTTGTGTGAAATTTCCTGAATTGGGTTAAATTTTTGACTTGGTGCCATAATAGATGTGAAACATGTCCTCTCATTTTTGTGCTGGTTCGGTACTCTTTTCTATTATCCACTCTCTCAAATATGTAATTGCTGTGATTCATTATGTTCATGGCTCTGTAAGTTATTCTCATATGCTGGTTTGTTTGGGGTTGGTTGCTATAACTAGTTGATGGTGTTTCACATTTTCCTAGCACTGGAGCATACTTTCCAGCTGTGTGTATGTGGGAGTGACTGCTGCTGAAGTAATGTAAGAGGAAACACTATTAATGCCTTTAGATGTAAAATGATTTTGAGAATTTTCTACAGAAGTCAAATTCTGTGACGAGTATATTTTCACATGGTGCCATTTTTATATATATATATATATATATATATATATATATATAATGGCAGTGTTACAGTAGATCCTGGTTTTTGGAAAGAGGCTTTGCTTTTGTGTTTAATAAAGAAGTCCTGTCCCAAAGTTTATAGATAGCATTTGATGGGTATTTTTATAAAGAGCAAATAACAGTATCATAATTTAGATTTTTTTGGTTGCTCCAATGGGAATTTTGTCCTTAAAGCACTCATACTCTCAAGCCCTTTAGTTATGCATGAGTAAAACCCGACTGTGAGTCAGTTTCTAGACACAGACGCAGCACTCATTTTAGAGATGAGTCCAGTTTATAGCTTGTGGGTCTTCTGTGTTTGTAATCTTAACCCAGTAAAAAAAAAAGTGTAATTGGCTGGGTGTATTGTTATTTCCTTTGTAGAACAATACGTTGTCTCGCTTTACTTTCGCTTTTGGTTGTGTGGGCCCATTCTCCAAATAACAGTTTCTGCTTGACTAAAAAGCAACAAGCATTTTCACAAAGGGTTTATAAAGTGCTAAAGCAGGAGCATATAAACGTCTGCATGCTGGAATGGCCAAGTTAAGATTGTTGTGTTCGGAATTTAATACCGCAGTGCTATAAATGCCTAAGATGTTGCAACATTGCTTACACTGGTGTTACATTGGTTATGGATCAGGCAGTTGACCATTGCCCCTCTGAGCAATAAAGCCACACCTGCAGATTGTCATGAGACTGGAACAAGCAAAGCAGAAAAATGGAGCATTTTATGTGTTTGGCCCGTGCAGGCCCAGGCAGGATGTGAGCGACACAAAGCCAGTTTTACGTAAACAAGTTGTTTAGCTGTGGGGATCGGCAGTGGTGCCTTTGACTTTTGAAGTTTAAATCATTGTGGTGTAGCTGACATTGTGAGATGGTAGAAACAGACCTGGACTTTTTAAACAAAACGACCTCATGTTCATTTTTATCTCTGTAGTGATTATGCATTTAAATCGATACAAAAATGTCTAAATTGTAACCTTTGCAATACTAAAATATTTATGTTATGGTGCTTTTCCCCCCTGCTGTTGATGCAGTCACAAGTTGCTTCATGCCACATCTCAGACTATTGCAAAAATGCAAGAAAAACAACTTGTAATTACCCATGTTTAAGTGCTAAACATGGATGTATCATTTAAAACAATTAAAACAATTCCTTTGCTCTTAAGTTTAGCTAAGTAAAAGTAAAAACAAACTGCCCCACCCTCCTCTGCCAGCAGCACATTTTAATTGCTTTTTTCATCCAGAAATATCATATTGCCTTCCTCAAGTTACCATGACCTGAAATGAACTGGCCTCGTTTTGACTGCACAAAATAGATTTAATTCAACTAGACTGGAACTGTCACATCTTACAATGTCCCCCTCAGAAAGCCTTCGCTGTTGGGCTGTTTGTGATTCAGAGCTACTCATTGTCATTCGCTAATTGAGTGATGACTTTTCTGAACGGAGCCTCCAGTGTTGAGCCTCTGTGAGAACATACTAATGCAAATGGATGCAAATGATGTGCTGTTGTACATGTTAATTAGCCACGCGACTACCTTCTGGCTTTTGTTCTACAGGGGAAAAAAAAATCTCTGTGTGTTTGTAGATGCTCATACTTGTTCGTTTATGTTTGGGTGTATGTCAGCCGTGCTTGTCTGCCGTGTTTCTGTGAAAATAGCTACTTGCACAAGGCTACAGATTCAATCAATACTGTCTCCCATGAATTTAACAGTACTTGCTTGCTTCTCAGCATGACTACTCCTACAGGGTCTTAGGATGCCATAGTTTAAAGCCTTAGATTTCTGATCTCTATCGCCTTAGAATCCCAGATATAGTTAGATTATTTTCAAAGTGTTTCAGCTGTATGTGACAGCAGGCATGAAGGGGTTTAAAGAAAGAGCACATTGGTATCGGCAAAATCTGCCCTTTACTGTGAATCTTACCAGATTAGTAGCTTTAAATTTTACTGAATGTAACAAATCCCTGAAGTTAATATAAAAATTTAGAACAACGTAATAGAGATGGAAAACAACATATAGTGGAGAAATCGTGACAAAGCATTTTTAAAAAAATAATATTTTAATTATCTTGCACACTAATCTGTCAGAAAATATAGTATATTACAACTTCTGTATTGGCGTCTTTGTAGAGGGTTTTTCCCTCAGTTTTTCTCTTCTTTCTTTCATCTGCTGCTCTTTATCCCTTTCAAGTTCTGTCTCTGTCTTAAGATGGAAAGCCAAAAAGTATGTGCTTAATAATGGAATCAACTGTCCAGATTGTTTTATCCATTTAAAAAACAACAAAGACCATATTTAGAGATGAGATATTTTTGGAAAGCAGTCCTTCAGCAGTTGGGTGATTTGTATGCTGCAGTGAAAACGTCAACTCTGTTCTGTCTGGTGTTGTTTGTGAAACATAGCACAAAATAATAAGTAGTTGTATTTGTGAATGGTACAAGATTGACCTTTCTCACTAAAAAGAATTTCTGTGATGGATTTAATTCTAGCTCCTCAAGTCAAAACTATTTGTCTCGTTTACTGCTCTTGAATGCACCACTTTTTTTGGTTATTTAACAATCTCATTAGTTGTGTGTTTTTAAAGGCTTGAAATGGTGGTTTCTGGTTAGCTTGGGGTCAGCCTAAATTTTATTCACACATTCCACAACATGATGAATGTTAAAACTATGGTTTTATGCACGCTAAAGTTTATGAACTAGTGCTAAAATGACTACTTAAAGTCATTCACCTTTAAGCTCATTGGTCATATCACAGGCCTGATTTATTACAGTTGTACATTAACAGAGTCATTCAAAAATGAAAACAGAAAGCACGTGGTCAGTGTGTTAGAATAGGGAAGAAGTAAAACAAATATGATATGAAGGTGTTTCACTGTGATAGAAATTGCAGAACACTACACTGGTAGTGTGACAGTTTTGTGCTAATTAATTACTTAGATAATGCACAGAAAGTTAATTAGCAACTAATTAGTATCAAGTAATTCTTAAAATCCAATTGAAATATCAAACATTTGCTGCTTACTGTTTCTTAAATGTTGCAAAACAAGCAATATATCATTGCCACTCAGGAAACTTTTTAATTATTTTATTTACTAACATTTTGCATTGGCAGATTAGATTAATTGATAATGGTCATCTGTTTAATAGAGGGTATAATCGTGGATTGATTTGTTTGTTTTTGCACTATCTGGCTGTACAATGGGATAAAACAAAACAAATGTGCAGTAGAACTTTGTTGTCCCCTTGTCCTTTAATTTGCCTCCTGCCTTGTTCTTTAGTTCTTCTTTTGGGTGACTCTTGGTGCCCCCTCCCTCTGTCAGCTGTAGCTGTCGGGGGGATGGGCAATTGTGGGCCCATTCATAAACAGATGCTGTCCGTGGTGTCTATGCGAGCACTCCAGGAGGGCCCCCACCATGCTCTGCTGTTGTTGTTGTTGAACCCAGAACCATCTGCTGAAGCACTTGATGGTTGGAAAAGAGCGGAGGAAGGAGAGGGGGGAAGTGTGGGAACAGAGGGGAGGGGATGGGGTGTGAAGGTGGCAGCAAAAAATAAAAGAAGGATGCAACTGAGTGCACTTGTAGTTTGGTTCTACCAGATTAAGGCCACCAGCTGATTTCTTCTGTCATTTAAACATGTTGACCAAAAGCCAATCTAATTTCCTAAGTGTAAGTGATGAAAAGTTCTGACTTGAGTGACTTTTAATGGTGTTAAACATGATTTTTCAGACCATAGGAACAGATTCTTCTCTGGTCATCATTTTTATCATCAAAGTCTACAACTGTAATTCCACACACAGCCTTAAAACTCAAACTGTGTGTGTAATAAAGATGAGCACAACCTTTTTTCTCTAGTCAGATTGTCTTCTCGACATACAGAAAGCTGCATGGCTGTAGCATCGTCTCCGATCGGGTACATTACTTATCAGCAATTCCACATGTGCGTCTGACAAGTATTAGATAAGTCAGATGAGACGCATTCTTTCAGGCCAAGACATGCTCAAAGACCTGGTTTTTGTTTGTGCAGATAGGACACACATTAATAAACATCAGTGTAAATGTGCCATTTTTAATAAGTGGCTGAACTTCAGCTTTTGGGTGAAAAATTAGCTGGTAAATTTATCTGATGTTAATGAGCTGATGCATTCTGAAGTAGAAGCCTCTGTGCGCTTCACAATAATTAAGCACATAGGAAAACTGTGTATTTTTAAGGCACTGTGCGGTTATCAAATTAAAATGGTGACAAATTATTACATATTAATGGTGCAGCTGTGATGTCTGTCTGAGTTGTTTCAGCGTCTCTGTGCGTCTGTCTCAGTAAAGCTAAGGTAAGTGCTGTGCAGTAATCCCATTATCGGATTAGACTGCAGCCTGCAGCTTTCTCCTGCAGGCTAAATGGCACACCCACCAGGACGAGTGCAGCTAAACTTAACACTTACTGAGGGAGAATCCAATGTCTGATTACAAACCAATAGGACGCTAATTGGAAGATGTTTTTTTAGGAGCTGAAAAGAGTTATATTGTACTCACTGAGAGTAGTGGCGAAGTCCCACATGTATAGGGACCCAGTGTTCCTATTTTGAAGTGACATTCAATTTAAAGTGAAAAAAAGCTGAAAGCAAATCCTCACATTTGAGAATCTAGAAAATTGGTATTTTTGATTAAAAATATTTTGCTTGAGACACTATTCAAAAGAATTGCTTTTTTTTGTAACAAAATCAATCATTATTGTACGTGCAGACAGAGAATGGGAAATGAATGGGACTGAAAGAATTGCATTTCGTGCAACAAGGATTGTTTCTGCGACTCAAAGTTTTTAAGTTTTTCAGTGCTCAACTCAAACCTCCGGTGCTTGCCCTCAATTCGTAACCAAAATGAGTGTACCACAAAAACACCAAAATCACAGTACATGTGCACTGTTCACACAAGTAAATGTTTTCCTGAGAAAAAAAAGATGTCTATCTGGTGATAGCGATAGTGTGGATGTGTTTGTTTGCATGTTGTTACAGTAGAAAACCATAATGAATACAATAATCTTAGGTTTGGTTTGGCTGTCACCTCAGTGCTCGGTTTTAGAGGTAATCAGAATGACTCTTCAATAAAAAATAGTGAAATAAAATAATAGCAGTTACAATGAACGTAACAGTATCTCCTTATGTTGTCAACAGGGAACACGCCCACAGAGGGAAGAACAGTGGATGGAAGAGAGAGAGAGACGGAGAGTGTGACAAGGAAGGAGGATAAGAAGATACGGGACTGGACAAAAGGTGAGAGATGTCAGGGAGCTGTTTGTGTTCTGGGTACAAAATAAAAACTTAGACAGCACATTTTGGTGATTTCATTTACTGTTTAGTTAAGGGCACTTATTCATTTGTACAAGAGAACATTCAGTGATTCCACTGAAGGTAATGCTATGGCTCAGTGCTTGGTCTAACTGTTTGTATTGATTTGCAGTTGCAAAGGTAGTAGTTCTCTGTGAGCGCTCATTGTCTGTGTGATTTATCTGCATTTGCTTCTTCTTGGAACTTCTGTTAGCTCAGAGCTATTTATCTATGAGCGATGTACCATTAAAAACGGTCCAGGTCTCAGTGTGCAACAGGCCCATTTTGCAAAGCACCAAATGCAATTATGCATAGTAAGCAAGGATGTGATTAATATTGCATATCAACAGAATTATACTCTGGATAGTATAAAGGATCACTGTATGCTTAAAATAGCTCCACAACCCTTGGTGCTGCAGTTTTTGTGTAGAGATATGAAACTTTCAGTACATGATAGGAATTTGCTTTGTAAAATGTAGCAAAGCACGTTCAAGTCAACATTTAACTCGCTCACTGCTGGGCTGAAACTATCAACTTGAAAAAGAAACACACACCAAATAACACTATTTTAAACAAATAAAACTCCATGTAATTGTCTTTTCCTCCCTTTTTTTTATTGCCCTTACTCTCTGGGTTCTGTTACCGTTTTTCTGTCTCCATAGTGCAGTGTGCTTTACTCTGTTGACAGCGCTGGTATACTTTGCCATGTGACGCAGTAGTGTTTTCCATTTGAATTGCCTTTAGTTTCCACTGAGCCCTGTCAGTACGAGCCTACTACTGTTACAAGTGAAACTCCTGTCATGGCTACTGTAGGCAGGAAGTCTGATAGCGTCTATCTTTGACCTTGGATGCGTCTTTCTTTGTGTTTCAGTTGCTCTCTGTCTCTCGCTTTTTTCACTCATCTCCACTGCCATCCTGTGTCTGTAGTTCAATCTTAGCCTCATTCAATATTGCTAGATAGAGTACAAGTCGGACATGCAATTCAGAGTTCAAAGTCCTGTCGTACCACAGTGTGAACTGGCACAGCCATTTGTTCTCAGGGAAGCTCTTCTTCCCAGATAATGGTTATACAATAACAAGAGTCTAATCGTTGTAATTCTGAAGACTTCAGTGGCCATTTGTTACCAGTTTTTCACTATGGCTGGAGTCTGTAGGATAATTTGTTCTGCCTCACCAGGTCAGTTTATATGACACTACAACACTAATAGAGCAGTTGTTTAGTGACCTGAAAGAAAATTAACCTGCACCAATTGTAATTCAAGCAATTCATTTTCAAGTAATAATACCAGAAGTTCTTTAATTCTAGGTTTGGAAATGTGAAGATCTTTACTCTTTTTTCTATTTTACATGAAAGTAAGCAGAATTTTAAATAGGCGAAACAAGCAATTGTTCTTATTGGTGATGACATTTTTTACAGGTGTTTTTTACATTTTATGAACCAAATATTTATCAGCAATTAACTATTCAAGCTAGTGGATTTATCAATAATAAAGTTGCAGCCATACACACTGTTTTTGACCATTGTCCCAAAGTAAAAATGTCAGGAACAAGTGTCTGTAAACTCTTCTCTGTGTTTGGTTTCATCTCTCTCCACTTTTTTCAGGTGGTACAGTCTGATAGAAAAATGTAAACAGAGCAAGTACAGCACAATAATCAGCGGGATCAAACTTGGCTGTAGGACAGCCTGATAGCTGAGTGGTTAGGACTCATGCTTCATGGGCACAAATTCCTGAAGAAGTGAATTCCTGTTTTGATTAATGACTGGCCTGCATGTCATTCCCATTTTCTCTTTTCTCATTTTCTGTCTCTCTCTTTAGGCCCCTATTGCCTAAATGCTTGAAATGCCAATTAAAATAAAAATAATAATAATCTTTAGAAACATGGCTGTTGGAATCTCCAGCTAGTAAGTCATTTGTAACACTAGTTACACTGGCTTGTTATCTGTCAAAGTTGCTGTTAGACCAGATAGTAGATAGAAGTAAGCTTAAAATAGTTTCACCACCCTCTGTGCTGTAGTTCAGTGTAGATACAGGAATCTGGCAATATCAGATAGCAATTGGCGCAGCATTAAAAAGCAAGCATGCTCCGTTCCCAGAAGACTGAAGAAAATCCACTCACTGCTGAGCTCAAAACATCAACTTGAAAGGGAAAAACAAACACTTATATTGACTAATTTTAAACTATTTGTAGTGCAGTTAAAGCCAGGATGTGGGTGGAAAGGCTGCTGTAAAATCAAATGGATGACTGAATAAAGGACAAACCAGCGAATGAGTCATGAGCAAAACCTGAAACCTGTGCTTTTGCACATATTGCCCCTTGTTCGACTTTGGTGTGGGTGCCTCTTCGAACCGCTCCCAAAGTTGACGTGACGTGTGGACTGTGACGAGTGTGCTTATCTGCTTCTGCACATGCTCCCACTGCACATGCAATCTCATGCAGTGCATGTTGCTTTGAACAGGATACAGACATGTATGGCACAGTGACACCTGCACTCATGTCCTGTAAATTGCACTTTTGCTTCCTCATGCTCTACAATTCTTCAGGTTTATCTCACATGAAACTGGAGAAGTTAAGCAGGAAAGATGCAGATTGCCTGATTTCTCTCACTATGTTCCCCAAGGCCTTGCTATTGATTAGTAAGGTGTAAATGCATAGTTTAGAGAGAGAGAGAGAGAGAGAGAGAGACACACTGGCATGCGCTTCAGGCACTGATGTCATCTTGCTCGGACAAGCCCAAAGGAATTGGGAGTGTTTAGGAATGAAACCATGACAACAGGGTCTTCCCTTACACAAGTCAATTTAGCTCAAGGAAATAAGTTTGGGATAGTTTGACCTGAAAAGGATACCACTTATCTGAGGTATCAAATACATTACTGTGCAAATCTTTAATAATACAAAGTGTCATATATTGTGCATGACAATGCACAATATATTGTTGGCCAATAAGCAAGCAAATGACGTTACTGTTCTGATAATGGAATTTCAGCTAATAATTATATCTGATATGGCAGGGTATGCTGTGTGCCAAAACCACCACTCAAAACTCGGCTCTGAGAAGTTATGTCACTTTTAACTCCCTTCAGTTTTCTGCTGCTGCCTAAAGGAGGGTGGGGCCCTTCATAGACACAGTTGAAGGAAACCAACTTTTTGTTTTATCTTCCGTGAGTCATCAATGACAATGCTCGTTACGTCCACAACAAAATAGAGAAGAGAGACAGCACAAACAAATTTTTAAACTTTCGTTAACAAGCATAACAAATTTGCAGGAATACAACATCCTCGACTGTCCACAGTCAACACGCTGCTCCCTCTGCACCCACAGCTGGCATGTCTTACACCCACATACAGAGTTTGTTATGGTAATAGTGAATTCTTATGAACAGGCTACCAACAAACACTAATTAGGCTGCAGTTGAGCCTAATGAGCTATGTATCATAAACTCTGTTGAATTGCGGTAGACTTGAGACTGACCAGACACGCCTCCGCTCGGCTGACACTACCTGAAGAGCTCATACAAGACGTGTACCTTTCTAAACGGTGTTGCTCAAGGATTTTAAGTGATTATTAATTAGTTTAGTGTTTTTTTTTAACCTTTTAAAGAGTGCAACACTCTGTTGAGGGCACTGTTAGTCTGCTAATAAGTGTAATCTAAAAAGGGCATATATGTTTATGTTAGAGCGTCCAACAGTATTGTACCAGTCATCTCTTCTTGGGTCTCATTCTGTGATAGCTGTCTGTGTAACTTTAATACTTACAGCTAATTCGATTAACTGTTACATAACAACATCCATTGTTAGCTTGTTCACAAAAATTTGCTAAAATTACCATAACAAGGTATGGAAATGTGAAATACAAAAGTTCTGCGGTCAAAAAGAGGCATCAAAGTTAATCTGTTGACATTTGAATACAATTTTGGGTTCTGCTTGTTCATGATGTATGTATCAGCAAGCATTGTTAGCACTGAGTAAAATACAACCAAGTCATTGTAGCACCATTCACGGTCCCCCAGTTGTAGCTTGAACGGGATTGTTATAAAGAAAATATCATCAGGTATTGACTAGATTACATGTAAAAAAAGAAAAAAAACATAAACTCAGGGTAAAACATGTTTACAACAAATTTGTGTGTTGTTTTCAAAACACTGATTTTGTCTTGGAGACATAAATTTGTCAGTCTAAAACTGACAAATTTAAATATATATATATATATATAGTATATATTTGAAAAATACAAATATATGTGTATTTTTCCCTTTCACAATTTTTCTTTTGTTAGCTATCTCATTTGCCTCAACAAACAGATCTTTGTCAGAAACACTAGCTCTCAAAATTAAACCTGTCCATCGGTATGAGAAATGTGCATTTGTCAGAGCTACAGCAATACAGAAGGACCCTTTCTGTTTTTTCAGCCATCTTCCCTTGCAAATGTTCATTTCTCTATAATAAAGTAAAGTGTGCTAATGCTTCTGTCCACATGAGGTTTAAATTATCGACGGACTAACTTTATGGACAAATCCATATCATATTGCATATCATCTGTATCTCTGTGTTTTGAGTTTTTTTTACATCTCATATTTCTACCATTCTTAGCGCAACTGTTTTTTAACCTTAACTTTAGTTTCTTGGGGCCTGTTGTGCTTTACTGGGATGCAAATGATGTTAAAAATATGTCAGCTTTTGGCAACAAAGCACCATGCTTCAAATAGATTTGCAGTTGCATAGCAACAACAGGACACATGAAGAGTGCCTTTAGCTAAAAACAATGTTCAGTTGACAGTCTCGGCACCCAGAATGCTTTAGACAAGTCAAATTAAACATAAAACAGTCATCAAAGGCGCTACACCTTATGGGCAAATATGTTTAACACATATATTTATAAAAAGATGAAAGAAGGGCCAGCAGTTTTGAGGATGGGAACGATCTACTTTTGGAGGGTCCTTGAGCAGTTCTGGAGGTCTCCTAAACATTTATAACCAGTTAAATGTCTTTTTCACTTGTTTTGATTATATGTAACTGCCTATTTAGTTTTTTCCTGTCTGCTATTCAAGCAGTGTGAAATGTAATACAGTTCCCTGGACACTTAAAACTTTCAAGTAGCATAAAGTCCATGAAGATGTACCTGTAGCTGTGACCAAGTTTTTCTTATTCAAGCAAACATGTAAAAAATCTTTTTAGTCTATCTATTCAGGTGTGTCTTGGTTTTGATCCACTGTCCAGGTTAGTTTACATAACTACAAGTGTAGAAAGCAGGACCAAACACCTAATTTGTTTCTCCATTTATTCTTTTCCACCATTTAAGGCTCATGCATGTTACCTACTTTGAGCACTCCAAAGTTTCACTTGTGTTCTCTTTGTTAAGCCGAGTACACATTGTCCTGGATTCATGTGCTGCTGACTTGAGGAGGTTTTTATACATGTTCGAAGCTGCAGCTGCATTCCTCTCACATCAGCCTCGATGACAGGCCTCTGCCTCTTTGTTGCTCCTTTTTCACATTCCACTTCCCTCTCTTTTCCTTCTTTCATCCTCCCTACCTTTGGTATCATCTGCTTTTTCGTGTTCTTTTGTTTGCCTTTCTTTCTCTTTCTCATTCTGTTTGTGTCTTGTCCCTATACACCCCTCCCCCCCACCTCTCTCTGTAAGATGATAGCAGTCAAGTTGCTGCCAACTCCAGGGACCCTCATGAAAGCTGTTCTCAGATGGACGCAGGGTGAACGAGGAACAAATTGTACTCTATGTACTGAGTGGAAGCAGTGTACATGCTTATATGCTTTGGGGTTGAACAAAGCTAATGTTTTCATTTTATAAAAACTGGCAATGTGTGTTGTAGATAAATAAAGGATCACATTAAATAGGCATTTCAGTAAAATTTGAGAATTGTTTTATGTATACATGTATGTATGCGTTTTGTTAACCAGGTTCTGCCAGTCATTTTCTTGATTAATCTGTCAGTCATTTAGTCAGTAAAATGGCAGAAAACTGTGGAAATTGCCTTCCACAATTTCCAAAAACCCAAGATGATTTGATCAAGTAGTTTGTTGGGTTTAAAAATATTTATCAACCTAATAGTCAGTTTACTATTGAATAGTACAAAATACAAGAACCAAATTTTCACTTTGAGTGGCTTGAACCACCAAAAATGGTTAAGTCCATTATCAACAAAACATATTATTTCTCTGTCATTATACAAATTGATTAATTGTCTAATTGCATCATCTCCAATAGATGCATATACACAATGCTATGTAGACAACCGGTAAAAGCTGGAAGTTTACTTGTTAAAAAAATTGTCTAATTTTAGATTGCTCTATTGGTGTTTCCCAAATCAATAGTGACTTACTTCTAATGATGTTGCGTATCATTATTAATTAGATTTACACTACCTTATAAGGATAAACAATTTTCCCTGCATAGCTACTTTGAATCAGATGCTTTGGGGTTGTCTTTCCATGTAAGAAGGTTGAGTCAAGATCCGTGGAAGTAAACAGCTCACTTTGCTGGAAGGGGCTTGCCCTTTTAGTGCTGTACTGCTGGAGAGAGCAGGTCTATTCTGTAGTCAGCGCTTCTTGTTTTTCTTGTCTGTCATTCTGTCTTTTGGTTAGTGCTTTATCTTAAATACTTTTTGTCACTTTTCTGGGACCTTTTATAATGATGATATCACTGTTTTGTCTATTTTTTGATTATTTCCAGAAGGTGGTTAAGCAGCTTCTGGCAGACAGTATGTCTAGATGCTGGCCGTCAGCCCAGTTTTAGCTAGTGAGTTGTGAGTTAATAAAGGTGGGGTTTGGCTGCTGTTAAGTGTGTCTGGTCTGTGTTGTGTGGTTTCATAGCACTGGTTGTGGGTTTGTGTGTCTAAAGGAAATCCTTTCCTGATACGAATGGCTGTAGGATTGCATTTTATTATATTGCAGTAAAGTTTTTCTTACTGCATAAAGTACACGAATTGGTATTGAACATTAACACTGTTAAAATTTGCAACAAGGTCTCCAAACACATGCATGCTTCATTGCGTCTGCACACTTGCCCGTTGTCCACACATGGGTTTGTTTGTTCTCTTATCATGTTGGCTTGTGAACAGAGTGGTTGTTATTTGAACTGGAGATTTATAAATAGGCCTGTGTACTGCTGCAGCAGGCAGAGAGAGCTAACGCACTGACTAACCTGCACTAAGAAAAGGTCAGGAGACACGCATACACACTTTACTTCTTGCTGTCAAATACACTGGTCCATTTTCACTGAAAGATGTCTGTGTTCCTCTCCTGTCTGTTGACTTGTGGTTTTGTCTTCTTGCTCCTTTTATTGTTTTAGCTCCCTTTTTTAACTGTCTTGTGTTGTCTTTGTCGCCTTACTACTTCTCTTGCTTTGCTCAAGGATAAGAGGTTTTCCTTGGTGTCCTAGTGCAGTGCTGCCAGCTTTAAGCCTGTTGTATAACCCTAATCTAGTCTTACCCCTACACATTCACCCCCACCCCCTCTAGATGTTAAGGTGTGTGGGGTGGTCAGTCTCTCGTTCTTCATAGTACATTTCTGACTAACCTAGCTGACTCAAACATTTGTCCAATGCTGCTTCATTTTAGAGAAAGTGAACAGAAGAGTAGAGTCCTCATTTACTTCCATGCATAACTGGGATCCAACAGTCTAGGTCCAACTCTGGCAATACAGTAGTCAACATGTGGAGCTCCAAAGTTGTGCTTTTTTCTGAACAAATTAACTATGCATGTAACTTTAATCAAGGCTTTGACAGCAAAGGAGTGGCTACATGGAGACTATAAGAACAGTGATCTGTTGGTTGTGTTGTAAGATACGGGGAGATATTGTTGATGGTTGTTGGTTGAGATGACATCAAGCAGGCCAGACAAAAAAAAAAACAGTAATTTTTTTCATTTAGGCAGTGCAAAAAACTTTCTGTTCTCTAGACAAACTATTTTAACTGCAAATCACCTTGTGGTCATCATTGTTCTGTAGTAGGATTTTAAAACTAACTCTGATTATTTTTGCTTGGTTGCTGGAGCTTAATTTGCAGTCAGTAATCAAGGGAGACACTCCCACGGTCAAAGTAACTACTTCTGTATATAATTAAACCACAACAAGGCTTGATCACATTCAACACACTCGTCTAGCCTGGTAGTAGTTTTATGAAACACAAAATTAGTTTTCAAATTGCCCTCAGGAGAAGTAAACTAAAGAAAATGGCACTGTTGCTTCATTTGTGTGTCACATGTTAAAATGAAGAGCTGTGGATTGATGTAAAGGTATATCTGTGCTATGAAATGTTCAAATGAGTGACAGGTGTTACCAAAGCTCTAGGAATCCGTCAGAAACTATTAGCGTGGATTTCTGGTCAGTGTTGTGAGCAAGTGGCTTACAAACTGATGATTTTCTTTGCAGTTATTGACAATGGTTATACAACAGGTAGAAATAACACACTTCCCTCCTTTGTTTTTTGTCTTTTCCACAGTGCCAGAGCATACCAAGTCAAGACAGCGTCCTTAATCTAAACCACGTCCCCCCTTCCCCCTCCCTGCGCAGAATATTCACATCCACACATACACACACTTGCACACACAAACACACACATACAGTCCTCAGCGATGCCAAGGAGGGCTGATCAGCCTGCTGCCCGCTCTGACAAGCCCTGCCTCTTCACCTCAGACCCTTGAGGCTGTGCTCTCTGAGCTTTGACCGTTGACCTCCCCTGTGTCGACCTGGGAACCAGAGGTCACCTGTTCTCCACTCAACCCGGGGACGCCCTCCTGCCCAGCCAGGAGCCGCAGCCACCAGTGGCACTCAAAGGTAAACTGTGAAAAGAACAAGCAGTGTACATTCAGTTAGACCTGTATTCCTACTTGCTTACAAGGACACCCGCCTACACAAACACACAGTCTGCCAATGGTTTATTCTTGAATAAAGCAGTAAAACAATTGTACAATTACATTTAAATGCCAATAAATGTTAACATGTGGGTGTATACTCACTCATAGCTTCTGTTGAGTTTCTAGTACTTGCATCCCAAATTGTTGAGATAGAAGCTGGAGGGAGAAAAAATGTTTCTATTTTGCATAAGGCTGCAAAATAAAAACCACTGATTCATAGTGGTGGCTGCTCTGAATCATCCAGAACAACGATTTATTTGTAAAAATCAGTACCATTCAGCAAAAAATACAATATCTCTGTTGTCAGAAACTGATTGTTTTTGGATAAAAGGAAAACATCTCAAGCAGTGCATATGCAGTACATGCAACTTACTGTTGATTTGCTAAGAACCTGAATTATTACCATTTTAATTTTGATAGTATATCGGTTTGTTTTATGTAATCTGAATAACCCATTGTAACTGTTAACTTAGGTTCAGAAACCAAAAGCGGCTGACCACTAATACTCTTGTATGTGCAAGCGTGTCTTACTTTGAACTTCTCTGACTTCTGTTTTCTTTTCTGTTTGCTTGATTCTAAGTGAATGACCTTTTTGTCCCAGCTATTTCTAACATCTCCCCACTCTGTTTTCTGTCTCTAACTCCCTCTAAGTCTGTTTGACAGTCTTTCCTCTCTCTGTTTCCAGGCATGGCTCCCATTCGGGATTCCGTCAGCCACTCCCCTAATCAAACAGGTGACTACACATGGCCTTCTTTTTCCTTGTTCTTCCGCGTTTCATTCTTTCTCCCAGAATTTTTTGCTCTCTGCTGAGAAATTGTAAGTCTGGCTAGACACAGTCAGACCTGACCTCGACTGATGATGCATTTTATTCTTGACATATCAGTGAGACAGAGAGAGAGATGAATGAGTGAGAAAGTGGTTTTCAAAAGGTGCCAGGGAGGACTTGGCAAGCAAACACAATAAAGAGCAAGAGCTGGCAACCATTTTATGTGAAGGACACTTTGAGTTAGAAGGATTAGAAATGGATAGCTGGTTTGAGGGGCTCATTCAGTTAGTAGGTTAAAACTTTGGTCTAAGCAGCAGATAGCTGGTGAAGAAACAAGACAAAGAAATGAAAAGCTTGAATTCAAATACTAAAATACTGCTGAGCTGCGTGAGAGCCAATGCTATGGTCGTCCTGCACTATGTGTCTTTATAAGACAGAGTGCATCTGCAAGAGCAAATTTATGCATCCCCCATCAAACTGACTGTGGATCTATCTTTCAGATGTTTGCTCACAAACCAACAGCTTATTACTAAACTGCAAAGCTCAGACGCCGTCCGTTCATATCTGGTTAGTCATTGCAGTGTTTCAAATAACCAACTTCCTGTAAAAGAACCGTGTCCTTTTTTGATAAACTAAACTGAGAGAACCTTTGGTAATGTTGGCCAACTTGGTAACCACACTTTAAAGATCCTTTCACGAATAATGGCTACTTTGAGTAACTAACAGTAGGATCAAACTTATCTTAATGCACTAACATTATCTTTCCACAGCAAATTATGGGGGTTTCCCACTACAAAAATGCTGTCTGAGTGACTGCTGGGAAATGATTATAAATAAGGCAGTATTATGACAGAGGGTTGTTTTAGCAATGAAGATACAGACACTCAACATTGCAACTGAATGAGTGTGTGCGTAATGGTCATGAAATTAAAATCAGATGTGGTCTTTGGAGTCTTATTTTAGAGAGTTGAGTGAGCAGCTAAACCAAGTCTGAATTGTTTCAGTTGCCACTACCTCATTTCCCTCCATCTCCTCCCCTCACCTCCTTCACCCCCCTCTTTTCACACTCATTTGCTGTCTCCCCTATGCCCTTCATCTCTCCTCTCCTGCTGATGGTCGTCCTCCGCCTCACTGAATCCTAGTTTATAGCTCTGGCATGCTTTCGGGTCCTGCTGTGGTGACAAAATGGTGGCAGCTGTGTCCTGGCTCAGGCCTGGCAGTGATCACATCCAGAACAGTTGGCCAGCTGAAGCTTGGAGTGAATAGAAAAATACAAAAGCAAGTGAATGAAGGATTTAAAAACCACGTGTTTTTCTATTTAAAATAGTGAATCTTACATTCCTCGTTTGAAGACATCAGCACATTTCTTAAATGCTTGTATGAATTTACTCAGCTTTCCATAATAGGAGCATTTTTTAAAATCTTCAATCTGTAACGGTATCCTCTGCCATGTCCACCTTCTCTCTCCAGGTCTGGAGCATCCTGGCTTGGACTCGCAGTATGAGCCTTCCCCCTGGTCCTCTGGCTCTCCCTGCAGCAGTGACAGCAACAGCAACTGGGGCAAAGTCCTAGTGGACGGAAGCACCGACAAACCCAATAACCCTTCTTCAACCAGCTCGTCCGTCTGGCCTCCCTCCTCCTCTTCATTTTCTTGCTCCTCCTCTTCTTCCTCTTCTGGCTGTGGGTCAGGATCAGACCCTGAGTTGGCATCAGAATGCATGGACGCAGATTCTAACTCCTCTATCGGCTCAGAGAAAAACCTTGCCCCTGTTGCTGCGACAACAGTGATGATGATGTCAGCAAATGCTTCTTCCTCTGTGTCTTCTACAGCTTCTTCCCCCTCCTCCTCTTTGGTGAGCCCTACCATGATGGTTGGCGTTTCTGTAAATGGAGACACCAATGGCAACAATCGTCAGGTAATTGGCGGAGGTGTGGGAACCATCAGCAGTGCAAATAATGGAAATAATAACATCACCGGGCCCTCGCACTACTCTGTGGCTGGGTCCAACAGTATTGGCAGCAATAACATGAGTAACCACAACAAGCTTGTCGGTAACAGCGGTGTATGGGGTGCCCAGTCAGGCAGCAACATGATCACCACTGGCGGAAGCACCCCCTGCATCAATGGAGGGTTAAACCCAAACACTTTAAACCCAAATGCCAACCACGGTGCCTGGCCACAGAATCCATCCCCAAGCCCAGTGTCCCAGGGCCAACGGCCTCCACAGGCTCAGGGGGTGACTTCCAAACTGGGTATGGCTCCCCAACAAAGCCCTTTGCTGGGCTGGGGTGGCATGGCAGCTCCAGACAACAGCAGTATGATGGAAGACACTGAGTCGAATAATGGTACATCAAGCGGCAAGGTGTTAGGAAGCAGCAACAGTGGAAATGGAGGCCTGCAACCTACCAACCTTAACACTGAATCCAATGGACCAAATAACACTATCATGATGAATACTACTACTACTACTACTAACGCCACAATGACCTCTAGTCCACCAAACTCTACCGCCTCACCCCAACTCAGCGGGGATTGTTCCTGGGGTTCCATTGGAGGAGGGAATGGGGGTCCGCTGGCCAATGGAAACCCCTCTTCAGCCCCCCAGCACCCCCAAGGTGAACTGGGGGGTACTGGGGCCTTCGGTACGCCTTGGGGCGCAGCTACCTACCCTGTAGACAAGGGCCCCCCAAATGCAGACACTGTGAACCCCCAAATCTCCTCTACTGCTGCTTACAAGAGTAATAATAACCACAATAACACTGGGGCCCCGCGCTGGGACCAGGGGCCCAACAGTAACCCAAACCAGCTTCAGAGCAACCTGTCCTGGGGTGTTGGCTCAAATCAAATCCCAGGCTCTGCAGCCCAAACACCAGGAAATGGGAACCAAACTGCGATGGGCCCTCCAGCAGGGATACCTCGCCCCTGGGGGAGCAGTGCATCCTCTTCTTCTTCATCCTCATCATCTTCTTCCACATCTATCAACAAAATGTCAAATGGGGAATGGGGATCAACAACTCCTGGTAACAACCTTTCAGATGCTGGAAGTCATAAAGGAAGCTCTACCAACAATGGCTGGAAGAGCCTGGAGGATGACGCCATGGGCATGGGAGGAGCAGGGGGAGGAGGTGGAAGCCATGGCCTAGGGAGTGTCACTGGAAGCTGGGGTCGCTCTGGAGGAAGTGAGGGAAGCGGCGAGAGCTCCGGAGGCCGATCTAGCTCAGACAGAGACCAGTCAAAAGGGGGAAACCGCAGAAAAGGTACCCATTCTGCAACAATAATATCAGCTCTGACCCGGGCCGATGTGGACCCGAGGGTTCTGTCCAACACTGGATGGGGACAGACGCCCATACGGCAGAACACTGCCTGGGATGTCAATTCTCCTGCTAACAATCAGCACCAGGGTCCCAGAGGAGATGAAAGAAAGCATAGTAGCGGAGGCTCCAGCTGGGGCACAGCAACCCCTTCAGCTCCCTCCCAGACCTCTGGAGGTAGGAATATAATGTGCCCGAAGTTTTTCTTTTGTCTGAATGTATTTTAAATATTAAAATGAAAATTTTTATATTGGAACCAAAATTGTTATCGCAGAGTCAACAGAAAAGCAAATAATTGATCTCCCTCAATCATGTACTTGCAGGCTGGGGGGGTGGGCCAGGCAGCTCAGGTCCAGACACAGGAGGATCTGGCTGGGGTGAGCAAAGACCAACCTCTGGGTGGGACAGCAAAGGCCCACCGAATGGAGGAGGTGGGCAGAGTGGCTGGGATGATGGATCCAGCTACAAGGGTAGTAACAACAACAGTAACACCTGGAGCAACAACATTAACAAAGATGACAGGTAATTAATGTCTTTATGTTTTTAGCCCTAGCTTTGTTCATTTTCATAGCTAATAATCTTTTTTGAACTATCTTTCTACTTTCTAACTTGTACTTTACAAATCACCTACATTGTTTTTGTTCAGATCCAGTACCTGGACTAATGCACCCAAACCACAGCAGAGCTGGGGTTCCAATAGTGGAAATGGAAATGAAACCTGGGGTGGTAGTGGAGATGGTACAAGATCAGGGGCTAGCAACCACTGGGGCGAGCCCCAAAAAGGTGCAGGCTCTGTGGGCTGGGACAGCGACAGTGACCGGTCTGGCTCTGGATGTTGGAGTGAGCCAAGCCGAACCAACACCAGCAGCAGTAACACCTGGGTGGGGAGTGGAGGATCAAATACTCCAGACCAGAACACTCCAAATCCAGGTTCCAACTGGGGAGACTCAGTCCACAAACCCAATCCTCATAGTAACAGTCAGGGTTGGGGTGAGCCAATGAAGAACAACCACGGAGCCCAGAACTGGGGTGAGCCAAATCCTAAGCCCTCCAATGAGTGGGGAAAAGGTCCTGAATCCAACATGTCCAGAGGCAATCAAGGCCCTAACAAGCCCACAGGTAGTTATTGAGATAAGTCATCCTATCAGAATCAGTGTCTTAGTGTATTCTTTTTGTTTTGTAGTCATGTTTGGCTAGGTGTAGACACACTTTTCAGTGGGAGGACATTAAATTGATACCTTACTTTTATTCTTATTTTAGGCTGGCTGGGCGGTCCAATGCCCACAGTAGGTCAGAAGGAGGAAGTTGCAACTGGTTGGGAAGAACCTTCTCCTGAGTCCATCCGTCGGAGGATGGAGATCGATGATGGAACTGCAGCTTGGGGAGACCCAGGTAAACGGTCACTGCAGTACAGATTTCTTCAAAAAGAGCTACACAAGGCCTTGATAAAATTATGTGTAATTAGTATGTTATCTTTCTTAACTGATACAAGTCATTTCCAGCTGATGACTCAAAGATTACATAAATTTTGTTCCTAGGAAAATACAGCGGTGGATCTGTGAACATGTGGAACAGGAGTGGTAAAACAGACCAGGAGACTATGGGCCCGTCCTCTCAGCATCAGTCCCACCCAGCACACAGCTCGATGCAGCCAATGCAGCATCTTAACCAGGATAAAAGCTGCAGTTCTGGTAGGTTTAAATATGTGTACACACATCTATGCACACATAATTAAAGCACATACACACTTGCATCTCTCATGTTACTTAGACAAGGAAAAGAGAAATAGGCAAAAACTGTAAAAAACAACAACAAAAAAAACATAAATATGAACATACCTGATGATGATCATTCTTACACTGTAGACTCACACTTGGTCCCTTTATAATTCAGCCCCACATAGATGTGGTCTGCCAGGTCACAACAGATCTTGAAACATTCTAGTGATTTTTACCCTGCACTGATACTTTTCCTCACAACATGTTGTGCACATTCTCATATATTTTGTTCTGACAGCATTTGGTTACTGTGGGTTGCTTTAAGTCTCAGGTTAATGCGTGTTTTGTTGTTAATTTTTATTTTAATATTGTAGTACTTAGCATGCTATTACATGAGCCATTATTTAAAATGGTACAAGTGTGCAAGTGCAGGCCTTGTGGTGCAGTCTGTAAGCCCTAAGAATGCATAAAAAGGTGTCTCACTCACACCCTCTCTTTGAGGTGGTTGAAATAAGGTCTTGAAAGGAGTTGCAACAGCACAAACACAGGAAGTGTAGATTCACACACACTCACAAATGTATACAAAAGCATACACAATTTGAACAGAAGCAAGGAGAAAAACCAAACACGTACAATCCCTCCCATCTCCCTACAGTGTTGTCTATGTTGAGGGCTTTTTGTAAAGCCAGTTGAGTCATCCCTTTGGAATGCTAAGAGCATCGATTTTTCTCTTCTCTCATTCGCCTTTTTTTTCTCCTCCCTCTCTCGCTCACCCGCCAATTTTGCTTGCTGTAGAAACACAGGCTTTTGTTGGGTTTCAGAAAAAGAGAGCAAGAGAGACCATGAGTGGCAGAGGAGGAGGTCTTGTGACTTAGTAATAGGAATGGTTCCAATGTAAGATGGGAAAACTAAAACGAGCAAGGCAGCTATTCTGTGGAAGGGGCCTGAGAAGGAGAAAAGCGGGAGGGGCTGTTAGGGTTATTCAGGGTTTCTGGTGCAGCGAGTTAACTGGAGCATCTAAGTGAATGGTTAGGAATACTGGGGTAAACTAGCCAACTACTGTATTGAGAAAATATGTGTATTTTGATTCATTTTTGTTTATTTTGGTTTTTATTTTTGTGAACCCTGTTGTGCAAAAATAAATTCAGACAGCAACAGGGTTAACGAGAGAAAAATTATGCTAATTAAAGAATTAGGTCAGTACTGTTGAAGTGTTCATTGGCATGCAACTAAATAAATACACTATGTGTGTGTGCCTCACAACCGTGTGATTGAGACTGTAGCAAATGTGTATGTTTTCTAAAATTTCTGCAGAAATATGCCAGTTTGTGTCTTTATGTATCTACCTCTTTGTGTTAGTCTGTTTAGCTGTGTGTGTGTTTCTTTGTGGTGTTATGTGCACGTACTTGTTTGTGAGCATGCACAGTCACATGAGTAACATTGGAGCCTGAGGCCACCCCATGATCTGTCCTATTTTTACGGGGAGGTATCCCTGGCATCTCCCCAAACACCTCCTGTGGAGGGAGAAAGTAGCAGGTCTGGGTGGTCAGCTGTAACAAGAGCCATTTAAACTCGTACATGCGCTATCTTGAACACACATACACTCTCATTTCAGAGTGCACAGACATCTACACACCCACAAGGGTTAAAGTAAACAGCACTTACATAAGTGAGCTGACGCAGGGTTCCCCAGGGACATGAGTGACTCCCAGCTAAAGCATTGTTCTCAGATTCCAGCAAAAAAAATCTATATGAACTTGCACCATCATTTTCAAAAGGTGATGTGGGTTCAGTCATCCTTCATGTAATGCAACCCACCTTGTAGTTCTGGCTAAACACTCATAATATGACTGCTCTGATGATATCTTAAATGATGTGGCTGTATTTCAAGAATATGTGTAAATATTACTGTTCAGTATATTTTGTCTGCCTACTGCTGCATCCAAAAATATGTCATTGCTGATAAATACTATTGAATTTAAGCTTTTAATTTAAGACTACGTAACAGAAATTGATGGCCACCACCTCCTCTTTTCCTCCAGGTTGGGGTGAGCCGTACCCCCAACAGAAAGACTCTTCAACATGGGAGGTGCCAACTGCTGCCCCGCCTGTGAAAGTAGACAACGGGACATCTGCCTGGGGAAAGCCCATGGACAGCAGCTCCACCTGGGACGAACCCAGTAGGGATGGCCGTGAATCAATTTCTGGATGGGGTGGCCAGCATAAGTCTGGTAGGTGGACCCAGGAACATTCAAAGAAAACTTCTGAAGAGTATGATATGTTAAAATGAGGAGCAGTCTTGGTGCAAGGGCTGCAGCTAATGATCATTTTCATTTTATTGTGATTACTTTCTTGATTAACTGATTAGTTGTTTGGTTGACAAAATACAAGGAAATGGTGAAAAATATAAATTGAGTATATTAAGTGTTTCCCAATCCCAAGATGACATTCTTAAATGTGTGGTTTTGTCCACAACCCAAAAAATATTGTTTTGTTTCATAGAGAAGGGAAGAAACAAGAAAATATTCACATTTAAGAAGGTGGAATCAGAGGATTTACACTTTATTTCCTAAATAATTACTCAAACCTCCTAGCAAAATAGTTGATAATTAATTGTTGCAGCTCTAGTCTAGTCTGACTGCAGACTGGTAGGAAGGAGACTAATTTCCCTGTAGCAAGTGCATGATATCAGCAGTTAGAAACGCATAATGTACCATATACAATCAGTCGTTTGTACTCAGTTTCTACGCTTTTCTTTTCTTCCTTGATAGCTCCTGGTCCCAAGCCCATGGAGACATGGTGTGGTGAGGAGGTGTCCATGGGCAATAGCTGGGATCAAGAGGAAGAAGTGGAGATTGGCATGTGGAGCAACAGCCAACAGGACAACAGGTCCCACGACCAAAACACGTGGAACTACAAGCATAAAGGTTCCAATAAGGTTTGTACTCCTAATCTGTCCACATTTGTTGGCCCTTAACAGGACACAAAAAAATTAAATTTTATCAAAGAATATTAGGAGGTGAAGTCTGGAGACAGAATAGACATGTGGTTTTGAAATGAATTGCTTTTGTTTACAAGTTTAATCGTTGAAAACGCCAGCCCTGTCAATGCTTCTCTCTTTACTGTTTCAGATGAACAAACCAGTCAACAAACAGGATGAACCCTGGATGAAACCCTTCATCAACCAGTTCAACAGCATGAACTTTTCTGTAAGGACTATCTCCCATTCACTTAAACATTTTGCCTCAATAAATGGCTCTGTTGTTTGTAGTTGTAGTGGGTGGTTTTCTGTCCATTTTAAAGCTAAGACTGCATCAAGTTTGACATCTGTGCTTGCTGCACTTTAACTATTTAGTTTTTCAATCTGATTGATAAATGCAGCATTTGGACTTGTCTGTCTCTATAATTTAATGTTGTTGTTTTTCCTCATGCAGAGAGACTCTACTGATGACTCCATGAAAACAGGAGTAGGGATGGTGCAGGACAAGCGCATGGACATGGGCAGTATGGGAGACTTCAATGGAGTAATGGGAAAGAACCCAGGGTCTCGACACCAGCTCCACAAGGAGTCTGCCATGGATCGCAGTCCTTATTATGACAAGGTATGTAGTAAAATGAAAGGGATGTGTAGGGTTAAAGAGAATACTACTCGTAGAGATTTGGTCAGTCTCGCTGCAATTACAGTGATCATAAGGTGGGTGTGCAGTGGAAGCCCCTGGTGTGTTACCTGCATCATATGTCTGGCTGGGCAGTGCTCTTTCAGCCCTGTGGTGCCCCACAGTGGTTGTTCTTACACACTGCATTCAAAATGAGGTCTTAAAAAATGGATGTTTCATTTGACACTTGCTGTTTATTTCTATGTTGTTTTTTCAGGCTGTGTAATATTTTTAGCTGCAAAAACAGTTAAATATGCCCTTAATTGCAATAACAATCGGTTGCATTGTAGGAAAGTTAAGTAATTATGCAGTAATAATTGATTCCCTTTCATAGTTCTGTACACACTGCCGGGGTTCGTTCAGCTTTGCTGCTTTTCCTTCAGCACTAATTGCTGCTTGTCTAAATCCTTAATTTTTACCTTTGAACTTTCACCCTGTGGTTTTTTTTCCATCCTGCCACTTTTTTTTCCTACTGCGCTCACTTCCTTCTTATTTCTTACTTCTCTCCTGCTCATTCATAAGACTCTTTCTGTTCTGTTGCACTTTCCTACACTACTCGCGCTCAACTGTTATTTCCTCTGTTTCCGCATTACTTTCTCTTTTCTCCTCCTTCTACTTGCCTTCTGCAAAATTAACTTTTCTTCTCTTTCCCCCTCTGTGCTTCTCTGGCTGCTGATGCGCTTCCTGTCCCTCTGTGCTTGCCGTCCATCTGCTGTGCACCTGGCCTTGCTTCTGCAGCTTTCTCCCTCTGCTTACGATAATCCAGCTTCTGACGAACTGTCCTCCAATCAAAGCATGACCCTTTCCTCTTCCAATTCTGCTCAGCCTATTCCCTGTCTCAACTCTGGGCCGTCTCCTTCCCACTCTAAATCTGGGCCCACTCGGCAGGTGAGTGTGGAAGGATGAGGTTCTGCCATATACTCTCCAGAAACTAAGATCTGGGATTTAATGTGAAGAGATAGAATAATGTCTGTATTTTGCTTGCAAGGTTTTTCCACATTTTCCTGCCATTTAATTTGTGAATATACTAACCAGACGGCTTATTCAACAGCCTGTGTTCATCAAATCCCTAACAGATGGATTAGAATTTATTCACATGGTTTCTGTCTTTCTGTTACATGACATTAGGAATAACAAAAATGTTTTTACAGTGTTTGGTGTACATTGTTTAATGTGTTTTTCTGTTTTCCTTTCTCAGAATGTAAACCCTATGTTGGGTGGCAGCAGTGTAGCACAGGGCCGTGGCGGCCCCCAGTCCCAACCCCCTCCGCAACCCAATCTTCGTAACCAAGTGCCTCCACCCATCCTGCCCTCTCAGGTAGCGCACATGCAAACATTCACAAACCTGCACATGACTGTATCTACTGCTCACAGTTTTTCAGGCTGCAAAACACAAAGTATTGCAAGTCAACTCTTACTTAACATTAGTTTGAATGTCTCAGTGGTAATGTAGACACATTAGGTATTTTCAGCACAGCACACTGATGATTGTCCAAATCGGACTATAGTTTTTTAAATGTGTAACAAAAAGCATATAAGTATGAGAATCATCTTGCTGGAATTGGCTTAGATAGCACAACACATTGTTAAAAAAATATATGGTTAATTGCTCGATACCCGCTGAAGCCTGTGAGAAAGATCAGGTAACAAATTATTTAGCCTGTACATCATCAAATACAACAAATTTGACAGCCCTGATTTACTGTCTCTCATACATGAATGCGTTGTGCTAAATGCTAAAATTTCTTTAAGCTTTAATGCACATTTGACACTCTAACACTCATATCTTGTTTGTTTCCAGGTCCCTCCATCCCTGTTGAAGTACCCTGGAGGTAATGGAGGTCTGAACCCTCTGCTTGGCCCCCAGCAGGTGGCTGTGCTCAACCAACTCTCCCAGCTCAACCAGCTGTCGCAGCTCAATCAGATCAACCAGATCAACCAGTTACAGGTACAATGATGGAGATATGGAAGAATAAAAAAAATGCTATTTGTTTAAATACAACATGGATTTAGATTTACAGATTTTGACAGTGAGACAGTATTAGAGAATTGCAAGATCCATTTTTTTAAAACTGTGATGTAAGTAACAACTGACAAAAGACAGAACTGCTGGTATTTACAGTTTTTGACCTTACTTTCTGCCTGCAGCGTCTTCTCCTTCAGCAACAGCAGCAGCAGCAGCAACAGCAGAAGGCTCAAAGCCAGAGAGCCATGCCTGTGGGACGTCAGACTGAACAGGTGTGTGTCTTCAACAATCTCTCTGAATCCTGCTTTATTGCACTCTCATTTGTATAGTTATGAAACTGCGGTTTGTCTAACTTCACACCTCCTGTTCTTAGACACGTCCTATTGGTTCATCTCCATCAATGATGCAGCCGCCACGGCACCTGGACCCCTCCCTTCTGAAGCAGGCCCCACCCCTCAAACCATACCTGGACAACTACTTGTCCCACAATACCCCTGAGATGCAGAAGGATGCTACAGCTCTTGGTTCCTTCAGCAACTTCCCTTTAAGTATGTCAAAATCAAATTTGTTAATACCCTACATATTTTGATGAATGTATCTTGTGCTCATGAACAGGACAGCAAATGATGTAATATGTATTTGCATTTTTGCATATGTGGTTTTGTCTGTTGCTGTATACTTCAATTCAGAGTGACTGCATTTCCCTTCTTCTTCCATTTCTCCTATTAGGCTTGAACTCTAACCTGAATGTATCCCTGGACATGGGTGTCGGTGGTGGTGGTAGTAGTGGTGGTGGAACTGTGAGCTACAAAGAGCCACCCCAGTCCAGACTGAAGAAACTTTGGGCTACTGACCCTCTGGAGCAGAACAGCAAACCTGGTACAGTAGAACCTCTTGATATTTGTGACAGTGCCTGTTGTAGTAGTAGTGTAATGTTTCAACTAATCTTTTCCAAATTATAATATAATACTCGTGTATTTTTCTTATTCTGGTGTGCAGTATACAAAATGTTTTAGTTTAGTTTTAGGAAAGAGTCGTGAGTTTGTGTATGTGACTGTATCTCTATGTCTCTGTGATCATCCCACAGGTGCTATGTCGTCTGGGCTGCGTCTGGAGGACTCTCCCTTCTATGACTTCCTGTCTCCTGGCCCATCTCCCCTGAGTCCTCCCGGCCAATCAATAGGCTCGGTGGGTGATGGCTGGCCGCCCCGTGCCAACTCCCCCCCACCCCATGGAAACACTGTCACCTGGCCCCCAGGTACACCTGCCTTCATGTACACGAAAAACTTTTCAGTTGCTTCCCTTGACAAACCACTTATTGCTGTTTTTTGTGTTTGTTCTCAGAGTTCCGGCCCGGGGAGCCTTGGAAAGGTTACCCCAACATTGACCCTGAGACTGACCCTTATGTGACCCCCGGCAGTGTCATCAACAACCTCTCCATCAACACCGTCCGCGACACAGACCACCTCAGGGACAGGAACAACGGTAGGTCACACGCATGGCAGAACATAAGTATAAACCATGTTTGACTGTTGTTTTGTATCTGCAATAATATTTGTAAACTATAATTTAATTTCTTAAATAAAGATTTAACCTGAATATATATATATATATATATATATACCTTGGTGTGTATGTATATATATATATCTATAGCAATAGATTTCAAGCTATTTAACACACACTTGCATTAGTCAAAACATAAACATACACACACACACACACACACACACACACACACACTAACCCTCCTCCTCTTGATGTGTTCCAGGGCCATCCTCATCACTGAACACCACGATGCCTTCTAACAGTGCCTGGTCATCCATTCGTGCCTCCAGCCACAGCGGTTCCCTCACCAGTACAGCACAAAGCACTTCAGGTGCTGTTTAAAACTCAGCCATTGCAGTCTTGTCAAGTTCAGAATGACAGTAGAGTATAACCAGATTCTTACATCTCTTAAATGGAATCTTAAGCATGTGAGAAATCAGTCATGAAGTTTAAAGCAAGAGATGGTTTTTAAAAGGAGAAAGAGGTTTGTCAAGGTTACATGTGTTCCTCTGCCTTCACCATTTGCTCTTAAGGATTTATAAAATGTTTGTTTAAAACGGCAGTTACCAGAGGTATGAACAAAAGGATGTAAACAAGTTTCATTTCTCTTCTCCCTGCAGCCAGACCTAGTGAGTCAAAGTGGTCTCCCAGCGGCGGTTCTGTGTCCAACTCCTCCCTTGCCCATGAGCTTTGGAAGGTCCCCCTGCCTCCCAAGGCACTGTCTGTGGCGGCCCCCTCCAGACCACCACCCGGACTCACCAGCCAGAAGCCCAGCCCTGCCTCCTCTGGCTGGGATGGCTCTGCCCTGAGGCTGGGAGGCTGGGGCTCCACTGAGTCCAGATATACACCTGGTAAGAGGAACAAATCATATACCGATATGTACTACTGTTGATGTGGCATTTGTTAAAGGTCTTGGCCACTTGCCAAGTGGTGTGAGGCAGATGTACCAACATTTTAGCATTGCAAAGATTCTTTACAGGGAGTTGCGTATGGCCATTTTTGCCTTAAAATTGTATTGTGGAAGATTAGAAACCAATTTTAATACACTAGTCTTTGGTTTATAGCATGTGCTTCTTTACTGTTTATAACTTTTAATACTGGGCCCTCATTTATTTTCCTAACTCCTACTGTTTTAGCTAATTATTTTTCCGTACTGTGTGTGTTGGCAGGTTCCAGTTGGGTTGACAGCAGCAGCTCAGGGAGAACCCAATGGCTTGTTCTCAAAAATCTCACACCTCAGGTACTTGAATCTTCAACAATATAACTCATCATTTGTGGGGTTTTTTTTGTCTGTTTATTTGTAACAAATACAATAATTTGAGAACTGTTTGCGACTGATAATTATCAGCTGTTGTTTAACACTTTCTCTGTTTATCTGCTGTCTCTGTTTATCTGCTGTGTCTCTGTTACTGTTTGTGTGGTGTTGGTCTCTCAGATTGACGGCTCTACACTGAGGACTCTGTGCATGCAGCACGGCCCTCTGATCACATTCCACCTCAACCTGCCGCATGGTAACGCTGTGGTGTGCTACAGCTCCAAGGATGAAGCTGCAAAGGCCCAGAAGAGCCTGCACATGTAAGTAAACCTTACACAAATATACACCCAGACTCCACCTTCCCTTTTTAAGTCAGTTTTAATCAAACTGACTTATAATTAAGCCAGGCTCATTCTGAGATATTGCCTGGCCTGTCATATAAGATTATTGCACCAGTACTGGACAGTCGTATCCTCTGAAGCTGATGGTATCATTATTTACTTTTCATCAGCTAAATTCCATGTCAGGTGTTCCGTGTGCACATAATGGTTGGATACATAAATGGATGTTCCATTTCACAGATGGCCCATATATTCTTAATTTATGATGCACCTAATGTGTTTACATGAACTTACAAGAGACTTACATGACTTTTTCCCATAATCTAATTTCTGAATTGCCGTGTAAACAAGATGATGACCATTGCGGAAGATAAAACAAACCTCTGGAACATCAACCCTTTCCGCCTCAGGACTATTCGTAGCAGCAGACACACACTTACACTCTGTCTCACCTGTTGCATCTCTACAGGTGTGTTTTGGGGAACACTACTATTCTGGCTGAGTTTGCCAGCGAGGAGGAAATCAACCGTTTCTTTGCACAAGGGCAGTCATTGGCCACTCCCTCCTCTGGCTGGCAGGCCATTGGCTCTTCTCAGAGCAGAATGGATCAGTCTCACCCCTTTCCCAGCCGCGCTCCTGAAGCTAACCAGTGGAACAGCAGCGATCTCCACAGCTCCTCCCTCTGGGGCGGGCCCAACTATTCCAGTAGCCTGTGGGGGACCCCCAGTGGCACCGAGGCAGGGAGGATTAGCAGCCCCTCTCCAATCAGCTCCTTCCTCCCGGTGGATCACCTGACAGGGGCTGGGGACTCCATGTGAACCGCCTGCCAATCAAACAGGTTGCGGGAAGGGTCAGTAGAGAATTATCAATAATCAGCAGAAGAAAATGGAAAAAAAAGTAGTTATAAACGCTATGGCACTAGTTGGACTCTTTCTCACTTGCAAGATATTCAACAATACGGGGTCTCCCCTGTGGAAAACAAGTTACGTTTCTCTCTCTGCACATATGTCCACTTTGTTTTAGCCCAAAAACATATCAGTCGGAATACTTGAATCATGCAGGCCAATTCTATAATGTGAACGGATGGATATTTGCTTCCAGGTAGTGCTCTTTCAGACCGAAAAAAGCTTCAGTCGAGCTCATTATTATATATATTTTTTTGTTTCATTCGTCATGTTTATTTGAATTCCAATTCTTTTTATTTTTAACGTTTTCTTTTTGTTTTATTTTCTTTTTTTTGCATTTGTTTGCTGACAATGTTGGAGTATGAGCTTTTTTAACTTTGCACTGAATGTGGTTTTTTCTCAGTATATATAATCTGCAATATAGAGGGAGCAGCCAGTTTTTCCAGTGTAGCTGTTTACTCATTGAGGTCCTTACCGTATGTGTGTATGCGTGTGCATGCGCACGTGTGTGTGGAAGTACTTTGTGTGTGTGTGTGTGTGAGTTGTGAATGAGTATGTGTGCGCTCCTCTCTGCCTTGGCACGCCTACCTTACTGCGTTGTCGTGGAGTTCAAGATCAACAGATAGTTAAAGAATAAAACCTGACTTAGGATGATTATCTGGTGATAGTAAAAGTGACATTTAAAAGTATTGCACCAATTTTGTTTTAAAACTAAAGAACGTTGAGCTCTGCAGTGCAAAGGACTGTAGCCGCAGCTGGGACTAGCAAGCCCCGCCCACCCTAATATAGGTGGCGGAGCCTATCTAGCAAGCCCCCCCATCAGCCCCCTGGTGGGCAGGTGGGGGAACAGCACTTTCAGAATAGGCTTTCAATGTTTTGGAGGTGCCACACTGCAACCTCTTGTTTACAAGACTTAGGAGGCGGAACGTGTGTTCATTCTTCATTTTAAAGAGAAGATGGAATAAAAATAGAAAATGCACAAAAAAATATAAAAATGATCAAAAAACACATAAAAATTTATAAAAACAAATAGAAAAACAAAAAATGTAAACTCTTATTGAGGATGAAGACGATGCTTTGTAACTCTGGGAATTCGGATCAGTGTTTTTGGCCATGGCGTTGGTTATTTGAACTATTCCTCTTTGTCTGCTAAATAACCAGCAATGGTTCTCAGGAAATCAAGCCAGTTTTCCCCCCCTTGTAGTTGAATTTAAAAAAAAAAACTACTACTCCTTGTAGGAAAGGAAAATCCAACTTCTAGCACTGAAAACTATGTATAGGTCTGTAAGTTTTTTTTCTCTGCCAAATAACTGCTTTAAGCTGGAGAAGCTCAACACACTGCTTTCAATATGCTGTCTTTTGAGGGAGGGAGAGGGCCCTAAAGTGGGGGGAGGCGGGTGGAGGACGGGCTGTAGAAATCCCAACACTCCCTCTCTCCTCCTCTTCCTCCACTCCTCCACTCCACTGATGTAAAAATCAAAAGTGGGGAGTGTTATTGTGTGAGTGTGTGACTGTCAGTGGAAAATGTTCTGTCTTGTCAGACTTATAAACCAAGAGAAAGGCAAATCTGTATCTATGCATACTGTAGCCTCTCGCATTCACATGGCCTACTGAGAGGCGTTTTTTTTCTTCCCGTGTCTCACAAAATGTTTTAAATGTTTCATTAAGTACAACAAATATAACTTGCTTTTTTTTTTAAATTGCTCTCATTGCCACAAATGGTGTTTTGAAAAAAAAAGGAAAGAAGAAAAACTTTAAAATCGTGTTTTGGTTGAAGATAATATTTTAACAGTGCAAAAGTCGTCCACATTTCATTGCCTTGATCCTAATTGTGTCCGAAGATGCAACAACAAGTCAAGTGGCTTCTACCTGTTTACAAATAGAATATGATTGTATTGTTGTACTGTTTTTTTTTTTCTTCCTTTGGGTCGGGGGAGGGTGGGGTACTCATCTGAAGTTCCTGACATGATGTGTGTGTGTGTGTGATTGTGCGTCTGAGTGTTAGGATATTGTGTACCAGCGGATGTGAGTTCTACCGCTGCAGGGGGGGAGGGTTCGGGTGGGGGGGTGTGGTCGTGTGTGAGAACAGTGTGAATGTAAATCCACCAGTGGTGTTTGTCGACAAAAATACAAGCGTGAATAATAGATTTACCTATCAACCAGTGATTGTTTAGTTCCTATGATGCACAATTTTTCGGGGAATAACAAACGCTTCAGAGAGTGCGTGAACGAGAAGTCAGCATTAGCGAAGCCATGGACCTTAATTTCTTTTCTTCATCGTGTAATTATTCTGTGTTAAGCCTGTTTGTGTGTGGGTGTGCGCACGTTTCCCCCCTCCGATATAGGGTTTTTATTTCAGAAGTACTAGAAGCGTTTGCTTTAGTTGTGTTTTTAGCCGTGATTATTTAACAACTTCAAAGCATATGTAGTGAGACAGAACCTTGAGTATTAGCCAGACTTGACTGTGGTGTGTGCCAGTATTGAACTGCTCTCTACCAAATAATTCAATCATACAAAAGATTAGTTTACTTAATTCCAGATCTCTTTGCTTAAACTATATATATATCTATTTGTATTTGTTTTTGTCTTGTTGAACAATTGTTATCAAGTGGAACATCTGAACCGTGTTTGTCATTTATTTTTGAGTTAACTTAATTTGACAAATTGAACTGAGGAGCCTTGGATTTTGCACTTGGGTGGATTTGGAGGAAAGGCCGAGCAAGCGAAAGGCAAAGCCGAGACGGTCAGACAGATGGTGGTGATCTAGTTTGGATTTTCAGGTCTGTCTGAGAGAGAAGATGCGCCTGTGAGAGTATTGTGACAGGGTAAAGTTTGTGTGCGTGTGAATGTGTGTGTGTGTGTGTGTCTACCTGTTTTCAACTGAAGTGAAAGGTGTGTGTGCTGTGATTAGAGAAGATGGTGCTTTGATGGTCTCGGTGAGGCAGCGAGAGAAGACGGAGGGGCGGCATCCTCTCCAGGTTTACCTCTCCCTGTTCACTGGGCCGGCCGGTCGGAGCGGTGACTTCGCCACGCCGCCTGAACTGAGCCAGAATGTAGCTGAAACGGTTTTTTAAGTATAAAAGACAGCGGAGCCTCGATCTGCCTTCTCTGGCGCCTGATCAGCCTCAAACGTGGAACCACCGCATGAAAAACGGAAAGTAGAGCAACCACTGTGCATCGAATAAGAGTTCAACTACTGTTCTGTCCACACCTGGTTGTCGTGGTGATCGTTGGTGGCTGTTGCCGTAGAGATGCTCGTGTCTTGAGCTTGACTGAAAAGAGGCGAGGCTTCATGTAGGCCTGTTGTGACTCAGGCAAGGGGATGTGGCTTGTGATTGGCTGGTTCTTCCTGGCTTTTCAGGGACTCGGGGTTACACTTGCCCCCTCGCTGGCTTATCCAGGATCAGCTCTCCCTCTATGACTCCTAAAGCTTAACTACAGGAGAGGAGACGCAAAACTGACAAGAGGTCTTGGGCAAGTGCACTCTACAATGTCTATATTCCCTTTTTCGCTCATTGAAATTACTTTACACTTTGTTCATTCTGATTTTAGCAGTGTTACCCTCCTCGCACTGATGTGGGAGCTGTTTCGTCCTTTCTCAGTATCCTTACCTTAACCATTACCGGGACAGGAGCAGACCCCAGATCAGCCGCTCAGGAAGCCGCACTGCTCTGCTGTTAGAGAAGGGACAAGCAACGTCTGTAAAATGCCTCTCATTAATGTTGATGTTACTGTTTTGGTTCCCAGCTTAATTCTCGCTCTGTCTCGTCCAATCTACTGTCGTCGAGTGTGTTTGTGTGCGTGGGAAAACCCAGTCTTGTAATAGTGCGTATGTATGTTCGAACACATTATCATGCCAAATCGAGGAGGGAGGGTGAGAGGGAAGGAAAGGGATTGATACTTTTTTTTTTTGTAGTTGTGTATGTGTGCATATGTGTATTTAAAAAGCTGGACAATGTTAAATGCTTGAAGAAAAATGTCATTTGCAAAAGGATGATGTGAGGAAAACCTTTTCAGTAAGTGAAAACCACCATGAGCAATGTACAATCCCCAGGGCTGCCAAGCAGCTTCCCGACAGGGCCAGACGAGGGGAGGAAAGAAGGAAGGAAAGAGGGTTAGAAGAGGAGGGAAGCTGGCTGGTGATACTCTACTACTTTTTAATATTTAAGAAAAAAATAATGTGACTCTTTGTGTTTCTCTTGACTTAACTATCCTGTGAGTAAATGCTATATCATAACACACACAACCAACGGCTCCTACGGTCGATCAAAAAGCGCTAAGGCTATTTTTATGACAGAAAAAAACTAAACAAAATACAAAAAAAAAAAACAAAAGAAAAAACACAAAAACTGTGAGAATCTGCTGTCTTTTTTGTCATTTTACCTTTAGTATGAACACACACAAACAAACCCTGAAAAGCTTTAGTCTAACCAGCACAAAGATGTGGGTGGGGCGGCGGGTGGGTTTACTGGGTGGGAGGGTGGGCACAGTACAGAGGGTTAGGGGGTGGGTGTCGCTCAGAGAGACTATGCAGTGGAGTGTTGAACCCAGGCTTCCATGTCCACCTTGGTTTATTTTTTTCTTTTTCTTCTCTTTTTCGCTTTCTTTAAATAAATAAAATGAAAAAAAAATCCCAGAATTTTTTTAAAAACAGCGGAGATGGGATTCCCAATAATATTCCTCAAACATGTTGTGCCATCGTTGAATCGTACTTCTAGTACTACTACTACTAATAATAATAATAAAAACTGAAAAACCTTTATTACCTAGCAACCGTCGGGCCAGTTGTAGCAGGAGAGGAGGACAGGTTAAGATTTGCAAAGTCCGTTTCTTTATTTTCACAGCTCGTCTCCTGCTCGATAAGCCGAGCGGAGTGAGGCCGGTGAAACTGCAAATTTTACACAACTACAATGTTTTTTATAGAGATTCTATCAATCCACAGTGTGTAGTTGGATCACCTGTAAACCTATTATGCACATCGCTTTGGGAGACTGTTGAAACTATATAATATATATATATATATATGTATATATATATATGAGAATATAAGCGTACAGTGTCTATAATCATTGAGAGGGAGTCTTCCTCTCTTACAAACAAAACAGGAAGTACCCTTTTATTTTCAAATGTCTTCCTCGGGTCATCAAAGGATTTTATCTTAAACTTCGGTGGAATCTGCACTTTTTGAAGGACAATCTTTATTTGTATGGGTATAAAAATTGACAAAAACGAAGTCGCCTGATATTACAAGGTATAGAAAACCAACTCCAGTGTGCTCTAATAATGAATGTCTCCTCTGATGCTGTCTATTTGTTTGGTTTCATTTAATCCTTTTATTCTCCTTCCTTTGTTGCTTGGTTTGTTCTGTATTTTTTTTTTTCTCCTCTTATTTTTCTGGATTTTAGTGCTCTTAAGAGAATCTGTACTAAGGTGTAGAGTAGTAGGTAGTAGGTCTTCTGTTGGCTGTACTCGTATACTGATTACTGTTTGTAACCCTCTGGCTCCTGCAGCCAGCATACAAAGCTGTATAACTTGGGTACAACCCTCAATAAAAGACTAACAATGACAAAGCAGTCGCCCCCCGGAGTCTTCATTTCTTGGTTGGTAAAATGTCTCCAGACAAGATGACATCTGTAACATCTGCAGACACTTGAAGCCTTTTCAAAGTCCAATCCTCCTTGTTCAGGTTCCTCTCATTCTTCTCTGCAAGAAGCCCACAAGGTGTCCTCTTAAATGTTTTAAATTGCAACAATAGACTGTCAGTTGTGTTTCAAGTTTAATATATTGCTGTGCAATTCAGTTCATTTCAAAATGCTTGGTTACTTGTGCAATGTATCTTGAATGATTCAAAACTATTACTGTACAGTAGTTGCATTAAATGTAAGTAGAACAGGAACTGTTAGTTTTCAATTTCAGACAAGAACAGTTTAGATCTACTGTGTTAAAATATAAAGAAACTCAATGCAACCAAAGCTTGATTCAGAACTATTTTATCAATACTTAATATGTCCACCTGTATTTTTATTGACCAACTCAGTTCTTCTCGGAGACTACCAGTGTTGCACAAGTATGTGAAGAGATGTTCGGCCTTTGCTCCTGTTTCATACATTTAAATCTCTGCTGGGAGGGTTGTGTTGCTCTGTGGTTCTCTTTAAAATACCCTAAATGTGTTTCATTGAATTCAAATAGGGTGACATAGTTTGTCAAGCTGTAGTTCTGTCTTCTTCAGACATGATCTTGGCAGTGTGCTTCAAATTATTATGCTGAAATACTCCATTTCTACAGACTGGAAATCATCTCGTCAGCCAGTATTTTGATATGTCCACAGGCATTCATGGTAACAGTTGTAAATATCAATACATTTTGCACTCACACAATCAAAATTATCAAAAGTTATCAAAATCCCACCTCCTCTGTGCTTCACTGTCAGGACTATGCATTCACTGTGGTAACCCTGGCTAGGTTTACACCACACATGCTGGATCCCATCTGAGCCTGAGCTACTTTGTTTTTGTCTACTATATAGGACAAAATGTTTATGTAGTCCCTTAAAGTCATTTTGACATTGCAAATCTATATGTCCGTATCCGTTTATACTTTTTGATCCACATACTGTTAAATATATTACCAAGACCAGACCCCTCAAAACTTTAGTTTTGGGACCAATTATCCTTAATTTTTTAAAAATGTCAGCTGGTTGTGGATATCAACAGTTTCGCTACAGAGATGCTGAAACACACTTGGGTAAATTCAACTATGGCTGTCTTTATTTTTCAAGTTGCATTTTGGTTTTCATGCAGTGACCAAAACTAAGTAACATACTTGTGCGCAGGACAGCTGAACAGTAGACGTACAACTGGTGTCTTTATTGATCTATTAATGAGAAATCATACATCAGAACCACAAGGAGGAGCTGGAAGAAAAAGAAATCAAAGCTGAGATATAACTTTGTTTAATATTGAGTTTTATCCCCAAAGCTCCCAACAACATGTTCATTTAAATACAGTCAAACACAAGACGCGGCAGGTGACGTCGACAACCGCTGTAATGGACAAGAAGAGCTGACGGGGTTGAAGTGGGAAATGGTCTGGCGTCCATCTGCTTCAAGACGACTTTGTGTGTGTGTGTTTGGTAGGGTCACCCTCTCTGAAAGAAAAACAGCTCCTCAGTATCAACAGATTATACAATCGGTGTCGTCTAAGAAACAAAAGAGGACAGAAACCAGGGCTGACTTGCCTCCTTAGTGAGCTATCGAACAGATTATTCATATACGTCCTTCTTGTCTGCGATGTACTGTACAATCTCCTCGGGACTCATCAACTTCTCTGCTTCTGCGTCTGGGATCTCAAAGCCTGCAGCAGAAACACACAAGTTAAACAGGAGGTCCACCAGGGGGAGCTTTCTCTGCTCAGCGAGGTGCAGTTACAGGTTTGTTTGCTGACCCTGCTGTCGAACTGTGGCAGTTATGTTGATGAATAACTTTGGAATTAGCTAGCAACAGGCTCATGCTAACACTAAGCTAGGATCTTTAAAGCTACCATAGACCAGGAGCGGAGGGTTTGCAGCTGCTAATGCTGTTAAAGTTCAGGAGCAGCAGGACTGGCTACAGGCTTCCAGAAACAATCAGAAGTGATGAAGTGTAGTGGTGACAATGTATTCTCAGAGTAAACTGTAAAAGTGGCAGTAGGTATTGACAGATTTCCAGGGCTGATAAAGTCGCTGCAACAGTATTTGTAGACATCTGTTGCTGTTTCCAGCAGCTGGACTGATGTTAACTACAGCAAACGAGTTAAGGGATTCACAATGTTGCACTTCAGTTACTGTGGAAGGCTGCAGCTTATTTGCTGCTTTGGATTTTGTCGGACCAATTGTTGAATAGCAGTTTTGAATGAAGCAATTTATTTCATGGTATTTCATTTTTAGTCAAATAACCTGGTGTTTATTTTATCTACATTTCACATTCCTAATTTAAATGAGTCGATTTTGTGGCGAACATTGTCTGTTTATAAGCATAAAGAAAACGATATATTTAATAACAGTGATTTACATTTTACAATATTTAATCATTTCAAAAAGTGCTTGTTTATTGACTGCTACTAGGGCTGACTAGTGGTGAAGGAAACTGTTTAAATTACAGTAATATATGATGACAGAAAGGGATGCACCCCCGTCATTTAACTTACAGAAGAAGCTTGTCTGCTCAAATACTGCCTCCTTCCTGTGAGCAATTACTGTCTTTGGACCTCAACTTACTATTTTATCTCTTCACAGCTAACGGACAAACAATGAAGTAAACACCAGTGACGTGCCGAGCCGTGGCTGTGCATTCTTCACGTGCTTATCGTTCAGCAGAGATCCGATTAACTCAGATACTCAAGGGGCAAATATCAGCATAAGAACCCACATTTATTTCAGATTTCACGAACTTCTCATGGGTAGGATTACTGAAGGTGTTATGAAGTGTTGCTACGTGCTTTTGCCCTGATCTGCTCTTCACCAGGAGGAGTCGGGGACCCTACCCCCCTATGCAAAGTTCATCAACACTTATCCTCCTTGAACTGCAGCTGTACCATCTAATAACCACAGGGGGTCCGTTTCAAAACTGCTTCAGAGAAAAACATTTTAAACACCTTTATAATACATTTCTTATAGTTTTTAGGCAGTACCCTTGTGCTAAATTCCCATTTCAGCATCTAACCTCATGTCCAAACCATCAACCTGTAATATTTTCCATGCAGTACACTGTGCTCCTCTAAGAGACTAGCTGCTGCATGAAGGGGTTCGGCTCTTACCAAACTCATCTTCCATGGCCATGATGATCTCCACCTGGTCCAAGCTGTCCAAGCCCAAATCTTTCATGAAGTGGGAAGATGTCTGCAGCTGTGGAGCACAAATTACCCTCGGCATTAGAAATGTAATATGACTCACAAAGAAAGGTGACGTCATCCTGCAGCTCAGTGATTTAGTTCTGAAGAGGACACATTCACTGCAGCTACCAGATTTAAATGAATGACCCACACAAGCACTAAACAACTTTAATTCAATCATTTTTTCCCAAATTGGCTAGATTGTTTGCCGCAAGATAACAAAAAAAACAGCCATTACTCTACCAGTCTCTCACATACCAGGCTGTTACCGTAGTCAAGACTAAATACAAGTTTAACAGAGCATGTATTCAATCACATCAAAGAGAAAATACGTAGCTGTGACACTAATTTCGATCCCACGTGAGCCCATTTACTGATTCTTTTAGCTAAGAGTAAGCAGAGCTGATAAGTTTCTCAGCCAGTTTGTGCTCCTTCTCACCTTCTCTGGGTTGATCTTGTCGTAGAGCTTGAGTACATACATGACGCGGTCTTTGATGGTTTCTAGGGTGAGGGGGGGCAGGTCGCCATACTGTCGGCACAACACTCCCACTGAGGGGATCTGAGGAGGGCAAAAGGGAAGGAGAATAAGTCAGGAACAGAGGTGATGAGGGGGGTGGGGTGAGGCACAGAGAGAAACGACACTGAGGCCTGAAGCTGTTTGTGCTGTAGGTCAAACTGTTACAAACTGTGAACAGGCTATGCGACATGATTACAATGCTGTACAAGCATCTGGAAGAGACTTCAAACACATTGGATGAACATAAATTATCACTAAATCTTGCAATGCACTGCAACACACACGTTTACTTAGTAACTTTATCATGACTATATTTTAAATATGTATTTTTAACAATACTGACAAACGGAAAAATGCTGAATATCATATCTGATAACTGGCCAGGTTGACAATCAGTCAAGTCTACTTTGTCTGCACCAAGTTAAACTTCTATAACACTAATAACTGGAATAAGTTATTCCAAATTGAAGAATGAGGTCCAGATCCAGTGAGGATGCTGTTTCTTACTCAGTTGTGTTCACAATCAAAACAAAGCTGAACATCTTTCTATTTTTCTGGCTTTTTTATGTGCATCTGTGGGGAAAATATAGAATTTATCACTCTATTTTTTTTATTAATATGTGCAGCATCATATCTCAACTTAATTAAACCTCCTATAAAATGCAGCTCTCTACTATCCCTTCTCAGTTTATTAACTTATGTATACATGATGTGAATTCTGCAGAATCACTTAACTTCACATCCTCCTTTTTGTAATCAATAACCAATTAAAGCTATACAAGTGAAGTTATAATTCTCTTCACATCCTGTAACACTACACACACGGATACTTACGCGCTGCACCAATTTACACTTTAGTATATAACAGTCCCTGTATCATCACCTAATGCTAAGCCTGAACTAGCGAAACAGAGTTAGTTCAAGCTTTGACATCCAAATTGCTGTAAATGTGAGGTCAGATAGGTGCAAATACAAGTGTGTCAGTGAACGCACCAACTGCGCTAAGTAGCTAGCTAGCCGACAGGAAAAACATGGCAGTTCTGTCACCAAAATTTACCGTTACAGATTATCGTGTATTTCAGTCAGACTTTTCGACCAACAGACATTCATTCATGTTAAAATAAGCTACTTCCATCACACCACGAACTTTCCACGGGCCGTGTTAGCCGGACAGTTGTGAAAGACATCGGTAGGTCACAGCTAGGCCACGGCTCTTCAATGTTACCGGAGACTCACCCGGCTCTGGGCGACCCACCGCGTCCTCCGGCTGTCTGCGGCGAACGAGAGAGGTCGGTGGATGGCTGCTGTCGGGGCAGCAGCGGCTCGGACTGCAAGGTTAGCGGGGCACAGCCTCAGCGAGGGCCGGGCGAAGGAGCGAACACAATGCTGCAGGACACGGGCCGCCATGACGGAGAGAAGCTACTGGTAGCAGCTACCAGCATGTAAGGCGTAGAAGAAGAAACGGGGTCAAGGGCTTCGCGGTGAGCATGCGCACAACACACGCCGTGTTTTAAATCTGCGTTTTGCAGTTTATTTGTGTTTTTTAATTGTGTGCATGTGTGGTTGTGTTTTTGCTAAACACACAGCTTTAAAATATTTCATTATAAAGCAGTAACCCTGATAAATGAGAGAACATAAATGCGCCTAAATGCTAGGATTCAGCCCAGGGAAGAGTAATCGATCACAGAAACATTTTATGACCTAGCTAAATAACTGTCGGAGCAGAACACTTAAGCACCTGTTATACTTTATAACATGTGAGTAATAGAATTCCACAATAACAAATGCAAATGGAATGTTTCATTTGTTTGATTTATTGTCTATGATGATGCCTTGAACTTTTTGTCCCATACAAAGCAATACAAAACCATTAGGGATAACGTATAGCTGTTGTATTTGTCTCTTGAAATTATGTTGGCCTAAATAATATTCCTAATTGCCTTTCATATTAAAAATAAGGTTTCAGTTTAACAGTGAATCTCACAGGTGACGATAAACTATTAAAATATTGAAAACACATAGGAATGGACACTTTTAGTCAACAGGTAGAACCATTACTTGTTGACAGAATTCTGAATATCCCAAAGACAGATAACAAATAGACATCGTTTTTTTCGTTTATCAAGTAATTGCACTTGTTCTATAATTGCACACATAATCACAGGATTTAAAAAAAATATATAGTCTATATCATAGTAATTTTATCGTTGAATTTTGATTGGAGAATCAAAATGTAGCTCAGTAATCTAAGATGTGGGAGAGGGGTCAGGCAATAAAGTTTATGCTCAACTTAAATGAGAAATTTTTATCCTTTGAAATTTTGAAAAAAGAAAAAAATTCTAAAGACGTTTACTGCAACACTTAATCCAACACTGCGAGAACCCTGGATAAAAGGAAATGATGAGATCTTAAACTTAAACAAGAAATGAAACAAATGTGTTAATGAAAAATCCAACGACGAAGTCAAGCTTTTAATATATTTATTTAAAATGCTGATTCAACACAATTACATGTGTACAAAATTGCATATGATCATCACTGAACACTTTCATTGAACAGATAATCAACAATGGCACAACAACATGTCAATCAGTCCATGTTTTCAGGTTTGTCCTGTGTGTTGTTGTGTGTCTCTGTGCGGCTGCTTTCTGCCTGTGAACACACACTCTGCTGTGTTTTCTCCTCCAGGCTCCTCTTGATTGTCAGCTCTCTCTCAGCCTCCTCCACACACGGAACTCTGGCTGCCTTGATGTGGAGCTTCCCATCTGGATCCAGGTGACAGGTGACGTCTTCAGGGTTCACACCTTCAGGTAGGTTAAACTCCTGTCGGAACTCCTGGAGTCTGTAAGAGTGAAATCCATTCTCATCTTCCTGTTTCTTCTCTGTCTTCCCGCTGACTCTCAGCTTCCTGCCCACCTGCCTGACAGACAGCTCCTCTGGGGAAAAGCCTTGAGTGTCCAGCGTCAGGCCAAAGTGCTCTCCATGTTTCTGCAGCTGGAAGGACACTGGCTGCGTGGCTGCAGCTGTTTTAAAAGGCTCCGTCTCCTCAAGAATCTTGTGCTGAAGTTTCTCCATCAGCTCCACACTGCTGCGCAGCTCCTTCAGGCTTCCCTGCATGAAATCCTGCTGGCAGAGTAGAGGTCTGACCTGTGGCCATAGCATTCGTACAGGCCAGTACACATCCATGAAGGGACTAAGAGCAATCTGGAATCCACGAGAGAGCAGCATCTTCAGTTTGTGTGGATGGTGTGTCCTCTCGATGTGAGATAAAACGCCGTGTGTGATTTCCTGTCTCAGTGGTGGGACTGTCTCAGCTTTTATATTTGCACTGAAGGAACTCCAGAGTCTTCAGGAACTTTCCTGTTGTTACCACAAGAGTCCACTGGGTGCAGCTGTTTCCCCAGAAGTGTAGAAGTCACTGGATCATTCCAGTGTGTTCACAGAGGAAACACTTGTTTGTTTATCATAAACTATGGATATGGTATCTGGACATTTTAAATAGATATAAGAAGTACTTAGGAAAATGAAAAAAAATATTCCCATATAAAAATAAATTAACTTTTTTTTCTTTTATTAGAACCATTTTGAAACTGAAACAAACAAAAACAAACAAAAGTGGGTCAAGGGACAATTAAAATAAATTATGAAATTATTTGATATATTATTTGATATACTGGATATTGTAATTTCACAGATATTCTTTTAAATTTTCAGATTCCATGCTATAAAAATTTCAGGCAAATCAGAAATTAAATATGAGGTAGACAAACGGCAGCTGATCCACAGCCTCAGAACGAAAAAAATTATTTTTTATGTTGCAGACTTCCTCAGAAATAACTCAAGAAAAGAGTGTTATCAAATCCTGTTTCAGTATTTCAAAAAAAAAAGTGATGAGGACTTCTAACGAATGTTGTAAATAGCAGACAGTCTGTTGCATCCTCCAACCAGCTGGTGGCGCTGATGCTTCAATTAAATGTTTGTCAGCTGCCAATAAACCTCCAACAGAAGAAGAAGCTGCAGAAGAAGCTGCCTGCTGACATCAGAGCAAAACACATAGATGGTGTAGTGAATATTAGCAAATAATAATCATTCTCTGTGATATTTCAGCGCATTTCGAGCCATGGAGTTGTCAGAAATACTGTACAACAAAGCGGAGTACATTGAGACGGTAATGTGTTTGTTTTGAAGCCGTTTTTTTTAAGCTAACGTAGCTGTTTGGCTAACCGGTAGCTGAACTGAACAGGGCGTTGGACGGTGGATAAATGAAATCATTGTTTGTGCTCAGTTTAAGTGCACATTAAATACAAAAATATACTTTTAGAGTAATATTAACCACAGCTGTCGTTTTATTTCAGGCTTCTGGTAACAAAGTGAGCAGACAGTCGGTGCTGTGTGGGAGTCAGAACATCGTCCTCAATGGCAAAGTGAGGGAAAAATAATAGCTGTCAGTTTAAAGATGTCATTGCGTTTTCTGTGTGTAATATTCTGTTGTGTTTCTATGTCTATCTTTCCTCCAGACTATTGTGATGAACGACTGCATCATCAGGGGAGACCTGGCTAATGTCAGAGTTGGGAGACACTGTGTGGTGAAAAGCCGGAGTGTCATTCGACCACCTTTCAAAAAATTCAGCAAAGGGTAAAGTATCATTCTCTAATATCTCAGATATTCAAGTTAGAGGCAGTCATTGTAGCTCTATTGCTTTGAGGAGGTTCCTTATGTTTTGGGTATGACAAGTGATGCTGTCAAACAGTGTTTACATTTTGGATAATCTGAATATGAATGAGGTCTGAACCATTTGGGCGAAATGTATAGATGTGATCCTTCTGACAGACATTACAGTTGTGATTTGATTTGAGATGTAATTCTTTAAAGTCAAGCTTCAATTCAATATTCACTGTGTAACAGATTTGAAACGTGATGGAGCGTTAGCACTTGAGGCGCCATCAAAAGTGTGACTATCAAACAAGAAGAACTGCCTGAACTTGTTAAACCATTGCCAAGACAGTTTAAACTCTGGGTCAGACATGCTGCGTGATTTAAAGCCTTTGTGATTTGCAAATTGCGTTGTTTCAAGTCATGATTTTGATTTGAAATTAATGAGTTTTTCAGGTCTAATGGAGATGCAGACAGACACATTCATGTCTGTGTTTAATACTGAACAGAAAAAATATTTAAAAGCTATTGGGAGCAGGAAAATATTTATTATAAATATAGATAAGTATATATAAATTGCTATGTCTATAAAATATGACACAATAATAGCAAATGTTTTTGACATATTCATGTGTCTCACTGTCTGTTTATTAGTCCAGAAACTCAGAGACATTCAGCTGACTGTTTCATACCACACAGGAAAAGAGCAGTAAACCCTCCTTTAGTTGCTGCATGGACATTAACAGAGACTTATGCTATCATTTCTCTTTTCACTTTCCTCGTTTCCCTTCAGAGTGGCTTTCTTCCCGCTGCACATCGGAGACCACGTCTTTATCGAGGAGGACTGTGTGGTCAACGCAGCACAGATTGGTTCCTACGTCCACATTGGCAAGAATTGTGTTATAGTGAGTGAGATAAAAGCACACACACACACACATAAACAAGCTTATCCGCAGAAAAAGGAAAATCATGCTGAAAGAGATAAAACTCTGCTGCAGGGAGAAGAGGCAGAAACGGAATCTCCTCTTGCCTGTGGTCAAATAGTCACATGGTTGTCATGTTCAAATGAAATGAACAGCTGCAGCTGCTGGCAGGCTTCTTTGTGCAGACACTGATACAGAAATAAGTAATATAAGACAAGGAATCACACTTTTTGTAGCTGTTGTGGTTGAAAAGCTAGAGAAGATTATTCTTAATTATCATTACCTTGTTATTTAGACACAGAAGTCTGGTAATTTCTCACCATACTCCTCTTTTACAGTTCTTCTTGTTGGTATTTTTTTGTTGTTGTTGTTTTTGCTAATACTGATCGTGGAGACAGACATGACTGTTGGTGAGAGAGAAAGGAGAGTGTGACTTCCAACAAATGTCTGGCCTGCTAAGAATGAACTAGTAACCACTAAGTCACTGATTTTGTTATGAAGGAGGGCTAAGATGGATTATTCTTTTCAGTATAAAACAATATAGTGATGGTTCTTACTGAGTGATTAGGCTAAATAAAAACAAACATTCTAACATTAAAAGATAGATGAGCAGATTTTTTGTGCCATTTTAAAGGAGAAGATAATGACATCATGCTAATAGTTTCTGCAAATCAGAAAAAGATTTTTTTTTCGAACAAGTGAAGTAAAAGAATGTAAGATTATATATGTACAAGTTGAAAGTCTCCCTGATCTGTGGGAAAATATATATTGTTGTGTAGGCTGGTGGCTGCTGTCCCGTTTATAAAAACACTAGATTCTTCTCCAGTTCATCTAAAGTCATTAGGATGAAAACATCATGTAACTTGTCAGTGTGATTGTTGGCACAGTTGTGATTTGATACACATGATTCTCGCAGATTTTTTTCAGTTTTTCCATACGTGTACTAAATGTAATCAGGTCTTTGAGAAGCACAATACTTGCACTCGGCTCAGGTTTCCTGCAAAGGACAAGGAAACTGTCATGAGCAGGAGAATGAATAACACTGAAGATAAAAAAAAAGAGCTCTGGAGTAGCATTATATGGATTTTTCTAAATACATCTGTTCTTTTAAATGTTTGCTTTTTTCCTCCAGAAATCTACACCTGAGCTTTTTGCTGCCTTGTTCTGAATAGCCTCCAGCAGTTGCCTTGCGCTTTATAATAGACAGAATCAACAAAATGCCCAGAGTCACGGGAACTTCTTGTCTCAGTAGCAGATGTGTAAGTTGTCTTTGTTTGCTGTTTTGTCTGCAGGGTCGTCGGTGTGTGTTGAAAGACTGCTGCAAGATCTTAGACAACACTGTGCTTCCTCCGGAGACAGTGGTGCCTCCTTTCACTGTCTTCTCTGGATGTCCAGGTCAGCCACACTCACACACTGAATTAATACACAAGTCTGTCTCTTTCAACTCCTCTTAAGTTCTGTTTCCTGTCATGTCTTCACCTGTATCTGTCTTTTATGCTCCCAGGCCTGTTTTCAGGAGAGCTCCCAGAGTGTACGCAGGACCTGATGATTGATGTAACCAAGAGCTACTACCAGAAGTTCCTGCCCCTCAGCCAGATATGAGCCCCAGACCCCCCAAGCCTGTGAGCATCCTGTGTTCAATCAGCTGCAGCCAGATGTCGGAGGCTCTCATTAGATGCCAACGGACTCTGAGAGCTCACCTTCTATCCTTCATCTTTCAGAGACCTTGAGTGTCACTGCCCAGAGAAAATCATCTGGTTTGAGCCCGTAAATTCTAATAACTGAGTATAAGATATAGCTGCACAAAGCTACAGGGCAAGTCTGCAGCTCCAAATTGCAGAGAGAATCCAAAAATCCTCGTAATTTCCCACACTACACAGTCTAACAATCTTCAATATTTTTTCTCCCTATAAACACTTTCATGTAGTCTGATGCTTTTCCCTGTCAGTGTGTCGGGGAGAAACCCAGGGAGCTCTGTGTGGCTGCTGATGATCAGTCTTTGCTCCGTGGCTCTCTGCCAGCAGCTGCAGGTGAGGATGGATAGGTGGAGGCACAATGAAGGATGTGGGAACACAGCTTGTAATGTTTCACACCCACGGACCAAAACAATAGCAAGAACAGTTCTTTGAGGATGTTGGCTTTCCACGTGCATCATTCATATCCACGGTTCATTTAAACGACAGAGTACCATACTCTGTAAGTAAAGACACTCTGTCATTTCAGTTTGTTAATGTTGACCATTGTGCGCTTGCTTTCTCCTTTGCTGGCTAATGTAAATTGTCAAAATATTTAATTTTGAGTGGACGTTTTTGTTACATAATGTTGCAGACAAACAACTACACCTTTAATTTCAATATGTTATTGCAGGACAGACCTCTGTGCTTTGCCTCTGTCATTGTCTGATTAGACAGTAGCCGACATCTGAAATAGTGAAGCATATAAATAAATGTCAGTGCTTGAAAACACGTCTCAAAAACTACAATTACTGTGGATACGACGCCTGAGCTGTCCATTTTTAAATACGCTTTCCTAATTGAAAGGTTTCCCCTTGTTGCGTCAAGTGAGCTGTTAACAAATAGTTGTCTGAGGAAGGAAATGCAGTCCACACTGTTGTACCTCAAAGATATGCAGAGTGTGTTTTGGTCAGAAGATGCTACATTTAAATGGAATTTTTGTTATTAAGAAAATTCCACAGGGCACCTTTAACCTGGCAGCTCCAAGAGGTGCTTTGTGGAGTTTGAAGGTTGAATGCATTTTCTTCTCCATGAAACATTCACGAAGAAGCTTTTTCTTGAAGGGTTTATTCATTCATGGGTATTGAAATGGCTATCGTTCACAGAGGAACAAATACTGGTTTATCTTTCTACGTTTTCTTGTCTGATGCATTATGAACAACTTTGTATTGCTGTGTTTGGCACCATCTAGTGGCTTGTAGTAGTATTTCTAAGTAAAATGCTGACCCTCATTTATTTATACTGATATATTGATACTGTTGGGCTTCAGTGCCTCAGTACAGTGTGTTCTGTATATACTATAGACCTTTAATTTATTGGAATCAAATGCTAAAAAACAGGGGGGGAAAGTACATTTACCCATCAATTGATCTTCACTTGTCAGAAGTCTGCAATAAGAACAACTATTTTCCTCATCTTAATTTAAAGCTAGCTTTGGTTCCTTTGCCATCAGCTGATCATTCCCAATAATTTGACTTGCGATTTTAAATTTTCAGTTCACGAGTTGCAAATTGACAGAAAAAAATACCAGACATGTTAACAGAGAACCTTTATGTATAAAATATTGATCACAACTCTCCACTTTCCTTCTTTAATGAAACATTGTCCATCCAATTGCAATTCAATAGTTTTATTTCTTTTACAATGTGAACCACATATATCATACCAACAATTAAATGTTAAGTATATAGATTAGCCATTTATTATTTTTTTAAACAAATAAGTATCAAGAAACAGCTGATAATAGTGTTGGCTCCAGAAACACGTGGCATGAATCAGCCTTTTGAAACAATATGGATGAAGGCCATGACTGGCTCGGGGAAGAAACGGAAAAACACAAAGTGCCCCCTCTTATTGTAACCAAGCTGATGGGGGTGGGGGGTTGGGGGTGGGGGGGTCAACTCAACAGGTTGAAAAGCAGGATTGAAACGACGGTAAAATCCTTTTCCCGGGCCAACTTTTAAGTCAAACCTTTGGGGGGAAAAAGTGCCATTTAATAGGCTAAATTTGGGTTCATTTGTCCTGTCAGCACACACCTCACACCTTCCCTTTAACTGACAACAGAAACCCAGGGTGCTTCTAGCTTCTAGTGTGCAGCTAAACGCCCCGTTTAATTTGAGTCATGTTTGCTACCAATGCCAAAGTGGAGTGTTACACACAGAACGGTGAACCAAGTGTCTGCAGAGGAGAACTAAAATATTCAAAAAGCATTCATCTGATTTAATGAAGAGTGCGTGGATAAGCTGACAGGTCAGTCCTCAGGATTCACTCCTTCACAACCTTCTGTATTCTGCAATGAGCGCTCTGCAAAGTCGAGACCCAGAGACTGAACTGCAGTGGGCTTGAAATGTGACTTTTGGGCAGAATTTCATTCAAGAACATGGATCCTTCCTATGTTGTATTTTTATAAAGCAGACCTGTAATCACAGAAAATACTCGCAGCGTACATGACACTGTTTATTTTGCACCTGATGGCTTCAACATGGATTGCTTATTGATCATCCTTCACAATAATTATAGATTCCGACTTTCATCAGTCTCATTCAGTGATTTCACTTCCAACTAGTGAACAGACCTACAGCTGCACACCTCGGCCTGCTTCTTATGTCACCGATGCACCTGCAATCGTGTGAATATGAAGGCCAAACTATAACGGAAATAAATGAAATCTGTGACCAAAATGTAACGGAAGGTAAAAACTGGCATGCTTCAGACAGCTAAAGAGACCCCACTTTCCAGGCCATAAGAGGTGAGTGGGAGTAAACAAGTCAACATAAGGAAAAGATGAGGGAGAAAAAGTAGGAAAAATTAACATCTCAAGTCAGCTGCAGTGGGTATTATAAGTAGAACGTTGAGGGGTTTACACCTCGAACAGCTCACTGACAACTAAACGTGTCACTACTACAGCAGAGCATTACTGGAAAAAATTGAGAACTGGTTTCAAGTCTAGACAACTCAACTTTTTTAATGATTTACACTCGATTAGCTTCCTATGCTAAATAAAAGTATATTCCAACAATGAATATACCCACAAACAAGAACAGGTTTAGTTCCAATAACCTTTTAAAACCCTAAAATAAGTCAAAAGATGATACATTACTAGGTCACATTACTTTTAAGTTGCTAAATATACCCAATTTTCTGACTCATGCGATGTCAGTGTCTCCTGCTCTTCTCCCTCACTGAAGCATGGAAGGCAACAGCTATTTCAAGAATGAAACTAGCCCAAAGTTGCATCATTCTGTACCGAGTAAAAATCAGACTCATCCACATTTTATTACTGCACACTCCCCTTTGCACAAAAAGCAGTGTCCCAACACCTCCAGCTCAGTTATCCAGTATCTTATGTGCACTGGGTGACATGTTTGGTGGTTTTGTCAAGACACGCCTACATTGTGATAACATTTGTGTGATTTATACTTCCTCTACAGCACCAATTATCTTCCAATAAATTAAATCATTTGTGAAGCAGGGAAGGTCTCTGAGTCTCTGAATACTAGTAGAGCCCACACGCAGAAACACTTAGCAACATGATCAAATACTTTTGAATAGTTGCTGGAATCAGAGGTGTGTGTGTGAGAGCTCCTTTTCTAGTTGTATCAAGTTTTTTACGTTTTCAAAGCACCTAAGGTTGGGCCACACTTCATAGTGTGCGGACCAACCACAAGCGGGCCTGTTGAGGGCTGGACGAGCTACAACTGGAATACAATGGAAGAGCCGATTTGTTTGCATGAGTTAGAGGTGAAAGCTAAGTGCAAAAATCCTTATTGCAACTCATCATAATCATCACACGACCACATAAAACAGCAGCTGCTTTCATAACAAGACTAGGGTAAAGGTGGGGGGAGGGCATCGCAGTCAGCAAATGGGCTGTCTGAGAAGCTGTATACACAAATAAAAATTTCCTTTCCATTATCCTGAACAACAAAAAAAAAATTAAGTGGAAAAGAATGCAAAATAACTTGGCTATTGCTGCAGCAAACAGTGGCAACAAAGCTAGAATTTTAACACTGGTGGTTGAAGAACTAAAAACAAAAAGGGTGACTGGCTGAAGTAACTCGAGCCATTGTTGAAGCAGAGTAGTTAGCAGAGAATAACGTCTGAATGTCCAAACATTAACAGCCTGCTATTGATAGTTAGATGCTGTCGACCTAGTAGTAGCCAGAGAGATGTGACTGGTTACAAGTGGCAGATGAGGCTGGGTGATGCCACACACGTATTCTTACTAGGCGATTTAGCTCCACCACTGACAGGCAACATCAAATAAGAGCTGCAATGATGAAGTAACAGAAAGAACAGTTGGGTTGTTTGACGCGGGGTGAGTCTCTGACAACGTTGGGTCCAACATTTGGCGAGCAACTCAATCCACTGAGTGAAACGATTTGATCATGGCCCTCACTTCCTTATTAAGGTGGTGGGTGAGGATGAGTGAGGTTAAGGGAGGGAAGGGCACAAATGTGTCAAAGATCAAGTGGCTTTTACTTGTCAAGCAGCACAGTGCGTTTCCACCCCTTGAGAACTGTCTGCATCCCATAATTAGTTGGTGACTTTCTTCGTTGTCTCCTTTCCAGGGCAGTGATGTCTGAGGAATGTGTGATGTCGTCCAGACTTCCCAGTCACCCACCCACGCACACACACACCCATTTAATGTTCTGATTGTAGATCAGTGATTTGTAGTACTAGTGTTGGGAAAGGAGACAAGGAATAGAATTCATTCAACTGAACACACCGAACTGTGAGCCTTCAGTCCCTGTTTTTATTTTCAGCCCAGGCGTCCGAATGTCCGTCTGTACATCTGCGCATCTGTCCCACATAAGCCCATCCATCCCCCTTTCCTAGCCTTGGCTTTGAAGGCCACTGCCCCACCCCTCACACATAGGCAGGCAGCAGATCAGATCATCCTGTTGCGTTTGTGCGTAGGGGAGTCTGTGATGACATCACTACACTGGGTGGAGTTTCGTTTTCTGGTTCCTCCCCCTCCAGCAGAGGCAGAGCCTGTAGAGTCCAGATGCAGTGCCATCTCTTCTGAAATGAAAGTGTTCAGGTCGACGTCTTGGAGCCCGTTACGCCTGCTGCGGCACACCGGCCCAGAGCCGGAAGAACCACCTCCACTTGCACCACCTCCGTTACTGCTGCTCCCGCTCACATGTGTGGGAGAACCTGGAGCACCAGAGCGCACACTGATACTTGCCATGGCTCCACTCAGACCTTCAGAAGGAGAAGACAGGATAGAAAGGAGAGAGAAGAACAGACAAAGAGCATTATTGGACAGAAAAATAATACAGACAAGCTAGCCACTCACTAAGAACCTTGATCTGCTTAAAAATGATCCTCGATTAACTTGCTGCTATATACAAGCAGCTGAAATTTAGCAGGAGTCTCTGTCATTTACAGCCAGCAGCAAGGTCTCATTAATCATCATATCATTTTTTTTCAGTAAAGTCTGCAAACTATTTTATTCAGCAACTGAAAAATTGACGAACAAACAACTCTTTCATCACAGTCCCTACTAGAGATTTAGAATACACAAAATCATCAGCTCAGTATATACCTCTCATCACAACTTGGACTAAAGAATTTGGGACAAATATGTACCGCTGCACTACTAGTCCTCACATCAAAGGAGTTTTTTGAGCAGACCAAGTGGACTACAACCAAGCAAACACAAGAAAGGTCCAATGACCATCCTTCCACAGAAGATCCAAGGAAAAAAAAGTTTTACATTGGCAAACTGAAAGCATACAAGTTTCCATCACAAGGAAAAAGGTATGTCACATTTCTCTCTCTCCAACCAGCTATGTGCTATTAAAATGTGCGGCTAGTAAAGAGTCTCTTGTGTTTGGGAAGGAGAGCATGTAAACAGACCGCTGACAGGACTTCACATTAGTCAAAGTCACTTGCTTAGGCTCTGGTTTCACTCAGTTTCTGTCTCCATTTTGGATTTACAGAGCGAACAGGAAATACAAGGCTTCAGCTTCTACAGAATAGCATTGTTAAGAAGTTTTGCTATTAAACAGTACCTGAAGAACACGTCTCACAGAAACACAAGTATTAAACTACTTAGTAAAGTTAATGTGATTAAAATTGCTGCCCTGGCAATAAAAACAAGCACATTTTGCAGTAGGGTCACTGTTGGCAACAGTGCCTGTGACTTAACAAGTGATGTGACAGGTGCAACATAAAATCCCACTGTAGTAAATCACTTAAACAACCTTTTCTATCCCAGTACAGTGTGTACTGCTTCCTTGATGCAGCTTTCTTGTTTTTCAATCCAACACATAAAGTCCTGTCACACTAAATACCGGTCTAATGTTATTAAACACCTAGCAAATGGTATGTGCTGCAGATAAGCTAAAAATACATAGATGTTCTAATCAAAAGACTATGTGTATTACAAAAAATTAAATCAGACTCTGATCATCTAAAAGAAACAAGGCTGCAGTTAACTTTAAAAAATATTTTTACAGAGACTTTATATAAAAGTTAAAATTATGTCACCAGTCGACACAAACATCACTTGTGAAATACAAAAAGGGATCTCATGACCGAGAAAGGAGACACACTGAAACCTCCTGACAGAGGCTAAACTTGCATTTCTGTAACCTAAACCATTAAATGCCTAACATGATCCAGTCTAACCTCAGGTACACCCTAAAATGGACCCTTTAAAATGTGAGAGTACTGAATATTCACTTGTGTTGACAGCACAACAGAAATGCTAACATACTCTCATGTAACTGAAATATAAACAGAAACTGCTATATCTGTAGTTTTAAAAACCAAGTAGTTAAAAACAATGTAGCTTCCGACTTAGTCAGATGTTCTCTCTCACAAACACAGACAGATTAGGAGTTAACACAAGTGAGGCCCTCTTTCACCATTGGCCAATACTTGCACACCCGTGCACAACATACCCTTATCTCTGAGCAGCATGTGGCAGAGTACGATGACTGAAGAACTTAGTATGCTGTCACACACAGAAAGTCTGGCTCACATACTAATATACTGTTGTTTAGAGCTTAGACAACAAGAACTCGGTTGACTATGTAAGAATCTCACATCCATTCTTATAGTATATTCCTAAATCTTAAGCCTAATAAATTTGTACAATCGATAATGTCACACACACTTTTAAAAACCAAAGGAATAATCTCAAGACTAGACAAACACAGCAACAGATATGCAGCATTAGTGGCCTTCAGTGCTGACCAGTAGTAATGCAGATTTTCTACCCAACAATCTATCTGCCCCCTGGGTTGTAAATCATTTCTGATATTTCAGCAAGAATGACCACTGGTGTGTCAGCTGTGAGACAGGTTGCACTTAGCTTCACTTACCATGAAGTGCTATGGCCTCCCTGAAGGGCTGGAGGTCTGCTTCCACAGATGAGCCAGTCTCAGCTGGTGAATTAGCCCGACTAGGGGCCACCATGGCCAGTCGAGGGTTGGCCCTGCTACTTCTGTGTGGTGGTGCTTTGCCGCACAAAAAGCTGATAAGATCCTCCCTACGGATGGTTCTTCGACGCTTTTTCACCCAGGCCAACATATCCTGCAATCCAGTGCAACAGTCATACATCCATCAGTTAGTAAATATTTCATTATATTGATAAACACAGATGCATTTTTGTGTACCCTTCATCATCCCTGTTGTGCAAATCTAGCGTTGCCTCTAAGCAACTGTTTCCTAATGTCAAACAAGTATGACAGGGAGGCATAACTTCACAGTTTGACCAGATACAAGAGAATTGAGGTGCCTTACAAAGGAACCTTACACACCTTATTACGACGCTGGTGGCCTATTTGGATGCCCCGATCGAAGCTTCTCTGATGGGCCTCCACACTCTCTGTGATGGTGGAAAATAACATTAGAATAAACACTATCATGCATTTAAAAGTCAACTAAATACATATGGCATCTTCAACATTATCTATATTTTAGTAAATCTAAATATCATAATTGATAATGCGTACACTTTATTCTGTATTTATTTTTAAAAAACAAACACATCACATGTCAACAGCAAGGTACTTTCAAAGGGGGCCTGCCCAGGTTTTAAATTAGCACCAGCTAACTTCTGGTAAAATTTGAAAACAACTGGTAGATTTCAAACTTAACATGATGCTGAATGTGTGCCTGGTAAATTTGAATATATACCTGTCATGGTTGGCAGTTGTGAACATTTTAAAAAGTTAATTTTCTAACCTGGTGCAAGCCTCTTAGCACTCACCCGTACTAGGATATAATGTAGAATGGAAACTTCTATTTTGTGGAGGAACACTGAAATAAGTCCAGTCCACTTTTGTCCACACCACTTGAAAATATCTTCGTTTCACTCCTGAACATCAGACATTGTGCAGTCTGTTTTTTTTTCAATCCTATAATGAACACCAACATACAAGAACCTACAAGCCCTGAATGATCAATAAGGAGCCAACAAGAGTGATAATGACCAGATCTGTTTACCATTTGATGGACAATTCTGTCAATAAAAACATGTCTACATTCACAAGTACAATGACAGCCAGTGTCCATACTGATGGAATGAAACACAAACAGGACTGTAGGTGTAGGAGCTGGTAGATCAATAAATCCTGCTCAAAAGCACAAGGGCAGAGAAAAGAGAGATGTGGTTAGTTACCTTTGTAAAGGTTGGTGACTGCTGTGGCAGCATTCTGAAATGGCACCCACAATGACAGGCCCTGCTGGTGGCATACTCTATCTGTGAGAGAAAGCAGAAAATACGTTTGGTTTCTATACATGACATATGGCTATAACATTAAGGTAAGCACTCTTGTGAAATGAAGATTAACGTGACCAAAGGACGGCGAGAGGTTGAAGGGAATATCGTATTCATTCGCCATTTTGTCTTGCATCTACAATTGCAGTGACAAGGTTTGGCATAAAAATAACTGTCAGCCAGCGCTGGCTGGCCAGCTTGGCAGAAGCTTGTTTAGCAAGAGAGCACCGACACACGAACTTAACTGCCCTCTCAGCAGTAAAGTTGCAGAGTAGTGTCAAACATACATGCCAAACATAGATGGGCTTCACAAGTCTAACTCTATCTATTTGCACTGCAGTTTATTATGACCGATACGTCCAAAGCCATAGCAGATTGTGGACAAACCAATAATTCCACATCGAACCAATATTATCCTCGCCATCTTGTGATTATAACGCTTGCTAACGTTGCTCTGCCCTCCCAGCAGAAACCGGGTGACAAACAGCACTTGTGAGGTGTTGATGTTACACCTTTAAAGGACACTTGTACAGCCAGTCGCGACTGATACAACAGATGTTAAAACTGACAGCAGACAAGAGACTGTCATCTGGGAATGTCGCGTAGCTACGATTGTTGTTACCATCGCCATTTTGTAACTAGCCTGGCTAACGTTAGCTATCCGCTGCTGTTTAACTTAGTGTCAACAAGCTAGCTTATTGACAAAAGTATTCAAGTTATCGTAAGCTTATTTAATTATGTCAGTCAGACTAGCCATGGTAGTTTAGTGATCGAAATAAGTGTGTAAGGCCAGATTTGGTCTCGTAACTCATTTTTATCACTAGCTAGCACAAGCTAGCTAAATTTAGCATTGCAAAATCACCTGTAAACGTTAGTTCCCCAGTACCGGCTAGCGACTTTGCTAACGAGCTAGTTAGCGTCCTGCCAATATTGACGGGGACATTAGTTTACAGTACACGCTCGGGACGTAGCAATGTTGCTAACAAACAAGCCAATGGCATAACGGCAAAGTAGGCGTCGTTAGACGAACAAGCAAACGAGAGCGCTGGTTTCCACCTTTGTATAACTGTGCCACGGCAGTAGCAGAGTTCTGGAAGAGATGCCACAGTTTATCCTGGTCGTTGTCGGCCTCCTCCTCGCTCGGCTCCCTCTGCTCCGCTTCGGCCAAACACTGCCGCTCCCATTTTGAGAACCAGTGCTCGGGTCCGTGTTCCTGTATCTCCGAGTCTCCGTCTTCCTTCTTCTCCTCCATTTAATGCACCAAAAACTCGAGGGAAATTCGCGTTTAATGTCTAAAAGCCGACTATATGGACACTGTATAACGAGTTATATGAGAAAATCCATTAATACTGTTACCGTTATTATTTTATTTCGCACTACAATATTGCGTTGCCACCTATTCCTGCCATCTGTGAAGATAAGCCTAGCTAACTATTTTTCCTAGTTGCCGACGTCGGGATATATACAACGCAGACTATCATGTTATGCGCTTAATCCCGCCCATTACTGTAGATGTCAAGGACAATTGGTCACATGAACACTGCAGGGTGGGCTCTAGGTCTGTACTCAGAGCGTGATTGGTTATCTGACACGTCTGTCACAGCATTGACACAAAAGAACCTCAGTGAAAATTCCCCATTACTAAAGCTTGCAAGAGAGTGCGAGGTTGGTCATGAAAAATGCGCTGGGATCATGATATACAATCTATGGGTGTAAGAAAACAACATAAAAAAATCTCTTTTTTTTCATTTCATTTCATTTTATTTTATTTTAAGCCAAGCCCACTATATCGCTCCTTGATAAATTAATAATAATAATAATCCATCCTATGGCCTTAGTTTTTACATTAAATTCATAATCTATTAAGGATATGTTTATATTATTTTTTTAAATGTAAGTGATATAAATAATAGTATATATCTATCTTGCGACAACAGCAAAACTAGCCTCTGGACACCTACGAAAACGAAGTTGATATATGACTCTTACTTATTCAGATTAATCAGAGTAAAGAGTTTTTCACATGGCAACTGAAAACACAAATTAAGGTGAAATAAACGACTTGTACAAAAAGCACAACTGTAGACCCGGTAAAGGATTGTGTTTTTTCCACTGGGTGGTGCCCTTTCACCAAAACTTGAAGGCTCTGCTTTCAGCACTGCAGACATGGACCGCCAGCTGTGTCAGTGCACAGAACGAACACTGTGTTGATAAAGAAATATTTTATGACTGAACAGAGCAATGACAATATGCACTGTGCTAGAAAAAAATACTATTAATTACTGTAATGCAACCTTTTTGATTTCAGTTATTTCAATTTTTCCATATGTAGTTAAATATATAGCAAAATTCATTTAACATCGAGAATGACATTTTGTTATGTTTGTGGGCGATTTATTGATAATAAATATGGTAAAATATTTAAATGCATTAGCAAAATTAAACCTTTTGCCTTTCTCTACAATATTATTGTTGTTGAATTTGTTATAATTCAAACTTCTAACGGAAGTTTTGTGATCACAGCTTTTCTTTTTTTTTTTTTTTGCAAATTACTTGTTTAATTAAACATTGAGTAATACAGCATTTTTGTAGGCAATGCAGGCCCTGCAGTGACACGGCAGATAAAGATATGAGTGTATGCAGAGCCCTGGAAACTTTTGCCTCAGTACAGACTATGTGAAGATGAGCATCACTGTAATCAGTCTTACCATAACTATTTATATAATTTGTATTTATTTATATTACATTATATTACATTAATCATTTTATTTTCAAATTCAAGATCAAGTATAAAATATAAGAAGGGAGTTAATTGTGATAAATTGTTAGTAAAAATATCAATTATTGTCAATAACAATTAATATCAGGAGCCCACAGTTGAGACTTTCAAGTCATTTGATAATGCACAACAGACTTTAGGTGGCCAAATAAAAAATATAATAGAAAGGAGTGCTGCACAATGTAAAAGGCCAACTGCATTTGCCGTCAAAATCCTGGATTCATGTTTTTCTTCAAAAATATGACCATACAGTAAATAGTGCCCATTTCAACAGGAAGCCCCAGTGACTATATAGTTTTATTTACTGGTCATGTATGCTGAAAATATTTATAGGTTTCTATTATTATTATTATTATTATTATTGGTAATATATGCGGCAAATATTTATACTTTATTATTGTTGTTGTTATTATTATTATTAATCTTTATTAACAGAATACTCAAAATCCAAGTTACAAAGTGATATGTATGCTACATATAATCAGGTGTAACTAAAGCTCGTCAGGACTGAAGAAAAAGTTTTTTTTCCAGTTGACTTGATTAAATGACTTACCCATGGAGTTAACTATTTAATAATAATTATTATTATTCTAACATCTCAGTTTGTTCTCACATTCACACAGTGCGTTTTCCAGTTCAAGTCATTGTAAATCAGTGGTTGGAGCCCACTGCAACACCAGGAGGCCTAGCCACCTATTGTCTTTCCTGTAATTCCCATTCGACTAATAATTGTTGTTAGTACTTATATTTTATTTCTCCTGTGTCTGATGCACACGCCCGCTCCATGAGAACCTGGCCGGGGATGGGCCCGTGTTTGGATCTCCATGCGGATGTGACATTTCAGAGAAGAGCGCGACCGCCATTTTGAGATTTACCTCAGACTCAACACATCACAAACCACGGGAGGAGCGGGTCGAGAGCCGCACAGCTCATGCTAACGTTGTATGACCGGGCACATTCCTCACAAGAAACAAGAGGTTAGCTGGAAATGCAACGAGGTGCCGCGTTTCTTCGTTTATCGTGTTAGGGGCAGTTTGGGGGAATTGGTTTGTGTCGGGCCGTGGCAACTCTTGTCTCCGTGAACTTCCAAATTAACGTTAGTGCTATTCCGTATTGGAAACTGGTTTGAATGGATAGCTTTTTCCTCCGCTCTCCCCCAGACGAGGGACAATCGGAGGAGCACACGGACTGGGGATATCGCAGGCAAAGTTGTTGAATGTGTGTCTATAGCAAATGAGCCTTTGTTTTCATTGTTGTACCTATATCACCATTTGGCTGCCTAGTGTCAGGTAGCTTAACGCTAGCTACAAACAAGGTATTTGTTCCTCAAGGTGCAAGTCGTGTTGCGAGTTCTCTTATTGCCCCACATTTCCCGGGGTAAAGCCGGATTGATTTAGCTCATTTCAGCTGGCCTCCGTCTTCGGAGCCCCAGTCCATATATCCCAACCCCCGCCGTCAGCAGCGACTCGCACCCACCAAAGGCGCCGAGATTGGGCGAATAGCGAGCAAATACGTCCGCGTTTCTCTACCCGCTCCCCCGCCGACCTCCCCTCCTCACTCCCCGGCGCTGACAGCGGACAAGGCCGAGGTCGCAACAGAGCAGGCCCGGCCGCCAAGGCTCGACCTGTCCACCCCACCTCCGCATCCCACCACACCTCACCAGCAGTCCAGAAACCGGTTCCCCGCCGAGCCGACCCTGGACAGGATCGAGGGTAACAGAGATAGCAGGGAGCACCGCATCACAACCACAACAACAACAGCTGCCAACATGAACCACCACCACCACACGCAGCAGCAGCAGCAACAGAAAGCCGGCGAGCAGCAGCTCAGTGAACCAGAGGACATGGAGATGGAAGGTAAGTAAACGCCAGAGAAAGGCAAATGGACTCTTTACAACATCTGTGTCATAATTTAACAGCTGCATGAGAAATGCACGGAGTTTTATTCGTGCAAGCTGAGCTGAACATTACAGTAAACACGAAGGCCTGAAGCTAGCTAGGATAGCCGGTTGCATTTTTGCTGATTGTGCGTCCGTTGCAGCATACTTGTGTGGAGCTGACCTCATTTTGCGTTATAAGCAAACGGAGGCTTTATTTCTCTTTGTATGTTTGCAATATTCCACTGCTTTTAGACAACCTCAAAGTCATGGCCATACACATTGTTATAGATTTGCCCCAGAAATCATTCATTCGGATTGGTGGTTGCATTTCTAAATAAACGGCTCAGTTTCGTTCGCGTTCGTTGCCATGCTAAGTTATCCGCTGCCGTTTGCCAGATCATCGCCGTTTAGAATCCACATGCAGCCACAGAGTCTCGGACCGACTGATTGTTGATAACGTAAATGTTTGTAAACAGTGTGGTTGTTAGTCTCGCAATTAACATGGATCCATCACTAGGTAAATTACCGTAATCTTGCTACTTTGACTTCACTCTGGGCTTTGGGTTGATTGTGACAGTTATCGGTGCATGCGGTCATCATCAAAGTTAAGTATTCCGCTAATACAGTAGCACTAGCTGTATTAGTCTTGCTGGTAGTGTAAAATACAACCCGTTGATAACTGTTCGACATATGCCAGCTTCTAAAAAGATGGTGTGTTAGCATCGTGTCTGACCGCTTGTTCATTAAATGCGGGTCTGCAAAGTAGCTAAAGGTATCGGTTGATCGCAGGGTGAAATCTGTCAGCCGGGCCGCTAAAAGTGTTGTCAGTAAATTTGACATGTTAATATTTTCTTGTAAATACGACACTGCTTAGTATCTGCTTTTATTGCCTTGCGTGGTCTTTTAAGCTTGTAAAACGCAGTGTTAGCGGGATAGCTGATCGTAAGCTAGTCAGTTAGCTCCCTGGCTCATCTTCTTACGTTCATTCGCTAGCTAGCATGCTAGTTAGCCGGTCAGCTAATGCTCACGGAGGGGGTGTGTGGCGTTCCAAAATGGTGGCTTGTATTTTGCATAGTTCGATTTTGGCTATTGCTCGAATGTTAGGCCTTGGATACTTGCCTCGCCTAAATGAGCTTTTTTCTCTTGTCCATTAATTCTGTCCCACGGTACAATCTACTATGTCTTATTGTTATTCATCTACCTTTAATTCAGCTTGTTAGCTGGCACAAGCGTTTCAAGCTAATGTTGGCTAATAAAGGCCTGCGGATGATTCTGTGGCTACTGTTTGCTAGGTAGCTAACGGGAACGCAGATGCGTCAATGCCGATTTGCTAAAGGGGCCGTGGTATAACATGTTTAGCCATTCCTGTAGAAACAATGGCAATCTGAAACGCCCGAAGTAAATTATTCTGTTGTTCAGTTGTATGTCAGTTTTTATGTTTGATAGTGTTTTTAAGTGAAACGTGTAGCAGTGCTGGCAAGTAACGGTAGTCGCCGCTGCGGTAAGCCAGGCCCGCACAGGGGCAGCGCGGGGATTTGCTGCTTCATTGTATGGAAGACCAAAAGGCATGGAGCTCGCCATTTTTAATGATCTGTGTTTTTGTTTGTTCGATTTGCAGTCAGGGCCATCTCTTAAGCGTGCAGCAAGCTTTTTACACACATAACACCTGCAATACCAGCATTTTTATTAAGTTTTTACTGATGTCAACTTTAGACTGAGTCGAGGCTAGTGGGAGCCCTCAGCTTCACTGCGTCATTTAGTCCCAGTGATTTTATTATCTGTTCTCAGTCATACTGTTGCGTGTTATTCCTGCAGCATACAATGAATGGATGATCTTATACAAATATGAATATATTTAAATGATAGAAACTACCCTGGGAGGCATTTGTATTTTCCAACATTTATTTTAATGCTGGTCTCAGTAGTAGCAGGTGCATTTTCCAGTCTTCCTCCCCTTTAGTTGGTGGTTCACCTTTCTTGGGTTCTCCCTCAGTGCACTGCAGCCTTACAAGGACAGTGAAAACAAGTTGACATAATAAACTGCTCACTTTTTCGGACTGCTTGTAGCAGCACACCATTGCACTTCCTTTATATAAGAGGCTCCACACAGTTGCAGCAGTTCATCCATCACCTGCTCTGCATATTTCAGTCATTTTATCCCACAGTACTGTAAATAGGATGCCAGGCTTTTCCTGCCTCACAGTCAGTCTAGTTTTAATGCCTGTAATGGCTCTACAAAGATTTGAAATTAATACAAAACAAACATTTTGCCATGTGCAAAATTACTTCTCATATACAACCCAATTTCTCTAAAAGGACGTTACTAAAGAGTGAGATTAGCATTGTATTATGTTTTTAGGTCAGTGTTTAATTCAGCAGTGGTGTTTGTACCTTATATTGTCAGGGACGTTCTATGCCTGTACTCCATCAGTCAGTGTTCTGAAAGTAGACAACCACAGCTTAGTGTGGTCTGATGCACCAAACTGCATTCTAGCCTCTTAGTGCCAAGTCATTGTAACAGCATGAGCTGTGCTGTTATAACCTTGTTGATGTGGGCTAAACACACATCTGGAGTTGTTTTTCTCTTTCATCAGCATAAAGTTGTTTCACAGGACAAAATTAAGCATAATTGAAAAAAAATTATCTGCTACTTTCAGTCCACAGGCCTGTGGACTTTACAAGATTAGGAGCGATTAGAATGCTTTCTTAAAACTTCTTGCTTGAATGGACATTTGTGTTAGTATTTTCTATTAAAGGTCACTGTTATGGCACAACAAGAAAAGACATATAAATCTATTACTGTGCTGCTTTTTGAAAAACTATATGTATAGATAATAAATCTGTCTCTTGAGATGCTTGTGATTTTTCCCTCCATAGGTCATGTGACAGTAGTTCTACTCTTTGTGGCATATTTTGACAAATTTTAAACCTACATCCAGCTCAGACTCTTACAGATTTCACTGATGGATCCCATTAGTACATACCTCTCAGGATAGACTGACACAGTGGGCGGGACAAGAGGTTGTCAGGGAGTTGACTGACAGACCCCATTAGCAGGGTGTAATCCACTTGGGGAAACGAGGTCAGTCTCCTGGAGGACTCGGTCAGTAATGTTACCTGGAGACTAGACACACAATTTACACTACTCTGTCTGTTAGCTTGGAGGAAGACGAGAAAAACATACACTTGAAACACAGTTTAAGATGGACTGACTGTAACACATTTGAGGACATGCTTGAGTGTTCATGTGAATTCTTTTATTAGTCTCAATTCTAGCTTGTGTAGCATCATTGTCATCGTCATAGAATCCAGGCAGATTTCAGTCACTCCTTGAAGTCGACTCAAAGCTTCTCTGATTCTGTCATCAGTGTGTTTTGATAGATTAGACTATGTGTTGAGCTATCTCATTTGGCTGGGATAATTGTTGTCCTCTGCGCGCGTGTGTTTTGTTTGAACGATGACTTGCAGCTTAATCCTGCATTGTATCCATAATTACCCAGCCTACTGTGGTGTTTCATGGTCTTTGTTACGCGTCACACACAGACACTCATTCTCTTTCTGTTGCCCCCACTCTGCCATACACACAGATTGGGAAAGAAGACTCATCATGCTGTCTCAGCAGGGTTTTCCCAGTAAAGGGTAGTAAAACTAGATAGGAAAGATCACTTGATTAATCTCTTCTCAGATTTTTCATAAATATCATAACCAAAAGATGAAACTATAACACCAATTCACTGCAAGAAAATACAAGTTTAAGTTGTATTGTTCCAAAGTAAGAACACAATCCAGTAGTTACAGCAGTTGTTGGATCTTAACAGTTAAATATCAGTTACAGTGACTATAAAAGTGAGATCAAGCCTTGTGTGTGACATTTTATGGCTCTTGATACCATGTTTTGTGGATCTTGATAGTATAATTTTTGAGCCCATGAGATGCTGTAGCTGCTGAGGTCCAATAGTTAACAATGCAGAAGCTACAGCCAGCTTTACTGTACATAGAAAAAAGGCCTACATGCTGCAATGCTGCTATCATTCATACAGTCTCATCATATTGTTTTCTCTGTCTGTATAGCTGGGGACACAGACGACCCTCCAAGAATCCCAGCCAATCCAGTGATCAATGGGAATGTGGCCATGGCAGATGGACACAACAATACAGAGGAGGATATGGAGGATGGTGAGGAGGATATGTCCATTTTAAAACACTTTACACTCTAATTTTTTTTTTTACAGTTAAAGTACTAGGGTTGTGATGGAACACATGATTCACATTTTGGTGTGTTTCCTGGTTTTGATGTCATGGTTTGGCTTGTCTTTGGTACAGGAGAGAATAAGAAAGAAATGCATAAAATAACATTTGAAAATGTCTCATTGGCTTTTCCACCGACAGAAAGTTGAGAAACTGAAATGCTGTCAGTATGAAAATAAATGCCCTAAATTAATAACAGAAATATCAGTAAATATCATTCATAAAACTCTCTGTACTGTAAAATTTGTACAAGTCTGTCTTAATTTATCCTAAATCAACCAGTCAAGACAGCAGCCAGACTTGAATCAACTTTATTAAAATTGTCACAAAGCAAAACTGACCGCAAGCTTTGCGTATAGCTATGTTCAACCAGTTTGAGCCGCACATGGTGGCCGGCCAGTATGAACAGAATTAGGAGGGCTGATAAAAATGTGTTTTAAGGTCACAGTTGTTGCGAGGTAAATCAGAACCATACAGTGTCACAGGATTCTGCTGCATCACGGTCCTCAATTTTCAAAGCTAACCCCACTGGGATGTTACAGCGAATGACAACTCTGACCTGCCAGAATGCATGGGGTGAAAGTCAATCTCTAGAATTTCTAGGATTTGGGTATGTAGAAAAAAACTGTTTGGACAGTAATTGTTTGGGTAACAGCACATACCAAAGATGCGTGTAACCCTGGACTGAATGTCCTGTAAATCATCTGGTCATGTAATTTAATGAATCACAGTGAACCTGTACTCACCGTCTTCTTGTTTTCCTCTACTTTGCCCTCCATCTTTTCACAGACACTAGTTGGCGGTCAGAAGCGACTTTCCGGTTTGTGGTGGAACGCTTCAGTCGTCTGAGCGAGTCGGTGCTCAGCCCGTCCTGCTTTGTCCGGAACCTTCCCTGGAAGATAATGGTGATGCCTCGCTTCTATCCAGACCGGCCACACCAGAAGAGCGTGGGCTTCTTCCTGCAGTGTAACGCAGAGTCAGACTCCACGTATGTGTCTTTGCGGGGTGAAGGATTTGGGGTGCATTTGGGAGGGGGGTTAGTCGTGCTGTGCCATGCTGTGAACAGTCAGTCAGTTGAGATGCGCTGGCTTGCTACAAGTGTTTTTCCAGCTCACATTTGTACCTGAACTGCTAATGAAGCTCCGAACACTATGATAAACATATTATATCTCCAGTAATGTCTTCACAATAAAAGCATCCCACCAGTTTTTAGTTAAAAGCTTTTAGTGTGATGCAGCAACAGCATTAAATATTCAGTTTACATCAGCAGTAATTTAGTGCAGCCATGAAATAAATAAAAATGGTTTGTGAATAGTAAAATACGACTGATATCGGAATGTGCAAAACAGAGATACATGAGTAAAACTAAATTCAAACCACAGACGATTGGGTCGAAACAATCAAAGTACTGAGAGCTTAACACAGAGATACATTACAAACAGATTTCTTTCTAGTCTCCAGCACAGTTTATGTGCTGAGGACAGAGGAGGAGCCTGGCACAGAATGGTCATGATTGGCCCTGCTATCTAACAGGACAGCAGCAGTGCAGATCAGTGGCGCTATCCTGTGCTGTGAGGCTGCAGTGGAAATGCATGTCATCATGTTTTGGCATAGTGTGGCCACTGGCCAACCCAGGCCAATAGAAAACCCCTTTTTGTGTATACAACCTGAACAGAGTAAAATTTGTAAGGTTATCCTTTATAATTAGCTTAGAATTCATTTTCTACCCGTATAAACATACTACATAAACATACATCTCTATAGAGAAGCATACTCACTGCTTGATGCTGCACCACTATACATCATGCTGGCCGTCGTGTGTTGCTTCTTGAGGTTTGATTACGTCAGTGTAACATGTAGTATGGTTTGCGTCAGACCATCAAGCCATCTTCCAGTTTGTTACAGTCTCTCATGTGCCTTCTGGCAAATGCTGGCCCAGATGTCAAATTAGTTTTTCAACAGTGTTTTTCTCTTTGCCACTCTACTGTAAGCTGACAAGAGAAACACCACTCCTTTGGTTATCTTATTCAATGGCACTCTGCCCTATTAATGGTTGGCGTTACTGTACTCTGAAGAGTATGCAGTAAAACTTTCCCTTCCCCTGATTTGTATTTTACAGTAATCTTTACAGTAATTTGGATGTGTACTTTGAAACTGAGAGCTTTTGGACTTTCCAGATACAGAGATACAGTGTCAGTGGTCACAGTTTGATAACTCTTACGGGATTTTCATTTAATTCATAATGCAGTTGATCAGCTGTTAATGATTTAGGTGTGTATTGTAAGTTATTGTCAGTTATTTTGTATTTTTTCAAGTTTGTCAATAGTTTACATCAGTTAATAGATACCTACATGTTTCATTTGTGTCGGTGACCTTGATGATCTATTCTGCTAATCAAGTAAAAGTGCTTTTTAATGCCTCAGGGGCTTAATAGTAGAAACAAATTCTTTAAAGTCACAATTCAGTAAAATTAAAGGAAGTAAAACTGGCAATTGAGGTCATATCATCGTTCCACGTATTCTTTTTGCGATTAGAACATAGTAATTGGCTTATTTAGGTTGATATTTCGCACAGATTGTTGGTCTTGTGCAGCTTCATACATGTAATGAGTCGTGCAGTTTACTAATGTTTGATGTAGCACCCAGTCTTCTACATGTGCTCGTTTTAGTAATGCGACATGTCGAAGTGTTTAATCACAATCGAGATCTGCAGCAAAACGCACATCATTAGGTACATATGCCAATCAAGAAAGAAAGTTGTTCACGAGAGGATAATAAAATTGCTCAAATGTGTCCTATCTTAGAGTGTTAATAAATATTTAAAAAGCATTTAAAAATGTCTTGTTGGTGTTTCAGGTCATGGTCTTGCCATGCGCAGGCTATGCTAAAGATCATCAACTACAAAGACGATGAGAAGTCATTCAGCCGCAGGATTAGTCACCTGTTCTTCCACAAAGAGAATGACTGGGGCTTCTCCAACTTCATGTCCTGGAGTGTAAGTACAGAAAATGATCACAAATTAATGTAGAGTTGCTATTAAGAACGGTTGGAAGAATTATTATTAAAATATTTTTTTTCAGGCGAGAGAAAGATCGATGAAAGGAACATTTTTGTTTTGTTGTGGAGGCTGATACGCACAAGATTCACTGTCAGCTGAATTTTTATGTATTTTTTGATTGAGTTATTAAAGTAGTGCATTGCTGGCAGGGTAGTTTTATTTTTCCACAGACGTATGCTTTTTGTATAGAGTTTGTTTGGACCTCTCTGTGTTGATTTTTATTGTCTTAAGTAAAAGCACATAAAGCATTTATTTCGACCCATTGTTGTAGATATTAACTGTTTTTGGTGATGTTGTGTTTTAGGATGTGACTGATCCTGAGAGGGGCTTCATAGATGATGACAAAGTCACATTTGAAGTCTACGTCCAGGCAGATGCCCCACATGGAGTGGCGTATGTTATCTTTTCTTTCTGAGCTACTGTGTTTTATTCCCAGTCCCAGTTTACATTTTCTCTGTTCTGGTGTTATTTATTACCCTAACATCAACCTTCTCTCTGTAACCAGCTGGGACTCTAAGAAACACACAGGCTATGTTGGACTAAAGAACCAGGGAGCAACATGCTACATGAATAGCCTGCTACAGACCCTCTTCTTCACTAACCAGCTACGGCGGGTATGGTTTTATCTTGTGTGTTTTCGTCCTATAATACATGCAATGTATTTTCCCTGTCTGCTGAATGTATTGCCTTTAACTGATCAGCTTTACATGTGCAGCTGTATGTAGCGTGTGTACCTTTTGTTCCCATCAAGACCGACGTCAAATGCAGGCAAAACATTGTAATGTATTGTAAAATGTAAAACCAGAAAGTGTGTGATACACTTGCTATTTTTTAATACTCTATTGCAGCTGCTGCCTTTTGCTTTGTCATTGATGCTTTAACATGATCTCAGTGTTGTTTTTTAGCCTTTTACAATATCACCCCTGACGATGTGGGTTTTTTATGTCACCAGAATATCAAAGTTTAATTATAGTAAACGCATCACAAAACAGTGAAAAATAGTCACTTTAATCCAAGGGCATTACTTTCTAAAACTCGTAATCCTCATATGTATCCTCATGACTCCTCTCTTCCCAGGCGGTGTACATGATGCCCACAGAAGGAGATGACTCGTCCAAGAGCGTTCCCCTGGCACTGCAGAGGGTTTTCTATGAGCTGCAACATAGCGACAAACCCGTTGGCACCAAGAAACTCACCAAGTCCTTTGGGTAGGTTAGGCTCTTACCTGTCTTTTGTCATAACAGAGATGGAGGTTAGAATGAGTAGTAAAAATAGTATTTAGTGTGGTGTCATTGCCACGTTTTTTCCTGTGATATTCTTGTTGCTCAGAACGTTAAAGAAATAGGAGTGAAAGTGAGATATTTGCTGAATTTGAACCAATATACCTTTGCATGCAACTTGATTTGTCACATTTTCTTGGTGAAAATTTAACATCTTCTCACCTGTTCTCTGCAAAGTGCAATTGTAGGTGTGATTGTAGCAATGAAAAACAGCTTAAAAAGCCGAAGAATTTTCTGCAGTGAGGTCAGGAAGTCGGATGATAACCAGAGTTCAGAGTAAAGATGGGAAATAACGATTAAATAAATTGCATACTGATTATTTGGTCTGGTGCTTTGATATCAGCTGCTATATACACTGCTGATACAAAATTTATAGTTTTTGCAAAGCCAGTGCTTTAAGACTGTGAATATTGTTTTTATTAAACTGTCAAATTGATTTTTTTTCCTGATATGTGGCTACTATGTATAAAACTGACTTCCCTGTTTTGTGTGTTTCTTGTGTGAAGGTGGGAAACACTAGATAGCTTCATGCAACATGATGTGCAGGAGCTGTGCAGAGTGGTGAGTTCTCTCATAGACTCTTAAAGATTGCGTTTGCATGCTGAATAATTACTGACATCCTGTGTGCACGTGTGTGTTCCAGCTCCTGGACAATGTGGAGAACAAAATGAAAGGCACCTGTGTTGAGGGAACCATCCCCAAGCTCTTTAGAGGAAAGATGGTGGTATGTTTTTTTTTTCCTTTTTCTTTCACTTGTGTGTTTAGCTATGGTTATACTTTGTATGTTATAGAATACTCCATGAGTTATTGTTCAAATAGACATGGATCTGGTTAGGGAAGTTTCTGCTATTCATATGTTTAAGATAACATTTACACGTTTATATTTTGTTCAGTAATATCAGTGCAGCATGTGTCATGCAGTACATTTTGTAAACACAGTGATGACATGAATTAGTCTAACTAAGCACAGGATGTAGCCTGGAACAAGGTCAGTTTAAGAATAGAAGGAGGTTAAATCAACATCTGACCCTCTGAGAAATAATATTTTTGACTTGCCTTTGTATCATACAGTCTGACCCCTGTGTGTTTATGTGTGCGCTCCTGTCTGTGTGTGTGCTACTCTCCAGTCATATATCCAATGTAAGCATGTGGATTACCGGTCCGAGCGGATAGAGGACTACTATGACATCCAACTTAGCATAAAAGGAAAGAAGAACAGTGAGTATCAACCATCAACACAACCTAATAGTTTTATTCAACAGTGGAACACTGATGCGACACCACAGGGCTACTTTAACTTGATTTTTCTTCAAACAGATGAAAATGAATTGATTCAGACCAATTGTATCTCTCTTTTTCTGTTAGTTATTGATGTGAAAGTATGAAGTAAAGTGACTTACTAAAATGAATCTGTATTTAGATCCCCACTTGGAAGTCCTTGTTGTCAGTATAGATGTTTTCTTGACCTCATCTCTGTTCTCTGCTTATTTCCAGTCTTTGAGTCATTCAAAGATTATGTTGCAACTGAACAGTTAGATGGAGACAACAAATATGACGCAGGAGAGCATGGTCTGCAGGTGAGACTTCAAAATGATTAGAATAAAAGTAATTATGTATCTTGTTTACTAATTGTAGTTTGTCATAATTGTTTTTTGTTTCATTTGCTTTGCAAAATTGCCACTGGTATTTAAGCTAATTTGAACTTAATGTTTTAGTCAAATCTCATCATCCAATAAAACGGAGGTCTTCCGATATTGTGCGTATAAATCTGACGGTAGTTTTAAACTGGATAACCCGTCACAGTGCAACTTCTACGAAGATTTGGAATTTCCAAATACTAAGTTGGAATAGCTAAAAAAATTTTAACATTCTGGTTTTCTTTAGAGGCTGCAGTCCAGTCTTTTTTCTCCTACACTGATATGTGGTTCCACAATGAGATCCTGAGGCTAACCTGCCTCCTCTTAGCAAAGAGGAAGTGCCTGTGCAATGACAAGAATACAAAAAAAGAAAAATGTGCAGCTATTGTAAATTGTAAGCATGAAACTGCGTCACGGTGTGGTAAACATGAGTGACTTCAAGTTAAAAGCGTTTATAGTTGGAGAATGAATGTCAACGGGATGTCCTGACTAGATGCCTGATATGTTTGTTTGCTATGCAGGAAGCAGAAAAGGGAGTGAAGTTCCTTACCTTTCCTCCAATCCTACATCTGCAGCTGATGAGGTTCATGTATGATCCACAGACTGACCAAAACATCAAGATTAACGACAGGTAACACACCAGGCTTCACTCTCTCTTCACTCTCTGTTGATAGATGTTCATTCTTTTTTATTATACCTCACTGATGATGACAGTCACATTTGAAGCCTACGTTCAGGCAGAGGCTCCACATGGAATTGCGTATGTTGTCTTTTCTCTCTGAGCTGGAGTTTCTACAGTGGTCCCAGTTTGCATTTTTATTCCTCAGCTTTTATACTTTATTGCTCTAACATGAGCTGTCTCTCTGAGCCATCTGGGAATCTAAGAAACACAGGCTATGTTGGACCAGAGAACTTTTGCTTGAAGTATATCATTCCTGTCACACTCAGTCACACAATGCATCAGTGGCTGGTGCATTTTGAATAATTTTAGAGAAAGTCTTGTTCATATTACCAGAAGTTAAAGGAGCAATCTATTACTCAAAACGACAGTTGAGCCTGCACTCTGTAAAAAGCATGCCCTGACCTCCTGCTCTCTAGACAGTTAGAAAGGAAGTCACCGAGATTGTTTCTTGTGGGCTTGATCACTCGGTGCAAAGCTTTGTGGAAGCTAATGGTGTTTTAATAATCTGACAGAATAATGTGACACTTTGAGAACAGACACCAGCCATCAAGAAAAAACAATTTTCCTCTGTAGCATCTCTGCAAACTCTGAGTCATCTTTGTGATGGTGCCACGGGCACCTGGGCCCCGGGGGCTTTGTATATCTATACACTATGTACACACACACACACACACACACACACACACACACACACACACACACATCCAGTGTGTGGGTGGGGAATGGCAGTTTATTTGCATCATGTTTGAGTTTAAACTTACTTTCTTTCTTGCATTTTATTTGCTGCTTATTGTCTAATATATTGACCCTTTATTCAGTCATCTTCTATCTTCATCTATCACTTCTTCATATTCCTTTATTTTTTCCTGTCTTCACACTCTTCTTCTTGACATGCAATTTAATTTTTTTGGCTGCCTTGATCTCTCTTTTCTAATCTCTCCTTCCTTCATCTTTTCATCTTCTCTTTAACATTTCCCCTTAACTGCCCCTATCACCCTATCCTCATCTGTCTGTCCTCACTGTGTCTCCCTCCTCCTCCTCTATAGGTTCGAGTTTCCAGATCAGTTACCTCTGGATGAGTTCCTTCAGAAGCCCGACTCCAAGGACCCAGCCAACTACATCCTTCACGCAGTGCTAGTGCACAGTGGGGACAACCATGGCGGTCACTACGTCGTCTATCTTAACCCCAAAGGAGACGGCAAAGTGAGTGTCAAGGAACCAATAGTGAGGACAATTTTCTTTATGCACCTTTCACCAAAAATTTTGTGGGGGTGGGCTTTTGCAGGGTTGATGGGATTCACACTTGTTAGGATTTGCGCACTACCACATAGTATTTTACCACATGAAATGAAATATTTGTGCAAAGATACCATGAAGAACTGAAAGGTAACAACTAAAATTATGGATATGCAGAAGGCATCAGTGTTTTGAAATGACATATAACTACAGCTGCATATATCAAGATTCAAGATACAAAATAAGTAACTGCCGGTTCTTAACTGACAAGGTATTCCAAAAATATACAAAGATGGTAAAAACCCAGTGGAGCTACCCACTCAGATTCACAGAGCAAATGCTTCATAGTTGACAAACAAGCTGCCTGACAGAAGGGTATGGTACCACCTAATGTCAAAATAAGGGATGTTTCAAGACCATTGCTCAGTTAGATATGTAGTAGGATGAATATTACCTTGTCAGAAATGAGTCATCACAAATATCCGGTGTTAATCTCTGCAGAATGCATGTTTTATTTTTTCAGCTTCAGAGTTGAGGCACTGTATCACTTGTTTATTGCTATAATAAATCTGTAAATCTCAAGAAGTGCTGTGTCACGTACATAGTTTCATACAACACCCTCAGCCAGTCCCACTCATCTAGGAAACTCCTGACTATCATATGCATGCATAGACTGTAATAATCCTCTTTTATGCAGGGGAGAGTGGGAGGTTTATGGGTGTCATAACATACAGTCAGGAAAGTCTGTTGTGTAGTGTTTTTTGTAGAATTTAAGCATTGCCAATTGTATTGAATTTGGGGTTGATTGAAAGCATTTTAAGATGACTTGACATAAATGGTTGTCGTAAGTATTCTCTGGTTTTCTCTTTTTCTTCCTGTTCTCCCCTCTGTTCCTCATCCTCCTCCGGCTTCCTTATCTCCGCCTTTGACCCCATCCCACAACCACCATCCCTCTCCATCTATCTCTCTCTGCAGTGGTGTAAGTTTGATGATGATGTAGTGTCACGGTGCACCAAGGAGGAGGCCATAGAACACAACTATGGTGGACATGATGATGACCTCTCAGTCCGTCACTGCACCAACGCATACATGTTGGTCTACATTCGTGAGTCCAAGCTCAGTAAGTAACATACTCACTCCGTCTGTGTAATAATTTAAAAACAACTAGTGCTGGAGAAACTGTCCCATAAACACATGAAAGGTTCCTCTGAAGCTAATGTGCCATTAAGTACAATACTGTTTAGACAGTATGAAACACGTTTGAGGGATAAAGGAAATTTTAATTCCCCTTTAATACCTATGTGATTGTAATATACTCAAATGTTACTTCATTACGTTCTTTGTCAGATAGTTCTCACTTATACTGATTTCTGTATCCCAGGTGAGGTGCTTCAGCCGATGACTGATGTAGACATCCCCCAGCAGCTGGTGGAGCGTTTACAGGAGGAGAAGAGGGTGGAAGCACAAAAGAGAAAGGAACGCCAAGAGGCTCACCTCTACATGCAGGTTCAGGTAGGATATCAGAAAGGTTAAGCGCTGTCAGAGCCTTACCTGAGAATTACCCTGGTGCAGCGCTGCTTGTTGGAGATAAGTAGTCTCTACACAATGTGTTCATGAGAAACCTGTCTGCAATTACATTACAGTGCTGTAGGGCCTGTGATAGGAAAACAAAACTTTGTGTTTTGTTGTTGTGCTTTACACACTTAAAGTAGGGCTGAGTTAGTGTCAACACACCAAACCCAGCAGAGTGGGCCCTTACCGACTATGAGCTTACATTCTGTGATGTAAATGAAGTGCAAGGGTGCAATTTTGAACTGAGATGGGACTTCATGTGTTGTTTGTGTTTTAAATGCAATATTCCAAAGAATTCAATGTGCAATCAATAATGGCAAATGTTTTTTTCAAAAGATGATCACCGTAGCAGGATCCTGATTACGAAGAAGCTGTGTAAAACATGTAGATCTGTCTTTTCAGTGGGAAAATTACCTTTGATATCAGGATTTGTACATAAGTAGTTACATGTAAGATACTCAAAACTGCACCTGTTATGTCATTTATATTGACATGTATATAGAGGATAGTCCAAGTACTGATGGCCAGCTGACAAATAGCCAATTACTTGTTTCTGTAAAATAGAGTCAGTGCTTGTTTTGTCAGACAACCTATAAGCAGCAGCGAGGTCTGAAGAGTATCACTGTGTGGTTGAAATGCAGATGAGAGCAGCAAGTGGTAATAAGGAAGCATCTTCTTGAATGACAAAGGTTTGCCCTGTTCAAAGATGTTTACTGTATTATGCAGCAATAAAATATGACTTGGTCAAGTATTAAGTCAGCACAAAAGTTAATTTCTCTCATTTCTTTCCTCTGAAGAGGTGATAAAAGTAACATTTATATGCCAGAATAAGGATTTGTAAAACCCCAGTGTGCATTTTGTCTGTAAGCCACCAGAGTAGATTTTCTATTTAGGCAATCTCCGCAGTGGAACTCCCTTCCAAACAAAATGCACTTGGTACTACTTGTTTTGACAAACCACATTGCTAAGACAAAACCTGACAAGAGTTTTAAGTACTCAGTTCTGTTTGATGGTAGCCGTCTGTGTCAATATAAGAACCTTCCTGTTGCTGCTTTTAATGTGTGAAATGCTAAAATATGTGCAGCAATTGACAGGTAGTTTTGTTGTTATTTTGTGAATTCCCCTGATGCTTTTTGTTCTCTTTTTTAAATGTTCTGGTTCTTTGTGTAGTTTCCCTATCAGTCACTAAGGTTGTTTTTCTTCCTTCTCAACGTAGATGGTGACAGAGGATCAGTTCTGTGGTCATCAGGGCAATGACATGTATGATGAGGAGAAGGTGAAATACACAGTCTTCAAGGTCCTGAAGAGCTCCACGCTGCAGGAGTTTGTCCAGAATCTCTCCCAGACCATGGTGAGAGACTCAAGAGTGTGTATGATGAGGAAAACTTGAAGGATATGTGTGTTGAGAATTCTAGAGTAACCAAGCTGTAGTATAAGTATATTGATTGTTTGTTCCTTTAAATTGTTGAAAAGTAAATAGATTTTTAGAAAGAGTTTAAATTCAGATTTGATAAAGTTCTGTTGAGCTCTAGCCTGTGCCCATTTAGGTGGCTCACTAAGCTTGTTGGTCTTTGAAGCCACCAACATAAAGTGGATTTCATTTTTCGTGAGGATAAATTCTATTCAACCACATACTTGATCTGAAGTAACTGGTCTTGAGCAAGAGAAGGCTTGTTGACTTTCCTGTTTGCCTGCCATGTCTAATCTAGACTGCCATTCTACAGTACACACACCTTTACTCTAGTTCTCCCTCCCTCCCTCCCTCCCTCCCACTGATCATCAAGACATTGAGAAGTGCATACCACAGTGGCTTGGAAATTGGGCAAATGAGGAAATAACAGTAGAAATGTTTTGCCTTGAAGGGTTGTGCTTGGTTTGCCTTTCCCTCATCCTGGTGCCACGTCCCACATTTTTGTGATTTTTTTTAAGGGCAATTCAAACCTGAAAATGAAAAGTTGTTAGAAACTCACACATTTATGTGCTGCAGGGTTTCCCACAGGACCAAATGAGGCTGTGGCCCATGCAGGCCCGTAGCAATGGAACTAAGCGACCCGCCATGCTCGACTACGAGGCTGACTGCAACAAGTCGGTAAGTGTTTGCGCCTTGGAGACCTGTTTGTGGGTGTGTCACCTGTGTAGGTATTTTGATGTTCAGGTTTTACTCTGTTGTTGTGCCCAGTCATGTGACACAAACGTAACACTGTATTTCATTATGGTGTTCTCAGTACGCGTTTTAGATATCTTAATTAACAGAAATTAAATTGCATTCATTGAAATATGTAATAATGCTGCCACTGTTACAAAACATGTACAAAGATGAGTTCAGTGTTTTCTGAAATGAATCCTCCCTCCCAGTAGTTGTCTATTTATCCCTTATCAGCTGTTAGGAGAATGTTCCATATATAATTTCTCCATTGTGTGTCACTTAATTCTTGGGGTTTGCTCATGAATACATACAGTACACTAATCTATACACGTGTTCCACTCTTGAGGAATGGCTTTGGGAAGTGCTTTTCTCACTAAGTGCATGTTTATGTTTCAGATGATCGACTTGAGTGACAATGAGAACCCCTGGACAATATTTCTAGAGACAGTGGATCCAGAAATGGCAGCCAGTGGGGCCACGTTACCCAAGTTTGACAAAGACCGTAAGTTCTGCACACATTTTGCTGATTTCCTGCCTGAGCAGCATTTTTAATTGAATACCTGTTCTTAATGTGTCAAAAGTTTTTCAGTCCCGTTTGTTAGTTGAGTTTAGTTTAGTTTGTGTTGGCACAGTGCAACTTGAAATACTAGAAATGCTGCTTCCTCCTGGTTTGATACTTTTCACATTGTGGGAAAAAGTGATGGAATGGAATGACAGTAGTTTGAGGTTTTGTGTAATGTCGTAGCCACATACATTTAACTCCATTCTTGTATGTTTAGTGTTCATAATTTTAGCTGTACTTTCACTACTCTTCAGAAAACTGTCACTTGTTTGGGAGACCTGCTGTGTCTTTAATGCTTTTCTCCCAATTTTTAGATGATGTCATGTTGTTCTTGAAGATGTATGACCCCAAAACCAGAAGCTTAAATTATTGTGGACATATCTACACACCTATATCCTGCAAAATAAGTAAGTGGTGGCAACTTTCAGTTCTGTGTTAAGTTTAACATGCTGACTTTACACGAGATAAACCTTGTGAAGTTTCTGTCTGTAGTAAAATGCATTAAATTTAAAAATTAAATCATTTTTCTCTTGTTCTTCTCTCCCTGTAACCAGGAGACCTGCTGCCAGTCATGTGTGAGAGAGCAGGTTTTCAGCAGGAAACTAGCCTTATCCTCTATGAGGTGATCTATTTCCGTGGCACTTAACCTGCTGGCACATTCCTCTCTTTTCTCACTTGCTTTTTCACACTCTCACACTCTAAGATTCTTCTATCTGGTAGACAAGCTTTGTCTTTTAAACTCTCTTGTGCACACATTCACACTCTCATATGCAGCATCACTTAATTTTTTTTCCCCCTCACACCCTGGTGTCTACATATGCCTCATCAAATATTCTAGCGCAAGATGGCTTCAGTTTAACTACATTCCCCTTGATGCTTTATGTGTTACAGGAAGTAAAGCCCAATCTAACAGAGCGGATACAGGACTATGATGTCTCTCTGGACAAGGCCCTGGATGAGCTCATGGACGGGGACATCATTGTCTTCCAGAAGTAAGTACTTGTTTGTGCATTAAATGTATTTTGAGCAGTGTGAGCTAATTTGTATCGCAGTATATTTCACATTAGTACTATCAAATATGTAGAACATGGGGAATTTAGTTTTGACTTTTAACGGCTGTGCGACTGTTTCTTTTTGGGAAAAGAAAGGAAGCATATGCTCTCAGTTTTTTGTAGACTATCAATGATTTTTTTTCAGTGGTAATAGCTGTACAGGTTGACATGCAGAGAGTTTCTTTGATGTTGTGGTTTGAAAAATAAAACCTATTTCAAAGGAGGACATACATCCCATAGGACAGGTGTCTCTCTCTGTGTGCCACTTACGCGAGTATCCCTGTCCTGCCATGTTAAATGTCCTTATTATAGCACATACAACCAAGTATGTAACATGACCCTACACAATTGAAGTTTTTCCACAGCATTTATTGATATGTTTTGTCCTAATAAAACGGCAGAGAGACATTCAGACTAGGACTTGCATGTCTCTGGACACTTTCATATTTCTGATGAAATACAGAGAAACAACAAAGAGAAAGGACTGGAGGGGGGATTAAGAGAAGAGTGTGTGTGCACATTTGGAGGAAGATCTGGGTTAGAAATGTTCTCCATACAGATGAAGAGCTGTTAATTTATATGTTTTTGACAAAGCCTTTCAGTACTTCATCTTTTGCTTTGTACCTGCTGCTTGTGTCCTTCCAACCTGCCTCGACCTACTTCTGTTCTGCTCTTTCTGTTCTTCACCATCATCACTCCTACTACTTATCCTTCCTTTTACCTTACTCACAACTATCTCTATTCTTCCTTCTCATTGTCTTTCCTCTCCTTTGCTGTCAATACTGCACATTCTGTACTTTAAATTATGTTTCCCACCTACCTCTAACAATGCAGGGACGACCCAGAGAATGACAGCAGCGAGCTGCCTACAGCCAAGGACTATTTTCGGGATCTCTACCACCGGGTGGATGTCATTTTCTGTGACAAGACCATCCACAACGACCCCGGCTTCGTGGTCACGCTCTCTAACCGCATGAACTATTTTCAGGTACAATCTATTGTCACACTTTGAATAATTATTTGAATTTTGAGGAAAGAAAAGAACAGTGGGATTTCAATGTGTTTGCATCAGCTCAGGTAAAGAGAATAAATTAGAAAGCCTTCAAATCTGGCCTAATATTTTTGAAGTTATTCTTTCATTTAAATGTATTCCGATATTGAGCCACAACAGGGAAGTATCTAGGGAGTAGTTGTGCTAAAAATTTGGAATTTTGGCTCTACTTTTCAAATGCATTCAGGGAGTGAATATCTTTAAAAAGATGCTCAAACTTGCCAAGTTCTCAACTTGACGTATCATAAATCTTCTGTTTAGATGCCTTTTTTACCCCGTTGACATTTCACTAAATTCTGAACAGGCCTGTGGTGTTGCCGCCCGTAATGTTTGTGTTGTCTGTTTGTCAGGTGGCCAAGACAGTAGCCCAGAGGTTGAACACAGATCCCATGCTGCTGCAGTTCTTCAAGTCACAGGGGTAGGAGGCTTGTCTCATCCACACACACAGACACACAATAAGTGCATGATATATGAATGTAGTAACACTATTAACAAATAATAGACTAATTATGCTTTTACTGTGGTGATATTTCTTTATGTAAAGCATGAGAATCCATTGTGATACTGTGGTTTTCTCTGTACTGATGATGCTAAAGATGATTTCTGGTCTAATAAATAGTGCAGTATTTTTTAAGGCTGAACTTTATGATATTGCCAAATTACTTAAAAATTTTGTCATCCTCCTTGACTAGTAGAAACAAATGAGTTGTGTACATTTACATGATGTGTTGTCATGTTCATGGCTTGTGTCAGGTTTGTCTTTGATTACTCGCGGTCATTCGTAGAAATGTTGCGTAACCTGTCCCCCCCCACCTGTCTTTGTTGTTTTCCTCTTACTCCTCCCTCTCTGACTCCTTCTCCTCCTCTCTCTCCCTCTCCTTTCCTTATCGCCTCTACACCCTCTCTAAATTTCCTTGTCTTATCCTGCTGTTCACCTCCCTCTCCTCCTTTTCTCTTCTTATCCACTTGTCTGTTTTCTCTCCTCTTTCACATCTTTTCTTTTTCTCTCCCTTTCTGTTTGTTTTCTCTTTCCATCCTTCTCTCCTCCCCTTTGTTGTCCTCCCCCCCTGCCTGGTGGTGTGGTGGCCAGGTACAGGGACGGTCCAGGGAATCCTCTCAGACACAACTATGAGGGAACGCTGCGGGACCTGCTGCAATTCTTCAAACCTCGGCAGCCCAAGAAACTCTACTACCAGCAGGTAGGGATGGCCTGCCAGCTTTAGCCTTCTCAAGAGTTTTGAGTTTGTTTTCTTTCCCACATGCCAAACGTTTTGAGAGTGTACAGTAGTTTGGACAAGACAGCCCAAAGGGGAGTTTAGTGTTTCAAGTAGCTGATGTAATGTTTGTTTTTATTATTTTGTTTTCCAGCCTTTCACTTTTTGCTCATCATCTTTATTTCCTTCAGCCTGATTATCTTGACACTCCGTTGTTTTGAATTTAGATCAGGTTATTCTCTCTGTATTCTGCTTTGTTGTTCTTCTGGATTTTTTTTTCCCTAACCCAATTTTCAATCGTATCATAGCATGACATCGAATGGAAAAATTATACTTACTAAAATGTCTGCATTCCTGAAAGTTTTCTATACAGTAAATGATACTGAGATAGAGAAACTATACTGATTCCTCCATCAAGGTGTTCTCTGACCAATCCAACTGCTTAGAGTGATGTGGCTTAGTTCTTTGCAGATGTTCCAGCAGGAGCTAAAGAAACAAAAGATACCTTAGCTAGCTTGCAGCCATCAGTTAATACTCATATTAGAAAGATACAACAACAACAAAAGACAAGCCTTGCACTTAATATCTTCTATTATAATATTATTTTCTTAATAAATCAGTTGGTATGTTCAACCTCATAGTTGGTTTGAGGTATTTGTCTGTAGTTAAGACTACAGGGATTTTGAAGTATTTATATATTTTCTCTCTTTGTTATGTGTCCACAGTTAAAGATGAAGATTACAGACTTTGAGAACAGGAGGAGTTTTAAATCCATATGGCTCAACAGCCAGTTCAGAGAGGAGGTAACACACACACACTGCTTCACACACTGACACTTTGGCTGAGGGAGATGGACTATTTCATCTCTGCACATAAAAAGGAAAATGTTTGCATGATTCAAGCAGAGACATGAACTGTGCACATATGTTTGTTGCAGGAGATCACCCTCTACCCTGACAAGCATGGCTGTGTGCGGGACCTTTTGGAAGAATGTAAAAAAGCAGTGGAGCTGTCTGAAAAAGGCTCTGAGAAGCTCAGGTATCCACCCTTGTACAGTGTGTGTGTATATGTCATCCTTTCAGATGTGTTTTAGAGAAATATGGGTGCTTGCTTCCCATCAAAGCTTTTTGCATACCAGCTTTGATTTTGATGCAGCCACAGCTCCCTGTAGTGACAGCTGTCCAAACTTATGGAAAATTACCATACGATGGCATATGGTATATCAACCTCAAAGAAAATTCACTCCAAACATTGCCATCCAATTTCAATCATAATCGAGCATGCTGGTGTTTGAACTTGTACTTATGGCACTGCTGAGGTGAGCCGTCATGTCAAGGTAATGCTCTACAGCCCAACTTCTAATTGACATGTGAATTTTTCTATGCGTTCTGATCAGAGCTTTAGCGTTTTGTACATACATGTATGTTTACATATAAAAATAACTGTCACATTGAGTAAAACCACGCGAAGCCAACAGCTGGGCTGGTTCTATTTGAAGTAACTTTCTGCTTGTAGTTTTTCACTGAACTCAGTCCAGAGTTCACCTGACACTTTGATCTTTAAGTCGTCAACCGTTTCCTACATCAAGGGGCACATTCTCCCCAGTGTATCTTAGGTTCAGGACCAGTTCGGAGAACGTGGTCGAGTCTGTTGGAACTTGGGCACCATTTGGATTTTGTTGATATTTTGCAGTTAATCTAGTCTTCTCTATGTGCAAAATGTGATTCAGGAAATTGAGAGAGTGTAGAGGTGATGTGCATGTTTTAATGGGCTTTTTTATTTAAAAATGTTACTGGTTACTTGGTGATTCTAGTCATTTCCCCGCTTCATGCCCTCACAGCGACTCAAATCAAAGGCAGCAACCACAGCCTCATCTAATTTTTATAAACCTGCTTTATTTGACGGCACTGGGATTTTTATGTCTGCCTCCAATTATTATTTTTAAATAATTCTTATGTTATCCCTGGTGTAATGTGATTTTTTTATGTTCTGAAAATCAGTTTTGATGTGTTTGAAAAACTACAGCAGAGTATTAATCCCTTCTCTCTGTCTCTCCCACTGCAGGCTGTTAGAGATAGTAAGCTATAAAATCATTGGGGTTCACCAGGAGGACGAGCTGCTAGAATGTTTATCTCCTGCTGCCAGCCGCACCTTCAGAATAGAGGTAAGTGTGTATGTGAGGTGTTCCTGTTACGATTGTTTATAGTCTTGCCTTTCTTTTTAGTTTATTTTTAGATGTTTTACTCTCCCTCAGTCACTTCACTTAAGAAGCCCTCAGCTTGACACTGTTTTTTTTGACACAGTCTGCTGAGTTTGTTCTACACATTTGGCCACTTTAGCAGCTGGTAATTCCAGGAGTATTCATTTTTCGAAATATTCGGACTCACTTGTTTAAGATTAAACACAAAACTGAAGCACTGGCTTGTTCTGTCTACAAGTTTTTAATCGTAACAACATCAAGAGGGATGTCTGGTTGTATTGACCACACCCATCCGTACATCATGGTGAAAAATTGTACCATCAGATGTCAGCAAAAATTGGTTAGATTTCTTCTTCAAAGTGGCAGGTAAATTTTGATCTGACTGCACACTGGTTACTTTTTCCACACACTGTAAACTGGTCTAATTTTAGTAACTGATGTGGCTCCATCTCTCCCCTCTCACTTTTCTCATTTCCTTCCGTCATTCAGGAGATTCCTTTGGACCAGGTGGACTTGGATAAGGACAGTGAAATGCTAATTCCAGTCGCTCACTTCCACAAGGAAGTCTTTGGCACCTTTGGGATTCCCTTCTTGCTCAAGATCAGACAGGTGTGTGTACATATATGTAAAAGTCTAATAATATGAAGTATATGTTGTATGTGTATGTACCAACCATCTCCAACTCCCATCTGTAGGGTGAGTCATTTCGGGAGGTGATGAGAAGGATCCAGACCATGCTGGACATCCAAGAGAAAGAATTTGAGAAGGTACGATATGATGCTTTGCTTGTTGTTATAGTGAAGTTCTTGTAGGCAAGTCTCGCCACTGAGCCTCACCCCTCGGCTGTTATTTCAAGTCAAAGCTCCGATCTAAACGAATAAAGAGAGAGTCATAACTGGGCTTTCATCGACCACTGGGACATAAAAACTACCTGTATAAAATCACCGGTCGAATCTGATAAAAACTGCCTAAAAAGTTTGGTGATTGTACCCCAAAATTGGGTTTCAAAAGCATTTCCCCTGCAGGCTATAGAGTGCAACAACATGATTTCTGCTGTTTCAAAACAGATGATTGTTTTTTGGGGGCATTTTTGGAATTTTTGTATACATGTCTGTTCACGATTCTTTCAGTGGCGAGTCTCTCGCTTATAATGTCCCTCGATTATAGTCAGTATAAACAAAGTAGTCTCATCTTCATACTTAAAATGTAGTTTAATTCCATGTTATACACCAAATTAACTGTTAAGCGTGCGTCTTTGTGTTTTCTCAGTTCAAGTTTGCGATTGTGATGATGGGCCGGCATCAGTACATCACTGAAGATGAGTACGAGGTCAACCTGAAGGACTTTGAACCACAGCCAGGTATTTACTGCTGCTCGTGCTATTTGTAGGGCTGCTAATGTAGCTGCCATTGTGACTGAGATTATGTTAATGGTAGAAACTTTATGAGTGCAACAGGCTATAACTCAACTCCTAAATAAAACAAAAGCAGGCAAGTGTACCATAAGGACAGAGATTGATCCTTGAGTGTGGTGACCCTCAGTTTCCTTTCTAATTTAATTAACCACGTAAAAGAGCCCATATCACAGTTTGGGGGCTTTTTCCTTTTCTTTAGTGTGTTTTTATAGATACGTTTTACATAGATGGGCTGCAAACCTACAAAGCCCAAAGTGTACACCACAGGAAGTTTCTCTTTTACAGAAATCCATCTTCCTTCTCTGTCTGAAATGCCTTGTTTTAAGGCCAGGCTTTCCTTCCATTACTTATAATACTAACACCAATTCCAATCCCACTAAACGGGCAGTAAGTTTGAAGGCTTCTCTAATGCCAAAACACTGCACGTCAGTTACCAAACCTGACACAAGATGTCACAACGCTGGAAAATGATTTCATCTTTGATTGAAGCCATCGCATATGGAACCATTTCTTGAGTGCGCGTGTTAAAATTTAACTTGGTCGCATTTTTGCAAGTGATGATCATTGTTTATTTGGAGCTAATTTGTTAGTTATTGTGGTCGACTGTGGTTCACTGGTTGAGTCAGTCTCTCCTTGACTGACGCGTTAAACAATCCATTTCGTTTTTGTTCCAAAGAGGAAGCAGTCTATAGCTGATGATTTTAAAAAAACAAAATGAGGAGAGTGCAGAGGCGGCTGGTGGAGAGGACGAGTCCTGACTCAAAAACCCCTGATAATGAGTATACAATAAAAGCATTACATTCAATCACAATGGTGTTTAAAATACACTTATGGGAAATGTAGTAAATGAAAATCACTCTGATTCAGTTTGGGTAAATCTGACATTAGAGCACCGTATTTTACTCTTTTCCAACTAATTCTGGGTCACACACCTGACTGGAACTTGAGTGGTGAGGCACTGCAGCCGTCTAGCTTAGCTGGGTGTTGGAGGCTTGACCAGCTAAAAACGTTGGTAGCAGCAGTGCTACCAGTGGAAAAGTTAGCCTGGCGACCTGTGTGAACACGAAACAGAGGGTTTGTTGCTTAGTTGTAGAAAATTCCTGGAAAGGAAGAGCAGCAGTAGCGAGAGGTTAGACCAGAGATTTCCTTTGCTGCATTACAGCTGCTTAGCAACAAGGTTGGAAACACGTGTTACCTAATTTGTTATATGTATTAAATTAAATCACTTGTAGTCAATGCAGATGTGTTTGTTTTGTTGCGGTAAAAGGGTCATATAATAGGAGTGTGATCGATCAGGGAGCGACAGCAGTGTCAGTTTTAGGGGCTATAAAATGTCGGAGTGTTCTGCTGAGCGTAAACATATCAGAGCTTATGTGTTTAATAGTGTTGATGTAGCCTGAGAGTATTACCTCTGCTACTGTTGATAACGTTAATGTAACTTCACGACTGCTATCACTCCTGTTGTGAATTGACATTTCATACTGGCAGCGGGAGACGAGTCTAATGACCTCTCTGGCGTTATCTCCACCGCAGGTAACATGTCCCACCCGCGCCCCTGGCTAGGGTTGGATCATTTCAACAAAGCTCCAAAGAGAGGTCGCTACACCTACCTGGAGAAAGCAATCAAGATCCACAACTAAAGCAGCCCGCCCTTCCTCTTTGTCCTCCTCATCCTCATCCTCCTCCTCTCCTGCTCCGCCTTCCTCCCTACCTACTTTAACAAACCATAACCACAGACTGTAACCAACCGTGTGTGTGTGTGTGTACGTGTGCTTATGTGTGAGAGACCGAGCGTGTGCTTGTATGTGCGAGTGTGTGTGTGTGTGTATTCATCACTTTTAACACCCCGCCTGGACACCTCTACAGCTCTACACCGGCACTATGTCTTCAGTGATACGGATCTTGCTGCAGCTGACGGATTATTCTTCAACCACAAAATAAACTGCACCAACCACCTCCTGACTGTTTATTTTGTTGTATATTTTATTTTTTTTCTAATCATCTCCCTCTACGTTTGAGGTTGATGGGTTGTTATTTTTCTTTTTCTTTTTTTTTTGTTCTGGCTTCTCTACCTGTTGACTGCCTGCTTTTTGTTGCCTGTTTGGAAGTGGGAGAGATGAATCCAGATTTTAAGATAAAAGCAGTGAAGAGGGGGAGAGGAACTGGGACAGAGAATAAATATAAGTATATATGTATACATATATACACACACACACACACACACATGTGTGCGTGTGTATATTTATATATATATAATATATATATATATATGAACTTCTAGACAGATTTTTTTTCCTTTTCCGACTTCACTCACCAGTTTCTTGTCGTTCAGATTTTTGGAGGGGGGTTTAAATAAAGCGTCGTTTGAAGAGGCATCATGCTGCTGTGTGCGGAGTTTGATGGAAGGTTGTGGGCGAGGACTAAGTGACAGACTAAAGAGGGCGAGGGCTGATTGATACTGCAAGCTGGCATCCACCCTGAGGCTCACTAGTTGCCCCCGATGAAGTTCTTTATATTTTCTGCTCCCATCCTATAGTGCAACAAAAACCAGTATTTCCAAGTTTACACACGATTCTTTCTCACTTAGTTTGTTTGGAGGAAAAAGTAATTAATTTTTTTTTTGTCTCTTTCTGCAGATCTTGTATAATAAAATAAAAAAAAGTCTGCAAAACAGCATCTGTTTAAAAAATAAATGGGGAAAAATAAGGAGATTTGTCTGTATTTCATCTTGAAAGTTGGCACTTAGTGGTTTCTCAGGACTGGCAAATGTACATTTTGGTTGTGAGTTGCTTATTGATTTTTCAAGGAACATACACACACACTCTCACACACACACACACACACACACACGAACATTAACCCCCCCTTGAGTTTCTCTTCCTTTTTTGTTTTTTCAGGGGGGATTGTTGTTGTGATTCTCAGTCATTCCTCCACTAAACACACACACACACAGACACAGGCTTCATCTTCTCCCTCCCGTCTCCTCTTTTGATTGAAACTGTCGCCTCCAGGTGGTTGGGAGCAGTAATTGCGCTGTGCTTGGTAGGGAGCTGCAGACACTTAGAGCCCCACAAGTTTGAGGATTGTGTAGAGACAAAAACCAGCATTGTAAGAAACACTTTAAGCCCGATGAATTTATTTTTCTTTTGTTTTCCGTTTCTTTTAAAGCACAGACGGAATGCACCCCTAATAGCGCATAGCTGGCTCTGTAAAGACAACATTTAAGAATTGTATATTTAAAATTATGAACGTGTAAAATTTAAGAGAAACACACGCCTTTGTTGTTGGGTACAGAAGGAGCCAGATGTTCATATTTCTTGTGTGTAGGTTTCTTTTTTTTTCTTTTTTTGCGTTCCTGATGTACCATTGACATTTTTTTTTTCTGTTACATTTGGATTGTCGTTTCTTTTCAAAAACTAACTGCATTGGTTTGTCTTGTTAAGAAGTGCAGTACAAAGATGACCTGCAGAATCACACCTTAATTTGATCTTTTCCAGTTTAAAATCCTCAGTGTAGCAGCAGTGTACGACAACTATTCCTGTATATTGCCTTTTTGCTGGAAAATGTATGTTGAATAAAATTTTCTATAAAAACAAATACGCAACTCTGCTACTTGTCAATACCAGAGTTCGAGAAACTGTTACAGCGACAGTTTGACATTTGCCTCAAATGTCTCTTTGCTAGATTTACAGCCAGTTAGTAAGTATAGAAACAGCCTTCCTGTCGCTATGCAAAGTTGCCAACATCTGCCTACCAGCATCTCTAGGGCTCACTTATTAAGATGCTATAGCTTTTAATTTCCTCGATTCCAAAAAACAAGGTGTAAAAACTGCTCATAAATACTGATGTTCTACCTAGAAAATGCTCACTTATGTGCTCCAAACTGAACCTGGACAAGCGAGGATAAAAGCTACAAGACCGTCTCCAAGCACCTGGATGTTCCTCTGAACCGCAGCCGTCAAAATTATGCGGAAGTTGGCTTCAAGAGGAAGGCTGGCCCCGGATTTATCAGAAGGATTGCCCGCATCGTTCAACATTTGTGCATTTCCAACCGAACATTTCTACAGTGCAAGACAAAAATGTTCAAAATGTTAAATGGAGGTCAGGAAGAGGTCTGCACACTTTTAGGCCCTAAATAAGTCATTTAGCTCTCTTAAAGCTTTCCCTTCAAAGGCTCCATCCTGCCTGGGGAAGCTCTATTAGATTGTAGCGTTGCCTTTGAAGAGAACGCTTTAAAAACAGACTTCAATTTCTTATTAGAAGGATGAAAGTGTGCCCATCTTTTTCTGATCTGTAGTTTTGATGGTGGAAAATAAATAAAAGCTGATCTCCAAGTTTAAGGGACAACGGGTGCAACAGGTTGGACCAGGTTGACCTGAAAGAGGAACATTAATAAGCAGAGCAGGAGTTTTGCTAAAATGCATGTTGACAAGAAAGCTGGGAGAAGGTGCTTTGGACAGATGAAGCAAAGTGACACAATTAGACTGTGAAGGCTCAAAGACCTACACTTTCTTCTAGACAGCTGCAAAGTCAGTGAGGGTAGAGAGAAACTCTGTGTGCAGGAATCATCTCTTCTTTCATCCGTGCAGGACGAAATGTAATTACAAGATTATGGATGCAATATACAGCCAAAAAAACACTGCCTCTGTTGCAGATCATGGCTCCTCTAACAGGATAGTGACCCAAAACATTCATCTAAAAGCTCCCAGGTAGAGAAGAGAAGGAAACGGTGCATGTATTTGAGTTGGTCTGATCTTTCTAACTGAAAAAGCTAAAACTTGCAAACTTAAGAGAACTGGATGAAACCTGCAGCTGAGAAGTGCAGACGTCTTATTAAGAGCACTGACTGCTTCAAAACTGTGTGCCATAAAATATTAGGGCTCTAATATTTCGACTCATTCCACTTTCATTTGTTGTATTATTTAAAGTGATCTCTAAAAGCAAAATGAATGTTCCATTATGCATGGAATAAGGAATGATGGAGGCCTACAGTGTTACTGCCTGTTGCTAGTTTTGAATTATTTCAGAGAAAAGTGCATTTTGTCTTTTTTAAGTGGACGGGAACCAATAATTGTCTGTAGGCTAACAGGTCCAGTGTGTGTGTCATGTGTGTTTTTAAGATTAGTAGCCGTCTTTAACCCAGACCTTGTTGTGGACCAAACGTTCTTTTAGAAACCTGAGAACCATACAGTGTTCTTTAATGTGGCACTTCTTTAGAAAAGGGATTTTTTTTTCTTGTGAGGTCAGAGGTCAAATACAGAACAGCACACTGCCGAGCTGTCAGATTTTATTTTATCTTTACTCTAGCTGAAGGCTCCAAAAAGAAGAGCCAAAGGCCGACATCAACCAGTAACCACTAAACGCTGCCACTTAAGGTGCATTTAGTACTGATGCCGAGCTCTGCAAAGCCAAATCTGCAAAGGGTAACCCCTCTCCATCTGGTCTCCCCTTGTTCTTTTTCTACAGTCATAAACTTTTATTTATCTATTTTTTTATTGGTTATTCAGTTTATTTTTTGTTTACCATGATTTTTTAAAAAATAATAGCATCACTATTATTATCTCTGTTGTTCATTATACATTTGTTGTTCTATTTTATTTTATCTATTAGTTGTTACTAGATGTTGTTGCTTTTTTATCTTTTGTTTGTTACAGATCCATTTGTCTTTTTTCTTTTCATTTCTCTCTGTCTCTCTCTCTCTCTCTGTCTCTCTCACACACACACACACACACACCAGTGTACAAATATGTAGTTGTATTGGTTTTTGTTTTGTCCTTACTGTTGTCATGTCTTTCACATATTATGTACTGCATCACTGAAACAAAAAGGTGCATTTAGTAGCTTCTGTTCTTCTGAGAACAAACCACCAACTTCACCGACAGCTCAGCTTGTTAACACTGACCTCTGACCTCTCTGATGTAGGGCAAGAACACAGAGTCACAGCACATGTAATCATTAAAATCTACTTTTATTAGAGAAATATTGTCATCCAATAGCTCATAATGGTGAATAACAGAAGTCAGTTTCATCCAGGGGGCAGCGTGAGGGGAGATCCCTCACAGCAACACTTTGCCTGCTTTCTCTCACATGTCGCGGTTGTATTATGAAGCAGAAAATTGTCTTTCTCAGTAACACAGAACAAAAGAGCAGTCAGACAAATATATATTATCAAGACATCTATATTATATAGTTAAAGCTTCCTTTTTACGTTGCACTTTGCAGAGTAATGATGGAATACATGTTTATTTTGATCTCTTCAGGTCAGAAATATGGGAGCAATCTTCAAACTGAGAACATATAAATATTAGAAAAATGAGCCACATTGGTTTAATTTCACTCCAGGGAGTTTCATATCTGACAACCAGAAACAACACAAACTTACTGTGCAATAACAGCAGGTGTGCAAATTTGCAATTTTGCTCTCTGCTCTGGTTTATTGTGTTGGTCTGTGTCAGAGTGCTGGGCTTTATTCAGAACGGCAGCTGGTCTGTTTAAATTTCAAATGCACAATCCCTTTAAACATAAAGTATTTATTAGAGTCTATATACAAGCCTTCATTTTAACAATATTATGCATGCAAAGGTTTATGAGTATGATGATATTCTAACGGTTCCAAAAAAAAAGGTGCATGGGGCGTGCTTTAGCTTGCCGGAGCTGTAGATATTTAAGCTCTGGCAACACAACAACACTCCCTACTGTTTGCTAATAATATGATGCAATGCAGAAAGTCATTCGTGTTTGATTTTGTCGCCCTGCTAATGCAGTGTCGTCCATAGAAATAAGCCACATTTGAACTGTGACCTCTGTCTGCCGGTCTCAGAAAGTGGCTTCAATGCCTGTTTTTTTACCGGGTAACTGAAACCCAGACAAAGGTGACAGGATGTTAGATCTTATTTCTATGGATCCATTTTGCTGCCCTCATGTCCGTCATTTACAGCACTTTTTCTTCTCGACGTGCAGGACTCTGTTGCAGCGGGGGCACGTGTGGTGGGCGTCCTTGAAGTGTTTCATAAAGAATGGAATCAGGCAGCAGCACAGAACCAACCTACAACACACAAACACACAGTTTCAGATATTTGTGCCTGTATTACTTGCATGTTTGTATTTCTACATGAACTGGGGTTTTGCGACATGTTTGGCTCGTTTTGGATGCCAAGTACTAAAAATAAATATGAATCATAAGCATAGATTGTATTTAAAACATGGACGTCGCCTCAGGATCTGAAAAATGAAGTAAACTGGGAAACCTGCATTCTTTCTAACAGCCAGCAGGGGGCGACTCCTTTGTTTGCAAAAAGAAGTCTGATCTGTGAGAAAATGACCCGACTTCTCACCTGATTAGTTACCTCAGTAAAAATGTTCTTAATGAGTTTATGATCTCTAGATTCAAGTCTTATTCAATACAGCATCAGGCTCGATTTGCAAATGATGATCTCATTTAGAGTAAATAGAGCAGAGGATGTATGTAGTTTATGACTGGAAGACAGTGTTGTATCCTGATGTTTTATTGTTTAGCATAAATACACTAATAGCACTGACAGTAAATTATCAAGGGATAAATGAAATGGAAATCTTGCCCTAAATTTGTGTTGGGAGCTCTGCGCTGTGGTTCCCTGACCATTATCCATTATCAGAACTACTTTTAACCTTTTCTACTGTTAGCTAATGTGGGGTTGGCGTGGGCAGAGGGGGTTGGTGGGGGGGTGGGGTGTGTGTGCATGGGGGGAAGTTGTGTGTTTTCCTGTTTTTAATACGAGGGCGTTTTATTTCTGCATGTAAAGCACTGTGTTACATAATGTATGAAAAGTGCTCTACAAATAAAATTTGAGTTGATTTGATATCATTCAATTATATGATAAAATATAATGCATTTGTTAATAAAAAAAACTCCCCCCTTTCTGATTACTGATTTAAATTTTTAAACACTTCCTTAAGCAATAAACTGTGTGGGTTAAATTCAGTGAACCACATCGGCATTGATACAGCCTTTGTCTCAAGGCTTTGCAGTAAAAAACATAGGACAGTCTCCTTTTTACACCCTTGATTTGAATAAGGAAAACTTCAGAACAGTTTAATTACAAAGTACCTGTTATTAGCTTATAACCTGTTATTAGTCAGCCTCATTTTTGGACCTATTATTGCATTTTAATCCCCTGCACTGCACATTTTTGCCTTCTTATTGTCTAGTATGTTTGCTTCACATATAGACAAGAAACTTAACGCCTTGCGGTCTCTTAAACTGTTTTCTGTATTGATTCAAAGCTGTAATTAGGTCTTAAGTATGTTACATAAGTACATGTTGACTGTTTAGACAAAATGAACAGTCTCCTCTGACACACTTGGAGAACCTGGTTGAGGTGAGATGTGTTTTCTTATGCCTAGCTGATGCTTAGCTGATATCAAATCTGCACTGAGGCTCCCAAACTGTTTCCTGTTGACTCGATTATTGCACATTTGTTAGAGATTTTGCACCACTGACTATCCGCTGCAATGATGTGGCCTTTTCTTTGGACATAGGACTCAGTCTGTTGTGTTTCCTGTGTAAAAAGGCCCATCAGCAATTGCGTCCCCCAAGACATTTAATGTAGCCATGTCTGCAGAACCGAATAAAAACCAAACACTGACCCGCAGCAGATGAAGAGTAGGCACATCAGCCAGGCGTACGTCCCTGCTTTGTAGGTGACGTTTGTCATGACCTGCTGCTGACAGGAGGAACAGGTGGTCATGCCGGGGGAATTTCCCAGCCCCGTTTCATAGCTCACAAACTTTCTTCTGCCGTCTCCAGACTCCAAACCTGAACCCAGGCCTCCCCCACCGCTGGTGTACACTGGAGGAGTACAGAGAGGAGAGGAAACAGGAGAGTTAATTGACAATGCACCAGGCACGTTTCTGACACATGTTTCTTAAAAAACAGGTTATGTGAGAATACCTGGTGTGACCTGAGTGGCGGCGGACATTTCCTGTGAGCTGTTAGGGGTGAAAGGGGTGTGGACGTGGTAAACCTTCACTGAGTCTCCCCCACCCTGACCTTCGACTGAACCATGAAGAAGATGAAAAGAGGGGGGGAAACAGAGGAAAGGAGGAGAAACAGAAACAAGATGGAGTTAATGAGCCAGAGGTGGTAATACTGACGATGTGTGAGAGCATCTGAGCGTTTGGTCTCACCTGGTAAGATGTAAGGGGGAAGCTCTTTCTGTCCTTCTGAGCTCATTGTGCTGCAAAGAGGGAGAAGAAGTGTTATGAAGGGTGACGTTAAAACAAAACACACCGCTGACCTATGAAACATCACACTCTCTCCTGAGACGAATGTGATGCTGCTTCCACCCAGCAGATGGAGCCAAAGCTTCACCATTTGAGCTAAAACCTCATCTGTCAGACTGGCGAAAACGTCTGTCATCCCTAACTGACACGTATTTGGATGTTTCCTGTCAGCATCCTCGGTTAACGCCCGGGTGTGTCTGTTTGCTGGCATGTTTTAGGCGTGGTCATGCACTCTTTGTTCACAGAGAAATGCTCGCTGAGGAGAAGCAGGGATTTCTTTGTTTTATTTGTTATTTTTAGATTATGATTCACAAAAGTCACATGGCATCCCGAGTCCTTCGAATTTATTTTTGAGGGACATTTAGCGCTGTCTATACACTGAAAGGTTGCTAAATGCCAAGTACTCTCAGACATGTCACTTGCTTTTGGAAACTATTGTTCAATTGTGATTCATAAAAATGGCTTTACACCATATCAGTCACCTGTATTCTACATTAAACTTCTCCGGGGGCTTCTTTATTAAGATTTAGCTTCTTTCTTTCAGGACATACTTGCAAAAAGAAAGACAAAATCAAATAATAACACAGCAAGTTTGCAAAGTTTTTAAAGTCCTAGATCACTGTATTTTAATTAACTGTACACTGCATGTCCCAGGACAGGGCGGTGATTCTCTAGAGATTTAATCTATGCTACATTTCCACAACCAAACACCCTGCAGATATGACTCCACCGACTGAAGGAGTGAATGAAGATCAGATCGGCAACACCAGAGGAAGAGAGATTGATTTAAGCTCAGTTAAAGCTCAAATTAAGGCTTTAATATGTGTTTAATATCACCGTCCTGGCAGTCCAGAAGCCCTCCACTGCCAGTAATCAAAAATCCCTCCATGTGGGATGGGACTGCATTAAAACATCTTTTGTATTTGATTCATGTGAGACCAATCTGATCTACAAATGAGCAAATCTTGATAATTAGTCAACTACATGGATCAGTACTGACATTTTATGAGATTGTGCTGCAGTACCTCTCGAAGGGAAACAGTTTTATACACTGAATGATTCATAAACTAAACGCATCCCTTTATGCACACCAAAACACGGCCCTGTGATTAGTGTTCATCATAATCAAGCAGCTAATTTCCGCCTCTGCTGCATGCAGGCCTTTAAAAAAAAGCCTTAAATATGCACATGACTCCATATCTATTGTTCTTCTATTGTCTCAGTTCTCTGGTTCTTTCCACACAAACAAGTGCAAAAACACACACTAGCATGACTGACATTCATTTTCTATTTCACACACACACAAAAAGACAAAACCCACGCCTGCTTGACTGTCATGTAACATCTTCTCTTCATGCACAACACTGCTTCTCGCTCTTATACAAACAGCTTCTTCTACTCAACACTCATCACCATGTTTCCATCACTTCACTTACATTTACAGGTGACCAAGTCTTCAACCTGAAATGGGGGTTTGCTTTTTGCACCTAGAAGAATGACAAGTCCCCATTTAGGTCCCCACAACACTGGTAATCTAAGCGCACACACTCCACCTCACTCCGTTGCTGGACTTTCCTCCCTTCATTCATTACAGGCACTGAGGTGAAGCTGCAGTTCATCACTTGTCACTGCGGTTTGGATTCACAGCAGATGAACGACTGCTTTGTCATTGTGTCACACACTCACAGACACACACACACACACACACACACACACACAGCCTGTATACACCCATATGTTGGTGCAGGAATGCGACCGAGCTGCATGTTTCTCTCTGTGTCATGGACTGAGGGTGTGTCGGCCACACCCACTGATGATGAACTCACTCTGCAGACTAAACTGCTGCCTTTCACAAATCTGTCTGTCCAGCAGCTCACTGAATGCCAACAGTGCCTTTAATGTAAAATGTGCAAAGCAGCCTAAAAGTAAACTTCAGTGCATAAAGGTTTTGAAACAGAAGTGACATTTTGCATTGATTTCCTCTGCAGAAATGACAGGAAACACTAATCTTGGATAACTGGTTGCTTAGCTTGTTGGCTCTGCTTCACTGTGAGCTAAACAGCTGGAAAGTTTGGGTGTGTTGGTTTCAGGTTTGTCCAGGAAGCTGTCAGTTCTGCAAAGATGTTTCCAGCAGTCTTGTTTTTCTTTATTATCATTATTCCCAGAGGTGCACACATGCTTGACCTTGAGTTCCTTTTTGTCTGAATAAGTGAGAAAATTATACTCAGAGAGCATTTTGGCTACAGGCATGGCAGTGATGGTGCATTCAGGATCCCTTGAAAAGAGGGTCTTAACTGGTGATAGACCAGTTGTAATTTTGCTTCTATTACCATAACAACGATTCAGAGACAGACTTGTTAAGAAAAAGCTGTAAAACATCAAGCCAGTTAGTGTAATTAATATAGACAGACAGAGATCCAAGGTCCAAATAGTTACTAAACTAATATGTCTGTCATCAGATGTTACTTCTGGCTGGTGATGGAGACAGTCACTGCAGGGTGCGGCCTCAGAAAAGTCCATCCACCACATTGCGAAGATAATTTTGAAACCACAGAGAAAAGTTAGTGACAGACGATCAGACAATACGTCTTTTGTAAGAGGAGACTGAAGGTAATGACCTCAGCTCACTCTGAAGCTTTAAATCGAGGCAGGTGTCTGAGAGTGGATTCATAGTAGAAGAAATGAGGGAGGCGGCAAAATTGGCACAGCAAATGAGCCACCAATCTTATGATTTCACAAAAATAGAAAGAAAAGGCCCCTCCATGCACCCCAAATTCCTCCTGATGGCACCTTGCAATATCAGCAGGTTAAAGGGCCCTGAAACATCTACAAAAACTGCAGCCAAGTAGGTTTTTAGCTGATTGTGTGGTTGAATGATTTGATTTCCTCTTTGGTTAAACCACATATTAGCTACAAACCACATGCTGAGGTCAGTGAAACTCCTCTTCTGATGCACAGCAGGTCGATTGTTCACGTAGTCAAGTTAACACCCTGATTTGAAGTCATAAGGTGTGGCCGCACTGTATGTGACATCTCTACTGGTCAAACCTGCCTCAGTGTGTGTTTGTGTGTTTGTGTGTGAGATAAAGAATGAGAATGTGTGCAGTCTGTTCCCGTGATGCATTTTAATGACTGATGCTGATGAGGTAGGCTAAATCATCCAGTTAATCACTCATCACTATATTATGCAGTCTGACCTGGTTTCTAATGTGACACTGTGCCAGTCAGTGGAAACACTTACAAAACATCCTAGAAAACAAAGACAGACTCCCTGACATTATGCTTTTTCCTCAAAACTGAATTGTTTTGAATATATAAAATGATTTTAACAAGTTAAAACTGGTACATGATGTCAAAACTATGAAGAAAATTTAAATCTTAAGTCGACGTGCCAAGTTTGGTCCTCCTTTTTGACTGTATTACATAACAATGGCAGAACATGACAGATAAAGTGCTTGCTTCGTAATTACAAACTATTTGTTTTGTAAGCAAAAGTCAGTTCAGTGGTTTAAATTCGGTTCTTTTTCAGAGTGTTTTTTGGGGGAAAGTGACACATCACCGAAACCAGAAGCTGAACTGAACCCTTTTAGTCCCTAGGTCTCACAACATTTCAATTTATTGCATTTTAGTTCTTTATTTATTTTACTTACCTACTTTTCTCTGCATAAAACACCACTATTCTGTCTCACTATCTGTAAAAGTCACATCCACCTGGCAGTACAGCTGGTCAGATTAACCAACAACATTTGTGCAAAAAAAAAAAAATTCTGTGGTTTAACTTGTTCTGCTGCAAAAACTGCCAACAAGTGACTGCTACTGCAGTTACAGTAACTTACAACCACTCTTGCAACCATCAGTTAACATGTTATTACATAGGATTAGCTCAAGTTTATTACAGTAATATCCAAAAACTTGTGACGTTACATGAAGTGTTGGTGAAGCAGACCCTGACTATACTGTGTTAAATTCTGTTTTTATACTAAGGTCCCTGCAGATCTGAATTCAGCTCAATGGTACATTCACTCTAAACACCAGCGTCACAGAACAAAGGCTGGATTCCTCTGAGCTGCACTCGTGGCTGTACAAATTGCTCAAAACCTCAAATACCCATAAACCGATACTAATAAAAAGAAGCAAAATTCCTGAAAGAGGAAGCAAATTACAATAAATAGTAGAAAAACATCCGGTGTGTAAAGTGTGAAATGTTCCTCCGGGCTGAAGTGATGTTTGCTGTCACATTCCAACAGCAAAAAGATGATTTACGTCACGGGAGATTCATTAACAGTCATTAATGTGAGAATAAAAGCTAGAGCTGAGTATCTTTTTGTTTATAATCAACCAACTTCCTTCTTGCCTGAGCACTTGACTTTTCATGCAGAATAGCTTGGCAGTGAAGCATTCTTTCCTGCTATCACAACCTCCACATCTCAGGTTTCTTACACAGGTTTCTTATGTGATTACACATAAAAATGAACTCCATTTACATCAGTTTTAAATCCTGACAGTCTTACCTTGCCGGAGTGTTGCGGTCAGTATGCGGAGCTGTGTGTGAGATGCTGCTGACGTAGAGTCCAGACAGACTGTGGCTGGGACGCTCACCTGTCTCACCTGTACCTGTACAAGCCTCTCCCCGCCCGCCTACAGCTCCGCCCTCGCCAACAAAGAAGTCAGCATGAAGCTCCAATGAGTCACTCAGAGGTTTTGATGTAACTTTCAAAGGCTGTACTGGTCTCCTTTTCAACTTAATCGAGGAAGTGTGTGATGTGTGTGTGTCACATGCTTGGGAATAAAATTTGCTTCCCTTCCAGCGGCGACTATTTTATCCCCACACAGATCTTGAAGCACTGAAGCATCGCTTTTGTCCTGGAATGTGACCTGAAGGCCGTGGACACACTCTAAGTGACACATGTTGACATATTTCTGCATACAAAAATGCAAGAATTCTGAGTTTGTTTCACAAGAGCTGCAGGACCACTGATGCTGCTGCTGATGAGGCAACAAAATCAACTTAACTGCAGTATTTGCTCCAAGGGGAATAGCTGGGACCGCCTTTCAAACAATGACCTACTGACAGCTATATAAAAGTGGAACAATAACATAAATAAACAGAATAAATTGCTAATTGTACAGGCTGTTTAATCAATAGCTGTGAGGAATCCAAACATGATCACACAGAGATAACTAAATGGTGATTGTGTGGAGGTTTGCTTCTTGGACAAAATACACATTTAATTAAAATTTTCTGCCAATAACGCCATTTAAAGATCATTGAGGCCTGTAATGTTTGAGTTTGTCTTGAATAGAATTGTCAGCACTGTTTGTAACACCAGTAAAGAATTAGGTCTATGATAACTATGGTTAAAAAATATTTTAATATACACTAATTAGCCTCAACATTAAAACCACTGACAGGCAACAGTGAACATCATTGATTATCTTGCTCCGATGCAAGTGCAGCAACTGAACAGTCAGTTCTTGATGTGTTAAAATCAGAAAAAACAGAGACACGCTGGGATCAGAGCAGCTTCGACAAGGACCAGATATTGCTGACAGGATTACTGGGTCAGAGCATCTCTAAAACAGCAGCTCTTGTATGCTTTGCTCCCAGTGTGCAGTGGTTAGTTTCCACCAGAAGTGGTCCAAGGAAGGACAAAAGGTGAACTAGCCTCAGGGTCATGGGCACTTAAGGCTCACTGATGCATGTGAGGAGTAAAAACTGGCCCTTGTAGTCCGATCTCATGGAAATGACACTGTAGCACTAATTGTTGTAAAGCTGGGGATTTGTTTCAGTGTTGTGGCAGAGATCACTGTCTGATTCATTAGACTGTGGTCAGGAATTAGAACTAGAAGACAAAACAATCCAATGTGTACATTAGATGAGTACTTTAAATGTAAGGCTACAGTCAGTTTCTCTAAAGGGACCAGTACACTCCACCATCAGTGCTCCATTAGCTTTGCTCTCCTTGATGATGTCATATCATGGGGATGCTGCATCCGACCAACCTTCAGAAACCATTTCATGCTGTGATTTAGACGTGAGAATGTAAGGTGGGCATGAACTTTCCACTCATCCTTCTGAGCTCCTTCCCAGCTACTGGCCTTACGTTTAACAGATCGAAATGAGAGTGGTATTAATCCCCTCAACTATCTTTTGTAACATCTCTTATAAAAGTGTAATAGTGTATTTCCAGACCTGTCACACTCTTATGCTACATGAGCAGTATGTATTTCGGGGTGATTCGTCCCAACTACATATGAAACACCAAATGCAAATAATGTATTCTGGTGACACATCAAAGTGACCTGGCCTGTTTAAAATGTGGCATTCAGGAAGGTAAATCTGGCATGTAGGGCAAGTGAGGAGCAAGAACTGCATTCGTGTGGCCAGAAACCCATGTATAGTCAGCCGGCTGTGACTGAGCACACACAGTTGGTGTTGTGCTGCAGCTCAGGTCACTTGTGCCGAATGTTTTCCCTCACGTGCCTCAAAACATAACAGTAAAACTCTGGGGACTGATTCTAAAATGGATCATCTTGAAAGAACCCCATGTTTCCTCAGCTCCAGGGAGTAAAGAGGACATGACACCATTGACTGACAGCCCATATGAATTCTGCTTTTTTCTGGGTTTTGAACATTGTTGGAAATATTTAGGATAAAGTAGGTGCGTACACAAGTCATCGAATTGTTGTTTTTAGACCTCTGAATGCAGACATGTTAAGTATTATACCTTGAAAGCTACCAGTGACTCTTTTTTGCATTCAAACACAATCATAAACATGGGAAAACATATAACAATCTAACTAATCTCTTCACACTGTTTACCAGTGGCAGACAATAGGCTACTGGAGGGTGTTGATGGATGCGGTGTTGAGAAGTCTGGTTACGAAAACTGCTCCCATTTCACTGGTTGATGGCACATGGTCTCCTCTCATGCCTTGGTTGTGTTTTAGCTGAATGAACATGGACCCCTTATTATTAAAGTTTATCTGCAATATCCACGGCCTGTCTTGTGCCACATTAGCGTCATTGAATTTCGGCTTGGGAAGATTTGTATTTTCTTTCATGCAGTTGGGTGGGGGCCAGTTGAACCACATTTTTGCGCTGTTGGTCACTGGATCACAGAGGGGTTGAGTTTCTCGTCTCAACATACCTGACATGTATGTCGAGGGAGATCTGAAGCGATTTCCAGCATGTTTTCAGATTCGACCCAGTGATCCTTCAACCCACAGAACATCTATGGAGGTCGACTACGTCAACCCTACTGATCTTTCATCCTTATCAGACAAATGCAGGACAAGTAAACAGTCAAAATGATGAGTGTTTCATTCAGGTTTTTTTTCCCTGCAGTAAAGATCTAAGATCCAAATCTTGTCACGTATAAGTCTGCAGGTACATCTGTACGAAAAAGATGAAATTTTAGGTGAATGTTATTAACATCAATGATGAAGAGACAGGTATGGAAAATCATAAGATATAGAAAGACACTTTAAACCCTGCAAAACTGGAAACTCAAAACTTTTGCATTTTGTCTTGTTGGTAATTCTAAAACAATTAAGTGTCCGCATTTTAGAAAAATAATGCAGCCTTAAACATATTATTTTAGTATTTTAGCTACTTTTCTGTCACACTAATACACTTGTTTTAAGGATCTACAGTAAAAAAGACAAAGGTGTGTGTGGGACTGTGGGGTGTTGTCTTTGATCGATGTCAGCTGGGTGAGGTGTTATTGTCAGTGTATGTGTGTGTGTGAGTGTGTTTCGATCTTCCAGATGAACAACATTCCAGAGAATAGGCCATTCTCTACAGAGTTTTGCATTCCTTAAACAGGCTAGTGTGTGTGTGTGTCTGTGTGTGTGTCTGTGTATGTTCTGTTCTGTATAAACGTTGACATTCTTAAGACATTACAGAGATAATTTGTCCATTTTGCAAACCCACCTATCCTGATTGAAGAGAGTCTTGCTAAGAGTGGATGAAATATAAATTGTAGTGGCAGACTCAAATAAAAAATAAACAGAAATCTATTAAAAGAACTGGAACAAAAAAAAAAATCTAAAAAATATTTAAAGGGATCTACAAAAAACACTGTTTGTACAAATACCCACTTGTGGAGAATTATAAAGTTTAGATGTCCTGACACTGACAGCAGGCCTAGCTGTCACTTCTCAAGCCTCAAGCAGTGAAAAAACAGACGCCTGAGGTATTAAAACTGCTCAAAGATTAACAAGGAGTTTACAAAGTGAGGGATGCAGTTTGGAGCACAGCACTGGGACGCTGGCAGGTTAGGAATAAAGTCTTAAAATTAGTTATTGGTCTTTGTCAAAGCCCTTTACCTTGTCAAAAATGTGATAATTCCTCTACTGAGGTCACACTGGGAGGTGGCTGGTATACTCTACAAGTATGTAAACATTTATAGATGTTACATTACTCCATCATTTGTTAGTTTTCTGCAAACAAGCGTTTCTTACACTTTCTAAGTAGCTTTGCGACAGTAGGATTCATGGCAGACTGGTTGTATTGGGTTGCATTAGATTTCACAGTTGTACCTAATAAGGTGGACGGTGAGTGAAGGTATCACCTAGCGATAGAAAACCTTAAAGTCAGTACCTACCTATGAAATAAAACCACTGAATGCAAATATTATAAATGAAAAGTATGACAAATCTACTATTTTCAAAACAATATCGTTTGGGTTTTGTGGCTGTTTCATAGGATTTTTTTTCCAGTCCAGAGAAAAATAAGCAACTGCTGAGGCTTAGAAGGAAAAATGATGAAATGTAGCTCCAAGGGCAAAAAATCATACTTTGAAAAGAGTTTCTCAAGGTCCTGTGAACTGAAGGGAAGTTTTTGCATTTTTAAAATTTTTCCGATCTTCAAGAAAATGTATTAAATGACCTTTGTAGGGTTTGGTTAGTTTCCAGGGAATCACTCATATTTCTTTGACACAGGGCCCCGAATAAACCACAGACATTTTAAGGACAACCTTCACTGAACAATGGTGTAATTTACTTCATAGGTATAATGAAGTATCATCAGCATAACAGTAGAGCTACACGGAGTGGGTTCGAGGATTGAACCTTGTGGTAATTTGAAAGGCAGAATCAGAAAAAAAAACACTTCAGAAGTCACAAAGATAACATAATGTGTTCACTGCTGTCATAGATGCTCCTATAAAGGATTCATACTGAAACCCACTGGTGAGTGTGTCAGCTCACTGACTGTAAAGATTTTTTAAAAATTAATTAATTAATTAATTTTTTTGCAGTTTTGTTTTGGAGACATGCAGATATTAAGCATCAAGCAAAAAGAAAAATCCACAACCTCAATTAGTAGTAATGACATTAAAAGCAATATAACACAATGGAGATCTCTTCACCCAAAACACTGTTTGTTTGTTTGTTTGTTTTGAGGTAATATACTGGTGTTGGCTCTTCTTCTTCCTCGGAAACAGCTCTGAAACAGCTTGTACACTGTGATTCCAGTGGTCAGATGACATACAAAGGTGTCGGCTGCCCTAACACAACCTGCAAGTTCCTGTAGTTTAAAATGGCCTAATATAAAGCCAGTCTAAATGAAGGTGTAAAGATACCTGATTATGACTATAGCAAATGTTAAAATTTAATGATTTACAGGATCTTTTTTTGACAGTGACAGAACATTTAGATGGCCAAACAAACAAAAGCAACATTCAGGTAGTAAGGACAGAAGACAAAGAGTAGTGAAGGCACTGATTAGATAAAGGGTAAGAATGGAGGCGGGTATGATCGAGAATATAAAAATAGTCTTTGACGCAGCAGGTATATAAACACTAAGGAAGGAAGAGAAAAGCTGTGAGTCTCAGTGGCTTCTTCTACCAGCTGCTCCGTCGGCTTCTGTCCTGTTGTTTCTTTCTTTGTATCTGACTGTTTATTGATACACCCGATTATCTGCTTGTCTTTTGCTTTACCATCTTATGCAAAAGACACAGACGCATTCTACTTCCTTGTCGTCTATTTCAAGGCATAATTGTTCCGAAGTTTTCCAAATTCCAAACCCACAAAAGCATCTGATGATTAAATAATCTTTGGCTGCACCCAACATTTCACCCAAATCAATCACCCTGACAAGCACATATCTGACATAGCAGATAACAACTTTCTGCAGTAAGTGTGTGTTGAGACTGTTACCTGTAGGTGGCACCGGAAGTAATTAAATCAGGAATGCGTCCTGTCTAACAAGCTCATTAATGGTATCCCAAGGACAACTTTAGCAGAGTGACAGCATCTTTCCATCAGCTTAGGTAATCAGAAAACTAGACACTGTGGTTACGTCTGTTTTTCTTTCTGTGATAATTAGTATCTACCAGTGCTGGGTAACAGTCCAACTAGAATATATATACTTAAACATGAAAAAAAATGAAACCAGTTATTTTTGTAGCATTCCACAGATCCAACTGAGCTTTGACAGCACATCTACACTGTGTTATGAGTTCTAGTTGAGCTGTTGAGTTGAATGTCATGACCAAAGTGAAGAATTACATATGACTAAATCAATGATTAATTGAGAAATACACTATCAAGCAAGAAAATGGACTCAGAAATGTACCATTCCATCTCCTTTGTCTTTGATGTGTTACAGACAAAAGTGGGGACCAAGCACCAATGTCTAGGCCAGACATATGGAGCCAACATGAAAGTACAGTTCCTGGAGTGGCCACTTGAGGCTGGATCCAAAAGCAGGTCAATCCCCATAGACCCCCATGTTAAAATGCCTACTTTTACAGCATAAATACACACGTTTACAGCCTGACACAAAAAACATCTTTGGTCTCTATAGCTAAATTCCTTATTCGTGAAAACTGTAAGGGTGGTGGATTTTTGCACAACTGACCTGTTTAAATCATATTAAGGCTTAAAGTTAAGCATGGTAAGGTTAGGTAGATGTGTGCCATCACAGGACAGTTCATCGCCCAAAGACATTTACATGGCACGCTTCAGCTCCTCTCAAGGTTTGCTTGGTATAAGCTAATATACCTTTGCTTATTTTTGTATCATTGTATTCGCTAGGAGTTAGGGGCAGTCAGGCACTGCCAAGATGGAAGTAGCAGTAGTGTTTGTTTATCTTTATATGAAGTCTATTTATGGAAGACATTTTTGTCCACAGAAGCCAACAAGGCTGCTGTATGATGGCACTTATCTCTACTGATTTAAGCCCTGGCAGGTGCTATACTTTCAGACTGACCCTGAACGTGCACCAGAGTTAAAAACAATTTTGACCTTCTTCTAACACTGGAGCTGTGGTTTATATTAAGTAGGTCAACCAGGGAATGGCAGATCATTAGGCAAGGCAAGGCAACTTTAATTGTATAGCACTTTTCATAAACTGAGGCAAGGTACTTTCCAACATTATAAACAGCAAGACATAGTAAACAATTTTACAATCCACTATTAAAAAGAGGTAAAAGTGCAGGCGTGAGATGCATAGATCAACAATTATTTAAAATCAAGTTCAGTTTAACAACAATTTTGCAAGAAAAGTTTTTAGCTTTTAGAATCGGGCCTTGTCTGACATCATCTAGGAGGTGATTCCAGGTCTGTGCTGCGTGACAACAAGAAGCTGCTTTATCGTGTTTCGTTCTAACTCTTGGGAAGCCCCGGATGTCAGATGCATGTCAGAGCTGTATTTAGGTGCTCAGCCACATATTGGTCAATACACAAGTAGGACGATTTTTAAAAATTTTTCATCTTTGTTTACAACCCTAGTGAGGATTAAGCGGTGTATAGATCATGGATGGATGGATGGATGGATCTTTGTTTACACAGATCAGCCACAGCATTAAAACCACACCACAGAGGCGTGTGCTGGTCTGCAGCAGTTTTGGGGCGGTTTCCCGACAGAACATAACACTGGAATGACAAGATTGCTGTTGTTCACTTCACCTGTCTGTGGTTTTAATGCTGTGGCTGATTTAGTGTACGTCTAAAGTAAATGCAGTTCTCTATATTTTTGTTATTTTAGGAAACACCTCAGTCAAACCATCGCATTTTATTCGTATATGTCAACTGGCTGTGGAGCTTACTGCTAACTTCTTACTCATCGCAACCTTGTGAATCCTGTTTTTCATGGATGCCTGGACTCTGTCCTTAATTATACCATCTAACAGCTACACTAATCATCCTTTTTAACCCCTCAGTGGTGCTTCAGAAGAATCAGAAGGAGTGTCACATGTTGTGTGGCATCAGATTTAACAAGTGAATAAACTACAGCTAAAAGACTAAATAGGTTTGTATTAGTAGGAGTCATACATGAAATCATTGCTGTTATATTACAGTTGCTACATCACTATACAGTATGTGAAGTTTTATGTACTTACAAATAGTACACACAGGACTATCACAATAATGCAGGTCCATAATAACCTTTTTCAGTGTCAGTATGTATTATGATGTTTAGATACTAGTGCATTCAAAAGAAAGAGTTGTGTGTATGTTAGAAGTTTCTGTGTTTATTTCACTTTGATACTCAGATTTTACTCAGATACCCATGCATCATTTAATTAGATCCATTCATCCTTTTAGGTAAGAATTTAAAAATAAATAAAACAGTTGCAGAAAAGATAGTCGCAGCTTTTTAACAGGACTTGTGAACACCATAGGATGCCACACATGGTATTAGAAATTTCTTTGGCAACCACTTTTGAAGACTCTTTAATCACTGGTCATATTATTTCTGGCCTTTAGTGTGCAAAGGTTTTAGGGACTTTAGATGCTCAGTGAGGCATCTGATTAGACCCAAATTCATTCTGCAGAAAGCCAACAAGACCCAATGTACAGTTATAGTCAGTAAAAACTGTCTTTAGAACAATAAGATGAGGTCGCAGCCACTGATCCCAGCATTACAGAGTCAGTCTGGGATGACTAAATTCACTGAGGAATTGTTGTCCAAGCTGCTGTGAACAAACTACCTACCCAAGTATGTTGAGTGTTTTTCTCTTAACTATTTTTGGTTGTAGTTTTTAAATCATTCTCCCTAACGCTTTTACAAAGCATCACATATATAACTGATTCAAATTGTAGATGCAGATTTTTCTCTAATGTTTTGACATATCCACATTCATTCTTATGATTTAGGGCCCATCTGTTCAATAGATAATTGCTATGGTTTCGCAACATAATAATTACTTGTGTGCAGTTCCTAAACAATTTGTTCTGTTAGGGTGTCGCAGGGCGGTGATGTGCATCATGGGTTGTGAGTCAGATCCAAACATATGACACTGAGAGTGGCATGTTACCCATCATGCTGAGCCTGGCATCCCTTTCCGTCCTTTGACGAGCCTGTTTTTTCCAGACAGCTGCCAACCCATTTGATCACATGGTTTTTAACGTTTCATGGATGTTACATAATAAGTTCACATTCATTTACTTTATGTTTCTTTATTGAGTTTTTGCAGTTGTTCCTCTCCATACGTACGTGTGTGTATCAACATATGTGTATGATCCATCGTTATCTTTCCTTCCCCTCAATGAAAACGATGTCTAAGCGTGCGGCAAATCCACATCAACAGAATTTCAAAGGGAGAATTAACTGCTCATGGATGTGGCATTTGTGCACCACACCTCTCAGAGTCTGTCACACAGCATGTCGGTAATGTAGGCCATGTGCTGTAGGTATCTCTTTTTTCCATACTCATTCACTAATTAAACTACTGTTGCTGCTGCTGTAGACAAACAAGCACAAAGTTAATACATACTGTATCGTATTACACATCTTTGAGTCTCTCTATGAAAAATCATCAGTGACAGACATTGTGTAACAACAATATCAGCTACTTAAAAATGTGAAGTTTTGTAAAGGATTTCCTGATACAATGTGCAGTGAACATGCATGAACCATCAAGTTTGGGGTATTTAATACAGTTTCCCTTTTAAGTCACTTTTATGACCAGAACATATATCGCACATAGTTCATATTGATACTGAATAAAGTTTAAAGCATTAAAGACCATCCCAGTGTCTGCTAAGACAACACTTAACCACTGGAAAACATCCAGATCTCCAGAACTGGAAGAATGGGCAAACATCATGATAAAACAACAGAAACACGAGTTAGGCACCAGTGTAGCATAATTTTTGGACTTATTTCACACTGAATGACAAGCTTATTGTATGAATGTTGTCTTCTCATAGTAGTACTATTATCATATGTGGCATGGATGTTCTTCCTAGTCATGTTTTTTGATGTCCCTTATATGATTGATTTTGTTTGCTTTGTACCTCTTGTTTTTGTCTTCGTGCCACTGAGGTTACATGTGTGGAAAGCAATATGAAATGTCTTACAGTGTCATGCTATATACTAAGGCTAAAAGCAATAAAAAATTAAATTGCATAAAACATCAACTGTTTAATTAGGTGAGAGCAGTAAAATAATGGCAGGTCAGAAAGCAGACTGATAAATACAAGACTTTTACATTCAGATAGCATTGTTGTGCTTTCACTGTAGCTGTGGTTGTTCAGTTTAAACCATTGTTGCATTAGTTTCGCCAGAGTGTATCATGCTTTGTGGCTTATGTGTTGCTCTTTTGTTTGTGCTCTGTGTACACATCAGCAACCCAAAGAGTGTTTGAGGTGTGTAATGTGTGGGAAAAAATGAGAAAAAGCCCATATGTTTTTCATGTTATTGTTAGTGTAATATAACAAAATGACATCCTAATATAGTAAAATACTGCTGTTAAAAATGTCAGTCATCTATATAGCACTTTTTTAAACAGAAAGCTGTTCTTTAACCTACTTGTAATTGTTTTGAGTCTGTAAAGAGTCAGAGATTTATAGCGCTCCATCTGTACACAGTAATTATTCTAGAAGTCATTTCTCAAAGGGTTTTACACTCAACACTCTGTCTTAGACCCTTTTTATTGACTGTTCCGCATTAAACTCAAAAATCACTTTTCAGGGGGCTGTAAAGCTACATCATGTGAATGAGTTTTTTCGACCGGAGAGATCCATGAGCTTCAACTGGGCTGCACAGTGGAATTACTGCGGGTGATGGTGAACGTGCGTCCTGTTCTAAAGTAGTTCTCTATTTCTTCCAGCGAGCGGCCTCGAGTCTCTGGGATGCACACGGCGTTGAACAGCAGGCAGAGGACACACACCACGGTGAACAACAGGTAGGGCGCAAACAGGCCGTACCTGTCCACCAGGTGTGTGAAGGCGTGTGTGAGCATAAAGGCTGTCAACCAGCTGACGGTGACACACAGGCCTGAGGCCACGCCCCTGGCAACCAGCGGAAGCACCTCTGACATCAGCAGCCATGTGATCGGGCCCCATCCCATGGCGTATCCTAAGAGACAACCGACAATGTGATGACAATGTAAGCAGCCCTTTTAAAGTACATGAGGTCACAATACAATAAAAACATCGAACGTCAGGTACAGCACTTTAGGGCACAGTCACAGCATGTTTTAGGAGTTCCTCAGACTCTGGAACATTTGCTTAATTAGTCACAAAGGGGTCAGCCCTATGTTCCCACAGCTCTATGTTCCCACAGCCCTATGTTCCCACAGCTCTATGTTCCCACAGCCCTATGTTCCCACAGCTCTATGTTCCCACAGCCCTATGTACCCACATTTTTAAGATTTTTTTTCATTGAAGATTTTGAAAATTAGGTCATGTGTTCCCACAGCCCTATGTTCCCATATGCCTCACATTTCTAAGACCCTGTTTACACGAAGGAAAGACGCAGATATTTCCACGTGGTTGGTCACTCTACAGCAACCCTCCAACCCATGTTGGAGTAGTGGTGTTGAGCCTGAGAGAGTTTGGAAGCTAGCTCTCTCCTTCAAATCGCCAGCCGCAGGATTGAATGGTGAACCCCTAACTACCAGGCGTAGAAATGTGGGAACTGAGGGAACATAGGGCCTAATTTTGAAAAAATATATCTTAAGAATGTGGGAACATAGGGCTTAGGGAACATAGGGATGTGGGAACATAGACACAGTCCTGTCACAAACAAGTATGTTTGTGAAAAACAATTTTTCATTTGGATTATACACAAATTTCTTGAATCTAAGAAAATGCTTGAAAAGTTCTCCATTTTAATCAGGTGTGACAGCCTAATGACCAATTTGACTAAACAATGTTTAATGGGTGTGAGGATATGACAGTTGATGTGTAATAGACAGCAGTTAGTTAAGCTTCATGAAATACAAAACAACTACTTGAGGACATAACAAGTACTTTAACGTGTTGGAACAAGACAAGAAAACACAACATGTTGGAGTACAAGAACACAAACCAACAGGTGGTCAGATCTCTACCCAATAAATAAAGGTTTCTGTGTACTCATGATGTTTGTTTACAAGTGCTGCTCTCATTGTTCTCATGTTACCTGAAAAGAACCAAAAACAATAGCCGCAAGCCTTGCAGCTTTGTGATCTGTAACACTGACTGAGTATAAAGACGGACAAACCCTCTGTAAGGTCGCCCACAGATCCTGAAAAGCAGTTTTGAAGCTCAGTGTGGTGGCTTCCATCTTTGCAGTCCCTGACTCTGTCTGACTTCCACTGAGTCCAAAAATCAGCAAAGAGGTAGAGCATGAGTGGAGGTAGAGCATGATTAGGGCCTTGGACTATCATGTGACGGTGTGTGATGTCTCCACCCTCAAAGCACCCACACCCTTTATTATACATAACTTCAAACCTTAATAAATTTAATCAGGTGAGTTATGCAAAAATCCACCCTCCTTACAGTTGTCATGAATGAGGAATTTAGATATAGAGATCAAAACCACTGTTTGTACCAGGGTGTAAACATGTTTATTTCTGCTGTAAAGTTTGGCATTTTAACATGGGGGTCTATAGGGACCAACTCCCTTTTGGAGACAGAGATATTTTGGAGATATTGGCTTCATTTTTCAAGAGTGAAGGTTTCTACCTGTTCCCTTCTGTCCTCACTTTTTCTTGTAAGTAATTGTAGTTAAAGGGGATGTAACAGTGCGTTCCTGAGTCCGGGAATCATCTACAGATACTGAAAGCATTTTTTCCCTACCAGGCTCTAAGCAGTTTTATTTCTGTTGTAAAGTTGGCATAGTAACATTACTTGAAAAGTCAGCCTCAAGTGGACATTCAAGGAACTGCAGTTCTTGACACTCATGTTGGCTTCATTTTTCAGCACCACAAGCTGCCACTTGGGGTAGTGGTGCTTAAAATTGCAAGCTGACATGCTCCCAGTGGCAATACTAACATGCTGATGTTCAACAGATATAATGTTTATTTAAAAATCTTGGCAAAGTAACATTGTATGATCATCAATTATTGGATTTGTGTTTTGGATTTTTGGATATTTAAGTTTTCTTCAAATGACTGAATGAGAGTTAATTCTTAGTAAATAAGACTACACAAAAAATATCTACAACCACGTTTGCAGATGTATGAGGATTCACTGCAGTACCATGGTTCTTTGAGCTAAATGCATAACTGTGTGCTGACATTTGTTCATGAGTCAAACAACTGGATGATTAAAATCTTGACCTGCTAGTGGTGGCACAAGATGAAAAGTCACCAAATTCATTACGCGCCTGTAAAAACTTTAAATATGTGCATCAGATTTCATGGTCCACTCAATAGTTGTCAACCCCATAGTATTCTAGAGCTAGAGAATCATAAACATCAGTAAGATTCCTCTTCTGGGGACCATGAATGTATCCACCAAGCATCACGCCAATCCATCAGACAGCTGTTGGGTTGTTGACTCATACAACTGATCATTTTTAAATAAATGTGCTGGTTCCAAAACTCACCAAATATAAAGACGACGGTGCTGATGAGAGGGATGAGGCCTGCTGCAGACTGCTGGCTGGCCTCCAACGTATTACCGATGTCATGATGGAGGCTGTAGCCCAGAGTGGTGGCGTTTGGAGGATCAGGGCCTGGAGGGCAGGGCGTGGTGTGGGAGTTCATGGTCAGAGTCAGAGAGGCTGCAAACATCAGCATGCTCGACGTGTACAGCAGGGCTTTGCGTCCTGCCCTGTCCATCAAACTGGCTGCCACGGCAACAGAGAAGAGGCGGACCACACCCACAATGGCAGCGTCATACCTGACGGATAGTTAAGAGCAAACAGATTTGAACCTAAAAATCCACAATAATATTTCTTGCTTTGCAAAATGTCTGTTATTTAATAGGTAGAGAGTTCATATATTAGCATTGTTACTAAGAAAAAACAGATTTGTTTGCTATATAAAGTTAATTTTATACAAACACTGCAAGCAAAAAAATTTACATGAGAAATAAGATAAGATTCCCAACCTGGGCTGCAGGGAGACTTTGCTCTCTGCAAAGATGGGCTCCAGATAGACCAGAATGGGTGTAATTCCTGTCATCTGCTGCAGGAATCGCATCCCCACTGAGATGAAGATTGGCCGGTAGAAGTTGGGTGTGGCCAGCTGGGACAATGTGACTCTAGTCTGTGTGTTGATGCTGTCCTGCATTGGTAGAGGCATAACAATGTATGTATTCATTTACATTTATAATCCTGTAACATGTTTGTCAGTACAGTCAGTGCAGAATGATGTCAGAAAAATGTCATCTGTCCCACATTTTAAAGTTACAAATTTGTGCCTCTTTATTTGATCTCTTTAACCCAAATGCTCCACTTAGGCTGCTGAAACACATGATGGCAGTTGATTGTCTTTTACCTGTATGGCTCTGAGCTCGATGTGTGTGTCGTACTGACTCCCCCTCAGCCAGCGGAGGGCCTCCTCAGCCTTCTGTTGTCGACCCAGAGAAAGGAGCCTCCTGGGAGAAGAAGGCATGAACACCAGCAGGACAACCATGAGCAGAGCCGGCACCTCTCCTGCAATCGCAAGCCACCGCCACGGTACCACCAGACCTGTACATCACATGAGATGTTAACAGATGTCATATCATGTAGAAATATCACTAGAAATATCATGATATTAATCAATATTGTTTACTTTGAACCACCTAATACAAAGCCACAACTACATTTCAAAATGAGTGTATTAATTGGGTATAGCTTTCATTTAAAGGTTGTATAGAGCAGTGTTGGTCTGTTCCTACCAAGTGCATAGAGCGCCAGAGCCCCAAACACAGCTGTGATCTGAGGGCAGGAACCAAGAGCTCCTCTCACCCTTTTGTGGGAGATTTCTGAGATGTAAACCTGTGATGTAAACACACAAAAGACAAACCTAAAGTTGGGGAACATGAAGTATGAATTCAAGCAAGGAGTCATGAGATACCTGTAGTACAGAGTCCACAAAATGTTTGGCTGTGGTGAAGATTTCAGGTTGTCTACACGACAAGCTGATTCTTTTTCTCCATGGCATCACATTTTTGCCTACTTACTTTAAGGTTTGCTTCCAGAATATGAGGGTTTACCTACATCATTGTTAGAAAAACAGCCATAAACTTTGACGATCCCACGTCTGCTTCTGAGTCTTTCTAGATTTGCCGGTGCACCCTCTCTTCTCACTCCTCTATTTTAATGATACTTGATCTTTCCTCTGAGCTCACTTCATATTTATTTGCCTTTTTTGTTGCTTTTCTAACCAGTTCTGAGGCAATTTACAGCGTTTCTCATGGGTGCCACTTGCAGAGTAACCACAGGTTTAGATCATCACATCAACAACAGATACAATAGAGCTTGAACAGATACTTTTAATTGTCATTTAGAGGGATATATGTTCATGCTTTCCCAACTGACAATATTTATATTATAATATTATTTAATATTTTTAAATTTAAGACAAAGAAACCAGTTACTAGTTAATCTAAAATCTTATGGAGGTTTGCTTATAGCTAAATTGTCCAAATACATTTTAGGGCTGTTGTAAATGTGCAAACATTCTAAACACCACGATAACCTCTTGTTCCAGTTTTGGTAGGATTCTGATTTGTAATTGTCTCCCACCATGGAGAACAGGAGTGTCTATTCCAGGTATTAGGAATTAGAAATGGAATTGAAAATGGCAAACTATAAACTTAAAACTCTGTAACCTACGGGAATGGATGCTGCAGTCATTCCACCAGCGACACCAGTTAGGAAGCGTCCCACGTGGAGCATCCAAAGTTCCACAGCTCCTCCCATCAGCATGTACCTGAGACGCAAAGGAATGGGAATTTTAAAAAAAGGTCAGTTTACTGCTGTGTGTGGACTTTTAAATACATAGCAGCATCAGTGGATCTTGAAAAAAATTCTTAAGCCCAAGAATATTTTCTGCACATCTATTCTGAAGAGCATTCTAAGATTTGTTCATTCATTTCTACAGTTTGGGGAATTTTGAAATACAATGTTTCGTATTAAGATGTACAAAGGTAAATATACTCTATACTCTTAGTTTTCTCATGGCACAGTTCACTGGCTGCTTGCTGGTTCTGAGACCCACCCAATAGTTGAGGGCACTGCTGACATCATGATGCTCAGCTTTCGCCCAACCATGTCATTAAGCAGCATGGCCCCCAGCCCGCCAGCCGCTGCACCCAGAGAGTAGATGGAGCCAAACCAGGCGGCCTGCTCAGTGTCCATCCTGAGTCGGGGGTCGGCATCAGGGCTCTTGAATACTGGCAGGACAGGAGATGAGTAGACCAGGGAGTAACCGAAGTTAAAGTTCCCCAGGACTGCCGAGAACACGGCCAGGAACAGTTTGGAGTTTCTAATCTAAGAAAAAGGAGTGAGGATGAGTGAGAACCCACAAGACAAACTGCATATGAAATGGAAAATTCTAAATATTAATGAGGTAAGTGCTGATCCAGGGACATTTAAAGTCTCAGGGAAGTGTCAGTTTTTTTATTATTCCTTTGACCTTTGACATTAAAGTAAATATAGGTGTTGTTATGCATGAAATAAAGTAAACAGAAATGTCATATGACACAATCTGCCTTGCTTGAAATCCAGTATCACTTCTAGATGTTACTTTACAGTCAGTTTAAAGGGGGAAAACTAAAAGTTCAGTAATAAGCAAAATAAATTCTGCCAAATTATGCAACACAGTGGATGGAAGCATGTTTGTCACAATAGCACTGGCATACACACTTACAGTTAAATCACAATGACTAACCCTGTTTTTTGTGTTCTGCATTATATTTTGTCACAGTCTGCAATGTCAAATCAACAGATGCATGAAGATTATTAGTGCTAGTCATCTCTTTTATTGTGTTTTTGGAGTTACATGTGTTACAGTGTAAAAATAAATCCTATTTTTTATTTTTATTTTTTGGGGCCAGTGTCACAAAGACAGACTCTGACTAATAAACCAAGGGTCAGCAGTGGATTCTTGTTTAGTTTAGTACTTCTGCTAAATAATGGGTGACGTTAGTTTCCTTTGGCAAGCAAAAAAGTCCTGCTGAGTCATGTCTTTTCCGTAAATATTTCCATCTGGTGTCTGCACGTTTCTCTAATACTTTCACTTCTCATTCCTTGCTCCATAACATGCTAATAAAACAAATATTATGAGCTATATTTTAGTATTTTTTTTCTGTATTTTTTGACACAAATCTCTCTGACTGTTGCCATGGAAACACTAGTTAGAGGGTGATACTGTTAGTTTTTTATTGCTGTCTTTTCCTGTGTTATAAGTTGCGAGTAGGTTGCTTAACTTTTTAGTTTGAAATAGTAAATCCATCAACTTGCATTAAACTAATTTAAGCAAAATTCAGACTGGACAAACACTGACACTGGTCATGCTTCCTCACAAAACTGTAAAACTCGAGGTTAAGTGACAACAGACTGAATCAATGTGTTGTAATATTTTAAGATAAATTAAAAGTAGTGAGCTGTTTCCAACCGTGGATTCAGATGATGCAGGTCTTCTGTTCAGCAGCCGAGTCTCTTCATCCATGTCTGCAGCAGTCTGATGAGTAACAGCAGCCTTATCGGAGTTGTTTGATCCAGATAATCGGTTTCAGGATCTGTAGTGTTCCTCAAAGAAAAGAAAAAAAAATGAGGAAAATGAATAAAAAATACAGCCAGATGAGTCCACCCTGTTCCAGGTAAACTTGACCTCAATAAAGCTTCCAGCAAAAGTTTGAAAAAAAAAATAGGCAGACTGGCTAAACATACAGACTATTTGGTTTAAAAACAGTCATATCTGCCCTGTCCAAGAGCTAAACTTGATCTAGCTGTGGACAGTGTGCAGTTCAGGAACTTCCAGCCAGGCAGAATGAATCTGACAGAGGCCAGGGGCTACAAGAAGTCATCGTGAAATTGAAACTGAAAACTACGTCAACACAGGGCTGTCACAAGTGGAACTGAGCTTGACTTTCAGAGGAACCTTTTAAAACCAGCAGGAAATAGTGAGGAATTACACAAATGATTGAAAATTGTCAGATTATCGTCTCAAAATAATGCAAATTGAAAAGTTCAGAAGCATTATCGCTGACTTTTAAAGGATGTACTGGTCAAACTGTGTAGTTAAAATAGCTACACTAACTAAGTCCACTTTATCAGTGTAAATGAAGTCACAGTGGTAACCAGGCCATGAGCAGAAAGCGGAAGGGAGTGATCTGCAGTGAAATTCCTAGATTGGGTTATTCAAAGAGAAAGCAGAAGAAGGAGAAGAGAGTCAGATCCCCTGCCAGTTGAATCAGGGGGAAGAGGAAAGTACAGGCTGCTTCTCTCTCAGCCCACACATCATGAGATTTACTGGTTCACTGCAACAATGTGCACAACTAACACAGACACACATGTAAGAACATGCACGTTGTCAACAGTTATGTTTTACAGGACTATTTAAAATGATGTGAAACTCCATACCTAGTTATTTAAACTTAAAGTTGAGTTGCAATGGAGAAAACTTTACCATATATGAAGGTAAGTATCATACATTTAGCAAACACTTGACATCAGATTATTTTAAGCAGGGTTCTTCTCCTTTCTTTGTGTTTATTTGCGTTGCAGAGCAGCAGCATGATACAGAGTGAAGCTGAGTACCTGTTAAATCCATCTGCATTTCCTCTCAGCTCCCCAGTGATGCAGTGGAGAGTGGAAAGTGTGTGCTTATCCTAATCTGTAGGAGTGCTGTTGTGTATTGTGTGTGTTTATACAGTGTGGATCAAGACTAGCCCTTGACAGCTGTGTCTTTTTCTCCTCTATGTGTTCTCTCACTTACCGACAGGAACCTCGACTCCCAGCTGCATCCATCCCGGCTCTGCTGCACCATGGGCGGCCTCAGGACCCAGCGCTGGCCTCTTGTCCTGGTTCACATGCTTCTGCTGCAGCTTCAGTCTGTAACGGTTCAAGGAGTTGATCCTGTGTCCCAGAAACTGCAACGACTCAACCAGCAGGTCAGTTTCAATGTGACTGTGAGTCATCCTCTGTGTGATCAACAGTGCTGTAGTTTGTGTCACGCTGACATCAATAAGCTTAATGCTTCTGCAAAACCGTGGCTCACTGCACTGCTTTGTGTTTTTCAGTGATATATTATATGCATTAGATACCACAGTAATAGTAGTGGAAACTAAAGTGCATTACTATATATTCATTAATAACACAACCTGTGCTGCACTGGGTCTCAACTTAGGTGCACTATTGACATGTATGTGCTAATATGTAAAAAATACAAATAGTGCAACAGTTTGTGCCACATGGACTTTAATAAACTTAATGCTTCTGCAAAAGTGTGGCTCACTGCACTGCTATGCTAAAATGTAAAAACCAGGACACTCATCAGACGGAAACCCTTTAACTCACTCAGACGACACAACAAAATTGAATAAAATTTCAGATGAAATATTATGAAAAAAGTAATTTATTTGAACTCAGTACAACCAAAGATTGTATTGTCTTATGGATTTGAGAGACCGTTTTAAAAACCAACACTGTGAAGTACTGGGCTTAATTTAATCTTGTATGAAACCATCAGCACCTTTTTGTTGCACTTTGTCAAGAGGCAAAATGCTACATTTTTAACCTCATTTTGTGTTGTTTCTTTTTTAAGACTGACTAAAATATTACTTGACATCATCCAACTTTAGTAACTGAGTGTATTGTGCAACATTGATGTGGCAATAGTTAAAACTTTGCAGAAACTTTGCAGAGCAGCATTAACTCTGCAGCCTCCAGCTTGTTCTTATTAAGCTCCCTTTAAATCACATATATTTTGAATGTAAAAGAAAGGTGAAGTATGGAAAGTATGTGTCAGTGATAATTAACTGGCCTAAAAAGGCATAAAATTAATTAACTCATAAAGTGTATCTATTGTAAAGTTGAACTAAAATCCTTATCTGTCACTTTAGTGCTGTCAGATGTGTTGTTATTCATTTTGTAAAGGCACTGAAGGTTGCTGAAATGACGGAAAAACTCTTGCAACAATGAAGATAATAAGTTATGACAGAAAACTTCACTTTTTTTTTTTACTTCTGGAGATTTTGGGTATTTTCCTGACCTTCAAATCAAGCATCTGCAGAAAGACTGATGAAAACGTTACACTCTGTTAGTTCCATCAGTTCCAGGCTTTGACCCAGGCTCGTTTGGACATGTTGGTCCTGAACCAGAACAGGAACTCCTCACAGGGGCTGGAGAGTCATGTTAAGGCCCTGAACGAACATTACCGCCGCGTGTCGCAGGACCTGGAGCACCTGAAGCACGGCACTACGCAGGAGGTAGAAGGCCTCAGGTTAGAGCTGAATGTTCAATACAGATATAATATGTGTGTGTGGGTTGATACAGGAGAGACGAATCCCTGCCCACTGTTTGTATTTGGCCAGAAAAGACATTCTGTAAAGCAGATACCAGACTGGAGACTAGAAGACAGGGTAACGTGAGGTAACAGGAAAGTCGAGTTCAGAAAATGTCAAGAATCTTGAGATTTTGACAAAATACCATGTTGGACTCTGACATGGGTCGTAATATGTCAAAAAAAATGTCATGTTAGGTCGTCTTAGGTGTTGAGTGTTTTCCTTATACGGTTTGTTCTCTTTCTTAGGTGGGAAAGTACTAATTACCAGCACAACCTCTAACAACATTCTCTACATTTCGCCAAAAATAGTTAGTATCGTCGATATATGAGGACTGAATATGTTAAAGCAGGTTAATAACTGCATTTACAAAGCATTGTGGGATACATAAAATGTCACGTTTGCATACATTTCGGAAGCAATTGATGATTTTTATATGCTATAAAATATATAAACATACAGTATATTTCTCGTTGATTTATCACATATGCAGGAATATAAAAAAATGTAGGTCGGTGACCACTTTATTGATACCCATCATGCATTTCAAGTGAGACTAAAATGCTGACTTTCTCATTTTGACTGTCATCTCAGAGAGTGGAGTACGAAGCTCGAGAAGAAGAATAAGCGGATGGAAAGTCGATTGGCTGTCATGGAGAGGAACATGTGGGACAACTGTTACCAGAAACTGAAGTCTGATTCTAGTCAGGACTTCTCTAACCTCACTCTGGAGCTCCAAAACCAAGAGGAGAGGCTGGGCACCCTTCAAGTCCAGCGTGATGAGCTAATCATTGGACTGAAAGGGTTGCAGGAATCCCTGAAAAACCAGGCGCTGCGAGTAGCCCGACTGGAAGGCCGACTCAGTGAGGTCCTGCTCCAGTGGAATGGAAGAGGAAAGGTCAGAGGGTCGGGGAGGGCGGGACTTCCTGTCAGCTCCTACGTCACGCCTCAGGAATACTACGAACCACGCAGGAGGAGCCACACACAAAGAGGAGGGAGGCCTGGACGGATTCTGGACGGACAACCCAGACCAGAAGGTACCGGCCAAATCCAGATTGATGTTCACTCACAGACCAAGCAGCATCAACACCTCGCAACAAACCAGCCTAAACATTCAAAAGTCCAGAAGCCAAGACTTCAGACACAAGTTCAGTATCCAGATCCTGAACCCTATTCTGACCTGTTCCACCCCCAGTCACAGATCCAGACTCGGGCTCAGACTCGGGCCTATCCGATGAAGCAGGTCCAGCCTCACTACTCTGTACCTCATCACGAAGTCCAGGTCCAGCAACCATCACAGCCTCATTTATACCATCAGAAACAACCCGATTTACAAGACCACAAACAGTCCTCTTGGCATCTCTCCCAGGTTCCTCTCCATCCTAAACCCAACAAATACCTACAGAACAGAACCAGACTTGAGGATCTACAGCCCCGGGCTTCACATGTTCTCTCTAAGTCAAAACCTGAGTCGTATCGGCCCACATCAGGCCAGTGGGATGAAAGAGAGGAGGGCAAAAGTGAGGCAAAGACGGAGACTTCAGTGATCCACAACCTCCTGCAAATTCCTGTAAGGCACAAGATCCCAGCTCAGCCGATCCCTAAGAAGGACGCAACCAGTAAGAAAACATTAGATTTTAGAATCTGCATTAATGCCAAACATATGTAAACACACTTGTACCTTGTATAGGTTTTGAGTCTCATTCTACAACAGGTTGTAATTTGATAGGTTTGATTTTGCGTTTATTGGTTATTGAAACATTTCAGTGTTGCATCTATCAGGTTCCTGACCAGGTGGTTTGCTGGCAGTTTCAAGAGTGTTTATGGAAAAACTATAGAATGATTTGAAAACAATAAAGAATGAATAAAGTATGCAATATATGCACAAATTTCCAACAGCTTAACACAGCAAAGTTATCGATAAATGGCAGAAACAGTCAGTCTCTGCAACTGCATGTGGTATCGCTTCAAATGAGACATATCCAAACCTACTGGTTGTGGAAGCCGTAATTGAACTTTCCACCTTTATCATCTCTCTGTCTAAACATGTAGCACATCCACCAAAATAAATGTTCTGTATGTAAAAATGTATGTGCAGGTGAGGTCGGTTGATTGAATGTGCGTGTTCGTGAACTGCGTCAGCCTTGAGTTGTAATCTCCAAACGGAAGGGTCTTTCTTTTTACATGTTGATACCACGGTTGTAATCTATGCTCTTTCTCTCTCTCTGCAGTCTGTAATGTGGACTCAGTGCTCTTGTTCCCTTCAGCCTCTGCAGAGAACTATGTCACTTTTTCACTGAGTCTCCCAAACCTTCCTGAACTTTCTCTCTGCCTGTGGCTCCATGTGGAGGCTGCACATGTCGGCACATTGTTCTCCTACGCCACAGATGACAATGACAACCAGTTAGTTCTGTATGGACGCAGCTCCCCAGCCTCATCTACTCCTTTCTCTGCTTCTTCTTCCTCTTCACTATCCTCACCTTCTTCTTCACCCTCTCTGGACTTTGTCATCGGAGACCCCGTCTACCGTCGCCTTCCTGTGTCTTCACTTCTGGACGCTCGCTGGCATCACCTCTGTCTCCTTTGGTCATCCATTCAAGGTCGATTCTGGCACTACAACGACCGCCGCCTCGCCTCCTCGGGCTCTAACTTCAGGAAGGGCTGGGAGATCCCTTCAGGAGGATCTGTGGTGCTGGGACAGGAGCAGGACTCAGTTGGTGGGGGGTTTGATTCAGCAGAGGGTTTTGTTGGGAAAATGGCAGGGTTCAGGGTGTGGAACCGGGTGCTTAGCCCTGCAGAGGTAGAAGGGGTGGCAGAAGGGAGAGGGGTGCCCAGAGGGGTGGTGCTCGACATGGAGGATGTAAAGGAGGTGCATGGGGAGGTGCAGCAGGTGGCCTGTGAATGCTTAGAGCTCTGCGTCTGAGGGAGGTATGGAGGAGGATTCCTGCTCGAGGCCGAATGTCTTTCTTTTAGACTTTTTTTATTTTATGAGTCCTTGGATGCACACATGCTAGTGTGTTTTTGTCGGACTTGGAGACACAGCAAAAACATTTTTATTCACTCAAACAAAACACTAACATGGGATCAGTTTGTGATCAACAAAATCTTTAAAGATCTTTATTGACCCCAAAGAAAATTAATGTCCCAGATTTTGCTAAAAAATGGCAACACTATGAATAGCATTTATATATAAATAAAGATATATAGATAGATATAGACACACACACACACACACACACACACACATATATATATATATATATATAAGTAGAAGAGTAATGTTGTGCATGATGTGCGGGAAGAAGGGATGGGGAGGGGAATGAGGATGCAGGCGTCCTTTGAGAAATTACTCACTTAATGTCTGTTACTTTCATGTCAAAAACTGTTGAGATTGTTGGTTTAAAGTTTTTAGATAGACTAGAAAAATGTAAAAAAAATAAAACAATAGTTAGTATTAATTGGGTATTTAAGAAATAGGCAAGCACCTTGTTTTATTCATTTTTCTTACTATGACTGTCAATTAAATACAGCAATTGCAGGTTTGTCTTGTGGATTGTCAATAAAAGCTAGTGTTGCTTTTTAATCGGAATAAACACTTGGCAAAACTGTCTCTGCCTTTGCTTTGTCATTTTGTTTGGGCCAAAAGTCAAGTAAAATTCAAGAAGCATCATTTCTGGACTCCAACAAATATATCTGCTGTCATATTTTCTGGGATCAAGTGCAAATCTTTTGGCCCAGAGGAAGGCAGAATGGCATGGCTTCTTAGATGTTATTGAGCAGAATGTGATCTTGTGAAAAAATCATAATCTGCTGAAGTGCAGGTCACGTGTTTTTTTAAATTCATTTTTCAAATGCAGGACATGCTCAGACGACAATATTACCCTTATTACTTCTCTACATGTATTTGATTGTGTTAGTTATATGTTCTAATCTCATCTACTCTAATTTCCACTTTTACTATGAATACTTCCTCCACCAATATATGATGACATTAATCATTAGTTAATTATATTATCTAATATAATAATAAAAACTGTAATAAAAAGGATCTACACTCTGGATTATGAATACTTTTACAATGAAATTGAATAAGCCTGCATTTTCGTAAATAATGTTGTTAAAATCCTCATCATGTTGTGAGCATGCTAGCCTGTTAATGTTAGCATTTAAGAATACAAACATATATAATTCTAAATGGGACATTATATAATAATAATTATAATAAAAATGCATAAATGTATATATAATTTATAATACATATTTGAGAAACATTTTCAGTAATATGAGCTTGTTTATAGTGGTTAATATTGCAAATATGTAATTCTAAATAGTCCATAATGTAATAATAGTAATAATAATAATAATAATAATAATAATAATAATAATAATAATAATAATAATAATAATAAACGGATATTATTTATAATAAATATTTGTTTTAAAATGTTAAAATAAAAGTGTCATATTTTCAGTCAAGAAAGATTATTTTTAAGTAGTATTTTTTATACTTTGGTATTGCTACTCTTTTATCTTAAGTAAAGCACCTGCTGACCCTCGGATTCGCCTACAAATAGGCGAAACTACAAATCCCAGCATCCAGCACGCCTAACAATTATTTTTGGCCCTGCACGCGAGCCTTACAAAGCGTCACGAGTTACAGGAGTGATCATGGAGAGATGAGGAAGAATAACAGTAGTTAGCCAGCAGCTGGTGCTATTAATGAAGTAAGCTTTTAGACCGTTTTAGCGGTTAGCTAGCGGGGCCACCATGGCTAACATCACCAAGAAGGTGTCGTGGTCCAGCCGAGCTGACGAGTCCGCGGCGACCGGGGAGGGAACACCGCTGCTCAACGGCTCCGAGCAGCCCCACCACTCCAGACAGGTACAGCTAGCATGGCGGCTAACTTGGCCTCTCAGCTGTGACTTCTGCAGCGATAGGAACGTGCTGTGTCATGTTTTATTAAGCACTGTAAGGTTACGTTGAGTCATGTTTTTAAATGCTGCATGAATGCTTGTTAATGGTTTCAGTGCATCGCCGCGTTCACAGCGTTCATCTTGGATGTTTTCATGTGTACTGGCTTGTTTGCAGTTGGGTACCATCAGATGCAACAACAAGCTTTGTTTGGGACTGAATGTTTCTGGACAAAAGTAATCAAATTAGTGCTAATCACATTATGTACGTTGATTAGATTTAGTCAACTAGAAAAATAATCCGGTTATAGAGAGTTTTGAAAGGCCTTCCAATTGCTCGTTACTTCATTATTTACGAGCATGTTTGAAATGAGAAAAGATGATGGTGACAAACACAAGTGAGGTTATGAAGGGTCACAGTTAGTCTGTGGCAGTTAGGGGTGAATTTAATAGTGCAGAAAGTGGCTTTTAATGCGTTTGACAAAATAGTGTTGCATATTTAACATGGAGTTTAGAAAATTCATGAGCTACCTGTATCTGCACACACACACACACACACACACGCACAGGGAACTCCAACTTCCCTTTTTTTGTTCTAGTGCAGCCACTAGGATTAGTCAGTTCTGCTACATATCACCACAAAAGATGGAAGTAATTTAAATCCATCTCTTCTTTTTATGTATTCAAGTAGCTTTTTATTTTCATGAGGTTTACTGACTAAGGGGACCTACCTGCTGTTACTATTGCATTTATAACAAAATACAGATGATGCCTTAATTTCCAGGGATTAAAAAATGCACAACTGTGGATGGACAGTCTTTTATCATGACTTTATTTACACATAACTCTGTCCTGTCAGTTGTAATAAATCACAACAATTTCGCAGTGTAAAAGATAACATGACTCTTTCCTCTCATTATTTGCATGCACAGTAGCTTTAATTTGACTCAAATATCTGTAAAGTAAAATTATTTCTACCTGAGTAGTACTTTTTAGTATTCAGATTGTTAGAGGAGTGTTGTGTCCCTTACGTGTTGTGTCCCTTACATGCCGTGTTGGTTTCTTATGCTCTTGGGATCCATCATGTTTTTTCTGGATGGTAACATCTGTATGAAGTTAACACATCAGCCTGGACATTGCCACACATAGCCATATATATTTCTGTTGCTGTCTGTGATGTCTGTAGCTGTCTGGAGGAGGCAGTTTATTTCAGATAGGCAGACTCAGCACGGTGGATTTGGAAGAGGAGATAACGTCAGAGGAGGTAAAGTCCGAGCTCCAAACGTCATCACTCTCTCTTTATGTCTGTTGCTCCTAGCACTCAAGTCATTTCTTCATTAGTAGCATTTTTAGACTTTTAGATTAAAATAGTAACACCACCTTCCTACAACCAAATCAGTGAGAAAAAAAATCCACTTGTGACTAATGTGATTCAGCCTCATACTCATATATCTTTTATTATGTGTAGCCGAAGCAAAAGATCCGGTCAAGTTCATTTATGATGAAACTTTAAAGTTTTACTTGTGAGCTGCAGCTTGGGATAAAGTTGAAGGTTCAGACATTATTGTCTTCATCTCAGCTGCTTCTTTCTATATGTGGCTGAGCCCTAATCTGGAATATGACACAGAAATGACCAACTAGACCTAAAACGGGTCAGTGACAGTTGACTCATCCAGTTTGTGTGAAAGACACGTGTTGGGAAACTGTCTGGTAGTTTCCACTGTGATGCAGGTCCATGCATTTGATGATATTCTCGACATTGACTAATCAACCATTTGCTTTTTTGAGAAACTGAGCAGATAAAGTTTCGACTTCCACAGAAATTCTCCATCTCACAGTAGAATGTAAAACTTAACAGTAAAAATGATGTCAAATTAGATGAGGCCAGGATTATGCAGTTTTTATTTGTATAGTTTGTATCAAAACACTCACAAAACAGGTCCTATAAAATCACAATCAAGCTAAATCCAACGTTTAAGATGCAGTCTGTGACCCAAGGAAAGAAGCAAATACTTTACGCTAGAGTCATCTGTGAAAATCCTGCTCAGGACCGTGTCACTGCTGCTTGTCGTTTAGTTTCCCTCCGTGACAGAAGCCATCACATTCAGCTCTGTTTTCACTGGCTGATGGGAATGTGACTCCATGCATGTGATCTGCTTGATTGTTGTAAACAGAAGTTTTGTTCCAGTTTGTTTTATTTGTGCGTATGTCAATGTAAGTTTCTCCATTCAGTGGCTGCTGATTGCTGTACAGATGGGCCACAGACGTGTGTCAGAGGCCCCGCTAACACTGCATGTGGATTGGAAATGCGACACTGCACATTTGCTTGTTGGTGTGGGAGCACAGCTCATAAGGACCAGCGTTTTCTCCAAATGTTCTGCAATAACACTGAAAAAACCTCATGCAGTACTGCAATAATGCCCTCTTTCATGGCTTCGATTATGTTTGGAAGTTTTTTATACTGAATGCTCTGGAGAAAACGCTGCTGCCTTTTTTCAGTCACCGTATCTTCCATCCACCTCATTAATGCATCAGTGTGTAAATTAGATAAAGCTTATCAAGCATGTCCTCTCTTTTCCTTTTCAAGTGTCTTTCAGGAGTATAAAAATGTGTAGTTTCAAATGTTTGTGAACTGTTACCGCACTACCTGCTGTTAAATTAGAAATATTTGATGTCAGTACTTTTCTGCTCTTTGCTGTCTCTCACATGATTCCAGTCAAATTCCTGAGACAGTGTCGGTGTGGTGGCTTATTTTTTATGTGTTTTTTTTCCCTGCAGGACTCTCTAAGGGGGAGGCCCAAAGAGATCCCACACAATGAGAAGCTGCTGTCACTTAAATATGAGGTAAAACAGTGCACACGAAAACCTGTATTACAAAGGCCCTGTGTGTAGGATGGGAACATTTTTTGTGGTTGCAGTGTGAAGCAAACTGGTTTTGCTGCATAAAGTAACAGTAGGGCTGAATGCTGTATCGATTTCAATTCAGAAATGCAAATTTGAAACAGTGCAGTTACACAATCTCAAAGCTTGCAGTTTGAGATATCTGCCATATAGTGAACCTGACAGTCAGTGGTTTTCTGAATTCATGCCATCCGCCTTGTGTGACAGTCTGGCTATTGATGGTGTTCATGCACATGTTTTAAATCTTTTTAAATCACACTGAAAATTGAATAGAAGGTTGACTTTTAAAAACAGTTGGGGGAGCAGCTGTTTAGCTCTCTGAGTTAAGGCGATACCACATGGGCTCAGTCCATTAGCAGCGGTCATGTGTTCGAGTCCAGCTCAAGACCCTGTGCTGCTTTGCTGCATGTCTCCTGTGTCCCCACTTTCTCTCTCTCTCTCTCTCTCTCTCTCTATCCAATAAAACAACCCCCCCCCAAAAAAAGAAAAAAGCTGCAAAACAGATTGTAGTCATGATATTTGTCAGAATCTGTTGAGTTGGTAACAGCGTGTTGAGGCATTATAGAGTGCAATATTGAACAGGAAACTGGAAACTTTTGCTAAAACGAGCTTTGCAATAACTCATGTTTGATTTGATCCAAAAAAGTATATACACACACGTTTTCAAGATCTCTGTTTACCTGTTTATCTCACAGTGTCTCTCTTGTTTAATGAAGTGTAAAAGTCTTTGCTGTGTGTTTATTTTCCTTGATTTGGACATATTTTATTGTGTGTGCTATTCCAGAGTCTGGACTATGATAACATTGAAAACCAGCTGTTTCTTGAAGAGGAGAGGAGGATGAGTTATATGGTGAGTGCAGCAGGCCCTTATGCTTTTCCATGTATGAATTTGATCTCTGTTGTTTGTTTCATCTCTACCTACTTTTCCAGCATCATGTCCTCCTCACTTTTTCTTTCTCTCATCTTGTGTCTTCAGGGTTTCCGCTGTCTGGAGATCAGTCGCTGGGTGGTCTGCGGTCTGATTGGCTTTCTGACTGGCCTCATCGCCTGCTTTATCGACATCGTGGTGGAGCAGTTGGCTGGCATCAAATACCAAGTGGTCAAAGAGAGCATCCTGAAGATTTGTGCATGATACACCTTCTCAGAAAAAGCTCTTAGCACCAGGCGGCCGAGGAAAACACCCTACTGTCTGTGTAGATTCTCACTCATCCAGGTCATGGTAATTCAGTGCTTCAGTAGTGGGTGACGAGACTTTATTTTTGGTTCTTGAAAACATTTCACCACCCATCCAAGAGTTTCCCACAGTTCTGACTGGTGGCGATGTATTTATTCTCACCCTCAAAGCACATGACAGAAGGTTTGGTTAATGACTTGATGCTCGCATGACTCAAGTTTTTAATGATACTTGGAGAGGAATGTCAGAACCGAATTATAATGCATCACAGAGTGCACTTACCTCTATATTTATGGGAGACTAAACAACCACTCCACAAGCACATGGTGCAACACAGGAGAACCAGCTCCTCAGTACAGGACATGGCAAATCAGATGGATCTAAAGGATGAAAGACACTGCTTATGAGGACAGCAATGGGACAGTATCTCTAAACAGGGCAGGTGCTCTACAACACCACTTACCAGGTACTTGTAATGCAGTTCTGAGATCCCTCCTCCTGTCCTTCTGTACTTTCAACACCATTCACACCTTGAGCCATTGAGTCTCATGTCTCTAAATAGTCGTAACCCATGTGACACTGGAGTTGGAATAAATACCCGAGACTCCCTAACAGTCAGTTAGTGAAAACCTCTTGGATGAGGGATGTAATGTCTTTAGCAACCAAAAACAGAAGTCCAGTTGGCTTCGACTGAACTGCATCCTCAAGTATAAAACTTCAAAGTGAGAATGCGTGGTTGAGGACAGAGATTTTTATTCTGCATCCTCTTCCTTTGCCAGACAGATCTGGAATTTCTATTGAGGAACTTTTTTTTTTTCATTTTAATTCTGACCACAGATTTATTTTCTCATGCTTTTACTTATGTTCAGGAATAGCATGAAACCTTTTTGCAATTTGTTTTGTTCGCCAGGTTATTATGTGGGTTGCTTGAACATAGTAGCATCTTGTCCTATCTGCAAATGCATGTTGGATATTTATCTGTTAACTGAAAATGATTGTCTAAGTGCTGTTAATGTCCTCATTATGTGTCTGGCTTGAACTTTATAACTGGTCACTAAGCAGTTAGGTCAGGTTTAGTTGATTTCAGCCTGGTGCTTTAAGGACAACCAGACCCTTCCTTGACTCTGAACCTTCCCAGACATAGAAAAGTTTACAGAGGCAGGTGGACTGTCCATCTCTCTGATCCTCTGGGCCGTCCTCAACTCTACTTTCGTCATGGTGGGAGCCATCATAGTTGCTTTTTTCGAGGTAAGACTGAAAGCAGAAATATATTTGACCTTTTGGTAATTATCGTGACTTGCGGCTTGGTAGGACAGTTTCAGTTTCTTCTTCTTCCGTTTGATCGGCTACATTCCTCAAGTGTGAGAGTGGATTTTGAAGAAGTACGCCACCAAGGCATTTTGTCTATTTACCGGTACTTAAAAACCATTCACTTATGTGTGGAAGTGAAAGTCTGCTTCCAACAAAGATGGGTGTATACTTCTCTATTCTTTTGTCAGCTTGTGAGAAGGTACAGTTGAGGTTTTGTGGATAACACTCATTTTCACTCACAAACATTTTGGTCAAAAGCGTGGCTTCGTTTGTGATTTTTATTCCCACAAGTTTATATGTGAGCATAGTTCAGTTTCATTATGGACTGTTCGTCACATCCACAGATTTATTCCTTACATTAAATCATGTTTTCAACCGTTCATCTTTTCCTATGTGATCTAACTCTTCTGCCTTCTCTTTTCTTCTGATTCATCCAGCCCATCGCAGCAGGAAGTGGTATTCCTCAGATAAAATGTTACCTAAATGGAGTCAAGATTCCCAGGGTTGTACGACTCAAGGTGCAGGCACATAAAACAGACACACACATGAATGGATGTACTGGAACTACAGTTTTTAAACAGGACTGACCTTCATATCTTCACATTTTGTGTCCTCCACAGACGCTGGTGGTGAAAGTCTGCGGTGTTATCTGTTCGGTGGTTGGCGGTCTTGCTGTCGGGAAGGTAAACATGGGCCCATTTGAGTATTTCACTCCATATTTAAGTGCAGGTTTTTGTTGTTTTCAATCCTGGCTGGATATCCCTTACATACCTGCCCTCCATTTTTGCCCACATTCCCTCAGGAAGGTCCCATGATTCACTCGGGTGCTGTTGTAGCTGCAGGAGTCTCTCAGGGCAGGAGCACCTCTTTAAAGAGAGACTTTAAGGTCGGTGAGGTTACTACATAGGAAGTCGCATTGGATTCCAAGCATATTTGTCCTTTAAATTGCATTACCTTTGTTACAAAGACACCCTGTATACTATACCATGTAGCATTCCTTAGCTCTAAACAGTACCGTTAATTTGCTAAACAGGGTTATATACTATTGATTTCTTTGAAAACATTTAGTTCGAGTGTGTTTGAGAGCAAAAGTGATTAGCAATATAAAGTGTGTGTGTATTTATGTGCTTGTAGATCTTTGAATACTTCCGGAGAGACACAGAAAAAAGGGACTTTGTTTCTGCTGGAGCTGCTGCTGGAGTTTCTGCTGCTTTTGGAGCACCAGTCGGTAAAAATACACCAATCCTGGCAGAGCACAATGAAAATGTGCTTTGTTATTAATCTGCTTTAGGTGCACAGGCGGTTTAGCTGCTGTAATGCCAGCTGCACAACAGTGTGGCTGAAAATCGTAGCAACTCTTCAACTAATTGATTTGTTGCAGGGGGGGAAAAAAATTGGCATGCTATCTCTGGATTAATGAAATTAGCCACAGTGCACTGAGTGAACTACATGCTCATCTAAATGAATTATAAAAAAAACATAAATAGCTAGTATTTGATGAATTTTATATAAGTTGTTTAATTTAGTTATTCCACAGTTTTCAACATGATATAATTTTCTGTTTTGATGAGAGAAGAGGCCTCACATACTGGTCTGGGTGTAACTACTGCTCCTGACATATGCTGTAGCTGCTGATACTGTTGCTGGTTTAACGAGCCATTATCAAATAATATTATCATGCGCTAAAAATGACAGATGGCTGAACATCCTAACACAGAGAACTTAGCCTTGTGTTATTAGATAGTATGCCATGGTGATTGTTGGGCTGTGATATTCAGAAACTGTTTTCATCTGTTTAAAGGCACTGATGGCTTCTTTGACATGGTGTCAGTTAAGGTGGAGCTTGTTGGTTGATAAATGCTTGCTGTGGGGGATAAAAGCTGTTTTATTCATACAGAGGCTTTTCTCATGCTTCACAAACCATGTCTCAATTTGTTACGTGTTACCATCGTCATGTGAAAAGAGTGCTGATACACTTACGTGACCCCAGTGAACGTCTGACTTCTCCTGCGCGCCAACAACTCAACACACTGTAATAAGGATGCCATGTGATCGTACCTGCTCACTTAGCATCTGTTGAAAATCACCAGACATGTCATAAGTGGGTCAGATGTTTTAGTTCTTGTTACTGCTCTCATTCTTGATTGTCTGCCTTTGGTCGACAGGCGGTGTTTTGTTCTCTCTGGAGGAGGGAGCTTCTTTCTGGAACCAGATGCTGACATGGAGGATAGTAAGTCATGTGATCCAGTCTGTACCGTCATAATAAACTCACTTTTAATGATTACAGAATGGGCTTCAAGTAAATTCTACTTCTCTCTAATAAAAGAGAACAAGATAAAAACGAACGTGGAAAATGCTTTTGCATCCCCTGTACTGCTTCTTATTTAAAAAAAAAATATTTGTCCTCCCCCTTTTTCTCTTTCTTTCTCATCTGCAGTTCTTTGCCTCCATGATCTCCACCTTCACTCTGAACTTCTTCCTCAGTATCTATCACGCAAATCCAGGAGACCTTTCCAATCCAGGTCTCATCAACTTTGGACGCTTTGAGGGCGACGTGAGAAACTAATATATAGTGTATTTTTTGGTGTCAAGTATTATGTTGTTTTGTTTTTTTTTAGTGAATGCAAAAGATGACATGTAATGTTGTCCTTCTTTCCAGACTGTGACCTATAACCTCTATGAAATTCCCTTGTTCATCGCTATGGGAGCTATAGGTAAAAGCTGATTTATGTTTTAAAGATATGCATGATTTTCACGTGACCTAATACAGGTGGAGGCCATTATTAATACAGTACAGTTATTACTGCATTGTTGCAACATTAAGGGGATAAGGGAATACAGGGGGGGTTTCTGTTCTCTTTCTGTAATTTTAACACGACAGCTCATGCATCCATGTTTTCTATTTTTCATTTCTTTCTTTTGCAGGTGGATTGTTAGGAGCACTCTTCAATGTCCTCAACTACTGGCTCACCATCTTCAGGATTAGGTAAGGTTCAGAAAAGGATCAAATACAAAAAACATTGTCATCAGCGTGCGGGGGAAGGATCAGGTATGAAGAACTGCTTTGTGTGTTTAGTGTGCCAGTAAAAAAACAACACATGGAATAATGTGTTGTTACTGTTAAAGACAGGGTGGAGTGCAAGATGAGGAAGTTTTCCTGAAAGTGCTTAAAACTGTGTCTCTGATTATGAACATCTTGTGATTTAAGTGTGTAAAAATAGTCACAGCTGGACAGGTACAATCACTGAAAGACTGATTAATGGGAGGAGACTTCTGCTCAGATATCAATGTTTCCTGGTTTACGGCCTGAAGCTGGGTTTTATTTACTGCATGTGCCAAGTTCATGATAATAATGTGGTCAAATTGCTTCACAGTTTTTAGAAACGTTTGATCAACTAGCCATTAATTAGTGTTTCATAATGTTTTATAATATGCAAGTGGATGGTAACTACAGTCTAACTCGTCAGCTCTCATGCACATATTTCATAAGAAATAAAAAGTTGCAAAGTTGCACTGCAGATTTTGTTGGCCTGTTAATGCGAAGTTAGGGACATATAAATTAGAGTTATAAAAATGATGTGAAAGAAATGATTTGTCTGCATTTACTACCTTTACCTGTCATTTAATAATGTCAACATCCAGGCTACGTCCACTTCAATGCATGTTTAGCCCAGCCAATCAAAAGCTGTTATTTTTTTACTTTAGTTGAGCAAATAGAAAAAAGAAAGGAGATGGCAGTAACTTTTCTAACTTCTACTGGGTGGCCAGCATACAGCCCAGCTTCAACATCTCCTTATGCAAAGCGAACTACAGTAAAGCAACAAACACTGTCCCAGAGCTTGTGAAAAATCATACACTTAAACATATAATCTGCTCTAACTCGTGTGGATTGGAACAAAATAATGTTCTAAGCTTTGGACTGAGTTATCGTCTGTATTATAGGGAGCTAGAAATGACCTTGTTCGGAATATACATTTATACAAGTCTTCTAGGGAAATATAAAAATGGACACTGGTGCCAGTTTAAGGTCATTGTAACAGCAGGTCCCAAGCAAAAGGGGGAAGAAAACCCACAGTTTCTTATTTTTAAGTCAGCCATGACTGGTTGATCCTTTGATAAGAAAGTAGGTAATCAGCTTACTGAAACTAATCTAGTGACATATTGTTGTAGAGAATCTAGGTTACATTAAATTATAAATGATGGAAATATATAGGGGTACTGTGTGTAAAGTGTAGCTTTGGTTTGGTAACAGTTTTTTTATGATTCATGAAAAGGATGATACAAAACATTTGCTCAGTCTATCATATTTATTACCTGTCAGGTCAGTATTGTTTCTAAAAATACCATCTGTTGCCCGACACAGTGAGCGAGACAAGGAAGTGCATTTGTGTCACATTTCACAACAGTAATTCCACTTGACATTTATAGCCAGTCGCCCAAAGACACACAGTGGCAGATTTGGCAGTGAAGCTTTGTTTTTTCACAGGGGTGTTTTTACAGCACTCAAGGTTGCCATTTCACTTGGGAATGTCCGCACCGAGGTCAACCTTTTTACAGTGAGTGGTTGACTAAAGGCTGCAGAATAGAAAATGTCAAACCATAAAGCAATGTGATTTATGTGCATTAGATACGTTCATCGCCCGTGTTTGCAAGTGATGGAGGCCATGTTGGTCGCTGCAGTGACTGCGACGGTGTCGTTCACTATGATCTACTTCTCCAATGACTGTCAGCCTCTGGGGCCAGAACATACTGAGGAGTATCCACTGCAGGTACACAAACACCTCCCACATCTGTGACCCACTTTTCTTGATTTTTATGATATGTAATAAAACTTAAAGGTGCCAAAAGCATAGTTTGGCATCATCACAATTTTACGATGGATTGTGGATGAAGCAAATTAGAGCATCTTATGCAGATTCAAGGTGGGCCTTGTCATAGTGATGGTGGTGCTTCCTCAGAATCAGTTTTATTGCTAAGCAAATTTTCACATATGAGGAATTTGAGGTTGTGTTTTGTTGCATAACAGAGAAGAATGACAATACTTTTAAAGAAAGATGAATAGATTTAAAAAAGCAAGTGTTGCAAGTCAATAGACAGTAAGTGTTACAAGACAAAACATTTTTATACCAGTTTAGTTGTAGTGAGCTGTACTACCACTAATGTTGTAAAAAAAAACTGTTGTGAAAGGATCTGAGAAGAGTACAACATTTTAATATTCATGGTGCACAGAAGGTGAATCCTATAGAATCCAGTGGTTTTATATCACTATGATTGTCAACTACAATTTAAGAAACTGCCGTGACATTTGTTTCAGGCGTTCAGACAAGTCGCCTTGAGGTTGAACATTAATAGTTTTGGTGATTGCTGGTGCCACAAATGTTTCCAACAGCCTCAGCCGCATTCAAGTTTAATGTTAATTCAAAAATGTTAGCCTGCAGAGACACTAAGCTACACTACTGAATGTGGTAAACAGTGTTAACATGCTAAGTTGGCATTGAGGTCAAAGTATAACTTCCCAAACCCGCTAGCATGGCTGTAGACACTTCTTCAAATAATAGAAGCAGTACTATATTTAAATGATGAATACTACATCTGCAGCCAACTACTTTTTTTTAAAGTCTTTTATTTGACATATTTTAATAATCAGAATGGGGAGAGATGTGACATTTTACCATTTCATTGTGGGTTACTGATTGACATTAACAACAGATATGATTGCTGGTTCTTTATTGGTCCATATCATTCTAAATCCCCTGCATTTTGCTGTAGTATGACAGCTGGTAGAAACATGTTGGAGCTTATCCAAGGACAAGAGAGAGGAAATGTTTTGTGTCTCTTTGTCTCCTTTGTCTTGTTAATACTTTGTCTGTTTCTCTTTCTAGTTGTTCTGTGCAGATGGGGAGTATAACTCCATGGCAACAGCCTTCTTCAACACTCCCGAGAGAAGTGTTCGTAGTCTCTTCCACAATCAGCCAGGTAACAGCTATGCATTAGAGCAGACTCACTACAATACTGAACAGGATAGCATCACTCACTTAAACAAGCAAGTGTGCCAGGGGACCAGGATTATAGGAGACACAAGTGGAAATATTATCATTTTCTTGCATAACCTGTCATTCTTCTGTGTTTTACAGGAACCTACAATCCTCTGACACTGGGTTTGTTCACTCTGACCTACTTCTTCCTGGCGTGTTGGACCTATGGTCTGGCCGTGTCTGCTGGAGTCTTCATCCCGTCTCTTCTAATAGGAGCAGCCTGGGGGAGGCTCTGTGGGATACTGCTGGCCTCCATCACCTCCGATGGCTCAGTTGGTGCACAACACAGCAACACGGTACTGAAATAAAGATGTTATAAAACATTCTGATATAGATATTGACTGGGAGTTTGATTAGTTTGGACGTTATTTAATCTTGAATAATGTTTTTGCATGAATTTGCGAGTAGAGATTTTTTTTAAATTGAGCTAAACTAACATCCCAGATGCGCTAAGATCTACTGTTTGACTTTGTGTTTTGTTAGATCTGGGCTGACCCTGGGAAATATGCCTTGATTGGAGCTGCCGCTCAGTTAGGTAAGTAATTCTAACCATTTGTCTTTATTGTCTACTTTTTTAAAAAAGTAGTCTTTATTTTAACACATATTTTGTTGATAGTAATAATATAGTCATGCACTTCTCTCCTCAGGTGGCATTGTGAGAATGACTCTTAGTTTGACTGTCATCATGGTGGAGGCAACAGGAAATGTCACATATGGCCTTCCCATCATGCTTGTCCTCATGACTGCCAAGATAGTCGGAGATTACTTTCAAGAGGTGAGTAAAGAGGCAGAGACTCACACTCAGGCTTGTGTCCCATTGTGCTGATGTTATACTAGTGATTTCCCAACAGAACATAAAGGGGCCAAAACACAAACAAAACACACATTTTTCCATATCCAGTACATGTAAGCTGTATTGCTGGACAACAGTGTGGAGACACACACACACACACACACATACACACACACACACACACACACACACACACACACACACACACACACACACACAGTGACAAACTGGTTGAATCCCATAATTCTCTTTATGTAAGGCATGCCCACTGGAAATGTGACATGCACTAACAGGGGTCATTATGCATTCAGATGGACACTACTGTGCCACAATAATTATGCAGTGACAGAATGGAAGAGCTACTTACAGCTGCAATAAAGTAAATCAGTAGAGCTGTGGAAATCAAAAGTTAGTTTCTCTTTGTCAAATTTAATTATCAGTGTCACATCACCTAATTTTGTATAGTCAGACACCAATGATTGGTGTCTGCCAGCACAAACAGTATAATTTACTGTCAGTCTCAAGGGATGCATTTATGTTAATTTTCTCGTACAGTAACTGCAAAATTAGTGTACTACAAGTGTGTAATAAATACTGTATACAATTTGTATTTTATTTGAAACTGGGGCACCTGTAAAGTATATAATTATTCTTCCTGCTTTAGGGCTTGTATGACATTCACATCAAACTGCAGAGTGTTCCCTTCCTGCACTGGGAGGCTCCCGCCACCTCCCACTGGCTGACTGCCAGGTATGTCCTGTCTGACTTGTTGTTGGCTAAGTCATTTGTATTGGAGAGCCCTTGAGGTCATGTCTGAAACATCCAGCACTAAATATTAATGCCATTCTCTTTAGTTTTTGATCCTCATTTATTTCCACCTCTTGTCACATTTGTCCTCACCCTCCCTTCCTTACCCCCACTCATGATCTAGAGAGGTGATGAGTTCTCCAGTCACCTGTTTGAACAGGGTTGAGAAGGTGGGAACCATCGTTGACATCCTTAGCAACACATCAACCAATCACAACGGCTTCCCTGTCGTTGTGCAGGTTCCTGGGAGTGATGAGGTACTTTTTTCATTGTATGATTGGCTTCTGTTCTGTTAAAAATGAGCATTTTGTGGCTCAAAGGGTAGTTCTGCTGTGAAGTGACTGTTGATTTTTTTCTGATGTCAAACCATTATGTTGATTTCTAGTGCAGGTGCAGCTGAGGTTGATAGCTGAAAATGCAGAATAGATTTACAGAAAATTGCAGATGTAACTATAAGAAGTAGAGGTACTCGGAACAACTTTTTAGCAATGGTCAACAGTTGTTAAAGGAAAATGCTAGATTGAATAAGAGAAAAGAGTAGATGCATGTAAAAGTAACTTCAGTGGGGCTGTAGCGTCGACTGGTTGACATGGCCTCATCCAATTAAATTCTCATTGGTCGGATGATTGCTGGCGTTACTTTCTTCAGGAGAACGTGCTACATCAGTAGTCTTCCAGGATTATTCCATTATTTTTGGCAGTGAAAGGAAAAAACTACTGCGTTTACTGAACATTTACTTGGAGTCGGCTCCAAACTAATGGCTACCACATTAACGAAGCCATTGGTGTGGCTGCATTTTGTTAAAACAGCTCACTAAAACATCAAGTGTAAACTCTGAAAACAGCAGTTTGCATTTTACAGCTCAGCAACCACCATGGCATATCATCTAAAAACAGTAGGCTGACTTGTCTGTGTAATATTTCTCAATATATCCGTCAACCAGTCGACAGGTTGAACAGTAGGTTTGATTTCTGGCCAAGATTTTTTTTGACTGACCTTAAATATGAGACATATCACTGGGATTGGATTTCATTTAAAAGGTGCGCATCAGTACTAAAGGAAACTGCTTTTCTTTAATTAATCACACATTCTTTCATCCTTTTCAGCCAGCGAAGCTCTGTGGCCTCATCCTTCGCTCTCAGCTCATTGTTCTTCTCAAGCACAAGGTAAAATCAGTGGCATGTGCTATTTTGCTCAAGGAGCTAAAGATGTTTTAGTTCCATTATTGTGGTAATTCAAACAGAATCGGTCACTGTCAGTTTTTGTATCTGTCTTGACAGGTCTTTGTGGAGTTGGCCCGATCCCGGCTGACGCGGAGGAAACTCCAGCTGAAAGACTTCAGAGACGCCTACCCTCGCTTCCCCCCGATCCAGAGCATCCACGTCTCCCAGGACGAGAGGGAGTGTATGATGGACCTCACTGAGTTTATGAACCCAACGCCTTACACAGTACCACAGGTAACAGGCACACAGGGACAGACATAATTTGTTCTCTTTATTGTCTTTATCTTTATGTCTATTCTTAATCTCTTAATAAAGCTATCAGGCTTGTTTGTGAAGTTTCCTGATGAATGAAGTTGAACTTGAAGCCTTTTGTTTGCAGGAAACATCTCTGCCCCGTGTGTTTAAATTGTTCCGAGCTCTGGGCCTCAGACACCTGGTGGTAGCAGATGACGAGAACAGGGTAAGAGCTTGTGATGTTGTGCTTTATTGACTCGTGTGGACTCTTCTTACCAATCACATCAGTGCTGCTAAATCCTGGCATGATGACAGCCTGTTCTGATGTGACATTTTTGGTTGTTGACCCTCTGCAGGTGGTTGGACTGGTGACTAGGAAAGACTTGGCCAGATATCACCTGGGCAAACATGGGCTGGAGGAGCTTCAGCTGGCCCAGACATAGTACACACACCAACACACCATCACACCAACACACACAGACTATGACCACCGATTGCCTCAGAAGCTGTTGACCACCAGCTATGCAGCCCACAAGGAGGTCTTTCTTATTCTTTACATATTTATTTAAAAATAACTGCCCTACTGTTGAATCTGATTGAAATTCCTCTGATTTGTTATTTGTCCAAGACATTTATAATTATTCACCAGTTGATCTTGAAGAAAACAAACAATACTTTAGTTTCTTAGATTTTGTTCCTTTTTCTTTTGGCTGTGTCTTACACTTTTACTGCCTTTTATCTGGGTCAATGAAGTCAGAATGATGGGATCACCTAAAATAGAAGCCTGTTTACCAGCTTACCAGCAGTTTGATCTGTGTTAGCTGGAAAATAGAAAACATTCTGCATGGTTTTGTTCACAAAAGCATTCACACATTTGTCTGTCTGTTGTTAGTCCTACTGTGCCTCCTCATCATCACTTAAACAGTTTTTAGTTACCTTATGAAGTCATGGAGATACTATGGAAATGCAGTGACACATGAATAATTGATTAAAGGTCCGGTGTGAAGGATTCAGGGGATTTTTATTAGCAGAAATTAATTATGTTTTCATTAGTGTATAATTATCTGGAAATAGGAATCACCATGTTTCTACAGCAGCCCAGAGTGGACAAACCAAAAACTGGTACTAGAGAAGACTTTTTTGAGGTTGTCCGCTGTAGTTTCTGGAAGCAGAGGCTGATTTGAGAACTATTCAGTTCACTAGATGCAACTAAATCCTGCATCCCGGACTTTCTGATTACATTTTAAAATGGGTGAGATCAATGCTTTTTATGTCTCGCTATCGAACAACATGGGACATTTAAAGTGATTTGCTTTCTTTTGAATGAGTGTTCATGTTCAAGAGTTGGTTTATACCACAGTCACTAAACAATTAAGGCTTGGAATGTTTGTCATGTTTATGTAGTTTTGCACTGAATGAATGCTCTTATTTATTGCTGATGTTGAATGCTTGTTTTAAATTATAGTGTATAGGTTGGACTGATGAGTGGTCAAAATTTAGGTTTTACATCCCATCGTTAAGTGCTCTGTTCCTGTTTGTTTTTGGGTGGAAGTGAGAAAACTGAATGTCTATCTATCTAGAGACAGATCTGGAGACGCAGATCCTTCCTCCCTCTCTCTTTCTGTCAGCTTTATTAAACACACGTACTTCAGTCAGTACAAACCAGACCGGTACTCAAAAGTACGAACATTTTTTATCACCTCCAAAGTTTTGCACTTTGACCTGCTACTGAAAAGTCTCTGTTTGTTGAGATGTACCCACAAGTGTTCCTCATGAAACTCTACATGAATGTAAACCGTTGTTTGCCACCTATGTTCTGTTTAAACTAATCAGTTTATCTTAGCTTTACCCAGACAGGGACATTAAACACATTTCTTCTAATTAATTATTCAGACAGTTTGTAAATCTAACATTTCTTGACTTACAGTATTAATTTTTTGTGCATTTCATTGGTTTTACATTTAGATTTTGTTTTCATTTGGTCTTTGTTTTGTTGTACAGTTCTCGATGTAAAAACGTCAATTTGTCTCTATTTTATAACCACTGGATGAGCCTTTTGTGAATTAATAAAGTTGAAATGTCTCTATTGTTCTAGGATTTGTTTGCATGTTTGATTGGATGGCATTTAAATCTTTGCAAAAGACGGATTGTTTTGTTTTGTTTTTGGTTCAGAGAAATGTATCTCACAAAGCTGAGCCTCCAGAGGATTTTCCTCCAGGAATGAACCTAATGTGTTTGGTCTAACTCCAAAACAGGTGGATTAGTCATCATTATCAATACATTTTCCTCTTGGCCTTAAAAGGATATAGCATTATCTTTTTTGTTTTGATTTTTATTATCTTCTCAAGGTTTATTGTTATCATGATATGGAACCTTCTCCACTGGTTGTTGGACATGCCAAAACTATTCCTCACTGCTCTGTGGACTCTGGAGAGTCTGTAGTTGAATTATCCTCTGATGTTGTTCCATTTGACAGAAAGGAAATGGCTTTATTATACAATGGAGAATGTATGCATCCCTTAGAAATACATACGGGGCTTCAATGGCTGAACCTGGAAGTCGTTTTAATGAGGGAACATTTAGATAAAGTACTCACTTTAAAGCTGACTGGCCAGAGCCTCCAACGTCTGGGTCCCGGCCCTGCACATGCATACTGACACACCTGGATGTGTATGGTGGATAGAAGTTTGTAGTTGTGGAAGGGGTGCTGGTAGCTGTATGTTGATGTGTTTCCATCAGTGCCACCAAAGCACCAGGGGAGCTGCCTCTTCTTGGAGAATTCTTCTCCGGATTGCTTCCACTCCACTGTGTTTGGGGTCTGAAACAACATGGGGTGGGGAATGGTGGATGGGTTCATGGGGAGATGGGGTGAGGAGGAGTGTTGGAGGTGATGGGGAGAGGGGGTGAGGAGGAGTGTAGGAGGTGGTGTGGAGGGAGAGAAGAGGAAGGGTGGTGGAGGTGATAGGAGGGAGGGGTGAAGAGGAGTCTTGGAGGTGATGGGAGGGAGAGGAGAGGCAGGGTGACGGAGGTGATGGGAGGGAGGGGGTGAGAAGGAGTGTAGGAAGCGATGGGAGGGAGAGGAGAGGAAGGAGGGGTGAGGAAGAGTGTTGGAGGTGAAGGTGGGAGAGGGGGTGAGAGGAGTGTAGGAGGTGAAGGGAGGGAGAGGAGGTTCAGGGTGATGGAAGTGATGGGGTGAACTGGGATGACGTAGGTGAGGAGGATTGCTGGAGGTCTTGGGAGTGAGGGGTGAGGCAGAATGTGAGGTGATTGAAGAGAGGGTAGTTTGAAGGAAGTTATAGGAGGGCAGCTGCAGTGGGGGAGGCAGCGGGTGAGGCAGGGCCGATTCTGAGTTCTGTGTCCAACCTGCTGAACTGTTGAACTGTGTTGTCTGTTGTTCTTGTACCCAGTGATGACCTTCACTCCCCTCCAGGCATCTGTGCTGTTATGTGCTCCAGCTTCCTCTAAGCCTGGTATGTTTTTATTTCTGTTTAATTAACCTATAAAAGAACAACACACTCACAAAGGTGGTCTGGGGTTAAGTCACACTTCAAGTAAGAATTCTATTTTGTCACCATGTTCAAAGCTACATATTTAAAAGAGAGTTACCTTGGCAACCTGAAGTCAAATGTTGATGTACTTTGTTTCACTTAATTAAAACATGTGCATCAGGTTCCTGAAGGACTCATAATCAAGCTTACCTCCAGACGTTCCTCCTTCAGGGTCTGGTCCAGGGCTTTACTATAATTACAAAAAAAAACAAATGACTGAAGGAAACTACCTGCCTGAGTGGAGTACTGAATAATGCACATTTTCCCAGTTTTTATATTAGTTTTTAGGTATAACATGAATATCAGCATTACAAATGAGAAAAAAATATTTGCAAATGTACTTAAACTTTCCCAGTGTCTGTCCCAATCAAATACAGACACATAAAGTCAACCAGAATACAAAAAGATCTTCTTAGAATTAAATGATAATATTAAAGAGAAATGTTACATAGATAAAGAAAAAAAATACAATGCCACACATGCGACATTATTATTTTCAATCCCACCAACAACCTGAAAACTTACTGGTGAGGTATTTGGTGCTCACATTGTCATAGTCCATACTTGTTCTGTTTAACCACCAGATGTCAGTACAAGGAAATAAAACTCCTTCCTCATTCTTTAATAGTGTAATACAGACGGTGGTATCATATTAGACTCTGTACTACTAGCTGTGTATATTTCCATTTTCCTCCCCTAAAGCTTTGTTTCTATTGTTTTCTTTTTAGAGTATACCTCAAAGGTTAAACAAAAGTAAAAAGAAATGAAAAATAATTAGAACAAAGCATAAGGAGAGCCTGTAGAGAGATGCAGCATAATATAATTTAATGCCTTTCAGGCATAATATTGAGTTGGTCCCCTTATGAGCTCAAAAATGCTCTGAACCATTGGACATGGACAAGAGGACCTCTCAGGGTGTCCTATGGGGTCTGGAACCAGGACATTGGCAGTGGATCCTTTGGATGCTCTGGCTTGTGCAGTGGGGTCTCTGTCAATCAAATTTGTTCCACTGCATCCTGTTGATGCTTGATCAGAATGGGGTGCAGGAAGTTTGGAGGTCAAATCAACATGTTGGGCCATTGTCATGTTCCTCAACATGTTCCTGATTGTTTGATGTTGTTGCCATGTGGTGGGGTGCATTTTCCTGCAGGGGTAGGCCAGTGACATATGGGATTTCCATTTGCATGAGGGAGTGTGTTTGTTCTGGGACAATGTTTATTTGGGTGTCTAAGTCTCATCAACATGGATGTTAAAATCCAAGGTTTTCCATCAGAACAGCACATAGTACCAATATGATCAATGTTATTCACTTCACCTGTCAGTGGTCATCATGATGTGTATACACAGTCCAAAGGTGGGCAGTGTAGTAGGCCGGTAGTGTATAGTGAGTTTTCTGTCTTCTTTCTATGTTAAGAAGGCTCTGTTTCACTGAAATAGTCCAATATGAATCCTTAACTTTTCAGAAAAAACTCTGTCGCACAATGTATTGTTTCACCAAATTCCTAGATATTTATGATGCCGAACATCAGTGGTTTGTGCTCTTGTAAAATTCATACGTTTAGTTCTTTTAGAGTGTAGAATAAGCTTAAACCGATAGATCTGCTGTTCATTAATAGCAATCTGTAACCTAGAATGAGGTGCAGCTGATGGCATATAAGATGCTATCATTACTACAAAAATGTGCAAAACAGTGGTGAGTTGGGAACAGAATATAATTTAAATACAGAGTAAAGCAGTGGGCCTATAATCCAATCTTGAGGAACACCTTAATCGCCTATTTCGATTTGTAGCCATCAGCAGCCATCTGTCAGAGAGATATGATTTGTAGCAGGATCATCAAAAAGCCACAGAAAGCAGCTCATTCAACAGAACATCATCAAAAGCCTTTGACAGATCTACAAAAGGTGCAGCACAGTGTTGCTTTTTGTCAAGCCATGTGAGCCGTGTCCAACCCTAAAAAAACAATCTCTTAGCTGCATGTGTTTAGAATATGCCATAATGCAAACATTAAACACTCTTTAGAAAGCTGAACAATGTGACAGACAGACAGTCTCTGGTAATAATAACAATAATGATAATAATAATGCTGAAGGGCTGCAGTCACCACTGGCTAGTTTCCATCCAGTCCAACCAGCTCATCCTGCAGACCGCCTGACTCACCACCTCCAGTGGATCCCAGGCGTGCCTTTATACATCTCCTCACCCAGTCTGTTCATGGCAGCTGATAATAACCATTCATTTCACTCCAACAGCGACTGTCTGGAATATTTGTTCCAAACTTGATGGAGCATTTTGTCAAACTGACACTGGTAATTTTTCTCTGAGGTTTCATCCACTCACCCACACCTTATTTAGCCAACACTAAGCCGCATGCCTCGGCCGTACTTTGCAAACTCCTGCAGCTCTCGCTTGTCAGCCTGAAAAACAGCAGAACAAGAAAACTGCCACTGAGCCTTTTAGGCAGCCGGATGTTTGTGCACAACCTGCTGTTAAAATGCTCGGTAATGGCCACAGCCGTGTCAAAGTGACTCCTCCGGTCCGCCAGGAAGTCGTGACATGTAGAAGCTGTTGTTGCAGTTTCAGCCTGAAAGCAGCTGCTGCAAAATGGGATTTGGGCGTCATTAATTTGACTATTTCCACAAGTTAATACTGTGGCATGTGAAAACATCCACTGATCTGAAACGCTTGTCATTGTCCTGAAGGTGAAATCATAATAATAGAATTTCTTAAACATTTTGGTGATTTATATCAGTTGACGTGTTCTGTTTCTGTGCTGATATGAGCTATTTAACTGTATACAGTATATTAATTATTTCCACTGCAGCAGAAGGATTTACATATTAATCTTAAACCACCTCATGGTTTGCATCCAGATTTTTATCTCTGAGTCAGTCTTCCATTATCAGTCCTTGAGCAGAACCTTGCTGACTGTACCTGTGGCAAAGATTAACACTGGAGGAGACAAAGCTCAGCGGAAACCGATTCAGTCCTGTATAGCAGCCTACGTAGAGTACTGGATAAAGAATAAAGGAGATGTGTTGATTCAACTTCATGGTCATTTCTGGCTGCAGTTTGCAGTGCAGAGAAATTTCACAAAATTGTACGGAGATGTGTTTCATAATATTTCATCCAGCCCATTTATATCAATGCAGGTAAACTGAATCAGAGGTTCCCAAAGTAGGAGGTTGTAAGATACTGAGGGAGGTTGTGACGTGATTTCCATTAAATCAAATAAAACTAAAAAAAGCGTATTTTACCCACAATTGCTACAAAAGATAAAAAATAGTAATTAAGCCATGATAGTAGTATTAAACACCCATGTCATTAGCTGAGTTTAACAATGAAATTACAATGAGTGAACATGTTTGTACATGAAAGGAACAATATAAGTCTGTTCCTACATGCTGTAGTTGTACTCATTACAGTTTCCACATGGAGATGACTTTGACTGATGTTTTCTGCTGCTGGCCTCTATTAATTTCACATAAAACAATAACATGGCTGTTGTATTCTTTTGTGTTGCTGTTCTGCTGGTGTTTGTGCGTGCATGGCTTCAACCACCTCCAGTGAAAGTGGGGGTGGTGAGTGTCTGACGCTGTTATTTTGGGTTCCAGGGGACTGAAAAATTTGGGTTAAATATTATTATTGACCTGCCTGATTGCTTGAATTTCTAACCTGTAGAATGGATCCTCTGTGACTTTCATCTGAATGTCATTTCCAATTTCTTTTCCAGTTTGCTTTTACAAGAAAGAAGACTAGCTGGAGGGTGTGAACTGAGACCAGAGAGGGTAAATGGACGTCTGCTGCAGGTCTGTGAAGAGCTACTCACTGGCATCTGAGAAGGTAAAGTCAATTTAAAATAGAAATTGATTTCAAAACCAAACAAATATGTTCAAACAAACAAACGGTAGCTGCTCTGAGAAGAACATGAGCATCTATATCAGGCTTTGTAGCAGTTCATCCAAGAGTTTTCAAGATATTTCACTACAAATCACAAATACTCATCACTTCTTCTCACCATATAAATCTGTCGATGTCAGGATTTATATATCTGAGCTTGTCTTTCCACCTTTGTGCCTTCCTCCTCTGTCTCTTTGCCTTGGACTGTTGGTAAAGCATCTCTTCAGACTTGGAGAAGCCTTTCTGCACAACAAGTCTCCACCTGATCATTCTGAGACTGCAGCTGTCCGGGTGTTCAGGTCAAGGCTCAAGACCTCCAGGTCTCTCTTGCAGATGTTGAGATATCAATTATCAGAGTTGAGGTCTGCCTGTAGCACATGTTCCCTGGATTAACTCTCCTGAGAGGAAATCCTTGGAGATCCTTCCATCATCCACTGTAGTGCTCGTCATGAGACTGACTAACATTGCATTAAAAGCCAGTTGATCATTAAATTCAGTAGGATTCACCTGCAGGGGGCCGTGAACAGCATTTCACATCAATGCATGTGATTCCCTTCATTTCATTCTTGGGGCTCTCTGTTATTGAATGGTTATGTTGCATACCGCATATCTGCAGTGTTCACCCCTCTCTGCCCCCTCACCTTGCCTCTCGCTTTCTGCTCTCACTGTCTGAATACAAAATGATCCATAGAAAATATAATTCTAGTGGATCTGACAGCACTGCTACCTTGAGATCCATCCCACAAGCATGGCTAAAAGGAAACTAAACCCATGAGGCAATGTTGGATGTGAAAGCAGAAAAAAAGTCTGGCCACTAAGGTGCCAGAAAAAATATGTAAAAAAAAATCAATGAAATACTGTAGAAATTGTGAAAATTACAACAAATATCTGCAAAATAGTGATATTTTTAGATTTAAAGACAGTAAGGTAGTGTACAAATAAGTTACTATTTGTAAAAAACAGATATTTGATTTGGGCATGACAGCTCTGACCTGTTATGTTGTTTTACATGCAGTCAACGTGTAAATTCAAATTTTTTCTCTTTGATTTTTCAAATTATTATCTTTAGTTGAACAAAACAAGGAAAAATCTGTAAAATTACACTTAAAAACATTATCTGCCATTTTTTTCAATCCTTAATATACATATTTTTTTTCAAATAATGGCAAATGTCTTTAAAATAATATTTTTGGCTGATTTAAATACAGTAAACAATATTGCAATTTACAGTACAGTCAAACATTGTAAAAGAATGAATTACAATTTATAAAAACACTGATTTTTCCCCCAAGATTTTACTCGTCATTATTTTTAAAAAAAACAAAAAAACAAGGAACATTTGTAAAATAACACTTAAAAATTATTTGATATTTTTAATACTTAATGTACATGTTTTTTTCTTTCAAATAATAGCAAATATCTATTAAATAACAGTATTTTTGCTGATCCAAATACAATAAAAAATGTGTAATTTTAGAGTCAAGCATTATAAAAGAATGAATTACTATCTTTAATACTATAGTTTTTTGTGAGTTTACTAGGTATTATCTCTAATTTAACAAAACAGGGACAGTCGAAAATTACAGTCAAAAAAAGTGAAAAATGTTCATTTTTCACATTGTAGTTACAGAATGAGTAAAGTTTAACCTTATATATGGTAGCATGTGTGGTTCTGTGTCGCATAATTGCTCAGACTACCCTCCTCTCCATTTGATTAATGGAGACACTTTATTCTACATATTATTTTCATCACCTGACTGGAAAAGCCTCTTAGTCATTCCTTCATCCCCCGACAAACCTGATTACCGCCCCTGATTACCTCCATATCATTATCATTATTGTTTGAAAATCACCTTTGTGTTTATTCTTACGCTGTCGCAATTTACCGCATCACATTATTATTCAGAGAATTAACATCTGAGTGATTCAGGCGCTCTCCGTCTGACTAAATCAGGTGGTTATGGATGAATAGGCTCCAAATGAGTTGGGTTATTCTCTGCGCACTAAGAGCAGATAAATGGTCCCACCCAGTATGCTGTCAGGAAACCATTTAAACACTGCTTATACACGCAGCCCCCGTGTATAGCTTACATACTGCTTCTGTGTGTGTGTGTGTGTGTTTGAGATAGAAAGCAATTACTGCTGCTCATGTAGCCACAGCTTAATGGAATAACTCACCAAATCAGTGCAGATTACACTTGCAAATCCAGGCGACATCAGAATTCAATTTGAGGTGTGTTACAGTGTATGATAATTGTATTTCTTCTTCTCTCTTAGATTTCATTTGGCTGTGATTTCATAAGCAGCGAGAGAGATAACTGGGACTATTGGTTATGCTGCAGCACCCTGGAGGAATGTGGCTTTCAAGGAAAAATGAAAGAAGATTGAATTAAATTTTTGAGGTTTGTTTCGAAACACTTTATACATGTCAGAAAATAGTTGCTGAAAATATGTAGCTGTGACCTGTGGAGCTGAAAAAGAATTCTGAAGTCACTGACAATAAGATAAGATAAGATGGGCCTTTATAAATCCGACAACGAGGACATTTGTAGTGTAACAGCAACAAAAGATGCAGGAAACATCAGCAGAATATAAAAACAATCAAAAAATATACATAAGTACTGTTGATGTTGTACAGATTCTTCCATATGTGTAAATTCAAAAAAGAGCAATACGGTGTTTATCTATGCACTGAAAGACAATGATATTGCTGCAATACTGATAGAGAAATACTGATATTGAACACATTAATCTTCCATAAGCACAAAGTACTAACACTTGCATAAGAGTCATTTTTAATTCCAGAAAGAGCCTTTAAGTAAAAATAATGACCCACTGAACCGTCATAAAATGCTGCCTTTAGGCTCCATAAATGGCATTTTTAATTAACTTCAGCAAAACTACAGTAGATTCTAAAATAACCATTTTTAAGATTGTTCATCATGATCGTTGTTTACGTATTTTTAAGCAAAAACAAAACAAAAAAAAGTCACGTGTAAGAATTTGTATAATTTTTTGGTCTTCCATTATAACACATATTTTCTGGACTGTTGTTTAGACAGAGAAACATGTTAGAAAATGCCAGATCATGCTCTGGGGAATTGTGATGGGCATTTGTTACTGTTTTCTGATGTTTTCAATGATTAATCAGCGATGGAAATAATTGGTAGTCGCAGCTCTAATATCATGCTATCAGATGCCACCAAATAGCTCTAATAAAAAATAACCTTTAGTACTTAACAGAACCACATAAATCCATCTAACCTGTATGTTTAGTTAAAGTAAACTCAGGTCAGTTGGTAGAGTTCATATAAGTTTTTAATGATATTGAAACGTCATTTTAAATGTGGTTGGGAATTTTATTGAACCATTGAACCATTCCAGTGGCTAACAGCCTCACACAGACCTTAATTAATTCTTTACATTGTTATCTGATCACTTAGATTCATTTCTATTTAAAGCAGCTGTTGGACGGAAGAACTAAAACAACTGATTGTAATTTTAGAGGAGCTGTGGTTCCATAACTGATGGAAGGACGTACTTTTGTTGGAGAAATGACATGGAGATAAATGAGCATGAGAGTGGCTGATAGTTGGCTTTTGTACAGAGCTGTCCTGCTGTTTCCAGTCTTTCTTCTAAGCTAAGCTAACCAGACATGAGAATGGCGTCAGTTATCGAGCTTACAGCAAATAAGACTTCCTGAGCTGTTGAACTGTAGCTCTGATCCCGGTCTGCATGCTTTTATGTTCAGTTGTATTAGATGCAAGTCATTGTTTTTCCGATTTGTTTACATGAGCCATATGAGGATCAGATGATGGACTGGTCTAGTTGAGGGTTGAGCTATGTCATAATGTTATGAAGATAAAAGCCGAGCAGGTCGTTGGCTGCTGCCTGTTGAGCGTTTTATTGGGCTCTTCCTGTTTGAGGAGAATTGTGGCTATGCATGGCTAAACCCTGGGGGGCCTTTAAACCGAGACACTCTTTATGACACCATACGTAGCTGGAATGTTCAAGCACACATTTTATAGATAGCGCTCACCCCGCCGGGACCGCTACTGCTGCTGATTTATATTTCCATAAAGCAATATGAATATAATGAGTTTACGGCACCGCTTGCTTTAGGTCGGGGGCTCACTCACTGCTGACACTGTCAGGGGTGATTGGTAGGGCAAAGCAATGACATTAAATCAGCTTTTACTGTTGTTAGCCGTTAGGAAGTGATGGATTCGAACAATGAGGCTTAAGGTGAAGTTTAAGGGGATGTTTTTATGGAGGGAACCACCTCAGTGATCCCATTCAGAAAACCAAATGACTTGGACTTTTGACACATTTAGTATTGTGGAACATGCTTCTGGTCTTCTTATTTTTATCATCTCTAGAACTGATTTAAACTCATAAAAACATTTTGTTCATCAGCATTTTATAAGAGCCACTGAAGGCAATGTTAGCATTATTTGATAAAATGTGTTGTTATGATGTGTTATTCACATTCTCACATTATTTAACCTTGCACAATGCTTGAGGTATATTTTGAATAGCAGACTATGACCAAGTTATGTTCCTGTTTCTATTACTCTGCTTTAGAATCCTGTTATATGTTGTAGTATTATTGACTACAGGTGATAATGCTGTAATGCCATTTTATTGAACAAGGTTACACTTTTTGGACACCATGGTGGTAATGAGATGCTGAGAATCCAGTGGAGGTTTGGATCAATACTAGTTTTTGACAGGAAGCAACCTCTGAGGCTGAAAGATGAAGTCAATATGCTGCAGTTGTCTTTTCCTGCGTCCTTATTAAATCTCTTTCACATCTTTCATTGGCCTCTTGAACATTGGGGTCAAAGAAAATTGTAATTTTTAGACTTTTTGAAGACAACCACAGAGTCCAACTTAGAAAAACTAAGGAGCAACCTCTGGGGCTGAAAAGTGAATCCAATGTAGAAATGCAGTTCCTCAGATGGCCACTTGAGGCTGACTTCAAAAGCGAGTCAACCCCCGTAGACCTCCATGTTAAAATGCTCAACTTTACAGGGGTCATAAACATGTTTACAACCTGGTACAAAGAAGGTTTTTTTTCTCTATAGCCAGTTTTGTTTTTCATGATAACCGTATGGGGGGTGAATCTTTATATCACTCATACATTTAAATTGCATTAAGACTTAAAGTTATGCGTAATGGTGGATGGTGGTCATGCTAGTTCTGCTCTGTAAGGATCGTCTAAGCATCGGCGTGACCATTTGTAACAAGGGCTGTCACAAAATCTGTTTTTCACTGCGCCATTATCTGGACCAAAAGAATTTATGATAACATCACATAACATAAGTAATATGTACAAGAACTTTTTAAGAATAATGCAATCAGTCAGTTGTTTATCATTACAGTAACACTGAAAATAATGGATGTGAGAGAGTCTATAACCATAACTGCGCTATATGTTGTCGTTGGACGGTCAGCCAGACAATTACTGCTGCTGCATTATTTATGATAGTATCATGTAAGTGTTATTTAACATGACATCAGTAATTAATATTTTTTAAATATCATGGTTGCTGTCAGCACTGACATATCTCAGCACCCTATTTGTAACAACTGTGCACAGTTACACATAAGCCTGCACAAAAATCATGCATAGTATTGGCCAATAATCTGAGTTTGGTGCAACTTTAAAACTGGTAGCAATGGGTGTAATAAAAGGGGTTCCCAACGAGGAATGACATGAACGTGCAAATTGGTGCGTTCTGTAAGTTTCAATCATGATATCATTATGTTTTATACAATATGGGTTCACATTCTCAGTAGGAAAACAAAAAGAAACAGTTGTTTGCTTGAAATGTTGTTGATTTTCCATGAAAGCAGCTGGTTTGGTTTAATTGTTTAGCTGTTAGAACTGAGACTCATGTGTGCTTCAATTATGATGCTAGTGTCCATATTCGGTCCTCATGACTTGATCTTTATTGAAAAACAATATGATTGCAGACACATGGTGTTAATCGTTTGCCTGATAATATGACAGCTGCAGGTTAAATAAATCTCGAGGAGAAAAATCTTGGAAATCTCTTGGCAAAATTGTGTCCGCAGCTTTTTATGAATTCCTGAATTGCCTCCAGATTTCAGCAAGTTTTTGTAATTTTTTTTATTTGCATTTCTGGGTGGGAGACAGCACCGTGCCAGGGTTCGCCAGAGTCAGGGAGAGTGAGAGACAGGGAAAGAGGGAAGTTGTCTCCCATAGCACGCTACATGACAGTCGGACAACCCCTGAATGACAAATTAACGAGGCGTGTGTGTGCAGACGTGTGTGAAAGGGAGTGTGTCTGATTGTCAGCTGGGAGAAGCAGCTCCCTTTTTCCTATTCTGCCACACTACAGCCTCTTTACTCTCATTGCTCCGGGGGTATCTAAAGAAAAAAGAGAGAGGAGATGAGCAAAGACACTGAGAGTGACAGCCATGATTGAAGCATGCTCGCTGACAGGGTGTGGTCACTCGAAGAACAGAGGGAGATAAAGGGGAAGGTGAGGAGGGTGGAGGGTGGAGGGGGATAAAATAAATAGAGACGGTCGGCGTGACACGGTGATGAATGGGTGGAGGGGGAGAGTGGACGGCATGCGAGAATTCATAAAAAGTGATGAAAAATGAAGAGGGGAGGAAATAAAAGCATGAAAGAGTTGGAGGGGAGGAGGGGGTGCGTGAGAAGGAAGGAATGAGGTGTGGAGAAGAAGAAGAAGGAGGAGGAGGAGGAGGAGGAGGAGGATGGGAGGAAGAGCAAGCGATGGGAGGGAGGGAGGCAGAGAGGGAGGGGGGTAAAGGATGAGCTCATTGCAGTCACTGGGCTGATGACACGAGGAGGGAGGGAGGGATGCAGGAGGGGAGGGGTTCGCCGCTTGTCTGCGAATCGATAGCCAGCGTCTGAGCACACAAACACACAACTGCAGACAGACTCTGCCGGCTAAAGCAGCGTCTGCCTTCCCTCCAGCATCCCTGCATGCAAAATAAAATAATACAAAAAAAAAAAAAAACAGTTGCCAGTCAGCGTTTCAGCCTCTTTCTCTCTCGTTGAACTCCAGCTTATGTGAGAAGAAGAAGAAGAAGTAGTAGTGCAGAAACCCAGCTGCTGCTTCTCATGTCTGCTGCTTCTGCCTCACCCTCCCTCCCTGCCTCCCTCCATCCTCTCTCTCTCTCTCTCTCCAGCTCACACACATCCCCATCACATCCACACCCACACCCAAGGATACCCTCCCTGCCTCTCTCGCTCTCTCTCTTGCTGTTTCTCCAACACCAGCCCTTCCTCTTTAACCCCTCCAACTACATGTTTTAACAAAATCTCCTCCGAGGAAGAGATGCTCGCCTGACCCTCTGTTTTTTATTCATTGATCTCCGATCAAAGACTTTTTTCGTGTGTGGATGCTCCTCTGTTTAACCCAGTCCCGCTCCCGAGACTTTGTTGCTACCTGTGGAGGTTCCTCGGTTCCCTGGTTCTTCTTCAGCCCTGCAGAGAGGCACCATGCTGGGATTGGACGTGTGTGAGTTCGGGGGTCAGGTGCTGGAGCTGCTGTGGCTGACTATGTGCTACAGAGGTGAGCCAGAGGAAGAGAGAGTGTGTGTGAATTAGTACAAGTTCAGCGATTCAAGTTGTTACAGGGCTCTCAAGTGATCTATTTTTACGGCATTTAGTTTGAAGCTTTTACAGTATAGAATCTGAAGTAAAATGATGAGTGTGTGTGTTGGTTTTAGAGGATGTGTGCGTGTGTGTGTGTGCTATATGTCTCTATCCAGGCGGGTGTGGACATTTTTATGTCTAACATGAAGCGCTGCCAAGACAAGCCAAAGGTGGCAGATCAATAGCTATTGATCACATCCTACACTAAGCCTGTGTGTGTCCTTGTGTGTGTGTGTGTGTGTGTGCATGTATGTGTGTGCTCGCGCATGTGTGCTGCAAGCTTTTCAAATTGTATTTCTGCTCATGCAAAAAGGGTGTGTTTGTGAGAAATATTGGCAGAAAGAAAAAGGTGTGTGTGTGTGTGTGTGTGTGTGTGTGTGATGATGATGATACATGCATGAGCCAAATTATGTCACCAACGTCTGCTCCTTCTTCCAACAGAATTTTTTTGCTTTTGTATTCGCAACACTCCAGTAAAAGCGAGATAAGGCAGCTGCGTGTGTGTTAGTGTGTGTCTGTTACACTGCAGCATTGTTGAGCAGTTACAGATGGTGCTGGGGTTTCCCCTCACACAGGTGTGTGTGTATGAGAGTGTGTGTTTCGTTAGATAAAGGGGAGAAAAAAAAGGAAAAGAGGGAGGGAGGGAGGTGGATGCAAAAAAGAGTGTGAAGTCATTTAGAAGAGAGAAACAGAAGCAGCGAGGAGAGAGAAGTGGAGGTGTAATTTAGATTTAGAACCAAAGGTGTCGTGAATTATCGGTTCTATTAACTGTGAATTTCAAACAGCAATTGAACTTCTTCTGCAAGAGTGGTTCTGTGTTGCACCTTTCTGCCTGCAGATTTTGGTATCAGCGCTTCAGTCCTGGCTGGCTTGAAGTTTTTCATTTCTCAAACTGGAGACAGTTTTTTTTTCTCTTTCAATCAGTTTCAAATTTGATTTTAGAATTAAAATTAATCCCGAGGCTCTCAGAAATTGGCTTTTGTTGTTGTGCTAATACTCTCTCATGCTTCCATCCATGCACTTGGGGAGTACTGTAATGCCTCATTAATACCAGCCATATTATAACCAATACGCTACCAGCATGATTGTTGTTTTATTCATCTGGGAAACATGTTTGAGATATTTCAGAGCCACTTTTGAAGCAGTAGGACGAATCACATTACAGATGTGACCGCACGAAATTTTGCATAATTTCATTGTCAAAAAAAACTGCTTCGTACAGGATAAATTTGAGTGATCACTGCAATTTCTGCAGATTTTTATGGCTCTGACACATCAAATCTCATCAAAGGCTCTTGGCTCGGATGGATCTTTGAAAAATGAGGAGGAGCGGGAGAATTTGAGAGGGACGTGGGAGGTGACTGAGTGGAAGATAAATGGCAAGAGTGAGGAGCAAGCTGATGAAGCGAGGAGAGGTTTGGAGAAGGTGTGAGGGAGAGGAGAGGAAGAGTAGGTGGACTGGAAGGTATAAGAAGAGGGAAGAGAAGGCACATGTTTAGAGGAGGGAGATGAAAGGGGATTTATGGGTGGAAGAATAAAATAAAGCAAACAAAGGGAAAATGTTGAGATCGGCGTGTTCTGTCAGAAACTTATCAAAGAAGGAAACAAGAGCGGCTCGAGATGTTTTCCAAAGTGTGTTTTGTGTGTGTGTGTGTGTGGTAGAGAGAGAGAGTGGGTGAGGCCCGTGTGGCTGAACGCTTTTCATGATCTGTCAATCAGCAAGCAGCAGCTCACACAGCGAGCAGCAGGCCTTCAAACAGGCTAATTGAAATCTCTCTTCTCTACGCTCCCTCTATCTTCATGTTCTCTGCATTTTCTAACCCATCCACTCTTCCCTCCTTTTCTTCTTTCTCATCCCTCTCTCACTCTCTGCGTCCTTTCCTTTCTTCTCTCCTTATGTCTGTCATTTATTCTTTCTCGCTCTATCTCCCCTCACCAGATTAGCGAACATAACCTCCACGCTTCGCTCCCTAATCCCCCCCCCTCTCCCGCCTCGATTCCTTCCCCTCTCTTTACCTGCTCACTTCTACTCACGTCGACGCGCTGTCAGCTTGTCAGATGAGAGCGTTTAAGGAACAGTACTCTATCTGCTTCTCCCATCAACCCTCCCCCTCCTTTTTTTTTGTCCCAGGAGTGATAAAGGAGGTTGTATGGGTGAGCAGACACATACGAGACTAATCATGTCAGTCAATTAGACAACTGCTGTCTCATCAGGGTTGACAGAGCAGCTGAGGATGTATTACTGTGTGTGTGTGTGAAACACTAATAAAAGAGGACGCTGATTAAAGGGGTGGATGCACATTCATTTTCCTCTATGTTCAGCCGATGGGCCGTAGAACACGGTGGCACATTTACATGCATAAAAATGATATTGTCTTGTGAATAAAGCTGCTCTGAGGGAGTTGGTATTGGTCCTAGCTGAACTACAGTCACAGCGATTTAAATTGGAATGTCAGGACATTATTGCTGTGGAGTGAGATTCAAAGCAGTAAAACTTTATTTGATTGTCAAGATTATTATGTGGTGCGATATCAAAATAAAAGTCTGTTTTTCTCAGTTAGACTGTACGACATTGTTTATGGTTGAATAGTCAAAAAAATGCATTCTGTGTCTTTTTCCAAACACTTTTCCTCAACTTCAATGGAAAATGGCATCAGATCAAGGAAACATGACGAGGAGAATGCATTAATACTTAGGAAGAGACATGCTATGAGATTTTGACTATGTTTATACGAGGCTGTGTAATTGTACAATGGTGGATGTTGTCAACACGGGTCTATTGTGGATGGTGTGCTGCTGCAAGGAATTATGGGACAACATTATCTGGTTTCCTTTTGTAAAAAAAAATGGACCAGTGTATTATGTATATGCTACAGGAGATAAGAAAGGAAGCAGTGAAGCACATCCTTAGCATTTAGAGAACTCTACCAGCTCTTACTATACAGCTGTTACTTACAATACATACTTCTGAATAAATGTCACTCGGTTAGGAACCTTTCTCTGCAAAAAATGCATTTGACTGCAATTATTGGATTTTTTTTTAATTTGATGTTTTACTTTCTGATAGGGCTGCACAATCAAGGGAATATTAATCACAGTCCCAATTTTGGCTTCCTGCAATTAACTGAACATGGTCATCATCTGCAATACTGGTGTTTAAAATGCATGCTCATTTCGTAGAAAGCTCCACTCAAAGAAGATAGCCCATGTAGATGGAATCACATGGTTTCAGCCTGGGTAAATCTGACATTCGAACTCACTTTTTCCATCTAGTTTCTGCTCACACGCCTGTCTGAGTTGGATTAACTGCAGTAACTGAATGGAGACTCGAGGCTTCACAGCTGCCAGGTTTCACAGCCTGGATGTGAGGTGTTCAGGGATCATTGGTAAATCATAGTGTCTATTGATAAGCAGATGTTTAGAAAGTGAGGTGTTCTGGGTTTTTATACTTTGCCTCTAGGATATGGACTGAATTCAGATGAAGAAGAGACCTTATTTTAAATCTTATTTTGTAAGATTTGTACATTAGAAAGAATGTAGCATGACATGGTGTGAACACACTGTATTGTTTATGTACGTGGAAGTTTAATAAAAATAGTTTGCCCCTAAAATCAATAAGTAACTGAGATGAATTTGTTATTGCATTTAGCTGTAGTTGTCCAGCCCGATTTAGGGATAACATTAATAAAGAGCTAAAATGTTGTTTATCTGAATTTCTGTTCAACTAGTGACATACATTAGCATCACTGTTATGTACTGGATTATTGTCACAAGGGGATATATTATAGTATGTAGAGCCTGATGGATGCATCAGATTACAAATGGGTGTAAACTAATAGACAATAAGAATTTGCACGAGATACGTTACACTATTTTGCTTGAGTAAAAAAACTGCGACTATTACATAGTAGAATACTAACAAGCTTATTTATCAGTATAAGCTTTTTTTTTTTAACTGTCAACACAAAAAGTTGTGTTCTGGCTTAAACATTAGTATCATACCAGTACTTTTCTTATGGTCTCAGCCAGGATGTTGTTTTTAATTGCTTTTAAAATGGAGGTTTCTTACTGATACTTTTGTGTTTGAACTTAAACTGCACAATATTTATTTTGATTTGAAATGTATCGTAGTTTAGAGAATAAGCTGGCTTACTGCTTGTTTTATTGTCATATGATGTTTATGATGACTGCAGTAAATATATGTAAAGAACATCAAGATTCACCCGATTCGGTCTTTATTAGCCCGTTAAAGGCCATTATCATCACACATCATTCTTATGTATATGGGCCAGAAGGGACCTCCTCCACCTTCTTGTAGGCTCGTTATCATCCATTCTGATCACTAGTCAACAGGAAGTAACCCAATAATGACGTCTTGTTGTGATGTGAGGAAGTGTATGTAAAATCTTCGGTGGAGTCATCACCCTGGAAATGTACAAACTGGAGTTTGGTGGTAAACATAGTGACAGTACATATTCTAACCCAAACCAAGATCCTTTTTTTTTAAACCTAGCAAAGTATTTTTGTTGCCTAAACTTCACCAAACACTGATTGAAAGCACAAATGAACACTAAGGTAAAAATATGAAAACAAAAGTCAAAACAAGAATAAAGTCAACAGTGATACTGTATTAATGGTCTCAGATGGGACTCAAGTTTGAGTCTCTCAGCTTAAAGAGAGACCATATTTAAAGTTTGGAGGTGTGTCCTCTCCAACACACCTCCAAACTTTAAATATGGACTTTCACTCCGCCTTGGAGGTGTAAAATCGTGGCTCCACTGCCATGAAATGGGGTGATAACAGCCTACTGAACCTACTGGCCCACATGTATGGGAATGATGCAGGATGACAGTGCTTTTTGAATGGTGTGGTGGCACCCGAAACAGGTGAAAGAATCAGTGCATTGTAAAACCTCAAACTGTCATTTGAATCAGTTTGATTTTGTACAGAACAATATAATCAGATTTCAATGCTTGTTGTTCTGAAAAGATTCTGGTGCAGCATGTGTACCAGCATTTTCAAACTGCAGGTGAAAAGTTGCCTTATAATCCTTAGTGACAAATGCAACATTATCACGGAAGCGTATTGAATGGTGCGTGCTTGAGGTCTGCAGTATCAGTACTTTAAATGTAAACAGAGGAAACACTGTCAGTCACAAACGTGCTAATATCATCTCAGCAGCTGGTGTCATTTATTTGTCATCTCAGCCTTTCATCAGCACGGAAAAATGGAAACTGCGATTTCAATCATTTGCTGGTTAGCGTGATGAAGTGTTATGAGTGTCTCCGGTGTTGACGGGGTGTCGGCAGCTTCGCTCGGGAATCTCACAGGTGACAGATCAGTTGTAGTCACGTTGTGGCAGGAGCGTCCAGACTCTGACAGCAGAGATAGCAGCGAACCTGTTCACTCCTCAAACGTGGTTGTGCTGATCATTCTTCTTTTACTGCCTTTTTCCTTCATTGTAAAAGCTGTTATTGGCTTTGCAGAGGGCCGAAAGCTTCCTTTTTATCTTGTGCTGTGTGTCTTTTTGTATATAAGTGTGTGTGTGTGTGTGTGTGTGCTTCGGTGTCCCAGAGGTCTCGTTATAGTATTAGAACAGAGCAGTGACAGCAAGCCTCAAAGGACTATAAAAAAACAGCAAATCAACGCTCAGGGCACACACACAGAGTCACACACACACACGTATTGAGGAAGAAGTGTTTTTCTGACACAGTGAACGGTTATCTGGGTTAAAGGAAGAGGAGGCAGCCGGGAAGCAATTATGAAAACACAAGCAGGAGAGCTGCAGAGGTAAAAGGGGAGCAGTTAAGCTTTGATTACTCACAATAAGACACAACATTTCCTTTTCTGTTCATGAGATAATGCCCCGTTTGTGACTCTGTATTTTAAATAAATGTCAAAACAAATATTTTGTTTGTTTCATCTCTTTGTTCAGATAAGAACCGTACACACTTAAACCATTCGCTTGCCCTTAAAAGAATAGTTTGACACTTTCTGGCAGAGAGATGGATGAGAAGATCAATACCGTTCCTGTCTGTTAAACACATACACTGTATAGGAGAGGTTGATATAGGAGCGCTCTGGTAGCAATAGAGGTCTGAAACCTTACTGCAGAGGAGTGAATGGTGGCTCTGACTCTGCATCTTTACAATCAGAAGGTAGTCATGCCTCCAAGGGTACTTAATCATCTGTTTTAATCGAAGTGTCACCATAATTTACAAAATGAACACCATGCTGTATTAAAGGAGTCCTGAAACTAGCAATTGAGTCCATAAGCTCATTAGAAAAAGGACAACAAATTATGTGAGAAGTAGGGTCATTTTCTCATAGACTTCTATACAATCTGACTTGTTTTTCAATCAGATGAGTCGCCCCCTGCTGGCTGTGTGAATAAATGCAGAGCTCTTCTGCACTGACTTCACTTTTCAGACCTCGTAGCTACATCCATCTTTTAAAATCAGACAGCCAATATAGAATTTGGAAATTTGCTACTTAAGGAAATTGTCAGTGTTCAAAATCAGATAATGTCCTTTACATACTCAATTTGTGTATTATTATTATTCTATATATGCTTTTGTATGTAATAACACGTCACTTCCTGAAGGCCTCATTATCATTTGGAGGTGTGTTACTGTGTCAACCCACCAAACTCATGCCTTTTTCCATTTACTGACATCTTCTCTCCTCGTATCAGACAAAACTGTCAACTTATAACACTCCATTTCTTTCTCGGTGGTAAGTGTATTTAGACTTATATTGAAGGGTAATGGACTTTAGAGCCGAACTGCCTCCGTTGCTGTCTTTCATTGTTTATTATCAGCGCCCCAACTGCATTGCATTGTGGGATATTTATGCTGACATAGTGTCCAGTGCTTGTTTACTGTAATATTCCCATTAGCAATGCACTTCACATAATGCTGGGTTCATTGTAAGATTTCAGACGTGCTAAATATTACGTTAATATGGAGTTTCGGAAGCAGCCATTGTCTGATACATAACTTCCCATTAAAAGACAAATTGATATTTTTTTCTTCAGTTTTTGTTTAAATGATACACCTTAAGAGAATCCAATTTCTTATTTGAAGTCGAAAATGTAAACACCCTTTCCTGACCTGTAGTTTCATATTTACCATGAAGAAAGGAGCCTGGTTTCTTCCTAAGTCTTGATAAGAGAACATGGAAGAATCTAAAATGAAGGACATGGGATCAGCTTCAAGAACTTGTTTTTAAGGGTCTTTTGGACGTTTCAACCAGCATTCCTGAGTGAGCCTTCACTGTTTACAGGATTTGAGATATTAATTTGACATTTCTGCTGCTATAGATGCAATTAAGATCCACAGTATCTTATGTGGTCTCAGAATTTGCTTTAAAATTCTGAGACTGAAGCTTTTCCCAGAAGCATTGTTTTCATTAGCATTACCTTCTGCCAAACTACTAACAGTGATGTTTGTGGATTATCTTAAATGACGGAGACACTGGTAACGATTTAAATATCTATTCCGGCGATGTACTGAGCTACATTCTGGATACAATCAAGGAAAGCAGAAGATCAGCCTCAGTGTGTGTGTTCATGTTTGTGCCTTGTGTCTACATGAGCATACCATGTGTGCTCTGCAGATCTCATGCGATCAGTCCTCTCTGTATCCTTCTTCCCCTGAAGCCGCCTTTCTGCTGCCAAACAGATTGCTCTGTTGATTTTCACTAAATGTGTTGGTTTAGCTGTAAATGCCAGCAGATAGACACAAAGTCTGTGTCTTGTGGTTTTACCTACATCCATACAGGCTGTGAATCTTTACTTCAGAGGCTACTGAAAAAATTGCAATTTGGCTGAAGGTATGCAAAAAAAAAAAAAAAAAAGCGTGGGAGAGGAGATTTGACATTCTCATTTACTGAAGTAAAAGCGAGGAAGATAAATGAACATAGAGCTGTTTAACTATTGGTTTTTGGCACTCAGAATGCAGCCAGAGGCTCCTTCAAATTCATATGAATAAGTAATACCTTCTCTGTGGAGCACTTCTCTTCTTAGGGGTGACAAGTGTCTTGGCCTTGTTTTGCAAGGATATGTTTCCGAGAAGCACTCTGGCTCTTTCTTCTGTGAAAATTTGAAAGAAGAAGTAAGCAAATAAATTATTTTTGCCACCATCTATGGCGTTAAACTTTGCGGTGGACTTACTGGTAGCGCATATTTCACAGACAGTCGGCGCAATGAAGCAGAGGACGGTTTAGGGAAGCGACTGGGGTAATGAGGCGGTTTTACAAGCATCAAAGCAGAATCCACCAGCTATGATCACTCCACAGATGGAGGCTGAAAACAGTTGGAAGACCACATGCACACTCGCTGATTCACGCAATATGGAAAGTTTTAGCGCGGCATGTTTAGGTTTAATGCAGCTGCTGTATCATGTTTGGGCAATGAAAAGAGTAGGTTTTTTAGATTTCCGTCTGTAATGCAGGTTTTATAAAAGCCAGTCAGGTGCAGGGTTTTACTTTCACAGAGCAAAAAGTGTGGAAGGAAGGGCAATCACCACACCCAAAATGATAAGATTTGGGGATGTATTTTTACAGAAATCCATTTAGTCGAGCTCAGTAACATAAAAATGCATAAAAGTCAGTCAAATAAGGTCAAACAGCCTCATTGCCTTTACTGAAAGCAGACTGATTAGACTTACTGTCATGCCTAGTCACTCCAGACTAGCATATTACACTAAATATTACAGAAACAAGTGCCTGATTTTAACACGAGGAGACTTGATTTGCATGTTAGATATTAGTATCTATATCTTTTTCAGCCATATTATAATGACGATCCAGATTACCAGGCACAGACACAGTCTAACAGCTGCTTTGACCTGGTTAAAACAAAGGAGACACTTTGCTGAGTTTCCACTATCACATGCTTTCAAAGAAATCCATATTAAAACACTCGAGACCGTATCTCGGTGGACCGAACCCTGGCTTTTAAAATGAATGCTAATTGATTCAGATAGTGTGACAGGTCAGCAGTCTGCAGATCAAAGAGGGGCTCATGCGTGTAAGAGAGGAAACCGGTTTTAATAGCGGCTCAGAAACATGTTTACCCTGCAGTGCGTGGACACGTGTGTGTGCTCACATGTGGGGGAGGACTGCAGAGTTCGATATGTAAATAACGTGATGTGAATCATTTATGAGGACACGCACCATCCGTATCTGACATACTACAAGGTTTAATGTATGACTGTGTGAGTAAGAGAGATTTTTCTGGTAATATTTGACATCAATAGGCTCGGATCAAGAAGTTTGCTCAGTCGGGAATATTTCACACTACTGATTGATCAGTATGGGTTTTTCAATGGCTGATGCAGATATTTAGAGAGCAGACAGGCAAATATATGATGTCAGTATCATGCTGATGTTTTGTTTTTACTTCTAACAAAATACAACATTTCAATTGTATAATATATTATAGAGAAATATAAAACTAGTAGGACACAAAACAGGTTAACTTGCATTGTTTCTGTTTGCTTAAGTTCATCTTGACTGTGTCTGCAGTGACTTTAAACAACGCAAATGTTCCAACTAAAGAAATGTCCAAACAAAAAAACTCCAAGCAAAATCTCATGAATGAAATAATGAACTGCAGCATTTATCAGCAGTTAGCAGTTCTCCTACCGCTCGGCTAGATTTAGTGTGTAACTTCCTGTTGCCAACACACTGTGCTGTGCTGCTGTCCACGGATTTATCTCTGCTCGTGTGTCTCAACTCTTCTAATGGCACTAAATCTCTCTGTACGGAGGCTAATTTTGAATCGTAACTTACACTTGCTCTGCTCTGCTGTCTGCAGGCAGTTTTTTTTTTGTTTGTTTATTTTCCAGCCTCATGAGCCGATAATCAGCTGAAGCCCAATTATCAGCTCAATTAGCTGCCCGACCGTTTAACTGTTATGAATCTTCGCTGTTGCAGTTCGTGATCTTGACAATGCATAAAATTAAATTCCTTCTCCGGTCATTAAATAACCCCTAAAAACTCATCTCTGTGCGTCAACATTACATATTTAGAAGGTTTTTTCCATGAACCGTGAACCTTAAATGGCTTAAATGTAACTTTGCACTGTTGTTTCGCTGCAGCTCAGCACACCAGCTCACCTACACTCTACTTAAACACTGTAAAGCGATACGCTATGTCAAGTTGTAATATCGGACTAACTCAGTTATGCATGTTTAAACCAGAAACTGATTCTGAAAAAGAAGAATGATGCAGAAATCTGTGTTTTTGAGACTGGCATAGCAGTTTCAAGGCAAAAATGCTCAGTCATGGTGCTGAATATAGTAGGAAACCTCGCTAATTCACTTTCCCAGTCAAAGAAGAACATATGCATCAGTTACCTTTGATCTTGGTTTATATACACATATAAGTGTAGACTGTAAAAGTGCCTCACTTACCTGATAATGATAAAGAAATGGATGTGTGGGGACAATCATTTACCTTTAAATTAGTCTCAAAAGGAGAAATCAACAGAACACTGTGGTACACTGATTAACTGCCTCAAACCGAGCCTACCGACAGGGCAGCTATGTATGTGCTGTGTGGAGTTTACATTTCTCCTTGTGCCTCCAGGGGTTTTCTCCAGCTCCTCCGGCTTCCTTCCCCAGTCTCTCCAATTTGCTGCTATGTGTGAACAGGAGCGTGATGGGCTGTCTGTCTCTATGTGTCAGCGCCGTGATTGACTGGCAATCTGTCCAGGATGTAGCCCTCCTCTCATCCAGTGTCAGCCGGGAGTGGCTCCAGGTCGAGCAAAGGGATGGATTATCACTTCCTCACTTTATTAAATGACGAGAAGTAGCTGGAGGTGCCAAGTTCAGTCAGTACAGTGTATTAGGGGATAGTAGGCATCTCAAAAATGACAAAAAAACTGAATGTAAAAGGTTTAAAAGTTAGACTAAACTGTGGTTTAAGGAAAGAAACAACAACAACAAGGATTCCATCTAGGTCAACAAAGATTTATGAAAATGTGCCTGCATGTGCCCAGGGTGCATTCAAACTGATACACCATGAATCTCTTTCGCTGTAAATTCGCTCCTATAAAACAGATTCACAGCAAAGGTGATGTCACTGCGAGGGGAGTTGAAAGGGTTGCCATGGTGACGGGCAAAGGCAGCCGTGTTTGGCCCTGACTGGGTGGGGTGCCGCTGTAAGTAACACACAAAACAGGCACAGAAGAGTGCACAGGTACACTTGTGCTTCTGTCTGTGTGTGTGTGTGTGTGTGTGTGTGAGCTTCTCATGTCATCCAATTACCTGCAAACGCAGCTCCGAGGTGATGTACACCGTGTCATCTCATTATGAAGAGTAAAAACAGAAGCAGAGGTGATTACACCGCGCTGTTACAGCACAGCAAATAGACATCCACGCTGCAGTTTGTGTGTGTTTCCCCAGATAATTGCAGTCTGGAGGTATGCATTGTGCATTTGTGTCTGTAACTACAAGGTCTTAATGTAAGACACTATATTTCTCTCTCTGTCTCTGTGTGTGTGTGTATTGTTGAATTGATAAGCGAAATATAGAAAGTGGCAAAATGACATTAAACTGAAAAAAGAGCTTTTAAGTTCACAGTTGTGTCAAAAAATGTAAAAGGTTTGTCCATTATTGAGACAAACTTAGCAAAGTCAATAGCTTTTTAGCTTTAATTGGGGTCTAATGTGCTTTTTTAATATTTATGATGTAGACATGAAGTCAGTGTACAGCATCTACACATATAAATGATGCTACTCTGATTGATTACCTGCAGGATGTTGCTCAAATGTAATTTTAATCTCATATTCACTGATGTATTAATTTTACTTGATTCAAAATAATGAACGTTTGTTTCCTTGTTAAATCTTGGTAAATACATACACCTTTTATCCAATAGCTGCTCCTGCTCCATGACTGTTTTACAGAAGTCATTGTTTGTCAACTAGTTTTCCTGACTTGTGGTCAAATCCTCCCAGTCACATAATTATTCCAGTCTGCAGCCATTCCCTCTCTGGAGGTGCGGATGAGACAGAGATGCTAAAATGAAATCTTGGCTTGCAGAACACATGATTGAATATCTGTGAAGTTCAATATTGAATCAAAATCCCTGATGAAATCAGACCCCGGACGGCTGGAGCTGGCCTACATAGAGTCATACACATCTTATAGCCGACACCCAGCAATCTGGTCTGTGCTGCCCGGGTTTTCAGTCAGTGGAATATGACAGAAATACTTTCTGCAGATAAGCTCTGCTGGCGGCTGAAAATGATGTTTGCCTTTTCCTCACACTTTCCAGGTGACTCAAAACAGGCTCCAAGAGGCAGTTTTTATTTTTTTGTTCCTTGATAGTGTTACAGATACATGCACCTGTCAAACTCTAGTTTGTCTGATGGAAAGAAGCTGTGATAAACTTTAATGTGCAATGAAGATGTAATGACATTATCCAGAAATATAACAGATATTTCCCTAAAGAGAAGTTAAAAATGTGTAAAGCCAATTTTCATGAATTAGATATGTAATGTATTATCTTATAACAGTTGTCTCCTAGCTTATACTCCAGTGTTAGCATATATATTAAAATTTTCCAATCGACCACCATACAACAACTGGTTAACTGACATAAGAGTTGTGTGTGCTGCAAACACAGGAAGGTTGCTGCAAAAATGCAAATGTATAGCTGTAGGTAAAAAAAAAAACAACAGTAAATAACCTTAAGATCTTTGATTTAAGTTGTGAAGACAAGCTGAAGAGATGTCAGATGCAGGCTGCAGCTTCTGACTGAACAAACAGGTGGAGACAACAGATGGTGTCAAATGATCAGGGTGCACAATGACATGTACAGTTTTTGATCTCGGTCTCAAATATGATTTATGATGGCCTAACCCTTGTTTGCTCCTGACAAACCAATCCGTTTGCGCTTATTCTGTCAATAATTTGTGACAAAGCGTAGGGATTCCCAACCAGGGAAAAAGGTTACCACATAGGGTTCATCTGCAGTTCAAGAGCTGAGAGGATGGATTGTGCCTTAGCTCTAACAATCTCAAAAACAGAGGCTCCGTTATAATTTAAAAACACACTGAGTCATCCGTAACACCTGAACACCGCCTGTTCAGAGTTTGTGAAACACAGTTTGCAAGGAAGCAGAGAAACTGAAACACTTATTTAGTTGAGTTAATGTAATGATTGAAATTGTCAGGTAGTCAGTGATGAGACATCGACTATCTTCTGCTGCTCCAAGAACATCATTGGGCCAAAATTACCATCGACAGGAAGATATTTCATAAAAACAGACCTGTCATGTGCTACATGTAAATTGAAGTAGTTTGCTTATTTGCTTATTTATTTATTTGAGAAGCATTGTATTTTATGTCTGCACCTACCAGTAGGTCATCCCAACTAGAATATTATTATATAGATGTTATTTCCACTACAGGAGAGACCTGATGCTTTCTGCATTTGAGTGGAAAAAATACACATTAAGTGACATCGGAATTGATGATCGATCAAAATTATGTAAAGAAAGATACCAATAAAAAGGATTTTAGAAAAAATCCAATGACATGCATCTTTTCCGTGAAACATATTGTAACATACAGTTTTTAACACTTCATACAGCATTAATTTGATTTAGAATCAATTCAGATCGTCACATTTGGAAGATGATGAGTAGCTATCAGTGAATTATACTTTTTTTTGGTGGATCAACACATTCATAGAAGTGAATTAGGAACATTCCGTACATTCAAGTGCAATATCATTTTTTCTACATATACTAGAATCTGTGCAGTATCATTATTTTTCTACTTACGGACAAACCTGTGCATTATTCATACTTCTCTATCAGTATTTCTCCTTGTGAAATAATCCACTGATATGTGCAATATTGCTATTTGCACATCCAGTGGAATTTGGATGATCTGTACTAGTACTTATGTATATTTTTGGTTTATTTTTTAATTTTTCTCAGGATATTTCTTAAATATTTGTACTTTTATTGTTTGCTAATGCAAATCCCCCCACTGTGGGATTAATAAAGGCTTATTGTAGGAGTCGACTTCATCTTTAAGGGCATGCAAAAAACAATGATCCAGACAAACCGCCTGCAAACACTGCAGCATGCCAGAGTAAAGAATATATATCTTTTATGGTCTTCTTCTGTCTCCCTGGAAGGTCTGATGGCTGACAAGAATGATTTGCCCATCGAGGAGGAAGAGGACGAGCGGAACCTCAACTACAATCCTCCGGCACAGAAGTCGCTGCAGGAGATCCAGGAGCTGGACAAGGACGATGAGAGTCTGGTGAAGTACAAGCAGACCCTGCTGGGGCCAGAAGCAGCGATGGCAGGTGTGTGTTTGTGTTTACCTGTGGAAGAAGTGATGATTCACTGTGGTGCCTCAGTATTACTGTAGCTTTAATGCTGCCTTTCTCTCAGTGTAACCATTCGGTGCATACTTCCTCACAGACATCTGATCAAACACACACACACACACACACACACACTGCAGCAGACCTGCTAGCCTCAGCATCTCTAATCCAGCAGCAGCAGCCAGGCTATGACAGCTGATATCAGTAAAATAGCTCACTGCTGTAACTCTACACCACTTCATCTGCAGCTTAGCCCTATTGAATTCAGTGGGAAAGGTTATAATGAGAGGATGGAAAAGCAGGGAGGAGAGGACTTTATTCTCAAACAGAGGCTATAAATCTAAGCAGTGAAAGGCGACTATGTAAATTTATGCAAGTACAATTCTGAGGTACTTGTACTTTACTTTAGCATTTTAATTTTATTCTTCCTTTTGCTTTGACTCAACTGTATTTTAGAGCTAAAAAATACAGTTTTGATTCCATTAAAACCTTAAAAACCTATCTTGATATAATTAATTACATAAAATACAATGAATGAATTGTTATGCAGCAAATTACGGTGTCCTTCAGTATATAAAATGACTTAAATCACTTCAGTCAGCTTCAATATTTAAAGAGGACGTTTGTAAAATAATGAATCAGTAACAATAATCCATTAACAAGCCACAGCCTATAAAAACAGAACACTGGCAGAGCCCAGTAATTACTATTTTTATACCTAATTTTGCTGGTTACATGCTTTCGATTGTGGGATTTTTACTTGTGAGTGAGTATTTTTAATCTGTGCCAGTTTTAATGAAGTGAAACATCCAAATACTTCTTCCACCTCTGAGTCTAAGTCCTGATGTCAATCCTAAATATACGTGTTGGACAAAGCATTTGTTTTCACTGAAATGTCAACTATGATATTTTTACACGTGCAGATCAAGACACAACTTGTGTTTTTGTCATTCCAGCATTAGTGTAATGAACTTAGTAATGCTTTTTAGCTAGTACTGTGGTAGTTTTGGTCAGTCAGAGCATAATCTTTAGTGCCAGTTCGATAGTTTAAGATAAAATTTGGTAGAGACGAAGCACAAATCGTAATCTTTTTTTTAATAATATACCATCATCAGGTCAGCATTTCCGCTTGTCCACTACAGTAACAATTAAATAGGTGCTATATAATGTGCCTGAATTCATTTTTATTCCCCTTCTTCTTGTCTGTATGTTGAGCTAATCTAATAACAGATAGAGACAAGAGTGGTGTACTCGACAAGAAACTGCAAAAGCAAATTCCTTCAAATGTCAAATCAAACTAAAACGCAAATATATTAATGTAGAAATTCTGTAGTAACAGGCTGTTTTTCTTCTCCAGACCTCCCTGGGCCCAATGTCAAGGTGACCAGACTGACCCTGCTGTGTGATGATGCTCCTGAACCAATCACCATGGACCTGACAGGTACACAGTACAATCTGTTTGTTCGACTGTATTAAGTAGTATTTTATCATCTTGGTGTTGCTATTCTGTACTCTTTTGACACAAACCACCGATGCACCCCGGACCAAGGCATCCCACCCTACTGTGGTGCAGTTCACGTGCAGGGAGACTGCAGTGGGTGTGCCGAGGTTTTGAGAGAGAGGAGACGGCTAAATGTTTGCTCAGTGGACAGTAGTGGCATTTTTCCCCTGAGCGAGCGTGAAGGCGGGGAGAGTGATGTGTCTGTGAGTTTATATGTGTGTGTCTGCCTCGCCGGTGGTGGTGGTGGCGACAAAAAAATGATGTCAGTCCCTTCAGGAGAAAAAGTTGAAGAAAGGATCGATCTGTGTGTGAGTGTGTGTGTGTGTTTGTGTTTGCTTGTCATTGATGTGTGTGTGTGTGTGTGTGTGTGTGTCAGGGTGTGTCTGGCAAACCTCTGTGTGTGTGTGTGTGACTTTACCGCATGCAAGATCTGCTGTGATTTTACCTTGTGTGAGGGTTTCCCTGCCTATTCCAGTGACAGCCACACATGCATGCACATTCACGCACAAAAAGACACAGTCACCGGCTGCTAATAGGAAAGGTCACCTGGTTGCTAGGCAATACTGACTCTGCACTATGCAGCTTCCTGCGATACAAACACAGAGCCACAGAAAGCATCCAGCAGCCTTTAATGCGCATGTTTCCATGTTATAATGGAAGATCTGCTGAAAAGCACTCTGTTCTTCCACATCTGCAGCTTTCAGATCTGGTCTCAGTCACTGATGAAGGGAAAGGAAGATGGAGGGAAAATCACTTGACTAATCTCAGGTTGAGTTTAGGAGCTGCACACAAGCTGGGAGTGAAGAGTTTAATTGGCAAATATACTCGTGAAGGTCAGTTTACTTTAGGGGTGCACAATGATATCAGCATCATTATTGGCTGATAAAGGCTTAAATCAGCTGCTTAAAATGAACATTGACAGACAGAAATGACTAAAAGTTTATGGTTCTGTTGGAAAATATTACATACAAATAAATCTAGTATATTTTACACAGAAGTTAAGGTAATTTTCTTTGTTTTCCCAATGAATGTGTAAATTTGAAAAACATAAGTTGGCCCCTGCCACAAAGACTATATAATAAGAGTCATATTATGTTAATTCCACAACAGGAGAGACTCAATGCTCTCTGCAATCAGGTGGAAAAAATATGTACATATTTATCGGCATCAGCCAAAATGAGTTGGAAAATGTTAGTTTATTTAACAACAGCAAATATCCAATATCATCCGTCCCTGGTTTACTCATGGAAGTACTAATCAGGCTGTGAAAATAGCTATATGATGTCTGCTGTGTCTTTGGAGGAGCTGAGTCGAGTCTGAGAAAATGAGGATGTCATTATGAGTCATCGGGATTATTGCAGCTTGGACTGAGAAAGCCTTTAGTACAAAGTGCTGATGTGGAGTTGAAGAGATGTGGGTGTTCATCAGGAAAAGATTTAATGACAGATGCCGTCCAGCTATTCTGTGGGAAATGTAAGGTGCATAGTTTCAAGGGTTTTACTCATAGTAGGAAATAGGTACTGTTAACAGGGCTAAATAGGACAAGCATCCCATAGTTGTCCTACAAGCAAGATTCTGTAGGTCCATATAAAATAACAAGAGGAAAACACTAATCAATGCAATTGCACCTTTACTTATTGATTATTAACATTAGAAATGCTACAAACCCAAGAGTTCAACCCCTCAGAAAGTCTCTTCTTTCAGCTGGTCAATCAAAAACAACCATATAATTACAATAATAAAGAGGCTTAAAAGAATCAAAGCAAAACTCAAACAAACTTTACTGCTATCTGGCCTTGAACCATGATTATAATGTAACAGATCATCTTTCTTTTTTTAGCCATTGTATTGTTTTTTTAAAAATCATCTCATTCACTTTCTTAACTCCACTTCAGAAATTGGATTTCTTTTTTAATTTCCTCATCTCATTTATTAAATAACACCGACCTTGATGTTTTGGCAACATTGTTACCCTAACCTAACAGTTCAGTTCCAAAGAAGCATATTGAGTTGAATTGACTTGATGCCACACAATGCCTCTGTTGCTTCAAGTCCGGCTACTTTCTTTTAATCAGGTTCCCCAATTTTCTGTAGTATGAAAGTTGCAAAACAATACCTCCAAAACAACGTTATCTAGGTAGAAAGGCTGCAAACCACAGGATTTAAGAAATATCAACAGTGATTTGTTCAGCCAAAAAGGTTTCGAAGGAGACCTTAGAGCTGTCCCAAAAACCATATTTGGGGCTTTGAAGCTTCAGTTAGAATTATTCACAAATGTTCTAAATATTTGTGCGTGACAACAGATCCAGGTCGGTCACACTTCCAGGAAGTTCTACTTACTCATCTTTGCAAATTTTAACGACCATAGACTGCATCCAGATGGTTAACTTTTTTGGCATCTTGCTTGCACATTTGTAAGCTGCAAGCCTGTCAATGTGTTAAGAATAACTGATATTAATAATAATAATAATAATAATAATAATAATAAGGCTGATGCATAATGAATAATGCTGGATTGCTATTTCTTATTTCATGAGCTGTTTGGGATTTTAATGGTAATCTGTAAAATGAGTTTTAAAAAAAGCAACAACTGAACACTGAAATACTGATTTTGACGTTGGTTAACATGACAACAGCTTTAAATAATCCAGGTCAGCTTCAGGGAAACATAACTCCTTGCTAGTAACATGAACTTGCGTTGCTTCCCAGTCCAGAAAGTTTCTGGTTCTTATACCACAGAGATGCAGTTGTGTATTTTAATTAAACATTCAAAGCATTTCATCTTTTAATTCCAGTGGCCTTTTTCCATATCTAACAAAGAGCAAAGACAATTAAAATGTTTCCTTGTCAAGTTTTTTTTTTTTTTTTAAATAACACGTTTCTTTTCATCATAGTGTATTTTCTATTGCAGTATAACTAGTTAAATATAAGCTAAATTCTAGCACACAGTTAGTAATACCAACATATTTCTGATAGATGAACATTAATGAAAAACAAGCCAGTCTGGACAAAGTGATCTCACCATCTTTAGGCTGAAAGCAGCCAACAAGTGATTTTCTCTCATTTCAAAAGGCTGCATGTAAGCACAGTCCACAAATTGCTTTTGTGAAACAGTCTCCTGATGATTAGAAGAAGATTAAAGGTTTGTGGAGAGTCCCTTCTGTATGTGGTAGTCTGTGTTATCTGACTTCCTACAATGAGGGAGACGAAAAGCCTTCATCCCAGTGCAGGAAATGTTCTTTGACAGTGGAGGCCTTTTATAGAAACACTTTATTTCTAATGCATCGTGCAGCACATGAGACTAACCAGTGTTTTGGGATATTCGTGTCTATTTAATGGCAAAACTGCAGATCTTTTGCACATTTTCTCTGGAGTCTGTTGAAGCAGGGATTATTTTTTAATTAGAATGAATGTGCATTGTTGAACTAAAGGGAAAAAAGAGATGCAGTGTAAGAGGGAAAACATCTTCCATTATAAATCTATAGAGTAGCTGCAGTGTAATAATCGGCCGTATTGGTGTATCATGTTGCAGTCAGATAGCCAGGCCTGCTGGACTGGATGTGAAATGGACTTTCCACTGGTGGCTGAATGCATTAGAGAGCCCATTATACACTATGGGGCTGCTAACAGTGCAGCTTTGTGTATGTGTGTGTGTGTGTGCTGATGTTAAAGAGAAGAAGAGAAGAAGGGATGGAAAAACACAGGGTGAGATGCATTGCAGCAGAGTAGAGATGATTGCTGTGAGTGGAGAAGAGAAAGGAGACACTCAGTCTCTCTGCACGCTTGACTGGTCGTCCCATCAGAGACCTTTCACTCCCGCAAAGCTTGTTTGGGTCTCTGTGTCAGCCTTAACTTCTCAGATCATAACTGTTCCCTCGTGCACTCAGAGGGTCTGAACTATGTGCTGGAAATAACCTCTGAATCTCTGTCACAACAACACGACAGGTGGGAAGTAAGTCGAGTGGTCTGAGCTTTTGCTTTGTGGTCCAGTTTGAGCCAAAAATTAGTCATATCTGCACTAAATTTTGATTTAAATCTAACTTTTATTTGACCGATAGGTTTATTCAGGATGGAAATGACATAAGCAAGTGACAAAATATACATGTTCTTTTCCAATATGACTGAAAATGCCATGAGTAAAATTCTTTGTACCTTCTCTCAGTAATCACAGGGATCAGACTGTTCCCATAATTGCTAACAAGTTTCTTTCTGCATGTCTCTGCTGGGATTTTGTTCCACTTCTTTCCTTTTGTGATGATTTCCTTTGAGGTTTGAAGACTCTTTTGCCGTCCCTCTGGTCTTCAGTTTCCCCCACAGCCTCTCGATGGTATCCAGCCCTGGACCCTGGCTCCAAAATGTTGATTTTGTTTTCCAGTGACAATTTCTTCACCACGTTGGCTGTATGTTTCCCGTCATTGTCTTGTTGGAAGGTTCACAGCTGCCCAAGGCCAAGTTTATCTGCGGACTGCCTGGGGCTTTCCTCCAGAATCTTAATGCAATCCTATTTTCTCACAATGCCATTTACTTTAACAAGGCAGCCTGACCCACTGGCTGAAAAACACCCTCAAATCACCACATTCTCTCCACAATGTTGACTGTGGGGATGTTGTTCCACATCCCTGTGCCCATTTTCATCTCATCTGACTACAGAGTTAATGACCAAAATCTTTCTTCTTAGTGTAGATGAGCTTTAGTAAAAGTTCATTTTGGGCATGGCATTTGAATTAGTAATACATGTATATATATATATGTGTATATATAAAACTACATAATAGTTGAAAGCTGGAAATCATGTCTTACCTTCTTTGGCTCTTGCTTGTGTCATTTCCAGCCAGATGAAACCTATTCGTCTAACTACAAACTAACTATAAATTAAAATTTGGCATAGATATGATTCATTTTTGGACTTAATTGTATGACTACTGAAGCATTTGAACCTATATTCACTCATTCTAACCTCTAATAACTGACTCATGCCTGATTAATGAATCACAGTGTTGTTAAACTAATAACAGCTCATCTCAAAACCTTAACCTCGAGGGACAATTAAATTTTATTACTGCTTTTTTTTCTTCCTGTAGTTCTGGCCCTTATGTAATAGTAGCACTGTAGTCATCAAGGTAATTACTTAGATTCAGAAAATTCATTTACTGAAAAACCTGAAAAGGAATCAGATGCGACAAGAAACCCCAGGTTTTTAACACCTACAAGATGCATGTAGCTGCATTCACCAATCAGCCACAGCATTATGACCACTGACAGGTGAAGTGAATAGCATTGATCATATTGGTACTATGTGGTGTTCTGATGGAAAACCTTGGATTTTAACATCCGTGTTGATGAGACTTAGACACCCAAATAAACATTGTCCCACAACAAACACACTCCCTCATGCAAATGGGAATCCCAGATGTCACTGGCCTACCCCTGCAGGAAAATACACCCCACCACATGGAAAAAACATCAAACAATCAGGAACATGTTGAGGAACATGACAATGGCCCAACATGTTGATTTGACCTCCAAACTTCCTACACCACATTCTGATCAAGCATCAACAGGATGCAGTGGAACAAGTTTGATTGACAGAGGCTCCACTGAACAAGCCAGAGAACCCAAAGGATCCATTGCCAACGTCCTGGTTCCAGACCCCATAGGACACCCTGAGAGGTCCTCTTGTCCATGTCCAATGGTTCAGAGCATTTTTGAGCACATAAGGGGACCAACACAATATTAGGCAGGTGGTCATAATTGTTATGCCTGATTAGTGTATATGCATGCATGTGTAGTTTTCTGTGCAGAAATCTTGGTTCTCTGAGCAAATAAAAACGATGAGTAAATAGCAATAATACATCCCAGACTATAAACTGCATCTAACCTGCATTCCCACTTCTTTAAAGCAGTCATTTCGTTCTTTGCTTTTAGCAGCTTGACAGGATGATGTCACTCACACACAGTTAATTGGTGTTTCTCATTTCGACCACATCATTTTTTTGCTTTAAATATCATCCTGCCTTTTATCGACATCTCTTTACATGACAGTGCAGGCCTGCTCCCTTTGGACTGTCCATAGGACACTGGAAGCGTTTTTCTGTCATTTCCGCTCTCTCTGCTTTTTGTTTCCTGCATTTAGATCAATGGGAGTGAATGTTTATCCACTGAAACATGAAAAATGCTTTTTGTCAGGCTGAGCTGGCAGCACAAACACAGCTTGTGTTTCTGTGTCTCAGTAGCTGCAGCACTAAGACTAGCAGGGAGGGAGATTTATCTCCAAATGTGGCCACCCATGGAGAATGTGGGCACATACTGTGACCTAGATTGATCTAAGGAGTATATCATATGTCAAATTTTAAGGCAATTACCACAAAACATGCAGAATTTCACTAGATTAATCCTACTTTTATGGAAGGAATCTAGTAAGATGTATGTCTTTAACCATGCATGCCTGATTCTTATTCTTGAATCGCATTTCTACACACTACATACCCATATGATCATGTAGTAAGGTTTAACACAGCACTAGTAAATGCGTGGACTGCTGCCAGACCCCACTACACAAAGCAACATCCACCTTGACTGTGACATGTCAGTGCTCTGGTGCCCTAAATGCAAGCCTAACTGAGTTAAACTTTCATGCTCCCAGGGCTGTTTTCGCTGAGCACGCAAGTGTCTACGAGTATCATCATACTTGACACCAAGCAGCCATAGTAACATTTATCATGCGCTGTGTGTAATATGTGATCCCTTCAAGGGTATTTTGTATGTGAAGTTCATATAATAATGGGAGGTATCTTTAAAAAGTGTCCAGGGGGCGAATAGGAAACATGGTAATTAATTCAAAAGAACTGGATGCTTGCCTGAATCTCCTCTGCCATTTGAGCAGCACAGGATGAAACAGTCCGCGTGCAAACAAGCAGAGGAGGAAGAGGATAAATGCTTTAAGAACAGGCCAATGTCTAATCTCTCTGCCTGTCTGCATATTTACAACATCTTAATGAATGGTTTTGCTGTGACTTTAGGTCTAATCAATCCACTGAAACTGTTACAACAGGACTCCTAAAGACCCCCCTGTGGTAATAAATCAAGTGTTTAATCTTGTTAATATGGTCCATATGGTGTTTTTATATGCTGGACGACATCATGACAGAAATGCCAATGACAATCTCAAAGACATGGATTCACACTTTTGGGGTTTAATAACAGACTGGAAGGATGCTTGTGGGGGGGACTATTGATATTCTTTTTCACAATTTTTCTGGGTTCAGCATTTACTCCAATATTATAAATTGCCTTTTTGGTAGCGCAGATTAGTTTTGCAGTGTTTGAATAGAGTGGCAGGTGAGCTGGTGTGCCCGAGCTTTAAAGAGTGTGAAGGGACCATTTTCATGATGAAAAAATTTCTAAATATGTCACTTTGACATGGAGAGACAAGTTTTTTTAGGGGGTAAATGAGCAACAGGAGAGGGACTTTAACAGTTGAAATGAACTCACACTGATTTGTCTGATATGTTTAATACCATTAACTACCATAATATTACAATCTATCAATGGAAAAAGTTCTATGTAGTTCATTTATTTAACTAAAACGTAGCAATATAGTATAGATATTATAAAACAAGGGATTGCAGCAGTTTTCTTGTGTTGGCAGCATTTTTAAGTCATGCTAGCTCCTGTTGAACCTTTTTAACCTCTTATTGTGCAAAGAAAAAACCTACCAACTTGTACTGTACTTTGGTTCATGACCAAACTCCATTTGTCTCAAAGAAGCACTGTGCTGACAGACAGCACAGTCTCACAAACTGTTAATGACTACTTTATATACTGTTGGGGATTTAATATGATATTTTGCATCACATCTCTTAAACTGAACATTGGTTTTAAATTTATGCTGTATTTTTAGATGTTTGCTACAGGTAACCTTATCTGTCAGATAGACAGCTGGAGAAAAAAGTCATATTGCTTTTCTGACAACACTATAATATGCTCTTGTTGTTTTTATTCTATCAGAATAAAGACCAACCCTCACCCTTACATAGCATATACTATATATTTTTTATTCACTGTTTATATCTGCAATATTACCTCTGCATTGTACGGCTGTAACGTCTCTATGCAGATAACATGGCCCTTTACTATTCAGATTTTCTATTCTATTTAAGACGCCACTCTGAATCTACAGCTTTCAGTTAACCTTCTTTAAAAAAGACGACCCTGCTCCTAAACTGTGCAGAGACACTGTGAATGCTGTTCTCTAATGCTGGAAATATTGACAATGGTAGTCGTTTAATGAGTCCATAATCTAAAGAGTGCAGTACTATACATACCTAGGCATTTCTGTTCGTAAAAGATGACTTCTACTGTTATACTGACATGCTATTATCAAAGCTGAGATTGAAACTGGACTTTTTGTTTGGAGATAAATGATGTTTTCCTTTATTTAAGAGAAAGAGGCAGTCAGTTCCACACTCAAACCTTGAGATGCAATATATCACACTGCCTTAAGATTCATCACTGGAGATAGTTATTGGACTCACTGTTGCCTAGTATATCAAAAAACCTGACTTACCTGCTTTGTGAGTGAGAACAGATCAAGATATAGGGGAATATATTCTTCTTTTATTGCTGTTTGATTTTCAGTGTGTCTGCATATAATGTATGTGAACTAAAATTGATTTGGAAAGGAAAAGAAAACCTTTTGTGGCATATTTTCTTAACCAGATCACAAAAATAAACTAACATGGGTATTTTATTGTGGAAGAGAAATGCTTCTGCTTATTTATTCTCTAGTATTTTTGCTTTTCTCAGTGCAAAATTTGCCAAGAGTGCAGTTTCAGCTGGAAAACCAGTGTGTGGATTTGCCTGTGCATGCACATCCTTTGCATGCATACTTGCATGTGTTCATTCCCGTGTGAATGTGAGTGTGAGGAGAACAGGTAGACAGCTCTCCACACTGACCTATTTTCTCAGTCAGACGTTCCCGGGGGAGGCCAGCATCCTTTCTCTCCTCTTTGTCTCCTGAGACGTGGGGAAGGGAGAGAAGGAGGAGATGAATCAGGAGGAGGATGGCTGAGAGGGGAGTTACATTTCTGCAGTTCAAAGAGGGAGATGGGTCGACTGGAATGAGACAGAAATAGAGACGGAGCCGTGAAAAATCTCCAAAATGTCAGCTACTGAGGAAGAGCTTTATCAGCTTAATGACATGTTTGATTTTATCTAATGAGGATTTTGAAAGTGTTTCATGTGGCGACATAAAAGCTCCCAAACCGCAGGGGGACGAGCAGATTCTTAATGAAAGTGAAGACATGACAGTCAATCCGAGCGCAGTGAGGAGATTTTCATAAGTCAACAGCAATATGTTGTTTGTCGGAGGCTTTTACTTAAAGTGTGCCACAAGTACATATATTTTTAATGTGGGGGCGACAGCAGACCTCTCACCCCGTACACTGCATTTCTGAGTTGCACTGTAGCACTGCTTGTGTCCTTCATCCTTTTCCATGTCTGCCTCCCTTCCTTCTCACATCACATCTGCCTTTTATTCACCCCCTTCCTCTATCTCTCCTTCATCTCCTCCTCCTTTCCTTCCTCCGTTTCTCTCTGTCCATTAGGAAGCACTCAGGCCTGATGGTTGGGTTTAAATTGACATATAAAGTGATTAGGCAGTGGATGCGTTTCTGATTGCTCTGTGCTCTCACAATGGACCAGGATGCTTCTTCCCCTACTTTGATATCAACTCATTCAACCCCACAGCATAACTACAAGACCGTTTTATTGTACAAAGAAGCCATTCTGAGTTTACCAGTAACAATAAATAACCAATATGTCCGAATTTGCAAAGCAGTTAAAAGTAAAGGGCATCACCTGTATTAGTTTGATATTCTTTCTTTCTGATTAAGCTGAAAGTGAGTAGAATGCAGTGAGACACATTTATGATATCTGACACCACTAAGAAAATGTGCTGATGCTTTTTTTTTTTTAGCTTCTATTGTTTTAAACATTTAGAATCACTAACAGCTTCTAAACCTGTCAAACTTTCATACCATATTCTGTACTTTTAGAGAGTTATTTGCTCTGTCTTCTATTGCTGTGTGCACTATTACACATGAGTATTTAAGTACATGAACACACAGATGGGGAACAATATATATACATATAGATATTTATATACCCAGAATGAGGGTTATTTGTTAATCATGTACAATAAATGAGGGTATGGTGAACAGAAGTGAACTAACTTGCAATATTGAAGTAAAAGCTGGGCCATGCAGATAGTGGGGGGAAAGCAAATCAGACAGTTAATTAATTAAACTGACACATTAATGACAATACACACAGTCCACAATGCAGTTAATGCATACATAATTCTTGTTTTTCTTGCTTTCTTTTTGCCCTTTTATGGGGTATTTTTTCTTCTTCTGCTACACAGATATCACAATGTGTCATAAATGATTATCTTTCAATATCCTGAGTATCACAGAATTGCTGTATCGTGATTCCATCATTCTCATGGGAAAAGTATTGTGATTATATTAATCATATTGGAAGTTACTATGGTTTCTAATAGTATATATCATAAGTAACTGTAATATAACCAAAAGCCTTGAAATATTTTGCTGCCTTAAGCAAATAAAAAGAGTGATTACAGATAGTCCTCAGTGGTATAGTAAATATAAATGAAGACAGACTTTCTCAGTAAGAATTAAGCTTGAAATGTAGTCAAGATTTAAATTTAAAACATTCAATTTCTAAAAAAATTCATGGAAGCTAAAGAAAACCAAATCACATTGCAATATATTATATTGTATTCAATTGTACAGTATTAGTAAAATCAGATTCTCTTTCTCATCTAGTATTTGCTTGGAAAGTCTAATAAAAAGGCTGAAAACTACTATCTGCTAAAATGTCATACAAAAATATATTGTTTGAGAATAAAGAAGAGGCTCTTTCCAGATGTTTGTGAACTCTTGCTGTGAAAAATGTAAGCCACATTTCTTTGTATGTGAGTCAGCAGCAGTGTGACTCTATAATGAGTCATCCTGCTTGTTGTCATCATCACGCAGACAGCACTGATGTCATACATGTCATGTTTTATTGTCTCTTTGTTGTTGCTTGTGCAGGGGACCTGAGCGCTCTGAAGGAGAAGAGCTTCACCTTACAGGACGGAGTGAAATACAGACTAAAGATCCACTTCAAGGTAAGATGGATGCAGCCGACAGAAGGACTTACTGTGCATTGAACCAAGGATGGATTCCTGTGTGTATGTAACAGATGATCAGGTATTTACTGTAACAGATAAAGAGACAGAGAGGGACGGTGCTGAGTAAGCCACCGTCTTATGAACTATAAAATCAAACCACAACATCAAACAAGACCATTATCATATTTAATGAGCTTTTTCAGTGCTGTTTAATTTTATAATGCCGGTAAGGATTCCTGGAGATGCTATTTAATATCCATAAATAAGTTTCTCAATCAGACAATTGATTACTATTAGAAAGTTATTTGTTTAAAATGACTTTGTTAGTCTTTTTGGGGAGTTATAATCGATGACAAGTCTGTCATCTGTTTGATTTTGGTTTTGACTGAAATATCTCAACAAAGTTTGGCAGACTGAGATGACACCTTAGACAAAAATTCATTCTGCAGAGGATGAAGCCGACCGACTTTGGTGATCTCTTTGCTTTCCTTTGAACGCCGCCAATGAGTTCATCTTTATTATCTTTATTTTCAAGCCAATATCCTAATAACAATCATATAAATAGACTGAAAATTCTGTACATTCATGTTGGTGAAATAGTTGTATAGTTAGGCAGCAGTCTAAGCAGAGATTCCCAGATTTCCCTCACCCCAGAGGAGGTATCTGGGGTGAGGGAAGTCTGGATATCTCTGCTTAGACTGCTGCCCCCACAACCCGGGCCTGGATAAGCAGAAGACGACAGATGGATGGATGGATGGATGGATGGATGGATGGATGGATGGACGGATGGATGGATGGGCGGATGGATGGATGGATGGATGGATTCATGAATGGATGGATGGATTCATGAATGGATGCATGGATTCATGAATGGATGCATGGATGGATGGATGTTGGCCAAATAGACAATGTTTCTTAATAGGCAGATTTCCACTGCAGGAACTTAGAGGGTGGCACGTGTTTAAATGAATGTTCCCTTAATCGTCCCTTTTAGCGTTTTATTTCCATTGTCATGTGGTATCCAACACCTTTGACTGCAACGTCAGAAAAAAAATCCCCAAAATCCCCCAAAAATGACAAACAGTAGTTTCTAGATGTAAGTCCAGTTCAATGAGCATGTAGGAAATAGAACAATGACACAAGCTAGGGTGTGTTTTGCATTATTATGAATACTATTTGACATTATTGATGAAAAAGGACTTGCATCTCTGAGTTTAACCAGTCAGCATGAAGCTCTGCCTAACAGTTTTTCGAGGCTGCACCGGTGTACAAAAGAAAGGCCCTGCAAGAAGTCATATTGGGATCCTGTGGTCGGAGCGCACATAAAGGTTGTTCTAAACTGTCTGGAGAGCTCCTGCAGTGGAAAAAACTGCCTCATGACTTTGTTGATCCTCTGTATTTTCCTTTAGTACCACCATGAGATTTCCATTTGTGATTCTATTTGTGGCTGGATGTCTCAACAGCTATTAGGATGCATCGCTGTGAAATGTTGTGCAGACATTCAATAAACTGGAATCACTTTGATGATGACTTTTCCTTCAGGGCCATTATCATGTCAGCATTTTAATTTGTCACATACTATTGTTTATGACCAAACCCAGCACAGCTAACTTCATTCCCGCAGACATTTGTTTTTGTACTCTACAACTAATTGTATCTAATTGTGTGCAATATTAAACATAAATGCTACCATTTGATGCATCGTACTAAAATTAGCCGGAAGCTAATTTTGATCTGCAGGTTAAATTAAATTAAAAAGTACACTAGGAGACAGAACAACACAAGGAAAATAGGACAAACAAGGCAAAATACATCATGCAAATTACACACAGTGATGCAAAAGCAAACAAAGAAACAAAACACAAAAAAAAACAGGATGTTTGAGTATCAAGCAAGAGAGATGAGAAGAGATACGTTAGATTAAAATCAGTTAAGATGAGATGAGATGAGAAGAGATGAGATACGTTAGGTTAAGATAAGATAAAATGATATGAGATGAGATATGTTAGGTTAAGATGAGATAAAATGATATGAGATGAGATATGTTAGGTTAAGATGAGATGAGATATGTTAGGTTAAGATAAGTTAAGATGAGATGAAATGATATAAGATATGTTCAGTTAAATTAAGATAAGACATGTTAAGTTCAGTTCAGTTATTTTAGTTAAAATAGATAAGACAAAAGAAGATAAAATAGGATATGTTAAGTTAAGTTCAGTTCATTTGAGTTAAGTTAAGATAAGATGAGATAAAAAATGTATTAATCCTGAAGGAAATGCGTATGTCAAATATTGCTCAGATAAAACAAAAAGACCTAACATAAGAAAAGGAGTGTCTAAAAAGTAGAAAAGCAGTAAGATAGAAGTACAATGCAAGACATAAATAAAATAAGTACACTAAAATAAGGCTTGAACTACTGAGTTTTAAAAGTATGCTAGTGTAGCCTCCTGGTGCTCCTTCATGACTGTGTACTCATTGTATTGTTTTACTATTACTACTATATATGAAGGTAGAAAACAGAAAACATTCAGCACAGTTATGTTTCCTCATTCTGACATAGCTGACAGCCTCAAATACGACTCCGTTCACCTCTGATATTTCAGTGTAACTGCTATTTAACTGGCAAAAAGAGGAGTCAGTGATTTAATCCTGAAACACCCGTCGAGTGTCGGCTGCCTCTTTCCTCTTTCTTCTCCGTCAGCTGTTCTAACACGACTCCACTCAGCTTGTCTCTCTCACTTCTTCTGCATTCCTTCTTCCTCGCATCACCTCTTTTTATGTCTTTCTCTCACTTCATCTGTCTGATCTCCTCTTTCTCACTCCAGTCGTCACCTGTTACCCTCCACACGTTCTCACGCCTCAGCTCTCTTCCTCCTCATCCCCCTTTTTCCTTCTCTGTTACAAATAAACCACCAGTTTATGAACACAAAGCAGCTTTTTTCCCCCTAAAACTGTGCTGTCACAATAAACAGATACAGACCTGGGGGCGATGTAATGTATTCACATGCACATTGAGAGTCCTTGGAGCCTAATGTGGAGGATTTTGCAACAATTGAGTAATTTGTCATAAATAAAATGAATAATTAGAGTCCAGATACCCCTATATTGGTTAGATTTTTGTTTTTAAAAAAAGACTGCATGGCTTTGGCAAGAAAAGAGGTCACTGTGTGTGTGTGTGTGTGTGTGTGTGTTGGCCTTGAAGGTAAAGGAAGTTACAGAGAGAATAGCCAGACAGCTCACGGCCTCTGCTGTGCTGTGAGGACACTTGCTGGACAAATAGCTTCACTGCATGCTGTTTAAGCCTCATGTTTCATTCACAGAGGCTTTACTTCATCATAGTTTAGGGTCTCACAGAATTCTCTGCTGTGTAAGTACAAAAAAATACCAGCAACAACATTTTTTTCCTCCAGTTTTTCCACTTTTTGCATGTGATTCTTTTCACCTTATTTAAACCAAGGTTGGGTAGCAACAGATCAACCTGTAATCAGGATTAAATTATGAAATCAGATTAACAGAATAAGTAACTATCATCAGCCCAGATTAGATTTGAATGATATCATCCAGATTATAGTCACATCGGAGAGGATTGCTGCGTTTGATAACGTCTTTAAAATACATGATTTTAGAAATTCTGAGACTATTTTATGATAAACATGATATTAACTCATGACAAAGAACAATGCTGAGTCAAGATGGATGGTTCACACAAAATGCATTTGATTTGCAATAAAAATGTTTAAAGAGAAAACAAGAAGATTTATGGAACTCAAAATTTTGTGGGCCTCAGTTTCTTAGTATAAAATATAGAAAGTAAAGAAAGTATTACGATTACATTTTCTTGTAATCCAATAGATAGCATTAATAATTACAATAACTGCCACACAATTTGTATGTAGTAACATTTCAGAGTGAATAACATTCAGACAGCAATGTTTTCCTTTGCCACAAACTGAACTAGTAAGTACATTAATTACCACAAATATTAGTTATCACGGCAAATATAGTTATATTTAGTTTTTGTTGTTGTTGCTGTTGTTATATGGGCGATACATGAAGGAATATATCTAATTTGTTGGCCAAAAACACACAAAAAATGTCCAACATATAAATTTTTGCTTTAATGTTACTTATGCTGGGGATCAGTTAGACACAGAGGCTGAGCTCCCTGTGAGACATAAGGAGCAAACTATACAGAAATACAAACAGACGTTGGATTTAGGAGGTGTGCTACTGCGTAAAAATGACACATAAACAAGACTGTCTCGTGAAAATATGGTGTCATTCAAAAAATGTCATCAGCATAAAATCGTGTTTTAAAGATGTTAAAGAGGCTCTGGATAGATGTGTGCAATTAAAAATGTGTTCCTATGAAGTTAGTAAATGTATAATTTGGTTTGTGTGGAGTTTGTGTGGTCTAAATGTGGATTTAAGTTGCATGTTTCACTTTCCTTCCACAGACTAACACCCAAACTCTCCCAAACGTACGCTATTAAGTGAATTTGATACTAAATGTCATGTAAAGTGTGTTTTTCTGTGTGACAGCCCTGTGATCAGCAGCTAAACTCTTGTATGCAACGTTTTGCTTAAAGCAGTCGGGTGAGCAGGTTTGGCTTGTAATGACCTGCAAGCATCAAAAAGACAGTTTCATCGTCATGTCCTAACTAATCAAAATGTTTGGAACTGTGCTCGCCTGCAGGTGAACAGAGAAATCGTATCTGGCCTGAAGTACCGTCATGTGACCTACAGAAAAGGAGTAAGAAGTAAGTTCAGCTCAGTCATTACACCCAGAAATGCAAATTATAATGCACTTTACCATACATCACGTGCACTTGTGGGCAAGACTAAGTGTGCTTCCAGTTTTATGACCTAAAGAATTCCTATTTATTCATCAATAATTGAGAATTTTTTGACTAGATGGAAGGTCTTTCTACATGCAGGTGGACAAGAGTAACAGTAAAAGAGTGTGAAAGCAATGTGACACATCTCAAGTAAAGGATTCCTTCTTACAGGAGGGTTCAGTTACGAGAGCAAGAAATCACTGGCACCTTAGTCAGTGGTTTTCTGCTTTAATATCTCTAATTTTAGTTTCTGGCAAGATCTTTGTTTGTGCATTAATTCCTTTACATCTCCAGCAGAAGTTACAATTTTAGGGGCCAATGTTGAAACCAATTTTTAGAAGTAAAAAGATGAGATGTACAAATGGAGTCTTCATGACTGATACATCTGATCAGTCATGAAGACTCCATTTGACTCCGTGCCACTGTTTCCATTTTAAGAATTAATAATAACAACTAGTTTTGATATAATATATTGAAGGTGAAATTTTCCCCAATTTTGTGGCGCCCCCTGGAGGCCACGGCACCCTTACTATTTGCCTATATTGCCTAATGAGCATCCAGCTTTGAGGTTCTGTAAAATTGAACTTTTCACGTTGGTGTGTATCAGACAGCATTAACACTGATACCAATATACAACAAGACGGCATATTGGCTGTCTACATTGTGGGGAATCAGCTAAAATGAAAAGAAAATGAAAAGCCAACAGGACTTGTAAAGGAATCCTGCTGCTGCTGTACATCAGAGAGTGTTTGTTATAAAGTTGCATAAAAATGTATTGCAAATGCACATCAATGCTGTTTGAGTTGTTTGCATCCCTGATATATGAACAAGTGGCAGGTAACATCCTGTCAAATGTTCAAGTCATAATGCAAATTAAACGAAACTGAAAGATGTGACATACTTATTCTGCTAGATGATTGTTATTCATCACAACCAGTGATGTGTTCAAGTTGTGTGTTCCTGCTGTTTTGTTGGATATATTTTGAGATCTTTTCAATTCAAGATCATGTCAAACTGTAAGATATTTAAAAATCAGCTTTAATTGTACGTTTACAAGTAGGAATAAAAGAGATTAAACATGCCACTACTACAAAACAGTGAGGTTAAAAAGAACAGTTTGTTTTAAATTAAAGATTTGAATGTTTCTAAAGCTGGCAGCCGCAGGAGAGGAGAGCAGCTCACCTCTGTCTAACTCCACTCACAAGTTGCATTATCAGGTTACATTATCAGATCATATTATCAGATTTCACTCTGCTTCCTCTGGAGCAAGACACGACTTATGCTGTAGTCCTCTCCAAGCACTATAAACAGATTTGTCAAATCATGTCACATTAAGTATGATGATATGTGGAGGCCCGGGTTACGAAACCTTCATTTGGTATCTGCCCTCAGTGAACAAGGTGGTGTGCATGGTGGGAAGCTACGGTCCTCGGGCGGAGGAGCAGGAGTTCCTATGCCCGGCTGATGAGGCACCTAAAGGCCTGATGTCCCGCGGTCAGTATCAGATCAAGTCCTGCTTCATCGACGACGACAAGAACGTCTACTTATCCTGGGAGTGGAACCTGAACATCAGCAAGGACTGGAATTAACGGAGAGTGTGAGAGGGAGATGATGCTTCTCTCTTCCTTTCTTTCAACCTATCCTTCTTTCCCTCTTGTCCTTTCCCTCTTTCTTCCTCTTCATCCTATAGAGCAGCCTTACACTGGCCAAGACAGGCAGCTCTTCTCCTCCTCCTCCTCCTTTTCCTCCTTCCTCCCCTCTTCTACCTTTCCCTCCTGGTCTGTTTAATGCACTAAATGCAGGCCTCCTGAAATCTGACTGGGACTTTTAGAGAAGAGAACCCCCGTCTCTTTCTGCCTTTTGTCCCTGCGTTGTAACTACATCTGCATTCAATCCATCCTGAGTTATCACACGCTGAACTCTCCCTCTTCTATTACTTTCAGTTTCTCTCAGCCGCCCTCCTCATCATGTCACATATACGCAGGGAGCTTAGTCAGTTTAAGGAGCAAAGGGAAGCAGAATATAAACACGGCAAAATCATTTTTTTTACAGCTGAAATGAAATAAACACCTCAACAAACTGCTGCTGCTGTAGCCGGGGACGTCCATTTGTTCTGATCTGCTGCGACATTGTTCAGCATACTGAAGGAAGAAGCCCTGAACGGTGTGAAGCAGACATTTAATATCTGACTGGCAGAGTTTCCCAAAGAGAAGAGATGAAATATGTAAATGAAGAGTGCATTCGGAGAGTCGGGGAAGAAACCTGGATTCGTACGTAAAAACATTTAGTTAAGGGGGGGGGGCGGTGAGAAAGAACAAGTACATGCTAGTGTTCTGAAAACGACAGTTAAAAACTGCAGCAAGTGGCTATTAAGCTACTTTAAAGCCTATTTTTTCCTTCAGTGGAGCATCTGCTTAGACAATAACCATCATATCTGCTGTTCAGTACAAACTAACGCACATAAAGCAGCTTAAAAATGTTAGAAAAAGAAAAGAAGCCCTCCTCATAACTCAGGTTTTAGGTTTTTTTCATTTCTATTTCAAAGTAATCCAATAACAGTAAACAGTAACTGATAATTCTGCTGCAATTTGCTGAATCAAAGGCGTCGTTATACCTCCTGGTTAAAAAGCAACAGGGCATTAGAGCATAAAAGAAAAGGAGATGCAGTTTTTTACATTGATATTTTTATTTGTATGCTTCTTTCTTTCTTTTTTTAACTTTTTTTTACATCGTTTTCTCTCGCTTTCATATCCAAACATGTGCTTTGAATGATTTCTACTAAATTCCATTCTTTTCTCACATTAATCCATCGTCATCTTTTCAGGAAGTAAAAAGAAAATGTTTTGGAATGCTAAAATGAAATTAGCCTCTGACTAAATTGTGTTTTCAAACCAGAATGAAAAAGACGAAAAGCCTCTTTTTACGAAGATCTTCGACTTGTGTTTTATGGAACTTAGACGAGCTGTATTTTGACATTTCCGTTCGCTTTCAAAGCACCAGTTTTCTCGAGTCTTTGTGGAGCTTTTTCCGAAAGAGCACACCAACGAACGACTGTAACTGAACTGTGTATATTGTAGAAAGAGATGCATGTGTGTCCTTTAGGATTTGATACTACTCACTCCATAACAATGAACAAAGTTAGCCCTTCCTCCTGTATCAAGGACACAAGATGTGAATAAAACTCTGCTTCGAAGCTAGGAGATGCTGGAGTTCTGTCAGAGACGTATATCAAGGGACAACCTGGGCTCCCTTAAAAAATAAGGAATATCATTATTGTGTTTGGATATGATATTGTCATTGTAGCTGAACATATTGAACATTGAAATACCATTTGAGTGAATCGTTGTGGTCTCAGACTAACTGTACATGTTGGCTTGTTGGGTGTTGCATGGTTTAGCAAGATTCTCTCTTTCCTTTTTTACAACTTTACTCTAAGATTTAATGTGATAAAAATAAATAAATGAATTTAAAAAAAAAATACGGACGCAATATCCAGATGTCAATGGTTGCCATATACTGGGATAGTTTTAAAGGTACAGACGGCTGGAAGAAGCTGTGTGTATCTCAAGCCTCAGCCTGTAACAATCAAAGTGCTGCATCTTCAATCTATCGGTGTTGAATCTAGTATCCTGTATCTTTTAATAAAGGCAATTCAAACAACCAGTAAAAGGTGTCCTTTGGGAGGTTTGTTTTGCAAAATTAAGAAGCCTTGCAATAACGGGAGATCAGTGATGGGGAAATATATAACATTATTTACTTTTTAAAAAAGTATACCACACTGTAAAAGCACTTTATTACAAGTATATGTTCTGGATTACATTTTTAAAGTAAAATTATGTAGGTACTATCACAAAAATAAACTTAAAGTATTAAGAGCGAAAGAATTCACTACAGACAGAAAAACGCCCCCTTTACTGTTCTTCCATTATATAATATTATTACTCATAGATTAATGTTCAAACAGGATTTTACTGTTGTATTTCGTTAAGGTGGAACATTTTTAAACTATTTTATATCCAACTGCAACAATTCTAATTTTAATTTCTGCTTAATCTGCTAGTTATCCATTGATATCTTAATAACTGATTGTTTAAATATATAGAAATTCTGTACATAGTGATCAGTTCTGTCGCAGGTGTTTTAAAAGATTTTCAAAAGTTGCCAATTTTCCTTTAATCAATTCATAGATTATCTGACTGATCATTTCTATCGTACTTATATAAACTGTTGGGTAATTTAATTTATAAGAAAACAGAAAAAAATAGGTTCTATGTACAAAATCTAAATTAGCAAAGTAAGTAACAACTAATAAAACTAAAAAAAAAAAGTATAGTGTAGTAAAGAAGAAGTAGAAAGTGTCTTGAAATAAAAGACAGAAGTTAAGTAACATTTACATTTACATGAGTAAATGTGCTTGTAAATGCACCACTGTGAGTCATAAAGCCTTGACATGGTTGATAACTCCACTTAGATGCATTTGTGAATTTTCTGTTTATAAAGGGAAAGAAAATCAGAGTTTTAAACGACCTTTTTTATTGTCTATTTTATTACATCACATTGTCAACATGAAGTAAAATATGAAGACAATCACTATTTAAACTACGCTGTACAAGTACACAATAAAATGCAATGCAGGGATATGTTTGGTGACAGTGGAACGTGCTTTACAGTTGTTGTTGTTTTCAATCAGACAGTCAATAAATGTATATGTAACTCAGAGAGATGTTTTAGGGAATTATGCATTAAGGCATATAAAGGAAACAATAGCCTCATTTGACCTTAAGAAACTGTAATACTTTGCTGATTCACTTTTATGCACATCTGTAAGTTTTACAGCACAAATGAATTTCATGTTCAGATCTCTTCCTTCCTACCTTCCAGTTTTTCAATCCAGAAAAGTTACTGTAAGTACATTTCCTTTTTTTATTAAGGCAGTCTTAATGTAAATTCACACTTGAAAGCTGGGTGATCTACAGTATTCACACCGTCACAGCTCTGCTTGTCGACCAACAAAGCGCCTGTCAGCGTCGCCATCTGAGGGTCAGTCAGTCGCAGCAGTGGTGTTGTTGCTGCTGAGCGCCTGCTCCAGCAGAGCTCTCTGGGTCGCGGCCGGCAGATAGATGAAGGAGTAGATCAGAGCCAGAACCAGCAGAGCCAGCAGCAGTGGGACGCCCCAGTCCGAAGTCATTATGGGCTCCTCACAACGAGCCTGCAGATAGGATTTATTATCCAGGGTGGACAGGCAGTTTATAAAGCGTCTGCTGAGACAACGGTCTGTTGAGAGGTGCAACATCTTGTCAAAATCAAGTTGCACCAACGGACTTTCTTGTTTTGTGTAAAATTAATAATGCTTCGATCACCAACTTCTCTCCCCAGACTGATGTATTTCACTCTAATTAAACACACTGTAACTATACAGCCTGAATCCACCTGAGGTCACATCTGTGGAGGAAACAGACCACACCAGTTTCAGAAAAGACCTGACTAACAACTGCTACTGCTGACACATTCAGACTGGTTCCAGTTCTGCATCAAGCTTTTAAACTCCTCAAACCATGCAAACAGTGTGAAGGATAAATCCAAGACGGAAAAAGTTGGTTTAAAAAACATGCAGTCTGCAGAATCCAGAGAACTATAAAATCCACGTAGGTCTTTGTCCACATGGACCAAAACGAAAAGGTGAAAAACCTCCTTATATGGTCTCTTTGCAAATAGGAAATAGGTACATTTGTTTTATTTCCTCTTAATGGTTGAGAGTTAAAGGTGGCAAAGAAATGTCCAGTTGTCCCTCGAATGGCTCTGTACAAATGTCTCTATCCTTCTGCAGAATCAGCCGGCTTAGCCCATAACCTCTTCATCTTCTTCCTCCTCCATCATCTGACTGGAACATTTTTTCTGAGGTAACATCCGACTCATTAATACACACACACAGGGGGGCAGATTAGCTTATGAAATGCTACTTATATAAGAGTAATATAAATTCCAGGTAGCTCTCTGTTTAATTCCTGATCTTCTTAGCTCCAAACACATTCATACCAGGTGGTGTTCAGGGATTACCCGTTGGATGAGTCTGCGCCAGTGTGTTTTTGCACAATATGTTCTGACCAGTTGTCACGGAATGTATAAGCTTTGACCTATGAGGAGGTCACAGTGTGACAAGGAATTAGTTTGGAGAAATGATTAAAGTTGGGAATAGACGTTGTTGGAGAAGTGTTTTGAGAAGCTTCAGTTGACATTTTTGGCTTTTTTTGGGTTCACTCTGAAAGTGCAGCTTGAGTTTTTTTATTTTAATCTGGCATTGCAAAGTCATAGGAGGATTGGCTAAACTGAATTTTTGGGGCTTATGCCACCTCTTTATCCCAGGCCCCTAAAGTCACCTGCATTTTGGCTCCAGGCCTGAGGGTAAGTCTGTCAAGAAGAGCATTATTTAATAACTTCATAAATTGTCTTCATCCTTACAAACATTCTTGAAAATGCATTTCACATAGCCATTGACACTGGCACATACACTGGAGATGGATATGCCAGTGTCCACAAACAGAGGGTATAAGGGTGTGGCAAATCAAGGATACGCAATGGCCAATAAAACCCAATGAGGAAAGGAACGCTGGTGTCTGCATCTTCATTTCCAAAAGTCTCAGTTTCTCCCTGTTTGCATGATGCAGAAGAGCCAAAAACTGCAGTTTGCTGAATGACCACTTTGAGCTGCTTCCAAAGCAAGTTAACTCCTACTGTCCTCCATGTTAAAATGCCCAACTTTACAGCTGAAATAAACATGTTTACAACCTGGTACAAAACATATTTCAGGCCTCTATTGCTAATTTCTCCATTCATGACAACTTCACAGGGGCTGGTTTATATATAACCCACCTGTTTAAATTGCATTAAGACTTAAAGTTATAATAAGGACATGGTTGCATTGAAAGACCCCTGGGTGCCGTCACAGTACAGTTCATGGCCCAATGACTGACTTCAGCTCCTCTCAGACTCCACCTCTTTGCTTATTTTTAGATAGGAATTAAAAGAACACAGTCACTGCGAAGATGGCAACAGCCAGAACCACCACACTGAGCTTTAAAAGCACTGCAATTGGATGATGTCATGGAGGGTTTGTCCTTATTTATCCCTTAGTCAGTGGTCATCACTGTAAACGGAGTTTCTGTAAAGCTTCACCTTGGAAGGAGTTTTCAAAAAAAGGTCCATTTTCAGAGACCTGAAACTGTGTTTGAGTGTGGACTGAAGGCCAAAATGCACAAAAAAATAAATGCTTAAAAAATGCATGTGTAGATAAGGCCCTAAATTTAGAGCCTACTGTTCTCCAAATGTCCTTGCTGCAGCATCAAGACTTCCTAATTCCCTTGTAGCTACTGGTGCAGAGATTTGTCATCATTTACTGGTCAAACATTATGGACACCTTCAGACTGCTACGTCTGTGGGATAAAAAATAATTACAACAATAAGAAAACAGTACTTGGTTGTAAGTACCAAGGGGAGAACAGAAGAGTAAGTAATGTGACCATGAAGTGCAAATCATCTTAGAAATTCAACAAAATACGCGAACAAAACTAAAAACACATCAGAATTTTATCATTATCTCAAATATGACATGCTCATAATACTGGATTGTTAGAGGAGCAGGTGACCCCAGTCAGACAGAAGTGTTGAGGTGAGGTCGAGGTGAGGGATTATTACCATCATAATTATGGGTGAGTCACCTGGAACGGCACTGACAGAGCAGAAACAAATAACACAAATTCAATAAACATAATCCCTTCTGTCAAAATGATGAACTGTTACATTTCAGGTTGCCATAATCCCAAAAGCTCATTATCGTCCATAAAGAAGATTAGGATTGAGGTTTTCAAAATACTGTTATTGAAAGCAAAGTAAATGGTTGGTCAAGTTTGTAACTGTTACGTACACCATGGACACTCCTGATCTGCTGCAGGACCGAATATAAAACAAGTTCACAGTTAGAAACACCTACATTTAATGTGTAACTTGTCATAGTTCTGACCAAAGTCCCAATGTGTCATACAAGAGAGTCAGCAATAGCAGAGCCCTTTAACTGTGTATCTAAACTCAGTCCAGGTAATACTCAGTGGTGAAGGACATAATTAGATCTTTTACTTAAGTAAAAGTACTAATACTGCATTGTAAAATTACTGTGTTACATGAATTTTAAAAAGTCTCTTAATTTGATCAGGAAAAGTATTTCAAATTGAAGAGCTCAGTCCTATTATAGATACATTTTAACACTGAATTACTATTAGTCATGCAATACTGGAAAGGCAAGATTTGCTGTTGCAGTTGGTTGAGGTTGAGATCATCTGGACTATTCTATATCCTAATGATTATTTTTTATGATTGAACAATCTGTTGATCATTTTCTCCATTACTTGAGGGATTGTTTTGCTTGTAAAAACAATTATGCAGAGCCCAAAATGACGCCTCACAATGCCTGTTTTGTCCAACCAACAGTCCAAACTTCAAAGTTATGCAAAAAATATATTTTAAAGTACCTAAATAATTACAGAGTTGAAATCACCACAACACATACAACATAGACGATATGTGGTGAGATGCAACACCTAGAAATTGTTTCATTTTGAGGAATACTGAGGTTAAAGGGTTGGAAACTCACATTCATTGAATTTGTAATTTGTAAAGGTTAGAAATATTCAAGTAAGTGGATTTTCTGATTATTTGGATAGCTTCCTTGAATAAAACTCATAACCCTTTTAAATCTAATAACATTGTTTGCCCTTAAAAATATATAATTCTTTTGTGACTGGTCTTCTTCTTCTTCTTCTTCTTCTTCTTCTTCTTCTTCTTGTACAGATACTTCCACAGACTGTACACTGTACAGTCTACTGTGTGCTCCTTAGGCAAGGGTTTGCTGTTAATATTTTTAAATGCCGGCTATCTGAGTGAAGAACATTTTAAGTCAGAAATTCAACTTCATAACTGTTTTCTACTTCTTGGAATAGGCCCAAAGAAAGTTGCAGTGATACATACTCCACTACATGTGGTGGCGCTGTGTACTGTTTACCTTATTTTGTTCCGCCATAATAAACAGGAGGAAGAAGGAAGTTGCGCATGCGCAGTTCAGTGCACCACTCGTGGTTTTGTTTACATCTGCCAAAAAATTATATATCACAAATTCGTTGTGGCTCGTTTTTCGTGGTAAGTTTTTTGGGTAACGATAGTTATTAAATACTTAAATATGTTACTCAAATGGCCTCAGTATTCGATAGCTAAAATGAGTTATCTTATGGTGTTAGCATACAGCAGCAGCAGCTAGCAAACCCATGATACTAACATGCTAACTAGTTAGTATATCATTTTGTTTTTCTGAATACATCCATCATAATTTCCTGCTACAAAAAACAAGCGTCTGAAAGTGGTGTTACTTTGCAGAAGTCACTTCTTTATTATACTGAAAGACAAGAAAACGTTGTCAGATAGAAGAGAAGCAGCCAGAAGCACCTGTTCCTCACAGTCTGAAACAATTTGACGCACTGCGGTGAGACAGTTAAATTAGTGTTGCTAAGGCTGGGACACTTTGTTTTTATTAAGTGTTGGTTTATTTCCAGCGAATAAACAATGAAAATTTGGCTTTTGTACGTTTTAAAATAGCACTGGCACCGCATTTCACAGGGCAGTATTGTACTTTTTACCTCACTGTATTTCTTTGAAACTTGTTACTTTCCTAATCCAGATGTGATGATTTTATGAAACATGACATGTTGTTATAGATTGAACTGCCCAACAGTGTGCATACAAATGCTTTTACATTAAAATATCAGCAATAGTAAGGCAACATACTATAACAATATAATAATACAACAATATGAAATAGAAAATAAAGTATTGTGAATTCTTTTACTTTTCCTACTTTATATATACTGTATTTTGGCTACAATACTTTGAATGTAGGAATTTTGCTGGAGTGGAGTAATTTCATGTTGTAGAGTTTATACTTTTACTTCAGATTCAAAGCTTCCACCAATGCCAGATTACTCAAGATTATTTTTGTTTTTACTACAGAAAACATATTTAAATGTTCGCACTTCCTACATAGTGTGGTGGAAATAGCTGCAACTAGTAACATCATCAACACTTTAGTGGTGATTTTAATACTGCATACAAAAGTTTGTGTAGATTCTCAAAGAAAACACACAAGTGCAACAGCTGTAATAGTGCAAGGACCACTCGAGAATTCTTTTCAATTGTTTGGTTATACATAGTTCTGTAGTTTTGCCTACTATTTAAGAAATGTGTAGCCCAACTGTCTAAGAACAAAAAGTTTACCAGAGATGAAAAAGACACCTAACTAGATGGATCTAAAGTCCTCCGACTGCTGTTGTTGGATTCTTATGCAACACACTCACACACACACACACACACACACACACACACACGTATGCTGAGCTCGTTGTAAGAACTCAATTCAAATCAAACAGCTATCCTACAAACAAATATGCTGAAATAAAAATAAAGAAATAGTTACTCAACTAGTGTAAAAGATAGTTTTTGTTTTCCACAGTGTCATGGCTTGATGGAGAATATTCTAAACTTTGTGCAGAGAAATATCAACACAACCACTTTGTCCTTGCAGGCCTGTGTGCGTCGTGTCAGTGAATTGCTGCACATGATGACCACAGAGCCTGCTAGCTTGGAGAGCCTTCGTGTGCTGTACCAGAGTGATGACTACATTGTGGTGGACAAACACTGGGACATCCGCATTGACAGCAAGATGTGGTACGAGAAACAGACTGTGCAGGCGCAGCTTCGGCACCACTTCCCTCAGCTGGCCGACCCAAGCACCTACTATGGATTTAGGTCAGAATCACATTAATTAATCTACTCAAATACATCATACTCATTAAGAGCAGTAGCCTCATTATCTTTTTTTTCTTCTGCTAGGTTCTGTCATCAGTTGGATTTCTCCACCAGTGGGGCTCTGTGTGTTGCCCTCAATAAGGCTGCTGCTGGTCGGGCTTACCGCTGCTTCAAGGACCGCACCGTCACCAAAGCCTACCTCGCTCTGGTAGGGAACACAAACACAGTGACACGCTGCAGAGTTATTACACTGTAAATGACACTGTAATGAATATTTCTCCTAACTTGTTTGTTAATAAAAATGTCTCAGAAAATGGGTTCCATTATTGTTATTTTTTTTGCTTTCTAGATTCGTGGGTCAGTGAAAGAAGAGACACAAACTCTAGACTTCTCCATTGGCAAGAACTCCACAGAGGGAAAAACGCATATGATGTGTATTGAGGGAACAGAAGGTATATTGGTTTGCATTTCTTTAGTGGAAAGTCCTTTAGGTAATGATCATACTTTCAATTTTAAAATTTTAACAGGAAACTACAGTTGGTTAAATGCATTTGTTCATTTGTTTTTTTTCTTCTGTAGACAAGACAATAAATATGTCAAGCTTCCAAGAAAATAAGTGTGCACATCTTTTCCATCCTTCTCTCCTCAGGCTGTGAGAACCCTAAGCCTTGCCAGACTGAGCTGACAGTGTTGGAATATGGGATGTATGATGGAGATTGTGTCACCAAGGTTCTACTGCAACCACTTACTGGTTAGTTCTCTCATTTGGTTACTTTTATATGAAGAAAAATTAAGGATTTCTCTTTGCACGACAAAATGTTCAAACTATGATGAAAAGAAACTTATTTTATGGACTAATTTTCACATTGAGATTCATTTAGAGATAAACACTACTAAAAGATATTTTTCATTTCCTTAGCAGTTGTCAGGTGTTTTCAGTTTGAAATTCATCAATCAATAATCAGTAATCCATCACTGATTAACTGTTATCTTACTTCTGTCAGTGATTAGTAAAGAATTACACAAGTGTAGTATCTTTCACTCTGTACCACTAGATTCATACTTACAATCAAGGGACTGTAGAGGCAGATTGTCTTGACCTTTAGATACCTTGTTTATTTCATTAAAATGCTGTCACATTAGTGAAACATCTGCCTCCCTCTTTCCCTCAGGCCGAACCCACCAGTTAAGGGTCCACTGCAGCGCTATAGGTCACCCCATCGTCGGAGACTTCACCTACAGCTCGGGAGCAGACGACACTCCGTACCGCATGATGCTGCACGCTCACCTCCTCCACATTCCCCTGGAACCCCAGCCCCTCCTCGTCACTGCAGGAGACCCCTTTGTTCCCACAACGGATCCCAAGTGGGTCCCGCAGCGCTCATTACGGACACTGGCGGCCACTGTGGAGGCCCTGCTGGAGCGCAGGGTGGAGGAGGACAGGAGGAGTAAGGAGGAGGAGCGAGAAAGAGTGAGAAAAGAGGTAGAGAGGAGGAAACAAAACAAGCAGCAGAGGACTGAGGAGGAGAGTGAGGAGCAGAGGAGGCAGTGCCAGGAGTGGCTGAGTGAGTGGGCTGGAGACTGATGCATTTTTATTTTAGTGTTAATATTTATTTTAGCTGTCCACTCATAAAAGCCATGTTAAGCATGAACACTCTAAGTGACCAAGGAAGCATTTTACCACCTGAATTCCCTCACATAAAAGTTTCTAATCATGACAAGGCACCTACATGTGACCCTACAACCACTCATTTATACTAAGTTCCTGAGCAACTCCACTGCAACAGCTGAGAAATAAGTGCCTTGCTAAACATCATGTCAACAAGTCAGAGTTTGGGTTTATGTCATTTCTTTTTCTAATTCTCCTGAGAACTTTTAATTGGTAACTTTTCGTCATTACTTTTAAAACCAACTAACAAAACATTGTGTCTCTGCAGAAAATGTTTTAGGTTAATGTGCCAAAGTTACGAGATATTTGCCTGTGATGTAAACAGCAGCAGTTGTTGTGTCGGTAAGCCCATGTGTGCTGTCATGTATACTGCACTGACGTACTTGAAATCCCATGTGAAAGCATATTTTTCCTTACTATTTAACTTCCTGTGTCTATTAAAAAGTATTCAGTCCCTTTGTTGGTCTTTTTTATATTTGAGGACAGTTTTGCAGCTTTGAAATATGCGAATTGATGTAAAAAAGCATTTATTTAAATCTTAGTTTCAGTATTATTGTAGAAGGCTAACGAAATGATTTTTAGGTGAACACAAAAGGTTGAATACATAATAAATAACCAAAGATTTAATACACCTGAATCTGAAAACTGCTGGTTTGTCAGATTCTCAACAAAAGCTACTCCACAAAATGAAAGAGCTCTCCACACAAATCTGTGAGAGGCCTGCTTAGAAATATCAATCAGGAGCAGGGACAATTCCAGTGAACTAAATATCATTTAGAGCACAATAACATCAGTTAGAACAAAATGGGCTCGGCAGTTTATCTCTCAACAACAGGATTCCCACCAAAATGAAGTATTTAGGCTTTAACACAGAGAACCAGCTGTTCCTGATTACAGATACCACATGCCTCTACAGTCACAAAACAAACACTTCAATGCAACAGACTTTGTTAAATTGCCTAAGAGTTGAAGCTGCTGCTCAGCTTGCCACACACAGACACACACACCATCCCTGCTACATGCTGCAGTGCATCACATGAGGTAGCCGCGGCATAGAGCTAACAGTTCATCTGTGCAATTTTTAATTTAGCATTCCCGGTTGATGCCCTTAGGATGTGATGCTGCACACTGAATTCCAACAGCCCACAATTCACATTTCTTCACCCTCTATAGATGCATTAAGGAGTCTTTGAGATGTCTGACATGGAAGTGCTCAAAACAGACAATAATCCCACTTCAAATCAAATAATGAAAAGGAAGCATGGATGAACAATGGAGTTACTGTTTCATGTACCTGTGCAGTAACTACATACTGATGTATAGGTGAAAGAGACAGGACAGGATCTCCATCCTAGTAAAGTGCTATGAATAGAAAAAAAGTAGATTTTCTTGGTGAAGTAGCTTTTTTTTACTGCTTAAAGTATATTCAAGGAATTAACAAGAATCTTTTCTGCCCAATATAACTGGTGTTAAAGAAATTTACCCAAAGTCCTTATGCGAAATTTAGTAGTGGGGTGTTTATTAGTGTTCTGGTATACGGTGAGCTTACCAACACAGAGCGTGAGTCTGTGAAGGTTCACTTACCCAGAACATTTACAGAGCAAAGCATTTTATACAGCTGATCAGACAGTGAGGAGGGGACAGTGTGTAAACACAGAAAAGAATAGTGGTCAGTTTGCATGTAGTTGCTAGTCAATGAAACTGATGATTGAATCAAGGGGACTGGCTAATAACAAATGATAAGGGAGTTATCAATGACAAAGATAATTTAATGAACAGAGACACTGGGGGTAAAGGGTGTCTGTAGCCAAAGGATGTGCTGTTTTCTTCACCACTGGCTTGCCTCCAGTAAAATGGAATAAAAGTAGAATGAAGTGAGAGAAAGAAAGATGCAAACCATGAAACACAGTACTATGCATGTATAAAGGTGTGCTATAACAGTTTAATTACAAATTACAAGCAATAAATCTTAAATGGGCCAGAGAAGTGCATGCATGAGTGCAATCAATCAGAAAGTGGCATTATCTGTTATATATAAGTTCCTCGTCCAGAATTCATGCTTACAATGAACCTGCAAATATTCCAAAAAGAATAAAGAATGAAACTAATTTTAAATGCTGAGTTGAAAAATGCATTAAACTCACTCAAACTGACTCCAGTGTTGTCTGAAGGGAACTGAACTGCATTACCCATGATGCCGTAGCGGCAGTCAGCCACAAGGAAGCGAAGGCTTAACAACCCAAACAGCTAACCTCAGCAGACAGAGAGGAGAAACGAGAGAGAGAGAGAGAGGATATAAAGAGTCTTTTTTATCAGAAAGAGAACTTCTTATTTTTTGTCGAGCAATATCTTGGAGGCAGAAAACAAAGAAATAGCTGACAATGGCCTTCGAGGTTTTTTCGTACGAGAGTTTGGTTCATGCCGTATCAGGAGCAGTGGTAAGTTAGCTTTAGTGTCCCTACTTATTTCTGTAAATGAATAGTGAAACTGTACAAACAGCAGCAGCTCTAACATTAGCTGTTGTGTCAGTGTTTGTATCTCCCAAAGCAAAACTCAGTTTAAAATGTGTCGTACTCTGGTGTTTTACCATAATGGACCAGGTGCTGTTTAAAGTACCTGTACAGTTTGAAATGTTTACTTCAGCCTTTTAATTCGGCAATATGTAGTGGTATATATGTTCTACTAAACCTGCCGAATTGAATAGTGCTATATAACAATCGAGAAAATGTAGTATTTTCGATGTCAGTGTGTGTTTTACACTCATGTTTTATTAAATTGTTATTTTTTCAGTGATGTTTGGTGTGGGTTGTCATCCATATGGAGTAAAATAACAGCTTGGTCTTTCCATTGAGTTCTGATTGTTGCCTCTTTTTTAGGGAAGTGTGACTGCAATGACAGTGTTCTTCCCTCTTGACACTGCCAGACTCCGGCTTCAAGGTAACACAAGTCTTATTAGCAGTAGTTACAGAAATCAATGTAATGTATTCCCATAAAACAACTTCTCCTTTGTTTACGGTCAGTGGATGAAAACAGGAAGGCCAAATCAACCCCAGCCATCCTGGCAGAAATTATCAGAGAGGAAGGACTGTGAGTAAAATGATGAAATTGCTGATTCAATGTCTTTTCCTGCAAATGCATGTCAGAGGCTGTGTTTTTGCATGTGTTTGCTAAAAAACTGGAAATTCTACACTATTGTTTGGTTGCACAAAAAAATGATTATTTTTAACTGTGATTAAGTCATAGTTTAACTTTTTAATTATGCAGCATCAAATTCTAAACAACTCTCTCTTTAAACCTCAGTTAATTTTCACTGTTAACCTCAATTAAATGTAATTGTGCACCAAAACATTAAACTGGATGTTTTCAGTAGGTGGATGTGGATCTCTTTGGCCAACACAGCTCTACTGTCTGCTGAATTTTCAGCAAAGTGTTTTTGGGAATAGTGTTTTGCTTGATTTTAAATCACGATTCATACATTTTAAACCTAGTTTTGCTTAACTCAGATTAAAACTAATCTTAGAAGAAATTATTTTTTGTTGGTGCAAACAAACACAATCATATCCTTCCCGAAAATAATTTTGAAGTTATGAATTAGAAGTTATATATTTTTGCATACTGACACTCACAAATCACAACAGAGTGTAGCGAGCAGAGGAAGGGCTCTAAGATGTGTTTCTGTGTTTGTTGCCCCCCTGCAGACTCGCTCCCTACAGAGGATGGTTCCCAGTCATCTGCAGCCTCTGCTGCTCCAACTTTGTCTACTTCTACTGCTTCCACTGCCTTAAGGCCAGCTGGCAGAAGGGGAACCAGTCAACACCCAGTACTGACTTAGTCACAGGCATCATTGCAGGTGAGAAGGTCACTGTCCAGATCATAAAAACTTTGTTATAGTGACTCAGGACAAGAAAGTCGATCTAATTTGAGATCTGACTCCCACATTCCTTTTCCCATGACTGAGCACCATAAGACAGTGCAACACATCAAATCTTACATTTTTAGCTTGCAGTCACTCCTGTGTGTGTCATGATCATGTGAGAAGATTAATGTCACACATCTTAATTTTGTCTTCTACATGCTACAGGATGTGCAAATGTTAAAACTAGCCACCACTGATTTTCATCTGCCTCTTTGTCTCTCCAGGTGTTGTTAATGTATTAGTGACCACCCCTCTGTGGGTGGTCAATACCAGACTGAAGCTTCAGGGCTCCATCTTTCACAATGCAGACATCCGGCCCACCAACTACTCTGGCATTCTTGGTAATTATCTGGATTGGCTTTTACCTATATTTTTATTTGTGCTTATTCACACATCTACACATATCTATACCAGATGCAGTAAATAATATTTACTGGCATGCAGCACTTGGATGCTTATAGCTTATTATTATTTATATAGCTTATTTTCTTTCTCCTTTTTAATGTATTTTATATTTTGTTTTTGCAGATGCATTTTCGCAGATCATCCGTGATGAGGGTGTGGGAGCGCTGTGGAACGGGACATTCCCGTCCCTGCTGCTGGTGCTGAATCCTGCCATCCAGTTCATGATTTATGAAGGCCTGAAGAGGCAGCTGAGGAAAGGAGCTCCCAGAGAGGTGGGTGAGAAGGAGAGAGGTGAGAGAGGGTTAAGAGCATACAGACATTATCTGGATGAGAAGACACTTGGTAATTCTGTTCACATGACTTTTTGTGTGGATTAAGCAGAGGTTAGAGGTTAGGCTCCACACGTGTGCCTGCTTTTTTTCCCACACCACATGCTTTTTAACATTTTTGCAGTCTACCAAAGAATTTGCAGCAAAGCTCAGGATTTTTTCCAGAACAAAATGTGATAAGTTTTCTTCTGTCTCCCCAAAGCTGTCAGCTCTGGAGTTCTTCTTGATCGGTGCTGTTGCCAAAGCTGTTGCCACCACTGTTACGTACCCACTGCAGACTGTACAGTCCCTTCTTAGGGTAGGTTTGTGTCTTTGTCATGCATTGTTCACATTTCATAAAATTTAGATTAATACACTTATGTTTATGCACTCTGTATTCCTAATTTAATGTTTTTCACACATTTTTAATTTACCAGTTTTTTCAGTTCAACACAGCAACAGAGAAATCAGAACTGTCTAGTCTCAAGATTGTCATGCGTTTTCTGCATAACAGGTTGAGGTGAGTACACACACACACACACACACACACACACACACACACAAATTGCATGTTGAGTTTTCATATGAGATTGTAACTTAGTCTGATGTTATGGCTCCATTTAAGACCAACTGTCTAGATATAGTGCATAATGCAGTGTCAGAACATTCATTTGACTTGCGCGCTTGTAGCATGCAAATTGCAAGAAATAAAATTTGAAAAAAGGAGTGGCATGCAAACTATATCTAGCAGCCCAAATGTGGTTTTGGTATATCTAGATTACAATCAGTATGCCTTTGGATAATCTGGATGACAAGTACAAATTGAATCTTTCATTTTTATCCAGTCACAGCAGGGCAAATCTCTGTGTTGTCTCTCATATTTTCAATTTCATTGGCAGCCCTGTTGCCTGATGTTTTCGGGCATCCAAAATTATTAATTATAGCATCATATGTACAACAGGTAAATCAATCTACATTCTAATAAAAGCATCAAAATACAGTTCATACATACAGTTCATAAAATACAGTTAAAAACAATATAGTACACTTGAAAACATCTATATATTATGTGCGGAATCTCGTGAAAGCAGTAAGAAGACAGCATCAGTGTTGACACTGGTGGTTATTTAATAACCCATTTACTAAAATAATGCTTTACACAAAAAGATGTGGTCTGTCAAACTGATTGTGGTATTGAATTCCATTGATGTATATGCTACACTTGAAGGAAAAATTATGTGCGCAATCTCGTTAAATTGTTAAGAAGACGGCTACACATTGGTGGTTATGTAACAACCCATTTACTAAAATAATGCTTTACACAATAAGATGTAGACTGTCAAACTGATTGTGGTATTGAATTCCATTGATGTGATGCTTTGAAGGAAAAATAAGATATTAATTGATGTAACATCTACATTACTTAGTGTTACCAAGCCTTTTACACTTTTGTTTATACTAAACTACACTTACTGAGATTCACAAGACTGTTGAACACAGTTTTGATGTTCTGACCTGGTTTTCTGCTGTAGGAGCGGCGGCATGCGGGGTCTGTTTAAAGGCCTGGAGGCCAAGCTGCTGCAGACGGTGCTGACTGCTGCCTTCATGTTTCTTCTCTATGAGAAGATTTCCAGCTGTACCTTCAGAGCCATGGGACTGAGCAGCAACCACTACAAGAAACGCTAGCTGGCAAGACATTTTATAACCCAAGACACTTGAGTGCATTAAAGCATTGATGAACTGTAAAAATCACTGCTCACAGACCCCATGAGGAATGCTTCAACTCTGCAAACCTGTCACTTTGTTGAAAACTGGATCTTTAATGGTGACCTCATATTGCAAGTTCTCCGTCCAATAAAGCATTCCAAACTGAAAGCACACCTCTGTGAATAACTATACTGATTCCACTTCTTTGTTTTTTTCTGTAAAAATGTGTGTGATTATGTGGGAGCTGAGATCGGAATCTGAAATTAGATTCCTGGACTGTTTCCTCAGCAGTTGGTTTTTCCTCTGTACAAGGCAGTGCCAGGATCTAAGGTTAATGCATAACTGATCACATTACTTAAATACGCACATACAGCCTGACCTTACTGGACCTTAGTGTAGGAATAAGTTGTTGTTCCACAGCTGCAGAGATAAGGAGATGATCTGTGCGAAAATAAAAAGTATCCAGTCAGAGATTCATTGTTATCACAACTGATGACGCAGGGTCATGAGTACAACATTTCTGTTAATCCTAAACTTTAGTGGCTTCCTAAAACCACTAACTTAAACATGTAACTGTTTGACTTAAATGCAGGTGGTGATTTTAGTGATAACCCACAGACAAAAAACTGTTTTAAACTTAGTTCTCAATACACCAAGCATAATCTCAGCTTAACTCTGATGAGTTGATCAGGCTTATCTTTAGTTACATTTGTTACAAACTGGGGCTAAGGTGGAAAAAGTATTTGATCCTTTGTGTTTTATTATATATGACATCAGTGAATGATCAGCAGCATGTTACTGTTGTAGCTTCTGTAAGTGGAGCTAGATTGAACTACTTCATGCACAGTTAAACATATGATAAATGTTAGAGGACAGAAGGTAATACTCCTGATAAGTCCTGATACACACATCTGTTTCCGATTTTTGGACATTTTCTGTAATCTTTAATTTTTGGTGAGATATTGGATCAATTGAACAGCTTTTGAACGGAAGTCATGCAGACGTTTAGAGAGAAAAAAACACTATTTTGTGAAACTGCTGAACACACATACACATTTGAAATGTGACCCCAGCAATGCACTGCTTTCTGAAAGACATCGGAAGCAAAAAAAAGTTTGATATATTTATATTTTTAAAGCTTGATAGGAGTATTTTCTCTAACCCTAACCCTATGCACAACAAAGCACAACAGCAGCTTCATTAATTACTTATAAATTATAAATGACCTCCGACATAAAGACAAGAGTGGTTAGGATCTAACTGTAAATAACACTGTGGACTTTTTCTTCACCTCTGACAGGTGAGCTCAGAGTTACAGTTTATCACCAAGAATTAAATCCTTAGTTAGACAGTTGAATCCTAAACTTTATAACACTATACAGTTTGGCTGTAAACATATGATCAGTTAATAAAGTAAAATATTTTTCAGTCATATCAAATTGTTTTTATTTTGCTTTTATTTATTCGTTTGTTTTAGTAATTAGGGATATTTTGTGCTTGACAGCATGATATTTGTAACAGTGACATTAATGTGTTTATGGATGCATTTAAGAATATGACCTCTCTGATCATTAAAGTAACCCAGCAGCCCAGAAACAGTGGAAACACATTTTATTGTACCATCAGTTGCTGCCATTAGATAAAGTATTATTACACATGGACATAATTTCCTGTATTAAAATCATAGACTGTGGATGTTTAGCCTGTAGGTGAACTTTCCCCCCTCAATCAGGCCAGTATCTTTATTCCTGGGTTACTGTAAAACAGTAGCCTCTGTAGTAAACAGCATGAGAACTGAACCTGTATTAGTCTAAGCACATCAGACAGTTAGTAAAGTTCACTGTAAAACCTGAAAACAAGGTGAATATATCAGTATGCGATTCCTTAACTTTCACAATGACATGATTTTCAAATAGCCTCAATAATAACCATCTGTCACAGATATATGTGTGAATAAGCACAAAAATATTTAGGTAAAAGCTAATAACAGCAAAATAATATAATTTCTGAAATTCAGTGGACCCATGTGGCCACCACTATGAGAAATTTCTATTCTTAAAACATTAAATACTAGCCTCTCCAAGCCTTGACCTATGTGCAACTTAAACTCTATGAATCTACCAGTACACACCTATTTTCTAGGAGTCCCATGTAATTATTTTCCAAAGTACAGTACCTGCTATCAGCGCACACACCGGTTACGTTCACACCATGGACCACACGTGGAGCGGTCATGTTCACCTGCGCAGATCGCTCGTGTGGGATGGGAATAATCAGCGCTGCAGTGGATCCGTGTCGGTCCATCCTCATGTTTTACACGTCGGAGCTCCGACAGTTACGTGACGCGGCAGTGGCTCAGACTTTCATTATTACGTAAGCACTTCAGCGGCTGTGGCTCTCCCAAATAGTATTATCGCTGATAATTTGTGCCTTTCCACCGACATGGATTCAACACCCACAAAAGAGGCCGAGAAGAACTGCGTCCTGTGCTGCCAAGAAGTCGATATCTTCGCCTTAGGGAAATGCGACCACCCGGTTTGTTACCGCTGCTCCACCAAAATGAGGGTGCTGTGCGACCAGAAGTACTGCGCCGTCTGCCGGGAGGAGCTGGACAAGGTGCGTGTTGATCCGCTACTGTAGCCCGGGGATGGAGCCAGGTGGAGCTAGCTAGGCCGCAACGCCCTGGTGGTCATATTGTAGGACAAAAATAAGCAGAAATTGTATCACAGTATCTCAGCTGGGTTCATAATGAATGAAAAGTGTTGCTGGGAGAAAAACAGACAGTAACGAACTGTGTCTGCTCACTGCTTAGACTACTTTTTCCTCGCTGTCATTAGCTTAGCCAAGCTAGCTACCGCTATCATTAGCAAGCCCATCAATGCTGGTTAGCCTGTCAACTCTACCTCAAGTCAGGAAGAGTTCGAATCTAAATCCTGTAAATCATTCATGCGCTACAGCCTTTTCCCTCGACTTTCCCCTTAATCTCTGTGTGTGTGTGTATATGAGGTGTTAAACAGTTATGTTCTGACTTGACATGTTGTTCTCAGGTGGTGTTTGTGAAAAAACTGGAGGCCTTTCAGACTCTGCCCTATCAGCAGTTCCCCTGTGAGAAGAAGCATGACATCTATTTCGGTGACGAGAAGATCTATGCCCAGTACAGGTACTAGAACACTCTTTACTTTATGTTTGAGTTGCCCATTGACTGTTAATCTGAAATCATTGGAGACTTAAAAACTCCACTTCTGCCAGACCTTCATAAAGTAGTCATAGTCAGGGAGAGGGATAAAGAAAGTCCTGGTTTACAAAGCAAAACTTATGTTTATAAGGGACTTGCAATAGATGTACTCAACAATCCTTACAGTAACCAAGGCTGCACACATGTATTTGGAAAAGCACCTCTTGTCATCACAGCAAACAGCAACCTGATCAGTTACTGATGGTGGAAATGTAAACAACCATGTACATAAATGATATGAGGCTGGTAAATTCAGGAAAACCTTAAGTTTCATTTTCCATTTCAGTCATGCTGTGTTTTTGTTTTTTCTACTTCTTTGTCTGCTTCCTACTTTTTAGAGCTGGATATTCATAGCACAGTGAGTGTGTGATGATCAGTGAGATGGTTCAGGGAGTGAGTTTGTTTTATGTGCACATCTGTTGCTTAAATCAACAAAAAAGAGCCTTTATCTGAGCCAAGAGCAAACTAAGCTGGGAGAATAATCATTATAATTATTGTTTTTATTGGTATTGTGTATATAACATACTTTACCACCCAGAGTAATTTCTTCACTTGCCTCTAAACTTTTTCCTGGTATGTGTTTTATCAGGCATCTGCTCTTGGCAACATGTCCCCGCTGTTTAGAGCCGAAGGTTTTCTCCAAATTTGAGGAGCTGGAGCAGCACATGAGGAAGCAGCACGAGCTCTTCTGTTGCAAACTCTGCACAAAGCATCTCAAGGTATACTCATCTCTAACAGGTCCATCCAGGGCTTTATCAGTCACTGATCAGAGTCACAGTATCATGTGACTGCTATAATACCACAGATATACAGCAGGGCTTTCCTTAAGATATAGAGCGTCCAGCCAGTGGGGAAAAGTTGCCAGCTAGTTGGGTCTGGAAGCAGACTTGTGGGCATCTGGCACATTGTAATGCCACTATTCAAATATTTACACTGATCTTAATTATAGTACATTTTATTAAGTTTGCCTTCCCCTGCACTGAGTAATTGTGCGGGAGAATGAGGCTTCTTGTGCATTTTAGTCAATGACGTTTGTAAATAGCTGTAATATTTAAAACCAAACCACAACAACTTTTAAAAATTGAACATCGTAAAACACAAAGATTTATCAGCATCCTTATTTCATAAAACGAAACATGGTTAATTTCAAAGGTGGGCTATCTTTTTAATTCCAAGCCTATGTATTGGTTTTAGATTAAATTGATTGCAAAACAAAGCTATGTTTAAAATAACATTTTAAAAGTTTAAAAGTCGGTGTGATGTTTCTTTAAAACTTTCAGTGGCTTTTTTAATACTGACTGCACAATCATCAAGTTGCTCCCACTAGTGTTTCCCAAAGTGTCCCATCTAATGAGAATGTCCTCTTTCTGTGTCATCAATGCGGTTCGTAATGTGTTTTGTCTTTAGTAATTCTGTGAGTATTTGTCAAACACTGAAGACAGCTGTCTGCTCCCTACTCAGCAAGACACAAACTCTCAGCTGAGCGAGCACACACAGGTTTATGTGGAGCATGTAGGGTTTGACTGATGTAGACACATAGGCAGGTTTCTCTGTCATCATGTTTGCTTTGTTTTGAAGTTGAGACTAGTGGTCATAAAATGTACACACACAGTCAGTTGCAACCAAAACATTATTATTACAATCAAAGTTTTATTTAATAAAGTAGCTGCCCGCACTTAAATGAGTAGTTGGCAGACAGGCTGGCCCGAGAGTTAAAAAGTTCTCATATGCAGCCCTTGTAGCACAATTAGTCCATAAATGTTAAAATATCATGTAGGAGACTGATCGGTTTTAAAATTGATTCTGCCTTTTTTACAGTCTTTGTAGTACACATGTGTAACGTCAGATGCTTTTGTGACATGTCGTGTGTGTGACACTAAGTAATTAAAGAAAACAATAGATAAGAACAAAAGTATAGAAGTCACAATATCCTGGTCACAATATGCAGTTCAGTTTTTGTGCCACCTGAGGGCATCAGAGCATTGTAGTTGTCAGTGGTATTTGCTAAGCCATGACAAAAGTTCTTACTCAGTACAGTTCAAGTTCATGTTGATATTAATTGTGACACACTGAAGGAGAAATTCAAACAACAATTCCTAAAAAGGAAAGGTTTTGTTTTTAATAATATTTCAGTATTAAGAGCAAATGTCAATATTACCATTTGTGGTTAAAATCTTTAGAACACACACACACATTTTCCAGTTGTGTTCAAGTCAAGTCCAGTGCATGAGCTAAAATGGGACTAAGTGGAAGAAAATAACAATGAAAGGTTTAGGTGACCAAAAAACTGAAAAATAATAAATTCAGAGTTATAAAGGAAAAATCCTTTTTCAAAAACAAGTTATGGGTTAACAACTTACGGCTTTTCTGCAGCCACTAAAGTGATGAGGCCTTGAAAGCTGACGCAAACAACCAGTTATGTATAACTATTTGTTCTCAGACCCATTTATTTTGTAGTTATCTCAGTCATCTTGGTTTTACATAATATATTTATTTGTGGACGGATCTATCACATGAGACTCCAAGACAATCCAGGACATTGTTACACATAAATACATAAAGTAGGACCTACTTATTAGAAGTTACTGGTACATTTTAAATGCCTTTGTCTAGCTGATGCTCATTCAGTAAAAACATTTTTACCTTCTAGGCATCATTAATATTGAAAGCTCACTCTTCAGTGCTCTGAAGCAAGCCAGATGAAAAGAGATAGGTGGTGATATTGTGATGAAGACCTTTGTTAGCCCATCTTCGTAATAACAGCAGCACAGGAAACCATGCTCAAAATGGTGTCACCTCTTCACCTCTCCCACCAGATCTTCTCCCATGAGCGGAAGTGGTATAATCGAAAGGAACTGGCACGTCACAGAGCACATGGAGACCCAGACGACACCAGTCACAGAGGACACCCACTCTGCAAGTTCTGCGATGACCGTTACCTTGATAATGACGAGCTGCTTAAACACTTGCGCAGGGACCACTACTTCTGCCATTTCTGTGACGCAGACGGTTCTCAGGAATACTACAGGTGTGGATAGTCGTTTCACACATGTTGATTCAGTTTATATGGTCTGCAAAGTTTTCTGTGTTGCATTAAACCAGAGGATTAAGTTTTTCTCGCAACCCCTGCTGTTCACAGTGATTACCAGTATCTAAGCGAGCACTTCAGAGAGAGTCACTACCTGTGTGAGGAAGGTCGCTGCGCCACAGAACAGTTCACTCATGCATTCCGCTCCGAGATCGACTACAAGGCCCACAAGGCTGCAGCACACAGTAAGAATAGAGCAGAGGCTCGACAGAACCGCCACATCGACCTGCAGTTTAACTACGCCCCGAGACAGCAGAGGAGAAATGAAGGTCAGTGCTGTTTTGTATTGCTATGCCTCTCAGATTATTGTTATTATAGCTATTGTTTCAAGGTCGGTAATGTGAATAAAATGTGTGTGTGTGTGTCCTTAGGTATGGTTTCAGGTGAGGACTATGAGGAGGTTCGTCACAATCGAGGAGGAAGAGGAAGGCCTCAGGGTGGACAGAAGAGCTGGAGATATTCCAGGTGAGTCAAAATGATTCTAATATTACAATAATAAGTTAAACGTTTAGGTTTGGAATTTTGTTTGGTTGTTTTTGGTTTGTGTGTTTTATTTCCTCTTTTGTCTTTATGTGTGTGTTTATTTCCCATTTTGTGTTTTGTTTCCTCTTTTTCGGACATGGGGCGTGTTTGTAATACATCAGATAAATAAATAAATAAGATTGGCTGGAAGGGAAATTGTACTGTGTACCTCCAAGTGTCAGAATTAGAAGTGGTGACTCTAATGGGGGAGTTATTGTTCTTGTATGGTACAACTGCCTACAGAAACAATAGAGAAGAAAATATGTTCTATAGAAAATAGAAAAATAAGCCTGGTAACTGGACCTCAATGCTATTACTCAGGAATGAACAAGAAAGATACCTAATAAATATCTGTATGATCATGTCATAACTGAGTGTGCCACAAGCTTGTTCAGTTATTGTGTTCATATATACTTATGTATGTGTATATGAGCAATTGTGCAATATGTGCAATTTCAGCATTGAAATTTGCATTGCATTTGGCAGTATGAAGGCTTCAGCTTTTTTGATTTGTTACTGTTTAAAAGTAATCAGTTTAAGTTGAAATCTATTCTATCCTCATATGTGGTTAATTTTGGTCATCGTGTTGACTTCTTGCTATTGAATGTTTGTCTGTCTTCCCATGCAGAGAAGAAGAGGACAGACAGGTGGAAGCTGCTATGAGGGCGTCCATGGCGATGCGTAGACAGGAGGAGAGAGGAGCAGTGCAGGAGAGGAACGCTCCAAAGCACTGTAGAGAGGAGAGAACAGAGAGACCAGAACCAGAAGAGCCCAGACACCGGACCGGACATGTTAAACCAGCAAGCAAACCAGCTAACAAACCTCCAGGTAGAAAAAAAATGCAGTTATAAATATACCTTACCTGTTAATATGTTGCTAGATGTCATGCATGTGTTCTGTTTTTGTGTTTCACATCTAGTTTTGTTACACAGCTTCAGGCATTAGTCGTGTTGCATCAATGGATTCCAGTAATTTGGCTATAAAGGCTGACACAGGTATTGCAGAGAGATCATCATCAGCGTTTCTCATATTTTTATTGTCACCTCTTTAACAGTAAGAACAATGAAGAGCACTAATCCAGGGGATGAAGAGGATGACTTTCCAGCTTTAGGAGCCACAGCTGCTGCACCCATGTAAGCTTCAGCACACAGTACAGTGCTATGTGATGACATGTGTAGTAAATATGCGCTATACAGATAGAATAGAATTGAATAGAATTGAGTACAAACACAACTTCTCATCAGCTTCTTCACATAGTCCGATGTGTGCAGAAATGTTTGATTTGCATTGTTATTTATGCCCCTCCAGTGTAAAGTCAGCTCCTGTGGTGGCTACAGCAGCACATGCAGCACTGAAGGAAGATGACTTCCCCAGCCTCTCAACTGCAGCGGTTTCATCACCCATGACCCCGGCTTACTCTGCCCAACCCAGGAAGACTTCTTCCTTTCAAGAGGAGGATTTCCCTGCTCTCGTCTCCAAAATCCGGCCCCTCAAACCTACAGCGGGCGCCAGCTCTGCTTGGTCCCACCATACTGCTGTAGCTAAACCCACCGCTCATCCTCCGCCTTCCTCCAGACCTTCCCCTCCACTCTCATCCTCTGGGCCTCAGCTCCTCTCTTCCACGACCTCGTCATCTTCACGGAGGAAAAAGAAAGTAGGAGACAGTGGAAAAGCAGCATCTAGTCACTCGCCTGCTCTTTCTGACGATGAGAGCGGAGGATTGACGCAGCAGGAGTTCCGCTCGGTGCCCACCATGTTGGATATCTCCTCTCTGCTCACTGTTAAAGGGGGCAACAGCAAACCCTCTACAGTGACCTCGACCTCTTCAAATACAACCCCCAACACTGATCTCTCTACCTCTAAAGCCAACAAGAAGAAAAAACAGAAGAACACCGCTGCCCCCTCTACATCTGTGTCTACAGTGTCGGGCACTGCAGCAACTGTAAATACAATCTCAGTGGAAACGGCAGCACAAAAGGAAAATGTCCCAGAGAAAACTTTGAACAAACCGCTTTCCAGTTCCATGACAGCAGCACTGACGAGTGGATTGGCTAATGGCTACCCTGAGAAATCCCCTCCTGTTAGCAAAGATACAGCTGTGCTAACCCCTCATCCTGTCACAGACCCCACTCTTGAACCGGAGGAGGAATTCCCTGCACTCATGACCAAGAAACCACCACCAGGTACAGCACAATATGACTTATACTGTATTCTTTTATGCTCATTGCTTTTCTTCTTGTGACTGTTTTTATATCCTGCTGTCACGTGTGTACAGGGGGTGGTTTATATAAAAGTATGCTGTTAATCTCAGTCTTAGTAAATTATTGTTTTTGGCAACATAATTCACAATAGGTTGATACCAAGCAAGGAAACTGAGTGCTTCCTCACAAGTCATAACTGAACAGCAGGCACTGTATTTGACAGAAAGTGTTAACGCTGAATGTGCAGATGCTTTAATGGCTCATTGATGCTAGAGCAAGAAAAAAATCACTGTCTGGAAGTCATTTGGAAACCTTTCAACTTACCTCTCAAAATATTGAGTCAATAAGTATCAAAGAAAGTCGGAGGCTCCATAGCTAATCTCACTTTTCCGCTGTGTGGCTGTTTTGAAAGTTATTGCTCCATCAATATTGCATCTTAAAGAGGTCAGTGACTGCTGAATATACAGCTGACTGGCATACAGACAGACAGCATAGTACCAAGTACTGAACTCAGCTTGTCCCACCTTCCTCTGTGTGAAGTTACAGACGCTGCATTCAGAACAGTCTGTGGCTTAATGGTGTAAACACAAGGTGTGAAGAGCTTTGATGCATTGTATTCTCTTGGGTAAAAAAACAACACATGATGTTGCTAATAAATTGTGGACGATGGTTTAGCAGTCGGCATCAAATTATGCAGTGTGAAAATTTTGAAAAAGCTGGAATTGCAGCTGCAGTACACTGTGGTGATAACATATCTCACTTTGTGGTGCTTGTATAATCGTTGCTACTTTGTTTGCCTAAGCACAACAGATGTGATATTGTTTGCTGCAACTGGCCAGCAGACCTCTTTTTCAGAATTAAGGGCACCTTTTAAAGTGTACTGCAGATGTGGGAGGTTTCACACTGTGCTCATCTCTCAGGCTTCAAGACCTCTTTCCCAATGAAGGCCTCCACTTCTGCCCCATCCTCCACAATGCCTCCTCCTCCACCGGGACTGGGAATCTCTGCCCCTAAACCTCCACCAGGATTCACAGGGATCCCTCTCAACAGCAATGTGGTGGAGCCTGCACCCTCTGCAGTCAATCCGTGAGCAGACCTTGCTTTTCATACAGTAAATGTAGGGCTGGGTGATCTGACTAGAAGTTCATATGATGATATTTAAAGATGCAGTCACTGAATTGTAATGCTCCACATAGATATATTTGAACTCATGTCGTCACATGATTTGGGGTGCATATGAGTAGCCTGACACTTCAGCTCACGGCTAAAGCACCAACCTAGAAAACTCTGCATCCAGTTTTTAATCTGACTTTATTCTGAAAGTTATAGCCAGCGGTGGTGGTTTGTGCTTCCATTTTTTTGGTGCTTGTTGAGTTTCCATCCTGTAAGACTGGCTGCATAATCGGTATTTATTGCCACAGAGGTCCAGTCAGAGAGAGAGTCACCGAATGATGTTCAGGTTTTTTACAGGAGAAATGATTTGAGATGGTTGCTTTCTGCACAGATGCATAGTTTTGACAGTTGGTAAAATTAACCCACCAGGAATGGGAACATGAAAGCTGCCTCCTCTTAAGCTGACAGTGAATTACCAGATGTTAGTAAATGATTGCTTTTAAGTGCACAGCCCCAGCTAACAATGACGACATAAAATGCACCATACTGTACATCAAGCTAAATTAGTTATCAAGGTTACCAATGTATGAAGAGAAAACAGTTAAACCAGAAATAATAGCTTACATTCAGCAGAGAAACCCTACACTCTCTCTTGACCTCTGCACCTGCTGCACAATGAATCTATTCAGCCATTAAACAGAATGCTGACGAGGTACTGGAGACAGAGCTCACATAATTACCTCATGCACCTAAGGTAAACAGTAATTGTCTGTATTCACAGTCCACACAGTTTCTGATAGGAATAATTCACAACACCGCTACTTTCAGGTTGATGGTCTGCTTGCTGCTAGTCTTCATCCACCATGCTGTCTTCTGTTTACAGAGTAGACAAGACAACTAATCACATGTTTGCTCAGCTGATGTGGACTAGGAAAGCTGTTATTTAATTAATGATGTGATGATGAAAACCAGATCATGTGTCAGATTAAGATCATCCGTAGCTGTTGGTCTTGTCTAGCACTCATTGTTTGTATGTTTGTTTTATTATTTCATTTTACTTCCCAGGCCCCCCAAGGAGTCAAGCAGTGGTTACCTTGTACCAGAAGATTTCCACCAGAGGAACCTGGACCTGATCCAGTCCATCAGAAAATACCTCCACAATGATGAGTCCAAGTTCAACCAGTTCAAAAACTACTCTGCCCAGTTCAGACAGGTACTCACCACACAGGGGCTAAATGTTGTGTTGGAACTGAGCGCTTTTGTTCCCTTGTGTATTAATAAGTAGAACAACAGATGCAACTGTGTTCTTTTTTATTTAAGTGCTCCGGTGCAGACACTTTCCAATATTTATTAGACATTACCCATGGAGATAAAAACGGAAGTAAATGGTGTTGCCAGCATGAAACTCCTACTGCTCACTTACTTTGTTCGTGTGTCCTCTCTTTGTTTCCAGGGTGTGATATCAGCAGTCCAGTACCACCGCAGCTGTAAGGATCTTCTTGGAGATGACTTTAACCGCATCTTCAACGAGCTGCTGGTGCTCTTACCGGACACTGGCAAGCAGCAGGAGCTCCTGACTGCTCACGGAGACTGTAAGGCACGAGAGAAGCAGTCTGGGGCTGGAGGAGGAAAGAAAAACAAGAACAAGAAGAACGCCTGGCAGATGCCTGCTACAGTAGCGAACGCAGCGGCTGAGCTGGACTGCCAGGTGTGCCCCACTTGCAGACAGGTACTGGCCCCCAAAGACTTCAACTCCCACAAAACCCTGCACATCGGAGAGAGCGAGGAGTTCCCTTCCTTGCAGTCAATTAGTCGCATCATCAGCTAGCCCCCCTCACTCTTTCTCCACATCGTTTGCCATTTTGGGGCAAATTTTCAGTTGCCCCTGCAGTTCGGTTAAAGCCCTGCAGCACCCAGTGTGGGGATACAGCTGCCCGTTTCCTGAGTGACCACATCCCAGAGGAGTCTGAGGCCTATATCCCATAACGCAGGAAGGTGGTTTCTGGTGTTAATACTTTCGAAAGAGGATTATATTGATAGGTTTGTGTGAATGGTTTTACAGTTTAGACACACAGGGTCGCTCCAACTTAACTCTTCTTTCAGTTCACATCCTTTCAGGACGTCTCCAGCTGGCACTGGCAACATCTAATTAGAATTCCCAATTTATTTAATGAAAATGGAGAGTCGAGCTAAGGATTTACTTGAAGAATGCACCGCTCCCTAACACAGATAATACTTTGATTTGCATTTCTACCTTGCTTTGGGCTTTCACTTTAACAGAAGATCACACCATGTCTTGTTAACATCAAAGTTAATAAAGAATGCATGATTCTCCAGCGGTGCTGCTTGCTTAAATAACAAAATAAACACGTTCAGTTCAAATATTTAGCACCATTATTTATTTAAGTCTAGCTGTTTGATCGCTTTTAATTGTGCGTTGCTTCGTGCAGCTGTAAGGCCTGGTAACATCTGAGTGAGTGGATTGTAAGAGGCTTCATGTAGGCGGGTAGTGACAGAAAGTAAGCTGCTGCTGCTGAAATTAGAACAAATTTCGGTTCACAGTTTGAACGTTTTTCAGTAAATACCATTCTCTTTTATTCTATTCACATCCCTCAGCAGTACATTCGGTTGGTTGATTGATGGACTGGTTGTTATGGGGCTGTGGTGTTGCACAAGGTTTCAGATGGAAACAAAAAAGCAACAATCAGTGGAAGAGTTGTCGTGTGTGTTATGTTTAATATTTATAGCCTTTAAGGATCAGTGGTACCATGAGGCAGTCAACACCAAGGTCAGTGGTAGCTCCATTTTTATTTCTAAGTTTTATTAGTGTACACATTTAGTTCCAATTAAGCAAATTAGAGTATTGTTATTCCAGCACATACTCTGCCTCTGTTTCAACAAATTCAAGCTTTGACACAAAGGGCATGTTTATTCTGTTTGTTAGGGGTGACTTTTTACATCTTCGTACAAAGTCTGTTCATCTTCTCTCTCAGGACCCTTAGCTTGCACTGTGGCCCACCTGGGTGTCCGTCTGTCCTGTCCTGTGTTGTGTGTCTGAGTGAGTGTGTGTACATCGAGTTGGTCTACACATCATACAGCAGCTTACTCTATTTTCTGTCGGCCTTCAATAAAGCTGTTTCTGTCGGCACTGTACGTCCTCTATCTCTGGTTTGTGGGCACACATTTCTCATTTTCAGGGTACTATTATATTATAATTATCAGATAGTGATTGAAGGAGTCCAGATTCGGCCTGTAAGTTGGGTTTTTCTTTTCCATAAGTGATTGTAATCCATAACTTGTTAATGTCATTCCAACATTTTATGTGATTTAAACCTGCAATAACAGATTTGTGGCCTCCAGGCACCGTGAACACAAGACTGGCGTCAAAACCTTGTCAACAAAAATTTGCCATTTACACAATAAATATTAATTTTGGAGTTGTGTTTCTTGACACCTAGTCAATGTAAGTCCAATGTTCACTCTGTTTTAGTTCTGTTTTTGGTCTCTGCCAACTCCAGAGAGAAATATTTTGGTCTTTAGCTGCTTCGCGCTCCGCTATGTTCACCAGTTTCATGCTGTTTGTCTGTTGTTTGGTGCTGAGCAGATGTGCAGTGAACTTTTAGAGCTTTTTCCACTGAAAACTGCTTCATGCTGCTGCTGACAAGGAGTCTGAGAACGTTGCGAGTGAACCAAAACTGTAAATTTGTCGGCCGGACAACTTAAACTGCAAAAAGCTCTTTAAAGTCAAGAGAAGCTGCAAATTCGGGTGAGTGTTCTTTCTTCTCACTTTCCTTCAATATTGTGTCATTAAATTATTATTGGGTATGGCAACTTTAAATATACAAACCCAGGGACAGAAACAGGCAGTCCAAAACATGTTTTCTCTTTTATTGGAGTGACGGTCAGACTGCAGTCCAGAGACATTCAGGTAATAGACAGTGACACACATCTCTGTACACAGCGTTTTTACACTGAAGAGGTCAAACACCTTCAGAACAGGAAGAAACAACTCAGAAGAAACATGTTAAAGGGGTAGCACGCTACAAAATTAATGTTTATTTGTTCATCGGTCGATGGGGGTTAAATTTTTATCATCAGTATTTTTGGATTGGGGAGATATTATAACATCCATGCAATGTATCGTACTGGAAACCACACAACTGATGGCGCCAGCGTTACTACATATCATAGCCTTTGTATGAACAACAGCATGATGGCGTAAAACTCTGATTTTGGCCCCTTTTTAGAGTGGTCGAACAAAGTTTCCAACAAAGAGTGCATTCTATTTAATAAATAATCATTATTGATATTTTTTTTTTTACTATTTTCAGTAGTACAGGACAAACCAGACCCTGGACAGCATCACACACAAGTTCCATTTACTTCAATAACATACTGAATTTTACAATCAACCAATACCACGGTAGTGTACGTGGGCCAGAGCACAAAACACAGAGAATGCTTGTATTATTATTTTTATCTACCACACTGACTGAAGAAGAGACTGAAGCACTGAGAACAATAATACAACCTGACCTGACAGCACCCCAGACTACCTAATAATACCCCAACAGGACCTAATGCCACCATCAATACCCCCAGCCTCACCCAATCACAGTTACCTGCCCTGGAAATGGTACTGAAGACTTAAAGGACTGCACCGTGCGTTTTATCATACTGATGTTTTCCAAAGCATGCCATAAATAGATTTTCTTCCTTTAAGAATGAACATAAACTTGGAATATTTACTTCATTTAATATTATGTCAAAAGTTCATTATGGTGGATTGTGATGTTGCATTTATCTGCAACGACAAAAGTCCTGTATGTTAAACCTGAAAGGTAAATAAAATGTAAACCTAGATTGAAACCAGTGGCTGCGCTAAAGGTAGAAAATCACTGAAAAGCACTGCATGCTTCAGAAAATGGAGATTTTAACTGTGAGCAACTTGTAACCAATGACCTAAAAGACGGACAAAACACACTGCGTAGTCCTTTAACTCCAACAAATGAATGGTACCCCACCCGTCATATCTCCACATATCTGTCCCATCCCCTGTAATAGTCCCAATGTTTTGCACCTTCTCCCAAAATAAAATCCTAAATCTGGATTATCCCTCAAGTTTAAACAAATACTCAACAAAGCACACGCTGACAGACAGTCTGGTGAATAAAATGTAAATTAAAAAATAATAAACCATGCAAACAGATAAACTGGTTTTCTTGGCTCTGTTTTAAGAAGACCACTTTGAAATAATTTCATCCTTTTTAGCACGGAAATAAACAGAAATTGTAAAAAGGGCTTCATTTCCATTTGCCTTAATTTTCAGAATAACAGTTTTATATCATATATCATCACCATCAGAAATTACTTTAAACAGTGTCACTGTTTTTTTTGTGTGTGAGTAGATGTGCTCCAATTTAAATTTAGAAAGTAGATAACTTCTCATATTGGCATTAAACCTCTTTTAAAACTGGAACACAAGCTGACGTTTTCTGTCCGCTAACATCCTCTAACTCCAGTCCCTGAAATCTGAGATCAGATTCAGATTTTTCGCTACTGGTTAAAGGTTTTGGCCGCAGAAAAATCTGACCTCTGGAACAATTTTACCCCGGAGCTTTGAGATACACACAAACTTTTATACGAGTGATCACCAGGATCATGGGGATTAAGTAACACTGCGGAAACAAAGAGCTGTTTGGGCACATTTCTGACAATGAACTGTTATTAACAGCGGCACTGATGGCCAACAAATCTCTGCAAAACATCTTGGAGTGAACTTAAGAATTACACAGTATTCAGTATATAATGAATTCTACACAGCAAATTCATGCATTGTTATCAGGATTAACTTCTAAAAACTCTGAGAGCCCCAGTTGTCCTGCTGCTTGTCCAATCATTTCTGGTCTGCAGAGGTAACTGCTATAATCCATTAGAAGAGCAGGCAAGGCATTCTACAGGTCAATTATATCGCTTTGACTTCTATATTTGGCTCTGTTTATTAATAGCAAAAAAATCTCCTAACTTCATACTTTTCTTTCTGATATCTTGACAGTGATACTGATGACACATTTAGCTGAGAGATTATTTTTATATTGGGGGAAATTATTAAATGTCACAACAGATTTCCTCCTCTGCTCTTCAACAAACACATGTTCAAGAAAACAACTTTTATGCAGCACAAAACTGTAAAATTAACTACACACACTCACGCCTTTCGCAACACAAACACCTCTCTCATGCACGCCAGCCCACGTGCACATGTACAGCTGTTGCACGTGGACGCACTCATTCACGCGCTCACCAAAACGACAGATTCACTGATGCCGAGTGTACGTGAACCACAACACAGAGATACTGCTACACACTGACATGGTTGGCATGGTTACTATCTACATCAGGGCCCTCGGTGACCCACATCCGCCCAACCCTGTCCCTGTCGCCACGGCAACTAAATCTGCCCCCCCCCCCCCAAACACCCTCTCCCTCGACGGCAGGATTGCAGGATCAATGAATTAGCCAGCTAGCGATCCTTAGCATCCCACAACTAGACTTTTCTCTTTTGCCTGAGACTGAACTGAATCCTCCATCCAACCCGACCTCCCTCACTGAATAAAAGCTCATCTGTTGCCCCCACCCCCACCCCCCACCCCACCCTGAAAATTAACGACATAGTGGTAACGTGGTAATCAGAATACCGCAATAAGAACATAGGGCAGTTTGGCAGCTTCTAAAACGTAAACATAAAACAGACCTAATTTATCCAGAATATCCCCACTCGCCTCATTTTGTACACACAACACTCAACAGCGGACACTGTCTCAAATAACACACTACATACATTCCCTGGCACTGTGGATGGACTGTGAAACAGACATTGAAGAGCAGTTATTATTTGTTAGTTTGTGTCTTTTTATAGTCACATAATTGACTTTCCAACAAGAAATTAGAGCCTGACTAATAGATTGGTGGGCCGATGTTGGCTTGTCACAGATGTATTGTCATATATGTTGTTCAATATACACAGATACACCATCATAATACAGAAAAAGACGCTTTGGGTACATTAGAAATCACAGTTTGTCCAGCAGAGTGGTTTCAACATTGTTTACAGGACTCTCAGCAGTGTCTGCAGCGCATGTAGCAGAGAACATATCAGAGCTGAGCAGACGGTGCTGGAGATGCTAACCAGTTAGTGAAATGCACTGCTGCAGGAAAGTTCAAAAAGAATGATCCTATAATTTCAACTTTTCAGTATAACTCTAAGATACTATATGCACTGTATATATAGTATACGAGCAATATTGGGAAATACATCGATATCTCAATCAACTATTGGTCGAGCTCTACTAGAAGTATTAATTACTTCCAGCGCAGGAGCCCTTTAGGCCTGTTTAACAATCCATCCCTGCCTGGCACAGAAAAATAACTGCCTGAAAAGCGATTCACTGCAGATTGAGGTTTCCCCAATGAATTTTAAGTGTAAACTGACCTGTATTCACGAATGAACCAAATGTAGATTGGTCTCCATTCTAGAGATCAAGGAAGACCCCAAAGAAATGCCTGAAAAGATTAGCTTATTGAACGATTACATTGAAATTAGCGACTTCTGTAGATGAGAGGTTCCGTCTGGAGCTGTGCGATCATCTCGTGTGACTTCCACGTCTTGCAAACTTGCAAAGAAGTCAGATCAACAGATTAATCCGTGGAAATTTGCCTGAGATTTATTTGTACAATTCAAAGACTAGTGTGTAATTTGAGACAGTGCCTAAAAGTCACCTAATCTGCTGCTAGAACTAGCCTACCTACAGTACAGTATATACCTATAAGAATGCGTGATATTGCACTTGGTCACAAAACATTGTCGTCGTTTTTTTTTTGTTGTTTTTTTTACAGCATGTGGAAATCTACTAAATTAAGTCACTGTCTGAAACACACAGTACAGTATGGCACTTAAGTTTGGAAACATGCAGATTCAATGCGGATGATCACTTTTAACTGCAGCAGGGAACGAAGGGAGGAGCGACCAGACTGGGTTGGAGCTAAGAAATAAAAATCCCCACTGTGTGTGGCATGAAAGGGAATTCTGTCACCTAAATGAATGAAAAGAATAAGATGAAGGTGCTGAATGAGAGTGCCTCCTGCACTATTTTTAGTAATCTAATGCTGCTTTGTTGTCGTGGAATCACTCGCTTGCTGATCCTTTCGTCTCTTTTCCTGTCAAAATAGTGTTTGAATACTGCAAGGTGGCCTCCTCTTTTACGTTTCCCCCTCTTGTTTTTCTTTTTGTTTTATCTGCTCTGATGCAAAGACACTGGATTTTGCAAAAAGGACACACAGGTCTAGAAGAGCGCAGATAAAGCTGGAATGTTAAGGAAGAAAAAAAACGAGAACGAGAGGAGGGAAAGAAAAGAAGCAGAGGCCGTTTTTTTTTTCAACGATTACTGAAAACTCAGCCCAGATCGACACATAAACAACTGCACGTGTAACATCACAGAAAGCAATTTCCTCTCATCTGTATCTCCACCTTCCTCTTCTATCAGCAGGTCTGTTGCTCTCAGTAAATGGGAACCTGGTATGTGGGCGCTGCGTTGTTCTCGGTGAACGGCGGGCTCTGGTAGGTCTCTGTGGTCTCGGTGGTGCCGGCGCCTGGCGAGTTGGAGGGGTAAGGCTGGGTGGGGGCGCCGCCGTCCATGTGCTCGGTGGTGAACAGGGTCATGTCTGTACCGAGCAGATACTTCTGGACCGCACGCACTGTTAGACCGGCCTGCAGGGAGGGGGGGCAAAACATGACACAGATTAGAAGAAATGACTTAAACTAAGCTGTAAACTGACCTAAAGCTCATTTCATTATTACTTAGAAAACCACTTCTACAAGCAGAATTTAATAGTTTGTTTTACATTCTAAGAGATAAAGCAGTTAAATAGTAGGAAAAAGTACGAGCAGCTTATTTTTGTTTCCGTAATTAAAAATAGAACGTTCAGTTAATTACCAAGTGTCCACAGTAATAAGAAAAAAAGAACATTTTCTATATTTTAAAGGTGACTCTATTATAAAAAATAATGTATAAATATTCTGTAAGTTGATGGTCCACCAACAGTTTAAAAAAAATCCGTTATTCACTGATAATCTATAATAAAAAAGTGAACATACGGTGAAAAAATTGACATTTTCTGTTATGTAACAGTATGTCTACAGTATAAAAATTGCAAATGTTAAATAGATCTATAAAATAACAGAAAATGTGCTGGCAGCTCATTACACAGATTTTGTCCCTGTAATTTAAAAAAAAAGTTAATTAGATTTTTTTTTTAATTTTACTTTTTTATATAAGAAAATTAGAAATCTTCTGTATTTTAATTGTGTAGCTATAATGAGAAACAGGACATTTTATGTATGTATATTAACAGTGCATAAACAGTATATATAAAGTTATTTAATGGTAAATTTAAAAAATAAATTAAAAGCATTTGCTATTATTTGATGTTGTATTAGTTAATAAACAGTATATTTTCTGTAAGCTGATGATCTACCAGCAGTAAAAAAAATAATAAAACAACAGAACTTTTACTGTTTATTACTGATAAATCTAGAATTAGAAAAGCATCATTTGCTGTTATTTATTGGTGTATCTACAGTGAAAAACTGAACATTTTCTATTATGTCTACACTGTAAAAACTGCAAATGTTAAATAAATCCATAAAATAGTAGAAAATGTGCATGCAACTCATTACCTGTATTTTGTGTAAATAAAATAATTTTTAAAATGGAAATTCTATGGTAAATTATTGTTTACCTGCTGAAAAAGTCAATAGTATACCAACAAAAAAAAATTTTATTTTTCTGCTAGTTTATGATGTACCTACAGTAATAATGAGTCTTCTTCTGTGATAAAAAATAAATACTTAACTGAAATAAATAATGGAAATACACCTGTGAACCACGTACTATGAACAATTTCTGTTAAAATATGCAGTTACATACATACATGATGTAATAGAAAAAAACCAATCTTTCAGCCATCCCATGTTGGGAAATAAGCTAATTTGCTTTTTGGTAGGAAACGTTTTACTGTATCTCTACATGAAATGCAAAACTGCATCCAACAGCGGGTTAGCTTAGCTTAGCACAAAGCCTGGAAAATAGAAATAAGTAGCTTGGCTCTGTCTGAAAGTACCTAAATCCACCCATCTGGCAGCCAGAGGAAACTTCAGGAAGTTACTGCTCCCTGCCAAGACCCAGTCCAGCAGAAAACCCCCATAAATTATTAATAAAAGCTATAACATACAAATCAGTGAGCTTTAGAAGCACTAGTAAGCAGGTTTTGTTAGAGCCAAAGAAGTGGTGCCTCCTCCTGTTTCCCCTGTTTCCAGTCTTTGTGCTGAATTGAACATAACTCATCATATTTACCACACACTGACTGTGGTATCAACCTTCTCCTCTGATTCTCTGCCAAAAAGCGAATTTATGAGCCTCCCAAAATATTTCTTAAAAACAATTATGAGAAAATCGTAATGAGTCCAATCATTTAAATCAGGATGGAGACGCATTTAAACTTGCAAACCTTGTGGATAATTACTTAAAGCAGTTCAAATGTTGCTCTGTTCAGTCGATGCGTGCTCCGTTCCCTGCCTTAAATTTCATCAGAAATGGATTACTGTTCATAGCTCAGGTCATGGATGGATTATCAAAAGAGCCCACTGTGCAAATGTGCTACAAGTAGCCGGGGGGTCCCTTAATCCTGAGCCCCTGTTTGAAGTGACTCTGATTAACTTCTCTCTTTGGAAAGTCAAAAGTGCGGGTGTCCTGATCAAGCAGCTGATTCCACTCGGAGTGCATTCGTTTAGTGTGTTTCAGCAGAATAATCCACTCAGTGTCAGTATGGGGAATTTTGGCTGCATTTATTAAAGACATACAACAGCACATTAAGACAGCTGAAACACTGAGTGCGGTCTGTTGTTTTGGTGTGCTGGTGTCCAGATTTGAAGAGCAGCTTGCAGGTTGAATTTTTTATTAAATTGATACTTAATGTTTCTTAGAAATGATCATTTGAAAAGATTTTTTTTTAAAATGTTTTAAGAGACATAACAGCAGAAAGTCATACTACGTTTCATGAATGTAGTAGTAAGTGTTCGTGAGTCTAAGCAGCTGTGGTTTAGAAAGCTGGTCTTGTGTTGTTAATTATGCTGCATTTCATAATTTCTCATCACGGTGAATTATTGAGTTTCTGCAGGTTGCACAAACTCCAGCTGACCTGGACATCGAGACACACTTTTCCTAACAGTAATGCTAGTTTTCATGCCGCAAACCTTTTTTTGTTGTTGTTGCAGGTAAAAAGACTTTGTTGCTGCCTTTCTAACTAAAACTTGTTTGGGATGGGATGTCAAAGCCAAGACTGTTTGAAAACTGGAGTAGTAAGACCATCAGAAGCAGGTTCTGGTACCAATAGTGCTAGAAAAACAGAATTTGCGCACTCTACATCTTTTTTGTTTGAAAACTTCTAAACGTAGTGTCATTAGACAGCAAGATTTCCCTGATACCAGCTGATTATTAGTTTCTGTTATGTTAAACATCAGTACTCCAGAGCTACACAGCCAGTGTTAGTCATGTTATATCGTCATACATCGATCAGGTATAACATTATGACCACCTGCCTAATACTGTGTTGGTCCCCCTTATGTCAAAAATGCTCTGAACCATTGGACATGGACAAGAGGACCTCTCAGGGTGTCCTATGGGGTCTGGAACCAGGACGTTGGCATGGATCCTTTGGGTACTCTGACTTGTGCAGTGGGACCTCTGTCAATCAAACTTGTTCCACTGCATCCTGTTGATGCTTGATCACAATGGGGTGTAGGAAGTTTGGAGGTCAAATCAACATGTTGGGCCATTGTCATGTTCCTCAACATGTTCCTGATGGTTTGATGTTGTTGCCATATGGTGGGGTACATTTTCCTGCAGGGGTAGGCCAGTGACATTTGCATGAGGGAGTGTGTTTGTTCTGGGACAATGTTTATTTGGGTGTCTAAGTCTGATCAACATGAATGTTAAAATCCAAGGTTTTCCATCAGAACACCACATAGTACCAATATGATCAATGTTATTCACTTCACCTGTCAGTGGTCATAGTGTTGTGGCTGATCGGTGTATATGATATTAAACTTTACAGCACACGGATGTGGACACAATGCTAGCTTTTGTTGTCAAATGTTGTCAAATGGTGGCTGTTATTTTCTTCTAATCTTTGTCTGTTTCCCTCCCAGCAGGCTCATAATTATAAAGCTGTGGTCCGTCACACACATATGAACATACATGTCACAACTACTATCATTTTTACTGGTGAATCTCACCTAGCTTGGCCCCCTTTCAAGTTTTGTTGTTGAGGCATGGTACAAAAGCTTCTCTGAATGGAACTATGAATGTTTTTAAACTCTTGTTTCTCACTTAATTAATTCACTGGTGTTGCCAACCTGCAAGCTGCTCTTTACGTTTCTATTAGAAATCCTCCAGACTACCTGCTCCTTTTATAGGCCTGTCAAACTGATTCAAGGGATTCAGGAAGAGTTACTCAGGATCAGTGTCGACACACTGAACCTAAAATCATGCAGTGGCGCAATTTAAATATGTTTCACATCAAAGTAGAGCTTTATAAAAATGTAGCTTCATCATTTCTTGTCCAGTGTCTCGTCGTATTTAGAGAAGAGCTTTAAGAAGGTTGTCAGACAGCCTCCCGAACTCTGAGCTGGGGGATTCTTTTAGTTTCATGATTCAATGTAATTTAACTGTCTAAACCACACCATTTCTTTGAGGCAGATTAATTAATTTATGGCATCACAACTTTGTCATACTGCAAAAAGATGTGTTTGAGGTCTCCCTACTTCTAGCCACTTCTAATTTTGTATTTCTGAGGTTGTTGGGTGTCTCTTTCAGGCAGTTCTGAGTCTTATTCAGGATGTTTGTGCCCTTTTGAGGCTGTTTTATGTCAATGTTGGACTATTTTGTGTCTCTTTCAGGCTGTTTTGTGTCTCTTTTATTCTGTTTATGATCTTTTGAGGCTGTTGTGTGTATCTTTTAGGTAGTTTTGAGTCTTTTTTAGGCTGTCTGTGCCCTTTTGAGGCTGTTTTGTGTCTCTTTCATTCTGTTTATGGTCTTTTGAGGCTGTTTTGTGTCAATGTTGGACTACTTCGTATCTCTTTTCGGCTGCTTTGTGTCTCTTTCATACTGTTTGTGCCCCTTTTGAGGCTATTTTGTGTCTCTTTCGTTCCGTTTGTGGTCTTTTGAGGCTGTTGTGTGTCTCTTGAAGGCTGTTTTGTCGCTTTTTTAAGGCCGTTTGTGCCCTTTTAAGGCTGTTTTGCGTCTCTGTTGTAATTTTTTTGAGTCTTTTTTCGGCTGTTTGCGCCCTTTTGAGGCTGTTTTGTGTCTCTTTTAGTCTGTTTTCGCCACTAGACCTTAGATTGCAGTGAAAAAATTAGCCCACAGTGAGTAAAAATGTGGCAGGAGGGAAAAACGGCCAGAAACTGCTTGGTATACAAAGGGTTTAAGTTGTATTTTATATTTACTCAAAGACTGAGGCTTTGATTTTTTTTTTTACTAATTCAAGTCTAAAAACATTTATTAACATTTTGTGTTAAACATGTATTCTCTGTGTTTTTGTACCCGCATTGTGTGTTTGTATTCCTGTGTGTGTGTGTGTGTGTGTGTGTGTGTGTGTGTGTGTGTGTGTGTCGGCGTGTGTGACTTCATCTTCTTACCCAGGTGATTATGGAGAAGAAAGAGAAGGCAATTGCTGCTCGAGCTGCATCTGCCCCCTGGTTGAGCGGCAATTCCTTAGTTTTGCTCCACTGATTGGCCAGGAAGCAGAAGCTGACAAAGTACAGAAAGGCCCAGAAACCTGCAAGACACCAGCAGAACAACGAGTAGTTATCTTTCAAATTTACTTTTCCACACAGATGATCCAAAAAAAAACCCCAACCCATAATGACCTGTGCATGCTGATTTCTCCAATCTTAACCACCTGAAGCGCTTCTCTGTTCCTTTTCAAGTTTAAAAATACTCTCATTTCTCCAATACTTGATGCCACTTCACAGGTTTCATTTCTCTTGATGTCTTGTGCTGCAGGAAAGCAGACATCTGAAACAAAGAAGCGAGCCTCGGCGGCCTACGTTTCTGGTGTTTTGGGGAAGCCCAGCCTTTTGAATCCTGTGTTCGGTTTCTGCATTTCACTACCGTAAATTCACGTTCACAAACGACACACACGCTTGATGTAACCCTTTGGATCTCAGGCAGTTTCTGGGTGTTTTGGGCTTGTTTATCACTGCAGTATAAAGTACACACGTGTTACTAGTACTGTAAAACATGCTATCCTTAATACTACAGATATTTTACTACACAGTTTTTTCAGCACTTCAGCTGAGTCACAGAGGATCAAAGATTTTTTTTTTTTTTTTTTACAGAATCTGATTGGATCAATTTATTTTGGGAATTTAAAAAAATAGCCATGTTGAATAATGAGACTTGAGAATAGGCTGATTTTTTTTGTTAAATATCACAATTTTAAGCTTAGATTTGGTTAAGTCGTGGCAGATGATGAGTTCAAGGACCATGGGAAAGTTGAAAACCTAAGGATTCTTTTTGTTTTTGCAGTTTAGACTCTGATATGGATGGCAGTATGCACAAGTGGGCCAACCCACATTTTGCTGTTTTGTAATAATGGTGTAAAAAGGATCTTTGTGTTAGCATTAAATCTGTCAGGTTCAGAATGCTTGTAGTGTAGCATGGTGTGTTGGGAGTGTGTTGGGCATATGAAAGCCAGATACTTGCAGACTTGTATAAAAGTGATAAATCATTTTATAACCAAACGTGGGTAAGCCTACTTGTGCGTACTTCCATCCATATAAGATGTAATTTTGCCAATTCTTTTCAAAGAAACCATGCCTTTTTAGATCGACCTGCAAATTTTGGGGTTCAGATGATTAAAAGAAGATTCATATCTTCACCGTCTTTGTTCATTTGGACAAAAACTAGAACAAAATTTTGCTGTATAATTTGGATAATTCTGAAAAAAGATCATTTGTTACATGGTTGAATTCGGCAGCCACAACATCTGATGACAGGAGGGTATGGCTGCTTTTTCTGCATTGTTTACACCTGGAATTCAAATTTTCCAGGTAAAACAGAACATCCTGTAACAGCATCATGCCATCATACACTGCTGCTCACAGCATATATATGTTTTATTGTTTATAGCACCTCAGCATTTCATTAAAAATGGAGCAAACTCACAAGAAGAGACCATTTCCAAATTACTCAGATGGTGTCGGCACTTTGAAATAGTTTAATTTAACCAGAGACCTAAAGACTTTATCTGTTTGTGTCTGCAAAGTCTGCCTCCTCACCTGAGAATCCGATCTCAACCATCACAGCCTTTTTCCTGTCTTTAACAGAGCTGATGGAGGCGAACTTGTAGTCGAGCAGGAAGAAGAAGGTGCAGGCCAGCAGGCCCACCAGGCCCACGAACACACCGTAGTTACACGCATCTGCGTTCATGTTGAAGACACAGTGGAGGCGCTCGCTGCCCTGGTTGGCGTAACCCTCGTTGACGATGGAGGCAAAGACCACCAGGGAAAATATCTGTGGATGGAAGAGGAAGAAAGTAAGAGATTGAAGAGGGAAAAGCACACAAAGCAATCATCTTCTTTTCTTCTTCCTGTCTTGAACACACACTAACACTGTTGCAGGGATTGTGGCTGCGCTGCTCAAAAGCATCTCTTTGAGCGTGCTCAAACCAAAGGCATTAACCTAATTTCCTGCCATTCTCTCTGACTGACTGAAGAGGTGGATGCTTCACTTCCCCTCAAGAATCACCAGACCTGAGGCAGTCTGAGTGAGTGCGTGTGTGTGCGCATGTACACCAAAACCAAGACAAGTGTGATAGAAAACTACAGCTATAAACTTTTTTCCTTCAGTTCATCCCCATGATTTCATTTTTTCCCCAGCAGGCTGATCTCTCCACTTCTTTCTTCTTTCTTCTTCCCTCTGTCCTGGACACCGATCAGCTGACTAACACTCGGTGGCAGAATAGGGCCATGTGACACACACACACACACACACACACACACACACACACACACACACAGAATGCACTCGTACTGGGGGGTCTGGGTCATATGATGGCAGTGGGACGCACAATGGGATAATGCCGGCACCACGTTTCAAACTAATCACATGTGCGAATGTAATCTGAGCAGTTACACACTCAGGTGCTTTTAGTGCATCGGCGTGAGAAAGCTGCTTATATGTCAGAGTGCTGCATCTCCGAATCACATTTTCACTTATTTTTTTGAATTATTTTAACTACTTGTTTTAGTTCCTCTCCACCAGATTGCTTTGTAATATGTTTTTTTTTTTTATTGTTGCTTAATTAGTAATCTTTCTTACAAACTACTTACGGAGTGGAAGAAGTTTGTTTCCGTTCACTCAAACAGCAGAATTCCCTTATGTTGCAATGCATTCTGGTTTATTGAGGATTCCCACAGCAGGTAAAGCAACTTCTTCTTGATTTCTAGCACATTTTCTAGCAAGTGGTGGAAAGTAACTAAGGACATTTACTCAAGTACTCAAGTATAATTTTGAGGCCCTTATGAGCCACTTTGGTGTTTCCATTTTGCTCTACTTCAGATGGAAGCACCGGACTAGACTGCCTTTATGTGCATAAAGTAGATTTTTAAAGGCTACAATAGTAAAAGTGGCGGTTGTTCTGCACTCAGTACAGATATTTTTGATCCTTTAGGTACATTTTTGTGAAAATGTTTGATTATCTTGAAGGCAAGGACTTCAGTTTTGACTTTTACTATAAATGAGAGATCTGTGGCATCTACGTCTTGACCCACAATGAAACATTTACATCAGAGATTGTTTTAAAAACCCCTTTTCTGCACACTCGTCACCGGCTCTGTTTCAGAAGATCCCCTCACCGCTTGAAGAAGACCTTCTCCGTGTCACCCAAAGGTGATGCGTTACATCAAACGTCAGGACACGACGCGTCTCCGTGGCCCTGCGTGCGTAATGAGGAGCGCGGACCAATCACAGGTGGGATGATGAACGACGACGACCGTTTGGGGTAAATCAGCAAAAAAAAAAAAAAAAAAATCATGAGCAGAAAATATGATTGGCAATACAAAAAGGACGAGGAATGTCCTGTGAATGAAGCGGTTATGTAATGGATAGAAAAACATCATTGGGTGGCAGGAGCGCAGGGAGCCTGATGGATGGAAATGGATCAGCCTTTTCTCATTTTCACCACAATCCCTCTGCTGCACATCTTCTGCTGTGTTTATTAAAGCCCTGCCGGGAAATAAAAAGCCTGAGGAGATCGCTTCTGCTCCAAAAACATCTGGAGTGAAATGAAGCTACATGGTCATGGTGTCAGATAACCACCAGGCCCTGGTTACACCCTGAACGCTACATTTCTGTCCCATTCCCCCACATATAAGCGTTCATTCCGAGGTTTCCATTCACACACCCTGCTTATCAGCTTTCCGTGTAATTCTGGAGTCTATATTTGCAGTGAGAACACGTCACGGGTGCCGCGCAGCAGCGACAACAGAGAGAGGACCCCCCCACACACACACACCACCACATCCACACTCGCACTGTAAAACACGCTCTCACCCAGGACAGCGCTCTCAGGATGGTCTGCGGCTGCTTGGCGAAGGTAATCGGGTCGACAGTGGACCCGGTCCGGCCCGCTCCGAACGATCCCACTCCGTCCATCTTCTGTGGCTCTCTGTGTGCGCTCCTCGCGGCTCCACGCTCCCGGCTCCACGGCAGGATGGATGCGCTGCTGCGCGCTGCTGTAGGGACGGGTCCTGCGCGCTCCCAGAGGCGCGCCGGCGCTCAGGCGGACGTGCAGGGTCTGTCGTGCCCGCGCTACAGACTGATGAGATGAGGCCATTTAAGGCACAGCTTAATCGTTTGCACCAACAGACCAAGACAAATTCCTTGTAATGTAATAATTACTTGGCAATAAACTTGATTCTGATTCTGATTCTGATTCTGATGTTGTTACACACAAAATATATAACTGGATAATGAGGTAAAGTGACAGGAGTCTAACGTGTGAGACTGGAAATAAAACACAGCAGGTTTTTTTTTACTATGTTGGGTTAGAAAGCAAGTTTTTTTCTTTAAATCGCACCTCATCACACACAGATGTTACTCCAAATACTTTACAGGCTAAGACCAAACACAAAATACACATGAATAAAATAAATTAATTGAAATTTATCAAACTGCACAAAATTTCACAAAAGAAGTCAAACTGATTGACTAAAACAGAAGAAAAAGACAAAATGTAAGAAAAAAATAAAAGCATGTAAAAGATAAGGTAGACATTAAAATAGAAAAAAATAAGGAAAATGTGCAGACAAATTTAATAATAGTGTATGTAGTTGTAATTTAACTATTTATTTATTTACTTACTTACTTATTTAATCACAATTCCATCAATTATGGGTTTGTTGGGGCCTTTAATCATCATATCCTTTATTTAACCAGGTAAAAAAAAACTCATTGAGATTTAAAACCTCTTTTTCAAGAGTGATCTGGCCAAGACGGCAGCCTAAAACAGATTACAACAAAGTCACAAAACACAAATAAAGTACAGTCACAGTACTTTACTTTACTTTACTTTAAAGCAGTCAATAGACTAAAGAAATGGTAAATAATAAAACAAATAGTTTCAGATCGGAGAGGCTACACTTTCATGGTCTTCCCATGTCTGAAATCATAATCATCTTCATCATTGTTTTCTCAGACTCCCTTCAGAGCCACAACTAATTTTCACATAGTGCCAAGTCACAGTTATTTATATAGCATGTTAAAAACAAGAGCAGTTGAGCTCAAGAGCTTTCTGGTTGAAAAATAGGATTGGTGTAGCCAATGTACCTACCAGGTTTAAATATTAAAATAAAGAGCATACAAAATACACATTTTCCTGACTACATAAATCGTGAGGTGAAGACCCTGCAGTATTATTACTGATGGTTATTTACCTGATTAATTTAAAAATGAAGCTTAAGACCCAACAAAATTATACACGGCACACCCAACAAATCCAAAGATTCCCTGTGAGCAGCATATTTACAACAGTGAAGAGGAAGAGCTCCATTTTAACCAGTAGGGGCCTCCGGCAGAACCAGGCTCAGAGAGGGCAGACATCTGCCACAACTGGTTGGGGTGAGGAGTAAAGAGGAAAGAACAAGAGACAGGGTAGAAATCAGACGACAAACTAGAGAAGATAAACACTGGAATTAATAGCGTGCCATACTGAAAAGTAAACTTCTCTGAACCTACATTTTTGTTTCTGGGTAAGTTTTTCCTTGTCTGAGTCTGGCTTGTCCACAATACTATCTGAGAAAAATTCTTTGTGGCACATTTGAGGATATATACTGACTCGACTGGTCTCCAAAATGCCCATCTTGTAGAAGAATGTCTAAATTTATATGGTATAAAAAATGTAAACGCAATTGCATTTGAATAAATTACCACAAACCAGACACCAGCAGCAGTATAATGCTTATTTGGCTCCAGTTCTGTAGTCAGAATTTTTCAATTTTGCCATACGGTGGAGAAAATATGTAGTCAACTCTGAAGGCCCCGCACAGCCAGATACTCAATGTACCAATAGGAAAGATAAGGGAGACGATGTCAAAGCAAAATAAACGACAGCACCTACCACAGTCAGGACCTATAAGTATGTTAAGTCTGGATATATCTATGAAATGATTGTTTTAAATTGTTGAACCTAAACTCCCCTCAAATTTCTAGAATCCATGCATTTCTATGAAAACAAGTAACAGAGTGGGCTTGACTGTGCTGTCCTCAACATTATCTACAAAACCTGGAGCTACTATATGAGTAAACATTATCTAAATAAAGACATTTGGGCCTCAGGGACTAAAAGACCATAAACAATATCCTGAATGGAAAAACTCCACAAAGATTAATCTCATGATGATGCAGTTGTGCCAAATACCAGAAAAACTATGGTCACAAGTCACTTATCATGGGACATTGTTAATCACTGTCAGTGATGGACTGGAACTAAGTTTATTTACTCAAGTATCCCACTCCAGGACAAACTTGTGATGCTTTTACTTCACTAAGACTCTTTTCTTTTCATGCCACTTCCTGCTTCTACTCCACTGCATCTCATACATATACATATTTTACTTTTTACTTCATGTTTTTTGTTTTTGCAGCTTTAGTAGTTACTACTATTTACAATTTAAATAAAAAAACATATTATATATTATCACTGGTAGGTATAGAGACAGATTAGGGATCCTCGGTCCTCATTGAGTACGAATCCTCTTTTTTTTAGCACAAGTATCTTGTGTTTAAATTAACAAAAACCTCCCACTAGTTCATACAGGTACAAATGAAACAATTACTCTATCAGTCAACTTGTCAAGTGACTCAAAATTGGCCACTCGTTTAAAAGCACTCGTGTTTCTCACTGTTTTCAGCAGTTTTACAAGCCAAACAACAACTGACAGACATGATAAGCTGTTTAATTCATAACAAAAAAATTAAATAATGACAGTTCTAAATTGTTCAAAATTAGCTTCACCTCCATAAAACACAACAGTAGAATCATTCCTTTACACTGTGCATGTGTAATAATAGTCTAACACATAATGGTTTAATGGTTGCATTTGTCTTTTAATACTTAAAGAGCATTTTCCTGATTAAACTGACACACTTTTATTCATGTAACCTTTTCAATGCATGACTTTTACTTGTAACAGAATACTTTCACAGTGCAGTATTGGTACTTTTACTTAAGGAAGGGATTAATATGGCTTCAACAAAGACCACCTATATATACTATACTGTGTTAACATAACATACACATTACAAGCCTTATCACAATCACAATGCAGGTTATTGTATTGTGAGGTGTTTCTGTAAAATGTACACTAATTCCTTGAGGATACATGCAATTTTACACTATATGCTGAGTAAATAAAATTAATTTGACTTAACTGTCCAGCCAATTGCAAACAAATATTATTATTACATTGTAAATGAAGTCTAATCCTATTTAAATTCTTTTTTTCTAAAATGAACTGTATCATTTTCACAACTTATAATCCATTTTGTGTTTCGAAAGTGGCAAAATGCTGCTGAAGCTGCTGTGAAATACAGTATAGTACATTCATGTGTCACACCACTAGAGGGCAGTGATGTCTTTGTCTAAATGTATTATTTTATGTTTGTGAGCTCTGATATTCATTTAGTATAATCACACCAGTATTGTAAAGAAAACACTTTAAACCTGGGTCGAGGTGTAGCAAAAACTGTTCGTATGATTATGATAAAAGTGAGGTAAATATATGAGCTCAGACCGGACCTGATGTGTTTGTCCTGCACTGGCTCTTTAAATAACACCTCCAATATGTGAACTTATTAATAACACACATAAGGCACAGCCGGTCAGATGGCTGAGGTTACGGCCTCAGAAGTCCTTGACTAAAGAAAAGGATTAACAGAAGTTCCCAGCTAATAACTGTTTCAACTATTTCTGACACAAATCCACTAATCTATTACCCATTTATTGACTGTTAGTTCTGTAAAATTCCAAAATTAGCAACAAATACCAATTATAAATATGACCAGAGGCTGGAGTGTTTCTTCAAAACTCCTTTTATTGTGAAACCAAAAGCCAAAACAGTAAACTATTAGTTGAAACTGTTCATATTTAAAAAGCTGTAATCATCAATATAGCTGTATTTCTTAACTTAGTGGCTTAAATGATCAATAAATCACAGCTACATTTAAGAAATTACATACTTTCATCACTAAATTATGCAAATAAATTAACATACTCAGCAGGTATTCCACCACACAACCCACTCAAACAGATAAAGGTATTAGAATGAAGAACAATCTGCCATTATCACTGTATAAATATATATTTCCCTGACATATAACAGTGTTTAATGAGAGATGGTTCTAACTGATCACTGACTGAATGAGAATGAGAAACAGATTTAAGATGGTGATATTGTGTTTCTTTGTGTAGTGGATTCTGGGTTATACAAGACTTTAAAACACAACGTATAGCAGCAAACCAAAAAGAAAAAAAAAAACATTTCAATTGTAAAATCCATTCTTAAAGTCATATATATGGAAAGGAGAAGACAAGGGGAGGATTTTAAAACCAAAAATGCAAGTTAAGGGTTATTAAAAACCCTTTGAACTCCCCGGTCATCAGAATAAACAACAACTTCTTCTTTATCTTAACTTGAGAAACAAAAAGGAAGACTTCCATTTCTTTGTATCCTTTATTTTATCACCAGATTCGTTACACATCTTGTACCATTTCGACACCACAAAACAAGACAAACTATTGGAGATGCATCTTCTAGCTTTCTTCACATCACGAAGCATGAGCACAGTTTCGAGGTGTTTCGGAGGACTTTTCCCTCTCAGCTCTGTCCACACATCACTCAGACACAATCAGTCGCACGAACCATCTTTCCAGCCGTCTTTCCACCTCTCGTCCACACGCGAGCAGTCAAACTCGGGCTTTCCCAGCCGGACGTTGATGTCGTTGTGAAGGTGACAGAGCCACTGAGACAGAGAGTGGCGGCTGCTGGTGTCCGGCTGATTGGTTTTCAATCTGTGGAGAGAGGTAACAGATGTTGATCATCACCTTTACATCCGATCTTGAACTGTAAGAGTGCTAAAAACAAAGATATGAAGACAATCGAGCTGCAAAGATGCTGTAACTCTGACTAAAACCACGAAGCAGCATGTCAAGTCACTGTAAGTTGATTTACATTTTTATTTTTAAGCATGAACTCAAGTTAAGATGCACTTGGACTTGACATGTGACTGTCCTGTTCTTTTTATTAATTCTAGCGCTGCACCGTGGTCTGACCTGCCCCTGAGGTCTTCTGCACATTCATCACAGGGGAAGAACTTGGAGAAAAGGTTGATGAACTGTCCCATCTCCTGCTGCTGGGTGGAAGACGGACGATCGGGGTAATACGCTGCCATGGTGTGTAGAAAAGACCAAGTGTTACGGCCCAGCTCCTCCCTGTCCAGTGGACACTGTGGGTCTTGTTCTGGCTCTGATTCGGCAGCACGGCTCTCCTGCAGGATCAAACAGGACATTTAAATATACAGCAGCACATGATAGAGTCAGTCAGCTGGTAAATTTAAGAGACAACAGTGGAATACCGCACTATGTTACTGATTTGTGACTACACATGTCAGAGTATCCTTGGTGTTTTCCTATCTGGTCATACCAAAGCAGAATACAAATATAGAGACAAGTTTTCTGCACAGTGGCTCCCAAACACTTTCCGATCAAGCTCTAAGATGAACAGCTCATAAACATCTTCTGGTCAAGCAATTCCCATATTGCAAAATCAGACTGAAACAGAGTCAGATGCTCTAAATCTGCACTGACAGCCGACATTTAAAGCACTTCTTATGATTCAGGTTGAATAAACATCAGATTTTCAACCTTAACTGACACCGAATCAATGGTGATTCAACCATCATCTAAGAAGCCAATTGAAGCTATTTTAGCTAATTAAAAACTGAAACAATTATTTCTTGATGTTTCTGGGATATTCAGTAAAACATTCAGCCAAATCCTGTGAAAAATAAGGCTTTAAAGGTTCTTTAAAAGAATCGCTGAAGTGAATAAATTTAACACTCAGAGCCTATTTTCAAAAATTCTGAACTCAAAAAAACTTGGAGTAGAGCTGTGGGATTGTGCAAGATTCCATGGTTTAGGCAAAAGTTTTTCAATTATTTTTTTTTTTCAAGAAAATCCATGACCTCAACTGGGAGGCCCAAGGCAAGTTGGCATGGAATGACTCCAGTGTTAGAGGAACAATACTGATTGAACCTGCCTCTAAATTACAATCCGCATCAAAATTTTATTTAAAGTATTCAAGCAAAACTTTTGTTTGTATGTAAAAGGTCATGATGTTGAAGACATAAGACAGGCTGAACAGACGTCGGATGAGGTCTTGGTGTAAACATGACATGCAGTTCCTGAGCATGAGGGAGAATCAGTTGATTATAACCCACTCGGTAAAGCTACACGTGGACCTCAGATCACTGACTCTGCTCATGTTTTTCCTCTCAGGTGCTTTAGAATAATTTATAATGAGTCAATGAATGTGTCAGTCTGACAAATCGTCCACCATAAATTCTTGACAAATATGATGGAAAACATTCTTGTAATATCAAATTTAATTTTGGAACTGTAACAACAGCAGCACTAACACATAACAATATTATCCTCATTAAAGATCCCCTCTAGACAAATATCTAGGGTCACCTTAAGTTTTGATAACATGCCCATATGGTGTTTTTATGCTGGAGGATATACAATAGGTGAAATGAAAAGTCAACACTATGGCTGAGTAATTCCACCTTGAACCTGCAGTGTACTGGTGACACATACACACAGCACGTTGACAAAACTCTGTTGAAAATATGGTATTTTAATGATCAAACTAAGCTAATAACTGAATTAAACTATAACACACAACACTCCTTTGCAACATTTAAACTATTAGAGGAATGAGCCACTATTTCTTTTAAATTTTTACTAAAAATCAACCTTTTTGAGAATAAATTAATGTTGAATTAACTACTTTTGCTTCACACTGTCAAAGTCATCTCCCATGATCCCCATAAAAACCCGTCTTAACCTCATGTCACCTGTGTAGCAGCTGTCGTCTGTGTCTTCTGTATCTTCATCCACGATTTAAAGTCTGTACAAGCCCTGCATGGCTTCTTCTTCCCCTCCCCGGTCTGCTCCTGGTCCTTCCCGGTGCTGTCTCCCGGTGCTCTGCCGGCCACTGGGAACGGAAAACCTTCAAACCCGGGCGGGCTGGAGGCTGAGGACCCTCTCGGTCCTGTGGGCGCAGCCATGTTCGCTCCGTATCTTAGTTAATAACTGACCGACCCGCGATATCGATACGCATCAGGACTGCACGGCTGTTGACTTACAGCTATCTCCGAGAGGACTCATTATTAACTTTAATATTTGCTCTACCGTGCGGTCAGTGCCATGGTCAAGCAGCGCACTTCCCGGTTGATGCAGCGATACCGATACATGGGGTAAAAGGTTTCGTCGGCATGTGTTTCCTTGTTTCCACCCGGACCTTTTACGGAAACGGACCGCGTTCCGGTTTGTGATGTCAGTTACCTGTGCATGCCGCCGAGTGTAGCTTCTGTCAAAGTGTAAATGTCCTTAATACTACAGCATTTTGACACATTGGCATTACATGTGTTGTATTCCGATGCTCATTAGCACCTTTATGTTTTAATTCGCTGCTTTTGACGCGGTTTCTCAACTGTTATGTATTACTGGTTACTAGGTTAGCCTGGTAGCTAACAAAGCTAGGAACTGGAGTGACACGTTTCTGTTTCTATTTTCTCCTCCTGACAGTGTAGCTGTAGCCCATCTCAACTGCCACTATGGGCATCTTGGAGAAAATCGCGGAAATAGAGAAAGAAATTTCTCGGACACAGAAAAACAAAGGTAAGAGAGGCCAGTCGTAAAGCTAACTGTTAGCTGCATTGTAGGCGAACTTAAAGCCAGCTGAGGGTGTGTATGTGTGTGTCAGCTGTGAGTGTTATGTTAATCATTTATGTCACAGAAACTTGACACTGCAAGTTGATGAAAGCCAGCAGTAGCACAGATAAAGACAAAAACAATCCTCAGTCTGTTTTCATCTCTAAGTAGTAAGCTTGAAATAGAATTCAAACAAACTGCATAGTGCTAGTTGTGCTGTTATTATAAGTTAATAGCTCCCTGTCTTCAACTCCCACCCACATTAGAGTGTGAGTCAAACCTGTAGTTGTTGTAAAGTTGTATCTTTAGAAGTTTTTCCCCACTAAAAATATCACTTCCTGTTTTAAAATGGCTTAAATGTAACTGCACAGTTGCTCCCTTTAGAATGTGTAACTCTATAAAGTCTAAAATCCCTGCCTCTGCCTTTACGCACCCATCCCTGTCTGCTGCAACTCCAGCACACCAGCTCACGTATGACTGCCAAAAGTCTGTAAAAGTATCCTGCAGTACAAAATGGCCAGTTGTAGTATTGGAGCTTTTCAGTCATACGTATCATTGTAATAATAATGACAGGGAAAGGTCCGTCCTGCATCCTCTTGACATTTGTGATGTATGGAACCCTGGAGCTGTCAATCTGTGTTTCAAAAGTTTCAGTGTGGAAATGCTCAGCCATCGCTTCATTCCAGCTTCTAAAATGTGAACAATATGTACAAATGTTTAGGACACTGATTGTCATTTGTCACCATTTTCTGACAATGTATAGATGAAACAACTAATCAATTATTTTAGAAAATATCTGATAAATTAACTACTAATACAAATAATTGTTAGTTCAGCCCTGATGGATGTGTTAACAAGGTAAAAAAAATGGAATTTTTCAGGAGTGGGTGTTTGATACGCTGAAGTCTTTCAACTCATTACACTTGTTAGAATGAGCCCCAGTTTGCTCTGTTTGAGTCAGTGTTTTGTATTTTGTTGACTCATCCCTCCAGCCACTGAGTACCATCTGGGTTTGCTCAAAGCCAAGCTAGCCAAATACAGATCTCAGCTTCTGGAGCCCTCCAAGTCAGCGGGGGCCAAAGGCGAGGGCTTCGATGTTATGAAATCAGGAGATGCCCGTGTTGCTCTTATCGGTTTCCCCTCTGTGGGTAAGGTACGTTGACATGGTGGGTGATGGATGGTGTTTCCTGGTCTGGATTTGTCGCGTTTTTCTCCTAATGCTGGCAGGAGAGGAGTGTATTTTGAAGATATGCATGATGAATTAAATTCTCCTTTGTTTCTTGCAGTCCACCTTTCTTAGCTTGATGACATCAACTGCCAGTGAAGCTGCTTCCTATGAGTTCACTACCCTCACCTGTATACCTGGTGTCATAGAGGTACATGCAATCACATCATTACATGTGTTTACATTTGTTATTTTGAACATTGTGTAAAAATGTATCTTTAATACTGTTGTTTCTTGCTCTGTAGTACAAAGGGGCCAACATCCAGTTGTTAGATCTGCCAGGAATCATTGAGGGTGCTGCCCAAGGTAAGCTGAGGTCCCTTGTTTTTTGTATTTTGTGGTCTTAAACCCAAAGTGGGCAGACATTGGTTATTTGTACTGTGTTGATGAGATAATTCCAGTGTGCAGAATTGTTAATAAATGATAAAACATGGAAACCAAAGGAATATGACGCTAAATATATCTCAGTGAATATTAATAGACTTATGAGGATGGAAACACAGAAGCATAGCCCGTGTGTGGGAAACTGACCATGTTTTAGTTTATAATAATTTAATTGTTATCACTCATTAACATGAAAAACACTTATAGTGGCTGTGTTATGCTCACTTTTAACCATTTATAGGTAAGGGTAGAGGTCGGCAAGTCATTGCTGTTGCCAGGACGGCAGACGTTGTCATCATGATGTTGGATGCCACCAAAGGAGATGTTCAGAGGTTTGTGATGCACTGTGAGAATGAGCAAATTAAAAGAGTCTGAAGGGACACTTTACATCAATAACTTGTGCTTTAAACTTTTTGTTTGTAGGCAACTTCTAGAAAAAGAGTTGGAGTCAGTCGGCATCAGACTCAACAGAACGAAACCAAATATTTATTTCAAGGTACTATTTCCTTTGTTTTTGTCTTTTGCATCACTTGGGGCACCATGGAATCAATTAGTGTTAAAGATATAGGATATAGGGTGTTAGTTAAGGGAACATGTTGGGCCGAAGGATAGTAGTAGCTAAAATCGCTATCAATCAACTAGATGACCCGAAAGATACCAAACCTAAATTACTCATTTAGTTTTTCTTGCATATACTGTAATTAGCAAAACATTATAGCCAAGCCTGCTTAAAATCCTTACTTGAATTCAAATCAAATCGAACTTTATTTATATTGCACCTTTTGAGCAGAAAAAAACGACACAATAGAATCACAACAGTTCACAAAAGGACACATAGGAAAATGAAGAGCATATGTGCCTACAATTTGACACCCTCAGTTGTTCTGGAAGGATATTATAGAGGTTTTAATATAAAAAAGTTTAATATTGTGATATTAAACATCAAAATATTCTTTTATTTTTTTTCTCCTGCAGCCCAAGAAAGGTGGCGGCCTCTCCTACAACTCCACGGTTCCTCTCACTCACTGCTCAGAGAAGCTCGTTCAGCTCATTCTTCATGAATACAGTATCCTTCACTCTGCAGTCTCTCTCCCTCTAAAACACATTTCTGACTTCTCCCACTCATCTTTTTCAGATCAGCTGACATTTCTAGGTTGATTTCTTTAACTCTTGTCCCCAGAAATCTTTAACGCAGAAGTCCTGTTCAGGGAGGACAGCACTCCGGACGAGTTCATCGACGTCCTCGTGGGGAACAGAGTTTATATGCCTTGTCTATATGTACGTAAATACAGTGACTGTTTCAAGAGTCCTTTTTTAGTGACCATTGACTGGTTTATGTTTTTGTGTAAGTCCAGGTATGTTTTTTAATAGTTTTCAACCTGTACAAAGTTTTTGTCTTGTGTACTTGTCTTTTGAGGCTTTTTCCCCTCATATTGTTTGTATACTCAGGTGTACAATAAGGTGGATCAGATCTCCATCGAGGAGGTGGACCGCCTGGCACGCAGACCTCACAGTGTCGTCATCAGGTCAGATATCCGTGTGTGTGTGTAAACAGCAGACTTGGTTGGTAGAAGTCATTTTCTTTTTAATGTATGTTTGTATATGTAAATTAGTCAGCCTCCTTCTTTATCTGTTCACATTTGCGTTTCAGTTGTGGGATGAAGCTGAACCTGGATTACCTTCTGGAGAGGTTGTGGGAATACTTGGCACTGATTTGCATTTTTACTAAGAAAAGAGGAGGTACACACACACATTTATTCATACAATTGTTCATTAAACTGTCACATTGGTATAAAAAATAGGTAGGTCTTAAGGTATTAATTTCTTCTTGTTCTGTTAGAGCGCCCAGACTTTAATGATGCCATCATCATGAGAAGAGGAGCAAGTGTAGAACATGTGGTGAGTAAAACTCACATTTACTGTAGATATTGAGAATAGTGCTTTTAAAGCATTCATACATACATAATCAGTCATAAGCAAACTTTCTGCATGCGCAGGGTTTCTGATTTAGTTTCTTTTTTAACACCCACAGTGCCATCGAATCCACAGAACCTTAGCCAGCCAGTTCAAATACGCCCTGGTTTGGGTAAGTACAGTTGAGTTTTCAGAGGCTGAGTTGGCTCCACCCCTGCTCCACCCCCAACCAAGCTAGTTAACTTATTTAGATAGTTAACATGTACCAGATTTATTGTCCGTCTCGTTCTTCCCCTTTCCCTTTGTATGACAAATAGTGTTGTGTTGATCGGTCCAAGCCACTTTGTTTGTTTTCCATTTATAGAGCCAGCTGTGTATGAACACCACATTCTTTTTCATCTAACAAACAGAACAATCAGCCAGCGGACCATGACGAGATATTCACTGAATTTGACAAAAAGTGCATCATATTAAAATCACTTACTCCACCTTTAACTGTCCACTTTCACTGCGGTAATTGCAGTAAACACAGCTGCACTAAATAATAATTGTTTACTTTGGGTTTGGTGTGTTCAGGAAAAACCAAACTGACAATAATAGTTACTTTGGTCGGTGCATGCTCAATTTGACTCCCTAAATTCACGCTTTCAGTAACAGTGTTTACTGCACCATGACGTGAGAAGCAGAGTAGAGTGGATGCAGACGACAGGAAAGGATTTTCAGATTCCATAAACAAATGGAAGTGCTCTCACAGCTACATCTGTTAAACAGTTTGCTCAGTATTTTTGTAGTGTCTTGTCTTGGAAATGTTTCTCAGGTCACTTTTTCACAAAATGAATCCCTGTTAACTGTTGAGTAATTCTGCACCTTTTGAACACACAGCTGTCATTGCAGTGGATGTAACCTGTATTGTCTGCTGGCCTTTCAGGGAACCAGCACCAAGTACAGCCCTCAGAGAGTGGGCCTCACACACATCATGGAGCACGAGGACGTCATCCAGATTGTTAAGAAGTAAAACGAGCGTCTGACTGGACAGAAGAGATGCTTCAGGAGAGCATTAACAAATCAAATCGACTGTACAGTAGCTTTACAGCAAAGAAAAATAGCCACCATCCTTATTTTGTATATGAAATTTAACAGGAAAGAATTGAAGAGTCTTTGAGGCCGACTACATCAGAGTTGGTTGTGGACAGAAACTGGTATGTTTTACCTTTTGATTTGATTAAGATAAAAGATAAGAGACATTGATTCAGAGTGAAAAAACAGGAATAAAATGTATAAAACATTTAATAAGTGCCCGTGTTTTATTTTTATTATTCCTATTTCATTCCTTTGACATCTTTTGCAACAAGCTGCTGTTTGACTGAAACTAAGTAACATCACCTTAGACTCTTAATTTTTTAAAGTGTGGAAGGCAGTTTTTCCATGGTGGGTCTTTGAGCAGAGAGTAATTTGCTTTAAAATATATGTCTGCTTTAAAAAACTTAAAGCAGACATAGAAATACTCTTTGTATTGTGTATACTATTACTAATTAAGTTTCAAGCTTGCAGATAAATTCCTTGAAGTTCATACAGACTAGAGGTGTTAAATCCACATCACCAAGTTTTCAAAATCCTGCTCCTACATACACCAATCAGCCACAACATTCTGACCACTGACATGAAGTGAATAACATTGATCATATTGGTACTATGTGATGTTTTGCTGGAAAACCTTGGATTTTAACATCCGTATTGATGAGACTTAAAAACCCAAATAAACATCGTCCCACAACAAACACACTCCCTCATGCTAATGGAAATCCCAAATGCCACTGGCCTACCCCTACAGGAAAATGCACCCCACCACATGAAAACAACATCGAACAATCAGGAACATGATGAGGAACATGACAATGGCCCAACATGTTGATTTGACCTCCAAACTTCCTACACCCCATTGTGATCAAGCATCAACAGGATGCAGTGGAACAAGTTGGATTGACAGAGGCCCCACTGCACAAGCCAGAGCATCCAAAGGATCCAGTGCCATCGTCCTGGTTCCAGACCCCATAGGACACCCTGAGAGGTCCTCTGGTCCATGTCCAATGGTTCAGAGCATTTTTTTTAGCACATAAGGGGGGCCAATACAATATTAGGCAGGTGCTCATAATGTTATGCCTGATCGGTGTATGTCATATTAAAGTTGGAATTTAAGATTAGAAAAGATAAACTTCCTTCAGTGCATGAATGCAAGCACTTCCTTGTTGTGTCAAACTGTATCATTCTGGACATTGAATGTTACACATGTTAGTAAAGAAGCTGTAAGCCATTGAACACAGATAAGAATGACAACTGACTGTGATGTTTTTATAACACAAACCTTTCAGGTTCTCAGACTGGAGCACTTTGATGCTTCCTGCACTGTATGTTAGGGTCAGTCACCTCTGACCCCTCCATCCCTGCAGCCCAGCTGTTTGCATTGCCGTCTCCAATGCTCCAAGGCATTTTTCTTTCTGAAAGTATGGACTCCCCGTCCATGCACCCCATTCACTGGCACACACACAAGCACAATAGCACCATTAAATATTCACAAGCATCTCTTCAGTCTAGGAGAGGGGGACTGAGTGGGAGGCTTCATGCGGGACAGAGAGCGAGGGGCTGTGAGTGGACGTGGTGGTTGGATTTAAAGATGCCCTGAACATGTCTCCTCAGATCGCTTCCTGGATGGAGAGATTCTGCTTTGGCATAACCTGAAAAGGAGAGCAGAGATGGAGGGATAATATTGTGGAGCACAGGAGGAAACAAAGGTACGCTCCACTGGGTGTGTATTGTGTGGAACAGGCATGACACTTGATGCTGCTTGGCTCCATATGGCATGGCTAAGTGTGAGTGTGTGGTGCCAGTATACATAAGCTGTGGATGTTATTAGAGTTCTTGTTCATTAGTAGACTGCTTGAGGCTGTAAGCTGCATTTCTGGAAGTAAATTTTGCCTATATGAGTTCAAGGCAAGAGAAAACGTTTGTATTTGAGCCTCTCATCCACTTTAAAACAGATTCAATGAAACCTGGGAGTGTAATCAACATTAAACCAACCTAATATTTTTATTTGACAGTCATAGTCAATTAAAACACAAGTTCAGTGAAATCTTAAAGCTCCTGTCTCATCAGGACTGACTTAACATGGGCGTACATAAAAGTTTGACTGGATGAGAGTCTGAGCACATACAACAAATAGCTTTTTAACTTGTTAATGTGTCCATATGGTGTTTTTATATGCTAGAAGGCACATCATGATTTTTGCCTTAAAACTGCAGCGCACCAATGACAATCTCCAGAACACAAGTTCAGACTTCCGAGGTTTTGTAGGCCACAAAACTCAGGAGCCATTCCTGTCAACTTTCAGAGCTGTCTGTGGCATCCCCCTCCTTCAGATTCGGTTTCCAGTCTGAACATGTGTGGCTGAATCACTCTATTATCACAACCTGCCACTGTGTACTGTAGTGCAGTCGAATAGGGTTTGAGCAGAGCTGGAGGTGAGCTGGTGTGCTCGAGCTGCAGCAAGTGTTGGAGGGGTGGGTGGAGAAGGAGCAGGGGACTCCAAATATGGATAGTCATAGAAAGCAAACACACAAGTAAGACGTGCCGTCCAAAAGGGCCAGACTTAAAGTGAGGATATCAGTATTTTAACTGAATAGTCCACCAGAATAGTCTGATTTAAATAGTAATTATTAAACACCAATGAGCCTCAATTCTTATTTTTTGGGCACTGACAAAAGCCTTTCCTTTTTAAATAAAAAATTATATAGTGAATTTACATTTTTTGGCTGACAGCTGAAAAGGTATCCGTCAAAAATGTCTTTTAAAAAATCAGTTTTTTATTATGTTTTTTTTAAATAAATAATATTAGAAACATAACACAGCAGTTTGCATCACTCTTTTTTAGCTCTGACAACTTCTAATGATATTATGTTTACAAAAACAAACTACACTGAGTTAGTGGAATTAATTTTTCACTTCTCAGTCATTATTGACTTTTTAAAAAAATAATTACTAAGTATAATTAAGTTGTTTTAACAATTATTTCTCATGTTATCTAAAAATATATTTTGTGTTACTTAATTCATGCAGTTAAAAAACACAAGCTTTAATTTGACAAACATTTTAAAATGAGGTTGCTCCAATTAGATTTTCTTCAGTAGTTTTTGTCTTTTTTATGCTTTTGTTCTTTTATTAACTTTTAAGATATTAAATAATTCAACAAAAAAACAACAACAAGGTTTTTGGCTGCAGTTGTGTATTTCAACACACAATATTTAAATCCTGCAAACAAAACAACACAAATTTAAATTGCCTGACAAATTAACATGAAGATCCTTCTCAAGCTGAGCAGATTTGTGATAACCCACTAGTCTGCTAAACTCAAGATTACAACAGTCAAGTTTCGTTGCTAAATATGAATTCACTGTTTGTCAAATCACAGTAGAAAATATTCCCAAATTCATTGCTGTATGAAACAGCCCAGACATGTTTAGTAGGGGAAGGAGCTTGAATGCAGAACACAGAAATTTGAGTTTAAATTAAACACAGTATTATGTTGATGTGATGCACAGTGGCTCAGTGGTTAGCAGCATCGTCTCACAGCTAGGAGATCCCCGGTTTGAGTCCCGGTTAGGATGCCTGGGATCTTTCTGTGTGGAGTTTGCATGTTCTCCTGTGCGGCGTGGGTTTGCTGCTCCACCAATCCAAAAACATGCTGAGGTTAACTGATGATTCTAAATTGTCCATAGGTGTGAATGTGAGTGTGCTTGGTTGTCTGTCTCTATGTGTAGCCCTGTGATAGACTGGTGACCTGTCCAGGATGTCCCCTGCCTTCACCCTGAGTCGGCTGGGATAGACTCCAGCCCCCCGTGACCCTACAGAGAATTAGACGTGTACAGATGATGGATGGATTATGTTGGTGCAATGGCCAGCATTGTTATGTCAACACAACCTATCAAAAATAATGTTTGTAACTTAAAGAGTTTATCTAAATCAGCCAATTAGAATTTTTATGCATTTAATTAAGTGATGGAACCTGGTCCCTTGAATTACATTTCAGAGTGTAGACAGCGTTCATCCACAGGACTGATTACTTTTAGTCTCTCCTGCCCTCTTCTGCTTCAGTCTGCTCATTACAGGAAGCTTCTTACTTGAGAATCCAATCACATTATCACAGTATGTGATCTGTTTGAACAGTAAACAACTGAAGGACAAAGGGAAAAGCCTTATTTACCTCCACAGAATCAAAAATTTGGAATGTCTCAATGTCGTTTTTACTGTCCTTTTAAAATGGAAAGATTCACTAACTTAATATCATAAACAGTCCAGCACCAGTAACTATCTGGTTGACATGCAACGCCGTCACTACACTCATATTTTTAGTATGATGCATTTGCCAAAAACAGTGGGGGAAAATACGAATTAAGCAAAGTTAAACATATGATGACTGATGGCATGATTTTTTCAAATCTTTTATAGATATTGTGACAATATCTTTATTGTGAATACTCCCAGCTGTAATAATCATGTATAGAAAATCTGATATCGTGACAGCCTTAGTGAAAACAGCGGAGTGCCGGGTTAAGAGCACTTTAATGCACTCAGTCACTGATGTCGTCTTGTTTGTTCATCCTCTTAGCAATAATAGAGCTTCACCTTTTACACAAAGTTACACAAGAGACTGGGAGTCTATATTGTATTAACTTAAAGGGACTGTCTGAACAAATGGATGAATAGTCTCGTTATTGTGTGTGTGTTTACTGATCAAATGTCCTTTAGTTTCTTACATTAGGCTGCTAACCGCCTGGTGCACTGCATCTGCCTTTTTGTTTAGCAAACCTCTTTAAGGCCTTTAGCAAGCAGTGGTTGGTTTCAGTGCTTCATGTGCATCACTAGTCTCAGGGGTAAACAAAACCTATTTACATTTTACATGGATCATGATTCTTACTGGCCCACAAACACAAAGGAATGTGTTTATGAGGAAAATCAGATTTAAAACTTCAGAAATTAATCTGTAAATGGACATTTATCATATTCTAGCATTCCTTGTGAATGTAGTGTATGAAAGACAGTACTTGGATTCTGTAAAGTGCTTGAAGAGTTTGTTAAATTGTGAGAAGTGACCACAAACTGTGGAAAATTATATTGTTCTTGTTTTTTTGTCAGTGTTTACACATGCTTTCTTTACAGTAAATACACCATTCATCATGCTTGTCACAGTTAATATACTGTTGAACATTCTTTTTTCACAGCGCACATGCCATCTAACATACTTTTACTAAGGTAAATATATCATTTCACAAGTTTTTTTTTCTCCCAGTAAATAGACCATCTAACATTTTTCATATTGAATCCACAACTTCAGTAAATTTAAGTAAATATACAATACTTTTTCCACAGAAAATACACCATTAACATAGTTTTTCACAGTAAATTCATCATTTCATAAACTTTTCCACAGCAAATCCACCTATTAAACAGTTTTTCACAGTAAGTACACAATTTGATGTACTTTTTTAACAGTAAATTTACCATGTTATTATTATATAGTTTTTCCACACAGTGAATACAGCAATTGACATACTTTTTCACAGTAAATACACAATTTTATCATACTTTTAAAAAAAAAGTAAATTAAGTGTTTAGTATACTTTTTCTGCAGAAAATACATCATTTAATATTTTACACAGTAAATTCACAATTGAATGCCTTTTTTCACAGTAATCCACCATTTAATATACATTTTCACAGTAAAAATCACCATTTAGTGTCCCTTTTTTCAAAGTTAACACACCATCATTCTATGTTTTTGTGTTCACAGCAATCAGACATTGTTTGACAATCGGAAAAACAGCCTGAAGTTCAGATTTGTGGCCCAGAAGAAACATATTCAATCTCTATTAATATAAATCATTTACATAAAAATCATAAATTTGTAGGTGATATGCCAGACTGGCAGTGACAAGTAATTGTTCCAAATTTAGCTAAGCCTCACCTCTATAGTGTGTGTGTGTGTGTGTGTGCGTGTGTGCGCGTGTGTGCGCGTGTGTGTGTGAGAAGTTCCGATAAGGCGTCCCAACACACAAACACACAAATGTCTCCCAAGCTATTGTCATGCAGGAGATTTATAACGAATCACTCTCTGGCTCTGACGTTGGGACACAAGTGTGGGAAGATGATAGCACAATGTGTGTGTCTGTGTGTGTGTGTGTATGTAATCCTGCCATTAATGCACAATGGACCTGCCTGGTTGTTTACACTCATGGAGTACATACAGACATGTACAGGTAGCATGTTTACTAAGAAACCTAATCGCTGCACCGCTGATGCATGGATTGATGCAGCGTCTCATAGCTGACCCACCTCTGCTCTCCCTCCTGTACATCTGATCTGTGGATGTACAGGTAATTACTGAAGCCTCGCCGAAGCAGCAGAGGCTATGTTTACCACTGAGGGCCCATTGTGTGCTCAGATGGTCTGTGCCACTTAGTGGAACTGATGTGTATTGTGTGTGTGTGGGTGGGTGGGCACTATATAAAACATTAGCAAATGAGAAATAGAAGTCAGTGCAGCCACACAGAAGACAATGAGTTTTACTTTATTTTTGCTGTAGATAGCACATGGGTTCAACAGATATTTTAATGGCTGTTTGTGGATGATGAGAGCTCTAAGTATAAATTACCGATAAGGTAAGCGACTCAGTATATTTGCTTCATATAGTTGTTATGAGAGGGTGTTATATATGCAGTTCATGTATAATTGTCTAATTAAACAGGAAAAGAAGAATTGGGAATTAGTTGCTGCCATTGTCAGATTTATCAACTTATATAATATATCTTACCATCCATTTACAAAATAAATTCCTCCAAGAGTGAATCTGTTTAGTGAGTTAAAGCATTCTAACTTTACGATAAACTTGAAAAAAGAAAGTCTGGAGCATTTACTTCACAGGGTACTGAGAAATCCAGATCTTAAATATCAGTGAGAGTGCTGTTATTTCCCATTTCAACATGACTGCATCAATCAAATGGCTCCCTGCTGACATTTGAAGGACTTTCTGCAGTGTGTGTTTTTTGTTTATAGTCAGTTTTATCTATTATTTTAAAGATCATTCAAATCATAATTTAATGCTATTGCTCTCTGTATCGCAGATGTAAGTATTTTTAAAGAAGTGTTCCTCCTTTGCCTTAAATGTATCCCAGATTTTTGCCAAGATATTACAGCGAAAGAGAAATCAACTTCTCACCATAGTATATCATATGTATTTGATTTGATTTGAGCTGTCACATTAGTCTGCTGTTTATCTTATTATTACCTGGACAGTGACAGCCTAGATTAGCTTTCTTCGGCTAAGTATGGATCCGTTCATGTAAAGTCTGAATGTCCACAAGATTGTATTTCGATGTGAAACAGCCAGTAAGCGCTTTTATTTAAAGTCGCTTGTAACAACTAGGTCAGAGTGTGAGTCTTATTTTCGGTCTATTCATAGCAGTCGGACCAATCAATGATTGGTGTTTGATCCTCTGGCAGGTGTTCAGCATGTCAGGAGCTGCTGGTGTTTCTCTATTGTCAAGTCACAGGTTGATCGAACAGCAAAGGTTAAAACCTGAATGAAGCTTAAAGGCTTACAGGAAACCTGAATCCAGCCTCTTCATCCTCCTGCTGCACCTTCTCTGTCTGAAAGACGTTCTCCCCGTATCCCTCCACCACTCCTGTCCTTCTTCTATTTTACATATAATTCTTCATAGGCAAATAAAGGTTTATTTGTGTTGACTAAATATTGTTAGGGTTCATTGTCTTTTACCTTTATGGTTGCTTGTTTTATTATAGTTTACAATCATAGAGGCATAAATCTAGTGCTGGTACTTCTGGTCTGTTGGAGGGTCGGTCCACCTCTTTGGTCCATAGTGGAATATCTCAACAACTCCTGGATGAAATCACATGAAATTTCGGTCCTGATATCAATGATGCTGAACTCTAATGATTTTTGTTTTGTTATCACTTGACATTTTATTTCAAGCCAGAATCAGGCCAGAATGTCAATTTTTTACTTTGGTTTCCGGTCAAAGTCATTTCTTGTCAGCTTGAGCTCTACTTTGTGTTTGGTGCCAAATAACAAATGCTAGCATGGTGACTAAAGTAAACATTACACCTGCTAAACATTGCGATGTCAGCATTGTCAGTGTGGGGTACGGATGTTTGTATTTAGCATTTGGCATAGGAAAAGCGGCGCAGTGTATCTTTGAGCTATGGAATCAGATTTGTGTCAACATCAACTTAAATATTGAACAAAAATAAGAATTTCAAAGAGGATAAAACTCAAAGATGCAAAGCAAAAAGTCATCTTAAAATGCAAAAAACAATGAATGCAAACAAATTATTTGTGTCACCCTGTGGCTACGCTGCACAAACAAAGTATGCAAGCTGTATGTGGAGCAAACGCTGCAACACTATATTTCTATTATAGTCAATGAAAGTGGCTACAGCAGGCATCTGAGCAGTATGTGGTGCGTATGTCCTGCAGAAAACATTTTTAAAAAGACAAGTCTTTCTAGGAGCTGTGGTCATAAAGTGCCTATGTATTTTTTATTTACACTACCTCTATACAGAAAATGATTGCTTTGTATCAAACACTGCCTCTGCTTTTGAGCCTCGATCACCCCGACTGCATTTATTTCCCAGTATAAACAACGGTTGCTTAGTAGTTTTAAAGAGTCTATTGCAGTCCATGTCAGTTTGCCCAAATTACGCAAAACCCTGTGGAAAAACTTCACAGTTCTGTGCTGTGTGGCCTCAAGACACAAAAATCCCAAGATGAAAGCTCACCATGTTACGTTGCTGCAACTCTATTCTGTACGTGTCCAGGTGAACACACTAAAAAGGTACACCCTGTGACACATCCTCTCTATAATCGGCCTGCTTACTTTACACGTTCAGAGCAACATAGGGAAATAAACTATTGGTCTTTTTTGCTTTTTTGATAATATTTCTTTTTGTTTACAGTTCCCTCTGCCTCTTTCACACTGGCCAGACCTTTGTCCTGACTGTTGGCTTTCCAGTTACGCTAATCATCTCTCACCTCACAAACCTTCCATTTTGGCATTTTTCTTTCTTTTTTTTCTGTTCAGAGCGCATGCGCATTGGCTAATGAGTTTTTGAGTGGCAGTTCAATGCCCTGTAAGTTGTTCAGTTCCAAAAAGAAGCTGCGTGAGGGCAAAAACAAGTCACTTCTCATTTTCTCTTTAAGTGATCAGCTGACATGCAAACATAGCTAAAATCACAGTACAGTCGTCATCTTTAACATGTGATGGGTGATGTTATAGTTATATTAGCGGTGCAGAACAGCAGCTTGATAATAGTTTTGAACTGACTACTGCTTAACACATGGTGTCAGAGTAAAACGTTTTAGTCTCTATTTTATATTCATTCAGTTTTCTGACATCAAAAACTGAAAAAAAATATGTAAATGAGAACAAATTCATTGGGAATTGACCTGATTAAATTCACTGACTGAGCCGTCACTCAGAAAGTCATGAGCCAATTGGGACTAACTTCACCAAAAAACCTACCCACATGAGAGGTTTGTGTCAGAACCGCAAGTGAGAAGTCAGACAGTACAAATGAGACAGTTGACAGCAGCTGCAAAGGCAAAAGTCTGATCGGCAAAACAGAAACAGAGGAAGCTGCAAAAAAAGGACAAAAGTAGAAGATCAGTGATTTATGTGATGACAGTTTATGAGTTCAACTTTTGAAATTGCGTTTTCTTTTTTTTTTGCTCCAGTGACTTTTAATCTTACTCAAATTCTTATTTCTGTTTGATATTTATAAAGTTTTGTTTGGTTATATTGACAAAATCTGATTCCATGTAGAAAACAGAGTCTGTAATAAGATGTGTTTCTGTAAATGAGAATCTCACCAAAGTGGATGCTTACGCAGATGTAAAGTATACGGCATGTGGTTTGGCTCAAGCTCCCAGTGCGTGTGATGTATTGTGTGCAGTGTGTGTGTGTGTGTGTGTGTGTGTGTGTGTATGTGCAGATATATTGCATTTGCAGTATGGAGGTGTGTGTGGCATCCTCTCAATTCCCTAATTAATGTGTATACTGTGGCTGTCAGTCTCCAGATAGTCTCTCCAGATGATTCAGCTCCTGCATTCAATGATCACATGCAATCTCCTTTATGAGACATACCTGTATGTGTGTGTATGTGTGTGTGTGTGTGTGTGTGTGTGTGTGACTGAATGAGCGTGTTGGCTATGCTCTGCTTAGGTGATCTCCTTTATTAGTGTCGTGTCACTGAGTGCGTCTGCTGAAAGCATGTTGTCAGTGATTGGCACGCTGGTGAAGAGGCTCTCGTCTTCATTTCTCACTCCCTCACTTGTTCTCTGCTGTCACTCTCTCTGTCATCCCTCTATCTCTCTCCATCTTCAGTTTCTCCATATTACCGTCTTTCTCTCTCAATTTTGCCTTTCCAGCTCTCAGATTGAACCTGTTTTCTTCCACTTTCTCTTATCATTTATGGACAGCTCCTGCTTTACTTTTCCTTTACTTCCTCTCAATCCCGCTCTTCTGTCCAGCATCTCTCAGTAATGTGCAGCTCATTCATCAGCAGTTCATTGATGCACCTCTCTTCCTGCCTCCTCCTCACCTTTGCTCACCTCCCTCTCCCTTTTCTCCACCTCCTCCATCTCTGTCATCTGTGCTCTTTTCATTAGCAGTTCCCTCAGTCAGCAGACCACAACAGCCAGACAGCAGATGCATATCGCACATATCAAATACATCTCCGTGTGTGTGTCTCCACCTGTTTGGTGACCAAAAACCTTCGCTGTGTGTGCAGCTGACGAGGAGGAGGGAACTTTTGAACTTTCGTCTGTGCCCACTCTCTGTCTTCTAACCTCTTATCTCTGTCAGCAGTTAGATGACACCAACCACTGCTGTTGTTGTTATTGCTGTGCAGCCTGCAGACAGTTGAGAGTTTTGTTATGGGCACTGGCCATGGGGGATACATGATACAGATTTCTGCTTAGATCCTGTCTTAGGTCAAAACTATTAGTCCTACCAACTCCAGTTAGCAGAAAGAAAACCTGGTAACTGTTATTGACAGAAGTGATTAAGATCACAGCAACAACCTGCTATTTATTATGTAGATTTATTTACTATAAATGGTACTATTAAATCATAAAATGATCAAGCTTTCTGTTGTTGTTATCCTCCATCTGCTCTGTGGTGTCTGGCTGTTAACCCCTGACACTAGCCTGCATGTATAATACATTGGATGGGGAGCAGGCCAGGGTGGGGTTGACCCTTTGTGATATATTTAGAGGAGCCTGCGATGAATGTTTTATCCATGCTACGTAGGAAGAACACAGGGGAGTCATTAAACATTCATATCTGCCACTGAGATGACCTCCTGGAATATCAGCCCATCATCAATGAATTAACATCAGGTCGTCATCAATGAGCTAGCATGAAACTGTCCTCAATGAATTTACGGCCACCTGTGTAATGCCATCACACCTCACTCTTGCAGCTGCATGTTGCTCATTGAACTGACAGGCCAGAGGTGTATGTGTGCATGTCTGTTTTTTGGCAGAACAAGTATGGCAAGCAGCCGCAGTGATGATGATACATACTTTCTAACTGTTCCTTATGTTTCCGTCATAGCTTTCAGAAAGATACTTAATAGATCATGAAATGGACTGAGGATTTCTAATTTTAGGCTCTAATATCTGAATTCTGGAGAGTGGTTTCAGGTTTAGGTGGACAATTATGTACACAGTAAATTAATGGCTACAGTGAGTAATTATTCATCTTAAATCCATGCTTCATTCAGATAACCCATTTAAGTTGACAATGTGAAGCCTTAAATTGCATCCTCCTTCATTAAATGTGTATATATGCACTGTAGGTGTGTGTGCAAACTGTTTGATGCTTGTGTGAGCATAATAGCATGCATCACTCTCAGCTGTGGCCCATGCTTGCTGCTGCTGCGTGTGTGTGTGTTTTGGCGCTGTGTGGCTTCGCCTCTCAGACACAGTTTAGCAACAGCTCAGCCAGCTTGCATTATTCATACAGAAGTGAGCCAGCAGATAGTGTTACCCTGAGGCAGTATAGCTGGTGCATTAAGGTGCCCTTTGCAACTATAACTGGGGGATACTCACTCTGATATACATACACACGCAGACATACAATACATATGCTCGTATGTGCTCGCGGATGCATTGAGGATACGCTGAGGCCTCGAGTTAAGGTAAACGGGGCCATGGGAGCTTCAGTAACCAGAGAGAGATGCAGAAGGTTGCAGGAGGTCACAAAGGCAAGCTGACGTGGATGTGGGAGGATACAACCACAAGTGCAACACACATGCACACTCACTCTCAGACAAAGAGGAGGACACCCCTGAATACTGAGACTCACACCAACGCACTCACATCGGCTCTCCTTGTTGGGGGGACATCCTGCCAAAGTTGGTGCGGCGGCCAAGATGAGGATTCACTGCCGGACTCACAGGACGAACTAACAATGGGAGACACACAAAGGACTACACAGACTCTGTCACTGGGATAGCAGGGTCTTTTATTTATCATGTGACCCTGGGAAGTTACTTACAAACCTATAAAGAGGAACAAGACCAGGAACTTACTTTGCCATGGTGGATACTACATGATTAAGAACTTAAATGAAAAACTCAGTGAGCTACAAGCAACAAGTGGGTAAAACTGAGAGACACTGTAACCAGTAAGACATTTTTTTCTTATGTTGCAGTGAAAACTGCATGAGCATCTGCTGTTTTTTAATTTTAACACCCTTCGAGAGATGTCTTTCTCTTTTTACACAAACACAAACAATAGCTCTTTCGCAGAGGATTGTAGACGTACTGTAATGCGAGCGAGTACTGATGGCTGAGATTCCGACTCCATTACTAGATCGTGTTTTGAAGGACTGTGGTTTCTGTTTGTCTCAGTGTGCATTATAGAACAACTGACTTTGGACCGAGTGCGCTTCAGTGTGTGTTTGTAGGGTGTCACAGAGACGGATCGGATGGAGGAAAAAGGAGAGAAGACGTGAAAACAATTAGGGAAAAAAGGATGTTGCTGCTGTTGGAACTGTTATTCTCAAGACTACATATCAACATTAACCATCATACTGTCCTGCTTTAGCACACTTTTTGCAGCTTCCTCATCTTGTGTAGAATGATTTGAGTTAGGATACACCATGCCACCCAAAAAAGGTGACGCAAAAGCTGCCAAGAAAGGCAAGGCAGAGGAGCCAAAGAAGGGAGGAAAGGATGATAAGAAAGGAGGAAAAGATGATAAGAAAGGGGGGAAGAAGACGGAGGAGGCCCCAGCTAAGGGGAAGGGGAAGGATGATGGAAAGAAGGGAAAAGGAAAGAAACCTGTCAGTGAGTCAGAAGAGGGGTCCGAGGAGGAAGAAGAGGAAATGAGGACTGAGGAGGAAGAGGAAGCTGACAGTGAGGAAGAAGTAGTAACCAAGAAGGGAGCAGATAAAGGGAAAGGTAAAGCAGCTCTTAAAGGTGCATCCAAGGCTGTGGCTATGAAGGGTTTTAAGTCTCCTAAGCGCTCCTCTCCATCTGAGGAGGAGGAGGAAGTAAAGGGGAAGGCACAAATGAAGAAAGGTATGGGTGGAATGAACCTAAAAAAGATGAGCGATGTCCATATTAAAGGAGCCTCGAAAGCTATGATGGGCTTTGCTGCAGAAGGACAGAAGAAGAACGCAGGAGCAGGAAAAGCAGAAAAGACAGTAGATGTAAAGTCACACCTCAAAGGAGCCTCTAAAGCCCTCTCAGGCATCGCAGGAAAATCCTCTCCCTTTAGCTTCCCCTCTAAAGCACAGCAGCCAGAAAAGGCAAAACCAAAGAGAAACCTTAAAAGCACATCCCGTCTCTTTCTACGACTCTCCAAGAAAAAGAAACCTCCTGCTGGTGGTAAACCACTTCTTGGCAATAACAAACTTTTTGCTGGTTTTGGGGGGAAATCGGCTGATAAAAAGCCTGGTCTGTCCGGTTTTAGCTTGTTTAACAAAAAAGATGAACCTGCAAAACAAAGCACACCGCCTAAAAAGACAATAAACCTATCCGGTTTAGGGGGTCAAGGGAAAATGGCAACAGAGGCAAAGGGACTGGGAGGGAAGTTTAAAGGCATGTTTGGGAAAAAGAAGACAGGATCAGAATTTAAGACCAAAGGCTGGATGTTAGGAAGGATAGCTGCAGCAACTAACTGGTTGACAGGGAGGTTCCTGACCTCTAAGGGCCAAGGTCGACTTGGAGGAAGGGCAGGAAGACGGGGGCAAAAGAGCCTGTCATTTGCTAACAGAGGCACAAGAGGGAGACAGGCACAATATTACAATGAGGCCTATGAGTATGATGATGAGTATGGCTATGAAGATTACCATGACAGGGGGAGATATAGAGGCTTCATGGAGCAACCTATGAGCTATGACCCATATGATCCTTATGGAGAGGAAATGGATTATTATGATGATGAAGAATGGGAAGATGAATATGGTTACTATGATGATGATGGCAACTTTTATTATGATGATGAGTTTTATTATGATGATGTGGATTACTATGGTCACCCTTATGGCTATTATGATGATGAGTATGAAGATTACTATGGTGATGAAGGGGTGGAGTATTACTATGGTGAAGATGGGATGCTGTATGCAATAGAACCAGAGCCGTATGGTTACTATGGTGATGCCATAGATGGTTTCTATGACCCATATTACCCTGAACTGTATGAAGGTTACTTTGACCAAAATATTGGTTCTAACTATGGCATGCTAGAATCATATGGCATGATGGGTGGTGATTTTGGTGCTGTTCAAAGCCTATATAATGACCCAATGCTGGGATATACACAGCCTGCTCCTATTTATAACCCCTACCAGCAACAGCCTTTCCCTATGGATGCTATGATGGATCCAGCTGTGACAGGACAGCTATATGGACAAGAACAGCTGTCTTATCCTCCAGCTGAGCCAATTTTAGCAGAGCAATTCAGGGTCCCTAGGCCTCAAGTTAGACTGTTTGGAAAAGACAGACTAGACGTGGAAACACTGCCACCCCCTCCTCTTCATTCTCGACCCTCCTCCCCAGTGTTTCCCCCTCCCTCCCCAGCTCTTGCCCTCAACAACCTGGAAATGGTGTCAGATATACAATTTGGACAACCCAGCCCTGCATATCTTCCTGCACAGACCAGTTACCCCACTGTCATGAACCAACAACAGCTCCCCACCTTTCCTGGACACATTCCCTCACCAGTACCTATGAGCATTCAACAGGAGCACTTCCCTCTCCCTCAGTCTACTCACCCTCCTGTCAATGTTACTCAGAGTAACTTGTTCCCATCTCCCCTACGACCTCAATTTTCCCCCCAGATGTACCAACCATCCTTCCCACACGACCCACAGATGTTCCAGATGGGGCAAATGGCACCAGTGGTTCCCCCAATGCAGCCAATGATGCCCCCGCTTATGCATTCACCACTGCATTCACCAGCAGCCTCACCCAGACCAGTGCGACGAATGAGTCCCTTCTCATCCCCACAGCTATCGCTTAGACCAGGATCAGTTAGGGGAATAGCACCTTCATCCCACTTCTCAACACATCACATGGACTTCCAAACAGGCATCCAGTCAGACCCCCACCTATCCCCCCGCTTACATAGGCAGGGGCTCTCTCACCAGGCCTCAATGGGGCGCCAAAGGCAAACTTCACCAGTCGACAGGCAGAGACCACCAAGCCCACGTTCTTCTCCAATACATCACAGGAGAGGGATGTCAACAACAAGGGCTCAGCCACCCATGACAAGAGGAAGGAGAGCCGCTGGGTTACACAGGGCTCCCTCATCTGTCCGACCCCAATCCCCATTTTCTAGCCCTGTAGCTTCACCCCGGGGATCCCTGAGGAAGAGAGCAAGCCCACCATCTTCCCCAAGACTTTCTTTCAGACAGCAACCACCTCCAGATGCAGTCCCTCTGCCTCCTACTAGACCACCTTTGTTTAAAGGCAGAAAGCAAACATCTAAGATGAGGCGTTCTCCTTCTCCTCCCCTACCATCTCCACAAAGACGGAGCCCACCTCACCCTGAAAGATCTCATTCCCCCCTACAATCCTTTCGTCCCACCTCCCCCCACCGTCCTCCCTCTCCTTCCCCATCACGTATCACCAGTCGACCCCTCCCCACTCGCTCCTCTACTCGCAGGATGAGAGGTAGTGCTGGAGGTCGAAGTCATGTGCCCATGGGAGCTGTGAAACCCTCCCCAGCTAACCCCTACTTACAGAGACGTAGTAGACATGGGCCCCCTCTCACTCAGCAGGTAGCTCCATTCAGGTCCTCCATACATAGTGGCCCTGCCCCTCCTTCAGGACCAGTCGGGGCTGGAGCTGGAACACCCATGTTAGCCAGAGCAGGCTCCCGTCCCACAGGGCTAAGAGAGTCAAAGCGAATTGGTACACCCCAAAGAGGCTTTCACAGACCCATAGGTAGGGGGCAACCACTAGTTCGAATGCCCAGAACCCAGCCCTCTCTTCAGTCTAGACAGTCATTCAGGTCACCTCCTCTAGTGCCTCCTGTCTCTCCACAACCTTCTCTGAAGCACAGTGGCCCTCTTTCTCCCCAGCCATCAGTACGTAGGCTACAGAGTAGACCTCAGTCTCCACTACCACTGCAGCATCATTCTCCTCTGCATTCCCGTTCAGCCTCACCCATGCACCATCTATCTCATCCTCCATCTCCCCTGCCTCACAGGTCTATGAGTCCCCAGAATTTAGGGCAAGCCTCTTTTCAACCCCCAATTACTCATCCAGGTCTTCCTCATGGCACTTTTCCACCATCACAGAGTATCACCCAATATGACTACTCAATGATGGAGCCTGGGCCTTCTCCAATGCTTTCAAATGCATTGCCAAACCCTCAGGTTGTAGGTGTTCCATTTCCCTCATCCATGCCTTACTCCACCAGTGCTCACGCCTCACCTTTACAAAGACCAATTTCCCCCCAAACACACCATGAAGTCTATCCCCAAACCCTCCCTCAACATGCACCATTATCACCTAATCTGGGACGCACACTCCAGAACCCTTATCTGCAGAATGTTGGAAACACCACACCTTTACAGAGGAGCTCTTCTCCCATACCTGGTATGCAGGGGGAGATATCGGCTAATGTAGAAGAGAGCCAGACAGTGGGCCCATATGCTAGTCTTGGTCTCTCCAATGCTTTAATGCAAAACTCCCGCCTACGCAGTGCCTCCTACTCATCTCCTCTACAACGCAATGCCAACCTTTATACAACTGTCCTCTCACCCCCAGAAGTAGCAGCCCCGCCTGCTCCCTCTGTATTTTCCTCCCCGCGGTTGTCTTCTTCTATGCTTACCTCTCAACTGCGTAATGCTTCCTTTGCTTCACCTTTTCAGCAACATCTTTCCCCCCCATCTTCTGACACACCTGCTCCTCCTCCCACCACATCTCAACAAGGAGGTATTAGAGGTACCTCCTCATTTCTCTCTGGTGGACTGCGGACTGCTCAAATCCAGGGATCCATGTTTAAACTTCCAGGTGGCACTTTGACAATGTCCAGGGGCCCAGCTGAGGCTCAGGCAACCACTGATGGTGTTAGTGGTGGTGCGAGGCTGTCACCCTCTATGCTCTCAAATGCCCTACAGAATCCAAGTCTACGTCAGGCCACCTATCGACTACCTGATGGCTCACTAGTCACCAGAACTGAACCTGCTGAACAGGTCTCAGGTCCATCACCCTTCTCCTCCCCTATGCTGTCCTCTGCATTGCTCAATCCCAGTTTACGACAAGCCACGTATCGTTTGCCTGATGGTACTCTTGTAACCAGGACAGAGCCAGCACCCGCACCCTCCTCTTCCTCTTCTGTGCTGTCCTCAGCTCTTCTCAATGCTAATGTTCGAAAGGCCTCCTATCGATTACCAGATGGTTCATTTCGATCATATCCAGGAGGGGAGACAGAAAGTGCTGAGAGTGCAGTATCATCACCAGGGCTATCAAGTGCCCTGATGAATGCTAACTTGCGCAAGGCAAAGTTTCAACTCCCAGAAGGATCATCACTGTTTTCACGGAACCAACCTCAAGCTCCTGCCCCCTCTGGTCCTGGCCTTTCAAGTGCCTTGCTAAACACCAATCTCCGTGGGGCCTCTTACAGACTCCCAAACACATCATTTTTGAAGCATCCTGGATCTGCTGATACCTCTGAGCAACGCTCTCTTGACCTTTCCAATGCTCTCCGCAATCAGAATCTCCGTTCTGCCACTTACCGTTTGCCAGATGGAACTCTCATGACCCGCTCTCAGCCTGCCTCTGAGCAACGAACGCTTGATCTGTCTAATGCTTTATCAAAGAACCCAAACCTTCGTGGAGCAAAATACCGTCTCCCTGATGGTAATATCATGACACGACTTGGTGCCCCTAGCACCCCAGAACCTCGCTCACTCAACCTCTCTGGTGCTTTGCAGAACCCTAACCTCCGTGGTGCCTCTTTCCGCCTGCCCTCTTCATATGCTGTAGTATCACCTCAGGTCCAAGGATCTGGTCCTGAACAGCACTGGGCACAGGGCTCTGAAGGCTTGGGAATGGAACAAGATCTAGATGTCTGGGGTGCAGAGAGGGTTCTGCCTCATGGGACAGTGCAGAACCTTAATAAATGGTCTATGTATAGAGATGGGGAGCTGCTGGACCCCCACAGCCTGATGGGACAGGGACACATGGGGCAAGAACCTGGGGAGTGGAATCTCAGCAGGGAGGGGGAACCACAGGGGAACTGGTTTGACAAGGTAATAGTTCTTAAAATTTTCTACATTACACACCTGAAGTATCATGCTACAGTTACTAATATATTGTAAACCTGTAAAATGTTGCTATGATCCTGCAATAACAAGTGTAACATCAGAGTGTAAATGGCCTCCTGTTATGGAGGTGTCGATGGTATAAGAAAGAGCACAATGTTTTGCACTGGGGCACAGTGAGCACATAAGGTAAAATCTGTAACACACTTTTGATGAAAGGCAGGCAAAAGGGGCTCTCACAACAAGCATTGCTAGAATAACTGACAAAAGAGAGAATCAGCATTACCCTGTGAGGGAATATGTGCATGTTTTATGTATAAATCCATTGTGTAGAGGCTTATGTAGTTGCATCATGTCCTCATTTTGAAGTGTGCATATACATTTTAGATGTACTCAATCAGAAGTCTGCCCACCGTGGTTCAACGGGAGCAAAGAGAGGAAGATGGCGTGGAAGATATGACACAGCTCGGGTAAGTAAAAAAATCACAATAATACTGAGCTAACTCTATATCAGAGAAAGACTTATGAAAACTTTAAAATGTTTTTTTTTTTTAAAAATCCAAGGCACTGCCTCACATGAAGTACTTCAATGCAAGTAATATTTACATTTATCAGATTAGAGGGCCAAGAAATGACACTGCAATGCACTCAGCGAACTTCAGACATGACAATTCTGGATGACTTCCAGAAGCTCAAAGTGTTCTGTCAAGTGGTAGGACATAAAGACTGATATCAAAGGACTGGGAAAACCCTTTCTAAAAGCTAGTTTTGAGTTTAGTGCAGCATGAACATGCAAAAATAGTTAGAGGGGTCATGCTATGTGTTGCAATGTTCTGTAATTACCTATGTCCTGTTGCCTCTTTCTAGGGAGATGCATGAAGGGGCTGTTCTGCTGAACCTGAGGACCAGGTTTGAGAGGGAGCTTATTTATGTAAGTATCTGAACAGTCCTCATGTCTACTACACATATAGATACCTACCTACAGTCAAATCAGTTTATTCTGAATTAGATTTTACTTGATTTTATTTTCATTTTGATTTTACAAATTCTGTCTCTATTTCTCTGCTTGACTTCCGTGTCTCTTTATTGTTTGTTTGTTTGTCTTTTGCAGACATACATAGGTAGTATTCTGGTGTCTGTGAACCCTTACAGGATGTACAACATCTATGGGACGGACTTGGTACTGCTGTACAAGGGTTGCGCTCTGGGAGAGAACCCTCCGTAAGTCATGCTTTGGGTATTTAAACTGAAAACTAACTAAGGAGGGGGGGCAAATTAAAGGGAGAACCTGAACCATTGACCCCTAATGTGTTGGGATCAAGTGGCTCTGTAATGCTGTGGGGACATTTTGTTGGCATGGTATGAGTCCATTTATCCTTTTTGAGTGAAAGGTGTTCTGGGTGATCATCTTTATTTATGTGATGAAACATTTCTATCCTGATGGGAGTGGTCTCCTACAGGATGACAATGCCTCAATCCACAGGGAACAAGGGGTCACTGAATGGTTCGATTAAATGGATGTGAGTCATATGCTATGGCCTTCACAGTCATCAGATCTCAATACCACTGGACATCTGTAGGAGGTTTTGGAACGATGTGTTAGATAACACTTTCCACCACCACCATCAAAACACCAAGTGAGGGAATAATATTTTGAACAATTAAGTTCATTCCTCCAGTAGAGTTCAGAGACTTGTAGAATGAATGCCAAAGAGCACTGAAGCTGTTCTGGTGGCACGTGGTGGCTCTAAGACACAATATGTTGGTTTTTCCTTTAATTTGTTGACTGTCTGTAGATTTGTCAGTAACCTTGCAAAGTAAATTTAATCAATACGAAAAAGTATTAATAATTACCAAAAACAGAGGACTAAAGGATGGAAAGAAGGGTGGAGAATACTTTTGTGCTTAGAGAGTGAGTTAACTGCTGTCATCTCTTAAGCGGTCTGATAGCTTGCTGCAGTGACTTTTCTCTGTTTCAGGCATTTGTTTGCCATAGCAAACGCTGCTTATTCCAAAATGATGGATGCCAAACACAACCAGGTCATAATAATCAGGTAAGAGGCTGACTCTCTTTCAATCAGTTTCTCTATAAATGTAAATCAGACATCAAAGTTCACCAACCATATCTGATTTATCCACGGGAGTCTCATTTGTCAGAACTCAGTTAGCTCACTGTTGGTTTGTGCTTCACTTTTTGAATTGTATTTAGCGCTATTTGCTACATGCACACAGTCGATCAAACATTGATCTTTATTTTAACATCTTCATCTTGTGTAACGTTATTTTTGTTGTATCATTTGGTGCATCATTAGTCAGGGTTTTATAATGGAGTACATGTGATGCACACAGTGTCCACAAAGCTTCTTGGACAGTCAGGTTTCCATCTACAGTCGGATTAGTGTTTGTAAATTCATGAGTGTCTGTCTGTGGTTTACTGGCCAGCAAACTTAAGACAGGGTCATCCCTCACTTCTCTCACGCTCCGTCTATCTATCAGAGACGCCTCGCTCCATTTAAAAACTGATCTCTTGGAGGAACAAACACACACACCAGAACATTTACATGTAATGACTGTACTGTATGCATGTACTGTGAAACCACACACACATATACATCCACAAACTGACACATATGTGGGTGCGTGCTTTTACATGTGACCAGAAACAATCAAAAAATACACATCTACATTATGCACACGCACTCTCACACACCTGGAACACTCTAGCCATGCTCGGAAGGAGACACCTGTAAGGAAAGCCCAGCCACGTCTGGGCCAGGAGCAGGTTATGTTTCAGAGGCGTGTGCATCCATGTGCACGCGTGTGTTTGTGTGTGTGTGTCCCCGAGTGCGTGTTAAGGGGTAACTGAGGTCTGGTGTACAGTGACCAGTAATGGCCCGGTTTTTAAGCTAACCAGCCCTGTGAGCTGAAACCTTATGCTGGAACGCGGTGAAGGTGCCGGTGTCCCTAAATACGCACAAACACACACAACTCTGCCCCCCTTCGGCCAGGCTTACATAATGGTGGTATTTAGTGCTAAGCTGTTGGCAGTGGCGAAGCGCTGGATGTGTGTGTGGAAGACTGTTTCAGGTGGTTTACCGCAAAAGTGGAACTGAGGCCTCGCCTAATGCAAGATTAGCCCGCTCTCACGTCACTTAGGCAATTAAGTCAAACACTCCGCAGGCACCTGCAGGGAGGTGAAAGGGATCAAATAATGGACTCTCTAAGTGATTAATAACAGGCGTCTGTAGTCGTATTTAAAGTGCGGATAATGTTCACACTTATTGAGCTTCTGCTTGACTCTGGATTTTCCAGTACATTTACTATTTAGGTAATGGACTTTTGCAACCCAGAATGCAAACTGGGAAAGGTAATTCTGCCTGCTATTAAAGATATGAACTAAATTAAGTGCAAGATTGTGCTTTTATAGCATTACTTCCATATGTTGCACTGCTGTTTGCCAGACTTTCATTTTTTTATTGTTAGCATTTGACACTTTATGATACATTTTTAGTACATGTTATATTTCATAGCAGGCTGCATGGTGGCTCAGTGGTTAGCAGCGTTGCCTCACACCTAGAAGCTCCCCGGTTCACATCCCCTGTAGGACGCCTGGGATCCTTCTGTGTGGAGTTTGCAGTGTGGCTTTTCACTGGGTTCTCTAACTTCCTCCCACAGTCCAAAAACATGCTGCTTACTCTAAACTGTCCATAGGTGTGAATGAGAGTGTGTTTGGTTGTCTGTCTCTATATGTAGCCCTGTGATAGGCTGGTGACCTGTCCAAGGTGTCCCCTGCCTTCGCCCGAGTTGGCTGGGATAGACTCCAGCCCCCCACTACCCTACAGAGGATTAAGCGGTGTATAGATAATTGATGGATGGATATTTCATAGCATATTTTAAACTTTATTGTGCATTTTGTATCTTAGTACATTTTTCTATTATATTTCTATTATATTTTTAAATAGTGTTGGTGGTTACTTTACTCTGCTACTGCAACAACAGAATTCCCCCTTGGGGATCAATAAAGTATTTCTATTCTACATAAAAGTTCAAACCTTGTCTGTAGCTTTTAGCCTATTTGCTCCACTATTTGTTGCATTTTTAAAATTTATATTCACTGTGTCTTTTGTATTTCACATAGCAAATGTGTCTTCATGGCTGAAAAACTTAATTTTTTATGCAAAAATCAAACCAAAATGTCATAAGATTTCATCTTTTGGCCGTATACCAATTAAACATTTCTCGTTAAGGCATGCAAAGCACAGTTTATCAACCGTTAATATTCACAATTTCATGTGTATCTGACATGCAAGGGAAAAAAGCCTTCATTTCTTCAGTTCAACAGAGAACTGAGGCAGTTCAATGTCTGAACTTGTGAGTCTTACTGCTGGGTGTCACTTATGTCCGTTGTGTTGCTGTGTTTCAGTGGGGAGAGTGGGTCTGGAAAAACAGAGGCCACCAAACTCGTCCTTCGCTACCTAGCAGCAATACATCACAAATCTAATCTTGCGCAGCAGGTACCCACTCACATCCTCACATTTGGATATTTGCAAGTACACACACAAACCAATTTTTCTGTTTTGATGGATAAATAATGCCTCTGTGCATCTTCTTTCCCTCCTCCGGTGGCTTCCCTCGGGTGCAGATTGAGGTAGTGGGATTCCCTGCATGACTTGTGCTTTACGTTTTCATCTTCACATATGGCCATAAGAATAGCAGGTTGCTGTGTTTTGCTGTGGTGTGTGACAATACTCTGTGGAGATGTTGTGTTTTTCTTCCTAAATGATGAATGTAAAATGTTTTATTTGACTAAACCTGATCCTGAAACAGCTGCTGCTTTGCATTTTAGTTGTTTTTGACATATCGCTGCAGTAAAGCAGTGGATATATATGCTGTGGACCAGTCTGCTTTAAACAGTCGTGCTAAAGTTGTTGCTGTATAACATATTTTAGTATATTTGCCACCCACCTGATGATGGTTGTTGATTTACTGTGTGTTTGAATCACTGGTAGATACTCGAGGCAGCTCCTCTCCTGGAATCTTTTGGAAATGCCAAAACTGTGCGGAATGATAATTCCAGTCGCTTCGGGAAATACATAGAGGTCTTTCTGGAGGAGTGAGTATGAAACAACCACACAGTTCTCATCTGACTCCATCTCGTCTTTGATTTAATTCTACTCTTCTGTTCCCTTGTCGTCCAGTGGTGTGATCAGCGGTGCCATAACCTCTCAGTATCTACTGGAAAAGTCCCGTATTGTCTTTCAGGTGAGACATGAAGACACAGTGACAAGATGACAACTTTTTTTATGTTTTTCTGGAAGTGTTGAGGTTAATGTGCATTTCCACTTCAGGCCAAAGATGAGAGGAACTATCACATCTTCTACGAGATGCTGGCAGGTCTTCCTTCGCAGCAGAAGCAGGCTTTCTATCTACAAGAAGCTGAAACCTACTATTACCTCAACCAGGTAGGAGACAGTGAAGTGTGCTGCATAATATCAGTCTGTTTGGGGATTTTTCAAGATGGTCATGTGGAGACTCAGATCAAGACATGGATCATGTCTAGCAGTTATTCCTCCTCACAGGGAGGGAACTGTGTGATAACAGGAAAGAGCGATGCAGAGGACTTCCTACGTCTGCGTTCTGCCATGGAAATCCTTCATTTCACCCCAGATGACCAGTCGGCCATCTTTAGAGTTCTTTCTTCCATCCTGCACCTGGGCAACGTCTACTTTCAGAGACATGAGGTAGTATTTCCAAAGTGATCTTCTTCATCTTATCAGCATTTTTACTGTTCTCCCAATTTGTTCAGGAAAATACTAGAAAATGTATACTTTATCACAAGTTTTATTTTCCTTAAATGTTAACTGGACGCACTTTAGCTAATGACCAATTACAGATACCACTGCACATGTTTCATGCACTGTAAGTTTTTAAACATCTTTATCTTTATTTTTAATAAATGAACTTTAATAAATATTTTTTAACAATTTAATGTTTTTTTTTATTTTCCATGTTTTCTGAATCTACAGATAATAACCAGTGAAATCATCGTAAGAATTTACAGGTTGACAGCAAAAAAATCATGGTTTTCCATACTTTACATAAATGTTACATTACATTACTTTACATCACATTAAATATCTAGTAAAATCACAGAAAAAAGAGATAAATTTACATGTTGACTGTAAAAAAACAACCCAAAAAAACAACAACAACAAACATAATGTCCATATCAAAACGTTGTATTTTTACACGTACATTTTTTCTTTTACAGTGTGTTTCTGTAAAAATAACTATTTTTTAAACATGTGTTTTCGTTGTTGTTGTTGTTGTTTCTTGGTGGTGCATTGTAATCAGAAAACACAAACCGGAAATTACCTAAACTTTACCAGGACAATGAAGAAAAAGTAATGAGAATAAGCAGAGAAAAATATTATCCCAAACATAATAAGAGCAAGGTGTTTTTTTTTTCTTTTGTAAAAGTGTAATTTTTGTTGCATTTCTCTTTCCCTGCTGTCCCGCAGGCTGATGGCCAGGAGGTGGCGTCAGTGGTGAGCGCTCAGGAGATCAGAGTGGTGGCAGAGCTGCTGCAGATCTCACCAGAGGGACTACAGAAAGCCATCACCTACAAAGTCACAGTCAGTATTAAAACCTACAGTCTGTGTCATTTCCTGGACTTGGTGCTCATTTCATATACTATGAGTTGCTCTCATTACATTTATAATTGAGTCTAACGGGCAGGTAACGTGGCAAAATGCCAGAGTGTCTGACTTGTTCACACACGTGTGGTTACATTAAAGGCTTTGTGTTGCCCTCAGTGTCGCTTACGTACACACAAAGGAAACGCGTGTTGATCCCAAGAAAGCAAGAAAGAAGGACAAGAAGAACCAAACTGCTGTCACTGATCTGCTTGCATGACTGTCTTGTTCTCCTGAGTTTCTTTGGCCAAGATTTCTGTATCCCAAAGGTTTGAGAGACATCAGAGTCGTCTCGCCTTTAATCACTCACATGCCATTTTAATGCTTCCCAGATCATGGCACTGCAGCAGGAAGTCTTATTAAACCACCTATTTACTGCTCATTTACAGATAGCCTCAGTCTTTTGATTGCATAGAATCTTTTTTTTTATCGTGTATTTGGAGCATTTTTTATGATTCTGATAGATTTTCACTGAAAACCTTCAGTGCTTTTTTTTCTCAAATGAGCAATTTTCCTCAAATCATTTTTTCATTTTATCCAGATGTTTCCTTTTCTGCTTCAATTTCACACCATTCAACACAATTACGACAAAAATGCTTTTCTTTCAGTTATAAAAAGTGAGGTGCAAAATGACAAGAAAGCATAAATGAGCTAATAGAGTCCCACATACACTTAAAAACATAAAAGACTTGAACTACAAACTGTAATTTAGGATATCATCACCCATGCTTTTTCTGTTGCTTACTTCCAGTTAAATGTCAGATTTTTTTTTAATTAGTTATGATTTTTAAAATATAAACCAAAGATCATAAAGGCTTAGCTGGTCTTACCTACAAGATAGTGCAGTGTGAAGCTACTTTGATGCCTCTTTCTTTCTCAATAATCAAAGTTCGGATTTGGATTTCAGTTTGCGTCAAGTGTCTGACCTCTGACCTCCAGCTATGCTCTCCATCATTCATTCGTTCATTGACTGACAAATCTCAGATCAGATGTGACCTCATGTCGAGCACAGCCACTGTGATTCATGATTCTCTTTCTGTCTGGTAACAGAATCACCTCATAAAACAATTACAACAGTTTCTATCAACAAACATGTTCTGTGATTACAGATAGGACTCTGACAGATCAGCCTTAACTATCTACATATATCACTTACAATATGTGAACAAGCATGATTGTAAACGCTTGCACACAGGAACACATCTTGTTCACGTCTTGTACTCTTACGGTACACAGATATAAATAGACACACAGCATTTACACACTTACTATTGAGCCATGTTATGTCACAGAGTCAGAGAGATGCTTCTGGCAGTGAAAGCATCTCTTGGTTCATTTTGTTTGCAGTCAGTCAAAGTGGAAAGTAAATGTCTTGATGAATAGCCACACTCAGCCTGCAGCTTGAGGGGCTGTTTGTTGGGATGGTCCAAAGACCAAAAAAAAAAAAATCTTATTTCTGGGAGTGTTTCAAGTTCATTGGACCAACATAATGTCCAGATTTTTATATGTTTTGTTCTTTTTTGCAAAAACAAAACAAAAAAAGGAATATGTTAAACCTGCTGAAGTCCTTCGGGGGGCTGCCTGGCAAAACTCATTCGTTAAATTCTAATTATAGGGCAAGTTCTCATAAATTATTTCAGATCTCAGCAACAGCAACAAATCAAACTAGTGACAGGAAATAAAACCTCTTTGTAGATACCTGGCTTCACTGGATTTGATCTCCTTGATTGCTATAAACTAGCAAGAATTTGTACATCTCACATCCAAAAATCTAAATAATGTTCAGGTTAATAAATTAAAATGAGTATATTGCACTCATTTGGATCAGGCAGATTTTGATAGAGTTAACAGGGTGATTGAAGGACTTCCATGTGACTGACTGCCTCCTCCTTTGCATCTTCTTCTGGTATCCTCCTTAACGACCAGTACAGCAGCTATGACACATATTGAAGTCATCTGCAGCATAGAGCACAGAAATAGTAAATCCATAGCAAGTCCAGGGAGCAAAATATGAATTTCCATGCTGAAATGAATGCATCATAAAACAAAAACACACAAAAAAATATAGTTGTATTGATTGATTTTCCCAGTGGCACTTGGATATATGTTCCAGTTGGTTGTCTGTTGGATTTCCTTTGTTGTTTAATTCACAAACAAAGTGGAAATCCTGGAAAAAATAAAATAAAAGTTCAGTTGAGCAAATTATTTTTCCTCTTAAAATCCCTTTTCGATCCGTAGTCTGTCATGTGTCTGTCTCTGGTTGAGGAAAGTCTTGTTTTTCTGTCCAGTTTAAGTGGTGACTCGACTCGCCTTCACCATCTTGTGATGCTTCTGACAAGGAACGAGGGTGATGAGAGAGACAAAAGGGACACTGAAGAATACATTAAAAGTACATCTAATCATGACGCGCTTTATGTCCTCCACATACGCTCTTATACACTATGCAGGAGGCTTCTGTATAATTGAATTTCTAATTCCATGCCTATGTAACAGGAGAGGAGTCGGCCGTATAGCCACTCATTTCCTCCGGCTGGATGAGACATGTGCTCACATTAGTGTGTACGTGTGACAGTCAAGTGCATTCAGACTAGAGAAGATCTCAAGTCTCAAAGTATTCTTTATCTGATCAGCCCTCATGTCGCAGACACATGAATGAATAAGAGAGGAGGAGGAGGAGTTGGAGGAAGCAAAGCGTCTGATGATGGTGACATGAAGGAGGGTAGATGGTTATAAAAATAGGAAATAAGCAAGCAGATGGTGGGAAAATGAGAAAGGATGGTTGAATAAGTATTAAAAAATACTGAGCCCTGCAGTCATAGTGCCTGCTCTAGGATGACTTTAATTCGTCTGAAAGTTTTTTTGGACTGTAACTGAATATACGGCATCGAGCTTTGCCTGCTGCAGCCTATGGAATCTAACATACGCTGGACCTGAGCTGACCTGAGGTGTCAGTTTGCAAAGATAAGCTGAAGGTTGTCTCAAGGATACGCAAATATTGCCGATCCATCAATTTGAGAGTGCAAGTGAGGATGTAGAACTCCTACATCTATTTAGTGACACTACTGTGTGTTGTCATTGTATACCAAAAGTAAGAAAATAGAATGGAAAGTTTATTAGTATTGTAGGTAATTCATCATTTTGACTCAGTGGCAGCAAAAGATGAGAGAGTTAGCGCGATCCATCCTGAAGTTTTCTTTCATGGTAAAATACAGGAAAAGGAAGAAATCAAGTTATAGTTTCGTGTTCATCCTCTATTGAAGAGCAATGCCTGTACAAATTTCGCGTATTGAGTTATTCCACTCTGAACCACAGTGGTTGATCGACTGACAGACCAACATTACCATCACTGGAGCTTTGCCGCTAGCATTTCTAAATACAAGCAAAATAAAATACAGCATCTTACCCTAAAGTTCTAGCAGTGTGCAAACTACACCATGGTTGTTGCAGCTGTGAAGCGTATGAGCAATAATAATGTGAACAAACCACTGAGAGTTAGGTTTGTTCCCTTGTTTTGTTTTACAGCAGTTGGCATCAAGAAAGGTTGTTTTTTCATGATCTTTGAGTTAAAGTGAGTGAAATTTATAATATTGCAATGCTAGTCTGCATATAGTAATGACAGGAGCAACATGCAGATAACTTAATTAAAGTGAATTAGTGATGAGTCGCTCCCATGCATGAATCATACATCAGTAATAGCCTGATTTGATGCTGGATCCACAATGGTGAAGATACAGAAGGACAGAACTCACAAATCACGTAGACATTTTGACATGTCATAGTAGGAAAAACATTGCATGCTGCCTCACTGATACAGTTTACAAATATGACAGAGTAGAACAGAATCAAGTCATAGTGTCTGCAGTGAAAAAGGCCTGTCATCCCGCCTTAAAAGATCCAGCTAAACTAAAGGGAGGATGAGGGAGCTGTCAATAGAGCTCAGGAAGCACACAGCTGCATGTGTGGTAAAGGCTTTAATTATTTAAGTTTGAACATGAAGCTTTAAAATAAGAAGCATGATGAAATGAGGTCTGAGTAGCTGTACATTATCGAGCAGATGCCAACATATGAATGTGTTGCTGGCTGCTGAGTCACTCCTGTCTTCTGTACAGGAGACGATGAGGGAGAAAATCTACACCCCTCTGACTGTAGAAAGTGCTGTTGATGCCAGGTGAGAGACGGCCACGTGAAAGTAAGATCGTTTTTTCTCCAGATGCATTACTGAAAGGAGATTGTCAGTGATTTAAAATATATTTTAAAAAATCAGCATGTGTCCTAAATAATGACAAATGGAATTGAGATTTTGCATATCTGTTTCTATTAAAACACATCTTAATCTGAGATGAATAATGCACACCTAATAAATTCTGACTGATCAGCTATACCTATACGAAATTAAACATAATACTAAATTATGTAAGCTTGGCCTTGAACAGCATGTCAGTTCCTGGTCTATCTGTCTCTCTTTCTCCTTCTAATATCAAATATTTCTTTCCCACCTCGTCCGTCCTTTGTTCTCCAGAGATGCTGTTGCCAAGATCCTGTACTCGCTGCTCTTCCATTGGTTAACAGAAAGGATCAACGCTCAGGTGTACCCTCGCCAACACGCCCTCTCCATCTCCATCCTGGACATTTACGGATTTGAGGTAAGCAAGTTTTCCCAAATGTGTTAAAGCATTTCCAGTGTCAGTTTTTATTCAAAAGCCACATAAGGCTGATAACATAATTAGAGCCTGACTGACACTGGAATTTTGAGGCAGATGCCGAAACAGATTTCTAGGGAGTCAGAAATTCCATTATTGATACATTGGCTGCTGTTCTTTGTATATGCATACTCACTGTTATATTATGTTATGTATGAAAATGATTAATTTATTGTTAACTTAAGTTTCCAGCAATTGATTTTCTAAACTAGTATAAGACAAACAGGTTCATAATTCTTATTTTGGCAGTAATTTGTACAGTTAATTTACTAAAAATGTGAATATTTACTGTGTCATTTACAGATTTAAATATTGTTACAGTGTTTACATATTTGTGTTTACACATTAAGCAGTTAAATCAATTTAAATACATTGTACGTTACACCTTTATATGTTTGAAAAGTTATGTTTATCTCTTTAAGAGTCAGTCTAAGCCTTTCCTGATTCTGATTGGTTGTGGTGGTCACATGAGAGGCAGATTGAGGAAGTTGTTAAGAAGCTGGACAGTTGAAGTTGTTCATCATGCTGTTTCTTTTCAGAAAAGGAATCATACCACCACACAAAAACGTTACACTAATTAGCAACATACCTCGAAGACACCGCTTGACTCCAGACCACCATCTGCTCAGCTGTGTTTGACCTCTGCTACATGTGCTGCAGACAGTGCTGAGATTTATGTAAATATTGTCTGCTGGACAAACTATGTGAGGACACCATTTCTAAATTTACCCCAACATCTATTTCTGTACTTGTTCTGTAGAAAGAAAAGTTTTCAAAACACCATTATGCATGTATGGGATAGGCCAGTATCAGCCACTGATATATGGGTTGGGCCCTGACCATAATTCAAAGAGTCACAACATAAGAAAAAATAATTATATTGTACAAATGTGCCACAGAAGATATGAACAGAAATGGGCCTGACAAACTCAAAGAAAGGCAGGAAAGCTCCTGAGACCAACCATTCAAGAGGCCAACACTGTTATTTATGGATGTAGACTGTCTATCAGTGGGAACAAGAATTCTCAATTAAAAAGTCAGTGCTCTAAGTCAGGAAACCGAGCCAGAGCCACGCAGCAACTTGGCCTGACACAAGATATGACCCTGAAACTTTATGCAGAGGCACACCGATGTCAACGTCAATGTCAATGTGCCCAACAACGGCACATCAGAACCAACAGCAGGCTCATGTCAAAAGGAAATCCTCCCAAAACAGCATTTTTATAAGACTAAGACTGTTCTACTACAAAAGCAACAACATCACAAGACATTTCTTCAGACAATACAGCTTTGCCTTAATATTTCACCCATTCTTTCAATAGAAGTCACATTCTTATGTTTTACATTATCCTTATCAGCCTTGAATTCAAGCTCTATGGGGCCAGAGTTGGTGTCACTCTCAAACTGCAAAGGCAAACCTCTAACAGAATCCCAGCCATTGTTATTAAGCTGTATTAGCATAACTTTGGGGGGTGACAATGCATAACACTCACCACACAGGACGGCAGAGAGCATCTTATTACCCGTCTGTAACTTTCTTGTGTTACACCGCAGAGAGACTCCTGAACAGTCACTCTTTAGACATGTAGATGAGACATAAAGAATCACCAGCTGTGTGTTTGTGTGTATATGTGCGTGTGTCTGTGTGTGGCAACAGGATCTGGCCTTCAACAGCTTTGAGCAGCTTTGCATTAATTATGCAAACGAGTACCTGCAATTCTTCTTCAACAGGATCGTATTCAGAGAGGAACAGGTGAGTCCACGTCAAACCTGCAGGCTATACGCAGCTACACACTTCACATCATGAGTGCAGACACAAGATCCACTCAAATGTTTCTACACACTTAGCCAGACAAGGATACAAATGGATCTCAATTAGCGTTGGACCCATTAGTAAATTAGGTGATTAGTGGACATATATGAATTCTTTATTCAGACCGTGGAGGGCTGCAATGTATATCACACCGTACTGTATGTGATCCCCTGCAGGAGGAGTACAGCAGGGAACAGATCCCGTGGCAGGACATCACGTTTAGCGACAACCAGCCGTGCATTGACCTCATCGCCGCTAAGCCTCATGGGATACTGAGGATTTTGGATGACCAGAGCTGTTTCCCTCAGGTGAGGAAGAGCCTGAGCACATCTGCACATCCTGTTCAAACATTGTACTGGTCACTTATAATCTGCTAATTTGTTGCCAGGCAACAGACCACACTTTCCTCCAAAAGTGTCACTATCACCATGGCAACAACCCGCTGTATGAGAAGCCAAAGATGCCACTCCCAGAGTTCACTATCAAGCACTTTGCTGGGAGGGTCACCTACCAGGTACTCAACTCCTCACTGATTCATCAGTGGCCTTCTATTGGCCAGTTGACTATGGAAAGGTATCTGATTGGCTGAAATCCACTACGTCATTGACAGCATTTTTAGGAATGGAAAATCTGGGCCAACAGCTTTCAAAAGAAGACATTCATGATGCCAGAGGATGAATCTTAAAGAGGTGGATGGTCACATTTTCCTTAAATGCACCACCATAATGTTGACATTTTTCAGTGAACTGTTTCAAGTACTACAGGACTGACTGCTATAACGTTTGGTGCAGACGTTCCTCAGACTGAATTCTAAACATGTTTGTGATAGTTAAAGACCCAATCTGGTCAAAATCAAGTCTTTTACCTGGTTAGTGTGTCGACATGGTGTTTTTTATGCTAGAAGACATATAATAAGCAAAACAAGCAGTCAACAGCATGGCTGAGCATTTAAACCTGCCAAGTTCAGATGACTGTATCAAAAAAAACGTATTCAGACTTTCAGGGTTTCATACGTAACAAATCTAACTAGCCAATCCTGTCAACTTCCAGAGAAATTTTACAGTGTTTGAGGGTGAGCTGGTGTGCTCTAGTTGCAGTGAGTAGGGAAGTTTGTGCTGAGAGAGAGTTGTGAACTTCAAAGGTTCACATATTCTACAGAAAGCAACAGCGTAAAGTTACATCTAAGCCTTTTAAAGACATGGGAAAATCTTGTCCTTTTGACAAACAGAGATGAGTTTTTAGGGGCTTCATCTGTCAACAATAACCAGAACTTTAAATGATCTTCTAGAGCCAATATCAGGTCAGCATTTTATTTTGTCCAGCACTGGTTTTGACCAGTGAGCAAATGCTGTGGCAAACTAAGATGGTGAACACAGTAAATAGATAATCCAATAATGTGTCATGTCACTGATGCAGGTTTACAAGTTCCTCGATAAGAACTACGATCAGGTCCGACAGGATGTCCTGGATCTGTTCATTCAGAGCAAGAACAAGGTAAGAGGAGACAAGTTCACGCTGACTCATAAAGAACCGATCTGTGTAGCAGCTGCAGTAAAATACATGAATGTTGTGTGTGCACTTGTGTGTGTGTCCAGATGGTGTCAAACCTCTTCCTGGTTCATGCAGAGGTCATGGGTCAGCAGAGGGGAGGTCACATGAGGAAGAGCAGCACGGTCACCAGGAAATACCAGGCACCCACCGTTAGCAGCAAGTTCCAACTGTCCCTGCTGGAGCTGGTGGAGAAGATGGAGAGGTGAAGCACAGTTCCTACAACAGATCATAATTCTGTGGCACCTCAAATGAGCTGGCTTCTTTGATTCTTTCATTTCAGCTGCAACCCATTCTTCGTTCGCTGCATTAAGCCAAATAATATGAAGGTACATCCACCAGCATTATGTGTTTCTAAACATTAAGACCCATGTCAGTCAATGATTTTGAGCATCTATGCATGTCTGCTTAGCAACCAGGTGTGTTTGAGGACGAGCTGGTCAGCAGCCAGCTACGACACTCCGGTGTCCTGGAGACCATTAGGATCCGTAGGGAGGGGTATCCAGTCAGAATGCCATTCTTTGTCTTCCTGTTCAGGTAACATATGCACTGAGAAAGCTCTTGGTTGAATGAAAAATGGTGTTTATTCATTCTAAGGTGGTTAAAAATTTAAGTCAAACCTGCCAGAGAGCAGTGAAGCTGGTCTGGAGGTTGATGTTGACTGAAACTCCTACTAAGGCAATTTTTACTGGTTTCCTCTTAAATTTTTCAGCCAATGTCTTGCTTTTTTACAGTCATCAGTTTGCTTGACTACAATAAGCAATGCAAAAAAATTGTAGCACTTCAAATAAAAACATGCAAATAATCCAAAAATGGTTTTCTAATAAGGTTTATTTTGTGCTAAATATCACCATACATTTGTTTAGTTATAGATGAAACTCCATGCATTCTATCATCTATGTGTGTGTGTGTGTGTGTGTGTGTGTGTCATCCTCAGGTATAAGTCCTTGGTGGGGATACAGCAGCTCCCAGCAACAACTGGAGAGAACTGTGTGATATTGCTCAGCAAACTGTGTCCACTCCGACCAGGAATTTTCCATGTTGGAGTCACAAAGGTGAGACTGTTCTTTAGCACTTAAAAGGAAAATCTGCAGATGCAACTTGCTCTGTGTCTCCAAATCGTGATGCTTTGGCTCTACCTGTGACTATTTGTTGTTTATTCATGCGTGTATGTGTGTGTTCCTGGCAGTTGTTTCTAAAGGAGGACATCTACCAGTTGTTGGAGTGTAAACGGGAGCGCTCCCGTCAGCTGGCTGCTCTCACCCTGCAGCGTTACACCCGCATGTTCTTCGTCAGGAAACGCTACGTTGAGTTTCGCATGAGAATAGTCAGATTTGAGGCGCACTGCCGAGGCTTCCTCATTAGGTGGGCTGTCACAAAGAGACCTTAAAAACTCTTAAACTTAAGCCACCCATTTGCATTTTGGATGTTGGGTTAACAAATATAGAGGAGTCCTGAGTTCATTGTTGGTGTCACTGATGTTGTTGAGTGTACACAGTCTGTGTTTCCTTTGTACACTTTAGTGTTGAGAATAAATTGTGCCTTTAGCCCTCTGTACCTCATGCACTTTCAGCGTGTGTTATGCTCCTGTCACATTTTTGGTCACTGTGGGCTAATCTTCACTGAAACATAAGGTCCCGGAACAGTACAAGCATAGAAATAGAAGAGAACTCAAAATGTTCCTCTTGCCAGTATCACCAAGTTATGATACTATCAGTCATAAAAAAGATCAAACCACAGATTTGTATTATTTAGTTTACAAACTTGCTAAAAAAAATTGGAGTCAATGCACTCTTTTTCCACATTTTCCTAAATGCCCACAGGCCTCGGCTATGCTGTTAAAAATAGGAACTCTACATACTATAGATATTTTACTACTTACGCTTTTTATATGTTTCAATAATTACTATTACTCCTATCTGCTCAGTGTGAACACTGCCTGCAGATCATCCCAGTTTAGCTGAAATGTCCCATAATTTTTCTTACATGACAGCTGAGGAGCAAAATGTTTTTTACTGGAACCATATTCATATAAATGATTTATTTTTTGACAAATTTTGAATTGAGACATGTAGAATAACATGTTTTTAATGAAATATCACAATTTTAAGCTTAGATTTGGTTAATTTTGCTGATGTAATTCACATCACACATGATTTGATGAAGGATCTGATGAACGGTGTTATTCTTGCATTTTCTTTAAAAGAAAACATGCCATTCAAACCCACTGATTTTGAGGTCCAGAGGTTTAAGATAATGATTCCCACAAAATCACCACAAATAACTGAGAAGAAAACTCTTTAACGTCATCTTGTGAATGTAGCAGAGCTGTTGTCCTGTTAATGGTTCAAGTTATTAGAATTTCAATTCTCTTTGTATCTTTTAGGAAGCAGTATGTGAGAATGAGGGAGTGTCTGGTCCGGTTCCGCTCTCTTGTCCACATGTATGTCAACCGTAAACAATACATCAAGGTACGTGCTGTGTCCTTTCAAACAGCTGTCTTTCATTTTTAGGGGAAATCTAAGAACATAATTTACTATGTTTGTGATTTCTGTGATCTGTTTGCAGAGGAAATTCGAAGCTCGAAGGAGAGTTGAAGAGCAGATAAGGAGGAGAGAGATGGTGAGATGAAAGTTTGGACAGACATTACACAGGACATGACCTAGAAACTTACCCATAAAAGCAGTAGATTGGTGGTGTGCCAATCCGAATGTGTTATCAGTGCAGGTTTCAAAGCAGCAACTCTGTAATCACAGCTCCTTTAAACTTCCTCTTTCCTCCTACTTTTTTTGTAGCTTTTAAAGGAAAACCTGTCTGAATTCATTGTCACTTTACAGACAAATTAAAAAGAGTGCCTCTTTCAGGAGCTGACCAAGAGGGAGGTGGTTAACGTCACACACTTGGTGATTCCTGCAGAACTGGGCGCTTTGCTGCAGACAGCAGGAGGTGTGTAGATGTCTGTCTGTCTGTCTGTCTGTCTTCTCCATCAGTGTTCATCACATGGTGTACATACATTATTATTCATGAACCAAACGTCGGAGAGCACTGTGTTCAGCTCTTTGAATGTGTCTCATCTCATCAGCGCTGACTGTGTCAAATTAAGAAATGATTTGAATAATCCTGACAGAGCGGACAGTTCATAAATAAACCATGGAGGCCTTAATGCCATTTCTAAAAAGGCTTTTGACACTTGTGTCCCAAATATCATGTTTGGACAGCTTTCACAGCGACAACAAAAAGGTTATATTATTTTTTCTGTGGTAACATTATTCTCTTTGTCCTCCTCTCTTCAGTCAGGAGGGAGCTGCACTCAGACTGTTTGGCTCTGCTTCAGGCTCCTCACATCCAGGAAGAGGCTCAACTCACTCTGCCTCTGGACATCAATAACTACCCTTTCTACCGCTATGTTCAGATCCACTTCAGGGTGAGATGTACATCATCATACCTAAATATTATAGTGAGCTTCATGAGTGCAGCCTCTACTGAGCCTCTATTTGGATATTTTTATGCACTCTGAAGTGTTTTTGTTTTGAAAACTGTGTAGTAAAATTGTATGACATGTAGATAACGCTGCAGTACTTTGGTCGCTATAGGAACCAAAGTTTGGGATGTTGATGGCCCCTCTGGAGTCACCTCTGACCCGGGTGGAAGAGGACTTAAGAGGAGAGGCTCTGGAGCTTTTCATCATGGTAGGTTGACCTCTTTTATGAACTGTTTTCTTTAAACTTAATTTGCCTAATCTGGAATATCATCTGAACACTGCACTGCTGTACTTATGAGGTTACAGCTATCCATCTGTCCATCCACTTTCACCTGCTTATCCAAAGTCAGCTTGCTTTGGCAAAAGGCTAATCATTGCATTCCAGTCCATTTCCTCAGCAACATTTTCTAGTTCTTCCTGGGGGATCCCAAGGCATTCCCAGGCCAGATGAGATATGGAATCCCTACAGCGAGTACTGGGTCCACAACTGGGCCTCCTTCCAGTTGGATGCGCCCAGAAAGCCTTTAGAACCTCTCACTCTGGGAAATTCCAGAAAAAGGAGAGTTGAGCCCCTGTCCAGTTTCTCAGACTATACCCAGCTGAGCCCTATGAGTATAGGTTTGGTCCCCAGACACTCACTGGCAAGCTCTGCTCCAAGGTCTGCTGCCAGAAGGGGGACGCTGTTTGCCTTTTAAAGGTCCTGCAGCTCCTTTTGCTCCAGTTCTGGAGCCCTAGGATCAGTTTAAGTTGGGAGACCCTACCCTACCAGGGCCCTGGCAGCACCATGGTGCAATGGCCTCCCAGCTAGAGGGTCTGGGGTTTGAATCTTGGCTGGGGTTGTTCTTGCTAGAAGGCCATTGCACCATGGTACTGCCTGGGCCCTGGTAGGGAAGGTAAAAAGTCTAGGGTTTGAATCTTGACTGGGGTCTTCCTGTGTGGAATTTGCAAGTTTTCCCTGTACCTGCTTGGGTTTTTTCGCCAGGCGTTCTGGCTTCCACAATAAAAGACATGCTTAAGTTGATTGGTGGTCTTCTGTACTGAGTCTATGGTAGATTGGTTACTTGTCCATCATGTTCCTTGCCTTCCTGCCACTTATAACAGGATTTAACAGGATAAAGTGGTGGCTAGGTAATGGATGTATGGACCCTACCAAGGTCGATTGCCCCCAACATCATAGTTTACAGGTTACCAGGTTTGCAGTGACACACAAACCTATCTGCTGTGATAAGAATTTAAACACTTGTTACACACCAAGGAGAATCTCTAGAGGCTTGCTTGCTTCTGAAGCCCATCTGACTTGTCTTGTTGTCTTTGTTGTTGTAGTCTTTGTTACAACTCATTCAACACAACACAGAAAGAAACCAATCATCCTCTAATGAAAGAATGTTTCCATTATATTGCTAAGTGATAAACAAAATAAAAAAATGTTGAACTGGAGTTTGCTAAGCTGTGCACATTGTTACAGTTAAATTATAATGTGAATCACTTAAATTCTAAATGGGCTGCACAATTTAGGTGAACAAGACGACCTGAAAATATGATATCACAAAGTCCAAAGAGTGGGCAGTGGTTTTAGTTTCTGCCTGCACTCTGCTTCCTTCAGGTGTTACGATTCATGGGGGATCCTCACCTGAACGGGGCGCAGGAAAATATGTTTGGGAATTACATCATCCAAAGGGGCCTGCTGTCTCCGGGGTTACGAGATGAGATCCTGGCTCAGATTGTCAATCAGGTGTGGAGGAACATAAACACAGACAACGCAGAGAGAGGCTGGCTGCTGCTGCTGGGATGCGTCTGCAGCTTCTCTCCGTCACTCAAGATGGACAAATACCTGCTGAAGTAAGAAATTTCACTGATAAAATTCTCAGACCTTTTCTCGTCATCCCACCTATTTCTTCATTGCCTCAAAACCTCATCCGGCTTTTGCTCTCCAGGTTTGTATCAGATCAAGCCCCTGCTGGTTGTCAGGCGTTGCTGCAACACAGACTCATCCAAGGCATCCAGAAGATGCAGATAGGCTCAGGCTCCGCCCCCGAGACTGCACGGACCTATCCGCTGTCACTGCTGGAGTGGACAGCCAATAGGAAGAAGGCTAACATGGTGTTGCATTTGCATTGTTTTGATGGTGAGTTGCATCTTGTCTTCTTAATCTTACATACATTACAAAGTCTAATGTATAATGGCCTTGCTGTTTTTGGAGAATATTGCTAAGACACTACAAATTTTCCTTTTCATATACCTATGTCTTTCGATTTATGTTTAAAGGAGAAAAAAAAACACCTAAATGCTGATTGAATATCATGTTAAGTAGTCTGTCTCATGCCTCAAAGAGTCTGGCATCGCTTTTATTGCCTGAGATCAATTACAGCCTCTGATCATTGATTATTCATTGCCAGTCAGGATCAGGTGGTGGGACCTCGAGGCTCAAGGACTTGCACAAATTACATACAGTTTGCTTGTTGACACCAAACACTTGGCGTGATTTCAAATCCACAAGGGGAATAAATAGTTGAAGATGCTGCTTGATTACTTGTCTATCTCCCTCTGCAGGAGGGTCATTCCTGTGTCCGGTCCATTCCTGGACCAGCGGAGAGGATTTAGCGGGTCACATCCTGCGTCACAGGTGCTAAAATTATATATTTAGTGTTCATTTTGGATATACCACTCTGCTTTTGATGGTGTATTTGGTATCTTCTTCATACTCAAATGTATGTGTTTGTTGTATTTTCTATGTTGTATAAATTTAATGCAAACATGTAAACTAATTTTTGACAGTTGCTCAAGCACGAAATTCTGAGAGTGCAGCTTCATGAAGATGAAGTTAATATATAAACTGTGCGGTCTTGCAGGGGAGTGTCTGAGTTCTGGAGGGGGAGTTCCATTCTAATGAAGGAGCACGGCCAGTGGGTGGAGTTAGCTGGTCATGACTATGTAATGGACCTGATTGCAGACCTGGAGCTTCCTGCAGACTTCCCTAAACAGAAGAGCTACTTTGTCATCAGCACCGACAACCCGGCCCGAGTCAGAGCCAATGCCAGCCTGTCAGTGTGCAAATACACACATACATACGCTGTGACCACATACAGTACATTAGAAGACATTTTCAATAATTTACAAAGTAGATCCCTCCTTTCCTCTCATCTCCTCTCAGTGCTTTGTTCGGCAGTGGCTTTGACTCAGATGAGGAGCTTCCTTCTTCTGTTGCCCCCAGCAGCAGCCGACCAGCCTACAGTCTGCCTGACTCTGATGGTTACTACAGCCACGGTACTCTCACACACAGATATGTCTAAACCTTTCAGTTCTTTTCATATATTCGTAATAAATATACAGTATATTTCCAAAATTTGCAATGTTATGCTGTGATAAAATGGTTAAACTCTTTACATATTCAACAACTTCTGGAATTGATCTCAAATATGGATAAAGTTAAGTTACATACTGAAAGTGATAAAGACAATGTGTAACATAATCTTTCTGAATAAAGGAATGTTTTTTGTAATTCAGCCACACTTACAAAAAATGTTAAATATTAAATCCCTACTGAGTGTTGTTTTGCAACTGCTGTTATCATAAAATGCAATGAAAGCTGGAGTAGGCAGTACTTTTTAGTGGCATTCTGCAAAAATTCCATGATAACCTTTCAGCACATTGTAATTTCAATGATCTGAGAGGAAATTAGACCTCTGCACGTCCACATGGGTCTTTATTCATTCAGTCTTTATAAACTTTATCCCATGAAAGGAGACTTTGGTCTTTTCATCCAAATCAGGTGAAATAGTAAAAAGAGCAGCAACGTCCATATTGCTGTAGTTCAATCACAGGACTTTGATTCAGAGGGGCACCATTTGAAGCCACAAGTGAATGCTGACTTATGGCTTGACTGTTTTTATACATTTAAAGCATACACATTTGCCAATCCCCAGTTTGCAGCATCACATGCAGGTCCAGTTTGGCTACTGCAAGAACTGGCAACTTTAACTTCCTTAAATTTGTGCTTGGTAAGCATTGGGTTTTTTAAGCAAGATGATTATTATAAGTGTACGTTCAAGTCAGCCGAAGCTTGGTACAGGAGTTGCTTGTGGAAAGTGCTCATATGACCATCTCAGTCCCTGAATTTTAGTCTGACTGAAGATCTTTGATTCGATTCAAAAAGAGCACTGTCAGTACGTAAGATAAAGAGTATTAGAAAAAAGTAGACACAAATAATGAGATAAAATGCCCAGAGAGCTTGTGAGAAACTATTGGAAAAGTTTGTTGGAGTTCTTGCTGGTTAAATGGGTTGAATAATTAGTCCTGATGGTTTCCGACTGTTTCAAACACTTATTGTAAAATGTAAAGTGTTTGTTTGAAGCCTGTCTGCCTCTTGTGTCCAGTAGAGTCGGATGCATTCAGTGACGGTCAGGCTCAGAGAGGAATGGACCGATACCTGGACAGTCTGTTCGACCCTGTGCTGTCCGACAGCAGCATAGTGAGTACTTCCACTGATTGCCTACATGTTCTTTCAATATTTCCCTTCTGGTTTAGAAATACTTCACAGATGCCAAAATAATATTTATATATTTATTTATATTTATATTTTGGACTGTTGGTCGGACCAAAACAAAGAATATGAACACATAGACGACTCAGTGAACCAGCAACCTGAAAGAGAAAGAGTAATACAGATGGAAATTATTATCTGAAATGCATGAAACTTTCATGTCATGCTCCCTCCATGTTCTCTGCCGTCTGAGTGTGAATGGGAGTGAGTGTTGATGGATGGATGCAACATGTGATCCGCCGCCTCTGTTTGTGTATGAATGGAGCAGACAGGAGGGATGATTGGGTTACTGAGCGACCTACCGTATTTGACCGTAACAGCAGGCAGCATAAACAGCTCTGTATGGTTTACATTTAGCTTATTAAAGGAGCAGAAAAAGACAGAAAGGGCTCTGTCATTGGGGGCAAACCAGAAGAGCTGCTGCAGGTATGTTTAAGGGTTTGACCAAGAGTTTAGGGAAGGATGAGGACATTATAATATCTGCATTTTGTGATTTTAGTGCACACGTTGACTTTAACATCAGCTTTGAAATTAAAAAGTGTGTTATGTATTATGAATCTATCTTTGCTTCTTATTTCTATTAATGAAATGAGATTGTCTACCCTTGGTGCCTTATGTGTTGACCTAACTAACTAACTAGAAGCCTAGCTGCTCATTTTTCCTGTGAAAAAAGTTCTGAAACTTTGTACGACTGGGACAGTGATGCCTGCAATATTGTGTTATATCTTGTTGCACACTTGCAACTTTTCTGTGCTTAAGAGTTGTGTTTGTATGTGCTGGAGCATCTGCTCCAGCATGTACGGTACTTCCTGGGGAGTATTCAGTTCCTGCCGCTCTACCAACTCACTCGAAGAGGGTCTGAATCAACCAATGCGACACAATACACTCCCTCTTTCTTCTTCTCTTAGTCGCGCTCTCTCTCTTTTTCCAGCATACACACTTTGTCCCTCAATCTTCATGTCTCTTAAACTCCATTTTCTCACCTTATTCCTCCGTCCTTCTGCTGAATCTTTGTCACCTGGCTCTGTTTGCCCGCCAGGACATGGAGAAGACTGGAAGTTTGTCTGCAAGGATGAAAGGAGGTGGAGGCATTGGCATCACAGGGGGAGAGAGGGGAGAGGGGGAGAGTCACACAGCTCGCAGCCGGCCTTATCCACCAGGAATACATCCCGGAGGTAAAACACTAGAGTTGTGTATGTGCAGATTGATTGTCTAGTTGTTTTTCTTTGTGCTTGTATTTTCATCTTTTATTTGTCAGTTTTTTTCTTGCATGTTGCTGTGAACTCAGCTGTTTGCACTTTTTCCCCCCTCTTCTTTAATTTTTGCTTCATTTTTCAATTCCAGCACGTCTTTTGTCCCGCCATCCATCCCTCTCTCTAACTCCTTCTCTCTGCTGACATGAATTATTCAGCTTGTTCTAAGTTGGCCCTAAATCCTCGGCATTCATCTGGGGTTGATTAATGGTTTTGCCCTCTTTCTCACTTTCAGAGCTTCCCCTGAACACCAGAAACAATCCCGAGTTTAAAATGTTTTAGGCTGATATGTGATGAATCTCCTAGACAAAGAACCAACAGACAGACTATTGAAATTAAAAAATACTAAAATGTAAAAAGAAACATATTAATTATTGCAGTTCATACAAATGGAAATAAGTGGGAAAATGACAAAAGCAAGCAATATACAGTAATTGTTATTGCCATTGTGGTATTTCTAATTGTTGGCTCAGTGACACTGAACAGGTCTGAAGTTTAAAAGTTCAGGTGCACAGTTCACCAGCCTTAACCTGCTGTTTAGAGGCTGTAATGAGCAGTCGGACCTCATAGATAATGCATAGACAGCCATTCACTGTGACCACAGGTGACACCTCCTTTAACCTCTATGGGCATCTGTTGTTCTTATTCTTTTTCTTGCTGCACAGACTTTTGTGAATTCCAGATGCTTCTGCAATCATGAGGTTGTTCTTCTAATTTGCTGCTGTTTTTGTGTGTGTTTGTGTCTCTTTGTGGCTGTTACAGGTAAAACTTTAACATGGCATCACACATTTGTAGCTTTCCAGACATCTGGAAATGTTATTACCTCTCACCTTTTTTGCAGGTCAAGCTCTTGTTTTCTTCTCTCTGTTCTTCACTTTTTAAAATATGGACTGAATGTTCTGAACTCTGTGCAGGTGTAAAGGTTTCTATCTTTGTTTTCTCACAGACGGTATGTTATACTTCTAATTTCTAATTAATCTCTGGTCTTCAGCAGAGAAAGCAACAACAACAATGATTACAGAAAAAAGGGATAAAGCTTTTAAATTCAACACATTGTTTAAGAATAAGCCAGTGATTTTTTACCTTTTAGACTACTGATGTCTTACTGTGTGTTGTCGGGGTCACATTTCAGATGTCTGTAAGTTGTTAGCACCTCCACCAAATGGTGATTTTCTCTCTAAACTTCTCACATGACTTAATTTCAAATGATTCAATATGTCACCACAAATCAAAGATTACAAGCAAACCTGCAGCATTTACAACTGTAATATGCTGCTGACACACTGAGACTTCAGAATTAATAATTAAATGGTGTTATATATAATATGTCAGTCAGAGAGAAGCAGAATTTTAAATGCAGGACCTTTACATGTAATGCAGGATTTTTATGCTGCTGTGGTGGTAAATTTACTTAAGTAAAGGACCTGAATATTTCCTCCACTACTGCACAACTACATGCTCATGTCAACATTCACACAATGACAATACTAACTTGCTGATCTTACGCAGGTACAATGTTCCCATAGTTCACAATCTCAGTTTAGCATTTAAAAAGCCAACATTTGCTTTGCAGTTGTTTCAAACTAATTCTAATTGTAGCTTTATGTTGATGAAAAGTCAATGTAACACCAAATTCATTACAATTCTTTCTGAGAGAAACATCAATGCCAAATTTCATGATAGTCCATCCAATAGAGACTAAATATCACAAATGTCAGCTCCAGAGGAAAGTCAGTGGCTCAAAACTATGAATGTCTGCAGAAAAATTTATGGTAATCCATAAAATAGTTGCAGAGGCATTTCAGTGCAGACGTGTTCTGCATTCCTTACACAAAACCGTCTTCCAGAGATGAGAAGGCATCTCCGTGGACGGCTGCAGAGCCTAGGTTAGATTCCATAAGTTGACCAAAAAGCCTTTTCAGCTTAAAATTCCTGAGAAGACCTGAGATTTCTATTGTTAACCCTAGTTTTATAAAAGGCTATACACTGGTCAACAAAACCTAGAAACTGCATTTTGTTTATTTGAAAACTAATAAGCATCTGAGCAACTGATCACTAACAGATGATTAACATATAAATGATAACCTAAGAGCTTACGTATGGTGGTAGACTGAAAAACAGACTGTAAATGTTATCCCAAGGCTAATAATGTGCACTCAGCACATAACAACAGCATTTTAAAATTCTGATTATTTCGTTTTAACATTTTATTGAAATGTCCATCTGGTGTAAAATGAGGAAAGTGCTTCAGTGACTGTGCTCAGAGACCCACAGCGCCTATTAAAACTGAAGTGAAGCCCTGACCAACTCTGACCCTGTTCCCTGCCTGCTGCTCCTCAAGCTGTCCCGGTGCTTCCGGTAGCAGGAGGGATGATGCCCCCCGTCCCCGCCATGCCGGTCCCCTCCCACCACCACCACCACGAACAGCACCAGCAGCAGCAGCAGCAGCAATACCACCAGTATAACCGGCCCCAGCAGCAGACTTCCACCACCACTCCCTCCACTCGTGTAGCTCCCATCGCCTTGCCCACTCACAGCCCTGTTGCTGCCCCCACGGCTGCCCCTGCTGCTGCTCGAGATACTGATGTAGCCTCCCATGTCACTGGTGTCCCTGGTCTGCCGGCGATGCCCTCCCTCCCTGCCACCACTGTGGTTCCAGGCTTACCTGTGATGACAGGTGTGCCAGGTACAATGAAAGGGTGTGCTGTAGGTTTTCAAGCATGTGTGGCCTGAAGCGTGTGGGCATGATGGACTTCCAGTGTATACTGTTTGCAGGTTGCATTGTTCCAGTGTGGTTTGTTAGACGCAGAGGAGTCTGCAATTCGTTTTTGTCGTTGCTGTGTTTCTGCAGAGGATTGTGTGCTTTTGTTATGTTTTTCTGCAACTAAATCTTACATCATCTTTACCACACGGTGATTATGTGTTTGTACTCCTCCAGGATCGGAGCAGGCAGTACTGACTCAGCAGCAACAGGCCATCATCAACCAGCAAGCTATCATTCTGGTCTGACACACATGCTTTCTCTGAACAACTCCAATGTTAATGCTACTGTTGGTGGACTTGTATATTAAATTACATGAAAGTATACAGTATTATAATACTCCATTTGGGTCATTAAATGTTAGAACTCAATGACTGTAAGTTGAATTTCACTTTGTCTTAATTCTTATTGCTTAATTAGTTCTTATTAACTGAGTTTCTATATAAAGGAATACGGTACTTCAAAATTTTTGGGAAAAAACAGAAACTTATTTGCTCTCCGGGAGAGAGAGTTACTTGCCAAGGTCAATACCATTTTCAAGCTCGAGCCAGCAGCAATAGCACACATTGCCTGGTTCTGTCCAAAGATAATAAAATCCATCTACATAAGATAATTACATCATAAAATTGACATCATTACCACCTTATATATTGTTTGTTTATTCTGTGAAAAAAACCCAAGTGTGAAAATTTACTTTTTGGGGGTAAGGAGTCATAACTTCCTGTAATCTCTGCTGATTGCCCGGCAACTAATGCTGACCAACAAATTGTATTTTCACCACCATGGCAGTAGGAAAGTAGGCAATAAACACATTGCAGAACACTGCCTGAAAAGCAATGAGTACAAAAACTGTTTTATCTACATGTGCCATGCAAACATTTGACTTATCAGATGGGCCGTGCATTCACGCCATTTGGCAAATCAGATAAAGCCCCAGCAAGCGGTCGGCTCCCCTCAGTTTAGTTCGTATTACTTTAGAGAAGATCAAGGGAAATGTGAAGGGATCTCAGAAGAAGTCTTACGAGAAAATATTTGAGAGAGAGCAGGGAAAATGACCCTTTCATTACTAATAGAGAAGTAGTGCAAACTGTTCAATAAAAGCAGGTTCACAATAATTTATTTCAATTCTTCATTTTGAGGACAAGAGCTATGCAGCGCTTAAGGTCTGTTATATCAGTGGGTATGTTAAAGTAGAAAGACAGGAACTGTATATGTAAGGAACTGATGCATTGGCCAATCAGTGTAAGGTCAAAACACTTTATGCTAAGTAATAAAAGGATGGAGTGTATAATAGCATGATGATAAACTGTTGTTTCTATACACTGCATATAGCTCTATGTGTGTGTTTGTGTGTTGCAGGCCCAGCAGATGACCATGCAGGCCATAGCGATCCAGCAGCAGATGTTGTCCTCCTTCCCCCCTGTTGCTCCGGCCCCTCAGTCACCACCCTCACATCATCACACACACTCAGCACAGCGCTCACACACACCCAGTCCAGTGAGTAAACACACCCCATGCACCACGCTGTTGCCAGCATGTGTACAAATTTGAAATATGATCTTGCAGTTGTATTATTTCTTGTTTCTCCGTAGACTAAAGATAGTGAGGAGTCTTCACACAAGCCCGGCTCTGCTGCTGTTCACCGCAAGACAAGTATGTTTAAGATTTATTGTTTGGTGTAAATGTCATGAATACGGTGAAGATTCAGGACTCCCTAGCTGGGTTTAATAAATCAAAAAAGAGTGGAAAGAAAAATATTGATAAGGTGCAGCATAATAATTTGAGGCTGAAAATTCAACTGCATCCAACTGCAAATGTGGGATGGGTCTATGAGTAAGTGGGTTAGGGGAAGAAGAAGCCAACCATAAACTGCAAAATTCCTGGTTTATGTGTGCTTAAAGAAAGTTATATTCCAGGTCCAACACGTGGCCCCCCTCCTGAGGACGTGGTCCGGTCCAGTGTCAGCAACACTGAGCGTATTGAGCCGAGCCACGATATCAAAGACATCATCAAACAGCATCAGCCGGCTGCAGGCACCACATCTGCTTCTGGATCTCCCACACAACGGTGACAGAAATACAGACAGAACACACACATGGTTACCTGAGATAACTATTCCATTGTATTTTGTCCATTCTAATTACCTTGGTGGGTGTGTGTGTAGGAGGAGTGATGGAAAGATGTTTGCGAAGAAGCCAGACCCTCATGATGAAGCTATGGAGATCCTTAAAGATCAGATGGCAAACCCACCACAACCGGTAACACAGCTCAGCACCTAAAAACACACATACATAAAAGTTAAAATGACATCTGACCCTTTTTTTAATGCCTCAGACTCAGAGGAAGCCTCAGTCATCCCAGCGTAAAGAAGATGGAGGAGCGAAGGTTACCAAGACGACCAAGCCTCGCACTGCAGGGCCAATAAGCTCCAACATAAGCCCCGCCCCTCCCCCAGGTGGACTTTACACACATTTTATATAAACATTTATGGAACAACAGAACCGTTAATATGTGAATTCTCATGACCGTTTGTGTTTCCAGTCTCTAGAGATTTGCCAGTAGAGGAGGAGATCATTCAGACCCAGCTGCACAGCAGAACCAGCGATGAATATTACACCTATTCCAACGTCCCATGGAAACTCTACATGAGGAAAGAGGTACGTTTCAGCTCAGTATACACATCTATTCAACAACATGACAGCAAACCTCACTGAAAGGCTGCAAGGTCAAACATTAGAGAGCTTTAATCGTATTTTATAACTATTTACTTAAATAGACATTTTCTTTGTTCATTCTTATCTCTCTGTTTACAGGTTTTCTATCCTAAAGAGACCTTCAACAATCCACTGGTCCTGGACTTGATCTTCAGACAGGTCGGAATTCAGCATTTACATTTTTCCTTTTTTTTGTTTGCTAATTCATTCATTCATTATATCTAAATAAATCAGGTTAAGTTTCTCATTATAGCAGATGCCTTATGGTCAGTATACTAATAGTTAGTTAGGATGGTCATGACTTATTGATACTAACATACTAGAAGTAGTGTTTTCATGTAGAACTTAGCGTTGTCTTTTCTCAAAAACAACAGAAGAGTGAACTTTCAGTGTCTTAAATGATCCCAAAATGCTTCCCTTAAGCAGATTTATATTCCAGGAGATACGTGTCTTTTGCAGGTTGTGCATGACACCTTCTCTGAGGCTTGCATCCGTATCACCCAGGAGGAGAGACAGAAGATGAAAGCTCTGTTTGGTATGGAAAAACTAACATGTATCCCCTGAGGGACTTTACTCTGTGGTACAGCAGCTCATAAAACAAACACAGTATTCTTTTTCTTTTATGCAAAAGCCTCGATTACTCTTCCTTTGTGTTTTTGACAGCGGAGAACAAAGTGGATCAGGTTTCAGGAACACATGATGAAAACGTGAAGAAGAAAGTAGTGGCCATGGCCAGAGACTCGTGGGAGATTTACTTCTCCCGCCTCTTCCCAGCCTCTGTGAGTTTCTGTGTTTTTCTTTGCTTATATCACCTAAACTGAATATGGATCCATTCAGGCAACACTTTTCTTTACTGTGTTCCCATGACCAAATGTTATATTTTTATATGCTGGAAGACATACAGTATCATGAGTGGAATAAGCAGCCAGTGACATGACTGAGTATCTCTATGTTGAAACTGCAGTGTGTCAATGACAGTCTCCACTAAATGAATCTAGACATCCAAAGTTTCATAAGTATCAAACCTGGCTGTGGCTTTTCATATCATTATTTATCTTAAGAATTACTTTCTGGTTCCAACATGTCTGGGTGAAGTAGTCCAACACAAATATTTGCTATTGTGTAGTGCAAAGTAGCTTTCAGACCAGGTAATACTTTCTACATCCATGTGTGTGCATGGGTATGCATGCCATAAATCAAAATTTGTGACTGTGCAGACTGTCTGCACTGTACAGGGAAAGCAAATGGTGCTTAAAACAAACGCTTGGTATGAGGAGAGACTGTGAGGAGATTCCTGGTCACCAACAGCTCTATAATTCATTATTAAAACAGCTATACTTGAAGTAGTTGCTGCTGAACTTTGAAATAGAAGAATAGAAGATTTTTATTGTCAGTTTCCCTATATATCGAGAGCATACACAGGAACCGAAAAGGTGATTCTCTCTCCCCTTCATGTTAGTCACATACTTTAAAAAAGGATCAAAATATAGTATAAATACAGTAAAGTAAAATTAAACAAAATGTCTAAAAATCAGCCTCTGTACAGTGGCAGTAGTGCAAAACAGTGAGAGCTTATTGAGGTGATGGTGGTGCAAATATGGTAGCAGCGATGTACAATAGTGTAAATGGTTCAGTAAGTGACAACGGTTTGTGATATAATGTAACAGACAGTGAATGTATGAGTCTTTATGTGCACAATGGGCATGTTACAGTCCAGGGGCAGGGGCCAGAGGGGGGAGGTAGTGGGCAGAGTTCAGCATCCTGACAGCCTGGTGGATGAAGCTGTTTAACAATCTGGCGGAGTGGGCCTGGAGGCTCCGGTATCTTTTCCCTGAAAGTGCTGTGATTTGTACATGTTTTCCTTTAACGGTGCTTAAATACAGTATGGAGTTCTAAGTTCTCCAGAAATCCTGTGCTATATTCATCATCTGTTTTCAGCAGATGATAGGAATAATGACATGGACACAGTGCTACAGAAGCATTTTGTAACTAGCTGCTGTATTTTGTAAAAAGTGCAACTCAAAGCATGTCTTTCAGAAACATTCACTGAAGCTCATGGTGTTTTTCTGTGTTCAGTATTCTACAATTCTACAATTTCATTTAGCAGATATGAGCAATATGAGAGGCAATGCTCCCGTCGGTGCAGTGGAAGTACCACCTGTTGAAGTATGAATACAACCATGTCTGTGTTTGCAGTGCATTTAAGAGTCTGCATCTGTCATGCGGAAGCTATGAATTGGCCTTTAGAGTGTGTGAGCAGAGTTGTAGCAATAGTGTAGAGTTACATCTCAGCCTTTTCAGGGCAGGAAAGAGTAATTTCCATGCAAACAGCTTTAAAAAATGTGACTTTGATATAGAAAGTTAAGGATTCATGGGTTTAATCACTGACCACTGAGGGACTTTAAGCTCATTAATCTATTACAGTCTTTTCTTCCCTTGGCCTGTATGAGTTTTAGTAAGATCTATTTTATGTGCCCGTCCTCAGTTTGTTATCATGCTGTGTGTGTTTTCCAGGGCAGTGTGGGGACAGGAGTGCAGGTGTTGTCTGTGTCTCATAAAGGCATCAAGCTGCTGAAGATGGTGAAGAGCAGCACTGCTGCTTCAGACTACTTCAGAGTGCTGCGGCCTTACAGGTGAGCGTCACAGAAAAACATGGACCCATGTTTTCTAACCAACATCAGCCCTATTTTCACCTTATCTAGCCTTTATAGCTTTTGAGATACATTTTATTCCCTTTTTAAAAATAAAATGCTAAAACAAAAGCTCTTTCTCTTGGCATTATTTAACATTTAGGGTATTCTGTGTCAAATGCCTGATTGCTTTGAACTATGACTGCAAGTTAACTTCCTGGTCTGGCATATCACTTCCTGCGCAGCTACTCGGACATCCTGTTTGTGTCTATTCCATCTAAGAACATGCTGGAGTTCAACCTGACCAATGAGAAGCTGATCCTGTTCTCTGCCAAGGCCCCGCAGGTCAAACATATGATCGACTACTTCCTCACAGAGCTCAAGAAGGTCAGAGAGATTGGAGGAGTGTGTTTGTTTGAGTGAGTGGGAAGATATCTGCTGGTCCGACTAGAAAAGTCTTATAAAGTCAGAATGTATCACCTTTTATTGGCTTTTCTGCATGTCCAAAGGTAGAAGTTCTCTTCTGAACGATAAGTGATCATGACATTTTAGCTTTTTCAAACTCCACGTCAGTTTATAATGTAAGCACTTGCTAAAAAGTTGAAATTCGAGGAACAATCTGATTGCTGAAACTATAACATCACCAAGGTTATTTTATCAGGCTTGTGGCAGGGTGCCTTCTCATTGTTTTATATTGTACTTTTAAAGCTTAAACTATTTTAAAATGAAGGTTGGCATCTTTATTCCTTTATTTTGAATGTAAAGGTAGGGGTTTCATATGCAGGCTTAATTATTTTATGCACTTTATAAGGCTTATTTAAGTTATTTTCTTTCATTCCGCTTGATCTGAGGTACAAAGTTACTTACAAAATCACACCAGCAAATCCTTGAATTCAAAATGCAAACAATATATTTTGGCTGACATCTTCTCTGGCTGTTTGTCAGTTAGTGTGCACAGTGGATGTTAACGTCAACGTGTCCTGTGTTTATCAGGACTCGGAGTACGTGGTGGCGGTGAGGAATTACATCACTGAGGACAGGAGTCTGCTCAGCTTCCACAAAGGGGACATCATCAGAGTGCAGCACATGGATGGAGTGGAGGCCGGTGAGACACAAGCACAATCAGACAAACACTGAGGAGCTTCACAGTAATATATCTGCCGACTGCTTCCATGCACAGTGGATCTGCTTCTATGTGCTTCGTGCAATCATTATGTCTGTGTGTATAAATGTGTGTGTGTTCAGGCAAACATTACGGCTGCATTGTTAGGAAGAAGGTCATGCTTCTGGAGGAGCTAAAGAGAGAAACTCCTGAGTTTGGTGGGTCTTACATGACTGTTTGCTGCTATTTTTGCTGCTTTTTTTTGTAGTTGCTGTTTGCTGCATTTTGGTAAAAAATTTCTTTTATTTCACTGATTTTTATGAAGAATTTTGTGAGAATTTGCTTTGTCTTCTACCTGCATGTTACGCTGCTGTTAACAGGAAATTTTAACTTGCTCATTCACTGTACTTTTTTATATTTAGCATTTGACACGGCACGGTGCATTTTTCACTTCAGTACATTTTTAATCACAGTACACTTTACACTTTATTCTGCATTTTGCACTTTTTCTCATTTATTTGTATTGTGGTGGTGGTCACGTTACTTTTTCTTCTTGCTACTGCAACAACAGAATTTCCCCTTAGGGATCAATAAAGTGTTTCCATTCTATTCTATTCTATTCTATTCTATTCTATTCTATTCTATTCTATTCTATTCTATTCTATTCTATTCTATTCTAATAATAATATTTGAGGGTTTGTTCTGTGTTTTGTGTGTGACAGTGTTACATTGGATCCATTTATGTGATGGCACAAGAACCTCTCTGATTGTGCATGTCTACTGGTGTGTGTGTTTATGTGTGTGTCTGTGTATAGGCTGGCGGTTCGGTGCTGTGTATGGAAAGTCAGGAGTGTTCCCCAGCGATTACGTCCGTCCCGTGGCGGCTCCGGACTTCCTGGTTCTGCCTGCTGATCGCCTGGAGCCTCGAGACCGGCAGGGACGGGTCGCTGCCTCAGCTGCTGTTGCCGTAGCGATGGGCTCGGCTGTAGCTGCTCATGAGCTCGACCTCTCCACAGAGGTGCACACTGGGATTCTGTTTGCTCATATTACAGCTGCATTCTTCTAAATTGCTGTCCTGCATGGATACTTAATTTTTAGCTTCCACTCAAAAATAGTGGAAAACATGTCTAACTCACAAGTTCAAGTGGAGTTCAGCCCACTTAGTACCCCTACATTATGGTATCAGCTGCTGTTTATACAGCATACGTTGGAATGTTTTGGTTTGCGGAGATGGAAATATTTTGTAGATAATTACATTGCTGGTGCTCCTGTAAGTGGCACCATTGTTTAACTCTTTGTGCTGTGGGTGTCCATGTGTGCATCAGGTAGTAAATGAGATGTATGGGGACGGCACGAGCCTCGAAATGAGCGATCAGCCTCTGCACAGCAGCCAGCACCAAATGCATGAGTTTGCCAAGAAGTACTTCAGAGAAGCGCAGAAGAACAGGAGGTCAGACTCACACACAGATGCCAAAATAATCCCAAAATATCTTCATTTACAGCTCAGATTTGTTCTCAGAGTGACCAATAAATGTATGTGCACTGAGCTTATAAAAACTGAATGTGTTTCCCTACAGTGATCAGAAAGCCAAAAAGGGGAAGGAGGGCAGGGATCCTGTTGACATGGTCAAATTCTCCAAGGTAACACGAATGAGCTTGTCTCAGAGCGCAATGAATTTACCTGAGCTTCATTATCCTCCCATGTAGATGTTTCTTAATCCAGCGACTGTTTGTGATGGTGCACACACTTTATCTCTTGGCTTTGACATGATTTCTTAAATGCTGGAGATTTAGCTTCAACATTTCTTTCTTATTGTGTGTTTGTGTCTTTAGTCTCCCATCCAGGAGTCTCTGATTGACTTCTCAGACAGCGGGATGAACAGAGTGGCAGCTGACATCTTCTTAGGTGAGAGCAGAGTTTGAAAAAGAGGGGATGAATATAGATAGGAGGAAGAAGAAGGTAGAGAACTAGTCAGTAGCCACGGATGTATTTTATTCTTTTAGTCGTCAGTTGTAGCATAAAATACAGGTCTGGTATTTCCTTATTTCTGGGCACATTAGTTAATTTTTAGCTTCAATATGTTCCAAGCAAAATTGGTAATTTGTTGTCTGACTGAATCTAAATGCACTGATTGTTTTTGTGCAGCTGTAATGAAGTTTATGGGAGACTTACCACTGAAAGGCCAGACTGAGCAGGACCTGGTCACCTTGATCCTGAAGGTACACAGACATGAGTAAAATGTCTTCAGTAATCCCAAAACAAACCAGTATATTTGTCTGTGATCTTATAAGAATCATATGACGTGTGTCTGTGTATCATAAATCCAGCTAAGCGGGGAACATGGCCTGATAAAAGACGAAGCCTACTGCCAAGTGATGAAGCAAGTGACTGCCAACACCAGCTCCAAACCGTAAGACTTCTAGCGCCGACTTTTACTTTGAACTTCAACAGCAGCGTCATGGAGGGGCTTTAATTTGTAGCTGTGTGTGTGTGTATTTTGCGTAGGGACAGTTGTCAGAGAGGATGGAGGCTGATGTACATCCTCACAGCTTTCCATCGCTGCTCAGACGTCATGAAGCCGTTTCTGCTGAAGTTCCTGCAGGATGCCAGTGACAGCCCCGGGCAGCAGTACCAAGGTAGAGAAGACATCCAAACAACCTGTGAAGTGACATCACATGAATAAATCCATCACTACCAGTCTAACGATATTATGTTATTATTATTAACAGGTATTGCCAAGGCATGTGAGCAGAATCTGAGGAGGACATTTCAATATGGTGGACGTGTGCAGTATCCCAACAGCATGGAACTAAAAGCTATGCTGGTTAGTTTCTAATGCACCCAGTTCAGTTGTTATGTGACGTATATATAGTTTCTTGTTTAAAGAGGTGAATAATGCACCAAACCAAATAGGAGACCACAAGCCAAATTACAAGAGGAACTCATTACTTTCTGTAAAATATTTTCCATGAATGATCGACTAGTTAAATGTGTGTTTAAAATATATTTCTGAATAAGTCTAGATAGCAATAAACAGCATTAGGTAATGTTCGTTTTGAAAATAACTTGTTACATTATGAAATTACAGTCATTAAAAAATAACTTGTTACTTTGCACGATACCTACTGAGAAAACTAGCCTGTTGGAAAAAAATATTGCATTTCCAAATATGAACATCCCTTTACAGGTCCTTGTACATGTTGGTTATATAGTCCAGGGGGCGTGTAGCCTACATCTACCATTAAATGTATTAACTCTCCCTCTTTGTATAACCTAATTTATGACTCATAATTTGTCACTCTGCAGGCTAATAACAATTATTTATTAGTAAGTATGTTTTATTAAAAGAAAACAAAATCAAAATCAAGAGGCCAGGGTTCACCACATAGAGACTAACAAATTCATACAATGTTTTTTAAAAAAATATTTATGCAATGTCGCTGCAATGTTAAAAATGTTCCTTTATTTGAAGGACAAGAAAGTGATTACAAGCTGAGGGTAAGTGCAACGTTTTGGCTGCTAATGACAGCAAGCTAGGAGGACACATACAGTATCATCTACAGCTGTCTCTATGAAAACAATACAATAGGGCTGTATGGCTACTGTACATTATGTTCCAACATGCAACTAATGAACCAGCGAACTAATATACATATTTTCGGCAAATTTCTAAGTAGGGCGGCTTGCTGTGGCTCAGGTGGTAGAGCAGGTTGTCCACTAATTGCAAGGTTGGCGGTTCAATCCCCAGCCCCTCCACATGCCCAAGTGTCATTGGGCAAGACAGTGAACACAAAGTTGCATGGCAGCTCTTTTGCCATTGGTGTGTGAATGTGTGTGAATGGGTGAATGAGAAACACACTGTGAAGCGCTTTGGATACTGCTAAGGTAGATAAAGGTGCTATATAAGTGCACACCATTTACTATTTACTTGTTCAAACAAAAAAGTATTGTTAATACTTTGTAACGTATTATTACTGACACAGGTGATGAATATCACTAAATATTATATTATTTTTTTTATTATACTGTCTTAAAATATATCTAAAACTTAATTAGTCTTGTAGTATAATGAGATGCTGGTATATCTTATGATTAAAATATTAGGTTTTATCAACATTTGAACATTTTAGTAAAACACATGTATTACAATTATGTATTTTGTAATTTAAATGCTATTCCCATTCTCTACAGTTTATAATGACAGGTAGATTAGGCATGCATGTTTTGAAAAGGGTGAATTTTAGGGTTATAAATGTGATGATATTCAGTTACATTGATATTGTTAGCTTTCCACTTGTGGCATCTGTTCATGTTCAAATATGACTTCTTTTTAGCAGCTGCTCTCACTAACAGCTGTGCACTGTATTCTGTGCTCTGGCGTTAACTCGGGAAGTTTCCCACTGATTGGTTGTTTCTGTGCAGGCCGGGCGGAGCTCCAAGAGACAGCTGTTCTTGCTCCCAGGTGGGATCGAGCGGCACTTGAAAATCAAGACGTGCTCTGTAAGTGGCAGACGTACTCACATCCAGTAAAAAGACATTATTAGTTCTAAATAAAAGTATAAAGCCTTCTTAGACCAAGCAATAAAAGAAACAGTAGGCTCTATATATAAAACACAGATGCTGGATTGTGGCTCATGATGAGAGCGTTGTTTATTGCAAATTGACTTTAATTACAGGTTGCTTTGGATGTGATTGAGGAGCTTTGCCAAGAAATGGAGCTGCACAGGTTGGAGGCGTTGGATGAATATGCCATCTTCTTGGTCACACATAGAGGTAACAGTCACAGCTGAGCTCTAAAATACAAACACTTCTGATATATGTGTATATCTATATCTATATCTATATCTATATCTGTATCTCTCTCTCTACACACACACACACACACACACACACACACACACACAATATTATATTATATAGACAGCTAAATGGGATATAGGAGGGTTATTAAAGTCTGAAACTTTGGGTCTTCCTTCAGGCAAAGCTTTAAAAACAAACGCCCTCTTACTATGTACTTTGTTTGCTTGCTTAGTTGTCCCTAATTCTACTTCTAATGGGATCATTAATATGTTATTTGACCCCATAGGCACTTAAAAACTGAGCTAAGATAGCCTAATATTGCTGTTTGACATAACTCATGAAATACTTAAACCATTGTATCTTTGAATTATTACAACTATTATAACTACTTACTATTACTGAATTATTTACTTTCCTAGGTGATCGCCTTTTGATAGCTAATGTAATAACTAATGTAGTATTTTTCATTTCCATTGTCTGAACCTCTCTTTAAACTGTATGGAGCCACTCTGGAGAGCCCCTCCTACCACTTTGAAAACAGACATTGTAGATTAAAAGGTAACTGAACTGTTTTTCTGTATAGGTCAGAATGTTCGTCCCCTGAACAAGCGTGAATACATCCTGGACATCGCAACAGAGGCAGAGCCGGTGGACGCCAACTACAGCCTTTGGTTCAGGAGAGTCATATGGAGTCTGGCTCTCAAGCTCGACAATGAACTCTATGTCACCATGCACTACAACCAGGTGCCCGGCTGCTGTTCCAAAAGCTGATATCCAATTTCACAGAGTTGTTGAATGTGACAGAGTTCTGGCAGCGTCAGAAATGTTGGCTCATATTCTTGCTGTGTGCCTGAACTTACAGCGAACAGAACTGAAAGGTAAACAAACAAGACGGACAAAATTGCACTGTGTGTCTCTTTTCAAGGTGTTGCCAGACTACCTGAAAGCCTTGCTGAGTGTGGTTCCTCAGGGTAAGGCCAGCGAACAGCATCTGCAGCAGCTCGCCAGGCTGGCTGCCCTACAGCACCGTGCCAAGGACACCATCTACCTGCCCACCATGTAAATATACTCCACTTTTTGTTGGTACCGTCACACGCAAGGGAGCGATTTCAGTGTCACATATCTGCAAAACTCAAACAAAACATGAGCTCACACATGCAAATACATACATAAATGCACATATAATGATCACAGGTGATTCCTTACACCAGCTGCCATCCACAGGTAGAATAAATACCTGTTGCTTTTGAGTTATACCGGCTTTTTGCTCTTTGTGTGTTTAGCCGTGAGGTGCAGGAGAGCGTCCCCCCGCAGTTCTACAGCAAACAGGGTTCACAGCATTGGCTTAACATGACGACTCAACACATGCAGCAGGTCCAGCCCTTAAACCCACACCAGGCCCGCGCACAGTTCCTGGGTAAGACGGCCGCTACTTGTGAGCATGCATGTGTGTTTCTGAAAGCGGCTTGCAGTATATATACATAGGTCCTTTATTATTTATCCATTTTGCATAATTAATAGATTAGCTACTTGCATAGTCAGTGTCAGATATAGCAGGATAGAAATGTCTGAAAATATCTCACAGACAAAAGATTTATAGATCCAGATTGTAGTATTTTAAGTAAGTTAAAATGCAACAAAATAGCTCTGTTTAGAATACTATTTTGGAAATTAATGAAGAAATGTAACGCTCAAAGCTACACTGACTTCTCGTGTTACTCAAAAAGAAAAGAAGGAGTAGGTCACTCTCATGTTTTGCATGTTTTTTTCTGCAGGTCTGGTCAGTGCCTTCCCCATGTTCGGCTCCTCCTTCTTTTACATCCAAAGCTCCAGCTCTGCCTCCATCCAGGCCCCGTGCATCCTGGCTGTCAATCTGAACGGGCTTCACTTTCTCAACAAGGATACACATGTACGTCCAAGTCACACACTCACAATCACACATGTGCGAAGGCAGTCTGTAAAATGGTGCACGGTTCACAAGATCTAGTGGCAGAATATGATAGCGGGCAGCTTGAAGACGGTGCTCCTCTTGCTTTCTCTTGATCTATTTCTGATTAAACGCAAACTATTTTAACCATTTAATTACTTCAAAACAAAGCGGCTGGCTCCCTCTGCTGGTTACGCTGTCTGCCTCATCCATCCATCATTTTTTAAAATCTAAATGACCAAAAACCACACATGAGGAAATACAACATCAAAAACTTTTCCTGCCTATTGAGTTTAATGTTATATTTAGATGAGTTATAAATATATGTCTAATATTCCTGTGATGTCTGCTTGTGTGCATGTTTGTGCAGGAGGCCATGGTGCGTTTCCCTCTGAAGGAAGTCCAGTCAACTCGAACCCAGAGACCAACTTCAGGCTCCAGTTATCCGTATGTGGAGATCATGATCGGAGACCTGCTCAACCAGCGCATCACACAGCTGCAGCTGGAGCAGGTGTGCATATAAGATATAGATGGAGAGAGAAAGCATTAATTTATACGATTCAATTAGACATATATTGTAACAATATGTATATATAGCTCGTCTGTGCACATTTCACTCTAGTACTTTATCTTGAGTGTTTCTTTCTGTTTGTCTGTGTGTGTTTTCCAGGGCCTGGAGCTGTGCCGAGTCATTGCCATGCACATGGAGAACATGTTGTCAGTCCGAGAAAAGAGACTCACTTTGCCACCAAGCGAAATCACCCTGCTATAGCACAGACATGCAGACTCATGCACATAGAAATCACAGTTTATGCCTTATACATGTACTCTATCTACCTCTATTTTTAAAATAGAATATTTTGATATGCAAAGGCAACGTTCATATGAAGTGATGATTGAATGGTAATGATGCTGATAGCAGGCGTTTCAATTGGGATTCAAAGGTTATATTTATCATCAATATTAATATGGCTATTTTAACAACTGGCACATAAAATGTCAGTTATGTTCATGTCTCCTTGTTGCAGTTTTCAAAAGAAACAGAGTCAGACTTGACTAAATGAATGTTTTTAGTTGACATTTTTATCCACAGCTATTTAAGATCTTGTCTACCGTCGCTGCTTTCGAGCACAGCAACTATAAAAGGGGACTTTAAGGTCTCCTTAATTATACATCACCCACTTGAGAATAATAGTATGATTTGATTAACTTTGAACCGAGGGCAACGTTAATTTAAAACAGCTGCAGTCTTGCACTGAGCAGGGGTAGGAGGCCCTATTGTAGCTGCTGCCACCAACTGTTTCCCAGACACAGAAATGTGCATAATGAATAACAATCAAACTGGTATAACCTCATTTTACCTTTAACAATAACGAATGCTTGTGATTTGACATGATAAACCTTTTTTCATTAGACATGCAAAGATAGCATCCATAAATTATTTGTGAATGTATGTTTTTCTCCCCTTTTCAAGTTTCATTTCCACGTAAAACATAAACAAGAGAAGACACCCACCAACTGAATACATCTTTTATTCACCTCTCTGCCATGAAATCAAGGGCACAGTCCCCACACGGAAAGCATATTGTAGCACATAAAGCTGAAGGTCACATCACTGAACAGTTTGCACTAAGTTAAATTATATATTTATATAATGGATATTTTTTGTAAATAGCTGCTGTACATAACTAATGCATGTGAATAATCGTGTACATTAAAGTTTGTATTATAACATACTCTGGTTTGTAAATTATTCTCTCTTTATGAGCTAATTTTCTTACATTGACATAAACATTTATAAGTGCAATTCCAAATACAATATTTAGTTTAAGACCCTACACAAGTTTTGATTATATAAGTTTACCAGACCTATCTAAATATTTAGGTTAAGACCCTGTATTTTAGATATAAATTACAAATTTACCTGACTAATTTAGATAGTAAGGTTAAACCTCACAATATTATTTATTATACAAATGTATCTGAATAATGTGAATATTAGGGTTAAGACCTCACAACTTATTTTACTGTATACATTTATTTGATTAATTTGAATATTAAGGTTAAGACCCTGCAATAACATTTATTATATCATTTACCTGAATAATTAAAACGTAAGGGTTATACCACACAATATTATTTATTTTATAAATGTACCTGACTCAGCTAAATATTAAGGTAAAGACTCTATATTTTATATATAAAATACAACGTTATTTAACTATATTAGATAGTAAGGTCAAGACCCTGCAATATTATTTAAACTTTAAACTTATCAGTCTAAATTAAATATTAGGGTTAGCACCCTGCAATATATTTATGTTGTACAATTTCATCTGACTAATTCATTTATTAAGGTTAATGCCCTACAACAATACGTGCCATACCAAATTACCTGACTAAAAAAGGGTTCATAACCTATTAAACATTAAAAACCCTACAAATCCAGAGATTTGCAATGAGCACGCATTTTTGCGAAAGAGGAAGTTGGATGAAAACTCTTTTTAATTAGTACAACGCTTGAGCAGTTTCACGCATTTACTTTCCACCGTTGCTTTTAACAACATTTTCATGTGAACGAGCTCACTTGTTTTGCTTTATTAACCGTTATTGGCCATTTGTTCTGTGGCCATTCGATTTTGTGTAAAGGACGTGCCGTTGTCACCGCATACTGACGCAAGTCGTTGTAGCACGCTACCGGTGTGCGCTGCGTAACAAACCGAGCATCCCCATCCGGAGCGCCTGGCTGTGTGGGCGTTTCTGCGTAAATTGCTCGCAGATTTCTTGGCCCTCATTGGCTCACAATAACGGGGTCCGTGTGAACCGGGAAGAGGGGGGTCTGTGGTCAAACCCACCACGACCTAAACAGCACCAGGAGGGAGAGGAGGAGGGAGCAGAGCGGAGCAGAGTCGAGCGGAGCCGCAGCAGCAGCAGCAGCGTCGTAGCCCCGCTTTCATGGGCTAGTCCGTTAGCTAGCTTAGCATCGTCCGACTGCGCCGAACCGCCTCTCCAGCCGCCGAGAACCCCGGCTCGTTCTCTCCGTGTTTTCCTCTCCGTCCCTCAAAGGGTCCTGGCTCCCCTCCCTGCCCGGCTCCAAGATGATGAAGTTTAGGTTTCGTCGGCAGGGCACCGACCCGCAGAGAGAGAAGATAAAACAGGAGCTGTTCGCCTTCAACAAGGTAAAGTAACGGGGCAAGAATAAGAGGAGGAGAAGGAGGGACGGAGAAGATGTTTCTTCCTCCGCTGCTGCTCCCCAAAACTGTCTTCTCGAAGCCAGGTTTGAAGCGGAGCAGCCCGGAGCCTTTCCTCCCGGCTGCTCCTCCTCTGTGTGGCCGTAAATTAAAGTGCTGCTGACGGCTTTGAGTGCGGGCTGGACTCGGCGCTTTGTTGCTGTGTGTTTGGGGGGTGTTCGTCTTGTTTTCACGGCGTGTTAATTGGCTCAAACGAGGCCCCGCGTTCAAAGTGAGCAGCAGCAAGAAACTTATCTTCGTGCAGCTAATATTGCTGTAATTAACCATCAAGCCAAATGAGTGATGGGGATTATCAGATTAATGCGAGATACAGCCTGATCCAGCAGTTTGATGCTTCATGTGGGTAATTAGTGTGACCCATATATTTCATGTGTTGGTCAAGATGGCTCTCAGTGTGGTGACAGTTTCAACTCCTCTCCTAGAAGCTGCCACAACACTGCATGCATTTACATTTTACATACAAGTATTTTCCTTGCTGCTTTTTATGTGTGCTGCTCAGACCTCTTCTCCTTCTTGTTTCAGTTTTTTAAGGGGTCTGTGGGTGAAACCACGAGTGTCAGGTTTCATGCTACTCAACTCTGGCATCACATGGATATGAAGCAGTTCATGTACAGTAAATCCCAGCTTCCCCTGCCTCTGTTAACACTCACTGGTGGTGGCTTTCCCCCTCTTGCCAGTGCTGGGATCTATTTAGGAGCTCCAGGCCTGGACAAATTTCAGATCCACTTTTAAGTAAACTGCTTGTTGTCACCTTGACCACTGCTACTAAACTGGTCGGAGCCTAAAAGTAGTATAATAATAAAAAAAATAAAGGTTCATATAAAGTATCAGCTGCAGGTAATCTGTTTGGATTCAATTTAGCCAACAGGGTTTTTCTTTTTTTGCATTTGCGTAGACGGCTGTGGAAACTGATTGAGCAGAGCTGAAGCCTTGAACTCAGGTTAGGTGAAGCTGCTGTCTGCAAACTGTCAATCAAAAAGTATTCCAGAGGTCAGGGCTGTCCAAACTTTTTGATGTTGAAAGACTGTATTTATCCTGCACAGTGGATGACGTGACAAAATATTCTGCGACTACATGGTTTTAGTCCAATTTCTTTTAGTTTATCATTGCGATTATTAATGACAAAGCTAGATTGTTTTCTTTCAGTGCTTTGGCTATCATCTGCAGTCTTGGTAATCTTTCATCTCTCAACTCCGCAGGCACTTTGAGAATGAATCAGTATCTTATCCAGTTACGCAAACTGGTAAATCTGCTGTTATTTTCTTTTAATGAATAAGTTGTTCTGTGAGAGAGTGACACACAAAGCATTATATTCATTCTCTTAATGACACATGGTAATCAGCTTTTCACGGCTTGTAGAGTTGCACTTGTCCTGGTTGGTAATCCCAATGAACTCCATTCAGACTTAAGGAAACTCTCATAACCCCAGTTGTCTGAGTTGGAATGAATGGGATGTTTTATGATGACACTGTGCTGTATCGCTTCCTCTTGTGATGGCACCAGTTATTAATATTTATATTTAAAGATGCAGGCACTCTAAACAGATTCTCGTGACCAATTTGAAATAGCAGAGTTACTATTGTGTGATTCTCGTGGTGGCACTTATCAAAAGAATGAGAGTAAATTGAGTAGAAGTTAACTTACTTGCAGGGAATAAGAAGAAGACACATGCAGCGGGAAATGGCAGATTGTGGATTAAAGCAAATCTGTTAAGCTAATTGATTGAGCTGACATTTGAGTAATAATGATAATACTCACGCCCACACACACACGAACAGTGAAATGAATAAATCCACATTTCCTGCTTTTTGCCATTTTTAGGGGTATTTTTTCTTCTTCAGTTGCACAGATGTCGTGGTGTATTTTAGATAATTGTCCTGCAGTGTATTGCAGAATTGCTATGTTGTGATGCCCTTGATATTGTGGGCAATGTATCACGACAGTTTTGGGAGTTATTCTGTTCCCCACCTCTGCTATAAAGGAAAACACATTTTTCAGACTTTTCCGGTGTCCACGGCCTGCTTTTAAATCTGCATTGCATTTTTAGCCCTGACTTCTGCAATGTTTGCCATGGAAAGGTACAATTTCTAGATTTAGCTAAGATCATGGTTGAGATTAAGCTGTTAATCGATGGAAATTGAAAATTAAGGTGCTTTTGATCAAGTTCTCTTCGTGTCTTGCTCTTGCATCTTAGAGCAAGTAGATTTTTTAAGGCTTTAACTTGCTTTTGTTGGCTTTTCAAATATGAGGATTTGATGCTTTTCTGTGTCACATATGATAACAAACTTAATATAGTTGTATTTTCAACTGCTGCTCAAACAAAAAAAGATATCTGAAGAAGCGCCATGCCTTTGGTAGTAGTGGACTGTGTAGCTGGTGAGACATCTAAACAGTGTGTATTCAGGTTGATTGAATCATGTACTGTGTTTAAAGTCCATGGACTGTTTGTTTTGCTGTAACAACACACACAGACACACTTTTTTTAAAGGTTTGGAAGCAGCTGCCACAACTGTCACAGAGGTGGTCTCTCCTCAGGAGGGTTTCTTTGAAGTGACTGAGTGTGTGTGATCCGACCGGCACTTTATAGACAGAAAGAGTTAATGTTTAAAGTCACGTCTGGGTTCCAAGCTAAACAGCTATTTTCACATATTTCTGGTCCACTTGGGGGTCCATGAAACTTTAAAGACCCCCACAAACTGTTTTAAACCAGCGTTGGGTATCTGTCTACATGGTCCCTGTTTGCTATTTTTCTGTAGATGTAAACGCTTTCCCAGCTGTCTCGCCATCTCCTGACATGAGCCGGAAAAAAAACTGTGAATTTATGTTAATCCCATTTAACAAGGCCAGCAATAAAGCAATGCTGCTGCCATCAGTGCTTTTTAAGAACTTTCCTCTAACTTTATTAAGGGAGTCCTCCCTTTTAGACGCCTTGCTGACTGTGCAGTCTGTCGGGACAACACACACACACAGACAGACAAGACGGTGCTTTTTAGGGGAAAGATGTCTGAAAAATAAATCAGAGCTTTTCTTTGTCTTATTTCGTGTGTCATCTGTTAATCTTCTTCTGTTTGTCTTTCCCACTCTTTTCCTCTGCCTTTCTTTCTTTCTCTCAGACGGTGGAGCATGGGTTCCCCCATCAGCCCAGTGCTTTGGCTTTTGACCCCAAGCTGCAGCTCATGGCCATCGGCACAAAGTCAGGAGCCATTAAAATGTATCCTTTGTCATCGGTGAGCCTTTTGCATCTGACAGAACTTTTTTTTTGCGGTGTCATCAGTCTCAGTCAGGCTGGGCAGTTTTTAAAATAAGCAACTTCATGAATTTTTTAAACAAGTTTACTGATATCGCAATATTCTAGTCCTGTATAGTTTAAATGAGAATAGCTCGAACGACCCAACTCTCAGAGAGGTCATACTGTAGTATTTAAGACAAACAAATCGGATGTAAGCTAGCACAAGAAATAAGATGATGTTGTTGTTATTAGGAAAACTGTAATTTATCATATTTTAGGTCATATAACCCAGGTGAAAATCCAGCTGATTAAGATTTACTGAACCAAAACTATCTAAGAAAGCTGTAGAAACAGTTCTACTGCTGTCAGTTTACGTCTTTTGAAGTGCTTCTCTGTTTATATCTGCATCAGCTCTGCAGTGCAGCTACAGTGCTTTCTTCATCTGCAGGTTTGTGTGTCTTTTGCATCTGTCATGCTCTTTTGATTTCATACTCGTCAGTATAACATTTTGTGTCTGGTGCAACTTCTTGGACAGCAACTACTCTTTCTTGTAACTGCTGTCATTGCCGTTTAAAAACATCCTTTCCAAACAGACCATGCTGTTGACTGTTTTTTCAAGTAAATCAAGGTATAAGTTATGTTCTGTATTTTTAAGCGGCACTGTTGTTTTTCTGCGTCTGACTGTGCTTCATGGTGTTTTACCAATGCTGAGGAACTCCTGTTCAGTTGAGATTGCAGGAGAGCTGTTTATATAACAGTCAGTTTAGTAGAACGGTGAGCTGCTGTGTGTGCTTTCTGTCGCTGAGAGAAGTTGCACTGTCTGCTGCACCACCAGCGTTAAGTAAAGAGGAGCGATCTGTTACTCTCCACTAAGCTGACAGCATTAGACAGTTGGTTATTCACTCATGCGGATTTATTTGTATACTTGTGACCGTTATTCCTATGCTTCATAATAATGTATTTTCTGTACCAAGTAAATGTCTGCAATAATTTCTGGAAAGGAGTTTAGTCTGGGAAGCAGCTCATTGGAGCAGACAGGTTGTAAACAAACCCTCACTTTTACTATGATTAGTTCAAGAGAAATTATAGGTAAACGTTAAAATGATTACTCACTGACTGTGCAGTGACGTACAAAGTAATGGGACCACAGTTGACATTTCAGATGCACTCACTTTCAGTGGCATTTCCAGTTAAGCGGGCTAGAAAATATGTCCAAACTGGGGGTTTGTTTACTATCTGTGACATCATCTGATGACATGTATTCCTGTCTTACTGCTCCCACATCCCCAATTCACTGCAATTAACTTGATGAGTAAAATGTTATAGCCAATAAGAATGTCATCCAAAATTACTGAAATGATACCAAGACAGACGGACAAAACAACAACATCATTATAACATATTATAAAAACTGTTGGGCAGCTGATTTTATCTTTGCAGACCCAGAACACCATAGATGCATTTCTTGGTGTGTGGTCAGTGGGAATCTAACCCCCAGCCCGAGCAGGGACTGTGCAAGGTTTGAGCACTGAGGGAAGCTGTACTGGGAATAAGTACTGCTTTGGGTGGTGAGATGTGCTGCAGCAAAACCATAATTTAGCTCAGAGTGTCAGTTGTGTCAGAAATTCCAGGAGGCTCATGCACCGTCCACACACAACTCTGACATGTTGTTGATGTCTGTTATCTCTTGTGTCGGCCGACTCTGTCATGATCACAGTGAGGGTTCTAGACTGAGTAGCTGCTGCGTTGTTGATCAGAGAATTCTGAGCAAGCTCACTTTTAAGTGGGTGAGCTTCAGCTTAGAGCTTAGAAAAGGAAGCGCTTGCATATTTTAAAGCACGTGTTCACGTTAAAGGTTTTACGTTGGTCGCCTCACGTGTTTCGTCTTTGTCCCGCATGTTTCATTTGCGAGCTTGTGTGACCTGCAGTGGACAGCATGTAACAGGATTTACCACCTCAAACATGCCTGTGGTTGGATCTGAAGATATGCTCATATCAACCGTGTATGGTTATTTAGAAAGTATGTACACATTTATCAGTGTGCGGTGGGAGGCTGCTGCCTGTGTGTGCGGTATGTGCAGATGCATTAGACTGGAGAATCAGCTCTTTGAGATGCAGCTTTCAGAGAGAGAGAGAGAGAGACTGGTGGTACCAGGCACTTGCACTCCAGAGATAGATGGATAGAGGGAGAAATGGAGGAGGGGAGAGATGGAGATAAACAGTCAGCAAAGACAAGGGAGTGTGAAAGAGACGGAGGAGGAGGTGAAATAACTCCTCTATATGGCTACACCTACTTCAACAAAACGTCGGATAGCTCAAAACTTACAGCTGCTGTTGGAATTATTAGAAAGTCAGCATGTGTGCACACAAGGAGTGTCTGGGAAGTTTTACAAAATGTTCACTTTTAAAAAACACAAGAGAATAGTGTTTCACATATTCACTGCATTAGTGCAGTGGTGTCCAAAGAATCCAAAAGGTAAACCTGATGAGTTGAAATCAAAAGCCCCTCTTAAACATGCAATCCTCTCTGTTAATCTGACAGCATCTGAACATGTCGCCTTTGTGTCTGGGTGAGCACCCTGGTTCCTTTATCATATTAAGTCAAAGTCTGTCCTTGACATTGGATCTAGTAATATTTCTGTATCGCTTTCAAAATGACACAGTCTCTTTAATGGGAAGGCACGACGATTCCACCAGCAACAAGTTTTTGGAAATTTGATGATTAACAAGGCTAAGTTCTATATATAGTTATGGGAGTGCGTCCATGCACACAATAATTAGGTTACTCCTCCAAATATCCCACTGTGTGACTACAAAATCTCTGTATCGAAAATGCACGACATGACAGAAAATATATTTTGACTTTAATAAACAAATCATATATTTACAGCAAAAGGATGGTTTGAGTCTTGAGCTCCAGTAAAGCTCAGGACTCATAATGATTAAATGTAGCTTAAAAAAAAACATTGAAGTATTGAAAAGTACAAAATGATTTGCTGTCCAGTTCTTCTTGCTGTTAATTGAGGTTTAGTCTTTTGTTCATTAGTAGCTCCTTGAACCTAACATACAGTCTCACATGTATGTTAATTATCAAGAGCACATTGTGGAGCTCTCCATCACTGTTTGAACAAATTCAGGATCAACAATAATGTCAAACTCACCTTTGTCTGAATGACAGAAAAGCGTCCCTTTTGATGAAGCCAGTAATGTTGCGTATCGTCTGAAAAGGGATAAAGAACTAAGGATCTCAAATGTGAGAGTTTGCTCCGTCTCTTGTTCTTTTGGACAGGTATTAAACAAAACACTGGATGACTTTGAGATACTGTAGAACACGATAATGGGCATTATTGGCCATTTACTGGTGTTTTATTGACCAGATTGCATTGTCATAATTGCTGACAAAATCTAGATAATCAAGAAAATACTAACAAGACTTTGTTTTTAGGGAACAAAATGTTTGTGGACAGTTGCAGTTGACCATTTTGCAGCTGTTATCATGCACAACATAGAGGGAATATTAGTCGAAATCGGTAAGAAAGAGTGATTTAAGTTTAGATTTTTCCTATGAAACGGATGTCAGAAAGGGCTACAACTGCTGATTATTTTTTATTATTGATCGATCTGGTGAAGGCCAGTACTTGTTTGGTCTGACCCACAGTCCACAACCCACGTTACAGTGGTATAAAACAAATAGTCCTCTTGAACCGGGAAATACTTTCTGCTGCAAAAATTCCTGAAAATGAGGGAAATGATTAACCGATTACTGCGATAGTTTTTGGTTGTTTTTCTGTCGATAAACAAGTTTTGAAAGCCAGGCTCAGTCGAAGGGAGCAAATATGTTTGGGTTTTTGCGTGTGTCCACATTCCCTGATAATCGAACGCACTCGCTGACTTTGGTTTGACCCAGATGTGCTGGCCAGCATACCTGCCAGTGCTGTAGTACACACTTCCAGCCTGCGGTGCCAGATGTGCGGTTCGACTCTCTCTCACACTGATGCCTGAGCAGTCTGCGGAGGTTGTTGAGTTGTAGGACCAGAAAGTTTATTGACTCAGTTACAAGGGAAGAGTGGAAAATTGCAAAATTTGTGCTACTTGTTTTGTTTGAATTACTGTTCTCCATCTTGGCATGATTGCTCCTCTTGTTCGCATGTGCTCTCTTTCACGTTCTTGTTCAAGTTTCTCACTTCGCTCTCTCCTCTTCTCCTTCTTTTGCTCTGTGCGTGTTTATAAAGGCAGAGTCGTATTACACCCTGAGAGTTTCTGCTTCGACCACAGACTGGGGCTCAGCAGAGGGAAGGGGACAATGTGGTGCGGAGTTTTTTCGTGCATGTCGACAGATCATGTGTGGGGGTGGAGGGGCGATCTTGAGGAGTCTGTCTCCTGTCGTGGAATGCATGTTGCGCTGCCCTGGGTTAACCCTCCCTGAACGTGTGTGTGTGTGCGTGCGTGCGTTTGTGCAGATTGGGTGAGTAAGAGCTTTGTTGCTGAGTCTAGTCTTAATAAAGGGAGCTTTTGAAATGGTTTCCAAGACGACCAGCGCAGTTGCCTGGGATGAGGAGTGCTTGCAGGCTGGAGGGGTTTTAAAAGTCTGCAGCTCAGCACATCAGACACCAGAGTTTGTTGGTAAAAATGTTTCAGTTAAAGGTGAAAAGGTCAGAAAGTACCTGTTAGCAACTCATGTACCTCTTTTGCTATGAAAACTGTGGGCTGAGATGATTCTACCTGGACCATCCAGTACATGCTGAATCATGCTGAGACTTTGTGACCATGAAACTTCAGTATCGGCCATCCAGCAGCCAGAGAACGAGCTAATATTTACACATGCGCGGCAAAGCTTTGATCCAAGTGTTTGTGCTCCAGCTGACAACTCTCCCTGTCCGTCTGTCTGACATCCTGTTGGTCACATGCGCCACGCTGCATGGCCACCTTGTTTTGTTCTGATTCATTGAGTCCCAACTTTATCTCAAATTTCTTAATGTTTGAATGAATTTGCTTTTAAGATTTGCTGTCTCTGTCTTTGCTCTTAATCATGTTTTAACAGTAGTTGACGAGTATTTCAGTCACTGTGGTTCAACGTAGTTTGCTGATGTCACAAGGTTGCATTTTTTTGTTTCAGCCTTGACTGAAATTCTAGAGAAATCTGTGCTTTCACGCTGTGAGTCAGGCACTTTTGCAATGTCGCCCCGCAGACGAGCTAAATCAAACGATGAATGGATAGGAACGAAAGTCCTCTTTCCCTTTAATTAATTTCTTCACATGGTGACCCTGGTTGACTGTGACAGCTGCTTTAGCTTAAAGTGAAGGACTGTGGAATTGTTTATCCATCTTCAAAGTCAACAAATTTTTCGAAGTTTGCGGTGAAAACAGTAAATTCCCTGTGTGCTGGTTGGTGCCACTCATTTCCCTTCCAATTGTGCTGCAGCTACAGCTTTTTCCTGCCGTTCCTCCTCAACAGTTTCCAGCTTTTGATTTGATTGTACCAAGTCACATTAATTTGTTTTCATGCCTCGCTTGCCCAGACTGTGGTTTCAATTTAATTTGCAGAGAAAATACACCCAAACATGTCATGTTATGTAACCTATATTATTTTTTCTGCTTTGTGTTGAATAAAGTAGTGTTAGTATTCAGTGGTGTGGTTCAGATCAAGTCATTGAGCTGAAGTTAGACTCTGATTCCACTGTCAGCTCTCCTCCCACCCTTCACCTCCTCCTTTTCTTCTCACCCACACACTGCCTACTCTCCGCTCACTTTGCCATATAAGCTATTCTTTCTCTTATTCAACACTATTTTTGGTCCCTCACTCTTAGTTTTTCACTCCTCCTGTCCTGACTTTGTTTTGTTTTCCTCCTGTGTCTCTCTTTCTGTTTGTGTCTGTCTTTGGGCTTCTGTTTGTCTCCGTGTCACTCGGTCCCCTGGTTATAAGCTGCTCCCTCATTGATATTCCTGAAGAATGGCAGGACCTTTAAATCCCCCTCCCCTTCTGCTCTCTCTCTCTCTCTCTCTCTGTCTTACTCACCCTCTTCACCCTCCTCTCGCCTCACTCTCTGTCCTGTCTTTGGTCTGTGCCGGCCATCTCACCCCCCACGCCCATACAGATGAATGGACACACACTCCCACTCACCCAATGGGCAACGAGTTGGAGGGGTCTCTGTTGGGATAAAGGGTGTGTGGTCTCAGCAAGGATTACAAGAGCAGGAATGGGTGACTGAATTTTAGTGAGAGAAAGTAAAGAGCAGAAATGTAAATGGAGAGTAATGGTACTGCAAGCTGTGTCTTCATAAATACCTGCCTACAACAAGGCCTTTGTCAGTTTGATTGCATGTATTAGGGCCCGTTAAGGTAATGCTACATGTTCGTAAAGGAGGATCACTTAGAAAAGAACTATTGATATGACATAAATGTTTTTGATAGTGACTTAGACTCAGGAAAAGGGTGAGTCTGGTTATAATGCATTTGCATTCATCCACTTTGTTGATTCTTTAAATACATATAAGCGAAACAGGACTAAGAGCCATGCTAGCGGCTGTATGAGGTAGTAAAAGGGTAACACATGCTAACAACACTTTGGTCATAGTGGCTGTATCTGACATCACCTGCTGTTTGATTCATATGCACTACATATACTGTGCAACATTATATTTTGGATATTTGAATGCTCCTTGTGGAAATGTTCATGTACACTACCTTCTGCAAACAAATCCCGTAGTGCAATGCTTAAAATATTTTCCAGTGTGTTAGCATGCTAGCATCGTAAAGAACTGTACAGTTTAAATATGTGATGTAATGGCGTTATTAGTCTGACTGTCTGAATGTAGACTAAGGGTATAAGCCTGGCATTATACAGGGCATTCTCCTCCCCTCCCCCTGCTATCTCTGTGTTATCGTTTTCAAAACAGCAACGTCCTTCAAGCTAGAAACTAACAAATGTCAACTTTTGCCAAAGATTTGGATCATGCACTAAGGCTGCTTGGTTCTTTCAGTGAATTGGCCAAACCTAATAAATGTTCTTGCCTCCTAGCGTACAAATATTCCTCTTCTACTCTGTATTGCAGGGACACTGTCACTGCATCCTCTTCTTAGTATCACCCAAGACGACTGTGATGGGTTTAAAGAAATAAACAAGACAGAGTGTTTTTTTGTCCTATAGCGGAAAGACAATGGGTGCAGCCACACCATTATCCAATGCTGACACAGCACTGTGGAGATACAGTAGGTCTGTCTGTGTGAGACTTTGGCACTAAAAGCTAAATCATGACCTACAGTATTATTAAGGGAGGTATCTGTGTCAGGTTTCATGACTTTTTGTGCAATTGTTGCTGAGACATTTCTCTCAGAATCCCAAATGTCAGCATCATATTGGCACGTGGAATAGTCTGGGGATCACTATGAAGTTAGTAGAGTTAGTAGAACTCTTCTCCTTTTTCTGAAAATCTTAATGTTATGCATTTTGTCCTTGAGTTTTTCTCATTGACGTTATCAATAATTGTAGATATTATAACTTAGCTGTAGCACATGTTGTTGTTGGCTCAGTTTTTCCCTGATGGTGATGTTGCAGTCTCTATGTTCAGCCATTGTAGGTGTCAGAAACATTATAGTTCATCTTCAGGGTATCATGAATGTTATGCTGTATTACAGATAAAGCTTGTACTGGTTTGTAGTGTTTAGTTTCTCATCTGACAATCATGTACATCCACTCCATCAAGTTTGACTGCCTTAATGTGCGCTGAGGGGGGAGCATGGAGAGCGAAAGTGGGAGGTGGAGAGGTACTAGCCCAGGGAAAGGATGCAAATGAGACAGGATTGTTTCTCTAGTGGGTGGGTGGAGTTGTTTGGCTTGTCTTGTTGTAGACTGCCTTTTGCCAGACATCTGAAGAGTGCATGATTGTGTGTGTGTGTGTGACTATGCTTGTAGGGAGGAAAGGGAGTTGGAGAACGCTCACAGATGATGCCTTCAAAGTTTAGGAGCAAATCAGGATAACTTGCCTGAGGTCTGGTTCTGAAACTTTTTGGTAACTTCTCTATAAACTTTTTCGACCTTTTTCCGAGCCTAGGTTGTCTTTCTGCGTGTGTCAACATATACATTCATCCTTGCGTCTAGTGACCCGTCCTTCCTTCCTGTCCGTCCCTATCTTGTGTCATGTTTATGTGTGAGTATGTGTGTGTCAGGGGCTGTGTTGGCTGTTGCCAGTGTGTCCGCATGGAGGACAATGCCTTCTGTTTGTCTGTATTCAGACCGTGAAATCGCTTTATCCTTGCTAACGCTCTCTCTCTGCATCACCGGGCAATTGCACTTGTGTGTGCATGTCTGTGTGTGTGTGTGAGTGTGAGTGTAAGAGACAGTGATTCAGTGATTATGAGTTACTGTAGGCCTCCACTGTGTACCTTTCAGGATCCTCTACTGAGCAGTACAGCCAATCTTTACATCTTACACACAGAACATGCGGATCAGCACTGTGAAATCAGTCTGTCATTCAACAGGCTGCTCAGAGATTTGAAGTTGTCCATGTCAAATTGTATTTTCGAAACCTTTCATGTATCATTCAAGACCAGTTAAGGCCTTGCGTCACTGCTTTTATGAGTTTCTGTTATTCATTTCATTAATCCTTTCAGTTTTCATTTTCAAATTGGATTGAAGAGCCTTTGAATCACTGCTTTGAGTCAGTGTTTCCGTGTCTTTACCAAATGTTGACCTAGCTGCCTTGAGCCTTTGGTGTTATACCCTTGTGTATGTCTCTGAATTCTGGAAGGAGCTTCTAAAGTGCATGGCTGGACATCCTGATTTCCTCCTCCTCCCTCCTGTCTTTTCCGATTCTTTAGCCGCATATCTTAAATTTGATCATATTTTTCTATCTTTTTGAAATGATTCATCAGTTCTTGATGTTAATAAGAAGTTAGTCTAAGTCACCAGATGTAGACTGTGGGTATTACCCTGCCATTTTTGCCACGCATTTTCTTGTGACATTCTCCTGTTTTATCTGTGTGACCGTTCCCCCTCCGCTATGGAAAACAACAACCTCCAAGCATCAGTAATAAGACTGTATGAGTCATACATTTAGCCTACATTTTATTTACTGGAGAATGTAAGAAACAAAGTGCTTTACAAAGATGCTATTGTAAAAGACCTTGTAATCTAGATTTTGATAGGGCTATAACAGTAAAATTTTACTCACTTATGTATGTATCAAATCTGTATTTACTTCAGTTAAAGGGCCAAAACAGCTTGGAAAAGCCCAGACATATTATTGAAGCCATACTTATACATTTTGGGGTGACAGATCTAGACGTTTTCTTTTAAAATGCTTGAATTGATTGACTATCAAAAAGTTGGCAATTGATTTAATAGCTGAGAACAAATTGGTTAATCGTTCTACTACTGAGCACATTCATGCTTATCAGAGGAGGTAATGATCAACACTGCAGCTCCAGAGCTCACTAGTGAGACTTTAGAGGTTTATGTCTGTGTATTTTTCCCTTTTCAATCAAATTCCTCTCTGATCAGTTCATTCCTGATTACACCACTTTGTTTTTGTCTCAGAGGAAATGACTTGCTCTCCACGAGGAGTTCTTCATTATGCAGCCAGGGAATATCCGATTTCTTGAAGCTACTTTTGAGTACACGTCATTTCTTTCCAGCTAATTAAAAAAAATCTCTGACGTTGCTATCAACCACTAGAAAGCTTATTTCCTAATTGCAAGAAAACAGTGATAACATTCTAAAAATTCCTACAAAAGCCCATCCCTTTTTCTTTCTGTCATTGTTAATCATAGTTCACTGTAGACTGGAAGGACGTTGACAAAGCTGTGACTGTATACATGTAGCAGGGTAGTTGCAGAGGGAGGAAGGGTGACACATTTACACACTTATTATCTGCCCACTACTATGAGAGACTTGTATTATTGGCCAATGAGTAGATCCCCTGGGAGATGGAGCTTAATTCAGACAAAGTTTTAATGAGGTTAGAGCTAGAGGGACTCCATCTACAGCTGTCCCTGGTGAGGAGGTGATGACATCATCACCGGGAATCCCTCTACCAGCTGTCCTGTAACATACCATCACCAGGAAGTGAGCTGTGTGTCTGATCTATGAATCATGTGCTACAGTTGAGCTTTTAGTATTTTCAGTTGATCACAAAGATTTAATGTTCCCACCCTCTTAATGGCAATAAAAATCTCTGCTTTACTTGACTTTGACAACTCTTCTCCCGACTGTCAGACATTTTTATTTGGAGCTGTGTGGAACAACAGTTTGAAATTGGAGATCGTAGCTAGTGGCTCGAATCCACCTCCTGTCAGAGGTGCCAAAGACCAGCCAAGTGTCAAGGCTCTGACACAGACTTAAATAGTCATTAGTGGTCTTATTTTTTCTGTGCGCGTTGACAGCTTTCTCTGCACTTTGTTTTTTTTGCATAGCCAGCCTAAATGTGTGTTGGATTCTGTATGGATTTGTGATGAATGAGCTGTGGTCAACGTGACATAGCAGGGATACACGCACAAACCACTGCTGTCCATCTGTTTTCAGTCCGCCTGATCTCTTTCATACAGCCGTGGAACTCTTGCATTCCTGTCAGGGTTCTCACTTCTATCTTTGAAGCACAGAGTAGCTGCTTCAATTTGTTTCTCAAGCTCTACACTCTTTGCTGCGGAGTTCTCTTCTTAGTTTGTGGATCATACTTTTCTCATTGTATCTGCTTCCAACACAGCCATTTGACACATCTTGCCATTTTGAAAATGTGCTTGTTTTTAGGTTAATATGCTTGTTTTGTTCTTTGCTGAGAGTTAGGTGCAAATATAGTCTTGCATAGCCATTCTGCAGGACAGAATGGTCTGGCTGCACATCATTATCATTCTGCTATATAGGAAACTAGCAGGCCTGCTTTACTGCACGATCCAAATACTTTGCAAAACTTGACTTTTTCATTGTGGCAGGTGGCTGTCCGGAGGTGGTTGTTGGTTGTGGTGTTGTTTCCACATGGGGAAGTGGATTTTGAAATCGGTAGCACATGGATAATGGAAGAGGAGGACAAAGCTGCCTGAAATGCCCAGCCAAGAACAAGACAACAGCCAGCAGTTGGACAGCTTAGCTAAGCATAAAGACAAGAACCCTGAGCCTATCTCTGTCCAGACGTAACAGAGTCTTGCTCAAGTGCTAAAACAACAAAATGTGTTTTCTGCAGGGGCTATGGACCAAACTATTGTTCAAGAGAAAAACTGAGGTTATATTGTGTTCATTTGTGAGCTTTCAGAAGTTACCTGTAGTCAGATTAGCTGTATTTCAGGGTTTATGCAAGATAGTTGTGTCGTTCTCCTCATCTATGTCTCTGCACAAGAGCAGATTTCAGTATTTTCCAAAATGACGAAATGTTCCTTTTAAGGAAGTGGAATACTGGATATTTATTTGTGGTTTTGCTCAATTTGACTCGGCGCTTTGCCTCGGTCTCCCTGCCCCTCTTTTTATCTGGACTGGCAGTTCATGACCCATAAATGAATGCTCCTCTCACACCTCCACCTCCAGCTGTCCGAGGCATGTGTTATTGCAGTGAATAAAACGCTGGGACAGGAAGTGACAACACTCAGGAATGCTAGTATAACGCTCAACTTGGCCTCCAGGGGATCAGCACTGGGAGGGAATGAATAAGGAGGGATTTAAGTGAGGAGAAGAAAGCGGAGTGCACCCTTCTAGCTCCTCTCCACCCTGATGGAGAGGAGCTAGAAGAAAAGGGTTTCCAAGAACAAGAGGAAGGAATTTACAGCTAAGAAGGGAGATGCTGGAGGATTGTTGATCTCCAACAGACCCCTTGTGGGCCCCTGTTTTTCTGACCAGAGAAAAACAGGGGCAGTAAAAAGTGAGGGTTAAGACAGTAGTGAATGATGATGAAGGATTATCTGAGACTTCCCTAACAATTTCCTGGGCATCATACATAGTGGAGGGATAAAAGGGAAAAAAGAGGTGAAAAAATTAAGTGGGTTTGGACTTTTTCTTGGAATACTGAGAGTAGGAAGAAGAAAGACTTGTGCCAGTAGAGTAAAAATATGAGAAGGAAGGAAAACAGTTGGAGAATAAATGTAGTTATAATATTTACCTTTTCTTTTTCTCAGATAAAACGGAGAATTGTAAAATGAAAACAATAGTAGGAACGCAGAAAACCACCTCTGTACATAACCATATATAAACATGGGAACTCCCCCGATTTCATCTTATTTTTCTACATTTTTAATCCACATTCCTACAGGCTTATGTAAGCAGTGTGTGTTGAAGTGTGTCGACATTGCTCACAAGCAAGTGTGTATATGAGTGTAGCTTCTAGCGGGTGTGTGTTCATTCTCAATTTAACCCAATTTAGCGCAGTTGTGTGCATGCCCTCACAGTTCTTGAGAGTAGTCTTTATTTTATCAGCTCAGCTTCATTTACTGGACTAACAAAAGCAAGACTGGGAAGATTGCTGTTGATTATACACACACACACAGACACACACACACAGTGGTGATTTGAGCATCTGCGTCATCTGGTGTTGGTAATTGCTATGAGCTTTGTTATAGAGTTCTATTTTCTCCCCTGCTTATTACACCTAAACAGCGTATGTCTCCTAGTTTACAGTCAGAATTATAGCACCCTGTCCACCCAGTTTAATTTTACTGTTTCTTTTAAAAACATGATTTCTCTGTGGCTGCTGGCGTGTGTGTGTTTTTTTTCGACTTTCATGTTAACGTTCTAATAGGCTGATGGTGCTGAGCTGCAACCAATGTGTCTTTATTCTGTGTACACAATCTGACAACATTGTACAAATTGTGTTATGAAGCATGTACCTCTAAACACTCAAGAGAAGACAGACGACTGTAGCATTTAATACATTTGTGCTTTCTCCTACAAGCCTATGTCGGTCGCTGCAGCTGAAAACATTTGTGGTTTGGTTGGCACTTTTTAACCAAACTGCCCCATTTGTACCAGTCATGCATATTTTTAAACCAGTCTGATTGCTCACCCTGGCAGTGTTGGCGCCAGGCTTGGCACATATACTGATGTGCATATTTGAGAGTTACAAGGAATGGGATTGAGCAGGTTGAAAGAGGATGAAATACAAGAGTAATGGTTAACTCGGTAGATGCAGTGTTTCTCGGCTGGATTATTACTCTTCCTGTCAGAGCTGTGTTTTCCTAGGTGAGAGTGCGACAGTTGGACTGGCAGATATACAGAGATTTATTTAATGATATAAGGAGTTATTGGTATTGTGGATTTCTGATTGTAGCAAGGTTGTCAGGTGATATGATATACTTCTTAATGTTTAAAATGAGCAAAACATACACTTTAAGGCATTATTTATATTGTATCAATATTTTCTTTTTTGACACCAACAGTTGTACCCCAAAACATATCACATTACAGAATTGCACACCTCTAGGTGACCAACTGGTGTCTTTGACTCTTACATCAAATGTAGTTTTCCACAAATCTACGCATTTTCATGGTGTATTTTAAAAGGTACTCCTCCAAAAAACAACTGTGCTCCTTTGTACAAATGAGACAGTTTCATTTTTCAGCATAAAAATGGTTAAATCCATTAAATTCATGCCAGAAATACTATACATAGTTTGTCTTCTCCATGTGGCTGTCTCTTGCAGCTGTTGTTCTTGCAGCTGAGCTGTGGATCTGGTGTGTCTGCTGGCTGTGACATCTTATAAATTAGCGGATTACTGTGCTCCACTAGTCTTGTCACAGCTCAGTGTGAACGTTTGCAGAGTTGTGTATTTCCTTGACGGGTCCTTCACAGCTATGGCGCCCCTGGTGTGGAGTTTACAGGACTACACAAAGACACCACTGCTGTCACACAGATCCACTTCCTGCCTGGACAGGTGAGGCCAGTTTTCTCCTGAATGTAAAAATGCAAAATTCCCCATGTAGTGTGAGTCAAATGATGGATAATGATGGTCTTAAAATAAACGTGTGATGTCTGCTTTGCTCTTAGGGTCGGCTTCTGTCGCTATTGGATGACAACACGATCCACCTGTGGGAGCTGGCGGCTGGATCCCCCAGAGAGGTGGGAGGGGTTAAGAAAGAAGGTGTGATCTGTCTCCAGGAAGTGGACAACTACAGTCTCCCAGGACGACCTGGAATTGAGAGCTGCAGGTACATGAAGCTGTTTAATGTTGTTGTTTTTTTACCTTTAAACATACCTGCAAACTAGTGTCTGATTTTAGTGTCAGCCCAGTCATTTAAAAGGATTTATAGTTTCTGTAAAAGTGTCTGTAGAGAGATTTCTCTATGATTGTGCATCATCTATCTTGTCTCTTGCTATGAGATCATCTCTCCTACCAAATTAGAGCTTACATCAATCTTATTAGATGGGCCCTTCGGAAATTAGACCTCATCTGCTATAATGTGACATTGGTTCATAGTGCCCCCTCTACCCTTTGCTTTGGCGAGTTTGGCTGTCAAACTTAATGTTAAGCTTCTGTTTTTGTTTTGAACGTTATTGTGTATTACAACTCTTGTCATATTTGGATTCCACAGCATTTGTGGCTTCTTATTTACTTCGGCCAAAGTAAATTACAAAAGAAGACTGCTTGTGGCCTGTGAGAGTTCTTTAAAGAACAGCTGTTTAAGGCTGCCTGACTGATATGGTGTTACTTAAACTATGTAGCATCAGTTTTCTTCTTTGGATTTGTCAACAGTCAAATTGAACTTCTTCAACAGGATAGGCATATGTCTTTATTTCTCATTAAACATGCAAACAAATAAACATATCTAAACATCAACAAATTAAGAAATAAAATTCTTGAAGATAGCGAAGCATTGTGGGTAAAACATGTGTATCTTAAAACAACATGTTGTTTTGCTGTTGTATTGTGATCCAAAAATGCCCCTGGACTCCCCTGCGTGATTTTAGTTTTGCATCTCGTCACGTTTACACAACTCTAAAGTGTGTAGAGCTGCTTTAAACAAAACTGTGGATTTTGGAATAGTATGGTTAACCCCTCAGCCCCGACTTTCAAACTGGCTGGTTTTTGGAGAGTCTTGTGGTTGTGCTTGTCGGTTTAATCAGACGACACAGTTTGTCAAAAGAAGCAAATACCTTTTAATCCATGTATGGAAAGCGAAAACCATTGTGACTGCTGCTTCATCATTTTTCTTCTCCTTCTTGTTTCTCTCAGTGCCACTCGGGTGACTGTTCTCCTCCTGCTAAAGTCCTGTGACCTGCTCTGCATCGGAACAGAGGGAGGAGGCGTGTACTTCCTGGAGTTGCCCCGCCTCTCGCTGAAAGAAAACCAGACGCTGCTGCAGGATCAGGTCACGCAGAGGTGAGACTATCGCATGAAGGACTTCCCGAAAGGTCAATAAATACATTTTTAAAAATCAAATAAATCATGAGCCAAAGAAGGATTGAGCATTGCCTTTTAGGAAGCCATGCAGATTTTTAAATAAAGCAGCTGGTACATAACTTTGGTAAACTGACGGAGTTGGAATTTATTAGTAAATTAGTGTTGGTGTTTATTCAAGGTAGGACAGGAAATCCCTCTGAAATGTCATTTTAGATCACACTATAACAAATAACTGTTTGCACATGTTATTCCTACTTAGTCCCCTTTTTCTCTGTCTACATCTCCCCTATTGACTTTTCTACACCGTCTTCATTCTCTTTCCTCCATCTCTTTCACAGCATGTCTTCCTTTAAACACCAAACACCGGTTTCCTCCTCTCACACATCCAGCTGAGCAGGGCAGACACACACATGTTCACAGAGATAAATATCCTTGTTGACCCTATCAGCAGCAGCAGGCAGGTCAGGTTCGTTGAGTTCAAGGTTGCATGAACACAGTCAGACCTGAAAAAAGTAAAGGATAATATTCTCTGCAGCAGCTGGCACATTGTAATGAATAATGCAAGTCTTGGAGGTGTAGTTAGAGTGAACAGCACTGTATCGATTAAGATAATGGTGTCTTTAGTTGGACTGGTGCAGTCAGTTTTGGGATATAGTTGCTTTGGTTATATGCAATAAATCTTGGATCGGAATTTGAACAAATAAAACAAAACAGGACAATAACATAGCCTCTGTGAATTCCAGTGAAGTTGAACTAAAAAAAGGGGGAATTTTCTGAGCTATTTTTTGCCCTCACAGCTCATTTAAAGAAATGTTGACGGTCACACTTCCTCTATACTCCCTTAAAAACGGATTTCTCGTGAAGTTACAGTTTAGATCCTTCACATGAGAAGTTTCTGTATTTGTGTTGTTGTGCTTTCTCTCCACACTAAGTGACAGGACTGAGGTGGATAAAGGGGATGCTGTGCAGTTTTGTGCAGAGATCTGAATTTAACGTTTGACTTATGATGATTGATTCTGTTGTCTGACGGCTGTCAATCAAATCTGATCAGTACACGCTCACACAGCAAGATTAAGTGAATTTTGGAGTTTTAAAGTCTTAACCAGGTGTTTTTCTCCTCGACATTAACTTTTAATGTTGCTTTTTTTTTACATTAACGCAGTGGAGGAAAAACTTTGAAACCTACTTTTGAGAAACTCAGTAGACCCTGTGTAAATGCATCAGTTGGAAATACTGCAAACTTATATAATTTGGCACAAGGGAATAGCTCGCAATTCATAATATATCAACACACCCGAAAACAGCATAAGTGAACAGGAATGCAGGTCACCAACACTGAGAGGTAGACTGTGTTACTGCAGGGATGTTATGTTGTAAGATGTTTGCTTTATTTTGTCCAGCCCCTCTGTGATCATGTAGTGTGCTGCGCAGTGATGTATGAGAGCTCAGCCGTGAACGAGAACAAAACACAGTGTAAGGGGAGCACATAAGCATAGATCTTCCACACAAAGTGGGAATGGGATGTTATCATGGAAGTATACGCAACATTGCATGATGGGAAACAGTTTGTATGAATTAAACATGGACGCTTAAGTGTTTATTTTTCCTTTTATGTTTCGTACTGCAGCCTTCCTCGGCGAATTCCTGTGTTGACACACTGGCAGCGTGTCAGCGCTTCTGTTGTGTTTCTTTTTTATTCTGCTGTGTGACTGTCTGACTGGTTGGCCAAACCCCTCATTAAGCGGCTTCTTTAGGGAAGTGAGCAGAACCGGGGCCTAACGAGGGCCCTGATAAGGCGTTTGTGTGTGCGTTTGTGTGTGCGGTGGGCGCAAAGACGGGGAGGTTTTAGACAGTGAAGCTTTGTACCGGCTGCCAAAACGCAGTGTTCCGGTTGGGGAAGTGTTTCAGCTGAATCTCCAACGTGCACATACACAGGGACACACACACATGAATACACACTCAGCACACAGAGGCTCATCACCGGGACTCTGTAGCAGGATGCTGGATTCCCTAAAAATACTTATGAACGGAGAGACGGAGACAATGGAATGCTTTGTTGGGAATGTTTCTGCCTCTGTGCTTCCGGAGAGGATCTTCCTCAGTGAACCCCACCACAGCAGTGTGTGTGTGTGTGCGTATGTTTCACCCCAGCTGACTGTCTCTTTAGCGATGGTTCTGCTTCATCCGCACTAAAGAGTTCCAGAAAGCTGCAGTGCTTTACCGTTTAATTTCTTGTCATTCTCTCTCTCTGCAGTTTCTTCTCCTATCTTCTTCTCCTTCGTCCCTCTCTTTCCCTATCCTTCGCTGAGGGAATCCTCTGACATCTCGAGGGTGTGTCCTGCTCCACATTCCTCTGCTGCCTCAGAGGAATGTCTAGTTCATAAGCTCCAGAAGCTCAGCTCCAGCTTGATGTTGATTTCACTGTTGTTGTTGTTGTTGAAGAGCAGCCTGTGCAGTAGTGTTAGTTAGTACAGATGGTTTGTGCTCTGCGTTGATTATATTATGATACATGTTTTACCCTTCTGGAGTTTTGCTTTGGGTTGTTTTGGTACAGAAGAACAGGAAGCTTTTTTTTTATCTTTGCTGTCAAACTGGATGATGCACAGATATCTTTCATTACTTCTGTCATCTTATCATCTTCTGCTTTCTGTTAAGTTGTGTTGAATGACTGGATGTACACTCCATCATTAACTCAAGATGTGGCGCTCCCTTCTAATCTAATAGATATTACCCTCCTAAACCCCAGTTTATCACGAGTTCAAATGTGCATGGGGGATAGCTAATGTTAAACAAACATCTCAGTTCATTCTTTGAACTATTAGAGCTTTTTTTCACTTGTCATCACCATGTGACAACATGAACAAAATATGGAATTTAGAGAACATGATAACAGATGGTTGTAAATTCTAGGAAGACTAAAATATCTCTCCCTGCTCAGAGATGCTCTCTCCTGTTGTAGATGGATGATCTTCTTGATCTTATGACAATTGTGTCATTAAAATTTTATGGCTTGCTTTTAAGCCCTTGGATGCCCTTGCTCATAAATACATCTCTGATTTATTGACCTGGTTTGTGCCCTCTTGATTGCTGAGATCTGCAGATGGAGCCCTGTCGGTTACTCCCAGATCCCAGATTAAAGACTGATTGGGCCTTTTGTTACTGTTAGAGCCCCCACACTAAGGATCTCTCTGCCTACTGAACTCAGACACACTGTATTTCTACTTTGTTATTTCTTGAAACTGCTCGATATGTCTTTATTTATGCCTTCGATTCCTATTTATTTGTTCTTATTCTTTTCACTCTTTACACTTTCCTTAAATAAGTCCTTTGGCCTTTTTTCCCCATTTTATTTACCTAGAGTGCTTTTATCTGTTTTCTTGAAGCACTTTGTAACATTGTCAAGAAAAGTGCTACATAAATAAAAGATCACTATTAGATAATTATCTCACCTTGCTTTAGGAGCAGCCATTTGTAATTTATATCCTTCTGGATTACAGTAAATCAGTCCCTTCATAGAAAAAGGAATAGATAAAGGATAACGGGTAATATTTTTTTCTTTCAGCCTGCCAGACGACTACAGATGTGGGAAATCTTTAGGCCCAGTGGAATCTCTTCAGGAGCATCCTCAGCAGCCTGGGAAGATTCTGATTGGCTATAGCCGAGGTCTGGTGGTCCTTTGGGATCTGACCACCCGTCATGCTGACCAGCTTTTCCTGGGCAAGCAGGTACCTGATTTCGAGAACACAGCTTAGTGCACATTGATTTTGCACAGTGTGTCTGAGTGTTACTCGTTTAATGCCGATGAAGAATTTAGGTAAATTGCTTAATGATGTGTTACTGTTTTTACTGCAGGTGAGTTTCATTATTGACTCCTTTGGGAATCATTAGGTTAATATTGTTTGAGAGAGGTCTGTTGGCTTTGACTCTGCTGCTCTGTGACCAGGTCTAATGACTGTTTGTATGTGAACCCCTCTGCAGCAGCTGGAGAGTCTCGTGTGGGAACGAACTGGAAGCTTATTTGTTAGTTCCCATAACGATGGAGGCTATTCCGTGTGGGCTGTTACCAGCGGCAACTCCTGCAATCACCAGCCAGTGTCCTCCACCATCCCATATGGTGAGAAATGCATACATAGTGCACACACACACACACACACACACACACACACACGCGCACACACACATATTTGTATTTCCTAGTTGCTTTATGTTTGAGGCATGATTTAGAACACTGTCATCGAGGTCTGGTGGGTGGAGTGGTGTCATCCACAAAGACTAATGTCAGTGACAGACAATGGCTTAATGAACCATGACTGCTGACATCCTGTGATGCATAGTAGCTCAATGGTGAAAATCAGAGTTGGGGTCAGAGCTTGTCCAGTCAGATTTCTTGTCGGAATGATGATGAGATGATCTAGACGATGATTCAGAGTATGGTTGGGGAAGTTAAAGCTTTGAACACATCTGCTTTTGATTTTTTTGCCATTATTTTTCTTCTTCTTTCATCCTGTCTTGGACTTAAAGCCTCTCTGGAATCTGTAGTAGTTTAGGTTAGACCAGCGTCAGAACAATGTGCTTTTATCAACATCACTGTTGGTGATTGTCTGTCATAGGTCCATTTCCCTGTAAAGCCATCAACAAGATCCTGTGGAGGACAACTCGGACAGGGTGAGAATTTAAACCTTATGTTGTCGTATGTTTCACCTGTTGGAATAAATTTAATTTCTGCAGTCACACTGGACATTTTGGATCATTGTGACTGTAAATAAGCACATCTGAGTTTTTGTTTCACTGTATGCGAGTCTCATTTTTCTTTGTCTTCTTTTTTAGTGTTTCTATAATTATTACATCATAAATTGATCAGTTACTTAGATTTTTAAATCCAAAAGTTGTATTCTTCTGACCCAAGAGCCTGTTTGTTGTGGTTTCCTGTAAGCAAGGTACTAAAAAAAATTTAATGAATTGAAGAGAAAAATTGATTCCTAATCGAAAGCTCATTTATGTCCCAACAAATTGCCAACATAAAATGTTTTTATAGTATTTTTATCATCTAAATTTCACCTTGATTTTTGTACGATTTAATTTTTTTAAACTTTAAATATAAAAAAGAGTTAACGACTGTAAAGATTTGAAACAATAACGCGGAATTACCATGGAAACACTCGCTCTGTGTTGTTCAAGGTGACAGATACATTTGTCATGAATAAGAACTCTTTCAACCCTGTTCTGTGTTCCTTACTCCAGGTCTCCAGTGATGCTGTACAGTGGAGGGATGCCCAGAGCCAGCTATGGTGACCGCCACTGTCTGACCATCCAACAAGATAAAGAGCACGTCACTCTTGACTTCACATCTCGAGTGATTGATTTCTTCACTGTGCACAGCATAGAGCAAGAGAAAGGTGAGGGTGTGACCAGCATTAAAGATATGTATCCATGGACTGGTGTCGGGAGCATTCATCCCTAATCTTCCTCCTTCTACCAGAGTTTGATGACCCATCGGCTTTAGTGGTGCTGCTAGAAGAAGAGCTGGTTGTGATTGACCTCCAGACCCCCGGATGGCCCTCTCTGCCCACTCCCTATCTTGCTCCTCTTCACTCTTCAGCCATCACCTGCTCCTGCCACATCTCCAGCGTCCCGCCGAAACTCTGGGAGAGGCTCATCAACGCTGGCAAAGCACAGCAGGGCCGGCAGCAGACACACGGGGTGAGAGGCTCTTTGTGAGCTGTAGGGATCAGATTGATTGGACTCATTTAACAGGTGGATGGTGCCTGGGGGTCACTTCAAGACAAACGGTTTTCAAGTAGAATTTATATGAATAGGTTCTTAAGCCATTTGCTCAAGTAACTAAAAAAAAAACTAACTGTCTTTTGTATTTTTTGGTAAGGCACTGTGAGCGATACAGTTATTTTGTAAATTGGCTTACAGCGGGCTACACAGATATTCAATTACAGGAAATCCTACAGGAGATACATGTAAGCAGCTTAACCTGAGAACACATTAAACACGGTGTGGCCCACCGCCAGGCTGCTTGTCCGCGCAGTTCCAGGGTTTTCTTTGGCTTTATACCAGATTGCTGTTGGATGCCAAGGTTCAAAGCATTCTAAATGGTAATAGGCGAAGTGAAATTACCAAATTTTAAATTGATCTGATACGGGCTATTTGTGCGTAAATGGGTGTAATTACTCATGATCTGAACTCGCACGCTGTCAGCTCAACAACAGAAAATGTGACCATCAGCCTGGTGGTAGTGTGTTAACTTTAAGAGCAGGTGTAGGCGGTTAAAGGCTTTGCAAAAGCTTTGTAGCTTAGATCAGCTGTTTGATCAGTGGCAGATTAGACTCACAAACACACACGCAGGCATTCACACACACACAGCTGTTAGGTTCATAAATCATGACTCTCTGTTTGTCTGTGTGAATCCAAACCAGAGAGACTGGCACTGTAACAGAGGAAACTCAACAAAAGCTGCAGAGGACAGAGAATTTCTGCCATAAATTTTGTGTAGTATTTTTTTGTCTTTAGTTGGGGTCATGACAGAATGGAAGGGGTGAGGAATGTTTCCGTTCAGTCGAGTTCAATGCAAAACTTTCTCTTCCAGCTTTTCCACATGACGGAGTCCTAACTTGCTATCAATCTTTTTTCTGTTTGTGTAGAGCTGGCCGATATGCGGAGGGAAAAATCTGGCGCCTCCACCTAAACAACAAGAGCTGCTATTGACGGGGTATATGCACCCACACACACACACACACACACTGCTAAACACACACACTGATAGTGTCCACACTGCAAGTGGATCCAGTCTTTTATTTTCACAACCTAAATCTGATGCTTTCTAGTAAATTCACTGTAAGCAGCATGAAGTTGGATATGGGTATCCTGCATTCAACTGAATCTACATGCGACTTGGCAAATGGGAAATCCTGTGACAACTGTCAGAATGCTGCCAACTGCAGACGTTTGGCAGAGCTTACATTGGCCTGGAGCCAAATAAAATCAGCTATGTGAAGGCAGCACAGCCTTGTATAAAGAAATGCGACGTAAGAAAACCTGGAGGAGTGAGCCTTTTGATATCTCAGTTGGTTTTGAGCCATGTTAGCAGCATCCACAGTAAAAGGCATGCTCATCAGCCTCTTCTGCCTTCTTTTAAAATGATACAGGAAGTGTTGCATGCAGACACACTTGCTACAATTCTTAATATTGTAAACATTACACCTGCTAAACACCAGTGTTGAAAATCTTGTGTTGCCAGGCATGAGGACGGCACCGTCCGTTTCTGGGACGCATCAGGCGTTGCTCTAACTCCGCTGTACAAACTCAGCACAGCCAATGTCTTCCACACCGACTGTGACCCTAGCGACGACCCCCATGACCCTAGCAACGACCCCGACATGCAGCAGGAGGAGGAATGGCCTCCCTTCAGGAAGGTGAGAACCGCGGAGGTGAAATAATGTAAGGATAAGAGAGTTAGTTTCTCGATCTTTCCTACCGTGTTCAGGCATGGGGTCGTGTTTTACAGGCTGTGGGAATAAAAGCAATCTGTCTTTTGCACACACACACAGTCCTGTAACGCTACATCTGTGGTCTAATTTTCTCCTCTGATTGTTTTCATGTGTTTGGATTTCAGACAGGCCCACCCCATTGTTCTTGTTATTAAAAACTTAACTCTGAAGGAATCAAAGTTTGATTCTGTTTTAATGGCCAGCAGAGTTACATTGAAATGAACTGATTCACAGTTGGGAAGCAGAATTTCATGTCAAGGGAGTTTGGCAGAGCAGCTTGGCTTCAGTAGACGGGAAATGGAGATTGGAGATGGGACACGAAGCAAAGCGCTCGATGAATATTTAAATAAACTGATTCTGCAGCAAGAAATGTTTCTCAGTGTTTAGGCGTGTGATCAGGATGAGAATATATTATCTGGGATCCCTAATGGATTAAAAAGAGAATCTATAATTTGGAGCAATGCATCAAGACTGAAACATAGATTATATCATCTATCTGTCCACACACACAAATATCTATATCTCTCCAAGGCCTGTTTTCCCATTTATTTCACTCTCTTCTTCCCATTTAGTCTTTAACACCCCCCGCCCCACAAACACACACACACACACATTTTCTCATGTATCCTGTGGTAACAGGGCTGCATGTTCAGGAATGTGGCCCTCATATGGGATGAGGAACCTTTCCCTTTTTTCTCTCCTGTAATGAAAACCAGACCTATCAGCCCACTCTTTCTCTGAACGTGTGTGTGTGTATGTGTGTGTTTGTGACCAGCTTCTCCTACTCCTTGTTTTGCAAAGACACAACCCCATGTGAAAGGGATAATGTCGGAATTCCTACTGTGCATGTGTGTTTGAGACAGTCGAGACATTAATGCACACATTTGCTTTGCATGTATGAGGGGAAAGGAGGGATTGTCCTGGCATTTGGTAGAGATTAAGAATAGAAAGGCTGCCATTAAAGAAGGAGGAAAGCTTCAGGAGGGCATTTTGACATTGGTTTGAATTTGTAACCAAATATTCAGACTGAGACAACACTGTTTAGGCTGAGCTTGTAGAGTCAGAGGTGGTGAATTTGTAGGATAACAAACATGGTGGGGGAAAGCTTGTTGGAGGTACATTTCAGTGAACAATTAGCAGCTGACACCTTGGTGTGCCAATGTGTGAATGCTGAAGCATTCTGGTTTCTGTTTTCTGGCATAACTTTGCATCCTATGTTTCCCACAGTGATCGAACAAATGTAGGAGCAGGCTGAAGTACATTTTGGTGGCTATGTTGGCATCACTGCATCATCCATTTTTCTGTTATGAAAATCTACAGAGCCACAGTGTGAGATGTTAAACTTTGAGTAAGAGGTCAAGTGAAGGAAGACACTGATAAACCACCAGCTCCAAATACATAAATTTGTCTTTTTCCTGTGTGTGTAGGTGGGCTGTTTTGACCCGTACAGCGATGACCCCAGGCTCGGCATCCAGAAGATCAGCCTGTGCAAATACAGCAACAAGCTGGTGGTGGCTGGAACCGCAGGGCAGGTAAAGATCATGGCCCTGCAAATGTATTGAGTTCTGTCACAAGTTATATACAGCACTGTGCAAAAGTTTTGGACACTGAAAGCAAAGAAAGTATGCTTTCATACAACTAGTGCCATTTAATTTATTCATTTAAAGCCTGAATCAAATCAATGTTTGCTCTGTCTGTCTTTTGCCATTTAAAACAGCACCACTTCTTGTCAGTTCACTTCCACACAGTGTTTCGAGGTACTTGGTAGGGAGGCTGTTCCTGACATCTTGGAGACCTTGCGACATTTCTTCTGTGGATTTGGGCTGTCATAGTGTTTTCTTACTCTTCATGTAATCCCAGACCGACTTCATGATGCTGAGATCCGACTCTGTGTGGGCCACTCCATCTGTGGCAGGACTCCATGTTCCTCCTGTGGCTGAAGATAGATCTCTGACTCTGGCTGTGTGTTTGTTGTCATGTTGCAGAATGAATGTGTCATTCATGAAAATCTAAACATAAAATGTGTCAAAGGCTTTTGCACAGTACTGTTGATACAGAGAATGCAGATGTACTTTATTTGGACTGCGTTTATGTGGGTTTTCGAAGAAAGAATGCTGTGAATTCTTCTTCTTTTAATGAGCATCGATTACTGTCATTCAGTGTATGCTGAAAATAGAGCTATGATGTTTCTTCACTTTTCCCCTACAGGTGATTGTGCTGGGTTTGAGTGATGAGCGTTCAGACCACCTGGTGGACGTGTCAGTGGTTGATCTCCTGCAGGACAGGGAGGGCTTCACCTGGAAGGGCCATGACAGGCTGGAACCTCGCCTCAAACCTGCGCCCTTCCCTCCAGGCTTCCAGCCGCTAGTTCTGGTGCAGTGCCTGCCTCCAGCCTCGGTGACGGCGGTGGCGCTGCACGCTGAGTGGAACCTGATCTCCTTTGGGACGAGTCATGGATTTGGCCTTTTTGACTACCACAGACGAAATGCTGTGCTAGCCAGGTTGGGAAACACAATCAAAGCTCACAATTTTGCCTTTATTCTTGGTTGAATATGGGGCCAAGCGTGGGGATGTTGGGATATTAAAGATATACTTAGTCCCTGCTACCCCTCTTCATATCTGTGTCCTCCACTTTCTGTTCTGCTTGAGCTGAGATTATATTTTTGTGCATACAGACTAGATGTGCTCTTAGGCTTTCCTTGTGTTTTGATTACATAATGTTTCATTGGGCTAATGCCAGTATAAAACGGCATCATGCTGTTCGAAAAATTCATCAAATCTGATCTAAAAGGCAACACTCTGCTGCTCTGTTCTCTTAGGTGCACCCTGCATCCAAATGACTCTTTGGCGATGGAGGGTCCCTTGTCCAGAGTGAAGTCCTTGAAAAAATCCCTACGACAGAGCTTCAGACGCATCCGTAAAAGCAGAGTGTCTGGGAAGAAACGCACCATCAGCACACCCACCAGCAAGGTAAGTCTGTCTCTGGTAGTTAGGCGGCCATACACAACCCTGAAATACAACTAAACTTAACTATGTGTGTTATACATGTGTGTGCCACATGTAGGTTCAAGAGGCCAACGCTGCTCTAGCAGAGCAGGAGGAAGTAGCTCCAATACAACGAAGGATTGAGCCCCGGTCAGCAGACGACTCTTTGTCTGGAGTGGTCCGATGTCTTTGTTTTGCAGACACCTTTCTGCGTGACGGTGCGTTCACTTACTTGTTGAGGTTATGACTAAACTTGGTAGTTCCATGAAAACAACACACCCTTGATTCATTGTTTTTAATGAGATTAAGAGAATTCCAGCATTGAGCTGGAAAGCAGTGAAACAGAAGGCCTTGTCTGTTATCACTTCCACAGCACTAACAACATGCTGTATCTCCATTAGGTACACACCATGGCCCCACACTATGGGCAGGCACCAACTCGGGCAGCGTGTACGCCTACGCTCTGGAGGTGCCTGGTGTGGGTTCAGGACGTGTGTGTGAACGCGGCGGGGCGAGCGAGAGCAGCGTGTGTGTGGAGGCAGTGTTGGGCAAAGAGATCCAGCTGATGCACAGAGCTCCTGTGGTGTCGATCTGTGTGTTGGACGGCCGGGGTAAACCGTTACCAGACCCATACGAAGCCTCCCAGGACCTCGCTATTGCACCAGATATGGCCAACGCTCACTCTGTGCTCATCGCCTCGGAGGAGCAGCTCAAAGTAAAGACTTCAGACGTCAGACATCAGGAACATAACATAACAAAAAAAGTGAGTCTGGGTTCTGGTTGAAAATCTTCTCTGCTCTTTCTTTAGGTGTTCTCTCTCCCTAAAGTGAGCGCTAAGACCAAGTTCAAGCTGACGGCACATGAAGGCTGTCGGGTGAGGAAGGTGGCAATGGTGGTCTTCAGCTCCACAGCTCAGGAGGACTATAGTGAGCACACACTAGTCTGTCTGACCAACCTGGGAGACATGCACCTCTTTAACATTCCTGGCCTTCGACCACAGGTAGGGCTGTGATTGTGTTTGCAAATGAGCTAAGTTTGTTTTGGCTTTTTAAGTATATTTATAGTAATTCTGTAGCATGACTGGTGTAATAAATAACCTGGCAAAAGTATATTGGTGTTTTTTGAACTGTATTTTCATGATGTACTGTTTTGTGCATTGTCAGGTGCGTTATGACTGCATTCGTAAAGAAGACATCAGTGGCATTGCATCCTGTGTCTACACCAAGAACGGGCAGGGTGAGGAGAAAATGCTTCACTTCTAATAAAAGAGCCTCCAAATGGTTTCACATTTAGCCACTGAAAGTCTCCAGAAAATACCAGTTTGATAACTACACATTTCAAGTCACCCAAGGGTCACGATACTTTTGCATTCCCTCGCAATAACTTTTTCATTTCTTCTGCTCCACTGTGCTGTATTATGATACAATATTATGTATTATGCAGCAGACCACAACTGGTTGTGGCCACAGTGTCAGAGTGGATCCACCCTCAGCTGTGGCTGCTCAGGCGCAAATCTTTACTGTTGCAGTTAAAAAGATAACTAGAGAAGCTAGTTCATCAGCTCTGTTAGCGACAGCTGCCAGGGTTGATTTAAAGTGAAACACAGTTGTACATCACCGTTCCTCCTAGGACTCTTGGTCATTGACACTGAAACAAGAGAGAAGAGAAGAGAAACCCAATGTGAAACTGCAAAATTGGCAATAAACCCATGTAACTCGTATAACAACCTCTGATCTCACTTATTAGCCTCACATTAGAAACATAAGTAAAAATGTATAATTTAAAGAACATTGCAACAGATTCTGTCTTACGCCAATACAGAGACACGACTGAACACTTTTATTATCTGGAGGACTGACTGTTTTATTGCTCTACTATCAGTTCTCCACAAGAAGATTATATCTCAACTGCAAATGAACTCAGCTGAACATGTGGTGACTCAGCCTAGAGGGAGAGTACATGATACACAAATCATCAAGTTTCTGCACTGGCTAAATGTCTGCTTTAGAATTGATTTTGAGATCCTGTTTTTAGTTACTAAAACTTATAATGGTCTCTGTTGAAGCTATAGTATTTATACCAAGGGTATTTGTTGGATTTGATTCATACTTTATTATAACTGGACAGGATCAGCAGACCAACTGTTGAATTAATTAGAGGGAGGGCAAAACATTGAAGAAGGTTTCATCAAGACAAAATTTAGGGAAACGCTGTTCAGAACAATACCGGGTTGAATGGGTAAATGTTTACAGATCACAGTGGTTTTCTCATAATGGCATGAAGACATCTGTCTAACTCTTGTTTACCTGTTATCCACAGGGTTTTACCTGATCTCTCCTTCAGAGTACGAGAGGTTTTCCTTGTCTGCTAAGGTTCTCACTGAACCACTCTGCTCTGTTCAACTGGACCGACCACTAGAGCCCACACCTGCCAGGTAACACGCACAATTCAACAGTGTAAATATGAAAAATGTAGGTTTTATTATGACACATCTTGGTTTCATTACAGTGATTACAATTAGCTGCTTTCTTTCTACCTGATTACACCCTAGATGTATTGATTACTACTACATAGAAACCCAGTGTGCAATGAACAGCAGATTTCTGAGCAGATCCCAGTTTGTCCAAATCTGGCCTGAAGAAACCTCATTAACCTAAATAACTTACATATCTCTTGGTTTGAGTAGCAAGAAAAGTAGTAAAAAGTTAAATTATGGTTGGAAAGTTTGGCTGAAATTCTCCATCATAATATCAAGAAATATTTTTGGTAGAATTATTCGATGAATTGTTAATAGATAAAATAATCAGAAACAGGAATGTTAGCTGTTGGATCATCCAGCAAAATAATCATTTAAGTGTTTACAAATGCGGTCAGTGGTTTGCAGTGATTTTCCAGGACCCAGTGTAAACCTATCAAGACCCTCGGTGGTCTCTGGACATGTCGGAAACCACTAAATCTGCTGTTCATGCTGCTTTCTCTCTGGTTACCACCAGAGAAATAATACCTTTACTGTTATTGTTTTATTATTCCTCCATCTGTTGCCAGTGTAAATGGTGTGTACTCTTGTCTCCACAGCGATGGTACGATGACGCAGCCGCAGGCTAACGGAACCCACAAGAACCAGATGGGTCAGGCTGAGGGTAGGTCTCAACACGCACTCAATACGCACTTTTTTGTTTTCTCTCCTCCCCCTCGTTTTTCTTTCCTCTTGTTATTTCTCTCCCCGCCTATTCTCCGTCTTCATCACTCCCTCTTCTTCTTCTCTCTCTGAACCTCTTAAAACCCCGAACAGGCCTCGCAGGGGTCGCCTTCAGGTCTCCATGGCAACCATTCAGTATGCCCCAGTTGCCTCTCCTGCCCAGCACCTCCTCTCCTGGCAGGAAACAGTGGTTGTTGTGGAGACCAGTCAGACTTTCACCTGGCACTCAGTCATTACCAACTTCCTTGCAGCCAGAATGTTCCAGTGTCTCTTTCCATTTAGAAATAGTAAAATTATTTATCTTTCTATCTGTCTTAAGGAACTATAACCTTCAAAATTTTTGTGTAATCAAAAACAGATTTTGTGTTGTAAAGTGATTAATTTCAGCAACACTTAGGTTTCGAGAGAAGAAAGAATAATGACTAACTTTTAATGTTAAAGCTTTGTGTTCGACCGCGAAACCTTCCTGACAGAAAGTCCAAAGTATGCAGTTGCATGAGAGTTAGCATGTTAACAAAATCCAACTAAAGCTGATGGAATGTCTTTAGTTTTTTTTTAGGTATTTGATTAATTTGACTGGAAACCAAATTATTGAACAGATTAACAGATTATTGTCTGTGGTTTTATTTATTTTATTGTGTTTTTATCTTTCTGTAAAGTGTCCTTGGGTGTTTGCAAAGGCGCTGCTAAATAAAATGTATTATTATTATTGAAGGTTTGACCTAAAGGTTACCAAAGTTCAAGGCAGTGGATCACCAGAGTCCTCGAGATTGAGCTACTTGGTTCATGAATATATTTGTGCCAAAGACATTATGGCCAAAATGTTAAAACATGATGACTGTGATCAATACTAAGATCACATTTAGTTATTTTGACAATTTATTTTTAAAGCACTTTAGCGTCCATTTAAATAAATAGAACTGGTTTCACTTCCATGTTGTGCTACATTCCGCATTATTTAAAAATTACTGCATCAAAATCACCCAAATTCAGTGAATCTTTTGGAGGCAAAATATTAAAAATCTATACCTAAGATGCTCCACAAGCTGAACACTGCTTATCAAGAGACACTTAAATTTACTGATGTTCCCTAAATGCCTCAAATACAGTCTATTGTAGACGCTAGCTTTGCTGCTGTGCACTGAGAAGCCTCTAGTCTCCGCTCAGTTAATGCCGGGCAGAAAGCCTGATAGATGTGTGACCAAAAATGACTTTGAAGAGAGTAAAATAGAGCTTTCTAATGTTAAATTTGGACAAGTTGAAATTATTTTATCTACATGAGCTGTTTTCTGTGTAGACAACACATTTAAATGGTAATATTACAGTCAGTCGAGTTCATTTCATTGTAGGATGCACAGTTTGTGATTAATATTTGATTTATTATGCAACTCCCAATAAATATTACACAATGGACCAAAGTGGTGAGAAGCCTTCCCAACCAGAAATACCATGCAAATAATATTTATAACCCATCTTCCCTTCATATATCACTTGTTGGCTGTGAGAGGAATCATTTAAGTTTGTTTGTTCTCAAGGTGCTCCTGAACTCTGTTTTTGTTAAGATTTATCAAAACCCTCAGCCCACAACGCTCTGATTTCTCCCTTACAGGACAAACAGAGGAGGCTCCGAGCACCTTGTCCTCCCCCATCCTGGACACCCCGCTGGACTCCCCCCTCAGCTGTGCTGACCTCACCCTCGACTCAACTGGAGAACTCACCGTGGAGGACGTCAGGGACTTCCTAACGTAGGCACACACTGCATGTGCTATTTAAAATGCATTAGTGGCTTCTTAATTTTTCTCAAAAAGACAAGAATCAATGTCATTTGTGTATTTGTCTTACAGAACTGTAGACGAGGCAGAAAATAACCTAAAGAACATCAAAGAAGAGGAGGGACGCTCACCTGGCATCCTCATCAACTGAACAGGTGAGAGACACACAGATTATAAACTCATATTTGGACTTGCAGTTATACAAACTCAACAGTATGAGCAGATGCACGAGGTTGCACTTGCTCAGACACAACAGTGGGTGTATGAGAGACACACACACACACACACACACACACACACACACACACACACAGACACCTGTTTCTAATGGAGCCGGTCCAGAGTGTGCAAACTTCAAAGACTTGTTCTGTCTGAGCGCTGCATTCCAATAACAAACCCTCCTCACTGTTTTCCCTCCACTCCAAGTCTTTGCAAAGCCGGCGGAGCTAAAAAACCATTTCCATCGACTGAACAAATACTTTAGTCTGTAGCTCAAAGTATTTTTTCACTGTCTTTGTACAGTATTTGGAGCTGGAGCTGGAGCTGGGTCAATTTGTGTAACCTTTTTGGTCACTGTACCAATTCCAGTTATCCACCGTACACTTGCAAAATGAAGACGTTGTAGCTTCTACAGCGGGGCTTCATATAATACATCACTGCTTTAATATAGCCACAGCCAACACAGTCTATAAGTTCCCTCTTGTTTGATAGAGGAGAATCTAGAGATAAAATGAGTAAAATGTACAGTGTACTGGATTTAGCAAAAGAAATGAAAGTTTAAACTTGCTTTCGTAATGACTAAAACCCATTTATCATTGCACCCTGTAATCTTCTAATCTGTTGAGTGACATCACTCTCTACTCTCAGGATTCATAAATCAGAGATGATCGTTGCTGTGATTTGTCAAAGCCTTCCTTTGTTTAACTCTATGCTCCCCTCTAGTGGCACCATTTAGAAATACAGATAATACCCTGCAGAGTCACGCTGTCTGCTGAATTTACTTCATTTGTTATGAACAAAATATCACACTTTATTCAATAATAGTAAAAGTTTTAGTTGTGTATATATAATTGGGGCTGACATTTAAATTCTTTTTTTTGTCTGCTTTTTTGAGTCTTAAAAACCCAGAAACATAAAAATCATTCATTCTTTACGTTGTCAGAGGATATAAGGGCAGCAAGCCCCTTATGAAACTGAAGCCAGCAGGTTTTTAAAACTGTTGTTCGATCAATTACTTCAAACTTATCGTCACTTAATCTTCTTCTGATGCCAAGTTGTTTCAAAAAATTACACCTGATATACTATTTGAGAAGATACTCATGTGTAATTTGCTGAATCTAGTTTTAACCTAGAGAAGTATGAAAACAAGAACAATGATAGGTTATGAAATAATTAGGATGTAATTTTCTTTTGATGTAATTTTTTGGAAAAAAAAACTAGAAATTTTTTGATTCCAGCTTTTTACATGCATTTGTTTATTCTTGTGTGACAGCTGAATGTCTTTGGGTTGTGGACAAAACAAGACATCTGAGGACGTCATGTTGGGATTTTTGGAAACACTGATTGACCTTTTGTAAAATTTTCTGACATTTTAGATTTTAGAGACCAAACAACTGATGTAGAAATAATCGACACATTAACCAGCACTAAAAATAATTGTTGGTTGCAGCCGTATAGTAAGTGCATGATGTCTTAGTCTTACATTAAACTCAAAGGTTTCCAGAAATGCGTTTTTTTTTTTTTTTTAGGTAGACCTACATTTATCCAGTTCCACTCAAGTGTTAGCATAAAGATGTTATTGTTCACATTTTTTCCTGGTGAGCGAACTACTTGGCCTGTCACACCAAAGCGTCTCGTATTTCTTCGGCTCTGTCTTGTGGCGATAGCGTTTTCCACTCATAATGTCCTCTGGGTTTTTCTTCCAGTATTACAGGGAGGGGCTCAAGTGGTCTCGATGGACTGGATTTCAGTGCTGGACCACAAACATCTCCCATCAGCCCACTGTGGAGCCCCCCCAGCCAGCACTCTGCACTCTCCTGTTAGGCGGGAAGGAAAAGTCTTACTACGGACACAGAAAACAACGTTAAAAACTCTTGTTGTGGTTCCTCCCACTGGAAGAACAAACTCTTCTGTAACCACTTTGGAAACATGACATTGCCTCTCACTCAGAGACAGAAAGCCCAGCGAGCACAGTGTGGCGTCCGGAGCGGCCTCGGAGCTGATGATTCAAAGCTGAAATATTCCTCGTCCATCTCTTTGCGATCATTCCTCCTTGGCCCGTCTCCTGCCGACTCCATGGGTACTGTGGCTCAGCCTTCGAGGAAACATTCTACATAGGAGACTTACTGGTGACGTTGCCATGTTTTTATTTTTCTACCCGCAGTCTTGTGGCATTGTAGGCTCAATCCGAGGTTTTTGGAACCGGTGCTCAGTGGCCAAATGTTGATTTCTTGTGCACAGTAGTGGATGTGATGGATTGTTCTGCTTAATGTACACGACAGTCCTGTGAACGAGCTGCTTTTATGAACTGATGGTATCCAGCAGTGACTGAAAGGGAGCCCAGTAAGGGACTAACACATGGAGTATTTTGAATATTGGAGTATCGACAGTTGTAGCATTTCTGTTCCCCCTTTAGGCGCCGATAAGGGCAGTTGTGTTGCTCATTGTCCTGTGTGGCACATTACCATCATCGGCAAAGTTTTAAGAAGCTTTCTAGGAATGAAGAAAAGTACTGGGACCATGAAGGTGTTTTGTATTGCAAAGACTGAAGCTCTATTAAATATGTTTGTACGGCTTTTGGAGAAGGTATTTTAATGACGAATAGGGAGCGATAACTTTGACCGTGGCTTCAAAGGAAACCAGAAGGGAAGTATTTTTGGGACTAGAGCTTTCTCTGACTTTTGAAATATCATTTTCTCTTACAATAAGGCATCAGTGGGACCACGTGAAGTGAAGCTACAGTGTTGTACAACCCCAGAGAGATGACTTGTATGAGGTGGTGACAGCCAAGAATGAAGTTTCAGTTTTAGTCCTAATTTGCTGCTCTAGTTTGGTACAAAAAAAGTCTGTATTTAAAATATTTTCCCAGCAACTCAAAAGTAAAGGATGAAGTTAAAGAATGTGGTAAAATGAAGGAGCCTTCACTTGAATCCTTCTTCCTCTGTTAATATTTCGTCATCTCACGCAGAAATCTTTTGACAGGACTCAGGGAAGTGTTGCAAGGTCAGCAAAGTCAGTCGGAAAGTGTAACGTACTGGGGATTTCTCCTTGGGGTCTTTGAATTGGTGCATTTTGGCTACACGCAGAGCTTTGATCATCAGTATTTTTAACCCCCTTTTTAAAAAGAATTGTTTTACTGTGTAAAAACAAATATATACAGTATCTATATCTGGGTTCACAGAAGACAGGTTTGTAACAGCAAGCTGACGATAGAGTAAAACATCCAAACCTGTCGTAGCCTAAAAGAAACGCGCAGTATTCCCTTAGCTTCTTGACCCTCGTTTAAAAAAAAAAAAGGACCTCACTACTAACTAATGTAGCTCAGCAGGTAGGAATCAATGTTAATGCCTTCTTTTGTTACTTTTGTGTTAGCTTTTTTTGGTGTTCTGGTTGACACACATGATTAACCCTTTCATGCTACAGCTGGCACAATTTACCTTTTTAATTCCACAGTTGAGATGAATTCGTTTCTATTTTGTCATCCAGTTTCATGTGTAGGAATTTATTAATCTGGTCATTTAGCATTTTGGCTGATGAAGAATTGTGAATGTTAATAAAATTATTTACTCTCTCTAAGAGACTTTGTCATCAGTTTGGTTTGTACTTAAAAAAAAAGCAGGGGGGACTTTTTCTTTTTGGATTACTAAAACGTGTAATCTGTTGGCAGTTCACAGACAGATCTGGTGAGTAAGAGGCCAAGATGACAAAATGTGATGTGAAATTTTATTTTTATATAAAATACATAAATAAAGCATCTGCAGGTGGCATCAGGAGCATGTGCACATATTCAGATACACACATATATGTGTGCAGGACTCAAACACACTAACAGGCATACAGTTCACCCCACAAAATATAGGAGAAAGAAACAAAATGATGGAAGTTGCAGCCATTGGTGAATCTACAGACCTCTTGCTTAGATCAATGCCTGTTTCATACACAGGTCATGTGATCACAAGAAGCACTGCAGCAGTTTCTAAGAGATGAAACTGGTGGCACTGATGTAGAACTAGTTGAACAGATAATTCCAACAGCAGCAGAACCAAAAGTCCCTACAGTTAATAAGATATGTCCGATACGATACGGAAGATCTCCCATTTAAGAGCTCTGTTCCAAAAAGAGAAACATATTTGAAAAAGAAACTTTGAGATCTAACTAAAACTTTAAATATCATGCATTTACTTTTTCAAATATAGTCACATAAAGTTTTTGGAAAGAAGCACTTTCCTATTCTCTCCAGAAAATAAACATTTAGACAAGTTGAATGCAGTATTTAGTTTCAGTATCCCGGGCTTGACTGATTGCACATTTAAACATAAAACAAACCTGTCTCACACATCTCTGACTTAGACCCTGACCTCCACAAGATTTCTTTGGCCAAATAAATGTAACCGTTTAACACGTCAGAGGAAATTAATCCAAAGTATCTCCATGTAAGTATCATTTTGCAGTTAAATCAGTGGTGAAGTTCGAGGAGGTGAGAACAGGAAGCTAACAGACTGTGGGAAAGGGGAAGACCCCATTTCAGTGAAGGCGCATGGGGCAGACTCACACACACATACCATGAAAAAAATAGATATATAAACCGACATTCTTCAGAGAAACAATTATAGTGCTGTTTTCTGCTCAGTCCCTCAATGATGAAAAGAGTAATACAGACTGTAAAATCAACTACTATCTGCCGTAAACTGCTTCCAATAAGCTGCGCGAATGGCACTAAGCATGGAGGAGTGGCTCTTGTAGTAACGAGCACTTAACCCTCCTCTGCTGAAAACTACCGACCATGCAGCACGAGCCACGTGAAAGCAGCAAAGCAGATCGATATGTGAAGGGAAACACCTCCTGTTGGTTGTTGTATTATAAAGCCTCTGTCAACCTAAGACCTATTTTATCTCAAAACATAATTCTCTTCTTTCGTTTAACAGCAAAATCCAGACTTGCTGCTAAAAAAGCTTCTAGAAAAAAAGTCATATTTTACCATCTCACCAGCCAGCAGCTCCTTGACCAGAAGAACTCTCACTGATTGGGGTTGTTGTGCTAAACTTACACCTGTCCAGGCTGTTTTTTTTATAGGCAGACACCTGTTGGTCAAAAGGCTACTGAGCAGGATGGAGGCAAGTCTCAGGTAAAGCTGGGACAAGCATAGACATCGTCATCTTACTAGTAGAAAATTACATGGCAGCAAATCAGTGTGATGTGTGTGCATGTAGGCGATCCGGAGAGTGTTTGGCCTATGCGGGGGGAGTTTTGAAAGCTCCCCAGGCGTGGAAGCAGCGTGTGAAGCAGTGAGGCTCGTTTCCCTTCCTCACCAGTCGCAGCTTCCTCGGCTGTTCAGAATCCTTGGAGCGCATGTGCTGGATGTAAACCTGGAGCGGAAAAGGAGGAGAGGGATCACTAAGATGTGGGTAACACAAACCAAACAAACGTACACACAAACTGCAGTTTCTCACTCACCTGGCAGGCTTTCAGACTCAGTTTGATCTCCACCTGGCTGGTCTGAGTCCCGACCCACATGTACACCTGAAGGAGAACAAGGAAGACAGACAGGAACACATGAGAGGGTGAAAAACAATCAGACTGTAGAAAATGTAATGATTCCACTGCTTTGACTATATTTTTTAATTGCCAGCAGTAATTCCTCAAGTATATTCTTTTAACCAGCTCTGCTTTATGTAGTCCTGGTTTGGTATTTCTGGGTCCATTGTCCAACTCATACCAGTGTACTTTTTTGTGTGTATTTGTTTATCAATTAAAGCCGTTTGTCGGATTTAGAATTTAAAAATGTGTATCTGGACAGTCATCGATATTTTTCCTTCATAGATTTAGGATTTTGACATTGCTGTTTGAGCTGATTTATTACAGGGTCTTTTTTAAGCTTATAGATTGTGCAGTTATAGATCCACAAGCAGGATGTTTGCCAGCTGACAGTGTACTGAACATCAGGCTTCTTTGTCGTTACCTCTTTGCCGTTGTCCAGCAGCATGATGTCATCATCAGCCAAGTCGTCCTGACAGAAGTCTGAGCACTTCTCTGACACGGAGAAATATCCCTTCTCATTTGAACACCTGAGAAACAAAAAGGAAAAAAAAACAAGGTAAAAAAGCAAGTTCGTGAGACACAAGTGGTACTACTACACATGATGAGTAGTAAGGAAAAACACAGTATTACACATTAATTAATAATACCACACACATTCTAACTGTACTGCTGTGATGTGTAAAACATACAATGTGGACTCACCTGAAGAGCCGAGCATGTTTCATATACTCTGCATCTTCATCGTACTGTTTCTGAGAACCGATTCCCACCCAGAAGAAGTTCTCTGGCTCCTCTCCCTCATTAATGACCTTAGTGACACAGTGATTGATGATGCTGTGGTAAGATGCACTTTCAAGCAGACATACTCAAGCTGTAGCAGCCTTGTGGTGCACATCAAAGCTTTTCCTACATAAAGGAATTTTTAGTGTCTCTTAAAAACACCTCAGGCACAGTTTTGTTGATTTGTGTTTCATTTACTCACAACGGACAGTTTTGTTCATCAAATGATCAGAAGTAACAGGAAAATGCAAAGACTGTTGTCAAATAACACAGACTAATTGCCTTTGCTGTTTGAGGACTAGCAGACATACAGAAACATTAAAGAAATTATGCAAAAGCTGAAGCATCTATACCATCCATGGATTCAAATAAAGGCTGTCTTGTACAACACATTTCAAATACATAGAGGGAGGCGGTCAGCTCTACAGATCTGTTTAAGGAATGTTGCAGAAACTTTTATCCTGTTTTCAGCTTCTTCTATATGAATTAATACTTTGAGTATTTTTTAAATAATGAAGATTGTCGTAAAATGTGTTGTTTAAACATATAAATGAAATACTAACGGAAGCTGAAGTAGCCATTAAAGAAAACATCAAAGTGCTGACACAAGTTTCAGTTTAGATAAAATGAAATCTAAGTGAAAATGAAAATAGCCGAATTGAAATCATGTGATGAATCAAAATTAAATTAACAGGAAGTGTCCATTGAAGAATCACTGAAAACAGATCAACTCTCAGTTCAAGCAGTAGAACTTTAAGCTGACAGTGTGTGAGGAATGTCGACTTAACACTATTACAGAACACGCATAAAGGATGAAAATAAAGCATGCATGCACACACACTCTCTTACCTGCTTGCTGTATGTGTCATCAAACATGCTGTTCATGATGTCCTCGGCCAGTTTGGCTTCGTCGGGGTCAGCAGCTCGGCCCACCCAGGTGTAGACGATGCCCTGATTGTCTGTGCTCTCAAATGGTACCTGTAGAAAATAGTATATTGTTGGGCTCAATCCACAGACTTCTGACTTTGCTTTATGAATCTGCTTTATTGTAAGATTCTTAAATATCCAAACCTTGAGTATGAAGCAGAACTCTGAGTTGAGATTGCTGGAATCTGTACCAATCTGGATGGTTCTGAAAGAAAGAAACTAAATGTTAGAAGAGGTTTCTGAGGACTTAAAGATTTTGTGGACAAACTAAGGCTAGTGTGTGTGTGTAAATATACCTGGTGCAAAGTGCGCTGCCATTGGTGCGTATGTGGTAGAGGGAGGGCTGAGCAGAGTCAGTCTTCTGTTTCCTCTTCCCTTTGTGGATGATGAATTTCCTCTTGAAATGAGACAGGAACTTGAGGTTCTCCTGCTGCTGGGTCATACGAACCACCTAAACAGCAAAACACATATTATAAGATGACCTATGATGATGAGCATAAAAGCCGATTTCTCCAGAGTCTTATTTTAAGTGTCAGAGACAACATACAAATCTCTTCATACCTTCAGTTTTCCAGGGAAAAGACTCTCGAACTTCTTCTGGAGGGAGAAGGTGAAGGTGAGCCAGCCCATGTTGGAGGCCTGCCTGCCCTGCCAGAAGTAAACTACACACTGGAAGTCCTCCTCTGGTTGTTTTTCCTCTTCCTCCTCATCTCCTCTTCTTCCACCCTCGCCTCCTTCACCTTCTTTCTTCTCCTTCTCCTTTTCGTTCTCGTCCTCCTCATACTCCACAGGCACCCAGTATCTAAGAAACCATGGCATTAGAATGAAACAATGATCTTTAAAAACTTAAAAGAACTTTATGAATACGTAAATTCACGTGTCCAGCTAACTCCTCAAGCCACACATTTTCCTTGCTCAGTTCCAGAAATCAAGAAACAGTCCGACAAACATCTGCTGTACCTGCAGAGGAAGACGTAGCAGTCCTGGGTGAAGAAGTGTCCAAACTCCTCCTCAGGCAGGCGAGCAAACTTCTTTCCCTCCAACACAAATCCCTCCATGCCATCCAGGTCCTCGTTCCACTCCTCCATCAGCTGTTCGGCCTGGAGAGGTGAACGCGTGAAAAGTGGAGGATTGTTTAAGCGTGTTTTGCGTTGTCAACATAATAATCCAGGACAGAAATAACTTTGTGTGCTCTTACCTCAGTGAGAGGCATGGCTGGCTGCCTGGGGAGGAAGAGAGCCGTGAGGTCGGCTTTCATCTGGTCTTTCTGCTCCGCGTCCTTCTTCACCTAGAAGAGAGAGAACACAGATTAACATGTGCAGACTATGCGAACCAGACACGAGCAGCTACACAAATATCTGACATATTTCTGGTTTCTAAAAAAGGCTGCCTGAAGCTGGTCACCATGTATTTAGATTCAGATAATCCCAAAGAGAACAATCCTATATTTTGAGCTAATGGGCCCATTTCAGTAAGAGCTGCCATGAATTCTGATATCACAGTATTAGAATCTGAAAAGAACACACATACTGACCTTGCCCTGCAGGTTGTCTTTTTGTTGTACAGTCTCAGCTGCTCTGGTGTAGTCCACCTTCAGGACATCATCCCAGTTCTTAAACTTGGACTTAAACACCTGAGAAAGAGAAGGAAGAGAAATTAAGAGAAAAGAGAGTGCCAAAAGGTCAATCTTAGGCTGTTTTGAAGTCTGGAATACAAGGTACACCTTAGCCTTTCACTGTATATGTACAATAATATGAATCATCATTATACTTGCACACATTGTACAAGTACAATTGTGTTCCTTGAATGTGTGTGGCTTTTATGTGAGACTTCAGTATTCCCTATTTTTGTAGACCATTAGAAGCAACTTGTTAAAAGATCAAAAAAACAAAAAAATCTGTCAAGAAAGGCCTGGACAGGAGATAAAAGTAAGACAAATATCACAACAGCAAGTAGATCTTATTGTGTCTCTGATGCAGGTTTGCAACTACAGTATGAAATGTTACCTGGCACTCAGTGCCCTCCAAGTTGCGGGTGACACAGGCATGTTTGGGCCGGTGCAACATGGAGCAGATCTCCTGACCTAGTTTTAAGGCTGCAGCTCTGACGAGACGCGGAGACTTCCTCCCGATCCAGATGAACACATCGGACCAACAGTCCAGGATGTACACGCACTTTGTGTCCAGCAGAGACTGAAGCTGAGGAGATGGATGGAAACGAGTGAGTGCAACATGAAGAGAGAGAGAGTTATAAGAAAGGACAACAACTATGAAGAACTACTATGCTTTTTTTTTATACATTCTAGTGATCATGCAGATAAACATACCAGTCTGAGCTCTGGCAGGGTGTCCAGTTTGATCTTGTGATCTTTGTGCTCGACTGACAGCTTGTAGTTAATCTGAGGCAGCTCCAAGTAGCCAAGACCCAAACCCACCTACAGGAGTGAAAAACAAGCAGAACATTGTGATAACCGGTTGCCCAGTTGTGTCACAGATGATTTATAAGGAGGCCCTGGCAATTAGGCCCCCAGCCATTTGGTCTCTCTTTAATTTTGCTAACTGACACCTGTTGCCTGACAATTCATGTGTAAACGTTTTACTAGAAAGACCATTTTGTAAGGCTGACCCAAGCAGTGAGCTGACATCCAACCTCTTTGATCCCACATGTTACACATCATCATGGCTCATTTACAAAAATAAATGTGACTTCAAGTTTGCGATGAAACTGTACATCCCGCACACCTCCTACAACACTTACAAATTTTGCATTACGCCTACACTATCTTGAAGTTGTATGCACACTTCTACTCTAATCCCCAACAAGACGACAAGAAAAATTCTTCATAAAGTCAGCTACGAAGATTAGTGGTGTATAAAGGTCATTAAAGATATTTACTTTGTATAGTTTAGGCCTGATAGGAGAGAAGTCATCTGGTACGTGTTTCTTGATCTCCTCTGGTTGTCCTCCCAGCACCTCCCAGAACCCTGGAGGCTCTTGACTTTGCATCAGGGTTGTAATCTCTGCCTTCCCCTTTCGTTCATTCTTGTTTATCTTTTCAGCAAATAACCTGGAGGATGACAAAAACACACACACTCAACACCGCTTTGCATCACTACATTTATGAGCTGCCATCAGTAACAGCATTTTTATGTCTAATTGTGTCCCAGACATAAACAACAACTTGACAGCTCCCAACCAAGTGGAAGAAACGTTTGTGTTAGCACTTGATTTGTGTCTTACCTGGCCTTTGTAGTGCCGCTGAGAGTAGCGTTGGCTCCTCTCCAGATGAAGATTTCCAGCCCTGTGTCCAACAGGAACACAAAGCTGCCAAAACATGAAAGAAAGGATGTTAATGTGCGAGTTCCTCACTAAATTAGACACAGCACACATGTCAAATAGGTATAATGCAAAACTATCAAAGAAATGCAGGTCTTGGGTGATTATGATGCAATGAGTATGTTAGTCAGTGAGAGGAGAAACGTAAAGGCATTAGAAAGCAAAGAATTTAACTGGAGGGTATATCTAAGTGTATGTTACGTGATGTATGAGACAGTAAAATTGTAAGTCACCGAGGGTCGAGGGAGGACGCCTTCAAAGGCACAGACTCCAGCCTGATGTTTTTCTTGCCATAGACTCTGTACAACCTGATAAACACAGAAAAGAATTACAGCCCGATAAATTCATTCAAACGAATCGAGCTGTCTTGTGTGATGTTCAAGTAGCTGACAAAATCAATCAGACTCCAAAAAAATAGGATACGTAAGCAGCTTTTTCATTTTGAATTAAATTGAAGATAAAAAAGAGATGTTTCCTTGAGAAAAAATCTGTTTAAGCCTACCTGACAGCATAGTGTGTGTCCTCCACAGTGTAAAATCCACTGGCTGTTCCTCCCTCAATGTAGGAGATCTCATTGCTAAACACCTGCACACAGGACAAAATCTGTCAGTCATAACAGCACAAACAAGTTGATAGGTACATACAGAGGTTAGCTTTTACAACATATTCAATAAAAGAATATACATTTGAAAAAAGGGAAGTTATATTTTTATGCTTCTATTTTGGGCTATCCTATGGTAAACATCAGAATTTCATATACTGTATGTGCATTATGTTTGTACATACAGCACTGAACTCCTCGCTCTCGTCTCCCATCTCTTCCCGAACCGTTCTACACTCTGCGCCGAGAAAATTTCTGAGGTTGACTGCGTGGATGGCAGAGCCAGCCTTCTTGTCTAGTGTGGCCTCCTGACCAATCCAGTAGAAGATCTGCCAGTTTAGGGCGTGATTGTCATCCAGGTAGGTCTACAATGGCAAGGGGAAAAATGTAAGACATAAAACATACAGATGCTCCATCAGTGACCATATTATTATATTAGCTGGTGCAAAAAAAATCTAATTGACATCTATTTTAAATAAATGATGTGTTACCTTGAGAATGATGTAGCAGTCGGCCTCATAGAACTTGCCATGGAAAGTTTCGTCCACTTGTATTGGGACAAAGTTCTCTATCTGCCAGACTGATACACCTGGAACCTATAACGGAAATATGTATAGTGATGTTTGAAATTAAAAAACAGAATGTTACACTGTAAAAACTTTGAATAAAACTGAAATCGACATAAACATTACCTGTCCCACGTCCTCCATAAAGAACTCAGAGTAGTCCAGGTGAGGCTTCTCTAAACTCTTGTCCCAGCGCCGGATTTTCAAATCACCGTATTTCAAGTCGCCGTTCTCCTGCAAAATGAGCAGATTTCTTGATAAGCACAATGGAAATTAAACCTATTCTTCTTCTACTACGTAGGTGATGAATAATACTGGTAATTAGTAAACTAAATGTAAAGGTAAATGGATAAATTTTAAACAAATTACAACAGTCTGAGTAAACTGACTCATATTCTGCAGCAGTGCTTTCTAGTCAATAACATGTATTCAGAACAACAGCTTCCAATCACACAAATAATAACATAACTAGTTCAGAATCCAAATCCCATCCTTCTCTTTACTGTTTTGTAGTATCTTCTTTCCTTACCTCCATGTTCTTCTTCTCCTGTGCGACATCACTCATGCCCTTTAGCACCTGCTTTGCCTGATCGTCCTGAGAACAGTCCTTCCTCCTCCTCAGCCTCATCTTCCTCGCCAGGTGATCTCGGGGGCTGGCTCCTAAAGACATATAAATGCAGGTTTAGGCTTCCAGAAAACATGCATGAAAACAGTTACCAATATATAAAACCTATAAACTTCACACAGATCCACATACCTCCTCCTGCAGCTGCTACAGTAGCAGGTGAGGCTCCGGCCAGTCGGAGTTGGTTCTGTAAGGAGAAGTCGATGTTGTACCACTCTGCTGCTCTGTCGACTGGTTTAGGAGGCATCACCAGGTTGGGGTTCTCACGCACATCTAGTACCTACACAAGAAAACAGAAATAAGTTAGTCTGTGTGTCGGACTGTTATTTTCTTCTGTAAGTATAAAAAGTAAAATCTGTAGAAATAATGTGACATTTAATGAACTATTTGTATGTGGTACAAGCATCACTGTTTCCAAACAATACTCTTCTTAAAATAATCTCCTATTTTTCATGATCTTTCAGTTGTATGTCTCATAACATTACATTTACAGTTTCATATTTTGTTCCACTTATTTTCTTCATCACATTTTATTTGTCCTTTACGAGAGTACTGTACCTCTAAGTCTGTTAAGAAGTGGATGGCCTCGGGCAGTGTCACCAGGCGGTTCTTGTTCAGCACCAGTTTCTTCAGTTTGCCACACCTAGAAAAACAGCACAACAAAACCACATACTTAGGTAATATTATATAATTACAGGGTGAGGATAAAATGTGACACCTACAGAGAATTGGCTGTTACCAACATATTGCTGAGTGTCTTTTATATTTGGCTGTGTAAAGTTGGACATATTTATAATAGCCTGGCCTTCTAGGAAAACATCCAGCAAATAGCAGAAGAGCAGCACTGAACTGCAAAAAATGTGTTTCTTGTTTCAGTTTGTTTCTTTAAGTTTTTAAGGCCGACTCATGATGATTCTGAAAATCTGACTCATACTTTTCTACAAAAAAACCCAACAAAAAACATTGCTATATAAACAGCAAATGTATAATATTATCAGTCCGACAATGCAGAAAAAACTTCACTGTTTTAAATATCAGCTGATGAAGCGGAGCACTCACAATCTGGGAGTTTGTGTGTTTAACTCACCTGCAGAGTCCCTCAGGGATGAGCTCCAGGTTGTTATTAGCAGCCATGAACTCAGTGAGACTGGACAGTTTGCCGACTCCTGGCGGAACCCCATCAAAGTCCAGTTTGTTAGAGTTTACATACAGCTTCTTCAGTTTGGAAAGCTTACAGATGGCAGACTGGTTGGAGACACAAAAGCAAACTTTAAAGGCTGGAGAGGCTCCAGAGACACATTTCTCTGTGTTGAGCCAAACAGGACGGTTTTTGTTTTATTCCCCCATGTTAGATTTCTGACATCTCAGTTTAATAAAATAATTAATAAAATTAGATTTTAATATTGCAACAACTCCAGGTACAAAACTTCCCAAACATATCTGCTAAAGACTGGTAGTAGGAAAAGAAGTGCTTCTGTGAGATCATCATCCTTACAGGCAGCGAGGTGAGCTGGTTGCGGCTCAGGTTGAGTGTCTCCAGCTGTGTCCACTGATCAATGCAGAGGGAGAGTTCAGAAATCTGATTACTGCTCAGGTTGAGTCTCTTCAAACTGCCCAGTGAATAGAGGCACTCTGGCACCCGAGTCAGGTCGTTACATGACAGGTCAACATCTATGAGAGAGAGGAAGAGGATAAGAAAATGGGAAACACTGTATGTTTGTAAAAAGCTGACAGTCATTTGTGTTTATATGGTGTTACCTGCTAAATGTGTCAGTCCCTCCAGACTGGTTGGCATGTTGCTCTGCGTCCTCTGGGTGTTTCTCAGGTGCAGAGTCTGTAGTGCCACCATGGCTGGGAGCTGCCTGCTCAGATGTAAATTCACACAGACAGAGCAGCACTACATCAGTATTTGTTTGTTGGCTAAATTCATAGTTGGGATGGATGGGTAAGGATGGAGGCAACCAATGAAACAAAGTAATGTCTTTTTACCGCAACTGGGCATGCATCAGTGGATTGTTGTTTAGAATGAGAGTCTGCAGGTGCACCAGACGCCTCATCTGGGGAGGCAGGCTGTCCAGCTTATTGTCGCTTAAGTCTAGATACAGCAGGTCTGTTAAGTTGATGAACAGTTGGTTGGGGATGGAGTCGATGCTGTTGTGGCTCAGATTCAGCACCAGCATGTTCCTGCTGTTCTCCAGGTCCCTGGGGATCTCCGTCAGCTGGTTGTAGCTCAGGTCCTTAAGGAGAAGAAAAGAAATAAATGGATCTGAAAATGTATAAATTTTGATAAAAATATTATCTGCAAACTGAAAAAGATGGACTGTTATGAGCGAAAAGTTGAGGCAGTGGACCAAAGACAAAGAAAAGGAAGCATGTTGAATATGTATGGATAATAAAAAAAAAGTCTTGAAAGGGGGAGGTAAGCAGATTAGAGACTATCTATGATGTTTGTGTACCAGCACAGAGAGGTCATCAAGCTGAAAGATGTCATCCGGGACTCCAGAGTTTTTCAGGTTGTTGGCTCTGGCTACCACCGCCTGCACACAAAATGAAACACTTTAAGGACACTATCATCACTAGACTACACAATGGTATAAAAAGGAAACCCCCCATGTAACTCTGACAGAACATTACATTGTAAACAGTTAGTAAAGGCGATACCACATGGGCTCAGTCTCTTCACAGTGGTCATGAGTCCAGCTCAAGACCATTTGCTGCACGTCACTCTCCTCTCTAACCCCAATTTCACTCTGTCTCTCTACTAATACAAGGAAAAACTCTCCCCCTAAAAAAATCTGTATGTGTTTTATCTGTTTTTTCTTGTATTGCATGTGTGTTCGTCAGTTACCCGTAGGTTCGGTAAGCTGGATAGTTCTCCATGTAAGGTAGTCAGGCTGTTGTGACTCACTGAAAGATGTTCCTAAAGAAGGAAAAATAAAAGTTATTGTTTACTGACACATAGTACACTGCACAAACAAAATATTCTCATTTAAATCCTCATAAATATGCCCTACAAGGTGACCTCATCACTGCAGTGCAAAGTACAGCAGTGACAAGGGCACAGATTTTCAGGTGTCTCTAAACAGAATTATCTGATCGTAAACAGGTTCAGTTAAACACACTGACTTTGTGACTGTTAGCCAGGATAATACTCATCTTGATTAGCTACACTTTTGAAGCATGTTAGCCTAGGTCGTCTTTTCACTATGGACTGTTTATCACTGCATTGGAGGGTTGGAGAGATAATACACAATAGATACTGACGTCTAAAGCAAGGTTGTGCGTATTCTTCTAATCAGGTGAAGTTTCACAAGTGAAATGCATCAGATAAACACTGGTCTGTGTTGACTCAGAGTTCAACAACAATGTGATCAATAATGCAAAAATCTAGTACAATCATCATAACAGACAAAAACAAATGGAAGTGGAATATAAATCTGAACCAATAATAGATTATAGACAATCAATCTACCAAAATGTTTATTTCTTCTGGTGCTAAAAGACAATACCATGTAAAGCCAATACCATATTACCACTAATGGTAGTACATTTATCATAAATATGAGTCACATTAAGTGTCTATTTTGCCATTACTGTGTGAGACACGCAGCTCTTTTTCCACAAGATGTATAGATAATGGATTGATGTATTGTATTGATACAATTTGATCTGCATCTAAATCAGCATCGCTTATAATACTACTCATACAATATTTCATGGAGGTTCTTTAGCTTTCAAAATGGACTGAGCACATACAGAAAACAAAACAATGATATCATAGTACAAGACGGTCTATTTGTTAAAATGAAACTATCGACTTTTGGATCAGATTAATAGCAAAACAGACACACCAAGGACATGCATTCATTTCTCTATGTAGAGATGGAAATAACTAGTAAATAGGCTTCAATATCTCACCAGTTTCTGCAGAGAGGCCAGCTCCTCTGGGAGGTAACACAGCCCTGTTCTGTTCAGTTTCAGCCATCGCAGGCTGCTCATACACTTGACATGCTCAGGGAAGTACCCACCCTGAAGCAGCAGAGAGGGGAGAGAGACATAAATTACTTTTGACCACAATGATATTGTTGTTGGCTTTTAGTATAGACTAGCGCAGTTGAAGGAGTTGTAGAAGTATGCAAATAAAACCCAGCTTACTTTGCTTGTGAAACATATTATTGCTATGTTTCAGTAAATTATGTGCCATATGTTTAACATTAGAAATTAAACAATTTAACATAAATAAGGACAGAAATATTTTCTTGTCTTAACACTGTATTTTCTTCTGAAATGTTCAACATCATTTCATTAACAACTGTTTTAAAATACTGCCTTTTAGCCTTCTGAATACATAAAGAGTGGGAGCAGTAAATTTACACATTAAATCGAAAGCAGACATTGTCTTTGTTGATTTTACTGTTATTAAAGAGAGGTCTGAGTTATGCCTGAACAAAATGCTTAAAAAACAAAACAAAAAACCACATTGTGATTATTTGATATTGCAACTGTGATACAATCCCAATTTCAGTGGGAGTAGTAAGTTTTTTTACATTTTCTGTGATCCACACCAAACAGGCATATTCCTTTATGCCTGGACAATATAAATTGCAGGCTGGGACATCTCTGTAGCAACACAATATTTCATTTATTAATGGCTATATTGTGACATTTACATTTATCAAAAAAAATGTCACTTCTGCTTTTTGGATGTTGCCCTTGGCCACATTGCAAATCTGGTATTTGGATTATTTGTTCAGCCTTAGTGTGAGTATAAATCTAACAGCATTCACAAATCAGCTGTTGATTAGAGTTAACACAGGAGAAAGGTGATCAGCTTTGATATTAAGTTTATACAAATATCTTCGTTGAAGTTCAGGACGAGAAACGTGAAAAGCATGAAACAATAGCTGTACTGACAGGAAATTATGTCATCCCACATGGATTTTAATCATGAGCTATTCACCAACTCACAGAAAAATAAGCTGTTTCACCGGCATATTTGTAATACTCTCATAATGACAATACCCAGCGTTAAGTACACAAATAGTTGTGTCAGTTCAAATAGCTTCACACCAGATGATCACAGCTGTCACTTCTGCCAGACGTGCTGCTTTCAATCTGCCAGACTAAGCTCACAAAGTGTGTCAGAACCTAAAAGTGTGACAACACTCGGCGGCTACAGTTACTCAGCAAGCTCTAATGTTAGCTAACGCTGTCTTTGACCACAGCATTGTCTAACCTAAATGCTGATAATGGTAACATGTTCTGACACGAAGCTTGTGTTTCTGTCCCAGCCAGAGTTAGCCAGCAGTGAAGCTAAATTAGCAAGCTAACGTGACGTTGAAAATAACAGATACGTTCTCCTAAACTAGCCAAACAGCTAACAAACTAAAGACATTTCTTTTAGTAACACTTTCCCCCAAATGGAAATCTGTTAACCACCACACAGGGCGGTGGTTAACAGACCGGACTGCTACTTTGTCACTCTGACAACTGGCTAACGCCCATGCTAGCAACATTAAGCTAAGCTAGTCCCTTAGCGAGCTCAGCCTGTAGCCGTCCGTTGCTCTGAGTACCTTACTTGGACTAGCTTTAGCCACGATACCCGTGTAAGTTACTAAACAACTGCCGATACAAAACCAAATACCAGAACCTAAAATCCTTACTTTGAAGTCGTTTCCACTGAGGTCCACCCCCCGTATGAAGGGAAGAACTCCGGTGGCAGCCATTTCTACCTAGTTGATGTCAGCTGCTCAACCCTCAACTGTCTATTTTGGTCCAAAGGCAGGGAGGGTTGTGTCTGGGAGCCCGCTGTTCTTTTTGTTTCTAATACCGCTTCAACATCAGCGCTTGAAGTGCATTACCGCCCCCTGCTGCTTGGGAATGGAACAGGCTAATCTCTGGTGTTATGTTCAGCGCCCTCCAGTGGTTGTCAACGCTTATTACAGATCTATGAAAGTGTGAATGTCCCACTTTTCACACAGACTTGCAAGTGAGCAAAAGTAAAGTAAAAGTATGACACAGTTTAAAGGTCCAATATTGAGCCCCTGTTTAGCAAACTAATGAAAGTGTCACATGTCCCCAGAATGAATCTTTAATTCTTCCTGCTCACAATACCACAAAGATACAGTATAACTCCTGGTTTTATCCCTGTTCTAAACGAGCTATTGTAATCTCTGTCCAAACACAAAAAAAGTGTTTCTTCGCCATGTGGGACTTTTAAAATCTAAGCTGCCATGGTCCACAAGATTCTGTGTAAATTAATAACCTTTATTGTACAAAGAGTATCTTCTTTTCTTCTATTTCTACAACACTGAACAGGTCACCATGTTGTTTATTTTGACACCATGTTTTATTTTATTGACATTTTATAATTAATTTTTCAATTTAATACATTTATTATTCATAGCATATTTTAGACTTCATTGTGCTTTTTGTATTATGGTTTATTTTTGTATTGTATTTATATTTATATTGTTTTACATGTTCTAAATGAGCTACTTCAGGGTCTGTAGCTTTAAATTGACTTTTAAAGATGCACCAAACACAATAAAAATGAATTTTCACAATATGAGACTTTTAAAATCTAAGTTGCCAGTATGTACATGATTCTATGTAATATATAACCCTTTTTGTAATATATTTTTTTTAATTATTAGCATTTGACACTTAATGGGGATTTTTTAAATTATTTTTTAATTCATAGTATATTTTACACTTTATTATACATTTTGTACTTTTAGTATATATTTTTATTATTTATTTGTACTGTGGTGATGATCTGTATACTCTTTCTACTTCCTATTGTAACAACATAATTTCCCCTTCGGGATTAATAAAGCCTATTCTATTCTATATTGATTAATGAAGTTATAATTATTATGTTCCATTTTCATAACTTATTTCTTTCCATGTTTCTATAGTACCATTAGTAATATGTTCTTTAATGACTGTTCCTTATTTCAGTAATGCTGTATGTAACATTGTATATGTAAAGTCATGCCGACAAAATTTGTTTAATCAAATTGACTTGATAAAGTCGAAGTCTTGGGACTTATCTGTGTTAACCGATGCAAGACTGATCAAATGATTGATTGATTTGTCGCTGACACGCTATTAAATCATTTCATAAGCACATCAAAATCATCGAATACTGTCAAGTCATTCCGACACAGCTGAAGACATACTAACTCCTTCAAAATAAAACTATTTCTCAAGAAATCCGTCAATACATTATTGCAACTTCTCATTGAGGTGTTTTATTTTGAAAGCGACAGAAACCCAAGTGCTGGACGTATTTAAACGTAATGACATCATTCTGAACGTATAGAAGCCCCCAGTAACCTGTGTTGTGCCAGAGCTCCGTAGCTTTAGCGAGCTAACAGAGGCGAAAAACGACATATTTAGCTGGTTTGAATTATGGATAAGAATGCGACGCGATATAATGTACAGCTGTATATTTACGACCTGTCGAGGGGGATGGCTCGGAGCCTCAGTCCCATCATGCTAGGTGAGTATGCCGCTGATAAAATCCGTTGCTGGCCGGCCTTGTAGACGAATAAGTGATGATAATAAATACCGGCTGGAGACGCCTTCAGTGGCTTCTATTATAAAGCTGTTATAGCCGCACAGATAATGATTTTTAGTTTAGTTATGAAGTTCAGGCTATTGTTAGTGATTTGTTTTGCTAATAAAAACAGATCATGTTTGATTTATGTTAGAGAAATGGTTAATATGGGTCGCTGTTGGACGTCAAACTGCTCCTTTTGTTTATAACGGCTGCTTCCGTCTGATTCCTCCTTTTCTTACTGTGTTTTCTCTTTCTGTTGCAGGGAAGCAACTGGACGGTATATGGTGAGTCTGAACTCCTGAGTCATGCAAACACTGCCTGTCATGTAGTGTGTGGATCCATCAGATGTCATCTAGTGACTCATTTCTGTTCAGAGCAGATAACAGAAGCATAAAAGCACGGAGGAGAGTTAAACCGGCTCCTGTTGCTGTGTCTGTTTATGTCTTTATTGTAGTTTTGGTTTTGTTGAAAGTGTATGAAATAACAATAGAACTGCAACGCTTACAACACTTCAGTATTGCACATTAACCAAACATCTAATATACAGTCAAGTAATGCCCAAATGCATCATAACTGTTTTAAGTGAGCTATTTCTTGTACTAAATGCTTTGTTGTTCAGTAAAAGTAGGTTACACCGAGTTGTAATTTCATAAAATAGGATAACCCTTTATTCATCTCACACTGGGGAAATTTGCCATGTTATAGCATAAAAGATTGTGCAAACATTTAAGAAGTATAACATAATAATAAAAATAATGAGTACTAGCTATAAAAAATAGCTTTATTGCACATATCAGTGGTATTGCACAGATTCTTTGATAAATAGAAAATACTGAGAGAGTACTGTTATTGCACAGATTGTGTATAATTAGGATATACACCGATCAGACATAACACTATGACCACCTGTCTAGTATTGTGTTGGTCCCTCTTATGTGCTCAAAAATGCTCTGAACCATTGGACATGGACAAGAGGACCTCTCAGGGTGTCCTATGGGGTCTGGCAACAGGACATTGGCAGTGGATCCTTTGGGTACTCTGGCTTGTCCAGTGGGGCCTCTGTCAATCAAACTTGTTCCACTGCATCCTGTTGATGCTTGATCACAATGGGGTGTAGGAAGTTTGGAGGTCAAATCAACATGTTGGACCATTGTCATGTTTCTCAACATGTTCCTGATTGGTTGATGTTTTTCCATGTGGTGGGGTGCATTTTCCTGAGGGGGCAGGTCAGTGACATTTGGGATTTCCATTTGTATGAGGGAGTGTGCTTGTTGTGGAACAATGTTTATTTGGGTGTCTAAATCTAATCAACACGGATGTTAAAATCCAAGGTTTCTCCAGCAGAACACCACATAGTACCAATATGATCAATGTTATTCAATTCACCTGTCAGTGGTCATAATGTTGTGGCTTATCAGTGTATATAAGCCTGTTTAATGCTGAGTTGTTCCTACCTGGATTTACCCCTGCAACAATTTTGTACTTTTTACTTCCCAGGCACACAGCTATAGTGGCATATGGTGATGAGTTCTTCTTCGGAGGGGAGGGGATCTCAAGCTGTTCACCGGTAAGAATCTAACTGGGGAGACTGACTCCTGTTTAACAACTATCATCAAAACAAGCTCATGATGGAAAATGTAGGCCATCTACCTCAAACTGCTGCACACACGCAGAAGATAACAGACTCATAATTTTGGCTGATAAACTTGTGTGGCCCTTCCATTTTACATAAAATCCAAGGCTACACAACACCTCTAGACTGGTGAAACAGCCACATTACACCTGCAAACCAAGTAGTACAAAAGATTAATACTCTATAAGTGATTGGTTTCATTTCTATCACAGTGTATAGTTCTGTTGAAGCTAAAACTTAATTTGTAATGGTGTTTTAAAAATGCCTGAGTTACCTTTGCTTCAGTTTGTGATTTTCTGCTTTGCTCAATGTGTGAGTTTATCAATGCTTTGTGACTTAAATCCTATTAAAGACAGTATAATCTTCAGTTATCTTTACATAAGTGTCTTTTAGGCTCATACTGTTTTTATAATCGGTACATAATTTTGTTCAACAGCTTTCTCTCAACAACCCAGGCAGGAATAAACAATGCATTTGTGCAAACTAATTTCAGTTGTGGATTAATACATGTTGGTGCCCTACTGAGTGTTTACGGTGCCCATGTTTGTGGTAATGAAAAACATGTATGATTTATTATGTGTTTTTATGGTTGTTGTTTTTATTAATTTCACTTGATCCTCAGATTTATGAATTCTGTGAGTAAAAAAAGACTGAAACACTGTATTAGACCAAAGAAACCTCAGTGAGTCCGTCTCTCTTTTCTGTAGTTCTGATGTAATATTTCTGTGTTGTGAGGCATTTTCTCTGTGTGTGTTTGTCAGGGTGGCACTATGCTGGGGCCTCCAGACACAGTGGTGGAGCTGGGCGAGACTGAAGTGTCTGATGAGATCTTCATGGAATACCTCTCTTCCCTGGGAGAAAGCACATACAGGTTGAGGAAATGTTCTTCCACCCTTTTTTTCTTTCTCACTCATACAGAAAAGCTACTAGTTATTAACATAATAGATGTATAATGACACGTGCTAGTAATCCTTACAAATGAGGGAGTGTTGACACTCTTCTGTTTTCTCCTGGTTCAGAGGTGACAGGTATCGTCTGTTTGAGCACAACTGCAACACTTTCACCAACGAGGTGGCTCAGTTCCTGACAGGCAGGCCCATCCCCTCCTACATCACTGACCTTCCATCTGAAGTCCTCTCCACGTAAGTGTGAAAATCAATCTGTCAGCCAACAGCAAGTTCAGTCGAGTCAGTGGTATTAATTTGTCCCTTCTCACCACCACACACTATATGCATGCTTATGTCCTTTTAAAATCTAAGCAAAAGACTGGCTGACTAACAAGTCCTTGAAAGTAAAAGCTAACATTTTCATAATGCTTCTTTAGCCTAGAGTAAAATGAATTACATATAGTTTACATATTGCTCATAACATGCCACATAGAGTTTATTATAATATATAGTACATGTGTCTTACTCAGTGCTGTCATACCGTCTTCAATAAGGATGCACAAATTTCAAACTTGGAAAGTGAAAAGTTCACATGATATAACCCTCAGAGGAGTTTGTTTTTACCGTGCACTAGACCCATTTTGAAGGCTCATTCGGGTCTCTTTTTAGCCGTCACGTGGCCAGTCATAAGCAGAGGCACAAGTTTTACCACAAATTCACCGTGGCTTAGAGAGGACCGGCATCACTGTCTGCTGCTACAACAATGACCGGGCTCAGAGTTTGTACTGTAGCTGATAAGCACTGATCATATTCCAAAACCTCCAGAAATCTGCTGCACAGGTATTAATTTTCTGTAAAGGTGCCCCAGTGAATGAAAGGATTATGGTAAATGTCACCTTAAATGTGGGGATTTCCTTGAAAAGATACTGCTATGCCTTTATAGGGGGTCATGCAAATATATCGGTTAAACCAAAGCACCTAAACCATACTCGCAAGCAAAAATAGCTACAGCCTGTTAATATGCAGTGACAAACAAACTGATATGTGATATATGGGGTCGACTGATATGTTTTTTTAATTGGTATCAATTATTAGTAGTTCCTGATAACCATTGTTGAAATGCTTTTATTTATGTTTAAGTGAAAGAGAACTTTCCATCATTTCTGCTCGAGTGTTGGTAGGCTATTGAGAGAGAGGTAAATCTATCAGAGCCAAATGAGTGCATTTTTAAATGAATTTGTTTGATTGGGAATCTGTTCCAGATATTAACAATACCAATAAATCGTCCAGCCAGATAATGCCAAATCTCCTCTTTCCATCTCCAGACCGTTCGGCCAGATACTGCGTCCCATTCTGGACTCTATTCACATCGCCCCTCCGGGAGGCAACGTCATCAACGGGGGGAGAAACATCTAATCTGGGAGCAGCAGAGTGTTCTCGAGGTCACTTCCATTGTAGTCAGTCAGTGACAAGTCTCAAACTAATTTTCTTTTTCTTTTTTCCTGTGTATAAACTACTGACTAGAAATGAATGGCTTATGACTTACGGCGGGGGGAAATCACTGCCCTTCTCAAGTTAGTCACTTGACATCAAATTATAGCTGGTTATTTAACTTTTTTCAGAGAAGAACAGAGTATATTTAATCAAGTATTATGCAGAAAAGATTTGACAAACTGCAACATTATTTAGTTATTTACACTTTGAATAACCCGATATAAACAACATAAAAATACAGCACATCTGATAGCTGTATTAAAGCCACCTGCAACATTAAAATACCTCTTGCACATTAGTGCATCAAGCTAACTGAGTATTTTTGCACTGAGGTACAAAATACTTCTCTACTTTTAAGTTAAAAGTTAAGTTTTTCCCACATCTTGCCATTTATTTAATGAAATTATTTAAGTTTCACCACTAGCATGCTACTCACATATCAGTGAATTCATCATATTTGGCTGTCTGTTGTTCTGAGAACCATCTGCTGCTGACTACAGTGGATTTAATCTGAGTATACACTTTGACATGTTTAGTATTGGATGCAGATTGAAGGAAAACCAGAAGAGGATGGCTGATTCTTGGAGGGTCTTTTAATGTCAATCATATTTTTCATTTTGCACTTTTATGTTTTGTCATTTTGTAGCTTTTAGTTAATTTTCCATCAATCAATTCTTTTTGTACGTGTGACCTTTGTCTCTACTGTTTGTGTTGAACTCATTTCTATTGTGATCGCCTACTTCTATTATAATTCCATTCGTCACAGAGCGCATGATGCGATATACACAGCAGGTGATTGATGCCTAACTCGCACAGAGGTTTTTAAGATTGGAGGCGACACAGAATTCGTTCTAATGTGTGTACCTCTATAGCAGGACTGGGATCAGTTCACTGTAGATTCTCTGGATATGCAAGCAAAACCCTGGCTGTCATTAGTTAATAGCAGAGATGATTATGAAATCAAGCAGGGCAGGATCAAACCAGCAGTTCCACAGTGCTGCCAAATAACCTCCCACACAATTTTGTGAAAACAAACAGAAACACAGCATGATTGGTTATTTCTGATTGGGCCGAATATGTTTTAACTTTTACTCTTGCATAATTGAAAGTGAACCGCACCACAGTCCTGTTATATGGCAGAAGTTGTCATAGGTGCCTCTTCAGGTGTGCTACCAGCTCCAGGAGGGAGATCATAGACACATTTTTATATATAGATATATTTTTAAGACTACATGTGTTCCAGATGCCATGTGAATAATTCTAACCAGTACCACATCTTCGGATTTATTTTACGATAAAGGTGACCACGTGCAGGGCCATGTCCTGTACTTTTAACCTACTAACAACAAGCTTGAGTCCTTTAAGAGCCACCAGAGTGTGTTTGAAATACAATACACCTCTGTGCCTTCACTTCCCTGCGCTCGGCTACAGTCACACTGTTGGGAGTTGGCATGGTTATCATATAGCACATATGGTAGCTTCCCATGCAGCCTGCATTAAGAATCAGACACCTTTTATTTATAATCCTCCGATACGCAAACTAGGTGAAAGGAGTAGGATGGAGCTTTCAACAATATCCAAACAACATGTGGTGCACACCCTGTATTAAATGTAAAATATTTCAGATTTAACAACATCTGGATCCAGCAAGACGCACAGCCTATAATCTCAGTGCATTATACACTGCACTCTGCCATCAGTAAGAACACATAGCTGTCTAGTTTTATTACAATGCAGCAGATTATATGTTTAGGACTTATCTAGTGAAGACACACTCACCAAACCACACCGAACCTCACAAGCCTTTCCCTGCTTAAACAGCGTGACTGACGATAGAAGCACAGAAAAAAAAACTAATCCAAACAACGTGATTAAACCAGCATTAACTCTCACCGTTTTCTCCTGCTGCGAACGAAACCCTGCACAGACTGGGATCGGCAGCATTCTTTTCAAGGGTCAACCTGATCTTTGGAAGTATTTGGCTACTTTTAGAGGATAACAAATTGAGATCAATCCCCTTCAAGAGGCTCAAAAGCTCAGGTGACTCTGGGTTCTGTAGTTTTTTGCCTTCTGCTAACCAACTAACTGACATGCTTACCTGACCGCTGAAATGTATTACTGCACAAGTCACCCTTTGTTGCTCTGATGTACATTGTTGCTGACTGCTACTTGTAATGTGAAAATTGCAACAGATATTTATAGATATTATTTCCCAATTTAAGTAATATAACTATAGTAGATATATTTAAGCATATTGTTTGTATTGTTTGTGCAATTGTTTTTTGTAATTCTACCAATACATAAAGCCATTGACTGCAGATTTGGGAGTCTAATGTGATGTTTGGGGGCTTTTTTACACAGCATCACTGTCATGCATAGACAGATTAACAGAATACAATTTCAAGGACTTCAAAATATTGCAAATGTGCAAGTTGTTGGTGGAGACTTGGATCAGTTAAGTGTAAAAAAAATCTATCAATGCAAGAACAAATAAGTGAAAATTGAAGCAGAAAAAAGTAAATAGAACCTCTGCAGCGAGCGGTTATGAAGAATGAGCCTTCATTCAAATGTTAATGCACTGTGACTTTTTAATTTCATGAATGTACCTAAAAATGCGTGCACCTACTTACACAGGTTCAATCTCATTAACTCATTAGGCCCTAATTGCCTTTGTTTGGGGTTGGATGATTTGGATTAGATGAAATACAAACTCCAGAGCTGAGAAATTCTCTTGCTTCTCAAATGTTGTGGAACCACTCAGTAACCACAGGCTCCTTTAAGCAACTGACTGAACTGAAAATGAAGTAAAGTGATGCCTACAAAGTAAGAGAAGGCTATAAAAAGTGCTTTTGGGTCGCCATTTCTGCTGTCTGAAATTAATTGTAAAGGCAAAAACCAAGAGAGCTTTTAGATTAAACCAGTGCGCCTTGTAGCATCGGTGCAGAGTCTTTTGTGTGTCAGCACTGGGATGTTTCCTACATATGAATTAAGTTCATACAAGCCCTGGAACTATTATGGAAAACAGAATTAGATCCATATAAATTCTATTATACTTTGAACTGTCTGTGTAAATCCCCATGTGAAACCCATAAAAATACCCATGTGAAACAAATACTTGCATTAATAACATTATTTTTGCTTCCTGTTTTCATGTTTTCATGTCTTCAGACAGAAAGGCCTACTTGCCAATACATCTGCTGCCTTGCTACAGTGTGAAGCCACAAAGCCTCATTTGGACCTTGTTTTGATTGCTTTTTGTCACCCAATGCTACCACCAGAGGTCTCCAGAAAAAGCAAGTTGCAAACAATTAAATTACTTTAAAATAAGTCTTTGACAACAAACCAATTGCCCAATAGGCCTGAAAATTTAAATCATTTTTATGTTCAATATGCATTCGACTTATTTGAATTTAGAATATATGCTGGGAAAAATGAAGGAATTTAGTGTCTAATATGAATCAAACTGGAACTTTAGAAAACTGAATAAAAAAATGTTGAATCTAGTGAAATATGATAACTATGAAACACAGTGAGGGAGGCCTATGTTCTGCAAAAGATTGGCATGTGAAAAATGATTACTGGTAAATTTCTCAAACTAAGTCTTCACTTTCCAATAAATAAACACTGAACAGCACAGACCGAATTCATATCACAAAAATACACAATTTTAGATTCCTTAAGATTTCAATGGAAAATCTCCCTGTAGCCTGGATGACGGTAATGTGACTGGCCGGCCACTGAGCTTCCTAGGCCTGATCCTCAAATGTATCATTCTCTAAATAAAAGTGAAAAGTAGGGAAATAATTTAACAGGAATGCAGTGTTGTCCTTCCCCTTTGGACCAGAGTACTGATCCGTCTGGAGTAGTGGACGACTAGTCACACCTCACAGGGCCTGGGATGCTTGAACGAGGAGCTGTCTAGACTGATGATCCTGCAGAACTGAGCGGCTTTAGACTGTGTTGTGGGTGAATGCAGTGTGAGAGTGAGTGGTTGGTGGTGGTCGGAGGGGCCGATGGCACAGACTGGCAGCCTCGCCTCCATCAGTCTACCCCAGGGCAGCTGTGGCTACATATGTAGCTTACCACCATCAAGTATGGAGTGAATGAAACATGGGTTCTTCAGGGTACATGATTTTTTTTACTTGAACTTGTCACTTCTGCGGCTTGCAAATCAACAACTTCAAACGTTGTGGGAGTGATGGGAGGGACAGCTGAAGGAGAGGTTTGCAGAAGAGATAAAGGGTTTGGGAGCAGAGATTGGGTCAGATAAGGAGACTCCCTAACCTTAACCCATATCTTTAGTTTTAGATGAAGTATGCAGTGCAACACTTGCAAGTCATATAAAGTTAGGTTTAAGATGCATAACCAAATAAGTATGGACACGAGCAGTTGCCTGAATATAGACCAGCGTCCAGCCAGTGGAGCTGCACACTACTTAGGAATGCCAAATCAAGTGAAAGCAGTGTGGGCATGTCACTGCTGAAATAAATGGGCTGGTCGTGGAACTTTAAAAATGCTGGCTTCCTGGGCGTCTTCCAACACCTGAAGATACAACTGGGAGACGCATCACAGGTGGTATTTTTATCCACAACATTAACATATTCAGAATATTCACATAACTGTGTGTTAAAGAAGATCCGATTTAAAATGAGTTTTACTGAACAAACTGAACTGGTGCTTCTGGTGAAAGTATTCTCGATCGGTGTTCATCCGACAGACCTGTGGGGTTAATGTCAGATGAAAAGGTTGCTCTGTTGGTAAAGGTGGGTTTCTGAGGACACTTTTTCTTATTCAGTCCATCTAAAATATTCATTCTGATTCATGCACTAACTCATTTAGTGGCTCCTCTGTTTGCATAATGTCAAAAAATAAGCCTATTACTTAGACTAAGCAGCTAATAAGTCATAAGTCATTGAGAATTGAATTATAATCTTGGGATCACTGGACCTTAGCGGCTCATGTTTGTTAAAACTGCAATAACTGCTCATCACATAATCAGCTAATGAGTCTAAACGTTAATAAACTGTAATTAAAAATGGTTTTTATGCTGTGAAAATGCATCCCTAAAATCCCTACCTTGTTTTAAATAGTTGTACTACAGCAGTAGATGGGGTATTTCAGTCTCGACAGAGGTTCAGGTCTCTGGTTCAGCCTGTCTGGATCTCTTGATCCTCTACTCAGTCACCAGCTTGGACACCAGTTTGGCTCTGGCTTGTCTCAATTCCCAGTCCAACTCCTGGGTCAGACTGGAGATTCGACAGAAAACAGCAGCCCAGACTCTGTAGATTGTTGGCGTGCTCGGCAAGGGAAGTAACTTTGGAGTCACATGTCTGATGAGACAAGTTGAAGAACAAAAAGAACTAATCTGGGCAGAGGAGTGGGCGACAATGTAAAGTTCCTGTAAGAGACGAGTCCCTTGCGAATGAGTCGTTTGCAAACATCACATAATTAGTTTCTGGCTACAACTACATCTGGACAGAGATTGATTCTAATCACAAGGTTGTAATATTAAAATCCTGAATCAGTACTGAAACAAGCTTGAATTGAACCTGTTAATGTTCACATAAACGACTGATGTTGCACTGAGCACCCGTCCATTAGTGTGTATGATGTGAAGTAATGTGAAAACATAATGAAAACATATGTGCTGGTGGTGTTATGTGGCCCTGAAGCTCAATATTTTCCCCTGAATAATTTGCTTTTTGAACTAAATGAATCAAAACTAACAGCCTCTGATGATGCTGGAGGACCTTACACATGACCTGAGTTCACCACAGTAATGAAAGTTAATTATTACTCAGTCAACCTTCATCGTAAAAACATCCTGGTTCTCATCTGCACTGTGCCGTCAGTTTGTCAGCTAACCTCTGCTGTATCAGTCATGATGTCAGTGAAGGCATCACTCTTCCAGATGGTGGATTTCTCACCTTGAAAGAAAACTGTTGTGCAAACAGATGTGGAGCAGACCTGCTCCGTGGCCTTTCAAGCAGCTCCCCTCCAAAGAGAGGGAGGAAAATGAATGCGTCCAGACCTCGCCTGTCCTCGCTCCCCGCGGTTATGTAGCTGAATCAGCTCGGTTAGCTGTACAGTTATGAGTGCGCATGTGACATTTGACAAACGTTAACCTTCTCCCCGACTTCAAGGGTACCGTCAGGCTGGGCCAAAGTTGTTCACATGGCAGTACCTCTGTGACGAAGCCCTGTGAGTCACACCGACCCTCCTGCTGTGGTGACAAATCCTTCCATGACACATAGGGGTGACTTGGCTTCTCTTCCTATAGGCTCTGTTTTAGCTGCACAAAGGTCATTTACCTAGATTTGATTTAAAAAAAAACCCTTAGTAAGTTTGAAAAGAGCTGTATTTTATCTGGTAAATATTAATTGACCACATTATACATTATATGCATTACATGATGCGATTAGCCTTCTGTGGGCAAATGAAGTGTAGATTTCCAGCTTCCATTCAACAAAAATATTACATCAACCATAAGAAACTTCAGTTTTTACACAATCCCTTCTTGTTTGACAGGCTCAAAAGTATTTGGAAAAGTGACTAATAAGCAGTTTAATTACCAGATATAGCCTGTTTCCTTTTTATTTCAGGACCAACAAAGGCAATAAGTGTAGCTGTATTACTGACTGTACACAGTTTAACTGTAACTGTACATAGTATAACAGAGTTTGTGTATATTAGTAAACCATAAATGTCACATCTGAATGACTTGGTTCAATTTAGAAGGACGGAAAATCTGCATGAACTGATTTGGCATGCAACAGATTTGCATTTCTGGTCCAATAGTCTTTCTCCTGAGGAAAATCTCCAACTGTTTGACTGCTAAATGCTGCAGAAGATAACCAGCGATTTACTGGCTTTGTCTGTGTGCTGCTCAGTAGGTTTATTAGAATATAAATGTTGAAAATAGTAGCAGTCGAATCCCAGTGTGAGCATGCTGACACCCTGGCAAAGACAATCTTAGCATACTTATAATTAGCTAGTGGTGTTCTTTGGGTCCTGGCAGCTGTGTAGATTACTTTGACACATATCACCCACCTAAAGATTGCAACAGATTAAGCACACCCTCCATGGCATTGGCACTTCCTAACAGTTACAGCCTCCCCATGCAGGACAATACGCCCTGCAACACAGCAAAAACAGGACCAGCTGGAGGAACACAACAAAGAGTCCTGGCATTTGGTCAACCTCCAGTCTTCTCAAGGATGCACTGGAACAAACCCAGTCAAAGTACTGAACCAATTCAATTTTGATGTAATACTATGTGACAAAGTGAATGACAACTCTTTTTCCTCACCACTTGTCCTCTGACACTTTCATTCTAAACAATACTCAATATTTTTTTTCTTTCTCTGTCATTTTGCTTTATTTTAACCATGCTAGTGTAACATTGCAGCACATACCCAGGTTTGTTACAGTTTACATCCATCATGTGGGAGGATTAAAGAAAACACACAGTTATTAATTAGTTTCAGTTAATCTTAAAAAAATTACAGTTGAAATGTGGTTTAATTGTTTGTTCCTTTGTTCATACTTACCGTTCTTTGTTGTTTTGTTCTGACTCCCCATGCAGGACTAATCTTGGGAGAGGACCCCTAGCACTTCCTGAATTTATGGTATTGATTATGTCAGAGTGACATCAGTGGGTCAAACCAAGTGGAGGGTTTTTACTTTCTTCATGAATGTTTCTTTCATATTGAAATGCATCATTCGGTAGAGACTCTGAATACTTAGCGCATACAGAGACATGTAGAAAAGCCAATGAGTTTAGCTGTTTGCATTTTTTTGTTTGCATCAAGGTTATAGAGTAGGTCACCATGCTGTCAGATGGTACAGCTGAAGTGATAAAGGTGTGAACTGATCAACATACGCCTATCAGTTACAACATTGTAACCACTGACAGGTGAAGTGAATAACATTGATCATATTGGTATTATGTGCTGTTCTGCTGGAAAACCTTGGATTTTACCATCAGTGTTGATGAGATTTAGACACCCAAATAAACATTGTCCCAGAACAAGCACACTCCCTCATGCAAATGGAAATCCCAAATGCCACTGGCCTACCCCTGCAGGAAAATGCACCCCACCACATAGAAAAAACATCAAACAATCAGGAACATGTTGAGGAACATGACAATGGCCCAACATGTTGATTTGACCTCCAGACTTCCTACACCCCATTCTGATCAAGCATCAACAGGATGCAGTGGAACAAGTTTGATTAACAGAGGCTCCACTGCACAAGCCAGAGTACCCAAAGGATCCACTGCCAACATCCTGGTTCCAGACCCCATAGGACACCCTGAGAGGTCCTCTTGTCCATGTCCAATGGCTCAGAGCATTTTTGAGCACATAAGGGGGACCAACACAATTTTAGGCAGGTGGTCATAATGTTATGCCTGTTTGGTGTGTATGAGGAGTTGAGATTTTGACTCCCTAGAGAAACAGAGGTGAGGCAGGGCTGTTTAAACACGTGTTTTTGTTTGAGTAACTATGGGTTAACTTTAAAAAAAAATCCTTCTAATTGTTTTCTTGTTACTTTGATTTTCACGTGAAATAAAATCTTCAGTTCTTTTGCACTCAAGCAGTCTACTGGGTCAGCCTGCCTAACACCTTCCTTGACCTTTTGGCCAGACTTTATGCTCCATAAACGTTATCAGTTTACCCTGATGGTAACACACAAAATGACCTAGATTTCATAGCTGATAGCTGTTGCGACTCTTCCCTTAAAGCCACAAGGGTAAACCACTTGATGTTGCAAGATAAAAACTCAAAAAGCAGCAGGATTCATACTCCAGAACCCATAAACGTATGTAGCAAATTTTTCACATTAATCCATCCAGCAAACACTGAGACGAGACCCACCTATAGACTGATGCTGTCATCCACAAAGCCACTCCATTAGTGTTGTGAAGAGCTGCTGTAAAAATAATGCTGACATCTCATAACTGCATTCATATTTATGGATTCTTTCAGTAGTGTAAATGGGAAACACTGTGAAGAGCTTGAGTGATAATAGTCGGAGCCGACACAACCCAAAATGGATTCTGTGACTGCAGATGACAGTGATTCCAACACCAACACCTGCAGTTCCATCCAGAGAGGTTACATAGCAGCGAGCTCAAAGTATGCATGTGTGTGGATGGCTGTGGATGTAAGAGAAGGTGGGAGATGCTGATAAAAAGGGACGCTTTTAACAGGTGAGTGTTTAAAAGCTGCCTTTTCCTGAGCCGAAGGTTTTAGGGAGAGAGCCTCAGAACATCCCCATGGCCTAATGTTTCATTTAGCACCGATATGCATAATTAAGGGATTCATGTAGCAATTTTGAAGGTTACCTTGCCATTTTGAGCTGCAAATAATTAATGAATGCAGTGCACAGTGGCACAGTGTCATGTTCTTAGTTTTGGGGGTAATTAAGTCTTGAGTGTGTCACATTCCCTGAGTGTTTTGCAGGAGGACAATCCCAAATCTCATTTACAAATCTGAACACTTGGAAAAACACAATGTACTGCAACAACTTGGGAGAGCTTTGATTTTCACATTCTCTTATGGCGCACACCAAATTTAAACAAATGAATGTCCTACATTTAACCAGACTGCCTCAACAATTTTAGCTGAGGCAGCAGGAAAATTGAAATAATCTGATAAAAGATACATTCTTTTGTGATCACAGTGACTTTCTTGTGTTGTTGCGACAGTTGTGAACCACATTTCATTAGGTTCAGTCTCACAGGGGTCTGGTGAAATGTTGTAAGGCACATCAGTAAGTGTGATGATTATTCTTGTCCAGTCATGCCTGCCCAGACATGGTTTCATCTCTGTTGTAAGTGTCACTTTAAATAACTGTCACTCTGTCGCAGCAGTCTCTGTTAGCATTTGCTAAGAAGATATCCTTCTTTGAACCCTTTAGCCCGCTTTGCTTTCTTTCGATCTACTATGCGTCTCTATTTCTTCATTCCTGCTATTGTTTTCTTCACCCTGCCTCCTTTGCCGCACATTTCCACTGCAGCCAAAAGCTTCTCTTTCTTCTTCAGTTGTCATTCTAAGTCTTCTATCTCTGTTTCGCCATTTTCCCTTTTCATCCCATCTTCCTAATTTACTCTTTCTCAAAATCCTTAATTACCAAGGGAGTTTTCACTTGGCTGCACATCCTTCGCTTTCCGAGCCTCCTCTCATTTCTCTCCTCGCCTCCTCCCTTGACTTTCACGACCTTGTTCTTTAACCTCTATCATTTTCCATCATCCGTTTTGGTTTCTGCTTGTAATGGCCTCAGACTTTTCCAGTTATTACAAAGTACCCCACTGACTTTTTATCCCGATAACTTTAGAAATGCACCCACACAAAGAATAAGCGGTCAAACAACAACGCGGTTTCTGCACTTCACTGGCTTTATGTCTGCCCTTTTTTGTTGCACGGTCAAATGCACTCAGACACACTCAAAGCCAGATCATTCTTTTCTGAGTTACGTATGAGCTGCTTCTACGCCGTTATCCCATACAAAAACATGACTTTCGGTTGTTAGATTAAGGTTTAAGTAAAAAGGACACTGTCTGTTTTCGGTAAAAAGTTGCAGAGAAAAGCAACATATCAAGGGTGTGACGTTCTTTGTTTTTCCTCACCCTGCTCTGATTGTCTATCTGAACCTTCCTAACACCTCTACCTTCCTTTCTTTCGTCCCCCTCCAACTTGTCATCTCGTTCCATGGGCAACCAGCTGGGATCGGCCCACCAGCTGGCTGGGTCACCATTTTGGAATAGCTCGGGTCAACAGCTGCTGTGTGCTCCATGTCTGTGTAAAGCCAAGGCCAGGATAAGTGCCATGTCCTTGCATAAATACATAGATGCATAAATATATAGACACACGTGAACTGTCCTCCAGACCTTCTGCCGCATCAGTCACCATTTGAAGCTGTTTCCTGCAATGCCCTTGGGTTGTCCCATCTGGAGACTGTGTGTGCTGGTGAGGTCATGCGTATCCGTCCATGTGTGTGTGTGTGTTCAACTGACAACTTCTGTGTGGTCACACTGTTTTGAACTTTAAAGGCCCCATACTGTGCCCCTTTTCAGCAAACCAATGAAAGTTTCATGTGTCCTCACATACAATGTGTCTTTCAATTTTTCACTTCAAAGTACAGCAACGATGGTTCAGTTCACCATGACTGAAACAACTGTCTACGTCCCCTTCAGGAAGAAGACTCTCTCTGTATCTGTGATTGACAGCACTAACAAAAAAACCCCAAAAAAACACAGTGGACCACAGCAATTTGAATGAATTCGTAAGACCAGGACTTTCTATAAGTTCTGGCTTTCTAACCACTAATTTTAAAAAGGAAATCCACAGAATTTACAGTTGAACTATTGCGTTTAACTTGCATACAGTGAATTTGTCAGACAACGTTACTGTATTAAAAATCAGCTCTAAAGTGACTGCCGATTAAAATGTAGTCCTAACGGGCTATGCTTCAGTCACTGTTCCACACTTATCTAAACAGAGATAGAACATCTAAAGAGATGAGAACATCTAAATGAGAATAGCTTTATTGGGGATTTGGCCGTATTTAAATACAGTATATGTGAGCACAGGGAGAAGGAGAGAAGCAAACCAGTGTAAACATAATCTAAGTTTAAGCTGGAAGAACCAAGTTAATAACAATCACAAGAAATAGTAAAAATGGATTTCCACCACATGGGACCTTTAAGACATCTTGACTTTTTAACATTATGAGAACACAGCAGCTAGCTAAGTTAGCATAAAGAGTGGAAACTGAGCGGGGCTCTGTTTAAAAGTTTTTACACCTCTGTTTTTGTACAGCTCAAACATGTAATGTGTTGATTGTTGAGCATTAGAGAGGCTGACTGGTGGACTTTGTCACGTTTGGACAGAGCAGACTAGCTGTGTCCCTCTGTTTCCAGTCTTTATGCTGGTCATCTACGCTGACTGACTGGGGAATGTAGCTTCATCTCAGATGGACTGGGAGTGGTGATATCCTCATTCAGCTCTTAACAAGAAAGCATTTAATTGCATCCTCTAACATATCAAACTAGTCCTTTGCAATTCAGTTTTCTACAAACTGCAGACTGTGTATGTCTGCAGTCATACACGTCAAAAGCATAAGCCATTATTCACTCTTTCACTTTGAAATGTCCTGTGTAAGTGAAAAAAAATCCAAAAACATTGCAGCCTTGCAGTTCTTGTACTAGTAATTGCCTTTGTGTATCCATCTACGAACCACAACCACCACACACACACACCCGAACATGTCTATTGCCACAGCTAAATCGATCTACAGTGAAATCCACTACAGAGCCAGTGTCACACTTGAATCAGGACTGCAAAGTGTGTAGTCGCTGAACTGTGGCTTTGGAGTCTAAAGGGACCTGATCTGTTGCCGGTGGGATCTGTAAAGTAAGAGGATGTAGCACAGAGAGATGGAGGGAGTGGACTGATGAAGAGGAGAACAGGTTAAGAAAGAGATAAAAGACCAGAAGGTACTCGAAAGGGTAACACTAATTACCTGGGGCCTGAGGTTCAATTTGTAATTAACAGACCTCTTGGCTGTTACAACACTGGACAGAATGTCTCTCTGCTCCCTGGGCAACAGTTTTGACCAAATGAATTGCAAATGCAAATTTTAATCACATTTTAGTTATGTTGGCACAGAAGAGGCAGCAATTTTCTAAAATCAGAACAGTCCTGGATGCTGTAAATTCCTCAGTAGCAGCAGAAGCAGTTGATCTTTTTTGCACTACTCACAGTTTCCACTTGATGGCACCAGCTCAGAGCAGGACTGACCACATGTAACACTGTAGCTACAGAGGTAACATGCAGCTGCGATGATAATATTATAAGGTATGACATGTCCTGGGGATTTTTAATATTTGTGCTTGATGTATTCATGTGAAGCTCTTTGGATGCCATCACAGGCAAGTAATAGAGACAAGCCATTGAGACTGATGTGTTTATATGAATGCTGGACACTGATATCTAACACACTCTTTGACAACAGGCTTAAGTAAGATTTATGTTGCCATTTCCCTTTTTTTAAAAGTAAGATATCTCGACTCTTTGTTACTCTTTAGGCCTTCAATTATACATTATTTGAAAATGACATTGCTGCCATTTCCCAGGAGCCAAATGACTATTTTCATTTACATATTTTGGCATTTGAAGTTGAATTTTAGCTGCTTGCTTGTGACATTAGGTAAGAAAGGTTTACTTATTACATATGGCAAATACTATGCATTTAGTCTATCATTCCTACATACAGAATGAGCTTAGATAAAATCTTCATCCAGTCAGCAAGATGTGAGTGTTAGATATGAGCATAGTTGCAGTTAGAAAGTGTATCCAATCTCACACCATTGCTGTGATGCTTTATGCTTTTGTTAATGTTTGATATTTTGGAAGACAGGCTTATTGTAGAAGATTGATGTCTCTCTATGTGTACAGTGAATACAAAGCTACTGCCAGCAACTTCTTAGCTTAGCTTTGCTGGGCAGCCAGTGAAGCCTGATGTCAAGGGATGCCCTCGTAAACTCACAACACCAAGGTGCTGGTAGGCAGATTTTATTACCACTGGACACGTCGTCCCCTGTTTGATGTGGATGCTGCGAGAGAGGCTTGGAAAGATCTCTTTGCGCTCATGCAACCTGTAACTAAGGATGTCACTACAAATTTTAGACCCCGTGAAAAGATGTGACACATGGAGCCTTAGCTTGAATGCATCAGATGGGTGCACACTGGAGTGTTAGCGGTGTGGATGCTTTGTTTGTTGGGAGAAGTGCACTGCGAAGGTACAAATAGTCCTGTTAAAAGACAATGTGCAGTGCAGGAGAATAACAGAGCCGAGTTAACCAAAGTGGAAAAGGATGAGTCAGTTATTATGATACTGTAGCATTCATGCAATCACAATTGTAGTATTATTTACACTGAGTTAGCAGTTAATAATTACAGCTAATACCAGTTTGATCTAATGTCATACATCAGATCTCATTTTGAGCACTGGTGTAAATGACATGTTGATACTGTCAGTTGGTCAGTAGATCCACCTGTAAATCCACAGTAAGTGATGGACTAATCTTGCAGGGCTAGACCTGTCTCCATAGCATAGTCAATAGTGGAGAATGGTCTGACTACACTTTATCATCACTCTGCTATAGGGGGAAATATTTTCATCAAAACTTGACATTATCAGCGTGGAGGTTGCTGCTAAGAGGTTGTTGTTGTAGCAAATAGGATTTTAAAAACATGGAGACGGCGGAAGCTGAGTATATCTGGTGAGTCAGACAAGTGATGCAGTGATGCAATGCCACAAAACTCCGCATGGAAATTCATCAATGAATCCCAGTGATGCTGGTGATTTTGCAACTCTCCCTCTTGCATCATTATATGTGTGTGTGTGTGCGTGTGTGTGTGTGTGTGTGTGTGTGTGTTTTGTTTCTAACTGTAATATCAGTCTTATAGCCTTTAAATCTGACAATATACAACATGTGTTTACAGCAGTTGTGGAAGATGTTCCCTGAGCTGAGACTTGATGCAGACAGACTAAGACAGCAGCTGGTAGACGTCCAGATCTCTAACCGTAAGACGATACCAGAGGAGGAAACACTGGACAGCTTCCGGAGGATTTTAGAAAAAGATGAGTCTTCATGAAGGCAATTCTCTTCCCGGCATCCCACACAGAGAAAAATTGTCACTGAAAATAGAATGAGTATCAACCACTGCATCCTGTACATATACTGTAGAAACTGGCTACAAATACATTCCAAGTCAGAGAGCTGCCAACTCTGCTGCTACCTGTAATTACAACAGTGTGCTTAGTGAAAGGCTTCAGCATCAATCTATCCACGCGCTTTTTTATGAAAAAAAATCTGAATTGTAATGTCAGACGCTCATTTTAAAATACACTGTGTGGCCATTGTAAAGATGGTTGTAGGAAACTTTAATTCCAAATTAGGTCACAGAGTTTGACAGCTCACAGAACTCACCTTGGCACAGAGAACAGGAAACACAGATAAGTAAAAGAGAAACATTCTGTTGTTGTCAGGGATGGAGAGCATTTACATTCTGGTATTTGTTTAATGCCAGCACATTTTTACATATATACACTGCAGCATCAATATGTAGCTGTGCCTGTCATCATGAACTAAAAAGAAAAGGAGCAAAAAATAAAAAGTAAAAATATCACATGGAGGCTTTTTCACTGCTCTTCATTCCTCTGTAAGTGGCAGTTTGAGTTGCAGCCTTGGTAATGAAATATTTCTGTCATGCCAAACTGTCAAAAATAATCAAAGAAACAAATCTTCAGTTTTCTATGGATAATTCAAACTTTGCACACAGATTTGTGTGTGGAGTGTCATCTCTGTGTGTGCACTGAATCACAGTGTTGTGGTTCTACAATATTTAAATCTTTGATTAGATCAAATATTTGATGCTGAAAGGATGTTGCATCTCCTTCACCACATGATGCAAACCAGTGGACTTTTAATTGAGTCTCTTGGGTTGATGCAGGGACATCACTGCTCTATAGAACCACTGACTACATTTATTCCATATATAAACTCTAATAGGGATGCAACGATCCAGTCTTATGTTTAAAAACACTACTGTAATAACTCAGCATATCAGTGCTCCCTTTAAATTACAGTCATGCATGGAAATCATTCATAACATTAAAAATGAAAACATTGCATCATATTGACAATGGTGACAAAGAAGAATTTTAAGATCCCAAATGGTGAAACTCCATTTTTATTGTGTTTTGTGGTTGTTACTAGGAGGTCAAACTTACAAGCTGTTTAGATATGAAGACGCTGAGTCTAGTCTAAAATGTCTCAGCCACAAGCAAAACATACCAAATACCACTGATGTGGGCTGCAAGAGTGAACACATGCACCTTCATGCACTCCCAGCATCTGAGAAATGAAAGATCTGATGGTTTAGTTTTATTTTTGATAGCAAAGTCACCACAAATTGTGTGCCTAATGTCAGAGATGCTACCATTAGCTTTGATTGCATACTCAAAGGTCAGAGCTCTGTGAAGCTGAAGAGCATTTCGAGAGGATGAAAATCATGTGACCCAATTCAACCAACTGAACCAATTGAACCAACCAATTCATAACCAGTAAACAAGGACAGAGTGGATTGCTGTGTTTTCATGTCCCCTGTTGTGCTTCGGTATAACCTAAGCTAAGCCAGTGTTTATATCTTCTCTCCTGCTCTCTGTGCTCATATATACTGCATTTTAATACAACCAAAAACCCAATAAAGCTTCATTCATTCACATATTTTTCTGTTTCTGGTGTCAGACAACAGGGCAAGTATAAAATAGTGTCTGAAACACAGCCCATTAACACTACATGTTATCCAGCTGTTACTTCAGAGCTGTTTCCAAGGACCGTGACACTGTCTAACCAACTAACCATACATGAGTTAAAAGAATGGCGATTTTATGACTTAAGGGGTATATTCATGTAAAAGCTGAATAAGCAATACAAAGTTTTAGTCCCACACAAAGTGAGAGTCTTCTTCCTGAAGGGGGTGTGGACATCAGCATTTAAAGCTACAGACACTGAAACAGCTTGTTTAGTAAAAGGCTAAAACCAGGAGTTACATAGTCATGGTCAAATGAACCACCTTTGCAGTATTTTAAGCTGAAAAATGAAAAAGAAAACACATTCTAGGGACATGTGAGACTTTCACTGATTTGCTGAAAGGGGGCACAATATAGGACCTTTAATGTGGATCAATGGCGTCATTTAATCACTACTAGCACCAACACCAATCTGTCACTTTGGATAGGTGCCTCCATCCATCAGCTATACCCACTTTATTCTATAGAAGGTCACCTATCCCAGATGACATGGAACAAGATGCAGAGGACCCACTGGACAGGTCATCAGTTTATTACACACAGACACAGAGTACGCACTCATACCTAAGGACAGTTTAGAATCACTAATTAATCTATCATGCATATGTCTGAACTTTGAGGCTTCAGACATATGCATGAGCCTTTGTAGGCTTTTGTAGAGAAAAGCCTACAAAGGCACTGGGAGAACATGCAAACTCTACACAAGAAAGCTCCAACTGACCAATAATTTCAAACACAGCATCTTCTTGCTGTGTGGCGATTGGTGCATCCCGCAACCATAAAATCATGTCCTAGCCAAACAAGTTCACCCGATGCTGATTAAGCCTATCAGTGCCACCTGAATCTCTTTGTATTTCTCAGTACATTGGGAGTTTAAATCTGGTGTGTATTGCAACATTGCTGGGCTGGTGCACTGCACTAATTAGGAGTATTGCAGATGTTCGAAAAACCTAGCAACTGTCCAAGAAAACTTGACAAGACGCAGGTTGTTTGTAAAGAATGCCGTGCTGCTAAACCTTACTGTACTGTTAAAGTTCGGACAGTGTAATAAAACAGGTTCCAAATGTGAGGTAACCGATTCCTGTTCCTTAATGCTGAATCTGGAATCCCAACCCTACTTGGGAAAAGGCCTGCTTTTTGTTGTGCCTTTTAAGAGGCCAAAAAGAAGTTGCATACAGTGATGCATAGTACTAGTAGAGATTATAAGCAAAATGTGCACTTTTTGTTAAATTTGCTGCTCATAAGGAATAAAACAAATCCTCTGCCTCCTAGTGCCATACTGAATTGCAGCTTCTTATTTATTATATTTAAATTTTTGGTATAATTTCTTTGATCATATTGAATCGCATCGTATTGCACCGAATTGCATCATATCGCATTGTGTAGAACTGAATCACCTTCAAATCAATATCGAATCGTATCAAATCGGGAACAAGGGTGAATCGTATCGCATCATATCATCAGGGGCTTCAATGTATCGCTGATATATCATATCGGTGGTAGTGTGTCGAGATGCATATTGAATCATTGTTAATGATGGAGATTCACATGCTTAGCATATATATCCATATTTGAAACCATCAATTTCATGACAGTGTAAAAAGGGCTCCAATATTTGTTCAATGGTAAAGAAAAGTAACACATGGGCCTGAGATGGCATAATGCATTTCCTTGCAACCTTACCTTAATCATTACAAGAACACGTCTAATTTCACCATTTATCCTAATCCTAACCTACATCTGTTTCTAATCTGTACACAAATACCAAATCCTAACCTTCCAACAGCCCTTTAAAGGTGTCAGAAACTGAGGATCAGCCATAACATTCTCACTTTCTAACAATGTCCGGAGGTCTTACATTCAAACTCGGCCTCACAAACTATCACACACACACACAGAAAGTATCACTGTGACAAGACAATAACATCAAGACCAACTATCACGACTTTCATAGTCACTGCGTAGACTCATACACACACGCTCATGCACACACACACACACATGATTACAGGCATGTCGAGTCAGGACCAAAGGTAATCATTTGCATGGGCAGGTGGGCAGTGGAGCGTTTTGGAGCCCGTCCATCGGAGAGACGAGGGCACGACATGCAACAACATCCTGACAGAGATGGTTTCACCGGGTCAGCAGAGAACTAAAAGAAGGACCGCTGTGAAACCTGGCCCATCCCGAAGTCAGGGCGAGACGCTGATAAGTAGGTGAGGCGCATTTACAGCAGGCGCGATGAAGATTAAAAGTGCAGTATTTGACTACTCAGGCAAGCTGTGTGTCTTTGACCTTTTAAGAAAAAATTCTGGGAGTTACTCTGGCTGTCAAGTTGAAAAGGTTAAAGACTATGGAACAAAAACCTGAAATAATACTTTGTAAAGACAGAGGAGTGAAAGTGGAGAGGAGAAATTATGGGGGAAGACAGGGTGTCACACAAAGCAGTGGAAGCAAGTTTAAATTCAGTTAGATTGGCAGACGGGATGAAGAAGTGTCCCTAGATGACACCTGATTCCACTTCAGTTCGGTTACACAAAACACCATTCGACTGAGACTGCACTTTGCTTCTTTGTTGAACAGCTCAAAGCCATGTCGGATAAAGGTGGGGGTAGTGGGAGCCATATTCTTAGACCTGAAAAAAGCTAAACCATAACATCCTTCTAACAAAGTCATCTCATAATATTTCAGACATCACATTACAATGGTGTGAATCATATTTAAAGAACAGGAAACACTGCACTAGGCACGAGCAGTATGTCCTCTTTTGTAGACAGTTCAGTCGGGGTGCCACAAGGCTCCATTTTGGGCCCCCTCTTGTTCAGTGTTTATATAAATGACCGTTTGTCCTGAAGTTCACACACAAATGTATGCAGACGACGCTGTGATATACGTTCATGCTAAAACAAGTCAGAAAGCTGCAGCTGTGCTCCAGGGTGCAGTGGAAAAAATATCAGATTGGATGGTGCAATCATGCTTGACATTCATTTTAACAAAACTATCAGCACATTTTTCTCTATAAGACATTATTCTCACCCTGCACCTGAAATTATTGTAAAGGCGTAATAAATTTAAGAAGTAGATTCCTCAAATATTTAGGTGTTGTGCTGGGCAGCACACTGTCTTTTAAAAAAGCACATATCAAAACTGATTGAAACTGTAAAATTTAATTGATCTCAGTTTAGATATATTCGGGGGCTTCACAGTGGCTCGGTGGTTAGCAGCCTCACCTCACAGCTAGAAGATCCCCGGTTCGCGTCCCGGTTAGGACGCCTGGGATCTTTCTGTGTGGAGTTTGCATGTTCTCCCTGTGCATGCGTGGGTTTTCAACGGGTACTCCGGCTTCCTCCCACAGTCCAAAAACATGCTGAGGTTAATTGATTATTCTAAATTGTCCATAGGTGTGAATGAGAGTGTGCTTGGTTGTCTGTCTCTATGTGTAGCCCTGTGATAGGCTGGCGACATGTCCAGGGTGTCCCCTGCCTTCACCCTGAGTCGACTGGGATAGACTCCAGTCCCCCCGCGACCCTACAGAGGATTAAGCGGTGTATAGATAATGGATGGATGGATGGATAGATATATTCGCCATCAGATGAGCACAGATGCAGTCAAGTTGTGCATGCATGCGAAGGATATTTTCACATTTTACATATTGCATCACAACTTGGTCTCTTTCAACTAAAGCTGCATCACAGCCGCTCCAAAGCTTGTACAATCAGGCACTCAAAATATTAGATTAAAAACCTCTCTCATATGACTATTAGTGAAGAAATTCAAATTGTTAACATTTGAAAATTTTATTCTCTTCTGTAATCTCAGTTTAACAAATAAAATTCTGGCACCACAGCCATTGAAAGTGTTTGTGAAATCATGTGATGAAGCAGGAGTCGGAACAACTGGAGCCTCCTCTGGAGACTGTTACGGGAACTTTAGATCCTCCACATGTGGACAGAACTGCTTCTCAGTCAAAGCTGCAGGGATGTGGAACTCTCTGACATTAACTGTTTGAGAGTGTAACACTCTGCAACAGTTTAAATTTAACCTTAAGAAAGGGTTGAAAAATAGTCAGACTTGTAGTCACTAAAGATGTCGATAATTGTCAATGATTGTAAATGTGTACATGTAATTAATTAATTGCGTTACTGTAATGTATTTGGACTGTTGCTGAGGTGATCTTTCTGCTGGTGCTTCTTGTTGTTGCTTCTGGGATGTTTTATCTGCATTTTTGTAAATGGACTTCATTAAGAATGATCAGCTCACTGTGTAAACCTGCTGTCACTGCCTCTGCCCAGGGACTACAGATGAAAATTAGCTTGTAGCTATCTGTGGTCTGTGCAACACATTTGTTGTGCAATGTCCCTGTTAAATAAAAAAAATAAATGACACAGAAGTAGAGAAGGTGAAAAAGAGCAGAAGTGAGAAGGGGAGTTCTAGCTGTTGGAGGCAAAGGATGCATTAGAAATGGTGAAAAGACAAGTTGTGAAGTTAGAAAAAACTTTCAAGAACATATGTCCCATTTGGATATTCCACATTTTTTTAAAGTACTGAATACCTTTAATGTAAACTGAAGGCATTTCCACCTCCACAAGTATGGTTACATTGCTGAAATTTGAAGTCTCATATGTAAATTCCTGAGCTGTGAGCCACAATCCTCTTACCGCAGTGAACCACACAAGCATTTATCCAAAGAATATCTTTTGATCAAGTCACCGACAGACTCCAGCAATCGTGACTGAGTGATGATCTCACAGACGCTCTGACATGAAATATTAATTTTATTTTTAAAAAACGCTTGCCTCATCTTTTCGGAGACATTCCTCTTCACTCATGAAGAATGCATTTCCACACTGCCAAAGTTCTGACACTTTCCAACTGACAAGATGAAAAACATTTTGCTATGCAGCCAAAACACATTTTCAGTCCGAGGACTGACCCTTCGCTAACTCTCCCTTATTCGCAGTTGTTGGCCTGTCAGACTTCCCATTCTCGCACGACACCAAACCCCCGGGAGCAGACGCTTTGAAGTGATTTTTAGGGTTGTGGCTTCGACTTCTATGGTCCCTGGACACACTGGCCTAAAAAGAATTTTCCCCCAATACACAATCAACAGGACGCGAGTGTCTGTGGAGCAGTTACTGAAGGAATGGGTCCTTAATTTCAGAAAGAGGCTGATGAAAGAAAGCTGCTCATTTTTAACCAGTGCCATCAATTTTCCTGACTGAAAGGATACTGTAATGGTTGCTGACAGGTTTGATCAGCCGTAGCTAATGAAAACACAGGATTTTTAATGTTTCTCGATGTACTTAATTTACACTTGCTGGCTGATCATATTAAGAAAAAATGAGGCCAAAGCAACAGGTCCCAGACAGCCCCAGTCTTCACTGGCACAGTTTACGTACTAAGACAAGGAATGCAGAGGTTAGATTTATGCTTTATTGCTTGTTGTATGTCTAAATCCCTCTGCAGACACTGATTAAACCCTGAAATACACCATCTAAAAGTTAAATATTTATAATTTTTTCCATTAAAATGATTCCTTCCACTTGTAAAGGGCTTACATGCAACTCTCCACCATTGCCTATGGAGTCCTCACCTCTTTCTCCACCCATCCCTCTGCACACTAAGCCATCTGCAGCTCTGTTCAAACACTGTAAAACTACTACACAATACAAAATGTGTAAATTATTGGATTAATTCAACCATACAAGTTCAAAATTGAAACCAATTCCGAAGAAAAAGGATACAGAAAGCACCAACATGCAAGTTCTTCAGGTTCTTAAGGTTTGTTTTGTATGAAACCCTCAAAGTCTGACTCTGTGCTTTTGTGATTGTCGTCGGTACGCTGCGGCTTCAAGGTGGAATTGCTCAGTTACGGCACTGGCTGCTTATTTCGCTCATGATGTGTCCTCCAGCATATAAAAGACACCATTTGAACAGCGATGGGGTCTTTAAAGTTACCTTAGAGCTTTTTGCCTTTATAGCAACAGTAGACAGACTAAAGGAAATAATGGAAAGAGATGCATATAAGACTTCAATGAGGAATCAAACCAAGGATGTTGTAGTTCTTTGTCAGCATCTTAAACCCGAAGCTCTTGGGTTGCCTCATACAGTATGTTTCACTTTTAATGTTATAGAAAAAAGGCTTTTACAATGACAGACTGATGTGTTTGGCCAGTACCGTGTCACACCAAATATGTAGTAGCTACGTTTGTTCACAGTGCAAAAAGCTTCACAATAAAGGCTGAGAAACATCTAGATCTTTTTGGGGAATTCTTTTCTATTGACTTGCGTCTATTTCATAAGACTTCCACATAAAACTGGCAACATAGTCTTAGATTAAAAGGTTAGAGGGTGGTGGTGTTCACAAAGCACATAACTTTCACCCAGGAGACTGGATTTTGAGTGGGACCATTCTTTTTTGTTAGCAATTTTACACCCCGTTACATTCTCTGTTGTTGGTTTCAGTCATTCCCAGTTGCTGTTTACTTTGATTCACACTACAAAACTAGCTGCTTAAGTTTAGGCAGCTAAACAACTTGAGTTGGGTTTAAATAAAGACTGTGATTTGGGTTAAATAACCTGTGCAGACCCTAACCACAAAGCTATGGTTGTTTTCCATGTTGCTATGGTATCTCTGCACAAGAATAGCCCCAAAAAAACAAGCAGTATCTCACAATTATACAGTGTTTCTTGTGTGTGTGTGTGAAAACGATACATTTTGAACTATGGGCCATTGCTGCTATTACATATTTTGGTGTGAGACTGGGGCTGGTTTGGCACAACCTCAAGCTGAAGTTGGCTGAGGTTGGATTGAACTTCAACAGAGCCACTAATGTAAGCTTTCACTCTAATATCGCAACATCCAAGACTACACGGTACTACACAGTGGGATACTAAATAAAAAAGACTAAACCTGTGGAGAGCTCTTTTGTTTGACAGTTCCTACATTACAAAGCCATGATTGGACAATCTCTGTTTGGAAGCACTCAGTTCACACAGCGACAGCGTGCAAGGTAATTGAAACTGTGGTGTAGTTACTCAGAGCTGATAGATTTTCGAGCCGGGTCCGTGGAAAGTTTGGATGTTTTCTCAGCAAAGAGTCAGAGAGCTGCAGCGAGCCTGCACAGTTGACTTTACTTATGAGCTGAAACAAGTAGCCCTGAGCAACTAAATGACAGGGCGGCGAGCAAAAGATACAGAAGCACAAAGCAGAAAAAGAGAGCTGAGTCAAGCGAACGGGGAGAAGGGGGACGCAAACAGAATTAACTAGAGATACACAAAGAAAGTGACTCGAGGGGATGGAGACTTACATACATAGATAAACACAGCCAGGATTGATCAGATTCAAACCTCTATGCTACGTCCACAAGTTTGCATTTATACTTTCCACATATGGGGTTTTTATTACTCTGCATTTCTTTGTTGCTTTGCTGCATCTGCTGTTGCTGCTTGTTGCACCGTCTTGCAGCTTTGATCCACTTTGTTTTATACTTCGTATGTTTCTGTCTAACTCTGCTAATGTCTCTGCTTCTTCCACAACCGCTGCTTCTTTTTGCTGCTGCAACGTGGCATTTCATCCATCCATTATCTATACACCGCTTAATCCTCTGTAGGGTCGCGGGGGGACTGGAGCCTATCCCAGTCGACTCAGGGCGAAGGCAGGGGACACCCTGGACAGGTCACCAGCCTATCACAGGGCTACACATAGAGACAGACAACCAAGCACACTCTCATTCACACCTATGGACAATTTAGAATAATCAGTTAACCTCAGCATGTTTTGGACTGTGGGAGGAAGCTGGAGTACCCGGTGAGAACCCACGCATGCACAGGGAGAACATGCAAACTCCACACAGAAAGATCCCAGGCGTCCTAACCGGGACGCGAACCGGGGATCTTCTAGCTGTGAGGCAACGCTGCTAACCACCGAGCCACTGTGCAGCCCCGTGGCACTTCAATCGAATTAAATTTTATTCATATAGAATCAATGGCAAAGTTGTCTCAAGACCCCCCCCCCCCCTTACTAGGATGACGACAGATCGATCTTGTCTTGAGGATGGGAAAGAAAAAACCGAGACAGAATCGGATGGCAGGGATGATACAAGGCACTGAGCTGCGGTATCTCTGGCTCTGTATTCTGCTGCTGTCAAGTGCTGTTGTTTTAATTGGAGCCAAACTCAGCTCAACACAGCAGTCAGATCCTCTCAACCTGACCCCAGAAACAACCAACACCCTAATCTGACGTAGCATTAAATAAGACACCGCTCTGAATGGAAAATGTGCGGAAGAGATGTGGAAGATGCTTTATTATGTGCCTATAGTCGTTGACCTTATAACTAATGTTTTGTAACCTTACAGGGAACACTTGCTCAACAACATGGGCTCTGTTATGAAATGTATTGTGTAGAGAGACAAAAGCGTGCTGATGTATTTTTGGATAAAGTGTTGTTGTTTTTTTTTTTTACAGTGAGATAAAGCTATGATGTGTTTAAACCTAACTCACGATCATTTATATTGCATGCTTTGTGCTCAGAGTGCAGAGAAAGAAGTGAAAACAACTTCTCGCAGGTGAGAAAAAGTAAGTGTGAAGAAAACAATCCTGCTGTGAGTTGTTCCAAATGCAACCCTAAGAAAAATCTGTAATGATGTGAGCTTTGTGCTTCTGTACCAACACTAGATGTTTCCTTGCGCTTAATAAACCTTTTGCACTTGTGTCAACTTGTTCAATTCTTTTATGGAGAGATGAATAAAAAGTAGTGATAGTTAAGTTTCTGGCATCTTGGTGCCAATGTGCACCAACAGCTTTATATGTTATCACTTTAAGCAACATCAAAAGTTATGTGAAGCTGTATTCAGTGGACTGAGTTCAACATTAATTTCCTTTTACCTCCATTTTGGTCTCCTCCAGCTCCCATGAAATATAACTGGGTCTTTAGCTGCTAAATGTGCAAATGTGTTCACCAGTTAGTTGCACATTTTTCTTACTGTTTTCTGTCGTTACTGTAGAAATATTAACTAGTGCAGCCTGAATATTAAGTTTCCATAACTGGCCATACTCATCAACAATGTGATAATAACATTTCTTGAAATTTGCCAGCAGATGAGTTACAGGAACCCATGGTGACTTTAGGCCACAAAACTTAAATACTCAGTAAACTGAATTAAAACACGGTACACTTTGATTTTTCATTATTTTTCATCTGTAAATTCTGTAAGTCTGTAAGCCTTACTGATACCTGATTTTGGGGCGGATGCCAATATTGTTTTTTAGAGTGTAAAAAAAGAAAAAAGTCTAATGTCAATATATATATTGGTCGATATTCTTTATACATGTATTTTACAGTTGCACTGACAAGAACCATGGTTCAATTTAATTTTTTCGCTCTGTTTTCTCGAGAAAACAAGATAATTTCGTCGTTATCATGACATAAAAGATTTTGTTACAAAATTATGTCGTTATACCTAGAAAACAGAGAATTATCTCATTTTCCCCAAGAAAATGAAGCAAGAAAATTAAATTTAACCATGGCCGTTCAGGGCTTCCATACTTTTCCATCGATGTGTTTCACAAACTAGTTAGCAGCTTACAATTAAGACACTGCACACTGGAAAAAAAGCCCCTCCCAAAACAAGAAAAAAAAAACTTATTTCAAGGCGCTTTTACCTCGAAATAAGTGAAAAAAAAGTCTGCCAATAGAACAAGTGAAAATTTGTCTTAAAACAAGTCCTTTTAATCAAGTGGGTTGAGACATTTTGACTAAAAATAAGACGAATAAACTTCGTAAGATGTTGAGTTTTTGCAGTGCTTGACTCCGCACCAGCATCTGCTCAGCTGGGATACATTCTCTGCTACATGTGCTGCAGACAATGCTGATAGTAATGTAAACAATGGAGTCAGAGTTTCCATGTTAGATAAACAATAAAATGACAATAAGTCAGTGACCATATCCATCTTTTTTTGTATTGTCTTCTGTGAAAAGAAATGATATTGGCACAAATACAAAAGCATATCTGCAAATACAAATATATTCATGACAAGCCATTATCAGGCAGTAATACTGACTGAATGATATATCTGTCAGATTCTTCTGAATTTATGATGAGAGGGGACAAATGTAGAGAATTGATCAAAGCAGTGCATTTCTTGGATGCATTTTCACAATAAAAGAAAAGAAACAAAAAATATGATATTGTGTATTTTAATTGCAGTCAGATTAAATAAACATACTTTTTTCATTTAATAGTAATTATTTATCATTATCATTTAATATAAATGTGACCGATTTTAGTTAAGTGTAGCATTAACATGAAGAGTGTGGTGTCCTCAACAAACTCTCAACATAAGAGAAAGCAACTGAAACATCAGATGTTATAATTGATTTGCAACTTGTAAGAAATGAAAAACATTCCATCATGAAGTGTTTAGACACGATTTGTTTTTCTTAATGCATTTATTTCTGTCGATCGTTCAGCTCTTCACTATGAAAGAACTGTTTGAATGAGTCACTGTGGGCGACAGGTTAGTTATTGAGGAGAGGGGACATAAAAGCTTCAGACGGAGCAGATAAATGGTCGTAACTGAGTGGAAAAATTGCCACTCCTGCAATGGTGAGAGAGGATAGTGGGGGCATATTAGTTCAAAGTGACACTAAGAGAGCAGTGATGGAGAGTGGCAGGATTCAATTATGATTGCCATGTGATTGCTCTCTAATGATCAGTATGGAATTGCTCTGTTGGCTAGACCAACATGTGAGCTCTGGGTTGTTGTGTAGATTAAATATAGGGGGAGAAGAAGACAGCGGATGTCATTTAAAGGAAGCATTGCAGTAAGTTTGAGTCAGTTCCAGCTAATGTTTCCATTTCTAGTTTTCTGCTTGTGTTCACTTTAATCATTTGTAACCCTAAATCTGAATTTATTCTGCCTATTTATTATTCTTTTAATCACTTTAAACTGAAATGACAGTCAGTAAAGTTAATTAGGTGAGGATTTCAAGTCTCATCTCAGTGCATTTAAGGTTGCAAAATGCTATTTCTGCTTGAGGCAACTGTCGATTTGAAGAAGCAGTTCTTTGCTGGTAAAATGGCTACAACCATTTATTGCCTGCACAGATTCCTCCCCCAAATAAAGAACTACAGTTGATGGAATTATTTTGCAGGTATTTGATCCTTAATGATAAAATAACATCCTGACCTGATGATGATGCTGGGTTAAGAGTGAGAGGAAGTGACTTGTTGTCTGAATGTCTTTACCAATCCATCTAGTAAAAAGTATGTTGAGATATTTCACAGAATAAGTAAAAAGTGGCGCTAATGGGAGCACTATCGGTATTCAGACGGATTCATCCTCTGTGGACCAGACTGACATCCATGAAGCCATGCACGACTCAAAGTCAAGAAGGTCAACGGAAACTCTGCAATTGAGATTTTCCCAGCAACCTTTAAGAATATGAAAGCCGAAACTCCCAGTTGGTCGGCAGGTAGCAGTGCAGAATGAATGTGAAGCCAGACTGTGCTGCACTCAGCAAAGCTCTACTGGAGAAATAAAAGGTAACATATGGTCAAAAAAGCCTCCAGCAAGACACTCACTGATTAACTGTGGTTGATTTCTCCATCAAGTCGGAGTGACCGACTACCAGACAGAGAGGGTGGCCTGGTTCACTACCCGATGACTGACTGGTTTACTGGCTGAATTACTGATGGGGAATGAGGTACTTTAGTTCCAAAGAGTTAATTTAGAAGAGCACTCATCAGAGGAAAACACACTACATTCAATTTTCAGCTGCACACAACCTCTCCTGCTCTGTACAAGTGATAAGGTCTCCATCACTGGAGACACACACACACACACACACACACACACACCAAGCCAGAGTAATTATGGATGTGTCCAATCACCATGAATTTCCTTAAGTTTAATTAATTTTGTGCAGTAGGTCTTGGCTCTATCTATCCATCAGGTTTTATGTGCTGTCTGCCGCCCATCTCTCCATCTCCTATCATTTCCCCTTTAAAGGAGGACTATTGATTGGGGGCATGTCAGCGTTTTATGAAGTGTTTGTCTGTTTTTCTTTCTTTTACATCCCTGTTGTTCTGTTGTTGACATCAAGTGGGATCTGACTTGTCAGAACGGGAATAAAATCGGAGGTAAAGTGTAAAATTTGGCCATAAAAGACATTTGTTTTTCCTTTTGACAGAGAACTATCAAAGAAATTAAGATGAATTGCCGCAAAGCCTAGATCTGTTTTTTTCCACATCAAGTCATGATAAATGAGGTCGACGGAAGCTGCTGAGTAGATGATCTATGCGCAGAGGAGATATTTTTAATTTCCTTTTGTTATATATCCTCTGACAACCGAGGCGTGGCGTGTTGTTGAAGAGGGAAAGGGCAGAGAATTAGTGGCACAAGCCAGTAGATTTCCCGCCAGATTAGGAGGGGGGAGGGATGGAGAGTGAGATCAGGGTAGATAGATGGAGTAAGAGAGTGCTTCTACTCAGGAGGCCTGCAGTTTAATTGAGTTTATGAAGCAGCGGACGGAGCAGATTGATGGAGAGCATCCATCTAATAGCGCTGTGATCTCCGCGGAACTCTCTTTGTTCTCGATCTCTATCTTTCACCGGATCTTTGTCTACCTTTTCCCCTCTTTTCTCTTCCTCTATTCATCTCACTTACTGTCCTGGCTTCTTCTGTCTTTTTCCTCTTTTTTTCCTTACCCTTTTCTCCTCATTTTAAGATCCCTCCTTTCCCTCTACCAACTTCTTTACACTCACAATACTGTATAGCAAGAATCTTCACAGCTACGATCCACCATTGCAGTGGGGAATTACGTGATTTCTTTAGCTCTGTGCTTTTTTGTACACATCTCTCCACAATGATCTGTATACTTTTCACACATATTCGCATGGATTCAAGTACATGCTGTTTTTTTAGATTACAGTTCACAATGTAAATAGTACTGGGTACCAAATGGGGACCAAAGTGTCACAGTGCACTCGAGTGGAAAATCAATTTCACTTTAATAATAATAATACTACAAAAATGTAACACAATCTTATTGCTGCATCATTTAAAAGCAGCAGTGTCTGTGCTGGGAGGAGGTTGGGTTGGATGGACGGGTCAACAATACATTAAATATGTATTACATAGTTGTTAGGCTCACCCTACAGTTGTAAATTAGGACAATTTATCCCTGTTTCACCCCTCCCAACAAACAGAAAAAAGATCTTTGTCTGAACTGTTGTCCTGCCCTGATTATTTGGCAAAGTTAGGATTTACAGATCCAATCTTAAAACTCCTACAATGCTTTCTGACTCATCGGAGTTTAATATCAAACATGTTAGATATTTATGAGTCAAAATCAGGGATGGGTACAATTATCATGGAAGCCAAGCAACACTTAATGTTCTAGATCTTGCAGCTAATTTTAGCAACAGATGGTAAAACTGCTAAAATTTTACTTTCAGTTCTCCATTATCCTTCTGCTTCAGTTTTTTTGTTCTTACTGTAAAGTATGATTAGTGTTACAGGAAGTTGTTGCACCACAGTCTCCATTTTGCTTACATCTGTTTCCCCATGTTAGGTGGTGCACTGCTCCCTCAATGCTCCTACTGACATCCATCCATCCATTTTCTGTACACCGCTTCATCCTCTGTAGGGTCGGGGTGGGGCTGGAGCCTATCCCAGCTAATCTGGGTGAAGGCAGGGGACACCCTGTACAGGTCGCCAACCTATCACAGGACTACACATAGAGACAGACAACCAAGCACACTCACATTCACACCTACGGACAATTTAGAATAATAAATTAACCTCAGCATGTTTTTGGACTGTGGAAGGAAGCCGGAGCATCCTACTGATATGATGATCTAAATAATATGATGTATACAATATATATAAATGTGACGATGAAGGCCATCTAACCTTAATGCAGCAGTTGTTTTAAGTCAAAGTATCAAACCATAAACTTTCCTTCAACCAAAGCAAACCTTAGCCACTGATTTTCTTTTCATCGTGTGTTTGAAATAGCTTTTCAAATGGGGCATCAGTGTGAATATATTTTGATAAGTAAAGCTACACATCACACATATCCAGTAATTTAGACTTTTCAGTAGTAATATCAACACTGTTATCCAATTATACCTACTTTTCCTGCCTTGTCAAAATTACTACACCAAGAAATTATAAAACAGGTAGTTTGTAATTCACAAAATGCTCACCGGGATGTTTCTAAATGACTCTTAAATACCTAAAGACCTCCTCATTCCCTTTTGGCTAAAGGCAGCTTGTGATATTATATTGATACTTTGTAAACCATAAATATGAAATAATTACTCTGGGATTTGCCAGCAGTAATCTAAAACAATATTGTATATTTATGTCCAGTTTATGCAGGTACATAATTATGCTCCCATCCACGACCAGACACATACACACACACACACACACCTATTTTGTCAGCTTGTTACCCTCCAGACTGTGTGTTGACAGCTGGTTGCAGACAGAGAGCTGACCAGATTGATGGAGCTGTTGCTGGCCAAGCCTGCAGAGCTGCAGATGCACGCGTGTGTGTGTTTGTGTGTGTGTGGGGGGGGGGCTGTGCTGTGTGTGAGCTTCCTCTGAGAGAGAATTTATTGATTGAAGATTATAGGGCAAGAAAGAAAGCGAGAGATGTCTTTGGGGTGCACGGCAGTGTGAAAGAGGGAAATAATATGCTAATGAATGCATACTGTATGAATAAAAGAGCAGTGAATATATGTGTGAACATAAGCCTACGTTAGTGTGCTCCACTGTGTGTCTTTCTTCACATGTGCACATGAACTGATGGATGATGATATGCAGTGTCACGCTGGTACCGCTGTGATCATAAAGTCTTGCCCTGCACACATCTCACGCTTCGATTCGTCTTTGATTCTTTGATGCGTTGTGTTAACGCTTATTCAGCTGTTCTATTTCTGTTGAGGTTCCTTTTGGTGTTACACAATAAGTCTGCTAATATGTATTCTTATTTATATCTAGAAAAAAACAGAATACCTATAAATAAAGTGCACCAGATGTGACAAAGCAATGAAGAACAGGATACAAATCCATACAAAACATAAGCAAAATCATCATATTTATGCTCATAAGGATAATATTGAGTTGTGCACTGGTGGAATAGTGTGATGGAACACTGTAGCTTAGTTGACTTGGAAATGAAAAGAAAATCCACATGCTTCTGGGTCTCACTTGGTCCATTGTGCCATCAGGCTCAGCACTTCCTCAGCTCTCCACGGCCCCGTTTCCAGCTGCGAACTCCCCAGTCGACCGCAGCATTAGCTGGATTAACCTCCACACTCCTGCTGCTCACTCTGGTTGTCTGTCTCTCTCCTGCAGTACCTGACTTAAATCTGTTTCTTTTTGCCCCCACCAGTCCATCTCTTTGTCTCTCTCCATAGCTGATGTTACATTCTGTTAGTTGTGCAGCAAACGCATGCCTCCCGCCTTTTTCCTCTCAGTGCGGCTGGAAATGTCATCTCCCCTTTCCCTCACATTTCTTTTGTCCTTCCTTTCTTCTCCTGGTATTATCTGGCACGGTTTCCTCCTTGAGATCATTCTTTTTTTTGACATTTTTTCTACACAGACGGAGTATTTCCACCTCTTTTTGCTTCCTCCACTTGCCTTCCTTCTTCTCCGCCTCTGGCCTTTTGGTGGCTTTTTTTTCCCTTCATTCATTTGGTTTTGTGTCCCGTCATTATCAGCTGCAGTGAGTGGCAGCTCCTGTCTTATCAGGTTTCGCCAGGTGCTGGTTAAATTCCATTCATTGGTAGGATGCACAAAGGTGGGCTGGTAAAATGCCAGTTTGCTGCCAGCACATTGCAATGGGCGGAATATTTTTGGCTGGACCCACTGCACGGCACTAAAGGTGTCTTGATTTTCTCTTCTTCTCTCCCACAGCAAGTTTATCTGACTATCCATCAACAGCAGAAGGAACTAATTGGGCTTGTTAATGTATTTCTGCCTCTGCACTTCTAGTTTTCCTTTTACTTTAAGAATACTTCAACTTACAAATGTTAAATTTCATGCACTGCATTGTCTTTTCCTACAAACTAAAACATGTATTTTTTTGTGAGGTTAAATGGTAAATGGTGTGCACTTATATAGCGCTTTTCTCTACCTTAGTGGTATCCAAAGCGCTTTACAATGTGTTTTGCATTCACCCATTCACACACACATTCACACTCCAATGGCAACAGAGCTGCCATGCAAGGCACTAATCTACCATTAGGAGCAACTTGGGGTTCAAGTGTTTTGCCCAAGGACACTTCGGCATGCGGAGGGGCCGGGGATTGAACCGCCAACTTTGCTATCAGTGGACAACCCGCTCTACCACCTGAGCTACAGCCCCGTTAACATTATTTGTATTCGTTTTCAGCCATTTCTCTGGTCACAAGGCAAATGTAAGTACAGTACTCACTGTCCTTTTAGCTCTACTTTGGTCTCCACCAGTTCCTAAACAATATATCTGGCTCTGTAGCTGCTATATTCTCCAAATTGTGATCGGTAGAGAGTGGGATTTTAGGCAGAGTGCAAACTACTGGAGAGACAGGGGAAGCTTGGCTCCCCTCAATAAGACATGAACGCCTCTGAAAACATAATTTGTGAATTTTTCGGGAGTCTCTAAAATATTGACAGTATGCAGTTTTTGCCACATGTTTATGTATTTATTTTCCTTCATCCTTATCCTGCAAAATTAAGCTATTTTTGATGTTTGATTTATGCATGAGGGTGATTCATCACTTTGTCAGTTTATTAAAGAGACTGGCATCATCACTGAAATGTGATGCTTCAATGTCATAAACTTACCTTTTTTAATGCAAACTGCCAAATACAAATGAGAAAAGCATGCCTAACCCTCCGTGGTGCTGAAAGCAGGCAGCAGCCACAACGTTTTATCTGTTTTCTTACTCCTGTTGTTCATATAAATATAAGCTGAATTATAAATGTTGTATCTGTTGTTTCTGGTCAAAACCTGAACATTAGTTTGAGGGATGTTTTCACCTGCTGTGGTTGGAAACAGCATTTATGAAAGTGGTAAGAGTGAACTCAAATTGTAAAGCCAAAACAATAAGCTGAAAGACGCTAAAGACGCTCTGTTGAGTGGATGGGAACTGCAAAACCAGGTGATAAATCTATTTGGGTGTGTCGCTCCAAGAGATACTGAAATTTTCATTTTTGGGGGAGTTTTTTTTCCATTTTTATTGATAGCGGGAGAGAGACAGGGTGTAAGGGGGTATAGAGGAGAGAGAGAGAGACATGCAGCAAAGGGTCATTGAGCCGGACTCGAACTCCTGCCCACTGTTGGTGATGTGCGCCCATATGGTAACACCTTAACTCAGCAAGCTAAATATGGCAGCCCTGGAATGCTTAAATATTTCCCACGGTCTTGGTAGATATTATCTATCTATCTATCTATCTATCTATCTATCTATCTATCTATCTGTCTATCTATCTGTCTATCTATCTATCTATCTATCTATCTATCTATCTATCTATCTATCTATCTATCTATCTATCTATCTGTCTATCTGTCTATCTATCTATCTATCTATCTATCTATTTGTTAGTGCTGCTTTAAAATAATCAACACTTGGCACATATTTGAAAACCTACTTGTCGCATTACTGAGTTAACTGTGTTTGTTTTGTAATAACTTGGCTATCTTTGCTGATGGAGTGGCAGTATAAAATTCCAGTCTTATTGCAGCTAAAAACAAAACATGGCATTTGTTTAACACGCCACAATAGTAAAAGCACAGGTGTAATATGGATAATAGAATTACCTACAAGTGGATTCGGAGAGGGGCTGCACGGTGACACGGTGCTGAGGTTAATTGATGATTCTGTCTCTCTGTGTAGCCCTGTGATAGACTGGTGTCCTGTCCAGGGTGTCAGCTGGGATGGGCTCCAGCCCCCCGCGACCCTACAGAGGATTAAGTTGTGTATAGACGGATGGTTGGATTCGGAGAGCACAGTCCTCCAATTACCTATTTCATGATTTTAAATGAAGTGATCCAGACCCATGCTAAGATTTACTGGGTTCCTCTTTTGCCCATGTTCCACCTTTCCACCATGTTTTGTTAAATTCAGGTGAATATATTTTGCATAATCTGACAAATAGACAAACTGCACTGAAAACAGACTTCCACTTCTGCTTCCGGATGAAGAATGGCGCCTGAATCCCATTTACCTGCTTCAGTTTCATGCTCCTTGTGCTGTACACACTGGCTCACTATCACATCGTCATGGTTTACTGACAGTGTGAACTGAGCAGAATATTAGTAACACCTGTGCTTTTCCTGCTGTGACCGCTCCGAGTGTCTGCTGTGAAAAACGGGTCACTGATAGGATTCGTTTTTTTTTCCTGCTTGAATGCGGAGTTTCCTGCTTTGGTATTAGCAGGACGGCTGAATAAGTAATGGTAATGCAATATTCCAGTATCCTCTGACCTGAATAAGAACATTTATACACTGGTACTGAGCCCCAGGATGGCTGCCATGGGCGAGGGAGAGGGAGATAGAGATAGAGGGAGAGAGGGAGAATTACTGTGGACATGGTTTGTGGCATTTTGCTTTTTGCTCCCTGTGATGGATTTGGTCCAAACCCTTGAGACACACAAATGAACTGTGACATCTATGACAGCTGGAGATGATTCCTACTGCCCTGCATGCACACACACACACACACACACACACACAGAGAGAGAGAGAGAGAGAGAGAGAGAGAGAGAAGCCCACATGTTTCATCTTTAGACAGCTGTTTCCAGTGTTTAAAACTAGTTCAAAGTCTTGCGCTTAGGGCTGCAGGCTTCTTCTATCTAATGCCTATATTTATTCTGTGACAGTGTGACAGTATTACAAAATAATTAATTATATATCCATAGAGCACCTATACCATATACATCATCATCATAATCACCATCATTATTATTATTATTAATATTATTAACATATAGGCCTACTATTATTTATATTATTACTGTTATTGATAATAGTAATAATAAAAATAATAATAATAATATTATAATAACATGAAGAAGAATATGGTTTATCTTCAGACACATATTCAGACATAACTTTACATCAGTAAAGCAATGTGAGCAAAATTTATGGTTAATTTATGTTTAGTAGTTGCCATTTACTTTCACTAGAACGCATTCAGTAATAAGATCCAGTTAGTTTTAGACTACATCTTTTTTGTTAGCAACAATGAAAGGCAGTTTTTGTGTGATCAATTGTTCTATTTGTAAGGAAAACACTGTTAAGTCATACATCTTGACCAAATGACTTTTCATTTTAAGGTTTTTATTTTGTTTAAAGCTCGCCGTTCTGATTAAACAAGACAATGGAAACTCATACATATTGGCATATGCAAAGAGCTCACACTGGATTCTGTGCTGTCTAAATAAACAATAAAATAAACTAAAATGTTGCAGAAATGTTGTCCAGAGGCTAGGGAAGGCTTATTTGAAATTCTCCTCTTCTCTGTTTTTTGCCATTATAATCCATTGTGTTTTCTGCTTTTTGCTGCTCCTGATCACACATTCTCCCATCCCTGTGCAGCATACTCATGAGCACCGCATTTGGGCCCATTTTTCAGATGTGAGACACCAGGGACGCGCTGGCTGTCAACCCGAAACTTGGGTGAACTGTCAGATGGTTAGATATGTGTGCAGCGCAGTGGGTGGGTTACACTGGTGAAGGTGGCTTTATGCTATTATCTACTTTCACCACATTTACCTGCCCTCAGTCTGGGTGTTTTTTTTTAAAATTCACTTTTTTCTTTACTGAAATGGGTCTAACATATTTGTAACACCACACAAGAGTTAAGAGCACTTTGAATTCACATATGGCAAAGTCTTTCAAGCCTGTGGGAGTAGCAAGAGCAGGGACGCACTTCATCACCACAGAGAATGCTATGTTAAAAAATCTAAAGCACCTCTCTATTCTGTCTTTCCATCAGGCTAGAAGCATTCCAGTGCCGTCCCCCAGCGACATACTATACATTCTGCTGTGCTTCTCAGCTGGATTGTGCAATAGATCTCTAGTTTTTGCATGTTTTATATTTATATATATGCTTATTTTGCTCTATTTCTTTTGGCTATGCACATAAAGGACAGCATTAGCTATTCTTATTTATACGTACACAGGGGCAGTATTAAGGCATCATGATCTTGTTAGAGTATTACTCACCATATGTTGTAATGCCCCCTTTCTTCTCTTTGTCTCCTTAATCCTCTTTGTAACATTTCTCCAGGTCAAGAATAAAGAAAGGTCTCATTTACAGTGCGCCTCAATTCCAGGAAAAATGGCCGATCACATTATCGGTGTCAAAACTAATTAACTTGTTCATTTAATAGATGTTTAATGTGAGCAGCGGGTTGAAAGCAAATTGGCTAAATGGATTTGAGGATGTGAGGAAGAAACCAGGTCGGAAACACATTTAAATTAAGCGGGCAGTTGTGATTATGACTTCCCTTAAATCATAAATATTGACTCCTGCAGTAAATATGTAGCCTCCCTCTCACTGCTCTTAATTCACCTGACATCCGCTTTTTAATTAGTTCTTAATGCATTGAGATCGAGCTCTACTCAGGCAGAATGGATTGGTCTTTTGACAGGTTTGGAGGAAACAAGGCGACGCGAAAAAGGTTTTTTTTACGTGCACTCGGATGACATCACGCACTTAAGGGCTCTAAAACACGCCGCCATCTCGCTCGTAACCCGCAGGAAACGCATCCAGTCACATCCCAGATGATGTCAGAACAGATTAAATGGCAACACGCTTCTTTGGGAGACCCAGACTTCAGGCTGTGTACAAATAACGCAAGGAAAGGCAGAAAGAGCTGCCTCCTTCCCATGAGCCAGCTACGTAATGTGAGAGGATAAGGAAAAAAAAATAGGGGTTCCTTCTCTCCACATTCACATTTTTGTTCGTTTTTTTTTTTTTTTTGGTGAATTTCCGTGCTTGTGTGTCATTTACCAACAAACCTGAGAGCGCACTCTGCGGGGAGTCACGCTTGGGAGCTCCAAACTAGGTCATATGAAAGCTCGAAGCAGATCTTTTGGGCTGTTGCTTGTAGGACGAGGCAGTTTCCTTGCTAGCGCTGCCATGAGTGCTCTTGTCACAGCCGATTAATTAGGAAAATTTGGGGGGAAACCTTCATACTTGTATAATCCTGTACTTATTTATATCATCACTCTATGACAGTCGGTGCTTTTAGGGGGTGTTTTGCGATGAAGTGCTATAATTTAGTCTTGGGTTGAACACACTCTAGCTCCCTTCTCCTTGTTATTTTTTTTCTCCAAAAAAAAAAGCTTCATGACAAACCCCAGCAAGCTTTAGTTTGATGGATTTCAGATGATGTTTATAGTGAGTTTCTTCCTGGGATTTTGCAAAAGCTGATGTTTTCTGCCATCACACTTAAGTCCTGAGGGTGTCTCAAAAATGACATTGCATTATCTGTTCTCCTTGTTAACACATCTTCTTCATTATGCTAGAAGACATATCATGAGCAAAAAAAAGCAGTCAAACCATGGCTGAGTGTTTCCTCTCTGAAAGTGCTATTTACCGTTGGCGATCTCAAAGATACGGATTTAGACATTCAAGGTTTCATACGTAACAAACCTAATGAACCAATCCTGTCAACTTGCCGGGCGGAACTTTCCGTATCTTTATTCTTCTTCAGAATCGGTCTCAGGGTTGAACATGTTTGGCAGAATCACTCCAATATTACAATTTGTCCCTGTGTAGTGTGGAGTAGTTTTTGTTTGAGCAGAGTTGTAGGTGAGCTGGTGTGCTCAAAGCATCAAGTAGGGTGGGAGAAAGAGGAGGGAAAGTCATAGATCTTTACATTCTCGAAGAAGCAACAGTGTAGAGTGACAAACACCAAAAAAAAATGCACATGGCTGCTGTTGATGTTTCTGAAAGGCTGTGACTAGCAGCTACTTACAGTTTGGGCTGTAGCAACACATCAGTGCTCATTCCTGAAGTGTGCCCAGCTCATTGCACAGGACTTCTGGAGAGATACTACCTCCTGTATTTGAGCACCGTCAAGGGAAAGCATGTGACCAGTAACTACTTCAGCTACAACCATTTTAATGATGAATTATGAAGGTGTGAGTGGCCGTGAATCTCCTCACAGTCTCTCCTCATGACAAGTATTTGTTTTAATCAGCATGTTTTTCCTGGCACATGCACAGTTGGCACGCTTGCAGTGCAGACAGTCCGCGCTGTCACAGATTTTGGGCTGCACATGGAGGCTCACTGAGGGGTCCACGTGGACCCTCACTGACTTGGCTGGATTACAAAATTCACCACATGCATACTATTGTGGAACTAGGCGTACACATGGACATGGAAAGTATGAACTGGCCTTAAATATGCTAAATATCAACAATCTTTCTGCGGAATCACGGACTCCATCTGTAAAGCTGATATTAAAATGTCTGTAGACTAGCAAAAGGTTCGTTTTAGTTATTTTTCCAGATAAGCAACAACGTTAAACTACCTGCCTAATATTGTGTAGTCCTTCTTGTGCTGGGGCATGGACACAAGACCTTGTTGGGTGTGCTGTGGTGTCTGGTGACGGGATGTTTTCAACAGTTACTTTGGATCCTGTGGGTTGAAGGTGGGGCATCTGTGGTTCAAGGTTGTTCTCTCGCATCCAATAGTTGCTTGGTTGATTGGTAACTAGGAAGTACGGAGGCCAGGTCAATGCCTTTAACTCTTTGTCGTGCTCCTTGAGCTGTTCCTGAGTGGTTCTTGCTGTTTGGCAGGGTGCACTGTGATGATGGGGGTAGGCCACTGCCATCTGTGAGTGCTACTGCCATTTGTTTGGTCTGAAACAATGTTTAGGTGGATGGTACATGCCCAGGGAACATAAGCATGAGTGGCAGAACATTAGAACATTGCATTATAAGAAGAGGATCAATGTCTTTCATGTCATTTGTCCGTGGTTTTAACGTTGTGGCTGATCAGTGTATCTGAGAAGACTGATGCCACCCTCATGTCTCTAATGTAAATAAAAAGGTTAGCTTTAGCTTGGCTTTCCAATAGTAACGTGTTGTTTTTACATGTTGATTTTTCAAGACTAAAACATATTCATAGGTATACTTCAGGGGTGCTGGTAGGCAGATTTTATTACCATTGGATGGAAACACACTAACTATCTACTGTCTGTATGCCAAGTTAAGCTAACTGCCTGCTAGATGTAGCTTTTTATGGTACACAGATTCAATCTTATCTTTCTCTCAGCAAGACAGCAATGAAGTGTTTTTCCAAAAGGTATCACTCTTCCTTTCTGTAGTAAATGGTGCAAGAGGGACCATTTCCGAGCACAAAAGTATGCCTAGAAAGAAACAGCCGGCACACACAGGTACGATTAACAAATGAATGCTATATTTCTTGAAAGATTTATTCAAACAGGACACATGGGCCAATGTAGTATGAGTGCCTATCGACATTTCAGTTAGTCAAAACTTTTATTTTGTATGCATGAAAATTCTGTTCATATCCCTCCATCCCTAAAAAAACAAACATAAAAACAAAACTCTAGAGAAATTTGTCTTGAGTGACGTCAGATTGCCCAGTCTGCTTTTATATCTATAAAAAGCCCTTATATAAGCTGAGTAGTCAACAAATTTCACAGCAGACAGATGGTACAGCATACATATATACACAAGTAGTACATAGCAATCCAAGGCAGCCTATTGCTGCCTAATACAAATTATCATGAAACAACGCATGACTTTTTTTCTGTTTTTTTTTTTTGCAGATGCAAAAGCTGTACAAGAAAATCACTGATTCTTCCTTTCACTTTCAGTTAATGTGTTGGCAAAGCACTTGGATACAATGCAATATCTTTTTAACATTAAATACATGAGTGCATGTATACCATACAATGTAACTCAAAAGATCACAAAGCGTCAAACATGTGACATGTAATGCAGTTCAAATGATCGTGCGCGATCATCTTGAGTTACACCGCATGTCATATGTTAGGTGGGGGTAAGAGGGGGGAGGGTTGAAGAGTGCGCAGCCATGAGTCTAAAATCTGGAAGCACTTTTTGAGTTTCCATTGGTCAAATCAACTTTTTTTTTAAATTCATTTTTGACAGGAGCTCAGTCCTTTGAAAAACACCGTACAAAAACCGACAGAAAACAAAGAAACAATTGAACCATACACCATAATCTATATATTGCTAGGGATCATGGAGCCCAAGTATGTCTACCAGGTTGCATTCAGATAACCTGTTGTAGAATACTTGCATTGTGTATTTTATAGAGAGGAAGTTTTACAAACAACAGTCAGTTAGCTCTGAGATGAGCGAGCGACGCCATAGTCTGTTGTTCATCAGGAGAGATTGAGTAAAACGCACTCTAAGCTGATGATCCAAAACGGTCTCAGCATTCTCACTGTTTTGGATGGTTAAAGCATCAGTTAGGTGTACTCAGTTTCTCCTGATTCAAGGCTTTTGGTCCTGTTTCACACCACAAAGCTGTGGACATTGTATGTAGGATATAATTAGTCTTATACCTCTGTGGCTCTTGTGTCTTGTTTCATGTGCGTGTATGTTTGTGCATGTGTTCAAGTATCTACGGTGTCCGCATCAGAGGCAAAACTCGTCGGAGGCTTTTCCAGTCTCGTTTATTCAGCTTCCCCGCAGCTGTTTTTCTCAATTCAGCTCTTTGCCTGAAGGGAATCAATGATCCTGTGTTGAAGAAGAAGAAGAAGAAGAAAAACCCTCCAGTGTTTCTTGACCAACGGGGAAATTAACAGTAAAAGGTGTCACTGTTTTCCAGAACGTCAGCGTGATTGTTTCTCTCTGATTGTGGCACCTCTGATGCAGATCTCCCCAAGTGCAAGAAGACGCTCAAGCATCAGCCGCTCACAGTGCTCGCTTCCAGTCCGTCAGCCAATCAGTGTGAGACGTGCCAGCCAACAGTATATGAGGAAAGTAGAGGTTGTCAGTCTCTTTCACTTTGCTGGTAGCCTGTCCTCAGGCTGGGTTGGTCCTGAAGGACTCGCTCCTCTCCTTAATTGTGAATCCTGGAGCCAGTGTTGCTGTGGTGTTTACCCCACAGCGCTGTTCGTCAGCGCCGGCGTTACAACCTCAGACTTCTGCCGCTGTGTGAGGAGTACAAAAGGGTCCTGCTCCCACTGTTGAAATTGTGTGAATTAGAGAACTTCCCTTCCCAGCTACAGCCACACGATGCTTTTGAAAGCTGGTTGTTTGAACACATCAAAGAGATAAAACCCAGAATGAATGTTTTTAGACCACCCAGCAAATCAGAATGAAAAACAACCATCGCCGTATCAGCTGTGTCCATGCAACCCCATTACTCTTTTTCCTCGTCTCATCTCCTTCATCGTCTCTCAAGCCCCCTCTGCACAGCCCCATCCGTTCGCTCCCTTCGGTTTTAACACCCTCATTAGCATCCACGCCTAAACTCCGAGGAGGACTCCGAACAGACAGACGGACAGACAGACAGAGAGGAAGATAAGGATAGGGTGAGGACGGTTGAGCGCTTATTGCTTTACTGACGCATATTGCTTGTTTACTCGCTGTCATTCCTCGTTTGTTCCCATCCTCTAATGCATTCCGAGTGATTAAGGACAGACCCCACAGAATATTTTGGTAGGGCTTTTAGAGGCCAGAAAGCTTTTCATATGAAGTGACCCACTAAAAGTGTGGCACCTCATGGGGATAAAAGTCAAAGAGACAGGGAAGCCACGAAGGAGAAACCTGCTGCAGCATGGTACATTAAATACTGTGCAGTGCTGGCGACGGCATGAGCGCAGATGCGTTTGATGCATATTCACCGCATGCATATCCCACCGATGCCTTTGTATTCATGATCCCCATTCTCTGCTGATCCGTTATTACAAAAGCATGCCAGCAGCTCCTCGCAGCACTCCACGACAGCTTGCCTAACAGGTTTTTCACATCTTGGAGAGGTAAAGTGGAGAAAGCCGTCGCAGCATTACAAGCACGCATTGTATTGCTAATTTATTCTCTCTTGTTAAAGTTTTACTCCACTGCTCATTTCACTTCCTTGTGTACATTCATGCACTCCATAAAATTGAGATGCAAATTGGGCAGGCTTACAAGTAAAAATCAATGAATCCAGAACATTAGAATCTCTTTCACGTAAAATCCGCCAGCAAATCTCCAGATAAGAATTTTTTATATCGCTTTCATGTCACAGCTCGTGTTTGTGGATGAATGCAGTCAAGTTTGTGTGGGTGCTATCGGGGAGTAAATCTGGAGGCAGCCATGCTTTGACTGGCTCTGTCATTAATTATAGTTCTCTCCCCCGCACACACATGCTAAGAGGACCCAGCGAGACTATCATGGTTTACAACAGCTTGCAGCGCTGGGTACCAAACACCAGACAAGCGCTCGGTGCCCATCGCTCAAAAACCTCACGGATATGGATGCACAGAGGGAGGTCAGGCGGTGGAAGGAAGTCTGCTAGAAAGTGAAAGGGAGACAGATGGAAAGACAGAAAGAGAGAGAGAGAGAGAGAGAGAGAGAGAAGGAGGGGAGAGTTAGAGGAAGTGCTAAATAGAGTGCGACTGTGGTAAGCGCTGCTGTTTGATGAGGTTCCACCACCTGCCTGATGTGCTATAGCATGTGCCAGGCATATGCACTGCGGCATAGCTGGTGTCCTCATGATAACAAATGAAGGTGAATTCAATCACTGAGCCACGCTGGCTGTTCTGTACTGTGGAGGTGAGAATATGCAGCGTGGAGAAAAAGGGATGTTCAGGGCTGAAAGCAATATTCAAATTTGCAATCACTAACCATCACTGGACAAGTTACTTAAAAATGTAAGAAATTACTGATCGAAAAAGTAATGGAATTATCTTTCTAATCACTCCTCAGCAAAAGTAATTTGTAAGATCACTCAAAGGTGACTTTTAAAGTGAGCTATGCTTCTTCAGCTTGGCATATTTCCCATAATTGTATCCTTTGCGGCTCTGTTGGTTGGGTTAACTTCACACCCACTGACTCTGCTGTAAAATGAGAATTTCATGAATTATTTCCAAGACTTAAATTAAACAAAGCAGCCTCTTGTAATGGCCATTATGTCTGACTGCATATGAATCTGCAATCAGGGAAACTTGCCGGCTGGCCAAATGCTGCACTCGTGCCACGCCAACTGAATGGGAAGAACATTCATGTATTTCTAGCAATTGGTTACCGAGTTAAATGCATGAAGCTGCTATAAAATTAGCTCACTCAACTGTGGTATCATTGGATTTCATTTTTAGTTTTATTTAGTAGTCCCTGATGGCTCCGACTGGGAATTGCCAGTTACTCTTACTACTCGGGTGCTTGCAATTTAAATAATATGACTTGAAATTGGCAGAATCTTTCTGCATATCCAATAACGTGTGAGGCTGGCTTTCACATCAGATATAGTGTCTTCTCGGGGAAACTCAAATGCAATGGTAGATTAACCTGTGGATTGTTATGGAATCAATTGGGAGATACTCTCGATGGTCGATCATATTGATGTGAACTGGGTCAAGGAGAGGGGGCTAAATCAAATGGAAGAGAATGAGTGGAGGTGAAACTGGACCATCTTGAAAATTAACGTACCTCAGGAAATTGCTGGTGTTCCTACATTGTACTACTCACATGTGAGATAACCTCAAAATTTCCTTTAACATCTCCAAACCCTGTACGCCTACCATTTTTGGTTTCAAGAAACTGTCGGGCTACATTTTGGAGGCATTGAATCAAGAGAAACGTTGAAGTTAGCACTGGTGTCGACATGCAACTCTAAGATTGCAGGGGTCCTTCACCTTCCGGCTCTGCATAAAAGCAAATTAAGAAGAAGCAACATGCAAATAAGATAACTTTGCAGGTTGATCTCTCCTCTGTTGGAAGAATTAAACTGCCTGGTCACTCCTCCAGCATCAAGTTTACACTGTCCAATTCCATTGAACACAGCGACACAATCTAAACTGTTAAAGTAAATGTCACTGAAATTAGAAAATGCAATGAAAGGGGATTATATTGCATTTTTGTTGTGATATCTAGATAAAAACCTTGGTAAATGACTGATATTCTGACTTTTAAAATTTGATCACTGTCACATTTGATGCATTATCTCTATCTGAATACCTCCAAGGCATTAATTACATTGCTCTTTGTTTAAGTGCTTGCTTTCATTCACTTTTAGTGCTGGGGCACTTCATTAAGAGGGAGTGAAGTAAATTGCAGTGCACTGACAAGTGGTGCCAGCCTTTCAGATTTTGTTGGCGTTGCAGCAGTAAACACAGGCATCAAACAGAAATACTGGGCTAAGGTGTTCTTGGATGCATCACTGCTCTCTCTTCCTGCATGCAGAAACACTCACACATGATGCTAATGATTAGTGTTTGCTTATACAAACAAGTCATCACAAATGTATGGAGGCAAAGATAGCAAAAGCGGACATATACAGTACCGAATGTCTGCCCCAACATGCAGCATTTCTCGGACACGTTTGCGAAACAGAGAGTGAAGTGACTTTGCGGTGACCCTTCTGGATACGTGGGCCATTTTGCCAGGTGTTGTGACAGATCCTGGGTTTTTCTTTCGAGGCAAAAAACATCCACAGCGACGCGAGAGACCGTGACCGAAATTTGCAGTCCAACAAGCCGCAACAACTAACAGCGAGAGAGCCTGCTCATTCGTGTGCCCAGTTTTGTTGGATCGGTGTGCGGAGAGACAAGTGTGTGCATCTGTTTGTGTCTCGGAGGGGGACGGAGGCGGTGGGGTGGGGTTGCCTGTGGTCTCTGACACTGCTGGGAACCTTCTGTAATTTTTGACAAGTGTGTAGAGTGTATGTGTGCGTCTGTGTGTGTGTGCATGGTTCAGATCCTTCTCATCTTATTTGCCCTTGGAGTGAGATGAATCCCTCCCACACCACCCTGCCCTCCTCTCTGGTATGAATTGCCGGGCTGATATCTCACTCTTCGGAGGGCTGCAGGGCAACGAGAGCTGACAACACAATGGCATTGTCTCCGCTGATGGGAAGCCAAAGTCTTAGGGGAAACACTCCCCCCACCAGCCTCTCTGACAGTCTCAGAGTGGGGCTAGTTCGTGGGGTAAATAGAGGCTCCGTGTTGGGATTTGAACATCTGAATGTGGTGGAGTGGCGCTCCAGAGCAGCGCAGAATGTCACCGAGGTGCCAGGGGGTTGAGAGGAGACGGAGGAGAGAGCTGTGCCAACACACTGAGAGGCCACTCAATTATTTAGAAGAGCTGCTGGGTTCAAAGAGTCACAGCCAACACCTTCCAAACCACCACCTTCACAGCTTATCTGTGGCTGCGGATTTTGATCCGGCGGTCTCAAAAATACACAAATATCACTCACATTATTATTATTATTGTTAACAATGATGAGGAAAATGCAGAGTTAAAAAAAATTCCAGATACGATATTTGCTTGCCGCCTCACGCCATTGTAGCTGTCGATATAAAAGATATCAGAGCATTTCCCTTCAACTCCGCTTGTTTTGTTTTTTTTTTGTTTCCATTCATGCCATTCATCCCCATGTTCACACAGTGACCTCTGTCTTGCTGTTGGTGGCCAGTCCCTTGTGCTTGGGGTGCATGTGCGGCGAGTGGCCGTAACCCAGCGGCTGCGAGAAGAGCTCCGGCAGCGTCTCGATGCTGAACTGCCTCTTGTTGGAGTAAGCCAGGCGCCGGCTGTTCTGCTGGTGCAGCGGCTGGTGCTGCTGCTGCTGGATGGGGTGGTGCTGCTGCCCCCCGAGGCCCATGTGGGTGGCCACCGGGTGTTGGATGTGGCTCTTACTTGGGTCCCACGCCTTGAAGGCCGAGCTGGAGGTGAGTGGGTGGGTGTTGGTCTTGGAGATCTTAGGCTTGGGGATCTGGGAGGCGTTGATGGTGATGGCCAGTGGTGCGTGGATGTCGGGTGGTGGGAGGAAGGGCTTGTCCTTGGGGTGGAAGTTGATCGGCTGGAAAGTGGGAGGAGACTGGCGATGGGTGTAATCCACCATTGGGTAGCTCTTGTAGTAGTCTCTTGCACTCGTGTCTGGATGAATGGAGAGAAGGGGGGGAGAGCAAGACACAAAAGACATGGTTACATTATAATAATATACAATAATACAGTAATAGTGATAAACAGTAGGGATGATCCAAATCAGTTCTAAGGATCTGTATCAGACCAGGCTGTTTAATGGTTCAGTACTGGCCAAAATAAAGCTTAAATAAAATAAAATTAATCCCACTCTGTCTTTACTGAAGTCAGATTCCTTTCTCCAACTCAGCCCCCTGTGTCTGTACTCTACCAAGGATTGCTTGTAAGGAAAAAGAAGCAACACACTTATATGAACTGCGACCTAAAGGTTTTGAAACTTTGCCTATAAAATGCAAAAACTGATTTAAATTTGGCCACTATCCCCTTGGAGATTGTCTTCTTGTGCAACAATACACTGCTCTGCTCCCAGTGCTCCTTCCACACTTGGAATGCTTCCTCATCCGCATCCCTCAGACACATCCGGACATCACGGTAGGACTCTGCAGTGACAAATTAATGGTGCAACCCTGAGAACGTCAAAGAAAATGACGAGGAAGTCTTGTCATGCTGCTGACCTTCATGCACCTTCTTCAGTTAAACTTCTGTCCACTAAAGACTGTTGCTTGGTTTTTGGGGTCATAGCTGTAAGCCCACCTGTAAATGCACATCTGCAGTTGAACAGGAAGGTACCTTCAAGTGGTGATCAAAATGTGGCAGGAGCACCAGGAGCGGTGTATCGCGGCACGAGAACACTACTTTCAAAGGGAATGTGACCAAAACAAAATCTTGCTCGGCCTTTGCTTCTTATCTGTGCAGTATGGAACGTCTTCTGAATCTTCTTCTCTTGTAAAACCACAAGTGTTTCTGTTGTGTCATCTTCAGCAGAGTGACAGGTTTTCCCTCTAGCGGTTTCTCTGTAGCCAGTTTCAGGAGTAACAACCCCCTAGTTAAACTTTTATTCAATAATTCAGGCTTATAAACAGATTTTTTTCAGTATTTCTCAGTTACATATTTAATCGGTGTTTAGAAAAGCATCAAGGAAATAGAGACACATTCTGACCGTAAACCTGGTAAGTCTCGTCTTGTGGTTAAAGTTACACAGAAATACGCAGAAACACATTCCAGATAAGCAAATAAATAATCAAGGTAAAGAAAGTGCGTCCTGGTGGATGCACTTGTCTCTAAACTGACCATAGAGTCAAAAATGCCAGTAGCACCAGAGAGAGAAACAAGAGTACAACAAACAAAATATGAGGAAAAAGTGCTATGAGTGAGTGTCGAGTGAAAACGGGTGATTTGCAAGGAGTAAAAATAGAACGGGTTCTGCACGTCGAGTCCGATTAGCGCGAGCTCCCTGAGTGGAACTCGACTCTGCTGTTTGGTCATCACTGCTGCCCACCACCCCTCATACACACTCTGCCCCGAAGATACTAACAACCTTGTTTGCTTAGCCCTGTTTATTGCTCCTTTTTTTTCCTGGAGAGACACAAGAGCCTGAGAAAACTACTCTACTTCACAGTTTCTGCCTTCATTACTCTGAATCGGTCTTTCTCCTGGACTTGGCGTCTTCTTTCATCTGTCTTCCCTATAACATAGCAGTATGCCATCAGGCTCAGCTGTCCATTATTAGTTTATGTACCTATGTGTCTGATCTTACTCTTATTATACTGCAAATATTAAAATAGGATGTAAATACTGTGGTCAGAGGATGGATGACGAGTTGTATTTACAGAAAACAGCATCAATGAAAGTGGCTGTTTGTGAGCTTTGTGGGTTTGTTCTCCAGATTTATTGATTTATTTACTGTATTTAATACAAACAGGAAATTTGACCAAGACTGTTTTTCTGCTCTCTAAAGCTGTCGGTTCTAATAATATATTCTAGCCAATATAGCTGAGAACATTTTCTTGCATTTCCAGACAAAAAAAAACACCTAGAGGAGAAGTCTCCCATTCACACATGTCAGGAAACTGTCCAACACTATCACAGTCCTGTAATTGCTTATTGAACACTTTATATGTGGGTCTATTGTGTAACTCCAGGGCACTTCAACAGCAGCTGTTGGGGAAGGAGACAGTGTTACAGGAAAATCACTCGCTCCCTCAGAAAAATTCTCCATGCCGGCCTAAGGATTTAAACACACTCCTGGTTTTTTTCAATGCGCCATCGAATAACAAAACTGGCTCTTTCATTCTCGTTAATTCTTTGTAAGCATAGCAAGTATCACTCCTCAGTCAGTGTGTCATGTAGGCTTCTGGGAAAAAGATACGAGAAGAGGGGCAGTGATTTAAGAAAGCAATGGAGTGTCTCGATATTTATAACAGGGAAAGTGGTGGAGAGGAAAAGCAGAGCAGTTTTGCAAGATGCAAACGTGTTGGAGATTAGTGTGTGTTTGTGTCTAAGGGCTCATGTGTACATGTGTGCACAACTGCATGCAACGAAGTACACATTTACATACACTCTTGGCTACGAAGGGAATAAGCCGCTTGCACCACATGGTTTTGGCAGTAGACGCAGGCCAGGTTGGGCTGCAGTCTTAATATCCAGCGTTTTATGGAAATGTTCCGAATTTTGTTTGCACACTGATGCATTTTGTTTCTGCAACTACCCCATTCACTGGGTGCAATCACAGAATCCATGTTTTCTCGGTGTAAGAATACACTTCAGTTGAGGCTGCAGCAGCAGAATCCGACAGAAATGTGGGTCCAAATCTCCGGACGGAGTGGGGGAAAATCTGGGACGGCGCAGAAACAATGAATTAAACACACCCTTCCCTCTCACAACAACTGCTGTTGCTGTCCATTCGAGTGCTTCCACACGTTGCCAGCAGGAGCACCTGACAGCGGGGTCCTCGGTGACAGCGCAGCTCACCATCCTCTCCATTTCACAGACTCTCCATCTGCTCGCTCTCTTCCTCGCTCTCGCTCTGTCTCTTGTTTTTTTTTCATTCTCTGTATCTTTTTATTTTATGCTCTTCAACAACATCAGCTTTTTGCTCTCGATCCAGCGAGAGCCTGAAGCGAGGCCCGTGGGCCCAATCTGGGCCACTGCATTATAACTGCATAAGCTGGAGCCTGCAAAGGATTTCAGAGTTTGACAACATACTGGATTCTATTTGGTCTATTTTTAATGTCTTTTCATTATGTTTGAGCACTTATTCTGGCTCGGTTAAGTGCTTATTAATGCGCTGCCATTGTGGTAATGGTATATACATATATGGTCAGATTATCTTGGGCATGCAACCCATAATTAATATTACATTTCAGCCCCTGGCACTCTCTTTTTTACACTTTCGTTATCTTATATTTTAAATATGTCAAGGCAGGGGCATTTTTACACCCCCCAGGTATAATTAAACAAGCATCTTTTGAATTTTCAATGTGCTTCCAGAGTGATCCTGCCAACTATATTTGCCAGATTAAATACAGAACATCTGTTGATCTTCATCCTTGTTAAATTCAGGATTCTAGACAGAGCCCTGTTTCTCTCTTTTTTTCATGTTCTTACATTTGTATGAGGCAAGTGTTTTCTGCAACTGCTTCTCTGCAGCTTTTTGACGCCTTAAATGAAAGGAAATAGCTTAACATCCATCCTTTGCTCCATGAAATGCACCTTCACCTGTCGCTGGCACAGAATGACACATTCGATAGTTTCGAAAACTTTGCTTTTTGAACAAGACAACAGGGAAGTGTCCAGCCAAGTTTAGGAGGCAGAAAATGAACAAGGCACAAAAGAAAAACACCCTCCAGCAGAACAAGCCACCACAGCCTGAAAGCTTGCAGTACAATTTTTTCCCCTCAAACCAGAAGATCTCCAGCTCATAAAAATACCAGCGAAGAAAGAGATTCAAGAAACTGCATTGCTGTGCTTTTCCTCATTAGTCTCTACAGGTTCTCCACTCATCGCTGCCTGCAAAGGAATACTATCCTGAAGTGCAGGACATGAAAAAAACCCACAAAACTTTGAACCGGAGGAGCTGATTCATCTTCAAAGCCGCATTTTGAGATCACTCCAGTTCATGCAATTTAAAAATCTACCAAATCTTTTTTTTTTTTCACCAATTATGTGTCCTGAAGCACAAACTAAAAATCAAGTACACGACGGAAAAACCTCAAATTTAATCTCATGCTGTGTGTTTTTTAAAAAGCAAAACAGTAGAATTGCTTGTTTATGCTAGAAAAAGAAAAAAAGAAGTGACAATCCAAACACTGCACTCTGTCGAAAATCTTTTTTTCAAAAGAAATTCTGCAGAAATTGCATATTTACTTAACCTGACAGGGATTTGGCTGCACCCTCCAACAGTGCTGTGTGACTGTTAAAGTTTAATTAAAGACTCCAGGCAGTCTTGGCCCAGATTCTGGGGTCCTAGAGTTCTGACAAACAGACTTTCGCACCCTCTTTGAAAAAATCCCTCCACCTTCTGTCTTGTGTTGTGGTTTTTCTGTGGCCACTGACTGGAGAATAACTTTGCACGAGCAGTTGTTCATATTTAGCAATGTTTTGTCAAAGAATAAACAACCTGTCTGTGATAGTCATTCTATATAAAATTCTGCAAAAAGTCTGGCAGCAAGGGCACCAGAAACAGGGCCGTCAACAGACTTGCTGGGGCCTGGGACAAGAAAGCATCACATGCCCCCCCACCTCCATATAATGCCCCCTGAAAACAACAGAAAATCTGTCTGCATAAGGATTTGTCATGCATGAATGTATGTTTCAGTGATTTGTATTAGGGCTCGTTAAAATACTTTAAACTTTGCAGTGCTCGGACAAATCAGACCCAAAATATATTCAACCGCTGAACCCGAGTCTGTTCACGCTCTGCGCGCTTGCTTCCCCGCTCGATACCTCCCTCGTCTCCCATCCCCTTCTCTCTCCTTCTCCGCTCATTCTCCTTGCTTGCACAGCGCGGGCGGCATGTGAAAGTCACACTGCAGCTCAACAGGAGCCGCTGACAGACTCGAGTCGGGTTCTGGTGGTAGCAAATCTAAACTCTTACAGTGTTAGCGGTTGTTGTTGTGCCAGAACGGGGTCAAACCATTTTCTTCTAGGACGGGGGGGATGTGCGCAAAAAGGGAAAACATTTATATTTACAAAAATCAATCACTTTCAGTTACTAAGTATATTTTGAGTAGAAAATTACATTTAATGTAATAGACAACAATTTCATTAAAAGTAATAAAGGAAAAATAAATTGAGGGCATTCATGGGCCCCTGTGGTCCTGAGATCCAGGACAACATACCCGGTTGTCACCCCCTGTCGATGGGCCTGGCCAGAAAAACTATGTAAAAATAATAGAATACAGTAACGTTCAAAAATGGAAGAAACTGTGAAAACAACAACATTTTTAGTTGCTGTAAAGACAATGAAACAGTGTAATTTTATGGCCATGCATTGTAAAAAAAAAATAAATAAATGAATAAATTATTTGTATCAATGCTGTTTTTTAAAATGGAGATTGTATAAAGTTTTGTCTTGTTTTTTCACTGTGATTCTGGGATTCTATGACTAGCAAAATCAGTAAAATAACAGTTAGGTTATTATGTACAATTTTTCTGCCCTTAATGTACACATTTTTTTTTCTTTAAAATAATGGCAAATATCTGTAAAATATGACATTTTTTGGTGATTTCTCTAAAGTAGAAAATAGTGATTTTACAGTCAAACATTGTAAAAATACAGATTTTTAAAAAATGTGGACATTAATTACAGTTTCGGTCTTTTTATGGTAACATGTTCATTATTATCTTTTTTGTCACTTTATTGGTTATTGTCTATAATTTAACAAAACGGGGAACATCTGTAAAATAACAATAAATTCTTTTTTTTAAAAATACAGTTAAAAATTGAAGAAAAAATATTCGTTTTTCCAGGGTATGAAATTCATTAATAAAGAAAATAAAGTTCAAAAATCTTTAAATTAAGCTCGATGGCTACTGTGGACTGTCCACCTTTCTTACATCTTTCTCCTCTGCTTGTTTCTGTCTGACTTTCTCCTTCTCTGACCTTCAGCGTCTTCATCCCCCATTTTCTCCCTTCCAGTCCTCCTCTCCTCCTTTCACTAGTAGAGTTAAAACAGATATATCAGCGCTGCTTGGGCCAGACTCCTACTGTCACACCTGGCACAGTCTTGCCCTCACAGAGTTTCCCGACAAGTTTGACCTGTTCTGCCCTTTCATTATATAGTTGTCTTCCCTTTTGTGTTCACTACTTCCTTTCGTACACTTCACCCCCTTCTGTCTTGCTCTGCAGGACCAATTTTTCGGAAACAAATATGAGCTGCTACCCGCTGTACAACTCCGAGTGTGTTAATGAAGATTTCAAAGCAGCTTGGTTCAGATACCTGCTGCTTCACCTGGCTAATCTCCAACTATCCCGTCCAAAGCTGTGTGTCCTAGCCATGACTTTGTCCACACAGGAAGGAAGTGTGGATCCAGTGGCTTGTTTACTGCCCAGCGAGGGAAGTGATAAGCATGTGTGAAAAGATGATTGGTCAGCGAGTGCGCTGATATTACTCTCTGTCTCGAGTGTGTAATATGTTGCCAGTGTCCTGCAGGGAAACAACACAGGTGGAGGAGACTGTATAGGAAGTGGTTTGACACAGTTAAAACTAGAGGATGTGAAGCAGGGGACTGTTTTTGTTTTTTCTCCTGATCTGATCTGAATCTTTGAATATTTGCTATCTGCTATCTAACTAATACTATTTTAGTAGATAATACACACTGCGTTGTGCCACCAGGTCAACCCCCTACTGTTCAATACTGTATCAGCCTTTGTGTCGGCAAGAGAGGATTATGAAGTTTAGCTAGTAAAGGAGCACCATGACAAAGACTTCTATAAACTTTAGTCACCTCAGGCCAGAAAACAAATGTGAACTCACACTGGAATGAATTAGAACAAGATTTCAACATCTCAATGGTATATCTGATGCCCATGTTTGAGGCTTTTTCACGTTTCTGCAGGACAGCAGATGCAAACAAAGAATCAGGTATATGCTCATGCAGATACAGATCAGTTTAAAACTCCCGTGATCTCATGATTGGTTAAAAATTCCACTGCAAATTATTACCTGAATGTTTTGGTTTGTACATTCTGACAGAAATCAATAAACTAAGTGTTTGCTTGATTAAAAGAAGAGAATTGTGGGAGTCATAAACCTGTAAAACACCTGTCCAATCATGATTGGATGGCCTGACTAACTGCTGCTACCTGCCTACTTGTACAGTCGTTGTGCATCACTGTAGTCTACAGGACTAGCTGGCCTCATTGCTAGAGCTAGCAAGCAGATTGCAGACAAAGAGCAGCCATATGTTTCTGTTTTAACCTAAACCTGCCACATAATACGCTGCTACACAAAGTAATACAGACAAAGGTAGAAAAAGCTACGATCAAAAAAAGTCTCAATAAAGCCAGAGGTCAGTATTAACATGAATTTGGAATCTAACGACAGCCGTTGGAGCCAAAGAGTTGCCATGGTTCCCTTTTTTAAATGGGAAACAGGTAATTACCTTTTTGTGCAAAAGTTTTTGGTTACAACTTGAATACTCTCTCATGGATCAGTCCTGCAGCTACATTCATGTGTTAACCTTCACTGCTTCTATGATCCTGCCTACTCTAGCTTTACCGTCATTACATGTCACAGCTTGCCTCTATCCAAACAAACCAGGTCCTTTCAGTGTGCAGCTCTAAAGCTTAACTATACTCCATTTAGTGAAATACATGAGACTCTCCTCTGACTTTAGGTGCGTAATCAAAACAACATATTTCCCAGTGTGTCCAGCTATTCCTCCCTAAATTATGCATCGAATCTACTGAGTGGGGGGACTGAATTAGAAAAGCAAATTAAACAAATTTCTTCTAAATGTTCTGACAAGATATTATGATGAAAACATGATGAAATATGCAAGTCTTTTCACAGTAGATTTATCTCTCCAGTTCTCATACCTTACATAAGCGCCATCAAGGGGAAACGGATCCAAGTTTCATTCTTCATGCACGGTAAATGTGAAATTCAGACAAGATCTAGAAAACATCTGCAACTGGAGAAAACACTGCCGAAGCCGCAGTGTCAAAGGTCGCACATGTCGTGTGCTGTGTTAGCTGTTAGGTGCATCATTAGAATTAGAATAACTTTAATAATCCCCGCAGGGAAATTGCTTTGTAACAGTTGCTCGATAGGAGCATCAGGGCCCGCAGTGTCACAGGATCAGCATCCCTGACGGCTGAAAAGCACGACACACAAGAACTGTACTGCGTGTGCGAGACAAAAAAAACAAAAAAACAGAGCAGATACCAAACAAAGGAGCACAAAGATGTGCCTGTGTGCCATCAAACAGAGACTGAACTCAATACAGGCGAGAGAGGAGCATATTGCACCTCAATGTGTGAGGGATTTGTTACTTTGAAGTATTTTTCTGTGAAATGCGGCTGACACACATTGTCGAGTGGTTGGGGGTTTGCTGCTGCTGCTGCTGCAATCGGCCTTTGTTTCTCAGTCACTGAGCAGAATAATGAGATGAGATTGTTTCTTTCCTGCTCCTCTTCTCTTCAGTCACTTTCCACAGTCACACTATATTTTGCTGGCCTCAGTTTTCCCCTACTTACCGTCTTAACTGCATATCCATTCCGTTCTGTTCCGAATCTCCTATCAAATTTTAATTTATTTCTGAAAACTTCGAAAGCCACCCAAAATTGTTATCTAGTTTCTACAAATTTAGTTTCATAGTAATAACTGTTTTCTAATTCAATGCAGCAGTTACATGCATGTTGGGTAACATCAGTTTTGGTTTCTCCACATGTTGATATTTATCTTATTTTAACCTTTCCCAAACCAATGTCATTATAATCTATATTTTCACAGGATTACTGGATTTTTAGATAAAAAGGGCCTGTTGATGACTACTTTTTCGACTGTGTAGTCTTTCACAAAGAGTTAGAGGCTAACTTTAGCATTAGCAACATTATTCCTAAGCCATCTTCCAATGTCACCTGAGACACAGTTAGAACCAAACTATTACAGGCCCATATTGGCTTAACAAAGATAAATCAAGGCGTTCATTTTCCAACTTTAACACACAACTCTAACTTTCTATATAACTAACATACACCGATCAGGCATAACATTATGACCACCTGCCTAGTATTGCGTTGGTCCCCCTTATGTGCTCAAAAATGCTCTGAACCATTGGGCATGGACAAGAGGACCTCTCAGGATGTTCTATGGGGTCTGGAACCAGGACGTTGGCACTGGATCCTTTGGGTACTCTGGATTGTGCAGTGGGGCCTCTGTCAATCCAACTTGTTCCACTGCATCCTGTTGATGCTTGATCACAATGGGATGTAGGAAATTTGAAGGTCAAATCAACATGTTGGGCATAGCCATGTTCCTCAACATGTTCCTGATGGATGTTTTTTCCATGTGGTGGGGTGCATTTTCCTGCGGGGGTCGTCCAGTGACTTTTGGGATTTCCATTTGCATGAGGGTTAGGGTTAGTGTGTTTATTGTGGGACAATGTTTATTTGGGTGTCTAAGTCTCATCAACATGGATGGCAAAATCCAAGGTTTTCCAGCAGAACACCACATAGTACCAATATGACCAATGTTATTCACTTCACCTGTCAGTGGTCATGATGTTGTGGCTGATCAGTGTATATACATATAAAGAATATTAGCCGATCACTCCTGTCGCCACAAAATTACATTCCTATATGCTTTAAAATAAATGTATTGATGAAACAAACTTATTTTCTCATATATGGGGTTACAGCAATGGTGTCCAGTTTAAAACAGCCATAAAATCACCATAAGGAGGTAGGAGCGAAGGATGGTGGCATAAACTGCTACATGACTTGAGTGGGTTTTGGGAAATATCATGATTTGGGTTAAAATACAAGCTTTTCACTACATATTTAAAGCTTTTCCTCAGTTTTCTGATTTACCAGAGTGATGAGTCAAGCCCCATATGGCTTCACATGGCTGGCTGAAAAGAAGCTACAATAAAGCTGTAAAACAAATGGCAAAGATATTCAGTTAAATTCAATTAAATTTTACTTACATAGCGCCAATTCAGAACATATGTCATCTCATAGCGCCTCACATATTTTAAATAGGGAGGAAGTAAAACAACCTCAGACAGAACCAGGCTCAGGGGAGGCGGCCATCTGCCTCGACCAGTTGGAGTGAGAGTGGGGATGAGAGGGGTGGGGGATAGCAGGACAACATAAGACGTGTTTACTTAAAATGTATTTGAGATACATTACAAACATTGCTAGAATGCAGTTTAATTGCACAGAAATCGAATTTTGGGAATACAGGGTTCCAGCATATATCAATATCTGAATTTTTTGATGTTAATATGGACTGGGCTCTCGATAGCATTAGCTTTGCTGAACAAATCTGGAACCTTTAGGCCTTTCTTGGAATGTGAAAATAAAAGCTTTCAAAAATACAAACCCATACATAAGCCAAGTATCCCATACAGGATTATGGAAGACTAGAATAAAATACATTACCATCCTGATCTTCATTTGTTCCTTGTCATGTCTATGATAGCTGATGATTTTGTCAGCTGTTATCTGAAGGAAGGTACCACTGTTCCAGAAATTACTACTGCCATCATGATTACAGTAGCTGGACAACAGATTATTTTTCTGTCCTTCAAACCTTGAATGTCTGAGGCTCTGTAGTTTCTGTGTCTGATGCTCTTCAGCTATGATCAGCAATCATGTCTCTGTTGTCTGTTGTGTCAATGAACAGTACATGTTCATGTGCCAAGCTGTCATTCCTCATCTCTGTCATCGTGTCCTTATCTGTCTGCAGTGATCAGATGATGGCGTCTGTGTGTCCATATTTCCATACATATTTATACTTCTGTCCCTTAAGCATGCCTGTGCATTGGGACTACGACGAGGATTTATGTGTATTTGTGTGTGTGTGGATGACATCTTTATGTGTGTTTGTGTGTTTTCACAGGGCAGCCTTGAGGCCTGACCTCTAGCATCCAACAGACCCTAATTCACTGTGTACATGTGGAGCTTTCATGTTGTTAACCAGTTGAGTTATCGTCCCAGTACAAGTTATGTCATCATCAGCTCTGGTTTTATGCCATCATCCTTTTACCTCCCGCACCTGAAATACGATTACTATGTAGAGAGAGGCGAGCTGTCAATATCTGTCAGCATTATAATGGCTGAGCTCGATCATGCAGCGCACGGTGTTTTTGTAATGGTTGCAGTGATGGTCCTAATGTCTGCGTTGTTCCATCCAGGACTTCCCTGGTTTCATAAAACTAATGCACCGTTCATGTAACACCATGGGTGCTTTTCATTATGCTAATGCATCCCTTTGCTTCCCTCGCTCATGTCTCTTCTTCACGTCTTAACTCCTACAAGCGATAGATGCAAGGAAGCGACACAAGGACGGAGGAGCTGAAGCTGCCAAACAAGAAATCCTTTTGTTCCATAGTGTCAGTCAGTGACATCAGCCACTTCTGATGTGCTGCTCACATGTATCACCTGTCAAACCGACTGGTACGGAAGCCCACAAAATTCATTATTTCAGAACTACTTCTTAAATCTTACAGTATCTTTTAAAGATCCATATACAGTAGATAGGTAGAGAAATATGTCGAAGCTTTAATTCACTTAGATACCTAAATTGTTTAAAGGTCCCACATTAAATACATTTACAGGTTCAGAGTTTTATTTTTGGGGCCTACTAGAAGATGTTTACGCACTTTAACATTTAAGAAACACATTGTTTTTAGCCATACTGTATATTGCTGGAACATCTCTTTCAATTTTAGCTCTTTAAGACCTCCCTGTTAAAAAGCCCGGTCGACTCTGATTGGTCAGCTGCCCTGCTGAAGCACATCTGGTCACATCTAGTAACCCTAGATTTCTGAGAATAGTGATGTACCCTCAGCAGAAACAGCTCTAATGAGGAAGTAATTGCAAATCTTCAAACTGCAGGATTAATACAGGCTTATCTTATTTTATCTTATCTTATCTTATCTTATCTTGTCATGGCAGATTGCGAGAAAACTGCTCACTCTTTCTTTGGGGGGTGCCAAAACTGATCGCTTTATGTAAATGTGTTACATAGTGACATCAGCAAGTAAAGGAAGAAGAGGCTGGATTTCAAATGAGGTGTTTGGTGCAGGTAATGAGCAGAGTTTTTGTTTGGTGTCGACATTAAACTTTGTAAGTTTGCAGATCTTTTACATGCACAAACAAACAACTATATAACGCAGAAAAGGAAAGTGAAAACCCCCCAAATGTATAATATGGGTTCTTTAACAAATCCAATATTAGGAGTGATCATTGCTCTGTTTTATGTATGGATCTGTGTTATTTGCTATGAGTGATGTTACTGTTTTTATCTGACACACTGACTGCTGTGCTCTGGTTTTGATGCTGCAGCAGTAAAAGTGAGGTTTAAGTGCATTTGATAACTGTAAATTCTGAGTGGCAGCTTTAATCCTGTTGACAAGGTTTAAAGATAACACACCCTCCAACCACAATGTGGACCGCGATGGCAGAAAGGTGATGTTTGTATTTAGTTTCTCCAATGGAAGTGAAGCAACTGCAGAAACGACTCTGCTAAAAACTTGAGCCACGATGTGTGATATTTGTGTCTTCTTGGGTTTGTAGTGAATGAAGACTGAATGTTGAGCTGATGTCCATTTCCTGGGCTTTAACAGGTTTGCAGGCTATTTATTTACTGACATATCTGCACAATATTACACCACACGGCAGCATGAGATTGTGCGTATGTTGATTATGTTGTAAAATATTAAAAAATTAAGTGCTGCTCTGTGTGCACTGCAATGGCATTATCCCATACTAGTAAATTATCTGTAGACTTCTGTACATGACATTACAAAATAAAAGTAGTGAGAAAACACTGCATGAATAAACCATGATTGAAATTTGTTTAGGATATGCTGTTACAAGTTTGGTCATCTCTTTAAGGTTCAATTTCAGGGATTGGAAGATCCATGATCAAGTAAAAGGTAGAATAATGAGAAAGTTATTTAAGATCAACTAAAATACAGGAACAAAACAACCGTAAGTGCATATTCAGTTGTTGGGCCAGAAAAAAACTTCTCTAGATTTTTCTTGTTTTGACACGTCTGCTGGAGAACACGGCTGTAGATGTTGGCTCAACATCTTTGTTGGTTCTTTTTGGTTTTGCTGGGTAATTGGACGACTGTGTGGATTATTTATGACAGGATAAAAACCAGCCCGACACTCTGTGTGTTTCTCTACACCTCGCTGCTGACAGCTGACAGCTTTTCAGTAAAGTTTGTAATATTTCTCTGCAGAGAACTGAATAAAAGTTTACACCGGGCTTGATGCTCGGCTACATGATGCTGTCAAGTCTCGTATTGCTGCTCTGCTGACGGCTTTTTTTTTGCAAATAAAAAAACTGTTGCAGCCCTGTTTTATCATGCATCATGGTGGATAAAGAACATATTTTTCGCCAGTTCTCTTCTCGTACACAAACACCTGCAGTGGTTTTTGGAAACACTGACACCCTGTAATATATTTAAACTGGTGGAACAAACAAATATTTGGGAGATTATTGAAATCAGACTGGCAGGCTGGATGATTTAGTCATAATATTTACATCATGGCTGCTGTGATTCAATGTAATATGCAGCCACAGCACTCAAACACAGATTGGGGTTCAACATGTCTGGATGAGAGGCAGACTCATATAAAATTCATTATTTTAATGGATGTCTGCTCTGCTTTAACCACATATCCAGACATTTAAACCTCACTGACCTTCAGGATGCAATCCGTGTCTGTCTTGTGACATCCACATCAGTATTTACATCCATTAGCAAGTCTTCACACATGCATATATGTAGGTGTACAAGTATCCATGTAGTCAGTGTTGGTGTGTGTTTGTGAGCGTGTAATCCTCCTCACCCACTGCCTTCAGCGAGGTGTACTTGTTGAAGCCGATTCCCAGGTTGTTATGAGGGTGAGACAAGGCCATGGCCGGACCCAAGGGAGACAAAGCTGCGTTGTTCAAATGGTTATGATCTGAGGGAGAGAGAGGCACAGAAAGGGCAATAAATATCAAACAAATATCTGAAAAGTCAATCAAAGGGAATGTCAAATATAAGAATATTCTCAAGAGAGAAGTGCAAGATTACACAATGTAGAGAAAGAGCACAAGTAAGCCCTGTGCAACTCTGGTGGGACTGACTTTTTTGTTTTCATCAAAGAAGTTTGTTAGACTTTGAAACACGTTTCATTTAAACGCAACATGGTGTTTGTGCACCAAATGTAGAATGTGATGCAAGATGCTAGTTAAACTCTTTGGAGGAGAATTCATGTACTGGGCTTTGGACACAGACGTCCTTCCTGTGACTTTAAACTGCACATGCTGCATTGAAGGAAAAAAATACAGACAAACAAACTACAAATAAATAAGTAAATGAAATACTGTAATGTTCAGAAACTGTTAAAAAACAGCAAATATCTGTAAATAATAATATCTTAGCTAATTTTAATACAGAACAACAGTGTAATACATTGTAAAAGAAACAAAAAATATTATTAAAATACAGATTTTTGATGTGGACATTACATACAATTTTTCCTGTTTTTGTTTATGTTTGTTTTTTACAGTCAACATGTGAATTCATACTTTTTCTGTGATTTTACAAGATAATATATTTAATATACCAAAACCAGAAAAACCTGTAAAATTCACTTTAAAAAGTTATTTACCATTTTTCAGTTTTTTTTAATATGCATCCTTTTGCTTTCAAATAACAGCAAACAACTGTTAAATAGCAATATTTTTTTGCTGATTTAAATACAGTGAAAGTAGTGTATAATTTCATGGTCACTTAACTTCACAAAAGCATGAAATGAAGCATTGTTATTTGTAAAAATACAGATTTTTTATATGGACATTATTTACAGTTTTGGCCTATTTTTTTTTACAGTTAACATGGAAAATAATATTTTCTTGTGTGATTTCTAATTATTATTTGTAATGTAACAAAATAGGGGAAATAAATAACAGTACCTTGTTTTAAAAGTTACAGTAAAATTTTTTGTATATATATTTTTATTTTTTGCAGAGTGGATCCAGTAATGTTGACCGCAGCAGATGCAGAGGCTTTTCCGTAAGCTGTCAACTCATAATTGCCGGTGCAAAGCAAATATAAAGAAACTTCTATATATCTGCCATTGCTGCTGCTGTTGTTGTCTCAGGCACATGCTCATTACACAAACTGCAAATACAACTTCCATGTCCACACAGATGCACATAAACCAGGGTATGAAACAACAAAACAAACAAAAATAGATTTTACTTTAAGAGGTGTTAGAGAAAAACCTCCATGTGAGTGACCTAAAAAGCTGTTTGCTGGAGGATACGTTGCCCAAACGTAGGGGGAAATGTTTGTTTTGCAAAATATCTGTATTAGTGTGAACAAGGCTGTGATTAACTGTGGGCTTGTGCATATCTATCAGCCCCCATTACATAATTTTGTTCTTAAAATAGCAAATATATTCATTACATGTGCAGGACAGACACAAACAGTGCTGAATTTAGGCCTGATGCTGTCAGTCTGAATACAGACAAGAACTGACGAGAAAAATCAGCACACACTCCTTCTGTGATTTATTTTTGGTATTTGTTATTTAAATTATAGTTAATTAATGTTTATTAAGGAGGAGTTTGTTGTCTCAGCACTATCCTCTCTGTTTGAATTGTCATTTATTGCATATTTGAATATAATTTTAACAGTCATAACAGTTTACTTGTCAACCCTACAGATGTTTCTGTGGCATCACTCAGCGAGCTTTTTTAATTTTAGACATTTGTTTTCGGGTTCGCTGCCTTTATCAATCTGAGCAGACAAAGCAGATTTAATGGCTTTGAAGTCAAATAGTTTTCCCCAGGAACTGTTTGAGATCCAAACTGAGCTAAAATAAGAAGAAATAGCAGATGTATATTTGGCATGTGGCCAGAAACACAACTCCTGCTAGATCTGTAGTTGTTTGCCAAAGTGATTAATATAGTTTGAGTAGACAATGTGGAGACAACTGTACCCAAGAAATGTACATAAAGTCAAATCTTGATTTCAGAAAGTGCAATCATAGCAACAACTCTCACTTAGCTGCAGAAATAAGGAATCCGGCTTAACTGAAGAATGATACAGCATCTTTGAGGCTGCAACTGACAAATATTTTCATTGTAGGTTAATCTATTGATTATTTTCTGAATTAAATGATTGGTTGTTCAACATATAAGATGTTAACAATTGTGTTTCCTAAAGCCCAAGATGACGTCCTTAAAGGTCTCAACCCAAAGATGTTCCGTTTCCTGTCGTAAAAGAGTAAAGAAACCAGAAAATATTCAAATTTAAGAAGCTAAGGTCGAAGAATTTAGATTTATCAATCGATTGATTATGGCAATTAAATGAATAGCTGACAACTACTTAATCTTCTTGCACAATGTACACTGCAATCGACCTCTTTATTTCCTCATTATGACTTGTCCCCCTGAATTTTTCTATTGTTTTTGAAAGATTTGTCCTTTTTATAATGTCTTACTGGTATTACTTATTTTGCATTTCCCTGCACACACAGTATGAGCATGTGACAAATAAAAACTCTTGAATCTTGAGTCAATTAATCAACCACACACACACACACACACACACACACACACACACACACACACACCATATTTAACCCTCTAAAGGAACCAAGGTAAAGACATGATCACTTCCATTTCCCTCCACAAGTATGAAAACTGAAAGCGTTTTCCCACAGGGGATAAACTACACACACACTGCCACACACCAGCAAAAACAAACACACAATCGTGACACCCGCGTCCACCAGCCCACAATGACTGAAACGCATCAGTGAGAATCAAGTGAGGGGGGAAATAGGAGAGAGAGAGAGCTGCAGAGAGAGAGAGAGAGAGAGAGAGCCAGAGAGCGAGGAATGTGACACCAGCGCTGACTGATTGAATTAGAACTGGATCTTCACTTCCCCGTGTAATTGATATGCAGTAATGACACACTGTGTGCGGCGTGCGGTGCAGGGAGGCCCGACTGTGCGTTGTAATTTTATGCGTGCGTAGCTGTGAGTGTGTGTAAAATGTGTTTTCGTCTGGTGCGAACCGCTGAGCCACCTGCTCTCCTCGCTCCCTCATCTCTCAAAAAACAGAGATTTAAAGGTGCACGGCCTCCAATCAACCAAAAAGTACAGCTAATTAAAAATTGCCCGTCTAATGAGTGTGAGGTTTTCAGGAATCTTTCTGAGCGATTACTTAACATTTACAAGAAATAGCTTTCGCTCTTCAAGTGTCCTACATTCGGATGCCACGTTCCTCCGGTGAGCCAACAACAGTGGAAATAATGAGAGGCAGAAACGGAGTGAAGGACTAGAAAGGCAGGGAGAGTCGAAGGCAGAGAGAGAGACGGGGAAAAAATATCAGCTAATTGATGGAAAGATCCCTGGCTGGTCTCCAGTTTGACCACAGGGCTGTTCCCGGCCACCAGAGAGAGAGTGACAGAGAGACACAGGGAGACAGAGAGTGTTTCTAAGAGGTTTTTGTTGTGGTATCACAGCATAACATGTAGCAGTGCGCACACCAGCTTTATCCTTTGTCTGCTGTACGAGTTTGTAGCAACCTGCTAAAAACATTACTGCTAATGCATTAAGGAACATTAAAGGATTATGGGATGTGGAAGACATGGTTTAGTTTATGTGTTCTCAGAGTGCTTGTTGAGCTCATGAATCATTAGCTATATGAATGTATTTTGCAGTGATCATCTTTAAGCCTTCAATTTTGAGTAGCTGTGGTCTCGTCGGAGAGAAAAGTAATTTGTACATTGATACTGAAGGAGGTTATATGAGCTCAGACAAAATGTAGTGAACCTATTATGTCTGAGGAAAAGAACCCCACAAATTTCCACTATGTACAATAAATATAAGAAATTATGTCCTTCTAACAAAAAACATACACCAAACCAGTGAGAGGTCTCCTAAAATAATACTGCCCATCTCCTTACAATGCAGTGTTTTGCTGGGAAATGTTGAACCTGGTGTTTACATGGATGCTACTTTGACATGTACTATCCATCCCCCGTGGCAACAGCACTCCTGGACAGCAGCAGCCTTCTAAACAAGGACAACGCTCCCTGGTCCTCTGCAACAACTGCTTGGAAACTGCTCGAGGAACACGACGAAGAGCCCAAAGTGTCGACTCAGCCGCCAAACTCCCAAGATCAAAACTAGCATGTACTCATCCCTCCTCACAACCCAAAGGATCTGCTGCTAACATGTCATGAGTGTTGCTAATGCTCGATATTAAGTGGAAACATGATCTTTCTCATGATGCGTGTCCACAGGAGCTATCACTTTAATGCTTTCCATGAACTGTCTGTGTAAAACGCACCGCACTGGATTCTGGTAGTGTCTTATTGAGTTTCAAGCGACAAAGTGTCACGTTGCCCTCCAGCTGCCCGCACCTCATTTGCATGATGTCGAGGTCTTGGCTACTTTAAGCATCGAGCGGAGGTCCGACGGCTCACAAAACTTTTATAAAACCTCTTAAGTAGTTGTTGAAGTAAAATGAGGACAGACTGAGCAGCTGCATAGCTTATTGCTCACCTGAAATGTTTTCAGAAATACTTTTCATTGAACTGTTTTTATAATAAAAGAGAAAATTTGCGACCGAACCACCATGTTGGTTCGAAGGGACTGCTTTCTGGTGAAGGTCAGCGTCTATCGTCAACTCGCTGTTTCCCGACATTGCACGCTTGATAGGCGTGTCACAAGCGGGCCACTAGGTGGTGTGATGACAGGCGCTTATCTTCACTGGAAAGCAGATCGGTCGCAAACTTTCTCAGTTCAGCGAAAACTATTTCTGAAAACCTTTGAGGGGAGAAATAAGCTATGCTGAATCTGTCCTCCTTTTACTTCAACAACAGCTACTTTAGAGGTTTTACAAAATTTTGCAAGGCGTCGAACCTCCACTCCACGCACCTCATTTGCATGAAGCAGCCAAGACCTTAACCTTATACAAATGAGGTGCTGGCAGCTAGCGGGCAACGCAACGTTACCAGAATGCAATGCAGGGCGTTTCACATAGACAACGAATGGAACACATAGACAAAGTGCCACAACCTTGGTACTTCAACTATAATCCTTCAGCTTCATTAAAGTTGCATTCATTGTTTTTTTCCCCCATTTTTAGCAGCAAAATTAGCAGTAAACACAACATTAATATATATAAAGTGTTGCTAAAGCAGCTTATTTACACATCAAGCAGGTATAGAGTAACATTAGCATTCAATTGAAGTTGTTTTCTGTCCACCAGATGAATGTAAATCCAGTATTCACGATTGTTTCGGCTCTGATCTCCTGAGGCAAATATCTCCCTCTTTGAGCAGTTGAATGCTTCACTGAGTTAAACAACCAGTTGCTTACTGCAGACAGTGGGTTTGTAGAGATTTTGTTTTTAATTTTTTAATAAAAACTGACACCAAAACAACAAAGTAAAGGGTTGGAAAACAAAACAATGGGCTGAGAGCTCTCTAAAGCTGAGAGGAGCTGCAGAGGCAAGTTTTAATTATCATTATCTGTGGTTTTGTCCTTACAAGTGACACTCTTCATGTGAAAATACAAGCATATATTAATTTAAACACCCACTGAACGTAATAACCTCACTTTGGGGGTGTAAAATGTTTTTACTGAGTAAGTTTTAGGACAGCAGAGTTAAAAGTTCCTCCAACTGTCTCGTCTTTTTCACAAACGAGACGTATTTCTCGTATGCATTTCCATTTTGTTCATTATTTTTTGAAATGTCAGGTCCCCAGCTTGTTTTTACATGTAATCCGGGACCCTTCCCGTCTCAGTCGCTTTGGTAATATTCACCAGCGTATGAAAGTGTGAGGAAGAGAGTGATTGAAAAGGAATAAATTTCGCCCTGTGTTCTGTATTCTTGAATAAATTCTCTCTGAATGTCCTACATTTTTTCCCCTGCATGTGTGCTCACGAGTGCGCGCGTGTTTTTGATGTACTATAGGATGGAGGCCTCAGAGGAGCAGCACTCATAAGAATTCAAATTTATGTTTATTAAAGAGAAGCGGAGAGAAGAAAATGAGGACTTACAGTACATGGGTGTAATTCGCAGTGTGGCTGGAGGGACGGAAACTGTGAGGAAACATTCGCGAACATGTTTTAGTGCTTATTATTTAAAGTATCGTCGGGCCTGCATGGCTCTCTCTCTCTCTCTCTCTGTGTGTGTGTGTGTGTCCACTACTTCTGCATGCGTTCCTGCCAGCATGCATTTGTTTTGGTTTTGTACGTGTGTGCTCGTACCTTGTTTGTGTTTGTGTGTGTGTGTGTGTGTGTGAGCAGGCAGGCAGGCAGGCAGCAGAGCACCGCTGGGTGATGGCCTAATTCAGCAGGGCTCAACATCAAAGAGGCTGACTGCTGCAAGGGCTTCAGCCAGCCTTACTCTGACATGACTACTGTCACACACACAGTGAGAGGCAGAGAAATGGAAACGAAGAAGAAAGGGAAAAAAGAGATGCAACGACGAGGTGGGAGAGTCCTGTGTTGTTTAATGCATGCAGCACACTGTGAAACAGAACCTGTTGTTTCGGCTTCAGAATAGGAGCGGAAGGGTTTCCTTATAATTTCAGATCTTCTACCACTGAGAGACAAGTTCTTGATTACATCTGGCAAGTTGTTGTTGAAGTCACTCATGTTTATAAGATCTGAAATGGTCGGACATTTAAAAATAAAGACGTCTGAACTTGAATTAACTTGAAATTACACAACTTACATGTTTGTGTTCATTAACCAAGTCCATTTAATTCCCGTACAGTGCATCAGACTCGCAGGGGTACGAGTTTGAAATGAATGCACTTATGGCACTGTAGGGCACAGTGGATGAGGGTGAGGGTTAGTGGCGTATATGTCACATCACTTCATGTGAGTGTATGAAAGAAGGAATGGGGAAGGATAAAAAAACAACAAGGACTCAGAGGGCAGAGGAGGCCAGGAAGTTTACTTCATGACACATGCTGCTACGGATAGCATATACTGAGGAAGAATACATGCTCCTGAAGTAACACACCAGCTGTTTGGGGTTACTGGTCTGCATGTTGGCCAGTGAGCACATTAGATTTTTGGAGCAGAAGCTACAAATTCATACGTGTGTCCCCACTCACTGCATGCAACCTCAATTATCAAAAGTATCTAAAAATCTGAAGCAATTCTGATTTATTGAATTTATTTGCTTTCTTGCTGAGAGCTATGTACCTTAGCTCACCCAGACGTGTGTCCTGCCCACCCAGTCAAAAGTTAGTGAGCAAAATGTGTTCAGCCAATGGAAAAAATAGCACAGATAAACCAGTCTGCTTCTAACTTCTGATTGGTTTAACAGCTCACAACTCACCTCCAAAGTCACTCGCTGCAAAGTGCCTCTGGGACCAAGCAGAGCAAGTAAAACTCCCGTCACAGTCCCATTGAAACATCACACTCTCACTTGCATAACCTACTTTGACATGTGTATGGTTTAGAAGAAAGTAGTGTTCTTAATAAATGTTAACTCAGCTTGGGGTATTTTTTAAGGAGGAGATGCCAGAATCTTGCCTCAAACCAGTAACCTCCTGACTGGTAATCCACTTCTCTATCAGCTGAGCTGTCCACCTATTATTTGAACCAGCTCACTGTAACATAGCTGATGATAACCACCCTAGAGATGAGGATTCTGCCGCCAGCTCCTAGCTTGTTTAACTTGGCATGAAAACTGGAAAACAGCAAGTCTGTCTCTGTCCAAAGGTATAACATCAACTAACCAGTTCATGAAACCTTACAAATGGCTACTACTACTACATACTGTACATGTCTGGTTTGCTTAATCTGTGCAACAACAAATGTAGAGACAGCAATCTGTGCTGAATATGATGTTGGACTATACCCTGGGCAGCGGTTAATTGTACCAGATATGTGGAGTCATTGTAAAACTAGCTAAAAATGTGAGTATGTTATATTCCCATATGGTTATTGCTAATATCCTACACCGATCAGCCACAACATTATGACCACTGACAGGTGAAGTGAATAACATTGATCATATTGGTACTGTGTGCTGTTCTGCTGGAGAAACCTTGGATTTTAACATCCATGTTGATGAGACTTAGACACCCAAATAAACATTGTCCCACAACAAACACACTCCCTCATGCAAATGGAAATCCCAAATGTCACTGGCCTACCCCTGCAGGAAAATGCACCCCACCACATGGAAAAAAAATCAAACAATCAGGAACATGTTGAGGAACATGACAATGTCCCAACATGTTGATTTGACCTCCAAACTTCCTACAGCCCATTGTGATCAAGCATCAACAGGATGCAGTGGAACAAGTTTGATTGACAGAGGCCCCACTGTACAAGCCTGAGAACCCAAAGGATCCAGTGCCAACGTCCTGGTTCCAGACCCCATAGGACACCCTGAGAGGTCCTCTTGTCCATGCCCAATGGTTCAGAGCATTTTTGAGCACATGAGGGGGACCAAGATAATATTAGACAGGTGGTCATAATGTTATGTGTGATCAATGTATAGATGGATACAGTTGGTGGATCTATCAGTGATATCTCTCTTTCATCTACCCTTCATCTAACCATTTATCGATCATGGATTTAAAATCATTGCTGACTATTCAAACGGACAGATGGATGCAGATAGATGGAGGACATTTATGATAGACTATAGATCCACACATCAGAATCTATATAAACTGTCAATATTCATTTTGTTTCACTTTATTTTTGTCCACAGGGCTGACAGCAAATGTGAAAATCCATCCATCCATTATCTGTACACCACTTCATCGTCTGTAGGGTTGGAGCCTATCCTAGATGACTTAGGGTGAAGGCAGGACACCAGTCAATCACAGGGCCACACATAGAGACAGACGACCAAGCACACTCAGATTCATGCCTACGGACCATTTAGAATCACTAATTACCTCAGCATGTCTTTGGACTGTGAGAGGAAGGACTTGGAAACTCCACACAAAAAGTTTCTAGGGCGGGATTCGAACACAGGACCATCTATCTGTGAGGTCACAGTGCTAGCCACTGGTCCAGCGTGCCCTCCAAATGTGAAAATCATGTTCGGGAGGCAAAAGTCTAGTGGAGTTCAATGTTTTACAGCTTTCAGGCCCAACAAACACTTTCTATGTGCTACGTTTCAGGCAACAAGATGGTAATTTAGATAATATAAGGTAGGATTTCGATTCCTATTAAATACATAGTTCATTAATCATGAACCAAGCATTGGGAACTTCACAAGTATAATCATTTACTTTTAAACACAGCTGCCACTTTATAGGAAGAAAACACAAACTTAACTAGGACTTTGTTAGATAACTGCTCTTTGCATGTTAAAGCTCCAAGTGAGCGGCATGTGTGCGACATATGGGCCTCCTTCCATAACATCTCTGTGTCTCAGTGTTCTGTAAAAACTACACGCAAACATTTGTTTGAGGTGTTGCAGAGTCTAACACGCTGCCGTCCCTCTAAATCACGCAGACAACAACATCCACAGCAGATGCTCCTATAGCGAGCTCTCTGTCTGTCCTCTCTTCCCTCTTCTTTTTTATCCCCTCTCAGTCATTTAGTCCATTAAATTTCTTGTCATGTGTTTCTTCCTGCATCTGTAACTATCACTTCCTATCTGTCCTTCTAACTTCCTTTCCAACGCCTCATGCTTCTTTACACAGCTCGTCTTGTCATATGAGCTTTTGTTCTCTTGCAGGTGTGAGTTTGACCATCTGCTGCCATAAATCTATGAAACTAATGCATAGGGAGCACTTATCCTTCTTTATTTCTCCAAAATCTCTTTTTTTCCACCCACATTTTCCAGCACAGCGGGTTGTCATGCTGATAAGTATGATGTGTTTTTGAACTGCGGTGTTGCAGTAAGTTGCACTGTTTTCTTTGTCACATTTAAGTCATTCTGTGAGAAAATTCCCTCTGTTACTTCATTAAACATGCAGACATGCAACACATTGTGCCCTCATGACCTGCGCATTGCTTTTAGTGGCTTTTAGAACTTTTCACTTGCAATACTAACAGGCACACAAAGAGAGACTGACGAAACGCCCAGAAAGACGAGGTGCACCCGACTAATTCAGTGCTTTTCTTTTATTTACACTCCTTTGTTTAGCTTCACTGCTGTTTGTGTGTGTTTGGGCCACTTTAGTCCACTGGTTTTAATGGGGGGATGTCTCTGTCATCCCTCCTTCCCTCTCTTGCATTCTATTTGCAGGGTAAACGCGAGCTTATCCCTGGATGACACCATTATTTTCTGCCTTTTGCCCACACATTGAATGCATTGAACTTTGCCACTCAGCACTTTACATAATACAGCGGACTGCTATGCATCTGCACACACACATAAACTGGACTCCTAATAAACATGGAGATGGACGGGGCCTTTTACTTAAAAAGCAAAACAAAACAAAACACTGAAGATATTTGGGCAGAGCATGTTCAGCACAGAGTGAAAGACAAACAGAATAATAAATGGAGGAAGCAAAATGAAGGAAAGAAGGAAGTAACACCTATTTAGAGGCCATGAAGTCATCTAATAACAGCCGACATGTAGCTGTAGCAAGTTTTTAACACACCACACATAAAAAAGACATTTGCAACATCTGAAAAAGCATTTTTACACTTTTAACCTGATCAAAATAACACCGTGAATTAGAAACATGTGACAGCATTAAATAGTAATCATCACACTAACAAGCAAATTAAGATAATCTGGATGTTTCTTATTTGAGTGGATTCTATAAACAACTTAGACAACTCCTGAAAAGACGACACTTTCTACCCATCCCAAAGTTTCTATGAGGCTACATTAGCGGTGCATGTCTTACAGTCTAAATCATTTCTTGTTAACACCAAACGCTAAGTTTTTGCAGCATTTTCATAATAATCCTGTCCAGGGGTCCCTCAAGGCAGCAGTTTAGGACCTATTTTATTTAGTATATATATTAAGAACCTACCCGAAGTTTGTTCAAATGTCATTGTCCAGTTGTATGCAGACGACGCTGTCATTTTCACACATGCCAAAATCACACAGGAAGTTTCAGAAATCTTAACATCAGCCATGAATCATGTTCAAAAGTGGGTCAAGGAATCATGCTTACAACGTAACATAAAGAAAACCGTCAGCATGATGTTCAGTAAAAAACAAACACCTGAATTGCAAAGGTTTAATGTCTTCCTGGACGGAGTAGAGCTTAGTCTTGTCAAAGACTTTAAATGCCTGGGACTGACATTTCACTTTGAAGAAACATATAAGGTGCCTCAGAAAGACTGTTAATTTTAATGTAGTAAATTTCAGACAGGTAAGACCCTTTATGACTCTATACGCTGTGCAGATGTTTTTACACTCTATGATTCTGTCACTATAGAGTATTGCATAACCACATGGTCACTTGCTGCCGGCATAACACTCAAACCAATAGAATCACTTTTTTTAAAAAAAGCTGCCCTCATTTCATCATTGCATTGTTTTAGACAAGTACAATTTACTCAGTTTTGATAATTTTGTTCATTTTAAATATGGTTGTGTTGTATATAAAATTTTGCATGGACTTGCCCCTCCTCCATTACAGGATTTTATTAAGCCAAAGACTGTGAGTTGGACGGGCACCAGGGCCACAGTTCGGGGTCACTGTTCCACACAGGAGTACAACATTTGGACAGACTGTGCTCTCAGTCAGAGGCACTAAGTTCTGGAATAGTCTCCCACTATCAGTAAGAGAGACCCCAACGCTGGCCACGTTTAAATCACACTTAAAACAGTGGCTAAAGGAAAACCAGACCTGTGAACACCTTTAGTGTATACTTGCTGTTATCGTTGTATCTTGTCTTTGTATTTTCTACTGTTTTTGTATGTAGTCACCTTCCGAGGGATACAGACGGAAACTAGCATCTTTGCTATAATCTGGCATATTCACACTGTAAATGTTGCAGATGTTCATTAATATGCACTGTCCCTATTAAAATAAAGAAAGAAAGTAAAGTAAAGTAATAAAAATCACAGCAGAGAAGAAATATGATGCACAAAGTTTAGTGCTAGATGTGCAATGATTCCACTGTTGCTCACGCGCCTGTAAAGCTAAAAATGATTACATGTTAACAAACGGCAGCCCATTTACATATTTCTCAGACATGGAGCAGCATTAGCACTGATGTGGAGTCATGTTCCAGGGCACTTGTTGATAGTATTCCCTCTCCTATCAGCCGCTTTGTCAACTCCTGAAGGAATTTCCTGCCACCTCTGCTGGTAAATGCTCCACTGTGTTTACTATTTTGGTGCAAAAAATGTGCTTTTTTTGTTTATGTATCACAGTGTTTTGTGCTTTAAGAAGCAGCCGTCTGTCTGCAGCTGAAAACATGGAGAACAAGAGCTAGATGACACCCAAATAGGAAAGTTGTAGATGCCAAAACTCTGCAGAGACATCTTGTGATCCACTATTAATATAAATAAAACAAGTTGGGCAAGTGGGAAACCGTCCACGCCACTCAGCATAGCAGCCAAATCACTGCCGTCCGTGTAAACACAGCTAATGATATGTCAGAGAAACAGCGATGAGCGATTGGAAGCTGGTGGAAGGTAAATGGGAGCGAGTGACAGGGGAGAGATGAACAGATGGCAGGCAGATGAAGGGGAGAGGGAGAAGAACAGAGACGGGCCGAGGATGTCCCTCTTGGCTTGGAGCTCTCCCTGAGCGGACGGCAGCGGTTTCCAGCACCGTGGACGGAGCCATTGAACGCTCCGCCGAGATCACTGGTTGCCTTTTCAGCACCGCGGACAGCGCCATTAGCCAGAATACAGTACATACACCAAATCGAATCCATCATTCGTTTGGCTGCACTGGACAGTTTTGGCAGTAATGGGCAGCACATGGGAAAAGACACCTCTTGCACTGAAATCTGATCTCATGATGCTTCCCCTCTTCATATTTGTGTGTTTCTTTAGAAAACAAATGGCACTTGAGATCTTGGCTCAGCAAAACAAGGGAATAGTAACTGGATTCTTTGACACAATCTTGTTCATGCAAACACACTGGCTTTCTGTAGTGGCAGTGTGTGTTCCTGTGTGAGATAATTAGTATATGTACATGAAGGGGCTTTTTTTCAGTGCTTGCATGTGTGTGTTATGTAACAGCGAAGCAAACAGTGTGAGTGGATCTCTTTATTCCATTATATCGTTTTCATTATCTACAAAGAGCTGCTTTAACTCTGACAGGCGTCTACACACACACACACACACACACCCCTCCATCACCCCCCCCAAAGTCACCATGACTCATTCTCTCCCCCTCTTGCCGTCTTTCTCTAATTTTTACTTCAAGGAACAACAAAGCAAACCCCTGGACGCCGCCTCTTAACTTCTGAGGATTCAATTATTCACAAGAAGTAATTGTACTGCACAGTCATTTGAAACTCGCTCGCTAACCCGCAGATATTCACTGATGCTTTGCGGGTTTTTGCTTTTAATCTCCTCCTGTATGTTCCGGGGGAACCTTGTAATTTTTGCTTCAACATTTCGTATCTGTGTGCATCGGTACGTGTGCACTTTGTGTGCGTGTGTGTGTGTTGCGTAATCACCTCCAGCTCCTTCTATCAGCTGCAGAAATTGGGAGAGGTAAAGAAATTGTAGTTACGCAACAGGACTCAATTTGGGTCTCATACATTAAGCTAATTTGCCTGGATGAATCTTTCATGGGGAAAAAAAAGATCACAACAGTTGAATCCAGATCAGGGTCTGTGAGGCTCATTTGTGTGTGCAGGTTCACCAACCCACGTGAGCCTTTTGTGCCTCAAACATCACATATTTGATAGTCATGACGCTTCAGTGTGACCTTGTTTTACCGAGTTATTTGAAAGAGTGCGACTTATTTCATAGAAGTGAGACTGACATGTGGAGGCAAAGCGAATGTGAACTTTGACAAACAAATGCTGACTTCAGAAAACTGTTGTTCTAAACTTGGAGCGACGTAAAGCATCCAGTTTGATTGTGGCTGTCTGAGGTCTTTATTACACGTCAGAAGTTCCAGTTTTCATGTTTTACCTCGTTACCCAGACAAGATGATATCAAACATGTCGGTGGTCCAGTGCAGTGTCACACTGGAGATGGGCAGACTGAAAATAGCTCCATGAAAATTGCATATCAAAATTCTCTGGCTCAGGACCGTCCATCCAAGAAAACTGCCTTTTAAATCATACTACAGGTAGATGTGTGGCTGCAGATCAGTGCCAGCATCACATTTATCACTCTGTATGTGCAGAACCAAGATGTCCACCTATAATATAATTATGATTATTGATTATTTGTGTATCTGATTGCTATCAAAAACATATTTTTTACTTTTAACAGTTCCTTTCTTGCCTTATTTTAGCTTATTTATTTAACTTCAGTAATGTATTGTACGTATATCTTATTGCTTTTCTACTTCTTAGGCACTGCTTTTCTTACGTTACGCCATTTTGTTCTTTTCTGAGGAATATCTGGCAAAAGTATGTATATTTTTTACTTAATTTAAAGTTAAAATACTGGAATTTAGATTGTTTTAAAATCAATGGACTTAAGTAAAAATCTTCACTGATAACCTGGAAGCATTTTGACATTATAGCCATATTTAATGTGGCTTCATTTACTGTACAACAAACTTTTTTCCCAGTTAGTTCACTGCAAGATTTTATCATTTGAACTATTTCTACCAAAGCATTCCTGGTATTTAAAACTTATTTATTAATTTAAGTTGTTACACTGCACACTTATATTTTTATTTCAATTTAGGACAATGTACATTTTGATATTTTATGCTTATATTTTCTACCTATGGTTTTATTTTTAGGACATATTTTTCTACTTATGTTTTTATCGATATTTTTACCACTGCTCAAATTTTGAAAGACTTTGAACAGGATCAGCTGTCAGCAATTTACCCTCAGGGACCGGGGAAGTATTTCTGATTGTGATTAAAGTTACTTTAAATGCATACTTGCAAGGTAACTAGTAACTGCAGCTGTCAGGTAAAATAACATAACATTAAAATACTCATGTAAAATACAAGTGTCTCAGTAGTCTAGTTAATTGCAGTAGTTAAGAATGTGTACAGTGGAGCCACAACAATGGTCATAAATAAGTGTCACAGACCAACACTGAAATGTTATGAGATGGATAAAATGCCTTAAAATGTGAAGCAAGCAAGATTTGTTTTGTCACTGTAAAAAAACGATAGGTGGATACTGAAAAACAGCAGCTTTCTAGAAAACCAAACCTACATTTTAAACATGTTTTTACTCTAAATGCCAAAATAAGCCCTAATTTGTTTATACACTGAAAGAATCTCCCCTTGCATCACACCTTTCCATCTTGCTACAGTTTCATTTCTGAAATGCATTTGCAGCTATCCGTTCCTTAATCTCTGTGAAGGATGAAGATGCCGCAGTCATGCAGGTCTGTCATTCACTCTGCCTGCGCAACTAATAAATTAATAACAACCAATCTGCTGAACCTGTGTCTGTGTGTGTGCTTGTGTAGGTACACGTGTGTGTGTGTGTGTGTGTGTGTGTGTCCCTACACTGCAGGTAGACTCGTTCCTCCAGAACTTAAGGAACTGGTGAATTATTGAGCTTATCTGAGAGCTCAACATGCCCTTTCATCACAGAGGCCAAGCAGCCCCTGGGGCTTCACTTTACACTCGCAAATCTCTAGAAGTTGAGTCAAGGCTGCTACAAGGGGGTCACGCCATTCCTTATTCAGACTGCTTTGGATGGACTTTAAAGAAAAGCTGGAAGCCCCATATGATTGCTACATTGCGGCGTGAGCCAGTGCTGATCTCCTCAAGCATGTCATTTTCACAGCACTCTGCAGCATTTATAGAGGCGTTTACTACATTTCTGTTCTTTTGGTCAATTTACTGGATGTTTACTTTGTCATTTTCTTATTTTAAGTTTGGAACTCCTTGGATCTTATAACCTCCCAGTAGTTTCTGTCTTCTCCAGCATTTTCTGTTGTTGTTTTTAATTCACAGAATGCACTTGTTTATGCTCTTTTCAGCACTGACTTGTTAACCTGAGCCGGCACTCCAGTTGAATCATGGGTTTGAACCCTTGTATACCTGCATTAATAGTGTATTTTTGTTTCTGTTTTCAATGTAAATGTTAAAAATAATACATATATTAACTCCATATAATACAAAGCTGTGCGTCAATTGGAATTCATTGCCTTAACTCCCTTCCATACTATTTGATCTGCTGTCATCAAGGGAATCTGAATACATCTTCAATATCCAGTGTTTTCTAATTGGAGTAACCTGTATCTGACACCTCCGCTTCGCTTAATGCACACAGCACCTCTGATCTACTTTTTATTTATTCAGTAATTCATTCCAAACCTCTGAGAATACACAGCAGGACAACCCTCGTTCTCAAAGGTGCTGCAGCTAAAGAGGAATACACGGCTTTATCAGATAATAACAACATTTTGCAGAAGGGTATAAATTAACAATGAGTCAAACAAATAAAGCAATAACGCCAGTAAGAATAAGAACAATTACAAAGCAATGACGGCTACGATCAGTAAGAGCAGCAATTAAAGCTTGGAGTTGTCTCTGTGGGATTAAGGAGGTTGATTTAAAGTTTTTTTGAAGCATTTTCCAGTATGTGGGGCACAGCAACAACAAAAAAAACTGAAGAATAAAAGTGAAAGTTTGAAGCTTTTCATGACCCAGTTAGTTGTCATGGCGGTTCAAAAAAGGGCCACATTAGATAGATTTTCTGTTTGCTACATGAGTATAAATCATGACCGATGTCGGGGCTCGTATGATTAATTTACGGCCCTTTTCTCCTCATCCATGAAGTCATTTATTTTGTGTCCGGGGGCTACTGTTGTACCAATAAAAGGTGAGGGGGGAAAAAATTAATTGATACATATTGTCGAACATGTTTCTGTCACTGGGCCACGTCTCTTGTGACGGATTTAAATGGCGGCCAAGGAGCAAAAACACTGTTGTTTGCGTCTTAAGCTGCTGGCTGGAAACAAAGATTGCTATCAAAACTTACTTTTTAGCTTTGTACTGTTCTATTCTGGCCTTATTTTAGCTTATTTATTGATTTCGGTAAGTATCGTACTCATATCTTATTGCTTTTCTACCTTTTAGACACTGCATTTTTGATTCTATAATGTCATTTTGTGTTTTTCCGAGCACTATCTGGTGCAAGGATTGACAAAGTTCTATCTTACCTTACATCTATATAGTGTTATTGTAAATACCAATTCGATAGCTAAGTTTTGTTTGAAGAATAACCTTCTTTTGGTGTTTTTTATAATGCTTGCAAACTAGGAATTATAAATACTTGAAGTATGTCATCAGAGAAATGTTGTTCACAGTGCAGACAAGCTCCAACAGCATCCAGCCTGCTTGTTTAATGCTCTCCTAAGTGTTTGTAAAAACCTCTCAGCATGCGACCATTACTCAGAGATGAAGGTTACAAAGGCCGACACACACGGTCAAGGTCAGATTGAACACACACACATGTGGACGCACACTCTCAGCGTCCACTCGTTGCCAGGTTGTGTGAAAGGGGAGCATCAAGCGTGGACTTAATTATTTATGCATGCATCCAGACAGGAAGAAAGGGCATGGGCTATGCATATTAGTTTCTCTATGAAATATTACTGAACAGACCTTTGATGCAGCCAAAGGAATGCAATAAAGGATGAAAGAAGTGAGAGAAGAAGAGAGGAGATAGGGTGGAGAAGAGAGAGAGAGAGAGAGCTGGGATGACTGAGGGGGAGGAGGCTGGAGGTGGAGGAGAGGGAGATGGATGGAAAAAGGCGACGTCTTAATACGCTGCAACTTAGAAAGAGTGTGGAGAAAAAGTTAAAAGAAAGAGAGTAGCTTACTTCAGCAGTTGGTTATTAGCTGATGAGTGGAGCGATGATAAGCCTTAACATTAAAAGCACCAATTGTACAGGGCCTCCTTTTGCTGCTAGAAACAGTTGGATCTGTCAGGTCACAGACACCAAACCTGATCTTTTGTTCCAGTGCATCCTCAAAATGCTCGATCAGATTGGGATCTGGAGAGTTTGGAGGCCAAGTGGGCTCTTGATTATGTTCCTTGAGCAATTCTTTAAGAGTTCTGTTGTGTGGCAGGGGGACGCTCAAAGGTAACAGCCACATTAGTGCCAGGATTCAAGGTTTCCCAGCAGAACAGTTAATTGTCCTGAGACGATCAATGCTACTTCAACTTACAGTGGTTTTATTGTTGTGGCTGGTCAGGGTATACAAGTGTGTGTGTGTGTGTGTGTGTGGATGTTTTACATGCTACAAGGCCATTATTACACAAGAGCTCAGTTCTCTCGGTGTCACTTTAATGGGCTCAGCTGCACTGAAATGGACGCAATCTCTTGTTTGATCTAATTTGATGTATAATGGTTGATGACAGTGATACGCAAATGTGTGTGAGTGTGTGTGTGTGTGTGTGTGTGTGTGTGTGTTACGCACAACCACACACATGGATGTTTCAACTCTATGAGGCATCTACCCAGTTAATAACCAGACGTTTTATGTTTCAAATGACCACAAAATGTAGATGTTGTGAGTCCAACTGCTCTACAGTCAAGCATTAACTATAGAATCTGGGGGAAGAAGAAGAAGAAAAACTGAGAGGAAGAGGGATAAAAATGAAAGAAATGATTAGCCAGCTGATTGATCCATTCATGAGCTGATCAACAACCAAACGGCGTTCTATCCATTTTGAAACTGATTAGCTGCTTGTCAAAGAGTGCGCGCCTCCCTTCAGCTCGGTTGCGGCGCCGGAGCCTCTTAACTAATTGTGGCAGGCCTGTAATGTGATTGTAGACGCGATATGCCTTGCTGCTCTCTCTAACCACTAAAGCGCACACTTCATCATGTTAATTCTCCTGTGTGCGTTTCCATTCGTGTGAAGCTCCCTCCCCTCTCCGGGTGTGTAATATACAGGCACTTTTATACACAGGTGCGTCTGAGGTCATTCCTTCGTGTGTGTGCATGTATGTGAGGGAATGATCTCATCCATATTCTCCAGGCAGTAGCGCCAGAATCACTCAGCTCACTGACTTCATGCGGCACCATAAAAACTCAGCAGCCAGCGTTGTCCTTCACTAAACGGCTCCCATTACAACACTTGGCAAGGGGCGGCTGATCAGGAATATTAACTGTAAACCTATAGTGGGGAAAAGAAGGGATATGGCCTCTTAAAACTACACCCACATCGGTAACAAAAAAAGTGGAGGAATGGTGCATGGTTTTCATCTCTTAATGTAAAATCTCCGCTGCTAAATTATATGAATTGCTTTTTAAATTCTCCACAGAGACACACGTACGCAGCATCTGTTCTGCGTGTTACACAAGTATTCACCCTTAAGAGTGCAGGAACAGTGAAGCAGCAGTTGCAGCAATCATGCAACATACTTGAAACAGGACTGTTGCAGCACCCGTGAAGTCTTTTCTTTAAGCGGCTGCGGTGAAGATGTTTTTAAAGAAGCCTTTGGCAGCCTGGATGAGAGCTGATTTAACTGAGGGTGAATAATGACACCGCCTCCAACACACACAAAAAAAAGATCTTGTCCTCTCCGTTCATTTTAACTCTCAAGGTGACACCTATTCAATTTAATTTAAGTGCTGCAGTAAAACAAGCTTTAGTTAAACATCACAAGCCTATGACAGAGCACTGAATGGTCAGACCAAACAATTACATTCTTGATAACAGTTTTAAATCTTCATTAGGTGAACACTAATTGATATGTTCGCCATAGAGATTTCTGCTCCAGCCGAATAGGGTTTCATTTGTGTTGCTCAGGGTATTTCTAAAACATAATAAAAGTAATATTTAGACATTTTTAAGAAATGTACAAAAATGGGATACACAGACCTCTCTCTTGCCAGTATGGATTTGTTCCAGTATCCAAACTACAATGCTATATAGTGCTAGAAATAGATTTAGATGCTTAATCCAGTATTCCTAAATGTCCTACTACATCCGGTTGGATTTTGAAGTATCCAAGCAAGCATGCTTTTCTGGCCATTCTGACCCACAATCCTCTGGACAGTTGTGTTAAATATCTCACAGTGTATAAACCTGTATATTCAAGTTCATTTTGCATTACAGACTGCGATGGTCAGAGTTTAAGTGCTTTAACTGTGATGAAGTAGATGTGTCCGGACTGAATGCATCCAACGTGCAACAGTGTGTCCTTTGTGAAGGCAGCTGTACAGACGGTCCCCCAGACAGTAACTTGTTAGTGTAGTTTGGCACAAACAACCAAAAAAGCCACCCTCGCTCCGTCCAAAAGTGACAAAAATCAACCGACCAATTCCACCAAAGCTCTTTGTTCCTGTGGTGGGAGCAGTAACTTCCTGGGTGCCCTGCTATTTCCATCACTGGAACAACTCCAAAAGACTTTGCACTCAGCTAAGAGATAATTTGACTTTTGTTACATATTGGACAGAGTCCAGTTAGCCATTCCCCCCAGGTTTGAGCCTTTGTGTTAAGCTAAGCGCAAAGCTGCTTCATATTTAAAGGGCAGACATTAGCATCAAGTTGCACACTTAGTTCCTTGATTTAACTGCTAAAAATTCATCTTTCAGTATCAATATGTAATCAAACTTACATATTTAGAATTTCTTTCAGTGAAAATAATCACCCACTGCCTTAAAATCTCTGAGATGTCTCTCCGCACTTTTGCTTCTTCTAAAATGTGTGGATCTACCTACGTCGTCCGTGCTGCTCTCTTCACTCTCCCCTTGGCAATCATGGCAGCTGGAGCACACCAGCTCATAGTTGTTCAAGCCAGACATCTATTCTGAGGAAGAACAACCATATGGGAAGGCCACTATGCAGGACTGAAGACTTACTGTCTTGTGTTTGCTAAGTATGAATTCCTGGAAGTCTAAATCTGTGTTTTTGAGACTGTCATTGGCACACTAAATGCTCAGCTATAGAGCTGACTGCTTCAGATGTGTCTTCCAGCACATAAAAACACCATATGGAGAAGTTAACAAGGTAGAAAACCTGATTTTTACTTGATTGAGTCTTTAAAACTGTCTGCAAGGCTAAACTCCCTGTTAGTAAAAGGCTGTAATAATTTTAATTATCCAAGATGTGCGAGTGATTACTGACTGAAACAAGCACAAGTACATGACGGGCTTGTTTGCCTGCTTTCCTTAAGTCAGTAGTAATACCATTACTGAACTGGCACCCACAGGTCAGATTTTCTCTTTGGAATGTTCTGCTTTCCATTAATCTCTAACATATCAAAATAACCAATGCAACAAAGGGTCTGTGTGTGGATGGGAAGGTTAATAATGAATAAGTATGTGCCAAAAGAAGAGATGTGCAGTTTGAAAACAATACTTGATGGCAGAGAACAACACAATACAAACAGCTACTGTTGTGAAAAATACTTTAAGCTTGACTGAGCTCCTGTTCATGTTGTGGGTTCCTCTCTTCCGGCACATACTTTAAAGGCAAACCACACACACAAACAGGCAGAGTCCACTCGGTCACGTGGATATGCCTGTGAGGACTGCATACAAACACACACACACAACAAGTATGTGCATTCACACACATATGGTCCTTAGAAACACACACTGAGCCACTCCTTCCCTCTGTCCGTTTGTCTGGTTGGATCAGGAGCCAGCTCCTCTCCGTGTTTCCTAAAGCGTGAATCTCTTGCTGGTGTGCTCAGCCACCATGCCTAACAGTGATTGATGCTCGGCAGACGCACTCTCAGACAGACTCTGTACATGTACGCGTGTGCATGCTTGCGTTTGACCTTCAAATCACCCTCCATCCAACCAACAGACCTCCCCCTCCTCCTCCTCTGCTACTCCCATCACCACCACCACCACCCCTACCTCCCCAACCTCCCTATTTGTCTCCATCTCGGTATCTCCTGACCGATACCCGATTAACATGGTGCACTGGGTCGCTGCTGCAAAGGCCACCTGGGAGGGAGTTGGCTTGTAGTGTTGAGGGGGGGGGGTTAGTTTGTCCAGCACAGACTGTTAATTGTCTGCTCTGTACCCTGCAGAGGAGAAAGGGGGAGGAACAAATGAAGGGAGGGATGGAGGCAGAGGTTAGAGGATGGAAAGCAGCAAAGACTGAAGGAAAAGACCGTGATTTATCCTGGGATGGAGGTGTGATGGCGCATGGGGAGATAGAAAGATAAAGAGAGGGAGTAGCGCCACATGAAGAGAAACAGAGGGAGCAGATGGCTTTGAGAGAGGAACGGATGACATGAGGGTGACAAAGGAGCAGAAAAACTACATCACTGCATCCAGCTGCTGTCTTGTCTCGCAGAGAAGCAGTCTGCCCTCTTTTTTTTAATGCTCCACCACGTTTGCAGCATCTTCTCAGAAACCTAGGAACCACTTTCTAATTACTTTCACTTTTTCCACCCTTTTAATTACCAATCTGACCATATCGCCAATCACCCTCACCCTCCACCTTCCTCCCCCCTCTCTGTCTGCCTGCCCCCCCCTTTGCTCCCCCAAGGCAGTGATTTGTGGATTCTGTCATATGCTGGCAGCTGGATCCTCTGCCTGTCCCCCTTGGAGAGAGAGCGAGGAAGTAGGAAAAAAAAAGAGTGAGAGAGTACGTAAGGGTCTGGCTCCGAATAATTACACATCCCCTCTGTCCATGCGCTGTCATCCTTTAGGTGGTGTGAAATGTAGGCCACCACACTAAAAATAATTCCGGCTGCTGAGACGCTTTGCTCTCACTTTTATGAATGACTCCCCCCATTATTAAAAAAGAACCAGGTTCCTCTTCTCGGTGACACTCCGAGAGCCTTCAAGGAGTGATTTTATTCAGGATTCCACTGTTCCAAGTGAAACGTGTCACATTGTTTCACTGGGGTTTTAAATACAAGAGTTAACGGGTACATTTGGTTCATGCCAAACTTGCAGATTTACCAGCGGAGGAAATCTGAAGTGTTCGCCCATCGTTCCAAATCGAGAAACAATAGGGGAAAAAAAAGGACATTTTCCACAGCAGACATTTTGATCTGTCACGGCAGGAAAAATAGAGGTGTGACTAATTCCACTGATGATGGGTCTCTTCCATTACGTGTCCAGTAGGCCATGCTAATGAAAAACAGTAGGTCGTTTTTCACAGAAGGCGTTTCAATAAGTCATGGTAAGTGATACGCAGGTGTGAATTATAAAATTGAATGATGGCTGAATTCCATTTAGCTGCAGCGGTTTCATGGTCTTGTGTATGCTGGCTCACTGTCACAATATACTGGCTTACTGGGACACTTTCCCATTTACTTTTCAATAATAGACAGTTTACTTTATAGTGAGCTCTGACATGATGTTTTAGACATTTGTAGTATTGTTACAATGACAAAAACTTGTCTTCTTTTCTGACAATAAGGGAAAAAAACACATTTGTACTTTGTGCATAAAAGTTTCTGACAAATTCTCATCCACTGAGTTAATTCACACCTAAGTCAAATGGATATGTCCAACAGCGTGAGCCTGTCTCCTAAAATGTCCACCAACTTTACCAAGCCCTGGGCATGTCATTGAGGGCTGCAGCTGGCACTTGAATGTCCACAACTCCCCCCATTTGTGGTCTAAGAAATTGCTTCAGACCACTTTAGATTGACATGTCCAACAACATGATCCTGTCTCCTAAAATGTCCATCAACTTCACCAAACCCTTCGGGAAGACTGGGACAAAATGTAACTTCATTCAGATGAAACAATGCCACAGATGACAAGGTCAGAACAGGCTGTTGGTATGTCTTTTAAGGCTGGAACTGGCACTTAAATACCCACAACTTCACCATTTGAGTTTTAATGAATAATTTCAGATGACAGTTTGGATGACATGTGTCAAACAATGTGATCCTGACCCCCAAAGAGTCCATCAACTTCACCGAGCCCTTCAGGAATAATGGGGCAAAATGCCACATGATGCCACAGATGAGAATAGAGAGGCAAGAAGAGGTTGTTGACGTGTCATTTAGGGCTGTAGCTGGCTCTTGAATGTCCACAGCTCCACTATTTGCACGCACGTGTCCGACAACATGATCCCCAAAGTGTCCACCAGCTTCACCAAGCCCATCAGAAAGAATGGAACAAGATGCAACTTTATTCAAATGACACGATGCCACAGGTGACAAGGCAAGAACAAGCTGTTGGTATGTCATGTAAGGCTGTAATTGACACTTAAATGTCCACCATTTGAGGTTTAAGAAATAGTTTCAGATGACGGTTTGGATGACACATGTCAGACAATGTGATCATGACCCCCAAAGAGTCCATAAACTTCACTGAGCCCTTTGGGAAGAATAGGACAACATTCTAAAAGTCAGCGATTAACACTGTGTGTCACAAATTTGTAGCACTAAGTGATGCAAATGGTGGACACACTCATTACTGACTTGCAATGTCTTGTGTATAACTTCACTTTCAAACTGCCCATTATCATTTTCGAACATATTTGCACTTGTTTTTTTCATGATGTCCATTCTGTTGTAAAAATGCAGACAAAAAATGCTCAATCTCCTCAGTTGAATAGAGTAGGCAAAATATAATAAAATAGCAACTGTGTCGTCACTGACGACGACAATGTGTTGCTTTTGCATTGTGACATTGTTAGCAGACACTAAGCTAGTGTCAACTGAATATCTGAGAACACTAAGGTATCAGTGAAACCACTCAAAAATACTCACAAATAAAGAAGCACAATACTGGCAGATAGCCAATTTTCCAACTCTTTTTGGCCTGTTATCAGTACCAATATGTGCACGTATTTTTTCCACCTAATTGGAGAGAATGTCAAGTCTCTCTCGTAGCAGAATTACCATATAATTATGCCTACCCTTGTCGTGCTGGCCCACTAGCAGGTGCAGACATAATGCTTTTCAAATGTACACATTTACTGTGCAAAATAGGAAAACTGCTTCAACTTAGATGTAAAACATGGCATATTTATTTATTTTCAAATAAGACTATACATTTTCAGCCTGACAGGTGTTATCTGCCTGCCAGTGTTCATTTTGGGCCAATGCCGATTTCTCATTTTAAACCCTGTTTTTTTGCCAATGCTGAAGATGATAATGTCAATATATTCATGCATCGCTCCCAAACAGTGCATACATTGACATGTGCCTGGGCTTAGCACAACCATGTGGCCCTGTGTGAGTGTGTTTTATAACACACCCTGAGGTGGTACACTTCACCCTGCCCATCTCCATCAATAACAGGCTGAATCACATGTTACAAATGTCAAAGTCGCAACCTTGGCATATGAAGTCACGACTCTTCCTTATCGACTCACTGATGTGTTGTCGAAGGTGTACAGCATGCAGCTGTATCTCTAGCAAACAAACAAAAAAGACACTGGAAACTAAAGTGTGCACAAAAAGCAAGATAGAGATTGACCTTCAGACCAATGGGGAAAGTCATGGCTAGTGAGAATGTAGCTGTAGTGAAGAACTCAAGTCACTTAACCTCTGCTCGTTCCAGTGGAGGTGATCTTTGGCCACACTGTTTGTGCTGGTCAGCTCTCAGGAGTGACTGTCATGAAACACTGAATCAAAATGAGCAAACTGCTGGTTGCAGTCGTCTCTGGGTAAATAAAGGTCACAGCAAAGTCAGAAAAAGGTCCCTAAGCTCATTTGTGTCATCTCTTGTGTCAGAGTGGTCAGACATGGAAGTTAATACATGAGTTCTGTTAGTTGCTAATTATGTAGATGCCACTCCTATTGCTTTGTAGACATTTTTTCTCATGTTGTGTGTAAACTGCATCAATAAAAGAGCTTAGTGGGGCACTCGAGTGGAACGCAGCCATTATTAATGTTATTAATTACTCCGGTACATTTCCTGCTATGAGAAGCCAAGACGTGTGCTGTGAAGAAGGTCACTTAATAAATAGAACTCAAATGAGATGTTTCATCAAAAAGCATTAAAACCCAATTTTAGTTGTTTATCAAGATGAGTGGTAGTAATTGTTTAGCTCGAAGGCTCTGTATGCCCACGCAGATGCTTTCAATGACTGCTTGATTAGACCCCTGGCCAGGTGTAAATTAAATGGAGCTATTCAGGGGATTACATGATGCTACCGAACTGTATTTTGTTTAACAGGTACATCAATACCCACAAAGGGGTCTAATTATAGGGATGTTTCTGCATGTAATTTAAACTGGCATGAATACAGGAGAAAAATAATTGTGGAGCTTAATTATTTTGAACAAAGAACTCAGCAAAGGCCATTTTGCTCAAAGTTCAACTTTAGCCTGAGCCTGACAAAACCCGTACTTTTTCAAAGTGCACACTTTGACATGTTAAAGCATAAAGAGCACAGGTTTAATTAAAGTGGGAATAGACACATTTTTAGTTTTAGTTTATCATTATTTATAATATATATAATAAAGGGTTATCTTATCTTATCTTATGAAATAAATGTCAATTGCACAATATCATATGTATAGAATAGAACAGAAGCTTAGTTTGGTTCCCTACAAGCCTGATTTTTTCTGGATTTACATAAGTGTGGACAGAATCCATGAGGAAAGATTCTGGTTGTCAGAAGAGGCAAAGACGAAAACTGAGGTAACACAAACGTGAACCTTGGATGGACATTCATTCAATAGAGAGCATTCCAGGAACTTCCATCCATCCATCCATCCATCGCAAGGCAACCAAACACACTCTCATTCACACTTACAGACAATTTAAAATCATCAGCTAACCTTAGCATGTTTATGGACTGTGGGAGGACACTGGAGAACGTGGTGAAAACCCACGCAGAGAAAACATGCAAACTCCACACAGAAAGGTCCTGGGAGGGTGAGAACATGAACCGGGGATCTTCTAGCTGTGAGGCAACAGTGCTAAAGATTATGAGCTACTTCTAATTAGGTGTGCAAGTCTCAGCATAGGTGTTACTACTAGCATCGACACTGACTCTGTTATGTTCAAGACTGCGTAAATAATCACCGCTTTTTTACAACACAGTGCACCTTTTCCCATTTTACTTGATTGTCCACATTTCTAAGCCTTAGCTTAATTACAATGCCAAAATTAATGTAAGACTTAACCTGAAACTAAACTCCTCTGTAGCACATATTCCAACCCCAGTGCTAATCCTAAATCCCGCTTAATCCTCAACACAAATACAGCGTTATTAACCACTTAAAGGTGGACTGTGCACTTCTAATCCAATACACTTCCGAATTCAGTGAATATCTGTTCACGGTCTGCTAGCTGTCTGTTCTATGAGTGTGGGTGTTTGTGGACAGCCCCGGCTCTTTAACTTGGACACTCTTTCCTGTGTGTCCCATTCAAACTCATGTTTGTGCATAGAGAGGAATAAACAATCTTTGTCCAGAATCGCAGACTGTATCTTCAATATTCAAGATAGTTAATAAATCAGACAGTAAAGAGCACAACTGAAGATGACATAAATGCACACTGTGATGATCCACGTGAACATGCGTTGCGAGTGTTGCTGCAGTGTGACACGCACAAGCTGCTTTATATAGCGGATACACATGTCGTGGAATACGTCAGCGGTTTTGCCATGCTTGACATTTCTCTCACTCTGCAGCCAGCACATGTAAGCTGTCCGCTTACATTTCACACCACTGGGTGGAAGGATGGAGACAGCGAGCCAAATAAAGACAAAAAACGAGCAGGAAATAGACGGGAGCGGTAAACTGAGGGGCTTAAACTGGTTTTTACAGCCGAGCATAAACACGCGTCCCACTGCAGTCGTCTCTGCCGCCTCTCCTCATGCTTTTCACTTTCTCTGTCAAGTTTCGCTCCCCGAGTCCCATCATGTTTCTCACCTCATCGCCACCCTATTGCCTCCATCTGTCACGCACGCACACACACATGTCACACACACACACACACACTGCTGCCATATTGCAGTGTCTCCAATATCTCTTTATTTTTGGCATCTTCGCCATCACTCCTTTACTTCCTCTTTCCTGCTCTAATTCTCATTCCTCCTCATGTTTTTCACCTCCTCCACCTCCCTCCTCCCCCGTTTCCCTTCCTTTCATCCTCCCTCCCCTCCATCTCCCTCCTGCGAGATGCTGAACGATTGAGATGCCACAGCGAATGACAGGCTGTGATTGAAAATCCTGTTTAGCAGAGTGTTTCCTCCTCCTCTCTTTCTCTCCCTATTTTCCCTTCCCCTTCTCTTTCCCTCGCTTTTTCTTTTCCCTCCCCCACCCTCCTCGGGCGTCAGCTCATGCTCGGTGGCCGACGCTGGCCTCTGTTTGATCCCCCATAATGCATTGTGATGGCTGTGTCAGCGCTCAGCCTGATCTCAGAGAAACTCTCTCTAAGCAACAAGCTGAGATCAATTGCGCCGTGTCACCAGGGAACTCTTTCCTCTGTTGGTCTTTCTGCTCTCTCTGTCTGTCTGATTATCTCATCCTCTCACTATTCCTCACAATCCGTGTTCTTTTTCTCTACCTCCGCGTTATCTCCGTGTCACTTTAAGCAACCTTTTCAACCCCACACTTCACTTTCTCCCGCTATCTTGTCATCTGCTCTCCTGTGATTTATTTATTGTCTTTTTCTTTCTGCGTCCCGCTCTCTGCTGCCACACACTCACGGGCAGGATCGCCTCGGTGCACATTAGATATGGTTTTGTCATAAAAAGTTAACAAATCCTCTGTCACAGCGTTTCATCAGCAGCTCTGTGCGACTGCAGTAGGTCAGTGCGACAATTACAGTGTTCAGTTTGCTTCAGATCTGATTGCAAAAGGAAAAGGTACACGGCCGCTCTTAAAAAGGAAATGAACATAATAATTTCTTCTCCAGACTGAAACATTTCCAGAAATTGATTTCGTGTCCACAGAAAGGCCAGACTAACGGGGGCTGCTTTCTGCAACCAGCCAATAACAAAGGTGATTCTTGGTTGTTACATTTTCAATAAAAGGAGAAAACTGGCCACTGTGGTAAGTGGACATTTTAAAATCATGCAGTGCTTGCAGCTATGAAGAGGTGTTTCAGCTGATGAAAACACAACCAGTGGAGACATTTGACTTAGAAGTATGGCATTGACCAAGATGGCTGCTGTTTGCATGTTTTCTTTGTTTGTCTGACTTCCATCAAGCTTATACAAAAACTGCCCAGCCGAATTTCATGACACCTAGTAGAAAGGTGGATCACGGCGTAAGGAAGGACCCGCAGATCTGGAATCGCTTTCTATAAAGGTGCCAGGTAGAGCAGTGGCCTTAGTGGAGGCCTTTTTTTAAGCATTTTACCACTTTTTTTGCCTTTACACAAAAAAAACAAACAAACAAAGAACTAAAAACCAAACAAACAAACAAGACAAACCTGCAATATGTGAACACATCCCACACCAAACTGGTTTGGATGAAACTACATTAAACTGTTACATATGTAGTAATCACGGTAGTACAATTGGTACGGTACTGTAATTAAATACAGTTTAAAGGTTCTTATACTTTATTTGAATAATTAAATAATATATGATAAGCTAATAAAATACAGTGAACAAAGACCAGCATTCGGTAGGAGCCTGTTCTCATGTTTCAGATGTCTGAGTTGTTAGCAGGTCTACTATAAAGAGGTTTCCCCTTCTAACTCCTTTAGACAATTTAATTCAAATAGTCAGAGATTTTAAAAAAATGAGCAGAAATTAGTTTCAAAGCCAAGTAACCATCTCACAACTCATCATATTTAAACATGTGACCCCTGCTTTGGGACTAAACTGTATAAAGCAGTTAAACTAGCTCCCATTTAGATCCTGTGCAGGTGTAAAATGCTGCGTACACCACAGCTGCAGCAGCATTAATCTAATAATGCCATATGGAGCATAATTAATGATTAATCTCCTCGAGGATTAATAAAGTATTTCTATTCTACTCCAATAATTAACATATTAGTTATAATTAATATTTTAGTCACAAGTTACATTTTCCACCTAAAACATGAGGCACATCCAGGTGATAATATTGGTGTATGTTTACTTGAGTAAATGCAGGACTTTTACTTGTAGTTGAGATTTTTTTTTAACATTCTGGTACTAGAAAATGATCTATTCTGTGTACAAGAGAAATTTCCTGAACTGTCATTACCACAGAAACGTCTGGATCACAGCCTCCGCTCATAACATAGTCGAGCAATTTCTGTCCCTGGAGCCAACAAAAAGCCTGGTGATTGATAACAGCATGTTAGATGACAGTTAGGCTGTTACAGAAAAGGCGGCTCTTACCGCGTTTCAGAGCAGATGGTCGATCAGTAACATGAAGCAGTGATGTCGCCTCTACTGTGTACGTTTGTATGGAAGGACTTGAACGTCCTCATGTAGCATTTATGAAACGTGTGAGTCAATCACAAATCTCACAAATCGGGCAGAATGGCGACAATACCTGCATGTAGCTCCCAGGTGCGAGTACAAAGGTGGATTTAGCTAAGAATCCAGATTGCATCCAGATGTAAAGCATAGTTAAATGTGAGGTAAAAACGATGCAGTGATTCATTCCCATGTTGCAGATCTGTAATTGGCCAGCTGTGTGTTCTGACATATGGCGAGTGAGTTGGGGACGAGAATGAGCTGTGGAAAAATGGCAGCCAGTGGGTTTGGGGGAGGTTTGAATGACGTCCAATGAGGATTTAAGTTAATGTTTGGTCATTAATGGTTCAATTAAAAGACTGAAGATGTTTCTTTTAAACAATAAAAGTGCAGTCTGAGTCTGTGTGTGTGTTACGGCGACACAGCTGTGAGAGAGTGAATTTCTCTCCCTCCACTGCTGGCAGATAAATGATGTCTGTCACTTACACAGCAGTATGCTGGCAGTGGTATATGGCTTCACTTTGTTATATGACAGTCTCACCTTGTCTGTCACACGCAGACACACAGGTGCACAGTGAAGGTCTGCTTCTGCTGGTTCCGGTGATTGATGTAACTATTGTGGTATCGGTGACACTACTGAACCCAACAAGTCAATACCACATTATAGAGACACAGAGGCAGTCAGTGCAGAACTAGTGAGGAATATAGATTGGAAGTCTGATGGCTTTCGGTTAAATTGCAAATAAGGTGTGAAACCTAATTTTAAGCCTTAAGCCGCTGTTTATTAATCACCAGAGAACTGAAGTAATGGCTTCTTTCTCCTGTTTCTTTCTTGTTCTTTATGATTTAAAGTGGCTTTTATTGATATTTTTTATAATGACAAGCTTTATAGTCAATCCCAGCATGTTGTTCAGCTGTCCTGTCAACTATTTTACTGCTTTGGTTCGCTAGCTTAGTGATGTCTTTAGTGGCAGTCTGCAGCTCTTTTTGGTGTAACGGCTTTAAAAAGCACAAGTAGATACAAGTTTCCTTAGTAAAGCATTTAAGCTGTTAAAAACACAGATAATTTCCTGAGGATGTAATAACAATTGATTTATTAATAATGATAATTGGATGAAGATTGGACTTGTTTTCTTCAGGTGACTTAAAACTCCACCTGAATGGCAATCATGGACTGCAAAGATGGACAAACCCTTCATGATGAGCAATGAAAGGAGTTGGCTATGAACTGTCCTATGACGGGACCAACTTGTCATTTGATGCAGTCCTAACCATGCCTTACTTTAAGCCTTAATACAATTTAAATGGGTAAGTTATATAAAAATTTCCGCCCTATAAAGTTGCCATGAATGGGAAAATTGGCTATAGAGACCAAAACTGTCTTTTTCACCAGGCTGTAGACGTGTATTTCTGCTGTAAAGTTGAACATTTTAACATGGGAGTCTATGGGGAATGGTTCACTTTTGGCACAGCCTCAAGTGGCCACTCAAGGAACTGCACTTTTTGGCTCTTCTTGCCTGAGATGTTTTCACTTTGTGCTAATGGTACTCCATAACTGCTCAGTGTTTTCCTAATGCCAGCTTAAATGTTGATTATATGTAGGTATTGAATTCATAGTGGCCAAAAAAATCAGCTTTTCATCTAACATTGTTACAGACCTCACAACCTAATAAAAGATTAGCTGTGTTTTGTCGGGGAACCAAGCAAACAATATGTTTTCTTATTTCTTCTTTACTAATGATCTAGTTTACTTGACTAATCTCCAACTAATTAAACAGATTTAAATATGTGATTTAAAGGTTGCTTAACCACATCAAATTAGGGGAATTGAAGTAGAATCAGACGTTGCAGAGAAGGCAGTTCTTCTTTAAAAAAAAAAAAACATTATGAAGATTCACTTATTGTCTTATTCATGTGAAATAACAGACTTATTTCGTTGAAATCTTGTAGCAACAAAGCTGGAGAAATAGCAGTTAGAGTATCTGAATAGGCTGCTTTAATGTGCCGGTGAGCAGTTAGTGCAGTTTTCTTGCTGTATCCCACACATCAGTGTAGTATGATACTATTACGGTACGGTAGAATAAAAGATGACTCAGTCTTTACATTGGATTCCACACTTTATGCTACTGTCAGGATCTGTTTGATGATCACACTCATTCCAAATATGAATTGTACTCCCACTATCTCACCACTTTTATCTCCCCCACAGGTAAACACTGAATCACATAAAACCTCCTGAAACTAAGCACAAAATATTTCCCCGCGTGGTTTCACTGGATGTATCTGACTGGACTTAGGAGCTGCCGCCCTGATGCGCTCACAGGTTAGTGATATCGAACTGAACCGTGCAATTAGTCACTGGGTGGCGCCTCGCAGTCTTGTCTGTTTGGCTGCCATCCTCGTCCGTCCATATGTTTGCCTCTGCTGTCATCCTGCACAGGTCTCTGTCATGTCTATGTGAAGCCACAGTGTGTGTGTGTGTGTGTGTGTGTGTGTGTGTGTGTGTGCGTGTTAAAAACAGGCTGCTGGTCGGTGCTCTCTAAACCCTGTAGCTGTCACACAGCACATCGGCTGTCATAACAGACCTGACTCTCCCTCTGAGGATCACGCATGGTTGAGTGTGATTAGGTTAAACACGCTCTCTGAAATGACTTGATGTGATGTGGCATTGTGTGTGTGTGTCTGTGTGTGTGTGGTGAACAAAAAGGAGAAAAGAGAGAGAGTATGTGTCATTTACATGTGCTGTCATTTTCGTGTGCAGCGCTCGCATGTGTGCATTGAAGAGTTAGTGGGTCTGCAGGATCCTAAAGTGTGCGCATCTTATTTTGGTGCCTTGGTCTTCTAAGTGTGTGTGCGTGTGTGTGTGTGTGTGTGTGTGCCAAGGACTCCCATGTTGCTTTCCAAGAGCTCTGGCTGTTCGTCGTGAAACTGATTTCAATCAGATATGTTACAGCATCGTTTGGCTTAGCTCAGACTCAAACACACACACACACACAGCTGCCATGCAGAGCCCAGCTCATTCGCTGTTTCTTTAGTGATAACTACATCAATTTAAGCTCACAGTTGGAGCGACCTTCTCAGACAGGGGACGACATTATCAAAGCCCCATCCTCCTCTGTTACTTGTTATTGTTTCGCTTGTGTAGTTCTGCTTCTGCGTCGACTCTGTCCTGTGAAAACCTGGCACCTTCAGTCTTCCTACAACAGTTTGTTTTTCAGTTACAGCGCTTCAGGACAAAGCCAAGTGATGTATGGCGTAATTGAATTTTCCCTTTCGCCTGAGATACAAGCTCTTCCCTTCGTCTGATATGATCTTTAAGCTTGTAATCGTTGGATTGAGCTTGTACGAGATTGCTGGTTGATTAAAAGGAAAATTGCTGCGGTTGACAGTGAACATGACAGAGCACATGTACGGATTCTCCGAGTGGTGTAGAACAAAGGAAATTAACTGGCTGGGTGACACATCGGTAGATCGGAATGTGGTCGGACAGATAAATAGTAGAAAGCGGGGCTGTCATACAAAGCTCTGTCAACGTCCTATCATTGTGTTGCTTTTGTGGTTCACACTTTACACAGTGTACTTCACGTTGTCGTGGGGTTACTGTCCTGAATGGATGAGTAGAAAACCACCCAAAACTAAGGATGTCATATTACTGCTGTGTTTATTTACCCAAACTAAAATATGGCATGCTGCTGCTCTGTTATAATCAACTCCTGACTGGTAACAATATGTGTATTCTTTGCAGGTTTGAATGTCAGATGCACATCATTTTCTGTAAATAATAATAGGTGCAACTACTTTCTATACACATAATTGCAGAGTTGTAGTGTCATATGATGGTCTTGTGGGTAAACTTTCTCACAAAACTCAGATTGTGGGTAAAAATGTCCTCTTATGCTCACATTTACAAAGTTTCTGAGTGCTTTCGAAAGCTCAGATTGCATTCTTCTAGTAACTGTGACATGATTTACAAGTCTGCAGTGGCTTTAAACACATGGGCCCACCATTAACTGCACTTTAGTCAGATCTTAACAAGTTTTTTCCAGGCTGACGTCAACATTTGGCTGCTGACACTCTCCCACGCACAGGCCTCCATTCACTATCTAAGTTTCTCCTCATTTCAGATATCACCATTGGAAAAGAAGAATCAGATATGAATCTCTTGCAGTAACTCTGATTAACACCTTCTACATCTAAATGCTGCACTATGTTGTTGCTCCATCGCTGCTTTGGTGCATTTTTTTTTAATGCTGCGAGGAGAGTTTCTTGAAGTATTTCAGGGTGTATTTAATCTCTGATCTAAACCTGGATCAAAATGGCCAACTTCTAATATTTTCATTTTTGTAAATAACTCAGCAATATAAAAATATAGCTCCAGCTTCCTTGGCACTGGGTAGAGTTAGACTAGTGTTGTGAAGGTAGACTGTCTTCCCAAGAAGAGCAGCAAGTGCCTCATACTGTTTACATTGAAGGGACAAAGCCCTCTGGAAGCCACAGTAATTGGGACAGAACTCTGCACAGGGAGGAGGTTGGGGTGGTTGGCTGGGTTAACAAAGCATTTCATTTTGACACAGAATGCCACTTTTTAAGCATTGCCACAAATGGTAATGAACCTTAACTAATTGGTGATGGTTTTGGTAGGGACAGACACTGGCGTCCTCTCAATAGGGGCACAATGCCATGACAGAGACATGGACAGTCAATGCATTTTGGCTTTTAATTTGGAGGGTACATCGGTGCCATGTTCATCCCCAACTGTTCAATGTTTCATCCAGTGATTTTACGTGTGCAAATTGAGAGGAACCTGATTAAATTACTGATGATTACATTAGGTTAACGTCGGAGGTAGGTACAGTTTGTAGAGATGATATTGTCCCTACGAGGACCATAAATAGAATGTGTGTTATGTGTTTTTTGCCTGTGTCATCTCCCTTCCTGCTCCTCCGCACCAATGCCACCATCGGCTTAATGCATTAACCAGGAAACCATTGAGTCCTCTTTGAGAGGGGTTATGCCTCATTATGACAGAATAACAGAGCCAAAATGGAGCCCGATCCCTCCCAGTAGCTCCATAACAGTAATACTATCAGCGAGCCTGCAGCAGTTGAGGCTAATCCCGGCCATTTAACGTATAGCCACACACTGCACCTCACTCAGAGGCTCAGCGGCGGCTCGTATCAGCACCCAACAGACACACACACTCAAATGCACTCACGTGGACACACACATTGACACGCTCTTCGCATCCACGGATATTCTGCCTTTGATCTGCCTTGCTGCTCATTGCTCCTTACATGTAAAAAAAAGCCAGCCTCTCCTCCTCATAAAGTAGCGCTAAGTGCCTTTGCATGCATGCACAGTGGAAAAAAAACACACTTGCAAACACTGAAAGATGTCGGAATCCTCGCCAGTTCTTTCACCTCAAGGTTTAAAACTGTTGCCTTCGAACATCTGGTACTCTAGAAAGAATAATGTTGTTGTTCCACTTGATCCACCTATCTGATTCTTCTATATTCTTCTATCTTTTGACACCAAAACTAAATGACTGTACACACAACTGCATGCAGAGCACTCTTTTGCACACACTCACACAACTGTATTTTTAAGGTCAAATGTGCAAAAAAAAATGTGTCAATCCATAATGGCTGACCGTCGGGATGGCTGGAGGCAGAATAGGTGACAGTCATAACAAAAGCCTCCATCAGCCTCTCTTGACATTTCTAACACACAGCAAAATCACTCATGTGCACAACAAACTGTGCATTTGTTTCCACTGAGCTGCAATTGACGAACAGTACATCCACACTGCTGCGTGTGTTTGTGTGTCCGTGGAGTGGGTTCTGGTGTCCTTCAAATGACTGAGAGGGGGGGGGAACCAACAACAAACACCGCACTATGCTGGATCGATGCGCACACATGCAAACACACACACCAGCACCTTAACTCTCCATGCACATAAATATAGATGTGCCTGAAGATACTCCACAGCCCCTTAAGAGTCATGTCCGCGAACACACATGTCCTCTGCAGCAGCTGCAGGGTTTATTAACTTCACCCTACAGAGAGATCTATGTTTATTACATTAAGATTTAATTGATTTGAGACACTGCAACTAATTTAGCATGCTAGCATAAACCCTACCCCAAAATAATGAACACAAGACACACAACATCTGTATCTGCTATAATCTAGAGCATGTTAGCGCTGTCACTCTGAGCACCACTGTGGATAAATACAGACTCACAGAGCCTCTTGCATGGTTGTGTTCATTCCATCAGATACACAAGATACTAAAGGATTACAGTCTGTGCTAATTTTTTTTCATCATTTATGACACTTTATCTGCAAAAAAAAAAGTTTAACTAAGTCAGAAGTTCATTTTACTGCATGCATTATTCAGCTCTGTCGGACTAAAGTGCCTAAAGTTTCTCCATTGGTCTCTGAATCAAAGTGTTTGTTTGCATTCGGGACAACATTTCCAATCCAATGTCTGACCCGCTGCCTTTGGTTTCTCTCCGTCCAACTGTGTGTCTGTTGTTTGCCAGGCTCGTGTCATTGTTTTGCCGGTTCTCTGAAGCTGTAATCTGCTGCTGGCCTGGCTTATTAATAAGCTTAGTCTGGATGCTTCCCCCTCTGCGAGTTGGTTGACTTTCAGCCGGAGCGGCAGACAGATCAACTTAGAACTAGAACGAGTAGAAGAGGATCAGGTTCATGCACTTGCTTGCCTCATGACTTTATTTTTGTTCATTTGAGCTCAAAAATCTCTATTTGTGCTTTGTTCCAGCTTTGTTTTCTAGTGCGGTGTGTTGTTTTCTATGAATTTTGATTACATTTCTTTATATTTATGCAAAATGACGTGGAACATAAACGTATCTTTCCTTCTATGTTTTAATCTCTGTTTATCTCTTGGTTCCAACACTGTTGCCTCCAGGTTCTGTCTTTGCAGCTCCCTGAAGTTTTCCTTTCAACTTAGTGCAGCTCAACTCTTGAACTGCTGCAAGCACCAAAAGGGGGACATCAGGTCTGTTTATTGCAGCTCTGTGATCATTTCTGGATGACGTTAGAGTTCAGACAGAAAATGAGGGATAACACAGCTCAGTCTGCAGGCACTCGGGCGATGATATGGAGTGTGAAACAGGGAAGAAGAGGGGAGAAGGGGCGGGGGCATAAAGGGGGACGGGACGGAGGAATAACTGGAAATGCCAAAACAGAAAGAGAAACCTTGAGGGAAGAGGAGCTGCGAGCGGAAAGAAGACTGGCAGCTAATGGGAGTGAACTCGAAAGGAGAGGACTGAGATGGGATATAAGATAAGAGATCCTAATGTATCTCTGGTATTATAGAAGCTTCACGTCTCAGTCTTTACCAAACTAGAGAAGTGAGAGGCTATAAACTATCACTTTTGAAACAGTCAAGACAGGATATCTCATCCAAATGATAAGCGACTTTAAAACCATCAAGAAATTTTTGAAAATATCTGCAATTCTGACAGATATGTGACTCAGGAATTTAAAAAAAAAAGTACTTTATTATGAGGGTTTTTTGGCTGTGTCAGAATAGGTTGACTTGGACGAGGAGATAAAGATAGTTTGGCCTGAGGGAGGAGGAAAAAGAGAAGTTCGAAGTTGCTGTAGAAGGCAAATGCAGACTCACATTTCCCCTCTCCAAGTCAGACAATAATAGACTATTGCGAAGCTCATATGAAGGTCGAGAGACAGAAATGAAAATCTGCAGGGAAGAAGCAGGAAAGATGGAGATCGGGAGAAGAAGAAATTTGCATGATAAAAGAGAATCATTGGAGAGACTGGGGGTGACATATTGACATGTCTGAAAGTTAGTAGCTAAAATAGCAAACTAGCAATATGCTTAAAGATTTGCAGTGTGTCTTGGTGGCAGTTTTTGACTGTCCCCTCTCTCAGTCAGATAGTTTTTCTTCATTTCCATTAAAAAAAATGTAGATTCTGTTTTTGCAACAAGCAGCATAACAATATGGAAGAAGAAGCTTTAAGTGTCTGAGCATGTAATGTCAAAATGCTGAGTTTCTTTCATTAAAGAGCATCAACATGAAATAAAGCTAAGGTTATAAGAATGTTGCATGTTTTGCAGGTATCTGGTCAAGTCTCAAGTTTTAGACAAATGTACACTTTGACCTGATAACGGCACTTCAGTGGATAAAATATCAGCTAATCACCAAGTCAGTACAGTTCATTCTGAGGAGGGCATGAAACTCTGAACTTTTTGTCATGTTAGTTTTCAAATTTTGAGAAAAAATTCCACACAAAAGAAAATGTCAAAAATTGGACCAGTGGTAAAGTGAAGGAATCACGTAGGTCAGTGGGATTAAACCTCTGGAGACCATGAATGGCTGTGGAAAATGAAATAGGTATTCATGCTTCTAACATGGATACAGTGATAAAACATTATCCTCACTCACTTTGACATATGCAGTTGTCATTTATATATTTTCCCTTTATAAATACACTGATCAGCCACAACATTCTGACCACTGACAGGTGAAGTGAATAGCATTGGTCATATTAGTACTATGTGCTGTTCTGATGGAAAACCTTGGATTTTAACATCCGTGTTGATGAGACTTAGACACCCAAATAAACATTGTCCCACAACAAACACACTCCCTCATGCTAATGGAAATCCCAAATGTCACTGACCTACCCCTACAGGAAAATGCACCCCAGCACATGGAAACAACATCAACCAATCAGGAACATGTAGAGGAACATGACAATGGCCCAACATGTTGATTTGACTTCCAAACTTCCTACACCCCATTCTGATCAAGCATCATCAGGATGCAGTGGAACAAGTTGGATTGACAGAGGCCCCACTGCACAAGCCTGAGAACCCAAAGAATCCAGTGCCAGCGTCCTGGTTCCAGACCCCATAGGACACCCTGAGAGGTCCTCTTGTCCATGCCCAAAGGTTCAGATCATTTTAGAGTACATAAGGGGGACCAACACAATATTAGACATGTGGTCATAATGTTATGCCTGATCGATGTTCAGCAACTACAGTTTTTCCTCTTGTTTTTTCCTTGTGTTTACCTTTTCCTCATGTCTTCTGTGCTCTCCTGTCTGTCTCCCTTGGCTTGTTTCTGTGTGCATTCTGTTCTCCCCTTTTTATTCTTTTTCCTGTTTTATTTTGAAGCTTCTTACCTCATGTGTCTCTGCCCTGATCGTCTTCACCTTTGTTTTGTCACCCGATAAGCCCCTGTGTGTATATAGTCTCATATGTCTATCTGTCCTTTGTCCGTTTGTCTGTATACCTGTGAATCCTGCATCCTTCCCCGAGTCTCTCCACATCGTTCCAGTGTGTTGTTGCTTTCTCTTCTCAGTTCATCATTATCTTTAAGACTTTCCTTCCTTATTTCTCCTGCCCTCTTCCATTATCACTACCTGTAAGTTTTATGAACCCTCTGAACCCTCAAGCATTTTTTTGCTCATATTCTCTTATTTTTACAGCAATATAAAGTCCCGCACCTGTACAGAAACAGCACAACCATGGCTCGAAGCAGAGAGAACTCCAAAAATGTATGTTGTGCAGTAGGGTTATAATGCCATGAATCATATAAAGAACAAACAAAAGTTTAATTTCTTTATAAAATAACCTCGAATTAACATGTACAACCTTCATTTAAGTGCCCACAGGTGTTACCAATACAGATTTTTTTGTCACATCACTAATGGTTGCAGCAGAGTCAATTATGGCTTCCTGGTTGCATTAAGGAAGGCAGAATTTTTTGTTTTTCACAAAATCAGATTACTGCAAATGGTTCATTTTTGGCGAATTTTTCAACAAAATATTAACATTTTAAGCTTTTCAACAACATGCCACATCATAGAAGAGTAGTTGCTTCAGCATTGTTGTGTCACAGATGATATGCCTTTTTTGCAAATCTCCCAGCAGGTTTTGGGATTCAGAGGGTTGCAGTTACATGTTGGTTTATTCATTCTATCCGTGTCCTGTGTTTGCTCTTTTTGAACCCCTTTGTTAACAGACACTTGTTCACATCAAGGCGTTCCGTGTTGCATCACCCACTCACATCATCCGTGTTCATGTATTACAACTGCCAGGCCTGTTTAAACACAATCCTGCAATCCCATAACACATGTTCAGTGTACAGTCTGGTTGTGTGTTCCACCAGTTCCACAGTGGAGTCAGGATCCTGGTTCACATGTCTAATAAGAGTTGAAACTTCAGCCATTGAGACATGATAGTAACTGGATTAGAAGACAAACTGGCCAATTCGATCCATGTTTTCATGATCATATGAACATACAATCATACATGCACATATATTCATTTATTCTTAAAGCAGTTTTGCTCTGTTTAACTCCCTCTCTCTCTGTGTCTCTGGTGGTGTGTCGCTGATGAGCTCAGTGCGGTTATAATTGGCACCGGCCCCATGTGGCACTGTAGTGACAATCCACAGAAATCAAGGGCGCACAGATGTAAACAAACACACTCTCTCTCCTGCACAGATGCTAACACACTCCTGAGCACACGCACCAACCCCCCTGCCTATAGTACGTCTTTTCACTTAACACCCGTCCTGCAGGCTCCCATGATACTCATTTCCTTGTTTTGATTTCAATGTCACACTGATCCCATCTCCCTCCTCCTCCGCCACTTCCCACACCCCCGCATCAAACACACTCCCCCCCCTTCTCTCGCCTCCCTTTGTTCCTCTCCTTCTCCTCCTGCTCTACCTTTTCATCTATTTCTTACTTCCATCTCAGCCTCGCCCCCCCTCTCGCTCTAATATGTTTTCTCCATCTCTGCCTCTTTCCTCCTCTCTTGCAGGCTAGCAACATGCAAATTATGCCCCACAAATGCAAATGCCTTTTCCTATCTCAGAAGAGACCTCCAGTGGAGAAGAAGAGTTCGCCCGGCTCAGATATTTCCCACTGAATTCTTTTCCCTTTGTAACGTGGCGGCCTCGTTTTCAAACGTTTTTTTTTCAAGGTTACCTGTGATAACTGCTGAATAAAGAAGTACACGTGTGCATTAATGACACAGTCTGAGTTTGTTTTAGATGGAGATCTCAAAAACATCTAGGGCATTGATTCAAATGGTTTATGTTTGCATAGTTTAATCAACGTTGCAATAACTAAAACTTGCGGAGGACACAGTTAATGTTAACATATACTGTTTATGTAAGAATATAGATATGAAGCTAACAAATGCAGCAGCTTATTGTCCCATTGCAGTGGTGCAATAACATTTCTCTATGGTTTAAGAAGCTGAGACCGACCCATAGACTGTAGAGGACAGATTTATACATAGAACACTGCCTGAAAAGATGCAGGAATAATGTTTACCCTGTTTACTATTTTAGTTTGGCCTGCTAACGTTTGCTATTTAGCACCATTAAACAAACAACAAACATGGAAATCCATCCAAAGGTAATTCCATTGCAGTCAGCTGTCAGCTTTCTGGGGATCAGGTCTAAGGATCGTTGAAGAACTCTGGATTGATAACCATCGATATCTGTACCAAACTTTATGTCAATTCTTTTGCCGGAAATGCTAATAAATCTGTTCATCAGAGGCAGAAATATTATGATTTTTATTGCTTAGTACACTCAAAGTATTAAAAAAGTAGGATATTTCATTTCTTCTAATGCATTTTTGTACATTTCTCTGTTAGACCCTCCCTGCTGGGTAAACAGGCTGATGCACAGTGTTCATTTAATCCTTAAACAGACTATATCATCCAGGGATGTTGCCAGGAAAGTCCAAAACACTGATGTCCAAGCCACCCAATGAGTCACACGACTGAAAAGTTAGATCTCTGTGTGTAAACAAATTTTATTTTCCTGTTGTTTCTTTTCAATAAAATGATCTTTTTATTTCTTTTTATCTGACAGCTTCACAGCTTCTCCACACCACTGGAATCACTGAGGAATTTATTTTTTACCTGAAGCAGTCAAATTTAAATACATTCAACCTAGAAATAATGCTATCATAAAATGCATTTTATATGTTGGTATAGAACTGCTCAGACTTTGCAAACACATGACCAGAGAAACCACCTTGGATGTGATTCCATTGTCCTCAATACTAACTATGAGCCTGTTTTCTGCAGCTTTAAGATAATAATTTCAGTTTTAATCACCACAATTGATAATAAAAGTCTCCTCAGGAGGTTATTTCAGGTTAACAAGTTGGTTTGAGGTCTTTTGCTCTGGTTGTTTATTACACTGAAGTCCTTGCCCGGGTTCTCTGCTGCTTTTAGTGGCGCTGTCCGTGGTGCTGAATTCAGCTGCTGCTAATTTGATGGAATGAAGAGGGAAGAATCTCCGTGCGGCTCCGCGCTGCAGTCAGTGTTACAATTAGGCAATGCTCGCATGGCTGACATCAGCTATAAGTGATCTGGGAGTGTTCTTGCATTCCCAGCTTTCCGTCTTCCCTCCCCGCTCGCCGCTTTTCTTCCCTGCCATCTGTTCTTTGACTGTTCCTCCTCCCCTGCCACACTTTCTTATTTACATCCCATCGCCTGATACCGTCCTCAGTTTTATATAATCGCTCACTGTCTCACTTAAATGCACCTTATGCTTTCATTTTACTGTTTTCTTGCCCTCCGTGCTATTATGCAAAGAGAAAATTCCACCTATGTGTAGCAATTCTGCCTGTAATCCTTTGATTATTCCTCATCACAAACGTTATCTCTTTACTCTTTCCCCTTACTTTCCCTCTCACCGCCTTCCTCAGTGTCTCTCCTCTGCATCTCCACAGTAAATGAAGACAAAATGTTCCTGCAGGTGTGATTTGTTTATATGTACACATGCAACCCTCTCCATGCATGTGTGTAATTGTGTGCATAGTGTGTGTCTGTGTGTGCAGAACAGGGTGACTGTCCTCGGGGCAGCTCTCCACACCAGAACAGAGCAGAGCAGCAGCTGACCAGCTGTCCCCCTCGCAGCGAACAGCATGTTGTCTCTTCTGTCTATTCTCTCTATCTATCTCATCCCTTCCTTTCCTTCCTTAACCTCTCTTTCCTCCCCTCCCTCTCTCCCTCTTCATTCTTTAATTCATTCCCTTCCATGTGCTCTAACTCTCTCACGCACTGTACTTATTTAAAAATAACCTCTTTCCCTCACTGTACGCTGGACTCCTTTCCTTGTATTCCTCAGTCTCTCCACTCCAAGGCTTTGTTTGACTTTGTCACACACACACCTTTCGCTGTCATCATCATCATCTCCTTTTCAACTTGCTGTTCCTTCCTTTCCCTTGCTTGCTGTCTCTCCCTTTTCCTGTCTCAGTAATGTCACTGTTAAGGTAAGTCTCCTTCAGCCTCATTTAATTTTCATCTCCTCCCTCCTGTCTCCCTCTCAGCTGTAATATCACTGCTGTAAAAACACAGTCAAATACTAAGTAATATAATATTCTTTCTAAACACAATAAAAGTTGATGCTTTTTGGTGACAAAGACAGAGCAACTAATAGAGCAGGCAGCTATAACATCACATAATGTCTTTATATTCCTTTGTGGAGTCAATCAGAAAGTAACAAACTGCCACAAGCTGCCAAACTGTGCATTCGGGTAACTGATCAGTGATATAGTTTCCATTTCGGCTGACATTAGGTTGGTATAATCCTGGAAAGCAGCAAGCTTGGATAGCATGCTTGATTATTTTAACCCAAATCTGACCTGTTTTGACATTTAACAGCAGTTAAAAACATCCTAAATGACATCATTTCAGCCTAAAATTTGAAGACTTTATTAAAAGTAAGACACAATTCACAAAAATGGAAATAGTTTGGTATGTTATAGTTTTGTACAGGCGCTAATACAAATACAGACACACATTCATGTGGACACTGAGGCTGTTTCTAGTCAGATTATACCTGCATCCATTGAAACTGATTTTAGATCCTTCAGTATGGGTCATATTAAGAAAATGGTGGTTTTAGGGAATCTTGAAATGGTGTTTCTGTGTATTTTTTATTGGACAGTAGTGAGAGTTCAGTGGGGGCTTCGGATCGGCTGGTCCTTACTTTCACATAGTTTTTAAGCAAGATGGCAGAAAATGTCATTCAGTTGAATCCAGGACCCACAAGACTTCCCATGTCATTTTCAGTTTCACTATAATATATTTCTCACCTCACAGCAACAAGATCCCTGGTTTGCGTCCCGGTTAAGATGCCTGGGATCGCTCTGTGTGGAGTTTGCATGTTCTCCCTGTGCAGCGTGGGTTTTCACCAGGTGCACCTGCTTCCTCCCGCAGTTCAAAAACATGCTGAGATTAACTGGTGATTCTAAATTGTCCGTAGGTGTGAATGTGAGTGTGCTTGTTTGTCTCTATGTGTAGCCCTGTGATAGACTGGTGACCTGTCCAGGGTGTCCCCTGCCTTCACCCTGAGTCGGCTGGGATAGGCTCCAGTCCCCCCGCAACCCTACAGAGGATTAAGCGGTGTATAGATAATGGATGGATGGACGGATGGATGTTATGTTTTCAGGAGATGATATTGTGTGATAGTCGATATTTTTCTCTCAAAACAAGTGATGTAAAATCTAACAAATATACTCTCTCTGCTTTCTGAAACATTAAGTAAGAATTAATCATCCATGTGTTAATGTCAGATAAGCTGTTTCTTCATTCTAAATAGGTGTGTAGTTCAACATTTGGTATAGACACTTGTTAAGAGGGAATTCCTGGCCTGATTAAAAGTTGGCCTGGACCATACTGCAAAGGCTTAGAATATAAACAGCACGCAAGGGTTAAACACTTCTAGTATACCTGCTTCCAAGTCTGTTTTCAACATTATTTTTGTTCAGCTGCTTTCTCTAAGTACATCCGTAACTCTGTGTACACTAGCTCAGCACACCCTCCGGTTATCCTGCACCGAAAAGATTATTTGTAAGATACATGGCTCAACCCAGGAAGGTTTTCTAAGCTGTAGCGAGGTCTCTGCACGGATATTTGCAATTCTCAGGCAACATTATGAGTTATACAGAAGTTACATGAGCTTTTGAGGTGCTTCGTCGGGACTAACTCTGAGAGGAACAAAGACAGGAGAACTTATCCCTAAGAAGGGTCTCACTGAATTGTCATGCTTTGTGAAGAAGAGTTTGTATTTAAAGCATTTATGTGCGTTTCAATTTGTTCGATTTGGGAGGCAGCTCTGGATATTATCACAATACTGGAGGTTTACACTGACGCTTTGCACTTTCTGTGCATTACAGTTTGAATCTGAATTTAAGATCCCACTGTTCTTGTTGTCTGAGATGGTTTGCGGTTAAAACTTTACAATTTCAATAAATGTTCGGTTTCCACGGAGTTGCTTCATCCTCTTTTGTGCTTCTATGAGACCAATTATTTCTAAATCTGAGGCTGAGATCCTTTTTAAACGTTATAACTCAACTATTATGAGTAGAGACATATTGTTATTTAATTCGTATTAACATCCCAAAGAAGGCTCTACAGTGGTTTATTCTAAAACATGCTTCTAGAAGCTGCACATCCAGTGTGTAATACCTGCAGGGAGACTAGAGTTTTACACTGTGATCCTCACATTGCACAATAATAGATTTTACTGTATTTTCTATTTTTTAGTGTTCTTATTATAAACTTAATTAGTGACACTGTAAAATAACATTATATAAGGTAGGACTACAGCTCCCAGTCCTTTAGAGGGATTTTACATGGAAATTTGTCTGCCTTTCCTTTATCCTCTCCTCATTTCCAGTTGTTGTTTGTAACCCCATAAAAACTCTCATTTTTCATCTTTCCACTGATTCATTGTGATATTCTTCCATCCATTTTGGCCCCTCCCCCTGTCTTTCATCTCTTCATATGAAATATTCCCACCTTAGACTTCATATACCTCACTACTTTCTATTTATTCCCTCATCTTTTCTATGCCTGCCTTGAAAATAAGTACAGAAATGTAGGAGAGGAGGGAAATGCAGATGATGATTTTTCTTTTTCGAGAAGAAAAACAAGGATTTGGCTGCTTCTTTATGAGGGAAAGACTCAGAACTTGTTTGGTGTATTTTCATCTTAATTAACACAGCTTTCTAACTTGGAAAACTACAACCCACTGAAAGACACAGCTGTAGGGCTGTCAGTAAGTTCTGCTGTAATGCATGTGAAGCATATAAGCACTTTTTTGTGGTGTTTTTGAAAATCACATTTAACCCGAGAACACTAGCACTGGGTGATTTTCACCCATGTGATTGTGGTTACGTGATTTTCATTGTGCTGCCATTGTCTGAGTTGCATTGGGTCCTTGGGTAACTTCATGCTGCTCACATCTCTGGTTTTTGCAGCAGGCATGTGTTTGGGTGATTGTCACCAAACGTTAACAACAGAGAGTAAAATATTTTTTTGAGTTGGAATATACTGCATGTATATCTAATATATCTCTCCCATTGTGGTCAGTGATGCAGGGAGACTGTGCCTTGACTGGAAAAGTTTGGTTTATTTTTAATTTTTCAGTAATTTTAGGGACTTTCGATAGGGTCTCCTCATGATACCTTTTTCATGTTATGAAACGTTGTACAGGGGAAAATAAAAGAAGACTACTTCAGTTTTCCATGTGCTGCTGTACTTTAATATATTTTGATGAGAAGTATTTTTTATTGGGTAAATTATATCAGGTAAAATATACCCAACATTAGTGGTGGTGTTACTAATTGTTACGTTCATGTTCTAGGGTTAAAAAAAACAGCAGGTAGACATTTTCTTGAAACATCACTGAGTGAAATTAGCTCTGAAAAATAATAAAGGGAGAATAATTTGGTGTTAAATGAAGTGTTTTTATTGCATGTTTGCACCGATTGTATTATTATTATTATTATTATTATTATTATTTTATTTTTTTTTGGTGGGGGGGGCGGGTTTCCTGTTTTACTGGATAGAGAGAGGACAGAGTGAAAGTGGGGGGACAGGAGAGCAACATGCAGCAAAGGGTCTTGAGCCGGACTAGAACTCATGACTGCTGCTAAGGGACTGAGCCCCATGTGGTATCGCCTTAACTCAGTGAGATAAACGGCAGCCCAATCGTAGTATTAGCTTTAGGTTCAAAGTCTACAAAAAGAAAAAAAACTGGGAAAATGGGGAAAAGAAAAAAAGGATTATCATCTTCTATCTCATCCACCATCTTCGTTTTGCATGTTAACATGGAATGCTGTTAGTTTTGCAATTCCTTTTTTTTTTTCAGATCTAAAGATAGCGCTACGAAAGAAGTCAGCAAATCACCAAAGAGATTCTTATTCATCCTGAAGGGGACAAAAATATATCCAACATTTGCCGGGCTATGTCAGGACAAATGTTGCAGACCCACTGACTGAACCTCCACTGGCTGTCCATAGAGACTGGCTGCAAGCATTTCTAAAAATGCTGCCGAATCTGCTTCCAGATGAAATCCAAAGTGATTTTCCTTGATTTCAAACACACATTCCACCAAAAAAAATATGCTTGTGTTATTATTACCATTGCTGCAGGCCTCTAATGTGAATTTTAACGACAGGATTGTTAACACTAGAAGAAAAGAAAGTCATTTTTTAATGAGCAGCTCTGTTAGATGAGCTCTAAGATTCAAATTCTGCAACTCTGGAAAGTGCTTCTCCTCTAATCTGTAAGCATTCAATCTGCATTTACACCCATCTGTCCACCATCCTGCCTCATTTTTTTCCTCTTTTCCTTTCGCTCCCCCTCGTCTCTCTCCCTGGTTTCTTCTCAGTTTCTCTCCCCTTGCCTAAGTGGCTTGGAGGATTAAATGTGTTTAATTAAGAGGTGATTATGGGATGGCTGACACAGCAGGATCAGGATGGCTTCATTCTATCGTCCCGACTGTCATCACCCTGCACCCTCACTTCAGCCCCACAACATGCACAGCACACATATACGCCCTCACCTCCATATATCTGCCTTATTTCACACCTCCCACATGCCTCCTTCTGCTGTCCCCTTCCTCTTTTTATTCATCCTTTTACCTCCTCATTAAATCTCATTTATCCGTTTTCATCACTGGCTTCTTTCCAATCAAGAAAAATGATACGACACTATTTACTGTGTGCTGCAGTGGCCCCGAGAGCAAAACACATCACAACACACACAGTCATAAAAACACCAGACTGAGAAGCTTTTTTGACAGCATTTAGAAAAAGTGCTGCAAACTAAAAGCAGAACCAAATATTAAAATATGCTGCAAATACAGAAGGTTTTCAGCCAGGAGGAGTGGGGTTCATGTCCCATGTTGGATCATTAATTTGAGACTTAAGTTTCACCTTCACTCGTTGTTTGGTTGAGTTTAGCCACCAGAACTACTCTGTTAGTTTTCTGTATTACCATTGTGACAGATACTTATTTAATATATGGTTGGTTGACTGAAAAGGAGCTGGAGAGCAGTAAATGGCAAAGATATGTTCATTAGAAATGTTTTACAACAGCTCACAAATGAAAATCTCTCAAAACTTACTGAAGAATGCAATTTAGTTGTATAGGAATGTTACTGAATTAAGCTGCATTACTATTAAACATATCACTTAAATCCACTTGTTTAAATGCTCTGATGCTGAAACAACACATGATTCTGAAAAACAAGTCCATGCGTTTGTAACTTCTAGGCTGGACTATTGTAATTCCTTATTACCACGATGTTCCATTAATTCTCTAAAAAAAAAAAAAAACTCCAGCGGATCCAAAATGCAGCAGTAAGAGTTCTGACAGGAGCCAGTAACAGAGATGACATTTCTCCCAGTGTAGCTCCTTTTTACTGGCTCCCTCTGAAATCCAGAATAGAAATTTAAACCCTTTAATAACCAACCTCCATCATATCTGAAAGACCTTATTGTACCATACTATCCCAATAGAACACTTAGTTCTTAGACTGCAGGTGTACTTATGGTTCCCAGAGTTTCCTAAAAGTGCAACAGGAGGCAGAACCTTCAGTTATCAGCTCCTCGCTGTGGAATCAGCTCCCAGTTTGGGTTCAGGGGGCAGACACCCTCTCTACTTTAAAGATCAGGCTCTCTAATAAAGCTTATAGCTACGGATGGCTTCGGTGACTCTACATGAGCCTAAACAACTAGGAGACTTCCCATGATGCACCTCTGCTCTCTTTCTCTTTCCATACGTTTACTAGCATAGGCCACCATTGCATGTCAGTAACTTTGCATCTTCTCTCTCCTGCAGTTTGTGCTTTGTTTTCTCTGCAGGTATTTCTGGCTGCAGAGCTGCATGTTTCTGATCTGAGGTTTCTGGCCTCACAAACCTCCCCAGTGTTTATTGTTCTCTTATGCACTTTTTGCCCCCTCCACCCTCACCCCAACCAGTTGAGTCAGATGTCTGCCCTCCCTGAGCCTGGTTCTGCCAGAGGTTTCTTTCTATTAAAGACGAGTTTTTTTTCCCTTTATTCCTGCTGTTGCCAGAGCTGCTCAAAGGGAATATTTGGTTTGATGGGTTTCTCTGTATAATATAATATAGTAAAGTCTTCACCTTACTATGTGAAGTATCATTAAATGACTTAGGTAGAGAATGGCGCTTTGTCAATAAAACTGAATGGAACTGAACTGCACTGACTGAGATATTAGTTCCGATATCTGCAGCTAATGCAGCAACATTTCTTTTTTTTAATAATGTTTTCTGTATTTCTTTTTTTGCAGGTGTTGTTTTAAATTGCAATGCTCTCTTTCCATTGTACGCACTAAAAGGCATGCTCATGCTGCTGTAAGGCTGATTCGATAATGACATTGAAGACTATAGAAAAACACCAAGAAAGGCAATATGAGAAAGCAGATGCCTTAAAAGAAAGGATTTATTAGCAGAGGGGGGAAAAAAAGGTCGAGGGAAGGCAAAGACAGAAGAAAGCCTGATCGCTAATAAGCACAGAAAGGGGTGAAAAACAGGCCAAAAACTTGTTTATAGCAGTGGTGGGAAGATGAAAGTAAAGAGAAAAGTCTCACTGTTTTCCTTTTGACTGTATGTGGGGATAAATACTGCATGTTTAGTGCGTGTGTGGCAGTGTGAAATGAGAAAAAAACACACTTCTCATATCCAGAGCAGAGCACATTTGTGTCTTTAACAGCATATGTAGTTTCACGTTTAATCAAGCGGTTATCTTTATTCTGGTGAGAAACCCAGTTTAACAGTAAAGGCGTTTATCTACGAGCCAGCCTGGTTATAAATACGACCGCACCAGAGGACGACTCGCATCTTCTCTGTTGTTGGGGGCAAAACTGAGAGGCGACAGGGCCCTTTGTCCTTTAAACTCACCATCACTCTTGTCACAAACGAGCCCTCAGGAAATACGGCCACTAATTTAAGTCTCGATCCTCCGAAGAAGCGGCGGGTTATATTGAGTAAATGTATGTGTGGTCAGGGAGGAAGAGGCAGACAGATGGGTCGCACAGTTTTCTCTCTGTGGGTCTGGGGCTGGGACAGCTAATTACATCTTAATTAAATATGACCTGTCTGTCCCTGCGCCGCCTGACATGTGTGTGTGTGTGTTTACAATGAAGAGAGACAACAATCAAGAGGTGCAGATTAGACGAGTGTAAAAAGTGTGTGAAGTGAAGAGTCGTGTGGACAGAGTGTGTGCGTCTGAGTCAAGGGTATTTGTGTGCAAATGAAAACTGTTAGATGGAATTAATTTCACTGTCCCATGAGCTTAGCAGTGATGTGTTGTGAGATTATCTGACTGTGTGTCATATTCAATGTTTAACATTTGTCTGTGTTTCAATTAACCCGACTCCTTCTCTATGAATCTCCTGGGCCTGCTTGTACCTTTAAAGGTACCTCAGAGGGAGTTTGCGTGACAATTGTGGAGCGATTCCACTAATTTGAAAGCATCTAAAACACAATTTGAGTTAAAAATAGACTGAATCAGCTGTAACACCTGAAGGCCATGAGTTCAGAGCAACACCTGGTGACTTTGTTCATTCTGGAGAAAAAAACCTGGGATGTAACAGCAGAGGTCTTACTGTGTGGAAGTACTAAAACTACCGTGTTTGTAACTCCTAATATACCAAATAATCTATCTTTAAAAGAAGAAGCTGTTCCACTGTTTTCATAGATACACTTGTACATGTTATACTTTATATTTGCCCACTTCTTATTGAATTTGTCTGATTGTGTGAATGCACTGAGAGGATTGCCGCTTAGTTTTGTTGTACATTATGACTACATATTACAATGACAATAAAGGAATTCTACTCTATTTCATTCTATTCTACATTGTGGAAAGTCTGCAAATGCTAAAAAGTCCATCTAAAGATGATGGAGACATAAATCAGCAACAAGGGTTTGCATCTGAGCACTACTTTGTGGCTTCATATCTCTGGCTTCTTTTGAAAATGACTTGTAGCCAGTTTGTTTCTTCACCAGTAGTCTGAATTCTACTACATCGCCCTAAAACTGGAAGGAACCAAATAACCTAAACATAGAATAAAGTCTGTGTGTACCGCTTAGACTAAATACTGATAAAAACAAACAGAAAAGTGCCTCTGGTCGATGCATTTTATTATTAAAACTAACAATTCTCATCAGTGAAACAGCTAAAAGTAATAGAAGAGATTTTTCTTCTAATTTCCTCTAATTTTTCTGTTGTTTTTTTAAAAGATTTGTACTTTTAGAATGTCTTATTGTTATTGCACAGCCTTAACCTCCTGAGACCCTGCGTCCACATGCGCGGACATCGTATTTTGGCTTCCCTGCACCATAACCCTAACTCTGGAAGCCTGAAGAACTTTGAAAACTCCGCCCATTGTGCTAGCTAGTCCGCGACTCTCCAGGAGCTGTGCGCTGAACCCGGCGGTGAGCGCAGTGAATGGCCGCGATCTGTTACTACTTTTCATGTCACCACTACTACTAATGACTATTTATTATTCAAACACAAAACTTATTTTTTATATTTGTTAGGTTCTACTAATCCCAGATAACAAGGGTAAATCAAAAATGCAAGGCCCAGAAAAGGTCGGGTCTCAAGAGGCTATAAAACTGTCACCCTGCATTTCACTGCACATACTGTATGAGCATGTACCAAATAAAAACTCCTCAATCTTGGATCTTGAGAGATGAAATAGTTGCTAAAAATCAATAAATGGATAAACTGTTGGAAACATAGGTAAAAGTATAAGTGAATGTCTAACCTTTAATTATAATAACAGCTGAAACAGTGCAGCTAAAAGCTAAAATTGAAAGAAAACTGTTGAAATATCGTGGAAAGGAAGTTGAAACTGTTGCTAAAGTCATATATAGAGTTGAAATGGCTCATAAAACTTCTGTTGACAGTCATTTTATATCAGCTCTGTCTGCTTGGAAACTCACATGTGCAACAAATACAAGCACACACACTCAGGACTGACCATTGTTGGAGCGCAGTGCCCTGGCCGAGATGCCGTTTGTCCCGATAGGATGATGAACCCCGGTCCCATCCACCGCTCCCGCCTCCCCCGGCTGCTTCAAAAGCTCCGTCAGAGTCCTGGTGGAAGGAAGAAAAGAAAAGAAAAAGAACATTTACACACTTCAATCATCCTCCAAACAGTCTGAGAGGTAGATAAACAAATCATCTGTCCACACAAAGGAGAGAGGGAAAGAGAGGCAAAGATAGGAGAGAGAGTAACTTCTGAAATACAGAGGGCTGAGGGGAGAGTGTTTAGAAGACGTGATGAGTTTGGACAGAGGTAGAAAGATGATGGAAAAAAAATACAAAAAGGCGCATGTTGATGCGGATCTAATGTGAGCGTCCATTATTTAGAAAAACACCCAGGCAGCCTTCATCTCAACAGCTTCACCTGAGGAGACGGATACGTTTGAAAGACGAGTCCTCGCATCAATAAAACACAAAATGAAGAGGATTAAATCCGACAAAGTGGAATGGAGGATGAAAAGGATGAGTCTCTGGTTGTTAGCCAGCTGGGAGCGTCAATCATTTATAAATAAGGGGAAAAAAAAGTGAAACGACTTCCCCTCTTGCCATCTTTCATTGTTTGATGCCTTTGAACAAGTTCTGATGCCTCGTCGAAACTGGAGCGCAGGCAGGAAAAGGCCTGCAGATTTAACTCTTCAGGAGCTCACACACAACCTGCAGCTACAAATTTATTTTTGAAAAGCACATTTGGAATCAGCTGCTACACCTAAACACAGACTTAATTCCTACCTCTGGAACACTGGTGGTTTTATACACCATGTTGTGCTTATAAATGCTGATAGTTTCATGACTTGTCTATTTTGTTTTTGCTCCTTTATGAAGCACTTTGTATCCTGGATTTTTTAAAAAGTGCTCTATGAAAAAAGATTATTATTACTATCATGTTCAGAGGGTGGGAAAACCCGTTTCAGTACATTTACTCCCTAGATCTGCAGGAATGACCACTGAAATATTATCAAGATGATCTGAAATATTACCTTTCTCAAATTTTTTGTGCAATATCAGGTTCGGTGTCATGTGTAGCATTTAGATTTCATGAACTGTACTTCTATGCAAGGTGCAAAATTTTCTATGTTTTCATTTCTCGGGTGCAATATTTCAGTTTCACGCACAACATTGTCAATGCAATGTGCAATATTTCATTTTCATCTCATTCTTAGGTGCAATATTAAATTGTCATTTGTGATATTACTTATTTCCTCAGTGTAATTCAAAGCTTATGGTTCTATTTTAGTCTTATTGTAGTTTACTTATTTAATTTTATTTCATTATTTTATCGTACTTATATCTTCTTTTTGCTTTTCTACTTTTTAGACACTGCATTTCTTATTGTTATGTCATTTTATTTTTTTCTGAGGAATATATGGCACAAGTTTTATCCTAACTTATCCGAACTTAACTTATCCTAACTTAACCTAACGTAACTTATCCTAACTTATCCTAACTAAACGTAACTTAACTTATCCTAACTTAGCTTAACTTAACTTATCCTAAGTTAATCTGACTTCACCGATCCTAACTTATTCTAACTTAACTTATCCTAACTTATTCTAACTTAACCCAACCTAACTTAACTTATCCTAACTTAACATGCCTTAACTTAACATACCTTAACTTAGCCTAAGTTAGCCTAACTTAACTGATCCTAACTTATCCTAAGTTAACTTAATGTAACTTAACTCATCCTTACTTAGCCAAGCTTAACTTATCCTAAGTTAACCTAACTGATCCTAACTTATCCTAACTTAACTTATCCTAACTTAGCCTAACTTAATTTATCTTAATTTATCCTAACTTATCCTAACTTAACCTAATTTAACCTAACTTAACTCAACCTAACTTAACGTTGTGTACACTGTTTAATACTTGACCTCGCAATCATTTCCTATTGTCTGTGTTGTATTCAATTGTGTAAAACCATTTTTACATGTTTTTGGTGGGTTTTTTCAGATTATTAAAGTGATAAATCCAACCTTGGACCTTTGTGTGTCTTCATTTCAACTGTCTGTACTACATCTGAACAACACGTCTTGTATAATTTGTGCAAGACGCTAGAGGACAAACTGATTTTCATACCAGTGGTAGTTTCAAACCTGCGTCACACATTTGACTGCAGTTTAATTACCATACTGAACAACTCTATTACTTTTCCCTTCACAGTGTCTCCTACCAAATCTTCCCCTTGCTACTCTTTGCCTTTAATAAAACAAGACAAGAAAAGAAGCACAACTGGGGAGCCTAAAATAACAACACCCACTTTTCTGCACATATAAAGTTTTATTTCATTTCCGCTGTTGACCACAGAGTTTTTAATTGGTTCCTCTAAACTTTCCCATGTTTGTGCACATTTACAAGGCCCAGAAATGGCAGAAAGCTCGCCGTCGACGTGTCGTTGTTGACAAGGAAATTATAGCAACACAGTCGACAAATCAGCTGTGACCTCCAAGCTGCTATCCAGAGACCCATGAATATTTCCTCACTGTTAATCTCACTGTTGAAACCTTCACACAGCCTTCCAAAACGCATTAGAGCAATTGTCTTTTTATTAGCCCGCTGCGAAATGGTTGCCTGTGGTCATGAGAGCAGCGAGCATTAAAAACATGAGCATCAGCACAATGTAATGCAATCCAACACAGCAGACGTGCAAGAGGCAGAGTATTAGGTATGCTTGGAAAGATATATATATATATATATATATATATATATATATATATATATATATATATATATATATATATATGGGAACCGGATATTTTGCTGTTTTTTTCATATTTTTGTTCATATTGTTTATCTGTTGATGCGCTTTTTTCTGTGAGTTTGTTGTCAAATGCCTCGTCTGAGTCAGCATATTAAGCCGGTAATGTGGATTCATCTGACGTACATTGTGGAATTAGTCTGACTCACCGGATGTAGATTGTGGGTATAAGTCTGCCATTGGCGGTGCATTTAATGCAGCTTTCTCTTCCTCCTCGGCTATCTATGCGCTACTGTTTTTAAAATCCTCTTCACTGCAGGAAACAACAGCAGCAACCTCCAGGCAGCAGCCTACACACCGAAAATTTCAAGTTTTGCAGAGGATTCGGGTCGTGCAGGAAGGCTGCCCTGTTAGCTTTATTTCAGTGGATTAGTCATTTTAATGACACTGTTCACCTCAGCGCAAATGTTCAACCAAAACAATCCTCCAGCACTATTTTGAGAGGATGCCCTCGTTTTTAATGATGTCGAGAGTACAATCAAAACAGAATAAATAGGGCAGCAATCAGGGGGGAAACAAACAACAGAGCAGGAGCAGAGTAGTTCGCAATCATGGGTTTAAATCGATCCACAGGTACAGTTGAGGGGAGTTTTAATGTTTGTTGCAAGATGTTCCAGGTGTGTGCAGCACATTAACTGCAGTTTTATGTACACCAATCAGGCATAACATTATGACCACCTGCTTAATATTGTGTTGGTCCCCCTTATGTGCTAAAAAATGCTCTGAACCATTGGGCATGGACAAGAGGACCTCTCAGGGTGTCCTATGGGGTCTGGAACCAGGACGTTGGCAGTGGATCCTTTGGTTACTCTGGCTTGTGCAGTGGGGCCTCTGTCAGTCAAACTTGTTCCACTGCATCCTGTTGATGCTTGATCACAATGGGGTGTAGGAAGTTTGGAGGTCAAATCAGCATCTTGGGCCACTGTTATGTTCCTCAACATGTTCCTGACTGTTTGATGTTTTTTCCATGTGGTGGGGTGCATTTTTCTGCGGGTGTAGGCCAGTGACATTTGGGATTTCCATTTGAATGAGGGAGTGTGCTTGTTGCTTGTTGATGCTGCTAATATTCTCTGGAGGAACTATAATCTTTATCTGTGAGTTAATTTTTTAATTTAAATCCAATAATGACAGACGTTCAGTTGTAATAAGCCTAAAATGTTTTATGGTTTACTTAAAACCAACAACCTAACAAACAGACACTGAAACCATTCAGCAGTGATGTGTTTGTCTGTCCAAAGTTCCAGTGTTCCCAGTGGAGGCCTGGTTGTAATATCAGACTCAAATTGACTTTATAGGATCAAGATCAAAACCATCAGGTGGGAAAAATCTGAAATTAAACAGGTATTTCATTCCTCTCCTTTAACATTCTACTTGCTACAGAGGTGCCACGAAGTAGAACTCAGCTGCATAGCGACCAGCAGACATCCGTGGTCGTACCGGGCTGCTCCCTGGTGTAAAAGGGGGAGTTGCAGAAAAACATCCAGCTCAGCAAAACCTCCTCTGGATGAATTAACATCAGGAGAAAGTTTATCTGAAATCAAACCGCTGGTGAGATGACTAGCAGGGCTGCATGAAGCAGGAAGCTGCCCAGGAACCTCAGACCTCTGGGAAGCTCAAAAGCCCCAAGTTTACTAAAGATCATTTATGTTTTTATAATTTGATCATTTGCAGATTTAAGTAAAATGTTAACTATGACACTCTTTCTCCTTTTTCTGATCATCAGTATATCTGGTAATTAACTCTCTTTAATAACTGAATGACTATTACAGTAGAAAATGTAGAAAATACTTTAAAAATGATCTTTATTATTCCTTGAAACTCAAATGAACATATTCATATTCAAAGTTTTGAGTTAATAATAGAGAAAAACTAAACTCTAGCAAATATTCATAACTAAGCAGCTGGTTCCAGAGACTTCCGGAAGTATTTCCGCTTAAGAAAAATGAATTAACTTCCAAAATTTCTTCCATTTTTCTTGTCCGTTGACAGTTTTAGCTGCAAAATGCTGATTGGTTGAAACTGTACAACAGGGGTCAGTTTCTGCCAAAGTTGGAGGTTTGACAAAACAATGAAATTTGATTTCCTCTGGGGAAATTAGGGCATTGACAGCTTAAAAGGCACATGCAAGGACAATAAATACCCATAAAATATAATCCACAAGCCGAACGGTATGTCGCCACGGGAACACACATACTGTACCCACACATGCATCTCAATTGCCCTTTGCATTTTCTGCTTGCTGGCCAATCCATTTTCTCCTTCTCATCTCATTAATATCTGTCCACTTCCAATCCATTACTTCATTTGTCTTCCACTCTCGCCCTCCTCTCTCGTTCTCGACGGTAATAAAGCGAGCTGAAGCAGTTTCTCCGTCACTCCCCTCCCCTCCCCTCGCCTCACTCCTCTCCTCTCCCCCCTCCCCGGTCTCTTGCTTTCGTCCCCTCCAGAATGCTGTATTGTTGAGTACTTGTTGTTCTCTACAGCCTCTATCTCCCTGGAAACATCTTCTCTTTCTTTCTCTTCTCCTCTAATCCTGTCTGCCTTATCTCCTAAACTTTCTTGCGTCTCACTCCCCTCCCCTCCTCCTGTTATCCCCCCCCCCACCCCCGCTCGCTTTATTTTCATCGCTACGAGCCTTTTATCTCCCCCTGCATCGCTTCCTCAACCCTCTCGCCTCTGTCTTTCTTCTCCTCTCATTCTGCTTCTCTTGCACTCTCTCATCGCTGTGTCTGGTCTGTCCCTCAGCCTCTCACCCTTTGGCCCACTTTCTATTTTTCTCCCTCTTCCTTCCTCTTGTCTTCCCCTTTAGTATTCTCAGTCCTTCCTCCCTCCCTCCTTCCTTCTTCCCCTCCCCGAGGAAACTGTCACATAAACTATTCCAACTTGCAATATTAGCACTCTTGAAATGATACGGAGTGATATGAGGGCATCAGAGCCGCACACAGTCGTACACAAAGAGCTCAAACACTCACGTGGAATAGAAATTAATGGAGCTCCGCTGAGTTGCATGAGGCAAAAGCACAGTTAAAGGCCTCAAATGTAAAGGAGAAATGCAAATCTGAACAGCTTAAGTTGTGCAAAAAAGCTCAAATGCTGTGTAAACCTCAGATCAGAATAGCATCAACACTCTGTGTGTATACCGAGGGAAATCTGGCTCTTTCATGATAAGGAAAAAAGCGGTAAGTGTTGACATGAAGAACTTCAAACGACTCAGATGTGAATGAGGGCAGCAGATTTAGTATTCCGTAAACACACACACATGACAAAGTACATACGATATGAATTCTACAGCTGAATAATAGTTGGTCTTCTAGAAACTTGTCGTACAAAGTGAGATGTTCATGTCAAAAGGCGAAGTCGATCTCCTCTGTGAAATGTGTAATGTATAAAGTAGTTTAAATCCCCCTGCATTTGGAGCTAGGCTGTTTAAGCTGAGGTGATGCTCCCTACTTATCACTCCCAAGAGGGACGAACAAAACTGTAAGGGAACCCCAGTATGACCAAAATACAATCTATATGTTAACATCAATAAATGATAGACAGCAAGGTCATAAGGAATAAAGTGTCTGGTTTTTACACCTAAAAAAACCCACTGGATTTATACATTAGTTTATTCAGTTTGTCAAGCTTTGTTTTTTTGTTTCAGTTTTGTCAAGTCTGACTAAATAACACTAAATGGCTCTTCAGAGTCAGTTAAGGTTTAATTTCTAGGCTTAAGTTGAGGCTGAATATCCAGAAAACCTGTGTTATACAATGTCGGCCTGATGATTGCCAGATAGAGGCATTTAACATGCAAGGAGAAATGAGGTTATTGGGTGCATTGTGGGAAATGCAGTATTTGTGGAGCTTGACACACACTACAGACTTAAAAAGACTTTTAAAAATTATGCTCCAATACATTCTCAATTAAGACTGTGACCCGTAGGAAACACTATCAGCTCAAAAAAAGGAGTTTAAAAAAGACTGGGGTTTATATCCTGTTGGCTTAAGTTTTATTTTTTCACTTGCTGTTTACTGGTTAAGCTTTTGCACCAAGACTACATGGTTAGGTTTAGATAAATATCATGATTTGTGCTAAAAGGCAACTTTTTCCACAACATCCTTGAAGTTTCTCCTTCATTTTCTTAGTTACCAGGTTGACGAGCCCCAGCACATGCAATTGTTTGGCGCGACAAAAGCAACACATGGCAAAGGCAGGGTGATTACAAACATCTTATACATCACATACAAAAGTACTCCAGGAGAAAATACTGCTCCCTCCAAACCATGAGTGGAAATGCAGTTTAGTTGTATAAGAACATAATGTTTAGTAAACAGGGATCTGTGTTAGACACTCTGAAAAGTAATTTAAGGAACTTACTCAACCCATTTAATTAAATACATAATATATTACATAAATGATAAATATACAGATAAATCTTTTAAGTTGTAAGTGTTATTTTTATGGTTAGGGTTACATGATAATGCTGGCAGTGGCATCAGCTTAATACTGTGTGTAATTTAAACTCATATTTAAAGCTAAATTCAAGTTGAGATAACTTAATGAAATTGATTTGACAATGAAAATATTATTAAAAATACCTTTAACGATTGAGAAAAGGATAATTCCTCTGACACAGTGTAGTTGGTTGAACATATTTTCATTACAAGTCGTCCTAACTCAAAAACACTGATGCACACTGTTGCATTAATTTACCTGTTGAGCCCAAACATGAGTTTTTACAGTGTATTTAGATGATAAATGGATGAATATGTGTGTGAATACTGATATGGAGATCACTATTTTGTTTTATTTTATTGTGACTTTTAAGTTACAGTTGTGTTCATTGTTTTCTCAATCATTCTCATTTTCATTTGGTACACAGATGTTCTGTTTTGTTAATGCTGGGTCAACTTTCTCCTTATGGAAAACTCCCTGTTGTTAAATTCTACGGAGTGTTGTTTTGCAGATTGTGTATTGTTAATCAATATCATGTGGTCTGCATTCACACAAGCCCCAATGAAGCTCATTCCCAGTTAAATTACAAAAAAATGGATTTCCCCTTCGATGCAAGACGGGATAATAATGAATAAAAGCTGGCGTACAGATGCTTTATTTTTTCCAAACTGACAAACAAGAATGATTCTGCAGAAGGCAGTAAATATCTGTCACAGAGGGGGTTTTATTCCTGAGAGGTTTTGGTGCAACTTCTGGAAAACTTCAAAGAACTTAAAGCTTAAAGCACCACATGCTCCGCTTTGTCCTGAATGAGACTTCCGACTTACCACGGAACACATAAGACTACAAGTTACTCCTGATATCGCTCAGATATTTTTATTTGATAAAATATAATAAACTTGAAAACCCCAGCAGCCACGGAGCTGTTGAAACTGATAACAGTGACAAATTAAAAGTACTCATGAGCCCACCGACTGAGCATGAGTGTTTTCCAGTGAAGCAGTTTAATATGTGTGGTAATTGCTCCAAATGGAGTCAGCCATCTAGCATCGTAGAATCCTTTCAGTCGAGCGCAATTAGTGATCATTCAGACGTTTATGGGGAAAAGGATTAGCTTCTGAAAACGGTGCTGATATTCACGCAGCATGAGCCTTCTCAGGGGTAAAACATGTGGCACTTGATTATTCGGTGACAATTCGACAATATTTTTTCCCTGAAGGTCTTCCCTGTAATTTTATGCAGAGTAAAGCCGAGGAGAAGGATAAAGCTGCTAAAAACTGCCATTTAAAATAAAATACATTTCTCTAAATATATTTGACTTAAAGGGGAATTATCACTAATGGGTCTGCGGTGATAGAGTGAGTTGTTCGCTAAGGGTTGGAAATTCGACCCTCGGCTCCTTCTGTCTTAATAAAGTGTTCTTGCAGTCCATATGCCATTTAACATTCTATGGTATGAAAGCAACAAGCAGTGTAGTGTTCACTCATACTCATGTGGGTTTGTGGGTGAATTTATTTGTTTCTTTGCAAGATTAATATTTTATGCGTTTCTGGAGGTTTCCATTAGGGGGCACACTATACAACTCAGACTATATGAAACTTTCAAACTTGCATGATGTATATAATATATACATGAATCAGGCGTAACATTATGACCACCTGCCTAATATTGTCTTGGTCCCTCTTATGTGCTCAAAAATGCTCTGAACCACTGGACATGGACAAGAGGACCTCTCAGGGTGTCCTATGGGGTCTGGAACCAGGACGTTGGCAGTGGATCCTTTGGGTACTCTGGCTTGTGCAGTGGGGCCTCTGTCAATCAAACTTGTTCCACTGCATCCTGTTGATGCTTGATCAGAATGGGGTGTAGGAAGTTTGGAGCCATTGTCATGTTCCTCAACATGTTCTTGATTGTTTGATGTTGTTGCCATGTAATGATCAATGATGAATGTTATTCACTTCACCTATCAGTGGTCATAATGTTGTGACTGATCGGTGTATATGTTGACACTTAATGAGAATAACTTTCCGTATTACTTTGTGGAAAACTGGTCTCAGAGGAGAGATGATTTAGGCAATTGATAACTGTTGGACAAAACATGCTATTGGCATCATCCCTACTTTATTTTTCTGTTGTGCATGGACACAACAGTCTCGTACTTTTGCAATATAATTACCACTGCAGCGGCAATGATGGTAATTGTAGACTTTTATAGTTTACAGGCTTGTCTTTACTTTCCACCATTTTTTGTCGCTACTGATGACCCTACTGACCCTGTCACATACTGCCCCTAGTGTTCATGTTGGCATTGCATCTTGTAGACATTCACTTCTGAGGACGTGCACAACTGATGCTCTAAGTAGAGGCAGGATACACAAGGCAGCCATCATGCACTAATTAGAAGTGGCTATACCTCCAGCATAAGTGTAATCCATACTGTATCCAAATAGAGACACTGAGTTTGACAGGTTTGCATTCAAAATTGCATCATGACATCAGGCGCATCACTTTGTAGGCACGGACAGCAAATACAGCATTTTTAAAGCACTTGCTTAAGTTTTATTTATCATTGTTACTATTAATAAGAATATGAATCCTAAGAAAAGTGATGAAAAGTAGCTGCTGCTGGTTTCAGCACCATGGAGAGTTCCGTTTGTTCTTCTGTTTTGTTTTACGGCGGTTGGCACCAAGAGAGTTCGATGCTTTTTTCTGATCTCTGAGTGAAGTTTATGATGTTGCGCCTCAGTGTTTCAATGGAAAGAACCACATACATACTGGCAGCACAGTGAATCAGTGATTAATCGTCCTCATGCATAAATCATGCATCGGTAATTGCCTGATTTTGCATACAATCTATAATGGTGAAGATACAAGAAAAATAGGAATGCATGGCAGAAGTGGCATGCTGTCAGTATGACGGATCATTTTTCAGTAGAAGCTCATATCTTATTAAGAAGAGCTGCCTCCCTGAAGCTCACACATTGACTTCACCTTCACAAATACAGTTTAACACAATATTAAATCATTTATAAAGTGCTAAATGACTGTGTTTAAAGGTGTTGTAGTTACAAAAGCAAATACAAGCGAGGTGACATAGCAAATTTTCAAGATGGGATCCTTTTTACTTTACAGCCAAAGGGATTTACCAAGCAGTGCCATGAGAGCTGTTCTAGGTAATGGCTACAGGGAATTATATATCTGGTTGTATTTTTTACCTGGAATTTAAAAGCATCCATCTTCCCCCTGCAGGCTATTTATTTGAATACTGGATTTTATTTGAGAATTCAAAGTAAAACTGTTTACCTGAAACTATGCATTGAACACGTTTATGCAGATAAGCATTACACATGTCTGAAAACAGAGGGAAAATGTGTTTGCATCCTCTCAACAGTGGCTGTCTGTGTGCCGTGCAGCACACAACAGAGAAGCTCAGCTGAAGGCTCGCTTTATAAGCTCATGTAAGCAGTTATTGTTCTGTTGTTGTGACATGACAGAAAACTCAAAAGGGTGATTAAGAGTCCAAGATGATTAAGTCATAACTCACTTGTTTGCTCACTCGCTCGGCTGCGTGCAAGTTTGCATTTGCAGTGTCAACTGAGCGGGCGGACTGTGATGGAATTTCATTTGCAAAAATTAAAGAAACACGCTTTTTTGTGTCATTTGGGCGAAACCGCACAATCCTCGCTTCAAGGGAAACAGATTGGTTTTTTCCCTTCTCTCAATGGAGATGAAAAGGCAAATGTTTTTTTCATGGTCGAATTGCATATCAAACAAGGCAACGGAGTCAAGCGCTGTGAAACTAAATTACTGCGTCCATAGTGTTGTGTTTCACAACCTCGCAGTGGCCTGGTCCCGGTTGTGTAACTAAATGTGCACTATTGTTTTCAATTGTCAAAGAGCATTGGGTGCTAAAAATAAAGTGAGAAAAATACCCCACGGTCATGTAATAAGACATTCAGTATTGCTCCACACAAACGCACACATGTACACAAACACATTTACTCCCCTGGGTGTGTAACACAGCATTCCGTAGCTGAATCACTCTTCACTGTCACAGCAGGTTAGTTTATATTACAAGACCCCCCGCCAATGATTCCAGGGGCCTGTAACCCTGCATGGAACCGAGCATGGAGATGTAACCCTGCTGCTCCTAAGCGCTGATGGTGTATAATTGTGTGTGAAGCTGCTTGCCACCTACAGTTGTGCCGCCCGAGCAACTTACACAACGCAGATCGCGCTCACACGAAACAGAAGCGGACGCACAAGCACACACAGAGCTACCAGTCTCCTGCCTATAGTTGTGCCTGGATAGAGTTAATTGATGCCACACAGCCACACAGGGATGAGTCACCCCTTAATTCTCAGGGGTGGTAATTTAGAGAGGTTACAGTGGGTGGGAAATGTGTGTGTTTGTGTGCGGTTGCCAGTGATTTTGCAAAAATCCCTCAGGGCAGGGACAGCAAATTTTAAAATAGTGAAGAGAGGATGTATTTGAGTTTATGGCCATGTGGGGGCTGATTTCTCTTCATTCCATTTCCATTATTGATTATTAATTAGAACTGTGAGGCCGAAAAGCCCCTCTCCTCATGGCCTTCGTGTACGACCAAATGATCTGATTTTCCACCTGCTTACTGAATATTACATAATGTGTTTTGTTTTTATTGACGGGGAAAATACTTAAAACAGCAGCAATATGATTACAGTACGTAGGATTACCGTCCCCCTTCGTGTTGGCTGCAATGAGCAGTTATTTTTTTTCAATAGCTGATTGTTATGTAAATGAAGTTGAAGTTCATAGTTATTGTTCCAAAAACTGTTGCCTCTGAAAAGGGCGGTTTAAACCAGAATACCAAATGAGGCCTTTGAAAATAAGAGGAGGAGGCAGAAAGAGATATTCAGACGTAGCATTGTGTGTATGTGTGTGTGTGTGTGTGCTGCATAAGTCGATCTGTCTCTTCATCTCCTCTTCCTTCTCTTTGTCTTGCGGTGTTATGAAATGACAGAGTCAACACTTGAAGTCTCTTTTCATCAGTAATTCGCTGCACTTTATCCCAACACTGCTGTCAGATGGAGGCAATACACACACACACACACACAGGACCAGATACCCCATATAGATACAAGGCTAAATGGATACTGTAGTGGCACAAGTGGTTGCATGTATCATACTGAGGGGCAGGGAGGATGGTTCTGATACCCTAGTTCCTCTGACACATAAACATCCTCACACACACACACACACGCACACACAGGGCAGACATGTAGATATGCTGTAGCTGCCAGATAGTGCACCCTTGTAGGCTTGGTACAGAGCCTGGATCTGTCTCCCACCCTGCTATACTCCTATTAGAGCTGACAGCTGCCAAATAATGTCCCTTGGCATGGCTGAGTGCCTGCCATGCCAGGGCCTGTTTGTGTTCATGCAGAGTCTCTCATCCATTCACATGAGTGTGTGTGTAACCTCACACTGGAAGAGTTTCATTCCAAAACATTGTATTTGGTTATAAGGTCACAGATAATATTAAGGATAAATAGTATTTTCAATATTGTTAAGGTTAATCATCAATTTACAGATTATTTAAGCATTAATTGTTCAGTAAAAGTCAGGATTAGTTGCAGAAGTGGGCACATAATAATGAATAATAATGCATTGGTTTTATATAACGTTTTTCTAGACACTCAAAGACGCTTTGCATTGCGTTATTCATTCACTCCATACTCGATGGAGGTAAGCTATGTATGTAGCCACAGTTGCCATGGGGTAGGCTGACAGAGGCAAGGCTGCCAGTCTTGCGCCATCGGCCCTTCCGACCACCACCAACCACTCAGTCTCACACTGCATCCACCCAGGCTTCCTGGTGTTCCCTCACGGTCTCCCATCCAGGTACTGACCAGGCCCAACCTCGCTTAGCTTCTGATGGGCTCGGGCATCCACAAGATGGTATGGCGGACATATTTGGGTTGGACAGCATGGAACATATAGGAAACCTTGGAGCGTCAACTAAAGGCTACAGTTATCAAAGTGCTTGGTAATGAGTCATAACACCCGTCCATCCCTTTTACTGTTCAGCAGGTAGGAAGACAATCACGGCGCTACTCCGAATCACAAGGACTCAGCGGTTTCTGTTCACCATAATGGTAACCAGATCTATTGTTTGAAGAAGTAACTTGGATTTTTGTGTCATTTCTTTAGAATCACTGCTAACAAAGTCTCTGACCACTGGAGTTTCTTAATTGTGCATCTTGGGACAAGTTTTATTCCCGGTTTACATCGTCCCTTTTGGGCATATTACTCACAAGTTGGTCTGTCTCTTGTCATTGCATGAGTATTCAAGTTTTATGGCCAACTTTGTAAGCCAATTTTGGCGCTATAATTGTAAGGCAAAGTTAGTTTGCAGAAACTTTTCTCGAAATTCGAGGTTCACTTTTAAATTATGAGACACTTTAAGTCAGTTATTGAGTCCAATTACTTTAAATTCTTATTGTTCTACCAGCAAAGTTCTACCAGTTCTCACAGCAACATCATTGTTTTGTTTCCTCATGCCTTGACTCTTGTTCAAGTTAAAAAGGTGCTGCATCATAAAACTTAGTTCAACCCTCTCCTATGTTAGTGATATGCAGAACTTTGCAGATGCACATCTACCTGTTGTAGCTGTCTGCTGTCACTGACCAGAAATGTAAGCTACTCCTACACTGCTCATGTTTGAGCCATTGTCAGTCTTTGGTTTTGCCACAAAGACAGAAGTCATACTAGCCAAAGAACTTCTTTGTATTGAATTAAAAACAAGTGTTAAATTCATCGATGCTGGAAAGCAATAGTGGCAGACTGTCAAAGCACGCACAATGAGCACTTGCATGAATTCTGCTGTGGTCATTCTCACTCCAGTTCAAGCCAATCTTTCAGCTAATCAGAAATCAACGTACGCCCGGTATCATCGCCAAGGGGCAACTTGCTGGTGGCTTACTGAAGGACTGCATGCAACCATGTCTCTGAAGCCTCTATATTGGGTAAAATGTCTTTGTACATGTACAGAACTAAGCAAATGGATATCACAGTGGACCCATAAATCCATCTTAAGACTGGTTACACTGCTTACAGAGAACCAGAAAGAAAAACATTTGATTTACCAGTGAATTTATGTTCCCACCCTCATCCATGGTCAGGAGCTCTGGTTAGGGGCCCAGAGAACAAGAGTGTAGATGCAAGTGACCAAAATGAGTCTCCTCTGTAGGGTGGCCAGGCTTAACCTTAGAGATAGGAGGAGCTCGGAATAGAGTCACTGCTTCTATGTGTTGAAAGGAGTCCAGGAGGTGGTTTTGGCATCTGATTCGGATGCCTCTTGGGCGCTTTCCTTTGGAGGCTTGGCAGGCTTAACCTGCTGGCACTGTGACCTAACCCCAGGTTAGCGGAAGAGGAGGAATGGACACACTGGCCTTCTGTAAAATTCAGACTGAAATCATGGCTTCACCATGTGCTTATGAGTTGCTGCAACCAAATATGACTACAAGACTCAGGCATTAAATTGGACCAGTGCTGTCCAGCAGTCAGCCCTGGCACTTTACTTCTTCAGTGCCATAGGGGAGACTCAACCTCATTTCATTTATCTTCAACAATGCATAACAAGGACTAAAATATTTTTTGCTCATACTATTAGGTTTAATAGCCCTAGATTAATTGCAACTGTAGAGTGTATTTTATTAGTGTAGAAGGTAAATAGACTGGTACATGCACATTTATTCATTCATTCTGTCTTCTTCTTTAGTGGTGGCCATACCTATATTTGATAGACAAACAACAGGGTGCACTTACAGATGGCCAGCTGGTCATTTTGCACATAGCCACATTCAGAGCAGAGACTTAGTCAGTGCAGATCAGACCTTTTTACAGTTTAAGTATGACCTGTCAAATGATATCAGCCACATGCCGACTCTTCAATGTCTTTAACCCATTTGTGATTCAAATGCTGGCCTTTGTCACTGTTACTGATGTGCACCACCCCCCCCTACATTACAAATCCCAATTTACCCCCTGATTAGACCAAACAAGTCATCAAAACAAGGCCCTCTGGTTGTGACCTACATGGTTACAGTGCAGTCTTTCCCTAGGGGTTCAGATCAGTGAACTTTGATGGCTGTGTCTGAAATATTCCACTCATTCCCTACTACCTATCTAGGGACTATTATATAGAGAACTATGCAGGGAGCTCGTCGAGTCGCCATTAATTACATCACTGCTGTGGCTCATTTAAAACATATTAGATCAATGCCACCTATGGTAGTGAACCGACTGGCTTTTTTGTGATGAATTCGTGATATACTAAACGTGTTTTCCAAAATTAATAAATGAAAATAACTTTTTCCTTTGCTGGGGTGGGATACATTGCTCTGCTTCCATTTAACATATCAATACGAATTATTATTTTTAATATTTTTGTCTCGTAACTCATGGATTTGTGTCGTGCCTGTTGTCACTTTGACAAATTAAACATATAGAAAAGATATATTCCATAGAAAATACATCTTAACACTACAAAATACGTTTTGAGGCCTAAGAAATAGCTGTCAGAAATCTATGGAAATGCCACCAATCCTCAATTGGCTCTCTCATCTTGGGACTGCTTTCAGAGCGGTTTCATTTATCATACCTGCTCAAAGCATTTTCAAAAAATGGTCATAAATGCTAAAATCTTAATTTTAATAGCAATACGGTTCTTGCACAGTTGGTGGTCGGAACCCTAGTAAGTTTTTTCTCATAAAGTATGCCTCTGACTGGCACCATAATCTACATTTTTAAAACTTCTAATGGTGTCAATCACAGAAAAAGAAACATAAGGGTGAAAAATGAAGGTTCCATGGTTGGTGGAATATTGGAGTAGAAACAAACATGGGCATTATTTGACCAAATTTGCACCATCATATTACTGGATATAAATGGCAAATATCAATGAGTCTGCAAGATTTCAGGACTCTAGCTACATTATGTCTCAAGTTATGGCACTTCAAACATTGCTCCAGAGATTGCCACGACCCACCTTCTTCAAGAATTTTTAACTCAAAAACTAATGTTATTTGTGACCCCAGATTTTACACATGGTCAACCTGATCAATATTCACCACTTAGAATAAAGATCTGTCAAACTGAAGATGGTGATGCGTGGGGCATTCAGTGAATTGAGTTGAAATGACCCAATATGGAACACAATGCTTGGTTAGAGACTATTGGGTGTACTCTACTTTTCATGGTGCATTACGGGATACTTTGAGTGCACTCTACAGGGCATAACAATGGTAGCTTAGCATTTGGACAGTACTGCAAAATGGCGAACACACTATACAGTGTTTCTGAGCATTTTTTCCCCTCTTAAAGTTATTTTATAATTGCTTGCTTGTCCCAGTTTGTCTTTTCCTTTTACCAATTCTCCTCTTTGATTTCAACATGTGTCTTTGTATCTTTTTTGTGGCTGTAGCCCACTTTGTTTTCTGACTTTTACTAAGGTTACTTCATGTCATCAGGCTGCTGTGCTAAATATATCTGGAAATGCCAGTGGCGAGCGTAAATATTCTCCGTAAATTTGACTCACAGACTTTTGATTTATTAATTTAGCGCAGTGGCACACTTGGATAAAGCAACGAAGAGAGAAAAAAAAGGCAACACGCTGGAAGTTACATGAACCAGTTGCTGGCAGGAGCTCAGTGCTGAGGCTGTGGTGCTGCTAAAGATGATGTCACAGAAAATACCATATGTCAACCTCTGAGTCACTGCCTGCACACGGTATTTTGGGCCATCTTTATTTTAGAAACAACAAAACACACACACACACACACACACAGATTCATTCTCCTCAAGGGATTTGTTCTCAAACATTCATCAGTGTGACGCACACATAACCCACGCATGAATACACCTACACGCACAGACACACATGCATACACACGTTTGTCAGCAGAATATCTATCATCCTGGGAAGCCTTTGACACTATTGACGACATACAGGTACTCAGTAGGCTATTATCTACGCATCATCCATCATTAAGTGGGGATAGACAGATTGATATTGATCTGTTTTATCACATGTGTAAGCAGCTTGAACCACTCACTGTGGGAGCCTACAACACACGAATTCATCTTAGGTCTCGAAATTGAATAGAACACTAAAGATTTTATGTAATTGCAAACATCTTTAGCAGCATTTGGTTGCTTATATAAATAATATTGTAATGTGTATGCATGCGCTAAAGCTTTGCATAACTCCTCGATCGACTGTTGAGGCTATAACTTGTACGTTAACTAACATTATTGTCGGGATGACCGTAATAGCACTTTTATCCTGTAATTGTGCAGAACTGTCATTGGATTTCACTCAGATCGGGTCAACATTTCAACCATCCATCCTTTCAACACGGACTAAGAGATCAATTGGGTCCTCAATGCCTTTTATGGATGCACCCCCTTGGACGAGGTCATCACCTGTACTTGTAAATATGTCACGGTCAGGGCAGCACTGATGAATTAGTAGCACCACAGCACTCTCTCATCTGTGCACTGACAGGCTGTAGTAAACACTGTGAGTGGTGTGTGAACTGTGGAGTTAGGTGACCTTGGATGGTGACCTCAGGCACCGACACATGGCACTGGCGTGGACAGTTCGCCCAACGGTGCTGTACAGTACGCTCTGTTCAGGAAGGTGAGGTGTAAACAATTGGAAGAACGCAGCAGGATGGATGAGAATCTTATCTCTGCTCTCTTTGGACGGAGTTTGCATGAGATGTGTCAGCTCCATCTTTCCCAGATGGGCGCTATTTGTGGCTGAGGGGATGCAGCTGGTTAGCCAGCAATGTGAACTATCAATGGACATGCAAATTGCTTGATTAGACACTCTAATAAACATGATTGATGCTTGAGCATGGATATACAGATGCCTGTTCCAGGTTCATGTCACATCGCAAATAGGTCAATAAGCACTCATGGGTTTTTCTATGGATTAGATGAAGTCAATACAATGTCTTAATTAGGAACCTAAGAGATACTGGCAGTTGGACTTTCTTTGGCCAGTCTAACTGTTTTTCCCCTGTTTCCAGCCTTGATGCCAAGATACGCTATCTAGACATAGATATAAGAGAGGTAGTGAGCTTCTCAACAAAGTCTTGGCAATAAAATTTGTTTTTTTAAAACATCAGACTGTTCCTTTAAAGACCCCCTATTGGGAAAATCAAGTTTGTTGTAAAATCTTATCACGTCCATATGGGGCTTTTTGTATCCTGAAAGCAAAAATATAGTTTAAAAAGACAAGGATTCAGGCAGTCAGGTTTTCATTCATAAGAAACTGAAGGAACCAATCCTGTAGAATAATACCCCCTTATTTCTCTTCAGAACTGGTGGCCAGGCCACACATACATGGCTGAATTACCTCAGTGCTGCAGCTGGCCATTGTGAAGAGCAGAGTACAGTTTATACAGAGCTTTAACAGAGCTGTTGCTGGTGTGCTTGAGCTGCAGCAAGTTGCAAAGCATTGGATGGAGATAGAGGCACATGATGTAGAGTAACATTCACACCTAAAGCTGAAATTTTGATACAAGGAGACGTAGTTTTTCGGGGTTTAAAATTACCTAAAAAGGGGCTTTAAAGGTACATTGTGTTATCGTCTGGGTGCTGTTTAATCTAGAAAACTTTAACTTAACACCAGAGGTCTTAGAGTCTCATGGTAGTCTTTGATTAACGGGTTTTCTACATTCACATGTGCCATTTTTTTTCTCTCATTGCCTTTAATTTCTAAAGTTAACCTAGGTTGGTCTTTTGTCGCTGTGTTGTTCGCACACTCAAACAACAAAACAACCCGCCACTCTGTTTGATGCAGTCTAATAAATTTGATGCAACGCAATGTAATACAACAGAAAGCGGCGGCACACACACAAAAAAAAAGCCTCGCAATGCGGCGCAACACAAGTGGGAATCATCAGTCAACCTGTGTTTAGCTCATAGCGTGCAGTCACACATGCACAGATATTCCCTTCACACTGCATTCAGCTCAAAGTTCAGCCTCGTGCACAGACATCCGAGCTGCGCGCAATATGTAGTTTGTCACCGGGTATACACACACACACACACAAACACACACACCTACAGAGGGTGCAAGGACACTCTGACAATGCGGTATAATATACTAATGGATAAGCAACTCTCACAGCCAGTTCTTGTTCCTCATTTGTCATGAAATCACACACATACACGTGTACAATAAGTCTGGTGTTGGTTTTTTCCCTTCACATGAGCAAGCGCGTACCTACAGGGTGGGTCACATCAATGACGCTAATCTATCAACCTGTCCGGCTTGAGTACTTTCTAATTCCATCCCCTTCCTCTTTCTCTCTGTCTCTGTACCTCCGACCTTTTCATTTGCTCTGTCTTCCTTCCGCTCAACATGCATTTTTTTTTTCCTCTCAAGTGTCGGAGTGTTCCTTTTCACATCTGCCATTTCCCCCTTTTGATCTGTCTGCATTCAACCCCCACACTGTTCATCTGCTGTGTTTTTCCTTCCTCCCCTCTTATTCTGATAGATAAGACATCACATTGGTTCTACAGGAGCAACTTCAAAAAAAAAAGTTCTTTCCAAAAGGTTTGGACAGCTAGGAGCGTGTTTTTAAACCTTCAGATAATGAATATTTTGCAGCAAGCATTAGATTGTTTAAGCTCCCCTCCTCTTCTTCATTATTCAACACTTTGCCTCCTGTGTCTATCAGCATCATACCTTCATTCTGCTCTTGCACATCTGCCTCACTCCTGCTTTTTCCATTATCACTTTCTCTTTCTAATTTGTCCTCCCACTCAAATCCTCCCTGACTTTTGCCCCCAATCACTTAATAAACGACTTGAGAGGACAAGAGCGACATTCACTTTGATTTTGTTCTTGAACTCGGTTTAGGAATTGATTAAAAAAAAACAATAATCTTGAGCATTTAATGTGTTTCTTCATGCATGTCCGCAATAGTGCAGACCTGACAAACAAGTCCTTGCAGGGGAAGTGGAGGGGAAGGGAGGGGGGGTATAGATTAATGGAGTGATGGTATGAAAAATTAACTCGCTCAGCTCTATCTTTTGATAAAATGCCAATTAACCAATGTCTTTCACCAGTTAATCGCAATTCCTGCCTTTCCAAAGGTTTTCTATTTTGCTCAGATTCACTCTCTCCCTCACTTTCCCCTCATGCCTCCTCCTTGTTTTTCCTCTCTGATCTGCCTGTTTCTCTTTTTAATGGCTCTCTAACTCTGACGACTATCACCCCACATCCCTCCATTTCTCACACTTACTTTATGTCTATCCCTCTTTCCTCGTCTCCCACACTCTCCCATTCTCTCTTTCTTTCTGTTTTTTTGCCTATTGGACTCCTCTTATCTCCACAGCCTCCTCGCTGCCTCCCTCTCTTACTCGTCCTCTCTGTTATGTGTGCTGTTTAGCTGCGCTTAGCTTCACCTGTCAGCTTGGATCAGGGCTGTGGAGCAGCAACATGACAAACTGCCCTCTGATTCACTTACATACACACAAACACACACACACAAACACGCACACACATTGAAGCGCACACACTTGTGGCATCTTCTCAGACCCTTCCTTCCCTCCCTCCAACCAAACCCCTTTCCTCTTTTCCCTCCGTCTGTAATTGCTTTTTTTTTGCCTTGTGTGACGTTATGTGGTGGTGGAGTCAAATCTAAAATGATATATGGCTCATCTCGGTTTTTTTGGAGGAGTGGAAGTTAAGGACATGCGACAGAAGCAGTTAAATTATGAAAAAGTCACTATTAGTGCAGCAGAAACGGACCCAAAATAGTCTACTATTTTATATTTTGACACTGTGGGTTATGCATTTGTTTTCTTCATGACAGTCAAGTATTGAGTAGGAGGCTTGAAGCAATTAGCTTAGCTTAGCATAATGAATGGAAATGGGTGACACTGCTAGCCTGTCTCTGTCCTGAGCTCATAATTATGCTTACAAACACTTGTGATGACACACATTTATGTCAGATGGAGTCTGCCAAGGTTGACCCTTGACCAGGATTGTGATATTCTTGGATAGGATCAAATGGTGTCTGGCTTGGGAACCACAGTGGCACATCTTTGCTTTTTGCCAATGACGTGGTTCTGCTGACTTCATCAAGTCGTGACCTTCAGCGCATACTGGGGTAAAGTGCGAAGCAGCCGGATATCAGTGGACTGCTCTTTCTGGCGCTACCTTTTCTTGTAACTGAAAGAATGAGGTTGTAGATATGAGTGGCTGAAATGAGCTTCTTCTGCAGGGTGGCTGGGCTGAACCTTAGAGATAGGTTTCCAAGCTTGGATGTCTGGGAGGAGGTTCAAATCAGATGAGGTGGCATCTGACTAGAATAACTCCTTGGTGCCTTGCTTTGGAGGTGTTCCATGCACATCCAACTGGGAGGACACTCAGAAACCCAGAACTCACTGGAAAACATATCTCCATATACTATACATATGCTACATACTGTATCTCATCTGGCCTGGGAATGCATTGAGATCTAACAGGAGGAACTGGAAAACAATGCTGGGGAGTCAGATGTCTGGAATGCCCTGCTGTAACTGCAACCTGGTTCTGGATAAGCAGAAGAATGTAGAATGGAACCTCAACAAGTTGTGATTTCTTGAACTGTTTCTTGGCGAAACGACCAGAAGCAGCAACTTCATGAAGTCATGTCACCCCATTAAAACCAAAGCCTTGTTTTTTACACTTTCCTTTAGGTATGCAGGAGACGCAACATTTTAACAAATAATATCTGAGGTGCTTGTTGGCTCATTTTTGTACATTAGCCGTTAGCTCACATGTTCGGCTAACGGTTTCCCTCTGTCCTTTATGCTGAGTGAGACTAATCACCTCCTGCTGCTTTACTTAACACACAGACATCAAGCTTCTAGTTTTACTCACAACACTAAACTGAGAAATTCAAACTTTCCCCTTAAGAACACGTTTTTTTCCCTCAGTCATTCAGCATACATTATTCAATGTGTATCGGATGTATTCATGCATTCATGTATTCATATGTTAGTGGGGACGAGAAACCAAAAAGAGGTTAAATCAGCTAAGCGGTTAAATACAGTCCAGCTATTAAAATAAATCCCTTAGACATTACCCTCCATTGCTGATGAGTGTGATGTATGGTGTTGTGTGTATTTCTATGTATTATGCTAACACATGCACGGTGGCCTAAGGCCTCAGAGGCACAGAGGTCATTCTCTGCTATGGGCTGATCTGTGAAGCTTATATGAAGTGAAAACTGTTTACATGGCTGTGTGTAGTAGTTTGGCACTGCTGTGTCTCGTATAGTAAAATAAAGTTACACATTTATCCGTTTTAAAGCCCAAATCTGCCCTTCACAGTGGATGGACACACACACACGACTGTAACTGCTTCCTTGTTGTCAAAAGCCGTATGTGTGTCATTGCTGTTTTGGAGCTGGTTTGTGTGTTTTACAGCTCCACACACCACCACACAGATGGCTTTTAACAGTTAATTAAATAAATAATCTAGATTATTTAATTCACGCATCTTTTCTCTATTGTCTCCCTCATTATCCCCCCTGTCTTAGCTGATATTGTAACCAAATTACAAAAATCCTTTCCTTGTTCAGTCTGTGGAGGAGGTTTAAACTGCATTTATTTGACTCATTTACATAACTAAAGTAGTAAAATGTTTTTCTATATCATTAATGGAGTTGATCAGTTTGAAATTCTGATTGTTTTTCTCAACTGTAAAATGACTATCTATGGATGTATTTGTGAGCAGTGCTCCCCTCCTTACATGTTGCCCATTTTAAAGAAAACAGGCTACTTGTACATGCATCAACCGCTTCATTAGGTACAATGTAAAATCTAATGCATCCCAATATGACAGCTTTGCCACAAATTCCACTTTTACAAAGCTTCTACATCTTCTGTTTTTGCAGGCGTTGTGAAAAACGTGATGATTCTGCTAATTCAACTTAGAATTGGAAGTGTTCCAAATATTTTGCCTCCCTCATATTTTTTAATTGGGGCGGACAAAATATTAGAAACACTTTTAAATGCAATGCGATGTCTAAGACACCCCCACAAACCCTAACGCACTATGATCTCGACAGTCAAGCAGAATTATCACTTTTGGACAACATCAACAAAAAGTGAAAGTGTGGAAGCTTCGTAAAAGCAGAATTTATGGAGCAGCTATTGATGGTGTACCTAATAAAGCGGTCGGCGAGTGTATATGCAGGGAGAAAGAGCATTGATTAGGAGTCGTAATAAGGTTCCAGCTTTCAGAGCTGAGGAGGGCCATTAATCCATTTAATGGCTGGAGATATTAGCATGAGCTAAGCTGGTGGGACGCTCATCCCTTAGAGGAAGGTAGAGATGGATGGAGGGAGATGGGTAGATAGATGGATGGAGGGACATCTTCACGAGGACAGACGGTGACTTAATGCATTCCCTGGACCCCTACTTTAATCTTAACCATCACGGCTAAAAGTGTAAAACCTCCAACATTTACCCTAAAGATGAATCTTAACTCTCGGACTGCTGCATAAAAGAATGTCAGGAAGCAAGAAAGTTAGGATGATGCCCTGCCACCAAAACTCACATGGCTTTTTTGCTTTGATATCAGATATACGTAAAGATGATTACCAAACAATGCTATTGTGATCATTCAGAAATGTGTTGACAGGTTGCCATTTAGCTCACTGAGTTAAGGCGGTACCACATGGCCTCAGTCCCTCAGCAGCGGTCATGAGTTCAAGTCCGGCTCAAGACCCTTTGCTGCATGTTGCTCTCCTGTTGCCCCTACTTTCACTCTGTTTCTACCCATCCAATAAAATGGAAAAACTAAATTAAAAAAAAGAAATGGACCTTGACCTCACTGTGACAAAAGAGGAAAAGTTAGTGAATCATTGTAGTCTGCATTCACTGAGAACCATTTATGTCTGAACAAAATTTCATTGCCCATCCGTGCTCGAGCTGCTGATATATCTCTGCAACAACGTGGCAGATCGACATATTATATATACGACATCTGGGAACGCCTACAATTTATGATCAATTAGATTTACTGCCTCACAGTCAACCAATCAAGCTGCACTTCACATTAGTGTCTGTCCAGACTCACAATAGATGTAGTGGTGACCTTGAAGTGCCTAAGTACATTCAGAGAAACAAGACACAGAGTCGACGTGTTCGCTAGTAAATCTGATTCTGACAGAAGACACAGTTGTTTTCCAAATACAGATGTTGCTGCAAAAAAGCTAGAATTTCACACATCTTCCACTCGGCAGCACGGATGATCTATACAATCACCTCCGTTTCAAGGTGGACACCGAGATTAATGTGATCAATTCACTATATGACCGAACAAGAAAAATGGTCACAATGTCCTCCTCTGTTCCTGAGTTATATTACTCAATGATGTCCAGAAAAGGCTTTTTATTGAACATTATGATGCCACAGTGAGGTTGACCTCTGACATTTCGGCTCTAGAGTGTATATAAATTTTAACCTATCAGACGTTTGTGTGATATTTTGTAATAATTAACACATGAATTCTTGAGTTATGACAGAAAACATGTTATGTGAGATCAGAGTGAGATCTGACCCCCAAAGTGGAGGTATGGAGGCATAAAGATGAATGACTGTGGAAACACACAAGCACACGATCCACTTAAAGAGGTGTATCATACAAATTTTACATTCAGCTTTCTTTTCTGCCACTCTTGTTTGTGACTTTTTTGACTTGTGCCATCATCTTTTGGGACTTCTGCTCTGCCATTTTTATTCAACTGTTGCATGCGACCAGAACAACTAAAAACAGACATGCAACAATTGGGATATGCGGAGGATGTGGGGGAGGAAGAAGGCCACAAGGAGAACATATAAGGTGTGCTGTGTATGATCAGAAGTAATGTGCAAATGGACGTGCTAACAGTGCTGCTGAGTGTACTGATGTGTTTTTTACTAGATGGCATCGTTCCGTTCACCCACTTCCAGACAGATCAGGCAGACAGGAATAAATCAGAGAGCAACGTGGGAAAAGGGGGAGGACGAGCTGGTTTTATTAACAATAGCATCACCCAGGTCCTATTAGCATGAAGGAAAATTTCTGCACCTCACATATTGAGCTGTTAGCCATGGGGCTACATCCACTCTACATGAGACATCCTGGTTGTTTTTACATCTCTGATCAACCGTTTACTAATGCATTTTTTCCTGCTCGGATTATTGAAATGATTCTGACGCATGCAGGCACACGTCTTGTTACCTGTGATTTATGTGGCATCTCCTAATATATGTATGACTGTAATTTACATGCATGTTGGTGCCTGAGCCAGTGTTCCAATTAAAATGCCACACTGTATTTCTGTTAGGTGCCACGGTCGAGATTTGGAAAGCTGCTTACTGCTGCATCGCTAAGAGACACAAACACACCAATGAGACACGAAGGAAGGTGACAGAGGAATCAGGTTGGAGGTGTAGCAGATCTAAAAGCAAATGCATGCTGTTAGTGCACAGTGTGACGCAGTGAAAAACTACAAATCCCTGTGTCACTTTGCCCTTTAACAGTCTCTTCCTGCTGACAATTTGTAGTGTTTTGAGGGTGACGCCGCCTGCCAACCGCTCTGCTCGTTTTCCAAGAGACCTCTCAGAAGTTTTGGAGGGCTGTCAACGGGGTGGAAGTGCCTTTTGAAAGTGGCTTCTTCTCTTTTTTTTTTAAAAGCATCTTCGACTGCCGGAGACGGAAGAAAGAAGCGGGAATAGGAAAAGACAAGTCATTGAGCAGAACATGGGCAGGGAGGTGACAGTTCATACTGCAGCCCTAAAAAGCCAGTTGAGGCTGTCGTGCAGGGACGACAAATTGCTTTTTACTTGATAATGTTCAACAAGATTTCAACCATTTCAAATACTCTTTTACACAGCAGATGTTTGCTTTACGATTATACTTTCTCTCTATTTTATGTCAGAATGTCTGGTAGTTTCTTCTGTACCTGGATAGGAAGTTAGACAGGAGGACAACCAAGATAAAGCAAAAATGTCCATGCATCTTTTTACTCTGGCTGTGATTTTTCTTTTCAGATTTTTCCCCCAAAGCTTCTCGACAACATTTAAAATTCATATCAATTAATAAAATATCAGTTTTTACATGGCGGAGGAGGTGTGTCCCTCAAACCAAATGCATATCCTGTAACCTGAAGTGAATTAAGAATGCTTGCAGCCTTTTCTGCAAACAAATCACACCAAAACTCCTTTAAAGTTCCAAATCAGTTGTCTCTTTTGAGGCAGAGCTCTGGCTGGATAGTAAAACTTTTTCCACCATGCACTGCAGATGCTAAAGGTGGCAGTGTTTACCGTTGCTTTCCCCTTGAAGACGGCGAACATCTGGCTTTGCTTTCCGCTGCCACTTTCGCCACGATACGTATGCAGCACATACAACAATCCCCCTCGCTCCTAAGATTTATCGCACTCATTTGGACAAAGGAAAGTGGGCGAGCGGAAGCATGTGGCTGGAATGTAAATGTCTCCGTGCGTTTTACGGTGACAGACGCCAGGATGGAGGAGCGAGGAAGGGACTGACAATGACGAAAGAGAGCGAATGGAGGTGGAAGAAAAGAAGCGAGCAGAGGAGTGGAGGAGGTTATAAAAGTGGAAATGAGAAGAAAAAAATGGAGGAGAGGTTGAGGAGGAGGAGGAGGAGGAGGAGAGGGACGTTAGGGGTACCTGTTAATCAAAGATCATGAGGGCAAGAGAGGGGCTGGGCAAAATCCTAATTACAGCTTTTCCTCACATGTCTTGTTCAGCCCTTCACAAGCCTCTAAAATGTAAACATGTTCCTAGTTTAAGAGTGCTCTTTGGTGGCTGTGACATTAAAATAAATTAAACAAATAATGACTTTAACCTTTTAAACAGTGATTTAAATGTTTATTTCGTCACATTAAGTTGCCTTTCAACTTAATATTTCCACACTACATGTCAATTTTTGTGACAAGTGACCCACTCAGAAGTCAGAAGAATAACGACCTGCCTCTCTCAGATGCAAAGGTGGAAGTAGTTATAATGAATGGTTGGGTGTATTAAGTGTCACATCCCATCTCATGCTGTCAAAGCAATTTTTTTTTAGCATGACCTAACCTGAAGTAAGTAGTTTTGGTTGGGAGACTTGTTGGGTAAATGCCACCCATGGGGAATTATCACGCTGTCAATTCACAACTTGTCTAAATGTGTGTTTCTGTAAAAAGCTGTACCTGTTTTTTAGATAAGGCTCTGGAAACCCTGGTGGGAAAGTTTTTCCATCTTTTGTTTTGACTTCAGATGAAGGCACAGCCAGGATAGGCCTTTCTTTGCATGTTTGTTCATAATAATAACTAAAATGACCCATATATGAGATAAAAAATGAAAGCATCCCTTTTACATCTGCTTATTCTGCTTCTCTCTCGCCTCCTCCCTCCTGTCTTCCTGGTTCTTCTCATATCCATGCGTCTCTGTCACTCCTCCTAACCGACTCCCTCTTCCTCACATTGTCTTCCCCATCGATCTCTTCGCTCCGTCTTTGAGCGCCAGATTTTGCCTCTGAAGCTCCCTGTTTGTGTTTTCCCCAATCTCTCTCCCTCTCTTTCCTGCTCTCGTCTCTTGTCCTGTGTTACGCAACTGTCTTTCTGTGCCTTGGTGCCCCACTTTCAGACGGACTGCGAGGACCCTGTGTAGTTACCGAGCGGAGCCGAGTACTGGGAGACAGGCCTGGGTTTATTGGTTCTGGGAACTAACAATGTTTTCACTCGTTTCCCTGAAGACAGACCAGGGTACATGAAGTGGCTTTGTTTCCTGGAGCAATCGCAGTTACTTTAGAGTGCTTGCTTTTACATCAGCTTCTGCAGAGCCAGGTCGACCAGTTTTAAAATTAAAGATCCCCTCTGGTGAAAATCTTTTTTTTTTTTTTACCTCGTTAGCATGTCCATATGGTGCTTTTTGTAATATGTTGGAAGATGTATAATGAGTGAAATATGCAAATTAACGGCATGGCTGAGCATTTTCCATCTAGAAACGGCATTGTACTGATGACAGAAACACAGATTCAGACTTCATACATAGTAAACACAGAGAACCAGTCCTGTTAGCTTGAGCGGTGGAGCTTTTGGTATCATTCTTCTTCAGAATTGGCTTCTGGTTTGAATGTGTATGGCTAAGTTGTTGCAATATTGTGAAACATAGAGAAGTTTTACAGAGTTTGAACAGAGTATGAGGTGTGCTGGAACCATCTAAGCCATTTTAGGGCAGGAAGGCACTATTTTTATACAAATATAAATATAAACAATAAATAATAAATTCTAAATGCTGCCACCTTCCTAAAATAATGGCCAAAGTCATTTTTTGACAAAAATGATTTTTTCATACATCCTCAGCTGAACAGATCGTGTGATTCTACCCCTGTAGTATAATGGCCTAGGTCAAGGTTCAGTGTGATGTGGTTCAGTCTTTTGTGTTTCCTGAAAAACCTGAAAAAAATGACTTACGCCATTATTTTAAGAGGGTGTCGATATGTAACTTTGATACACGGGGATGGATTTTTAAGGGTTCAGTCAGCAACTAGAGAGGAACTTTAAGGGTTCTTTTGTAAATATTATGTCAGTATAAATAGTAATAAGTGTTATTATCACTGCCAAGTATCCCATCACAGCAGAAAATGCCTGGTGTAAAGGCTTTAGGTTACTATTGGTACTTTATATTTTAGTCACAGTAAATGGAAAACTAGATTTGTCAACTTGTGATTGTATGCATCTGCCAACCAGTCAAGTTGCAGTTTACATCCATGTCTATGGCCAGAAGTTGACCCTTTTGACCCTTTGCTAATAAAATACCATCATTTTGTATATTTTTTTTCCCATTTAGTGTATGGATTATTTTGTTCATGGGTTAAAATTTCTTCATTGTTGAGTCTAAGTGAAAATTTGAGTTTTGAAATTCAAATTTGAAGAAATTTCCCTCACGGTGTGCAGGAGATATCACGAGAATGGGATAGACATATGTACATACAGACAAACAACCTGAAAATCCAACACCTCGGGCCTCAGCTGCTGCCTGCATGAAGCCATAATTACTGCTATTAATCCTCTGACTATCGTAACAGATGCCGCTTGTACCTGTCATATTATCTAAACCTGCATTGACTGACTTTTTGGCCCCTAGTCAGAAGTGCAATAATCTTTAACACACATGATTGACTTATTATCACCTTAAAAAGTTAACATGTTAAGAAAACCCTACTCTGCTGGCACCAAGACAACTAAATCTGCAATTCTCAAGCATGCAAATGTGCCAGTTTTACTGTTTTATGGTCCCTCCTGCACAGAATTTATAGAATTCTTCCATCTCTACTTGTCATTTTTCCCCCAAAGGCTTATCACACTCCCGCCTGAGTGTGTCCCAGACATGCTTTTAACACTATGTCCCTTGTACGCCCCTTTTGTCCTCCAGTGTTGACTTTCTGGATGTCACCAGATCCCAGAATTGAAACAACATTTAAAATTTCTGCCCTCAGCGCAGTCTACCAGAGAGCCTGAGGCCAACAGTCGATGAGCAGTTAAAATGTGGTCTCTCTAATCAGCGTGGTCATCAGTGTAGCTGGCGATACACAGCAGGTTCAAGTGTTTTACTTAACACAATCTGGTCCCCGACTTAAAGGCACGAGGTGCGCAGTTACAGATTAAAATCACGGTGCTTCAGTGCTGACGTATTAACAAGTAATATAGGGCTAGACAGGAGAGGGGGCAGAGAGGCTGGAGGGTTTATGGGGAAGATAACAGAGGAGGGGAGAAAAAGGAGGAAAAGGGAAGCGAAAAAAAACGGGGCTGAAGGTGATGAATTGAAAAAGAGATGAGTGGCGAGAGGGGGGGAGTGGATGGATAAGGTGAATTGTATTTTGACCATCATGGCTGTCATGTAGAGACGAGAAATCTCAGTTCCCCTGTCATTTTCCATTGACTCTGTGTTATTTCACAGTTGCCCATAGGGAGTATTATATTGTTTTCACTCCAGCTCAAGGGCAAGACATCAAAATCCCTTTTCCTCTCTCATTCTTCTCCCGCTCCCTTGTCCATATATTTGCCTTTTCTTTCATTCTTTCTCTTCTTCTTTAATCTTTCTTTCTCCCTTTCAGTCCTTTTTTTCTTTCTTCTCTTTCTCTCTCTCTCTCTCTCTCTCTCTATCTCTCTCTCTCCCCAACTCCACACAGTGCCAGGGTTCCCTTGGCCGGCAATAGTGTTGCGTCACGCTGACATTGAAACGTTGATACAACATCAGTATAATTAGAACACACATATCGATCGGTTCCCCGCTGCCAAATATGAGTGGGCGTATGTGTTTTTGCATGTCTGTGCTACAATTTATACTCAGACTCATGCCAGTTTTTGACTCAACTTGGTGCAAACATTTTGAAGATGTGCGACTTTTAAAACCATATCTTGAATTGAACAACAGATCGCTCATACAGGTAGCACAGCAGCCACGATTTTCTAAGTTAATGTTGACAAGCTGAGGCATCGTTGCAAGCAAAATATAATTAAAAAATTGGAATTGATAAAGTATTAGCGATGATGGGAGGCTTTCCAAAAGTAATATATCGAGTTTTAATACTTGACAGAGCAGAGAAGCCGCAAACTCCTGCACACAGGAGCTCTTGTGTACTATGATAGTGTCGTTGTGTCTGCAGGGCTCGAATCCGGATTGATTTTCATTATAGCTCAAACAGTCTCGCTATTATTTCTGAGAGCAAAGCACAATCCTGAAAAACGCCGCGCTGTGTTCTGTAAGCTGCACTTGGAAATTGTGTGCGGTTGAGGACTCTTGTGTCCCCGCTGGAGAACGCAATACAAACCGAAGCGGCGGCCTGCCTGGGACGTGGGCTTTGGTGTGTTTGTTTATGTGTGTGTGACAGAAGTGGGGCGTAACAAACGGGGGAGAGATGGGGAGAGATGGCGGACAGGCGTGTTTTTTTTTTTTTTCTTCCTCTGGAGCGAAAAACAAAACCCAGTAAAAACAAATTAATTTTTAAGCCATAATGAAAGAGCGGGCATGCTTATGTGAGTGTGTGTGACAGAGATATGGAAAGAGGAAAGAGGGGGAGTGTGTGTTAATCAGATACTTGTTTGTTATTTTGCAAAAAGCATCAATTCCCTGAAAACACCATGCACTTCCACTCCGGTCTGTTCAAGCATCGTCTTTTGTTAAACAGCAAACTTCTATTTCCAGACAGCAACTGTGCAAACTCTGTGTTGTTGCTTTGTTGAATACAGTATGTGCGTGTGTTTTTATGAGTGTGTGTGTAGACAGAGGAGGTAGGGGCGGTTAAAGAGAGTCGAACAGAAGACAAAATGATATAGTGGCGGTATCGACTGTAGGCCCCGAACCCCTGCAGTCTCATCAATCATGTGGCGTGTTACTCCACCAACATACAGAGTAAACCCCCAATTAGCTGCCATGGAACTCCAATAACAAGCTGTGTGAAGAATAACCAGCCTTAAACACACAGACACATCTTAAACTGATCCACATATTCAAACTTATTGTGATAAAGCATCTATCTTGGTTTTCCGCTCAATAATCATTTAATAAATCAATATTTTTCACAATTTTTAGATTTTTTTTACACTGGGATGTAGATATTTGTTGTCATATTTAAGAAAATACAGCGAAAATATTTGGAATCTTGCACATAAATTTGATTAAAAAACAAACTGAGGTCAGACATGATTTTTTACTGAACGTGCTGTAATACAGTCAGCAGTTTCAGTGAATTCAGGTTTTGCTTTCTAGGTCAGTTCTGGAAGATTTCAGCAGTGTTTTCTTTCCGATTGCAACAACAAAGCAGCCTGAATCACATCGATTCCCTCATATCTCACTGATAGTTACAGCATGCTTATTTAAGCTAAATGAAATACCGGCATAATTGCAGGAAGTACTGAACTCAAAAAGGGGAAAACTGCCTGGAAAATATTGGGAACTTTCAACTTCTCTCCCATACATTAGTTGCTTTCTCTGCCTCCTTCTCTGTCTGTTGTTGAACCGCTATGAGAAGATGGATAACCCAGCTTTTCAGCCCCAGAGGTGAGACACTACTGGGGAGATTGGTACAGGCGCTGGACTCTGCAGTCTGCCACAAGTTTGTGTGTGTTATTGTGCGTATAGGTGCTCTTGCATTACTCATGCTGTAAGGACATGAATCTGTTTACACGGTCAAACTGCCTACCCAAATGGCAGGAGAGTCCCCATAATGAAGATCGCAAAATTTTAGGGTAAAGGTTTGGTTGAAAGCAAGGTTATGAGGTTAGGTATAGGTTAAGGCTGGGTTTGGATCATTAACTGTATGTAAAGATGGATGAACTCTCCAAACCAGCAGTTTCAAAGCTTGGCGTGGCAGCCCTAGCACGTGCTAATCCAAAAATAAAGCAGAGAATTAGTGGTGCTGATGTAGGCCCTGCAAATGTATCTGGGCCATATACCAACCTATGACAGCAGCAACATAAACAGCCACCACCCATGGAGTTGTCATGAATAAACCACCAGGCTGTAAACATGTTTATTTTTGCTGTAAAGCTGAGCATTTTAACATGGGTCTCTATGGGGGTTGACTCACTTTTGGAGCAGCCTCTAGTGGCCATTCAAGGAACTGCATTTTCTGGCACTTTTGCCGCACGGTGTGGAATATGCAATTATGCGAGTTCTTGCTAATACTGGAGAGTAAAAAACATGTCTTACAGTGTTGAAAACAAGCTAATCCATTCACCTATGTATTACAGCAATTACAGTAAGAAGAGCTGCAAATATTTCCACTGCTGCCTTGACAGGTAGGTAGAATATGGTTCATTTTAATGTCCCTCATTTTTTTTTTATAAGCTGCTGGCTGCATGTCTTCGCTTTACTTTAGCATTATACTATGTACGTGTGTTGTTTTATAATGCAAATAAAGTTGGTAAAAGAAATGGGACTATATGGGAGAGCGAGTGAAAAGGCAGAGGAAAGGATCCTGAGAGAAAAGGACTGCGATATAGACAAAGACAGGCCAACAGGGATTGAGTCAAGCGTACGAATATGAAAAGCAAACAGAGCACCAACAAGGATGACGGTAACGGATGAAAGTAGAGAGCAAAGTAAAGAAGTGAATTCCTCCTCGCTGTACCATCCTGGTCCTCTTTCTCCGTTTCCCCTCATCAGCACTCCATCGTCCCTCCTTTGTTTCATCTCTGCTCCTGCACAGTGCCGAAGCCGTGCGACAGTTTTACAGGAGCTAATTTTCTCTTGCACCGTAAAGAAGAGGAATGTGGATAAGTGGAAGGATAGGAGCGGACGGTCGAAGCTGCTGCAGACGGAGGAGAAGGGGGGAAATGATGAATGGCATGTGGGACGGGTCTATTCCGTTTGTGTGTAAAGTTATAGGAGCTGCAAGAGATAAGAACTGAGATGTGTTACTGAGAAAACAAAGAGCCATGACAGGCAGAGGAAGAAGAAAGGATGGGAAGGAAAGCAAGACAGGCAGAAACTAACTTGCACCGACACACAATACAACACAGCGGCTTAAGCCTTGCAAGGTAAAATGGAAGAGCGACGATAAAGATAGATTACTTGATGCTACTGATAAGAATCTGTAAGAAACCTGTGCACACTGCAGTGAGTAAGAGCTGTATATTTCCTTGTCGTTCTTCATTAGCAACAGTGTTGTCGTGATCTGCAGGTACATTGGTAAGAACAACAATTAAAAATTGTTGGATTATTACCATGGAGAGCAGTTAGAGTTTTACGATAACAATTTTGGTCAAACCAGCAGTTTAACTTGTGGCCTTTTGGTTGACTTTGACACACAAATTTGCTCCGTTGACCAATAGCAATAGTTTAGTGGCCTAGTAGGGAACATATAGTCAGAGAATCCAACATGGAGGAAGCTGAGTTGGATCATTTAGTTCCATTTTATCGTTTTGTTGTGCAGACAGTTACGAGATGGAAGTAGAAGGTGCATGTGAACTTACTGTCTCCGTTGTGAGTGAGCAATTGTGAACAACTATGGCACAGTTTCTTCTAGCAGCCTATCTGCTTACACTACATACTGTAAAGAGCTAATGAATGTAAAAGGCAGACAACACAACTGGTCAGAAAAGATAAGGGGCTGTTATTGTGCCGTTTATTGTGAGAATAATTGATCACAAGTAAAATATAGATGCACAGTATTTCACGAATGTCATTAATTTTTCATTTTAGCTTGGAGACTAGCAGATTTGCACAAAAGTTTGTTGAGTAAGATTAATATTTAAGTCAGTGTGTTTTATTTATTTGTGTATTTTGAGTTCTATGTTTTTGCTGGAGTTTCTAAGTGTGAGTCCATTTCTGCTTTGAATCTGCACTGTAGCACTTTATCCGCTTTTTTAATTGAAAAACCTGCAACCCGATAGCTGATTATCATGTTAGAGGATAGCTAGAGTGAGCTAAAGTTCACTGGTTTCAAGCAGTCAGTATGTCAGTAACCTGTTAGAGCCAAATACTGTATACAATATATACAGTTTTTCTCAGTCGCTTTGGTGCATTTCTCACATCACTTTTAACATTTGCACAACAGTCAGTGCATTTCTCAGAACAATTAGTACAAACTGCAAAACCTCGCTGATAACCTGCTAAAGTGTGACACTTGCTCAAAATGGATAGTTCATTCCTCAAAAGCAAGTATTCATGTCAGTGAAAGTGTCAGCGTCATCAAGATGAAAAGTCCTGACACAACTGATTATGAACAAGACAGTCAGATAGCTTTGTCATGTGTTCATTAGGACAGTTTACTCTGGAAGTGTTTTCAAATGCAAAATAGTCAGATCTTGGTGACTCTACCTGAAAATGCTCAAGACAGCACTACACACTATTTGCACAGCCATTTCAAAACTACAGTAAAGTTACACATTCCTGTATTTAGTGAGGTAACTGAGTACAAGACACTGAACATGTATGTTTCACATTTTCACTGCATCTGATCTTTGCAATTCTAATCTGTTTACAGCATTGTGCAAAAGAAAAATACACACCTATTTACAACAAACATAAGAAACACCCTTTGAGTAGAGCTGTGAACAGCTGTAAACAGTATTGCAGTACATACTGGAACTGAACATACAACATACACAGTGGTGTAAATCATTCATGCACATCCAGACGTTCCCGCCTGTCTGGAAACATATTTTCATCTACATCACAGCGAATATCATCCCTTGTAATGCAGCGAGGAGGAGCTTGACAGATTTTGACAACTAGTTCAACATTTTTGTATGTAATGACTCAAGCAATGAAATGAGGACTATTAGTTTTATAAGAAATGACTATTCAGCATCATAAGTAGAGTTCATTTTGACTGATATGACATAAGAAAACGATAATGTTATAAAACAGCAGAAAATTGTATGAAAGCAACTGATGCATGTCCAAAAGCAATTGCAATGTGTTGGAAGGAATGAGAAACTGCTACTATGATCTGCACACATGACTAAATGTTGTGGAGGTTGAACTAACAGTTGAGGATTTTAAATCTGATCAGAGAAATGCACCAAAGCGACTGAGAAAAACTATAACATACATTTTTTATCCTTAATTTTACAAAATCATGTGAATATTCAGATTTTTGTCATGTTGAATGAAGGATATTTACATGCAAAAAAAAAAATGAAAAAGGTCTTTTCATGAGAAAATTATTTCTTTAAAAATATAAATTTTATGGTTATTCTAAATGTTTAATGCACTGGACATGTAAATTTACGGTCTATTGTTGATTTAAAATATTTTTTATGTATTTTTAAAAAATATTAAGGAAAAATATCTGTAAAACAAAAAGGAAAAAATCCATAAAATTACAGTTTTTTTCTTTGTAACAATGATATCATAAATATCAGTGCTATTTATCAATGCAGTCAGGTTGCTATGGGTAACATCAGTTCCACCTGAGTGAAAAATCTTGGTATTTTCTTCCTCTGTTGGAAAGATATTAAAAGACGAGAAGGAAACAGGAGGTTGAAGGGCAGATTGCAGCGAAATGAAGATGTGCATAATATGAATAAGAATGAGGCATGATAGATAGATAGATAGATAGATAGATAGATAGATAGATAGATAGATAGATAGATAGATAGATAGATAGATAGATAGATAGATAGATAGATAGATAGATAGATAGATAGATAGATAGATAGATGGATAGATACTGTGTGTGCTTCAGCAAACAGCTACATGTAAGCAGTTGATTTTCTGTCAAGGCGACTTGGATCCAGCGTCAGTGTACACTGGGACAAGACCATTACCAGGATCACTGGAGTGAAAATGGAGCCCATGTTGGACTCCATGTAGACAGTACAAGACACAGGCACAAGCACACAATGTCAACCACACAGTCAATACAGTTTACACTCTCCTAAGGAGTTTGCTAAGTACTGTTAGACTGAATTTAGACCAGAGTAAAGTAACACACTATAACAATGTTGCCTCCCACAAACCTCCCACAGAGCCTCCGAATTACAAAGTCAAAAGTGACACAGATCGTTGTTAACAGCCCACAGCCAGGCTCCAAAATAAACCTCTCATTATGAAGTAATCACCCTTCATTTATCTGCACTATTTATCCTTTAAACATAAAGCGATGTGTGGCGTTCAAACCCCTCATCTTATGTTAAACACGCTGTAAATATCCGGTAATATGGGTGAGAGGATGTAAAAGAAAATCTGATTTGCAGCAGAAGTGGGACGACGCCGACGAGGAGGCATCACTTCCTGGATGCTTTTTCAGCTGCTTTGGCGTGTAACTAAATGAAAGCCACAGAAAAGAAGAGAGGAGAGGAGAGGAGAGGAAACTGCAAGCTGGGCTGCAGAAATGTTGACATTTACTAAAGGCAGCTGCGAAGGAAGAGAGGATACAGGACAGCTAAAGAATCTGTTGCTGTTCTTTCAGGGGTGAAGTAACACTGAACACTTTTACACTGGTATGTTTGCTTAAAGTTTCTGTTTTCAGGTCTTCTTTCAAACATAGATAGAGAGACTGATGATGCGTACACTCCAACAACCTCTATCGGAAAGGTGGGGCAGCCTGTAAGTAAGAGGCACAAAACCTGGGGCTGAAAGAAAGTCTGCCAAGCACTTGTCGCACCACTAAGCTCAAACTTCTTAGGACAGTAATGACTAAAGGCGACTCAGATTAGTGTATTAACATTTTTTAACAGCTCAGATCTCTCATCCGGACTGTGGAGACGCAACGGTAAGAGAATAATGTTCACTGAGGAGCCGTAGTCTCTCGATTCCCAGTGGAAATCAGCCCATTGGACATACTTGAGCCTTGTATCTTGGTATCAGCGTTTTTGACTGTCATAAATTGAGTGTTGTTATGTTCAAGGTGTTGTCATGTCACGATTTTTAATTACATTCTAACCTGTTCTTCCATCAAATTTCACTGCTTCTCTAATATGCATAATGTGCCCATCGGGATCGGACAAACGCTAAAATATGCACAGCTTTATGTCACTTTGTTCTTAAAGCCTGACCATCTGTCGTGCGCATTCTTCCGCCTGATATTTGCAGCGGTTTATGCATTAGACCGCCTCGAAGAGAATGGAAGGGGCAAACTGAAAGATGAGGTGAAAGGATAAGGATGAGAAATTTGAAATGGGTAAGATGAAGAGAAAAAAACGGAGGGTGCACACAGGTTTAAGATTCGGAGAAAGTGTGGCGATCAGCTGGTGTGGTGTGGAGTGGAGCCACTGCAGCAACAGTTGAGCTGAGGAACTTCAGGGCTCTGCAGCAATCTGTCTCACTGAGCTCTGCTGCACTGAGGTGTGGTGTGGAGTTACAATCAAAACACGGCCGACGGAGCCGCCTCCGTGGGACAGGCATGTAAAGGGACACACCTCTCTCCATATGGGCAGGAACACAAACGATGCATACAGATCAGTTAAAGTAGCGATGCAAGCGTGGACTTAGCAGTGACTGAAAACAAAGGACTTCTTCACATTTGATTCTTCACATCTAATTCATGAGACAAGTGCGTAGGAGAGGGACGAGCATATCAAAAAGCTTTTCCCACACACTGTCTAATTTTACTTCTTTTTTAACATTTTAATTGATTTATTGAGGCCTTGATGGTGATTGTATCTATATATTGTTCTTGGAAGATCTTAAGTAATTTTGTTGTTAAGGTAAAACTAACTGATTGACTTTCGTTAACATTATCTGCTTAGTATGTGTATTTTCTTCACTGCGATTGCTCCTGGCGGCCTCTAGGATTTATTTATAGGGACTCACTATTGTGTGCAGGTTGGAGTTTAATGAGATCTTGTATTTATCACGAAGGATTTTCTTTATTCATTAATGCTATTTTTTTTACTTGCCATGTGAATGTATCCCTGCAGGTTCATCTACATAAGACGCCTGCAACATATTGATATCATTTTAGGCATTCATGTCATAGCAAATTAACAATTTAATGCAAACAATACTGGGATACATTATACACAGATCAGGCATAACATCATGACCACCTGCCTAATATTGTGTTGGTCCCCTTATGTGCTCAAAAATGCTCTGAACCATTGGGCATGGACAAGAGGACCTCTCAGGGTGTCCTATGGGGTCTGGAACCAGGACGTTGGCACTGGATCCTTTGGGTACTCTGGGTTGTGCAGTGGAGCCTCTGTCAATCAAACTTGTTCCACTGCATCCTGTTGATGCTTGATCAGAATGAGGTGTAGGAAGTTTGGAGGTCAAATCAACATCTTGAAATGTTTGATGTTTTTTCCATGTGGTGGGGTTCACTTTCCTGCGGGGCCACTGATATTTGGGATTTCCATTTGCATGAAGGAGTGTGTTTGTTGTGGGACAATGTTTATTTGGGTGTGTAAGTCTCATCAACACGGATGTTAAAATCCAAGGTTTTCCATCAGAACACCACATAGTACCAATATGATCAATGTTATTCACTTCACCTGTCATTGGTTTAGAATGTTGTGGTTGATCGGTGTATATGTACATAGTGTGCCTCAATGGTATATATATATATATACTTTGGTGTAGCACAAATGGAATTTGAATGCTTCCTATTTATTTTTCTTACAAACCATTTGTCCGATAAAGATCTATCACTGAAATGTCACAAATTAATGTATTTCTGCTAGTTACACAGTGTGCAGGAGTCTGGTTAAAACAAATTTAAATCTAAAAACGAGTTTGGTCTGAGCTTCAGTAGGGATAAAACACATTGACCTGACATCCTGCAGAACAGCACAGCTCCTCTGAGTTGTTTACTCCAGCTTTGCCGGCTAAAACATGTTAAACCCTTTACTGGGATGTGTGCGTTCCAACAAGTAAAAATGCTTGAAAGAAAAAAAAACTTTTCCAACTGGTGTATGAACGCCAGCTGTCAGCTAAGAGCAAAGTGTGTGTTTTTTAGTGCTGGAAAATGTGTGTTTTAATTGCTTTTAGAGTTCAGCTTCCCAGAGATCACTTTGGCCTCGTGGTGTGTTTTGAAGAGCTGATTTCATGGCAGAGTGAAGGAAGGAGGCACAAAGTGAAGTCGGTAATGAATTGTGATGGCGCCAAAAAGGCCCACATTGAAAATATTCACAATTATAACCCCTTCAATGAATGCACAAAGGAGCTGCTACACAGGCATAAACAAGAAATCTTTATTCAGCTGAGTTGACTGTGCACTTTGGGCGGGTTAAAGTCTATTTTTTTCACACAGCGGCAGCATCAAAGAATTTATTTTGGGTTCAGATCAGGCATTGAGGGAGACAACAAGGAGTCTGGCTGCTTTTCCAAAAAACACACGCTTTTGTTAATAAGAGGTGAGACTAGCAACAGCTCTAACAATAGACGTGCTATTATCACCGAAGCCTGAAGACACGTTTTACATCAGTGATGACTTTCTCTGTGACGCACGGAGTCAATTTGAAGAACTGTTTGATCCGCTTTTAAGTCATTTGCTTTCCTTTTGATATTTTAATAGTTTTTCTTCTCGCATCAGCGGCTATGTCACATCACATCTTCTTACATGGTAACTTTTGTTCTGAATCAAAACGTAACCGTAGTTCTCATCTTGAGGTTATGACACGGCACAGTCTTAGAAACACTCATTTAAAAAAAAACAACTTAGACTCTCTATGAAGTATTCCATTCATCTGGCTATGACTATTTCATGAAAAGCCGCGTGCCCATGTTTATCTCTCGGCTCTAAACACCTGCCACTGGCGATGATGAGGAGGGGAAATAGAAAGCGGTGTTGATGAAACACAATAAAGGAGTAGAATGGCCGACGGAAACGGTTGTTTAGATCCCCTGGTGGCTCATTCAGTCGCCTGTGCCCTTGAACACATGGCTCTTTAGTGGAATAAGTTATGATAAGCGGCACAGCGCTGGTAAAGGGAATGAGAATAGCATTATGCCGTGAGGATGCATGTGTGCGTGCGATGACCCCACCATGGTGACCTTCTTGTTAAGTGGCGATAAAATGAATAATATGTGGGATATTATTTATTCATAGGCTGTGAGAGGCTTTTTTTAAAACTTGTTTCCTGGATGTAAACAGGCATTTGCGATTTTTAATGTGGCTGGTGTTAAGTATTGTTTTTAGCTCATTGCTTAATGCTGTATTTCATTAATGTTGCACTATAATTGCACTGATTTTGTGCACGGTGGTCTTACAACTGGACATCCCCACTCCCGCTGGCGTCGCATTGTAATTTTTGGCACTTTGTCAGCATGTTAGTCAAGCTTATTTCGACATATTTACGAGCCGCACTGATGCAGAATGTCAGCTTTAAGCTTATGCAGTGATATTTACTTGTTTACTTCACCACACAAGCTCTTGTTCTCCTCCCTCCCACACCTTCAGTGATTCCACAGTCCATAGCATCGCGAGCCGAGCTGTCTTTAATTGCAAAAATCTCGATTTGCCATATTAATTCCCCAAAGCGGAATCACATATTAAAGGGTGTAATTCATTTTTAATTTTGCTTTGCAGCAGTTTCCACACAACAGCAGCCAGACTGAGAGCAAAACAAAAACACCAGCAGCCTCTTGGGAGGTGAGACGCAGTGCAATGGAGGGGACACAGAGGGGAGGAAGTGGGGGGAGGCAGCGTACGGTCATGAGAGGTTTATGTGCATGCACAGGTGCACATGTGTGTGTGTGTTGCGCTATACATCACCGAGCCATTGCCAGTTGCGATTGCCTGACCTGAGGTTTCAGCACATTACCACCCTAACAGCTTTGTGGCTGGATGTATTTGTTGAGTGCACACACGGGGCAACGAGCGCACCACCGTGCACCCAAACTCACATCCATTCCCCGCTCACAGCTGGGCGAAGGTGCCACTCCGTGAAAATGTATGCAGGTTGAAAATGAATTTTCAAATGTGATGCCCATGCAGCGGGTGAGATAAACAATTTCACCTGGGCTCATCCTTTCTGGACAGAAACACAAAGTGTCTTTCTCAGGCAAACTATGCAGTCATGTAACTGGGGTCTCAAAATTGATGCAGGTTTGTCCTCATATTGATTCTTCTATATTTTAGGTAGTTATTTAAGTTTTTGTTGTTCTTTTAAAACAACTTAAAACAGTTTTTCAGCAAAAATAGGATGCTTTATGCCAGTTTTTGGGACTGCTAATGAGTCATGCTATCAGCATACAGCACATGCTACTAGAGCTAGACTTTATTTTCACCACATCATCATCTACCAGCACAATTTTGCACCTTATTTTTTGCACATTTGTTTAGCTATTTTTTCTTAAATGTAACGTGTGTGAGCTACTGGATACCTTAAATTTCCCCAAGGGGGTGAATGAACCATCCATCCATCCATCCATCCATCCATCCATCCATCCATCCATCCATCCATCCATCCATCCATCCATCTATCTATCATCCATCCTCTTGTCTCTTTATCTTAGTAAACTCATAAAATTAAGTCAGAAAAGTTGGGATGGTGGAGTTTCCCCCTCAATTTTAAACATTTCCAACTCTGTTTGCTTTGTCTGATTGCTTCCACTTGTGTCTGATTTCAGGTCCAAGGTGTGCAAAGACTTAAATGATAATGAAACTAAACATCTCATTCTAACTCTGCCAGGATCTGAATTTAACCTGCATTCTACCTGCGCAAAATCTCTGGGAAACCTGTTTTTTCCAGGTCAACAATACACCAAAACCCTACTGAAACAGATTTAGCAGTGATGAGGATGAAACCTTTTGACAGCTGGTGACACAACAGCTTAAGATTCACTTTTGAGTAAAGAAAAATGTCAACAAATAACCATAAACTATGCATGTCATCTACAACTCTCAATTAAAATTACAACAGCTCAACTCTTCACTCATTAGAGCCTTCTTCTCTCCTGAATAATTTCTTCCGTCCTCCGTTTATCCCTCTTTTTTAATGCTTCAGCAGACTATTGTGTCATTGTCTCTGTCTTGTTTCTCTCTCACACACACACTCTTTGGCAGATATGAAGTAAACAGCTGCGGCTGGCAATTGGGTAGTAAAATGAGTGGATCCCCAGGGTCACTTCATTTCAGCCCTCGGTTCTCTGTCTTTCTTTGTGTTTCTCAGTTTTCTTTCTTTTCTCTCCTGCTTTGTGGTCATCACTCTGTCACTGACCATTTACCCACAAGTTAAAAAAAACTCCCTGGGTTTGCGCCGCAGGCAAATTTACTACAATTCTAACTTTGTCACATTGCCTGTGCCTATTCTGTCTTCATGTCAGGTCCGAGTTGCTGTGAGGTGAATGGAGACGTGCTCTGTGGAACTTCAAATCCATTTAATCTTAACATACGTCAGAGAAAGCAAAGCTATGACCTTCAAGATTCATCTTCCATTTTAACTGACCATTTACAAGAAGACTTTCGTATTCTAAAGTGCAGTTATGCAAAAAAAATATAGACCCTCAATGTCTCACAGCAGACAATATGGCTTGTAGCATCAGGAAAGGTCGTTTCAGCTGTATGTTTCCTGCTATTACAAGTCAAAAACAACAAGTATAAGTACTCATAATGCAACAGAATGGTCCCTTTGTGAGTGATAATTATAGTTTTGAATCAGTATTACTGACCGCATGAATTATTAACATTTCTGCTGAGCAAATACTAAAACATATTTGCGTGCTTGCTGTTAGTGTAGCAGTGAGTCACACTCACAGAGCTGCAGGAATCTTCTTGTAAACACTGCAAAATGCATTGATTTTATTTGCTTTTTAAATTATTGTTCTTGACAAATTACATCTCTACTGAGCTAAACATTAAATCATAAATATCCTGCCATAGCCTCTCCCCTAAAACTATCTATTCATCTGTCCGGTAAAGTGTTTTAGCAATGTTTGTGAAGATATATTCAAATTTGCCCCCCCCCCCCCCCAGACAAACAGCTGTTAAATGCATTAAGAGTTTTATTTTGAAGTTGCCTTGTAATAATGATACCCATTACCTATCTCACTTGTTAGCTTTCAAAATGCAAAATCGTGCTTTCACCCAGGAAGGTCGAAGTGAAAGGTCAAGCAAATAGAGTTTCAGTGTCTCGCTTTGGGAGCCTTCAGCAGGACAGATGCAAGCCAACATCTGTCCTGCTGATTGGAGGCACACACACACACGTCACCTCTGGGAAACTTCAAGACAAAATGCCAAACATTTATTTTGGCAGGATGACCTGCATACAGTGATGACAGCCAACCAGATTTCAGAAAATATCGCTCAAACAGTCCATTGACTAAAGTATTAGATTCGCATATTGGCTTGATTCAGGGGATAAAAATGTGCCGAGAGATGCCAGCTTCCATTGTTGTTACTGGTGGCTCGGTGCTGTTTAACATTAATGAGTGCTGATGACTACTGCGAGCTTCTTCCTTCTCCTCCTGCTGCTCCTCCTCATCCTGCTCTGGGAGGCTGAGAGGAGATCCGGTAATGACAGGATTTTAAAGGAGCTCCCACGGGCCAACTTTTAACACCCAATAGGCTGGACGGTCGCAGCCAGCACATACACTGTCTCCCTCTTTATCTGTCTCTCACACACACACACAAACTCACACCCCTGTTCTCTGTACTAGAATTAGCCACTGGCTGCACTCCAGTCAGATCCGCTCAATATTCCACCCTTCCAAAAAACACCCTCTCTCTTCTCATTGTTCTCTGGAGGCCACACATTGCCACAGTCAGAGTTGTGTCACAGCGATCAATCACCCATCAATGTGAAACGGCTGCACTGATACAGGGAAAACGCAACACAAACTGTGCTGTAATTTCCCACAAAGCCCTCCCTTACTATCAGTTGACATCTGTCCTTTGGAATCTCCATCCTGCAGCTGGACCTCCACCCACTGCTCTCTCTGTCTGTCTGTCTGACTGTCTGTCTGTCTGTCTGTCCATCCCTCATGGTTGCACACAGACTTCACAACTATTATCACCTCTCTGTGATTCACTCCCTTTATTCATTACCCAGCTGGTGACCTTGTCACACATATGCAGAAACACGCAATGTCTTAATCCGTATCTGACTGACAGTGTTGGGCTGTAATGTGTTACACATTAATTGGAGTACTTTTTAAAAAAAAAAAAAAAAACAAGTACTCCAAGGGATTATTATCATTTTGGCTGAGCATATAAGAAAAGATAAAATAAGATAAGACTTTATGAATCCCAAAGGAAATTCTTGTGCCAGGTATTTCTCAGAAAAAAACTAATGAAATAACATAAAAGATGCAGTGCCTTAAAAGTAAAATTCAATAAGATATGAGTACAATGCATTGCTGAAATTACTGAAATAAGTGAGCTAAACTAAGGCTAGTACAGGCCAGTAAAAACTACTGTTGGCAATTATACAGGGGTAATCAGTAATATCACACATGATTGTGAAAAAAATGAAATAAACATGTTGCACCTGAAAAAAGAAATGAAAATTAAATGATTAAATGCCAAAAATGCTGTCCATGAAAGTGAAATATGGCACATGTGATCAAAAAGTTGCAAACTGCAAATGCAATACTTCAACTGTTGAGCAATTAGCAATGTAATTAGTTCGTCAATGAGTAATTGGATTCCAATCATCAAGGTACCTGCCCATCATTGGTAAAGGAATTCTTATGGTTCCCCATTTCCTGTATCGTCCAGAATAAATATTTAAACATTTTGACAATGAATTCCATTTCTGTGAGTTAAAATGAATGTCTCAAACAGATTTGTAAATAAGCTGACTGATTCTTAAGCAACAAACGCTGAGTTATTTGCACTATAAAGCCACAGTTTGACATTTTGGGAAATATGCCTATTTGCATAAGATAAGAAGCTCAATGGCACAAAAGGAAAATGAGAGGCTGCGTCTGCACATTGAAGTCTGCACACAGTCTGTCTGAGCACTGAAGCCTTTATTGGTGCAACAAAACCCTTTTCACAACGACGTGCTGATGTCTGTCCTGCACCTGTATCCTGCAATGGCTGGACATGCACGATAGCAACAATCAATACCACACTATCTGCGGGGAAAACACGTAGCTGGAGCCAACAGACGGTTAGCTTAGCATAAAAATGGAAAGAAGAGGAAAGAGCTAAGTAGCCAAAGTAGCTCATTCTATTTGCTCACAGTCTTTCTACTATGCTGACTTAATTAGGTGTACTTATTAAACAGACAATTATTGGACTCGTTTAACTCTTATCAAGAAAAGTAAATAAGCACGTAAGTAAAAGTTAAACTATTGCTTTAACTTTTTAAATAAATAAAAAAATAAAGTAATTCTCCATCTATTCCATCTGTTCATTTACAAATTCAAGCCAAGTCTTATGAAACTAGATGCATCAACAACATGACTGTAAATGACACCATTATCACCATAATCATCATCATCTTTTATCATCCTCTGTTTTACTTCTAATTAAATGGTAAATGGTAAATGGTCTGCACTTGTATAGCGCTTTTCTCTACCTTCCTGGTATCCAAAGCACTTTACAATGTGTTTCACATTCCCCCATTCACACACACATTCACACTCCAATGGCGACAGAGCTGCCATGCAAGGCGCTAATCTACCATTGGGAGCAACTTGGGGTTCAGTGTCTTGCCCAAGGACACTTCGGCATGTGGAGGGGCCGGGGATTGAACCGCCAACCTTGCGATCAGTGGACAACCCGCTCTACCACCTGAGCCACAGCCGCCCAATTAATTAAGCTATAAGCCACTGAAATCTTTGCTCCCCCCATGCCAATTTTCATCTATCCATTTATCCATGAATCCATCTTTAGTTCCTACCTGGAGTTGGTCATATCTGTCTGTCCTCCTTGACTCTTCTCCAGCCCAAGCTTGGTGAAAATCCCCACCAGCACCATGATGGCCACCACTCCACAGATTATATACACGATCATGTGGGTTCGATCCCGGTCTGGTTCCTCGTGGACCTCTGTGACGGGAGCCGCCGGTCGCCCGGTGTTCGCCCACACAGGTGTGTCATAGTTGGAACAGGAAGTCTGGTCCAAACTGTGGACTTTGAACTGGCAGCAGAAGCGGTAGAAGCAGGAACCACAACAGAACAGGTAGATACCCGCGTTACAGTTGAAGGGTGGGTCCCACTGGCCCATGACGTCATAGTAACCCCAGCAACGGTTACCGCTGCTCGGAGCTGTTTGGTCGTCTGCTGCCTCTGGTGTGGGTGTCACCAGCGCCGCCTCTGGTACCACGGAGGGTTCTGTTGTCTGGTTGTTGGAGGAGACCTGTGCCAAAGCCTGGCCAGAAGGTTGAGAGTTCAGTCCAAACAGAGAGGTCAAACCCAGGAGGATCGCCAAAGGGAACTTTATCAACCCTGGATGCACGGAGGCGGCCATCTTTACTCAAATTTCTCGTGAGGTCTCAGTGGTGATGTGTGAAAGTTACTGACAGGTCCAACTTAAAGATCCTAGGTTTAAGAAACAACAAAGAAAAGGGAAGTTATCTCAGAGCCTTGTAGCTATTAAAAATTAATGAGATACCAGTGAAGGAAGAAAACTGGGTGATAAATCAAAAGAGATTTTTCTATTTTGATACTGTGAGAAAACAGAAAAGTGCATGCAATTATCGTTTTGGGAGTTATTAGCGCAGACAGTTACAGAAAGCTAAATTGTCATCAAGGGGCAGAACAAGTGGGGCAATGAAATCAATCTCCCATCTCAACATGCTCCTAACAGGAGGGAATGAGTCCCCTGTGGGCAGGAACTCACATGCACAGACACACCACAGTCCCTGGCAGTTTACTGTATGTGTGTAGGTGTAAAAGCAAATTCCAAAATTCAGCAAGTGTCACCTTTCACAAAGCCATATGTCATCAGCAGACAGCAGAGGCGGTTGTAGACAAATCCAAATCCAGTGACTTGGATGGAATCCAGTTTAGGAGGGCGTGTTGCCGACGAATGAACTTGCCTCTGGCATTTCCAGCAAAAAGCTCCCCTGCTGAGTGGATGAATAATCCACGAAAAGTGAGAACTCTGGGTTCCTGATGGCGCTTGAAGGAAAGGTAGATTCCTCTCAAACTCGCAGATAGTCACAGGCTCCAACATGAAAGACTTTTCACTCCGGAGATGGACTCATATTCCTAAGTGAATAAAAACTCCAACGCTGGAGTCCGAACACTTCTGATGTCCAGGGTAAAAAAAAAATTTTAACCGACAGCACAGTGTTTACCTCTGGAGTTCTTTGTGTCCTCGATTTCTCCTGCTCAGAGTTTAACTTGCATCTATCATCCTCCTACTCTCAGTGTCACCGTTCAAAGACAGCTTTTTTATTTTTGTGGTGGGCATCTTTTCGCCGCCACCTTGGTCCACTTTGGTGAACGTTACTCCTGTGAGAAGTGCAGCTCCAGTCCTTCAGCCACAGATGTCTTTATTAGTGATATTAAATATTCTGTTTTTATTCTGTAAAGGTAGTCTGGGCTAGTTCCCTCCTCCTTCCAGCCCAACAGGTAACAGCAGCTGTTCAGTATTCTTTAGAACATTACTCCAGGCTCTTGTCAAGCTGAAATCCTGTGGTGATTACGGTCCAAAAGCGTCCCTCTTGCACCTGAGGCGTGTGTTCTGTCTCTCTCACACACTCACGCATACTCTCGCACACACATTCACAAACAGCTCAAATCCCCCTGGTGACAGTGCACTGTCAGTGTCAGTCTGTAGCTTTTAAGCGACACACAGGAGTCCAATGGCTCTTTGTGCTCGGTGTGCACAGGGCTCCTGTTGCTGTCGCTCCGTGAGCACTTCACTGAAACCCCTCCTCTCCCTGGATCCCAGGGTCTCTAACAGACCCAGGACACCAGCTGGGTACTCTGTCTGTCAGCCTGCTCAGTCCTGCCCTACAAGTGCTAAGGCAAAGGGGAGATGAGAGAGGAGAAAGACAGAGGGGGAGGGCTGATGTTGTGATACTGATTCTCTGATCTTAATGTCTTAGTGCTCCTGCATCCAAGACTCAAGAGAAGCTGAAAAAAAAGATAAACGTGCCGGAATTACTTGACCAGAGTGGAGAGTCCCACATAACGGATCATTTTTTGCTCTTTGACGGCTTTATTTCCTTCTTCGTTGATCTGCTTTTGGCTCAGTTTTTTGTCTCTTTGTCTGATCTTAGAGATCTCCTCTTTAGATATTTCTGCCTCTTTCTGTCTCTCCCCACAACTTACCTCACCCTTTCCTCTCTTTGTTTTTTTTTTTTTTTGTTGTTGTCGTTGCCGAGGAAATATCAGCGTGGGGGTCACAGAGCCTGTGAACTGCCCCCTGCACTTTCAAAGCAGCGCACTTGCACAAGCCTCTCTCTGGAAATAACGCTCCCCCAGCCCACTCGGGCGACAGAGACAAGTGGAGATGCGACAGCGAAACGGCAGTGTGGCACCGAGGGCAGATCAAAAAATATCCTGTTTTCAAAAGAAGCCCCTTTGGAGATACAGGACTGTGTGCAGCAGAAGCTCTTTGTTGTTGTTGGTTCAACTACTCATTTGCCAGTTTTTTTTTTTCTCCAAATTTTCCATTTGCATCAATGTATTTTTTGGTCTTTTTTCCCCTACTGAGCAAAAAAAAAAAAAAAAATACAAAAAAGGAAAAATCTCAAAGCGTTAATATGCAACAGTTTTTAGGCAAAATGCTGCATATTATCTCCCAATTTTTCATGCACTGGATTTTGCTGTCAATTCAGTCCTTGTCCGGCTGCAGCTTCTTTGAAAACAGGCATAATTTGATATATATGTATAGGAATTTTATATATATATCATATGTATGTGTTTTCACTGGTGCTAAGCTTGTGGGATGCTCCAAACAGAAGTGTGAAGAGCAAAGAGAAGCAATAAAATGCTTTTTTTTGGGGTTTTATTCCATCTTCCCCCTTTGTTTCTTCATCAGTGTATTCCCTTATTTCCGCGCCGCCTCAGTCTGCTCAGTGCGTCTGTATCCCGTCCGCTGGTGATGCTCGCACTGCTGCTGCTGCTGCTGCTGTTCTCTGGCAGGACTGGATGACAATATCTCACACGCTCTCTCCCTCTCTCACTCCTCCCTCTCCCAAGTCACTCCTCCCTCTCTCGTTCACTCCTCCCCTCCCTCTTGGTATCTCTCTCTCTCTCTCTCTCTCCCCCCTCTATTCCACACTCTCTCAAATCTTTTGTGCACAAATAAGCACAGCCTCCTGCTTGCTGACTCTCTCTTTCACTGTCCTCCTCCCTCCCTCATTATGTGTCACTGACACTCTCTTCTCCCAGTTTTGTCCCGTGTTTTTGTTTGGCTCCACATTATCAAGCAACCCTCTCTTCCCCTGTTCTACTATTCCTGCTTCTTTTTCCTCATTTTCGTCACTACTGTTGAGCTTTCATCCCTTTCTTTCTTCATCCTCTCTTTCCGTGCTACTTTCCTTCCCCCAAATGCCCGTCAGTTCAATAAATAAGAGTGTCGCTGCTGACCGAGCAGCAGGTTGTCATGTGCAGGCGTGCTCGTGTGCGTTTGTGTGTAATTACTGCGCTAATACCTCTGCACATCCCCGTCTTTGTTGCATGCCTGGAACATGTGTGGCACTGCAGTCTATTAGGGCTGATTTAGGGAGAAGAGAGTGAGGGATGGATGGAGGGGAGGAGGAAGCAAGAGTGAGATAAACACACAGAGAGAGAGAGAGAGAGAGGGATAAGAGGGGAGGAGAGAAGAGGACAGCGTCTGCCAAATAGAGAGAGAGAGAAAAAGAGGGAGGCTTGACAGAGAGGAGCAGGGGAGGGAAAGAGGAGAGGAATTATCGCAGGGAAGGGAGGGGGATTAAGAAGCATGGGGAAAGCTACTGGAATGGGAACTGACAGAGGGATAGTAGGAGGAGGTGGTGGGGAGAGATATGGATGGGAAAGGAGTGCAGACAGGTAGAAGAAAAGCCATCTCAAGGGAAAGTGACATATTAGACCTAGAGAGAAAGAAACAGGGAATATTATTCAGACTAAAATGTTTCGGAGAGAGAGAGAGAGAGACAGGCGAGGCCCCAGAAAATTCCCAGGATGAACACGGAGGAGGACACGGTGAAGCAAATCGCTATGAATTTTGAATAATCCCAGATATAATGTTAAATGCAAACTAGATTTTAAAGCAGAAGAAAAAGAAGCAGCGCCTTGGGTCTGGCCGTGAACGGCGCAAACCTCATCATTTTTGCATAAAAGCTTAAAAGCTTTCCTTTAATTTCCCTGTCACACTCTCCATTTTCTTTCCCCCCACCTCGCTCACACATTCACTCTTTGAGCCGCACCATCTTTTGTTTTTTTGTGTGCTTTTTTCCTGCGAGCCCTTAGCTCATCCTCACTCGCCGTCAGTACTCCGTCCAACCCTCTCGGCCTAAATTCACTTAAAATCTCTGGCATGGTGAGTTATGTCATGGGTACACACTGAAAAACTGTGCACAAGCATTTGTGCCAACACACACTCACTCCTGTGTCTACAGCTATGTGCCACAAATCAGCTAATCCTCTCCCGCCCCTCCTCCTGTCTGGCATTCAAGTGTCCTCAACTCATTTTCTCTAATTTAAAGCAGGTCAATAATTAAAAAAAAAAAAAGAATCAAAGTTGGTGTAAATGAAGGCAGGTCTGGCGTCAGACAAACAGGACGTCGCTTCTCCATGTTCAGAAGGGCAGGGAAATATGAAAATGTTAGCTGAAAAGCAAGATGGGATGGAAAAGGAATGAGATGGATGGAGAGGTAGAAGGATGGCCCTATGGGAAAGGACAGATTGAATCTCCCTCTGCACGGAGATGGTCTAACAGCAAACATTCTCCCATTTCTGTTTTCATCTATTTATTTTTGTGTCACAAAACATGTCTTGATTACCTAATCAATCCCATCATTGTGCATATTTAGTTGCCAAGAACCAGAAAAGAACTACAAGATAAATTTGCTCGAATTTCCAATTTTTTTTAAATCGATTTTACCTTAGACCCATGAATGATTGAGCACCAGGCTTTCATGACAGTGACCTTTGAGGGGACATAGATTCCAAAATGGAGGAAGGTAGAGCAGCTTATTACCTGTTCTACATCAGCCGGGGTTCGGTCCCCCTGAGTATTAACTGATCCACAAAGGACACGTGGATTGCAGGGAATCACAAATGCGGCAAAGGAGTCGATGGAACTGTGGAGACTTATTCTATATATATATATATATATATAATAGGAGGATGCTAAAGTCCTGGGAGCAGGTCTACAGTTCTCCAGGTGGGAAAATGAAAACTGAACGGTTCAAGAAACAAAGATCCCAAGGTGTTGACGTAGCCTCCAACCTCCTACTCATCCTAGTCTTAATCCAGCCGAGCATCCATGAGATACACTGAAACAAGCATAACCCATAGTGGCCCATCATATACTAGTGGTCAGACTTTCACCCAAGAAACCCAGGGTTCGTGTCCTGTGACGGACAGGAGACCATCAGTTTCAGAATTAAGGTTCACTTTATGTTGTTTTATTTTATTTGCTTCCTGGTAGGGATGGGAATCGAAAACCGGTTCTTGTTGAGAACCAGTTCCCAGCGTTTTATTTCCTTGGAATCATATGCCAGTTTTGCAAATGTTTCCCTTATCGATTCCAGTGGGCGTGAATGACATCACCATGCACGTTGCGTAACTTATGCAAGCTATGTAATGTGCGTGGCGATGTCATTCACCAGTGCAGCCATCAGGAAACATGGCACCCAAGCGGCACAAAAGTTTGGTTCCATTTCACGATAAAGGATGACAACAGGGCAACTTGCAATACTTGCAAAGTGGATATTTCATCAAAGGGAGGAAATACTACCAATATGCAGAAACATTTGCACACACAGCATGCGACAACTTTGAATGAATGTCCTGTTTTTGATCCGCTCTGGAGTGAATCTCAACCCAGTAGCAGCAGCAACGTTAGCATGTCATCTGCTGTTAATACTGCAGGTAACTAAGAAACTAACACTGCCTATCATGCTGGCGCCATTTGCCTCATTGTAAAACCTGCTATCACTAACTGTTAACATTAAATGAATGCCTTCTCATGCATTACATTTAGATGAGCTCCTTTTTTCCCAAATGAGTATCGATAAGAGAATCGCTAAAGAACCGAATGAACAAGCAGATTCGAAAATGGAATCGGAATCATAAAAATCTCATCAATTCCCCTTCCTACTTCCTGGTTGGGTTTAGGCATCAAAACTACATGCTTATGTTGAGGAAAATGTCACGCTTGTTAGACACTTTTACGTGCTAGAAGCTTGGTTAAGGTTAGGCACCAAGATGTCATGGTTAGGGTTAAACTAGGACCCTTTCATGACATGTTTGAAGCATCCTCTCCATTTTCTAGGTTACCAGGGCAACAAGTCCCGCCCCATCGAATGTATGATTGGTTAGCTGTAAACCTACACAATATGAGGCAGATGGTTATGGTGTTTGTATGTTGCCATTTTCTCCTTTCATTACTTTGTAGTCATGTGCCTGATTGGTGATAAGCATATATCCAGGTTCATACAAATGTAAAATGCATGGAAATGACACAGTGTTCTATGTTGCTCCATTTAAGGTCTTCAATTCTTTTTCTTCTTTGTATATTTATGCCTTTCTTAACATTTTCACATGCATTTCCCAATGTAAAGACCTTTAGAAAGTGCTTTTATATCCTTTATCAATATGTAAGGGAATTTTATAATAGTAATAAACCTAATTAAAGCCATGTAAAGTGCTTTACATGGTTGAATCAGATCAGCGATAAAAAGAAACACTAAAAACACAACAAGAGAGAAAGCAGATGTCTGCGATAAAGCTGTGCACTAGACCTTTTGAGAAGTGATTTAAAAGAAAGCTTCTGATTCTATACATGATAGATCCGCAGGCAGGGAGTTCCACAGCTGAGGGCCACAGACTGCAAAAGCCCGGTCACCTTTAGTCGTGATCCAGGACTCAGAGCAGCCAGCAGAGCTCTGTGTGAGGATCTGAGGCTCTGCTCTGGCTCGTGGGGGAGCAGAAAATGCAGCCATGTAGCCGGGAGCTGAACCATGAAGTGCTTTAAATGTGATCAGTAAAATCGGACTGTTGACCGGTAAAAGGAGGCTAAAACAGGGGCCTGGTGTGATGATTTGGAGCCAAGCAGCTGCGTTTTGTAACAGTTAAAGGCGTTTTTCTTTTAGCCTCAATACAGTGAATTAGAATAATCTAAGCGAGATGTAATAAAGGACGGGATGAAGTAGTCTTGGAATTACAAGGAGAAAGATAAGACCTGGTGGTTGAGATGCTCCGTAGCTGATAAAAGCGGGATTGGACTTTTGTCATTTGTTAAAAAATGAAAGCTCCCTATCAAAACAGGCTTGATATTTGATGATAAGATGTCCAAGATGTTTCTGTAACATAAAGATGGAATTTGGTTGGATCCAAGAGATTTTCTTTATTTTGTTTTCATATGGATGTGCAATGCCGAGCTTTTGTCTCTCCCTTATGGCAGAACGACTCTAATCCTTCCTCTGAATGCTGAGTTTCTTTTTTGCATCAGAAACTTTTAGGTTTTTTTATCACAGGTTCCACCGACCTCTTAGTTGCTGTAGCTCTACTTAACTCCATCTACGGTTGTGTTTCTTCTTCAGCTTCTTGCCACCGGGCTGCTCAGAGTAGCTTTACATGTTTGAGCAGAGTTGTAGGTGAGCTGGTGTGCTCGAGCTGCAGCAAGTGGTGGGCGGAGAAAACGGCAGAAAGAGAAGAACTGATGTAGAGTTACATCGAAGCTATTTTAAAGGACTATTTTCATGTTTAAAGCTTCTTAGTTTGTGATTTTGGTACATAGGTATGAGCTTTTAGGGGTTTAACCAATGACTAAGTGGACCAGGGGTGATCTCAACTGGGCCAGACCAATAAAATTATAGCATAATAGCAACACCTTCAAATTTTCCCTTTGTTTTAGTGCAAAAAAAGTACATTCTGAAAATGTTCACATTTAAAAAACTATGCTTTTACACAACATCATGAACAACCTGGAATTTCTCAAGAAAAGTAGGTGCAATTTCAACAGTATTGTGCCTCAGTTTATCATTTACACATGTGCATCACAACTTACAGATCACAGTGTATCTACAAAAAGCATAAAACATTTAGACACAGGCATCTTGGAACTGAACAATATTGGGTTTTACTTTATGATCGAAACAATTTGTCAAGATCTAGAGATTATTTAAAACTTACAATTTGTGGTTCATGTCGTAAGTCATCCCGCGGGCCAGATTGGACCCTCTGGCGGGCTGTTTTAGGCCCACGGGCTGAATGTTTGACACCCCTGAAGTAGACAGAGCAAACTGAGAAGGGATTTTATCAGCATTCTGTGTGAATCCTGCACTCCAGCTTGAAGTGGAGACGGTTTGGGGACATTTGGCACTTGATTTTTCACAGACGGAATCATGAAAAATTAAGCTCCAGTAAATACACATGCGGACTGCATGATGGCTTGGTTGTTAGCACCGTCACCTCGCAGCTAGAAGATCCCCGGTTCACGTCCCCGCCTTTCCGGGATCTTTCTGTGTGTAGTTTGCATGTGCCTGTGTAGCGTGGGCGCTCCAGCTTCCTCCCACAGTCCAAAAACATGCTGAAGTTAACTGGTGATTGTAAATTGTGCAGAACCCCCCAGCCCCCATCCCACCCTTCCTGAACATACAGAGGATTTAGCAGTGTATAGATAATGGACGGATAAATGCCAATTCTGTTCTGGAGAACTTTAAACACCTAGTCGATCTGTTCACATTTTGATAACACTGCATTGTGAAGTTCCAGCTGCTTGCTTTGTACAGACAATGTGCCACTTATAGGTTATAAAGACCACATTTTCTCAGCTGATTTATGAGCGTTTATCTGTGATGGATGACAGAGATGCCATCGTCACAGCGGAGATGTTTTCCCTGCTATTTCCATCTTTTCATATCGCTCCTCTTTCCCTGGCCTGTCATTTCTCCTCCTCTTCATCCTCCACTCTTCACTTTCTCTCCTTACGTCAACTCCCTAATTCACCCCTCATTAAATCTTACACAAAAAAAAACTTGAGTGGGTTTGAGGAGGGGGTAAACATATTTCCTTAAAGCCGGCCTCGATCTTTTCTCCTTCCTCTTTTGTCACCTGCCATCTCGGCTGCCGCTTCAAGCCGCTGCCGCTCTACGTTGGCTTTGTCCTTTCCTGAGTCTGTCTCCGTCTCTCGCCTCACCTTCGCATCCTCTCATCAAACTGTCTCCTGTGTCTCTCAGATTCCAGTGTACGTGCCACAACCACGCCAAGCCTGTCACTCCCTCTCGGCTTCCTCGCTCGTGGGGAGTGCGAGCTTTTTCCTCCCCCCTCCCCGCGCCGTGTCACTCCCTTTTGCTCACTATATAGCTGCTCATCATCTCTGTACTCTCTGACTGTCACTCACGATAGATTAGTTCAGGGTGGAGACGAATGGGGAGAAAGGAAAAAAAAAAAGGATGGAGAGCCACTCAGACAAGGCCACGAGAGGATACAGAGGAAAGATGAACGAATCCAAAATAAAGGGCCCCGCCTAGAAAGTAAGATGGGGTATTTCAGGACAAAGTGGGAAAGCAACGAAAGAAATACCGAAAGAACAAATTGAAGACAGAAGCTGTGCAGCTAACAAAGCATAGGGGGAAAGATTAAGTGACTGAGCTGTGGTGAAACCAAAGAGTTGGATGAGATCTGCACGGTTGACGGATGTCTGCAGATGTAGGCGTGCTTTTTTAAAATTAATTTCCCTGTTCAGCAGTATCCTGAGCTCGTGCCCTCCCACAACCTTGTCCTTGACTGCAGGGGCCAGACATCGTACACCAGCCATCGATTGGCTGCAGGTACACGCAAATGAGCACACACACACACACACACACACACACACACAAACACACATAAATACCCTATATATCAATACTTGCAGAGCACACAGCTGCAGGGAGGCACATACACACATTTTAATGTGCATGACCTATGCTGGAATTTGAAGTTGTTTGTGTGTTTGACAGGAAATAGCCTTGGGACAAAGCAAGGCTAGCTGTTGCTCCGTGTCTCCAACCAGCTGCCGGCTTTAGATTTAGCAGAGAGTCATGAAAGTGCTATCGATCTTCTCGTGTCACTCCAAGTAAATAAGCATATTACTTGAACTTGTGCATTTTGCAGCAATCCCCATACATCCTGGTTAGGCATTAGCTAGCAGTGTCTGGAAATGTAGTGTTCCAGCCAGTGCATTGCTTTCGTCTGATATTATCTCAAAGTATTACTATCTTACTGGAGATTTAAAGATGTTTCTGGGCTCTCATCATTGCAGCTTTTCTTAAATTTATGTTTCTGTTTGGACCAACTGGGTCGAATTCCGGCTGTGGCACTTTCTGTACTCACATCCGTCTTTGTCCGTAACCCTCTCAGCTTTCCCTTCTTCAATCTAAAGGAAGTACACAAAGATTTCACCCTGTCAAACAAGAAAAAAATACTGCTATGAAAGGAGAGTCCTGCCTCAGACATGCTGTAAGACAATGTGGGTCAAATTGATATAACAAGAAAAACAAAACTTTTGAGTGGCTTCAATTTCCTGGTATAGATTTTTCTGTTTATTATTAGGATGTCCATTTTCTCTCTGATCCTTTGTATTGTGTCTTAGCCACACAGTCTAGTCATGGTCAGGTCAGTGTTTATTGCTAATGTGTTGTAAGCAGTGATGATTCTCTTTAGACATCTGTTCATCAGTCTGTCTTGATGAACAGATGTCATTCAGCTATGCAAACATTTAGTTTGATGATTGGCAACAAAAGACTTCTTGCAAAATTTCAAACTGCAGTCAACAAACCTAAAGCTACCATATTTCTACTTAAATGCAAATCTGATCTTGCATAATCCAAGATGATCACAAGCAATGAACTTTCAGTGATCCTGAGCCTTGTTGCACTACTTCTGGTGGATTCAATTTAACATTTACCTGACTTGGAATTCTTCTAACATGCATTCTACTTGCAGGACTTGATTTGTGTTTTTCGACAGCAAAAAAAGATTGAATTTAATTAGGATACTATAGAGATTGATCCTTGATATCATCTTCAACGTGCCCCTAATGTGCCTGTATTTTTATTCTGCTTTGATGACTGATCAAAATTTGGCTCACCTTCAAAGTAGTCTTCTTGTGCAGTGAATGCTCCCTGGAAGTGCCGTCGAGGACAATCTGCAGCGAGCCCTGGATCTCCTCCACTGTGTGGAAACAGCACATTTTTAACGTGAAGATCATTTCAGAGAAGAGGACGACATTGCAAGGGGCAAAATCTGGCAGGCAGGATGGGTGGAAAGCAACGATTTTGTCGGTAGAGTCAAAAATCTCATATTCAATCAACTGTGAGAGCCTAGGCCACCTGTTGGTGCACCCACATACCCCACAGTTCAGGTCATCTGTGCCAAATGTCTTTCCTACAGTAGAACCTGGTATTGGAACAGTGAAGTTTGAGTCAGTTTGACAGAATCTGATTCTCTGCACAAGTTTGATGCCTGTATTAAAATCACAAATGCACAGGTGAAAGTAGTCAGAACAGAACTTCCAGAGTGTTTCAAGTGTGGCAGGAACACTGGGAGGTATCGCTGCACAAGAAGGCTACTTCAAAGGGGACAGATACCAAATATAAAACAGGTGTAGTTTTAGCTTTTTATAGGTGCAATCACTGAACGATTTGTTTGCCCATCGTATTTTTTTCCTTTATTTCTCTAGCATCTACCCTGATATGAGCCCCTGTAGCATACAATCTGGCTTCTTGAAGCTTCAAAATGACAAACTTTGATCATGTCCGTTCTGGGGGCACCACTGTGTTTTGGTGAAGGTTGGCCACAAACCGCTATGTTCACGGTTCAAATCCAAGGCTGAGGATTTGTAAAGTGAAAACAACCCAACAGAGGATAAGCCACAAGTTACATATAACTGAGATACGGATGAAAATATCTAGCAATACACACCACTGCCAATACAGAGATAAAACGTAGCTCAAAGAATATTAAAAAGTTGGTTGAAGAAGTCGTAACATGAAGAAGGATATAATTTTCATCAGTGTCTTGTGTTTAAGCATGTTTGTGACTTGTATAAAATAGAACTTATTCAGTAAGAGTTGAAATGTATCACTATTCAAATGTTCCACCAACACCTGGATACCATAATCAATGGCACAGTAAGTAGCTAAGTTACTGGCTGAGCAACAACTCAGAAATTTGCTTGGTCCAATCGAAACTCCAAGTATATTGACTGCACATGGCAAAAAAAGAATGTTGCTCAAGGCTAAGTCGTGGCATGTTGCACAGCTTGCACTGGCACCTCATAACAAGACTGTCTTTTGAACTAGAATCTTGTAGATAAGCAAACTTTGCAGGTTGCTGTTGTGCTTCTGTGGGTTTCCTGGTGGTTTCTACACACAGTCCCAAGACCTGCCGGTTAATTACCCAAATGTGTATCTGCAATAAGCTCTATTTCTATGCGAGCCCGCACAGGATAGGAAGGTATAGATAATGATTGAGTGGACGGATGAAAATCAATGACGACTAGGAGTCAGGGAGAGCGCGAGCTTCCAATCATCTAACCGGAGCATGAAGGGTCACCTAGATAACTAGTCATCAAGTCAGCATGTAGTCATCAACAGAGGATTATCCTGCTGCGTCTCAGTGGGGGGTCTGTGTCATTATTAGCTGTCTGTCTCGGTTTCATCCTAATTCAGTCTCAGTCCCCTGCAAAGCCATCCACAGTGTGTATGTGTGTGTTTGTGTGTGTGTGTGTGTCAACAGGGACGGCCACAGTAACTCAATCACTCCGTCAGAGATGAGATCTGTCCTCACTTGTGCCTCGGAAAGAGGGATGTAGAAAGAGAGGAAGAGAGAGAGAGTCAGGTCACCCAAAGGTGAACAAAGAAAAGAGCAAAGACACGGAGCCGAAGGAAAGACACGTTTAAAATGGATATGTACAAATGTCAGACATGGACCGATTATGAGAGAATCGAAATGTAAAAGGCCTCCGTAAGAATAGGATACTGTAAAAATGTCATTTTGCATGTCTTTGCACTCCTTCCGAGTGTCTCTAATGTCTCTTCATGGTCAATTTTGTGTCTTTCTGTTCATTGTTTCGTGCTACATGTTGATGGTTTTGCATCTCTTTAATGCCATTCTGTGTTTTTGTCATTTCCCATCTCTCTGTAGTCATTTCTAAATCCTATTTTGCATCTCTGTGGTAATTTTGACTCCATTGTTTCGTGTTTCTTGTGTATTTGTTGTCATTTTGCATCTCTTATATAATTATGAGTGTCCTTGCTGCAACATTTGTGAGAGCTTCTGTGGCCCATTTCTTACTGTTTGTGGTACTTTTGCATCTGTTTGCATGTATTCGTAATCATTTTGCATCTCTTTCTGAAGCCATTTAATGTGCGCTGACCCCTTGCGGGTAGCCAGTAATCCATGTGTGATTGCAGGAAAAACAAATGCTGAAAAACAGATGGAAGTAAAAAAAAAAAGGAGGCATGGACAGAGTCATAGAGAGGAGAAGATGTAGATGTAGACGCTCCCTAACTTGCTCCTCTTTGCTCCTTCGCTCTCTTCCGGCTAAACTTTTGTGACACAAAGCGGATTTGTAAAATCCACTAGACTTTCATTGCAGCTCGGTGACGTGAGCACGCACACACACTGATGGAGGTGTAAAGCCTTTAAATTAGCATGTTTGATAAGCCACACAGTGTAAAGTCTATCAGTCACATGTGTTATCACATGTAGGATTCCATAATTAATCTCTTGTTCGCTTCAGCTGATATGTGCCGACACTGCTTTTGGTTTAAGTATATGCTTCCCCTCAGTCTGAATTTGTGGATTTCAGTGGATTAGCCTAGTTTACGGCTGATGTTTTCATCACCGAGGCTCTTAAACTTGTGGATGACTCATATCTGGTCCAGTACCGCCGATGACATCACCACACATCTCACAGTGCTTCTCCCTGGAGCTGTTTATCCGACTCTATATTTATCGTCTTATCACACTTACAGAAACACATTCTAACTAGCGTAGTCGATTACCTACATGGCATGAAGAGCCCAGGAGCTCCGTCGAGCCTTTCGCGAAGGGCTGTAAACCAGAGAGGATCCCATACAGCATATAAATACGTGGCGTGTATTGGATAGCAAATTGCCTCCAGGAGGATATTTTTTTTTTCCTGATCTAATCTAAAAACGTTCATGCTGAGATAGGAGTATCAAAGTCAGGACTTCCTCTTTAATTTGATTCTTTAAACTACTTCAAAGGGAAAGTCGAGTCAAGGAGGCTTTTGGCAATACCCGAGATACTGAATCTTTTTTTTCCTTATACGAGGGGTGAAATCGTGAGAATGTTTAATGGTCGAGCTGAACACTGAAATATTCAAAATTATTCCGAAAATAATTTATTGTATCCATTCAAATATTTATTCGGTGAGGTCCAATATCCATAATTCAATAAGACAGTCCAGATTTAGTCACCATATGTGTGTAATTAGCGGCTACTTCATTTGCATGCATCTAGTGTTGGTCGAAGCTGAAGAATGTTTGTTTCTTGTTGCTCTCGAATGGAAAGCACAAATCTAAATGAGCCGCTTTAACATATTCAGCTACGCCGCCATCAGTTTGGCTTTTTATCGCCTTAAAAGCAGCGTTTAGCCCGGATTCTACAAACAAAACAGTCCAGGTTGGCGGCGCATTGTGTGCATCAGAGATTTATCGGAACCACAAGTGATTTTATGGCCCTGATAAATCCCTGATGTTGACAGCAAACTTTTCCCACAGACGGTGAGCGCTGACAACTGTTTCTACATTAAAACCCGGCTCGTCTCTAAGTGGATAAAAACTCCTCCAAGGTGCAGTCTCTCCCTTTTTCTTCTTCCTTTATATTCCAAACTCGTTAGCCTTTCGGAGCTCGCTCTGCACAGAAGCTCCGAACGGCGACAGAAGTGTTTTCTTCGCCATCATCAAAGCCCGCTGCAGTGACCTCATTATCCCATTCAAATTTCAAAGCTCTTTTGAAATGGGTTCATCACAAGATCTGTCTCCACCTATCACAAACAATCTCAATCAAAAGGAAATCCTCCTTTGTAGCTAGTAGACATTTCCCTGTTCCTGCTAGGAGAGGAAAATAGATTATTCATCACTGCTTGGTTTAATTTACAATCAGTGAGATGTAATATCGACAGGAAGAAGTACGAATGGCTTCATCAATTGTCACAATAATTCCAATAAAGTACTATGAAATACTTCAGCTTCATATCTGAGATGCAGTTTCCACCACTGACCTCACTGAGAGGCTATAAATTGACCTGCTCTGCAACATACCTGCACTCTTTAGTCCGACCCCAAGTATAGCGGTTACCTGGAGTCGTATGAGGTTACGGAGTCCATTTACCCGGCACCAGGACAAAAGCGGATCAGGTTCCATTAATCTAGCAGTGTTTGCTGAGGCTCAGCCGATAGAGAACCTGGCAGTCAAGTCATCCAGGACGTCGAGGGCAACAAAAGAGAAACAACAGCAACGAGGCTGTTGTTCCCCGACCGTGGCCACCAGTGGTGCACCGGCTGATGAAGTGTAAGATAGCAGTTGGCAGGGATGAGCTAAAACATTACACTTGGAAAGAGACACAGGAAACACAGGCAGCCATAGTTCCTATCTAGGTGGCAGACACTGTAAAAAAATGAATTCAACCACCAGGATGCAAAATTACTGGTGATTTTCTTAGTAATTTACAATAAAGTACATTAATTTTCCATAATTAACATACATTTCTAGTCTTAATTTCACATGAGATTGTTTATATTTAGCTATTTATTTTGCATTTGAATGTTTGATAAAGGATATTTTCATGTGTAAATGCAAATTAAATACAAGTAAATGATTGATAGATTTGGCAATCTTTGTTTTTACTAGTCAAAACAGATTTTTTTCAACGTTTCTGTTATGAAAACGTCTGTGATTAGAGAATATATCTCTCATTTGAGGAGCGACAAATTACAGGATATAAAGCGGTTTTTATGTTGTCACTAATTGTACCTAATTATGAAAATATACTGTCAGTATTTTTATATATATGTATATAATAAAAGGGAAATGTTATGATACATTTTGTCAATGCTTTTGAATGTAGCTTTATTTTGTAATTTTAATTTACAAAAAAACAAAATAAAAGATACAAGTTTAAGTTTAAGATTTTTAATGTTCTTTTACAGTAGATATGTAAAAATCATAGTTTTACTATTTTACTGATATTTCATTTTATTTGAAAAAAGCTGTAAAAGAAAAAGAAAAAAGCATTTTTTAAAATAAAAATATGTTATTTTAAGGTAAAGGTTTTTAATTTGATTTAAAAGTAAATTAAATGTAAATTAATATAAATTGCACGGTGAGCGCAATTTACATTTTTAAAAGTACAGAAAAACTTTTTTTACAAGTACAGAAAAACTGTAAAATAGAAAGAAAAAATTTCAGTAAAAATCCAGATTTCAGTGTATATCAGTGATCCAAACATCATGCACTTCAGTTAAAAGCAAGAATAGTGATAATAAGTTTGCTGTTGAAGCAGAAGATATTGGAGCATTTTTAAACCTTGGTTAATGTTTCATTTACTCCTGACTATATCCACCATCAATCCATGCAGACGTTTCTGAGGAGGTACTAGTCAGCTGTGGTGTAACCAGTAGAAAGTTACACATGTAGCTGCAGCAGATCCAGCATGAGGCCGTAATGCAAAAGTATACAAGTGGCTTAACATCTCTCATGTACTTAATCGTCTCCATGCCCGCTGACGCATACAGTAAATCCACAGTCAGCTCCGTCTTGCTCTATTTTTGGCAACATGTTGAGCCTCCCCAAAGTTCATCTTAGCTATCAAGGCCTCTAAAGTTATATGCCTGGTTTTCCTTTTAATTAGAGGAAACTGCAAATCTAGCTAGCTATCATAACCGTTGAAGCCTCCCTGAAGATTTGCCGTTTGGAAAATGAAGACAATGAAAAACAGTCTACAGGCCACATCTGTCACTCACACCGATCCTAAAGCAGCTGTTTTTAAAGGCACTGACGCCTCCCAATAGACTCCAGTGCAGACGCATCATGAAGGGAATGAAGGAAATACAAACACAGTGTTCATTTCACAATAAAATTTGCTTGATAAAATCTATTTGATGCATCTTTCAATAACAGTTCTTATCTCTGTCAGTTTTCACCCAGCTTCACACACACACACACTCACACCGTATGCCAGTTCTACATGCAGTATATGAAGGTATAGTAAAGCTGGTTATATATGGCCTTTGTCTGATTTACTGACTTTCACTAACAGGAAATCCAAAAAGTGCCTGTGGTGAACTCATTGACACACAAACACATCAACCCTTGAGCCATAACATCATTAATGGGCCTCACAAGGTCATACAAATGTCTGTAATGACACATGACACAGTGCGACAAACACACGCACACACACTTTCTCTCCTAATGAATGAGACCTTAAATTTTACACCACTACCGTAAAGGTTTATCTGAACTGTAATCAATAGTGTATGACTTTCATTATCTTTGTCGTGGGTAATATAATCACACGATAGCCGGAGAGAAGCGCAGCACAATCCTTTGTCACCATAATCACCGTCATAATTGTTATTGATGTAAGTGGATGGATATTTAAAGCACAGCAAAGTGCTGCGCTCGTCCTCCGAAAGATCATTTACCATGAAGATCTGTTGCAAGGAGCGTAATAGTGTTCCAATTACATGGCTGAACACACTGTGGCTGTGTCTTATAAGAGGTCAAACATGGCTGAGTGATGTGGAGAAGAAACCGCTGCAGTAATTAGAGAATCTGGTCAATTTTTATGACAAACATAAACAAAATACATCCATGTCCTTGCAGAGAGCCGACCACACAAATCAAAATTCTGTCTTACTTCACATTGATGATGTGCAGCTCAGGTGCCTTAACCGCTATTTTTACTTTAAGCATTGGTCGTAGAAATCTTGCTGCCATGCGGGAGGCCCAGGTTCGATTTCCAGCCAGTGCCTCAAACATGGGGCAGTGGAGGCCTAGTGGTTTGTGAAACAAACTTGTAACCGTTGGGTCGCCGGTTCGAGTCCCCGGACTGGCAAGAGGTTGAAGTGGGAAAGTGAGAGCAACCGCTTGTCCCAGTCATCAGCACTGTGGGCCCTTGAACAAGGCCCTTAACCCTTGTCTTGTGTTAGGGTCGGCACCGACCCGTTTTAAATTTTAAATGCATAAAAGAACCACATAAATTTGTTTATTGCATCAAGGCTTTTTGACTTTGTCAGGACCCTCTATTTCAACAAAATAAAACAAAAATAATGTTTTTCCCTAAATTATTAAATGCTCTAATTAAAATTATACCATTTGTGGTGTTAGGGTCGGTTTCGACCCAGTTATAAAAATAAGATTATAAAGCAATAATTAGAGCCAAAACTGAAATCATAAGTGCACTGTCAGCCAACACACTGTCAGCCAGCTCCTTCCCCAATCATGTAAGCTTTAAGGGAGTCTCATTTTGCCTTGTTTTCCTGCAATGAGGCCACGGATCCACTCATTGACAGGCAGAAATATTTTGGGGCAACAATGTCACTTTAGACCTGTCAAATGATATCAAGAGCCCTCAGATTTGACAACAGAGATGCCAGAGCAAGAACTGAGAAGCTTAGCCCCATAAGGGTTGTATGGGAAGGATGGGTGCAACTCCTTCCACTGATGTTCAACCCAGGGTCAGAGGTGACAATGGATGAACATCTTGTCCCGTTCCAAGGAAAATGCCCCTTCCGGCAATACATGCCCAGTAAGAAAAGGATATACAACATATAAATCTGGACAGCCTGTGATGTAAAAACCAGCTATGCCTGGAATCTACACATTTACACAGGCAAAGCTGCGAGTGGCATCCCTAAGATAAACCAAGGAAAACATGTGGTCCTCAATATGACTACTGGACTGCAGGGTCACAATATCACTTGTGACAATTACTTTTTAACCAGCTATGACCTTGGACAAGAGCTTCTTAGGAGGAAACTTACCATGGTGGGCACAGTGAAGAAAAATAAACCTGAGCTGTCTGCTGAAATCTTGCAGGTGAAGGACAGGGCTCCACTTTCCTCAAAGTTTGCTTTTACAGTCACCACCTCTGTTGTCTCATATTGTCCAAAAATCCCCCAAAAAACACCAAAAACAAGTGTGATACTTCTGTACTGTGTACTCTTCATAAAGATGCAGCTGTGTCATCAGGAAGTGCCAAAAAGCCCACAATTATCCTCAACTATAACAAAAACAAAGGAGGAGTAGACAACCTGGACAAGCTGACTGCAACCTACTGTACATGCCAGTGAATGACCAGGAGATGGCCAAAGGTTGTGTTTTACAAAGTCCTTGATGTGTCTGCATATAATGTATTTGTGTTGTGGACCCACATCCACCAAGGGTGGAACTCAACCAAAAAAAAAACAAAACAAGCCTTTTTCTTGAAGTGAATATATGTATGGGTCGAAACCGACCCGTAACACCATAGATGTTATTCTAGTTAATAATATTAAAATGAAAAAATAAATAAAACTAATTTATTTCAGAAATGTGTTTTAATACCTTTCAGTAACAGTCAGGTAACACAACAACCTCTTCTTTATTTATATGATTCTCTTGAGGTTCATTTTACCATTTTTTTCGTTGAAATCGAGGGAATACTGACAAGAAAAAAGGCCCAGACACCCACATCAAAAACATTAAAACCGATATTTTCATAGACAAGGAAGCCTAACAAGGTAACCAAGAGATGAGAAACAAATTGGATGATAAAAAATTGTTTTCAGTGTATTTTACAGCAGATTTAAGACATGGGTCAAAACCGACCCGTTAACACAAGAGATGGTAACAGAAAGCTAACACAAGAGGAGGGTTAATCCCTGGCTGCTCCCCGGGCGCTGCACCGCATCAGTCCACTGCTCCTAGTATGCATAGTTAGGGTTAACTATGAATAGGAAGGGTCAAAACCAGAGAAGGAATTTCCCCAAGGGGATCAATAAAGGTTAGATTTTTTTTTTAAGTGAATAATGATCCAGTGGAAGTCTCATTATCCTACTGTTGGTCCACTTGACTCTATAAAACCTTTTGTGACTCCAGTGTTTGAAAATAAAAAAGAAAAGTAGAGTAAGAAAGAAGTGAGCTCCTCCTCCACACTTGAGGCTAAGGCTATAGTAGCTCAAAGCTACTTTGCTTCTTTATTATACAGTCTATGCTTTGGTTGCTACTAGAATAATATACCCAAATCTCTCTGTTTGTAGTTGAGTTGCACTGTGGGTAATATAGGCACCAGATTTTAAAGCAAGAGAAGAACGCATGCAATAAAAAAATGTGATATTTCTGGTTCTGCAGCATTGATATTGATTCTCTTGTTTACAGGAGCCTCTACATTCAAAGTATTACGAAATAAAATTATCACCAGTAAACACATACATTAGATTAAAGGAGTAATTCTGCACAATGGCTACCATCAAGCTTGTTATCTACATTATCCTACATGTTTCAACCCCTTCAGATGTCCACCTGTATCATCCAATGGAAAGACATGTCAAATTTCCAATCAAAAATCCAGAAAATGGGAGCGCCCTGATAGCCTAATGGTTATGTCGCATGACCCAAGTGCAGAGGCGTAGCGGCTGTCCTAGGTTCGACTCCGACCTCGGGCGCTTACTGCATGTCCTTCCCCACTCTCTCCCGTTTCCGATTCTATCCACTGTCCTATCTAATAAAGGCACAAAAGGCCAAAAATAAATCTTTAAAAAAAAAAAAATCCAGAAAATGGCAGGAAAATGTAAGATATCAACACTTTAAAAATAATCATGTTCAACTGTGTCATTGTACCACCAACAAGAAGAATACACTCACTGCACAGTCTGTGTGTGACACATCATAGTGGCAGCATTCAGTGTGTATAAAGCAAAAGAAGACTTTAAAACAAGAATGCAGAGGAGGAAATAGATATCAGAGGGAGAATCAGCCACAGATGATGATATTTACTTGTCTGAAATCTGATGCCCCAACAAATATGGTAAGGTGATGCTTTCTACATTCATAGCACAACACAGTCTGTAGCAGACCAGCTGGCTGAGCCTTCACCACGCATATGTCGACATATAATCTGTATGATTTTATGCATATTTCCATAATAAGCTTAAATGGGGCAAAGTCTGTATAATTTACAGACAAATTGAAAACTGCACTATTCAGTAGTTTAATTAGTAATAATATCATATTTCATCTGTGTAAAATTTCTATCTGCAAATTAAATTTTAAAGCAGTACACAAATCACCAATAGAGGAAAAAGAAATAAGGGCAAATAAAGTAGAATTTTCAAAGTAAAACAATGTAATTTTCCTTTAAATTGACTTTTACAGCCCCTTAGCCTGAGACAGTAAGATATTTAATAAGGATGCTAGTGATTGTTCTATTGAGTCATTGTGTTCATCATGTCAGTAGTCACTTAGGTACATATCAGGAAAAGAAACAATGAAACAGCAACAGTTGCTGTGTGAAATAGAGTGCATGGGAAAAAAATGCTGCATGTCATTTGACCTGAGATGAAATTGAATTATGAGTTATTGTCTTTAGTGTCCCTGAGTAAAGAGACCTCTACTGTGTAAAAAGACAAAAGTAAAATAACAGGAACTAACCATTGCACAAAATATATTATTTTCCCATAATTAAAATAATTTTTCTACCCTCAGTTTTACATGAGATTATTTCTGGGTTTTTTGGTGTTTACTGAACGATATTTACACTCGTAAAAACAATTAAATTAGGCCTACTTATAATATATAAAATATATAAATAGATGCATTTTTAGACGGATAGATAGATAGTGATATATAATGGCCAAAAATACATTTTCTCAGATTACGACAGCTTGTATGTATTATATGCTGATGAAAAAACATTTATTCAATATTATGTAATTATACAAGATATCTGTCAAGTAGCAAACAGCAAACAGTTCATATCAAATAAAAAGGAAACATATAATGGAAATTTTATGGTTAGTCAGAGACACTTTTTTACATGAGACATGTTAATTCACAGTCTATTTTTTCATAATTTTATCGTACTGTACAGAAAGTGTCTCCAAAACAAGGGGAAAATTCCAAAGAATTTGATTTTTTTTTCTTATTTTTTGCAGTGGAGGCTACTGTGTATGTCGTCTGCATTAAAACCTGTATTGTTGTACTAATTAATGTAGATTGCATTTGGATACAATGCAGTGATTTCAGTTATTTTACAGTTAACCCATAACTGGTTATGATGAAATCCATGCTATACTGCATTTATGCTAGGTGCTGCAGCAGAAGGCAGCTGGTCTTCTTTTTGGTTGTGCTGAAGCCCTGAAGGATCACCATGACCTGGATGACTGAGAATCTACACTGACGCCGCATGACTTACTCTAAATTCTTTTTAGTTGTACAATCACATCTTTGAACTTGAGCATATTTTCATTCAGCCCGTCGGAGTTCATGTGAAATTGAACTGTCATGCACAGCAGCTCCCATATGGATGTGAGGGATTTAGGGCCTTGGTCTGACTGACATGCAATACATTTCCATAACAGAGTTATTGTGCAGCGGTCATGAGGCCGGCGTGTGCACATGGAGAGCTAAACCTGCGCTGAGTTTACCCAAGCGAGGCCGGAATCACACAGCATCCCCATACATTTACCTTCTAACTCATCCTTCAACACATGGCACCGTCACAAATCAGAAGCGTCAAGGTTCATGTGCAAGGCTGAGGACTGTGGTTCTCAGATGAGTTCTCTGCCCCAATTTTTTTTAGATCTTGAACAGAGTGTGCTGAATCTGACACATTTCATAGTAAAACATCTATAGGCAATGGCCAACAAAATAATAATAAGAATGAAAATAAAGATTCACAGATACAGATTCTCATGAAAGCCATGAGATGTCAGAAGACATTTTAATCTAAAACAGCTGTTTTTTTTAAAGACTCCCTCCAATTAAATGTATTGTTTTACCTTGTTGACATGTGTGAAAGTAAAATCAATCATAAGCTCTTAGGTTATCATTAATTATCTATGCGTTCATGTGCATGTATCTATGTTGCTGTGGAAGTATTTCTGCTAGTAAAGTAAACTTCCAGTAGCTCAGCATAATTGTTGAAGAATTCCTAAAGGATCAAAAGATTAAAGTTTAAGGCCAACCAGAGAAGACACCGATCAGCCACAACATTCTGACTACTGACAGGTGAAGTGAATAACATTGATCATATTGGTACTATGTGGTGTTCTGATGGAAAACCTTGGATTCTGGCATCCATGTTGATGAGACTTAGACACCCAAATAAACATTGTCCCAGAACAAACACACTCCCTCATGCAAATGGAAATCCCAAATGTCACTGGTCTACCCCCACAGGAAAATGCACCCCACCACATGGAAAAAACATCAAACTATCAGGAACATGCTGAGGAACATGACAGCGGCCCAACATGTTGATTTGACCTCCAAACTTTCTAAAACCTCATTGTGATCAAGCATCAACAGGATGCAGTGGAACAAGTTTAATTGACAGAGGCCCCACTGCACAAGCCAGAGAACCCAAAGGATCCAGTGCCAACATCCTAGTTCCAGACCCCATAGGACACCCTGAGAGGTCCTCTTGTCCATGTCCAATGGTTCAGAGCATTTTTGAGCACATAAGAAGGACCAACACAATATTAGGCAGGTGGTCATCATGTTATGCCTGATCGGTGTATGTTTACACTCCTAAAGGGATCTTCAAAAAAAGGACTCAGGGATTCTTATGTTACATACTGACCAGTGAAAAAGAATTTCTGACTGGCTGTTTGCTATAAAAGCTGTTGTATTTGTGCTTCTTCTTCGAGAATCTGGACAAACGCTGTTCTTCTCCATATTGTAGACAATATTAAATCTGCCAACAAAGTCTTTTCTGAGTTTAATGATATAGCAAATTTCCACCACAACTGCCCATATGGTGATTTTCATTTGCTAGCAGACACATCATGAGCGAAACAATCAGTCAACGGCAACGCTTCTCATTTCAAACTTGAAACTGCAGTGTACCGACGACAATCTCAGAAACACAGATTCTTAAAGTATAAGGATTCATACTTTAAGAATCTAGGGAATCAGCTTGTGGTGTAGGGTTTTCCGTGTCATTACTCTTCTTCAGAATTGGTTTCTGGTTCAAACACAAACTTGCTGTTTGGTTGTATGGAGTAGTTTGAGAGTCGAAGGTGAGCTGGTGTGCTCAGCTGCAGCGAGTGGTAGAGAAGTGGGTAGAGAAAGAAGCAGGGATCTGTTCAGACTAAAGGAAGCAATGCTTTGGAGTTTTATTAAAGCCATTTGAAGGCAGACAGGGATTAATTTCATGGAAAAATAACTTCTAAATGTAATTTTGATGAACACAGATGAGATTTTAGTGGTGTAATCGGTGCCTGGAGAGGGACTTTAAGGATAGAGATTAGCATTATTTTTCATCATTAAACAAAAAAATAGCAAGTATTATGTATTTCTCTGTATACATAATGGTGGAAGCCATCCGCACACTGCTGCTGATTATCATTGTGGGAGGCAATAGGTTGGAGCCTATGAGCTGAGTGTGGTGTTGGGATTTAGAGAGTGATTATATTTGACATCCTGCTAACAATCCCCCTGTTGGTGGAAGCATTTAAAGGTACAAATAGCAAGATGTTTCACTTTAAGCTGGGGGCATATAACACAATAATAGCATCAGCTGTCAGCCGTGAAGACACTGTTGGGGAAAGCGAGCTTTCGGCTTGTCGGAGGAGCTGCTGAATCCAAACACAAAGATGGAGAAAGTGTAAAGACGAGAGGAGCTCAGGGATGGAGAGGACCGAGAGAAAAAGAAGGTGCCTTTCAGTTTAATTAGCGGTGGCAAATTAATTAGCAGCAGGATGTGAATTAATTAGTGTTCCAAAGGCAGTTTAAAGACAGCGCCATAAGGAGTCACTGTAGAGGTCCCATAAGAATTTACAGTTTGTTGCAGCCCAAACATTATCCTATTAATTAGCAATTAAATGCTTCTTGAGTCTCTCTTTCTATCAATGTCTCTGTGTTTTCTCTGACTGTTCTTTTTGTTCCCATCGCAACTTTAAGAAAAAGAAATGCTGCGCCCCCGCTGATATTTACAGAAGGAGGTACTCTTTGTACTTGAATCTGTGTCGTGCGTTGTGGTTCTAATTTTGCTTCTTTTCTGTTAATCCATGTAGCACTTGAAACCGTTTCCCCAAGGATCTGCCTTCACCAACAGAGACATACAAGGGTTTTCATTATTTCCATCTTAGGATTTGAGCAGCAGTGCACAAGAGGAAGTAACAGAGCACTGACATTCTCATATCCCCCATGCTATCAGTCCAGTACTTCCTGCTGGCTGCTTTACAGCCAACATAACCAGGTTAGTGCAGGTGAATGGGTCAAAGCAGGAAACATTGCCTGGCTCAGAGAGTGGTTCCCACTTTGGTTTTTGTATAAAAAAAGATTAAGGATTCTACTGTTGAATGTATTGATACTAACAACTCAGTTCAGTGACTTTAATTTATGGGATTTAGTGCTCTGAAGGAGCAACATGGGGCTTTTCCATACTGGTGTCCATAGAGACTTCTCTTTTCTATTTGCAATATATCCTGCAATATTCAAGAATGTGGAATTGACTGGACATATAAAAACTATTTTAATCAGGATGCGTATAGCGATATTTAATGATGCTTGTAACAAAGAAAGACTTCAATGAAACGCTGTTAATGTAAAGATGCTTCCTGAACTCTCTGTAAATTCTCCTTGAAGAGAGACTTAGAGATGCTTGAACACGTCTAAGACCATGAAAGTGATTCTGTGAGGATTTACTAAAGCACAACGGTGCATTGAGCTAAATACTAGCATAAGCTTACTAACAAGTTTATCAAAAAGTAGAGCATCTCAGTTTCTTTGTGTTATTTCGTCATCAAAGTGCAGCCGAGGCAGCTGGGAGAGTTATTACCTTTGCAGTATTTGACAAATTACATTTAGACCTCATGATATGACCTGATGGCGGTGCAACATGAAAAGTTAATGAATATCCAAAATGAGAGATATTCATCCTGACAGGAACATGAATGCAGTCTCCAAATTTAATGGCAATTTGTTCAACACTGGTTGAGGCATTTCATTCAAAACTCCAAATGTGGCACTAATAGAAAACTTAGGGGAAACTCACCGAGATCATTTAGATACATTATCCAGCAGACCCAGTCTCCACAAAATGACCCTCCTAATAGAACTAAATTTCATTCTCTTTTACATTTTGTAAGAAACTTAGTTTCATTTTGAACATATTTTTGGTGCTGTAGATCAGACACCTGGAGAAGTTTAGGAAAATGTCACACTTTGGTAAACTGGTCTGGTTGATGATAACTACTTGTTAGAAGCTTGGTTAAGTTCCAGCACCAAGAGTATTTGGTTAGGTTTAGGAAAACAATGTGGTTTGGATGAAAATATGACTTTTTCACAACATATTTGAAGCATTTGCTCAGTTCCTTGACAAGTTCTGCCCTATGTAATATATGATTGTTGGCTGAAAAAGGGCAAAAGTACAGCTACCCTGACTTTGGCATGGGAGATTGGTGGTTCAGATCCCGGTCAGGGTGCAGGTGTTCGGTGAGGACCCTTAGGCAAGGTCCTTAATGCTGCCCCACCTACCTGCCTATGCACATCGCTTTGGATAAAAGCGTCTGCTGAATGAAATTGTAGAATTGTAGTCTGGGAGAAAATATGTTTCCCCCGAAACATCTTTGAGAATGCCGTTTAGATGTATAGAAGCATATTTTGTTGAGACAGGGTAGCATCTGGGAGCCACTTATGGCCGCACAACATTTTGTGCCGACATACAAGGTAAGTGTTGACATGTTTCATTGGATGAGTGAAAACTTTAACCTACTTCTAGGATAAAAAAGTAAATCCTCTGGGAATCCCAAATGCCTCTTCAGAATTTCATGGTAATCCAGGTGGACTGAAACATCACTAACACAATGCTCCATGCTCTGTTAAGTGGCTCTTCACAACACGAGATTGCAGTTTGACACTTTTGCTCGGCATAAATAACAAATGTGGGGAAGAAGTTATCTCTGTTTTTTCATAGCAACCTCATTCTACAGTGTGTACGTTATTTTGTATTCCAGCAGGTCATCTCGAGGTCCACTCCCCATACGATTTACACCCTTTGCTCTTTTGCCGTTAGTTCCATTAGCGGTTTAACCCGTGATCCCTCTTTTGTGTATCGGCGGTGATGATTATTCTCTGTGGCCCTGCTTGGCTCTACAGCGGGAAAAAGCAACTGAAGCGACATCCATGTTGGGGTCAGCGAGCTGAATCTGTCGTCCGTTTTCTTTTTCTCCTCCCGACTAAACCTGAGGAAGCGATGCAGCCTCTGCCCTTCGGGCCAACACATGATTGGTGGCTCTCAAGTAGCCATGGAAACCAAGACAATAGAAAAATAGCATGCGATGTTCAACCTTCTGAGAGAGACAAGTAGAACTATGAAACTAATTGTCATCTGGATTCATTTTATTCGTGTCTATGATGTGTTTTTATAGTGTGTTTATATGGGGAGTGAAATGCCATATAAACCTTTTAATTGACTTGAATGTTTCACTTCTTTTATTTTGTAATCTGTGATAAATCACATTAAATATCTAGATGAAAATGACAGATGTTCAAAACACTCTCGAAATCTTAATTTTTATTTTAAATAAACAGCAGCAGCTTCTGTATACGATCGAGACGAGAGACGGCGGTTGGGTTGTGAACAAACTGAGTGGAGTGGAGTGACTAACAATGCACTTTCTGCCTCGAGGCGTAAAGCTGTATTATAGTAGCTTTTAATTCCTTGTCTGGCAACTCTCTGCTGACTTTTGGAGAAAGAGAAAAGCAAGCAGTTTTTGTTTATTTTATCCTCCTGGATCAAAGTCAATTTGTAAAAACTCTACAGGCCCCCTCCCATACGTCCCTCCAGCGAAGCAGCTGGCTCACGGTGCTCACTCTCCCTCTCTCTCTCCTGGGTTCTCTAAAATCGAAGAGATAATGCAGAAATTAACGGAGCTAATGGGCCACTGCTTCATCAGCCAAGCACTACTTTAAGACACTGATACAGTAAATGCCTTCCTGTGGCAACGCTGGCTGTGGCCGACCATCGATTCTTTGGGCAGACCACGTGGAGTTATGCATGGTCCTCACCCTCGCCCAGCTGCCAGCCAGCCATTGACTACAGCAGCTCCTGATCAATGCTAATGACACTGCATGTGCAACGTCGCTACAACTTTTACACAACTTTTGCTCATTTAGCACTAAACTAAAACACGTCAGGTGAAAACTCCAGCACAATTGATTTCTGATACTTCTTAATCCATAGATCAGGGGTGGGCAATCCTGGTCCTCGAGGGCCACTATCCTGCATGTTTTAGATGTTTCCCTCTTCCAACACACCTGATTCAAGTGATCACCTCATCATCAAGCTCTGCAGAAGCCTGATAATGATCCTGATCATTTGAATCAGGTGTGTTGGAAGAGGGAAACATCTAAAACATGCAGGTAGTGGCTCTCGAGGACCAGGATTGCCCACCCCTGCCATAGATGCTGCTAAACTGTGTTTTAGCATTAGCTTATCAGGAGTGTGATGGCAGTGTGTTTTGCTGTGTTCTCTTGGAACACTTGTTGACCTTTGACATCTGTGCGCTCCAAGAATGAAACAGTTCCTTGGCCTGTAACAACAAGAGGCAGCTTCCACTTTAGGAGGTCGGGGTACACACAAACCTTTACAGAAAAGACCAGGTAATTGGGTTGTGCTACCTATTTCTTTCATTTGCAGTGTAGAATCTGACAGCTTGTACTAAAATGTCAACTCCGAGTGCACCAAACAACAATAAACAGTAGTTTTTTGATGTGATTCCAGTTCCGCCGGCACACTAGACATTGAAAAATGGAGGGTTTGTTGTGTGCTATATGGTGAATATTCCCTTGTTAAAGGAGATGTGACAGATGAGAAGACTACTATTGGACTAGGACATCAAGAAGGCAGGTTTGCTTTGAGTTTAACCAATCATGCTTTCCACATTTATGTGTGCAGGCCTGTAAATGAAGAGCAGACATGCACACTGCTCTGTTTGTACTACAATCGGGCCATGCCAGATGGTCACATTGCCAATTAAATTTTAGACAGAAAACACATGTGGCAATGTTATGCAGGATATAGCAGCTATACTTGGACTAGCACCGTGTCAGGAATTATTCCTGGAATGTGCCAAGCACTGAGGGTGATCATAGCACAGGATTTCTGGAGAATTTAGAGCTTCCCACTGTGTTTGGGTGCCGTCGATGGAAAGCATGTAGAATTATGAAGCACCTCCACAGTCCTGCAGTACATACTTCAGTTACAACTCTGGTAATGATGAATTATAAAGGTGTGGAGGACGGAGGTTCCCCTCGTACATTCACTCCTCATAACAAACATTTCTTAGAGCAGAATTTGTCTGGAGAGTTGGCGGATTTGAAGTGCGGACTGGTCATGAATTTGGGGCTGCATGCAGACGGTCAGCACAGACCCATGTGGACCTTGACGGATTTAAGTGGATGACGAAATTTATGTCATGCATGCCCTTTCGGATGCTGATGTGGAAAGCATGACTTGGCCTTCAGCATCAGTCGTTTTTTTCAGGGCCACTCTTAAGTACCTTAAGTAGGTACTTTCTCTAACCAGAAAATAACCTTAAAAGAGGTTCTCCAGGGGCGATTCTTACACTCCAAACACATACACATAAGGCTCGGGCCTCCCTAAAATGACTCACAAGTTCCTTCAGTGAAAAATGACTCATTAGTAGTTACATATAATCCCAGCAGCAATTGTGTTTACTTGGAAATGTATGGAGAAATCATGTAGCTGTAAACGGTATGAACGTAATGGCAGGGTTGAAAAATAAAATGAACAAAACACCTGAGGCTGTTTGTATGTCGTGGTCGATATTCTGCGATGATGTTGTTTACATGGAGTCCCAGAATCCTCATTAAGCGATTCTGATGAGATACAGAATTGCCAGGCCACCAAATCTGTCAGATTGGAGGGGAGGATAATAATACAGTACAGGAGTCAGCAATAAATCACAGACTGATAAGGTCAGCGGCTGAATAATGATCATAATAATGTGATGAGTCCCAGCCGTGAGACGGAGCCGGCGGACATTTCTTGGGAATAAAATGGTCAGGGTGGAGCTCATACACACTGTGTGGAACAATGGTATAGACTGTCTGTTTGTGTGTTTGTTTGAGTGTGAGTGTGTGTGTGTGTGTGTGGTCTGGCACATCTGTATTTAGATTTCCATGTGCATGACTGAGCAACACTGTGCACTTTGGATTGGTTTACTGAGAAAGCTCGGTTTGGCAAGCCATCCGCTTTTCCCAACTCCCCCCCAGCCAGAAAACAATAGCTCCTCTGCTAAATATAGAACGTCTGCATTTTACCTCACCCTTCTTCCTCACTCTGTCCCACCTCTCTCGAACACTCTCTTATCTAACATATTATACAATTCTTCCTCGCTCTCGCTATTTGTCCTTGCAATCTCTCATCTTTTTAGCTGTGCTAGAGGCGTGTCTCCGGGGAAAGTTCGTCTGAATCCAACACTTTGATCCTTTTCTGAATTGCTGTGAAATTTGGGTCGACTTTTTTGGTCACAAGAGGCTCAGTCCTAATGACTTTGGTGATTCACCGGCTTATCTGCTCGCTTACATATTCTTTTAGTGCGAGACACCTCAGAAAAAGCTCTTCTTACTAAATGTTAATGGCAGCCTTAGTGCTGAAACAGTAGCACTGAATATTAATCATCACCAGTTATTTATTTTCAGATTATCTTTGGGTTATTTTTAGGAGGTAAACACCAACTGATTCCAAATTCTCAGATGTGAAGATGAGGAATTTGAAAAGGTTTGCTATGAAGTTATTTTTCTTTATAAGGCAATCATTTAAAGAGCTTTGAGAAGATCTTCCTCTTACTGCAATCAAAAATCAAGCTTGTAGGTAAAAGCATATGAACAGAGAATAATAGTGTCTGGATTGAAAACATTTTTCATCGCAGTTTGGTTTGTTTTGGCCAGAGACTTCCGACTTTTTTGGTTGCAAGTCAAAAAGTTTTGCTTACAAGTTCAAGTAGACAGTGGCAGTAATGCCAGATGTAAATGGGCCGGCTAGAAATCATTAGATATGGGAAATCTTGCTATGCTACAGTTTTGAATGGTTTTAAATGAAAATGTCAACGTGCCTCCATCTAGCTTAAAGTTCAGTCATCTCCGTTTGAGTACGGTAATCCCTCGCCATATCGTGGTTCACTTTTCGCGGTCTCACTGTATCGCGGATTCTTAAACTGTACAGAAAACACGTAGCGTACAGCAGATGAGTAGACGCATGTATGGAAAATGCAGCTACGGCCGCTTGAGCTAGCCGGTCGCTGATTGATTGGCGGTGATCGAAGCCAGTGTTCCTGAGAGTGTGGGAGAGGTTAATAAGAGTGTGGGGAGGGTTTATAAAGCCTTAAAACATATATACAGTCAAGCCCAAAATTATTCATACCCCTGGCAAATTTTGACTTCATGTTACTTTTATTCAACCAACAAGTTTTTTTTTCCTGATTGGAAATTGCACGGGCGTCTCCCAGAAGATAATAAAATGTTGTACAAGGGGCATCATTGTGGAAAAAAAAAAATTCTCAGCTTTTATTTACATTTAAACAAAAAGTGGCATGTCAAAACTTGCCAGGGGTATGAATAATTTTGGGCTTGACTGTAAATAATAAAATAAATATAAGGTTGCTACTTCGCGGATTTTGCCTATCGTGGGGGTTCTGGAACCTAACCCCCGCAACAGACGAGGGATTACTGTATAAACTGTTGTCTCGTCCAGTGGCAAAAATCCCAACCATTACATCAAATTTTTTGACCCATGAGTAAAATATTTTGACTCACAACAAGGGAGGATTCATTCACTATCAAAATCCAATTTCAGGCCAATTTCAACAGGAATCTTTTCAAGTCTGTGACAAAAACAAACAAAATTAAAATACAATTTGTTTGCAATCAAGATATATATGCTTGTATTATAAAGACACAAAAATAACACAATATCCTTCCATCCATTATCTATACACTACTTAATCCTCTGTACAGTCACGGGGCAGCTGGAGCCTATCCCAACCAAATCAGACGAAGGCAGGGGACACCCTGGACAGGTCACCAGTCTATCACAGGGCTACACATAGAGACAGACAACCAAGCCTACCTACATACCTACAGACAATTTAGAATAATCAATTAAGCTCAGCATGTTTTTGGACTGTGGGAGGAAGCCGGAGTACCCGGTGAAAACCCCACGCTGCACAGGGAGAACATGCAAACTCCACACAGAGAGATCCCAGGCGTCCCAACCGGGATGCGAACCGGGATCTTCAAGCTGTGAGGCGATGCTGCTAACCACCAAGTCACTGCGCAGCCCATAATAACATAATTTAATTAGTTTCATTCTTTTTCTGACATTTAGTGGACTGAATAAGTAGCATATTGAAAACAAGACAGGCATATCATCACCTTTTACGTAGACATAGTAAACCTGTGCAGGAGGAGCATTACCTTGTTTTCTATGGAAGTCCAATATTTTGGTTTTGGATTTCTGGATCTGCTAAATGTTCAATTAGGTTTCCTTGCTTTGCATTAACTGTATCTGTTTACTGTTTGGTGCTAAGGGGAGACTGTAGGGGGTTTGTCAAAGCTTTTTCACCCAAAACCAGTTGTCTGCTGCAGCCAAAAATGACACAATGACATGTACCTATATTATTTTATGTATTTATTTATATGTAATGAGCCAAAACACACTGTATAAATTAAAACCAAGGGAAGCTGCAGATTCACATGATAATTCTCTGTTAGTTTATCCTTTCCCTTTTTCCCCTTTTCTTTGTCATCTTAACCAAGATTCTTATGTGTGTGCCAACATCTTTTTTTGGGGGGGTGGGGGTGTTCCATTTCAGTGATAGGTGGAGAGAGACAGAGTGAAAGGGGGTAGAGAGAGGAGACATGCAGCAAAGGGTCGTGAGCTGGACTAGAACTCACAACCACTGCGGGCGACCTGCCCCTACATGGTAACACCCTAACTCAGTCAGCTATACGGTGGCCCCCAACATGTTTGATTTATTTTCTCACTCTGTTATGTTGTAATAGAGGCCTCCTAACCTCAGTGTATTCCAAGTATAAATAAGGAGTTAAATGAACATTGTGATTTGATACATCATCGCTTTAAAAACAGATCATCGCTGCTTTACCTCATGCATACAGGTATGAGCTTCTTCACCGTCGTGTGCGGATCCACGTTAACATCTGCTGGTTGTGTCCCGCTTTGTCCTGCCATTCTCTACACTCTTGCAGACTTCTTATTGCTGCAAGCTCAGCTAGTCGTCTTAGCAGCCAACGGGGTCACACAGATGCTAATAGCTTTAATGCGTGTTTTCTTGTTGCTCTACAATCAGGCCGGCTGCCCCATTACCATACTTCCCTCCCTTCTCCACCACCGCACACTGTGTCAGCATTTTCTCAAACACTGTGCCGCATTGGCATACGCATGAGAAATATGTGTGTGTGTGTGTGTGTGTGTGTGTGTGTGTGTGTGTCTGTGCATGCATGGGCGGGAGTGTGTGCAGTTATATTGCCCGTCGATGTGCATCGATTAAGCCGCGTGTAATTTGCATTTTGTTTTGTGTCTGTGGAATCCACGTCTGTCGTGTTTAAACATTTGTCACAGCGGCGACTACAAGACATGAGGCACATGCAAAAAAATGAAGAGCAGCCAGTTAAAATCAGCTGAAAGTAGGACAGTCAGTCTCACTCATATGCGCTGAGAGCTGCTACACATGAACGTGCCGATGGGAGGGAGCTTCATCTTATTTTTTATTGAATTCCTGACTGATGCAATTTTCACTTGTTCTAGTCGAACATTAGGTAATAAGACGATATTAAGTAGAAGTCATTCTAGGCAGCAACCTATTTAGTCTCCTTTTCCTGCTAGCTGAGCCAGATTAGCTTTTTATAAATCTTAAAGCATTAAAACTGAACCAAAGACATAACTTTTTATGAAGCTTTGCATTTTTTAAAGGAGCAGCTCCTCATACAGTGATGTTCATCTCCTTTAACAGAGATCAGGAGAACGATGGGGCACAATGGGACAAGGAAGGAAAGCATATTGAGAAATTTGAGAAAATCAAAAAAATTTAATAGCTACATTTTTTAGCTTTTAAATGTAGCTATTAGCTAAAATAGCTAAATGTAGCTAAATATAGCTACATTTTTTTGGCAGTGTAATAAATGAATCCCAAATAAAGAAGTTAAAATATTCTTGATGGTGAATTTTTTTGCCTTTATTGGTCATTTCCTGTCTCTTTATGGTTGTCATGCGTCTCTTGGTTGTCTTTTTGTGCAGCACGAGATAAGGAGGTGGAAGTAATCGGCTTCACTAACTGTCATGAATCTGATAAATAAGCAATAAATGTTTTTTCGTGTGTGTATTTAGAAGAATGAAGTCTTTCTGATGTCAAGTACAGCGCTCGGAGATACAAAACAAAGCTGCGTGCCACCTATTAAGCTTCAACTGTTACAGAGTCAAAACAAAAGTCAAACAGAAAGGAGAAGAAACAATAAAGATAACCCGCAGGAGAATGAATTTGAGGGAAAGAAGCCAAATCAGCAGAAGAAGCTGTTGGCTCGTCTTCGCCTGCCGGAGGGCATAGTTGCCTGTCAGAGAGGAGACACTCAGCAGGAACTCGAGTAGCAAGTGCGTGGATGAAACGTGAACGCTCAGCATGGTGGGGTGGAGGGATGCAGTTGCAACTGTGTCTGTCAGACAGCATGAAAAATAAATAAAAAATGACATTATTTATGGTGGCAGTTGTGTTCGGCAATATTTATACGAAAAAAATCTCCCTCCATTAATCACAGATTTAATGCTCAGTAAGCATCTGATCCTCTGGTTCTTGCTGGTCTAGCTAGCCTGCTGATGAAACTTCTCCCATCAGTGAGGTGTTTGCCACACTTTCACTGGTTCTATCGTTCTTCTGTCCGTCTTAGCTCAGCTGTCTGTCAGGTTAAATGTTTTTGATAACTCTGAGGAGCATAGTGTGACAGAGAGGCTGGAGACTGATCCCATTTTGATTTGAGAATGAATGAATGAATGAAACCAATTTGCACTTTCTGGTGCACAGTAAAATGTCCTTTAGACAGACAAGAAGTGTTGGAGTCATTGCTTAAAAAAAGAAACGTATAATTACACATCACTCCCTGTAGAAAGAAGTTTATTACACTACTTGCTGTATTACTTTTGTGTTCCTCTGCAGCATTGTCAAAGATGAATTGTCACATAAGTGCCAGTTAGCCTCAGAACCTACTGACACACATGTCCAAGTTTTTCTTCTCGGTTTAATTGTCCTCATAGTTTTCATTCCAGTGATTAGGTGCACATATCATATAAAACTGCACAACTTGACCTTTCTAACTATGCCAGCTGCTGGTCTGTGCGGCAACGTGTTGATGAGAAAAGTAGTTTTGAATGCAGTCATAGTGACAATCTGCACACATCCATTGGTCTTGACGTTGCATGGATGGAATGCGTATCACAAGAAAGAGCAAAACTGATGCTTTGTAAAAATGTTTGTCCTATATTTGCACACATCATAATATATGAGGACAATTCAAACATCTGCAAAGTAACATCTTTACCATTTCCTCACCAAATTTTACACTCCTGCTTGAATAAGTTGAATAAGTTTCTATGGTTTCACAACATAGCTCATATGAAAATAAACAGCAAAACTGGCCCTTTCCATTGATACTAGTTGCTTCTCTCCATTATTTTTTTGCATTTTCTCCAACATAGGGCTGACATTGCCATTCCTGTGTGGAAAATGAACAAAAATAGAGTTTGTTTTTGTGCAATGATTCAAAAGCTGTGGTCAAAACAAGAGCGCAGGTCAGGCAAAGCCACTGGCAAAGTGTTGGCGTAGCTAACTGCATGCTCGCACTTCAGTAAATTAAACAATGACATTTCCAATTTCTAAGTCATAAAGTACCCCACCATCCTGGTTCCAGGAAATAGCGCTCACACAATTCTGAAAAGATATCTCTACTGAAACACATGTTAAATCAGAATCCTTTCATATTATGACATTTTTTTCTTTGATATATAAAGGCTTATATTTTTTTTAAAAAACTGCAAGTACTAGTTTATCTATCCATTTGCCCGTGCTGAACAAGATACAGCATGTAGGCCTTACGAAGACCGAGATAAGACTCCAGTAAAAGCAAAGTAAAGGTATTGAAATTACACTGAAAATGGATGGGTGGATGGATGGATGGATGGATGGATGGATGGAAATCCCTAATAATATAAAGGGGATATACACAATATCTTTCTTTTATACTCTTTCCTTTACACAAATCCACTCTTTGGGCAGCTGTGGCTCTAGTGGTAGAGCATGTTGTCCACTGATCGCAAGGTTGGGGGTTCGATCCCCGGCCCCTCCGCATGGCGAAGTGTCCTTGGGCAAGACACTGAACTCCAAGTTGCTCCCAATGGCAAGCCATTGGTATGTGAATTGTGAATGTGAAACATATTGTAAAGCACTTTGGATACCACTAAGGTAGAAAAAGGTGTTATATAAGGACAGACCAAGTACTTTTAACTGACTTGCCTTTTGCTTGAGTCTAAAGTAACTAACTGAGACCAGCATCCCTGAATTGTTACTGTCCCCACTTTTTCAACATGATAAATATCATCATCTCATCACTGATTCATCTGCTCAGCAGAGATCCTCCTGCAGTACCAACATCCCTGCTGTCTGCAAGGCGGAAACTGCCCGTCAGTAAACAGCCTCTGTTTCTTTATTAACACCAACAAATAAGGCGTTGCTGAAAAGAAACTACATTCTGTTTGACAGGCTCCATTAAAATGTGATATATTGTTTGAAATGCACACAAGGGTACAAAGCATGGTCATTTGCTTTCCTGTCATGAGATTTTTTTAAACACGACATCAACGGAGCAGAGCGGCAAACGAGGATATTTTGAGAACATTCAGCCATCTGTCAGCAGCGACTGGTTAAACACAAGGAAGCTGTACGTTCAGCGTCGTCTAAATGGTGGCAAAAACAGCACAAAGAGGCATGTTCTGTCATTCCATTATGGTAATCTGTAGGGAAACCAGCAGAGTTAGCTCGACTTCTTTGTTCTGATTGAGATTTTATACAGATTACATTTTGCAAAAAGCAGCTTTTTAAAAAAAAAATAAAAAGATTTCGGATCACTTTTTGTGCAATCTTATTTAAAGCTCCGAATCCCAGTCATTTAACCGTAGCTTTTACTGTGACAGCTGAAAATGAGAGATATTGTCACTTTATTTAATCGCTTATTGCTTAAAACTCTCCAAATCCACACTCATCCTCTTTTTGCCTGGAAGATTTGATATCTTCCATACTTCCACACAAATGATGGCGTTCTTTAATTGCTTACGTCTTCATTCTATTATTCTTATTATAATTCAATTCCTCTCAGTGTTATCATTATCTGGTGAGGTGGCTGCGGGGCTGCATGGGATTGTTCAGTGGGTGACTGGAAATTTATGGGTTGAGTGATTCTGTTTTGAGAGGGAGGGTAAAACGAAAAAAAAAGAGGAAAAAAAAAACATACATTTTTCTGTATTATGCCATGAATAATGTTAATAATCCGAGATCAAAAAGGGGCGAAGTGTGCGTAATGCTGTGGTTTGCTGACAGATTTTGTTTATTCATCCGGTTTATCTCTTTCCTTGTGGGCACAAACCTCCTTAATTTATAACATGACAGCAGCAGTTTTCAGGCCAGTATTTGCAATATTTTGATGCCGTGATGATAATCAGGATAACAACCAGAGCAGAGAGCAGAGGGGAAGGAAGGAGAGAGAGAGAGAGAGGGAGAGAGGAAACATGCATCTGAGGCAAAACTGTCGGCTACTTCAAACCGCATCATTAAAGTGGGAAGTAGTCTCTTAGAAAAGTATTTGTTTGACTGCTAAGACAGGTTCTGTGATGGTTTATGACAATCCAAGGTGTTAATTGGACCCGCATCTCTTGAAATTATTCATTATTCAGTCAAAACCATTTTAACATGTAACATCTGTTGACATGGAACGCTACATTTCTTCATAGAAAGTACAATAAAACACTGTTATGTGCTAATTTGCAGCATCACTGCAAATTCACACTCTCTGCTGTTTGAGGCCTCGACTCTGCAGTCGCATGTGTAGCGCGCCGCCTGGCACAACCCCCCCCCTCTCTCTCTGCTGACGCATGTATTGGAAATCAATTCTTTGCAGGCAAACCATACAGACAGCACTGTAGTGGGGCTTTCTAATGTCCTTATTTCGCCTCATGTGCTGATGAGGTAAGTGCTGCTCCTATACCAAACAGTTCAATTCATCACTTCAACATTTCTTCAATTTGCTGCATTATCCCAGGAAATAAAGCGCCAGAGAGAACATCATGTAGTGGACGATGTTACATCCTCCCCACATAGATTTGACAGAGTTGCTGTTCTTTTCCCTCCATTTCAGGGTTGCAATATGCAACAAAAAAAAGACTAAATAGATGAGATCTATGAAATATTAAGAGGCCTTTCCGTCAGTGGTCCTGTGCACATTAGACCGAGTTCATTTGATTGTCTTCATGTGGCTTTACAGTAATGGAAATGTCAAAATGATGCAGAAAATGGCAGGACACAAAAAATACAGATTTCTTTCTTTACTATCCTAAAGCTGGGTCCAAAACACATGAGCATTGCACTGTGGATAAGAAAAGTTATATTGCAGTTTCCAACAATACATTTTGTCTTATAATGCAGCAGATATTCTGTAGTTTGTTATGGCTAACAAATCCCACAAAAAGGCCTAAATCAGCAATACATTATTCTGCCTCAGTATTTTCTGACTACTCCAGTCTGTTTGTGGTGCTCAGAACCAAGGTCAATTGTTCCTACTGGAGCCTCGTCTCCCCAAATCCATGTTTCTATAAACTGCAACTAAATTGCATCTTGGCTGAAACGCATTTTCTTCCGATTTCCATTTGTTCGTCACAAAAACATTTGTAATCAGCATATCTTTTCATATTGTATTACTTTCCAACTATAGCTTCTTTTTAGCCGGCCAATCATATGTTAGATAAGGCGGGACTCATCGCCCTGGTAACACAGAAAATGAAGGAGAAGCTTCAAACAAGTCGCAAAAGGGTTGTATATTAATGTAAATCCTAAACTCAATGAAGTAGTTTTCGTGCCTAACCAGAGAGTTAAAATGAAACTCAAATATAATGGTCTCACATGGGACATAAACCCATCTCCCAGGTGAAAGGTTGATGTTGACCTTATGCTACTACCAGACATCCAGCCTATGAATGTGGACTCTGCCTCTTTGAAACTGGGAACATTTCCCACAACGACATACTGTTTCCTAACCAAAAGAAAAAAAAGTTATTTAAAGACCTAATTGAGAATTCAGAGACAGAGTTGCCTTATGAAAGTGTAAATCCTTTCAAAAGTTCACACTGAGGCCACTGAGCACAGCAGTTTATCGCAAAGCGTCATTCAAACTGACGTACATTGTGTATTTTTGGAGACCTTTTCAAGTCATGAGCATACTTGAGTAAGTATTTACATCCACATGGCAGTGATTCTGACCAGACTCTGGTGCCACAGTCACTGTAAAAATAGGACAGTGTGGCTCACTGATGTGCTCCCAGTGGATTGAACTGTTATTAAACCCAATACTCCGGCCTGGCTTACGAATTGAAGCTTTAAAACTTTGAAATTTTGTGGAGGCATTAATGGTTCCCAGAGGAGCTGAAGCCGACTGGCTCTGGTGATCCTCTGACTCTTCCTCCAGCAACACAATGAGGCTGACATTTAGGGCTTCGAGTGAAGTGTCTGAGGAACTATTGAGTGGACTGCTATGAAATTTGCAATTCACATCTGTGTGCACCTCAGGATGAATTGTAACTGCGTCAGGGATGATTCAACTTTTTCAGGTAGCAGGTAGCGGAATTTCAATTTGTCGAAAACTTTGGTTTAAGACTAAATACCTACCAAAGCTATGACATTCCCATCAGCCTGTGAACTCTTGCTGCAGGAATGCTACATTATAGATGTATATGTATGTATGTATATATATGTATATATATGTCACTGCACACAAAATTAAAAGAGTGCACATTTTGTTAGGCAGGGCATACAAAAATTCACACTTCTAGGAATTTAAGAACTTTCTTCGAAAGCATTTAGAGGCTGAGCAGACACACACATGGGTAAACTACTGCTAGTGTAGAGCTCTAGCAGTTGGTCTGTGCAGGCCTGACATCTGCAGTTTGTGGTCCAGTGGTCAAATTTGTACAAATTAGGCAAGACAAATGTTTCTGTTAGAGCACCCTTTTTCTCAAGAGTTTCTGGTCAACAATGGAAACCTAGAAAGCGATAAGCAATGTCAGGTTTTACCTTATTTGTTACTGGGAAACCCCACTGGCTCTTATGTTAATCTTTCCAGTGATTTTCATTCAAGTTGTTGCATAACTCAGATGATTTAACTTGAGAAGGAGGAATAAATGCTGCTGTCCACCTGCTACGACTTTAAACTACTACCAATTAAAGGGATAGACTGGATAGCTTAATGTTTTTGCTGCACAACCGCACAACACAGAGACGAACCGTAGCCATCAATTAAATACCATTATTGAAATCAGGTTGAATACAATCAGAATCAAACACCAACAAAAGTCTACTATAAAGCAGCAGAATCTCAGCTGAGAATCAGAAACAGAAAAGAAAAATTCTATTTCAGAGTCCTGATCAAGGAAATTCCTTAAATAAGCTCCTTAAATAAATAAAGAAAAAACTTCAGAATGATGTCAGATTTTCTGTGAACTTTCAGTTTTGAGGGGTGTTGGTGGGTTAATGTGAGGTGTGGGAGTGGAGGTGAGGGTATGAGAGGCTACTGTGAGGGATTATGCAGCCTATACTCAGACAGGAGGAAGAGAAGTCAGGGGATTTGGACAGAAAAACACAGGAGACTTACCTCAACCAGGGTCCAACAGAAGGTGTAGACATCAGGTGGAATATCCAGTCCTGCTCCTGGGATCAGTTTATAACCAGCAGTTTGTTATGAACCAGGACACATTAATCCATCCAGCTGCTTCTGGATTCCAAAACTACTCCGTTTAGTCCAGACTACTCCTTTTCCTTTATTATTTTACTCATTTAAACAAAGTTCACCAGAAGGTGGAGAGTTCTTCATGAAATCTTCTCTGATTTCATCTCCATTGTCCTTCATGCTTTCTTTGCTAGCAGCAGCTCACCTCACAGGTGTGTCTGCTTCATGACCTCACTTCCTCCCTACACTTCCTGCCAGGTAGACAAAAAAGGGTTATTCTGTCCAGTTTCTTTCCCTGTCTGCTACAAAGTCATTTCCAGCAGTTGATTTATTCAAATAGGTGAAATAATGATAATAATAATAATAATAATAATAAACAACTTTCTATAATTAGTACTTTATATTGGTTTATATTTATTTTTGTACTATATTTCCTAAATGTTTGCAGTATTTTTGCTGCTGTAACACTGCAAGTTTCCCCACTGTGGGATTAATAAAGCCTTGTCCTATCTTATCTTAAACTGTTTATATAGCATTTTTCAAAACACATGTTACAAAGTGCTTTATATGGGTAGCAAATGAATCATCAAGTTGAAAAGCAGGGCAGGATAAAAACCAATGCAGGGTTGGAAACACAAAAAGATATAATACATAAAAGACCTCTAAAATACCTTGCCAGGGTAGGAATGGTTAAAAAAAAATATAAATAAGATGAAAGACAAAACTCACGTAAAGTCAATAGAGGCTCTCCAGTAAAAGTATGTTTAAAAGAAGGAATTTAAAAGACATTACTGACTTGAAATGAGGTTACAGTTGCAAAAACAAAAGTGCCATTCCTCATTTAGAAACAAGTGTTTTAAAGTGTCCTACAGTGTTCTTGTGCTGCTCATGTTAAGAAGCTGAAAAAGGTCAGAGAGTCAAAACATATAGACAATAAGAATACTGTAGACATTCTGCTGTTCAGTCCTGTGGTGAATTTAATGGAGGATGCATCAGCTCATAGTGAATCTTCTTGTGTTTTTTGTTTTTGTCAGTGGCCTATTGTCAATGACAATGATGCATTTAACACTCACTAACCTTATATTCATTACTGGACCTTAAGAAACGCATCACATTAAGGAAAAAGCTGACGAAGCACAAAAGGTCAATAACTGGGCATGTGTGTACAAGAGGTCTGAGTGTGCAGAGAATAACTCCAGTTCTCTCTAATTAGATGATTGTCTTTGGTTCTCTTTCTCAACAAATTCCATTTCCTGATAAGTGATTTCACTGACATGAACAAGCGCCATGACACTGACCCTGCTTGGTTTGATTCACTGATGCTCTTTCCCCTCTTCAGAACCAGCTGTTCTTTCCCAGTGCTGACTGTATTCTCTTATCTCCAACAAAAGGATTTAAATAGTCTCCGTGGAATCTGATGATGCCCTGACTGTTAACATCAGACGTGATTATCTATTACTGCGCTGAAAAAATAGAGAAAGAAGAAGAAAAAGCTGTTTAAAGGAAAGAACAATTGTAGTCTGACACATTAAGAACTGGTGAAGACATTAAAGGAAACATGCAAAAGCAGCTGTACTGAGAAAAATGCTTCACATGTCTTTGAAATTTTCACGTGTCAACAAAGTATCTAATATCATCTCCTGGAAAGCCACCTGTAGTCTGTGCAAGACAGAGCTTTGATGTCTGTGTGTGTGTGTGTGTGTGTGTGTGCGTCTGCATATTTCATCTCCAATTATTGCTCAGAAAAGGAAGACGTCGCCTCGAGAAGAGTTGTGCACTATAATGTCATTTTCCATTGTTTCTCTCTCCGTCCCATCTCTCTTATCACTGCAGCTCACTCCCATTTTCTTATTTTCCATATTGTTGCACCTCTCTCTCTCTCTCTCTCTCTTTCTCTCTCTCCCTAATATATATATATAAGCCACTATGGTGAAGCACTTCAAGGTATATATAATCTCCACTCAATGTGTTGTTGTGCCAGTGTCAGAACCTGCAGCTGTTGTGAGATAAAAGAAAGTTGTTGTGTGAAAAAGGTTCTTTTTTTCCTACATAGCAACAAATAAAAAGAGTGTTGAGAGGTTGACAGAAGGGAAAGGAGACTTTAGAAGCTCCAAAAAGGAACGAGAATGAGCGAACATGAGGAACCTGCAAAGATAAGGATTTCAAATTAATAAAACGAGGAAAGCATAATTGGCAGACATGAATAAAAAAAATGAAAATGACTGAGTGTTGTTTGAATTGTTAGATTAAAAAAAATGGGAAATTTTAAATAGTTATAATGCAGTATTCACAAAATGGTGCAATTTAATTTGCAGTGCAACAAAGTAGGACCTGCTCACAGAACAGGAAATGGAGTTCAGATTAAGGATTTTAATGATTCTGTTTGATGCATTACAGGGCTGTACAGACAAATGTGTGGAGAGTGCAAGAGTGCAAACGTTTCAGCATGCTTAGTGCAGAATGAAGCGTGCATGGAGAGTGACGCAATATGTAGGTTAGTCTGCAGCCGCACAGAGGCAAGGATGTAGGGTTTGATTAGACACACATGAAGCCAAATATCAGCAGATCAGGTCACACCAAACGTATTAGAGTAGTATTATTCCACTGCATTAACACATTCTTATACACTACCTAATATATAAATATACATCCAAGTGTTAGCTGTTGCCCTGGAGCTGGAACCCACTCATGAAGAAGGACAATAAGATAAAAGAACAGAAATCAGGTCATATGCCTCATTTAAGCCACTATGGTGAAGCACTTAAGGTAAAAGATAATCTGCATTCATACTGGAGTAACCACCACAGCAATCTGGAATCACTATGTTAAAAATACAAAATAAAATGATCACCACCTGAAAAAACATGTATATGTAAATATGTTTATGATTAGCACTTCTTTATTCACTGATTCTGTATCTTTGGCTGAGTTCCAAATCACGTACTTTTTGTTTTCACTTTAAGTGCAGCCGCCCTCACAAAGTACATACTGTTTAAAGCAGTTTGCATACAACTGGAACATAACACTTTGTCATAATAATGCGCTTTAAATTTTGACTGTTGCAGTCTGTGGTCAGAAATGGGCTGTCATCTGTTATCTGTCATCTGTCTGTGCACTGTTGGTGGCTAGGGCTTGTTTATACTCATGTGCAACACCACAACATTGTGTGTCCCAGTGGCCAGAAAGGCATGGTTGGACATCTGGGTGTTTCTAGCATGCTACATTTGGAATACCATGTATTGGAACATAATCTTTCTCTGGCATACTATACAGTACGATAACGTGGATACTGGAACGTAGACTAAGTTGTCCTCGACATACAGGATGCCACGTTTAGCATGCAAGAAGGCAGCCAGCGTTACTAGAGCTACATTTCACTAAATTATTGATTTTGTACCCATTTTTGGTTGATAAAATTTGTAAAAGTGTTTCCCTTTTTGCAATTACAACATACAACAAAGTTTTGGCAGGGAAATATGGTGTTCATGGTGCTTATGTGGACCAAATTTTCCTTCAGTGTGACTGTATCTTTTACCTTAAAGCCCTACACCTTTGTGGCTGAAATGGAGAAATTAGATATGACTGTATTCGGTGATTCTGTTCTATTGTTTATCTGTTACAATAGGTCACATTCACAGTCTAATAGCAACGTTTGTATGTGTATATTTATAGTGTATGATAATGTGTTCATGCTATGAAATTGTCTGACCTGCTGCCATCTGGCTTCATGTGTGCCTTATCTAGATCTAGATCAGTGACTCAGTGCACCTGTGGAGTAACCTACATATGGAGTGACTCACCACGCACGCATCATCCTGCACTGACTGAAACATTTGCACCCTGCACCGTCTGTACAGCCCCGTAAAGCATCCAAAAGGAGACTTTAAAATCCTCTTTTTGGGTTTGTGTGTGTGAATCCTCCTTGGCTGCATCGTAACTTTCCCCGGCAGGAAAGGACAGTTTTTTAATGTGCAGCTTAACTCTTGTGAGTTATCGATCTGATTTATACCTTCTTTGACTTTTGTCCTCATTTAGAAAATTTAAAGAGGCTTAACCAGCTCACAACAATAATTCTCCTGTATGAAAAATGGCCGGAGCTACAAATGAAGGTGAAAATCATCCAGTGATGTAGCTGTGTCCTGATATTGCAGGGGGCTTCTTCACAGGGAAATATTACACTTCATACTCTGACATCTTTAGTTACCACAGATTTTAAATATATCATGATCTTATAAAACTGTATAGATTGCTATAAATTAAACTCCCCAACAGTGCATTAAATATTTAAATGTAGGCCCACTTTGACCACTTCTTTGTCAGACATCGTGCTGTTTCCAGGCTGTATTAATGTTTCCTGTGAGGAAGCTCTGCCTTAAAGGAGAACTCCACTGATTTTCCACTTTCAAGTCTGTTTACAAGCCTTTAGGAGTACTTTTTCTTTTTTTAAAAAAAATGGAATACAGTCTATTGTGGCTCCAGAGGGAGCAGCGCAAAGTTTGATAAATTGCCTCAAGTGATCATGATCGGCTGGGGCTAAAAAAACAACAACTCTGAAAATGATAAAAATCTGGAGGTGTGGAGTTACAATGAAGAAGGAGGTGAGTTTTACAGATCTCCGTAGCTTCTCATCTCTACTTGAAGCCAGTGGCTTGCGGCTACTTCAGCCACCACTAGCCTAACACACCCAGATCTAGGCCTGAAGTGTCAGTGATTGAGTTGCACTGTGGGAAATGCAGGTGCCAGGCCCTGACAATGAAGAAGAATGCATGCAATAAAAAAGAGGATAAGTCTGCCTCATTGATTTTCATCATTTTTTTTCATTGCTAGTCTGACAGTGTTATGAATGCAATGTGCAGATTCTTTCAAAGGGGAAAATCAGAGAGCAAAACTCTCAGAAAAGATTAACTCTAGAATTGCAACATGAATACCTCCACCTTTACTGTGCATGATGGACAATGTTCAAATCTATTGCATTTTAGGTTTACAGAAACTCCCCCCCAGCCAGATGTGAGTACACACCATATACTTGCACTTATGCTGACAACTAGCTCTATAATCATCCATTTCACTCCACAAGTTTCATAGGTAAAGTGCAGAGCTGAGAACAAGCAGCGGTGACGCATGTGCTGTGTTGTTGTCATTGTTTTAGTCACAGTCCCTAATCTTTAAGCAGCACCTCCGTCTGTAAGAGAATCCTCTTTGGCCTCTGTGTGGAAGCAGGTTCAAATGTGGACTCAGGATGAGGCAGCGAGACTGAGAGAGGCAGAGGAAATTTAAGAGATGTCTGAAATGCGAATAGCTAAAGGACTGAAGGAGAACCGATGGGAACAAGTGAGGGATAAGAGCGAAGAATCTGAGAAAGAGCGATGACAAGCCTGAGGATGTGTAACAGAAGACAGATAAACAGTGTCGGTTTGACCTTCAGTGTAAGAAGACAAAAGAAAAGTGGCGAAATTTGTGTGAGCGTCTAAGGTGTGCACATTTTTATGGACAGTTACTGCAAAATGCATGTGTGCAGGGTGTGTGTGCAGCTACGTATTGACTGTGAAGTTGACCTCATTCCTTTGCTGCTTGACCTTTTCCTTCCCCATCCCCAGAGAGGAGAAGTGCTGTATAATGAATCAGTGCACACAAACACACACACACACTGAATTATACATATACACATGAAGCAAGAAAATACATACAGTTGTGAATACAAGTTTCCATACACTAGTAAAGTCCACGTATATCTTGGCACTCTGAGTTTCCAATGACTCCTATAACTGAATTTTCTAGGATGGAATCATTGAAACACATGCATTTTGGCTCTTTCATAGATTTATCCTAGATCTTCTTGAAATATTACAAATCTGCTGGGTCAAAATATACATACAGCAATGCTAATATTGGCTAAACATCCCCTTGGCTATTTTTTAACTCAACTAGATGCTTTTGGTAGCACTATCTTCTGCACCATGCACTTTATACTTACAAACAATTGTTTGCACAGAGGATTTTGGGATCTGTTGCTGCTTTGATGTGGTTCCAAGTGACTTTCTCGACTTGTCCAAGTTAATGCTTTGCTCTTTTAGATCACTGCTGAGCTCCTCAAACTTTCCCATTGCAGTTTTTTTGGTCAGATCTAACGAGCATCAAATGGGCTCTGATTAAATCCTGTCAGAGGAGTCACCCACTGTAGTCAATCATAACAACTCAAGAGAAGTTAAAAGGCCATGTTACTGAGAAAACTTGATTAAATCAGCATTCTGCATCACCCAAACTGATCATTTAAGTTGCTGTATGTATATTTTTGACCCATTTTTGATTGACTTGTGATTTTACAACACCTGTAATAAATCTATGAAAGAGCCAAAATGCATGTTTGTTTTTGTGTGACAAAGACGCACGAGTTTCAATGATTCCAATATAGAAAATTTAGAACTGAAGGAGTCATTGGAAACTCAAGTCTTCAATGATATACATGGTCCTTACAAGTGTCTGCAAACTTTTGCTCACGACTGTATATATATCAATAATAAAAAGACTTACATTGGTGAATTAATAACCTCTAATTGTTGTATTGTTTTGTACCCATATACTTACAAAACACCATTAGGTAACATTCATCTATACGAATCACAATATTTAAACAAAATGACACCTTCACTCTTTGTTTGTTTGCTTAAAAAAAGCAGATAATAACACAAACAAGCACAGAAGCTGAACTGAAGCTAACTGTCGGCAGGACTTAAAACTTTGGCCCGTAGGAGAAAGAGGAGATCAGAGGGAGAATAATAAGATTTGAACTCCAGCTTCAATCTGTTGTCGTGGGAAATGTGCGTTTGCCGAACAGGAGGAGGATAAGCTCCCTGCCTTGATCTTTACTCTTTGGGAATATCACAAATGCCTCCTAATATGCCTGACTGAGAGTCGCGGGGAAAACATCTGACTCATTGATCATGCCGCCGGGTTCTCAGACAGTGTGGGCAGACTGAGGGTAAGACACAAAACTCTTATCATTCCGCGGCTGCGCCTCTGTGTTAATTTAAGACGCTGCACTCTGTGGGAACAATGAAGGTGTCTGCAGTTTCGGGGCTTTATAAAGAACGTGGACAGTGAGATAAGTCTGTTGTAATTTATCTTTTTATTATTATCGACGACTCCCTCAATGGGCTGAAATCAACAACACATTTATCCTGCCAACGACCTTTTGTGTAACTCCAACCTCAATAGCTGTGCAGAATTTTATTGTTGTCCAGAAACAATTAAAGTGGAAAAAAAAACACGAGGCACATTGTTGTACTAAATTTATTGATAATAAAACATGGCTGATTAGGGCAACTAAAGCCCCATTCAAAGTCCCAGTTCATAATTTAGCAAGGACACAGGAATTAAAAGTATATCTGCAGTCTTGGAATGGGTCTTTAAAGAAACAGTAAGCTGGCTAATATTGCTAATATGCTAATACTCATACTCAGTGCTCTTTTCTGTGAACATGATATGTCATTAAAAAGTAGTGTTCTGCCCTCAATATCCACAACACTGCTCATTGTAGTCAGTATTTCCGACTATTTTCTTCCAGTCTTCTACTTCTTCTTATAATTTAGGAATCCACGTGTTCCACTTAACAAAAGGCAGGTCAGGCCACACCTGCATCTGAGTCATACATCTTGCAACTCTGAACTGTCGTCAAATGACGGATAGGGTGGAGAGAATACTCTACTTCCATGCAAGATAAAACAGAGACGGTTCCTCATAATGTGACCTTATGTGTACTTCATTAAACAGCATCATCTTAATGTAGAAAAATTAGCCCCAGCGCTGGTGACAAAAGCATGACTGATGAATGAAAACATACAGCGATCAGGTATAACATCATGACCCCTGCCTATTAATGTATTGATCCCCCTTATGTGGTAAAAAAAAATGCTCTGAACCACTGGACATGAACAAGAGGACCTCTCAAGGTGTCCTATGGGGTCTGGAACCAGGACATTGGTAGTGCATCCTTTGGGTACTCTGGCTTGTGCAGTGGGGCCTCTGTCAATCAAACTTGTTCCACTGCATCCTGTTGATGTTTGATCAGAATAGGGTGTAGGAAGTTTGGAGGTCAGATCAACATGTTGGGCAAGATAGTTTGATTATTTTTCCATGTGGTAGGGTGCACTTTCCTGCGGGGTAGGCTAGTGACATTTGGGATTTCCATTTGCATGAGGGAGTGTGCTTGTTGTGGGACAATGTTTATTCGGGTGTCTAATAGGGCAGGACCTCGAATATCCGAATATTCGGTCATTTTGGCGGTATTCAAATAATAATAATTGAGATCACAATATTGCCCCACCCCCTTCCCACTTCCAGCGGATGCTGTCACATGGCTGTGCATCTGCACCAGCGGCACGCGGTTTGGGAGGTCGAGAAGTAGCCAATAGAAAGACATGGCGAGCGAGGACCGAGGACACTTCTGTGGTGCCACTGCCCTCAGGAGATCCATGCTAATGCCCCCCCACTCCGACCCCCACAAACTGAATATTCGTCAAATATTGGACCTGAATATCCGAAGCACATATATTGCTATTTGGACCAGCCCTAGTGTCTAAGTCTCATCAAAATGTTAAAATCCAAGGTTTTCCAGCAGAACACCACATAGTACCAATATGATCAATGTTATTCACTTCACCTGTCAGTGGTTTTAATGTTGCGGCTGATGGGTGTAAATTTACAAAAAAAAAAAAAAAAAAAAAAAACAACTTTACAAAAATGTTCACAATTATCAAAATAATTGTAGAAAACACAAGATATAAGATTTGTTTAAATTGGTTGATATTTGTTTGTAGTCTAGAAAATGTATTTTAGAACACTATAAATTACAAACACACTTGTAAATGGCATTTGTTAGCAGTGTTGATAAGTTTTCCTCCATTTATTTGACATACATTGTCAGGGATGTCTTGGTATCTATAACACTTGATCTTGCTTGTCCTGTATTTGGATGATTTTTTCAGACAGTAATCAGACTCCTTCACTTTTTGCAAACTTTACAGTAAATCAAATATAATTTGAAATGTATTTTTCCTCATTAGTCTACACCAAACAACCCATTATGACAAATTAAGCATATTTCTAGAAATGTTTGTAAGTTCATTAAAAATCAAAAATAGATTTGTGATCTATTTTTGATTTTTAATAGTACTTAAGTAAAGGTATTCAGACCTTTACTTAAGTACTTCGCAGAAGTTCTTTGGCATCAAATACAGCTTCAAGTCTTCTTGGATGAGTCTCTACAGGCTTTGCAAACCTGGATTTGAGCATTTTGTACCATTCTTCCTGGCAGATCCCGTCAAGCCCTGTCAGACTGGATGGGAAGCGTCTGTGAAGTCGGGGCTTTGACTGGGCCACTCGAGGACAGTCAGAGACTTTTCCTGAAGCCACTCCAGCGTCATCTTGGCTGCATGCTTCGGTTTTACCGCCGTGCTGAAAGGTGAACCGTCCCCCAGTCTCAGGTCACTACACTCTGGAGCAATTTGTCCAGTTTTTTTTTTTCATCAGATCAGAGAATCTTTTTTTGAATGTCGTTTGGTAAACCCCAAGCAGGCTGTCGCATGTCTTTTACTCAGAGTGGCTTCTATCATAAAGGCTTGATTGACAGAGAGCTGCTGAGATGGTTGTCTTTTAAACAGATTCTTCCATCTCTGCAAAGCACATCTGAAGATCTGTTAAGAGTGATTGGTGGTGGTCAACTCCCAAGGTTCTCGATTATTCAGTTTGGCTGGATGTGCCAAGAGCTCTGGCGGTTTCAAACTTCTTCCATTTCACAGTTATTGAGGCCACTGTGCTCCTGGGAAAGCTTCAGAAATGGTTTTATACCCTCACCCTGGTCTATGCCTTTCCACAGTATTACTGTGGGGGTCTATAGAGAGTTTATTCAACTTCATGGCTCAGTTTGTATCCTGACATGCAGTGAGAGTTGTGGGATCTTATACACACAGGTGTTTACTGTTCCTAAACTATGTCCAATCCATTCACAGTTTGGACCCCAGTCAGGTTCTGGACAAAACTCAAGGGTTATTAAACAGGATGCACCGGACCACAAATAGCAAAAGGTCTGAAAAGGCATGTTTTTACTTTGTTATTGTGGGAGTGTAGGTTGATGCTGAAAATATCAATTCTATTCATATGAAATTCAACTAATAATGTAATAAAATGTGCAAAAAGGGATGGAGTCTGAATACTTTCTGAAGCAGCTATAAGCTGTGACTCATAAGTGGCAGTAATAATGAAAATCACCAAAAACAAAAAAAGAACAATGTTATGATTCTCTGAGTTCTACGTTTTTTTTGTGTGTGCGTGTTGTTTTTTGGGTTTTTTTTTTGAGATTTCAGGCTCTCACCAATAACTGAGAGGCCTTGAAAGGATACAATCAATTTCAATTCGCCAATTAAGAGACATTGTTTGTAGACTGACAAACAGTGGAGAAACCACAAAGCTTGCAAGTTTGATTGGCAGTTGGGACGACTGCAAAAAAACTTCAGCTGTTACCTTGTTTGTTGCTCCTGGCTACTGAATTGTTGTTGCACAATAAGAAAAGATTGCATACAGTGCAAACTTTTTTAAGATAGTGTTTTGTTTTTTTAAGTATTTTTGGGGAGTTTTTTTTCCATTTTTATCGATAGAGAGAGAGACAGGGTGAAAGGGGTTACAGAGGAGAGAGACATGCATCAGGGACATACATTGAGAATTAGCCTTGGCTAAAATGTTGTAGTGTGTGACATGAGCTCATGGAGCATACTCGTCCCTTTTAAATAAAATTTAAAAATAAATAAATAAATAAATAAATGCAGCAAAGGGTTGTGACTCGGACTCAAACTCGCGATTGCTGTTGGTGACCTGCGCCTACATGGTAACACCTTAACTCAGCGAGCTGTATGGTGGCCCCTTAAAATAGAGTTTTAAACAGGTACCTTTGTCTTCAAGAAAATGTATCATTAAAGTAGAAGGCACCTAAATGCAACACATAGTCATGCGTCACACTTAACTGCATCATATACACCGATCAGCCACAACATTAAAACCACTGACAGGCGAATTGAATAGCATTGATCATATTGGTACTATGTGCTGTTCTGCTGGAAAACCTTGGATTTTAACATCTGTGTTGATGAGACTTAGACACCCAAATAAACAGTGTCCCAGACCAAACACACTCCTTTATGCAAATGCAAATCCCAAACGTCACTGGACTACCCCTGCAGGAAAATGCACCCCACCACATGGAAAAAACATCAACCAATCAGGAACATGTTGAGGAACATGACAATGTCCCAACATGTTGATTTGACCTCCAAACTTCCTAAAACCTCATTGTGATCAAGCATCAACAGGATGCAGTGGAACAAGTTTGATTGACAGAGGCCCCACTGCACAAGCCAGAGTACCCAAAGGATCCAGTGCCAACGTTCTGGTGCCAGACCCCATAGGACACCCTGAGAGGTCCTCTTGTCCATGCCCAATGGTTCAGAGCATTTTAGAGCACATAAGGGGACCAACACAATAATAAGCAGGTGGTCATAATGTTATGCCTGATTGGTGTAGTGCCGTGGCAGTCATTCACAGTACAGAGCAATTCATATGCCCGATGTCACTCACTGCACAGGCAAACGACAGATGGACATACAGACATAAAACCTGACAGAGACCCTGACCAGAAAAAAAGTGCACATCGCCATAAACAGATGGGAACCCTGAAAGCCCCGCCGCCTGTCTCTGTCCTCTCCGTCTCTGGCTCGGATTCAGCAGTTTAGTTGAGCAGAGGGAGAATAGTATGGAAGCTGTCAGGGGCCATATGATGCTGCCTCTGCAGTTTACACATGAAGACAGTCCGGAAGATTGATGGCAAGGGCATAAAGATATAGAATAGTTCTCCCAGAGGACACTGCATCTCAAACACAGAGTGGAAGGTGGATGTAAAAGACGCAAACCCCCACATGTTTCTACTACAAAGCTGTAGTAGTTGCCAGGTAATGTGTGATGTGTGGTAAAGGTCGATACTGTCTCCACAACTTGGTCGACCTAGATTCAAAAGGCCCTTTATATGTTTGTGTGCACATTGTATGTCCACATATATGTGTGTGTGTGTGTGTGTGCGGGTGGGTGGGTGGCCTGACACTGTCTCTGCATAATCCCCCTGGTAGCATTTGGTTTCAAGCATAATTCAGAGAACAGTCAGAGACTCAGTTTGCAATATGCCTGACCTACATCGGCTGCTCACAGTTTGCTTTAAGACGACACATGAAGTCACACTTACTGTATCTTCCCGCAAAATGTCTGTTTTCAAGAGTGCGTCTGTGCGTCCCGCTTAAACACACACACACACACACACGCACACACACACATACCGAGGCTCAACAGTTTAGTAATGATGGTAGTTTCACAGAAATGCTGCTGTCACATTAAGGCAAGGATTAGATTCTCCTTAAGCTTCTCTCACCAGGCTGTCTCTCTCCAGGTGGTTAACAGGAGAAGTATAATCTCCGTACACATACACACAAACACAGGCACACACACACACATACACACACACACACTGAGAAGAACACAAAAAGGATCACAGGCAGTGAAACACAGCGACTCAACATGTCTTGTAAAAGCACAAAAATGGGGAATAAACACATTTTGATGCACAAATACATCTACACAAGGTACACACACACACACACACACACACACACAATTCGCTCATTGTGTGTGATTTGCAGCAATGTGGCAGCAGTAATTAGAGGTGCGACAGCCAGACAGGTAGAGGTGGTAATAATGGGGCTGGAGCTATTTCTGTTCTCCACTCTCTTGCTCTTCACCTCTCTGTCTTCTTCCTCTGTCTCTTTCTCCGGCTCACGTATTTCCTCACTGTCAAACACTCGACTCCAGTCCAGGTGAAACGCTCCTGCACACACACACACACATCTGAAGCTCCAACACACATGTGCCTCCTCCCTCACACATGCTCCCTCTCTCTCTCTCTCTCAATTCCCCGCCTCCCGCCTCCTGAATCCTCTCATGTCTTATCAGTCTCTGTTTCATTTCTCTAAACTGCATTTTCTTTGTTCCCTTTGTGTGTTGAGTTGAACTGATGTCAGCGTTTCCTGCAGCATCATTACATTTTCCAGTCGTTCCTTCCGCAGCTTCGCAGACAGACACAGAGGTACACACGGTGGTAGAAAAAAAACACTCACATCAGTGTGTTGGTGACTATTAAGGTGATGTCACAGCCTTTAATACAGGCGCTATTGACAAACAGAAAATAAGCTTTTTTTTCTCTGTGCTTCAGGCAAATAAATGCTGAAGTAGCCAGCCAGATAATTGCAAATATACAGCATGCTGTGTGGAGATAATGCATAGAAAATGCACCAAACTCCCAGCTAAAATTCCCCTCATTCTTTTCAATAAACACCATGAAAATTGAGGATTTTCACTGACTGAAAGTGCCAAAGTGGAGACAAAAGTGGCAGTATTTGGGGTGAAAACTTATTTAAATTGGTAACTGGTGTGTTTTCTGGACCGTCGCCTCACAGCTAGAAGATCCCCGGTTCGCGTCCCGGCCTGGGCCTGGGATATTTCTGTGTGGAGCTTGCATGTTCTCCCTGTGCAGCGTGGGTTTTTACTGGGTTCTCCGGCTTCTTCCCACAGTCCAGGAATATGCTGAGGTTAATTGGTGATTCTAAATTGTCTGTAGGTGTGAATGAGAGTGTGCTTGGTTGTCTGTCTCTATGTGTAGCCCTGTGATAGACTGGCGACCTGTCCAGGGTGTCCCCTGCCTTTACCCTGAGTTGCCTGGGATATGCTCCAGCTCCCCTGTGACCCTACAGAGGATTAAGTGGTGTATAGATAATGGATGGATGGATGGATGTGTTTTCTGGCAAGTTGCGGTGTCAAGAAACTTTGTCAGCTGCAGAAATGTTGTCAACGTCACAAACATGGCTCTCTATTAGCCTAGTAGATCACCATGGTAACTTTTGCTGCACACCTTACCAGCCCTGGAGAAGGTTATGTTCTGAATTTGCAATTTAAATTTGATCAGTTCTTGTCATGAACAAAGTACACTGATCAGGTATAACATTATGACCACCTGCCTAATATTGTGTTGGTCCCTCTTATGTGCTCAAAAATGCTCTGAACCTTTGGGCATGGACAAGAGGACCTCCAAGGGTGTCCTGTGGGGTCTGGCACCAGGACGTTGAGAGTGGGTCCTTTGGGAACTCTGGGTCGTGCAGTGGGGCCTCTGTCCATCAAACTTGTTCCACTGCATGGCCACAGGAACCCACATGAATTCAGCTGGTGATGCCGAAAATGCAGAAATGTCCTCCCCTTATGTCATCCTAGGTCTATTTTAGACTTCTGGTTTTGCAGCTAATAGAACACAGATCAGAATATTGATTAGTCGGATGGTATTTATAACAGCAAATATTCAGTCAATAACATTAGTTTAATTTGATTTGGCCTACAGCTAAAGCAGTTTCCACGTATCCATTAAGGGACAGCATCGGACCTAAATGCACTTCTTGGGTATCATGTTTAAATGTATGAAGTTTAAAGTTTAACAGCTCTAATGTGCAGCTGTCATGGCAGAAAGAAGCATCGAGAGTGCACTGACTGGTTAAATAAATATATGAACGTACACGATTAGTAATCCTCTACCTTTTCACCATGATACATCTTTATATTCCTCATAGCTCTCCGTTCACCCAACCTGTTCCGTTTGACTGAAGGAGGTGGATGCGATCGGTCCATTTTGTGCAGAAGAAGAACAAAATGAAGTGTGAAACAATCGCTTTTATGTGCCCACACAGTGAAGGTTAACAAAGAAAGCTGCTAACCAGCATCATAAAAACCCATTATCTCTTATTGCAACCTGTGCTAATTAAATTTTTATGTCTGCTTGTGGACAGCACAACTAAAGCATGTTATCACTTGATAGTTAATAAGGTGAATATTGATTTGTGGTTGTGTCTCGGAACACCTCACTAATGCAAGTCCAATATTCACCCTTTATTCGCTGTTTTTGGTCTCCTCAGGCAGATATGTGACTCTTTAGATGCTAAATGCTGCACTATTTTCACCAGGTGGTCTCTCAGTAAATGTGTGCCTTCTGTTTGATGCTGGACAGGAACGTATGATGGATGTTCTGGAGCATTTTCACTCAAAGCCGAAGCAGTTGGCATCAGTGAGAGCAATTACAATTCATCAGAAGAAATTGTGCTCCTTAACACCTAAACAATAGGTTAAACGACCCTGGAATGCTTATTAAAGCTGAGGGGAATTGATGCACTGTAAAAAGGATTTTGGAGGATGAATACAACCCATCCAAGTCATTTAATTTTTACTTAAGTATAGCAATCAGCAAATTAAATATATGATACTGGGTAAATTCTTCCAACACTAATTACTTGTTATTTGACAACCTTTTTTAATAATACTAACCTTTCGTGAATAGGTAATGTTTAATTAGTCGTATTTATTAAAGAATAACAATTAAATAGATGAACATTTTCCTATTGTAGTGTCTCCAGTGGGCATCTTGGGGAAACTGGGGGTTTGTAAAAGCAAAGAGTATACATGTTAGCTGCAGTGTTATCTATGTCCTGTTATACTAGGTTACTTTATGGTGTTTCATTATGTTTACAGTGCAGCTGTATTTACTTTCAGTGGGTTGATGGCAATCACCCTGTTAGTATATAAGTGATCACAAAGATGTTCTGTGTATTGTTACAAGTATAGCTGTGAAGGAAAAATTGAGGTAATTTCTATCAAAGGAGTCCCCAAACACCTCAGTATTTTAAATGTATTACCAATATTCTAGTTATTGTGCTCTTGCAATCAATATTTTTAAATATTTTTTATGAGAGGTGAATCATTCTAATGTATCTTATGTATTAGGTGCACCTTGAATAAGTCTTTTAGTGTCTTATAGCTGTTAAATATGGGTATCTTTAACTCAAACCAAACAAACTGACAGCAAATTGCTGCACCGACTGTTTTGAGTGAATTCTACAGGTTTGTCTTTACAGTGTTTTTATAGCTAATTCTGTTTGCATTCGTCCTTCTCTCTTTTGTGTTACACATCTAATCCTAAAAGTGCTGTTTGATTTGTTAAAAACAGCAGCAGTTACACAATAATAGTTGAAGTTAGACTGCTAATGATGTTACTAATTAAATTAATGGGAATGATTTAGGTTTTTTTCCACGCAATGTCTTCCCTGATTGTTATATTAGTATAGCTGCGCATCCGAACGGTCCCTTTGCCGCTTGAGTCATTGTAGGCCCAGTGACGCCTGCAGCTAGATGTGGTGTTTTAGCTAATAAGCCAATTAAGAAAAGCAGGCCTAATTATAGGGGCTGAGCCTGAACTCATTGATATGAATGAGACACATTACTAGCCGCTCATTATACATATGATTTAGCTCTAACTTCTTTTTTTTTATTACCTCCACAGGTCATTAGATCTACATGTCGCCATTTGAGTTAAACTCATGCAAATGAGGCATCACATTCGAGAAATTCCCCCGTCGAATAATTCCACCGATGTGGGTCTTTCAGGCTGAGACGTGAGTCAGTAACTGATTCATGAAAACACACCGAATCAGTCATTCTTGTTTATGAGCCTGGTGGATTGTTTCTGCCCTTGAATGTGGCATTCATCTAAAAAACAGCTGCACAACTCACCGCAAGACCTCAGTTGTCACTTTAGAAGCCTTAACCTCAGTCGAAACAATAACGCAGTAAATACCAAAATACATGCCTGTGTGTGTCTTATAGCTTATATGTGTGTGTTCGTGTTCGCATCAGTGCTGCAGTCACGTTTCGCCCGTTCACATGTGTATCTGACAGCTAGTGTCAGCAGATTTTTGTGTGTTCATGCAGCTGGAGCTGAAGTCTGCCACTTCACTATGTGTGTGTGTGTCTTCATGTGTCAGTATGAACATTTCATCGCAGCAGGTTTCCATTAGAGCAGTCCACATTTAGCATATTATCTGTCATCTGGAGTGACGCTGCTTTGACCTTGAGGATCTCACTAAGAACACAGTTTTCTACTCTGCTGATCCCCTCTCCCTCCTCCCTCCCTCCCTCCCTCCATCTTTTCTTCTCTGTCAATGAATTTTTCTTGTCCCTTTCTTCCAGCTCAAAGGAAGCAGCTTCAATAGGCTGATAGTCTCACCCCCCTTTCGCTAACTACGAGTTAATTTCACTCCCCTCATTCACCGTGGAGATGTCCTGATGTTTGGCCTGAAATAACCTGAGCTTTCAAAGGACCGTCACATTTAATCTAGAACAACAGCAGCTTCACATCCGGTCCGGTGGCGTTTTTATCTGTTTTTTTTTTTTTTTTTTTTTTGCTTTGTGACTGCGGCTCTTTGAAATCAGCGGTGACTGCTGAGCCAGTTATGAATATGATTTGAGAAAGATCCAGTCTGAGTCAGCTGGTGCAGGCAGTCTGCAGATAAAATCATATAGTTTGTGATACGGCCCGACTCCAATCCTCCGTCTCCAGTTTCACTCACTGCGTGTAATTGTTAAGTTTCATATTTGCAACTGGAATCCCAAAATCGTGCTTTCATTTGTGCATTTACTGAGAGAGACAGCATAAAAACACTGTCCTTTCACCTCTAGTTTCACTTGTAGGCTCTACAGTCCTATATGCATCCAGCATTGAGGATCTTTTGCCCCTTTTTGCATTCTGGTGGAATTTACAGGCTCTCCTATTGCCAAAATTTCTACCTTAAACTGCACCAAAAAGGTAAAATCCCACTAAATATGTGCATATGCTTACACTGTAGCAGGGCTCCTCAATTAAACAAATACTAATCTCAGTGATGATTTTAGCTTCCTGCAGTTAAACAAATGTGACAGACTGCGATACTGAAGTTTAAAATGCACCCCTGCAGTGACAGCTTGAAATTTCCTGGATGTTGTGGCCACAGTCCAGAGGACAAGACTGAAAAACAACGGAGAGCAGATGGGCGAAATGAAAATCAGATCTCTGGGGCAGAAGGTGAAGAGATGATCTCTTGAAATGGATCATCGTCCACCATACAAGTGATGATCAATAGCAAAATCATTGCAGAGTACATGAGACGTGTCTTGTGCCACAAACGAACAGCTAATTTGTTCAGTCACCTAAAAAAACAAAACTGCAGCACAATAAACACATAAAAGCCAAAAAAAAGTGTTTTTGGTAGCTAAATTCAATGAGTAATCATGATTTCAATATTGATTATTCTGACCCTAACCATGCAGCTTACATTACATATTGTTCTTATATGTATATCAGCTTCTCTGTTCTGTCGCTTCGGCACAACTGATGTATAGGTTCGACTGTGACTTAGCTTGCTTTGACTTATTTAGGATTTAACTGATTTTGCCTCGCAGGAGTTTTGTATTTACATATGTGCGCATTTGTGCATTCCCGTGTAAAAGAATAAGTCCCACTTTACATTTTGTGTGTACTAGTGTACACGTGTGTCTCTCAGTGTGTGTCTGGAAACACCAACATGCCTCCACATCACAGGCAGACCCCCTCCTGTTGTGCTGAGATGCATCAAAGCGTCTGCAGAATTACTTCAGGCTGTCTGTTGGCAAAACTCCCCTCTAAGTTCAATCCAGCATCACAACGCTGGATTACGGGGTATCTGTGTGTACGTGTGCGTTAACAAACGTGTGCGTGTTTAAGTGCATGCACCTGCGTGTAACCCTAATCTTACACTTAAGGCTTATATGCTCGGGGTGAAGCTATGCGTGTTAGAGAAACTGGGATAACAGGACAGTTTGTTTGGATGTGAGAGCCTGTCTCAGAAATGTTTCCAGGAGAGGAGCTGGTGGTCTGGTGTAAAAACACGAGCTGCTCCATTACAGTGATGTCAGGCTAAATAGATGAAGGCTTGAACCACAACTTAACACCACTTTTGCTTAAGTGCATGTCAAGACAGGTGATTAAATCATAGAGTAAAATTACAGTGAATTAAATGTCATTAACTGGAGTGGGAAGAGAAAAACTATTACGTGTACACATACACCAATCAGCCACAATGTTAAAACCACCTCTTTAATACCTTGCAGGTCCTCCTCATGTTGATCATCAGAGCAGTGATACAGTGGTATCAGAGGTCTGGGGACTCCTTGGAATGGACTTGTTCTGGCGAATTCCATGAATGCGCAACTGGATTGGGATCAGGGAAGCTTCTAGGTCCGGTCAACCTCTTAGTGTGCTCCTGAGCAGTTTTCACAGGTTTGATCTGCTGTAGGAATGCTGTTGTCATGTGTTTGGTCTGCAACAATGTTTAGACAGGTGGTATATGTGAAAGTCACATCCACATGAATGCCAAAACCCAACGTCTCCAAGCAGATTAGTGCATTAGAATGAGATGGCCTCAGGTGGATGCTGTGTGTACTATAGTCATTAAAATGTTTTATTCCTTTTTCTTTTTCTGTTTTGTCAGCCTGTATGGGTCACTTACCCTTGAATCTAAAAGCAGATTGCAGGGTATCATCAATGTATGCACAATTTTGAGTGACTTTCGTCTGAACAAGGCTGGGACGAATGCCCAGAGAGTTCAAGTTGCCACCGTATGGCGACAGATACAAATGCCAACATGTAGGTGATTCAAGAACTCTTTTGTCCCCACTGTCATTTACCTTTTTATACTGTAACTTTTTTCTATTAATTACTGTTTGGATTATATAGTTGCCAATGACTTTACAATAGGGAATAATAAAGATATAACTGATCCTAAAAACGAAGAATAGGCATCACATTGTGGGCTTCAGTAGAAGGCCTCGGATACCCACTGTTAGCTTGGTGTCCTCTCCAGTAGTACCCAGAGAGTTGCTATCAGCCAGTCATATGCCTCCCTGACATGCCCACCTATTCATAAATGTATGTGTGTGTCTCTGTGTTTTAAAATCTGAAAACATGTTTCTGTATATCCACCCTCTCTTCAGAGCTACAACCGTGCAGTCATTTTTCACTCCTCTGCCCTTATCTTTTTGCAACACTCCACACTTATGTCATCCTCCTGTTCAAAGCCCACTATAACCACCCAAATGCGAGTGTGATGGCGGCTTGTGCATGTGTGCTTCACTCTGCAGGGATGACACATGCGCTCTTTAAAGATAGGCAGCAGCAACACGTGCGGGTGTGAAGATGAGCGTAAGCGCAGATGCATTTATCTTCAGTGTCATTAGCTTTCTCTATTATCACAAGAGGAAAAACGACAAAGAAACAAAGACCTCGTGGACAAATGGTTTTGTTCTGGTTTTCTGAAATCAAAGCTGCTGGCTGACAGATCCAAAATGTCTGTGTGATAGCAATTATCTGAACAAGTAAATCCCTAACTACAAGACAGTCACGTAGTAAGGTTCATTAAATGTACAGTAAAACTAATCAGAGAATGAAAGAGAACTAAACACGACTTTTCACAGTATACATAAAAGCTGTATTGTTACATCATGAAAAACTACACAACAGTGAGGCTTTGTTGAGTTACCATGTATCGTCTTAAAATGTAGAATATAAATTATTCTGCTGTTATCTACAGTGTCTTTTGGGCAAATTTGTACAAACATACTTATTTCTCTGTAGCTGGTTAACTTACTGCCATCCTCCAAAACACACAGATAACAAATAGTTTCCACTGTGTAGCTCAAGGTTTTTATTTAAAGATAGGTGCGGATAACACAGTAAAATTTGGCTGTTATTCAAAAACAAAGTTATTCCAGGGCCAGAGTCACCAATATCCATACACCATGATGGATACTTTTAATATTAGAAGTAGCTAAAGTAGCATTATGTAGGGGAGAGCAGCAAGTTATGAGTTATGAGGTCAATACATCATTATTAAAAAAAAAAAAAACGTCTGCATACATTTTCAATCCCACTGAGTGATGAAGTGTGTCTGGGTTGTTTTTTTTTTACTGTTAATTACTCAAACACATGGATATAAAAGGCAGGGAAGTTTTAAAAAGTAAATAAGCCTTTTGTGTGTTTTTGTGTGAGTTAAACTTAAAGTGTGTTTGCAATGAGCTTGCACACAGCAGCTGCATTCACTAAGGGGGAGTTTAAAGTGCCTTTAAAGAAAGAGAAATACTTGAATTTCAGGAGCAGAAAAAGGTTGCCATGACTTTTCTTAAAGTTTCTGCAATAATTTACATTGCAGAAAGGAGACCACCAAGACACCTATGACTCCTCTGGATGAGTTACAGGCTTCAGCAGCTGAGATGGGAGAGACTGTACATACAACTGTTGCCAAAACTTTAAGGGAGAGTGGCGATGAGAAAGCCACTGTAGAAAAAGTTACTATTAAATCTCATATTAAATTTATTAATAGAGACAGAGTGAAAGAGGGTAGACAGAGAGGAGAGTGACATGCAGCAAAGGGTCTTGAGGCGGACTCTAACTCATGACCGCTGTCCAAAGACTGAGCCCCACATGGTATGCACCTTAACTTGGTGAACTAAACGGCAGCCCGAAGAGTCTTTGGTTTGATGGGAACAAAATTGAGCTTTTTGGCCACCAGACTAGACGCAATGTTTAGTGGACACCAAAAACTCCACATTACCACAAACACACCATCCCCACTATAAAGCATGGTGGTGGCAGCATCATTATGTGGGGATGCTTCTCAGCAGTAAGCCCTGTAACATAGTATCAATACTTTGGGGATCAACCAGCACACCCCAAGTTACAGGTGACAAAAAAGATTGTAGCACCACATGTTCCATCCACATTTATCACACAATTGTAAGAAATAAAACATATAAAAGCATGGCTACTTTTCATTTATTAATAAATACTCTTTTTAGAAAAAGAAATACTTACATTTAAGGCACACAAAAAGATTACCCATGACTTTTCCCAAAGTTTCTACAATCATTTACATGAAGTGGCTCAATGCACATTATTATACCAGAACATGTGACTGTAGCTGTTTGAAAATTAACAGCATTAGGCTCAGGTTTATCATTTAGTAGCACAGGAGGAATAGTTCCACTTTGTTCTTTTGAGCAGCCAGATTGATGAGCATAGTCAGAAAGTCTGCAAGATTGCACTGTACAAACAATAAAACCCAAAGTAGCCACTATTCCCCAGAGTGAACCATATAATTGCAGCATAACTGCAAAGGTTTGCAGTTGTAGCACTTAAAACCCCATTACATTCTCACATTATGAGATTTTCAGTAAAGCCTGCAAATGGCTGACAAAATATAGCTACCGCATGAGGCATTTCAAACTGAAGCTGCAAATAAAAACCCCAAAAAACACAGTTTTTGTTAGATTTGTTCCTTGCAAATCTTTTGACCGTTTTGATTAATGCTGATGTCTCTGCAAACCCATGGCACATGTAGAACAAACAGAATTCCAACGAACAGTGTGGTGCAGTACGTTTGCACTGGCAAATGCAAAAGACGTATGTGATGATAAATTTAAAAGATGTAGCAACATCAGGTCTCCAAAGTTTTCTCAACACAGACACTGCTGTCAGAGGCAGAATAAGTCACAGTGCACATAAGCCTGGATTACAAAGCAAATATAGCAATAAATCTGCAAACAAATGAGTCTTACGTGTCTGAACTTTTATATTACAGCACTATAAACTCTCAAAGAAGCAAAACACTTAAATAGAATGTCCTTTGGCAAAAGTACTGATACAGTACAGGACAGCCAAAAAATAACTAAATATTTACAAAAGTCCCTTAAGAGGAAGGCATTTCCTCCAATTGAATCATATCTCATGGATCTATAAAGCTGCAGGAGTTTCCCCTTTTTTAAATTCATGTGTATTTATCAGGGAGAACAAGAGCAGACAGAAATGAAAATCACAGCATGGTAAGTGTCATATATCCAAAACCTGTTTTTAGAATGTATGCAAACACATGAAACCGTGCAGTTCATGTAAAAGATGCAGCAGACCTGCTTACATTCAGAAAAATTCATACCAGTAATTCACACACAAAACACAATATAGGCTATACAAAATGTGAGGATTTTCCACAATGTACATTCTATAAATTAGAATTAAGTCAATAAAAATACCCCTGGCTTCCACTAATGTATTGAAAATGCAAAAATATGAAATATAATTTTTATATTTCAACATCAGCAACATTAAAAACTGATGAGTTGTTTATAGCATAAGGAATTTGTACCAAGCATTTCTATAGAAGAACTTGGGTTATGAATGAAATAATCAAGGACGCTATTTAGATCAATAGTCTTCTTCCTTACATTATATTCTTTGTCTTAATGAATCAAGTTAATTGATAAGTTCATATATATTTAATCGCAGGCATCGCTGTGCAGTTTTTTTAGCTATTAACTTCTATTAAGTTAACACCAGAGGAGGTTTTTTATACATCGCTTAGGATGATGTAATGTTACTCTACTGCAAGACCAAGGCTTGCAGGAAAATCCCTCTGCAACCTTTCAACTGTCATAATTTTAACACGGTAAGCAAAGACTTTGATTTAATAATTCATATTTTGGGTTTAGGCTCACTTTGCTCTCGATTTTGAATTAGCAGTAGAAAGCTGTGACTTTCTGCTAACGCGAATGTAAACACTTGGTACGTTTTGTTTTGGAGCTGGCTTCCAAATACCATCATGAAACTTTAAAAATGAGCAATATGTGCAGCCCTTTTTCGCTGGAGTGAATCCACGTTAATTAAAAGTTCAAGAGCAGCAGTTGCAGGGTTTGCATACTTTAACACCAGTTTCATTAATACTAAATACAGTAAGACACCATATGTAGTAACACTTTCATTGCCGTAACATGTGCAATATCCATGTATTTAGTATAAACATGGAGAAACATGCAACACCAACCATCCCCAATTTAACTGTATTTCTAAATTATTGCCAGATAGCATCTCTACTTCACCCAGGACTACTATGTTGCAGGAAATCACTGTCTTTCACCTCAGCTTTGGTTATTGATTACCTATGCCCTTTTCATGTTGTGGTAAAATATCGATTACCTTAACTAGAAAACGGCAGCTAAGAAGGTGTTTGCATCCTAATGAGATAAAGGTCAAATAATTAGTTTCCGCTGTGACATGTTGTTTGTACAAAGGAAAGGAAAGACAAGAAGAGAGAAAGACACCAGTTAAAACCACAAAAGTCCTCATGTGTCCACAAAACGTTTGCTTAAGAAGCAAGAACAGATGTAGGACCGGCCTAATAAGTGCACAGGAATCAATACAGCAGTGTGTAAATAAAACAAACAAAGGTCAAAGTGCTCGAAGATTCAATATACCGGTGCATGAGAAGATACAGACAAGAGTGCTGTAATGAAATACCGAAACCTCAGCGATCAATTTATGTCAACGTGCATGCAGCTCCAGGTTGGATATTAGTGTTCCTGGGCTATAGGCAGGAGTCCAGATGTATGTGTAGGTCATAACTATCCAGGAAGTCTGTGGAAAACACACAAGGGGGTGTTTGGGGGGCCAGAGGGGCCAGTGTGGGGGTTTCCTCATCCTTCTCTCCTCCACTGGTGAAGTCCAACCAGTCCATACTGTCTAGCCCCTGCTCTCCCTCTGCAGCCACGCTGAAGGTATCCATGGGAGACGGGGGGTGGTCCAGGATGCTGGGAGTGCACAGCATTTGACTGTGGAGGTCATCAATCAAAGTCAGCAGCCCACCAGGCTCCACCCCGAGGAGAGGCTTCCCGGTGGTGCTCTCCAAGAAGTCCTCCAGGCGACCGCCTCCAGCTTCAAAGAGGAGCTGCTTTTCTTCCGTGGTGTTGGTCGGAAGCTGAGGCTGCCCAGAGGAGGCGGGCCGTGGACTGTCACAGCTGGGGGGTACGGGAGGAGACAGCAACAGGTGGAGAGGGGAGGGAGGAGGGGAGGAGGCGGAGAAGTCTGGACTGAGATGGTCCAGAGAGGGGTCTGGTGTAGGTGTGAAGGTGGAGGACATGTCTGAAAGCCAAACAAAGATCATCTTAAAAACACTAAAAAGAAATGTTATTATAGATCAATCAGGAAGTGAATGTGGCTTTACCTCCTGTCTGCAAAATGGTGTCAATGAAGTCATCTTCATGCTCTGAATCCTGATGACAGAAAACAACATATTATCTTTCAAAACAGTACGACAACTAACATGTGCTTGATGTCGTGCTTAAACCTCTGAACTTCAAATGATTTCTGGGTGTTTTTGGGGTCCTGTCACATTTCTGTTCACTGTGGGCTCATTAAGTAAAGTCATAAAGTTCTTTTGTTAATTACAATGTTATAAATCATAAAAACCTGAAAAAACTAATTATGTTTCTTTATTTATTGTACAGTATTTGTGCCTACAGGTGTTACCAATACTGGAAAAAGTTGTGACTGTGAATGTTATATACATTTCACTGCTTTTTATTTATTTTTATTTTGTTTCCATACCTGTGTCCTATCTGCTCTGTGTAAACACTGCCTGCAGTTCAACCAAGTTATGCCCAAAACTTGCAGATTTTTTTGTCATATGATAATTGCAGCTGAATCATTAATGGCTTATCAGCTGTGGGAAAAGACCTTAGAATTATGTATTTTTGCTGATTGTGGTTTGTGCAAATGTTTCATTTCTGGAGAATTCTTACATGACACATGTAGAATTAAGTGATTTTTACAAAGCATCACTTTTACTCTTATATTTAGTTAATTTCCCCACTGAACTGTACATCACCAATGATCAATTCAAGGACTGCCAGAAATCTAAACATCCTATTATTTTTTGTGTTTTTACAGTTTGTGGCTTTGAACATTTTTGTAATTTTTATAATTTTTCTAAAAGTAGAACCTTCCAAACCCACTGGAGTGTTTTGGGGTTCAGAGGATTAATATAGGCGACTTTATTAAAACCTAAAAAAGAAACTCTTTTAGCTGTAAAAGAAATTAGATTATGAACATTCCATTTTTTTGCATATTGGTTCTTTGATGAAATTGCTTTCTTGTGCAATGAAATACTGAGACACGCAGGATATCATACTTTGTCATCAGGCGATGAGGCCGGTGTCTTTATAGAAGCTGAAGACTGGGGACTAAAGAAGACATCCAGACTGGGGCACACCTCCTAGAGTCGGGAAGAATGGAGAAAACAGTAAGAGAGAAAGCTACCTTGAAAGAAAGATTACTCATGTTTGATTACTTACAGTTTGAGAAAAAGGTGATGAGGTGTTTTTCCCTGAGGAAACAGCCTCCTGGTCCTTGAAGAAAGGCTGCAGACTGGGTGGTGCTGACAAACTGTGAGCTGCTCCCTGTTGTGGTTTCTCCATTGATACGTGAACTGCTCCATTCTGTATTTTCAATTCAATTAAAAAAGAATAGAAAAATACTGTGAGTACTTACTGATGAAAAGCCATCAGGGCAGTAATCAAATCAAATCAAATCACATTTTATTTGTAGAGCACTTTTCATACAACACAAAGTGCACGTGTAACACAAAGTGCTCTACATGGAGAAATAAAACACCTTCATATTAAAAAACAAAAAACAAAAACACCCCCCTCCGACACACACACACACACACACACGCACGCACACCCCACCCACCCACCATCCTCCCACTGCCCACCCCAACCCCACATTAGCTAGCAGTAGAACAGTTAAAAGCGGGTCTGATAATGGCGTGCTGGTATAGCTAAGATAAGCTAATGGTATAAGATAATGGTAGTGCTGGTATAGCTAAGCTAAGCTAAGCTAAGCTAAGCTAAGTTAGGTTACGTTAAGTTAGGCTAAGTTACGTTACGTTAAGTTAAGCTAGGTTAAGTTAAGTTAAGTTAAGTTAAGTTAAGTTAAGTTAAGTTAGGCTAGGCTAAGTTAGGTTAAGTTAAGCTAGGTTTGGTTAGGTTAGGCTAGGCTAAGTTAAGTTAAAGTAGAAGTAACGGTAGAATTCAACAATAAAAAGTAATGCTTTCAATTATGCGGGGGTAATAAGTAATATCAGACATGATAATGAAAAAGTACATTTAAATACTATATTGCACCTGAAAAATGAAGTGAAAATGAAATATTGCACATACTGACAGTGTTGTACATGATAGTGAAATATTGCACATGTGATCAAAATGTTGCGAATGAAAATTAAATGTTACACGTGGTAATGAAATATTACAAATGAAACTGAACTATTACCATAATCAAGAACATCAGAACCACAAATCACATGTGTCTTGCACAGTTTGGATTGAAGAGCCCTGCATCGCACATCTCTCCTACCAATGACATTCCCAAACTCATAAACTCCAGCCTGGCGTGATCCGTGTATTAAAACTGTCATAGGAGGACATAAAGATATGATATCAGCACACAGTGTTCCACTAAATCTTGACATTTTTCCAGACAAGCTTTGCCCCGAAGACCAAACGCTGCGACACACCTGCAGAGATACTGTACATCTCAATTTGCCGAGATGCGACGGACTCTTTGTTTCTCGTCCTTTCACGCGATAAATCATAGTAATGGAGGATGTCGTTGGAGTAATTAGCAAAGCAATAATAATCAGCATCAGGCTAGCGTCAGACACTTATCAAAGGCTGCTGTCATTGTCTCAAACAGCACACATCATTAATTTTCACTGCGACTGGACTCACTGGAGAAGCTCTCATGTTCCCCTCTCTCTCTCTTTCTGCAGCATTAACAGGCTGTTCTGTTACTGCACCAGGGACAGCGGCTCTGTGGTTTGGTTCGGAATAAAGTGTATGTCCCGGGTTCATTAAACGTATGAAAGGGATGCTATAAATATTTTAAAAATCTCTCCCTGCCTTTGCTCAACCTTGAATGTTCGCTGGTTACATGTGCTTAAAGTCTCTTTTGGAAATTTTTGTAAAGGGTGACTTCACCCACAGCAAATGAAAAAAATGGATTTTCTCACACAGTCCTTGTCATGTTGTGTTTTTTCTGCTACTCAATAGAAGTAAATGGAACTTTTATTTATTGTACTTAAAGAACTGAAAAATTACAATTGAATGGGCTTTTTTAAGAAATGTTTTTTCTAATGACAGATAATCCATATCCCTCACTGTTAGCAATTTTCTGCCACTGCACTAAACTACAGATGAAATACTTTCTCAGCTCAAAATCCCAGTGGCATTACATTGATTAACATTTTCCAAGTGTTTTCAGTATATCAGCGCTGCTCCAACTGCTTTAAAATGAGCTGCAAAATCAGATCAGAAATACATCAGTTCAAACCTCACCTTTGTGCTTTGCTGCTTCAGAGGTCCCACATGCGCGCTCTGTTTGGCTTCATTATCAGCTCTGGTCAGCTGAACAGGGTTGTGGCCTGGGAGTTTGGCAGGAGTGGACTGTAGTCGCTAGAGGAAAATTAAGCAGTTGGTAATGCAAAGTGCTGAATACTGAGGAGCTCAGAAAGTGAAGTCTGTTAGCAAGTTTGGCAGTGTTGACTAACAATACTTTTAAAAGTAACCTGTTATTTGAGATCAACCTACTGAGGAAAATACATTAGCGTACAGTTGCGTTACTTTCAGCCTTAAACAGGCTACTGTGGACACCCAGACAACCTTGAAAACTAAAGTTAAAGTTCAGGAACTCCAAGATCTATGCATCAGGCATGCAGACTGTCACGAGCATGGACGCATATTTAAAAGCTGAGTTTATGTACCTGCAGCATAATGTGGTTTCCTGCTTTTCCCTCACAGGCATCGGTTTTTTGGTTCCCAGCGACTTGACTGGTCAGTGCAATCAGGAAGTGGTTGCCGTTGCTGTCGGTGACCAGCGTTGGGGTGGAGTCACTCTTAAGGAGATCCAGTGAGAAAGACGGGGCTGAGCCTGACTGTTGGTTGAGGTATGCTTGAGGAACCTGCACAAAACCAAAATTAACTTTTAGAGGAAGAATCTTGATTTGGATGTTGTTTGCTGTATATTTCATCCAACCATGCAAAAACATTGATTAGTTACATTTAGTGCTATCCAGCTGTGCTTGTTACTGCAATTCATTCTAAAATCTGCCCATAACTGGAGAAAGTTCCTTACAACAGAACTTGACTGGCATACTGATGAAGTCCTGCATCAGATCTGACACTATACACATGTGGATAAAGCCCATTCTGACCTGTGGAGGATGCTGCCGCTGCATTTGTTGTTTCTGCTGCACGAGCACCTGCTGCTGCTGCTGCTTCAGCTGTATCTTGGTCTCTATCTGGATTTGTTGCAGTTGTTTCGTCTGCTGCTGCTGCTTCAGCTGCTGCTGCAACAGCGACTTTTGCTGCTTCAGCAGAATCTGTTGCTTCAGCTGCATCTGCTGCAGGTGTTTCAACTGTTGATGCTGCTGCGAATGCACTGCTTGCTTCTGCTGCTGCTGCTGCTGCTGCAGTTTTAGACATTTCTTCTTTCTCTGCTGGCAAAGTTTCTGCTGATTCTCCAGCATCTGATTGTGGTTCTGAAGTTTCTGCTGCTGCTTCTGCATGTTGTGCTGCTGCTGTAGCAGGAGTTTCTGCATGGCCTGTTGCTGAGCCAGCTGCAGAGCGGTCTGCTGGAGACAAACATATTCTGGTTTGTTCTGTGCGTTCTTCTGCTCTGGATGGAGCTGAATCTGCTCCTGTGACTCCTGAGTTTGGGTCACAGGCTGCAGTAATGCATTAGTGTCTTGTGATTGTACCGGTACAACTTCCCCTTCCTCTATGGCTTCCTGTTTGATGGTTACCATGGTAACATCCATCTCATGTGATGCCTGAGGGGGGAGCAGAGGACGGCCAGTTGAGAGAGCAACACTGGGCTTATCAGGAGGTTCTTCTTTCACTCTCAGAAGAACCTGCGGCTGTGGGCCTTGACCTTCTCTGTTGCCGTGCTCCAGCTGCATCCTGAGCACCTCCACCAGCTGCTGCTTCTGCCTCAGCATCCTCATCAGCTCCTCTATCTGCTTATCTTTCTCTTGCAGCATTCTGTCTTTGTCGATAATCACTGCTGGAGCGGTGGTTGTGGAGGTGGGGGCGGCTGGAGAAACGGCGCCGAGTTTCTGCAGCGAGGCAGACTTTAAAGAGAACTGACAAGGTGCCGGGGTGGAGCAAGAGGTCTCTTCTTTAATGTTACTGGGGAGCTGAGCGGCTGAAGATGGCTGAAGGCTCAGCTGGGTGAGAGGTGAACTCATCTGGAGAGAGAGAAAAAAATAATGATTTTTCAGACTGTTGTCGTGTGTGTGAATAAAATATGAATGTATTAATATATATATTTGTATGCATATATTTTACTCTGCTTTGATGCACTTGACTGGTTCTGATTAATTGCATTTACATACACCTTCATGCTTATGCAGACGTTATTAAATGTTAATGTATGACTGATTAACATCATTATAATTGCTAATATACATATCTTTACTTACTATTATGTTAATATTGTACAATGCAGAACTGTAACACTATTTACTTTCTTACCATTATCCTACAATTATTATTATACAATCCCATTTACCCTGTACTACATCACTTGTCTGTACTTACTTCACTTTGTCATTTTCACTGTCACTTTGCTTATGTAGTTTACTTTTTCTACAGTATACCATACTGATATTTATAGCTACTGTTGTATATCTCACAATATGATATTATACCACTCCATCCATACGAGATTTATTTGCATTTAATTTAATTTTGATGAATGACTAGAGATATATAATTCTAAATCAGTATCACTATTTCAGAAATGCTGTTTACATTTTTAAAGGACATTAATCCTCTGAGCCCCCAAAACCCACCAGCAGGTTTAAAAGGCATGTTGTCTTTACAAAATTTGCCAAAATGGTATCATTTATCACAGTCTGAAAGTGCAAAAACAGAAAGAATTGTTCAACCCTCCACTGGTACTTTAAACTAATCATCCGTATCCCCTATTTGGTCAGAAAAATCAATCATATCTAAGCTTAAAATCTTGATATTTAATCAAATTCACTTCATTCCAAAGGTCTCATTAAAAAAAATGATGAAAACAAACCTTTTTCTCCAACCAGATTCTATATATAACAAAAAAAATCTGCTCTTCTCACTGAGAAGCCATTAGAGAGTCATTAAGAGAGAGTGGCTGAACTGGGCTGAACTGCAGGCTGTGTAACACAGATAACGGAGGAGACGTATGGAGTAAAATATAAGTAGTTAAATATTAATAGCATGCAGAGTCACCGTGTATTCCTTATATTGGCTATTAAGAAGTGGAAAAATGTTGGACATGTTGATCCCATGTTTTTATTATTTCTTTTTTTATGATTAATGGCATTATAACTGTCTCACACTGCACAGAAGACATTTTTGAGTTCTGTCTACTTCTAGCCATGGTTGTACTGTTTCTATAGATGTCCAGTATTTTATATAGCAGTTAAAAATGAGCCCACATTGAGTAAAAATGTGACACAGGCAAGGAAACTGTTTTGGGTTCAGAGGGTTAAACAAATATTTGCTGTATGTTAAGTGTATATTACCAGCTGTCCAAACAGGATTTAGTAATATAATTAAGGAATAAGCATAATTAATTAATGCCTTAATTATTAGTTAAATATAAGATGAGTGGTGAGTAAGAAAAGTACTCCATTATTACAAAAAACACACTTAAAAAACATTAATTTGTAACCTAAAGTGTGGTGTAGTGAATTGCAATATATGTCTGTCAAGCACATTGCTGCACTACAGATAAAAGTACTTTATGTTATGGTTCCAGCTGATCTCAACAGAGCAGCAAGTTCTGATGGATGGTGTAATTATATGATCATAAACAAATGTGTAAGATTTGAGTCATGTTTCATTAAAGTTATGGAGTTATCTCAGATTAGATCAGGGGATTACAGCACCAACCAAAAAAAAACATGTCTGACCAGTTCCCCCAGGGGGTCACTGCTAAAGCTGCTGTCTTCTGAGCTCATGGCAGCTGGTGAGTGGTCGCAGGGGGTGAGGGAGACGGGTGAGAGGGCGAGAGAACCGCCACAGGTCAGGAGGTGCTGCTGCTGTTGTGTTGCTGCATTCAGGGTGGCACTGCTACCTGCATCTGCTGTACAGAAAGATGATGGGACATTAGGCTAACACCATAAAAGTCATATGTTGATATATGGTTTCCTATGTCTAGACTATTCTTATAACACTTGATGTATCCACAGCGAGTCAGCTGAGCTTATATATTGCTCATCAGACATTCACAAGGTGTAAATTATGATTTCTGCAGAGAAAACACCCTTGACAAACGCATATTTCTGTCACTTCTTTTAATACAAAGCTGTATTATGTGCATATGCAATCTTTATTCACCTAACTGACCGTTCAGAGAAGATGTCTGATGGCAATGAAACTGCTGCTGCTGCTGTGATGTGTTATTTGCAGCCGTCTCGGAGGCTCTTCCTGCTCCTTCAGCCCCTGGCCCTGTGGTACCCCCTGCTGTCGGAGAGGAGGTAGTGTCACCGCCTCCATTCAGCTCCTGGTAGGTCCTCAGCCTCTCAATGAGGTCGTTTTTGGTGCCGGAGACGGGCAGGCTACGCAGCTTCAACTCAGACTTCAGCTCCGCAACCTGACAGAAGACAGAGTGGAGGAGGAATTGAGATTGAAAGAAAGACAGGGAAGAAAAAAAGCAAAGAGGCGAGGGCAAATATGAAAGAAAAATTGAAAAAGATGAAAGAGAAAAATCAAAGAGAATACAGGAAGACAGAACAATCCATCACTGTCTCCGTCTTTAACCACCCCGAGTCGACAGGCCACTTGCCGGCGACAAAACTTGGTTGACAGCGGATCTTATACATGCTTCAAGTTCTATCCGCCAGTTACTCCATCGACTCGGCAGCTTGTACACAGCACAAAGAGCTATTGACCTGCATGGTATTGATTCCACTAACCTTCATTTCATCCAGGTTTGGAGGCAGGGACGCTGGTTTGGTCCCATTTAAAGGAGCAGAACTGTGGCTGCGCTGGTTGGAAGGGAGCGTTGAAGGGGCGGCAGCAGGAGCAGCAGGTCGAGGTGGGGAGGAAGTGGAGGTGGAACTGGAGGAGGAACAGGAAGGTGGCTGCTGATCTGTCTGAGTTCTGTTGGGTAGATAAGAAGATATCAACTGCCAAGTTCCACACTTGTATAACTCTTCTAGCACCACAGAACACAAAGGAGCGGCTGATCTCCAGTTTGACTCATATTCAGTGTGCATGCATCCCCACTCACTTGGGTGGTGCAGGCAGGATGGCGTGGTAGTTGTAGTGCTGCTGCTGCTGACTGAGGATCTGGAGCTGCAGGAAGAGCTGCTGCTGATGGAGGATTTTGGCGTAGGATGAATCCAGATGGGGAGGAGGCTCTTTATCTCCCTTCTGGTCAGGAGGGATGTACTGGTGGTACTTCAACTTTTTTATCTAGAAGGCAACACATTAACAAGATAACAAGTCGCCGTTACATCACTGCTCCTGTTTGATTTCAACGTACTGGTTCATCAGTACTAGCATTTAGTGCTTTAAACTCTACCTTTGGCTTGTTGTCCTTGGTTTTCTTGTGTCTCTGGGTAGATTGGTCAGACTTTGGTTTAGGCTGTGATTAGAAAGAGAAAAATGATGTTGATAAGTGTGAATGTAAACACTTTATACAGCAATACATCTGATTATTAATTTGATATCAGAACAAGGAACTTTATATTTACATTGATTTGTTTGGCTACCTGACGGCAGCACAAGCTGTACACACAATATACAGTATGTCATATTAGCATCTTATAAATCTGTTAAAGCAAATGTGTTGCACTGCGTGACACTGTCATTCATTATAAGCTGCATTTTGGGTCAATTGATTGATGTAAATTCAGTATCCACTCTCCTTGTGGTGGAAGTTTGTTCTACCATCTCCCAGCTTCTATTATCAAATTGGTTAAGAGGATTTTTCTATTATCAAACTACTGCATGGAGCAGCTTTAAAGGTTCCATATAATGAAAATCATTTTTATTGTTTTTTTGCATTTCTTAAAAACTTGTAGGTGTAAAATAAATGTCATGCAGATATGAAGTTGAATACTACTGCCATTCAAATTTCTCTAGCCCCCTAAACTAGATGACCAACCAGGTTAACAGCCCATAATTAATTGTATGCAGTTACTAGGTAGAAACAAAGAAATAAATAAATGTGAAGCTAAAAATGTGCATAATCCTGCCCTCTCAGCTGCATTTCAAGCTACACTGAAACAGCACATTAACAGCAGGCCTTAAACCAGCACTGATGCAGTCTAATGAAATGAAGCATCTTTGGAGTATTTTGAGCTAAATAATGAGAAGTCACACTCTGGGGAAATGTGAGACTTTTATTAATTTGTGGGACCTTTAAAACGGAGCACAGACAGAGTAGAAACTGTGAATCCAAGCAGAGTTAACACGTGTTTTCTTTCCTGGATGAGACAAATATTTATTGGCAGATGTCACCTACCTTGATGTGAGAGTTGGCACCAGTCCTCTGGACAGATGCTGCCACTGTCCCATTGGTCAGCTTCAGTGTAATGGAGGAACCTGAGATGGGTGCAAGTGGAGGAGCTGCAGGAGGGACCTGATGATCAGATGAAAACTTAAGAGTGAGCGCTGACAGTACAACCATCATCTTTTACAACTACGGCTTTAAAAAATGAGGGAAAGAAATGTCTAAAAAGTGTGTGTGTCACATTCACTTTGAGCTCCAAGTTTACAATCTTGCATTCATGCTGTACAACACTTTCTCTCTCTGGTGATCCTACCTGTGTCGGAGACGGGAGGCTGCCTCCAGCTAATGTCTCTGCTGGAGACGGCAGAGTTCCCAGGCCTAGAGGACACTCTCGGCTGACTGGCTGCCCTGGTGACAGACTGTCATTACTGTCCTCGTCGCATGATGAGTTCTCTCCTGAGGCTTTCGGAAACTGTGTCTCTGAGATGGAGAGGAGGGATTATGGAGAGAGAATAATTAGTATCTAGATACATGAAACTATAAAGCAAACATCAGAACAAGCTGCTGTATCTACCTCCTTGCCTGAGTGTGTGTTCTTGTCACATGTCAAGCCAAATAACAAGCTTTTATCACTTAGCCTTTAGAAGTGTTGAGCAAGTAGACTCCTTAAAATCAAAACCAACTGCTAATGTACTAACACCATGTCCCCAGTCTGCCAAATTATCACCAATACTTCCTCTACCAGTATCAGTTCCCTGCATGTGTGTGTTAATGCCCAATACACTTCCAAAAAATTCACACAAGAGACCGTCTACTTTTTTAGAACTGTCAGCCAGTGCATCACTCCCAGAAGACGACAGGATAGCTGCTGCAGAACAACCTAAATACTCGTCCTCTCTGCGGTCGCATCTTATCCATCTTGCCAGTTTGAAATGATATCTTCTGTTCCGTCTGTGGCGCGGCCACGATGACTCACGCTTTATCCGCTTTTCATTCATCCAAGTTCATTTGCGGCACAGCCAAGTGAGGCAGGCCACCTCATTCACACGGGTTTTCATGTGACAGATGGCATCTCTCTGCGGAATGACGTTACGCTGAGAAGTTTTTGGAGGATCATTTGTGTAATTTATGCAATGAATGCATTAACTGTTTGCGATGGGGCCCTCCTGTGTACGCCTTGCTATTAATAATGTCCTCTTTACAGAATGTTTTACAGGCAAGAAATCAATGTAGCCGAATAAAAACTGACACGGAAATCAGGTAGAGGATTGTAAAGACCAGCTGCACGGAAAACTTGTCGACCACAGGAGAATTGTTACCATATTAGAGAGGCATTAGAGAGGTTGAGACATCCCATAGAACAGCAATGAATCCAAGCCATGATTCTGCAGCTAAATTTCCCCCTCAGGCATATCACATAATCACTTCATTATTATGCGGACTTATGAGTCTTCACAGGGATTTAAAGAATAAAGGTACCTGCGAGGATCCCCTGGACGAGTGTAGAGCCTTTTTATATTTATTTTTCTTATTAAAGCTGTGTGTTATTTAATTACGGCGCTATAGGATGCAGCCATGCAGAATACACTGCTGGCCATTAATTTACCATCAGCGGGCGATGATGAAAAGACGACATGGGGCTGATTTAATAGCCTCTGATCCAATAATGTGATGACTTACCTTTGGATGTTGATATCTTTGCATGACAACTCTGTGCAACTCTTAAAGTGGCCAGAATGCGGTTGTGTTTATTGTGTAGCGGGTGACAGAGATGGATAATCCACTGACACCGCATGTTATTGAATCTCAGCATTCCTCCCACTGCACATCAATCAAGCAGCTGGACCCACCGTCTCTGATCTCATTCTCTGTCAGCGCCGCCGATGGAATAAATACATTAAAAAAAGTTGTTTGTGTTCAACATGCAAATCACACTTACAGAGCATAGATCTTTGTGTGTTTTATCATTCGTGTGGACGTATAGACATCTGAAATCGGGGTCATTTAATCTGTTACAATGCCCTGATTACTACTTCAATTAGCATGTGCTCCTCCTGCTTTTATTTACGGACACTGTGGCTGCTTAAAGCTGACAGCAGAAATAGAAGCGATGTCTTCACTTCCCATCTGTCAAGCAGGGATGAGAGGGCATGCATGATTTACCACATCCCACTTTAACCTTTGTAAACCCACAGAAGTGGCCCTTTGAAGTAGGAATACTCAGGTGGGGGGGGTTTGCGTGTGTTCTTGGGAACATATTGGATATAAATGTTCGCCTTTGTTTTGAGTTTTTTCTCTGCACGGCATATGTGTGTGTGTGTGTGTGTGTGTGTGGCGAACAGCTGAGTGACAGGATCAGTCTGTTCATGGTGGCTGGAGGAAGGCGGGGCAGGAGGGGCATCCTGTCAGGAGCCCCAGAGTGTGGGTGTGTTGTGATAGATCGCGCTTTTCATTCTTTACTACACCTCACTCCTCCGCAGGATATATTACATATTAATCGTACACTTTTTTTGATTGTTGACCACTAGGGGGCAGTAACAACAATTGAAGACATACATAGCAGTTGTCATGAAGTTTCCACTGGTAATTTGTTATCCAGTGATTACCTGCTTACATATTTAAGTTGCACGGAGAAACATTCCATTGCTGCATCTGGGTTTTTACAGATCTTCTACTTGCTCCCAACACATTATTAATGTTATTCAAGGCGAAGGAGCCTGTGGTCAGTTTATCGTAACCACTCATAAATATTCCAATGCTTTTGCTCCACCAGATACAAGAAATCACCAGAGTTCTGTTCATTTGTCCATTCAATATACTCATTTACTGTTTTTAACACAAGGGCTGCTATCTAAAACCTGGCCAGCCTTACCTATGATGGCCTGTTTAATGCTGGAGTGAATCGGTAGGATGTTTTTGTGGATCAGCTCCATGGGTCCCGGCCGGTGGGCAATTTTATCGTTCAAATCATCAGCAAGGCGAGCTCTCTTCAGCTGCAGCTGCTTGGCCTGAAGCAGTGGCTCTGCTAACGTCTCTGGAAAAAAAAAACAAACAAGGAAGTTTTGTTTACAAGAGTACAAGGACCCCTGAAGTCATCAGTTTACTGGCCTCAGCTCTAAAAAGGCACGGGGCGCTATGCAGGACTTACCCTCCAAGATGTGCATCCTGATCAGTTCGGATTTCTCTGGTCGACTCCTGATCTTCCTCTTGAGATAGTCCTCAGTCTGGAGGAAGATAAAATATCATACATTGGTTCCTAACATTTTCTTTTAGTCAGGCAGACTCACACAGCGCCTTCAAACAGGGCTGCTAATGAAGTAGATATTTCTGTTTTCAGCTAACTTTTATTTCATTTTATACATTCACTATAGCTCTTCACTAATGGAGAATTCCTTTAGCTGCACTTCTAACCATTCCCAACATGTGGATATATGTATATTATATAAGATATATTACATAATATTAATTATCATACAATAAATTCAAACAAAACAATCCACATCAAATTTTAAAAAATAAAACAAAGCTTTCTCATTGGGGATCCAGGGTGTTTATATATATATATTTTACAGTCATAAATTTTGCTCCAAATTAGCCAGGCTATTATCCATGATTAACAGTGCTGCAGGGTTTTAATCATAATATTTATATTAGTTAGAATAAATTAATAAAGTTTTTCTCCATAATTAACAACACTGTATGGTGGCAGCTTTAATATGAATCACAGTCAGCTAAAGTAGCATTCAGTAGGATTTTTGTAGGATATTAAAACCTCATTTGTAATTTTCTCAGCTAAACTCACACCAAAAATAACACTGTAGAGTTTGAACGACAATATGTAAACTTGTTAGGGTAATTTCACAATGCCAAACATGTATCTATACATATAATATTTATGTATTTTCATTTTTATTTTTTACTGGAAAGCACTTCAGCAGCTGTTGTCTTAAATGAGTTTTATAAACTTGACTTGATTTGCTATATATGTATTAACTTTTATTGCTGTTATTTCTTTTGATTATTTGAACCACTTCACAATCTCTACAGGAATCACTGGTTTACCTGGTAAATAGTTTTCTGTTGTACCTTACAGTCCAACAAGGGTATTCATTTTCTATGCAGATGATATTATCTCATCTGTTTTTTGTCTTTTATGAGATAATTGTTCTGTAATGATGTCACATGTTACAAAGCCTCTTAAAGACAGAGAATTAAAGTCTGCTTGACTCCAGCGACTGATGTGAGGATGTGACACTCACCCGAGCTCGTTCCAAGCTCCGCCTCTGTTCGTGGAAGGAAGCTGAACTTTTCAGAGCTGGATGGATAAAGAGAGAGAGGAGAGCAAAGATGGGGAGGAAAAGAAACAGGGCGTTAACATGGTATAGTGTGTGTTTTCATGCTGCTGAGGACAGCAAATAAGCTCTGAATGGCTCTTTGCTTCTGCAGTTCACTATAAATAGGTTTATTGATGGTGACGATTACTGCTCTTACATAGCCAAAGCTTTTCCTGGGTACCATATCAGTGCAGTAAATGCCTGCTCCCACTGTGACGGCTCCCATGCTTGCAAGCCATGACAGAATAAATTGCGTGATAGCCTGAGTAGTGCTCTCAAAAACAGCCTCTGCAAACGGCCAAAAATCACAAAGTTAAAGGAGGAATGTGCACAGATAAAGTCTGAAGGGTTTCAGTCCAATGTTCAAAAATGACTTAATCAAAACTTCCTGGGTTTATAATTATGTAAAAACTTCTGGATTAGTGGTACTGGAAACCTTAAAGCCCAACAGGAAGTTATGATACCAAAATGTTGATTTAAATGCACCATTTCAGCAAAGGCGTCATAGCTTTGCTTCTAAACCTTTATGGGCTGAAAACACTAATGTTATATTATCTGTAAGCAGGGAGGAAAAGAAAGAAATTGAACATCAAGAAGTTGTGAATGATGCAGAAGATGTAAGAAACCTCCATCGTCCACACAAGCAGAGGTGGACAATTTAAAACTAATTTGCATCATTTAAACAATATTCATTGTTCATTTACTCTACTTCAAGACACGAGGGTCAGTAAATCTAGAAAATATCAAGAACAACTTTCTGAAAACCATTAAAGGCTACAATGAAACTGGCTCTCATGAGGATCATCACAGGTAAAGAAGACCAAGGGTTCCCTCTGCTGCAGGGAAGAAGTTCATTAGAATTACCAGCATAAGAAATCTCCAATTAGGAGCACTTCAGAATGGAGCCCAACATCAATGCTTTACAGAGTTCAAGTGGCAGACATCTCATCATCAGCTGTTCATGAATCTGCAATTCATGTTCAAATTGCTGCAAAAAACACACAAAGCACTACTGAGGGAGACTAATAGAAAGAGCAGAACCGCTTCTGCCGAGAAACACAAGGGATGGACATTAGAACTGTGGGAATCTGGACTTTGGCCTGAGTCGCAGAGAAGGTGAACAGATGGTAGCTGCACTTGTGGTTCCCACTGCGAAGCATGAAGGAGGAGCTGTGATGGTGTGACTGTTTATTCAGTTTTCAAGACAGCACTTAACCGGCACGGCTACCGCAATATTCTGCAGTGACACGCCGTCCCATCTGGTTTGAGCTTAGTGGGACCGCCACAACAGGACAACGGGCCAAAACTCTTAAACCCAGCTGAGATGGGGCGAGTTGGACGGCGGAGTGGAGGAAAAGCAGCCAACGATTGCTCAGCATATGTGGGAATTTAGTCGGGACTGTTGGGGAAAGCTCGAGGTGACGATCTCATGGAGCTGGTTGGAGAATGAAGAGTTTGCAAAGAGGAGGCTACTTTGAAGAATGTAAGACTTAAAACATGTTTTGTTTGGTTTTTTTGCCTTAACTGTACATGCAAAACGTGCCCACTGTTCAAATAATGTGATATGTTTGTTATTGTTGTGGGCCGGCGCACTAGAAGACAAGTGAACCAGCTACGGGGTTAATGTGTGTTTTCACATCCAAACTGGGTGAGCTGTGTATGATTCATAGCCCTCTGCATGGACTGTTGCTCAGCTTTAGCTCAACAGAACTGCAGTTTTTCTATCTGTAACTTACAGACAAGAAGTTTTCACTGGACACTCATGACTGGCGATGACGGCTGCAGCACACGTCTGATCAGTGAAAATGCCGAGACTGCACTTTAATTTTATCATTTTAAATCCAATGCACTGGTGCTGACACAACAGAAAATGCGTTGCTGTCCTACTTCTGTCTCACTGCACTGTACACACACACACACACACACACATAGTGGTATGACTGGATTAGCAACCCCACGGCAACACTGCTGGTACCTGCTCAAGCCTCAGTTCACGTCACTGAGCACTGTCACACTGCTGGTACACACTCCCCCCCCACACACACACCCCGGGGACATCAGCCCTCTTAGACCTCTCACCCCCCCACAAGGGCGTTATGTGGCCTCCTTAGGGGTGTATGAACCGGCCTGTCAGTCAGCTACATTGGAAATGAGCGGTGGGATGGAGCGAAGGATGGATGGGTGAGCACAGAGCGGGTGATAAAAGTGAAAGGGAGGGAAATAGATAGGAAGAAGATGGAGGCTTGTAAAACGGATGAAGGGAGGATGAGAGGGGGAGATAAATGGGGAGAGGCAAGCTGGAAGAAAAATGGAACAACAGACCGAAGGGCGAATGAGGAGGAGAAAATAGAGAGTGGTGGGACGAGGTCAGAGAGAAAAGACCCCATTTTGTGCATGAGTGGCTCCTTGCCACCCTGCTAAAGCTAACCAACATCTTTAAACTTTGGGAACACAGAGTGGCATCATTTTCTCTGGCAGTGGTGGTCGCTTTATGTTCAGGCTGCTGCTGACTCGTGCTTTGTTTTCCAGTGTGTTAACTGAAAAGCTTCTCGGTGTTTTACTTTATTGTTCTGCAGGTCAGCTGTTTAACCCTAGTCCTATCATATCATTTACCACACAAAAAATACTGACTGTGGTCCCTGGGAATCAAGCATAAACTACAATAAAATAAACAATAACAATGAATTAATAAATACATTTTAAAAATTTAATAAAAACATAGAAACATGAACATAATATTTCATTATTATTATTATTATTATTATTATTATTATTAGCATCATCATCATCATTTTTATCTTCTTCTTTTTATTATTATAGTTACTATTATTATTATTATTATAACAAAAATAATAATACATAAAAATATGTTAAATAAATAAATACATTTTAAATGTTTAATAAAAATAGAGACATAATTCATTGTTACATTATTATTTTTTTTAGTTATAACAACAATAACAATACATAAACATATGTAAAATAAATAAATACATTTTTTAAATTATAAAAAAAACTTAAAATAAATTTAAAAATTAAGAAATGTCTTCATACAATTTCACTTAACTATGTCTGCTATATTGCACGCTTAGGGTGTCATTTGTTTGAATTTGTTTTTATTCTTTGTCTATTTTGATTTGTTTTATTGTAAAGCATGATGCTATACAAATAAAGAAATGTATTATTATTATTATCATTATTATTATTTTCATTACTTGTACAACAGCAAAATGTTAACTAAATGTTAAATGTTAACTTGCGTTATCTGATAAAAGTATTTATTCATATTTTATTACCATTAGTTCATTTAAAAGCAAAGATAGCAAATATACATACTTTTACATTTCACATTCTTATTTCTCATTCCTAAATTCTGGTATATTTTTCAGTAGCATCAATAAAACATTATTTGTGTTATATTTAAGTTATGAACCAACCAGGGGAAACATGAGGGTAACTCTTGCCAATTAAACTGCATACGAATAGTGATTCAACATTTTAGCATAAAGTTCTGTACTGTATTTATGACACTGAAGATCACAGGAAGTCTTGTATTTAGGGTTGTCTGCCTGTTAATGCCACCCAGGATGCCAGTGCATATGTTTTAAAAACCCCTAAATTGACTAAGATACACAGATGTCAGATGCATCATCTCAGGCCTTAAGTGGAAATCTGGTACTAGCATGTATGCAGAGCTCATATTCAGTAGAATATCAACTTCTCGCGCTGTCACCGACCCAGGTTCACAAATTATGCTTTAAATATGCTTTACTTAAATGACTTGTAGGCAGCCAGCTTCTCCTTTTTCTGCTCTTTACATATCTCTCACTAACACATCTTTAAAAAGGCTTCACCGGTTCTTCAAGGTCTAACTTAGAAAACGTGTCAGACGCATGTAGATGAGTGTGAACTGACAAGCTATTTATGCACGACGATACATTTGTGTTTCTCTAAAAAGGTGTAAAAGTGTCGAACACTGCGCTTTTTATACGCTCTGTCAAAATAACCCGAGTACACACCAGAGCCTCGAGCAAACAGAAGATTACAGAAGCATGCCGACATATATTAGGTTTTCATTATAAATGGTTATTATTGGGGGGGCACAAAACAGGTGACGCAAATGAAGAAATGCCACGTAAACAGTCACAGTAAAGTCAGAGTAGCTTCGGGCTCACATTACCTAGAAAATCCCTGTTTGTAAGTGTTCTATGAGATGATTGAGAAAAAAAAAGCGGGAACTTGAAAGATGTTTTTGATGCCGGATAAAGCGAAAGAAACAGGCTGTGGGTTGTAAGGAGACACGGAGATGGATGGACGGACCACCTCTGAGGTCAAGTGGCCGTTTGTGAGACTAACACTGCAGAAGTGGAGGCGAGCTCTTCCTCTGAAGTCTAATCTGATGGTTTTGTGAAAGAGATGAAGAGAATGTGGTACTTTGATGGCTGAGGAGGTGGAGAGGATGACTGGAGTGGAGAGAAGCAAAAAAAGAAATGCACAAAGGAGGTTAAAGTTAGAAAATGAAGGTAAGACGGGAAAAAAGGGTGGCAGCAGTTAGACTGAAGGTGAAGAAGAAGAGAAGGAAAAATAAGATGGATGAGATTAAGAGGTGAATTATCGAGATGCTGCGCTCCAAAAGCACCAGACATCCTGATGGCTGCCCTTTTACTGTGTGTTGACGCTCCTCCAACTGCTCTCCGTCTCCATGACGGACTGAATGGACAATTATGAAGAAGGTCACGTCCATTATGACACTGTTATAGGAATGCAATGCCAACTGGGGGCCTAAACCTACTCAAGTGGCTCTCGAAATGATGGCCAATGACACCGTCACACCACAGGGTCCAGCAACCCCAATATATAGCATTTAAGTGACGTTCAGCCGCCTTTCTCTTACACAGAATTTCCTTTCTGCAGGTTCATCAGTCTGCTAATGCGATTCCCCCGAACGCTGCAGGAGACGCGACGCTGCGTCAAAACACGCACCAAGCCAAGCAACAAGCCTTTGGTTAAGAAGTCTAGAAAGGCACGGGCTAATTATATAAAACCATGTGAGCGAATCATTTTGATCTTCGTCCCAGCCGGCTGCTACAAAGACGCAGAGCAGGGAGAGAGAGAAAAAAAAACACAAGTCAAGACAGATAAGAAGCGTGATAACATTAACTCTGGTCACAGTCTGATCACAGCCAGACTGCAGCTCTGCCTCGCTCACTCTCACACCCACATGTCGTTTATGCTCCCTGCACAGATAATGAAAACCTCAACAGAGCCATTTGTCCCCTCGATGTTGACAACAGTAAATTTGATTTTGCATCGTCCTGTTTTAGAGCAGCTCTTATTGTTAATGCAGCCTGCACACACAGATAACAGCTGGTTACTGTATTATAGCAGCTACACGGGCCTACAGTAAAAAGGAAATAGTGCATGTGTGTAACTGTGAATGCAGTCGGGTGAATGCTTAAAAAAGTCCATACAAATAGTTTTCAGGCTGCTAATTCAAGCATTTATAGGAAGCAGATAAGACACGCAGCACAGAACACTTCCTGTTTGACAACACGTGGGTAAAGTGAAAATGAATGAGCTGTGAGATTATTTTAAGAGATGAAATGTCAAAGCAGGCAAAGCAAAAACTTGAAAATAAACTATGGTAGTGCCCTAAGCATAAAATAATGGGATTATAATGCTGATCTGTAAATCATGTCATTCTAGTACACAGAAATGTATGAAAATTTTAACTTTTAAGGGTCAAAATCAAACAGAAGTTTGCTAAATGGAGCCACAAGCAGCACTTTAAAAGCTACAGATGGAACCTTTTAACCACTTCGAGCTTGACGGCAGCAGAGGAAATCCTTCAATCAGATAAAAAGCAGTTAACGGATGTTCGTGCTGGCAGTTTCATGACCTCGATTCACCTCCATCGGATGACTGAAACTGCCGTCTGTCAGGAGACGATGGCAGCGTCGTGACCACATTCCAAATCACTACAGAAACTACTGTGGTGCAAAAAACGGGCTCTAAATCTAAGACAACATGGCTGATTCTCACGGTGCAGACTGGAATGAAAAACATGAAGTCAGTCCTACGAAGTGAACAGACAGTGGCTAGTTTGTTTTTAGGTTCACATAACTACAACTAATGCAGTTTAATGCCGGTGTGCCATTATGGAAGCTGTTAAACTGTCTCGTGTTGTCTCTCTACAGTATACAATCATAGACTCACAGGTTTTATGGTTGTTTCAGGTATTCTGTCTGCATTTTTTTTTTTACTTGTACACTTGCAGTAAACTTTTGTTTTACATGTTTTCTGGTGGACACTAAAGTTTTACTGGATTGTATGCTGGTGCTGTCACAAAATGAGATTTTCACCACAGGATTATCATGACTAAAACAAACTATGTATCTACAGATTTTGTTTTAAAATGATAGAATCTAGAACTACAACTGCACCGGATGTGGTTCATGTATTGAAGAATCAACCAAATAGTTACTGGTGCATGTTCATTTCCAACATTAACTTATTAACATTATTTCAATACTTAACCTACAATTTTAAAGATATATCACCTCAAAACTATCGTATGCTATTGTATTTGATTAGTTGATGAACAAAAACAGGCTATCTAAATAGATCACCTAAGATTGTGCTCATTTTTGACTATGTAAGGACGTTTTTTTTGGACAAAAATGAAAAATAATCACAACTGGCAACTGCATATTGAGGTATATTGAAAGGCTACTTTTACTTCATCTTACATCATTTGACACTGAACATGTGTAACTTCAATCTTAAATCGTGTATAGTGGAATAAATAACATGAGCTACATCAAAATCATTGTAATGTTTACTATCAAAGAGGCTAACACTGTACTTTGAGTCCATTTTTACAGGACCAATGAATGAATGAATGGGGTTTACTACCGGATGTACGCTAAAAGGTGATTGTATTATGCTGCATCGGCTACATGTTACTGTTTAAACCAAGTTTTTTTTTAAAATTTTTAAACATTGTACTCACGTGGCATGATTCCTTGGCTGACCAGTTCTTCTCTGGTCCTTCTCTGTTGCAACTTGAGCTGGAGAACTGAAGAACAGAAGCACACAGAAACAGAAGACGCAGCAGAATGAATCGAGGGCATCATCAAACAGACTGTGCACAACTTCCACCTCAGTTCTCAGACACAGAAAACCACAACAGTAGTGACTTTACTCACAGCGCAGAGGCACAGGTTGAAAAAACATCAGATAAAAACTGCCTATGAATAAATTATGGAAGCAATAAAATGTCAGTAATAATGGTGCGCTGCTACATCTAAGGTGCTCTACTGAGAGGTTTTTTTTATCAGCCTTGTTGCCTGCTAATGAAATTTGTGGTCCTCTGTCACAAAGGTTATGTCAGACAGCGCACAGGGAAGTCAGACACACACACATGAACACACAAGCAAGCCGTTTCCTGTTTCAAGTTTTTGATTAAATGGCAGCACACACACTCATGACATTTGATCACCACAGAGAGTGTGAGGAAAAAAATAGAAAAAAAGACTTCAGAATGGATATTTTACTGTATTCACCCTGATGTTTATTATAAAAATAAAAAGTACATGTTTTATTCCATCAAAGAAACTCTGAAAAGTTACTTAACCTGTCCTGAACCAGCCTTACCGAGACATTTTCTCATATCTGTGGGCTGAACTTCCAAGATGATGTGAAAATGTGAACTGGCAGGAAATGATTTTCTGCGCATCAGGAGTTCGATCAGCATCCTGAAATCAGCACTGAAGTGAGATAAAAACGAGGCAAACATTTTTGGGGTGCAGAGGTCTTTTTTTCCCCACACACTCTGACCATCTGCAGCTTCGATATGAGCTCCTTCCTCAGCGATGCAGGAATGCGGCTGCTGTGCTGCACTGTGGGTTACGACCAGTAATAAGACTCAGGTTAGAGCAGAACCTGATGACCTTCACGACAGAGAGTGTGAACTGAATCTTGTATTTAACATGCACCTTTTTTACCTTGTAATATCCTAATATCCTAAACATGCACCATTAAGTGGATAAATCTCTTTACTGTAAAACCTCCAAAAGTCAGTGCTGGGTCATTATGTCCGACCAGACATGTGAAGGACAAATCCATAAAGGCAAAATTTACTGCTGTGCTCTCTGGGCTGAAGTCGATCACCCCAATGACATTCAAACTGTAGCTCATCTTTCCCCGGCAGAGCAGAACGTTCCTTTACCGTGGGTTCAGACCCCACATGGGGTCACTTGATCAGGAGTCAAGTTCACAAAGTCAAAAGGAATTAACTGATCACACAATCTGTACAGGAACTGCAACTAAAAGGAGGGCCAGGCAAGTTATTAAAAAGGTAGATGACATACTAATGCATTAATTAATACATAATAAATAATTCTGTATGTTAAGTGTTGTACTTTCTTGATTAAAAAAAAAAAACTATTACCAACCAGTAAAGTTGCAGTGTACACCGATGATAACACACCGATGGGATCCGTGTAAATGAGAATTAGACACCCAAATAAACATTGTCCCACAACAAACACACTCCCTCATGCAAATGGAAATCCCAAATGTCCCTGGCCTACCCCTGCAGGAAAATGCACCCCACCACATGGCAACAACATCAACCAATCAGGAACATGTTGAGGAACATGACAATGGCCCAACATGTTGATTTGACCTCCAAACTTCCTACACCCCATTCTGATCAAGCATCAACAGGATGCAGTGGAACAAGTTTGTTTGACAGAGGTCCCACTGCATAAGCCAGACTACCCAAAGGATCCAGTGTCAACGTCCTGGTTCCAGACCCCATAGGACACCCTGAGAGGTCCTCTTGTCCATGCCCAATGGTTCAGAGCATTTTTGAGCACATAATGGGGACCAACACAATATTAGGCAGGTGGTCATGATGTTATGCCTGATTGGTACAAATCCATGTCAATCCATCTTTGCCTTTTGCGTTATAAAATGTCATCACTTTATCATTTTATCCTATTAGATATATGTATGAAATTTTGTAATATCTCACATATGAATTCTTGAGTTTACGGCCAAACACTTGTTTGTGAGGTCATGGCGATTCAACCACCAACATCTAATCACTTCATGTTTCAGTTCAGCTGAATGTTTGGGCCAAATTTGAAGAAACTGCCTCAAAGTGTTGGATGGTACAAATAGCAATCTGAATACATAATTGATTTGACAGATGCCAAAACACTTAACAGAGCTAATGAACTGTGGAGTCTGGTAATTCTTATTCGTTTCAACACGATGAGCAACTCTTGGCACATTAAAGTAGCTATTTAGAGGTTCTTTATTGGGGAGTTTGAGCATAAATGTGGCATTTATGTAGCAGGAAACAACTATTCGCTCTGTAAAGATGTAGTGGAGCAATGGCGTCTTTAGCAACACGCTCATTCCATTTTGTCTGCTGGTGCAGTGCATGCATGTTAGTGCATGTGAGTCCACTGCTCTGGTAACTGTTGACCCTCCCTGCATTTATAAACAGAATGAGAGTGACCTCCCTTGCCACACTGTAAAAATGAGGGTGCAGTCTGGGGAGTTTCGCAGTTGCTCCAAAAACCAAACAAACAAACAAGTATTATATTTATTGTATGTTATTTACCTCAGTTATACTCTTTGATTTTAGCTCACTAAGAGTCTCTACTGCTGATTTGCAGCTCTCCACTGTCTCCTCTGCTGTGTGTCGAGGCGAAACAGACACATATGAAGTGGAGCAGGTAGAGTAAACATAATATTCCTAAAGCTGACAAGTCATTACAGCCATCATATGTAGTTTACAATGCTTGTGTAATGGATGTGGCTGTAGTATTATTATTATTTTTGACTGTCTCTTGTCTATAGAACCTTTCTGATTCACAGAGGGAGGGGAGGAATGTGGTCAGAGCACCAATTTGCTTTAGTCTAAGATGTAGTTCTGAATGTCATATCAAACACCTTTAAGAGGACCACAAAAATATGAATCATAGCTGCTTAAAAGTCATATTGTTCAGTTGATGATTATTTTAACAGTCAGTAACCTATGTTAATTGCTGAATTAAAGGATAAAGGAAAGCCGATTGCCCAATGAGAGCTGAAGTCTTATTAAACTGATTAAATACCAGGCCATATAGGACTGAACACGTTCTGGATTTCAAATCTTGTCTAAGCTTAACTCCAAACCTCCACATCCTTCTCTTGAACCTGTTATCTACAGTTTTCCATCCTCCGGTGTGCTTCCCTGATCCTCTTTCCATCTCCTCACAAACCAACATTATCCCTCATCAACCAAAACGTGACTGTCCTCTTTTCTCTTGGTTTCCCTCGTGTAAGGTGAAAACAGTCCGGCTTTGTTTTTCATTTCATCCTCGTTATCATGCTTCTAAAATATCACTTACTAAAGGCAGCTCTGTTTCCTTGTCTACATACATGCTCTAAATGCTACATTCATGTTGTTCTATATAGCAGCAAAGAGTGCACTTAGATGTTTCCCTACATTTTCTGTCCTCCAAGTTTGAAATAATGAGAGCACACACTGTCGCTGTGGCCTAGTCGACTCTGCAGACAGTCCCTCTGTGTCCTACAGTAGCCCGAGATAAAAACAGTCATATTCCTTTGATTTCTGTGACGAGGACGAGGCTGACGCAGGATGGTGCAGTTTCTCCCCTTGGCAGCGGGAAAGATTTAACTGGCTCCTGCAGGCAAACATGGGCAGACTAACAAAACAAACACTCGCACAGATCCTCATTACAAGCGCGCATAACATTTGCAAACACACACAGCGCGGGCTAACGCGAGCACAAAAAAAGACACACATTTTAATACCTCCACCTACGGCAGCATGGTGTGAATGTGCAGACACAAACAGGGCCACACACACACACACACACACACACGATGCACTCGAAACACTTGTTTTCGAAGGCAGATGATTTGAGCTGGGAGATGACAGGAAAGTGATGCAATGTGCTGATACAGATTCTATTCTGGGAAAGTGTGCTCATTGCTCGAATGCCACAACATGACAGCGAGGCTACCTTTACTCAACAGTTTATGCAGACTTAGAGGAATCCCAGTGAGCTTATAGTCTACTATGTACAGGCAACACACAAGAGGAAGACTGAATTGAGGATACACAAGGGAAACAAAACAGAGAGGCCTTCCTGAAGAGTATGTTAGCTCTGAAATAGACTAAAGCTGATTCGTCATCTATAAAAAGAAATAGGCATTGAGACGTGAGCATTGCAACTGAAACAGGGCTTTACAGCAACAACAACTAAATAATAGAAAATATATCAATGTTGCATGACAACAGTCTACTCATGGGATTGTAGGTACGGATAATTAAACCTCATCCATAAAAACACAGTCTGCTTAACAACCATACCCAGAACAGCAGGTAAGTCAAGCTATGGATGTCTCCATATGTTTAAGTGATGTGCGTCCGGTATTTATGAGAACCTTTTATTTCATACTTTATTATACACTGATCAGGCATAACATTATGACCACCTGTCTAACATTGTGTTGGTCCCCCTCCCGTGGTCAAAAATGCTCTGAACCATTGGGCATGGACAAGAGGTCCTCTCAGGGTGTCCTATGGGGTCTGGAACCAGGATGTTGGCAGTGGATCCTTTGGGTACTCTGGCTTATGCAGTGGGGCCTCTGTCAATCCAACTTGTTCCACTGCATCCTGTTGATGCTTGAATGAGGTGTAGGAAGTGTGGAGGTCAAATCAACATGGTGGGCCATTGTCATGTTCCTCAACATGTTCCTGATGGTTTGATGTTTTTTCCATGTGTTGGAGTGCATTTTCCTATGGGGTAGGCCAGTGACATTTGGAATTGCCAATTGCATGAGGGAGTGTGCTTGTTGTGGGACAATGTTTATTTGGGTGTCTAAGTCTCATCAACATGGATGTTAAAATCCAAGGTTTTCCAGCAGAACACCACATAGTACCAATATGATTAATGATATTCACTTCACCTGTCAGTGGTCATAACGTTGTGTCTCATTGGTGTATGTATTCATGTTTTTTTTTCCTACTCTGTCCAAAACCCAAGTTTCAACAACAGTAGAATGTGTTAAACTTTGTGTTTTCTACCTACATTGGCAACCTAGCATTACTCCAAGGCAAGAAGCATTTCATTCACTGGTACTGATTTATAGGATTAGGGACTGCAAATTTACAAAACAAACAAAATAATTGTTCATGACTAGCCCTTCCACATTTGGATAAGCTGGTTCTACATGCTGCATGTACATACAGTTTGATCAATAAACTCAATGAATAGCCCCTGACCTAAAAACGGTTTCTCCTGAGAAACAGTTTGAGTCAAATTGAAAGACCAAACAGACCAACAAACCACATCTACACTGCATCATAGGGAAAAATGCCGTTTCAATCATACGTCATCTACATGAATCATAGCAAGCGGAAATGCTGACGTTTTGTCTGCTGTGCAGCAGGATGTATACGTCCAACAAGTTCATATCTGAGATGCAATTTCAAGTTAAGGTTTTAAAATGAATCAGCTGGAAACATTTAAAAAGCCCACCTTACCCAGCTCCTTTCAACCCACTCGTGAAGCTAACAGTAGCTGGGTACAACTGATAGAATCAGTCAACGAAAAAATGAGAAGCTGTGGGAAGGTAAAGCTGCACTGTTCTGAAGTGCTACTTCTGTGCCATTATCATTGTATAATTAACTATGAGGCTATGTTTACTCGTAGCAAACAATTACTTTGTAGTTAGGTAAAGTTGGATTTTTTTTATTGTATATGTTTCAGAATTCTATTCAATCTTATTTAATTTTAATAGCTGCATGTTTTCTGTGAATTGCATGGTGGTGTGTTTGGTTATTCTACTACAAGATGGTGTCTGCGAGTGATATTATTTATTTTAGGTGTATTTATTGTGAAATGACTGGTATGTATGCAGCAACTGATTCAATCCCAACCATTTCTTAATTAAAGCAGACAATAAAGGTAGCCTTGATAAAATGCATCATGTCTATCATCGTCTTTTCGCACCACTGGATGCCAACTGATGCAGTCTTTGCTTGTGGACAGTGGATGCATTTATACTACAATATGTAGATGACCAGCACGTGTTGGCTCATGTGGATGTTTCTGAAAGTCTGGTTTTGACTTTTTTTTTACTGGATTGTAGTGCCAATGATTCTCCCAGAGGTTTGCCAAGTGCTATGGAGCAGCTCCCTGCCACAGTGTGTTGCTGTCCCATCCCAAACCCAGCAGATGGACAGCACAGGCTTTCTGGAGAATTCAGACTTTCTTACTCTGTATCGCCACCATTGCTGGAAAGCATATACAAATCAAACCTGCTCGTAAGTCCTGCTTTACTCACTACTCCTTTAATGGATTATAAAGTTGTGGCTAACTAAAAATCTCCTCGCACAGCCTCTACTGAAAACAAGCATTTGTTTTGAGCATGATTTGCTTTCCTGGCCCCATGTGCAGTCAGTGTATTGCGTACCATCCCTGGACCCTCGTGGATTTTGACAGATGATGAAATTTATGTGTCACAGACCCTTTTGAACACGTGGAGGTTCATCTGTTCAGTGTCTTCTACCACAATATCTGTTATTTGTCCATGATACCGTTTTTAAAATCAACATATATTCATCATCCTTCCTTAGTGATACGTTTTTCTTTGTTGCAGGTTTTCCAGCGCTTCTCTTTTTCATACTGTTGTGCTCTTTACTGTACTTTGAGCTTCCCTCTATCTGCCCCTAACCTATGATCATCCTCCGCCTCCCCCTTTCTCCCCCGCTCACTTTTCTATTTGCGTCCATGCTGTAACCGCTCGGAACCCAATCCCTCTGGACAGCCGGATGAAATAAAAGGAACGTTACTGTAAACTGCCAACACACGCACATGCAGAAAGGACAGATTAAAAGAGAGCGCTGACTTTGTTGATTGAAAAAAAGGCTGAGAAAATGAGGTGAATCTCTGCTCATCATATGTAAGTTGACGCTACACCAGGTTATTTCATGTTTCTTACTAATCCTAAAGAAATACACGATATAGAAGGTGTAAAGCTAGTTTTTAACAGGTATAAAAACAGACTCCTGCACATTGTCTAACTTGCAGTCATAAGTTTATTAATGTTTCAGTACTAGACCTTCATCCAGGAAATTCCCTTGGGTATAAAGCTAGTTTTTAAAATCTTTAAATCTGACTTTCAGTGCTTGGTTCAATCTGAGTGCACTGGATTCTCTGGAAGTCACTTTCCTAAATCGGTCCAAACTCCTTCCTGTGCAGCTACTTTGGTGCGAGGTCCGTGCCGCTAACAGTCAACAGGTTGCTGAGTTCATGCACTCAAGGCCGTGTGTGCCGTGCCCAGGCTGGCCCAGCTCCAACTGTAACCCAGCCACTTGTAGAGCATTTGATCCACTTAACACCTCAGCTTTAGCAAACACACTCTGAGGAAAGCCTGTAGATTTAACACAGTCAGTGCAGCTTTTAATATGTGGATTGTTTGGTTATGCATTTTGGCATGTTACTGCATGTTTGCGCTAAAAGAACTAGCAATGTAGCATTAAGCATTAAACCAACAAGCTAGACACATTTCAAAATCACATGTATAAATGACCGTGTGCACTGGATGCGTGACTAACAACAGGTTTCCCACCTTGTCTGAGGCTCTGGCAGGCCTGGCGCTCTAACTCGAACCGTATGGCTCTGTCATCCATGTTGCTGCTGATTGGCTGAGGCTTGAAAGGGGCAGGGTCGATGCGGACACACGGCAGGTGCTCCAGCATGGCGAGTGCGATCAAACTCAAAGAAACTACGCCGAAATAGTCATCCACAAAAGAATAAAAGCGAGAACAAGAAGCCGGCGGTTGGCCTCAGTCTAGCCCAGGTGCTGGATTCCTGCAGCTGTCACGAGTCTGTACATCCACATAACAGAGAAGAGCAGTCCTCTTACAGAGCCAAGCTGCGGGATGCTGCTGTAGTTGAAATGCTTAAAAGTAAAGTTGTGCAAAGTTTCAGAAATCAGATGATCAAAGGATATTCATCCTTGTCAGTCCGCCCACTTCTCTAGAAAAACTCCTTGATAAGATTCAACAAAAACATTGTCTAAAAGAGAATCTTCATCATAATAGCAGGAACATCACAGGAACCCAAACTGTCCAAACTGTTACCGTGCGGCTTTGGAAGAGCTCCTCCTGTATTTGCAGTGGCCACAGGACTGACTAAGACGTGTGTGCGCCTTCATGTGTGTCGAATGTCGGTGAATCTGTGATGGAGCAGTCCGTCAGCAGCTGTTGCTGTACTCAGTCATTCAGCTGTTGACAGACACAAACAGGCGCACATGAGCACACACACACATACACACTCACCAAATTCCTCCCACTTAGCACTTCTGATCTGAGCTCAGTGTGGTGTCGGTGATATGCACCTGTGTGAGCACCTCTCCACTGTTGGAGCCTTCAGGCCTAAAATCATTACGCGCACACAAACAGCAAAAACACCTGCTGCCTACGCGCCACCACTGCTGTCTGCTTCACTAGTTTCTGTTTGGCTGTCATTCTGCCCAACTGTCTGACCTTTAGGTTCTTCTTTCCTGGCTAACCATGTTTGAAGGAGTCTACTCAGACTCGAGATAACATTTAACCCCTTCTATAATGGAGGTCCATGTACTGGGATCAGTGTATCTGTCATAACTCACACTCAGACTGGAGATACTAGGACTAAAATGAATGCAGCATTGTTGGATTTCATTAAAGTTTCAGTGGAGAGGTTTTGGAGCAGGTTCAATGACATCAGGGTCACTGACTGTAGGGCTGCCACTGACGGCTATTTTTCTACTGATTAGTCCATCAGCTATTTTACAAGTTCATTCTCAGTAGGTCTTGATTTGTACTGCTGTGGTATGTCCCCTTCATATTTTCTGGTAATGTGAAGAACAAAAGCACCCACACTTTTGAAACCTTGAACCTTTGGAAGCTTTTAGACTGAACTGAATCTGCCTCTGCAGCGCTGACTGAAACCAACCAGTGGCTGGAGCCAAAAGCAAGTGACACAATAACTGTGATACTAAAGAAAACAACCATTTACTATGAATTGAAATGATAAATTAAAAAAAAAACATGTTAAAAAAATTGATGTCAAGGCATTTTTAAAGGTCATCAATTACGCCGACTGATCACGGAGGCTCTGGCTTATTGTTATGAAACTGTTACTTCCCTTTTCAAAGCTCACTCCAATGCTAAGGGTAGAGAAAAAATGTATTTCAAAATTCTCTCAGGTGTCTCTTATCCAAAGGGCCCAGGGTTATTCCTTGTAATTTTGCAGCTGTTGCAGACAAAACTAGGGGATGCTTTGTCTACTGGAAATTTAAAAAACAGAAAAGCCTAGAGTGTAAAGGGTTAAGTGTTTGGAGGGGGCTAGTATGTAAAAAACATCACATGGACGTGTTAACAAGGTACAAAAAAAGACTTTCACTGTAAAACGACAGGCTCATAGAAGAATATTGCTACCAGAATGGTGAAATTAGATATTAAGAGCATTTGTTGTGGAAAATTCTTTATTGATTTTATATTATAAGAAGGCCAGCATCCAGAAAACAGTCTCCTATATCCTGGCTTTGACATTGAATCATGGCACACTTTACTTGGAAACCACAAAGCTGCAGATGTCGTCCAATAGCTGATCTGGTCTCTTCCAGCGGGTCAATAAAGTACATACACCTGCCTGTGAGCGTTTAAGCTGCCTTTATCGCCTCGTCTCCTCCTCCCTCTGCCTGCATGTCAGTATAAAACACCTGTTCCCTTCCGCTGACACTTTCATTCATCTCCATTATTAAGGCTCTGTCCCGGGTGACATCACTTAATATGACATGACATTAAAAGGTGAGAAAGGGCCCTTTCAAGGTGAAAAAAACTAAGCGCTCCCCTCTCTCATCTGTCAGCTAGCATTACAGGAATCCAGTGGCACTTGGGGAAAAAAAAAAAATCATGTATCAGCCGCAGCGCTTCAAAAACAAAGAGCTCGATAAAGCATGTGCTTTTGTAAATGATTTGATTATCACAGGCCACGCGTGTTAAAATATGCAGCGTGGTGTGTGTCCGTGTGTGTGTGTGTATTCTGGTTACTGAGGGTGTTGATATGCAAGAAGTGTTGTCCCCAGGCGAAGAACTCCTCAGTCTGACAAGAGAAGGGGAAAACGAATCGGGACTCTTATCCGCCATTACTTCAGATAAGGCCCCCCCCCCCCCACCACCACCACCACCACCCCCGACCAAAATGGTGGCAGGGATAATCCCGCTTTGCTGCGAGGGTTGCCGCGTGCACGTGTGTAGGTGTGTGAGACTGCCGAGCGCATCGGCGTGTTCGGCTCTGTTCATCACTAATATATGTGTATAATTTATGCAACAGCGAGGCTTAAACTGCAAAGGCGAGCGTGCACATCTGAGCGAGTCTGGATGAAAGTGTGTGTGTTCGCATCAGGTCTAAATGCTGAGATAAAAGCCAGCAGAGAGGACTTTCTCTCTCTCTCTCTGTCTCTCTCTTTTACCCCCAGCCCACAGATCTGTCCTGCTGTTTCTATGGAGGCAGATGTTAATCTGTTTTAGCAACAAACAGGGACAGATATCAGAGTAATGCTTCAAAACTACAGGTTGGTCAAGGTCACCGTTTTAGCGTTCGATTTCTACTTAAATCAGTGCAGTTACTTTCACATTTCTATATCTGCCGTGCCACATTTGACAGAAACTGAAATCCTACGTAACTCAACAAACAAGGTTCCAACTAATCCTCATAGTCTTCATGTCCCATTAGCCACCCTGGAGCTATTATGGGAGATATCTTTCTGCAGCGCTGCTACAAACTACAAGAATGACCTTCAAACTTCCTCACACTGAGTCTTCCCCACCCAAGTAGATTCAATCCCATCTAAATACTCACATAAAAACTTTGCTCACCATTAAAATTGCAGCTCATGTGGCAGCAGGCAACACATCTATCGATTACAGAACAGCATTTTTATTCATTTGGAGCCATGTTTCTGGCCGCCCGGTGCATGTAAATCCAAGATAGAGCTTTTGGGCCCGTTTTCGTTCTCCTTCAGCTCCTGAGGGGGAAATAATTGGCTCTTTAGTGGCTAAATGCTCCGCTACGTTTACCAGTTAGTCTCTAATTGTGTCTGTCAGGCAGCTTGGTTTGGGAGCAGATATGAAGTGGGGGGTTTTGGAGCCTTTTTTTTCTGGGAACAGCTGCCTGCTACGGCCAAAAAACTAATGCTATGAGAGCTGAGGGAGTGAATCGAAACAGCAGCTGTGGATCTTGCAGCCAAACAATGGGCTGAAGCTCAATGTAAAGCTTTGTGAGGTCGAGGGGGGCGGCAGATTTAGGTGACAATATCTGCAGGTTCATTGCTATAACTGATCATTTGCACATGGTCACATTGTTTTCATGTTGTCCAAGGCTGCTTTTCTTAGCGAGAAAAGCTGAGTTTATTGGGCTAGTATCACATGATTAAGACCTAACGCTAATTACTTTGCAGTTCCTGAATGCTAAACATTAACAACAACAGTGTTCAGTTGTCACAGGCAAACAAATCTTTAATGTCATCCATCACATTTAACAGAAACATTTCTCTGTATAACACCAAACAGTTTAACAGAACCACAAAGCACATCTTCCAAACCTTCATGAGGGGAAAATTAACTGCAGAACTCTATTAGATTGCATTTAGTTTTAAACAGGTAAAGGTAATGAAAGTATCTGCATGATATTCCAGCCAACCGCTGTCAAAATATTTCAGTCTGAACCAAAAAATTGCCAACTCTTGGCGCCAGGGAGAACAATTTCATTTACAATCAGACACTGCCTCTTTGTCAGGACCCTTGACGTGACATTCGGTGTCATCTTTCAACATGGATAGACCTATAAAAATCTGTGAACATCAGAAATAGACGCCATGTGTCCGTAGCCAGATTTTCTCTGCTGATGTTGTCACTGGCGCTTCTTTTTCAGGTAGCGAACAGGTTGCTCTGGAACATGTGCTCAGAGTTGTAAAGGGGTGTATTTTAAGCCAAAGCTTTTCCTAAACATAACCGTTTAGAGAATGCAAAACACAGACTAGTGGGTGAAAGTCCTGTAACTTAGTTTGCCTCCACCCAATCTCACCAGAACACCAATCCCAAAGGACACCTTGAACAGATTTCTCAGACACCAGCAGCTTTGACAAGATGGCGGTATAACATTCTGGGAATGACAATGGTTTGGGATCACCGGCATCAGTACTATACATTATCTGCGAACATGAATGTCTGTACACGGCAGACTTTACACCAATCAGCCACAACGTTATGACCACTGACAGATGAAGTGAATACCATTGATCATATTGGTACTATGTGGTGTTCTGATGGAAAACCTTGGATTTTAACATCCATGTTGATGAGACTTAGACACCCAAATAAACATTGTCCCACAACAAACACACTCCCTCATGCAAATGGAAATCCCAAATGTCCCTGGCCTACCCCTGCAGGAAAATGCACCCCACCACATGGAAAAAACATCAAACAATCAGGAACATGTTGAGGAACATGACAATGGCCCAACATGTTGATTTGACCTCCAAACTTCCTACACCCCATTCTGATCAAGCATCAACAGGATGCAGTGGAACAAGTTTGTTTGACAGAGGTCCCACTGCATAAGCCAGACTACCCAAAGGATCCAGTGTCAACGTCCTGGTTCCAGACCCCATAGGACACCCTGAGAGGTCCTCTTGTCCATGCCCAATGGTTCAGAGCATTTTTGAGCACATAATGGGGACCAACACAATATTAGGCAGGTGGTCATGATGTTATGCCTGATTGGTGTAAGTACAGATCTGCCACATTCAAAAATACTCCGCTGTTATTGTATATATCAAGAATGGGCAGGAAGGTGAGTAGATGAACCTGACGAAGACCTTCAATGACTGGACTGCTAAGAACTGCCTTCTGCTGAACATCTCCAACACCACGGAGATGTTTGTGGACTTCTACAGGTCTAAGCCTTCACTCCAGTCTGTTAACATTATAGACGATCACATTGAGGTGGTGCAAACCTATAAATACTTAGATTTGCACCTTGACAACAAACTGGACTGGTACGTGAACACAGATGCCCTGTACTGGAAGGGGCAGAGCCGGCTGTTCTTCCTCAGGAGATTAAGATCCTTTGACATATTCAGTGAAATGCTGCATATGTTCTACCAGTCAGTGGTCGCCAGTGTTCTTTTCTGTGCTGTGGTCTGTTGGGGCTGCAGCATAACTGAGGGGAACACTAGGTGGCTGGACAAAGTGGTGAAGATGGCTGGATCTGTGCTTGGCAGGGGTTTGGACTCGCTGAGGACTTTAGTTGAGGGATGTGGCACCACTGCAGGACTGAATGGTTCAGGAGATCCTTTGTCCCCACAGCCATCAATCATCACAACGCCTCGGTCAAGGGCAGCGACTCATGACCTGGACCGTTGGCTACCATTTTCAAGTGACTCAGCTGTGCATTAAAACCCGATAATCCCGAGTCCATGAGGACCCAAGCACCAATCCTAAATGCTTTTTATTATTTCTATTTTTATTCTGTACTTAGACTTTTCAATGCTTGTTTTTATTGTACATACCAGCAGCAATGCACCTTTGTTGTAAATACTTGAATTTCTGCAATCTTATTTCTTCAACCAGTATGATTTGCACATTAACTGCATGTTATTTTGCACAATGGTTTTGCAACAAGGGTTGGAATAAATCTATCAATAGTAAACTGTGCCAATCCATCTGGTAGCTATCAGGTGAAAGCTCTGACCCACAGATTGGCGACAAGTTAAGGGTGTAAGTCCTCAGGATTTATCCTCTGGAGACCACGAATGTCTGCACAAATATGATGACAATCCATCTAGCAGTTGTTGAGATATCTGAGTCCGGACCAACCCAAACAGTAAAAATTCAAGAGAGGTTTCTATTTAACCCTTTGCTTGACCTTGCGGCCTAACAGCATGCCTTTCCATGCATGCACTAATGCCTCGCTGTCACCGTGTCTCTCAGGAGGCGGATCTATTAAAAGAATTCTCCGGTACGTCGCTGGGAGGAAATTATAAGTCTTGAGGTCAGAAGGCATCGCCAAACGCAGCTGCTGTAAACTAATGTGCCACTATGTGTGTTCATTAATAACCTGACTCAGTGCTTCAGAGGGAACCTGGGTGACCCTTTGCTCCTTTGCTCAATAATACAGGAAATTAAAGCGTGACTCTGAGGCTACGGTACACAGAGGAATAGTTAAACAGGCTTCCAGGTATGTAGCTGGTCCCAGTGGAGGAGCTGTTTTGAAAATTAACTAAAAGAGTTTTATAACAGGAAAATGAGGGATAAAACTGTCACGGTTAACTTTTTAAACGGGTAAAGAGTTAAAAGTAGTCCTGATGTGTTGTACTGTTTAATAACTAAACTATAACATCTTTTGCTTTGACGATACTGTACATCTGCCTCCTCTTTGGTTTCATCACCTGTGCTCTTTCTAAAACAAAACCTAGCTGTAAACAAGTATCAAATTAGCGCCGATCCTATAGCTTCTCCTCTTCCCCCCTGGTAGTGTTGTCACGGTATTATGATCCACTATGCAGTAATTACATCTATCTTCTTATTTCTGCTTTCCACATAAAGACTCTATTATCTCCCTTAGAAAGTTACTGAGCAATTATTTTTTTAATTAGCTGCTGACTCACTGATATCCATTTTTGGCAAACTCAACCCAGATTTATCTGTATCTGTCTTTCCCTCCCTTCAGGGCCCCCGAGAAATAATTCACTCCAAAATAAAAAAAAAAAAAGTTATTAACTATTGATTCACATGCCAGTCAAACTGAAGCCTGGGTAAAAATAATAATAAAAAAAAACCCGTCAAAGACAGAATGAGCCAGGTTCATCTCAGTTTTCCTGCAAACTATTTAAAATAATGGGATCTTATTTTGACAGTTCCAAATGACGCGTTCAATTCTGTGGTCAGGAAATTGCACTTTAGCATATTCAGAGTTTTTATATACATATTTTATGCAGCAGAAAGTTGTTTGTAAGCACATTTTCCCCCTTATTGACTCCAAAACCTCACCTTTAGCATATAGTATTGGTGTAACTGTTTTATGTGACTTTTCATGCAAACCTCATACAAAAGTTCCCTTTACCCGATACTGTATTTAACCTATTATGTTCCACCTCAATATTATCTCTCTTTCTTGCCCCCACAGCAGTTTAGCCCTCTTTTTCCTCGGCCAACACCCACCCTCCACCCTCACATCCCTCCCCCACCTGACTCTTCCTCTGATATTACATCTCTCTTTCCTCTTAACTTCTGTGCTCTCTGTCACAGGTTTAAATAGCAGGACCAGCTGGCCACACTGCTATATCCAGAAGGTCTTTATCTGTACGCACCGGGGTTAAGGTTGCACACACACACTGCCACGTACAAAACGTTTACTCAGGGCTTTAATAAAGGCACCCAAAGTGGATTAAAATGCAACTTTTACTCTTTTCATGAACCAAACGCTATGGATTCTTGCTCTGTCTTGCAGAAATGCTGGTTGTATTACTCATATTGGCCACAAGGTGGGGACATGTGTCACTTTAAAAATGGTTCTAGGGTGTATTCCTGTCCAAGTGGTGCAGTCATTTGAACACATGCTTCAGATTGCTGTGTGAGAGGTAGCAGATGTACTAATGCTGCACTTCAGAAACACAAAAACAAAGCAAGACACACTCTGCAGTGTCTTTTTGAGGAAAAAGATAGGAGAAAAACTTAGGAGAAAATGGTTGTATTTTACAGTAAAGATTCATCTGGATCCTTCCACAGTTTACTCAAATGCTCATGCACAAAATTTTCACCAAAATTAAGATGTTTTTTACTAACTTATAGTCTCCTAACGTGGAGTTATTTTTTACTTCTGATTCAGAATTAATAAGTAGAATCTGCTTATGAGGGCTTCAACTTCTACACAAACACACAGAGAGATGAGCTGTATCAGTCAGACGTTCAAGTAATCTAACAGTTCGACATCATAGATATCCATGTTAGGTCAGTTCAAAACCCGACTTCTGTACAAGACTATTTTTAATCACTTAAAGTTGCTTTATCTGTTTTGGAATTTAAAAATATGCATCTGGACAGTAATATATAATTTCCCTTCATAAATTTATGATTTCAACATTTCTTTTATCTGAGCTGATTTATTATAGGCTCATTTTTGGATTTTATGGCTTGTGCAGTTATAGTCTGCCATCTTAAGTTTGTTACTTAATTCACAATATTTTCAGAAAAGCTCAACTTTGTTCTGTCTGTACATAAAACACGATTTTCTTTGCGATTATTGCTAAATGCCTTCAGCTAGAGTGGTCCACATATAAACTGCGGGGGTGGGGGGGCACAACAACCATAACCATCCATTCAAGATGCCAATATTTATGCAGAGTTACAAGACAAACATGAAAAAACGGTACAACTTAGATTCACACACAGTGAGTATACCCCTGTGCAATATTACTTCAATGCGAAATGATTCAGAATTGTATCACCTTCCAATAGTTGCATTATTTCAACGCGGAACAGTAAAAAGTGTCCACTCCTTAACAATCAAAAACAGATCACAAGACTATATTAAAGAAACACATGCCCCTATGCAGACACTAAACAAAAGTGAATAATTCTGTTACAAAACCCGTGATCACAAATGAAACCGAGCACACCTGGGATTTAAAATAAGCCTAGCTGTATAAACATGGTTGCAAAATGAGCTGAACCTTCTCAGTTTTGGACCTAAGGGCGCTGTCTTTGTGCTTGTTTCTGCATCATGGTTCCAAATAAAAGTGGCC